>CM075655.1:72897500-75397500 GCA_037953625.1 Crotalaria pallida | reverse complement strand
GGCACTCGAAGAATTCCTAATTCATCATTTTAAATACATTTTAGGATAATCCTTATTTCCAAATCTTATTGTTATTCAAATTATTATTAGAATTAAAATTCGGGATGTTACATTTCTCCCCCACTTATTAGAATTTTGTCCCCGAAATTCCAGTTGTCCCTTATCTTGGAGGAGCATCCCTTGACATAGTTTCCACCCATGTCATTTCAATTCCTTTGGTTCCAATCTTCCCTTTGTGGGAGTTCTAAATTAAGGGTTCTGCGGTATAATTATTCGCCTCAGGTATGGTTTATCTCAGTCACTCAGAAATCCGCGTAATACACAGAGTCTTAAGAGACTGAGACAATTATTTGCGGTACTCCGACATAACTTCTTAAGTGAGACTCCACTTCGCGACTCCACTTTTTCCTGGTTGTTTCTTACTCCTTCAAGTGAGTCTAGTGAGGTCGCCCTTCAATTCCACCTTAGCTATATCTGCATTCTACTTCGGTGGTACTTCCTTCCCGTTTGTTTAACGATTTCAATTTGGTATAGGGGTTCCTATGGGTCGATTTCATTTAAGGGTCAAGGTCAGGGTTTTAGATTTATTACCCAATTGTCTGATGGTCCGAGAAGGTATTGATTGATCCTTAATTTAATTCTCGTTCCATTCTCCGCGAACCTCTTCGACAGTTAATGCGGAGCGTTTGGGGTGAGTTATTCATTAGTCCTACGGGTCATGGTATGATCATCGGACATTGAGTCCGGTTCGATGCAATCTTCCTTACACTTCGTTATCGTTCTGCATTCCACCTTGTTACTCGGATAGGATCCACAATTTTCTTGTTGTTAAAGTTCCATCTTCCATTCCTTGGATTGAAATCCTCCCCCACTTAGCATCAACATACTTGATTATATCCATGCTTGGGGGTATGCTCATTCGTTATTCAGAATTTCGCACGTAAGCTTCTCGACCGGTGTCCAAGGTTAGAAGGGACATGTGGATGGTCATCCATCGGTAGGCATAGAACTATGTTGGGTTTCTACGTATTAGTGAATCCTCACCTCTGCATCTGAGATGCTTGAAGCTTGAAGAGAGTGAAGATGAAAAGACGAATTATGCAAGGAGGGTTTAATGGTCTCCGCAAGGTGACCAAGGATGTTTTTAGGCGACAAGGTTGAGAAATTGTGAGATAAGGCCATGTCGTTGTTCTTCTGTTGGATACATTATAATTGACAAATACGAGTGGATTGTCGGCATGAAAGTGTCATGCACGCACAGGTATCGCTGGGTAATAACATGGTTGAGTACATGTCCATCAAGAAGACAACAGAGACTATTCTAAAGATTTCATCTTCAATGAAGAATCATCGAAAACGCATTTTCTACAAATTAATGATCGACCTGATTGGTCTTAATATGAATGGCTGTGGATGGATATCTGTCGGCTTCTCTGGCAACTTTTAAGAGTCTGAATAGATACTTAGGGAGTTTTGAGTTTCTGAATATCTAGTTTGGTTTTCAAAGGGTCTCAGGTGACCACTATAGAGTTCGCGAGGTCCTGTTGGGGTTCTATGTCTAATGGTGCTTACCTTAGGCGAGGGTAATATCTTAAGTCTTTCATCTCCTAAGTTCTGGCGTTAGGTTCGCTCCCATTGCAAAGGTTGGCTTGTCTACCTTTTCGATTAGTTAGCACGACAAGATTTAAGACCATGTTGACTACTTGTCCGTGCTATAAAATATGTAGTAAATTTTCTAAGGTATGGAGATCGCACATACTTACATCTCTCCGAGCTCTTGCAACAAGCGAAAAAGTGGGTCGGCGTTTCTACCGAGCTGAGTTAAATGGAAGCAATTGAAGGTGTTGTCAGGAATTGGTATGTCTAACTAATGGATGTTTATGAATTCTAACAAGTTCCTAAGGAGCGGGAGTTCGATTTGGTCTAACGGGGTTGGAATTTCCTATTTTGGTTGTTCTAATTAAATTGGAAATTGCAATGATATCAGGGTTGTAAGGATGCAAATAACTTGGGTTGCCCCTAGTCATGTACTGAACAGAACAGCATCAACCATAGCATACTGTAACAGATATGCATGACCAAAATAGGCAACAAAATTTTTTTTTATTTTTTTAAATTTTTTTCTTTATTTTTTTTCAGCACCCTAAAATCATGAAAACATATCACAGAAAGTTTGAGGACAAAATTCAAAAGGGAACCAAGTCAAACAATTAAAACAGAGACCAAAAACTAAGAAAATAAAACTTGTAAAATAAAAAAGAAATAGTAAACAACCTTCTTTTGATGTCTTGGTCTTGTAGTGTGGGGGATTCTTCTCTTTACTTTTGTCTTTGTTAAACCTCCCTTTTCTCCTTAGAAGCTTGTTAAACTTTCTTAGTAGAAGTTTCATCTCTTCTTCATCAATGTCTGAATCGGAATCTTCATTATCATCATCATCGGAACTCTCTTCCTTTTTATATGAACTTTTGGTCTTAAGAGCAATTCCTTTTCTTTCTTTGTTTTTATTCGACTCTTCATGCATATGCAAACGTCCAAGCTCCATTTCATGTTCTTGAAGCTTTCCGAAAAGTGTAGCTAAATCCATGGTGTCCAAGTCCTTTGATTCAACAATTGCGGTAACCTTAGGTTGCCATTCCCTACTTAGACATCTTAAAACTTTGTTAACAAGTTCACAATTCATGAAAGTTTTTCCAAGAGCAATGAGATGATTAATAATATGAGTAAAACGTTTTTGCATAATACATATAGATTCATTAGGCAACATACGAAACAATTCATATTCATGCATCAAAAAATTTAATCTAGCACGCCTAACTTCACTAGTGCCTTCATGTGTGACTTGCAAGGTGTCCCACATTTGTTTGGCATTATGACATTGGGAGACTCTAAAGAACTCATCATAAGATAGAGCGGAGGTGATGATATTCTTAGCTTTTAAATCATATTGATTTTTCCTTTTATCATCATCGGTCCACTTATCTTTGGGGGTAAGTTGAGATACACCTTCTACTTGAGTTGAGGGAATATGAGGACCATTCTCAATGGCTTCCCAAATGTTCATGTCTATGGCTTCTATAAAAATTCTCATTCTAACTTTCCAATAAGCATAACCCTCTCCACCAAACATAGGAGGGTGACTTATCGAAGCACCTTCACCACCAAAGGGATTTGTAGAACCCATAGTAGTTTCCTCAAGGATCTTTACGAAAAAGCTCTATGCTCGTGTCTTTCGACCGAGCTCTGATACCAATTGTAGGAACTACAATCGGTGGGTGAAATAACTAGGAGACACTAGGAGAACACCTAGAAGGGGGGTTGAATAGGTGTTTAAGAAACTTTGAAAGATTTTCGAAAGAAACGAATCGAAAAAATTAAAACAAATGATTTTTACACAAAGTTTCAGTCCTTAATCGATTAAGAGAGTTTATTAATCGATTAACCCTTGAAAAACACAAGTTAATCGATTAAGCTGACCAATTAATCGATTAGTGCCTGAAAGATTGCTTCTGGTTAATCGATTAACACCTTCAGTTAATCGATTAATCACTGATAAAACTGAAAAATCACTTTTCAATCGAATACGAAAATCAATCTATTAACACATATGATCAGAGATAACGCGGAAATGATTAACACCAATATTCTTATTGATTACCTAGGTTATGAAAATGATTTTCCCCAAATCAATTTGCACAATTAAAACTTAATTCATTCAATTATGAAAATCAATCTTTTCTAGGTTTTCAACCAAGAACATATGAAATCACTAGAATGTAAAGAGTTAAGGGAATAGAGATACTGCACAGAGATTTATCCTGGTTCACTCACAACCACCGTGAGCTACATCTAGTCCCCTCTTCAACCAAGAGAGATTCTTCACTATGAGGAATTAGAGTTCTCAAATTACAAGCAAATGCCTCTCAAGACTCCCTTCTTGATAGCCTCCAAGAGATACCACTCTCCTGTCTTGCAACCCTATTGAATCTAATCTAACCTCTTCCCTTTCTTGTTGATATCCCCACAACAAGTCTTCCAATTTGCTTGTCACACAACAAGACTTCCAAATTGCTTGTTTACCCAACAAGACTTCCAAGATGAATTTGCTTGATGAACAACCACCAAGTCTTCCAATTGTTGTAGAATATTTGTCTTCTTGCAATGATTACAACTCAAATGAAAACAATGACAATCCTATGAATCTCTTTCAAGAAGTATGAAAATATCAATATGAGAGATTCAAAGATTCTTGATCAAAGAATGTAAAAGTTGAAAGCTTTGAACTATGAAAGTGAGAGAGAATAGTGTGGCTTTGATCTATGTAAAATTGATATGAAAATGATGTTAGTTTGTTCTAATAATTCACAAAGGTTACGAAAAGGTTTATATAGAATACCCAAAAGTTAGGATCATTAAAAACTGATTTTGAGAAGTGAAAAACGTATTTTAAAAACCAGTTTTGCAAGTGTTAATCGATTAACACATGGCTTAATCGATTAGCTTAATCGATTAACCATTGTAACATGTGTGTTAATCGATTAACCTAACCCATTAATCGATTAGCCACTGCTAAATTCAATTAAAAACTTGTTTTCTCAAAACTAAACCTTTCCTTTCAAACCTTTAAGCCACATATTGATTTTAGGTTTAAGTGAAAACTCAAAATATAATATAATCATGCACTTGATAGAGATTCACTGCCCTCTAAAGACTCTATCCAAACTCATTAAAATAAAAGACTCAAACTAAAGATATTACAATTAAATACAAATTGAATCTTCATGAGTTTGCTCTCTCTTCATCGTTTGTTGTTTGTTGAAATTTGGTGAGCTTCACATACTTGAGCTTGATCAAAACACTTGTAGCTTGTTCAAAACCTTTGTCATTATCAAAACCTTCTCACTGGATCTAACACTTTTGAATTTTGATCCTTTTTCTTACGCAATAACTATCTGTAGGGATCGATAACTTTATTATTTTTAGTCAGTTTTGAGTCATTAAAAAAACAATATTATTCTACTTAAATGTATTTTATTTTTGGGATCATCAAACTTTTGATTAAAATCCAAAACACTTACACATTGACCCACAAATAAGAACAAAATTAAACCTAAAAATATATATATAATTTCCTAATCTACCCAGTACCCCGTCCCATCCCAAAAAAAAAAGAAAAGAGAAAGTGTGGCCATAAGGCCACCACGTGAGGCAAAAGGAAAACAATAAAAGAATGTGGCCATAAGGCCCTGAGCAAGAAAAAAAACAGCCCCCCTAACGTGAGAAGAGCAAAAGAAGTAAAATTAAAAAGAAAGAAAAACGGGAACAGAGAGAGGAGAAGGAGGCGAGTAACGAACAGAAGGGAGATTTTGATTTTTCCTTGTTTTTCAGGTCCAATAATTCAAGATTCAACCGTTCAATCTCAAATTCTTCTTCGGTAAATAACCTTCTCAACTCCCTCTATCCATCCATGTAATTTATTCGACGATCCATCAATATTTTTATTTTGCCTATATTTTCAAATAAAGAGATGTTTTAGGGAAAAATGATATATTTTTATTGTATAACGATATATATTTATTATTTTGACAAAAATGAATTTAGTTTATAAATATATATATACTTTTAAGGTTATAATTAGTTTTAACATGTGTCCTTATTTAGATCACGCACATTATTGTTGACGTTGTCCCTCGAATAAGGCACGGATGTGAATGTGATATTGTTCCTATTGTCAGGACTTCCAGGTAAGAAGGTTGTGTTACCTCTATTTAGGGAATGGATTCTAGGGATGTCATAGCGATAGCTAAGGATATGGTAGCGTATATGTATAAATTAAGGAACCTTAGCGTAGTTCACATGGACATAAAAGGAGTATTTTCAATAAAAGGAGAGAAACCAAATTTTTATATGAGTAGGAATATAGGTATTTTATGATGATGTATGTGATATGAGTGACTATTGTGGAAATGATAATTGATTGATAATTGTTATGTATGCGTGTATGATTAAATGTAGAATATGTGATAGGGTAAAATTAATAAATGAAGAATAAAATGAATTAGGAATGAGAGCATGAACTTAGAAAACTGATTTTTGTAAATTGTGATGATTGTGTGAGTATGTGTAATATATGATTGTGCTATGTATGAATATATTATTGTGCAATTTGTAAGTATATGGTGGTGCTAGATGGAAGTATATGAATGTGCTAATTGTGACTATATGATTGTATTGTGTGTGAATGGATGATTGATGATTGGGAAATATGGATGGATATTGAATGCTGAATGTGTTTGATGAATTGTATGACTGCATGATTGATGGAAGTGAACCGGCACAGGTTAGGTCAGAAGACCTGGTCATAAGACCCTGTGGCCCTATAATGAAAGAGAACATGTCGCAGGTTAGGTCAGAGAACTGGTCATAAGACCCTGTGGCAGAATAATGATAAAGGAAATGGATGCAGGTTAGATCGAAAAGTCTGGTCATAAGACCCTGTGGCTGAATATGGTATGAGAACCCCGACTCAGGTTAGATCGTGAGATCTGGTCATAAGACCATGTGGCGGGATAAGAGTACAACTCTGGTGCAGGTTAGGTCAGGAGTCCTGGTCATGAGACCCTGTAGCCAGACTATATGGAAAATGATAATGTTTGAGCAAATGAGTAATAGATGATAAGGTAGAAATAGAATTAGAGGAAACTAAGAATAAGAGTAGAAGAGCTAGGAGAATAGTAGATGAAAATGAAAGTATGAGAATGATTATGTTTGTGTGATGTAAATAATGATATAGGGCTTAGTTTATTGCTATGCTTTTTAGAAGCTATTTTCCTAAGTTCTGTATAATGCTACCATTCTTGCCATTTTTTTACAGGTACTGAGGCGGAGCAAACACGAGTCATGGCCGAGCAGTAGTATACTCCACACCGTGGAGTTTAATTTAGTTAGCTGGGAGACCATTCATTGGTCAAGGGTTTTTTATTGAATTTACAAATGTACGATATTTTAGTGTAGCTAAATCACTCCAACAATTTATTTTCATTTTAGATTTAATGTAATGAAAGAACTGTTAACTATGTTGCCCTGCTAGCATATTGTTGAATATATATATATATATATATATATATGTACTTATGTTAATACAGGATTAAGGAAAAACATGAATTTTTGGAATGTCCATAAAACAAGGGAAACTCTGTCCGATTTGACAGAGATTTTTATAAGTTAACGAGTTTTAAAAAGAAAATTTTCCGTTCACTATTTTCATATGGGGTAATTATGGGTAAACAAAAATGGGGTGTTACATCGGGGTGACTCATCAAATGCACTCAACCATGGTTGTCCTGCACTTTGGTAATCGATTATCAACTCGTGGTAATCGATTACCACGATGAAAATTTCCAAAAATTTATATATTTTTTTTTAAAAAAAACTTCCTTCCAGAAACCTGTTCAATATTGCAATTAGGTCCTACCTCAAGGACTGAATTGCAACAAATTTAATATATAAAAATATATTACCTATTCTTATATATCTTAAAGTACATAATGTACAAAAATGAAGCTTCTGAATCAACTTAAATTAATTATAACATTACCATAGTAATTAATTTATTTAAGAATAATATGTCAGATTAGTCCCTGATGACTTTGTAAGCGTCGGTCAAGTTAGTCCCTGACTTTATCGAAATAGAAATTTAGTCCCTGAGATAGAAGAACGTCGATCAAGTTAGTCCCTGCCGTCACTATCGCAGGGATGTATTTGCTTTAAAATTGGATAAAGATAGGGACGTATGTGAATTAAAATGAAATCTCATGGACTAAATTGCTATTTCGATAAAGTCAGGGACTAACTTGACCGATGCTTACAAAGTCAGGGAGTAATCTGACATATTACTCATTTATTTAATATTCAGAAGACGAAAATTGGGGTGTTACAAATTCATGCAAATTCAAAAATAACTTCCCAATCAAAAATTCTCAAAAATTAATTTATTAAAATGGGGGAAAATGCGGGTATTACATTCCTCCCAACTTAAAAATTTCTCATCCTCGAGAAATGATGCGAAAGAAAACATAGCAAGCAAAAGAAAAGCATACGCACAATCATTTGACTTCCACAACTCTCTTTGGTTGTCACACCCAAACAACAACACTCCACTCGTCAAGCCACTTTCGTGCCGAATTGAGCCAATCCCGATGAGACTTAAACAAAAGGGTTATTATCAATGTTTTTCAAAGCCATCATTTTCGGGGTTTCATTGAATTTTGAAAAGAGGTTGATAGGGATAGGTCTCAAGATTGGTTAACAATGATCCTCATTCATGAGGTTTTACTGGATATAGGTGGGTCTTAGGAAAGTCTGTAGCTCCTTGCCAATCCTCATGCGTACACCACTGGCTTATATACCTACTCCTTTACTTAAGATTTGGGGTGGGACTTCCTTTCTAATCCAATCATTTTTCCGTCAAACATTTATAATCACAGAAGTTCCAATCTCAGGAATCAACTTAGGCTATACTTACACATTCGTGATCTTTCACATCCTTAAGGGTACAGGGTCTTACTCTAAACCATTAGAACATCTCCTATTCATCAAGGAACCCTCATCCTTTAATAACCTTAGGCTTCCACCATTAGTCATAATCATCTAATCTTCAGCTAATACTTCTTACTTGATCCTCCATGCATGAGACGCTACACTCTAATACTTCCATTCATTCTTTCTCTTAACTTCGCGGGATTTCATCTTAATTTTCGTTCTATATCCTCAAAATATCTTCATTTTCTCCTTTCGGATTCGTCCTAAACATCGGTAATTCCCTTCACTCCCTGGAAAATTCTCACTTTACTAAAGCACTTAAGGGTTTAAGTATCACATATCAACCAACATCCTCAATTTGCAAACAGATTCACACTACTTTCATCTTCTGTTTCTCCCCAACTTCGGTTCAACTTATTACTATAACTGCTCGCCGTTGCTTAAAATTCTTATTCATACTCCATTTGACTTTTGATCTTCCACTACTAAGGTTAAACATCCTACTCTAATCCTCAAAATTTACGTACTTTCATAGCATACATTCTGCTTTCAATTCTAACTTCAGACAACATTCTTCCTCCGGTCATTCCATTCTTTATTCTTTCTTGGTTCATCCAGCTAGAATTTCTACTTCTATCCTCCTCGAATAAACCAAGACTTTTATCATCATGATTCAACCTATGAGTCTAGTCTAGTTCCCACTAATTTGCCCGTAAAATAGGTCGGTTTCGCCACTAAGCTCCTTCTAATCCTCAAGATTATCCACCATTTATTACTATCGTATGGCTCTTCTGGATACCTCAAGGAAATAAGTTCTTATGGATCTGTCCCAAAAATCATCAACTTATAAACAATTCTACCTTATTTGGATACTCTCACAGTTACATCTACAAGGTTTCTCGCTTTCGCAAAAGCATCTAACATGGATTGGCAGAGCTATGCTTGGTGACAAGGATCAGAGAATATAACTTCGGGCTCAAAAAAGTTACAGTTTTGTCAAAACCATTCAACAAAAAAGGGTCATCTTTAAACAACTTTTTATTCTTCAAGGGATAGTTGTCACAAATCAAAAGGAAAAAGGTTCATCAAGGTGGATAATCCACGGTTCAACTGGCCAAGGACAATCGCCGACCAATGCAAACATGGGCAGAAGACAGGTAGACTGACAGACGAGCTGACCAACAGGTGGGCTGATTGACCAACAGGCACGCTTGGACCACACCGACGTTCTTTCAACATATCATACGGCTTCCCATCAAGCAGACACAACATAGACTCAGACACACAAACAAAAAGAGTTCACACCGACCAGCATGCAAGCCCATGCTTGAGATTACTAAGGATAAACTTCAGCTTTAATACCAAGAATGTAACACCCCGATTTAGTAACTTGAATATCGTTCATTTAATAAAAATCTGGGAAAAAAATTATTTTTTTTTCATTGATGACATGGACATGAGTTCGCCTTTATAATTTATTTCCCTTTTTTTCGAAAACATTTTCGTTATAAAATAAATCATTCAAGTTCAAATACGCATCAAGTTCCAAATCGAGATGTTACCAACATCATGCTTTGAAACTCTTTCTTCCATGTTCACAAAGTAGTTCGTTTGTCAAAATAAACTTTGTTTTATAAATAACATCCCAAATCCGGTCACATCCATCAGGGTAATGAATTTTTCAAACATATTGTTTCTTAAACCGTTACATCAGGGTACAGCCATTTCATCTTAGTACATCTCTAGAAAGTTCATTACATAAGGAAAATAAGACTAAGAACCTATACTACGGATCGCCGCCTTCACCGGGCACTCCTGCTAGCTCGAAAAGCTCTTCAACATCTTAAAATCTCTGCTCATCATCATCGGGAAACATTGGACTCAACGTACGCTCCTGGTCCATCAGCACTAGCTTACTCATCATGTCTCTCAGATCTCATCCCACAAGAGTAAACAAGGGAACAATAACCTCTAGACCGACGGATCCACGCCATTTCCAACCGGCTGGCTGTAACACCCCGTCTAAAACCTCATATTTGTTTTAAGCAATAAAGAGATTTGTTTTGAGAAAGTGTTTTTGAAAGAGTATTTCTTGGAGTGAATTTCTTGTTTATGATTTCAAGTGGTGAATGGTTTTAAAGAAATGATTTTCATGAAGTATTATTATGAGTTTTAAAGTTGAGTTTTTGAGAAAAACCTATGTATTTGATATTTTTGTATTTTAAGGAAATTATGATTTTTGTGCATGATTTATTTTATGAGGAAAATTTATTTTCTATGTGTATAAATATATGTATGTGTACGACCATGTATGTATGTGCATGCTAGGGCTTTTAATTTTCTAGAAGCCTATAGGAATAGATTAGAACCATGTAGAGATTAGATTAGTAGAGGAGTGTGGTTATGAAATTAATCAACCAATAGGAAGTGATATTAGTGCCTTAATTCACTCTCTTTGTTTAGTTGACATGACCTAAGCCATGCAACTTTTTGGAAAGCCAAAATTGCCCTCACCATTTCACTCTTGACCGAATTCTCCAAGGGCCAAAAAGGGAAGCACACGTTTGCCTATATATGCCCAAAGCCTTAGTTCATTTCCATTCATTTTCCTCATTTCCCATTTCATTTCTAAACACTAGTTCTAAGAGTCCCATTAAGCTCTTAGAGAGAGAAGATAGAGAGAGAGGTCGAGAGCTTGGAGAGGAAGAAAAAGGAGATCAAGTCCAAACCTAGGAGTTTCCTATTGAAGATCAAGTGTAGGAGGTTGAAGATCTTCTCTTCTTTGGTGTGTTTCGAAGATCCTAGGGGTATTAGAGTTAGTTTTATTTTCTAAGCCTTGTAATCTTCATCTCTTCTTGCATGATTATTTTTATGGTTGATCTATGATTGCATGTAGTGTATAAGCCTTGATCTTGAGTTTTCAAGAGCTAAACAAACTTGTAGAACCCTAAACTATGGACTTTGTGATTCGGCCATGACTAGGAAACTAGGTCATGATGCTTTTTATTTTGATTCAAGTTCTTGCATGTTAGCTTTATGATTATAAAAGTTGATTTGAGATGTTGAAATGCCTTGATCTTGATTTGATCATTGAAAAAGCTTTGATCTTTGGTTTTGATCTTTAAAAAGCTTTGATTTTTGCCTTGATCTCTGAAAAAGTTTTGATCTTGAGTCATGCATGTGGTTGTCAAACAAAAAGCTTTGATCTTGAACTTTGCATCTGATCTTTGAACAAAAAGTTTTGATCTTTTGTTTGCATGTCACGGTTTTAGCAAAGAAATCAAAGAAATCAACTTTTGAAAAGTGGTTTTGTTTTGATCTAAGTCTATTGTTCTTGCATGTCAAAGATTTGAACTTTACTCTTGATTTTTGGGGCTAAATATTCGGCCAAAGCTTAGAATTAGAAGATCATGGTTTGTTTTTCATGAAAAAGACTCTTGCATGTTAATTTCTTCTTGATTCAAGTATTTTCAAAGTGCATGCAAGGAAAATAAAAATTAAATTTTGGTTTGAAGAATTAAAGAGGTCACGGTTTTAAAAACCATGTGTTTAAAAGTGCATGATTTGATTTGGTAATTTTAAGGTTTGCATGTTGAAAAAGTGAGCCAAAACCATGTTTTTGCCATGATGGTGTTCGGCCTAGGTAGGTTTAGTAGGCTAGATTCTTTTTCTTATGAAATAACTTGAAGTAATAAGTGTGTTTTGTGATTTAATGTTAAGATAAATTATTTAGAATGGTGTTGTGGTGCTTTTCTTTCAATTCAGTTTTTACAAAAAAATGAGTGAGTGAGTTTGAGTATTTCAAATAGTAATTTAATGGTTTTGATTTTTAATTCTTTTCTGTCCACGATTTATTTATAAGGTATTTCAATTTTAAAAGTGTTTTTGATTTGTGAAAAATGTGGATTTCAAGTACCATTAGAAATAACAAAAAGTTAGATTGAAAATTATTGATTTTTCGAAGTTTGAAGAATTAAAAAGGGTGGCTGGACCGATTTCATACAGCCACATAAATCAATTATTTAATTTATATTAATATGAGTTTTCAAATGATTTTGAGGAATTTCAAGTACAAGAAAAGGTTGGATTTGTTTTGGTAAAGGATTGTGTTTTAAAGAAAATGATGAAGAGAAAATAAGGGATTTCCTATTTCAAGTGAAGAGAACAAGTGATGGTTTTTAATTGAAATAGATTTTTGACGCAAATGTATTTTATTTAAATATGAGGTATTCTCTAGACGGTGGGACCGAATCGCAAGGCGAGGCTAGAGATTTCCAAGGACAAGACATTTCGCTTGCTGGGATAAGAGGTGAGTAAGAGTGCTGTGTACCCGTAACGTGGTTGCCTGTGATCCGAGTATATAGATGGTGAACGTATTAATATTTACGTGATATATTATGTGCTAGATGTTTACCTATGTTGTTAATTGCAATGCATGATTGATTCTGTTATGTACTGGGTCTCTCTATGTTTATAATGTTGAGTATATCTTATTCTGTCTGGAAGATCTGAATGTTGTTATATGTGATAATGGAATCACGAGAAAGAGTAAGATTTGAGATGAAGTGGAAAGTTAAGGAAAGAGTATAAGTGTTGAGATCCGAGAATGTTCCGGTCAAGCAAGGATGCTAAGATTGCGTTCGTGATATGGAGATCGTGTTCGTGCTGAGGAGGTTGCACTGATGTTGCTGAGATTGTTCTTGCGGAATCGAGACGAAGGATGATCGTCAAGTGGCTATGGAGAAGTATCAAGAGGATACAAGAGGATTATGAGACTTCCTACGGGAACAGTTGATGGAATTGTTGCCAAGAGGCTAGTGAAGGTGAAAGAGATATGTGATGTTTCGGGGAACGGATATAACCCTTAGTGGTCGGGACTTGTCGAAGGGATGAATCAAGGGCGAGCCGACCTTAGGTTAATTAAAATAGAACATCAAAGACTTTAAAAGACTTTAAAAGACTTTAACATATGTGGTGAGGCATGAGAGTGCGAAGTAGTGGAGAGGAAGATACCATGAGTATCAGGGATACTCAGGTGGAGATTGCATGAGGGGAAGGCAAGGACAGTGAACATCAAGAAGCCTGGAGTATATTTCTAGGCAGAACGAATCCCACATGTGGCATACAAACGTGGTAGGGACTGGGTCCTAAGCCGTGGTAAGTTCTGCACAGCTAACTAGAAATAATATTGTCACCCCCTTGATTGCAAGTCTAGAGCAGTGAGAGGGACTAGAACGGGGCAATGTGAATTGCCACCGTACCCGAGTTTTCTACAGTGAGCCTTGATTGAATGATATGATATGAAATGTATTAAATGATTTGAGACTGTACCCGAGATTTCTACAGTTCTCCTAGCTTGGAGCCAAGTGTTGAGACAGCTGTCGTGCCCGTGTGGTAATGGTCCTGTACTCCTGTTAGCTTCCGACTAGGTTGGATGGATGACCGAGGAGATGTAGACGTGTGTGTTTTTCCTCAGTGATGGTTTTTCCCCACCTCATTGAGTGAAACAATGATGATAAGACTTAATTATAATAAAAGAATTTTTGATACTAAGTGCAATAAGATAATTGGTATTAAGTTGTGACTTTGATATGTTTGGAATATTATTATATGCTTTGTTATACTTGATTCTTTTATGCTATGTGTATAATACGTTATATGTGATGATAATGATGGAATCATATTGTTATAGATGTTTCTGTTATGCTGTTCTGTTTATATTATCCTGTTCTGTCATATGTCTGTCTTTCTATTGAGTCTACCCTGAGACCTCACGATCAACTCGTTAGTGTTTGGAACACTGACTCTCTCCTACCATGTTGTCATATTGGCCTTTGCCGGTATTGCAAGGGGTAGATGGCATATCATGTAACAACCCACATGTGGCCTCTTCAAGGAGGAGCATGGGAGGTTGTCCCTGAAGGTTGGATTTGGAGAGGTGAAACTCAGTTGGAAGTCGACGATCCAAGGCATATTTTGCGAGGGACGAGTCTAGACGTGCATGTAGGGCAGGTCACTCTAGGTGACTATCAGGATGGCGGACCGAGGGAGCATCATGAGTATGATGGCGATCCCGCACCGGCAGCTGCGGTGATTCCTCAACCGATGGAGGAGGAAGACGCAAGTGACTCTGGTCACGAAGCGGAGGCGGATTCTAACGAGGAGATGGAAGAGGATGCTAGTTCGGCAGAAGAGTGATGTCCGGCGTTCTTTGTCTAGATGTTCTAGTGTGTCTAGGATCTAAGTTCCTAATCGAGGATTACTTTGTGAAGTACCATGGATGTAATCAAGCTACTTTTAAATATGTTTTGATTAAGTTTCAAACCTGGTTTGTAATCTTTTTGTAACTATGAACTGCTTTTGGAAAACTGCTGGAAGTGAGACTCCAATGTTTATGGTTATGTTCCAACTATAATGATAATGATGTTATGATATGTTGATGGTGTTTGGTTACAAGAAGTTTTACAAGTGACAACTCGATTTTCAAATAAGTGATATCAGCAACTAATGAACTCATGCTTTAAAAAAAAATGGTCTCATTTTTACAATAAATTGATAATAAATGAGTTATGGGTTTGGAAGTGAAAATCGGGCTATTACACTGGCGTCAACTCCCAGTTTCTGTCGTCCAATGGGCACATAGAGATCCTGATGCTATACGCCATCTGCAATGTGCGGTATTGAATACCAACAGAAGAAATAGGGCAGGACCATAAAAAGAAGTGTTCCACAAAGACATTGTTGACCATGAGTCAAGAATCATTCCATCATCCTCACGGCCAAGAATGGATAGATTCGTGCCATAATGGCCATCATGAGTAATCAAAATGTAACGTCCCATTTATAACAGCCCGATTTTCACCACCTGAAAATACTCATCGTTTATTCAATAATTTGCTGAAAATTGAGGCCAATTTTTTTTTTTTTTTTGAAAACCATTGGTGCATTTAAACTCCCTTACTTGAAAACCGGGTTGTTACTTAAAAACCTTCTCTTACCTAAACTTCCAAATCTTTCAAAATAGTTTCATTCAGGTCCATCAGTGGTACTTTGCTAAGATAATCCTTGACTCAAACACTCACAACAACTTAAACTAATTACCCTACCTCGGACTCTTCCTATAGAAAACTATCGGGTGCAACTCTCGTTCCTCCTTGCATTCCTTCTTAACTCCCAAAGATGCAGCCATCTCCATTGCTGCTGGTCCACCATTCTTTGGTACCCACTTCTTCCTAGTTGGAGTAGAAGTCCTCTGAGTTTCATACTGCACCTTCTCCTCGTAGGTTCTGTATCCTCGGACAGAGACTTGTCCCAAATGCGGTCCTAGGTTAGCTCCGCTAAGTTGATGCTCAGGGTCTGGAATCACGATCTGAGTGTCACCAATCCATACCCAACCAGATGGGGTACGCTTCCAGCCACATCCATGTCTCATCCAAGTCGAAATCTCCATGCGATACTCCATCTGCCCGTTGAGATACCAGGAGCATCGATATGCCAACGAACAGGAGAGAGTCAGCGATCCGAACGACGAATCGTCGACGTTGTGGATTTACGGCAGGAGAGATACCAAGACAACACACAAAATACAAACAAGGCACACACAACACAGCACTCAAGCATATCATATCAACATCATGATTACTATTGCTATTTGGATTAATCTTATTATCACTTCTTAGCATGTTACTCTTGATTCCTCAATTCCTTTCTCATTCTCCATTTCCAATCCTTCACTTCTTTCCTTTCCCTCTCCAAGGGTTTCATCTCTTTCTTTTACACTTTCCATCGTCATCAGAAACTTATAAGCTTTTCTTTTCTTAGGTATAAATCTTTTCGTTATCAAGTCTTATTGGATTATAGCCATCGATGATCGGGGGATTAAAGAATCATCGAGGTAAGCGTTCTTTCGTAGTTAGCACTCATGTCACAAGTCTACATCTGCTCGGCCATCCATCCACCTAGTCGGAAGCAAACAGGAGTACGGGACCTTTACCGTGCGGGCACGACAGCTGTCTCACAATCAATTGGTCCCAGACCAGGAGGACTACAGCCTCAAATTATATCATATCAATTCAATTCACATATAATGAAGGCACACTATCTCACAGTGGAAAACAAGATGCCCCACTCCAGTCCCTCTCACTGTTCTAGATTTGCAATCTGGGGGGCGACAGTACTAGTTCTAGTTGATCATGCAGAACTTGCCACGGCATTGGACCCAATCCCTACCACGTTCGTATACCACATGTGGAGTTCGCTCTACCTAGAAAAGTACTCTAGACTTCTTGACGTTTCACCGTCATTGTCCTCCCCTAATGCAATCTCCTCCTAAGTATCCGCAGATACTTATGGTTCCTTCCTCTCCACTACTTCGGGTTAACTCTCATACCTCACCGCGTTCGCTGTTAATGTCTTTTAAAGTCTTTTATTTTGTTAATTAACCTAATGGTCGTCTCACCCTTCGTACATCCCTTCAATGAGTCCCGACCGCTATCTTTGCATCACTTTTCCTTTCATTACACAACTTAGCACAGAGCGGGATTGCATTCAAAGCTTGAATATCATCACAAAAACTTTTATCAATACAACCTTTATAAATTTTCTCAAAAACTCTTTTCAAAAATCTCATTCTCACAAATCCTTTTCAAACTTTTCATTTCGAAAGACCTTTTTCAAGTATTTTAATTCATAAATCCTTTTCTAAAAATTTCATTTCATAATTCTTTTTCAAAAATCTCCTTTCGAAAATCCTTTTAAAAATCTCTTTTTCAAAATTCTCATTTTGGGAACCCCTTTCAAAATTTCATTTTCGTAAACACTTTCTTTTAAAAATTTCAGTTCATAAATATTTTTCAAAAATTTCCTCTCATAATCCCTTTTCAAAAAAATCTCATTTTCGTAAAACCTTTTCAAAAATTTGTTTTGGAAAATTTTTCTCATTTTGGGAACCCCTTTTCAAAATGTCATTTTCGTAAACTCCTTTCAAAAATTTCAGTTCGTAAATCCTTTTCAAAAATTTTTTTTCAAAAGTTTTTCTCAAAAACTTTCTCTTCTTGAGAACTAGTGGAGGAGCAAGCTCAACTCAACGCCAGTCTCAGTCCAAGAAAACAAAATCAAGAATCAAGCTCCACTCTCATCACCTTTCACTTTCATTACATCATCAACATTCCTTCCCAACTCTGGCTCATTCACATCAGTCTCATCTCTTATCTCTTTCCCAATCATTCTTATTTCTCTTATCATTATCTCCACTCTCAATGTCTTATCAAGGCTGCCTTATTCCACAAGGACTTAGGCCAAACAAGGAATTATTTCTTTTCTTGGTGTCTTTTACTTCTAATCTCTTTTATCATTATACCAATTATTTCACATTATTTCATATTCAACAAATCATATATGAGTAAGCAAGGAAATAGAAGCATGCCCTATCACATCGTTAGCACACAATCATCACATATAACAATGTGGTCTTTGTCCTCTTCGTATAAGTGGCCACACAAAGCAAGAAATTGCCACTATACTACTGACTCAGATCCACTGAGTTCCGATCTTTGAGCTGATACGGAACGTCCTAATATATCACCTACTACCACGGTGTCTTAGGAAAGCTACTCTCTCACCTGAGGTCCAGTGATTAAGTACATGCAGTCTTCTCGGATCTTTGTTGCTGCCACTGCCTTAATCCCTCGTCTGTAACATCCCTCGTATTAATTAAAACACATTTTCATTACCAACTTTTATTAAGAAAAATCTTTTCTTATCTTAAAACGCTTTTCATTCCTTGTTGGAAAAACATGATTCTTTCTTAATTCTTTAAATACTTCAAAATCATTTTGAAAACATCAAATAAAACAATTTAAATCAATTGGTTAGGTTGCTGGTCCGTCTTGGACAGCACCTCAACCTTCTTTCGAAAACACCGAAAAATTCACCGGTTTCAATCCAGGTTTTTCTAAAATCAATTACCTTCTAAAAAAACAAACTTTGAGTCTCATAAACTCATTTTAGAAATCGAGAAAACAATTTTAAATAACCTTGGACAGCAAAGAAGTTGTTTGACAAAATTCAATTTAATAAATCCGAAAACATCGTAAAAACTCTTTTTGTTCCAAATACTTTTTAACTCAATATTAATACTTTAAAACTTAAGTTTTTGTCATAAAACAAATCTTAAAACACAATCCCACAAACTCAAATACATCAAATCAAATTAAATTCAAAACCAATTACACACACAATCAACAACACACTTTGATCAAACAAGACACATAAACAATTAATCAATTATTCAATTTAATTTCAAACCAAACATTCATTCTAAAGTAAACATTGTAACACCCCTAATTTTTGTCTCCCAAATAACCAAGAAATTAATTATCACAATTAATTTATAATTGATTTATATTAGTTTTAAAGGTTTTAGTTTTTGTACATTATGTGTTTTTATGTATAAAAATATAGGATATATTTTTATATGGTTATTTTGTACAAAAATGTGAATATTGTAATTTAGTCCTTGGGTTGGGACCTAATTGCAATATTAAAAGAGTTTTTGAAAAAAGAGTAATTAAATTATTAATTTTTGAATTTTATCAGCATGTAACCGGTTAGAAGGGCTGTGTAACCGGTTACACGATGAACTCAGAATCTGGGTTAGTGGATTTTGATGAGTAATCACCCAATTAATAAATAAATCGCCACGAATCCCACTCAAATCACGCTGAGGAACGCGTGTCGCCTTGCATGCAAGTCTGATTTCTCTATAAAAACCCGAATTGTTGATGAATTTGGGTTGATTTTCTGATAGAAGGGTTGAAACTCTGTTTTTAGGGTTCTTGATTCGTCTGGTGCGATTCTCCTTCGTTTCTGAGAGTTAGAACATGAGTGATACACGGTTACAAAGCTCACATCAAGGGCTTTGTATTGATATAAAGTTTGTGAGTTGAGAGTCCCTGAATAAAGAGAACGAAGCTTGCAAAGTAAGGGTGTTGGTGCTGTCAAACCTCAGCTTCTGGTTTCTGGAGCTGACTTTGAAGCTCGATTTTGGTAAGCACACACCCTTTTGGTTTCAAATCTATTCCTACCTCTAGTGCATGTTGCAAAGAACTCAATTTGACTATTTTCCCCAATTCTTAATTGGGTTTTGCATGTCAATTTCCCTGGTTTTGGTACCCTGTCCAACTCTATCTGCATATAGTGGATTTAATGGAGATCTATGTTGGAGCCTTTCTCTCTGCAATGTTTTGGATCAAGCACGAACCTAAGGTAAGGGGGAAGCTTACTATTTGCTAGAATGAGGATAAATTGTGGTAGAATATAGGATGAGTCACCAAGAGACTCAAAGGGCATAAGTTAAAATGGTTAAATGGCTTGGAGGCCTATTTGAGCTCAATTGTTGTTTTGTGCAATGTTATCTGGATGCATGCAAGCTATGTTGATGTAGATTTCATGACTTAATTGGATATTATGTGAATTGATGCATTAAGTTGTGAAATATGTGCAATTATGTGCAATTTGAGTATCTAAATTGAATGCATGCAATATAGATAGGTTTCTGTGGTTGAATACACGAGTATTAAGGTATGTAAACTCTATTTATGAATGAAATTGGTTAGATTTGAGTATGGTAGAAAATCTCAACGTGATGCACACTCCGGGAGTGGTGCTTGATTATATTCCAAGTATGGTTTGCGATACGTTCTAGGAACGTATGTTAGTGTTCTGGGAACACATTGGTATAATAATAGAATTAAAGATAAAACCAACCTTGATGATTGTGCATTCATGCATATAGAATGGAAGGTGGGTTGGTAGGAACGTTTATCATATTCTAGGAATATGAGGAGGGTACTCCGGGAGTACCAAATCATAACCTACTTGATGACACATCATAGATATGTGGCCAGTGTCTGGGACCTGGTTTTATATGTTCTGGGAACGTATGTTAGTGTTCTGGGAACACATTGAGATGCAACCTACTTGATGACACATTATAGATATGTGGCCAGTGTCCGGGACCTGGTTTTTCTGCGTTCTGGGAACGTATGCGTTCTGGGAACGTATGCGTTCTGGGAACGTGATGCACACTCTGGGAGTGATGCTTATTATTCCAAGTATGGTTTGCTACACGTTATGGGAACGTGGTGCACACTCTGGGAGTGATGCTTATTATCCATGTATGGTTCGGCATTACGTTCTGGGAACGAATGTCGGTGTTCCGGGAACACAAGGATGTATTGGATGGACGTCCAAGATGGACTTTAGAGGCCTCAGTTGTGGAAGGAAATCATGCATCATGCCACCTGCATTGAAAGAATTATTATGATTAACCGGGTGTGCTCATATGATTTTGCATCATGATTTGCTACATGTTGACTTGTGGATGTTAGTTTTATTCCCATTTGATTATGCGAATATGTATAGCTAACCCCCATGCCCTTATTAGGTATTGATCGTGCATCTAGCTTGCACAAGAATCAGTAAAGGAAGATGTCCCTTAGGTGCATGCAGAGTGTAGAAAGTGTGGGTTGGGAACCCGTTGTGCAGATATCGAGGATCCGACCAGAAGGATGTTTGGACAAAGGACCAGTGACCAGCTCTATAACAATTCGATTTTTAATAAAATTTATATGATACATATTTTGGAAAGAGGTATCATAAGAGGAATTCAGTTTCATAATAATACTTATTTGGTATTAACGGGCTTGTTTCACTTGATATATTTTGGGAATGAAATATGATGATTATATTATGTTTCCGCAAACTCTGATTTTACTAGTCACCTTCATCATTAATCAAGTGTTTGTGAAAATAAATTTTCAAGGGAAGGGATAATTTTTATTTTCAGAACTTTTTCCAACAATAACAAGTCCAAGTAATCATAAACTTATTACTTTTCTTATAAAGTAAGATGATATACAAGGAGTGTTACATTTTTATGGTATCAGAGCAATGGTCCTGACTCTTGGTCCTTGGGTGTGTGGTCCAATACGCTGGTCATCGATATCTGCAATGTTTCCTGGGAAGTATGCTTTCATATACTTCCAAACTAGAGCTAAGGTTATGGGTAATGGCTCTAGATAAGTAGCTTATTCTGCTATTAAAAAGTGTTCTATGTAGTCTAAGTAGAAGTATGATAGTCGTATGCTTCTCTTTAGACATGTGGTAACCCTAAAACCATAGTGTTGGTTTTTTCCGTTCTCATAGAACCAGTGATAAGGAAATCTTAAAGGAGTTGTAGTTAAGTCCTTGACTCTTGGGAGGAGTATTTACCCTCACTAGTGTTAAAGTTAATCAACTTCTCAGGTCGAGTGCAAGGCAGTCATCTTCTTAAGGATTAATCTTGTTGAGTTCATTAAACTCTAAAGCTATTCCTTCATTTGTTCCTTATGGATAAGGGTATTGATCAAAGTTGCTCTATGCCTTATCCAATCTGCTATCTCAAAGCAGAGGATCTTACAAATCTTCTTGTAGTGGTTTCCAAAGTATGTCGGAATCGTTCTATTAAGGTATTAGACTTTGTCTATCTACCTGTGTCATGATTTCATTTGATCGTAAGCACGGTTCGGGAGCCGAAGGATCAAGTGATCATGATTAATGACGATAGAACAACTCTGTATTGGGATTCCCAAGTTTCGAATCTGGAATCCAATGAACCCAGCTGTGGCTTCTGGACAGCCGTGAAGGAGAAAGGGGGGGTGAAAGAAATCTTGGTTGTAAGAAATGATGTTAGGTTCACCCTTGAGCAAAAGAGATAGAGTTTGGAATCAAGTTAATTCTTGAAGTTGACTCTCTCTACTACCCTTACAATATGGTATCATCGGGAATGGTCAAATGGGAGAAACACGTAGAGAAGTTGCTAAAAGGATTGGTTGGACCAGGTTAAAGGAGTCTAAGTGTTTTCTAAGATTGATTGGCGATTGAATTAACCCAAATCAGAATACGGGGCAGGGATACACTTAAGACTGCATTTTGATCTCGATACGGACATTATGAGTAGAAAATAATGCCGTTCGGATTGACTAATGCACCTGTTCTTTTATGGATTATAAGAACGGGACCTTTAGATTATATTTGGATTCGTTTGTGGTTTCTTCTAAGAATCCGGAGGGACATGAGGAACATCTCGGGATTGTGTTGGGAATCCTGCAAGAAGAGTAGGGGTGTGTTAAGCTCGCCAAAGATGAGTTTTGGGTGAGCGAAGTTACGTTCGCAGGGCATGTGATCTTTAAAGAAGAAATTGCGATGGATCCAGAAAAGGTAAGTTTAGGGTTGAAATAGGAACAGCCTAAGACTGTGACTGAGGTGAGAAGTTTCTTAGGGCTGGCTGGATATTATCACCGGAATATTGAGGGATTTTCTAACATCGCATGGCCTCTGACCAAGTTGACTTGGAAAGATCAACTGATGGTATTAAATGATAGGGTGTTGTTTAATTAGGGTGGGGTGGTGATGGATTATACCCCAACATAATATGATTAGTCCAAGAGGAATTATGTAAAATGTGAGTAGATTATGATTTAAATCATTTCAGTGATGGATTCAGTTGGAATCAAGGTATTAGATTATGAATAAATCCTATTTTGAGTTGGATTGGATGATGTAAAGAAAATGGTTTTGAAATTCTTTGGTTTTATTTCTAAAACTATACTTCATAACCGGTTAGAAACTGAAAGTTTAAAATAAAAAAATTTAAGTCCTTTGTGAAGGAACTTTTGGTATCAGTAGACATCTTCCTCCAATCCAAACTCAATGTCAATTACCTAAGTAAAAATTTAAGGAAAGGATTTAATGTGGTAAAATAACTTAATGCCTTGATTCATCATTGAAATTGATTGAATCCAAATATTTATGGACTAATCGAGAGTTGAAGTTGAGGAGCTACTCCAATTAGAGAAGGTAGAGAATTGAGCTGGATGATGCAAAAGAAACAATAGGTACTAAGATAAGAAGGTTGTAATTCATGAACAAGCTTGGAGTTCGAAAGTATGAATGACAATAAGAAGAGGAAGAGTTGAATGTAAGATCAAGGCGATGGATGGAGTTTCTTAAAGATTATGGCTTTGAGCTCTGTCCTGGCATAGCAAACGTAGTTGCAGACGATTTGAGTTGATAGGCTATTCTTGTGAGCTCAATGGTGGTTAAGGAGGTTATCCCAATCGAGGAATTCAGAGACCTAAGTCGGGTAACCCAAGAGGAACCCTCTAAGTATTAGATTGGGAATGTTGCCAATCACCAACGAATTCTTGAATCGGATTCGTGAATTTCAACCAGGAAATGAGGAGTTAGATTTCTATGAAGAAAACGAATGAGATTTAATCTTTGAAATTAAAGTCAGGGATTATGGATATTAGAAAATATTTTATGGAAGTAAGGGATTTAGGAAATGTTTTCTGGTACAACCTAGATGAGAAATCCAAAGGCATGAACTTCAAGAGTAGATTATGTTCGAACCCAAGTTAGCTATCAATTATCAAGGAAGAAGGAATTTCTCGATGTTGGTAAGCATGTATGAGGACTATGGGAAAGTACATAAAATTCATGCGAGAAATGTCTGAGTTCAGAATAGGAGAAAGAATGATGAAATACAGGCCCAACTGGAGAAAGAGGAAAAAGTAAATGGGAGAATATCAACCACGGAAATATCAAGGTTAAAGAATCCTTGATTGAAGAAAAGTGACTAAGGAGGAAATAGGGAAGGGAACATTTATCCATCTCAAGGTAATAATGTGAGGCACATCACTTGGAGTTTAGTTGTGATGTACCTAAGGGAATAGTAAATTCCGATTGTAGGAAGCTGGAGTATTATTCGCCGAATTGTCTTGAAAGAAAAGGTGAGAAAGGATTGGACATCAAGCGAATCCAGCACGAGAAGAATTCACCGGCTGAGATGAGAGTTGAGTGTAATCCTGACGTAAACAACCCAAGCCTATCTCTTCCTTTGATCGGAGTTAACGTAGTTAAATGTTTTCGATTACGTTAATCTAATCGTTTGAGAATATCAATATCCTGTTGGAAGTTCAACTTCAATCTTTCTGTGATCAAAACCTTTATCACAGTTGGATGTGATAAATCGCTGTGGACACTACAAAAATAGAAAGATCAGTTATGGCTAGAGAGATTAATAACCACCGGGATAGGACAAATCTTTGTCTCCCCAACGGAAATGTCTCTAGAACTTGACTATCTAACTAAGTCTGATAGTGATAATTACCCTATCTTTAAGTTCATCTAACTTAAAGACCTGTTGTATGGTCTTTCTTGCGAAAGATTATATCAGAAAGGAATGATTTTGTTACTAATGGTTTGAATATTAGGACTGATCACCCTAATGTCTCAAATTATTAAGGAATAAAGTCATACAAATGTTTCTTTGATCGTGCTCGAGAGATCAGAGTGCGCAGCCCAAAAAGTTTTTCCAAAAAGTTGATTGAAAAGTGTATTATTCAAAAGAGTATTTCTTTTAAAAGAAATTCTTTCACATAAGAGTTTTATACGAAAAATCCTTGTGGTTTAGTTTGGAAAGTTTTTTTTCCTGAAGGGTTTTATTTGAAATGTTTCAAAATACAAGGATTATATCGAAACTCTTTTAAGTGGGGGAGGACCCTAAAGAACGAATTTTTGGAAACAAGATGAAGTTTCTAGTATAAAAACACTTTGGAAAAGCGGAAAATTATAGAAGATGAATTTCGGGGACGAAATTCCTTTTAAGTGGGCGAGTAGTGTAACATCCCTAATTTTCGTCTCCCAAATAACCGAGAAATTAATTATCACAATTAATTTATAATTGATTTATATTAGTTTTAAAGGTTTTAGTTTTTGTACATTATGTGTTTTTATGTATAAAAATATAGGATATATTTTTATATGGTTATTTTGTACAAAAATGTGAATATTGTAATTTAGTCCTTGGGTTGGGACCTAATTGCAATATTAAAAGAGTTTTTGAAGAAAGAGTAATTAAATTATTAATTTTTGAATTTTATCAGCATGTAACCGGTTAGAAGGGCTGTGTAACCGGTTACACGATGAAATCAGAATCTGGGTTAGTGAATTTTGATGAGTAATCACCCAATTAATCCAGAAATCGCCACGAATCCCACTCAAATCACGCTGAGGAACGCGTGTCGCCTTGCATGCAAGTCTGATTTCTCTATAAAAACCCGAATTGTTGATGGATTTGGGTTGATTTTCTGATAGAAGGGTTGAAACTCTGTTTTTAGGGTTCTTGATTCGTCTGGTGCGATTCTCCTTCGTTTATGAGAGTTAGAACATGAGTGATACACGGTTACAAAGCTCACATCAAGGGCTTTGTATTGATATAAAGTTTGTGAGTTGAGAGTCCCTGAATAAAGAGAACGAAGCTTGCAAAGTAAGGGTGTTGGTGCTATCAAACCTCAGCTTCTGGTTTCTGGAGCTGACTTTGAAGCTCGATTTTGGTAAGCACACGAACCCTTTTGGTTTCAAATCTATTCCTACCTCTAGTGCATGTTGCAAAAAACTCAATTTGACTATTTTCCCCAAATCTTAATTGGATTTTGCATGTCAATTTCCCTGGTTTTGGTACCTTATCCAACTCTATCTGCATATAGTGGATTTAATGGAGATCTATGTTGGAGCCTTTCTCTCTGCAATGTTTTGGATCAAGCACGAACCTAAGGTAAGGGGGAAGCTTACTATTTGCTAGAATGAGGATAAATTGTGGTAGAATATAGGATGAGTCACCAAGAGACTCAAAGGGCATAAGTTAAAATGGTTAAATGGCTTGGAGGCCAATTTGAGCTCAATTGTTGTTTTGAGCAATGTTATCTGGATGCATGCAAGCTATGTTGATGTTGATTTCATGACTTAATTGGATATTATGTGAATTGATGCATTAAGTTGTGAAATATGTGCAATTATGTGCAATTTGAGTATCTAAATTGAATGCATGCAATATAGATAGGTTTCTGTGGTTGAATACACTAGTATTAAGGTATGTAAACTCTATTTATGAATGAAATTGGTTAGATTTGAGTATGGTAGAAAATGGTATGCAAAACCTCATTTTTCAGTGTATGTTCTGCCTAATCTAACCGGTTAGTCGAAATTTGTAACCGGTTAGATACTGTCAATTTTCAAAGAAAATGAATTTCTGAAATTGGCTAAGTATCCATACCATTTGTACTCAAGTTTAAGGTAGAATTTCATACAAAAACCAATCTAAAACTATGTGTTTGAGCACTGTTTGGTTTAGATTGGAGGTGATGAGTTAATACCTTAATATCAAAGGATAATTTCAAGAGGAAATTATGCATAAATGAAAATTGGATTATGACTTAGATCTTTTGAATGATATTATGTGTTGAACTTGAGGTATTCTGTTATGCTAAGACCTTGTTATTGGATTGAGAAGAGAATTTAAGAAAAGATTCTTGGAAAATCAGTGGTTTTATATTCAGGTCTGTAATTCTAACCGGTTAAGTTATGATGTAACCGGTTAGTACCTGAAACTTAAAAGTAAAAGTTAAGTTTTTGAATAAGGGTTGCTAATACCAATGATTATATTCTCTCAATCCAGGTCTATGAGCATATGTTAAATTTAAATTCAAAGGTGAATTTTATGAGTAAAGCCATACCTCAAGATATCATTCAGAAGTTGTGTTTTCTATGTCATAATAATGGAATTAATGGGAACATGACCCTGTACTCTAGGAGTACCAAACTGATGCAACCTACTTGATGACACATTCTGGGAATGTGGCCATTGTCTGGGACATGGTTTCTTGTATACGTTCTAGGAACGTGATGCACACTCCGGGAGTGGTGCCCGGAGTGTGCTTGATTATATTCCAAGTATGGTTTGCGATACGTTCTGGGAACGTATGTTAGTGTTCTGGGAACACATTGGTATAATAATAGAATTAAAGATAAAACCAACCTTGATGATTGTGCATTCATGCATATAGAATGGAAGGTGGGTTGGTAGGAACGTTTATCATATTCTGGGAATATGAGGAGGGTACTCCGGGAGTACCAAATTATAACCTACTTGATGACACATCATAGATATGTGGCCAGTGTCTGGGACCTGGTTTTATATGTTCTGGGAACGTATGTTAGTGTTCTGGGAACACATTGAGATGCAACCTACTTGATGACACATTATAGATATGTGGCCAGTGTCCGGGACCTGGTTTTTATGCGTTTTGGGAACGTATGCGTTCTGGGAACGTGATGCACACTCTGGGAGTGATGCTTAT
Organism: Crotalaria pallida; assembly: GCA_037953625.1. NCBI lineage: Eukaryota > Viridiplantae > Streptophyta > Magnoliopsida > Fabales > Fabaceae > Crotalaria > Crotalaria pallida. The sequence goes on along the minus strand of CM075655.1, from coordinate 75,369,721 downwards.
TATTCCAAGTATGGTTTGCTACACGTTCTGGGAACGTGGTGCACACTCTGGGAGTGATGCTTATTATCCAAGTATGGTTCGGCATTATGTTCTGGGAACGAATATCGGTGTTCCGGGAACACAAGGATGTATTGGATGGACGTCCAAGATGGACTTTAGAGGCCTCAGTTGTGGAAGGAAATCATGCATCATGCCACCTGCATTGTAAGAATTATTATTATTATTAACCGGGTGTGCTCATATGATTATGCATCATGATTTGCTACATGTTGACTTGTGGATGTTAGTTTTATTCCCATTTGATTATGCGAATATGTATAGCTAACGCCCATGCCCTTATTAGGTATTGATCGTGCATCTAGCTTGCACAAGAATCAGTAAAGGAAGATGTCCCTTAGGTGCATGCAGAGTGTAGAAAGTGTGGGTTGGGAACCCGTTGTGCAGATATCGAGGATCCGACCAGAAGAATGTTTGGACAAAGGACCAGTGACCGTGAGCCGTGGCCACCACCACGGGCATAGACCTCTCTCTCTCTCCCTTTCTCCTTTCCCTTTTGGCCTTTCTTTCTCTCTCTCCCTCCGGAATCATCTCTCAATCTCTCTCTCTCCTCGGATCTCACCGGCGTTGTTACCGATTGTGATCGCACCGGGCTTATGTTGGGAACCCCGAGGCTTGAAGCTTTACCTTGATCCAGCCGCGATGATTCTCGCTAACGAGGAGCAACACCGACACCGTCATCGTCGCCGAGCCACAACCCAGGTTCTTTTTAAAAGAAAGCCCGAGGTAAGAATGACGGTATTACCTTTACTTGGGAAGTAAATTCTAGGATTCTATAGTGGTGACTAAGAATAGGGTAATTAAGGAATAAATTGATGAACCTTAGGGTAGTCCCCGCTAATATAAATGATTTATTTAAAATATTTAATGTAAAACCACACTTTAGGGAATAAAACGTATGTGCGTAGAATAAAGTTCGGAGGGAGTGAGTATATTTAGAATATTAAAATAGTTAATATAGCATGAAAATGTAGAGAAACATAAAATAAAACCAAGGGAAATTAGTTAAGGAAAACCAACGAAAAAGTGAGAGGAAAAGAATAAAGAATAATTGTAATAGGCAAGGAGAGTGGAATGATTAAACCGAAAGTGAGGTACAAGAGGAGTTAAAATGCGAGGACAATAAGTAAGTGCGGAGTGGGCTTAGTTAAGAGATTGTCGGTTATTAACGAAATAGAAACAAAATAATAAACTAAATTTTAAATACAAGTAGGTAATAAGTAAAGAATCTCGTGAAAAGATAACAAGACAATGAGAGGGAATGTAATAGAGGCAATTAAATAGAATGGCGTAATATAATAGGGAAAATAAATTAAGTTAATATGGTAGCGAAATTGAAGGGAGTAAAAGGAAAAGGAAAAGAAAATAAAAGATAAGAGAAGCCCGATGCGAGCCTGTCGAGGCGTGTCGGTATTAAAAGAACACAGCGGCGCGAGCCTGTCGAGGCGTGCCGGCATCGATGCGAGCCTGTCGAGGCGTGCCGGCATCGATGCGCGCCTGTCGAGGCGTGTCGATAATAAGAAAATGGAAGTTCGATGCGAGCCTGTCGAGGCGTGTCGGCATCGATGCGAGCCTGTCGAGGCGTGTCGATAATAAGGAAATGGAAGTCCGATGCGAGCCTGTCGAGGCGTGTCGGCATCGATGCGAGCCTGTCGAGGCGTGTTGGCATTAAAAGGAAAAAGAATGGAAATAAAAGAATGAAAAGAGAACTGATATAGAAATGAATAGCGGATAAAAATAGGAATAAAATGTGGGAAAATGAAAAGAGAATTAAAAGTTAAAAGAAAGTGAGAATAAGTGAAGAACTAAAAGAAAAACAATTATATGGACATTTATGATTAACAGATATTAATAATAGGGTAGGCTTAGTTTATTGCTATGTCTCTTGTAAAATTTATCTTTTTAAGTTCTGTGTAATGCTACCCTTCTTGCTACATTTTGCAGGTACTGAAGTGGAGCTTACATGGGACATGGCCGAGCAGGATTTTCATTCCACTACGTGGAATGTATATTTATTATTACGAGTGGACAACTATTTTTGTAATTTTAGAATATGTAATAGTCATATGCCCTGAAACTTATACTAATCGGGCGTTAGGATCTGATTTGATTATTAGGCTGTCGTGTTTTATGTTTTTTAAATATTTCTGGATTGACAGGTTTTAAGAAGAAAATTTTTGGGAAGTCCGAAAAACAGAGGAAACTCTGCAGGATTTTCGTAAGGAGTTTTTAAAAGTAATTAGGATTAAAAGAAATTTTCTAACAGTAATTTTAATAAAACTTAAATATAACTAATAAAAGTGAGGGTGCTACATTTATGGTATCAGAGCAGTTTTTCCTCGGCCTTGGAGTTATAAGTTACTCCAGTGGTTACTCACCAAGCGAGTAACCAATGTGTATAGTCAAGTGTCTAAGTTAGGCAAATAGGATTCTTATGCAATTAGTTGCTAGACAAGTATTAACTTGTATCTTCTCCAGGATTTGGCTAACATGGCTAGGAGACGTTCCGAAGACGACCGGATGGCTGCCATCCTGGAAAATCTGATTTGGATACAACATAATCAGGCCGAGCATCTAGCATAGATGCAACAAAATCAGGCGCAGATCATAGCAGCAGCAGTAGCATCACTGAATCCATCACCAGCCCCTGCTGAGATTGATTGGTTGGCACGGTTTCGGAAGAACGGACCACCCAAGTTCGAAGGGGGGTATAATCCCGATGGAGCTCAGCGATGGCTCCAAGAGATTGAAAAGATCCTACGCACCACGGCGCCACCTGCTGAACAAACCGTGTTTGTAACATCCTCAATTTTGATACTTTAAAATATATTACTTTTCATAGTATTTAATATTAAAATACTTGGGGTTTTATAAAAATTTTGACGGAGTTTACTCTAAAATATGGACTTTCCCCCAAGTTAGTTTTGTACCTGTCAGTCCAGAACAATTTATAAAAATTATAAAACTATAATTGTATTGAGAGAGGTTGTGACTTGCTTAGAAATAATAAAGAAAAGGATATTTGTATATCCTTCACAACCTTTAACATAGTTTATTCAAACGCATGCTTATATAAAGTCCTTTTACAAAATATAAATTTGCTTTACTTACAATAAAAAGTTAACACTTAAAACAACACTATTAAATGAAAATGTTTTAATTTACAGGGAAACCAGTGACGAAGAATTTTTTAGACAGGGTTCCTGTTTGGGTACAACTGCCTAATTTAAACTTGAAATTCTGGGGTGCTTCTGCCTTAGGAAAAATCTCAAGCTTAGTGGGGACCCCTATCATGGCTGATAAGGTAACAGAGGAGAAGAACAGAATTAGCTATGCACGAGTACTTATTGAGGTTAATCCTACAACTCTCCCTGAAGAAGTGCATTTTGAAGATGATAAAGGTAATTTGATTTCTCAAAAAATTGTATATGAGTGGAAACCTACTTTATGCTCTAAATGCTCATGCTATGGTCATGATTCCAAAATGTGTAAAGAAGGGGTTAAACAACAATGGGTGGTGAAGAACAAGCCATCACAAGAGGAGATTAACAAAATTGATGAGGCCCTGAAATTAAATGAAAATGTGGAAAGAAGTATTGTCCTTGAAGAGAATGTTGAGGCAGGTTTAGCAGAGGCTGATAAGGTTATTAATGATCTCACAATTAATAATCAGGTTGTGATTAGGGGTAAAGGAAAAGATATTGCTGAAGAAGGCTGGACTACTGTAGTCACAAGGAGTAAAGTCAAAAATAGGGATCAGTTAGGGGAATCTTCCACTCATCCCCCTAATGGATAGTTTTGTTGCTTGGAATATTCGAGGACTGAACCATCCTCGAAAACAAAAACAGGTTCAGGAGTTATTTAGGATGAATAAGGTAGGGTTGTTTGCTATTCTTGAAAATAAGTTGAGAGATAATTCTCTTCAACAGGTTCATAATAATATTGCTAATGGGTGGAGTTCTATTCATAATTTAGATTCTTGTTCTGTTGGAAGAATTTGGGTTCTGTGGAGAAGGGATTGCTATGATGTCCAATTGGTGGCTAGATCTCACCAATATATTCATTGTTTTGTCACTATGGTCCAAACTCAGCAAGTTTTTCATGCCTCTTTTGTGTATGCTGATAATGACTATCAAGAGAGAAAGGAATTATGGCAGGTGCTCTCTGGGATTCAACAATTTATTAAAGTTCCATGGATTGTCATTGGTGATTTTAATACTTGCTTATCTGAGCAAGAGAAGCTGGGGGGAATTATCTGGACTTAAACAGTGCTAGAGACTTTCAGTCTTGTATTGACTCTTGTGGGCTGTTGGATATGAGGCAATCAGGGTGCTATTTTACCTGGTCCAATAGGCAAATGGGTGCTGATAGAATTGTGTCTAAGCTAGACAGGGCTTTGGTGAACCTGGAATGGTGCAGGGTCTGGCCTAATGCTTATGCAAATTTTACTACACCTGGGTTATCAGATCATTCTGCAATCCTAGTTGATTGGGGTATAACAACAGGCAACATCAAGCACACTTTCAAATATTTTAATATGTGGTCAAAGCATCAGGAATTCAAGAGCATTGTTCAACAGGCGTGGCTGAGAAAGTATTCAGGTAGTAAGATGTTTGTTTTATGCAAGAAACTCAGGGATCTTAAGAAGCCTCTATCCATCCTGAACAAGAAGTATTTTTCAAATGTTGATGAGAGAGAAACTGCATTAAGAGTTAAATTGGAGGCTATCCAGACTGAGCTATCTAGGGATCCTCTGAACCCTAAGCTAGTAGCTGATGAAAAAGATGTAAGCATACGGTATAGCAGGATCCAGACTGAGGCCTTATTGTTTTTAAAGCAAAAGGCTAAAGTTGCTTGGCTGAGGGAAGGGGATAGCAATACAAAGCTATTCCATGATGCTATAAAGAAGAGGAATTATCAGAAAGGGATTCTCAGGATCATGAATGATAGAGAGGAACCTGTAATTGACCAAAAAGACATTCAGGGCCTTTTTCAGAATTTCTATCAAGACCTTTTTCAAAGTAAAAGCAGGGGTGTGATGTTTGACCAGGATGTTATTGATCAGGGGAATTGTCTGGATTTGGGCCAACAGATAGCTCTTATTCAGCCTATTACTGATGAGGAGATAAAGATTGCTCTTTTTGCTATCAATCAAAATAAAGCCCCAGGGCCTGATGGCTTTGGTTCAGGGTTTTTTCAGGCTGCATGGGAGTCTATTGGTTTAGATTTTTGTGAAGCTATAAAAGAATTTTTCACATCAGGCTTCCTGCTCAGAGAAGTGAATCATACTAATCTTGTGTTGATCCCTAAAGTTGATGCTCCTACTAAGGTAACCCAATTTAGACCTATTGCTTGCTGCTCAACTCTTTACAAGTGTATCTCTAAGATTTTGAGCTCTAGACTTGCTGCTGTGCTACCTAATATTGTTCATGACAATCAAAATGCCTTTATTAAGGATAGAAGTATTTTGGATAATGTTCTCTTGTCCCAGGAGCTGCATAGAATGTATGGCAGAAGGAGGGTGTCCCCTAGGTGTATGATGAAGCTGGACATAAAGAAGGCCTATGATACTCTTGAATGGGATTTTATTGAGGCTATGCTCCTGGCTTTCAAATTCCCATCAAAATTTATTACTTGGGTTATGGCTTGTATCAAATCTGTTTCTTTCTCTCTGGTCATTAATGGGCAGCAGGGAGATAAGTTCTGGAGCACTAGGGGCATTCGCCAAGGGGATCCTATGTCCCCTTTGTTGTTTGTCCTAGCTATGGAAATCTGTACTAGATGCTTATCCCTAGACTCTAATACAAGGAGCTTTAGGTTTCACCCAGCTTGTAAGGATATCAGATTGGTCAACCTTGCTTTTGCTGACAATCTGATGATTTTTTGTAAGGCTCATAAGCCTAGTGTGGAGATTGTGAAGAATTCTCTGCTTAAATTCTCAGTATGGTCAGGATTGGAGATTAATCCAGAAAAGTCTAGCATTTACATGGCAGGAATTTCTCAGGATGTGCAGGAGCAGTTAATTTCTATTACTGGTTTCCAGAGAGGTTGCCTTCCTTGCAAATATTTGGGAATTCCCCTTTCTTCTAGAAAGTGGAATGCTCACACTTGCCAAGGTTTGGTGGATAAGGTTATGAAGAGTATTAACTACTGGAAATCTAGAAATCTATCCTATCAAGCTAGAGTTTGCTTAATTAACTCTGTGCTCATGAGTTTTCACATTTATTGGGCTTCCACTTTTATTATCCCTATGGCAGTGATTAAGGAGATTGAAAGGCTTTGTAGAGGTTTCCTTTGGAATAAGTCTGATGATTCTCACTATCAAGCTAAGGTGTCCTGGTCAACAGTTGGTATGGAGAAGAGGAATGGGGGATTAGGAATTCATGATTGCAGATTGTGGAATGTTGCTGCCCTGGGCAAACAGATTTGGTGTATTGCTATGAAGAAGGACTGTATCTGGGTTCGCTGGGTACACTCTTACTACATCAAAGATCGATCTTTTTGGGACTGTTCTTGGGTTCAAGGACAGAGTTGGCATTGGAAGCAACTCTTAAAGGTCAGAGACAGATTAAAATTGGGGTATCAAAACGATAACTGGATTGGGAGCACAGATGGAGTATATACTATTAAAGAAGGGTATCGATTTCTGAAAGGAAATTTACCCACTTTTCCTATGGCAAATATTGTGTGGAATAGAGTAAATGTTCCTAAGCATTCGTTCATATGCTGGTTATTGATGCATGGCAGATTACTTACAAGAGATAGAATGGTGTGGAGTTACATACCAAATTGTTGTTCTTTGTGCCTCGCGAATGCTGAATCGATTCCTCATTTATTTTTTGAATGCTCCTGGAGTGCAGCTTTGCTCAAATTGTGCGTTGATTGGCTTGGTCTCCGGAATTTTCCATTGAAGCTCTGCAGATGGAAGCGCTGGGTGCTGCATGCAATTCGTGGGAAGAAGATGAAGAAGCTGAGCTGGGCCATGTGTGTGGCTGTGGTTTATTACGTTTGGAAGGAAAGAAACACTAGATCGTTCTCAGATAGATCTAATTCTCCCCAACAGTCATTTTTACTTATTAAAAAAGAATTTTTAATTAGAGTAGTCTATTGTATTAGGAATTTTAAATTATGGCCTGACAGATTATTGGTCCAAAAAATATGTAATGAACTTCATTAGTTTGTGGATTAGGGGAACCCTTCATAGAAGGTGGCCTTTAATCTATGAACTTTTTGCCTTTTAGGTTTTTCTGAACCCTTCCTAGAAGGTGGCAGGAATACCTAAAAGTGTGGTTGATGTTTTCTTTTGGTTTGTGGTAATAGAATTTTTTCTTCTACCAAAAAAAAAACATGAAAATAATTTTCAAGGTTCAAGATCAACATGCATGCATTTAAATCATGTAGATCAAGTCTTGAAATTAAACATAATAACACAAATCAAGGTCAAAAATCATTTTAGACGAAAAGAAGGTTGAAACCGAGGCACATTTAAAGAAATATAAAGGCTTTTATTCAAAATCATTTATAACACTCAAAACAAAATCAAGATCAACACAAAAATTCAAAGATCAAAACACAAATTAAAGCTTTCATATTGATCAAATCAAAACCGAAACATGCAAGAATTTAAAACCATAAAAATCATTTTCAAGTAACATTCAAGACCAAAAATCAAGAAACACTTTTAGATCAACCATTGATTGAACAAATAAACACATACACACTCATTGAAGTACGATTTTAAGCACAAAAATTGAACATGCAAGAGGATAAACTTCAAACTCACAAAGATCATGATCAAAACTCAAGATCTACAAGATTTGACTCAAGAACAAAAAGATCAACTATGAAAAATATCAAGATCTAACCTAAACATTTCCAACTGAATCATCACACCTCACCAAACTTATTACAAATCAAATTTGAGTTCTTGAAAGTCCATGGTTAAAAGAAATATTACACATAAGTGCATAAAATTGAACATGCAAGAGAAGAAAAGAGTTAAAATTACACGGTCACAAATCAAGACTAATTCTAAGGCTTCTAAGGTCTTCGGTTTATACCAAGAAGAAAAGTCTTCTAAACACTTCTAAGCTCTTGATCTTCAAGGTCTCCTAAGTATTGGCTTGATCTCCTCCTCTTTCTCCTCTCTAAGCCTCACGGTTCCTCCTTCTTTTTCCCTCTATTTCCTAGTTCTTTGTCTAAGAGTTTGAGGAGCTCTTAGACTTGTGTTTAGTGTGGGTGTTGAACGAAGGAGGTGAAGAAATGAAGAGTGAATGGGTGAATCAAGGCTAAGGCCAAGGCTTATATAAAAACACATGACTTCCTATTTTGGCCTTCATGCAATTCGGCCAAGGCTTAAGAAAGAGGGGTGGTCTCGGTCTTCTTCAAGAATTGCATGGGTGGTCTTTAGCAAAATTCAAAGGAGGCAATATAGGGGACATAAGGCTTAGGGGTCATTCTAGGTGGTTGACTTGTTTGGCTCTCCTTTGATCTAGTTAGGGTTTCCCTCATCTAGTTAGGGGTTTAGTTGGAGTTTGGTTAGAAACTTGGCTATTTGGTTGCTTCCTCTCCACTTAAAGAAATTCCTAAATTTCCACTCACTCACTCACACACACGGCACTCTCACACACTTACACCTATTCATTTTCATGCACACACACACCCATTTGCACGACACATACCCCTACATAGGCACACATAATCACATTTATCCACTAATTCTATTTTCCTATGCATGACCGTATATGCCTATTCATACACATAGAAAAATAATTCATTCATGCATACATTCACTCATTCACGTCACATACACATATAACCATCCTTATTAAATTTACACATACTTTAAGCATACATACGCACATCAAAACCATACATATAGAAAATACTTCACTCATGTATAAAATTATAATGACACCAAAGCACCAAACAGATACACACGTATAGATAATTAATTACCATTTCAAAATAGACTTCAAGCTCTTAACTTTACTTTATGAAAATCATCCTTTAAAAATCGTTTACCACTTTGAAAACACGAATTAAAGATTTTATTTAAGAAAATACTTTCTGAAAAATACTTTTCTTAAAAATGATTCTCTTTTAGAATTTAAAACCATACGAGGAAATTGAGGGGTGTTACAAAACATATACAAATCCTTGTTTCTCATAAAAGGGTTTTTCTTAAATTTCCTCAAGATTATCTTGTAATTCCATCAAATGAAATCTTTTGACTAAAACTTTTTCAAATAACACCTTTAAAAATACTCCTCAATTAAAACATTTTCCAAAGATCCTTTTTGAGGAAAACCCCGTCCCGTTGCGCACTCTGATCACTCGGCACGAGTAGGGAAATATTCATATGACTCCATTTCTTAATAGTTGTAAACATCAGGGTGATCAGTCCTAATATTTAAACTATCAGTAATGAAATCATCCCTTTCAGATATAATCTTTCTCAAGAAAGACTATACGATTTACCTTTAAGTTAGATGAACTTAAGGATTAAGAGTATTATTGTCACTATCAGACTTATTCAGATAGCCAAGTTCTAGAGAAACTTCCGTTGGGGAGACAAATACTTGTCCTATCCCGGTGGTTCTTAATCTCTCTAGTCTTAACTGATCTTCCTCTTTCTGTAGTGCCCAAAGACATTTATCACATCCAATTGTGATAAGGGTTTTGATCACAGAAATTCAAGTTAAAGACTTGTTCAGATATACCAATTACAAAATGATTTAGTTAACGTAGTCGAAAGCCTTTGACCACGTTAATTCGAATCGATAAAGGGATAACTCAAACTACCTATATCCGAATCTAATCACACATCCTATTAGGATGAAAAACTCTCCCATTCTTGATTTGCTGGCTGACCATACCCTTTTCGTATTTCTCCTTCAAGCAATCCGGCGAATAAGACTTCATTTTCTTATGACCGAAATCAAATATTCCTTTCCGTTCATCACTATTCAATCCATGATGATGCACCTTACCTTCTCAAATAATTTCTTTCCATCGGCTTTTCAGTTACTTTCATGCGATTGAGGTTTCCTTAACTCCTTATGAAATTCTAGTCCCCATAAGGGATTCACTCATAAGCTTCTTGTGCTTATAAGTTTCCTGTGCTTTCCTCATTATCCATACCAATTCTATACATGCTTGCTAGTGTCAGAAATCCCTTGTTCCTCAATGATTGACAACTGGTTTGAAGTTCAGACATCATTTTTCTCCGGGTTTTGCATGTTTAAGTCTTCCATCAGATTGCCATAAAACATACTTCCTCAATCTTTTGAACTTGACAATGTTTTCCCCAAGATTCATATTGTCCTACCTTATTTACCATAATTTAATCTCTTTTCTCTATTTTTTTTCCTTTCCAAAATTTCATCCTTGAGTGATTCCCAAATGTCATGCCAATCCTATGCTTCCAATGTCATATTTACATAGTTCCACCAGTTATCATATAAGTGGTATAACCTTTACTCATCCATTTTGCTTGATCCCAAAACTAATCTTCATCTTCCAAATCGTCTGGAATCCAAATTCTTACCCTTGAAATATCCCCTATGGAACTTAGGTTTCTTCCCTTTCGAATCAATCTCTTATTGGTCCTTAATTCTTCGGTTCTTTGTTGCAATTCACGAATTCGAGTTAGGAATTCTACTGTGATTTGCAACCTCCACTCCTTACTTCTCGTCGGTCTACTTGTATCCTCAAGCTCGAATCTATTAGACTCCTTAAATCCACTTCCTTAAACTCCGTAGAGCTCACATGAATTGCCTTTCAGTCCATTGTGATTGCTTCCTCATTTGATTTGTCATAACGACGACAGAGTCTCCGATCATGAGCCTTTAAGATTCTGTCTGTCGACATTGTCCCTTGTTCAACTCCTCCTCTCGGTTGAACAATTACTTCGACTCTCTAGGGTCATTAACGTTTAAAGCGTAGTGACGCGAGGAAAGGCCTCGAGCCCTCACAACAATCATGATCGTTGCAAAGCTCAAGTCATGCGCCAAGTGTATCACCTTGTATATTCAATCCCTTTGATGCATACACACATCTACCTTTCATTCATAAAACTACTTCCTTCCAAGTCCCATTCTCGACACATGAAAGTATGCTCCAATACTTTGGCATGAATCAAGTAGGAGTAGCACAGGAGGAAATGTTATCCTTCCCCAGAATCACGTCCAAATGTGATAAAGGATGATAGATTGAATTTAACTTAGTGCCGCGATCAAATATCTCGACACTATAATCTAACAACTTTAGAAACATGTTTGGGTAGTTTCATAGGGTCTCTAATTTTAAAACAATTAGGGAAATCCGACTTCAATCTACTCACACATATATGTTGAACAAAAGAATAAGTAACTCCCAAATCGAACACAATCATGCAAAGTTGGTTTTGAAATAAATGGTTACCTTGCACGAGATCGGGAGATTGGTTCTTTTCTACTCTATTCAGGGTAAACGCTTTGCCTTGAGTCTTTGGTTTGCTAGCAAATCTGGTGTGGTTACTTTTCACAGACTCTCTGCAGTAACGTGCAATATGACCCTGTTTTCCACAATTGAAGCAATTACTTGTTGCCCAGCAGATCCTTCCATAATGATGATGCTTACACTTCTCACAGTAAGGAGCATTACTGCGAGACTTAACCCCATCCTTAACTTCAACTCTTCCTTTGCCTCGATTCTGATCCCAATATGGACCCGTATTCCGAAGATCAAATCTTTTCTTTCTTTGTGGTCCATAACTCGGCTGGTTACTCTTTGCTTGATCAGCTAGTACTTCCGCCTTCTTATCATCCTCATACATTCGACACATATCTACCAACGTAGGAAAACATTGAATCTTCTGATAACTGAAAACAGATTTCAGTTCAGGTTTCAAACCACTTTCAAACTTGATGCATTTGCTCCTTTCATCGGGGTTGTTTTGATAATATGGAGAGTACTTCATCAGTTCCTCGAACTTAGCTGCGTACTCACCTACACTCATGTCTCCTTGCTTTAATTGCAGAAACTCAATTTCCTTTTTCCTTCTTAAGTCTTCCGGGAAATATTTATTGAGAAACTTTTCCGTAAACACACCCCAATTAATATCCCTTCCTTCATAGTGCAGGAGCTGAACTGTGTGATTCCACCAGTTCTCCACCTCGTCTTCTAACATATAAACTGCATATGCCATCTTCTGAGTCTCAGTGCAGTCTAATGTTCTAAAGATCTTATCCATAGTATGAATCCACTTATTAGCCTCCTCAGGCCTAAATCCTCCTTCGAACTTTGGTGGATTACAACTTCTAAAATCCGCCAAACTCTTAGTTTCTGAATTACCAACGTTATATTGATGAGGCGGTTGTTGAGATTGCTGTTGTTGCCATTGATGCATAGATTCCATCACAGCGGTGATTCTTTCTAATATCGCATCGGTGCGATTTTGATTTCTAGTTGTCATAATAGACCTGCGCCATTGCTCATGGTCACATAAGATGGACTAAGAAACATTCTCCACACAACCTATCCTAAGGTCATAACAATAGCTTTCAACAATGCATACAATTTCCACAATGTATCAATTGCTCCATTTGAGCAAGATAATAGTATTCACAACAATAAATATGCCCTGTGGATACCTGCTTGATGTTGATGACTACCTTTATGGACCTACTTCCACTACTACAAGATCTGACTTTTGCTCTGATACCACTAAGTGTAACACCCTCAAAATTTCCCAAGTAATTAATACAAAATGAATACTATTACTTGAGAATATATGGACTTGTAAAATGTTAGAAAATAATGGATTCAAAATTTTATTTTATATTTTACAAATAGTCGGGTGCACAAACCAAAACATAGGATGTTTGGAGAATAGTTTACGTATTACTTTTAAAATCGAATTCGGCATTTACTTTGCTCAAAAGATAATTTCGCAAATCTTGGATAGCATTCTCTTTGAAGATAAATGTACTCTATTTCATATAAAGGAACTCAAGTATTGCCATCCAGTTTTCGTCTAGCCAAGTGATACCATTTCCAAAGTGTCATAGCCGAATTCTTTTAAATCAATATCAGAGTAAGCGGAAATATCAGGACTATGTAATAAACTTTAGTATAAGCATGGATTTTATATATATCAAAAGGTACGTAATACATAGTCCGGCGATAAGGATCTCCAAAATCCTAGAACAAGTCCATAAGGCTATGTATTTATATGTACATCAAAATAGACCATGGCTCCAGAGTTTTCAAAAGAAATTCCCACAATATATAAAACTCCCAAAGCTGGTCTCATAGCACTGGTCGCGGCAGTAGTAGTAGAAGTCTCCAAGAAGTAGCAGCAATCATCATCCAACATCATCATCAGCAGCTAATCTCCTCCACAGCATCCATCACACCAGATCCCTGATCCTCATCATTTACCTTATGCACATACCTAGGGATCATCGCCTCTCCATTGACTCCCGATAGATTAAACGACAAGCTCGCTTCCGCTCTTGTATTCGACAGGATCCTCCTTGATCTTATTTGAAGGAGTAATTACCCTTACCACTAGGTACAAGGTCTGATGAAAACGTGACCTTAATAGGACTCCTTGAAATAGACGGGGAAGTCTCCTCTCGAATTACTCTAAGAGAAAAAGGGTATGAGCGGGTAGGTTCGAATTGAAAACTGTTATACAAGCGAGCTGGTCGAGTGGGAGATGATCCATGGTAAGTATAAAAAGTAGATACATGCATAGCGTATATGATGGGAATCCTAAACCTACGAGGATGTGACGGAACCAGTGGATTAGGGTGATCGAAGGTAACCACTATCTCACCCTCATACACCACTCGGCAATCCTCGCAGATCCATATGCTACTAAGAAGTGGGCGAACCTCGATGCAAGCGATGTAACGTGACATCACCTACAAGGGCATAGGGGTAAGCAAATCTATACACATAATCAATAGAGCTTAAATGTTGAAGTAACATGATTATGCACAGATAACCCCAAATCAGTTAATAGCCACAATTAACACTTAGCGCACGCTTAATGCAAATATGATGTTCATTCACTCATTCAGATATCCAGCCTTAACTAAATTAAGGGTAAGTGGCATCATGCCTGTCATTCTTCCTTTTCTAAGATTCTTCATCTAAGGTCCTCACGGACGCCAATCCAATTCAACAATACATTTCCAAATCACGAATACGTTACCAAAACGTATGGCGTACTAGCTCGGAAGTGATAAAAACGTCACACTACCTGGTGAACGTCACGTCGCCCAAGGACGTAAACCTTATCACTTCTCAACATACAAAGGGTGTGATAAAAAATGTCACCACATCTGATGATCGTCATGTCGCCTAAGGACGTAAACCTTATCACTTGTGATACACGACAGAGGTGATAAACAACGTCACCATGCCTGATGAACGTCACGTCGCCTAAGGGCGTAAACCTTATCACTTGTGTGCAACACACCGTTGAACCATCAAATCAACAGTATACCACATACTGTCCACATTACCAAAATGTGTCATCGAGCTAGCCACACGACTATGCCTGGAACGTGGTCCATAATACCAACATCAATGTGCACATTTCGTCACCAAGACGAACATCCAACGTTCGCAGCAACCAATGCTGGTCACATTACCAAAATGTGACTACAGGCAAGTCATAACCAAATTGGTATTCCCAAATGTCCTTCACATGTTATCATAACGTGGTAAACGATCTAGCATTCAAACTCTTCACTTAAAGAATTGATTGGGATATCTCAATTGTATAACGTGCCACCCGAGCAACGTTATGACGTGTCACCTGAGCAACGTCCCGTCATCCAAACGGAATAGTCACATCATCAATCAATTTATTTCATGTTTTAGATCGCTTGGATTATTGTCATTTAAGTATTGATCAATGGTTCAGAATTGAAAATGGTATTTCTAATAGTTTGAGTAAAACTACTCGAGTGTTCTACATAGTACTCGAGTGTTCTTCAGATTTTACCAAATTACTCGAGTGTTCTTCATGATACTCGAGTGTTCTTCATTTTTTCCAAATTACTCGAGTATTCTTAATGATACTCGAGTGTTCTTCACTTTCCAGAAATTCATGTTTCAATTTTGGGTCGAATACTCGAGTATCAACCCCAATACTCGAGTGTTTTCAGACAGAGAACACTGTAATTTGCATTTTAACATACCATTTTCAATTCTAGCCAATTCTAATCCAATCCAATGATCAACAAAGCTTACATTGTACATGTTAAACATGTTCCAACACAGAAACTACCAATTATTACATTGAATCAAATCTGAGCAACAATTATGCATAAAACACATTTTTAACAACTCAACATATCAAATTCAGTTCCAACCACTTTTGGCATGAAAACAACTTGCATATAGCTCACATGCAACATATAGAACTTGCTCAGAACCATTTTAGAGTGCAGGTTGGTCTCCAAACCAATTTCCCTATTCCAACTAAGCCCTTAGAGCCTCTTGGTGGCTCTCTAATCAAATGCATGCAATTTAAACTCTATCTAGTGAATAGAGAGCTTCCCCCTTACCTCTTAGATGTGAATCAACAGAGACTTTACCCCAAACTTAGCTTCCAAGCTGAATTCCCCAAAATCCACACTGAAACAGAGCAATTTCAGCAGAGCACCAAGATTGAATTGGTTGATGCATGAAACAGCCATAAAAATTGGGGAAATTAGTCTCTATATACTCTCTACAATTCATACTATCTAAAGAAACAAGATCCACATGGGGAGGTTATCTGAGCTTACCAGAATCAAGCTCCAAAGTAAGCTCCAGGAACCTGAGACAGCCAACCAACTCCAACTTCTAAGCTTCGATTCTTCCAATCTACGAACTCTCAGCTCACAATCTTGGTATATTTGTGAAGCCCTGAATGTGAGCTTCACAATGGTGTATAGTTTGTGGTTCGAATCAACCCAGAGAGGGAGAATCAATTGAATCAATTCAGAAAGCCTAACTCAATCAACACACCCAAACTTTGCCAAATCCTTCACGAATTCGGTGTTGATTGGTTTTTATAGTCTTCAATGGAGTACATGCACGACGACACGACCTCCATGGACGTGGAAGAGTACTGATTTCGTGTCAACGAGACGAACTCATTGGTGGTGACTCACCAAACGCACTAACTCGTCAACTCTGACCAGAACACTCGAGTATTTCCAAAACTACTCGAGTATTTTGACCAGTTTTTGAAAAATATAATTTTTATTTTCCTTCCCTCTAAAATCTTTCTAAAATCACTACAAGGTCCCCAAACAGGGACTAATGTGAAAATATTTATTTTCTCATATTAAAATTCTCTAATATCATCTTTCATAATAAATTACATGAAATCAAGACTAAAAATAATTAAATATAAATAAACTTTATAATTAACATTTTATTAATCAGGGGTTAAAAATCAGGGATGTTACATACTCTGTGTGTCTAGAGTCTAGGATTCTGTCTTATTGTGTGTTGAATTCTCTATCTGGTTTATTTTAAGATGAGTCGTACGCGTGGAAGACCTACTGGATCAAGTTCGCGCAACCCAGGAGAGGATGCTGATCACTCGGATGCGGCAGACTTCATGAATCGGATGGCAGCCATGATGACGGGAGTCAACGATAATCTCCAAGCGTTGCATCGTCAGGCGCAGCAGAATTTCAACACTCAGCAGCAAGCTCAAAATCTGGAAGCCCAAGGCTATAAGGGATTGGATGAGTTTTGTCGTCGAAATCCGAAGGAATTTGCGGGAGGCTTTGCTCTAGATGCGGCCGTAGAGTGGATAGAGGATCTAGAGCGTATTTTCGGGGGTATGGTTCAGTGTAATGATGAGCAGAAGTTGGCTTATGCTGGGTATATGTTAACAAGGGAGGCTGCAGCATGGTGGCGAGTTACTAAGCACGTGATGGTAAATCTGGGAGAAGCAATGACTTGGGAAGCTTTTAAGCAGAGATTTCTTGAGAAGTATTTCCCGTTGTATCTGAGAACTGAGAAGGAGATGGAATTTTTGAGGCTTACTCAAGGGAATTTGTCGATCGATGAGTATGCTTCGAAATTTGAGGAGTTAGTTAAGTATGTACCTCAATATGCTGGAGGAGAGAACGAGCGATCGAAGTGTGCTAAGTTTAGGGATGGTCTTAAGCCTGAGATTAAGTTAGCTTTCTCTCATTTATAGATAGATGATTTTGCTAGTCTGGTGAACCGCTGTCGTATGTAAGAAGGAGGTCTGAAAGCGAGGGGAATGGCTGTGAACCCTTCTTCATCCCATGGATCGGCCCGTAATTTTCCTTTTCACAGAGATGCTGGTGGAAGGTATAGGGCTCCGCACCCATATTCTTGTGGAAGGAGAGACCTACGTTTTGGAGGAAGCGGACAAGGTGGAGGCTTCGGAGGCAACGGTAATCACGGTGGAACCCGTGAGGGCAACAATTCTGGAGGGAATCGCATGGATCGTGGTGATCGCAGCAATTTCGGTGAAGCTAGATCTGGGAGTGTACCTCTTCGTTGCAACAAGTGTGGTCAGAATCATTTTGGTCCGATATGTCCATCAAGGAGTGTGAATTGTTTCAACTATGATAAGCCTGGTCACATTGCGAGAGATTGTCGGGAGCCTAAGCGAGCGGCTAATTCGGGGAATGCTAATCGTCCTAATATGCCAGGAAGAGTGTTCACGCTGAATGGAATTGAAGCTGCAAATGCTGCTAATCTTATCCAAGGTGAATGTCTCATCTATAAGAATTCTTTATTAGTATTGTATGATTCGGGTGCAACTCATTCTTTTATTTCTCATGATGTGGTGAGTAGATTAAATTTGAAAGTAGATGTTTTACCCTATAACTTAATTGTTTCTACCCCTACTGATAAACCCGTGATAGTGTCGACTTATTGCCCCAATTGTCCCTTAGAGATAGAAGGTAACACCTATCTTGTTGATTTGATTCAACTACCCCTTTCTCAAATAGACGTTATATTAGGAATGGACTGGCTTACTAGGAATCATGTTCTTCTGAACTGTTCCGAAAAGTCATTAGTCTTTAGTGAAACCCAATCTTCTTTGCCTAAACCCGATGACCTTGAGCATTTATCTGCCAAGCAAATTCGAACTTCATTGAAGGACGGCGCGGTAGCTTATATGTTTTTGGCTTCACTGGATGTCAAGATGGACAAGGAACTGCATGAGCTACTCGTAGTTCGGGATTTTCCCGAAGTTTTTCCGGACGAGATACCTGGTTTACCGCCAATTCGAGAAGTGGAATTCTCAATCGACGTGATCCCTGGAACTGGACCGATATCAAAAGCACCCTATAGGATGGCACCGGCGGAGTTAGCTGAATTGAAGAAGCAATTGGAAGAGATGTTGGAGAAGAAGATGATAAGGCCTAGTGTTTCACCCTGGGGAGCACCGGTTTTATTCGTCAAGAAGAAGGATGGTAGTATGCGTTTGTGCACGGATTATCGGCAATTGAACAAGGTGACAATCAAAAACAAGTACCCTCTACCCAGAATCGACGATTTGTTGGATCAATTAAAGGGAGCGACTGTATTTTCTAAGATTGATCTCAGATCAGGGTATCATCAGATAAGAGTAAAGGAGGAAGATATTCCCAAGACTGCTTTTAGAACTCGTTAAGGTCATTACGAGTATCTGGTTATGCCTTTTGGTGTAACAAATGCTCCTGCAATATTCATGGACTACATGAATAGAATATTTCATCCTTACTTGGATTCATTTGTTGTCGTTTTTATCGATGATATTTTGATTTATTCCAAGTCTAAGGAGGAACATGCTGAGCATTTGAGAGTAGTCTTGACAACTCTGAAGGACAAGCAACTGTACGCCAAGTTGTCGAAGTGCGATTTCTGGTTAGACTCAGTGCTTTTCTTGGGGCATGTGATCTCGAAGGATGGAATCTCAGTAGACCCTGCGAAAGTAAATGCTGTGTTGGAGTGGAAGACACCGACGTCTGTGACAGAGATCCGTAGTTTCTTAGGAGTATCTGGATATTATCATTGATTTATCGAAGGATTTTCTCGTTTCTCTTTACCTTTGACGAAGCTGGCAAGGAAAGGTCAACAATTGGAATGGTCGACGAAGTGCGAGGAGAATTTTCAAGAGTTAAAGAAAAGGTTGACAACCGCACCAGTGTTAGTCTTACCGGACACGACGAAGTCTTTCAGTGTGTATTGTGACGCTTCGAAGCAAGGTTTAGGATGCGTATTGATGCAAGAGCGGAAAGTGGTGGCTTATGCTTCACGGCAACTGAAGACTCATGAGCTCAATTACCCAACCCATGATTTGGAGCTGGCAGCAGTAGTGTTTGCTTTGAAAATTTGGAGACACTACTTGTACGGTGTAAGAGTCGAAGTCTTTAGTGATCACAAGAGTTTAAGGTACCTGTTAGAGCAAAAGGAGCTGAATATGCGTCAGAGAAGGTGGATGGAATTCTTAAAGGACTATGAGATTGAGCTGCAATATCATCCTGGAAAGGCGAATGTAGTTGCTGATGCCTTCAGTAGAAAATCATTGCATGTTTCTGCACTAATGATCAAGGAGATGAAGTTGATTGAAGAATTTCGAGACCTGAACTTGGGAATGGAGATTGGACCAAGGAGTATGATATTGGGACAACTGACTATTTCGAGTGGATTCATGGAATGGATAAAGGAACTCCAACCGAAAGACGAGGAACTTCAAGCTAAGAAGGAGCTTTCGAACAAAGGGAAAGAAGTAGAATTTAAGATTGGAAGTAATGGAATTCTGAAGTATAGAGACCGTATCTGTGTGCCGAACGATATGGAAATAAAGGGAATGATTTTGGAGGAAGCACACAAGAGTAAATTGAGTTTACACCCTGGTTCACAAAAGATGTATCAGGACCTTAAGAACATTTTCTGGTGACCTGGAATGAAAAGGGAAGTAGCGGAGTATGTATCACGATGTTTGACGTGTCAAAAGGCGAAGGTAGAACATAAGAAGCCTGGTGGTGAGTTAAGACCGTTGGAAGTACCAGTGTGGAAATGGGACTGTATCACTATGTATTTTGTCTCTGGTTTTCCCAAGACTCGACGAGGTCATGATGTTGTTTGGGTAATAGTGGACAGACTGACGAAGACGGCACGATTTATTCCTGTCAACATGAAGTACTCAATGGATAGACTGGCTGAGCTATATTTGAAGGAAGTAGTAAGATTACATGGAGTACCCTCAAGTATAGTATCAGACAGAGATCCCCGTTTTACTTCAAAATTTTGGGTCAGTTTGCAAACAACAGTTGGAACGAAGTTGGATTTAAGTTCCTCATATCACCCACAGACGGATGGACAGTTAGCGCGAACTATTCAGACATTGGAGGATTTGTTGAGAGCCTGCGTGATTGAGAGTAGTGGTGATTGGGATTCTTTTCTGCATCTGATTGAATTTACATACAACAACAGTTTCCATTCAAGCATCGGAATGGCACCGTATGAAGCTCTGTATGGTAGGAAGTGCAGAATGCCGTTGTGTTGGTTCGAGACTGGTGAGCATCTGATAATGGGGCCAGACGTAGTTCAGCAGACGACTGAAAAGGTGAGGTTAATTCAAGACAGGAAGAGGACTACTCAAAGTAGACAAAAGAGTTACCAGGACAAGAGGAGAAGTCCGCTAGAATTCAATGAAGGAGATTTTGTCTTCATGAAAGTAGTGCCAACTACTGGAATTGGTAGAATGCTCAAAACCCAAAAACTTACACCTCGTTTTATTGCACCTTACCCAATTCTCAAACGAATAGGACCCTTAGCCTATCAAATTGCCTTACCTCCTTTTCTTTCAAACTTGCACAATGTCTTTCATATATCTCAATTGAGAAAATATGTTCATGATCCCTCACACATCATTGAACCCGATTCGGTACAACTAAAAGAGAATCTCACATTTGAGACCTTACCTCTAAGGATAGATGGTAGTAGTGTTAAGAAGTTGAGAGGGAAGGATATTCCCTTAGTTAAAGTAGTATGGAGTCGGAATAATGGGGAAGATGCGACATGGGAGCTTGAGAGCAAGATGAGAAGTTCTTTTCCGCACCTGTTTGATTCAGGTACTGTATTTCTCAGGGACGAGAAATCCCTAAGTTGGGGAGAATGTAACACCCCGTCTGAATACCTCATATTTGTTTTAAAACCCTAAAAAGATTAATTGGACAAAGTGTTTCAAAGATTATTTTTAAATCGAATTTCTTTTACGGTTTTAAGTGATAAAGAGTTTTTAAGGAAAATGATTTTTGTTTTGAGAAAAACCCTATGAAATTTAAATTGAATTTTTGGATTGATTTTGGAATTGAATTTTTGGATCAAAGTATTTAAGTATTTTACATTTGGTATTTTGGTATTTTAAAGAAATATGGTTTTGTGAAAAAGAAAATAAAAATAAATTGTGGGTTTCTTTCTTATAAGCCCAAACCGTAGCACACCCACCCATTTGCCTCACAATTCACTTCCAAAACTAAACACATTTTCTAAGAGAGAGATCAAGCTCTTAGAAAAGAACTAGAAACTTAGAGAGAGAGGGAGAACCCGTGAGCACCAAGGAGAAGAGGAAGAGGAAGACCAAACTCAAAAGTCTTAGGATTCTTGGAGATTAAGTGAAGAGGTTGAAGATCCTTTCTATTTATCTAGTTTATTCGAAGGTCCTAGGTTGTTCTAAGTGGTTTTTAATTTTCTAAGTCTTGTAAAGTTCTTTGTTGTTGCATGTTCAATTTCTTTGAAGATCTATGTTTGTAAGCACTTGTAAAGCCTTGATCTTAAGTTCCAAGAACATCATAAGCTTGTAGAACCCTAACCCATGGACATTCCTATTCGGTCTTGCTTAGAAAATTAGGTTGTGATGACTTTCATTTCATTTCAAGTTCATGCATGATAACTTGATGCTATTTGAAGAAGATCTACGTGGTTTTCATACTTTGGCTTTCACTTTGAAATTTTCTAAAGTTTTGAACTTGGTTTTATTTTCAAAAGGACTTTGATCTTTGTTTTGGCTTTGAAAAGGATTTGATTCTTACCTTGATTTTCCATGGTTTTGATTTCTAAGTTTTGCATGAGATTCTTTTGCTCAAAAGTTTTTGTTCCATGACTTGCATGTCACAGTTTTGATGAGAAACCAAGGAAAACAATCCTTTTCCAAATGATTTATGTTTTGATCTAATTCATGTGTATTTCAAAGTTAAGGATTTAAGTTTTTCTCTTGATTTTGTTAAAGCACCATTCGGTCAAGCTTTGGAAACAAAGAAACTTAATGACTTTCCATGAAAAAGTTCCTTGCATGTAATTTCTTTTTGATTTCCATGATTTTAAAAGTGCATGCAAAGGAAAATGAAAATAAAAATGTGTTTGAAGTGACACAAGTCACGGTTTTGAGGAAGAAAAAGAAGTGGTATTTTCTAAATCTATGTGTTTTACATGTGCATGTTTTTGATTTAAAATTTTCAAGGTTTTTGCATGAAGAAAAGTACATCCAAGATTTTGTTTTCAACTAGTGATGATTCGGCCTACATTAGGTTGAAGAGGCTAGATTCTTTTGCATGTATTTGTATCTTTGAAATGATTATGTTTCATGACTTTGTTTTAAGAAAAATTTGTTTGAATTGTGTTGTTTTGTTTTTGATTCCATTCGGTTTGATAAAGGAAATGAGTAAATGAATTTGATTATTTTCTTAAAGTGATTTCATGATTTAATTCTTTGCTGTCCAAGGTTTTATTTCCAAGTATTTCAAGTTTAAAAATGTTTTTGAGTTGTGAAAAGACATGGATTTCAAGTGTTATTGATTTATGAAAATTTGGAGTGAAAAATGGTGGATTTTCAAGGTTTTCCAACTAGGAATGAGTGGCTGGACTTTCCCATACAGCCACATAAACTATTGTTTTATTTACCCTAATATGAGTTTTCAAATTATTTTCAAAGGCTTTAAGCAATAGAAAAGATTGAGAGTTGTTTCGATAAATATCAATATTTTGATAAAGAATAAAGAAAGTAAAGGGTTTTGATTTGAGAGTCAAGTGGTGATTTCTAATTGAAATAGTTTTTAATAAAAGTGTATTTATTTATTTGAGGTTATTCAGTGGGCGGTGGTGACAATTCTCAAAGAGAAGTTAGAGACCTTCAAGGGCAGAGTATTTCTCTTGCTGGAATAAGAGGTGAGTGAGATTGCGGTGAGCCCGTAACATTGTTGCCGGATGGTGGCGCAATGTGTTTATGTAATGTTTATTTACGTTACTTTCTTGTGCACGTTATTTATTATCTTAAGTCAGTTCCTTATTACTCTGTGATGAGATGGTGATTTTCCCGTTTGATAAGTTTAAGTGATTCACGAATGATAACGAAAGAATAAACGTATGAGGATGAGTGAAGGAATGGTATGTGATGCGGTATGAGAAATGTAATGAAATGTCAATGTGTTGGATAAGGACATGGTGCTTGTGAAGTTGAGATCGTGTTAGAGAATATGTTGTGCTGGAAGTGATAGTACAAAGATCAATGTGAATTTATGAGAAAGTGATGAGGTGAGATGGTTGCCCAAGGGGCTTGGAATGTGAGTGTATTTGTGAAAGTGGGAAAAAAGATGCTTTAGTGGTCGGGACTTGTCGAAGGGATGGACTAAGGGCAAGTCGACTATAGGTTAACTAAAAGACTTTAAAGAATATTAAAAGACATTAAAAGACATTAATACTCGCGGTGAGATATGAGAGTGTGAAGTAGTGGAGAGGAAGATACTATGGGTATCTGCGGATACTCAGGTGGAGATTGCATGAGGGGAGGGCAATGACGGTGACTCGTCAAGAAGCCTCGAGTACATTTCTAGGCGGGACGAATCCCATAAGTGGCACACTAACGTGGTGGGGACTAGGTCTAATGCCGTGGTAAGTACCGCATAGCTAACTAGAAATGATACTATCACCCCCTTGAATGCAAGTCTACAACAGTTGAGAGGGACTGGAACGGGGCAATGTGTTTTGCCACTGCGTGGACAGTGAGCCTTGATTATATGATATGTTTTGAGGTTGAGACCTCCTGGCTTGGAGCCATTTGTTGAGACAGCTGTCGTGCCCGCGTGGTAAAGGTTCTGTACTCCTGTTGGCTTCCGATTAGGTGGATGGAGACCGAGGAGATGTAGAGTGCGCGTTCCTCAGTGATGGTGATTCCCCTACCTCATTGAGTGAGTTAAGTATGATAAAACTTAATAACAAAAGAATAAAGAGATGCTGAATATTTGAAAAGATGGGCAAAGTATGATGATATTCAGTTGTGATATATTGTGGTAATGGTTGGCGAGTATTGCTTTTTATGTGTGGTTTATTTTATATCCTGAATACCTTTATTATGATATTGAGTTTGATTTGGGAAAAGCGTTTTATCCTTCAAGTACTCGATGTATTCTGGTTCTCGTGTCTTGTTCTGTGTGTATATATATTCGTCGATTGTCCTTGGTACTGTTCGTCTTTCTATCGTGTCTATTCTGCGACCTTGCTGTCAACCTATTACGTATGGCGCGCTGACTCTCTCCTACCTAGTTGTCGTATTGGCATTTGCCGGTATTGCAACCGGTAGATGGCGTATCATGTAGCGATCCACATGTGGCCTCTTCAGGGAGGTGCATGGGAGGTGGTACCTGATGGATGGATCTGGAGAGGAGATACTCGTCTGGAGATCGACGATCCAAGGCACATTCTACGGGGAGCAGGCATAGACGTGCATGTTGGACAAGTCACTCTGCGAGATTATCAAGACGGTGGACCACGGGAACACCATGAGCTAAATCTGTGTCTTCAGTTGGTTCCTGAACCTATGGAAGAGGAGAGTGTTAGCGATCCCGATCACGCAGCGGAGACGGATTCAAGCGAGGATATGGAGACGGAGGCTAGTTCTGCTGATGAGTGACGTCTTGCAATCTGTGTCTAGAGGATGTCTTGTGTCTAGGATTTGAGTTTCAGTCGAGGATTATCTTGTAATGAACTAATGATGTAATCAGCTATCTTTTAACTCGGTTGTAATATTTTGACTTCAGTTCACTTCTTTTGGAAAAACTTTGGAGTGTATCTTTAGTATGGTGACTTATGTTTTTATCAATGCAAGCAAGTTCCATGTTTTCATAATGATGTGGATTTAGGGTGAAAGGTTTCGAAAGTGACAACTCGATTTTCAAAAGGGTGGTGTTATTTATTCATGAACTCATGTCTTTAAAAAAAATGTCCTCATTTTTGCAAGAAAGTAATCATAATTCAGTTAAGTTTTTGGGAAGTGAAAATCGGGCGGTTACAGAGTTGGTATCAGAGCAATGTTAATCCTCAGTGGCCTTAAGCCCAGTCTTGCGTGTCTACTCTGTGTACTCTGTGTGTCTAGAGTCTAGGATTCCGTGTTATTGTGTGTTGAATTCTCTATCTGGTTTATTTTAAGATGAGTCGTACGCATGGAAGACCTTCTGGATCAAGTTCGCGCAACCCAGGAGAGGATGCTGATCACTCGGATGCGGCAGACTTCATGAATCGGATGGCAGCCATGATGACGGGAGTCAACAATAATCTCCAAGCGTTGCATCGTCAGGCGCAGCAGAATTTCAACACTCAGCAGCAAGCTCAAAATCTGGAAGCCCAAGGCTATAAGGGATTGGATGAGTTTTGTCGTCGAAATCCGAAGGAATTTGCGGGAGGCTTTGCTCTAGATGCGGCCGTAGAGTGGATAGAGGATCTAGAGCGTATTTTCGGGGGTATGGTTCAGTGTAATGATGAGCAGAAGTTGGCTTATGCTGGGTATATGTTAACAAGGGAGGCTGCAGCATGGTGGCGAGTTACTAAGCACGTGATGGTAAATCTGGGAGAAGCAATGACTTGGGAAGCTTTTAAGCAGAGATTTCTTGAGAAGTATTTCCCGTTGTATCTGAGAACTGAGAAGGGGATAGAATTTTTGAGGCTTACTCAAGGGAATTTGTCGATCGATGAGTATGCTTCGAAATTTGAGGAGTTAGTTAAGTATGTACCTCAATATGCTGGAGGAGAGAACGAGCGATCGAAGTGTGCTAAGTTTAGGGATGGTCTTAAGCCTGAGATTAAATTAGCTTTCTCTCATTTAGAGATAGATGATTTTGCTAGTCTGGTGAACCGCTGTCGTATGTACGAAGGAGGTCTGAAAGCGAGGGGAACTGCTATGAACCCTTCTTCATCCCATGGACTGGCCCGTAACTTTCCTTTTCACAGAGATGCTGGTGGAAGGTATAGGGCTCCGCACCCATATTCTGGTGGAAGGAGAGACCTACGTTTTGGAGGAAGCGGACAAGGTGGAGGCTTCGGAGGCAACGGTAATCACAGTGGAACCCGTGGGGGCAGCAATTCTGGAGGGAATCGCATGGATCGTGGTGATCGCAGCAATTTCGGTGGAGCTAGATCAGGGAGTGTACCTCCTCGTTGCAACAAGTGTGGTCGGAATCATTTTGGTCCGATATGTCCATCAAGGAGTGTGAATTGTTTCAATTGTGATAAGCCTGGTCACATTGCGAGAGATTGTCGGGAGCCTAAGCGAGCGGCTAATTCGGGGAATGCTAATCGTCCTAATATGCCAGGAAGAGTGTTCACGATGAATGGAATTGAAGCTGCAAATGCTGCTAATCTTATCCAAGGTGAATGTCTCATCTATAAGAATTCTTTATTAGTATTGTATGATTCGGGTGCAACTCATTCTTTTATTTCTCATGATGTGGTGAGTAGATTAAATTTGAAAGTAGATCTTTTACCCTATAACTTAATTGTTTCTACCCCTACTGATAAACCCGTGATAGTGTCGACTTATTGCCCTAATTGTCCCTTAGAGATAGAAGGTAACACCTATCTTGTTGATTTGATTCAACTACCCCTTTCTCAAATAGACGTTATATTAGGAATGAACTGGCTCACTAGGAATCATGTTCTTATGAACTGTTCCGAAAAGTCGTTAGTCTTTAGTGAAACCTGTAACACCCCGATTTGGCAACTTGAAAACCACAACTGGAATAGTGAATATCTGGGCCCAATTTTTTTTTTTTTAAAAAAAAACATGTGTCATACAAGATGAGAACAATTAGACTTTCCAAAACATAGTTGAATTTAAAACTCATGTTCTCACTTCGCATGCACCTTTCAAGTTCCAAACCGAGATGTCACAAGACACCGCACTTTGAAACTTGTTTTCAAAACCTTGTTTAAAACACGGCCCGTTTACTCCTTTCGAAACCTTAGTACTAAAATAAACTTTAATTTGGGTTACAGCACTATAGAGCCAGGACTTTAAGTAACTTGCAATGGAAATACGAAACTCTGAGAGGGGATTACCTAACTTCTAGTCATCGCCACTAATGCTTCCGCCGCGCTACTCTGATTCTTGGGTCGTCACACCCTCGGGTCGCATGCAGCGTCACCCTCAGTAGTATTCCTTCAATGGAGATGCTCCTATCTCCCGAATAAGCTGGAACTTCTCTATGTTTTCCATCTAAGGCCATACAGAAATTTCCCGATTCCAAACAGACATATAGGAGAGAGTGAGCTACCCAAAACATGTAATGTCGACTATGTGGATTTACAATAGGCAATTATTAAGATAAGACAGTAAATAACAAACAAAACATCTAAACAAACACAATCATCATCATCACATAAACACCATCTCATCATTACTTCTCAAGACTCATTCCATACTCAACACTTCATACCATTTTCATTCTTTTCCTTTTCAATCTTTATGTGTATTAAGTCTTATCATCATAGTTCACTCAATGACTTGGGGAACCATCATTGAGGAAAAACGTCTCTCACGTCTACATCTCCTCGGTCATCCATCCACACCTAGTCGGAAGCAAACAGGAGTACAGGACCTTTACCGTGCGGGCACGACAGCTGTCACAACACAAATGGCCCCAGGCCAGGAGGACTCTGCCTCAATCAACTCACAATAAACATGGCACACTGCCTCGCAGTGGCAAACAAGATGCCCCACTCCAGTCCCTCTCACTGTTCTCGAATTGCCATAGGGGGCGACAGTACTAGTCTAGTCTCGAGTGCAGAACGCACCACGGCATAGGACCGGCCTGCCCGTACCACATGTGGAATTCGTTCCACCTAGAATAGCACTCAAGGCTTCTTGACGTATCACCGTCCTTACCCTCCCCTATTGCAATCACAACCCGAATATCCGCAGATACTCCGGGGTATCTTCCTCTCCACTACTCCGATACGACACTCATACCTCACTGCGTTTGTATATGTCTTTTAGAGCCTTTTAAAGCTTAAGATTTTTAATCGGCTTAATCCTACTAGTCGGCTCGTCCTTGGTGCATCCCTTCAATGAAGCCCGACCACTAATCGTTTGATCTCTTCCCCAATTAATCACATAACACTTCACATCTCATATCGCACCCGTTCTCATCTCATCGCATCACATTCTTTCTCATCACAACTCATCAACTTTCTCAAGGCTCATTTCCTCATCTTTTTCAAAAACATTCTTTCTCACTTCCATAATTCATACCCAGTCTCATCTCTTTATCTCTTTGCTATTCCAACTTCTCGTCATTACTTCTCAATTATGCAACCTTCTTATCACTCTTTCTTTCCATTATCCTTTCTTACTTTCACATTAAATTTCTTATCCGCACATCATTCAACACACAATATTTCTCAAACGACAACATAATTACTGGATCAGTAAACGGATCACTTGTAAAGCAGGGTAAATAAGTAATTCAAACATAAACAATCAGGAAACATAACATCATGCTTAATAAACCAATCTCAGTCGTTCGGGTGGATAGCCAAACACACAAACAAACAATTGCTATCACATACACCACTACGCTAAATGAGATTGGAATCCAACCTTTGAGATGATTGGACCTCTTAATATGTTACCTAAATACCACGGCGTCTTAAGGGAAGCCCCTCTCTCACCTCAATACCGAAGGTCTCCGAAAGCTCTCCGAAATTTCCCGATCGTTAATTCCGTCTCGTTCCCTTTGCGTCGTTCGTCTGAACTATAGCATTTTTCCCCGTGCGTTAGAAACGTTTTAACGAATTCATTTAATTGTTTTAGAAAACACTTTCAAATCATTTCTCTTTGAAAACACATTATTCACATTTCGAAAGGTTTCAAATCCGAATAAAACGTTTTCAAGGAACTTTGAAACAATTTCAATTTAATTTCTTGAAAAAAGAATACATTCCTCTTATGGTAAATTCATTTTAAAATATTCATGTTCTAAAAATCCTTATCATAAAACAAATTTCAGAACTTAAGAAAATAAAGTTTCAAAACCTCTTTCAAATCGATTTGAGTTTCTTAAATCATACTTTTCCAGTAAAACATTTTTCAATCCTTTGGAAATAAAAACAACACATCACTTATCAAACATTCACACATCATACAATGCAAGTCACACTTTGAGTTACTAAAAATCATTTACTAAATCAATTTATTTATTTTATTTCTAATAAAACCGAAAATAAAATCAAGCAACCCACAACATATCATTCCAATCACACACATAACATCATGCACATAAACACATAATCATTCACAAAGGTCAGTTCATGCAAACAAATTTCGCTAACTATATTAGCACACTATGGCCGAATCATTTAGGTGAGATTTTACAAGGATTAATGCACACATAAAAGCACAAAGCAAATGAAATTATTTTCTTTTCTTATTAGATTAAAAACCGAAGGTATTAAAAGGAAAATTCACAAATTTAAATCAAACCACAAGTTACAGCACAATCATTTCAAAGTTTCACTTTTATTTTTCTTTTTAGATTACAACCGAGAGCATGAAGAAGGAAAATCAATCACAATTCACCTCGCATATTCAATTACTTCCTGTATGTATTTCTAAGTTCCTAGATTAAATTGTGCTCATCATATATGCAACTTAAACAAGGATCAAGTATAATTTCTTATTCCTAGCTCTCATGGCCGAATGCTAATCATACAAAATGCAAGGTTTTTGGTTCAATTCACAACATATCAAAGTCACAAAATCAAATCAAATCATGTAGGAAAACTTTTCAAAACATTACATACACAACAACTCAAGTTCATTATTTATAAATAAAGACCAAGATTACATTTAAACCTTTGAAATCATATGCACGTACTTAGAATCATTAGATCTAGCCTTATCCTACACATGCATCAACTTTTCGCACAAAAGAAAGCATGGAATCCATTTTCATTGAATATGGCCGAATGGCCTTTTGCAAAATTTAACACTCATAAAATCAAATACTTAGACTAAATCATGTTCATGCTTCAAAATTATTTTAAAACTTGTTGATTTAATTTTCTACTTATAAAACCGTGACATGTACTTAAACAAAAACATGATTTCTCTACTTAAAATTAACATACATGCTTTAAGGACATGGATCATGAAATGTTTGCACATAAATCCACAAATTCACCGTGAAATCAACATGTAAAGTGAAAGATCTCAACTTCATTTTCAAGCAACTTTAAGTCATATATTTGTTCATAAAGAAATCTCACAACACAACATAGACTTCATTTAGACAAGAAAATTTACATGCAAGGTAAAAGTCCTCAAATCAAGTTCAAAACACAAATTAATTTATCAAATCTTTTCTTGAAAAACATCATAGCTCACGGTTTTGACAAAAATTCAACATGCAAGGCCAATTAATTTATTTTACCATTCATTAAACTTAGATCATAAATTAGTTTATCAAATAAACACATAAACAAACATAGATCATAGTTTAGAACAAGAAGAACATACATACAAGAAGGATTTGTGTTGAGTTTCACAAAAATTAAACAAAACTTTGGATCTTTAAGTTTGAGTTAGAAAAATATTAAGATCTAGCAAGAGCATGCAAACCGAATCATACACATAGAGTCACAAATATTACAAATAAATTTTAGTCCATGAAAGTCGAAGAACAAGAAAGAGTAACATGTAAATTCACCTTACAAGGCATAAAAATAGACATGCAAGAAGAAAAGGAAGAGATCTATGACTAAAAATCAAATGAAACTCTAGACTATTACATTTCTTCTCTTGATCTTCGAATCTCCTAGTAAGAAGGATGGTTCTCTAAGCTCCTAATACTTAGATCTTCAAAAGAAATGGTTTGGTCATGTTTGGATTTTCTTCTTCTTCCTTCTCTACACCATATGGCTACCTCTCTTTCTCTCTTTCTCTATTTCTCTTCTATCTCTCTCTAAGGAATGAATGAGTCCTTAGAGAAGTGTATGTGTTTAGAAGGTGGAAATGAAGTGGATGGGAGGAAGTGAATCAAGGCTTACTCCTATATGTAAACAAGTTCACAATTTCCCAATTTGGCCTTGTAAATTTCGGCCTAAACACAACTAAGAAGGGCGAAGTGGTCTTCTCAAAAATTTGCATGGCTAATGGTTTCCAAAGTCAAGGA
This sequence comes from Crotalaria pallida, assembly GCA_037953625.1. Classification (NCBI taxonomy): domain Eukaryota; kingdom Viridiplantae; phylum Streptophyta; class Magnoliopsida; order Fabales; family Fabaceae; genus Crotalaria; species Crotalaria pallida. The sequence continues at coordinate 75,338,192 of CM075655.1, read as the reverse complement.
GACAAAATGAAGTGGCTAGATGGCTAGGGGTCATTTTAGGTCTAATGGAGAGTTGGTTCTAGTTAGGGTTTTTGCTAGTTTAGTTTGGCTTTTGGCTCTAGTTTGGTTCCATTTGCTTTCTTACTCACTAAGCTTATCACACACCCACACACACACACACGGCATACACATAACACACACACTTATCATGCACTTGCAAATGACACATACACACCTTCATGCACAAGCACACAACCGTGGCACCTTCACATGCACACACATGACACACATTTTTATTTTCTTTAATCATTAATTTATTTCTAATCATGTTTACTTAAAAATTACTAATTCACATAATCATGCAACTAATTCCAAAAAATTATATTAACAACCATTTCCATGCACCACATATTACACATACATTAAATCAAACACACATCACACAAAACTCATGCCAAAACAACATCACAAAAACACATTTTCTCAAAATTTCGTATTCCTTAAATTCTGAAAATAAGTTTTCATAAATCAGCCCACAAAATTCTAAAAATTACATTTTCAAATTCTAGGTTTTAAAACGATCGTTTTCATATAAAGATCATCAAATTCCGAGTTACGGTTTAAAAGTTATGATTTTTCAAAGATAATAGACTCAAAAATTTCATTTTTCACAAAATCAACTTTTAATAAAAACCACAATTTTGGCAAATCATTTTTCACCTCAACAAAATCATTCACTTTTCTTCCATAAAATATTTTGCTTCGAAAAATCCATAGAAATTAGCACTTCGTTTCTCTCTTATGAAAAATACTTTTTTTTTTCTGAAAAATCATGATTTCAAGGTTTCTCTCGTCAAAATCGTTTACGCACGTGCGGGAAAAATGTGGGGTGTTACAAAACCCAATCTTCTTTGCCTAAACCCGATGACCTTGAGCATTTATATGCCAAGCAAATTCGAACTTCATTGAAGGACGGAGCGGTAGCATATATGTTTTTGGCTTCACTGGATGTCAAGAAGGACAAGGAACTACATGAGTTACTCGTAGTTCGGGATTTTCCCGAAGTTTTTTCGGACGAGATACCTGGTTTACCGCCAATTCGAGAAGTGGAATTCTCAATCGACGTGATCCCTGGAACTGGACCGATTTCAAAAGCACCCTATAGGATGGCACCGGCGGAGTTAGCTGAATTGAAGAAGCAATTGGAAGAGATGTTGGAGAAGAAGATGATAAGGCCTAGTGTTTCGCCCTGGGGAGCACCGGTTTTATTCGTCAATAAGAAGGATGGTAGTATGCGTTTGTGCATGGATTATCGGCAATTGAACAAGGTGACAATCAAAAACAAGTACCCTCTACCCAGAATCGACGATTTGTTGGATCAATTAAAGGGAGCGACTGTATTTTCTAAGATCGATCTCAGATCAGGGTATCATCAGATAAGAGTAAAGGAGGAAGATATTCCCAAGACTGCTTTTAGAACTCGTTAAGGTCATTACGAGTATCTGGTTATGCCTTTTGGTGTAACAAATGCTCCTGCAATATTCATGGACTACATGAATAGAATATTTCATCCTTACTTGGATTCATTTGTTGTCGTTTTTATCGATGATATTTTGATTTATTCCAAGTCTAAGGAGAAACATGCTGAGCATTTGAGAGTAGTCTTGACAACTCTGAAGGACAAGCAACTGTACGCCAAGTGGTCGAAGTGCGATTTCTGGTTAGACTCGGTGCTTTTCTCGGGGCATGTGATCTCGAAGGATGGAATCTCAGTAGACCCTGCGAAAGTAAATGCTGTGTTGGAGTGGAAGACACCGACGTCTGTGACAGAGATCCGTAGTTTCTTAGGACTAGCTGGATATTATCGTCGATTTATTGAAGGATTTTCTTGTTTGTCTTTACCTTTACGAAGCTGGCAAGGAAAGGTCAACAATTCGAATGGTCGACGAAGTGCGAGGAGAATTTTCAAGAGTTAAAGAAAAGGTTGACAACCGCACCAGTGTTAGTCTTACCGGACCCGGCGAAGTCTTTCAGTGTGTATTGTGACGCTTCGAAGCAAGGTTTAGGATGCGTATTGATGCAAGAGCGGAAAGTGGTGGCTTATGCTTCACGGCAACTGAAGACTCATGAGCTCAATTACCCAACCCATGATTTGGAGCTGGCAGCAGTAGTGTTTGCTTTGAAAATTTGGAGACACTACTTGTACGGTGTAAGAGTCGAAGTCTTTAGTGATCAAAAGAGTTTAAGGTACCTGTTCGAGCAAAAGGAGCTGAATATGCGTCAGAGAAGGTGGATGGAATTCTTAAAGGACTATGAGATTGAGCTGCAATATCATCCTGGAAAGGCGAATGTAGTTGTTGATGCCTTGAGTAGAAAATCATTGCATGTTTCTGCACTAATGATCAAGGAGATGAAGTTGATTGAAGAATTTCGAGACCTGAACTTGGGAATGGAGATTGGACCAAGGAGTATGATATTGGGACAACTGACTGTTTCGAGTGGATTCATGGAACGGATAAAGGAACTCCAACCGAAAGACGAGGAACTTCAGGCTAAGAAGGAGCTTTCGGACAAAGGGAAAGAAGTAGAATTTAAGATTGCAAGTAATGGAATTCTGAAGTATAGAGACCGTATCTGTGTGCCGAACGATATGGAAATAAAGGGAATGATTTTGGAGGAAGCTCACAAGAGTAAATTGAGTTTACACCCTGGTTCACAAAAGATGTATCGGGACCTTAAGAAGATTTTCTGGTGGCCTGGAATGAAAAGGGAAGTAGCGGAGTATGTATCACGATGTTAGACGTGTCAAAAGGCGAAGGTAGAACATAAGAAGCCTGGTGGTGAGTTAAGACCGTTGGAAGTACCAGTGTGGACATGGGACTGTATCACTATGGATTTTGTCTCTGGTTTTCCCAAGACTCGACGAGGTCATGATGCTGTTTGGGTAATAGTGGACAGACTGACGAAGACGGCGCGATGTATTCCTGTCAACATGAAGTACTCCATGGATAGACTGGCTGAGCTATATTTGAAGGAAGTAGTAAGATTACATGGAGTACCCTCAAGTATAGTATCAGACAGAGATCCCCGTTTTACTTCGGAATTTTGGGTCAGTTTGCAAACAACAGTTGGAACGAAGTTGGATTTAAGTTCCGCATATCACCCACAGACGGATGGACAGTCAGAGCGAACTATTCAGACATTGGAGGATTTGTTGAGAGCCTGCGTGATTGAGAGTAGTGGTGATTGGGATTCTTTTCTGCATCTGATTGAATTTACATACAACAACAGTTTCCATTCAAGCATCAAAATGGAACCGTATGAAGCTCTGTATGGTAGGAAGTGCAGAATGCCGTTGTGTTGGTTCGAGACTGGTGAGCATCTGATAATGGGGCCAGACGTAGTTCAGCAGACGACTGAAAAGGTGAGGTTAATTCAAGACAGGATGAGGACTGCTCAAAGTAGACAAAAGAGTTACCAGGACAAGAGGAGAAGTCCGCTAGAATTCAATGAAGGAGATTTTGTCTTCATGAAAGTAGTGCCAACTACTGGAATTGGTAGAATGCTCAAAACCCGAAAACTTACACCTCGTTTTATTGGACCTTACCCAATTCTCAAACGAATAGGACCCTTAGCCTATCAAATTGCCTTACCTCCTTTTCTTTCAAACTTGCACAATGTCTTTCATGTATCTCAATTGAGAAAATATGTTCATGATCCCTCACACATCATTGAACCCGATTCGGTACAACTAAAAGAGAATCTCACATTTGAGACCTTACCTCTAAGGATAGATGGTAGTAGTGTTAAGAAGTTGAGAGGGAAGGATATTCTCTTAGTTAAAGTAGTATGGAGTCGGAATAATGGGGAAGATGCGACATGGGAGCTTGAGAGCAAGATGAGAAGTTCTTTTCCGCACTTGTTTGATTCAGGTACTGTATTTCTCTGGGACGAGAAATCTCTAAGTTGTGGAGAATGTAACACCCCGTCTGAATACCTCATATTTGTTTTAAAACCCTAAAAAGATTAATTGGACAAAGTGTTTCCAAGATGATTTTTAAATCGAATTTCTTTTACGGTTTTAAGTGATAAAGAGCTTTTAAGGAAAATGATTTTTGTTTTGAGAAAAACCCTATGAAATTTAAATTGAATTTTTGGATTGAGTTTGGAATTTAATTTTTGGATCAAAGTGTTTAAGTATTTTACATTTGGTATTTTGGTATTTTAAAGAAATGTGGTTTTATGAAAAAGAAAATAAAAATAAATTGTGGTGCATGTGTGTGCATATGTGTCGCTGTGTGGTGTGTGTGTGTGTGGCATGCATCATGCAATCTTGTTGACTTTCTTGCACCCTAAGCTAGTAACCCATTAGCACCTAGGTTTAATTAGTGTAAAGCTTGGTTAATAGTTTGACCAACCAATAGGAAGCAAGCTTAGCCCTAATTCTTCTCTATTTGTCCAATGGCTTGGCTTGAGCCATGCAAGCCTTGATGATGCCAATTCTACCCTTCCTAACAACACACTTGGCCGAACTTCTTTAAGGGTAAGAAAGGAATTGTGAGTTGCTTTCTTATAAGCCCAAACCGTAGCACACCCACCCATTTTCCTCACAATTCACTTCCAAAACTAAACACATTTTCTAAGAGAGACATCAAACTCTTAGAAAAGAACTAGAAACTTAGAGAGAGAGGGAGAACCCGTGAGCACCAAGGAGAAGAGGAAGATGAAGACCAAGCTCAAAAGTCTTAGGATTCTTGGAGATTAAGTGAAGAGGTTGAAGATCCTTTCTATTTCTCTAGTTTATTCGAAGGTCCTAGGTTGTTCTAAGTGGTTTTTAATTTTCTAAGTCTTGTAAAGTTCTTTGTTCTTGCATGTTCAATTTCTTTGAAGATCTATGTTTGTAAGCACTTGTAAAGCCTTGATCTTAAGTTCCAAGAACATCATAAGCTTGTAGAACCCTAACCCATGGACATTCCTATTCGGTCTTGTAACACCCCGATTTGGCAACTTGAAACCATAATGAAAAATAGTGAAAATTTGGGCCAATTTTTTTTTTTTAAACAAGTGTCATGCAAGATGAGAACATGTATATCTTCAAAACATAGTTATGATTTCAAACTCATGTTCTCACTCTGCGTAACCCTTTCAAGTACCAAACCGAGATGTCACAAGACATCGCACCTTGAAACTTGTTTTTCAAAAACTCATTTTAAACATAGCCCATTCGTGTGTTTCAAAAATATCATTACTGAAATAAACCTTAGTTGGGGTTACAGTATGCTAGAGCCAGGATTCTAAGTAACTTGCAATGAAATTACAAAACTCTGAAGGGGAATTACCTAATTTCTAGTCCACGACACTAACGCTTCCGCTGCGCTACTCTGATTCTTGGTACGTCAAATCCCCAGGTCGCCATCAGTGTCACTCTCAGTAGTCTTCCTTCAATGGAGATGCTCCTATCTCCCGAATAAATTGGAACTTTGCTATGTTTTCCATCTAGAGACCATGCAGAAATTTCCCAATACCAAATAGCAATATAGGAGAGAGTGAGTTACCCAAAACATGTAATGTCGACTATGTGGATTTACGATAGGCAATTATTAAGATAAAGCAGGAAATACAAACAGAACGTATAAACAAACAAAATCAGCATCATAAACATCATGTTATTATCACTATCATATAAACACCATCTCATTCTCACTTCTCAAGACTCATTCCATACTATTATCATTCTTTTTCTTTCTTAATTCTTTAGGTTTGTTAAGTCTTATCATCACAGTTCCCTCAATTACTTGGGGAACCATCATTGAGGAAAACAACTCTCACGTCTACATCTCCTCGGTCATCCATCCAAACCTAGTCGGAAGCAAACAGGAGTACAGGACCTTTACCACCCGGGCACGACAGTTGTCACACAACAAATGGTCCCAGACCAGGAGGCCTTGCCTCAAATCATAATCATAAATAACAGTGCACGCTCTCAGCGGCAATCACAAATGCCCCGTTCCAGTCCCTCTCACTGTTCTCGATTTGCAACCTAGGGGGCGATAGTACAGTTCTAGTCTCGAGTGCAGAACTTACCACGGTATTAGACCCAGTCCCCACCACGTTAGTGCACCACTTATGGAGTTCGTTCTGCCTAGAACAGTACTCTAGACTTCTTGACGTTTCACCGTCATCGTCCTCCCCTAATGCAATCTCGTCCTAAGTATCCGCAGATACTTATCGTTTCTTCCTCTCCACTAATTTGACACACTCTCATACCTCACCGCGTTATTCATGTCTTTTAATAGTCTTTTAAAGTTTTAGAAGATTTAAGGGTTTTAAATTTTTATTATCGGCTTAATCCTACTAGTCGGCTCGTCCTTGGTGCATCCCTTCAACGAAGCCCGACCACTAATCGTTCAAACTGTTCCCCAATTCATCACACAACATTCCAGCATCTCATATTACACTCTTTCTCATTACATTTCATCATCTCAACTCATCACATAATTCCTCACTTTCTCAAGGCTCACTTCCTCATTTTCTCAGAAGCATCTTTTCGCAAAAACTTTTCGAAAACATAACTTCACAAAACTTTCTTGCACAAAACATTTCACAAAACCTTCCCAAGATAACCTTTTGCGAAATTTTCTCAAAAATACTATTTCGAAAAGACTTCCAAAAATATCATTAAAAAGACTTCCTCAAAAATATTGTTTCAAAAAGATTTTATCATTCCAAACACTTGATCAAAAAGATTGGTTCCAAAATCTTTTCTCAAAAACATATATTTTCGAAAACCATTTTCCAAAATTTCTTTTCAAAGACCTCCTTTCAAAAACCATTTTTCAAAAAGGCATGTTTTTGGATGAGTGCTAATGGAGGAGCAAGCTCAACTCAACACTAGGCTCTTTCCAAAAACATAAATAAAATCACATTTTTGCTGGGCGTTAATGGAGGAGCAAGCTCAACTCAACACTAGTCCCAGACTAAAACCAAAAACAACAAGAGCTATACCACATCTTACTTCCACAACTCTTTCTCACTTCCATAACTCATACTCAGCCTCATCTCTTTATCTCTCTGCCATCACATCTTAACTTCTCGTTAATATTTCTCACTTATACAACTTTCATTATCACTCTTCTTTTAATCACATTTCTTACTTTCACAATTTACTTCTTATCCACACATTATTCAGTACACCAATACTTCTCAAATCACAACATAATTACTCAACCAGTAAATAGATCATTTGCAAAGCAGGATAAATAATTAATTCAAACATCAACAATCATAAAACACAACATCATGCTCAATAAACCAATCTCACCCGTTCGGGTGGATAGCCAAACAAACAATCAAACAATTGTTATCACATACACCACTATGCTAAATGAGATTGGAGTCCAACCTTTGAGATGATTGGACCTCTTAATAAGTTACCTATTACCATGGCGTCTTAAGGGAAACCCCTCTCTCACCTCAAATATCATAAGCTCCCGCAAGCTTCCCAAGATCCGTCGATCACTAATTCCGCCTTGTTTCCTTTGCGTCCATCGTTCGAACTATAGCATTTTTCCCCGTGCGTTAGAAACGTTTTAACGAATTCATTCAATTTGTTTTAAAACACTTTGAAATCATTCCCTTTTTGAAAACACATGGTTCACCTTTCGAATCCAGAGAATGTTTTCAAGAAGACATTGAAATAGTTCTAAATTAATTTCTTTAAAACAGAATTCATTTGTCTTGAAGAGAACTCACTTTAAAATGTTTAGGTTATAAAAATTATTATTCTTTAGTTATTAAACAAAATTCAAAACTTAAGAAAATCAAATCAATTTAAATTGTTTAAATCATACTTTTCAGGAAATTCAAATATAGAAAATACATCATTAAAACATTCACAACTTCACATAAACAAGCCACATTAAACATGAAAATTCCTTTTTTTTATTATTATTATTAATTCAACTTATTTATTTTATTCTTAGCAAACCGAAAAGATCAAAACAAATAATACATCACACACATAGTATCATGCATACAACACATAGTCATTCATAAAGGTCATTTCATGAGAATAATTTTTCTACTATATTAGCATGCAGTGACCGAATCATATATAGGAAATTTCACAAAGATTGATGCACACAGAGAAGCACACAGCAGATTAAATTATTTTATTTTCCTTTTTGGACTTAGAAACCGAGAGCATTAAAAGAAAGTTCCACAAATTTGAACCAAAAAACAAATTAAATCACAAATCATTTTAAAGTCACACATATATTTTCTTTTAAATGCAGTTAATTCATGCATGCACATTCTAAGCCTTTAAAATTAATTTCAATATATATGCAACTTAAACAATGATCAAATATGATTCCCTACTTCTTTCCCTTATGGTCGAATACTATTATGCAAGAATGCAAGGTCTTATTCACTTTTCAACACACCAAAAATCACAAAATCAAATCAAGACATCAAACACATCACTCATCCACACAACACACATGAACTCATCAAAGCAAGATAAAAATTTATGTTCATCACTCAATAAAATTTAAGATTATATTTTAAACTCCTAAAAATAACATGCATGCACTTAGAATTACTAGATCTAGCCCTTATCATATTCATGCATTAAATTTCACATAAGAAAAGCACAAGATCCATTTTTATTTAATATGGCCGAATGGCCTATTACATAACATAGCATGCATAAAATCAATTACTAAAGCCAAATCATGCTTGCACTTCAAGAATCATTTTAAAACTTGTATTTTAAATTTTTTCTTTAAGAACCGAGACATGCATTTAAATAAAACATGATTTTTCTACTTGAAATTAACATGCATGATTTAAAAACTTGGATCATTAGATATATGCACATAAATCAACAAAGTCATCATTAAATCAACATGAAGAACCAAAGATCTCAACTAAATGTTCAAATAAACTTAAATCATATATTGGTTCATCAAGAAATCACACCAACACAACATAGATCACAACTTGAACAAGAAATTTTAACATGCAAGACTAAAGATCTTAAATCAAGTTCAAAGCATAAATTAATTTATAAAATCCTTTCTTAAAAATACAATAACTCACGGTTTTAACAAGGAATTCAACATGCATGGCCAAATAATTTTACTAAACTTAGATCATACATTTATTGGGTAAGAAATTACACAAACACATCATGGATCAAACAAAATTTAACATGCAAGAATGATCTATGTCAAGTTCTACAAAAACTTAAACAAAACTTTAGATCTTTTGGTTTTAGTTAGAAAAATATTTAGGTCTAACAAGAAAACCACCACCGAATCACATACATAGCCCCACACATATTACAAATTACTTTTAGTCCATGAAAGTCCAAGATCAAGAAAGAGTAACACATAAATTCACTTTACAAATTATAAAAACAAACATGCAAAAGAAAAAAGAAAGGGTTCTACAACTAGAAAGGAAAACTAGGCTATTACATTCTTCCTCTTTGTTCTTCGAGTTGCCTAGCAAGAAGGGGTTGGTCTCTTTAGGCTTCTAGCACTTAGATCTTCAAAGAAAATGGCTTGATTTAAGGTGGATCTCCCTCCTTCTTCCTCCTAAGGCTTCACGGCCTCCTTCCTCTTTCTCTTTCTCTATTTCTTTCTATTTCTCTCTAAGGGTTGGATGAGTCCTTAGAGTGTGTTGGTGTTGGTGTTTGGAAAAGTGAAGATGGAATGGGTGAAAGGAAATGAATCAAGGCCACATGCATATCTATATAAACTCACGAATCTCCCTCTTTTGCCCTTGGTTAAATTCGGCCAACACACAATTGGAGAGGGGCGGTTTCGTCCTTACAATTTTGCATGGCTAAGGGTCACCAAAGTCAAGGGGACAAGGTTTAGTGGTCTAGGTCTTAGGGGTCACTTTAGGGTAAAACTAGTTAGCTCCTTGGTTAGGGTTTTATTACTTAGTTTAGTTTGGTTACTTACTTAGTTAGTTTGGATTCCTTACTCCCTAAGCACACACACACACGGCATACACATATATAGCACACATACACTCACATGCATGCAAAGCACAAACCGTGGCACTCTCAAACACATACACATGTCTTGCAATTTTTTTTTTATTTCTAATCATATTTAATTAAAATTATTAATTCATACTACAATTTAATTAATTCTAGGAAATCCTAGTTGCACACCATTCATATGCATCACGTATTACATAAAATCAAATACACACATTCAATCAAGCACACATCACATAAAAATTCATATCAAAATACATCACAAAACACCATTTCTTTAAAATTCGTATTTCTTTTACTCTGAAAATAAATTTTTATAAAACAGCCCAGAAAATTCTAAAAATTAATTTTTCAAATTCTAGATTTCAAAACGATCGTTTTCATATAAAGATCATCAAATTCTGAGTTACGGTTCAAAAGATACAAATTTTCAAAGATAACAGATCCAAAAACTTCATTTTTAGCAAAATCATCTTTTAAGAAAAATCACAATTTAAGAAATCATTTTTCATCTCAACTAAATCATTTAATTTTCTAATAGAAAATATCTGGTTTATAAAAATTAATGAAAATCAACACTTCATTTCTTTCTTATGAAAACACTTTTTCTGAAAAGTCATCTTTTCAAGGTTTCTTTCGTTAAAAATCGTTTACGCACGTACGGGAAAAATGCGGGGTGTTACATTCTCCCCAACTTGAAGATTTCTCGTCCTCGAGAAATGCTGTGTAGAGTCTGACTAATCCGTGAACACATAGCTTCGGGAAGAAATGCTTTTCCCTCTTCTACCGTAACAATTGTCGTACCTTCGAATATGCACAGTCTACTCTTCGTTCTCAAAAGCAGATCGAACAGATTACTTACAAAAGTAATCTTTTGGGGTACTTTAAATAACAAATAGGGTAGGATAAGGACATCACGGCTTCGTTAACAACAAGGAATTGGGGTTCAAGGGTATCAAAACAGTGTCCAAGGATAACAGGGTTTTATTTATTTAGGGTCAAGACACCATCACGCCTAGGGTTACATCCTTCGCATCCGTTCAAGCCTAAACAAGCTAATCCTCAAAACCTCACTTTTCCGACTACTCCCCAACTTGAATGACTCATATCTCTCAACACCACACTCATCATCACAAACTTAACCTCTAAACACTCCTATCCTTCACCACTCTTTGATCGATTCTTACAAAATTTCCCATCACTTAGCTCCAATCTATCCTCTTATTGTCTTATATTTCACTAATTATTATCCTCTTCAGACTCCCATTATCACTATCCCATCCTCCTCTTGCTCTAACAAACACTAATCCTCGAGAAACACGTACCATCTCACTTCTTATCCCAAACACTTGATCACATAACTTAGACAACTTGCACTTTTTCCACTTTCCCACAATTTACCCTATATGCTAAGCCATTAAAATTCTTCAACTCAAGGACCTATTACTCATTACCACATCAAATCTTAGATTTTTACCTATCCTTGAGTCAACACTTAAGGATTCTATCCACAAATTCCACCATCTTACCGATTCGACTTTACCATATCATCACTTATTCTCCTCTACCTAACCATTTCCAACTCAAACCAAAACACTTATAACTCTAATCTCCGATCATCACCTTAATTTCTTCCTCATCTTACCATCATCTAAACCATTAGTTTAATCACTCTGGCACCAACCTTCTTAATCCTAATCACTTCACATAACTAACCACTAGGACTCCAAGGATACTCCGAGACTCATACTTCCGTCAACCCACACTTACTAATCCTTATTCTCCCTAGACTTTGCAACTTGTACCTGACAACACTCCATTACTAACTCTCTAGTCTAGACCCATCTACTTGACCGGGTAAGGTGTCAGGGTTCAATTTTCTCATCAAAATTTTTGGGAAGAACAAATGTCTGGGAAAATAGTGAAAGAAGAACCTTGGGTTCATATACAGTTAGGGCTTTATCAAAAAAAGGGTCTAGGATTTTCAGAAAAGGCTTTTTCCAAGCACCGTGCCAAAGCAATTTGGCGCACATATGGTTTTCACAAGAAAAGTTTTAATCAAGAAAAGAAGGGGTCTAGTCACAAGACGAATTTTTATGGATTAGGGTCATCACCAACCAAAGGGGTTCATATCAAAGAGAAGTTTAACGAAGAGAGCTCGAACCACGAATTAACGTTCCTTGACGACACTAAGCACTGATTCCTGATTCCGTTGCAAACGAAAACTGGCACTGTCCGAGAAAGCATCCGCGTACTCTTAGCGTTCCTAATCTCGTCTATCGCTATCTTAATACTAGCGCATACACAGAGTATGTAAATCCATGCATAAGATTACTTGAATCCAAACATAGCTCTGATACCAAATTGTAACACCCCGATTTGGCAACTTGAAACCATAATGAAAAATAGTGAAAATTTGGGCCAATTTTTTTTTTTAAAACAAGTGTCATGCAAGATGAGAACATGTATATCTTCAAAACACAGTTATGATTTCAAACTCATGTTCTCACTCTGCGTAACCCTTTCAAGTACCAAACCGAGATGTCACAAGACATCGCACCTTGAAACTTGTTTTTCAAAAACCTCATTTTAAACATAGCCCATTCGTGTGTTTCAAAAATATCATTACTGAAATAAACCTTAGTTGGGGTTACAGTATGCTAGAGCCAGGATTCTAAGTAACTTGCAATGGAATTACAAAACTCTGAAGGGGAATTACCTAATTTCTAGTCCACGACACTAACGCTTCCGATGCGCTACTCTGATTCTTGGTATGTCAAATCCCCAGGTCGCCATCAGTGTCACTCTCAGTAGTCTTCCTTCAATGGAGATGCTCCTATCTCCCGAATAAGTTGGAACTTTGCTATGTTTTCCATCTAGAGACCATGCAGAAATTTCCCAATACCAAATAGCAATATAGGAGAGAGTGAGTTACCCAAAACATGTAATGTCGACTATGTGGATTTACGATAGGCAATTATTAAGATAAAGCAGGAAATACAAACAGAACGTATAAACAAACAAAATCAGCATCATAAACATCATGTTATTATCACTATCATATAAACACCATCTCATTCTCACTTCTCAAGACTCATTCCATACTATTATCATTCTTTTTCTTTCTTAATTCTTTAGGTTTGTTAAGTCTTATCATCACAGTTCCCTCAATGACTTGGGGAACCATCATTGAGGAAAACGACTCCCACGTCTACATCTCCTCGGTCATCCATCCAAACCTAGTCGGAAGCAAACAGGAGTACAGGACCTTTACCACGCGGGCACGACAGCTGTCACACAACAAATGGTCCCAGACCAGGAGGCCTTGCCTCAAATCATAATCATAAATAACAGTGCACGCTCTCAGCGGCAATCACAAATGCCCCGTTCCAGTCCCTCTCACTGTTCTCGATTTGCAATCTAGGGGGCGACAGTACTGTTCTAGTCTCGAGTGCAGAACTTACCACGGTATTAGACCCAGTCCCCACCACGTTAGTGCACCACTTATGGAGTTCGTTCTGCCTAGAACAGTACTCTAGACTTCTTGACATTTCACCGTCATCGTCCTCCCCTGATGCAATCTCATCCTAAGTATCCGCAGATACTTATCGTTTCTTCCTCTCCACTACTTCGACACACTCTCATACCTCACCGCGTTATTCATGTCTTTTAATAGTCTTTTAAAGTTTTAAAAGATTTAAGGGTTTTAAAGTTTTATTATCGGCTTAATCCTACTAGTCGGCTTGTCCTTGGTACATCCCTTCAACGAAGCCCGACCACTAATCGTTCAAACTGTTCCCCAATTCATCACACAACGTTCCAGCATCTCATATCACACTCTTTCTCATTACATTTAATCATCTCAACTCATCACATAATTCCTCACTTTCTCAAGGCTCACTTCCTCATTTTCTCAGAAGCATCTTTTCGCAAAAACTTTTCGAAAACATAACTTCACAAAACTTTCTTGCACAAAACATTTCACAAAACCTTCCCAAGATAACCTTTTACGAAATTTTCTCAAAAATACTATTTCGAAAAGACTTCCAAAAATATCATTAAAAGGACTTCCTCAAAAAGATTGTTTCAAAAAGATTATATCATTCCAAACACTTTATCAAAAAGATTGGTTCCAAAATCTTTTCTCAAAAACATATATTTTCGAAAACCATTTTCCAAAATTTCTTTTCAAAAACCTCCTTTCAAAAACCATTTTTCAAAAAGGCATGTTTTTGGATGAGTGCTAATGGAGGAGCAAGCTCAACTCAACACTAGGCTCTTTCCAAAAACATAAATAAAATCACATTTTTGCTGGGCGTTAATGGAGGAGCAAGCTCAACTCAACACTAGTCCCAGACTAAAACCAAAAACAACAAGAGCTATACCACATCTTACTTCCACAACTCTTTCTCACTTCCATAACTCATACTCAGCCTCATCTCTTTATCTCTCTGCCATCACATCTTAACTTCTCATTAATATTTCTCACTTATACAACTTTCATTATCACTCTTCTTTTAATCACATTTCTTACTTTCACAATTTACTTCTTATCCACACATTATTCAGTACACCAATACTTCTCAAATCACAACATAATTACTCAACCAGTAAGTAGATCATTTGCAAAGAAGGATAAATAATTAATTCAAACATCAACAATCATAAAACACAACATCATGCTCAATAAAACAATCTCAGCCGTTCGGGTGGATAGCCAAACAAACAATCAAACAATTGCTATCACATACACCACTACGCTAAATGAGATTGGAGTCCAACCTTTGAGATGATTGGACCTCTTAATAAGTTACCTATTACCATGGCGTCTTAAGGGAAACCCCTCTCTCACCTCAAATATCGTAAGCTCCCTTCAAGCTTCCCAAGATCCGTCGATCACTAATTCCGCCTTGTTTCCTTTGCGTCCGTCGTTCGAACTATAGCATTTTTCCCCGTGCGTTAGAAACGTTTTAACGAATTCATTCAATTTGTTTTAAAACACTTTGAAATCATTCCCTTTTTGAAAACACATGGTTCACCTTTCGAATCCAGAGAATGTTTTCAAGAAGACATTGAAATAGTTCTAAATTAATTTCTTTAAAACAGAATTCATTTGTCTTGAAGAGAACTCACTTTAAAATGTTTAGGTTATAAAAATTATTATTCTTTAGTTATTAAACAAAATTCAGAACTTAAGAAAATCAAATCAATTTAAATTGTTTAAATCATACTTTTCAGGAAATTCAAATATAGAAAATACATCATTAAAACATTCACAACTTCACATAAACAAGCCACATTAAACATGAAAATTCCTTTTTTTTATTATTATTATTAATTCAACTTATTTATTTTATTCTTAGCAAACCGAAAAGATCAAAACAAATAATACATCACACACATAGTATCATGCATACAACACATAGTCATTCATAAAGGTCATTTCATGAGAATAATTTTTCTACTATATTAGCATGCAGTGACCGAATCATATATAGGAAATTTCACAAAGATTGATGCACACAGAGAAGCACACAGAGAAGCACACAGCAGATTAAATTATTTTATTTTCCTTTTTGAACTTAGAAACCGAGAGCATTAAAAGAAAGTTCCACAAATTTGAACCAAAAAACAAATTAAATCACAAATCATTTTAAAGTCACACATATATTTTCTTTTAAATGCAGTTAATTCATGCATGCACATTCTAAGCCTTTAAAATTAATTTCAATATATATGCAACTTAAACAATGATCAAATATGATTCCCTACTTCTTTCCCTTATGGACGAATGCTATTATGCAAGAATGCAAGGTCTTATTCACTTTTCAACACACCAAAAATCACAAAATCAAATCAAGACATCAAGCACATCACTCATCCACACAACACACATGAACTCATCAAAGCAAGATAAAAATTTATGTTCATCACTCAATAAAATTTAAGATTATATTTTAAACTCCTAAAAATAACATGCATGCACTTAGAATTACTAGATCTAGCCCTTATCATATTCATGCATTAAATTTCACATAAGAAAAGCACAAGATCCATTTTTATTTAATATGGCCGAATGGCCTATTACATAACATAGCATGCATAAAATCAATTACTAAAGCCAAATCATGCTTGCACTTCAAGAATCATTTTAAAACTTGTATTTTAAATTTTTTCTTTAAGAACCGAGACATGCATTTAAATAAAACATGATTTTTCTACTTGAAATTAACATGCATGATTTAAAAACTTGGATCATTAGATATATGCACATAAATCAACAAAGTCATCATTAAATCAACATGAAGAACCAAAGATCTCAACTAAATGTTCAAATAAACTTAAATCATATATTGGTTCATCAAGAAATCACACCAACACAACATAGATCACAACTTGAACAAGAAATTTTAACATGCAAGACTAAAGATCTTAAATCAAGTTCAAAGCATAAATTAATTTATAAAATCCTTTCTTAAAAATACAATAACTCACGGTTTTAACAAGGAATTCAACATGCATGGCCAAATAATTTTACTAAACTTAGATCATACATTTATTGGGTAAGAAATTACACAAACACATCATGGATCAAACAAAATTTAACATGCAAGAATGATCTATGTCAAGTTCTACAAAAACTTAAACAAAACTTTAGATCTTTTGGTTTTAGTTAGAAAAATATTTAGGTCTAACAAGAAAACCACCACCGAATCACATACATAGCCCCACACATATTACAAATTACTTTTAGTCCATGAAAGTCCAAGATCAAGAAAGAGTAACACATAAATTCACTTTACAAATTATAAAAACAAACATGCAAAAGAAAAAAGAAAGGGTTCTACAACTAGAAAGGAAAACTAGGCTATTACATTCTTCCTCTTTGTTCTTCGAGTTGCCTAGCAAGAAGGGGTTGGTCTCTTTAGGCTTCTAGCACTTAGATCTTCAAAGAAAATGGCTTGATTTAAGGTGGATCTCCCTCCTTCTTCCTCCTAAGGCTTCACGGCCTCCTTCCTCTTTCTTTTTCTCTATTTCTTTCTATTTCTCTCTAAGGGTTGGATGAGTCCTTAGAGTGTGTTGGTGTTGGTGTTTGGAAAATTGAAGATGGAATGGGTGAAAGGAAATGAATCAAGGCCACATGCATATCTATATAAACTCACGAATCTCCCTCTTTTGCCCTTGGTTAAATTCGGCCAACACACAATTGGAGAGGGGCGGTTTCGTCCTTACAATTTTGCATGGCTAAGGGTCACCAAAGTCAAGGGGACAAGGTGAAGTGGTCTAGGTCTTAGGGGTCACTTTAGGGTAAAACTAGTTAGCTCCTTGGTTAGGGTTTTATTACTTAGTTTAGTTTGGTTACTTACTTAGTTAGTTTGGATTCCTTACTCCCTAAGAGCACACACACACGGCATACACATATATAGCACACATACACTCACATGCATGCAAAGCACAAACCGTGGCACTCTCACACACATACACATGTCTTGCAATTTTTTTTTATTTCTAATCATATTTAATTAAAATTATTAATTCATACTACAATTTAATTAATTCTAGGAAATCCTAGTTGCACACCATTCATATGCATCACATATTACATAAAATCAAATACACACATTCAATCAAGCACACATCACATAAAAATTCATATCACAATACATCACAAAACACCATTTCTTTAAAATTCGTATTTCTTTTACTCTGAAAATAAATTTTTATAAAACAGCCCAGAAAATTCTAAAAATTACATTTTCAAATTCTAGATTTCAAAACGATCGTTTTCATATAAAGATCATCAAATTCCGAGTTACGGTTCAAAAGATACAAATTTTCAAAGATAACAGATAACAGATCCAAAAACTTCATTTTTAGCAAAATCATCTTTTAAGAAAAATCACAATTTAACAAATCATTTTTCATCTCAACTAAATCATTTAATTTTCTTATAGAAAATATCTGGTTTATAAAAATTAATGAAAATCAACACTTCATTTCTTTCTTATGAAAACACTTTTTCTGAAAAGTCATCTTTTCAAGGTTTCTTTCGTTAAAAATCGTTTACGCACGTACGGGAAAAATGCGGGGTATTACAGGTCTTGCTTAGAAAATTAGGTTGTGATGACTTTCATTTCATTTCAAGTTCATGCTTGATAACTTGATGCTATTTGAAGAAGATCTATGTGGTTTTCATACTTTGGCTTTCACTTTGAAATTTTCTAAAGTTTTGATCTTGGTTTTATTTTCAAAAGGACTTTGATCTTTGTTTTGGCTTTGAAAAGGATTTGATTCTTACCTTGATTTTCCATGGTTTTGATTTCTAAGTTTTGCATGAGATTCTTTTGCTCAAAAGGTTTTGTTCCATGACTTGCATGTCACGGTTTTGATGAGAAACCAAGGAAAACAATCCTTTTCCAAATGATTTATGTTTTGATCTAATTCATGTGTATTTCAAAGTCAAGGATTTAAGTTTTTCTCTTGATTTTGTTAAAGCACCATTCGGTCAAGATTTGGAAACAAAGAAACTTAATGACTTTCCATGAAAAAGTTCCTTGCATGTAATTTCTTTTTGATTTCCATGATTTTAAAAGTGCATACAAAGGAAAATGAAAATAAAAATGCGTTTGATGTAACACCCCTAATTTTCGTCTCCCAAATAACCAAGAAATTAATTATAACAATTATTTTATAATTGATTTATATTGGTTTTGAAGGTTTTAGTTTTTGTACATTATGCATTTTTATATATAAAAATATGAGATATATTTTTATATGGTTATTTTGTACAAAAATGTGAATATTGTAATTTAGTCCTTGGGTTGGGACCTAATTGCAATATTAAAAAGGTTTTTGAAGAAAGAGTAATTAAATTATTAATTTTTGAATTTTATCAGTATGTAACCGGTTAGAAGGGCTCTGTAACCGGTTACACGATGAACACAGAACCTGGGATTAGTGCGTTTGATGAGTAATCACGCATTTTAACCCAGAAATTGCCACGAATCAACCCTAATATTAGTGGAGATCAACGTGTCGACTTGCATGACACTCAAATCCCTCTATAAATAGCTTTCCTTGCTCTGATTAAAGTCCATTTTTGCTCCTGGGATGTTGAAGCTCTGTTTTAGGGTTTTTGATTCGTCTGGTGCGATTCTCCTTCGTTTCTGAGAGTTAAAACATGAGTGATACACGGTTACAAAGCTCACATCAAGGGCTTTGTATTGATATAAAGTTGGTGAGATGAGAGTTCCTGGAGTGTGAGAACGAAGCTTGCAAAGTAAGGGTGTTGGTGCTGTCAAACCTCAGCTTCTGGTTTCTGGAGCTGACTTTGAAGCTTGATTTTGGTAAGCACACAAACCCTTGTGATTTCAAATCTGTTCCTACCTCTAGTGCATGTTGCAGAGAACTCAATTTGACCATTTTCCCCAATTCTTAATTTGGTTTTGCATGTCAAATTCCCTGGTTTTGGTACCCTATCCAACTCTATCAGCATGGAGTAGATTCAATGGGAATTGGTGTTGGAGCCTTTCTCTCTGCAAAGTTCTGGATCAAGCACAATTTAGAGGTAAGGGGGAAGCTTACTATTTGCTAGAATGAGGAAAAACATGTTGGTAAATAGGATGAGTCACCAAGAGACTCTAAGGGCATAGTTGGAATTAGTTTTATGGCTTGGAGGCCAATTTAAGCTCATTTTTGTTTTTGAGCAATCATAATATGATGCATGCAAGCTGTTGTGATGACAATTTCATGACTTAATTGGATATTATGTGAATTGATGCATTAAGTTGTGAAATATGTGCAATTATGTGCAATTTGAGTATCCATATTGAATGCATGCAATATAGATATGTTTCTGTGGTTGAACACTCTAGTATTAAGGTATGTGAACTCTATTTATGAATGAAATTGGTTAAATTTGAGTATGGTAGAAAGTGGTATGAAAAACCTCATTTTTCAGTGTATTTCTGCCAAATCTAACCGGTTAGTCGAAATCTATAACCGGTTAGAGACTGTCAATTTTCAAAGAAAATGAATTTCTGAAATTGGCATGTCCATACCATTTGTACTCAAGTTTAAGCTAAAATTTCATACAGAGACCAATCTAAAACTATGTGTTGAGCATTGATTGGTTTAGATTGGAGGAGATGAGTTAATACCTTAATATCAAATGATAATTTCAAGAGGAAATTATGCATAAACGAAATTTGATTATGACTTAGATCTTTTGAATGATATTATGTGTTGAACTTGAGGTATTCTGATATGCTAAGGCCTTGTGATTGGATTGAGTAGAGTATTTAAGAAAAGATTCTTTGGAAATCAGTGGTTTTATAATCAGGTCTGTAATTCTAACCGGTTAGGTGATGATGGAACCGGTTAGTACCTGAAACTTAAAAATAAAAGTTAAGTTTTTTAGTAAGGATTTGTTGATACCAATGAGTAATTCTCTCAATCCAGGTCTATGAGCATATGCTAAATTTAAATTCAAAGGTGAATTTTATTGGTAAAGCCATACCTCAAGATATCATTCAGAAGTTGTGGTTTCTAAGTCATAATAATGGAATTAAAGGGAACACGACCCTGTACTCTAGGAGTACTAAACTGATGCAACCTACTTGATGACACATTCCGGGAATGTGGCCATTGTCTGGGACATGGTTTCTTGGACACGTTCTGGGAACGTGATGCACACTTCTGGGAACGTGATGCACACTCTGGGAGTGGTGCTTGATTTTATTCCAAGTATGGTTTGCGATACGTTCTGGGAACGTATGTTAGTGTTCTGGGAACACATTGGAATAATAATGGAATTAAAGATAAAACCAACCTTGATGATTGTGCATTCATATAGAATGGAAGTTTGGTTGGTAGGAACGTTTATCATATTCTGGGAATATGAGGCCTACTTGATGACACATTATAGATATGTGGCCAGTGTCTGGGACCTGGTTTTATACTTTCTGGGAACGTATGTTGGTGTTCTGGGAACACTTTGATAAGCAACCTACTGGATGACACATTATAGATATGTGGCCAGTGTCCGGGACCTGGTTTTTATACGTTCTGGGAACGTATGCGTTCTGGGAACGTGATGCACAGTCTGGGAGTGATGCTTATTTATCCAAGTAAGGTTTGCTACACATTCTGGGAACGTGATGCACACTCTGGGAGTGAATGCTTATCATCCAAGTATGGTTTGGCATTACGTTCTGGGAACGAATGTCAGTGTTCCGGGAACACAACGATGTATCGGATGGACGTCCAAGATGGACTTTTAGAGGCCTCAGTTGTGGAAGGAAATCATGCATCATGCCACCTGCATTGAAAGAATTGTTATGATTAACCGGGTGTGCTCATATGATTATGCATCATGATTTGCTACATATTAACTTGTGGATGTTAGTTTTATTCTCACTTGATTATGCGAATATGTATAGCTAACCCCCATGCCCTTATTAGGTATTGATCGTGCATCTAGCTTGCACAAGAATCAGTAAGGGAAGATGTCCCTTAGGTGCATGCAGAGTGTAGAGAGTGTGGGTTGGGAACCCGTTGTGCAGATATCGAGGATCCGACCAGAAGGATGTTTGGACAAGGGACCAGTGACCAGCTCTATAACATTTCTATTTTTAATAGAATTTATATGATACATATTTTGGAAAAAGGTATCATAAAAGGAATTCAGTTTCATCATAATACTTATTTTATAATAATGGACTTGTTACACTTGATATATTTTGGGAGGGTAATATGGTGATTTTACTATGTTTCCGCAAACTCTGATTTTACGAGTCACCTTCATTATTAATCAAGTGTTTGTGAAAATAAATTTTTCCAGGGAAGGGATAATTTCTTATTTTCAGATCCTTCTCCAATGATAGCAAGTCCAAGTATTCTTAAACTTATTACTTTTCTTATAAAGTAAGATGACATAAAATGAGTGTTACACTTTTATGGTATCAGAGCAATGGTCCTGACTCTTGGTCCTTGGGTGTGTGGTCCATGATGCTGGTCATCGATATCTGCAATGTTTTTTTGGGAAGTATACTCTCATATACTTCCAAACTAGAGCTAAGGTTATGGGTAATGGCTCTAGATAAGTAGCTCATTCTACTATTGAGAAGTGTTCTATGTAGTCTAAGTAGAAGTATGATAGATATATGCTTCTCTTTAGACATGTGTTAACCCTAAAACCATAGTGTTGGTTTATTCCGTTCTCATAGAACCAGTAATAAGGAAATCTTAAAGGAGTTGTAGTAAGGTCCCTGACTCTGGAGAAGAGAATTTAACTTCACCAGTGTTAAAGTTAATCAATTTCTCCGACCGAGTGCAGGGCAGTTATCTTTTTAAAGATCAACTTTGTTGAGTTTGGTAAACCCTAAAGCTATTCCTTCATTTGTTCCTTATGGATAAGGGTATTGATCAAAGTTGCTCTATGCCTTATCCAATCTGCTATCTCAAAGCAGAGGATCTTACAAGTCTTCTTGTAGTGGTTTTCAATGTATGACGGAATCGTTCTATTAGGGTATTAGACTTTGTCTATCTACCTGTGTCATGATTTCATTTGATCTTAAGCACGGTTTGGGAACCGAAGGATCAAGTGATCATGATTAATGACGATAGAACAACCCTGTATTGGGATTTCCAAGCTTCGAATTTGGAATCCAATGGATCCATGTGTCTGCTTCTGGGCAGCAGTGAAGAAAATAGGGGGTTAAAGAAATCTGGATTTCAAGAAATGATGTTAGGTTCACCCTGAGCAAAGAGATGGAGTTTGGAATCAAGTTAATTCTTGAAGCTGATTCTCTCTCTACTACCCTTACGATATGGTATTATCGGGAATGGTCAAATGGGAGAAACATGTAGAGAAGTTGCTAAAAGAATTGGTTGAACCAGGTTAAAGGAGTCTAAGTGTTTTCTAAGATTGATTGGCGGTTGAATTAACCCCAAATCAGGATTTGGGGCAGGGATACACTTAAAACTGCATTTTGATCTCGATACGGACATTATGAGTAGAAAATAATGTCGTTCGGATTGACTAATGCACCTGTTCTTTATGGATTATAAGAACGGGACCTTTAGATTATATTTGGATTCGTTTGTGGTTATCCTGAGAATCCGGAGGAGCATGAGGAACATCTCGGGAGTGTGTCGAGAATCCTGCAAGAGGAGTAGTTGTGCGTTAAGCTCGCCAAAGATGAGTTTTGGTTGAGCGAAGTTACGTTCGCAGGGCATGTGATCTTTAAAGAAGAATTGTGATGGATCCAGCAAAGGTAAGTTTATTGTTGAAATAGGAACAGCCTAAGACTGTGACTGAGGTGAGAAATTTTCTTAGGGCTGGCTGGATACTATCACCGGAGCATTTAAGGGTTTTCTAAGATCGCGTGGCCTTTGATCAAGTTGATTTGGGAAAGATCAACTGATGGTATTGAATGATAGGATGTTGTTTAATTATGGTGGGGTGGTGATGGATTCTACCCCAACATAATATGATTTGTCCAAAAGGAATTATGGAAAATGTGAGTAGATTATGATTTAAATCATTTCAGTGATGGATTCGGTTGGAATCAAGGTATTAGATTATGAATAAATCCTATTTGAGTTGGATTGGATGATGTAAAGAAAATGGTTTGAAATTCTTGGGTTTTATTTCTAAAACTATACTTCATAACCGGTTAGAATTTCTTGTAACCGGTTAGAAGCTGAAAGTTTAAAATAAAAATTTAAGTCCTTTGTGAAGGAACTTTTGGTATCAATAAACATTTTCCTCCAATCCAAACTCAATGTTAACCACCTAAGTAAAATTTAAGAAAGGATTTAGTGTGGTAAAATAACTTAATACCTTGATTCATCATTGAAATTGATTTAAGGGGATTGAATCATAATACTTATGGATTAATCGAGAATTGAAATTAAGGAGTACTCCAATCGGAGAAGGTAGAAAATTGAGCTGGATAATGCAAAGGAGTCAATAGATACTAAGATAAGAAGGTTGTGATTCATGAACAAGTTTGGAGTTTGAAAGTATGAATGACAATAAGAAGAGGGAGAGTTGAATGTAAGATAAAGGCGATGGATGGAGTTTCTAAAAGATTATGACTTTGAGCTCCATTATCATCCTGTCATAGCAAATGTAGTTGCAGACGATTTGAATTGCTAGGCTATTCCTGTGAGCCCAATGATGGTTAAGGAGGTTATCCTGATCGAGGAATTCAGAGACCTAAGTCTGGTAACCCAAGAGGAACCCTCTAAGTATTAGATTGGGAATGTTGCCAATCACCAACGAATTCCTGAATCGGATTCGTGAATTACTATCAGAAGATGAAGAGAAGAAAGAGAAGTTGACTTTTGAGGAAAAGGAGTTAGATCTCTATGAAGAAACGAATGAGATTTAATCTTTAGAGCTAAAGTTGGTGATTATGGATATTAGAAAATATATTATGGAAGTAAGGGATTTAGGAAGTGTTGTCTAGGACAACCTAGATGAGAAATCCAAAGGCATGAACTTCCAGAATAGAATATGTTCGAACCCAAGTTAGCTATCAACTATTAAGGAATAAGGAATTTCTCGATGTTGGTAAGCATGTATGAGGACTATGGGAAAGTACATGAATTTCTTGCGAGTAATGTTTGAGTTTAGAATAAGAGAAAGGTTGATGGAATAAAGACCCAACTGGAGGAAGAGGAAAAGTAAATGGGATAATACCAACCACGGAAATATCAAGGTTAAGGGATCCTCGATTGAAGAAAGGGGACTAAGGAGGACATAGGGAAGGGAACATTTTCCCATCTCAAGGTGAAAACTGTGAGGCACATCACTTTGAGTTTAGTTGTGATGTACCTAAGGGAATAGTCAATTCCGATTGTAGGAAGCTGGAGTATTACTCACCGAATTGTCTTGAAGGAAAAGGTGAGAAAAGAATGGACGAATCCAGCACGAGAAGAATTCACCGGCCGAGATGAGAGTTGAGTGTCATCCTGGCGTAGGCAACCCAAGCCTATCTCTTCCTTTGATCTGAGTTAACGTAATCAAATATTTTTGACTACGTTAATCTAATAATTTGAAAGTACCAATATTCTGTTGGAAGTTCAACTTCAATCTTTCTGTGATCAAAACCTTTATCACAGTTGGATGTGATAAATCGCTGTGGACACTACAGAAATAGAAAGATCAGTTATGACTAGAGAGATTAACAACCACCGGGATAGGACAAATCTTTGTCTCCCCAACGGAAATGTCTCTAGAACTTGACTATCTAACTAAGTCTGATAGTGATAATTACCCTATCTTTAAGTTCATCTAACTTAAAGACCTGTCGTATGGTCTTTCTTGCGAAAGATTATATCTGAAAGGGATGACTTTGTTATTAATGGATTGAATATTAGGACTGATCACCCTAATGTCTCAAACTATTAAGAAATGAAGTCATACAAATGTTTCTTTGATCGTGCTCGAGAGATCAGAGTGCCCCCCAAAAAGTTTTTCCAAAAAGTTTATTGGAAAATGTTTTAATTGAAAAATATTTATGTGAAGTATAAAGAGTATTTCTTTTAAAAGAAATTCTTTCACATAAGAGTTTTATATGAAAAATCCTTGTGGTTTAGTTTGGAAAGTTTTTCCTGAAGGGTTTTATTTGAAATGTTTCAAAATACAAGGAATATATCGAAACTCTTTTAAGTGGGGGAGGACCCTAAAAGAACAAATTTTTGGAAGCTAGATGAAGATTTTTAGTATAAAAATATTTTGGAAAAGTGGAAAATTTCAAAAGATGAATTTCGGGGACGAAATTCCTTTTAAGTGGGGGAATAGTGTAACACCCCTAATTTTCGTCTCCTAAATAACCAAGAAATTAATTATAACAATTATTTTATAATTGATTTATATTCGTTTTGAAGGTTTTAGTTTTTGTACATTATGCGTTTTTATATATAAAAATATGAGATATATTTTTATATGGTTATTTTGTACAAAAATGTGAATATTGTAATTTAGTCCTTGGGTTGGGACCTAATTGCAAAATTAAAAAGGTTTTTGAAGAAAGAGTAATTAAATTATTAATTTTTGAATTTTATCAGTATGTAACCGGTTACAAGTGCTCTGTAACCGGTTACACGATGAACACAGAAACTGGGATTAGTGCGTTTGATGAGTAATCACGCATCTTAACCCAGAAATTGCCACGAATCAACCCTAATATTAGTGGAGATCAACGTGTCGACTTGCATGACACTCAAATCCCTCTATAAATAGCTCTCCTTTCTCTGATTAAAGTCCATTTTTGCTCCTGGGATGCCGAAGCTCTGTTTTAGGGTTTTTGATTCGTCTGGTGCGATTCTCCTTCGTTTCTGAGAGTTAGAACATGAGTGATACACGGTTAAAAAGCTCACATCAAGGGCTTTGTATTGATATAAAGTTGGTGAGATGAGAGTTCCTGGAGTGTGAGAACGAAGCTTGCAAAGTAAGGGTGTTGGTGCTGTCAAACCTCAGCTTCTGGTTTTTGGAGCTGACTTTGAAGCTTGATTTTGGTAAGCACACAAACCCTTGTGATTACAAATTTGTTCCTACCTCTAGTGCATGTTGCAGAGAACTCAATTTGACCATTTTCCCCAATTCTTAATTTGGTTTTGCATGTCAAATTCCCTGGTTTTGGTACCCTATCCAACTCTATCAGCATGGAGTAGATTCAATGGGAATTGGTGTTGGAGCCTTTCTCTCTGCGAAGTTTTGGATCAAGCACAATTTAGAGGTAAGGGGGAAGCTTACTATTTGCTAGAATGAGGAAAAACATGTTGGTAAATAGGATGAGTCACCAAGAGACTCTAAGGGCATAGTTGGAATTAGTTTTATGGCTTGGAGGCCAATTTAAGCTCATTTCTGTTTTTGAGCAATCATAATATGATGCATGCAAGCTGTTGTGATGACAATTTCATGACTTAATTGGATATTATGTGAATTGATGCATTAAGTTGTGAAATATGTGCAATTATGTGCAATTTGAGTATCCATATTGAATGCATGCAATATAGATATGTTTCTGTGGTTGAACACTCTAGTATTAAGGTATGTGAACTCTATTTATGAATGAAATTGGTTAAAGTTGAGTATGGTAGAAAGTGGTATGAAAAACCTCATTTTTCAGTTTATTTCTGCCAAATCTAAACGGTTAGTCAAAATCTGTAACCGGTTAGAGACTGTCAATTTTCAAAGAAAATGAATTTCTGAAATTGGCTAAATGTCCATACCATTTGTACTCAAGTTTAAGCTAAAATTTCATACAGAGACCAATCTAAAACAATGTGTTGAGCATTAATTGGTTTAGATTGGAGGAGATGAGTTAATACCTTAATATCAAATGATAATTTCAAGAGGAAATTATGCATAAACGAAATTTGATTATGACTTAGATCTTTTGAATGATATTATGTGTTGAACTTGAGGTATTCTGATATGCTAAGGCCTTGTGATTGGATTGATTAGAGTATTCAAGAAAAGATTCTTTGGAAATCAGTGGTTTTATAATCAGGTCTGTAATTCTAACCGGTTAGTACCTGAAACTTAAAAATAAAAGTTAAGTTTTTGAGTAAGGATTTGTTAATACCAATGAGTAATTCTCTCAATCCAGGTCTATGAGCATATGCTAAATTTAAATTCAAAGGTGAATTTTATTGGTAAAGCCATACCTCAAGATATCATTCAGAAGTTGTGGTTTCTAAGTCATAATAAAGGAATTAAAGGAAACACGACCCTATACTCTAGGAGTACTAAACTGATGCAACCTACTTGATGACACATTCCGGGAATGTGGCCATTGTCTGGGACATGGTTTCTTGGACACGTTCTGGGAACGTGATGCACACTCTGGGAGTGGTGCTTGATTTTATTCCAAGTATGGTTTGCGATACGTTCTGGGAACGTATGTTAGTGTTCTGGGAACACATTGGTATAATAATGGAATTAAAGATAAAACCAACCTTGATGATTGTGCATTCATATAGAATGGAAGTTTGGTTGGTAGGAACGTTTATCATATTCTGGGAATATGAGGAGGGTACTCCGGGAGTACCAAATTGTAACCTACTTGATGACACATTATAGATATGTGGCCAGTGTCTGGGACCTGGTTTTATACGTTTTGGGAACGTATGTTGGTGTTCTGGGAACACTTTGATAAGCAACCTACTGGATGACACATTATAGATATGTGGCCAGTGTTCGGGACCTGGTTTTTATACGTTCTGGGAACGTATGCGTTCTGGGAACGTGATGCACACTCTGGGAGTGATGCTTATTTATCCAAGTAAGGTTTGCTACACGTTCTGGGAACGTGATGCACACTCTGGGAGTGAATGTTTATCATCCAAGTATGGTTTGGCATTACGTTCTGGGAACGAATGTCCGTGTTCCGGGAACACAACGGTGTATCGGATGGACGTCCAAGATGGACTTTTAGAGGCCTCAGTTGTGGAAGGAAATCATGCATCATGCCACCTGCATTGAAAGAATTGTTATGATTAACCGGGTGTGCTCATATGATTATGCATCATGATTTGCTACATGTTAACTTGTGGATGTTAGTTTTATTCTCACTTGATTATGCGAATATGTATAGCTAACTCCCATGCCCTTATTAGGTATTGATCGTGCATCTAGCTTGCACAAGAATCAGTAAGGGAAGATGTCCCTTAGGTGCATGCAGAGTGTAGAGAGTGTGGGTTGGGAACCCGTTGTGCAGATATCGAGGATCCGACCAGAAGGATGTTTGGACAAGGGACCAGTGACCAGCTCTATAACATTTCTATTTTTAATAGAATTTATATGATACATATTTTGGAAAAAGGAATTCAGTTTCATCATAATACTTATTTTATAATAATGGACTTGTTACACTTGATATATTTTCGGAGGGTAATATGGTGATTTTACTATGTTTCCGCAAACTCTGATTTTACAGTCACCTTCATTATTAATCAAGTGTTTGTGAAAATAAATTTTTCCAGGGAAGGGATAATTTCTTATTTTCAGATCCTTCTCCAACGATAGCAAGTCCAAGTATTCTTAAACTTATTACTTTTCATATAAAGTAAGATGACATAAAATGAGTGTTACATTTGAAGTGACACAAGTAAGTCACGGTTTTGAGGAAGAAAAAGAAGTGGTATTTTCTAAATCTATGTGTTTTACATGTGCATGTTTTTGATTTAAAATTTTCATGGTTTTTGCATGAAGAAAAGTACATCCAAGATTTTGTTTTCAACTAGTGATGATTCGGCCTACATTAGGTTGAAGAGGCTAGATTCTTTTGCATGTATTTGTATCTTTGAAATGATTATGTTTCATGACTTTGTTTTAAGAAAAATTTGTTTGAATTGTGTTGTTTTGTTTTTGATTCCATTCGGTTTGATAAAGGAAATGAGTAAATGAATTTGATTATTTTCTTAAAGTGATTTCATGATTTAATTCTTTGCTGTCCAAGGTTTTATTTCCATGTATTTCAAATTTAAAAATGTTTTTGAGTTGTGAAAAGACATGGATTTCAAGTGTTATTGATTTATGAAAATTTGGAGTGAAAAATGGTGGATTTTCAAGGTTTTCCAACTAGGAATGAGTGGCTGGACTTTCCCATACAGCCACATAAACTATTGTTTTATTTACCCTAATATGAGTTTTCAAATGATTTTCAAAGGCTTTAAGCAATAGAAAAGATTGAGAGTTGTTTCGATAAATATCAATATTTTAATAAAGAATAAAGAAAGTAAAGGGTTTTGATTTGAGAGTCAAGTGGTGATTTCTAATTGAAATAGTTTTTAATAAAAGTGTATTTATTTATTTGAGGTTATTCAGTGGACGGTGGTGACAATTCTCAAAGAGAAGCTAGAGACCTTCAAGGGCAGAGTATTTCTCTTGCTAGAATAAGAGGTGAGTGAGATTGCGGTGAGCCCGTAACATTGTTGTCGGATGGTGGCGCAATGTGTTTATGTAATGTTTATTTAGGTTACTTTCTTGTGCACGTTATTTATTATCTTAAGTCAGTTCCTTATTACTCTGTGATGAGATGGTGATTTTCCCGTTTGATAAGTTTAAGTGATTCACGAATGATAACGAAAGAATAAACGTATGAGGATGAGTGAAGGAATGGTATGTGATGCGGTATGAGAAATGTAATGAAATGTCAATGTGTTGGATAAGGACATGGTGCTTGTGAAGTTGAGATCGTGTTAGAGAATATGTTGTGCTGGAAGTGATAGTGCAAAGAGCAATGTGAATTTATGAGAAAGTGATGAGGTGAGATGGTTGCCCGAGGGGCTTGGAATGTGAGTGTATTTGTGAAAGTGGGGAAAAAGATGCTTTAGTGGTCGGGACTTGTCGAAGGGATGGACTAAGGGCAAGCCGACTATAGGTTAACTAAAAGACTTTAAAGAATATTAAAAGACATTAAAAGACATTAATACTCGCGGTGAGATATGAGAGTGTGAAGTAGTGGAGAGGAAGATACTATGGGTATCTGCGGATACTCAGGTGGAGATTGCATGAGGGGAGGGCAATGACGGTGACTCGTCAAGAAGCCTCGAGTACATTTCTAGGCGAGACGAATCCCATAAGTGGCACACTAACGTGGTGGGGACTGGGTCTAATGTCGTGGTAAGTACCGCATAGCTAACTAGAAATGATACTGTCACCCCCTTGAATGCAAGTCTACAACAGTTGAGAGGGACTGGAACGGGGCAATGTGTTTTGCCACTGCGTGGACAGTGAGCCTTGATTATATGATATGTTTTGAGGTTGAGACCTCCTGGCTTGGAGCCATTTGTTGAGACAGCTGTCGTGCCCGCGTGGTAAAGGTCCTGTACTCCTGTTGGCTTCCGATTAGGTGAATGGAGACCGAGGAGATGTAGAGTGCGCGTTCCTCAGTGATGGTGATTCCCCTACCTCATTGAGTGAGTTAAGTATGATAAAACTTAATAACAAAAGAATAAAGAGATGCTGAATATTTGAAAAGATGGGCAAAGTATGATGATATTCAGTTGTGATATATTGTGGTAATGGTTGGCGAGTATTGCTTTTTATGTGTGGTTTATTTTATATCCTAAATACCTTTATTATGATATTGAGTTTGATTTGGGAAAAGCGTTTTATCCTTCAAGTACTCGATGTATTCTGGTTCTCGTGTCTTGTTCTGTGTGTATATATATTCGTCGAGTGTCCTTGGTACTATTTGTCTTTATATCGTGTCTATTCTGCGACCTTGCTGTCAACCTGTTACGTATGGCGCGCTGACTCTCTCCTACCTGGTTGTCGTATTGGCATTTGCCGGTATTGCAACGGGTAGATGGCGTATCATGTAGCGATCCACATGTGGCCTCTTCAGGGAGGTGCATGGGAGGTGGTACCTGATGGATGGATCTGGAGAGGAGATACTCGTCTGGAGATCGACGATCCGAGGCACATTCTACGGGGAGCAGGCATGGACGTGCATGTTGGACAAGTCACTCTGCGAGATTATCAAGACGGTGGACCACGGGAACACCATGAGCTAAATGGTGATCCTGCACCCTTGGCAGCAGTGGTTCCTGAACCTATGGAAGAGGAGAGTGCTAGCGATCCCGATCACGCAGCGGAGACGGATTCAAGCGAGGATATGGAGACGGAGGCTAGTTCTGCTGATGAGTGACGTCTTGCAATCTGTGTCTAGAGGATGTCTTGTGTCTAGGATCTGAGTTTCAGTCGAGGATTATCTTGTAATGAACTAATGATGTAATCAGCTATCTTTTATCTCGGTTGTAATATTTTGACTTCAGTTCACTTCTTTTGGAAAAACTTTGGAGTGTATCTTTAGTATGGTGACTTATGTTTTTATCAATGCAAGCAAGTTCCATGTTTTCATAATGATGTGGATTTAGGGTGAAAGGTTTCGAAAGTGACAACTCGATTTTCAAAAGGGTGGTGTTATTTATTCATGAACTCATGTCTTTAAAAAAAATGGCCTCATTTTTGCAAGAAAGTAATCATAATTCAGTTAAGTTTTTGGGAAGTGAAAATCGGGATGTTACAGTCTAGAGAATACCTCATAGTAAATAAAATACGCTTTTGTCAAAAATCCACTTCAATTAAAAATCATCACTTATTCTCTTCACTTGAAATAGGAGATCCCTTATTTTTCTTTATTCTTTTCTTTAAAACACAGTCGTTTTTCCAAAACAAATCACAATCTTTTCTAGTACTTGAAATCCTTCAAAATCATTTGAAAACTCATATTAAAACAAACTAAATAATTGATTTATGTGGCTGTATGAAATAAGTCCAGCCACCTTCTCAATTCTTAAAACATTTATTTTTCGGTGTTTTTCATTCCAACTTTTGTTATTTCAAATAGCATTTGAAATCCACATTTTTCATAAATCAAAAACACTTTTAAAATTGAAATACTTTATAATTAAATCTTGGACAGCAAAGGATTAGAAATCAAAACCATTAAAATACTTTTTTGAAATAATCAAATTCACTCATTTATTTTCTTTCACAAAACCGAATTGAAAGAAAACCACCACAACACAATTTAAATAATTTCTCTTAAAATTAAATCACAAAACACACTCATTACATCAAGTCAATTCACGTGGAAAAGAATCTAGCCTACTAAACCTAGCCTAGGCCGAATCATCATCATGGCAAAAACAAGGTTTTTGATGCACTTTTTCAACATGCAAACCTTAAAATCAACAAATCAAGTCATGCACTTTTGAACACATGGTTTTAAAAATACCACTCCCTTTTTCAAACATAAAACCGTGACCCCTTTTTCCTCTTCAAACCAATTTTTCATTTTTATTTTCCTTGCATGCACTTTAAAAATACTTAAATCAAGAGAAAACCACATGCAAGTGCCTTTTTATGGAAAACAAGTCATGATCTTTTTGTTCAAAGCTTGGCCGAATATTCATCACCAAAATCAAGAGAAAAGCTCAAATCTTTGACATGCAAAACCTTTAAACTTAGATCAAAACAAAACCACTTTTCAAAAGTTGATTTTCTTTACTTTCTTACTAAAACCGTGACATGTAACACAAAGATCAAGACTTTTTGGTTCAAGAATCACATGCAAGCTTCAAGATCAAAACTTTTTAAAGATTGAAGCAAAGGTCAAAGCTTTTTGAAGATAAAAACCAAAGATCAAAGCTTTATCAAGATCAAAACCAAGATCAAAGTACTTCAACCACTCAAATCAACTTTCATAAACATAAAACTAACATGCAAGAACTTGAATCAAAATAAAAATCATCATGACCTAGTTTCCTAGTCATGGCCGAATTACAAAGTCCATGGTTTAGGGTTCTACAAGTTTATTTGGTTCTTGAAAACTCAAGATCAAGGCTTAGAAATTACATGCAATCATAGATCTACTGGAAAGATGAACATGCAAGAACAAATAAACCTTACAAGACTTAGAAAAATAGAAACTAGCTCTGGTACTCCTAAGATCTTCGAAACCTACTAAGAAAAGATGATGATCTTCAACCTTCTCACTTGATCTTCAAGAAGAAAGCCTAGGTTTTTGGTCTTGATCTCCTCTTCCTTCTCCTTCCTCTCTAAGCTTCTCGGTCTCACTCTCTCTCTCTATCTCTCTCTCTAAGAGCTTAAGGGAACTCTTAGAACAAGTGTTTAGGGAAATGAAATGAGAAATGGTGAAATGAACTAAGGCTCTTAGGCTTATATAGACAAACGAGCATTTCCCTTCTTGCCCTTGAGAGAATTCGGTCAAGAGTGAATTGGTGAGGGGCAATTTTGGTCTTCCAAAAAGTTGCATGGCTTAGGTCTTGTCAACTAGACAAAGAGAGTGAATTAAGGCTCTAATCTCACTTCCTATTGGTTGGTCAATTCATTAACCACACTTATCCACTAATCTAATTCTATATGATTCTAACCTATTCTTATAGGCTTCTAGAAAAATAAAGGCCTATCATGCATACACACACATAGCCGTACATACATGCATACACACACATAGAAAATTATTTTATTTTCTTCTCACAAAATAACTCTTGCACAAAATCATAATTTCCTTAAAATATAAAATATCAAACACTTAATTATTTCTTCAAAACTCAATTCAAAACTCATAATATTTTCTCATGAAAACCATTTCTTTGAAATCATTCATCACTTGAAATCATAAAAAGAAATTCACTCCAAGAAATACTCTTTCCAAATACTCTTTTAAAAACACTTTTTCAAAACAATCTCTTTATTACGTAAAACAAATATGAGGTATTAGACGGGGTGTTACAAATTGCCTTGTAGTGTTCACATACTCAATAATGCAATCAACTTTTTGAATATGATCACGAATAAAATGGTGACGAATCTCTATATGCTTTGTGCGAGAATGTTGCACTGGGTTTTTGGTAATATTTATTGCACTAGTGTTATCACATTTTATGGGAATGTGATCTAGACTTACACCGAAGTCTAGGAGTTGTTGTTTTAACCATAAGATTTGTGCATAATAGCTACCCGCAGCGACATATTCAGCCTCAACTGTGGATAGGGCTACACTAGACTGTTTCTTGCTAGCCCAAGACACTAAAGAACTACCTAGAAAGTGACAAGTGCCGCTTGTGCTTTTCCTATCTACTTTGCAACCAGCAAAATCAGAATCGGAATACCCAACAAGGTTACAAGTGGAACCTTTGGGGTACCATAAAACCATATCAGTTGTGCCAGATAAATATTTCATTATTCTTTTGACAGCAACCATGTGCGTTTCTTTTGGATTCGCCTGAAAATGTGCACATATGCATACGCTAAACATAATGTTCGGCCTACTTGCCATTAAATATAAAAGGGATCCGATCATACCTCGATACTTTGTAATGTCAACGGAATCGCCTCCTTCATCTTTATCAAGATAACAACATGTGCTCATTGGTGTTGCTACTGCTTTGGCCTTATCCATGCCGAATCTTTTCAACAATTCTTTGCAGTACTTTGAAATCCAAGTACTGATAAATATTCCATCTTTTGCTTGTTTGATTTGAAATCCAAGAAAGAATTTGAGCTCACCCATTAACGACATCTCGAACTCTTCCTGCATTAAACTCAAAAATTCCTTGCAAAGGGTTTCGTTAGTAGCACCGAATTTTATATCATCAACATAAATTTGAACTAAAAGAATGTCCTTTCCTTTCTTTTTAATAAAAAGTGTGTAGTCAACCTTCCCTCTTTCAAAATCCTTTTCAAGTAAAAATTTGCTCAACCGCTCATACCATGCTCTAAGAGCTTGTTTGAGTCCATAAAGAGCCTTTTTCAATTTAAAAACATAATCAGGATGTTCAAAATTTTCAAAACCAGGAGGTTGACAAACATACACTTCTTCATTTATAAAACCATTAAGAAAGGCACTCTTTATGTCCAATTGATATAATTTAAAATCTAAAATGCATGCAAATGCCAATAATAATCTAATAGCTTCAAACCTAGCAACAGGGGCAAAAGTTTCATCATAATCAATCCCCTCTTCCTGGTTGTAGCCTTGTGCAACCAATCTAGCTTTGTTTCGAACAATTATACCAGCCTCATCAAGTTTGTTTTTAAAAATCCATTTTGTTCCAATAATTTGATGAGAATCAGGCCTAGGAACAAGTTCCCAAACCTGGTTTCTTTCGAACTGGTTTAATTCTTCTTGCATAGCCAGTAGCCAATGTTCATCAATTGTAGCCTCGGAAATATTCTTTGGCTCCACTTGAGAAACAAAAGCCATATGATTACACAAATTACTAAGAGAATTACGAGTACTTACACCTTTGGTTATGTCACCTATAACCTGATCTATAGGATGGTGTCTTGATGTTTTCCATTCCTTAGGAAGATCTACATTAGACTCAGTGGAATTCCCTTGATTTTGCATTTGATTTTCATTTGGTTCATTTGCCTTTTCATTTCCTTGGGATTCCTTCTTTTCTTCCAGGATTGGTTCAAGATCCTCATCAAGATATAGTTTACCTAGAATACCTGCAAGATCATCAACAGATACCTTTCCCAACTTTCTGGGGTCAGATTCATCAAGTGTAACATGAATAGATTCTTCAATAGTATTACGAGTCTTATTGAAAATCCTATATGCTTTGCTCGAAGCAGAATAACCAAGGAATATACCCTCATCATCTCTAGCATCAAAACTCCCTAGATTGTCTCTACCATTATTATGCACAAAACATTTACATCCAAAGACTCTCAAATGGGATATATTGGGTTTTCTCCCCTTGTACAGCTCATAGGGGGTTTTCTTTAAAATAGGCGTTATTAAAACACGGTTCATAACATAACAAACTATACTCACTGCATCGGCCCAAAAATATGCAGGCAAATTCATTCCACTAAGCATTGTTCGAGAAAGTTCTTTTAAAGATCGATTTTTCCTCTCCACAACCCCGTTTTGTTCCGGAGTTCTTGGAGCTGAAAAATAATGCTGAATGCCATGTTTTTCACAAAACTTTTCCAAAAGATGATTTTCAAATTCACCGCCATGATCAGTCTTAACGGATGCAATGCTCAAATGCATTTGGTTTTGAACAACCTTAGCTAGCTTTTTGAATTCATGAAATGCATCATTTTTATGAGTAATGAATAAAGTCCATCTATACCTAGAATAGTCATCCACAATAACCCAACAATAATAGTTGCCACCAAAGCTTTTAGTTTAACACGGTCCAAAAAGATCCATATGTAAAAGTTCCAAGGGTCTTTGAGTAGAAACAATATTTTTAGGAGGAAAAGATACCCTTGTGAGTTTTGATTTTGAATAAGGATCACATTTTTCATAAATAGAAAATTTTTGCTTTGGCAAACCAACTACTAAGTTTTTAAAAGACAATTTGTTCAAATGATTCATGTGGATGTTGTTGGAAGTCAAGCTGGTTGGAAGGCATGCTTCAAACTCTCTATGGACTTCAACTTTAATGCAAATATATGTTTTGATGATAACAAGCCAACTCAAGTTCAAGCTCACAAGTGCAAGCGTCAAGATTGAAGACTCAAGCAAGCCTAAGAATAGAAACCTTCTCCTTAGATCAAATGTAAGGTAATGAAGTTTTTGTTTACTTAGAAGTTTCAAAGCCAACAAAGTTTTCATTTTTGAAGAGAAGAAGAAAAACGTATTTTCTGCATATAAAATGTTTTTCTGCATTTCATCGGAGTAAAAATAGTTGATGTTACAAAACTCTGCATATTTATATGATTGCAAAAGAGAGTAATCGATTATCTCTTGCAGTAATCGATTAACTCTGTTGCATCACAGAAAAATCAGAGAAGCTGTAATCGATTAACTGAATTTTGTTAATCAGATACTTTCTTATGAAAGTAATCGATTACAACAGTCAAGTAATCGATTATAATTGTTGCATCATATATTTTTCAGAGGCTTAGTAATCGATTACAAGTCTTGTAGTAATCGATTACATGATGTTGCATCATATGCAAACCAGAGGCTTAATAATCGATTAACTCCTCAATGTAATCGATTATCATAAGTTGCATCATACAATGAACAGGAGTGATGTAATCGATTAACTATTCTTAGCCTAATCGGTTACATGTTTTTCAATGTATTTAAGAATTTCTATTTTTGAAGGAATAATCGATTACCTTCTTAAAGTAATCGATTACTTCATGTTTTATTGAAAAACGTGTCAGAATCATTTTTATTATTTCCTGATTTGTTTTTATATAAAAGATTCTGATATATTTTATAAAATTCGAAAATGATTTTAATTTTGAATTATTTCCTTTTTGGTTTTAAGAATCAAATCTTTATTTTATTTCGAAAATCGTTTTGATTTTATTTTGATTTTAAAACTTATTTCAAATCTTTGTTTATTCCTTTTTGATTTTGTTTTATTAATTCAAAATCGTTTTTGATTCTAAAAAGTTTTCTTTTTAAATAAAGATCACTCCAACATTTCAAAGAGGTTTTGTTTTTAGTTTTTACGTTCACACATTTTTGTTAACGTTCTCTCTTCTTCTTCTTCTCAAGTGTTCTGCTTTTCATTGTTCTAATTCTTTTGAAGAACAAACCTTGTTGGCTGCGTAAACTCTAAGACAAACTACTTCTTCATTATCATAAGAGCTTATTGTAGAATCTGTGTTTTTGAGAACACGTGATACTTATTGTAATCACTCACATCAATTGTATTCAACCT
Source organism: Crotalaria pallida (assembly GCA_037953625.1). Classification (NCBI taxonomy): domain Eukaryota; kingdom Viridiplantae; phylum Streptophyta; class Magnoliopsida; order Fabales; family Fabaceae; genus Crotalaria; species Crotalaria pallida. The sequence goes on along the minus strand of CM075655.1, from coordinate 75,300,001 downwards.
TAGTGGTAGGGAGAGAATCCCATAGTTGAACATTGAGGCGTTCGTAGGGCGAGGAACCCTGCTGTGTGATTGAGGCCCCTAGCGAACGGAGGTTCCTAGTAGTGTGCGGGGTGCTCTTGGTTGTAATAGGGTGCGGCTCTATTGCTTGGTTATAAGAACTCTCAGGCGGGTCGCTTGGGGACTGGACTAGGCCTTTCGACGGGAAGGCTGAACCAGTATAAAATTCTCCGGTGCAAGCTTTTCTATCCCTATCTCTTTTACTTTCCGCATATTTAATTTTTTACGTTTCCGCGCTACTCAATTATTATATTTCTATCGTTTTCGCAATCCGTTTCAATCATTTAATATCTCCATCTCAAATCAATTTTTTAATTTGGTACGAATTTTTCAATACATAATAAAACTCGATTCACCCCCCCCCCCCTCGAGAGATTTTGAGGCCTAAACCAACAATTGGCATCAGAGCTAGTCTCTTGTGTTAAGACTTAACTGTCTCAAGAGTATGGCTTCAAACTCTCTGTTTGGAGGTGAAGGGAGTTCTATTAACCGTCCTCCCATGTTTGATGGGGTAGGGTACGCGTATTGGAAAGCCCGTATGAAAATTTTTATTCAAGGAGTTGGATTAAAAGTTTGGGATGCTGTTGTTAATGGTCCCTATGTTCCTACCTATGTGGTTAATGGTAACACCGTCGAAAAGCCTATGGCTGAATGGACGGAGGAGGAGGAACGTAAAGTCCAATACGACTTGAAAGCGAAAAATATTATAACATCTGAGCTATGATGAGTTTTTCAGGATATCAACATGCGAGACAGCACAACAAATGTGGGATATGCTGGAAGTCACACATGAAGGTACAACGGAAGTAAAGAGATCAAGAATCAATACGTTGACTGGTGAATATGAGCTATTCAGAATGAAAGATGGAGAATCGATTCAAGAGATCCAAAAGCGCTTCACAATGATTGTAAACCAACTGACGACATTGGGGAAGAAGTTCACCAATGAGGATCTCATCAACAAAGTTCTAAGGTGTTTGGGAAGAGATTGGCAACCCAAGGTGACGGCAATTGCTGAATCAAGAAATCTCTCAACAATAACGCTGGCAACTCTGTTTGGAAAATTACAAGAACACGAAAGTGAACTAAAAAGGTTGGCTCAGCAAGAAGAAGAGAACAAGAAAGTTAAAAGTTTGGCATTCAAGGCTGAAGCACCTGCACCAGATAGTGACTCGGACAAAGAATTATTGAATGATGAACACATGGATCTATTGGTGAAAAAGTTCGGGAAATTCCTGAGGAAGAAAAATTTCAACAAGAGAGAAAACAATAAAAGTGGAGGCTCAACCATCACATGTCATGAGTGTGGCAAGCCTGGTCACATTAGAGCAGACTGCTATCAATTGAAAAAGAAAGAGAATTCAGAAAAAGGCATCTCAAGTTCAAAGAAGGGGAAGCAAGCATACTTGGCGTGGCTGGACAATGATGGAAGTTCGGATGAGGATTCAGACGAACAAGAGGAGACTGCCAAACTATGCTTGATGGCTCACAACAATGAGGTAACTACTGAACTTAACTTTTCTTATGATGAATTACAAGAAGCATTTGAAGAGTTACATGAGGAATCGATGAGGTTATCCTTATTGGTTTCTCTAGAAAAGAAAAATTCAACTTCCATTTTAGAAAAGAATAAAGAACTTACTAAGGAAAATGATTTTTTGAAAAATCAAAATAAGGAGCTGAATTTGACTTTAAAAAATTCTTCAAACACTTCGTGTAACGACATTAAGCCTAAAGCTAGTTCTTCTTCTTGTAAATTCTGCAAGGACTTGGTTAAAGAAGTTGAAGATCTAAAAGAAACCCTTGCTAAATTTACAAAAGGTAGAAATACATTAAATTTAATGTTAGGTAGACAAAAATGTTTCTTTAATAGAGCGGGTTTAGGATATCAACCCGGTAGACATCAAAAGAAACTAAGTACCATTTTTTTCCCTGCCAGTAATCATAAGAAACCTCTTATTATATGTCATATTTGTGGTAAAAAGGGCCATGGTGCACATGAATGCATACACCGAAAAGTGAAGTTCGTTAAACCGAACAATGAAGCTAGAAGGTGGCATGATTTAAACTATGGCTTTACTAACGCTCAAGGACCCAAAAAGATATGGGTACCTAAAAAGAAACCTTGAATTTACCTAAAAAGAAACCTTGAATTCTTAGCTTGTAGGGTACTCCTGAAGGAAGGAAGGCATGGTGGTACTGGGACAGCGGATGCTCAAAACATATGACTGGAGATAAATCTAAATTCTCGCATCTCGTGCCTAAGGACCAAGGACATGTGACTTTCGGAGATAACAATCAAGGAAAGATTATCGGAATCGGTAAAATTGGTACACCTCCTAACCCTTGCATTGAAAATGTTTTACATGTTGAGGGCCTAAAGCACAATTTGCTAAGTATTAGTCAATTGTGTGATAAGGGAAATAGGGTTATATTTGATTCTGATAGATGTATTATCGAGGGAAAAGTTGATAATCTTATTAAGCTAATTGCTCGCAGGATAAACAATGTTTATGTTATTGATTTTGATTCAATTCCCTCAAATGATGCGAAATGTTTATTATCTAAAGAGGATGAATCGTGGCTATGGCATCGTAGAATAGGTCACATCCACATGGCTCATTTAAATAAAATTTCTTCTAAAAACTTAGTAGTTGGTTTGCCAAAGCAAAATTTTTCTTTTTCTGAAAAATGTGATCCTTGTTCTAAATCAAAACTCACAAGGGCAAATTTTCCTTCTAAAAACCTTGTTTCAACTCAAAGGCCCTTGGAACTTTTACGTATGGATCTTTTTGGACCGTGTCAAACTAAAAGCTTTGGTGGCAACTATTATTGTTTAGTTATTGTGGATGACTGTTCTAGGTATACATGGACGCTTTTTATTACTCATAAAAATGACGCATTTCATGAATTTAAAAAGCTAGCCAAGATTATTCAAAACCTATTGCATTTGAGCATTGCATCCATTAAAACTGATCATGGTGGAGAATTTGAAAATCATCTTTTTGAAAAGTTTTGCGAAAAACATGGAGTTAAACATTATTTTTCCGCTCCAAGGACTCCAGAGCAAAATGGAGTTGTGGAGAGGAAAAATCGTTCATTAAAAGAGCTTTCTAGAACAATGCTTAATGACATGAATTTGCCTGCATATTTTTGGGCCGATGCAGTAAGTACAGCATGTTATGTTATGAACCGTGTTTTGATTAGGCCTATTTTAAAGAAAACCCCTTATGAGCTGTACAAGGGGAGAAAACCAAATATTTCCCATCTTCGAGTTTTCGGATGTAAATGTTTTGTGCATAATAATGGTAGATAAAATCTAGGAATTTTTGAGGATAGAGCTGATGAGGGTATATTCCTTGGATATTCTGCTTCGAGCAAAGCATATAGGATTTACAATAAATCTCGTAATACTATTGAAGAATCTATTCATGTATCTTTTGACGAATCCGATCCCAGAAGGTTGGGAAAGGTATCTGTTAATGACATTTCAGGTATTCTTGGAGATTTATTCATTGATGAGGATAAGGAGTCAAACGCCAAAGAAAAGGAGCATTCCGAAAGTAATGGAAAATCAGTCGAACCTGTTGAGGAGAAAAATCAAGAACAATCTATGGAACTCAACGCTGATTTGCCTAAGGAATGGAGAACATCAAGGCACCATCCTATAGATCAGATTATCGGGGATATCTCAAAAGGTGTAAGTACTCGCAACTCTATTAGCAATCTGTGTAACTTCTTTGCATTTGTTTCTCAAGTAGAGCCAAAGAATTGTTCTGAGGCTATGCTTGATGAGCATTGGCTTTTGGCAATGCAAGAGGAATTAAACCAGTTCCAAAGAAATCAGGTGTGGGAACTTGTTCCTAGGCCTGAGTCTCATCCGATTATTGGAACTAAGTGGATTTATAAAAATAAACTTGATGAGGCTGGTTTAATTGTTCGAAACAAATCTAGGTTAGTTGCACAAGGTTACAACCAGGAAGAGGGGATAGATTATGAGGAAACTTTTGCCCCTGTTGCTCAGTTGGAAGCCATAAGACTGCTATTAGCATTTGCATGTATTCTAGGTTTTAAATTATATCAAATGGACGTAAAGAGTGCCTTTCTTAATGGTTTTATAAATGAAGAAGTTTATGTGTGTCAACCTCCTGGCTTTGAAAGTTATGAACACCCTGATTATGTTTATAAATTGAAAAAGGCTTTGTACGGTTTAAAACAAGCTCCTAGATCGTGGTACGACCGTCTTAGCAAATTTTTGTTGGAAAATAACTTTGAAAGAGGAAAGGTTGATAACACACTTTTTATCAAAAAGAAAGGAAAGGACATTCTTTTAGTTCAGATTTATGTTGATGATATTATTTTCGGTGCTACTAATGAAATCCTTTGCAAGGAATTTTCTAGTATGATGCAGGAAGAGTTCGAAATGTCTATGATGGGCGAGCTGAACTTTTTCCTGGGATTACAAATAAAGCAAGCGAAGGACGAAATCTTCATTAGTCAAACCAAATACTGCAAAGAATTACTGAAAAGATTTGGCATGGATAAGGCCAAGGCAGTAGCAACACCGATAAGCACATCTTGTTACTTGGACAAAGATGAAGGAGGTAAATCCATAGAAACTACAAAGTATCGAGGTATTATCGGATCACTTCTGTATTTAACGGCAAGTAGGCCGGATATCATGCTTAGTGTATGTTTGTGTGCTCGGTTCCAGTCGAATCCAAAAGAAACGCACATGGTTGCTGCCAAGCGAATAATGAAATACTTGTCTGGCACAACTGATATGGGTTTATGGTATCCCAAAGGTTCGTCTTGTAATCTTGTTGGGTATTCCGATTCTGACTTTGCTGGTTGCAAAGTAGATAGAAAAAGCACTAGCGGCACTTGTCATCTTCTTGGCAATTCATTGGTATCATGGGCTAGTAAGAAACAGTCTAGTGTGGCCCTATCTACAGCTGAGGCTGAATATGTAGCCGCGGTTAGTTGTTGCGCTCAGATTTTATGGTTAAAACAGCAACTCCTAGACTTTGGTGTAAGTCTAGATCACATTCCTATTAAATGTGATAATACCAGTGCTATTAGTATTACCAAAAACCCAGTGCAACATTCTCGCACGAAGCATATTGAGATTCGACACCATTTTATTCGTGATCATATTCAGAAGGGTGATTGCATTATTGAGTATGTTGATACTTCGTGGCAGTTGGCTGATATCTTTACGAAACCGCTTCCAAAAGAAAATTTCTTTTTTATTCGTAGAGAAATTGGTTTAACTTCTGCCTCTCACCTCTTTTGAATATGTGAATCTTTTATCTCTCATGTTATTATTGATGCATCTTCTTAGTGTTTCAGGGGGAGATTGCACATCTTTTTGATGATTACAAAAGGGGGAGAGAGATTCTGATATTTCATGGCTAATACATTCAGGGGGAGATACTCTGAAGGATGCTTTTTGTCTAAAATGATATATGTTATTTAAGCATTCATACAGGGGGAGAAGAATTAATCCATTATATTTCCTGTATTTGGTGATTCTAAGGAAGGTTTTATTATTATATATCTATTTTTGCTTGTGTAACACTTGTGATGCAGATAATAAAGAGCATATCAGAATGGTTGTTTGTCATCATCAAAAAGGGGGAGTGTTGGAAGTCAAGCTGGTTGGAAGGCATGCTTCAAACTCTCTATGGACTTCAACTTTAATGCAAATATATGTTTTGATGATAACAAGCCAACTCAAGTTCAAGCTCACAAGTGCAAGCGTCAAGATTGAAGACTCAAGCAAGCCTAAGAATAGAAACCTTCTCCTTAGATCAAATGTAAGGTAATGAAGTTTTTTGTTTACTTAGAAGTTTCAAAGCCAACAAAGTTTTCATTTTTGAAGAGAAGAAGAAAAACGTATTTTCTGCATATAAAATGTTTTTCTGCATTTCATCGGCGTAAAAATAGTTGATGTTACAAAACTCTGCATATTTATATGATTTCAAAAGAGAGTAATCGATTATCTCTTGCAGTAATCGATTAACTCTGTTGCATCATAGAAAAATCAGAGAAGCTGTAATCGATTAACTGAATTTTGTTAATCAGTTACTTTCTTATGAAAGTAATCGATTACAACAGTCAAGTAATCGATTATAATTGTTGCATCATATATTTTTCAGAGGCTTAGTAATCGATTACAAGTCTTGTAGTAATCGATTACATGATGTTGCATCATATGCAAACCAGAGGCTTAATAATCGATTAACTCCTCAGTGTAATCGATTATCATAAGTTGCATCATACAATGAACAGGAGTGATGTAATCGATTAACTATTCTTAGCCTAATCGATTACATGTTTTTCAATGTATTTAAGAATTTCTATTTTTGAAGGAATAATCGATTACCTTCTTAAAGTAATCGATTACTTCATGTTTTATTGAAAAATGTGTCAGAATCATTTTTATTATTTCCTGATTTGTTTTTATATAAAAGATTCTGATATATTTTATAAAATTCGAAAATGATTTTAATTTTGAATTGTTTCCTTTTTGGTTTTAAGAATCAAATCTTTATTTTATTTCGAAAATCGTTTTGATTTTATTTTGATTTTAAAACTTATTTCAAATCTTTGTTTATTCCTTTTTGATTTTGTTTTATTAATTCAAAATCGTTTTTGATTCTAAAAAGTTTTATTTTTAAATAAAGATCACTCCAACATTTCAAAGAGGTTTTGTTTTTAGTTTTTACGTTCAGACATTTTTGTTTACGTTCTCTCTTCTTCTTCTCAAGTGTTCTGCTTTTCATTGTTCTAAATCTTTTGAAGAACAAACCTTGTTGGCTGCGTAAACTCTAAGACAAACTACTTCTTCATTATCATAAGAGCTTATTGTAGAATCTGTGTTTTTGAGAACACGTGATACTTATTGTAATCACTCACATCAATTGTATTCAACCTTAGTGGTAGGGAGAGAATCCCATAGTTGAACGTTGAGGCGTTCGTAGGGCGAGGAACCCTGCTGTGTGATTGAGGCCCCTAGCGAACGGAGGTTCCTAGTAGTGTGCGGGGTGCTCTTGGTTGTAATAGGGTGCGGCTCTATTGCTTGGTTATAAGAACTCTCAGGCGGGTCGCTTGGGGACTGGACTAGGCCTTTCGACGGGAAGGCTGAACCAGTATAAAATTCTCCGGTGCAAGCTTTTCTATCCCTATCTCTTTTACTTTCCGCATATTTAATTTTTTACGTTTTCGCGCTACTCAATTATTATATTTCTATCGTTTTCGCGATCCGTTTCAATCATTTAATCTCTCCATCTCAAATCAATTTTTTAATTTGGTACGAATTTTTCAATACATAATAAAACTCGATTCACCCCCCGCTCGAGATTTTGAGGCCTAAACCAACAGATGTGACCTATTCTACGATGCCATAGCCAAGACTCATCCTCTCTACTAATTAAACATTTAGCATCATTTGAGGGAATTGAATTAAGATCAATTAAATACACATTGTTTACCCTACGAGCAACAAGCTTAATAAGATTGTCAATTTTACCCTCAATAATACAATTATCAGAATCAAAGATAACTCTATTGCCCTTATCACATAACTGACTAATACTTAGCAAGTTATGCTTAAGGCCATCAACATGTAAAACATTTTCAATGCAAGGGTTTGGATGAGTACCTACTTTACCAATTCCGAGAATCTTCCCTTTGTTGTTATCTCCGAAAGTTACATATCCTTGGTCCTTTGGAGTGAGAAGTAAGAATTTCGATTTGTCTCCAGTCATGTGTTTGGAACACCCACTATCCAAGTACCACAGTGATTTCCTTTCTTCCGGAGTAACCTACAAAAGAATATTTCAAGTTTTCTTTTTAGGTACCCATATCTTTTTGGGTCCTTGAATGTTAGTATTACCATAGTTTGCATCGTGCCACCTTTTAGTTTCATTGTTCATTTTAACGAACTTCACTTTTCGGTGTTTGCACTCATGTGCACCATGGCCCTTTTTACCACAAATATGACAAATAATAAGAGGCTTCTTATGTGAGCTAGCGGGGACAAAAATGGTGCTTAATTGTTTTTGGTGCCTGCCGGGTTGATATCCTAAACCGGCTTTATTGAAAAAACATTTTTGTCTCCCTAGCATCAAATTTAAGGTATTTCTGCCTTTTGTAAATTTTGCAAGTGTTTCTTTTAAATCTTCATTCTCTTTTACTAAATCCTTACAGAACTTACAAGAAGAAGAGCTAGCGTTAATTTTGATTTCATTACTAGAGGTGTTTGAAGAATTTTTCAAAGTAGAATTCAACTCCTTATTTTGATTTTTCAAAATTTCATTTTCTTTAGAAAATTCTTGGTTCTTTTGTAAAAGTGAAGCTAAATTTTTCTTTTCCAAAGAAATCAATAAGGATAGCCTCATCGATTCCTCATGTAATTCTTCAAATTCCTCTTGTAATTCAATATAAGAAGGTTCAAGTTCAAGTTCAGAATTTACCTCGTCTCCATGTGCCATTAAGCATGGGTTGGCTGTTTCTTCCTGTTCGTCTGAATCCTCATCCGAACTTCCTTCGTTGTCTAACCACGCCAAGTATGCTTGCTTTCCTTTTCTTGAGTTGGAGGTGTTTCTTTCTGAATTCTCCTTCTTTTTCAGCTGATAGCACTCTGCTCTGATGTGACCGGGCTTGCCACACTCATGACATGTGATAGCAGACCCACTACCACCTTTGTTAGAATCTATTTCGTTTTGAGTAGTGAAGTTGCTCTTCTTTCTCAGAAACTTCTCAAATTTTTTGACAAGTAACCCCATATGTTCATCACTGATTTGTTCCTTGTCGGAGTCATCTTCGGTTGATGGTGCTTCAGCTTTGAATGCGAGACTCTTCACCTTTTTGGTCTCCTCTTCATGTTGTGCTAAATGTTTCAATTCACTCTCGTGTTCATGTAGTTTTCCAAATAATGTCGCGAGAGTCATGGTTGAGAGATTTCTTGATTCCATTATGGTCGTCACCTTTGGTTGCCATTCTCTCCCTAGACACCTCAGCACTTTGTTGATCAGTTCTTCATTGGTGAATTTCTTCCCCAAGGTTACGAGCTGATTGACTATCATTGTGAAGCGCTTTTGGATCTCCTGTACAGATTCTCCATCCTTCATTCGGAATATTTCATATTCTCCTGTCAGAGTGTTGATTCTTGATCTCTTGACTTCATTGGTACCTTCATGTGTGACCTCTAAAGTATCCCACATTTGCTGTGTTGTCTCACATGTAGATATCCTGAAAAACTCATCATAACTCAAAGCAGATGTTATTATATTTTTCGCTTTCAGGTCATATTGGACTCTACGTTCCTCATCTTCCGTCCACTCAGCCATAGGCTTTTCGACGGTGTTACCATTAACCACATGAGTCGAAACATATGGTTCATTTACGACTGCATCCCAACCTTTCAATCCAACTCCTTGAATAAAGATTTTCATCCGGGCTTTCCAATACGTGTACCCTACCCCATCAAACATGGGAGGACGATTAATAGAACTCCCTTCACCACCAAACGGAGAGTTTGAAGCCATACTCTTGAAACGGTTAAGTCTTAACACAAGACACTAGCTCTGATGCCAATTGTTAGATTTGGCCTCAAAATCTCGAGAGGGGGGGTGAATCGAGTTTTATTAATTTATTGCAAAAGTCCTTACAATTTAAAAAATATTTTTGCGATGGAGAGATTAGACGTTTGAGAAGAAGAGCGAATTCGATTGATAATAAAATAAGAGTAGCGCGGAAACGTAAATAAACGAAAATGCGGAAATTAAAAGAGATAGGGATAGAAAAGCTTGCACGAGGAAATTTTATACTGGTTCAGCCTTCCCATCGAAAGGCTAGTGCATTCCCCAAGCGACCCGCTTGAGATTTCTATAGCCAGCAATTGAGCCGCACCCAAATATAACCAGAGCCCCCCTCACACTACTAGGAACCTCCGTTCGCTAGGGGCCTCAATATCACACAAGGGTTCCTCACCCTACAAAGGAATACAATCCTTCACACCTAGGGAAACACTCCCTACGATCTATGGTTCAACTACAATATGATGTGAGTGATTACAATAGTATACTGTGTTCTCAACAACACGGATACAACAATAATATCTCTATGACAATGAAGTCTTTTTGTGAGAAGTTACAAGGCCAACAAGGTTTTGTTCTTCAAAAATGTATGAACGTGAAAACCAGAGAAAAATCAGATTATCAGGAATAATTATTTTCCGAATGTTGGAGTGATTTTTCTTTTGTATCTTTCAAAAATAAAACCTTGATAAATCAAAAAGATTTAAGACAACAAATTAAAATCAATTTTAAAATCAGAATAAGATAAAATATGATTTTGTAATAAAATAGAATAGGTTTTAAAATCAAACACATATCAAATAGATTTAAGAAAATAAATCAAGGATTTGATTGAAAACAATTAAGGAAATAATTCAAAAATAAAATCAAATTCGAATTTTGAAAATAAATCAGAATCAATTAAGTAAAAACAAATCTGGATATAAATCAAAATGATTCTGACACGTTTTTCAATAAAATTTGAGGTAATTGATTACTTCATAAAGGTAATATATCGATTATCACCTTAAAAATAGAAACTTTGAAAACCTTTTGAAAAACCAGTAATCGATTATCACATGCATGTAATCGATTACTTCACTTCTGTTTAGTATATGATCCAACTCATATAATCTATTACCACTAATCTAATAATCGATTACTGAGCCTCTGATTTTTGTATGATGCAACATCATGTAATCGATTACTTCAAGGCAGTAATCAATTACTCTGTCTCAGGAAAATGTAAGATGCGACATTGTTAATCGATTACTTGATCCAGGTACTCGATTACTCTTATTCAAAAAGTAATAGATTAGCCAAGTTCACATAATCGATTACACACACTCTGGTTTTTCTGTGATGCAACAAAAACATAACATAAGTTAGATTTTCATAACATAAAAACATCCAGAGTTGTTTCATCAATCATTTCCCCAGAAACTAAGTTAGAAAACTGATTTTCATGAAAACTCTTTTTCTTCTCCTTTAAGTGAAAAACTCATTGGCCTTTTAACTCATTAAGAACATAAGACTTCAATACCTTACAACATGTCCTAAGGGAAAGGGATTAAAGTCTTCTATGCCTTCAACTTGAGCTTGAAAGGACTTGTGATTGCATTGGTTGAATCTTGAGTTTGTTATCATCAAAACTTTAACCTTTAATTCTTCTTGAAGTCCATGAGAGGGCTTGACTTCCAACATCAAGTTGGCTTGATAGGCCGATGTTGTACTCGTCTAGAGTTCGTCCAGCAGGGACTTGGATGTTGGTAATACTAGTTAACCCTACAAATAGTATTAATTTTTTTTTACGAATACTTATTTTTTCAATACTTTTTAGAATCACAATAATAATTATAGGGATAATTTTAAAAAAGTATATCAAATATATAAATTTTCAATGTCCTGGCAATACTAACTAATATTTTTAAATTGTGTGCTTTTTGTCAAAAAAGTTTACCCATAGAACCGAGGGAGTGGGTCATAGATTTCTCATCTACTCTAATAAGAGCATTTCCAATGCTTATCTTCAAGAATGTGTGCTTATGTTAAGTATATGTGCTTAAAAAACTTAGTTTTCGAGTAGAAATAAAAAGTATGCTTATACAAGCATATGATTGGAAAAGAACAAAGTTTATACCTTGGTTAAAAAATGAAGGCTTATTTAATTTTTTAGTCCCTGAACTTAGGTACTCTTTTGGAATTGATCCTCAAATTTTTTTTTCGATGTTTTGAGTCCCTAAACTTTGCTCAAATTTTGGAAATGGTCCTTTCATCACTTAAGTGGTAATATGACCGAGAATATGTCACGTCATCTTCACCACATCGATAGGTAATGTGCCAGATGATACCACGTGAATTTTTAAATTAAAAAAATTCAAATTTATTAAAAATATTTAAAAATTGTATTTTTTTTAAAAAAAATCGAATCTTTAAATAAATTTTAAAATAAATTAATTTTTTAATAAAAGAACCATGTAGTGTCTAGTGGCTCTACATAACATATCACTCGTTGATATTGTGAAAGTGATGTGACATATCGTCAGCTATATCATCACTTAAGTGACGAAATGACTATTTCCAAAAATTAAACAAAGTTTAGGGACCAAAGCATCGAAAAAAAAGTTTAAGGACCAATTCTAAAAGAGAATCTAAGTTCAGGGACTAAAATGTTAAATAAGCCAAAAATGAATATGCTAAACCCCTCTTAAAATATAAAGTGTATGCTAAGATTTGAGTGTTAAGTTAGCTAAGAAAATATCCTAAAAAATTGATTACGTGAAAATCAAAAAGAGATATTTAAGCATATATGATATATGATTGGATTGGAGATGCTCTAAGTAATTTAGTCATCATGGACCCGCTACGCCAAAAAGCGAAAGAATGAGAGAAACCTCATCCCTCTCTTTCCCTTTTTTTTAAGTCCCCATGCTGCCCCGTCCAATTTGAGTAGTACCTCTACAAGATAGACCTCGACAGAAAACTGATAGTGTCATCAGGCCAACAAATTCCAGCATTTTAGAAGAGTATTCAAGAGCTGGTAATCATTAGTGCCTACTAATTATAGTTTTCTCCTCCAAAAGATGGAACTGTTGAAAGATGTGAACATAACTAATATTAAGGTGAAAGAAACATATCTATATAGCAGTGCATGTGGACATGACAGATGGAAGTATATAGGAAAAACTCCAGGAGCTAACAATATTGCAATAATATCATTTCTTCTTCTTCATCCAAAGAAAAGTGAAAACATAGCAACCAATTTACAAAGACACTTGAAAGAAATATAGGGAAGCACGAGTAGAAGGATACCTTGTATCTGTCAAAATCCATGAATTTACAATCAGTTCTTTAATTTTTAAGCTATACTATATTCCAATACACCAGCTACTATATCCTGCACCTAATTGGAATCCCTCATTGTCATCAATCGGTTAAAGGCAAGCCCATATATATTGCTATCTGTTCCATATAACTAGGAACAAAATATCTCTACCTCTTGCGCTTGGATTTGAGGGTGGTAACTGATTGAGAATTGCTGTTCCAGTTGCGTTTCCTTTGGTTGATAAACCAATTATTGATTTGCTTAAGCTGTAATCCTGTCTCCTCAACAAGTTGTGCCTTGTCATCTTCCTGAAAGTACAAAAAACCAACAAGCTTATTAAGCAAGGAGTATTATATCATTAGATGATCAGTGTATTACGTGCTACAACCTAAGAAGCTATGATTTGGTTATCAATATAGTGACATGCCAATTGCCAGGTATGAATGATCCAAGCCACCAAAAAAGGTTCTCTAAAGTTTGTTTGTCTCTAGAGTGAGAAAGCTAAGCTTGTATTCACCATAAAATCATAACACACTTTAACAAATTAAGAATTGATACACATACTTTCTCACTTTAGAGACAAACTCACTTTACTAGACCCTCTTGATTATTTTACGTGGAGTAGCATTAATCAATTATTTGAGAATACACTTTAGAATTATTAAATATATCAATTATGAAAATTATCATTTTAATGTATAACACTTGATAATTAGTGGATATTGTAATGGGTTTTGTTATATGGATAACCCGTTATGGGTTGGGTTATTCATTTTGGTATACCCAGTGAAAGGTCCCTACTCACAGCTGATAAGGCCAGAGACTGTTCCCCATCATATAGTCTCTTGGAATTCCATTTGTTTAATTTTATATATAAAACAAGAATAATCTAATTAGGGATTCCAGTGTGTTGAGCATATCAGGAAAAGAGGAGTAACCTCTCACATTCTCTTCTTCATTCTCAAAAAGTTAGAACATGAAGAGCATGGAGATTGGAGATTTTATCAATTCTCATGGATATAACAAAAGGTTCATCACTCAATCAGGAGGTAAGATTTCAAATACGAAATCATTGAAATTATTTTATATATTTGGTGTTTTATTAATCATATATGAAATCCTAAATTTTTCTTGAGTTTTTTCTTGGAAGTATTAAATGTATACTTGTATAACTACTTGTGTATCACGAAGGTAGAGTATGTCACTTGTCATGAGGCTAAATGATAAGCCATGTTAGAAATTTGAATTTGACTTTCATATTGTTGAAAGCATGTTAAGACCACTTGTGACATATTGTGACAACATTGCTGATAAGCATTGCTCTCTGAATAACATGAATTTTGTGTGCTTAAAGAACTTTGAATTATAACACCTGTTTTGTATGTTAGAGAATTTTAGAGTTTAGCATACTCATATTGATGAGTATTTTGCTACATGATGCATGTTAGCATATCCACCTATGTTGCACCAATACGGGTACAATATCGGATACGGGTACAATACCGGATACGAGGTATGACATTTTCTAAAAAACTAAGGTACAGGTACGACAATATAAATTCAAATTTTATAAATAAACATATATAAACAATGTGCAAATAAACGATTTTTGCATTTAAATAACATGAGTATCGTAAAATTAGAGGTTGATACTTAAAATAAGTCAAGATATAAGGTGGAAAGATTAATTATAACATTAAAATATAAATTTTAAGACAAAAAATTACATTATTGAGACGATCCACACCTAAAATATACTTTAACATACCAGTTACAAGTATCCTGAGTACGGTACATCTACCGGTACCCAAGGTGTACCGGGTACGGGTACGTCACAAGTTTAGGAATACCCATATTTCATAGATATCCACTAACCAAAGGCTTTTGATGGGGAGTTGCTCCATACCCAAGGTTCGAACTCGAGACCAATTGGTTAAGGGACCAAGTGAGCTACCACTTGACTAACCCCACGTTGATATTATCATATCTCTTAGTAGCATCTTTATGGTGCTTGGCCATTTTAGGGGTAATGCATAATTTGACTTTATATATTTATGCTTATCTGTATCCACATTTGTTATATGAGATATGAACTTATTAACATGTGTGATATTTATCCCGATCAGATATAATTTTCTGCATGGAATGTGCTAAAGCTTTATATCTCATCTATTTTGGTGGTTATTATGCGCTTTGTACATAGTTGATATTTCCGGTATAATAATTTTTTAGTTTAGGATAATTGATGAACGCTATCCAAGTGGGAGATTGTTGGATTATTTTATGTGGATTAGCATTAACCAATTATTTGAGAATACACTTTAGAATTATTAATCATATCAATTATGAAAATTATCATTTTAATGTATAACACTTGATAATTAGTGGATATTGTAATGGGTTTTGTTATATGGATAACCCGTTATGGGTTGGGTTATTCATTTTGGTATACCCCACTGAAAGGTCCCTATTATCAGGTGATAAGGCCAGAGATTGTTCCCCATCAAATAGTCTCTTGGAATTCCATTTGTTTAATTTTATATATAGAAGAAGAATAACCTAATTAAGGATTCCAGTATGTTGAGCATATCAGGAAGAGAGGAGTAACCTCTCACACTCTCTTCTTCTTCATTCTCAAAAGGTTAGAACATGGAGAGCATGGAGATTGGAGATTTTATCAATTCTCATGGATATAACAAGGTTCATCACTCCATCATGGAGGTAAGATTTGAAATACGAAATCATTGAAATTATTTTATATATTCAGTATTTTATTAATCATATATGAAATCTTAGATTTTTCTTTCAGACCCTTCCAGATCCACAAAAGCTACACTGCTAGATCTTACCAAAGAGCTCCCAGCTTAAAAATCTGCCTAGTTAACAAGAAACATGTTTTATGTGAATATGCATCGGATGTATATGCAGCAATAATTAAACTTACTGTATAATTCTGGTTTCTCAGAAACATAATAAATAAATGGTTTATTTATGTATTTAGTCTCTTTGAAAGTTGGGAGTGTTTTGATTTTGGTGGCTGAATGTTTTTTTGACCTTGACTCATCCTTAATTGTTTAATTTGGTTTTAGTCCTTGTTGGTAAGAAAAATCTGTTAACTACTGACATGGCTAATGGAACATCACATCAACATACACGTGTGCAAGTATAGAATGTCATGGTAGGATGACGTGGATGATCCGGACCCGCAGGAGCAAAAGGGTCATAGCTCAATCCACAAACACAATTTGGTTGGGTCTTAGCCCTTTTGCGACTACGGGTTCGGATCATTCACGTCATCCTATCGGTAACATGCAATACTTGCAGACGTGTATGCTGATGTGGCGTTTCGTTAACTACATCAGAAATTAACGAATTAACGAATTTGTCCTAACGGTAGGGATTAAAACCAAATTTACAAAACAATTAAGCATGAGTCAAGGTCAAAAAAACTTGCAGCGACCAAAATCAAAACATTCACAACTTTCAGGGACTAAAACCATAAATAAGACTAAATAAATTATGAGAAGATTGATATATAGACACAAAAAGTGTCAAAAATCAAGTCTGTCAAAAGCTTAACTTATTTTTGGGGACACGGTATGGATAATACAAAGACCAACTTATCTACATCACCCTAAAATTTTCAATTTTTATTTGGAAGAGTGGCTGGTAATGATCTAACTCTACGGCTTTTGGTTATAGAGACTCTAGTACTATCTCATAAATCAACTCTCCTATAAGCTTAAGTTATTAGGTGACATCTCATGAATATTTTATACCTCTCAGAAACTAGCTAATTGGCATGACCAATGTATAGTGTTCATGAAAAGGATGGTCTACTTACTGTTGGGTATGGCCACTTTGCATGTTGCTGCCACCAGGTCTTTAAAACTGAAGTTGTGTCACCTGGTAATTTCCCAGCTTTTCGTTTTCTTAATATTTCCTCCCTAACATCTTCAATTTTTGACTTAAAGCCCTGCAAATAGTTAATCTGGTTTGTGAATCAAGGCCAATCAAATAAAAACAGTCAATGACACTTGCACTAAAAGCATACATAAACTTTTAAGAATGATCACCTGCTTCAGCTCAATCTTTAGTTCCTGACGAACTCTTTCCATCAGTGATCTTTCAGATTCTGTAGGAAGTAATGGACCAAAACCCATCATGTCAAGCCGGTCAGCGCTGGACTGATTTAAAGAGAAATCCATTTCCAAATCATCTTCATCATCTGACATTGTTGCACCACTTCCTTCTCCCAAATTGACTCCTGAATTATAAGTAGCCATTCTGATAGCTTTAATTTGCCAAACTGACTCCTAAACATTATATTTTATAAACTAGACTACGTCTGAGTTGACGCGCCGCTCATGTATATATAGACATATTGGGGACAACATTGTTTTCGATAAAGTGCATCACAACATGTTATGGATTCCGATCGGTCAACAACCATCGGTTCTCACCCTCTTTCATTATTAATTGTTAATTATTATTAATTAATGAATGTTTAAACTTTAAATCAATCCGTCAATTAAAAAATCTATGACACAAGGTTATGAGACAACCTGTGCTTGAAGACAGTACCTGTTAGAGCTTGAAAGGTATTCTCAATATCACGGCAGGCCATGACAGCCTCGACCGCATCGACTCTAACATGTTGCTGAAGCTGTTCTTTGAAAGTACACAGCAATATCCAATATTGAGCCTGCACTAATAGTAAAAGTAACCAATGAAACTAATGCATTTGTTGGCACCACAGACAGAGTCACAATAAAAGCTTTTGAAAAAAACTATGAAACATGCGTACTCCTAAACTGATAATATACCCGTACCGGTTACGTCTTGCGTATGGATACATGTACGATAGTGTTGGGTACTTGTAATGTTAGTTTTGCCTTGGAATTTATATTTTAATGTCATAATCAATCTTTCAACCTTATATCATCACTTATTTTGAGCATAAACATCTAATTTTATGATACTGATATGTTATTCCAGTGCCAAAATCATTTATTTGCACATCATTTATACATATTTATTTATAAAATTTGAATTTATATTGTCGTGCTTGTATCCTAATTTTTTTGAAAATGTCGTACCCCGTAGCCAGTATCGTACCTGTATCTGGTACCGTACCGGTATTGGTGCAACATTGGAAAAAAGGAATTTTTCTATCAAAACTATGCATGTGTTAAAGTAGTTAAAATTAGGTCACCAAAAATAAATAGTTAAAATTAGGCTTATTTAAGTTTTCAGTCCTTGAACTTAAGTACTCTTTTGGAATTGGTCTTTAAACTTTTTTTTTCGATGCGTTGAGTCTCTAAACTTTGTTTAAATTTTGGAAATAGTCCTTTCATCACTTAAGTGATGATATGATCGAGGATATGTCACGTTACCTTCGCCACATCGATAGGTAACGTGTCAGATGATGACGCGTGAATTTTTTAAATTAAAAAAAATTCAAATAAATTAAAATTAATTAAAAATTCTATTTTTAATAGAAAATTGAATCTTTTAATAAATTTTAAAATAAATTATTTTTTTAATAAAAAAAGTCACGTAGTGTCCCATGGATCTACATAACATGTCACTCGTCAATATTGTGAAAGAGACATGATATGTGGTTAGCTATATCATCACTTAAGTGACAAAAGGACCATTTCCAAAAATTAAACAAAGTTCAGGGACGTAAAACATCGAAAAAAAAGTTTAAGGACCAATTATAAAAAAACACATAAGATCAGGGACTAAAATGTTAAGCCTTAAAATTAATTAAAGCCTCGATCAAAACAACCAAAAGGAACCAAAACTATGTATGCGCTAAAGCGGTTAAAATTTATGATTTGGTCACAATTACTATTACAATAAAATTGTGAACAGCAAAGAACAACAAAACCACAAAAATTAATGCCTTATAAGACATATAGATCACTAAAGTGGTACTGTTTCTCCGAACAAAGCTTTTTCAATGCATACAGCACTGATCAACACCGTCATCATGCTTAAGAAACTTGGTTATTTACCTACCGTTTGGTTAAAAACAAAAAGTGAATTAACATTGGAAGTGAAAGAAGATCGAGCAAAGTGTGTACCAGCAAGTTGTCAAGGTCTTCACGATCGAGAGGTGAAAGGGGATTGTTATGATGGGAGGCATAAGAGCGTATGAGATTGTGGGACTGAGATAACTGTGCATCAATCAGTGGCAGCTGATCTATGGGAGTGGCCACGCGGAGGCATGACACGTGTGCAGCCAGAAGCTGCTCGTAAAGTGGATGACTTGCTATCTCCGCCTTCACTTCACGGTGGTCGCCGCCGGATGCTGACAATTCTCCTCCGCTTAAACCAGCACTCATCATAATTTAGATTCTGTTTCGATAGAATTCACTCCGAGGTGCAAAGTGTTAAAGGGAAGAAAGCTGAGCTTGGGGATAAAAACATGTAAATTGATTTATATGACTGAGAAACAGAGGAGAGTAAGCTGCAGGATCAAGGAATAAAGGTTAGGGAAAAGGAAATAAAATTGCTTCTTTGAGCTGAAATATATTTTTTTTTATTATTATTCTTTCTCATTTATTTTTAATTTTTTTAATGAATTGAAGGGACAACAGCACAAAAACAAGAAAGACTATTACATCCCTTTGTTGCTCTTAAAATTTCACTGATTAATAAAAGTCACCAATTATCAATGCGTATTTTTCATAAAAACCAACTGTTCTTTTAAACGACTTCGGTTCTATTTGGTAAAATTACAGTAATTTATAAATACAAACTTGTAGTTGTGACTTGTGAGATCATACTTTATACTCCCTCGGATCTTGTTTATCAGTAAAAATAATTACCGGCATAGGTATTAAGAAAAAATAATTGCATTCATTTAATTTTCTCAAATTCATAAAAAAAGTTGACTAGTTTAGTAAACTTGTATTGGAAATGAAACAAAAATTAAATGATTCAACAACTTTATAAGGATATTTAAGAAATGATTGTATTCGGAATAGAAAGTTAGTTTTTTTTTTCTTATATTTAAGACCACTAATGAAATATCATTTTTGCTTATAATTAAGACTAGAGGAGTAGTTATTAATGTAACTAAAAGTTTTGAATTTATAATTATTTAATTAACTGATTGAATTATAAATGTTTGACAATATTAATTACAAAAATAGCCGAAAATTATTCATTAATCGAAAAGCATAATAAATATTATATTGCAGAATAAAATATTTCTAGTATAAAAGAAAAACTATTTTTTTCCTCCAATGATATAGTGAAAAGTGTCATTTTTCTTTTTGTGTGAAAGAGAAATATACAACACAAGAAACAAGAAAATAACTTATCCTTCCAAAACATACTCTCAACATTGTAGTTGAAGGGAAAAAAAATGAAGCAGGAGATGGTATAAACCATCGACAAAGACGTCCTAGCAACTCATTCTCATAATCAGTCTTTTTCACAAATGACATAATAGTATTTTGGCTTATTTATGTATTTAGTCCCTGAAAATTGGGAGTGTTTTGATTTTGGTCTCTGGATTTTTTTTCATCTTGAATCATACTTAATTGTTTTGAAAATTTGATTTTAGTCCTTGTTGTTAAGAAAAATTTATTAACTACTGACGTGGTTAACGGAACGTCGCATTAGCATACACGTGTGGAAGTATGGAATGTCATGGTAGGATGACGTGGATGATTCGGACCTGCAGGAGCAAAAGGGTCATAGCCCAATCCACAAACACATTTTGGTTGGGCCTTGGCCCTTTTGCTCCTGCTGGTCACGATCATTCACGTCATCCTATCGATAGCATGCAATACTTGCACACATGTATGCTGATATGGCGTTTCGTTAACTACATCAGCAATTAACGAATTTTTCCTAACGGCAGGGACTAAAACCAAATTTTCCAAACAATTAAGGATGAGTCAAGGTCAAAAAAACTTTCAGGGACCAAAATCAAAAAACTCCCAACTTTCAGGGACTAAAACCATAAATAAACCTAGTATTTTTATTCATGTTAGAATCCTGTTCACAGGTGGCAAAACGGTATCTTTCTTTACGGTGGTCAGATGCCGATGATGTACGATGGTGCGTCGGTATCTGTTCTGTTCACATTAGTATATGTACCTACGTTTGCATTACTTTGTGTGTTTGGCTTTTTTAATTTTTTTCTTCAGAAAAAAAAACTAAAAAAAAAAAGAAAAAAATAGTAACATATGTCACCATATTAATGATTGGTGTTTTGTCGCAAGGTTCTTGGATTTGAACTTAATGGTCAAGTGGCCAAGCTTTTACTATTGCCGTTAGACTTGAGAAAGGCACCTTGGAACAAGATTACCGTTCTCTCATCAATATCTTGGGGTGTGTGTAGTTAGGTACATACCTCTTTTCCATGCATGTTTTTATAGGCCTCCCTAGTACACCGTTGTGGCCTCGTCTTTTATTAGATTCTCGAGATTCCTGCTAACAGTGAGTCTTTATGGCAGGAGTTATCGGTTAGGGAATTCGATGCTCAACGGACACTTCCTTAACGGTCCCATTGCTCTATATCACTTCTGTTGTCTTGCCTTGTGATACCGGTACTAAGGAGATTGGGACATAATTGGTGGCCTCTTACCATTATATAAACAAGTACCAGGAGGTGCAAGGCCATAACTGGCCCCTTACCCGTTAGACTGGTACGAAGAGGTATTGGGCCATAGCTGGCCCCTTATCGGTACCAAGTATTGGAGCATGACCGTTAGACCGGTAGCAAGTTGTATTAGGCCATGACTGGCTCCTTACTGTTATATCGGTTGTGCGAGTGAGACTTCTTCATCTGAAAGCAACAAACAAGGAGCACAACAAGCTGAATTAAACCAACAAGAAAGAAGACGACCACGCAGCAAAAGGAAAGTGTCCCTATTGAAAATCGCAATGATGAGTGAATTTTATGCCTTGCTGCCCAATCCACAACGTATTTCTCGAGGGCGAGAAATCTTTAAGTTGGGGAGAATGTAACACCCCGCAAATTCCTCGTATTAATTTAAAATACTAAAAAAATTTATTTTGAGAAAAGTGCTTTCGAAAGAATATTTTCTTAAATAAATTTTCTAAATCACGTTTTTAAAGAGGTAAATGATTTTAAAGAAATGATTTTCATTAGATAAAGTTATGAGTTTTGAAATTTATTCTGAAAAGGAGATTAATTTCCTATAAATGTGTGTGTGATATTTTAGTATTTCTAAATGAATTATTATTGAATGATTTTATAAGGAAGAAAATGTACCTTCTATATGTGTGTATGTATGTACAGCTTTGTATGCTTAGGATAAGGTGAGAATTTAATTAGTGAAAAATATATATTGATATATGCATGCATGCATGAGTATGATGTGTGTGATACGTGTGTGGACGTGTGTGTGCTACGTGTATGTATGCATGAAGGAGGGCTAGAGTTTTATTTTTAAGTTAAGAAACCATGGACTAGGGTGAAACTATAAGAAACTAAGTTAGTGACCAAATTCTAACTATTAGCCCAAAAGTAATCAAACCTAAAGAAACCTAGTCCCTTAAATCACTCCCCATTGTCCCCTTAGAGATGATAATCTCCACCCATGCAAAATCTTGAAGAACCAAAATTGCCCCTCCTATCTATACCTAAGGCCGAATTGATCAAGGACAAAAAGGGAAAAGCCTCATGCCTTTACCTTTGCCTATATATGACCGAATGGGTGAAGTGTTGGCCATTTTCATTTACTCACTTCCACCCTTCATTCTTGCACTTCTTTTCACTTTCCAAACACATTAGTTGAGAGCAACTATCAAAGCTCTCAACACATAGAAAATAGAGAGGGAGGCCGTGAGTGAAGAAGGAAGAAGAAGGAGAAACCAAGCCAAGAACCTAAGCCTTTCTTTGAAAATCCAAGACCCAAAAGCTAGGAGATCGACCTTTTCCTTAGGTGGGTGGATCGAATGAACAAGAGGAAGTTGTAATAGTGTAGTTTTTCTTTGATCTTGTGATCCCTTTTCCTTTCTTCTTTGCATGTAAATTTTCAAAGCCAAAAATAACTTGTAAACTTCTAATTAATGGACTATACCACTTGTTTAAAATTTTCCATGAAAGATCTCAAAGTTTTTCAAACTAAATCCTAAAGATCTAAAGGTTTGATGAAATTTTGTGGAGTTTAAATTAGATCTCTTTGCATGTTTAATTTCCTTGCTTGAAACCGTGATTTGTAATGTGTTTGAGAGTTTATTTAAGAAATGAATGGATGATCTAAATTTGCAGTAAGATTGAAATCTTTGTTGTTGCATGTTGATATGATGATGATCTTGATGATTTGAATACATGCATGTCTTGTTTATGCCTTGATCTTTAGTTTTTAAGAATAAATAAACCTATAAAACCCTAGATCAAGAGCCAAATGATTCGGCCTTGACTAGAACTATGGGCCTAGATGCTTTTTAATTTATTTTAAGTCCTTGTATGTTAGTATCATGTTTAGAAAGATTAATTGAAGTTGTTGAGATGTTTGATTTTGGTTTAGTTTTGATGGAACTTTGATTTGTGGGTTTTGATTTTTAAAAGTTTTAAATCTTATATTGGTTTATGAAGAAATTATGTTCTTAAAGCCCTGCATGATTGTTTTAAAACCAAGAGGATTTAATTTTCTTCAATACTTCATCACGGTTTTGACTTTTTCTCAATCAAAGTGATTTTTATTTTCGATGGTGCTACAATACTCAATTTCATGACTTGATTTATAAGACTTAGGTACATGCATGTGATTTTGAATAAAAAGATTTCATCCTCTTGATAATCACCACGGTTTTACAAGGAAATCAAGGAAACATGTTTTTGGAAAAATAATTTTTTCATGTCTTGCGATCTTGCATGTGAAAGATTTGAAAACAAAACCTTGATTCATGATGATGTGCATTCGGTCTAGGTCTAGAGTTAGAAAATCCTGTTTTGCTTCCCTGAAAAGGGGACACATGCATGTTAATTCATTTTGAATTAAAAGCCTTATGTTTTGCATGTAGAAAAATGAACCCAAAAACCTTGTTCTTGTTATGATGAGATTCGGCCTATGCATATAAAATAGATTAGGATCCTTTTCAATGAAGTGACCTAAAAATAATGAGTATGTTTTGGAGGAATTATGTTAAGATAAATTGTTTGAAATTGTATTGTAAATATTTATTTTCTAATCGGTTTTTAATTTAAAAATAAAGGAAATAAATGAATTAAATGACTTTGGAAAAGTTTTGTGTTTCAATGAATATATGTATGTATATGTGCATTCGGTTGAGGGTAAAAAGGAAGAGAACCAAATGACTTTTGAAAAGAACCCAGTTGTTTAAACCAAATGATTTGTATCTTGGTTTGATGCATGAATGCCTAAGTGTTTGTGTTATGAACTATTTGTGAGTTATACAATTGCCTTGATGATTGATTTGATTGATTATATGCTTGGTGAAGTGTTACTTGTTGTTTATGTGTAGTTGATGTATGAAAAATATGTGAAAGTGTATCGGTTTTGAAATTAATTAATTGTAAAACAATTCTATTTGATTTAATTGAGATTTTTAAATTGTGTTTATGGCTGTCCAAAGTTTGTTTCATGATGAAGATTTGAGTCTTAAACTGTTAATTATAAATTAAAGAGTCCTTTAAAACAAAGAGTGTTTTTACGATGTTTTCGGAGTTTTATCCAAGTGATTTTTAATATAATTCTTTGCTGTCCAGAATTGTTTGGACTTGTTTCTTAATTTTAAAAATGTTTTCAAGTAATTTAAAGTAAAGTTTTCAAGCAATAATTAATTTGAGAAAACCCGGATCAAAAACGATGCATTTTTCGGTGTTTTCAAATGTGTTTAAGGTGCTGTCCAAAACGGACCAGCACCCAAACTAAATGGTTTAAATAACTTTTCATAATGTTTTCAAATGATTTTGAAAGTACTTAAGGTGTTATAAACATCCGAGTTGTTTGAAAGAAAACGGTTATGTTTTAAGTTTTGACGAGGAATGAGAAGTGTCTAGGTTATGAAAAAGGTTTTCATAATATAAGTTAATAACCTAAGCGTATTTTACTTAGTACGAGGAATAATCTTAAAGACGATGGATTGGGGCAGCCGGCAGCACAAAGGATCCGAGGCGACGGTACGCATTAAATTGCTGGACCTCAGGTGAGAGAGAAGCTTTCCTAAGACACTGTGGTAGTTAGGTGATATATTAGGACGTTCCGTATCATCTCAAAGATCAGAACTAAGTGGTTCGGAGTCAGTAGTATAGTGGCAATTGTTTGTGTTGTGTGGCCACTTATACGAAGGTGACAATGACCACAATGTTATTGTGTGATGTTGTGTGCATGCTTTTATTTATTTATTTAATTATATCTGATGATACTTACTACTAAGGGTGTTCATGGTTCGGTTTTTTTTTAAACCGAACCAAATTGAGTAAAACGGTTCGGTTTTGAAAAACCTAATTGAGGGTTCTAATAAAATGGTTCTTAAATGGTTCTGAACCGGTTCATTTGGTGAACCGGTTACTGAACTGGTTTACTAACAAAAACCGGTTTTAATTTTTGAACCGGTTTAAAACCGGTTTTTTAATACGGTTTTTGAACCGGTTTTTTAAAACGGTTTTTGAACCGGTTTTTCGAAATGGTTTTTTGACCCGGTTTTCCGGAATGGTTTTTTGATCCGGTTTCTAGAAATGGTTTTTTTGACCCGGTTTCTAGCTACCCATTCATTAGTTTGATCCAAAACAAAAAGTGAACCTTCAAAATTAAGCCTCTTATTTTTTCAAATCTTCCCTGTAGAAACGACAGCAAGAAAAATGGGATCTCCTCTTATAATGAAAAGCAGGGGCATTTGAAAGCTAAAGAAATGATAAAACATGATACATGAGGACAGAGTGAAATAAAGCAACAAGATGAGTTAAAGTTTTGATCAGGTTCAATGAAACAGTAGTTGGGTAAGTAGCATCACAGCACAATACATAGCACAACATAATCAAGGGCAATAATGATGCAGTGTTGCCGACTGCATAGCAGTTTTTCTTTCCACAATGCACATAACTAAAGGGTGTGCTGAATGCCAAAAAAGAAAACACCACATACCACACACAAAAAAAGGAAAAACAAGTTCGCAAAGAAAGTAGCAAGAATAAAATGCACTTTCTCTTCTCTCATTTTATGTGCGAGTGTGACTGCATTTCAATAAAGTTAATCAGTAAACAGTGTCCTCATGTAGACAAGTAAAAGGAATACAAAATATAAATGGTGGAGACACGCAGGCAGCAACACAAAAGAAGAAATAAAATCTAAAATCTCCAAATGGGGTCCAAATCTTTAGTTAATAGTCTTTCCAACGGTACATAAAAACAACTATGTCCTTCAACTTCTCAGATGCTACATCACCATACTATGCAAATATGCTCAGAGGGCCTGTTTTATTTGATGCATCCAACCCATGTTCACCATTTCTAGTTCCTGTAATCCAAGCCCTGCAAAGCAAATTTAGTTTAAATTTATAGAGATTCTGCATAAAATAATCATAAGAAAAATAATCAATTGCTTCATTGTTGAATTTCGACCAGAGAAACTGAGAAAATAACTAAATCTGTTTAAACTTTGAAGGACATCAAAACTATGATAAACAATTTATTTCTAACAGAAATTACATTGGAAATGGAATATAGTTCCTCCAATGACATAGCCAAAGCTGATAGTTCAATCTCACCAAGGTCTAATCTGATTAGTTTCACAACAAATATATACATCTGAAAAAAATAAGCTAACTAGGACTAGAAGTCATGGCAGTGCTGGCAGACAAAATAATACCTTGCTACCAGAAGTTAAAATGTTACCTTTTTCAAGGTCTAACAATCTCCAAGAGAAATAGCATCCGAAGATGCAACATCATGACGAGAGACGATTTCTGTGACGGGAACGAGAAACATGTCATTATTTAATATATCATAGGTAAAACAAAATAATCGTAAAGCTTTAGAATAAATTACCTTTTTCAAGTCCTTTAATTTCCTCTAGGTCCGCTTCTGAAAGAAAGGACGGCGATTTTCCCTTTAGCCAATCCTGGGTGCAAATAAGTGTCTCCACTGTTGTTGCTGACAATGAACTTCGATACGGATCAAGTACCCTTCCTCCGGTACTAAATGCTGATTCAGAGGCAACGGTAGACACAGGTATTGCTAGTAGCTCTCGAGCAATATTGGAAAGAATCGGAAAACGGCATGAGTTGACTTTCCACCATAGCAAGATGTCAAAATCCAAACCGCTGTCGTCGGGTTCTTTCTTTAAATACTTCTCAAGCTCAGATTGATTCCTTGACCTCTTCCCAGTCGATTGTCTATAACGATTCAAACCATACACATCATCAGGTACATTTGCTCGTGTTGGTTGGGAATAACATTGAGAATCATTAGGATCGCTGTATTCATCAAAAAGGGACTTCAAACAAGTATCCAGCTTTGACATCAACTGTGATGCCTCGTACTCGCCATAAATATCCTTCATAGTAAACTCTAGATATCCCATCTTATATCTGGGATCTAAGACAACAACAATCAATAACAACATATTCAAATCCTTAGGAACTCCCCAATACTTATTATATTTCCCCATCATTCTTTTAGCCATCAAATAAATGCTACTTTCTTCATCATTGGACACAAGTAGATGGTTTATCCCAATCCATATTGCTATCACTTCCAACATGTACTTGTTGCTTGTAACATAGAAGTTCCAGATATGCGCAGAGTAGCATCATAAAAGATCTTCAAGAAGGGCAAGACAGTCTCAATGTAATCCCAATCCGCCAAAGTAGGCACACCCCTCAACTTTTGTAAATCCTTTGCATACTTCCCATCGTGCCACTCAAGCTCCAGAAATGCTTTCTTGCATTTTACGGCTGCATTCAACATCAGGAATGTTGAATTCCATCTACTTTCTGAATCTAAAAAAATATGACCTTTATATTCTACACCCTGTTTTTCAATGCATTCCTCAAATTTCATGTACCTCTTGGAAGAAAATGTGATGTATCTTACTGCATCACGGATCTTAAGAATAGATTCATCCACTTCTTTCAACCCCTCCTTCACAATTAAATTCAAGATATGCGCACAACAGCGCATGTGAATGTAATCTCCACCCAAAACCAGACAATTCCAAGAATTCAATCTCTTTTTCAATTGTGTGATCCCTGCATCGTTTGAAGTCGCGTTATCGACAGTCAGACTTAAAACACGACTCAAGCTCCAATCACTCAAACACGACTCGACAAACTTAGACATCACCTCTCCCGAATGACCTTTTACTTGACGAAAATTGATAATTTTCTTATGAAGCCTCCAGTCATTATCAATAAAATGAGCCGTCAAACACATAAAGCTCTTCCTCGACAATGAAGTCCAAACATCTGTAGTTAGACAAACTCTATGGCAATGTAGTGAAAGAATCTTTTTCAAGTTTGTCTTCTCCATATCGTACAGCTTCAAAATGTCACGTACTAAAGTACTGCGTGAAGGAGGACGAAACCTTGGTTGCAATGCATACGAGTACCTTCGAAAACCCTCATGCTCCACGAGGCGAAAAGGAAGCTCAGCAGTCACAAATAAACGAGCAAGTTCTTTTCGACAGTTATCTTGGTCAAATCTAGCAACAGAAGGAGAGGTCACATCCCCACATGCAGCAGCGCTTAAGGTCGATCCTGACTTTTGCTTCTTCTTGCTTGCATTGTCTGGGTTGTCTTTGCATCTTGCAATATGATTACGCATTGTAGTTGTTCCATTATTACCAATTAAGGTACCGCAATAGTTGCATTTTGCCTTTTTTTTATCACCAGGCTCTACAGTAAAATGATTCCAAACATCTGAGCGGTTTCTACGCCCATCAAGGCGAGGAGGTAGAACACTAGCAGAATGAGAGGTGGTTGGGGGAGTAGAAGCCGTATGCTCTCCTATGTCTGGAATTGGGAAATTATCAGGATCACCCATCTGAAATACCAAAACAATAAGGCAAATTATTCCTCAAACTAAAATAGACACACGATACAGAGACAAAACACTCCATCATATTTGCCCATTAAGAAGTACTGATCTCGTCCCAACTAAGATTGTGGAGCTGCTCACTCTCATGTTTAAAGCTTACTTGAATAAAATTTGATTACCAGCTATGTTGGGAAGAATATTTTGTTATGTTTGTAAGCTGGTTGTTTTAAGCTTCCTTTGTATTCTTGTTTGTGTTACAATGGAAACTTGTTCTCATTAAAATGCTTGTACTTTGTAGCATGCATGTCAACACTTATTTTTTTTTCAAATCTTCAGATTGGAAAACTCAATTTTGTCACAGCAACATAGTACAGGAAACGGAATCATAATGTCCACTTGAATTCAAAACCTTACATAGTATAGAAAAGAAAGTT
This sequence comes from Crotalaria pallida, assembly GCA_037953625.1. Taxonomy (NCBI): domain Eukaryota; kingdom Viridiplantae; phylum Streptophyta; class Magnoliopsida; order Fabales; family Fabaceae; genus Crotalaria; species Crotalaria pallida. Next base: position 75,270,607 of record CM075655.1, on the reverse strand, counting down.
AACAATTGTAGTTACAACTTACATGCATAAGTTCACTCAATTTCATTAACAATACATGAACTACTAATGAATTAACGAAGTTCCTAGTCAACAAAAATACAAGACGATAAGACTCAGTCTTGAGCAAAAAAGGGAAAACCAATCCAATTCAGAAATTGATTAAAGAAATCTTAGAACTAATAAGATAATTGGCATTCAAAACCCACATGATAAAATTTTCTTACAGGTTACAGCTTCTAAACCTTAAGTTGAAAATTTGTTCACAAAACCACTTGAATTCAAGTGTCCACAATTGTTCCCAAATAACTAAAGATACCCACTTGAATTCAAGCCACAAACAAAGCCACACAACAATAAAGTAACAAACTTTGTTACAAATCAAAGACAAAATGAGTAAAACCCAGAAAAGGGTATGAGCAAATACTAAGAAACAAGGAGGAGGACTTACAGAAAGAGAAGAAGTAAAAGAGAGAAAGAAGCTGAACTCAGATTTCTAGTTTACACAATTTCATCAAACACATGGTGTACAACTAAAATCAAAACACGATATCAATTGCTTTACCAATTTCATTGCCTAAATCAACACTTAGATAGTACTCGATCACAAGAATAGAGGGAAATGAGTATGGGTTACTCAGTTGTGGTCAAATGAACAAGATTGAAGAACCAAAAGAAGAAAAATACCTTGAACTGAGCTCAGCTGAACCCGCGAATGGTGAGGCAGGGAGACGCAGGGTGATGTGGCGGTGAGGCAGGGAGGTGGCGGTGGTGAGGGAGAATCGTTGAGAGGCGGCGATGACGAGGGAGAATCGCGGTGGTGAGGGAGAATCGCTAAGCGGCGGCGGTGAGGGAGAATCGCGGTGACGAGGGAGGATCGCGGTGGTGAGGGAGAATCGGCGGCGGTGGTGATGGAGAATCGGCGGCGGCAATTTGAGAGATTTGGGATTTAGGGTTCATAGCATTTTGGGATGAGGGAGAATCGATTTGCATTCTGAATTGGAATTGATTTCAACCATGTTTTGTAAATGTGGTTTTTAATTTTTGGTTTGGTTTATATTAATTTGGTTTGGTTTAAAAAACCGAACCATTTCTTATAAAAATTTGGTTTGGTTTAAAAAACCAGTTTTAAAAATGTGGTTTATATGGTTATGGTTTGGTTCGGTTTGTAAACTGCTTCGATTCATTTGGTTATTTTGAACACCCTTACGTTACTACTGTTGATTGTAATGAGTGAATGGCTGATGGACGTCTGTTACATCCTGAATAAGGAAATGAAATTAATGAAATTGAAAGTAAAGTTATAAGTATGAGAAAATAATAATGATAAAGATACAATGAGAAAGGAATAATGATTGGAAACAAAGTATGTGTTGGAAAAGAAAGAAAGAATTGAGATTGGGGAAAGAATGAATGATAATGTTGAGAACGAGCCAGAGCTGGGGAGAGTGATGTTGATTGTTGGAACAAGGTGTGAATTGAGTGGAGCTGGGCTCCTTTGTTTTCTATTTTAGACTGGGACTAGTGTTGAGTTGAGCTTGCTCCTCCATTAGCTCTCAGCAAAAATGGATTTTTGAAAAATGTTTTCGAAAAGAGATTTTTGACAGGATTTGTTAAAGTGTATTTTTGAAGAGGTTGTGAAAAGAGATTTTTGGAAAAGATTTGTGAAATGTTACTTTACATGAGACATCATTTTTGAAAGGATTTTATGAAACCTTATCTTTGAAAAAGAAAATGTTTGTGAAACCTGGTTTTCAATAAACATCATTTTTGAAAAGAGATTTCTTATAAATAGTGTTTTCAGAAAAGTTTTGGAAATAGATTTTATGAGAGTTTTTGAAAAGAGATTTTTAGAAACTTCGAGAAGGTCTTTCGTAATGACACTTTTGAAAGAAAAGTTTCTGAAACCAATATTTTTGGTGAACGGTGGTGAAAAGGTTTTACGTGAAAGTTTTCGAAAGGATATTTTATGAAAGCTTATGATATGAGATTTTCCAAATAGTTATTGAGAATGTGTTTGAGGAAAGTGAGATTGTTTTGAAAAGATCGAGGATGTTGAGAAGGATTGGGATATGAGATGAGAATTCCGTGATGTGATCCCAGCTCTGTGCTATGTGAGAAATGATGAGAGAAAGACTGTGCCCAGTTAGTGGTCGGGACTCGTTGAAGGGTTGCACGAAGGACGGGCTGACCTTAGGACAATTAAAAAGATAAAAGACTTTAAAAGACATACGCGGTGAGGTATGAGAGTGCGAAGTAGTGGAGAGGAAGAAACCATAAGTATCTGCGAATACTTAGGAGGAGATTGCATTAGGGGAGGACGATGACGGTGAAACGTCAAGAAGTCTAGAGTATGTTTCTAGACAGAACAAACTCCGCATGTGGCGTACTAACGTGGTAGGGACTGGGTCTAATGCCGCGGTAAGTTCTGTGGGCCCACTAGAAACATACTGTCGCCCCCTAGATTGCAAATCATGAACAGTGAGAGGGACTGGAGTGGGGCATCGTGATTGCCACTGTGAGACAGTGTGCCTTGAATATATATATTGATATGATTTGATTGAGGCTGAGTCCTCCTGGTCTGGGACCATTTGTTGTGAGACAGCTGTCATGGCCGCACGGTAAAGGTCATGTACTCCTGTTTGCTTCCGACTAGGTTGGGTGGATGACCGAAGAGATGTAGACGTGTGAGACGATGATAATAAAGGGAGTACCTTGATGATATTATGACCCCCCAATCCTCGATGGTTATGATATGATAAGACATGATAATGAGAATTGAAAAGTAATAAAGAGATTGAGCAAGTAGTTAAGGAAGAAAGAATGTTAATAAGTTTGGTAAAATAAGGAAAATAATGATAAGAACAATAATGATGATATGTTCGGTTGTTGTGTATGTTGTGTGTTGTATGCTTGTATTGTCTTGATATCTCGCCTATTGTAATTCCACACCGTCGACGATTCGTCGTTCGGAACGCTTACTCTCTCCTGTTCGTTGGCATACCGGTGCTGCTGATATCTCAACGGGCAGACGGAGCATCACGTGGAGATCATTACTTTAAATAAATTGGAGCGGGAGCTTAACGTCAACAGGAAAGTAATGACAGAGGTGACTTCACTTTTGGGGATGAAGAAAGGGCGCAAGAAGAAAGGGAAGCTTCATCCGGTTGTCTTCATCAGAGTAACGCAACGGAAGCGATAGTAGTAAATTTAGTTTAAGTTATGATTTGTGTTTTGAGTCAAGGATTACCAAGCAATGTGCCACTTATGTAATACAGCTACATTTAAATTCTATTTTGTAAAGTGCTTTACTTTGAAAGGGAGGCTAAAGGTGAACTTTTGAAATCCATTATGAGTATTAACGTTCTTGAAACTAAATTACTTTGTGAAAAGAAAAGTTTTACGAAAGGAACTGTTTCGGTAACAACTCGATTTACAACAAAAGGACTTTTAAATACACCAATGACTTTTCAACCATGTGTTACAAAAAAAAAAATTAAAAAATTGGCCTCATTTTTGTAACTTTAGTAAGTAAAAGTTAATTATCTTTGGTTTATGAAAATCGGGCCGTTACAGAATGGTATCAGAGCAATGGTAATCCTTAGTGGCCTTAAGCATGGGCTTACATGCTTTGCTTGTGTGACTCTGTGTGTTTGCTAGTATAAGGATAGGAGCATAAGTTTAGGTTCTCATATTTTTAGGATGTGAGACTTTGATTGTAGTTTAAGGAACCTGTTCATCCTGTAGTTTGAAGGAACGTAGACTAAAAGTAGACAGTGAATGGATTCTAAGACTAAGACCACTGCCCTTTGATGTTCCAATAGTATTCGTAAGACTTAAGCTTGTTAACCTTAGCATACCTTTATACAAGGATAGCTATTACCCTTAGGAATGTAGCTTGTTATCTCTGAATCCTCATGTTTGTTGAATTGCTTCAACCAAACAGTTAGTATTGTTAGAATTTAAACCTTTTCTTCATGAGCCTTACCTATCTACCTGTAGCCTTACCAATCCTATCTAGGACTCTTCAAGTTCAAATTGTGGAATTAGAAATGCCATGGTTACCCAAATAATTTAGGTTTGAACGACTAAGGAAGGATAAATGGTTTAAATTAAGCGAGGATATAAGATCATAGTGGATTTGGTTATAAGATTGATCAAAGTTGGGGAGTCACAAGGAAGAAAAGAGGTGTATGTTACCCGTTACTAGAGGGAATCCTGAGGAAAGTTTGAAGATTAGACTTACCATACACCCTGATTAGGGGTTTAGACGGAGAAGATGATAGGCTTGATCGATGTTTAGGACGAGACTAAGGGTAAGAGTGAGGTTGCTTGAGGGAGTAAGTAAGCCCAAGATGTGATGGGATCCCCTTAAATTAGAGAAATGATAGACGAAAGCCTTCGAGTTAGAAGGAGAATTAGATGAAGGAGTGGTTATTGTGAGTTAGTGAGAATCCAAGTAGTCGATAATAGTGAATATTTAAGGATTTCTAGATGAAACCCATACTCTTGTAGATGTATGAAATTTTATTTGCTTGATTTTCCTTAAGTCCGTACCTATGGTTGGACCTTCTGTGACAATGATCAGCTAAGGGAACGACGTCTTCTTCGGTTAGTCCGTTGGACTTAACCCGATTCGACACGCAAACGGTTGTGCGAGTGAGACTTCTTCGTCTGAAAGCAACAAACAAGGAGCACAACAAGCTGAATTAAACCAGCAAGAGAGAAGACGACCACGCAGCAAAAGGAAAGTGTCCCTATTGAAAATCGCAATGATGAGTGAATTTTATGCCTTGCTGCCCAATCCACAACGTATTTCTCAGTGTGAGACCCACAATTTTACCCAAATTATTGGTGATTTTAAAATTAAAATTAGGAAATTATGCTTGATTTTGATACCTAGATTTATATAAAAATATATATATATGAAAATATATATATATACACATGTGACATATATAGGTATATATATTATATACCAATGTTTTCCTAGCCTATTTAAATAAAATATTTTAAGGTAAGGTATTTGATTTAAATGATTTTAGAAGATGAATTGTCTTTTGATGGATTAAAGTATCCCATCTTTAGAAATTCATATCTTTTCAACCCTACGTCGAAAAATTACAAATGATATGTCAAAACGATCGTATCGAAATCTAGATTATGAAAATGTAAAGCTTTGATTATTTTTTTTGAGTTTTCGAAATTTTATCACTGCTACAGTAGTGAACGAATTTTTGAGTTTTAAGAATCAAAGTATGGTTTAATGCATTTAATAACCTTTTGACTCAAGTATAATTATTTTTAAAATAAAAAATAAATTTCTGAAGTTTTATAATGTATTATCATTTAAATAAAATGTATTTTCGTATTTTTCTTGTTTTAAAATATTTGAAAAGCTTAGAAAGTGTATTTTTGAAGAAATGATCTTAGGACTTCAAAAATTCATAACTTTCAAACCGTAAGTCCAAAAATTATAAACTTTATATGAAAATGATCGTATTAAAATGTAGAATCTTAATATGTAAAAATAAAATTTTTATTTTAATATTTACGAAAATTTTTGTACAGTAGGTAGAAAATCAAATTTTGATAGTTAATATGATGGGATAATTATGTAGGCACCTCCACAATGAACCAATGAAAAATTTTCTATTCTATTTTAATATATATAAACCGTCCAAAAATTAGTAGAAAGAGGGGAAGAATAGTTCTGAAGTTTGTGAGAATAAACCATGAATTAAAATGCTTTAGGAATCAACAAAATCCCATTTAATGCTAGTTCATGTTCCAAGTAGTGTTTGAAAATTTTTGAATGAGCCTTGATGAAGGGGGGACGAATTTGCCTCTAAAAAGTGAAGGGAAATGCATCCTCAACACCTATAAATAGATAGCCTTAGTTCCCACATTTTTCACACACAAAACCTTGATAGTTTTACAAGAGAAAAAAATAAAATTCTAAGAGAGAAATAGAGAGAGGGTCGAGTAAGCTAGGAAGAAGGGAAAGAATTGCTTTGTTGCTTGAAGTTTTCTAAAAATCTTAAGGAGTAGAGGTAACCCAAAATCACTTATTTATTTAAGTTGTTTTTAAATTGTTTTGTTTATATTTTGTTTAAATCTTCTAAATTTCTTCTATGGTCAAATTCTAAATTTTCCTTTTCATTTTTGAAGTTATTTTTGAATATATGAAATTGTTCTTAAGTCATATGAATTAAGAATGAGAAAAGGGACACAAAAAGGGTGTTTAAAGGGATTTATCTCCCCTTTTCTTAAATTCTTAAGATGGCTAATAGTTTTGATGTGTTTGATTTATTTATTTTCTGGGTTTATTTTAATCTTTAGAACATGAGAATTGTAGAGAATTTTGTATGAGCAAATAAGTTTGTATTCATTGTCTTTTTAATTGTTTTATTTCTTTGTATTAAGAAATAATAATCAATAAGTAAATAATAATGGAAAAATTTTAATTTCTGATATATGTATATATATGAACCGTGACACATAAAATAAAAATTAAGGATTGATTTGTGTATTTTAATATGTGTATTGTGTTGTTGTTTAATATAATAAAAGAGAATAGAAATGAATAAAAGATTAAAATGAATTTTTATTTTGGTTTTTATTTTTCTTCTTTTTATGGACCGTGTGTATGTATGTATGTATATTGTGTGATAATTGTTGTTATTTCATGTGTATTGAGTTATAATTAAGTCTCTAAAAAGAATGAAAACAAATGAGTGTTTTTCCTTAAAGTAGAAATGGAATAAAAATGATTTAAAGAAGCAAAAAAAAAATGATTTTTGGAAATAAAATGAATTTTGGAAAATTTTGATGTTCTTGAAGTGTAGGAAATTATAGTTTCTAGGAATTTGGTTTAATTGTTATTGTTTGATTTTATGTTATTTCTTCTTGTCTGATTTAAGTTAAAATAAGAACAATGAGTAAATGAACAAAAATTAAATTTCTGGAAAAATAAGAAGAATAGACCGTGAGGTCCATTGTGTTGTTTTGAAATTATTTTTGTAATTTGTTTGATTGTTTGATGTGTAGTTAAATTATAGTTAATTGTTTACAAGAAATAGGAACAAATGGTAGTTGTTATAAACCTATAAGAACATGTATTTTTAATTAATTGTATGAGTATGTGGTTGATATGTTTGTAAATGTTAGTTGCTGGAAAAAGTGAATTATTTTCTAAAAGAGATTTATTTTATATTTTGTTAATGATTAAACCTCTTATTTTTAATATACAAAATGATATAATTATATTATATAGATGCTTTAGGAATTGAAAATATTTTTATAATTTGTCTATATGTTAGTCGAATTTTAGGAGAAAAAGAAATTAAATCTATGGAATTTTTCTATTTTATTTGATGATTGCTTTAGTATGTTTATGAAATATATTACATGTTTATATGGAAAAGATTAATTTTGAAAATTTCATTTTTATTCTGGAAATTTATTTTTAAATCTGAAAAATTTATTTAGAATGTTAGTGATACCTTGTTTATATGTGCAAATGTGATATAGAAATCAATAGAAATAAGTATTTTGAGTGATTAGGATAACTTAAATTAAAAATATTAAGCTGCTGTCCAAAATTTAGAATTAATGAAAAAGTTATATTTTATTAGAAATAATTGTATTTATAAGTCTTTGGCATAAGTAGGAATTGTATCTAAATTGTTTTGGATTGTTACTTGAACTTTTTGAATTGATGCAACTTTTCTGTGGCTGTACAGCAGATGCAACTATTTTATTTTGTTTAGTTTTAGTTATTTTATTATAGTAGAAGTTGTAATAAGAATTTATGAAGAATCGGCATGTGTTTTCGATGTTCTGTTGAAGAGAAATTGAATTTTTAAGTTTGTGTATGCATGCTGTCCAAAAATGAGAAATGTGTAGTATTTATGTTATGACTTGTTCTTGAATGATTAGATATGTAGATTTTATGTTAATCTGGAAATATAAGTGCTTAGGATTAGAAAATGAATTTTTAAAAGTAAATTTAGAATAATTATAATTAAGGTGGTGTATGTGTTAAATGAAATATTGTTTGTACTTGTATAAAATGTAAAGAATGATTGATTTTTTTTAGGTATTTACATGATCCCAAAACTTCAAGGACTTTGAGGAATTAATGTTTTCAAAGAGTATATATTTGGTTAATTACTGTTAAGTTGGTGTGAATATCTGTAAAGGTTATTTTTAATGTACTGATGTTTGAGAGTGAATTTTCTATAATCTGATTGTGGTCTGTAACTTAATCTAATTTATGATAGAAAAAGTATTTTAAACCTTGAATGCTTGAGTTTACTTTCTTATTTAGTATATATGCTTATAACATGGTTTGTTGCAAAACTGGTTTACTGCTTGATCTGATTAAGATTTGCATCAAAAGAAAAATACCTTAAAGTCATGCTAGTTTGAACATGGTAGTTGTTATATAAGCAATGTAGTGTGGTTTTTATGAAAATAAAAATGTATTCTTAAAGGTTTTCAAATATTGAAGTGAGTTTTAAATTATGTTTTGTAAAGAGGATTTCTTGAATTTTAAAAAGGAATTATTTTAAGAATATCTGATGTCTTAAAAAGGATTTATGTTTTAAAGAGGATTTCTATTTTAAGGGACTTTGGGTTTACGTAAAGGTAGTATAAGGTACTCAATTAGATATTAATTGTATGTCGTTCATCATTCAAGAATAAAGGAATCAAAAGTGAACGAGCTGCTGGAGTTGTAGACGCAAAAGGGTTGAAAACAGAGTAAGCGTGGAGCTCAGGTGAGAGAGAAGCCTTCTTAAGACATAGTGGCATGTAGTGTAATATTAGGACGTTCCGTATCATCTCAAAGGTCGGAACTAGGGATCTATCGGGTGAATAGTAGAACGGCAATTGTGTGTGTATGTCCCGCCGTTCATACGAAAACACGATCCCTCGGATATAATTGTATGTGTTGTATATCTTGTTTGATTATGATGTTGGATCTATCATAATATTAAATTATTAATGATAACATGTCTGGCGAATATGATATATCAACTTAATATTGGAAAATAATTGATTCATAAGATGTCATGATGGATAATTCTTGGAAATTGATTAAAGGCTTTATGGTTAAGGAATTAATGTGGAACCTTTACAGAGGTTTATCAAAGTTATAATACTACCCCCGGATCGCATTGTTATGATGACATGCTTGATCTTTAAGTGTTGAATCCCCTGTGACCTGGAAGTGTCCATGAGAAGCTAATCCCTTAGAGGTCGAGACCCGTTAGAAGCAAGGTTTAGGATGGGTCGACCACAACTAGGAATGTTAAACTTTGTAAAGCTCTCCGATAACTTAAAAGACATAGGAACCCTTTGTTTTAAACCTTGCGCTGAGAGTGAAGTAGTGGAGAGGAAAGACACCCTATTTATCTACGGATACTCAGGTATGCTTGGAGATAGGAGTTCTTCAAGTGATGATTGCAATAGGGGAGGGCAAGGACGGTGAAACGTCAAGAAGCCTCGAGTACTTCTCTAGGCGGAACGAGACTACAATGACAAGGTTCACGCAGGAGTCTGGGCTTTCGTCGTAGCGAGGACTGCAGGCCAACTGGAGATAGTGCTGACGCCCCCTTGAGCAAATCATAGATGGTGAGAGGGAACCTGAACAGGGCTAGAAGTTCGGTAAGGGTTGGGTTTTTGGAAACTTTTATGAAATGAATCTTGTTGACCGCCGGTGTTGGTCACATGAATTTTTATATCTTACTGACCGCTGGCAATGGTATAGCCTTTTCGTTTACCGACTTCGATGCCAGTGTGGCTAGGGTTCCTGTGCGTCCCATCTGCTTTTCGAACTAGGATATGGTTGGACTTATGGAGGAGATGTAACATGTGTGATATCCATACCTCAAACCTCGGTAATGGCACCCCTTTTGATTTACCGATGGTATGAAACTTAGAGACTAAAGATAATATAACGGCTATAGTTTTTAAGAGGTATAACATTTAGTGGGAAAAGATTTTATGGTAACAAATGCAATAAGATCGATAATGATAATAATGATGTACATGTTTGTGTGGTCTTAATATTCCCCTATGGTAAGCCCACACCGTCGACGATAATATCGTTCGGAAGTGCTTACTCTCTCTATTTCCCCTTTCCTGTGGGCATTGGGAACAATGTCTACAGATGGCAGATCAAGGAGTAGTTGCTCAAGTTGGAAGAGGATCATGGGATGACGCCCGTACCAGGAGGAAGCGGAAGCAGCAATCGAGGAATCTTCTATGAGCTTGTGATGGGAGATAGCAATGAAGACTTATAGTATAAGATAGGATAGTCTTTGCTTTGTATCCTATCTTAAGGTGATTAGGACATGATTAATCTGTCCCGTATGTAACCCCAGTTGTAATATAGATTGTTTAAATGGAATAAAAGAAGTTCTTTTTGATTATGTATGAAGTTAATTTAAATAATTAAATGTTTTCCGCAAATTAACCATCGAATAATTTTGGCATCACGAAAAGGAGCTTTTTGGAAAAGTGTTAGTGACATCTCTTTTTGGAAAGGAATTTTATATTGCGAGTTATGAACCAAATATTGAAAACCAAATGAATCAAATTGTTTTATGAAAACCTTTTTGTAAAAGAATTAAAATGAAATGGTTTGGTAATGTTTATTTAAAAAAAAAATGGCGCAAATTTTTAGTGAAAATTCTATTTCCAAATCGGGGTGTTACACTCGGGACGAGAAATCTTTAAGTTGGGGAGAATGTAACACCCCGCAAATTCCTCGTATTAATTTAAAATACTAAAGAAATTTATTTTGAGAAAAGTGCTTTCGAAAGAATATTTTCTTAAATAAATTTTCTAAATCACGTTTTTAAAGAGGTAAATGATTTTAAAGAAATGATTTTCATTAGATAAAGTTATGAGTTTTGAAATTTATTCTGAAAAGGAGATTTATTTCCTATAAATGTGTGTGTGATATTTTAGTATTTCTAAAGGAATTATTATTGAATGATTTTATTAGGAAGAAAATGTACCTTCTATATGTGTGTATGTATGTACGGCTTTGTATGTTTAGGATAAGGTGAGAATTTAATTAGTGAAAAATATATATTGATATATGCATGCATGCATGAGTATGATGTGTGTGATACGTGTGTGGACGTGTGTGTGCTACGTGTATGTATGCATGAAGGAGGGCTAGAGTTTTATTTTTAAGTTAAGAAACCATGGACTAGGGTGAAACTATAAGAAACTAAGTTAGTGACCAAATTCTAACTAGTAGCCCAAAAGTAACCAAACCTAAAGAAACCTAGTCCCTTAAATCACTCCCCATTGTCCCCTTAGAGATGATAATCTCCACCCAGCAAAATCTTGAAGAACCAAAATTGCCCCTCCTATCTATACCTAAGGCCGAATTGATCAAGGACAAAAAGGGAAAAGCCTCATGCCTTTGCCTTTGCCTATATATGACCGAATGGGTGAAGTGTTGGCTATTTTCATTTACTCACTTCCACCCTTCATTCTTTCACTTCTTTTCACTTTCCAAACACATTAGTTGAGAGCAACTATCAAAGCTCTCAACACATAGCAAATAGAGAGGGAGGCCGTGAGTAAAGAAGGAAGAAGAAGGAGAAACCAAGCCAAGAACCTAAGCCTTTCTTTGAAAATCCAAGACCCAAAAGCTAGGAGATCGACCTTTTCCTTAGGTGGGTGGATCGAATGAACAAGAGGAAGTTGTAATAGTGTAGTTTTTCTTTGATCTTGTGATCCCTTTTCCTTTCTTCTTTGCATGTAAATTTTCAAAGCCAAAAATAACTTGTAAACTTCTAATTAATGGACTCTAGCACTTGTTTAAAATTTTCCATGAAAGATCTCAAAGTTTTTCAAACTAAATCCTAAAGATCTAAAGGTTTGATGAAATTTTGTGGAGTTTAAATTAGATCTCTTTGCATGTTTAATTTCCTTGCTTGAAACCGTGATTTGTAATGTGTTTGAGAGTTTATTTAAGAAATGAATGGATGATCTAAATTTGCAGTAAGATTGAAATCTTTGTTGTTGCATGTTGATATGATGATGATCTTGATGATTTGATTACATGCATGTCTTGTTTATGCCTTGATGTTTAGTTTTTAAGAATAAATAAACCTATAAAACCCTAGATCAAGAGCCAAATGATTCGGCCTTGACTAGAACTATAGGCCTAGATGCTTTTTAATTTATTTTAAGTCCTTGTATGTTAGTATCATGTTTAGAAAGATTAATTGAAGTTGTTGAGATGTTTGATTTTGGTTTAGTTTTGATGGAACTTTGATTTGTGGGTTTTGATTTTTAAAAGTTTTAAATCTTATATTGGTCTATGAAGAAGTTATGTTCTTAAAGCTCTGCATGATTGTTTTAAAACCAAGAGGATTTAATTTTCTTCAATACTTCATCACGGTTTTGACTTTTTCTCAATCAAAGTGATTTTTATTTTCGATGGTGCTACAATACTCAATTTCATGACTTGATTTATAAGACTTAGGTACATGCATGTGATTTTGAATAAAAAGATTTCATCCTCTTGATAATCACCACGGTTTTACAAGGAAATCAAGGAAACATGTTTTTGGAAAAATAATTTTTTCATGTCTTGCGATCTTGCATGTGAAAGATTTGAAAACAAAACCTTGATTCATGATGATGTGCATTCGGTCTAGGTCTAGAGTTAGAAAATCCTGTTTTGCTTCCCTGAAAAGGGGACACATGCATGTTAATTCATTTTGAATTAAAAACCTTATGTTTTGCATGTAGAAAAATGAACCCAAAAACCTTGTTCTCGTTATGATGAGATTCGGCCTATGCATATAGAATAGATTAGGATCCTTTTCAATGAAGTGACCTAAAAATAATGAGTATGTTTTGGAGGAATTATGTTAAGATAAATTGTTTGAAATTGTATTGTAAATATTTATTTTCTAATCGGTTTTTAATTTAAAAATAAAGGAAATAAATGAATTAAATGACTTTGGAAAAGTTTTGTGTTTCAATGAATATATGTATGTATATGTGCATTCGGTTGAGGGTAAAAAGGAAGAGTAAATAATTTGTTGTAGGGAAAAGAAAATGGAACTTAAGTAATTGAAATAAATTAAGTCAATTTATGTGTTTGAAATATGTGAATTCTTAACTTGTTTTCTTGAATTTGATTCGGCCATATAATGTAAATGAGTCTAGGGAATTTAGATGCATGAAAATAATTTCACACAATGACTTTTGAAAAGAACCCAGTTGTTTAAAGCAAATGATTTGTATCTTGGTTTGATGCATGAATGCCTAAGTGTTTGTGTTATGAACTATTTGTGAGTTATACAATTGCCTTGATGATTGATTTGATTGATTATATGCTTTGTGAAGTGTTACTTGTTGTTTATGTGTAGTTGATGTATGAAAAATATGTGAAAGTGTAATCGGTTTTGAAATTAATTAATTGTAAAACAATTCTATTTGATTTAATTAAGATTTTTAAATTGTGTTTATGGCTGTCCAAAGTTTGTTTCATGATGAAGATTTGAGTCTTAAATTGTTAATTATAAATTAAAGAGTCCTTTAAAACAAAGAGTGTTTTTACGATGTTTTCGGAGTTTTATCCAAGTGATTTTTAATATAATTCTTTGCTGTCCAGAATTGTTTGGACTTGTTTCTTAATTTTAAAAATGTTTTCAAGTAATTTAAAGTAAAGTTTTCAAGCAATAATTAATTTGAGAAAACCCGGATCAAAAACGGTGCATTTTTCGGTGTTTTCAAACGTGTTTAAGGTGCTGTCCAAAACGGACCAGCACCCAAACTAAATGGTTTAAATAACTTTTCATAATGTTTTCAAATGATTTTGAAAGTACTTAAGGTTTTATAAACATCCGAGTTGTTTGAAAGAAAACGGTTATGTTTTAAGTTTTGACGAGGAATGAGAAGTGTCTAGGTTATGAAAAAGGTTTTCATAATATAAGTTAATAACCTAAGCGTATTTTACTTAGTACGAGGAATAATCTTAAAGACGATGGATTGGGGCAGCCGGCAGCACAAAGGATCCGAGGCGACGGTACGCATTAAATTGCTGGACCTCAGGTGAGAGAGAAGCTTTCCTAAGACACTGTGGTAGTTAGGTGATATATTAGGACGTTCCGTATCATCTCAAAGATCGGAACTAAGTGGTTCGGAGTCAGTAGTATAGTGGCAATTGTTTGTGTTGTGTGGCCACTTATACGAAGGTGACAATGACCACAATGTTATTGTGTGATGTTGTGTGCATGCTTTTATTTATTTATTTAATTATATCTGATGATACTTACTACTGTTGATTGTAATGAGTGAATGGCTGATGGACGTCTGTTACGTCTTGAATAAGGAAATGAAATTAATGAAATTGAAAGTAAAGTTATAAGTATGAGAAAATAATAATGATAAAGATACAATGAGAAAGGAATAATGATTGGAAACAAAGTATGTGTTGGAAAAAAAAGAAAGAATTGAGATTGGGGAAAGAATGAATGATAATGTTGAGAACGAGCCAGAGCTGGGGAGAGTGATGTTGATTGTTGGAACAAGGTGTGAATTGAGTGGAGCTGGGCTCCTTTGTTTTCGATTTTAGACTGGGACTAGTGTTGAGTTGAGCTTGCTCCTCCATTAGCTCTCAGCAAAAATGGATTTTTGAAAAATGTTTTCGAAAAGAGATTTTTGACAGGATTTGTGAAAGTGTATTTTTGAAGAGGTTGTGAAAAGAGATTTTTGGAAAAGATTTGTGAAATGTTACTTTACATGAGACATCATTTTTGAAAGGATTTTATGAAACCTTATCTTTGAAAAAGAAAATGTTTGTGAAACCTGGTTTTCAATAAACATCATTTTTGAAAAGAGATTTCTTATAAATAGTGTTTTCAGAAAAGTTTTGGAAATAGATTTTATGAGAGTTTTTGAAAAGAGATTTTTAGAAACTTCGAGAAGGTCTTTCGTAATGACACTTTTGAAAGAAAAGTTTCTGAAACCAATATTTTTGGTGAACGGTGGTGAAAAGATTTTACGTGAAAGTTTTCGAAAGGATATTTTATGAAAGCTTATGATATGAGATTTTCCAAATAGTTATTGAGAATGTGTTTGAGGAAAGTGAGATTGTTTTGAAAAGATCGAGGATGTTGAGAAGGATTGGGATATGAGATGAGAATTCCGTGATGTGATCCTAGCTCTGTGCTATGTGAGAAATGATGAGAGAAAGACTGTGCCCAGTTAGTGGTCGGGACTCGTTGAAGGGTTGCACAAAGGACGGGCCGACCTTAGGACAATTAAAAAGATAAAAGACTTTAAAAGACATACGCGGTGAGGTATGAGAGTGCGAAGTAGTGGAGAGGAAGAAACCATAAGTATCTGCGGATACTTAGGAGGAGATTGCATTAGGGGAGGACGATGACGGTGAAACGTCAAGAAGTCTAGAGTATGTTTCTAGGCAGAACAAACTCCGCATGTGGCCTAATAACGTGGTAGGGACTGGGTCTAATGCCGCGGTAAGTTCTGCGGGCCCACTAGAAACATACTGTCGCCCCCTAGATTGCAAATCATGAACAGTGAGAGGGACTGGAGTGGGGCATCGTGATTGCCACTGTGAGACAGTGTGCCTTGAATATATATATTGATATGATTTGATTGAGGCTGAGTCCTCCTGGTCTGGGACCATTTGTTGTGAGACAGCTGTCGTGCCCGCACGGTAAAGGTCATGTACTCCTGTTTGCTTCCGACTAGGTTAGGTGGATGACCGAGGAGATGTAGACGTGTGAGACGATGATAATAAAGGGAGTACCTTGATGATATTATGACCCCCCAATCATCGATGGTTATGATATGATAAGACATGATAATGAGAATTGAAAAGTGTGACGACCCAACTTTTATTCCAAAACTTAATATTCATTCTTAGAAAATTCGACCATTTTTTTTTTTTTTTTTTAAAACTAAAAGTCAGTCATCATCCATTATCGAGTCTTTGCGGAAATTATAATTATCATGAAAGAAACTATTCATATTATATTTCATAAAAAGGAAAGTACATTTCCATTACATTAAAACTATCACCACTAGGTTTAACTTAAGTACTCTAGGTCATTACATTATATTACATATCTTACAACAAAATTTATAATAACCTTGAGCAACTGGTTCGGAACTCAAAATATCAAATAGATAAGAGAAACCTGATGAGTAGCACTATCCACACTCCAACATCCCAACTCAACTCAATCATCAGTTCCCCACTGACTACCGGTTGAGTTGTCCATGAAATCATCATCAGCCACCGGGTCAGCATCCTCCACCGGATCCTCATCCTCTATCGGATCCTCCTCCTCCTCCTCCTCTTCATGTGCCGGTTCAGATGGCACATATACCGGAGTCCGAGATCGGGCTCTAGTGGAAGGACGAGAGGGAGCAGGAACCTCCAAAATAATTCTTTCTTCAGAGGGTGATGGACTTGGTGGGAGGGTGCGTCTCGGAAAACGTCTTGGCGGTGGTGGTGGTGTTCCATGCCGAAACACAAAATTGGGCGGAATGTGCATAATGTACATCATTGGGATTCTCGTCCTACGCGGACGCATTCGGGACCATGGGTTCGGGTGACGGAAAATAACTTCCACGTCTCCCTCATAGATGGCCCGATGATCCTCGAAGTTCCACTCCCCATTAGGGAGCGGCCTCATCTCCACGCAAAACATATTCCTGGCCATGACCTACAACAAGGGATTAGGAGTGAGTCATAGCTAAACACAATAACAAATGAGCATAACAGAGGCTAGAAATAACAAGCACAAGTTTCCAGATAGCAATAACAAATGCATATGTATATGCTCAAACTGTCTTTTATAATATTTCATTTAGTTTCGTGATGCATGCCTACTCTCCATTCATGCTACGCGGTTCGGCATCCGAGTATCTCAGGCTCGGGATATTCATAATCCTATGGTTCATCAAACCGGAGCGTATTCACAACCCAGGCGTCACGATTTGATTGGGAATTTGGCCATCATAACATTTTCATGTTACGGAATCCAAATCATCACAGCATCTTCGTGCTATGGCATCACAGCTATCTCAGGGCTGCGGAATACTTCTACCTATACCAGATTCCACAATCAAAATCGGAGCATCTCCATGCATGTCAATGTCACATAATTGTTCATTGTCTTTTTCTCTTTTAATTCATATCTTTGAATATCATGCCTCCAATATAGAGACCCAAAATTCATAATCCTTCTTGCTTATAACCATCTTTTCATTTTTGCATTAACTGGTGCTTGTGCTTTCAAAAAATTCCATCAGCGGCCCAGCCACTTTGTGATGGTTTTATACAATAGGAATTTGATTACGTTGTCATTAATTTGTGCAACGACCCCATCTAGGACTCCCAAAATATCAACCAAGTGGGTAAAAACTTCCACTGGGACGTGGGAATAAAATCAACCAAATGGGTGTACGCACCTCCATTGGGACATCCTGTCCGAATATGTCAACCACTGAATAAAATTCCAGTAGGACTCATCCAGGATAAAATCAACCAATGGGATTAAATCTATAGATATTAAGAGCAGAAATTAAAATTTAAGCATATAGGAGTTTAGACGAGTTAATCTTTAATTACTTCATAAAGAAGTAAAGATTTTCTGAAAATTATTTTAAATTACTCGAGTAGTTCTTCACATACTCGAGTGTTCATGTAAAATTACTCGAGTCCTTCAAGACATACTCGAGTGTTCTTCCCATTTTCCAGAATACTCGAGTCTTTCTTCAATTACTCGAGTGTTTTAGCAGCAGCAGCACCAGTTTCTGCACTTTATAATGCCAATTCGAGTTCAGAGCCTTTCCTTTCCACTTTTATGCAAAACAGTAACTTAGATACATAAAATAAACATGTTAGAACATGTAATCAATATTGAAACAACATCAAATGCAATAAATCACAAAATCAACATAAACTTAGCAAATAACCATTTCACATATGATTTTCATTTCCTTTTGTTTTTAACTTCGAAAATTGATCCAGTGAGCATCATTAGGTCCATTTAGACATGTTTGGTTTATAAAAACTTGGGTTTATGACCTCTATGTCATATTCCCAATTCAAACTTCACCCCTTGATGAACCATATGAGGTTCCTACATTTCCAGCTTGAAATAACTCATTCTAGTATTTAGATAACTCCTCCCTTACCTTAGAGAAGCTAATCAACAAGTAAAACGACAGAGAAATCGGTTGGATCAAAAATCCAAATTCTGGACTTGGTGAAAAAGAGTTGAACAGGCTGACTTTGGCCACAGATTTCACCACGGATTTGGCATGAAAAGAATGAAACAAGTTAGTTTCAGAAACTAGGATATACTAACTTTAATCAGAAACAAGTTTGACACGAAAAGAATCCATGAATTTACCAAACGATTTCAATGAAGATGAATACTTGAGACTGAATGTTACTCTGTTTTTCTCAGTTTTGAACCTCCAACTTTGTAGGCCTAGAACCTGATCTTCAGAAGGCTATTTGAAGTGATTTCGAGTTCTAATTCAAGAATGGAATCAGAACTTCAGTTTGTGTTTAGGTTTCAAGGAAAATGGGTGAGGATTGAGAGAGAACAAAGGGATCAAAGTGAACTCTGTAAAACAGGGAAATTTCTGGTCAAATTCGGGTTTTGGAACTTCAGAGGTGTTGATGCTTCACCCAAGCATCAATTTATAGTCTAAGAGTACTTCAACTCGAAGTAAGGTTCAGCTCTATGCTTGTCACGTCAAGAAACCGCGTTTTGGTGCGAAATTAATTATAAAACCAACTTATACATTTAGCCAGACTGCTCGATTTACTCGAGTCTTTTTCTTTCTACTCGAGTATATCTCAAAAACTCAAGAACACTCGAGTCTTTTCTGACATACTCGAGTCTTTTGACTCAAAATTCAAATTTTCAAACAGATAGTGATTATACTTGAGTACCCTCTACAATACTCGAGTAAAATATCTTAATTTCAGAAAAATCATTATTTTATTCAACACATTTATTTATTTTGTTTATAAAAATACAGGACCTTACATCCTCCCCCACTTACATAGAATTTCGTCCCCGAAATTCCGATTTACAAAAATAGATGTGGATATTCATCCCTCATCTTAGACTCTAATTCCCATGTGGAGTCAGACACTCCACCTTGCCCCCAGAGAACTCGTACTAACGGAATCTCTTTCCCTCGCAGCTTCTTAATCCTTCTATCCTCTATTCTCACGGGTCCAAGATCAAACGTGAGATTTTCTTTCAGCGGTATCAAATCTTGTTGCAATTGCACAATCGAAGATGGATCTTGGATAAATTTGCGAAGCTGAGAGACATGGAAAACATTGTGCAGGTTGGACAAAAATGGGGGTAGGGCGATCTGATACGCGACAGGGCCTACTCGTTTCAAAATCTGATAAGGGCCGATGAACTTAGGAGATAGCTTCCTTGGCTTCATTACCCTTCCAATTCCAGTCGTTGGCACAACCCGCAGGAATACATGATCTCCTTCTTGAAATTCGAGCTTGGATCTTCGTTGGTCGGCATAGCTCTTCTGGCGACTTTGAGCGATCTTCATCTTCTCTTGGATAGTCCTTACCTTTTCAGTCGTTTCTTGAACTAATTCAGGTCCGATGAGAGCCTTCTCCCCCACTTGGAACCAACATAGCGGGGTTCTACACTTCCTTCCATAGAGGGCTTCGTACGGGGCCATACCGATGCTTGCGTGATAACTATTATTGTAGGTGAATTCCACAAGCGGCAATAACCGATCCCACCCTTCTTGATATTCCAGAACACACGCTCGAAGCAGGTCTTCCAAGGATTGAATCGTCCTTTCCGATTGACCATCGGTTTGAGGGTGATAGGCGGAACTCATCCTCAACTGCGTTCCCAATACCTGATGTAAACTCTGCCAGAACCGGGACACGAAACGGGGATCACGATCCGATACAATACTCGAGGGAATTCCGTGCAATCTAACAATCTCCTTAATGTACAATCTTGCAAGCTTCTCCAACGGATACTGCATGTTGATGGGAATGAAATGTGCAGACTTCGTTAAGCGATCAACCACAACCCAAATTGCATCAAAGCTTTCTCTTGTTCTGGGAAAACCACTTACGAAATCCATAGCTATTCCATCCCACTTCCATTCTGGTATGCTTAAAGGTTGTAGTTCTCCTCCAGGCTTCTTATGCTCGATCTTCGCCTTTTGGCAGACAAGGCAAGACGCTACGTAAGACGCAACATCCCTCTTTAGTCCGGGCCACCAAAACATCCTCTTCAGGTCTTGATACATCTTCGTTGATCCAGGATGCATACTCAGCTTGCTCTTGTGGGCTTCCTCTAATACAACTCTTCTTAATTCTTGATTTGCCGGGATGCAGATCCGATCCCGGAATCTCAAAATACCATCAGATCCTAATTGGAATTCCGGTTCTACTCCTTCCATTCCTAATCTTTTCTTCTCTAGAAGCTCCTCGTCCGCTTGTTGAAGGTTTCGAACTTGACCCTCAAACTCATTTGTGATTTGCAACATTCCTAACTTGACGCAGCTCGGCTTGAACTGAATTGCCAAATTCAAGTTGCGGAATTCTTCAATTAGCTGAGCTTCCTTTATCATCATCGTACTCATGTGCAACATCTTCCTACTGAGAGCGTCGGCTACAACATTAGCTTTGCCGGGGTGGTAATGCAATTCGAAGTCATAATCCTTCAGGAATTCCATCCACCTACGTTGCCTCATATTCAGTTCCTTTTGGTCGAAGAGATACTTCAAACTTTTATGGTCGCTGAATACTTGGAACGTATTACCATACAGGTAATGTCTCCAAATCTTCAAAGCAAAGACAATGGCAGCCAATTCCAAGTCGTGAGTAGGATAGTTCCCTTCATGCACCTTCAGCTGACGAGATGCATAAGCAACAACTTTCCCTTCTTGCATCAAGACACAACCCAAACCTTGTCGAGATGCATCACAATAAACATCGAAGCTTTTCCTAGGATCGGGCAAAGTTAACACTGGAGATGATGTTAACTTGTCCTTCAACGTCTGGAAACTAACTTCACACTTCTCATCCCAGACAAAAGGTTGCTCTTTCCGGGTCAAACGAGTCAACGGAAGAGCCAACTTGGAAAAAACCTTCGATAAACTTCCGATAATATCCAGCTAACCCCAGAAAACTTCTTATTTCAGTAACCGTCTTTGGTCTTTCCCATTGCAAAACTGCTTCTACTTTGACTGGGTCCACAGCCACACCATCCTTTGAAATTATATGACCCAAGAAATTGACTTTTTCAAGCCAAAATTCACACTTGGCCAGCTTAGCATATAATTTCTTTTCCTTCAAGGTCTCCAAAATAATCTTCAAATGATTAGCGTGCTCTTTCGGATTCTTCGAATAGATGAGAATATCATCGATAAACACCACGACGAAGGAATCCAGGTAGGGTCGGAACACTCTATTCATGTAATCCATGAATATTGCTGGAGCGTTGGTCAACCCAAATGGCATCACTACATACTCGTAGTGTCCATATCGTGACCGAAAAGCAGTCTTCGGTATATCTTCCTCCTTAACTCTGATCTGATGATATCCTGACCTCAGATCAATCTTTGAAAATACCGATGCTCCACTCACTTGATCTATCAAATCGTCGATTCTTGGCAACGGATACTTGTTCTTGATGGTAACCTTGTTGAGTTGCCTATAATCAATGCACATCCTCATTGATCCATCCTTCTTCTTCACGAATAAAACCGGCGCTCCCCAAGGCGACACACTTGGTCTGATGAACTGCTTTTCTAACAAGTCCTCCACTTGCTTCTTTAATTCAGCTAATTCTGCCGGAGCCATACGATAAGGGGCGATAGAGATAGGGCCAGTACCGGGGACTAGGTCAATACTGAATTCTATCTCTCGATGCGGCGGCAAACCGGGCACTTCATCGGGAAACACTTCGGGAAACTCTCGAATAACCGGAATATCTTCGATCTTTGCTTCCTCTTTCTTTTCTTCAGCGATGGTTGAAAATAGGCACACATAACCTCCAGGTTGCTTGGCCGGCGACTTCTCACCAGGAAAGATGATCGTTCGAACCTTGCAGTCGATTACTACATGGTTGGATGCCATCCAATCCTGCCCAAAATGACATCGATATTGGACAACGGCAAACAAATCAGATTTATTCGAGAAATCTGATCTCTTATGCTAACCACACAACCGACACATGCTCTTGATGCAACAACATGAGCATTCGTGGGGGTAGACACACTCAGTTTAAACGGGGTCTCCGAGACAGACAAATTTAAACGCTTGACACATTTCTCCGAGATGAAGGAATGCGTTGCTCCGGAATCAAATAAAAAGCGACAAGGCATGCCATTGAGGAAATGGTTACCTTGCACAAGGTTGTCGGCCTGCTTTGCTTCCTCTCCAAACATCGTGAACACCTTTCCATTGACCCAAGGTTTGCTTCCTTGTCCTTGGTTGCTTTGACGCGGGGGTTGGCGGCACGCACGGGCGATGTGGCCGGTCCCTCCACAATTGAAACAGACTGGTGGCTTGTCCCTCCAGCATTCTTGACTAGGATGAGAGCGTCGACACTTGCTACAAATCTCTGCCGGAGCCGAAAGACTAACTGCTCCAGAAGGTTGTGCTCTTCCCTTTCCTTTGTGCCAATATGGGCCTCCACGATTTCCACGGTTATTCTTATGCTGATTGCGGTGGGGTCCATGGCTTCCTTGACTGACTTCCTTCTTGAAGTTGTTCTTCTCGAAAATGCGACATGCACTAATCAGGATTGGATAGTGACGAATCCTTTGCACGCTTACAGCTAGTTTGATATCTGACCTTAGCCCATTTTCAAACCGGGTGCACTTCGAGTATTCGTCAGGATGATATTGGAAGTACGGGGAGTACTTCATCAGCTCCTCAAACTTTTCAGCATACTGGTCGACAGTCATGCTGCCTTACTTCAAGTCTAAGAATTCCATCTCCTTTTGGATCCGAACATCATCCGGGAAATACCTCTCCAAGAATTTTTCCGTGAAGACTTCCCAAGAGAGCTCGCGATGATCATACTCCAAGAACTGGCGGGTCTGCTCCCACCAAGTTGCAGCTTCCCCATTCAGCATGTAGGCCGCGAACGTGACCTTCTGAACTTCCGTGAGAGTCAACGTTCGGAAAATCTTATTCATCTCAGCTAACCAAAACTGGGCTTGCTCAGGGCAACGACCACCCGAGAAGCCAGGGGGTTTACATCTACGGAAAGAATCTAGTCCTTGAAATTCAACAGGGGTTACATTGCTGGGAGGACGGGTTTGCTGCAAGTTTTCCAGGACCGCAGCCATACGGGTTAGAGCCTCAGCAATGTTAGCGTTATTACGTCTAGCCATCTATCCTACAGAATCCAAAAGGGAAAACTTAATTAGATTCTGCTATTCTATATCTCAAAATGCAAACATGATTCTAGAGTATGCAATGGTTAGTGTGTAAGGCCACACTCCAAGGCCGAGAGTTGAACCATTGCTCTGATACCACTAAATGTGATGACCAAACTTTTATTCCAAAACTTAATATTCATTCTTAGAAAATTCGACCATTTTTTTTTTTTTTTTAAAACTAAAAGTCAGTCATCATCCATTATCGAGTCTTTGCGGAAATTATAATTATCATGAAAGAAACTATTCATATTATATTTCATAAAAAGGAAAGTACATTTCCATTACATTAAAACTATCACCACTAGGTTTAACTTAAGTACTCTAGGTCATTACATTATATTACATATCTTACAACAAAATTTATAATAACCTTGAGCAACTGGTTCGGAACTCAAAATATCAAATAGATAAGAGAAACCTGATGAGTAGCACTATCCACACTCCAACATCCCAACTCAACTCAATCATCAGTTCCCCACTGACTACCGGTTGAGTTGTCCATGAAATCATCATCAGCCACCGGGTCAGCATCCTCCACCGGATCCTCATCCTCTATCGGATCCTCCTCCTCCTCCTCCTCTTCATGTGCCGGTTCAGATGGCACATATACCGGAGTCCGAGATCGGGCTCTAGTGGAAGGACGAGAGGGAGCAGGAACCTCCAAAATAATTCTTTCTTCAGAGGGTGATGGACTTGGTGGGAGGGTGCGTCTCGGAAAACGTCTTGGCGGTGGTGGTGGTGTTCCATGCCGAAACACAAAATTGGGCGGAATGTGCATAATGTACATCATTGGGATTCTCGTCCTACGCGGACGCATTCGGGACCATGGGTTCGGGTGACGGAAAATAACTTCCACGTCTCCCTCATAGATGGCCCGATGATCCTCGAAGTTCCACTCCCCATTAGGGAGCGGCCTCATCTCCACGCAAAACATATTCCTGGCCATGACCTACAACAAGGGATTAGGAGTGAGTCATAGCTAAACACAATAACAAATGAGCATAACAGAGGCTAGAAATAACAAGCACAAGTTTCCAGATAGCAATAATAAATGCATATGTATATGCTCAAACTG
Organism: Crotalaria pallida; assembly: GCA_037953625.1. Taxonomy (NCBI): domain Eukaryota; kingdom Viridiplantae; phylum Streptophyta; class Magnoliopsida; order Fabales; family Fabaceae; genus Crotalaria; species Crotalaria pallida. Next base: position 75,246,045 of record CM075655.1, on the reverse strand, counting down.
TCTTTTATAATATTTCATTTAGTTTCGTGATGCATGCCTACTCTCCATTCATGCTACGCGGTTCGGCATCCGAGTATCTCAGGCTCGGGATATTCATAATCCTATGGTTCATCAAACCGGAGCGTATTCACAACCCAGGCGTCACGATTTGATTGGGAATTTAGCCATCATAACATTTTCATGTTACGGAATCCAAATCATCACAGCATCTTCGTGCTATGGCATCACAGCTATCTCAGGGCTGCGGAATACTTCTACCTACACCAGATTCCACAATCAAAATCGGAGCATCTCCATGCATGTCAATGTCACATAATTGTTCATTGTCTTTTTCTCTTTTAATTCATATCTTTGAATATCATGCCTCCAATATAGAGACCCAAAATTCATAATCCTTCTTGCTTATAACCATCTTTTCATTTTTGCATTAACTGGTGCTTGTGCTTTCCAAAAATTCCATCAGCGGCCCAGCCACTTTGTGATGGTTTTATACAATAGGAATTTAATTACGTTGTCATTAATTTGTGCAACGACCCCATCTAGGACTCCCAAAATATCAACCAAGTGGGTAAAAACTTCCACTGGGACGTGGGAATAAAATCAACCAAATGGGTGTACGCACCTCCATTGGGACATCCTGTCCGAATATGTCAACCACTGAATAAAATTCCAGTAGGACTCATCCAGAATAAAATCAACCAATGGGATTAAATCTATAGATATTAAGAGCAGAAATTAAAATTTAAGCATATAGGAGTTTAGACGAGTTAATCTTTAATTACTTCATAAAGAAGTAAAGATTTTCTGAAAATTATTTTAAATTACTCGAGTAGTTCTTCACATACTCGAGTGTTCATGTAAAATTACTCGAGTCCTTCAAGACATACTCGAGTGTTCTTCCCATTTTCCAGAATACTCGAGTCTTTCTTCAATTACTCGAGTGTTTTAGCAGCAGCATCACCAGTTTCTGCACTTTATAATGCCAATTCGAGTTCAGAGCCTTTCCTTTCCACTTTTATGCAAAACAGTAACTTAGATACATAAAATAAACATGTTAGAACATGTAATCAATATTGAAACAACATCAAATGCAATAAATCACAAAATCAACATAAACTTAGCAAATAACCATTTCACATATGATTTTCATTTCCTTTTGTTTTTAACTTCGAAAATTGATCCAGTGAGCATCATTAGGTCCATTTAGACATGTTTGGTTTATAAAAACTTGGGTTTATGACCTCTATGTCATATTCCCAATTCAAACTTCACCCCTTGATGAACCATATGAGGTTCCTACATTTCCAGCTTGAAATAACTCATTCTAGTATTTAGATAACTCCTCCCTTACCTTAGAGAAGCTAATCAACAAGTAAAACGACAGAGAAATCGGTTGGATCAAAAATCCAAATTCTGGACTTGGTGAAAAAGAGTTGAACAGGCTGACTTTGGCCACAGATTTCACCACGGATTTGGCATGAAAAGAATGAAACAAGTTAGTTTCAGAAACTAGGATATACTAACTTTAATCAGAAACAAGTTTGACACGAAAAGAATCCATGAATTTACCAAACGATTTCAATGAAGATGAATACTTGAGACTGAATGTTACTCTGTTTTTCTCAGTTTTGAACCTCCAACTTTGTAGGCCTAGAACCTGATCTTCAGAAGGCTATTTGAAGTGATTTCGAGTTCTAATTCAAGAATGGAATCAGAACTTCAGTTTGTGTTTAGGTTTCAAGGAAAATGGGTGAGGATTGAGAGAGAACAAAGGGATCAAAGTGAACTCTGTAAAACAGGGAAATTTCTGGTCAAATTCGGGTTTTGGAACTTCAGAGGTGTTGATGCTTCACCCAAGCATCAATTTATAGTCTAAGAGTACTTCAACTCGAAGTAAGGTTCAGCTCTATGCTTGTCACGTCAAGAAACCGCGTTTTGGTGCGAAATTAATTATAAAACCAACTTATACATTTAGCCAGACTGCTCGATTTACTCGAGTCTTTTTCTTTCTACTCGAGTATATCTCAAAAACTCAAGAACACTCGAGTCTTTTCTGACATACTCGAGTCTTTTGACTCAAAATTCAAATTTTCAAACAGATAGTGATTATACTTGAGTACCCTCTACAATACTCGAGTAAAATATCTTAATTTCAGAAAAAATCATTATTTTATTCAACACATTTATTTATTTTGTTTATAAAAATACAGGACCTTACAAAAAGTAATAAAGAGATTGAGCAAGTAGTTGAGGAAGAAAGAATGTTAATAAGTTTGGTAAAATAAGGAAAATAATGATAAGAACAATAATGATGATATGTTCGGTTGTTGTGTATGTTGTGTGTTGTATGCTTGTATTGTCTTGATATCTCGCCTATTGTAATTCCACACCGTCGACGATTCGTCGTTCGGAACGCTTACTCTCTTCTGTTCGTTGGCATATCGGTGCTGCTGATATCTCAACGGGCAGACGGAGCATCACGTGGAGATCATTACTTTAAATAAATTGGAGCGGGAGCTTAACGTCAACAGGAAAGTAATGACAGAGGTGACTTCACTTTTGGGGATGAAGAAAGGGCGCAAGAAGAAAGGGAAGCTTCATCCGGTTGTCTTCATCAGAGTAACGCAGCGGAAGCGATAGTAGTAAATTTAGTTTAAGTTATGATTTGTGTTTTGAGTCAAGGATTACCAAGCAATGTGCCACTTATGCAATACAGCTACATTTAAATTCTATTTTGTAAAGTGCTTTACTTTGAAAGGGAGGCTAAAGGTGAACTTTTGAAATCCATTATGAGTATTAAACCTTCAATTGGATTCCTCCAATGTTGATCTTCAATCCTTGCATTGCCTCCTTTCTCTCAATAATATGTTTCTAACCTCTCTTCTCTAATCCTAATTGTATTCAATATTCTCTAATGTATCTGAATTGATACCTAAACCTAATAACAAAGCCCCTATTTAAAGGCCAAAACAAAACCCTAATTATATCTCTAAAAATCAAATTTTCGGTCCAACCCACTGTCGTCGTGCGCCTAGACGTGAAATCCCCACGCCTAGGCGTGAAGCCCCCTGAATGTGGTTATTCGTCAGACCTGTGCGCCTAGGCGCCTTGGTCCTTCGCCTGGGCGTGAGTAACAGGTCAACAGTTCGTTTTTCTCCATTTTAGCTCCAATCTCTTGGTCTTCAAAGCTCCCTTCCATTCCATAGCACAAATCATCAAATAAAGCTTCAAATACCTGAAATCATACCCAAAACGGATCAAAACGTTCAAGGACCTTAATCTTCTAATTATTCCTTACTAAATCCCTAAATTACTCAAGAAACAAGCCAAAACCTTAGCAAAGATGAGTTAATTAATGTCAAAGCCATCATATATTAGACCCAAATTAGACAACTTGGGAACAAGATTACCATTCTCCTGTCAATATCTTGGGGTGTGTGTGCGTATGTATGTGTGTAGTTAGGTACCTCTTTTCTATGTGGGTTCTTATAAGCCTCCCTGGTACACCATTGTGGCCTTGTCTTTTATTAAATTCTCGAGATTAGTGCAAACGTTGAGTCTTTATGGCAAGAGTTATCGATTGGGGTATCCATTACTCAAAAGACACTTCCTTAACTGTCCCATTGCTCTATATCACTTTTGTTGTCCTGTCTTGTGATACCGGTACTAAGGAGATTGGCCATAACTGACCTCTTACCACTTTTGATAATTAATGTATGTGTGTTTTTGAGTTTGGTATATTTAATGTAATTTAGAAAAAATTTAAAGGATCAAATTGACTAATAAATTAAAGAAAACTCTATTGATTCTTTGAAAATTACTTTTAAAGTCAAAGTTTCATGAAGGTTTAAGTATTTTTGGAGTTTTTGAACTTTGTGGTCGTTTTGTTTTAGGTCTTTTTTTTTAATGTCTGACTTCCTGAAGTTATTTTCGATTTGTCATATACCCCTACTTTCAATTGCATGCTGCAGAATTATGGTGACGTGTCTCACTGGAATTCTAGTCAGACACAGAAGGTTAGTCATGAAGTGACATATGAGCGAAGACGACCTCTAACTCCAATTTTTTTTTAAACTACAAACATAAAAATATTAAATTTTTTTAATTTAAAAAAAAATGATCTTCACACAAGTGGTATCACGTGACACCACAACAAGTTGAACAAATCCGAATTAAGTTGAACAAATCTCCCAATCCTGTCCATAGTTCTAAGTCTATTCTGAACAGCCATCCACATAATGAAATAGTGCTTCTGGACTGATGCAGAAATCCAAACCTCTCGATTCAGGTTGAATCTTACTTGTGGCCCAAGCAAGTACTCATAACCAAAATGAATCGTGTATAACCCATCAGGATTATGCTGCCAAGTATTATTACTGAAACCAGATAACAAAAGATCCCTGACCTTGAGCAGCTGCTTGAAATGCCATCCTTGATCAGGTCTAAGCGGAATTGTCCAAATACCCTCTCCATTCAGGTAAACCAAATTGATCCACTTGACCCATAGCACATCAGGTTTACTAGAGATATGCCAAATTTGCTTACCCAAAGCAGCCTGATTCCATATCATTGTGTTTTTGAACCCCAATCCTCCATTCTTTTTTTTGCCTGCAAACCTGAGACCAGTTGATGGGCCCAGCATGCTTGGAATCCCAAAGAAATTGCCTGCACACTCTATCAATCTCTCTAAGCACACCCTTAGGAATTATAAACACAGAGGCCCAGTAGATATGCAAAGTCATCAAAACCGAATTGATAAGCACACATTTCCCTTGATAAGATAGATTTCTTGTCTGCCAAGTCTTCAACCTCTTTGTAACTTTGTCAACCAAGGCATGACAAGTAGCATTTGACCATTTTCTAGCAGATAAAGGCATGCCCAAGTACCTAATAGGAAAGGACCCAACTCTGAAACCAGTGTATCTGATAATAAGCTCTCTGTTCAGATCTTTAGTACCAGCCATGAACACCTGAGACTTCTCCTTATTAGCATAGAGGCCTGAATTCTGAGAGATGTCTTGAAAAGCTTCCATAAGCACCTTGACACTTTTGGGATGACCTTTACAAAACAGCATCAAGTCATCAGCAAAAGCCAAGCTGACCAGGCTGAGATTCTTGCACATAGGGTGGAACCTGAACTCATTTTCATAGGTAGCATCTTGCAATCTTCTAGACAAAACCTCCATTGCAATCACAAACAGTAAAGGAGATATAGGATCCCCCTGTCTAATGCCACTGTGATTCCTGAAACTAGGAGATGATTAGCCATTAATCACAATGTTAAAGGAAACTGTAGATATGCATTCCATAATCCAGTCAGTGAACTTCACAGGAAAGTTCATAGCCTCCAATATTTTCCATATAAAGCTCCAATTCAAAGAATCATAAGCCTTTTTAAGGTCAATCTTTAACAAACACCTTGCAGATGAGTTCCTTCTGCCATAATGCCTCAAAAGGTCCTGAGAAATTAGGACATTCTGCACAATGCTCCTTCCTTCAACAAAAGCAGCCTAATTGCTACTGATGAGCCCTGGCAGCACAGACTTCAACCGTAAACATAACAATTTCGAAATACATTTGTATAATGTATTGCAGCAAGCTATTGGTCTGTAATCCCTAGTTGATAAAGGGTTTTCAGCTTTAGGAATCAAGACCAGAGAAGTAGCATTCCAAGACTTCAAAAGTTTCCCTGACCTGAAGAATTCTTCAATAGCCTCACAACAATCATCACCTACAATGTCCCAAGCTGTTTGGAAAAAACTAGCACCAAATCCATCAGGACCAGGGGATCTGTCCTTGTCAATAGACCAAAAACACTACTTGATCTCATCTCTGCTGAAAGGTTTGATGAGAACTAACTGCTCCTCAATGCTCAAAACCCTCCCATACCTCCTAATAACCTCAGTCATATTCCAATTTGCTGCCTTCCTCTGAAAAAGATTAGTGTAGTGGTGAACAAAAGCATCCATAATTCCCTGCTGATCATCAATCATGTGCCCTTCATCATATTCAATTTTAAGAATTCTGTTTATGTATTGCCTAGATTTAATAGCCTTATGAAAGAAACTTGCGTTTTGATCTCCATCCTTCATCCAACCCTCCTTGGCCTTCTGTCTTAAGAATGAAATATAAGCATTCAGGGCTCTAGTATACTGCAAGTAAGTCTCATTCTCCTCCTACTGAATAACAACATCCTGAGGGCTAAGCCTTAATCTAGTCTGCACATCCTTTAGATCCCTTCTAATTTGTTTTTCCCTAACAATAATATTAGAGAACTCCCTCCTGTTTAACTCCTTCAGGGGTTGCTTAAGTAATTTCAGCTTAGCCATCACTCTAAATTGAGCATAGCCAGAAACATCAGAATGCCAAACCTGCCTGACAATATCCAAGAAATCAGGAGTTTGAGCACACATGTTTAGATACTTAAAACCACCATTTCTCTGAATATTCTGATAGGTCCCTCTGACAAGAGCAAGACTACGATCTGAAATAGTGTTGCTCATGTAATAAGTTTCCAACAGAGGCCAAAATTGAATCCACTTCCAGTTCACCAAGTTCCTATCCAGCTTGCTATAAATTCTACTAGAGCCCTCTTGCCTGTTGTTCCAAGTATAGAAGTTCCCAAAGAATTTCATATCCTGAAGACCACAATCAGCAACACAATCTCGAAAGTCTTTAGCAGACTCCCAATCGATCTCATTACCTCCCAACTTATCATTGGAATCAAGGCAGCAGTTAAAATCACCAGAAACCAGCCAAGGAGTATCCATATTACTATGTATGGCCCTCAACTCATCCCAGAGATCTTTCCTTGACAGAATGTCATTAGCACCATAGACAAATGTAGCATGCCAAACAAATTGATTCTGAAGTAAGGTGACCTGACAATGAATGCATTGGCTAGAACATCTCAAAACAGTCACCCTGAACATATCAGGCTTCCACAGCAAACATACCCTTCCCATAGGATGATACTCAATATTTGTAGTATAACCCCAGTGAGGAGCAAATTTCTCAATAGTGCCTTTAAATGAATTGACTCTAAGTTTATTTTCCAAGATAGCAACTAAACCTACATTATTCTCAACACAAAGAGTTTATAATTCTCTTTGTTTTTGAGGGTTATTAAAACCCCTAATATTCCAGGTTAGAATGCTATCCATTGGCCTTAGAGGCCTGAAGGTTAGTACCCTTACCTTGTTCATATCTAACTTGAGCCTTGCTTCTTGTCAAGACAGGAGTCCATGGTTGCTCATCCTCATTATCACCTGAATCTTTCTGACCATCCAAACCACCCTCTTTGCCATTAGCACAATTATTGGCATCAGGTGCTAACTCCTGATCAGGTTTAGCATCAGACCTAGATCCAGCCTTGACTTCATCCATCTTACACGCACCAGAGTTGGATGATTCACCAACAATAGTGTCATCATTCTGAGAGTCCCTAGCTCTTCCAACATTAGATAATGTTATTGTTGGAAACCAACAAGCGGCTCAAAATAGTCTAGAGGGGGGGGGGGTGAATAGAGTATTGAAGCCTTAGTACAAATATTTCATTCACCGTAGAGAATGGTTTTGAGAAAATAAATTTTCCTTCAAAAATAACACTGACTAATCGATTAATAGAGAGCTTAATCGATTAATGCCGGAAGCCACTTTTGAACTACTCGAGTAATTCGATAGTTACTCGAGTAATGCCGCAAGTAACTCAAATATTAATCGATTAATAAACAGATTAATCGAGTAATCTGGGTAGAAAATTAATGAAAAATTATTTTGATGAGAATTCTTTTAGAATCGCAATGCCTTGATGATTCAACAAATGATGAATGAATGCTAGAACAAGTACAAGTAAATTTACCAACCAATTTAGGTCAATTAATCAAGGATATGAAAACCCCCAATTCTAACCTAAATTCAATTAATCTTGAATTAATGCAATCTTGAAAAGAAAAACAATGAAGACGATGATTTTATCCTGGTTCACTCTCTACCACTGAGAGCTACTCCAGTCCCCTTTATCTAAAAGATAAAGAGTTTCTAGTAGACAATTCAATTGTTAGAATTACAATGTTAAGATGCAACTTCTCACAAAGCTATCCTATCTTAACCCCTCTCAAAGAGTGTACCAAACTCTTTGATGTTCTAACCCAATTGAATTCCTTGTCCGTCTTCGTTTGATTTGTTGAAGATGCTTCCAACCAAATCCTTTTCAATCTTGCTTTGATAATCTTCAAAGACTTTACTTGTGAAATTCTTCACTTCTTGTTGAATTCTTGAATATGCAACCTCTTGTTGCAAATAGCTTCAACATACAACTGAGAACTAGAAAATATTGATCTATATCAAACTTAGAATATTGCAATGATCTTTAGTGAAGAATAGAGAATTATTGAATCTTGATATCTCAAAGAAAAATGTTGTAATAGCTCTTGAAAATGAAAGAATATTGCTCAATAGAAAATTGTGAAAAGAGTGTGTAACCTTGTCCAAGTACAAATGAGATATTTTTATATTTTTCTGAAACAGTACGTGTTACTCGAGTAATGATTAACACACTACTCGATTAACCAGTGCTAAACATACTAATCGATTAATGATTACCTCATTACTCGATTAACCTATGTTAACACATGCTACTCGAGTAGGCCAATCATACTAATCGAGTAACCAGTACAGATATTGATGAAAAACAATGTTTTCCATATGTACTTTGACAATTACTTTAGTTTGAGCTATTTTAATCAAGATTAAGTTTTCTTCACTCTTAATCAAACAATATTATAAGCTTAATTAAGATCACCTAAAGCTACCCACTCTCATGATATGCAAACATAAAAGTAAATATTACATTGATTAAGAATTAAAATAAATCCTAATTCTAATCTTCATGGGTGTAGCTTCCTTGTTGAAATGTTGTTGCTTGAAATATGTTTGACATCATCAAAACATAGAAACCTACAAACTCCCCCTTTTTGATGATGACAAACCTCCTTTTCAATTTAGTATTAAGTTTTAAAATACTCCCCCTAAATGTAACACACTTAGGAAAAATATAATAAAACTTATCCTACAAGAACAACATCAACAAAATATTCTCCCCCTTTTGGCATCATTAAAAAGATTTGAATATAAAAGTCCTTTTGCCAAAAGTGGAAGGTAAGTGTAATAACGATGATATAAAGAATAATATATAGTATTGACAAAAATTATAAGCCAAAATCAGAGTAGAGTCAATAACCATACATAATCTCATAATAGTCCATAGCCATAGTGCTAAAAACTAACATGAACAAAAACAAGTCAAAACAAAGCACCATAACCATAGTTCATAAACACCATTAAACCATAATCAGTCAAGTCATGCAGCAAAAACATAGTTCATAGTCACAAGATATCAACCATAGCCATAAGATAAACTAGGCCATACACAAGGCCCTAGAAACATCCAAAAAAACAGAACAAAGTTATAAGCTAAGTCATAACATCAGAATCCATCAACACCAGCGGAGAAATAACATAAGCAGTGAGAAAAGAGTAGTGAAATCCCATCCAGAAAATCATCAAACATAAACCACAAAAGCTAAGGGTGAGGTGGAGGTGGAAAGTGCTGGGAAAAGAGATGAGAAACATGATCCATTAACCGCTGCTTCATAGCCGCATTCTTAACATCTTGACGAATTTCCAAAGCCTCTAATTGCTCATCAATGTGTTGAACAAGTGTAGCATGTGCAGCTTTGGCATCAAAAGGAGTCTCCAAATTATCAAAATCTATAAATTCCTCAAGACGTGGTCCATGATCCATTTCCATCATATCCAATGGTTGAGCAGAAGAAGAAGGACCAGCATTATTACCAGCAGAAGCTTGAGCACCTTGCTCTAAAGCTTTGATTTGATTTTTCCACAACCAAGACTGGGATGGCTTATGATATGCAATCTTCATATAATTAATATGATGCTCATTTAAGCACCAATTTTTCTTGACATCTCGCTCATAAGACTCATCAACAGCGATCGGAACCCTATAATGCCTCAGCAATTTTGTAACATGCATAGGGTATGGAAGGTATTGGGTAGGAGGAGATTGGGCCGCATCATACATCCTAGCAAGAATAGTTTTGTTCCAATTGATTTTATACTTTTTCTTAATGCCATGAAACAACTTTAAATCATCCTCTTGCACCTGAGCATAGTTTTGATTACCCTTAGGAAGCAAACAATAACTAATAATGTACATCAAAATCCTATCCTCAGCATGCAATGGAGAAACATTTTTCGTAGCCTTGTTTTCCCATGTTTCACCAGGCCTAAGAGCATCAGTATAAACCTGTCCTGGGTCTACCACTAAATCAAGACATTCGTCATCTCCAATAAAAGTTCCTTCATCCTCTAATCCAAATAGCAATCTCAAGTCATCAGGCTTTATCACAAAATGAACTCCCTTAACCATACTTTGATACTCACCATCAAGCTTTGTGAAATTTTGATAAAATTGTTGAACTAGCTTAGGGTAGTAATGAGTGTTGAATTCCAAAAACTTTTGAACACCTTGAAAGACCAGATTATCATGAAAAGTAAACTTTTCTTTTCTCAGCCAAGCAAAATTAACATACCGTTTAATACCAAATATAGTCGATCAAATTTGTGAGCACGGTTGTCTCGCTCTGCTGCAGAAAACCAAGGATGATTCTGGCTAGACACCTTTTTACCCTTCTTCCTGGGAGGTTCTGCTGAAGAAGAAGCCATACCTCTAAAATTGAAGGTTAAAATCGGTGGATTGGGTTTTTGAGTTGGTTAGGGTTTGTAAATTTGGGGAAAATGTGATTTTTGTGAGAAATTGATGAAATTGATGGAGGAAATAAGGAATATTGGTGTTGGAATTAAGAATTATGAGAAGAAAAGGAATGATTTGTGGTGTTTTGTTAGCTTTGGGTGCAATTTGATGATATTTCCAAGTGAGAAGATAGAGAGAAGTTCGAGAAGAGAGAGAAAAAAAAAAGTGAAAAATGAGTAAAAAAAAATTCGAAGTGCAGCTTTTAAAATGTGTCGGGTTACTCGAGTAAGTTGGCCACTACTCGAGTAGTTCGAGCCTTAATCGAGCAAAATTAAACCAAAACTCGATTAAATGCGAAAGTGTTTTAAAAATAACTCGAGTATCAGGTCAATTAATCGAGTAATGCCGAAAGTGGTTTTAAAATTAATCGAGTAACAAGGCCTTTAATCGAGTAATGCCGAAAGAGATTGAAAAATTAATCGAGTAAAGACTCTGTTAATCGAGTAGTCTGCACTAAATTTCAAAAAATTTAAAATTTTTCTCAAACACAACGTTTTTCATACACAAACACATAGAAACACTTAGCAAGTAGCATATAGCACACATTCAATAAAGCAAATACACATATTATAGGGAAAAACATATACACACAACTACATATCAAGAGAATTAAATGAACACTTAAACATACAACTTACTCAAGATCAAATACATAATGAAATAGGCACTTGAGGTGATTAATAAAAGTTTCAAATACAATTAGCTAATGGTAGCTTCATCAAAAATTCCAAGTTCCCTTCTAATTTTATAGAAAGTATCTCTTGGAAGAGGTTTTGTAAAAATATCAGCTAATTGATCCGAAGTTTGAACAAATTCAATGACACAATCACCTTTTTGAACATGATCTCTTAAAAAGTGATGCCTAATTTCAATATGTTTTGTCCTTGAATGCAATACCAGGTTTTTAGTTAAATTAATTGCAGAAGTGTTATCACACTTTATAGGGATTTTTGTCAAATTTAAACCAAAATCCGATAATTTTTGCTTCATCCAAAGAATTTGAGCACAACAACTACCGGCTGCTATGTATTCGGCTTCTGCGGTTGATAAAGCTACACAATTTTGCTTTTTAGAAAACCACGATACAAGTGAACTACCAATTAAATGGCATGTTCCGCTTGTACTTTTTCGCTCAACTTTACAACCAGCAAAATCGGAGTCCGAATAACCAACTAATTTTAAAAATGCATCCCTAGGATACCACAAACCGGTATTGGTTGTACCTTTTAAGTATTTCATTATTCTTTTAATAGCAGTTAAGTGTGACTCTTTCGGATTAGCTTGAAAACGTGCACACATACAAACACTAAACATGATGTCAGGTCTAGAAGCAGTTAAGTATAACAAACTACCTATAATTCCTCGATACTTTGTTACCTCTACAGCTTTTCCAACCTCATCTTGATCTAGGTAGCATGCAACGCTCATTGGAGTAGAAGCGGACTTGCACGAATCCATGCCAAACCTCTTGAGAAGTTCCCGACAATATTTACTTTGATGTATATAAATGCCATCATTCATTTGCTTTATTTGAAGGCCAAGAAAGAAAGTGAGTTCTCCCATCATCGACATCTCGAATTCGCTTTGCATTAAATCTGAAAACTTCTTACACAAGTTATCATTAGTAGCACCAAAGATAATGTCATCAACATATATTTGAACCAAAAGTATATCCTTATCGGAACGTTCAATAAAAAGAGTAGTGTCCACAGTGCCTCGTTTAAAACCTTTTTCTAATAAAAAATTGCTTAGTCGATCGTACCAAGCTCTAGGAGCTTGTTTAAGACCATACAAAGCCTTTTTCAACTTAAAAACGTAGTCCAGATGCTCAAAACTTTCAAATCCGGGAGGTTGTGAGACATAAACTTCCTCTTGAATGTATCTGTTAAGAAAAGCACTTTTGACATCCATTTGGTACAATTTAAAATTCAAGAAAGATGCAAAAGCGAGAAGAATACGAATAGCTTCTAATCTAGCTACGGGAGCATAAGTCTCATCATAATCTATTCCTTCTTCTTGACTATAACCTTGTTCTACCAACCTAGCTTTATTTCTAACAATAATACCCGATTCATCTAACTTATTCCTATAGACCCAACGAGTCCCTATTTCAGGACGATCATTAGGTTTTGGCACAAGCTCCCAAACTTGATTCCTTTCAAATTGATTTAATTCTTCTTGCATGGCCATAACCCAGTGATCATCTTGAAGTGCCTCTTTGACATTCTTAGGTTCTATTTGAGATACAAAGGCAACATAATAACAAAAATTGTTTAGAGTGCTTCGGGTTACCACCCCCTTAGCAATGTCACCTAAGATGTTAGAAACCGGATGATTTTTGTTTGACTTCCAAGCAATTGGTAATAGAGGTTGTGTCTCTTGTTCTAAGTCTTTATCATGTGCTTGCACCTCTCCATGTTCAACTTGAGTCTCCTCTAATTGTTGTGGTGTTGACTTCTCATGATCCATAAGGGTACCTATATTATCATCATCACAAGAAACAACACAATCTCCTCTCGGAGATTCATCAAATACAACATGCACGGATTCCTCAACGGTTAAAGTTCTTTTGTTATAGACACGATATGCTTTACTATGGTTTGAATATCGTATGAAAATACCTTCGTCGGCTTTGGAATCAAACTTGCCGACAGGATTCTTACCGTTATTTAAAATAAACACCTTACATCCAAATGCATGAAAAAATGAGATGTTTGGCTTTCGCCCTTTTAAAAGTTCATAAGGTGTTTTATTTAAATGAGGACGAATAAGAACCCTATTTATCACATAACAAGCGGTGTTTACCGCATCAGCCCAAAAATAGGAAGGAACTCTAGATTCTTTAAGCATTGTACGAGCAAGTTCCTCTAAGACTCGATTTTTCCTTTCTACAACTCCGTTTTGCTCCGGAGTTCTAGGGGCTGAAAATTGATGATCAATACCAAATTTTTCACAAAACGCATCAAACTTAGCATTTTCAAACTCACCTCCATGGTCACTTCTAATAGTCACTATTTTCAAACTTAGTTGATTTTGGATGAGTTTGGCAAACTTTTTAAAACTTTTGTATGTTTCATTTTTTGCGGATAAAAACAAAGTCCATGTGAATCGAGTGAAATCATCTACTAAAACAAATCCATAGTAATTGCCACCTAAACTCCGAACTTGTGATGGGCCAAACAAATCCATGTGGATTAGCTCCAATGGCTTTGTTGTGCTTATCACATTTTTAGGTTTAAAAGAGCTTTTAACTTGCTTGCACTTTTGACATGAGTCGCAAATGCTATCAAGCTTGAAATTTAATTTAGGCAAACCAATTACTAGGTCTTTTCGTAAAAGTTTATTTAATTGATTCACATTGACATGTGCAATTCGTCGATGCCAAAGACGAATTTCATCATCAAAAGATTTAAAACATTTTGAAAATAACGAAGTTATCTCATCCAAATCAATTAAGTAAGTATTATTAGAGCGACGACCAACAAAATTAACACTATCATCTATACTACTCTTGATAAAGCATAATTCCGGAGTAAAAGTCACATTGTTGCCCATATCACATAGTTGGCTTATACTAAGCAAGTTGTGTTCTAAGCCTTCTACGTATAGGACATTTTCAATGACAAGGTTAGATACATTACCAATCTTACCAACTCCTAGAATTTTGCCCTTGTTGTTGTCGCCGTAAGTCACGTGACCACCACCTTTAGAAGTAAGCTCAATAAAATGCGTTTTGTCTCCTGTCATGTGTCTCGAACACCCACTATCCAAGTACCATCTACGTTCCTTGGTTCGAAGACACACCTACAAAAACAATATCATTTGGTTGACTTAGGTACCCAAGTTGTATTGGGTCCTTTGATGTTAGCATGGGGTGAAGTCCCCTTAACAATCCAAATATACTTTCCACTTGGTATACCAAACCGTTTAATATTGCATTTATTCGTGGTATGCCCAAAAATCCCACAATAATGACAAGTTGGAGTTCTTGAAAAATTGATTTTAGAAAAAGTTCCAACTTTGTGAAAATGTTGATTTTTGGGTTTGGTAAAACCAAGTCCAGCTCTATTACTATTGTTTCTTTGATTAGAAAGCAAATGATCTAAGCATGTGTCTCCTCTTGTGAGCCTTGCAATTCTATCATTCAAATTAAAAACTTCCTTTTCTAGAGATTTGCAATTATCACAAGACAAGATATCATTTGTTTTCAAATCACAATTGCATGTAGAATTTGCATAAATGAGTTCAAGTGTTTCATTTTGAAGCTTAAGCTCCTCTAGGGAGTTTTGTAATTCCAAAATTTTTTCTTGTTGCTTCAAGATGAAATTCTTTCTTTCAACATTTATTTTTGCAAGTTTCTTCAACTCTTTATGCATTTCTACATACACATTATACAATTCATTAAAGGAGGGGGAATTAGAACTAGAGCTAGCATCGGAAAGATAATCTACCTCATTGACGTTTTCACTTGATTTCATGCTCGAAGATGCTTCTTCATCAAGCTTCGTCATCAAACAAAGGTTTGCAAGTTCTTCATCTTCCGAAGAGCTAGATGATGATTGATTCTCCGGTTCATCCCACACTATGTAAGCCCTTTAACCTTTAGATGAGTTGGGCTTCCAATTGTCACCTTCGGACTTCTTAGAGTTAGTTGGACAATTTGATCTATAGTGACCAAGCTTCCCACACCCATGACATTTGATATTTTCTTTGTTAGTCTTATTCCTTGGTTGAGTATCCTTAGAATCTCTTGGTCTATTTCTATTGAAGTTATTCTTTTTCTTAAGGAACCGTCCAAGCTTTTTGACTAACAAGCCAAGAGTCTCATCATCTATTTCGGAGTCCGAGTCATTTTCTTGAGATTGATCCTCATGTGCCTTTAAGGATTTTGAAGTTGATTTAAGAGCAATCCCCTTTTTCTTTCTATTGGCATCTTCATTCATGGATAATCTCCCAAGCTCCATTTCATGCTCTTGAAGCTTTCCGAATAGAGTTGCTAAATCAATTTCATCTAGATCCTTAGCCTCCATGATGGCCGTCACCTTAGGTTGCCATTCCCTACTAAGACATCTTAAAACTTTATTAACAACTTCACCATTAGTTAGTATTTTTCCAAGAGCAGAAAGATGATTTATGTTATGCGTAAAGCGTTTTTGCATGTCACCTATATTTTCATTAGGCAACATACGAAAAAGCTCATATTCATGCATGAGAGTGTTAAGCCTAGCCCTTCTAACCTCAGTAGTGCCCTCATGTGTGACTTGTAGTGTGTCCCACATTTATTTTGCATCAGTGCATTGGGATACCCTAAAGAACTCATCATATGAAAGAGCGGACGTGATGATGTTTTTCGCTTTTAAATCATATTGCACTTTATTTTTATCATCATCCGACCAACTCGATTTTGGTTTTGCAGAAACAGCATCATTTACTTTAGTTTGAGGAACAAAAGGTCCATTCTCTATAGCTTTCCAAATTTCTATATCAATAGCTTCTATAAAAATTTTCATTCGGACCTTCCAATAAGCGTATCCCTCACCATTGAATAGTGGGGGACGATTAATGGAAGCTCCTTCACCACCAAAAGGAAAATTTGAGCCCATTGTTTCCAAAAATAAGGATCTTTTCGAAAAAGCTTGTTAAGGCTCGGATTTTTTTTTTCGTCCGAGCTCTGATACCACTTGTTGGAAACCAACAAGCGGCTCAAAATAGTCTAGAGGGGGGGTGAATAGAGTATTGAAGCCTTAGTACAAATATTTCATTCACCGTAGAGAATGGTTTTGAGAAAATAAATTTTCCTTCATAA
Source organism: Crotalaria pallida (assembly GCA_037953625.1). Taxonomy (NCBI): domain Eukaryota; kingdom Viridiplantae; phylum Streptophyta; class Magnoliopsida; order Fabales; family Fabaceae; genus Crotalaria; species Crotalaria pallida. The sequence continues at coordinate 75,229,405 of CM075655.1, read as the reverse complement.
ATAACACTGACTAATCGATTAATAGAGAGCTTAATCGATTAATGCCTCAAGCCACTTTTGAACTACTCGAGTAATTCGATAGTTACTCGAGTAATGCCGCAAGTAACTCAAATATTAATCGATTAATAAACAGATTAATCTAGTAATCTGGGTAGAAAATTAATGAAAAATTATTTTGATGAGAATTCTTTTAGAATCGCAACGCCTTGATGATTCAACAAATGATGAATGAATGCTAGAACAAGTACAAGTAAATTTACCAACCAATTTAGGTCAATTAATCAAGGATATGAAAAACCCCAATTCTAACCTAAATTCAATTAATCTTGAATTAATGCAATCTTGAAAAGAAAAACAATGAAGACGATGATTTTATCCTGGTTCACTCTCTACCACTGAGAGCTACTCCAGTCCCCTTTATCTAAAAGATAAAGAGTTTCTACTAGACAATTCAATTGTTAGAATTACAATGTTAAGATGCAACTTCTCACAAAGCTATCCTATCTTAACCCCTCTCAAAGAGTGTACCAAACTCTTTGATGTTCTAACCCAATTGAATTCCTTGTCCGTCTTCGTTTGATTTGTTGAAGATGCTTCCAACCAAATCCTTTTCAATCTTGCTTTGATAATCTTCAAAGACTTTACTTGTGAAATTCTTCACTTCTTGTTGAATTCTTGAATATGCAACCTCTTGTTGCAAATAGCTTCAACATACAACTGAGAACTAGAAAATATTGATCTATATCAAACTTAGAATATTGCAATGATCTTGAGTGAAGAATAGAGAATTATTGAATCTTGATATCTCAAAGAAAAATGTTGTAATAGCTCTTGAAAATGAAAGAATATTGCTCAATAGAAAATTGTGAAAAGAGTGTGTAACCTTGTCCAAGTACAAATGAGATATTTTTATATTTTTCTGAAACAGTACGTGTTACTCGAGTAATGATTAACACACTACTCGATTAACCAGTGCAAAACATACTAATCGATTAATGATTACCTCATTACTCGATTAACCTATGTTAACACATGCTACTCGAGTAGGCCAATCATACTAATCGAGTAACCAGTACAGATATTGATGAAAAACAATGTTTTCCAAATGTACTTTGACAATTACTTTAGTTTGAGCTATTTTAATCAAGATTAAGTTTTCTTCACTCTTAATCAAACAATATTATAAGCTTAATTAAGATCACCTAAAGCTACCCACTCTCATGATATGCAAACATAAAAGTAAATATTACATTGATTAAGAATTAAAATAAATCCTAATTCTAATCTTCATGAGTGTAGCTTCCTTGTTGAAATGTTGTTGCTTGAAATATGTTTGACATCATCAAAACATAGAAACCTACAGTTATTGCAGCATCAACAACCACATCATCATTAGCCCTCAGACCCTCATCAATCTTCTCAATATCCTCCGTAGAAGGCTTCTTCCTCTCCTCCCACTGCTGCTTAAACTTGGACCTACACATCTTAGCGTCATGTCCATATTTCGAGCATTTTGAACAATAGACTGGTTTCCACTCATAAGCAACTCTCTGGTTCACAACATTACCCTTCTCATCCATAAAGAAAACCTCATCCGGTAAAGTATTAGGGTTAACTTCAATCAACACCCTAGCAAAATTAATTCTGTCACGATCCTTAGTAACTTTATCCACCATTATAGGAGTGCCAACCAAACTCGCAATTTTACTTAACGCAGTTTGACTCCAAAACTTAGGACTAAGGTTAGGAAATTGTATCCATACTGGAAAACGATCGAGATAATCCTTCATTCCAGTCCTTCCTATCCATGGTCCAATAATGAGAGGCTTCTTATCAAAATGATAGATTCCAACTTCCAGAACTGCATTCCTCGCTTCAAAAGACATAAATCTAACAACCATAGTACCATCACTTGTCATAAGGATTTTCTCAATACCGTGCTGTCCCCAGACTTTTTTTAGGTAACGCAAGCACATAGCAAACCACTGCATTCTGCCAATAATTCAACTCACTCTCAACATCCTCAAGATCTATTTTACCAAGAGCCACTCCTTCCTTGATTTCTGGTTAAACGTAATTCAACTTTTCTCCTGTATTCCTTAACTTCGAAATATCGAAGTTATCCCACACAGAAGGCTGCTTCGTGATAGCATCAGACTCTTTCTCACCCTTCTTCGTCTGACTACTCTTGCCTACACCATCCTCCTCATGAGGTTTCAGGCCCTCATTAGTCCTAATATCCGTTGGCAATTTGTTTGATATTTAAGCACGAAGTGAATCAAGGTTACGAAGTAAAGCCTCGGCTTTCTTGGGAGACAAGTTATCAATATCCTCAAGGGTTTCTTCATCAGACATGGTAAGATCGATACGTACATGATCATCCACTACAGATGCATGCTTGTCCGGGGTCTTCTTCGCAGAGGATGAGGGAGTTTTCGGCGGCCTGCTTCTCTTCCTCGCCATGATTAGGCGGTTGCACCGGTGCAGGTCGCACCGAGAAGGAGGAGAGAGAATAGCGAAAACCCTAATCCTAGTTTCGTGTGATTATTTGAATTTTTTAATTAAAAATTATTTTTTTTAAAGAAAATCGAATCTTTTAATAATTTTTAAAAGAAATGATTTTTTAATTAAAAAAATTGTGAAGTGTCACGTGACGCTACATAACACATCACTCGTCGATATTGGGATAGTGGCGTGGCATGTCGTCGGTTATATCATCATTTAAGTAACGAAAGGACTATTTCCAAAAATAGAACACAGTTCAGGGACCCAAAACATCGAAAAAAAAGTTTAAGGACTAATTCCAAAAGAGCACCTAAGTTCAGAGACTAAAAAGTAAAATAAGCCTAAAAAAATAATAATAATCATTAATTTATAATATTTAATATAAAAAAAATAAAATATCAATAACCCGTGCATTGCACGGGGTAAGAGATAGTTTTTATATAATCACGATTCTGGGTAAAAAAGTATGAGATAATTAATATTATCCTAATTAATAATATTTGGATATGAATATGTTTGTATTTAAAACTTTTTTTTAGTGAACTTCAAAATTCTAAAATCAAACTTAAAGTATTTATCGTACTTAAAAAAAAAAAGTTTCTTTTATTTAATTTTTTTTTAAAAAAATGATGTCATTTTATGATTTTACATTAAAAAAAGAACCTGCTCGGTTTTTCGAAATTTCGGCCAGTTTGATGGTTTATCGAAATTTCGACCGATTTTAACTGATTTTATCCACCTTCAATCTTTGCATGTGTTTTCCACCTTTAAATCTCTTTCTTCTCCCATTATTTTGTCCTTCAATTTCGCTCATCTTAAATTATATTATTTATATTTCGGTTGTTTGATTTATATTATTTGGTTTAAGTATTTTCTTAGTGTTGGTGATGTTGGTGCAGAGACTAGTTTCTTTGAAGTTTTTCGAATATTGATATTTTAAATTTTGTTTTAGGCATTTCGTGAAATATATATATATATATATATATAATCTTAAAAATGTTACTGATTCTCCAGATTTATTAATTTGGTGATTTCAATCCTCTTACCTTTTATTTGGTGGTGGTTTAGTTTTTGAAATTGTTACATTTTGCAATTTTGGTCCATCTTTTTCCCTGTATGTTTCAAATATATATATTCACCTCCTCTTACTTTTTTTTCGATAAAAGAAATAATTCATTACCACGAACAAAATTCAGAAACAATAAAAAAGGTCATAAGCAAGAGCCTTGTCACCTTCTAGGAAGGGTTCAAAGCTGAAGCAAATGCCTGAAACCCAAAGCTATTCAGCCACCTTCTAGGAAGGGTTCAAAATAGCCAAAAGTCTAAAATAACAAAATAACAACTAGAGTTCCTATCTGATTCTGTCAACTAAAACCCTATTCTTCTAATCTACAAAATTAGGAAAACAAAATCTAATCCTATACGCAACCTCCATTCTAATAGTACTGAAAATAAGCTGCGCACTCTTCTTCTGATTGTTGAATGTTCGATTATTCCTTTCCTCCCATATGTGATAAATCAAAGCTGCAAACATAGCAAAAACACACTTGCGACGGAACTTATCCCTGAAAGCATGACATATCCACTTGTCCAATTATGATACTTGTATGGACACCTGTCAATTCCCAACCAGAGACAACAGTAATCAAGGAGACTATCGCTCCAATTACATTCAAAAAATAAGGGATTCCTACACTAAGCAGTAGATAGACATAAACAACAATGATTAGGAATATTTATAAAACATAACCTGTCCAGAGTTTGAAGCTTCCCAAGAGCGGCAAGCCAAGCAATAAAACAATGTTTTTGAACATTCACAACACTATTCCAAACCATTCTATGCAAAGGAAAAATCCCTTGCTGGTCTTTCAGCATCAAATAACCACTCTTAACCGTATAAATGCCATCTCGAGTCCTACTCCAAGTATCATTACAGAAACCTGGATTTAATTTGTCTCTGACCTTTAAAATCTGCTTCCAATGCCATCCAAATCCCTGAGTTGAATTGCAATGCCAAAAATCTTGCTCCTTTATATAAACCGAATGCATCCATCTCACCCAAAGCGTATCCTTCTTCATAGCCAAGTCCTAAACCTACTTTCCAATTGCTGCAAGGTTCCAAATGCAACTATCATTGATGTTCAACCCATTATGCTTCCTAGATTTACAAACAGAATCCCAAGCGACATTTGCTGAATAATGACCTGTTTCATGCTTCCCCAAAGAAAATCGCTGCAAATCTTCTCAATATCACGCAACACAGTTTTCGGAATAATAAAGACAATGGCCCAGTAGGAATGCAAACTCAAGAGGACTAAATTTATAAGACAACACCTGCCCTAATACGACAGATTCCTGGTTTTCCATGAATTAATCCTCAATGGCAATCATGCCTCCAATCACTTTCATCTCATTTCACACTCTTTCTCATCTCATCATCTTGCTCAAAACTCATTTACTCTTCTTTCTCAAAAACTCTTTTCGCAAAATTTTTTTTTTGAAAGCATAATTTCACAAAACTTTCTTTCACAAAACTTTTCAAAGATAGAATTTCGCAAACTTTCTCAAAATACCCTTTCAAAAGACTTTATCAAAAGATTGGTTCCAAAAACTTTTCTCAAAAATATATCTTTTCACCAAAACCTTTTCAAAAAAATGGCTTCATAAAACTCTTTTAAAAATATTGTTTCACACCTCCTCAAAATATCTTTTCGAAAACCTTTTTCCACAAATTTCTTTTCAAAAATATTTTCAAAAGTTCCTTTTCAAAAATCGTTTTCAAAAATCAAATTTTTGGATGAGTGATAATGGAGGAGCAAGCTCAACTCAACACTAGGCTCTTTCCAAAAACAAAAACAGAGGAATCACATCTCCATCCAAGCCACATCTCACTTTCATAATCACGTCCTCTTTCCAATCTCAACTCACATCACCTTTATCTCTTTCTCAATCATTTCCTTATAACTTCTCTTTAGTCTTAACCCATCGCTTATCATCTACTTAATTCATTCTCATATCTCTTATTTGCATCATGGCTTATCTCTTTTCTCTTTTTAATTCTTTACTTTCACAATTTCATTATCATCATTCCACAATTCAGATGCAAGCAAACATTCTCAAAATAGAATAAAGTACGTTCGACAAATAAACATTTAACATGTAAATAAAGCAAGTAAACATTTAGCACACATATCTATATTGCCTAATTCGCAGTACATTCACAATCCACCTATTCGGATTGTGAGCAACCACGTTACGGGATCACCGCACTCTCACTCACCTGGATGACGACACACCCAAAAACTTCCCAAGGTTTCCCAGTCGCTAACATCGTCACGTTTCCTTCGCGTCCGACACCCGAACTAGAACATTTTTCCCCGTGCGTTAGAACGTTTCCGATAAATTCTTAATTCCGTTTTAAAAATTCTTTGAAATAATTCCTTTCTTAAGAACTCATTATTAATATCCAAAGACTCCAAAACCAAATCAGATTTCAAATAAAAGATTTTCAAGAAAACTTTGAAATAATTAAAATAATCTTTTATTAAAACACATTCACTCTTCTTAGTTTAAAACACTCTAGTTATAAAAATCATTTTCCTGAACCGTTATACAAAATTCAAAACTCTAGAAAATAAAGTTTTAAAACCATATCAAATTGACTTATTACATTTCTAAACTTCAAGGTGTTATCAAACACGAAGGAGAGAAGATCACATAAAAATCTCAAATTAATTTAAATTGTTTAAATCATACCCTTTAAATAAAACATTTTCAATTTATTTAAAATACAAACATAGATTTTTCACATACAAGACTTCACAAACAGAATTCCAAACAATTCACAAAGAACAATCACCTATAATTTCAAGAATTCAAAACATTCACAAACAGACATCATGCAAATATCCATTTTCAATTATTCAAAACCATCCATTAAATCTTATTCTTGATTAATTTAATTATACTTAAGAAAATAACTTAATCTTCTAATTAATTTAACAAAAACCTAATCACACACATGATTAACTAATAAATTTCAAAACCTGAAACCATGGAATTAGTATTACAAAAATTCCTCTTCAAAAAATTAAATCAACTGATTCATTTCCTTTTGTAAAAACCAAAAAGATTTAAAGAACACACATCACTTCCACATATCATCATGCACCTAGGAACATAGTCATAATCCTAAATTATTTCATGAAGACAATTATTCATCTATATGCACATAGTTTGGCCGAATCATACATATATGGTTTTGCAAAGATTTAATGTACAAGTACAAACATACAATCATGAAATCATTTTCCTTTATTTTAACTAAAAACCGTGAAGACACAAAAGAAAATTAACAATCTTCAATTTACTTTCATTAACAGACCCAAGCAACAAATTAAACCACAAAGGATTCACATGTATTTCTTTTGGAAACTTAATTATTTCATGTATGAACTTTTTAAACCTTAAAGTCAATTAACTTTTTCATGCATGCAACCTATATGAGGGACAAGCCTAGCTACCTATTTTTCCTAGTTTGACCAAATAGCAACATGCCTTAAAACAAGGATTTTTAATTTACTTCTTAAACATACAAGGTCATGCATTCACATCAAAACATGTAAAACACACATTATATTATTTATTCACATCAACCTTCACAAAATAAGCCTCAAGTTCACCATTTTATAAAAATCAAGGTTATACTTTAAATTCCAAAAAAAATAACATGCATGTACTTTAAATCATTAGATCTAGCCTTAACACTAACATGTAATCATTTTCTACAAAACAAAAAGCATGGATCTTAAATAAACCAAACATGGCCGAATGGCCTATCACCAAATAAAACATACACAAAAATCTAACACTTAAATCAAATAATGTTTATACTAAAAGAAATCAATTTAAAACTTGTTACTTTAATTCTTTTCCCAAAAACCGAATCATATAAAAAGAAAAACATAATCTTTTCTTGAAAAAAATAACATGCAAGATTAAAGGTTTTAACTTATTTAGTTATCAACAAAAATAATCACATGCATATATTAAGATCATCACAAGTTTAATCATGCAAAACCAAAGATTTACAAATCAAGTTTAGATCATACTTTCATTCATCAAAGAATCATGAAAATACTCATAGATCATGATTTTAACAAAAGATCTAACATGCAAGACTAAAGAATTTCACTTTGTAAATGAACAAGTTTAGATCATGCATTTACTTAACAAATAACCACAAACACACATATAGATCACGGTTTGAACAAGAAAAATAGACATGCAAGGAAGTTTGTTTTTGGTTTCATAAAAATCTTAGTTTACTTTAGATCTTTAAAGTTTTAGTTTGAAAAACATTAGATCCTTTAAGAGAACTCAACCGAAACTCAAAGCACAAGTCTAACATATTACAAATTAAGTTTAAAGTCCTTAAAGTCCAAGATCAAAAGAGAACAACATATAAGCTCATCTTTCAAACCATAAAATGGAACATGCAAGAAGAAAATAATATAGATCTACAAACTAAAAGGGAAAACTAAACTATTACAACTTCTTCTTCTTGGTCTTCGGTTCCTACCATGAAAAGAATTGGTCTTCTAGCTCTTGATCTACAAGGGACAAGGCTTGATCTAGTTGAAATCTCCTCTTCCTCCTCCTACATCACTCTCGGCCACCTCTCTCTCTTTCTCTCTATTTTCTTTTTCTTTTCTTTCTCTAAGAGTAGAATGAGTCTCTTAGAGTTGTATTTGTGTTTGTGTTGGTGTGGAGAAGAAACGAAGTGGGTGAAGAGAAGTGAAATGAGGAAATGAGCCAAGGCTTCTTTAATATATAGACCAATTCACACTTCCCTCTTTGCCCTTAGGTGGGTTCGGCAACAACACAATTGGGAGGGGCGTTTTTGGGCTTCCAATTATTTGCATGGGTGGAATTTATCAAATCGAAGGGGACAAAGTTGCATGGCTAGGCTTTTAGGGGTCAATCTAGGCTTAAGGACTTGTTAGAAAATAGTTAGGGTTCTGCACTTGGTTTGGTTACAACACTAACTTGGTTTTCTATTTGGTTTCTACTTTCTTAATCTTTAAGCTTCTAGAATTCATGCATACACACACACGTACATACATACACACGTATCTATATTTACACACATACACACACCACTTGTAGCATACTCACACACATACATACATACATTTTACATTTTTATTTCTTAATCTTAGTTACTTAAATATTCTAATTATTCAATAATGCAATCAATTCACCATTCACATTCACACAACAATTCTCATGCATCATACAGCAAACACACAACACACACACATGAAATAAAACATACATCACATAAAAATTTTCAAGTCAAACCAATAAATTTATTTTCTTCAAAGCAAATTCTCAAAAATTCGGGTATTTCTTAATTCTGAAAATAAATTTTTGTAAAACAACCCAGAAAAATCTGAAGATTACATTTTCAAAACCTATGTTTCAAGATGATCGTTTTGATATAAAGTTCGTAAAAATCCGAGTTACGATTAAAAAGATACAAATTTTCAAAGATAACAACTCAAAAACTACATTTCAAACAAAAATCACTTTTTAGGAAAAATCACAATTCATTTCTTAAAATCCAATCAACCAAAATCATTCACTTTTCATTTATAAAACATCTAGTTTATAAAACTCCTTGAAAATTATCACTTTATTTCTTATTCACGTAAAATATTTTTCCAAAATCCTTTATAAAACAGAATTTCAGGGTTTATTTTAACAAAATTCGTTCTCGCACGTACGGGAAAAATGCGGGGTGTTACACATAGAGGATGAAACCTAAAATTTCTATGATAAGTAGCATGCTGCAGCATTCTAGTAAAAATTTCCATTGACAAAACAAAAATATGGGCGGATACTGGATCTTCCTGTCTAATTCCTCTAGATCCTGTAAATAAGCAAGATTGCTGGCCATTCACCACAACAGAGTAAGTCACAGTTGATATACAAGCCATAATCCACCCAATGAACTTCTCAAGAAACTTGTAAGCAACAAGCATCTGCTCGATAACACTCCAGCTCAAAGTATCATAGGCCTTCCTGATATCAATCTTCATTAAACATCTTGGTGATGTTCTGCGCCTTCCGTACAACCTAAGCAGGTCCTGAGTAATAAGGATATTGTGCACAATGCTCCTATCTTTAACAAAAGCTGTTTGATTATCCTACACAATGCTAGGCAAAACACAAATAAGCCTGTTACATATAATCTTAGTAATGCATTTATAAATAGAGTTACAGCATGCTATAGGCCTAAAGTCCTTAACGTGACTAGGACTCTCAACCTTAGGGATCATAACCAAGTTAGTTTGGTTAATTTCCCTCAAAATTCTACCAGAAAGGAAGAACTTCTTAACCGCTGCACATATGTCCTCACCAATAACCTCCTAGGCTTTCTTGAAATAACCTGAGCCATACCCATCCGGACCAGGCGACTTGTCATGATGAATAGAGAAAATTGTTGCCTTAACTTCATCATCAGTAACAGGCCTAATAAGGCTTAACTACTGATCCCTGTCTAAAATAGGCCCTTGTCTGATAACACCGTGATCTAATGCCCAAATTAAATTATTAGCCGTAAACATAGTTCTGTAGTAGTCCACAAAAGCATTACTGATACCATCCTGACTCAAAACCAAAACACCTTGATCATTCACAATTTTCAATATCCTGTTCCTGTACTGCCTTTGCTTGATAGAAGTATGAAAAAATCTAGTATTTTGGTCTCCTTCATTAAGCCAAGCTAACTTTGCCTTCTGCCTAAGGAAAGACAAAGTTGCCTGACTCACCATCTGATACTGTATGAGAACATCTTTCTCCTCTGCCTGCAAAGCCACATCAAAAGGTTTTGTAATCAACTCTGTTTGAATGTAATGCAACCTGTCTCTAAGCTCAATCTCCCGCTTGTCAATATTAGCAAACGCCTCCCAATTAAGATTAGAAAGAGGTTTCTTCAGGAGGCGCAGCTTGCAGCACACCTTGTACATGTAACTTCCATCACACTGCATAGACCAAACAACATCAACAATCTGCTCAAACAACCTGTGCTCAGCCCACATCTTGAAAAACTTAAAGCCAGATCTTCTCGGTTGAGATCCTACTCCCCAATCTATGAGAATGGGGGAGTGATCAGATACCCCTGGAAGAGTAAACTCTGTTTCAGCATTCGGCCACTGTAACACTCTCACTTTTATTAGTTTTATTGAAAAGTGGACTTGAAAATTTCTACGAAAATCCGGCAGAGTTTCCTCTGTTTTTCGGACTTTCCCAAAATTCCTTCTTAAAACCTGTTTGTCCAGAATTGTTTAAAAACATAACCAACAACAATTTAATAGTTATAACAGATCCTAATGCCCAAATAATACAAGTTACGGGGCAGGCTACTAATTCATATAATAAATTACATTACATAATTATCCACTCATAATATCTAATAAACATTCCATGTAATGGAATGAAGATCCTGCTCGGCCGGCACTGGTGTATGCTCCACTTGTGTACCTGAAAAATATTAACCACACAGGGGAAGCATCACACAGAACTTAAAAAGAGATTTCTAAGCAGGTATATACGACACACCAAGACCATTCAAGCCTATGCCATACTACTTAACTCATGCTCTTATTTTCCTTTTTACTTCCTAGCTGTTTCCTAATTCTTTTTCTTTTTAATTGTTTCCTTTTAAATAATTCCCAACCTCTAATTATTCTTGTTCCTCACTACTTTCGCTCTATCCTTTTTACCCCTTTTTCCTAATCACCCTAGTTTCTCTATTCACTATCTTTCCAACTAACCTATTACTTTTTCTTCCTTTATCCGTTTCCCATTATTCGTTTATGTTTAGCATTTCCATAATTATTCTCCTTATTTATTTCCTCTAATTCCTATATCCATTCCATTGTTTACCTTCTTATTTCATTTCTCAATGTCCACTCTATTATCCATTTTTCCTTTTCATTACCATTTTCCATTTTTCCTTTTTAATTATTTTCCCCGTTTCCAAATAAATCCCGTTATATCCCCTTACCTTTTTCCTTATTCTTTTCCCTTTTATTTACGGTGTATGTATGTCTCCACCAAATCGAAGGCCTACATACACACACCAATCACAATGTATGTCTCCACCAAATCGAAGGCCTACATACATCGCTTTTCCATTACCATTATCTTATCCAATTTTTATTCCCTGTTTCCCTTATTCATTTCCTTTTATTTACGGTGTATGTATGTCTCCACCAAATCGAAGGCCTACATACATACGCCAATCACGATGTATGTCTCCACCAAATTGAAGGCCTACATACATCGCTTTTCCTTTACCGTTTACCTTATTTTATCCATTATCCTTTCCTTTTTCCTTTTTATTTAGGGTGTATGTATGTCTCCACCAAATCGAAGGCCTACATACATACACCAATCGCGATATATGTCTCCACCAAACCGAAGGCCTACATACGTCGCTTTTCCATTACCGTTTTACCTCTTTATTATTTGGCCACAGGGTCAATACAACCACCTGCGCCGTGCCACAGGGTCAATACAACCACCTGTGACATGTACCATTTTATTTAGGCCACAGGGTCAATACAACCACCTGCGCCGTGCCACAGGGTCAATACAACCACCTGTGACATTTACCATTTTTATTTCCTTTTCCTTTTTATTTACGGTGTATGTATGTCTCCACCAAATTGAAGGCCTACATACATACACCATCGACGATGTATGTCTCCCCCAAATCGAAGGCCTACATACATCGCCCCAGTTTCGTTGTATTGTCTCCCCCAAATCGAAGGCCTACAATACAACCCCAATTTTACGATGTATCGTCTCCCCTAAATCGAAGGCCTACGATACATCACCATATTTATCCAATATTAATCGTCCATATATTTGTCATTATTTTGTCTACCAATTCCGTTTAACTTTTACCTGATTTTACCACATACAATATACTTTAATTCTCTTTACTCTCATTTGTTCATTTCTAATTTATTTCCCTATTCACCATTTCTATTCTTTTGCCACACCCTACCAATCTAATTAATTAGTTATTCTGCTACTTACCTTTTTATTCATCACTATTTGTTTCCCCTATTTACTCCATCTATCTTTCTCCATTATTAGCAGGTTACCCTAAGGTTCGTTAGCAATTAACATTTCCCCCGGTCCTAGCGATAGATATAACTACCCAGAAATACACCCCTTAAGGACTGGTAATGAAACCCCTTACCTCAATCGGTGATAGTGAGGGGTAACCTTAAGCTGGCGCTTTACTCCCCGACTCATGCTTTAGCTCGGCTCCATCTGGATCCTAAGCTTCCCTAATCCTTGATTCCAAGCACGGTGGGGACAATTGATCTCGATCACGGTGACGGTGTTGCTCTTCGACACTGGGAGGAGAGAGAGAGAAAGCTTGTGGGAGAGAGAGAGAGAGAGGGGTCGAAGTCAAGGGAAGAGAAACAAAGGGGAGAGGGAGAGGTCTTGATGATGGTGGTGGGGGATAGTGATGGTGGCTCGTGGTGGAGTGGCGGTGGCGGTCGGAGATGGCGGCGGCCGGTTGGTGGAGGGTGAGAGGGGAGGAGAGAGAGCCAAGTGAGAGAAAGAGAGAGATCTATGGAGTGGAGGAGAGGGAAAGAGAGAGGAAGAGAAGGCTATGGTGGTGGTGGTGGCTCTGGGCGGCGGTGATGGTGGCCGTCGGAGTCGGAGGAGGAAGGGAGGTCGAGTGGAGAGAGAAAGTGGAGTTGGAATGGGGGTTTCAACCCCCAAAACCCGACTTTATTGTTTCAGGTCGAGGGAATTTCGCTTAAGCGAACTCGAATCGTGCTGCCACTGAAGCTGTTTCGCTTAAGCGAAATATTTTCGCTTAAGCGAAATGAGCAGCTACTGCTGTTTCATTTTTCTATTTTCCTTCCATTTCCTTCCGAACTTCAAACCTCCATAACTTCTTCGTTCACCGTCGGATCTTGCTCAAATTTGACGAGTAACTTCCTAAAAATCATACCTTCATATCCAACGGTGGAAATTTTGTTTTGAGTCCTAAATCTTTTATTTTGATTTTCTAACCTACGTTATGTTTTAACACCGAATTATCTATTTTTCTGGCCTGTTCCAAATTCCAATTTGATGCTCCTTTCTTTTCTAAATCATTATTATTATTATTAATCTTTTCTAATGCTTGTGCACTTATTTTAATACCTATTTATGGCTTTATTTATATTAACCCTATTATCCCAGATTATTATTAATTCATTTGTATCTAGGTTTAAAATTTGGGATGTTACAGCCACTACATACACCAATAATCATTGACAAGAGCGCTATCAAGTTTACAATAGATTCTATCCTGTTGATCTTGCTTATTGCACCATGTGTAATAACAACCCCTGTATCTCATATCAACCAACTGACAAGAGTGTACACAGTCATTAAATCAGCTAATAAAGTAACATCCATAGGCAAACTTGTAACATCCCGATTTTTAGTTCCAAATTTAATTAGGATAATTCTACGTGAAATTAATGGAAATCATAATAATAAGAGGGTTGAAGTGTAGTGGATCGGACCTCGATCCGACCTATCCTATCCTAGCCGACCAATGCACGACATCCAGAGTCACAAGCCAAGCTCATAACGCTTCTCACACCTCGGCTGTAATCAGCCGACCTCAACAAGTCGCTTCGTGTCAGCTGATCATAAGTAGTACCTAGCCTTCTCGGGTTTAAAGTATTGTTGGGTTTGGCCTCAAAATCTCGAGAGGGGGGGGGGGAGTGAATCGAGTTTTATTAAATTATTGCAAAAACCCTTATAAATTAAAAATTGTTTTGCGTTGGAGAGATTAGACGTTTGAGAAGGAGAGCGAAATCGATTGATAAAAAATTAAGAGTAGCGCAGAAACGTAAATAAATGAAATATGCGGAAATTAAAAGAGATAGGGATAGAAAAGCTTGCACGGGAAATTTTATACTGGTTCAGCCTTCCCGTCGACAGGCCTAGTCCAGTCCCCAAGCGACCCGCTTGAGAGTTCTATAACCAGCAATTGAGCCGCACCCAATTACAGCTGAGAGAACCCCGCACACTACTAGGAACCTCCGTTCGCTAGGGGCCTCAACAACACACAGCAGGGTTCCTCACCCTACGAACGCCTCAACGTTCAACTATGGGATTCTATCCCTAACCACTAAGGTTGAGTACAATTGAATGAGAGTGATTACAATAAGTTTCACGGGTTCTCAAAAACACAGATACAACAATTCAAAGCTCTACGATAATGAAGTTGTCTTTTGAAGTCTAAGGGCCAACAAGAGTCTCTTTGAGTTCTTCAAAAAGTATGAACGTGATTTTCAGAGAGAAGAAAAGAGAAAAGAAGAACGTGTATGATCAGATGAAAGAATGAATGAATGAAAATCCTTGTTTCTAATGTTGGAGTGATTTTAATTTAAAGAATAAAACTTTTCTAAATCAAAAAGATTTAAACTAACAAATTAAAATCAAAACAAAATAAAATAAGATTTTGAAATAAGTTTTAAAATCAAAACTAAATCAAAATTATTTAAGAAATAAAATTAAGATTTGATTCTTAAAATGAATAAGGAAATAATTCAAATTTAAAATCAATTTTGAATTTTGTAAAATAAATCAGAATCTTATATATAAAAACAAATTGGAAATAAATCAAAATGATTCTGACACGTTTTTCAATAAAAGTTGAAGTAAACGATTACTTTATGAAGGTAATCGATTATTCCTTCAAAAATAGAAACTTTTAAATTCTTTTGAAAAAACTAGTAATAGATTAGAACAATAATATTTAATCGATTACACCACCCCTGTTCATTATATGATGCAACTCATTTAATCGATTATCACTCATCAAATAATCGATTACTGAGCCTCTGATAATTGTATGATGCAACATCATGTAATCGATTACTACAAGACATGTAATCGATTACTTTGTCTCAGGAAAATATATGATGCAACAATTTTAATCGATTACTTGATCCAGGTAATCGATTACTCTAATACAGAAAGTAATGGATTAGCAAAGTTCACTTAATCGATTACAAGCTCTCTGATTTTTCTATGATGCAACAAAGTTAATCGATTATCTTAGGCAGGTAATCGATTACTCCTTCCTGCATAACATAAAAATATACAGAGTTTTGTTTCATCAAGTATTTCCACAAAAACTACTTGTCCTTTAACTGAAAAACTCATTGTCCTTTTAAACTCATTAAGAACAGAAACTTCATTACCTTACAAATGTGTCCTAAGGGAAAAGGCTTCTATACTTATATCTTGTTTGATTCTTCAACTTGAACTTGAAGGAACTTGTGAGCTTGAATCTTGAGTTTTTTTGTTATCATCAAAACATTTGCTTGAATATATCTTGAAGTCCATGAGAGTTTGAAGCATGTCTTCCAACAGTAGCTTGACTTCCAACACTCCCCCTTTTTGATGATGACAAACTCCTATTCTGATCTATTCTCGAATATCTGCATCACAAGTGTTATACAATCAATATATATATATATATATGAAAATTATCCTTCTCTAGAACAATATTTAAAAAAATGAATCAAAACATCATCTCACAGCATCTCCCCCTGTATTGATGCATAAAACATCAAATATTTTCAATATCATCATCAGAATATTTCTCCCCCTTTTGTCCTCATCAAAAAGAGTGTGCTAACTCCCCCTGAAACACTGAGTAAACACATTAATAATAACAAGGGAGATAAAATAATCACATATTTAAAACAGGTGAGAGGCAGAAGTTAAACCAATTTCTCTACGAATAAAAAAGAAATTTTCTTTTGGAAGCGGTTTCGTAAAGATATCAGCTAACTGCCGCGAAGTATCAACATACTCAATAACACAATCACCTTTTTGAATATGATCACATATGAAATGGTGACGAATCTCTATGTGTTTAGTGCGAGAATGTTGCACAGGGTTTTTGGTAATACTAATTGCACTTGTGTTATCACATTTTATGGGAATGTGATCTAGACTTACACCAAAGTCTAGGAGTTGTTGTTTTAACCATAAGATTTATGCACAACAGCTACCCACAGCGACATATTCAGCCTCAGCTGTGGATAGGGCTACACTAGACTGTTTCTTGCTAGCCCATGATACTAATGAATTACCTAGGAGGTGACAAGTGCCGCTTGTGCTTTTCCTATCTACTTTGCACCCAGCAAAATCAGAATCGGAATACCCAACAAGGTTATAAGAGGAACCTTTGCGGTACCATAAACCCATATCAGTTGTGCCAGAAAGATATTTCATAATGCGTTTAGCAGCAACCATGTGCGTTTCTTTTGGATTCGCTTGAAAACGAGCATATAAACATACGCTAAACATAATATCCGGCCTACTTCCTGTTAAATAGAGAAGGGATCCGATTATACCTCGATATTTAGTGATTTATACAGATTTACCTCCTTCGTCTTTATCCAGATAGCAAGATGTTCTTATTGGTGTAGCTACTGCCTTGGCCTTATCCATGCCGAATCGTTTCAATAGTTCCTTGCAGTATTTTGTTTGGCTAATGAAAATTCCATCCTTTTCTTGTTTGATTTGCAGTCCTAGAAAGAAGTTCAGCTCGCCCATCATAGACATCTCGAATTCCTCCTGCATCATACTTGAAAAATCCTTGCAAAGGGTTTCATTAGTAGCACCGAAAATAATATCATCTACATAAATTTGAACTAAAAGAATGTCCTTTCCTTTCTTTTTGATAAAAAGCGTGTTATCAACCTTCCCTCTTTCAAAATCATTTTCAAGTATAAACTTGCTCAGACACTCATACCACGCTCTAGGAGCTTGTTTGAGTCCGTACAGTGCCATTTTCAGTTTAAAAACATAATCGGGGTGTTCAAAATTTTCAAATTCGGGAGGTTGACAAACATACACTTCTTCATTAATAAAACCATTATGAAAGGCACTCTTTACGTCCATTTGATATAATTTAAAGTCTAAAATGCATGCAAAAGCTAAAAGCAACCTAATGGCTTCCAACCTAGCAACAGGGGCAAATGTTTCCTCATAATTTATCCCCTCTTCCTTGTTGTAACCTTGTGAAACTAGCCTATCTTTGTTTCGAACAATTAAACCAGCCTCATCATGTTTGTTTTTATAAATCCATTTAATTCCAATAATCGGATGAGAATCAAGCCTAGGAACAAGTTCCCAAACCTGGTTTCTTTCGAACTGGTTTAATTCTTCTTGCATAGCCAGTAATCAATGTTCATCAAGTGTAGCCTCGGAAATATTTTTTTGCCTCCACTTGAGAAACAAAAGCAAAATAGTTGCACATATTGCTAATAGAATTGCGAGTACTTACACCTTTTGTGATATCACCTATGATTTGGTCAATTGGATAGTGCCGTGATGTTCTCCATTCCTTAGGCAAATCTGAATTAAGCTCCAAGGAATGTTCTTGATCTTTATCCTCAACTAATTCATTTGGCTTTTCATTGCATTTGGATTGATCCTTTTCTTTTGCATTGGACTCTTCATCCTCATCAATGTAAAAATCTCCAAGGATACTTGAAATGTCATTAACAGATACCTTTCCCAGCTTTCTGGGATCAGATTCATCAAATGATACGTGAATAGATTCTTCAATAGTATTACGAGATTTATTGTAAATCCTATAAGCTTTGCTCGATACAGAATATCCAAGAAATATGACCTCATCAGCTCTAGCCTCAAAACTTCCTAGATTGTCTCTACCATTATTATGCACAAAACATTTACATCCAAAAACACAAAAATGAGAAATATTTGGTTTTCTCCCTTTGTACAGCTCATAGGGGGTTTTCTTTAAAATAGGCCGTATCAAAACACGGTTCATAACATAACAAGCTGTACTCACTGCATTGTCCTAAAAACATGCAGGCAAATTCATGTCATTAAGCATTGTTCTTGAAAGCTCTTTTAATGAACGATTTTTCCTCTCCACAACCCTGTTTTGCTCCGGAGTTCTTGGAGCTGAAAAATAATGCTTAATTCCATGTTTTTCGCAAAATTTTTCAAAAAATTGATTTTCAAATTCTCCACCATGATCAGTCTTAATGGATGCAATGCTCAAATGCATTTGATTTTGAACAATCTTAGCTAGCTTTTTAAATTCATGGTATGGATCATTTTTATGAGTAATGAATAATGTCCATGTATACCTAGAATATTCATCCACAATAACTAGACAATAATAGTTGCCACCAAAGCTTTTTGTTTGACAAGGTCCAAAAAGATCCATATGTAAAAGTTCCAAGGGCCTTTGAGATAAAACAAGATTTTTAGAAGGAAAAGATGCCCTTGTGAGTTTTGATTTTGAACACGGATCACATTTTTCAGAAATAGAAAAAATTTGCTTTGGCAAACCAAGTACTAAGTTTTTAGAAGAAATTTTGTTCAAATGATTCATGTGGATGTGACCTATTCTACGATGCCATAGCCACGACTCATCCTCTTTACTTAATAAACATTTAGCATCATTTGAGGGTATCGAGTTAAAATCAATTACATATACATTGTTTATCCTGCGAGCAATTAGCTTTATAAGATTATCAACTTTACCCTCGATAATACATCTATCAGAATCAAATATAACCCTATTGCCCTTATCACATAACTGACTAATACATAGAAAGTTATGCTTTAGGCCTTCAACATGTAAAACATTTTCTATGCAAGGGTTAGGAGGAATACCTATTTTACCCACTCCAAGAATCTTTGCTTGGTTGTTATCTCCGAAAGTCACATGTCCTTGGTCCCTTGGAACAAGATGCGAAAATTTAGATTTGTCTCCCGTCATATGTTTCGAGCATCCGCTGTCCAAGTACCACCACGATTTCCTTTCTTACGGAGTAACCTCATTTCCATGTGCCATCAAGCATAAGTTGGCTGTTTCTTCTTGTTCGTCTGAATCCTCATTCGAACTTCCTTCATTGTCTAGCCATGCCAGGTATGCTTGCTTTCCTTTCCTTGGATTGGAAGTGCTTCTTTCTGAATTTTCTTTCTTTTTCAACTGGTAGCACTCCGCTCTGATGTGTCCAGGCTTGCCACATTCATGACATGTAATGGATGATCCTCCACCTTTGTTGTTGTCTTTTCTGTTTTGGGAGTTGAAGTTGATTTTCTTCCTCAGAAACTTCCAAAACTTTTTGACCAGACGTCCTATGTGTTCGTCATTGATCAGTTCTTTGTCCGAGTCACTTTCAATTGCTGGTGCTTCAGCTTTGAATGCCAGACTTTTGACCTTTTTGCTCTCCTCTTCGTGTTGAGCCAATCTTTTCAGTTCACTTTCATGCTCTTGTAGCTTTCCGAAGAGAGTTGCCAGCGTCATAGTTGAAAGATTTCTTGACTCAGCAATTGCCGTCACTTTGGGTTGCCATTCTCTTCCCGAACACCTTAGAACTTTGTTGATGAGATCCTCATTGGTGAATTTCTTCCCCAATGTTGTTAATTGGTTGACAATCATCGTGAAGCGTTTTTGGATCTCCTGGATTGTTTCTCCATCTTTCATTCTGAATAAGTCATATTAACCTGTTAGAGTGTTGATTCTCGACCTTTTCACTTCAGTTGTACCTTCATGTGTGACTGCTAATGTATCCCACATTTGCTGCGCAGTCTCACATGTAGATATCTTGAAAAACTCATCATAGGTGAAAGCAGATGTTATAATATTTTTCGCTTTCAAATCGTAATGGACTCTACGTTCCTCCTCCTCCATCCACTCAGCCATAGGCTTTTCGACAGTGTTACCATTAACTACATGGGTAGGAACATAGGGACCATTTACGACCGCATCCCAAACCTTTAATCCAACTCCTTGAATAAAAATTTTCATACGGGCTTTCCAATATGCGTACCCTACCCCATCAAACATGGGAGGACGGTATAGAACTCCCTTCACCACCAAACAGAGAGTTTGAAGCCATACTCTTGAGACGGTGAAGTCTTAACACAAGAGACTAGCTCTGATGCCAATTGTTGGGTTTGGCCTCAAAATCTCAAGAGGGGCGATGAATCGTGTTTTATTAAATTATTGCAAAAACCCTTATAAATTAAAAATTGTTTTGCGTTGGAGAGATTAGACGTTTGAGAAGGAGAGCGAAATCGATTGATAAAAAATTAAGAGTAGCGCGGAAACGTAAATAAATGAAATATGCGAAAATTAAAAGAGATAGGGATAGAAAAGCTTGCACCAGAAATTTTATACTGGTTCAGCCTTCCCGTCGAAAGGCCTAGTCCAGTCCCCAAGCGACCCGCTTGAGAGTTCTATAACCAGCAATTGAGCCGCACCCAATTACATCCGAGAGAACCCCGCACACTACTAGGAACCTCCGTTCGCTAGGGGCCTCAACAACACACAGCAGGGTTCCTCACCCTACGAACGCCTCAACTTTCAACTATGGGATTCTTTCCCTAACCACTAAGGTTGAGTACAATTGAATGAGAGTTGTAACATCCCAAATTTTAAATCCGAAGATAAATAAATAAATATTAATTAGAATAATTAAAAATTAAAATAACAAACCACAAATAGGTATTCCAAATGAGAATTCTAGTATTAGAAGAAAATACTATTAATAATACTAAGCGAATTAGAGATGAAAGGAGCGTTAAATCGAAGTTAGGATCGGGCCAGAAAATAGATAATTCGATAATAAACATAATAACGAGAGGGAAAGTTAAAATAAAAGATTTAAGACTCCAAACACAATTTCCACCGTTGGATATGGAGATATGATTTTTAGGAAGTTGCTCGTCAAATTTGAGCAAGATCCGACGGTGAACGAAGAAGTTATGGAGGTTTGAAGTTCGGAAGAAAATAGAAGAAAAATAGAAAAATAAAATAGCAGTATCTGATCATTTCGCTTAAGCGAAAGTGATCCAGTGGCAACATAGAAGAGGTTCGCTTAAGCGAACGGATTTTGCTTAATCGAAAAACGTTCGTGTCCATTACTGAAGGCCGTTCGCTTAAGCGAAAATAGCTCGAGTGGCTTTAAATCGAGGGGAAACCCTATTCTTCAACGACTCTCCCCCTTTGTTTCTCTCTCCTCCTCCGATCCTCCTTCTTCCTCCCTCCTCCACGGCCTCCACCGCCGCCCTAAGCCGCCCACCGTGGCCACCCTTCTCACTCCCTCAAACCGTCTCTCTCTCCCTCTCTTGTTCTCTCTCCCTCCTTCCCTCACCAACTCTCTCTCTCTCCTCCCCACTCACAGCCGCCACCTCCGGCCGCCACCGCCAAGGACCCCCGCCACTGTCAAGACCTCTCCCTCTCCTTGTTTCTCTTCCCTTGACTCCGATCTCTCTCTCTCACCCACAAGCTTTTTCCCTCTCCCTCTCCACACACACACACCGCCGCCCCTCACCACCACAGCCGCCACTCGCGGTGGTGACCACCACCATCACCAAACCACCATAGCCTCTCCCTCTTCCTAAGCTCTCCCTCTACCACGAGCTCTCTCTCCACGGATCTCACCGCGCCGTTACCGGTCCGTGATCGTGTCGGGCTCGTGTCGGGAACCTCGAAGCTCGAAGCTCTTGCCTCGGTCCAGCCGCGATCGTTCCCGCTAACGAGGAGCAACGCCGACGCCGTCATCGTCGCCGAGCTAAAATCCAGGTTCTATTTAAAAAGCCCGAGGTAAGAGGGTTCGCGTTACCTTTGCTTAAGAAGTAAATTCTAGGATGCTATAGTGGTAGCTAGGAATAGAGTAATTAAAAGTATGTTAATGAACCGTAGGGTACCCCCGTTGATATAGATAAAGTAAATAAAATTGTGACAAGAAACCACACCCGGAATGGATAAGCGGGTTTGGGACATTGAGATAGCTAATATAAAACAAAATGTGGGAAATTATAAAGTAAAAGCTATAGGGGAGGTAAAGAAACAAAAAGGGTAAAAGAGAGTCTAGAACAAGGAATAAGGAATGCATGCGGAGTAAAGTAAAGAATAGAAATAAAATGATGAATTAAGATTTAATATAAAATAAGGAAAACGATAAGCGGGTTTACGAAAAGATAAGAAAACTAAGAGAGAGTACATTATGAGGGAAGTTGGAGTGAAATAATTGAAAAGTCCGATTAAGAGAATAGAGCGATTAAAACTAATATAGTTAATGGAATAGGAACAATGAATTGGGTAATTGATTGAGATAGGGAAACTGAGAAATAACTAAGAATTAGTAACAAGAACTAGAATATACTATATTTGACCGTAATAATTAGAGTTGGATAAGACTGGGGAAAACTAACAAAGAGAAAAAGAATGAAGTAGAAAACGTAGAAAATGTGATAAGTGATAAATGAGGATAAAGGCTAAAAGGTTTAGATGAGTATAAAAGAATTATTTAAATTACAAGAAAAAGAAAAGGAAGAAAAGAAGAAAAAGGAAAAGAAAGAAGGATATTGAAAAGAGTGAAAAGTAAATAATGTAATAATAAATCTATTAATAAAGAAATGAGAGAAAAGAGCAAAGTACAATGAATCAAAAAAGGAGAAAAGACATATAATTAAGAAAAAGGAAAAAAAGAGAAAAGAAAGAAAAAGAAAGAGAAAGCAAGATAAGATAATGAAAGCCCGATGCGAGCCTAGGAAGGCGTATCGGTATAGATGCGAGTCTAGGAAGGCGTGTCGATTAAAAATGAAAAATGGAAGTCCGGTACGAGCCTAGGAAGGCGTATCGGCATCGGTGCGAGCCTAGGAAGGCGTGTCGATTAAAAAGATTAAAAAAGAGAATAAAAGTCCGGTGCGAGCCTAGGAAGGCGTATCGGCATCGATGCGAGGCTAGGAAGGCATGTCGATTAAAAAGAAAAAAAAAGACGATTAAAAAGAAAATAAAAGTCCGGTGCGAGCCTAGGAAGGCGTATCGGCATCGATGCGAGCCTGGTAAGGCGTGTCGATTAAAACGAAAAAGAATGGAAAGGAAAATGGATAAGAAAAGGAAACGGTTGATGGTCTTTTGGACTCAGTCATGATAAAGATAAAGGGCTGATGGTCTGTTGGACTCAGTCACCAGGAAAAATAAAATGATAAAGAAAAGGAAAAAGAAAAGAAAAGAAAAAGTAGAAATGATTAGAGAACTGTTAGAAAATCAACAATTAAAAGAATGCGAGAATAAGTGAAAACTAAAAGAGTTTATTTATGTGAATTAATTGTGAATAAAATATATTAATAATTAAGTAGGCTTAGTTATTTGCTATGTCTTCTTTTAGAATTTATCTTTTTAAGTTCTGTGTAATGCTACCCTTCTTGATATCATTTTACAGGTACGGAAGCGGAGCTTACACTGTTGCGGGCCGAACTGGAAACTCTCCACCACGTGGAGTGTATTTATGATACTCTGAGCGGATTTTATTATTAAAACTGTTATTTTTTGTAATTTAATATGCGTAGTAATTGTATGCCCTAAATTTGTACTAATTGGGCTTTAGGATCTGATCTGGTTAATGAACTATTATGTTTTAAGTTTTTAAATATTCTGGATTGACAGGTTTTAAGAAGAGAATTTTTGGGAAGTCCGAAAAACAGAGGAAACTCTGCCGGATTTTCGAAAAACATTTCATAGGAAATCAAATTTAAAAATGAATTTTCAAACTCTGATTTTATTAAAATTTAAAATTAACTAATTAAAGTGAGGATGTTACAAGAGTGATTACAATAAGTTTCACGTGTTCTCAAAAACACAGATACAACAATTCAAAGCTCTAGGATAATGAAGTTGTCTTTTGAAGTCTAAGGGTCAACAAGGGTTTCTTTGAGTTCTTCAAAAAGTATGAACGTGATTTTCAGAGAGAAGAAAAGAGAAAAGAAGAATGTGTATGATCAGATGAAAGAATGAATGAATGAATGAAAATCCTAGCTTGTTGCTAATGTTGGAGTGATTTTAATTTAAAGAATAAAACTTTTCTAAATCAAAAAGATTTAAACTAACAAATTAAAATCAAAACAAAATAAAATAAGATTTTGAAATAAGTTTTAAAATTAAAACTAAATCAAAATGATTTAAGAAATAAAATTAAGATTTGATTCTTAAAACGAATAAGGAAATAATTCTAATTTAAAATCATTTTCGAATTTTTTAAAATAAATCAGAATCTTATATATAAAAACAAATCTGGAAATAAATCAAAATGATTCTGACACGTTTTTCAATAAAAGTTGAAGTAAACGATTACGTTATGAAGGTAATCGATTATTCCTTCAAAAATAGAAACTTTTAAATTCTTTTGAAAAAACTAGTAATCGATTAGAACAATAATATTTAATCGATTACACCACCCCTGTTCATTATATGATGCAACTCATTTAATCGATTATCACTCATCAAATAATCGATTACTGAGCCTCTGATAATTGTATGATGCAACATCATGTAATCGATTACTACAAGACATGTAATCGATTACTTTGTCTCAGGAAAATATATGATGCAATAATTTTAATCGATTACTTGATCCAGGTAATCGATTACTCTCATACAGAAAGTAATGGATTAGCAAAGTTCACTTAATCGATTACAAGCTCTCTGATTTTTCTATGATGCAACAAAGTTAATCGATTATCTTAGGCAGGTAATCGATTACTCCTTCTTGCATAACATAAAAATATCCAGAGTTTTGTTTCATAAAGTATTTCCACAGAAACTAAGATAGAAAAACAGATTTTCATGAAAACACATTTTCTTCTTCTTTAACTGAAAAACTCATTGGCCTTTTAAACTCATTAAGAACAAAAACTTCATTACCTTACAAATGTGTCCTAAGGGAAAAGGCTTCTATACTTATATCTTGCTTGATTCTTCAACTTGAACTTGAAGGAACTTGTGAGCTTGAATCTTGAGTTTGCTTGTTATCATCAAAACATTTGCTTGAATATAGCTTGAAGTCCATGAGAGTTTGAAGCATGTCTTCCAACACTAGCTTGACTTCCAACATAAAGGACTTTGAACCGACCCGTTAGCATTGAGCTCATGAGAACCGACCTCATTTTGTTTTACACCCCTTCGTAGTGGCCAGCCGATCACATCGAGCCGCTTCGCGTCGCACGATCATACACACTTACCTCAGCAATATCCTGTCGACCACAACAAGTCGCTTGGTGTCAACGGATTATATGTTCGGCCTCTTATCGGCCATTGGGAGGCCACACCGACCTCGCACCGATGCCAAGATATCTCGGCCTCCGCATGCCTAGCATCACGTTAGAGAGGCTAAACCGATCTCGCACCGACGCAACGTATCTCGGCCTCTTCACGCCGAGCATTTCGCTTTACCTATCTCATTCCGAGTGGGTGCCTCCAGGATCCAAGCACCGAGATCCTAACACAGTCCCCATGACTCCAGTCCGATCGACTCGATTGTACGATGACCAGTAGCACTCAATTTACGAGCACCGACCACGATCTGGTCGGATTCATAACACACCGAGATGGGGACACTTAAGGGAGTTACAAGCTTTCGGGATTGAGGCCGAGCACCAGCACCAAAAATAGATGACTCTTACAGCGTTTGTCGCGCCCAGGCACACCATTTACCTCGGTCAAGCGCCCGTGTTAGTATGGGCAATTCCCTAGCCATACGTTTTTGGCTTCCTCAAGAAGCCAACAAACCACCACCACTCATTTTCTATCTCTCAAGCAAGTCATGATATAAAGATAAAAAAAACAAAACAAATAGCAACACCATACACACCCACGCATATCAACTTCATCTTTTCCACTTTCTCTCTCTAGGGCTTGAGAACCCCATCATCGTCATCTTCCAAAACCTCACGAACCAACAACAACCATCATCAAAAACATCATGATCATCATCAAGCTTAACTCTTGAGCATAAATACAAGCCCCATATCACCATAATACTTTCTTCCTCTCAAGTCTCTCTCTCTCCTCCCCATGGATTCTTCAAGCTTCACACCTATGGAAGTTCTTAAACACTTGTGCCTTACTAAGATCAAGTGAACGTGTAACACCCCAATTTGGACATAGAATTTTAGCCAAAAATTTGCACCATTTTTTTTATAAACAATATTTATTTTCTAACTTCTTAACAAAAAGGATTTTCATTATCTTAGTTTACCTTTTGAAATAACTTAATTTACAAAATATCCTTTCATACCATTCTATTCCAAACTGAGACATTACAAAACACCTTTCCAAAAACAACATTATTTTTCTCTAATGGTTTCCTTGAAAAACAGTTAGTTATTAAAATTTGCAGTAATATCATTGATACAAAGATTTTACTAAATAGACATTTTATTAAAATGGTCATTACCTAAAAAGGCATGACATTGATTACAATGAAGATTTAAAACAAAAGAGTTTATGCCAATACTAAAGAGTACATTAGTCTTATCAGAGTAGACTCAATCTACTTAAATCTTATGACAAACATAAAACTACTCCCAACAGCAGGTGCCTCCACTTGTCCTTCTTCTTGAACTTCCTCCTCATCAGGTTCCCATATCTCCAAGTCTTCCTGAAAATCATCAAGCTCCCAAATAGCTGCATCTTCATTCAATTCCTTATTCAGTATCTCCATGTCCTGCTTAACCTCCCAATTCCCAAAATCTTCCAAAGATGCTACTCCGCTATTCGAAATATCTTTCCGACACATAACGGGATCTGCCATCTGTAGACATCATTCCCAATGTCCACAGAGAAGGGGAAAACAGAGAGAGTAAGAGATCTGAACAATATAATCGTCGATGGCATGGGCTTACTCTAAGGGTCACACTAGGATACAACAGGCATAAACAACATAGATACACAGATTTCATCATGCTTCATCATAACAGTATATTCATTTCATAATGATACTCTTTTCATTATTCTCATAATAGATTCAAATGTTTTATTACAATCTTTGATAAATTTCTCAATTCTCTTATCTGGAACCATAACATAGCTGTCAATGATTTAGGGAGGGAAATCATTGAAGCGAAGGGTAAGTCAGCACACACGATACATCTCCTCCTCCATATCCAACCACAACCTAGTTCGGAAAGAAGATGGGACGCACAGGAATCCTAACCACACAGGCATCAAGTGTCAAAGGGTACGTACCAGCTGCAACCACGCTCTGTTGGCCAACAAAAACAAAAGTGGACCACGTTCTGTTGGTCAATACATAAGAAAATCGATGACCTTTAGCCTTGATTCAGATTCCCTCTCACCATCTCCGATTTGCTCAAGGGGGTGATAGTACTTTCTCTAGTTGATCGTGTAGTCCTTGCTACGACCATGTCCAACAGTAGGAAGACACGTCATTGTAGTCTTGTCCTACCTAGAGAAGCACTCGAGGCTTCTTGACATTTCACCGTCCTTGCCTTCCCCTATCACAATCACCACTCGAAGATACACTGGTCTCCAAGTATATGGTATCTTTCCTCTCCACTACTTCTCTCTTAGCGCGGAGTTAGAAATGTTTAAAGCTTTTGAATCTTTTAAATCTTTTGTCTTTTATTAACCTAGTTTGGTCGACCCATTCTAAGCCTCACTTCTAACGGACCTCGACCTCTAAGGGTAACAGCAAACACCTCCCTATGGTACAGTGGATTCCAAAAGACATGTAACCACGACACAGTCATCCACGTGGCCAGTCACTTAAAGGGGATATACAACAAAGATTATTGTGTCGTTCGCACCATCACTGTACACTAATATGTTTTCAAGTCTCCACAAAATTAATAATTCTCATAATTTCTTTTCATATTTCATCAAAATATACCAAGTCCTTTCCATAGGACAACCGTTCAAATATATCAATTAATTCTTTCATAGGATAAATCATGATTTCATAAACATATCCAAATACATTTGATACTCTATCACATGTTCTCTTATCATTTTCAAGATCAGCAGCATAACTTTAAATTATACAACATGTCATATCAAAATAAAATCAAACAATCAATATAAAGTTACTGTCGCAACGTAGAACGACTAAGCACACCACAATCAATTGTCGTCTCGTATCTTGATGTGTAACTTTGGATTCCGACTTTTGAGATGGTCGAAATCACCCTAATGTTACCTTAGTGCCATTGTGTCTTAAGATAGCTACTCTCTCACCTGGATGTGAAGCTAGAGACCACTAATTCTGATTACCCGTCTTTGCTTCACTCGAACCTTAAACATTGATAATACAATTCAAAGGACCAATCAATTATACATTCACAGAACGATAACATAAACCAATTGAATCATTTTTCAAAATACATAGAAAAATCGTAGATCATAAAATAATTTTAGTAACTTAAAACCTCTTGGAAAACCAAAAACAGATTACTGCATCAGTAAAATCACTTTTTCTTTTAGCTTTTAAAATCATGAAAACCTTTTCCAAAAATAATATATCTTTTGGAACTTTATTATCACCTCTCAAAAATAAATTCCAAAATTTTAATTACTCAAAAACTCATCTCTAACTATCTTATAACAACTACCATTTGCAGATAAATTATACAGCCAGAGTTAAAATCATTTTAGACAATCATTTTCAAACATTACTTCCATATTTTAACTTAATATCTCAAAACATTTTCAAAACGATTCGAAAACTCATTTTAAACACGCCATAAACTTAACATGTAACTAAATATATAATACTTGGTCACTCATATTTTATTTGCATAAAAATCATAACCAAAAACTTATATAACAACTACCAAGTTATCACTATCATAAACAAACTAAACTACATTACTCTAACTTGATGCAACATTTTTAAGAAATTGGGACAGAAACTAATATCCATTTAAAAATCATTTTTATCACATAAACAAGAAACCCAACACAAACAAATATCCCAAATTAGAACTCATGCATTTTTCCAAATAAAAAATAATTATTTGAGCTAATGCAACTTAATAGATTTTATGGACAACATGCAATACAAGTACAAAAAGTCACTTTTTTCCTAGTTACAATACACAAGTCCTATTATCTAAATGCATTTAAAATCCACATAACAATGCAAAGAACAATACAGCAAACTAAAACAGAGTTGCATCTATTCAAATTTACCCAAAAATGCCTCTTTTCAATTTATTACAAAAGATACAGACATCGGGGTCTAAAATAAAATCAAACTAGATAAAATAATATTGTTACTTTATAAAAACACATACTTCCAAGCTACACTTTATAATATACACATATATAAAATCAAACATCACAAACACATACAGAAGTTATAATTTGGGACCCATCGTCCAAATAAAATTATTATTTTCGAGAATAAAATTAATTTGTCAGAATAGTTTATTTTCTATGAAGACATAAAGTTTGTTTCATGCATACACATCAATAAACACAATATATCCAGCATATAATCACTTAGACAATTAGGAATTTAACAAAAATCGTTCCTTCCTCTCATATTAAATTCGGTCCTAATAAAAATAAAATAAAAACAGTAATAACAATTTATAAACATATATAACATATTTCTATACTCTTCCTAACTTTAGAACATTTAATCTAAACACAAAATTAAATTAAAATAAACACTTATAGGATAAAAACCCATTTTTGGACAGCATAAGCTTTAAATCTCAAAAATCACTTTTCTCTCAAACGGTTAATGTAAAAATCATGCCACTTTTTCCTATAGCTTAATTACTAGCTCTATTATAAAAATAACATCAAGTTTGATTTAATTAAATAATTTAAGCTTGTTGGACAGCCATATCAAAACAGGTTGCATTTATTCAAAAATCAATATTCTACAAGTTCTAACACATACACCTAAAGACATATAATCTAAAGACTCCAAATAAACTCAACTTAGAAAAATAATCATGTTTTTCTTATTTACATCAAATCTGAACAGTAACTTAAATTTCCAGAAAATAAATATTTTATTCATCTCAAAACTTATATTTTCATACTATAAATTATGCTAAACACATATACACATAAACACATCACAAATACACATAAAAATACACCTTTAAATCACACACCTTTATTAAAATAAAATTTTCCAGAATCAAAATAAATTTTCCAGAATTATTTCTTTTCACTAAAAATCATTTATTCAATTGTTTTCATGAAACTACATCAAAGAATTAAGATACAAACACCATATAATCACCTAAACACTTAGGAAAATCAAAATAATACACCTATTATATCAACATCATCATTCGGCCATACCAAAAAAAAATATGAACAGTAACCAAATTATTTTTCACATAACCAATCATTAAACCTTAAAATCAATTACCAAGTACAAAGAACAAAGAATAAATCATGCATATAAACATCAAACAATAACAAAACTTTTATTTTTGACCACATAGGTCTCACTCCTATATTAGAAAAGAAAACACTATTTACAGAACTTCTAATTACCATTTCATGCATCAACTGATTATTTCCTTTAAGATTTCATCATAAAACAATCAAACATTTACCATTTTAAAATTCCAAAAATCACTTAAACAAGTTCATATAATGCAAATCAAACTTTTCACTTATTTCATCCTTAAAATTTAGGTCATCATAAGAAAATAAAAGGGGAAATCATATTTCTTTAAACCTCTTTGTATTCCCTTTTAATTCTTATTCACATGACCATAAACAAAATTTCACAATCCTCCCCATGGATTCTTCAAGCTTCACACCTATGGAAGCTCTTAAACACTTGTGCCTTACTAAAATCAAGTGAACGACAACTCACTCCCTGCATACGATTCTCAACCCAAGTTCAGTCATCATCACTGGTTATGGACCACTCCAAGATGGCCAGCTAGGACAAGGAGGAACAACTAGGGCTTGATATGATTACTCTCTCTCTCCCTTCAATTTGAGGTAAGGAGGTTGTGTTACCTTAGCTTAGGATGTAGTTTCTCTTATGTTATAGTGATGACTAGGGGCATAGGAATAAGTAGAGTATAAAACATTAGGGTAGTTGATATGAATATTGAAAATAATAGTATGTGAGAAGAGAAGGAAAACGTATGTGGATTTATGAGAGTAAGAGAATATGTTTATAGAGAGCTAGGAAATGAATGATTAAATAAATAATAGATTAAAATGTGACTAGTAACAATAAGGTAGAATATTCATGAGGAGAATAAAAGAGAAATAAGAATAGATAATAGAGTGAGGATAAGGGGTGGACAATAAATAATGAGATAGAATATTCATAAGGGAAATAAGAGTGAAATAATGATATGTGTTTACAAGAAGAGAAGATAGGAATGATTAAATAGATATCAAGTGTGAAAGCGATTAGGAACCATAAGGCTGAATATCCATAATGAGAATGGAGGGAATTAATGATAAAAGATGAGGTGAGAATAAGGAAAGGAGACAAATCAAGAACACAAGATAAAAGAATAAGAAAGAGGAATAATGGAAAAGAAAGTAGAAATTCAGGAAAATATGATAAAAGATAAGAAATAAATTGTAAACGACAATAAGTAAAGCTAAAGAAGGAAAGAATGGTAATGTGTGAGGAACCCTTGCGTAGGGTGAAGCAATCAGAAATAGGATGTGTGTACGAGGTACCCTTGCGAAGGGTGAATTACTCGGATAGAAAGCATGTATGAGGGACCCTTTTGGAGGGTGAAGTACTCGGAATAGGATGTGTGTACGAGGTACCCTTACGAAGGGTGAAGTAATCGGATAGAAAGCGTGTATGAGGGACCCTTGCGGAGGGTGAAGTACTCGGAATAGGATGCGCGTACGAGGTACACTTGCGGAGGGTGAAGTACTCGGTTTAGAATGCGTGTACGAGGGACCCTTTCGGAGGGTGAAGTACTCGGAATAGGATGTGTGTACGAGGTACTCTTGCAGAGGGTGAAGTACTCGGATAGAAAGCGTGTACGAGGGACCCTTTGCTAAGGGTGAAGTACTCAGAGATAAAAATTAATTATAGTGACTAGTAAGTGTTGGGAACAAGTGAAATTAACGACTTAGGTCCATGAAACGAATAGGTTGTAAATGTAAGCTGTGATTAATATTATTAGGTATTGCATATAATGGGCAAGAGTTTATGGTGCATTTTCTTAGTGTGTTGCTATACTTTTGTAGAACCTATTATTCTAAGTTATGTGTAATGCTACCCTTCTTGCCATTTTTATTACAGGTACTGAGGTGGAGCTTGCACGAGTCTTGGGCGAGCAGGAGTACACTCCACTCCGTCGAGTGTGAATATTTCGGGGTGGGACCATAGTTGAGTCCCGGGGTTTTATTTTGAAAAGTTGCCTTTGTTATATATATATTACCTTTTGGGGAAACTAAAACTAGTTCCAAAAACTTATTCATATTTTGGATATGATGTAAATTAATGCACTAAGATATATTTTGCCCTGCTGGCTTCTGGATTGTATAAATGATTGTTCTTCACAGGTCTAAAGGAAGTGAAATTTTTGGGAATGTCCCTAAAACAAAGGAAACTCCGTCCGATTGGCGGGAGATTTTTATTAGTTAAAATGATTAAAGATGTTTTAAAATAAATTTTCAAATAATCAAATCTAATGAGGTTAATTAGAGTCTTATTTAAGATAGGGTGTTACAGTTATAGTATCAGAGCAGTTTATCATCGGCCTTGGAGTTGTAAGTAACTCCAGTGGTTACTCACCAAGCGAGTAATCGATATAGAGTCAAATGTTTAAGTCATAGTGATAGGATAATTAAGTAGTTGCTCAACTGTATAAGCATTAACTGGCTATTTCCTTCAGGATTTAGTCATTATGGCTGGAAGGCGTGCCGAAAATGACAGAGTAGCTGCTATCCTAGAAAATCTGGTGCAAATGCAGCAGAATCAGGCAGCGACCATGGCTCAGATGCAACAGGCCCATGCTGCGAATATCGCTCAGATGCATCATAATCAGGTGGAGAATATAGTAGCAGCAGTGTAACACCCCAAAATTTTAATCCCTGATTAATGAAATGTTAATTATAAAATTTATTATAATTAATTATTTCTATTTTTAATCTTTGATTAAAATATGTGTTTATGTTATTAGTGAATGTGTGAATTTAATTTGGTAAGTATATTTATGCATAAATATATAATTTGCACATTAGTCCCTGTTTTGGGACCTAGATGTAACTATAGGAAAGGTTTTGGAGGGAAATAAAATAAAATATATATTTTTCAAAAATTGACCAAAGTACTCGAGTATTTCTGAGAATACTCGAGTATTCTGGTCAGAGTTGCACGAGTTAGTGCGTTTTGGTGAGTCACCACCAACGATTCTGCCGTGTTGACACGAAAACACCCTCCAACCACGTTCCCAGTCGTCGTGTCGACTTGCATGGACTTGTCCTTTGTCTATAAAAGCCGATTGAACCATGTTGAGAAGCATTTGGCCAATTTGTTGAAGACTTTCATGTTTTAGGGTTCCTGAGTTCGATCAATCGATACTCCCTCTCTGTTTCGATTCGAGTTATAAACTATACACCAATATAAAGTTCACATCTCGAGCTTTTTATAGACACCAAAATCGTGAGTAGAGAGTTTGTGTGTTGGGAGAACTGGAGCTCGAAAGTTGGAGCTTATTGTTGTCAACCAGTTTCTGGAGCTTACTTTGGATTCGAATTTTGGTAAGCTCTCGTGTCCAATCAACCCCAAATTTGTTTTAAATCCTAGTTTATGTTGCAGAGAATGAATTCTAACCAAAACCCCTAATTCTCTTGCATGTTAACCCATTCAAATGTTCTGGTTTTGGACCTCTACTCAAACTGTCCTGCATGTTGATGGGTGAAGTCGTTTTGGTATTGGAGAGGTTTTTCTTGTGAATCTTCTGTTGGTACACGTCTTAGAGGTAAGTGGAAAGCTTTCTATTCACTAGATAGAGTTTAAATTTCATGAATTTGATTAGAGAGCCACCAAGAGGCTCTAAGGGCTTAGTTTGAATAGGGAAATTGGTTTGGAGACCAATCTGTGATCTAAAGTTGTGCTGAGCAAGTCTATTATGTTGCATGCAAGCTATTTAGAACTTAAAATCATGAGTATTCTATGTATTATGCAAATTGATATGTTAAGTTGTGGATTTTGTAAATTTCATGCATAATCTTGTGAATCTCTGTCAATTCCGTAATTTGATGTGTTCTAAGTGCTTGAACATGTTTAATATATGGTATATGAACTCTGTTGATCATTGGATTAGATTAGAACTGGTTAGAATTGAAAATGGTATGTAAAAACCAAATTTTCAGTCTGTTCTATCTGATAATACTCGAGTAGATGGCTCGATACTCGAGTATTTCGTGATGCACCAGTGTGTCTTTTGGCACCACGACTCGAGTATCAGGTTAGGACTCGAGTATTAACAGATACAACAAGAATGTTTTCTGATGAACCACTCGAGTAATGCATGAACTACTCGAGTATTCTGGGTGGATGAATGACTCGAGTATTTCATGAACTACTCGAGTAATTTTAGAAAAACCTGAAACTTAACTTTTTGAAAAGTAAGAACGACTCGAGTATAATTATGAACTACTCGAGTAAAACTGGAAACTGAAGAACTACTCGAGTATTATAAAGAATACTCGAGTATTTAGCCAAAAACTTAAGAAATACCATTTTTAATTCTGAATCATTCCGTTAATACTTAAATGATAATAATCCAAGTGATCTAAGACTTAAAAGAAATTGATTGATGATGGTATGAAACTATTGAATTAATAATGTGAGATATTTTTAATTGAGATATACCAATCAATTCTTTTAAGTTAAGAAATTGCATGTGTAACACCCCTAATTTTCGTCTCCCGAATAATAGGTAATTAATAATAAAAGGTTTTATTATTAATTTATAGAATTTTCCAAGTTTATGTTTTGTATTTAATTAGCCTTAAATATAAAAATAAGTTGAAATATTTTTATATGGCAAATAAATGCAAAATATAAGAATATTGCATGTTAGTCCCTGAGTGAGGGCTTAAAAGCAATATTGAAAAGGTTCTTGGAGGGAAAGATTTAAAAATAATAATTTTTAAATTTTGAACTGAGCTAACCGGTTATTAATGCCCTGTAACCGGTTAGACGATGAACCCAGAAACTGGTTTAGTGGATTTTGATGAGTAATCACTTGATTAACTCCGTAATCGCCACGATTGCTGCCTGAGACTACTGGCAACACACGCGTCGCCCTACATGCAAGTGTAATTTGCCTATAAATTGAGGGATTTCTGAAGATTGGGGGTTGATTCTTCTTGATTTGGTGTTGAGAAGCGGAATTAGGGTTCTTATTTTGTGGGAGCAAATTCTCCTTCATCTCTGAGTTTTGTTGAACGAGTGATACACATTCACAAAGCTCACATCAAGGGCTTTGTGTTGACATAGAGTTTGTGAGTTGAGAGTCTTTGTGTGAGGAGAAATCACCATTTGAAGTTGAGGTTGGGAAAACTGAGCTCAGAATTTTCTGATTCGGGAAGCTGTATTGGAGCCTTGATTTTGATCAGTTCAGATAACCTCTAGGTCTCAAATCTTTTTCATTCATTAGTGCATGTTTCCTAGAACAATTTCTAATTGTTTTCCCCAATTTCCTTGGTCAATCTCTGTGTCAAATCCTCTGATCTTTGGACCCTATTGGTGAAATTCGTGGCTGAGAGCAGAACTGGGGTTTGTGTGAAATCTGGGGGTTTCCTTCAATTTCTGTGTCAAGTCTTCATCAAGTTCAGTCTTAGAGGTATGGGAGAAGTTTATACTATACTAGATTTAGACTAAAATCGAATGATTTAGGATTTGAGTTAAAAAAACTCAAAAGGGCATTATGTGCAATATGGCATAGAGGCTTGGAGGCCAAAATCTTGCTCATTGTGGTTTTGAGCAACTTTAATTTGATGCATGCAAAGTATGTTGATGCTTAATTCTGAGTTTATGTGTTGAATCTAAGTTTTGTTGTATTAAATTGTGTTTATGTGAATTTTCATGCAATTTGATACCATAAACTTGGTGCATGCAATATGAATGTGTTTCTGGGTGTAAACATGTTTGTTTTAAGGCATATGAACTTTGTGCATATTGAGTTTGGGTTAGATTTGAGAAAGGAAGAAAATGAGTTGTTAAAACTCTTGTTTTAATGGACTGACTGCATAATCTAACCGGTTACACGATATTCGTAACCGGTTAGACACTGCAGATTTTCAAAGAAAATTAATTTATTAATCAGTCCTGAAATCTTAATGGTTTCTGCTCAAATCTAAGCTTTAATTTCAGTATACATGGTCTGAATATGAGTTGTTATAATGCCAAGGTTCAGGCTTGAAAGATTAAAGTTAATGCCTTAAGTTAATGAAATAATTTAAAGAGGAAATTATGTTCATTGGAGAATGAAATGTGATTTGGACTTTTGAATGATGCAAACAATGGCTTTTGAGGTATAAAACAATGTTAAAGATGTTTTGGATTGGGTAGAGAATTCAAGAAAAAGGGTTTTTCTGAATTGCAATGGTAAACAGTTCAGGTCTGTAATTCTAACCGGTTAGCCTGAAACTGTAACCGGTTTGTACCTGAATCTGAAAAATAAAAAGTTAAGTTTTTAAATACCATTGAAGTTGTATTACTCAATCTAAGTTTAAAAAGGCATGTTTTGAGAAAAATTCAAAGGGGAATTTTATGCCAAAGGTTATACCTCAAATAAATCATTCAAAAGGAGAAATTGGGATATTTCAAAATCACATTAATTAATTCAAAGATAAAACCAACCCCAATATTTGTGCATCCATATAGATTGGAAGTCTGGTTGGTAGGAACGTTATCATATTCTGGGAATATGAGGAGGGTACTCCGGGAGTACCAAATTATAACCTACTTGATGACACATTATAGATATGTGGCCAGTGTCCGGGACCTGGTTTTTATGCGTTAGGGAACGTATGCGTTCTGGGAACGTGGTGCACACTCTGGGAGTGATGCTTTTTATCCAAGTATGGTTCGGCATTACGTTCTGGGAACGAATGTCGGTGTTCCGGGAACACAAGGGTGTATTGGATGGACGTCCAAGATGGACATTAAGAGGCCTCAGTTGTGGATAGAAAATCATACATCATGCCACTTGCATTATAAGAGTTATAATGTTGAAAAATGGGTGTGCTCATATGTATTTGCATTATGATCTGTCCATGATATACTTGTGATTGTAATTTTAGTCTTTATCAATTATGTATATGTGTATACTTACTCCCTGTGCCCTGTTTAAGTGATGGCCAGATACCTAGCCTGCATCGAGATACGCCCTATCCCTAGCGGTATATGGACGTATGAGGAGCACCTTGACACTTTTGAGGGGGAGGTTGAGATCACTCTCTACCACCCTAACCCACTGGTGCGTGTGCGACCTCGTCGATTTAGGATCCCATTAGTCTATACTATGCATGTTCCACCATTTTATACTTATAGAGGACCACCCCCGGCTCGACCTATGCGTCGTTTTCATAGTTTCCATTTTAGAGCTGCCACTCGTTCCCATCCTTCTTCCCATAGAGTTGTCACCGAGGAGACTCCTTCTCCTGGTCCGACTGATTTTGATAGGACTGCTTCTGCAGATCCTAGACCCAGTGGTGGGGTCTCTACATAGTCGGGCGAGGTCGAGGAGGACCCTGTGGAGGATGAGAGCGAGGAGGAGGTGCATGTTGAGCCGACGGTTTCTGCTAGAGGTGGACCCGCTGGTTCATAGGAGCCTGCATAGCATAGGTGTTTTGGATCCTAGATCCTAGGGATAGAGCGGTGGAGGATCTGAGGAGCTGTTGAGGACACTGAAGACCTGCTCTGAGACTTCTATTTTGAGACCATGTGTTTAGTGTATATGTTTTTGAGAGGTCTTAGAGTGAGGTTTTATTTTATACAACTGGGTTGTATATGTTTCATAAACTCTTGCTATCTCGACTGATGTTACTTGCTGTTACTGTACTTATGGGGTTTCATATTATGCTTTTGACTTATATATATATATATATATATATATATATATATATGATGTTTAATTTCCTCAGCAGAGCCCCAAAAGTATTATTTTTACTTCCGCGAACTCTGATTTTTATTTACAAGGGATTCGGTGATAAATTTATATTTCCTATGTTATGTGTTAAGATCCCACTCGAGAAGCAAGTGATATGTTTTCAATAATAACTATTAATAATGTTTTCTATGACTAAGGAAATGCTATCTCGAGAGTCTTTTCGAACATAATATCGTGCTGAGCCGAATTCAAAAGAATTTATGACCAAGCAAGTACAAGTTTTAAAAAGGAAAAATTTTCTAGTCCTGATTTTTGATAGCAAGAAATAAACTATTTGGAAATATTAATTATTTTCAAGTTAAAAAGAGAGCGTCACACCTTTGGTGGTATTGGTCCTGTTCATCATGGCCCCGAAGATGCAGCTAAGTATGATATTCAATGTTGATTGAATATGATTTGAGTAAGTTAGTGGTAGTATTTATGTTTTTAAAGACCTTTTTAGTAACCCAAAGCCCATAGTGCAGGTCTTTCTATGGCAACTCGAAATAGAAATGTTACTAATGAGATGTTAGAACGAATCACGACCGTGCTGGAAGGCATGCAGCAGCAGCAGAGGCATCAATCATCTCAAGGGAGAACTGGTGACCCATCTGCTGGCAACATGACGAATCGTGATGCTAAGACTTTGTCGGAGTTCAGGAAGTGCAATCCGCCAAGGTTTGAGGGAGGATATAGACCTGATGAGGCGAACAAGTGGTTGTACGAGATCAATAAGATCTTTCGAACTCTGGAGTGTTCTGACGAACAGAAGGTGACCTATGCAGTTTACATGCTTCATGGGGAAGCTGAAAACTGGTGGGATCACACGGTCCAATTGCTGAATTTTGAAAGGAGGGCAATCAACTGGGGAGTATTTATGGAGAAATTTCTTAATAAATATTTTCCAGAAGATTTGCGGAGAAAGAAGGAAGTGGAATTCATGCAATTGAAGCAGGGGGATATGAGTGTAGGGGAGTATGCGGCCAGATTCGAGGAATTGATGAAGTACTCTCCCTATTACTTAAATAACCCTGATGAAAGGAGTAAGTGTGTGAAGTTTGAAGGTGGACTAAGCCCGGAGCTGAAGTCTATCTTCAGTTATCAAAGGATTCAGAGTTTCCCTGCACTTGTGGACATGTGCAGAATGTATGAGGATGATAAGAAGGCGGAGCAGATAGGAAGTCAAGTAAAAGGGGTTGGACAGAACTATGGACCCCAGAGAAAGAAGAAGTTTGACCATCGGAATAATGGTCCATATTCTAAGAACAAGGGAAAGGGCAAGGCAGTGATGGATAACCGGAACAAGCCTCGCGATAATGCTCCTTATTGCGAGAAGTGCAAGCGTTATCATCATGGTCAGTTTTGCTGGTCCACAGGAGGATGTTTTAAGTGTGGGAAGCAAGGTCACTTTGCCCGCGAATGCAAGGAATCTGCAAAGGGAGATGCAAAGGGATCTGCTGAAAAGCCTGTGGTACAAGGACGAGTATTTACCCTGAGTGGTAGTGAAGCAACCCAAACCCCGACTCTCGTGCAAGGTAATTTTCTGCTTAATAATCAACCTTGCAAAATCATGTTTGATTCTGGAGCTACACATTCTTTTGTTTCCCCTGAATGTTTGAGTAGGCTGAATCTTATTGTTTCTGATTCACCCTGCTATCTTAGCATAGACACCCCTACGGGAATACCGATCTACACCGCTAAAGTCTGTTTAGGGTGTAATGTAGAAATTCTGGGTCGTTCATCCCGGGTAGATTTGGTTTGTCTCCCTAAATTACAATTGGATGTGATCTTGGGAATGGATTGGTTGATGAAGAACCAAGTGATCATCAATTGTGAGGAAAAGACGATTCAATATAGGACCCTTGAGCCGGAGGGTTATATGTGTTTATTCTCGACCTCTGGAGAAGAAGAGTCGATGCCGATCGAAGAAATTCCAGTGGTGAGGGAATTTCCGGAAGTATTTCCTGAAGAGATACCAGGATTACCTCCGAAGCGAGAGATAGAGTTTGGAATTGACTTAATCCCTGGAGCTGGTCCCATCTCTATTGCTCCCTATAGGATGGCACCACCAGAAATGGCAGAGATGAAGAAGCAAATCGAGGAGCTGTTGCAGAAACAAATGATCAGGCCAAGCGTTTCACCTTGGGGAGCTCCATTATTGTTCGTAAAGAAGAAAGATGGAAGTATGAGGATGTGCGTGGATTATAGGTAGCTGAATAAGGTCACTATTAAGAATAAGTATCCTTTGCCAAGGATTGATGACCTTATGGATCAAGTGAGGGGAGCTGCAGTATTCTCCAAGATTGATCTGAGATCGGGTTATCATCAGATCAGGATAAAGGAGGAGGATATACCCAAGACTGCATTTCGATCGCGATACGGTCATTATGAGTATGTTGTGATGCCGTTCGGATTGACAAATGCACCTGCTATTTTCATGGATTATATGAACCGGATCTTTAGACCATATTTGGATTTGTTTGTGGTGGTATTCATTGACGATATTTTGGTCTGTTCTAAAAATCCGGAAGAGCATGAAGAACATCTCCGGATTGTGTTAAAGGTCCTGAAGGAGAAGCAACTATATGCCAAACTTACGAAGTGTGAGTTTTGGTTGAATGAAGTGAAGTTTCTGGGGCATGTGATCTCTAAAGAAGGAATTGTGGTGGATCCAACGAAAGTAAGTTCAGTGCTAAGTTGGGAGCAGCCTAAGACGGTGACGGAAGTAAGAAGTTTCTTAGGGCTGGCTGGATACTATCGTCGATTCATAGAAGGATTTTCTAAGATTGCATTGCCTTTGACTAAGTTGACTCGGAAGGATCAACCGTTCGTATGGGACGACCGGTGCGAAGTTAGTTTCCGTGAGTTGAA
Organism: Crotalaria pallida; assembly: GCA_037953625.1. NCBI lineage: Eukaryota > Viridiplantae > Streptophyta > Magnoliopsida > Fabales > Fabaceae > Crotalaria > Crotalaria pallida. The sequence goes on along the minus strand of CM075655.1, from coordinate 75,187,990 downwards.
GGAAAGGTTAACATCGTCTCCTGTGTTAATCTTACCCGATCCTCACAAGAGTTTTGAAGTTTATTGTGATGCATCTAAGCAAGGACTGGGTTGTGTATTGATGCAAGAAGGAAGAGTGGTGGCGTATGCATCGAGGCAATTGAAGAATCATGAGGTGAATTACCCGACGCACGATTTAGAATTGGCTGCAATCGTGTTTTCCTTAAAGATATAGAGACATCATCTCTATGGCACTACATTCCAAGTATTTAGTGACCATAAAAGTTTGAAATATCTGTTCGACCAGAAAGAGTTGAACATGAGGCAAAGGAGATGGATGGAGTTTTTGAAAGATTATGACTTTAAACTCCATTATCATCCGGGTAAAGCGAATGTGGTTGCAGATGCTTTGAGTTGGAAAGCAATCCACATAAGCGCGATGATGGTTAAAGAGGCAGCGCTGATTGAAGAATTCAGAGATTTGAGCTTGATGACACAAGTGGAACCATCAAGTATCAAGTTGGGAACGTTGCAGATCACCAACAGGTTCTTGGAAAGAATTCGGGAGTTGCAACGAACAGATGAAGAATTGATGGAAAAGATGAGACTAGGTTCGGAAGGAAAGGAACCTGATTTCAAGTTTGGGCAGGATGAAATCCTTCGTTTCAGGACAAGGATTTGTGTACCAAGAGATCAAGAAGTTAGAAGAATGATTCTTGATGAAGCCCATTAGAGTCGGATGAGTATGCATCCTGGATCAACCAAAATGTATCAGGACTTGAAGAGGATATTTTGGTGGTCGGGATTGAAGAGAGATGTGGCAGAATATGTGGCGGCGTGCTTGATTTGCCAGAAAGCGAAGATAGAACATCAGAAACCGGGGGGACAGTTGCAACCTCTGAGGATTCCTAGTGGAAGTGGGATAGCATCTCAATGGATTTTGTGTCTGGTTTGCCTAGGACAGCAGCAAATCATGATGCAATCTGGGTGGTTGTGGATAGGTTAACCAAGTCGGCGCATTTTATTCTGATAAATATGCGCTATCCTTTGAACATGCTTACCCAGATCTATATCAAGGAGGTAGTTCGTCTTCACGGAGTGCCTTCGAGCATTGTGTCAGACTGAGACCAGAGATTTTTGTTGCAATTCTGGAGAAGTTTGCATGATGCTATGGGAACGAGGTTGAAATTGAGTTCTGCGTATCATCCACAAACGGATGGCCAGACGGAGAGGACAATTCAATCCTTGGAAGACGTATTGCGAGCATGTGCACTTGAAGAACAAGGTAGCTGGGATCAAGTGTTACCTCTTGCAGAGTTCACATACAACAATAGCTACCATGCGAGCATTGGAATGGCACCGTTCGAGGCGCTGTATGGAAGAAAGTGTCAAACCCTGCTATGTTGGTTCCAAGTGGGGGAGAACTTGATGGTTGGACCAGAAATGATACAGCAAACATCTGAGAAGATCAAGATGGTTCAGGCAAAGATGAAACCGGCTCAGAGTCGGCAAAAGAGTTATGCGGATAAGAGGCGAAAACCATTAGAGTTTTCTGAGGGCGATCATGTGTTTCTTCGGGTAGTTCCGATGAAAGGAATTAGTAGAGCTTTGAGAACCCGAAAGCTTTCGCCTAAGTGTATAGGTCCGTATCAGATTCTTAAGAGAGTTGGTCTGGTTGCTTATCAATTGGCTTTACCACCCTCTCTATCCAATTTGCATAACGTCTTTCACGTTTCGCAATTGAAAAAGTATGTTCGTGATCCATCTGTTATTCTGAAACTCCAACCTGATGACCTAACTCTGAAAGAAAACCTGACCTTTGAGACCAGACCGGTTCGGATAGAAGATCGTGAAGTCAAGCAGCTCAGAGGAAAGGAAATACCTTTGGTCAAGGTGATTTGGGAGAATGCTGACGTATCTGAAGCTACATGGGAATTAGAGGAGAAGATGCGTCAACAGTATCCGGAGTTGTTTTTGTAATCTAGAATTTCGGGGTCGAAATTCCTTTTAAGTGGGGGAGTAGTGTAACACCCCTAATTTTCGTCTCCCGAATAATAGGGAATTAATAATAAAAGGATTTATTATTAATTTATAGAATTTTCCAAGTTTATATTTTGTATTTAATTAGCCTTAAATATAAAAATAAGTTGAAATATTTTTATATGGCAAATAAAAGCAAAATATAAGAATATTGCATGTTAGTCCCTGAGTGAGGGCTTAAAAGCAATATTGAAAAGGTTCTTGGAGGGAAAGATTTAAAAATAATAATTTTTAAATTTTGAACTGAGCTAACCGGTTAGTAATGCCCTGTAACCGGTTAGACGATGAACCCAGAAACTGGTTTAGTGGATTTTGATGAGTAATCACTTGATTAACTCCGTAATCGCCACGATTGCTGCCTGAGATTAGTGGCAACACACGCGTCGCCCTGCATGCAAGTGTAATTTGCCTATAAATTGAGGGATTTATGATGATTGGGGGTTGATTCTTCTTGATTTGGTGTTGAGAAGCGGAATTAGGGTTCTTATTTTGTGGGAGCAAATTCTCCTTCATCTTTGAGTTTTGTTGAACGAGTGATACACATTCACAAAGCTCACATCAAGGGCTTTGTGTTGACATAGAGTTTGTGAGCTGAGAGTCTTTGTGTGAGGAGAAATCACCATTTGAAGTTGAGGTTGGGAAAACTGAGCTCAGAATTTTCTGATTCGGGAAGCTGTATTGGAGCCTTGATTTTGATCAGTTCAGGTAACCTCTAGGTCTCAAATCTTTTTCATTCGTTAGTGCATGTTCCCTAGAACAATTTCTAATTGTTTTCCCCAATTTCCTTGGTCAATCTCTGTGTCAAATCCTCTGATCTTTGGACCCTGTTGGTGAAATTCGTGGCTGAGAGCAGAACTGGGGTTTGTGTGAAATCTGGGGGTTTCGTTCAATTTCTGTGTCAAGTCTTCATCAAATTCAGTCTTAGAGGTATGGGAGAAGTTTATACTATACTAGATTTAGACTAAAATCAAATGATTTAGGATTTGAGTTCACAAAACTCAAAAGGGCATTATGTGCAATATGGCACAGAGGCTTGGAGGCCAAAATCTCGCTCATTGTGGTTTTGAGCAACTTTAATTTTATGCATGCAAAGTATGTTGATGCTTAATTTTGAGTTTAAGTGTTGAATCTAAGTTTTGTTGTATTAAATTGTGTTTATGTGAATTTTCATGCAATTTGATACCATAAACTTGGTGCATGCAATATGAATGTGTTTCTGGGTGTAAACATGTTTGTTTTAAGGCATATGAACTTTGTGCATATTGAGTTTGGATTAGATTTGAGAAAGGAAGAAAATGAGTTGTGAAAACTCTTGTTTTAATGGATTGACTCTAACCGGTTACACGATATTCGTAACCGGTTAGACACTGCAGATTTTCAAAGAAAATTAGTTTATTAATCAGTCCTGAAATCTTAATGGTTTCTGCTCAAATCTAAGCTTTAATTTCAGTATACATGGTCTGAATATGAGTTGTTATAATGCCAAGGTTCAGGCTTGAAAGATTAAAGTTAATGCCTTAAGTTAATGAAATAATTTAAAGAGGAAATTATGTTCATTGGAGAATGAAATGTGATTTGGACTTTTGAGGTATAAAACAATGTTACAGATGTTTTGGATTGGGTAGAGAATTCAAGAAAAAGGGTTTTTCTGAATTGCAATGGTAAACAGTTCAGGTCTGTAATTCTAACCGGTTAGCCTGAAACTGTAACCGGTTAGTACCTGAATCTGAAAAATAAAAAGTTAAGTTTTTAAATACCATTGAAGTTGTATTACTCAATCTAAGTTTAAAAAGGCATGTTTTGAAAAAAATTCAAAGGGGAATTTTATGCCAAAGGTTATACCTCAAATAAATCATTCAAAAGGAGAAATTGGGATATTTCAAAATCACATTAATTAATTCAAAGATAAAACCAACCCCAATATTTGTGCATCCATATAGATTGGAAGTCTGGTTGGTAGGAACGTTATCATATTCTGGGAATATGAGGAGGGTACTCCGGGAGTACCAAATTATAACCTACTTGATGACACATTATAGATATGAGGCCAGTGTCCGGGACCTGGTTTTTATGCGTTCAGGGAACGTGGTGCACACTCCGGGAGTGATGCTTTTTATCCAAGTATGGTTCGGCATTACGTTTTGGGAACGAATGTCGGTGTTCCGGGAACACAAGGGTGTATTGGATGGACGTCCAAGATGGACATTAAGAGGCCTCAGTTGTGGATAGAAAATCATACATCATGCCAATTGCATTATAAGAGTTATAATGTTGAAAAATGGGTGTGCTCATATGTATTTGCATTATGATCTGTCCATGATATACTTGTGATTGTAATTTTAGTCTTTATCAATTATGTATATGTGTATACTTACTCCCTGTGCCCTGTTTAGGTAATGGCCAGATACCTAGCCTGCATCGAGATACGCCCTATCCCTAGCGGTATATGGACGTATGAGGAGCACCGTGCCACTTTTGAGAGGGAGGTTGAGATCACTCTCTACCACCCTAACCCTCTGGTGCGTGTGCGACCTCGTCGATTTAGGATCCCATTAGTCTATACTATGCATGTTCCACCATTTTATACTTATAGAGGACCACCCCCGGCTCGACCTATGCGTCGTTTTCATAGTTTCCGTTTTAGAGCTGCCACTCGTTCCCATCCTTCTTCCCATAGAGTTGTCACCGAGGAGACTCCTTCTCCTGGTCCGACTGATTTTGATAGGACTTCTTCTGCAGATCCTAGACCCAGTGGTGGGGTCTCTACACAGTCGGGCGAGGTCGAGGAGGACCCTGTGGAGGATGAGAGCGAGGAGGAGGTGCATGTTGAGCCGACAGTTTCTGCTAGAGGTGGACCCGCTGGTTCATAGGAGCCTGCATAGCATAGGTGTTTTGGATCCTAGATCCTAGGGATAGAGCGGTGGAGGATCTGAGGAGCTGCTGAGGACACTGAAGACCTGCTCTGAGACTTCTATTTTGAGACCATGTGTTTAGTGTATATGTTTTTGAGAGGTCTTAGAGTGAGGTTTTATTTTATACAGCTGGGTTGTATATGTTTCATAAACTCTTGCTATCTCGACTGATGTTACTTGCTGCTACTGTACTTATGGGGTTTCATATTATGCTTTTGACTTATATATATATATATATATATATATGATGTTTAATTTCCTCAGCAGAGCCCCAAAAGTATTATTTTTACTTCCGCGAACTCTGATTTTTATTTACAAGGGATTCGGTGATAAATTTATATTTCCTATGTTATGTGTTCAGATCCCACTCGAGAAGCAAGTGATATGTTTTCAATAATAACTATTAATAATGTTTTCTATGACTAAGGAAATGCTATCTCGAGAGTCTTTTCGAACTTAATATCGTGCTGAGCCGAATTCAAAAGAATTTATGACCAAGCAAGTACAAGTTTTAAAAAGGAAAAATTTTCTAGTCCTGATTTTTGATAGCAAGAAATAAACTATTTAGAAATATTAATTATTTTCAAGTTAAAAAGAGAGCGTCACAACATTCATTCTGGAGTTCGGATGATAGATCGTTTATCATGTTTTGGTAACATGAGGAGGGCCTCTGGGAGTGCCAACTGACGGCTTGCTTGATGACACGTTATGGTTGACGACGTGGCCAGCGAGAGTGAGATGCTGATGATATGATTATTCCGTTGAGACGAAGGGACGTTGCTCGAGTAGCACGTTATGTACCATTTCCAAGCTTGTTGTGTACATTCTTGGTGAATGTTCGAATGTTGTACACCTAGGAGTACAACACACTGTTGAGTGCTGATGTGAAGTTAAGGATGGACGTCAGAGAGTGACATAGAATGATGGAGTTAGGATTGAGAGCTAGACTCATACATCATGCCACTCATTTAAACTGTAAATTGGTAAATGAAATAAGTATGAGCATCTTACTTGCATTAAATACTTGCTAAGTGCTAAATGTGGTTGTTGATTATTGCTGCATATTTACATACTTACATTGTGCATATATTTATGCTCTATTTATTATGTGTATAGAATTGCTTATCCCTGTGCCCTTGTAGGTGATGTCACGTTACATCGCTTGCATCGAGATCCGGCCACTTCCTAGTGGCATATGGATCTACGAGGATTACCGAGCGGTATTTGAGGGTGAGGTAGAGGTTACCTTCTATCACCCCAACCCGGTTATCCGGTTTCGTCCTCGTAGGTTTAGGATCCCCATCATATACACTATGCACGTACCACCCTTTTACACTTACCATGGACCACCTCCCACACGACCAGCTCGCTCATATCACAATTTTCGTTTTCGACCTACCCGCTCACACCCTTTTTATTCTAGAGTCGTCCGCGAGGATACTCCCCCATCTGATCCGAGGAGCCCTGTTAGGGTCTCACCATCACCTGAACCTGTACCCAGTGGTAGGGTACCCACTCCTTCGGATGAGATAGAGGAGGATCCTGTGGAGGACGAGAGCGGAGGCGAGCCTGCCGTTCACTCTACCGGGAGTCAGTGGAGGGACGATGATCCCTAGGTATGTGCATATGGTAGATGATGAGGATCAGGGATCCGGTGTGATGGATGCTGTGGAGGAGATTTGCTGCTAATGATGTTGGTGTTGGTTTTGGCCTCAAAATCTCGAGAGGGGGGGTGAATCGAGTTTTATTAATGTATTGTGAAATCCTTTAAAAAATAAAAAAATGATTTGAGATGGAGAGATTAGACGTTTGAGACGGATCGTGAAAACGATAGATAAAAATAAATTGAGTAGCGCGGAAACGTAAATAATTGAAATATGCGGAAAATAAAGAGATAGGGATAGAAGAGCTTGCACCAGGAAATTTTATACTGGCTCAGCCTTCCCGTCGAAAGGCCTAGTCCAGTCCCCAAGCAACCTGTTTGAGAGTTCTATAATCAGCAATAGAGCCGCACCCTATTACACCCAAGAGCACCCCGCACACTACTAGGAACCTCCGTTCGCTAGGGGCCTCAAGATCACACAGCAGGGTTCCTCGCCCTACGACGTATCACATGTCCACTAAGGGATTCTCTCCCTAACCACTAAGGTTTTAAATACAACGAATATGAGAGTGATTACAATAGCAATATGTGTTCTCAACAACACGGATACAACAATATGCTCTTATGATAGTGAAGTGCTTTTCTCTAAGAGATTAATTAGCCAATAAGGTTTTTTTTTCAAATGATATGAACGTGAAAACCAGAAGTTTAGAGAAGAAGAGAGAACGTGAATTTCAGAGAAGATGTCAGATATCAAAAAGAGTAGTATCTGAATGTTAGAGTGAAATTGTTTTTAAAATAGAAAAACATTTTTGAATCAAAAAGATTTAATTCAATAAAACAAAATCACTTTTAAATCAATTTAGAATAAAATAAGATTTCGAAATAAGTTTTAAAATCAAAACTAAATGAAAACGATTTACGAAATAAATTAAAGATTTGATTCTTAAAACGAAAAAGGAAATAATTCAAATTTAAAATCATTTTCGAATTTTTTAAAATAAATCAGAATCTTATATATAAAAACAAATCAGAAAATAATAAAAATGATTCTGACACGTTTTTCAATAAAACTTGAAGTAATCGATTACTTTCTGAAGGTAATCGATTATTCCTTCAAAAATAGAAATTCTTAAATTCATTTGAAAAACAAGTAATCGATTAGACCAACAATGATTAATCGATTACATCACTCCTGTTCAATATGTGATGCAACTCATTTAATCGATTAACACTAATCAATTAATCGATTACGGAGCCTCTGTTATGCATATGATGCAACATCATGTAATCGATTACTGCACATCATGTAATCGATTACTAAGCCTCTGAAAAACATATGATGCAACAATTATAATCGATTACTTGAGCCAGGTAATCGATTACTCCCATAAGAAAGTAATTGATTAGCAAAGTTCACTTAATCAGTTACAAGCTCTCTGATTTTTCTATGATGCAACAAAGTTAATCGATTATATTGAGCAGTTAATCGATAACTCCTTCTTGCATAGTAAAAATATACAGAGTTTTGTAACATCAAGTATTTTCACAAAGATTTAATATAGAAAACTACTTTTCATGAAAACACATTTTCTTCTCCCCTTTTTAAATGAAAAACTTATTGGCCTTTTAAACTCGTAAGGAATAGAGACTTCATTACCTTACAAATGTTCTAAGGGAAAAGGTTTCTAATCTATGTCTTGCTTGAATCTTCATTCTTGATCATGAAGGAAACTTGTGAGCTTGAACTTGAGTTGGTTTGTTATCATCAAAACATCAGCTTGATATATACTTGAAGTCCATAAGAGAGTTTGAAGCATGTCTTCCAACACTAGCTTGACTTCCAACACTCCCCCTTTTTGATGATGACAAACAACTATTCTGATATGCTCTTTACTATCTGCATCACAAGTATTATACAAGCAGAAGACATATATATTTCAAAAATTAACTTTCCCTAGAACAATAATAATTAAAAAATATAACAATTCATAGCATCTTGTAGCATCTCCCCCTGTATTGATGCATAAACAATATATATCAATTCAAATTAGCATCTTCAGAATATCAGAATATCTCTCCCTATAACAACCGTCAAAATCCTCGTATATTTTAAATAATAAAATATTATTTTACAGTATATTTTGCAAATAAGAGTGTTTTAGAAATAAAATAAATAAGTGTTTCATTGATAAAGTGGTATTTCAAAAGTATTTTTGTCTAAAGTATGATTTTGATACTTTAAGGTTTAATTTTGTTAAAATAATAATATGTATTTTCAAGTGAAGTCTTATATAATGATATTTTTAAGGTGTATTCATGAAAGACAGTTTTAGTTATTTTGAATAGCTATCTTTTGGAATAAAGAATTGTTTTATTGGTTTTAAAGAGTTATTAAATTTGAAAATTCATATCTTTTCAACCGTAACTCGAAAAATTACGATCTTTATATGCAAACGATCGTATTGAAACTTAGAATTTAAAAATGCAAAGTTTATAATTTTATGGGTTGATTTATGAAAATTTATTTTCCAGGCTTGAGAAGCACGAATTTTGGAGATATCAATTACTAAAAATAGTTAAAGACCTCCAATGAACTATTCCTTTTGAGAATCTCTTTAATGTATGAAAATATGATTTTATAAAATGAAATGGGGGCTGTATCTATAGCCAATTAGTGCAGTTAATTGTTTTATTTAAAAGTGTATTTTGGAATTTTATTTACTAGTCTTGATGTCTGTACTCTTATAAAAAGGAAAAACTATTTTATGTGATTTTAATTTATAAAGTCAATTTAAAATGAAATGTGTGTTTTATTTGATGAGTGTATTTTGATGCTTGCATAATGTATGTGAATGTTGTATGAAGCATGATGCATGAAATTAATTACATTGTTTTAATAATTAAAGTGCTTACATGGTAAATATATTGGAAAAATAAATGATGGTGCATGTGTGTGTAGGTGTCGCCGTGTGGTGTGTGTGTGTGGCATGCATCATGCAATTTTGTTGACTTTCTTGCACCCTAAGCTAGCAACCCATTAGCACCTAGGTTTAGTTTAAGTGTTAAGCATGGTTAATAGTTTGACCAACCAATAGGAAGCAAGCTTAGCCCTAATTCTTCTCTATTTGTCCAATGGCTTGGCTTGAGCCATGCAAGCCTTGATGATGCCAATTTTACCCTTCCTAGTTACACTCTTGACCAAATTGACTTAAGGGTAGGAAAGGAATTTGTTGGTTGCTCCTTATAACCCCAAACCGTAGCACACCCACCCATTTTTGCCTCACAATTCACTTCCAAAACTAAACACATTTTCTAAGAGAGACATCAAGCTCTTAGAAAAGAACTAGAAACTTAGAGAGAGAGGGAGAACCCGTGAGCACCAAGGAGAAGAGGAAGAGGAAGATCAAGCTCAAAAGCCTTAGGATTCTTTGGGGATTAAGTGAAGAGGTTGAAGATCCTTTCTACTTCTCTAGTTTATTCGAAGATCCTAGGTTGTTCTAAGTGGTTTTTAATTTTCTAAGTCTTGTAAAGCTTGTTTGTTAATGCATGTCCAAGTTCTTTATAGATCTATGTTTGATTTGAAGAAATAAGACTTATATGTGCTCCCTTATGTTTCGATTTCTAAGTTTAGGACTTAAAGCTTTGATTCTGTTTTGGAACTTTGATGCATGTTGTATTTTTGTTGTGATCTATTGTTGGTGAGACTTAATCTTTAAAAAAAAAAGAGAGGCTTTGATCTTTGTGTTGGAATATGATTGCATGTTAATTTATTTGGTAGAACTATGGTTTGTAGTAGCATGCAAATAGGAATCAAAGCTTAGATCACAAAAATATATGATGTACATGAATAAAAAGGTTGTTTTTGAACAATATCTCCTTGTATATATGCTACTGTTTTTGTAAATAGGTAAGAATAGGATTATGTTTGAAGGTATTTGTCTCTAATATGATAGTTTTAATTTTTAATTGCCTTTATGCTTGAGTTAAAAGTCTAGAAAATGAAAAGTGAACATGCACGATGTTTTGAGTTCAATTCGGTTTTGTATTCATGTTGCTCACATAATTTTATGTTACTTGGTTAATTCGGTTTTGGCTTGGTTTGTTTTGTTCTTGCATAAAAATGATTTAGTTTGATTAAGTTGACTAAGTGCTGAAATTTGGTATGATGTGATCTTGCTAAATAGCCCTTTCATATGTTTAATGATTTCGTGACTTAGCCACTATTTTAATAATGTTAATTAAAGTGCCTCTGAATTTTGGTATGATCTTTGGAACTAGTTTACTATTTTTACAAGAAATAACTTTGTGAAAACTATTTTAAGAAAACAAGTTTTTTTGGTTTAAAGAAGAAAAGAGTTTTCAAACTTATGTTTCTCTAAAGGACTTGAAATTTTTATGGTAGCCTTATCAATGTGTCCAGTAAGTCTCTGCAAAATTTGGAGTGATTTGGAGTTGGTTTGGTATTTCTTTTATTTGAAAAACAGTAAGTACAGAGGTTCAGGATTTTCGGACATAGTGGTGGAATTAATTGAAAAAGTATTACATAAACAACTCCAAATAATCTGAAATTTTTACTAGATGACCTTGACTATGTGAGGGACGTTTGTACCCAATTTTATGCCATTCGAAATTGATTTGCTATTTTTAACCAACGAAATTGTGCCTCAAGTCAGTGCGGTTCTGTTTCGGTTTTTGTGCGAAATTTGAACTGAAACTTATGTTCTGGATGTTTAATTTACTTGAAAATTTTATATAATGAACCTTAATATGTGTATTAGTATTGTGTAAATTTAGGGAATGAAATGAATTGATTTGATGAAGTTTGAAATTTTATCTCTTGTGTCTTTCCATGAGGGATTAAACTCTCTTTTGAAGCACTTTTGATAAATATGATCTTGTGAGTTTTCTTTGGTGACTTGGCTGAATGTGTATATGTGTTGGGATGCCTTGAGATAGTCGAATAATTTTTGAAGTTGTGTTTAAGACATATGACAGTGATCTTGCATGTGAATATGAGTTAACATGTTCCGGTTTAGGCATTTATTTTTAAGAGTTAGGATATTCTGCTTTGTGTGTTATATGCTGATTGAATTGTTTGTGAGATGTCTAATGAATTATATGATTATGTATTTCCTTACCTCAGAATATTGTGTGTGAAAGAAAATAAAGGAAAATAAGCTAATCTATTAATTACGGTATTTTCGGAATTGTTGAGAATGTGATTTTAAATGGTTTCTTTACTATCCAGCAGCTAAAGAAATCGTTTTAAAGTGTTTTGTGGATTGTTTTAATTAATTTTGAGGTATTTAAAGTTTGTTCAAAAGTTGGAATGATTTTGAGAAATCGATTATGTATTAAACTGTCTTACAAAATCAAAAAGAAGAACTTTCAAAAGAAAATAGAGATTTTATTTAGTTTGGAAAGAATAATCCTATCTGAATCAATTAGTAATGAAAACGTATTTTGTTTTAAAGAGAGGTATTTTAAAGACGGTGGATTGAGCATCAGTCTGTAGCAAGTGCCCGCGAAAATCTAGTGCATGTGTCTGTTGGAACGAGAGGTGAGAGATGCAATAGACCTAAGTCAACGTGACACTTAGACTCAGTTCCTAACCGAGTATATCAAGTTCGAAATTCTAATAATTGCTCTATACTATGCGCTTACATGATTATATGTTATGATTCTGACTACCATGCATTTAAACTTATTTATATATGATCTACTTGAATTCATAAGCATGTTTGAAAGATATAAGTGTCATTCTGGAATTATGGTGATGATTAAGGTGAGACAATGGAATTATGAAATTCAAGATGAAAATAAAGATAGTATGGAATTTATGAGAAAGAGATCATGAGTTGAGGTGAGAGTAATGCTGATAAAAGTAATGCTAATGAGAATATTGCGTAAAGGAATATAAGATGAATGGTGGCTCTGCTTCGTGAAAACTCAAATTATGTGTAGAGATGTGAAATCAATTGATGAAGTGCCGATGGCAAATAAATGGGATGGCGCAATGTTCGTGACTCGAGGCTCAACGATTCAAGCTGGCTTGCAATGATATCTTGAGGAATGTGGAACTTTGTGCTCCTTTGGGATAAAATAATAACCTTGCTAGCGGTTAGGACTCATCGAAGGGATGTTACGAGGATGAGTCGACATTAGGACATTAAAAGACTAAAGATATAAGAAAACTTTTAAAAGACATTAATTAACGCGGTGAGTATGAGTGCGAAGTAGTGGAGAGGAAGATACCCCGGAATATCTGCGGATATTCGGGTTGTGATTGCAATAGGGGAGGGCAAAGACGGTGATACGTCAAGAAGCCTTGAGTGCTATTCTAGGCAGACGAATTCCACATGTGGTACGGGCAGATCGGTCCTATGCCGTGATGAGTTCTGCACTCGAGACTAGAATAGTACTATCGCCCCCTATGGCAAATCGAGAACAGTGAGAGGGACTGGAACGAGGCAATGTGATATTTTGTAATGAGCCAGTATGATGTTTTTATTGTGCTACAAGGTAGCAGACAGCTGTCAATGCCTACGTGGTAAAGGTCCTGTACTCCTGTTAGCTTCCGACTAGGTTTGGGTGGATTACCGAGGAGATGTAGACGTGTGTGCTATCTTCAATGATGCTTTCCCACATAATTGAAGGACCCGGAATAATAAGACTTAATGATAAGAAAGGAATACGCTTAATGAGATCTAACATTGGAATCTGTTGTAATAAATAATAATCGAGAAGTTTATGAGATGAGTAATCAAAGAGTGAGCATGATGTGATATCAAAGTTTATTGAGATAGGAAATGATCGGTGTTATAGGTTGATGAAATATTTTCCCTTGTTAAAGATATCTGCTATGTTATCATTACATTGTGATTATCTGCTATGTGAATCTTTTGATAGTATTAGAAATGATATCTTATGATCTGTCAATAACTGTTACATGCACATCATGTTTACCTGCTGCTATATATTTTCAGTTATATATGTCCGATACATGTTTACTATCGGTTAATATTAGGAATCCGTCTTTATAAATTATTCTGTCTATTTTCTTTTACTTTGAGTTATCAATAGTCTGTCCTGTTACTGTTGTACTTCTGGAACGCTGACCTCTCTCCTACCATGTTGTCGTATCGGGTTACTCCTGTATTGCAACGGGTAGATGGTCCAGCATTTAGTAATTTCTATATGGCCCCTTCGGGAGGGAGCCTCGGAGGTCGCTCCTAGCGGATGGACTTGACGAGGCAACTCTCTTCTAGAAATGTGAGACCTAGGACGTGGTGACGGGGACAACAAGAGATGCACATCTAGGACATGTCGAGCTACGAGACTATCATCATGAAGGACCGCAGAAGTAGCGTAATGATTGATTAGTTGCGAAGGATGATATGTCGGGCCTGTTTAGTGGTGGAACCATCTTAGTGTCTAGGTTCTGTGTTTCCAATTGAGGATTGCCATAGCCATGGACCATTATTGTAATTAGCCATTTTTATATTTCATACCTCATTTTGAAAAGATGTGGGCTGTAATATTTTGAAATACCAATGTTTTGTAGGAAGGAACTATGATGGATCCTAACTACTTTGATGATGAACTCCTTTTTATGATAACTTGATATGTACGAAATGATTTGGTAACAACTCGATTTTCGATTAAGTGATTCGATGAACAATGAACATTGTGTTTAAAAAAAAATGGCCTAATTTTTGCAACTTATTACGTAATAAATGATTATTTTATGTTATGAAAATCGGGTTGTTACAATATGGTATCAGAGCAATGGTTAATCCTCAGTGGCCTTAAGCATAGCCTTATATGCTTACTCTGTGTGACTCTGTGGTGTCTATAGTGTCAGTCTGTGCCTGTGTCATCTTGTTGAAACCTTCTTGTCTTCTTCCCAAGATAAACGATGTCTCGTCCTGGTGGAAGACCTCATGGTTCTGGCTCGGGCAACTCTGATAGGGGTGCTGAAATCCCAAATCCTGCAACTCTTATGGCTCAGATGACTGCGGTGATGGTGGGTGTCAATGATAATTTGCAAGCATTACACCAACAAGCCCAGCAGAATTACAATAACAATCAGAATCAAGCTCGGGATATGGAAGCACAAGGGTACAAAGGATTGGATGAGTTTTGTCGTCAGAATCCGAAGGAATTTGCTGGAGGTTTCACCCCGGATGAAGCTCTGAGTTGGATAGAAAACTTGGAGAGGATATTTGAAGGAATGGTACAGTGTAGTGATGAACAGAAGTTAGCATATGCTGGATATATGATGACAAAAGAGGCTGCAGTGTGGTGGAGGACAACTAAGCGAGTAATGATGAACGCTGAAGAGGAGATCAATTGGGAGTCTTTCAAAGGAAAATTCATGGAGAAGTATTTTCCAATTTATGTGAGAACTGAGAAAGAGATGGAATTTCTGAAGTTGGTGCAAGGAGACTTATCAATTGGAGAGTATGCTTCAAGATTTGAAGAGTTGGCTAAGTATGTGCCACGGTATACTAGAGGAGAAAACGAGAGATCGAAATGTGCTAAGTTTAGGGATGGACTTAAACCAAAAATTAAGTTGGCTTTCTCTCATTTGGAAATCGAGGACTTCGCTACTCTGGTCAATCGATGCCGTATGTATGAAGCAGGTTTAGAGGCTAAGAATGCTGCAAAGAAAGTAGTGACTTCATCTTCATCTCATGGACCAACTCGTAACCCTTCTTTTCATCAAGGCTCTGGTGGAAAGTACCGGACTCCAAATCCGTACTATGGTGGAAGGAGAGATCAACGCTCAGGAAGGAATGGACATAGTGGGAATGCAGGAGGTAATGCAAACAGAGGAGAGAGTCATAGAAGCAGCAATCAGGGAGGCAATAGCATGGGACGTGACGGTAGTAGTCGCGATAACACTAAAAGAGCAAGGCAAGGAAGCACCCTTCCTTACTGCAACAGATGCGATCGCAAACATTATGGGCCAATATGTCCATCTCGGAATCCAAACTGTTTTAATTGCAACAAACCCGGTCATATAATGAGGGATTGTAGAGCGCCAAGGCAAGTGACTAACCCGAAAGCTTCAAATCAACCAAACCAATAAGGTAGAGTGTTTACCATGAATGGAGCTGAAATTGCCAATGCTGCTAATCTGAACCCAGGTTAATGTCTTAATTATTCTATTAAAGTGTTATAGTCGCCGAGGTAACATAGGTCTGAATGATCAAGAGTAGATTGATAGTTGGAGTCGGAAAAAAAAAAACGTGAGGCAGCAACGAGTTTAGTAGTGAGTTAGATCGAAGTTGGGGAGGATCTTGTATGCTGATGCTCAAATTCTACCCCGCATTTCTCGGGGACGAGAAATCTTTAAGTTGGGGAGATTGTAACAACCGTCAAAATCCTCGTATATTTTAAATAATAAAATATTATTTTACAGTATATTTTGCAAATAAGAGTGTTTTAGAAATAAAATAAATAAGTGTTTGATTGATAAAGTGGTATTTCAAATGTATTTTTGTCTAAAGTATGATTTTGATACTTTAAGGTTTTGTTAAAATAATAATATGTATTTTCAAGTGAAGTCTTATATATTGATATTTTTAAGGTGTATTCATGAAAGATAGTTTTAGTTATTTTGAATAGCTATCTTTTGGAATAAAGAATTGTTTTATTGGTTTTAAAGAGTTATTAAATTTGAAAATTCATATCTTTTCAACCGTAACTCGAAAAATTACGATCTTTATATGCAAACGATCGTATTGAAACGTAGAATTTAAAAATGCAAAGTTTATAATTTTATGGGTTGATTTATGAAAATTTATTTTCCAGGCTTGCGAAGCACGAATTTTGGAGATATCAATTACTAAAAATAGTTAAAGACCTCCAATGAACTATTCCTTTTGAGAATCTCTATAATGTATGAAAATATGATTTTATAAAATGAAATGGGGGCTGTATCTATAGCCAATTAGTGCAGTTAATTGTTTTATTTAAAAGTGTATTTTGGAATTTTATTTACTAGTCTTGATGTCTGTACTCTTATAAAAAGGAAAAACTATTTTATGTGATTTTATAAAGTCAATTTAAAATGAAATGTGTGTTTTATTTGATGAGTGTATTTTGATGCTTGCATAATGTATGTGAATGTTTTATGAAGCATGATGCATGAAATTAATTACATTGTTTTAATAATTAAAGTGCTTACATGGTAAATATATTGGAAAAATGAATGATGGTGCATGTGTGTGTAGGTGTCGCCGTGTGGTGTGTGTGTGTGGCATGCATCATGCAATTTTGTTGACTTTCTTGCACCCTAAGCTAGCAACCCATTAGCACCTAGGTTTAGTTTAAGTGTTAAGCATGGTTAATAGTTTGACCAACCAATAGGAAGCAAGCTTAGCCCTAATTCTTCTCTATTTGTCCAATGGCTTGGCTTGAGCCATGCAAGCCTTGATGATGCCAATTTTACCCTTCCTAGTTACACTCTTGACCAAATTGACTTAAGGGTAGGAAAGGAATTTGTTGGTTGCTCCTTATAACCCCAAACCGTAGTACACCCACCCATTTTTGCCTCACAATTCACTTCCAAAACTAAACACATTTTCTAAGAGAGACATCAAGCTCTTAGAAAAGAACTAGAAACTTAGAGAGAGAGGGAGAACCCATGAGCACCAAGGAGAAGAGGAAGAGGAAGATCAAACTCAAAAGCCTTAGGATTCTTTGGGGATTAAGTGAAGAGGTTGAAGATCCTTTCTACTTCTCTAGTTTATTCGAAGATCCTAGGTTGTTCTAAGTGGTTTTTAATTTTCTAAGTCTTGTAAAGCTTGTTTGTTAATGCATGTCCAAGTTCTTTATAGATCTATGTTTGATTTGAAGAAATAAGACTTATATGTGATCCCTTATGTTTCGATTTCTAGCTTTAGGACTTAAAGCTTTGATTCTGTTTTGGAACTTTGATGCATGTTGTATTTTTGTTGTGATCTATTGTTGGTGATACTTAATCTTTAAAAAAAAAGAGAGGCTTTGATCTTTGTGTTGGAATATGATTGCATGTTAATTTATTTGGTAGAACTATGGTTTGTAGTAGCATGCAAATAGGAATCAAAGCTTAGATCACAAAAATATATGATGTACATGAATAAAAAGGTTGTTTTTGAACAATATCTCCTTGTATATATGCTACTGTTTGTGTAAATAGGTAAGAATAGGATTATGTTTGAAGGTATTTGTCTCTAACATGATAGTTTTAATTTTTAATTACCTTTATGCTTGAGTTAAAAGTCTAGAAAATGAAAAGTGAACATGCACGATGTTTTGAGTTCAATTCGGTTTTGTATTTATGTTGCTCACATAATTTTATGTTACTTGGTTAATTCGGTTTTGGCTTGGTTTGTTTTGTTCTTGCATAAATATGATTTAGTTTGATTAAGTTGACTAAGTGCTGAAATTTGGTATGATGTGATCTTGCTAAATAGCCCTTTCATATGTTTAATGATTTCGTGACTTAGCCACTGTTTTAATAATGTTAATTAAAGTGCCTCTGAATTTTGGTATGATCTTTGGAACTAGTTTACTATTTTTACAAGAAATAACTTTGTGAAAACTATTTTAAGGAAACAAGTTTTTTTGGTTTAAAGAAGAACAGAGTTTTCAAACTTATGTTTCTCTAAACGACTTGAAATTTTTATGGTAGCCTTATCAATGTGTCCAGTAAGTCTCTGCAAAATTTGGAGTGATTTGGAGTCGGTTTGGTATTTCTTTTATTTGAAAAACAGTAAGTACAGAGGTTCAGGATTTTCGGACATAGTGGCGGAATTAATTGAAAAAATATTACTTAAACAACTCCAAATGATCTGAAATTTTTACTAGATGACCTTGACTATGTGAGGGACGTTTGTACCAAATTTTATGCCATTCGGAATTGATTTGCTATTTTTAACCAACGAAATTGTGCCTCAAGTCAGTGCGGTTCTGTTTCAGTTTTTGTGCGAAATTTGAACTGAAACTTAAGTTCTGGATGTTTAATTTACTTGAAAATTTTATAATATGAACCTTAATATGTGTTTTAGTATTCTGGATATTTAGGGAATGAAATGAATTGATTTGATGAAGTTTGAAATTTTATCTCTTGTGTCTTTCCATGAGGGATTAAACTCTCTTTTGAAGCACTTTTGATAAATATGATCTTGTGAGTTTTCTTTGGTGACTTGGCTGAATGTATATATGTGTTGGGATGCCTTGAGATAGTCGAATAATGTTTGAAGTTGTGTTTAAGACATATGAAAGTGATCTTGCATGTGAATATGAGTTAACATGTTCCGGTTTAGGCATTTATTTCTAAGAGTTAGGATATTCTGCTTTGTGTGTTATATGCTGATTGAATTGTTTGTGAGATGTCTAATGAATTATATGATTATGTATTTCCTTACCTCAGAATATTGTGTGTGAAAGAAAATAAAGGAAAATAAGCTAATCTATTAATTACGGTATTTACGGAATTGTTGAAAATGTGATTTTACGGAATAGAGGCTAAGAGTGCTGCAAAGAAAGTAGTGACTTCATCTTCATCTCATGGACCAACTCGTAACCCTTCTTTTCATCAAGGCTCTGGTGGAAAGTACCGGACTCCAAATCCGTACTTTGGTGGAAGGAGAGATCAACGCTCAGGAAGGAATGGACATAGTGAGAATGCAGGAGGTAATGCAAACAGAGGAGAGAGTCATAGAAGCAGCAATCAGGGAGGCAATAGCATGGGACGTGACGGTAGTAGTCGCGATAACACTAAAAGAGCAAGGCAAGGAAGAATCCTTCCTTACTGCAACAGATGCGATCGCAAACATTATGGGCCAATATGTCCATCTCGGAATCCAAACTGTTTTAATTGCAACAGACCCGATCATATAATGAGGGATTGTAGAGCGCCAAGGCAAGTGACTAACCCGAAAGCTTCAAATCAACCAAACCAATAAGGTAGAGTGTTTACCATGAATGGAGCTGAAATTGCCAATGCTGCTAATCTGAACCCAGGTTAATGTCTTAATTATTCTATTAAAGTGTTATAGTCGCCGAGGTAACATAGGTCTGAAAGATCAAGAGTAGATTGATAGTTGGAGTCGAAAAAAAAAAACGTGAGGCAGCAACGAGTTTAGTAGTGAGTTAGATCGAAGTTGGGGAGGATCTTGTACGTTGATGCTCAAATTCTACCCCGCATTTCTCGGGGACGAGAAATCTTTAAGTTGGGGAGAATGTAACAACCGTCAAAATCCTCGTATATTTTAAATAATAAAATATTATTTTACAGTATATTTTGCAAATAAGAGTGTTTTAGAAATAAAATAAATAAGTGTTTGATTGATAAAGTGGTATTTCAAATGTATTTTTGTCTAAAGTATGATTTTGATACTTTAAGGTTTTGTTAAAATAATAATATGTATTTTCAAGTGAAGTCTTATATATTGATATTTTTAAGGTGTATTCATGAAAGATAGTTTTAGTTATTTTGAATAGCTATCTTTTGGAATAAAGAATTGTTTTATTGGTTTTAAAGAGTTATTAAATTTGAAAATTCATATCTTTTCAACCGTAACTCGAAAAATTACGATCTTTATATGCAAACGATGGTATTGAAACGTAGAATTTAAAAATGCAAAGTTTATAATTTTATGGTTTGATTTATGAAAATTTATTTTCCAGGCTTGAGAAGCACGAATTTTGGAGATATCAATTACTAAAAATAGTTAAAGACCTCCAATGAACTATTCCTTTTGAGAATCTCTTTATTGTATGAAAATATGATTTTATAAAATGAAATGGGGGCTGTATCTATAGCCAATTAGTGCAGTTAATTGTTTCATTTAAAAGTGTATTTTGGAATTTTATTTACTAGTCTTGATGTCTGTACTCTTATAAAAAGGAAAAACTATTTTATGTGATTTTATAAAGTCAATTTAAAATGAAATGTGTGTTTTATTTGATGAGTGTATTTTGATGCTTGCATAATGTATGTGAATGTTGTGTGAAGCATGATGCATGAAATTAATTACATTGTTTTAATAATTAAAGTGCTTACATGGTAAATATATTGGAACAATGAATGATGGTGCATGTGTGTGTAGGTGTCGCCGTGTGGTGTGTGTGTGTGGCATGCATCATGCAATTTTGTTGACTTTCTTGCACCCTAAGCTAGCAACCCATTAGCACCTAGGTTTAGTTTAAGTGTTAAACATGGTTAATAGTTTGACCAACCAATAGGAAGCAAGCTTAGCCCTAATTCTTCTCTATTTGTCCAATGGCTTGGCTTGAGCCATGCAAGCCTTGATGATGCCAATTTTACCCTTCCTAGTTACACTCTTGACCAAATTGACTTAAGGGTAGGAAAGGAATTTGTTGGTTGCTCCTTATAACCCCAAACCGTAGCACACCCACCCATTTTTGCCTCACAATTCACTTCCAAAACTAAACACATTTTCTAAGAGAGACATCAAGCTCTTAGAAAAGAACTAGAAACTTAGAGAGAGAGGGAGAACCCATGAGCACCAAGGAGAAGAGGAAGAGGAAGATCAAGCTCAAAAGCCTTAGGATTCTTTGGGGATTAAGTGAAGAGGTTGAAGATCCTTTCTACTTCTCTAGTTTATTCGAAGATCCTAGGTTGTTCTAAGTTGTTTTTAATTTTCTAAGTCTTGTAAATCTTGTTTGTTAATGCATGTCCAAGTTCTTTATAGATCTATGTTTGATTTGAAGAAGTAAGACTTATATGTGCTCCCTTATGTTTCGATTTCTAGCTTTAGGACTTAAAGCTTTGATTCTGTTTTGGAACTTTGATGCATGTTGTATTTTTGTTGTGATCTATTGTTGGTGAGACTTAATCTTTAAAAAAAAAAAAAGAGAGGCTTTGATCTTTGTGTTGGAATATGATTGCATGTTAATTTATTTGGTAGAACTATGGTTTGTAGTAGCATGAAAATAGGAATCAAAGCTTAGATCACAAAAATATATGATATACATGAATAAAAAAGTTGTTTTTGAACAATATCTCCTTGTATATATGCTACTGTTTGTGTAAATAGGTAAGAATAGGATTATGTTTGAAGGTATTTGTCTCTAACATGATAGTTTTAATTTTTAATTACCTTTATGCTTGAGTTAAAAGTCTAGAAAATGAAAAGTGAACAAGCACGATGTTTTGAGTTCAATTCGGTTTTGTATTTATGTTGCTCACATAATTTTATGTTACTTGGTTAATTCGGTTTTGGCTTGGTTTGTTTTGTTCTTGCATAAAAATGATTTAGTTTGATTAAGTTGACTAAGTGCTGAAATTTGGTATGATGTGATCTTTCTAAATAGCCCTTTCATATGTTTAATGATTTCGTGACTTAGCCACTGTTTTAATAATGTTAATTAAAGTGCCTCTGACTTTTGGTATGATCTTTGGAACTAGTTTACTATTTTTACAAGAAATAACTTTGTGAAAACTATTTTAAGAAAACAAGTTTTTTTGGTTTAAAGAAGAACAGAGTTTTCAAACTTATGTTTCTCTAAACGACTTGAAATTTTTATGGTAGCCTTATCAATATGTTCAGTAAGTCTCTGCAAAATTTGGAGTGATTTGGAGTCGGTTTGGTATTTCTTTTATTTGAAAAACAGTAAGTACAGAGGTTCAGGATTTTCGGACATAGTGGCGGAATTAATTGAAAAAGTATTACTTAAACAACTCCAAATAATCTGAAATTTTTACTAGATGACCTTGACTATGTGAGGGACGTTTGTACCAAATTTTACGCCATTCGGAATTGATTTGCTATTTTTAACCAACGAAATTGTGCCTCAAGTCATTGCGGTTCTGTTTCGGTTTTTGTGCGAAATTTGAACTGAAACTTAAGTTCTGGATGTTTAATTTACTTGAAAATTTTATATAATGAACCTTAATATGTGTTTTAGTATTCTGGAAATTTAGGGAATGAAATGAATTGATTTGATGAAGTTTGAAATTTTATCTCTTGTGTCTTTCCATGAGGGATTAAACTCTCTTTTGAAGCACTTTTGATAAATATGATCTTGTGAGTTTTCTTTGGTGACTTGGCTGAATGTATATATGTGTTGGGATGCCTTGAGATAGTCGAATAATGTTTGAAGTTGTGTTTAAGACATATGAAAGTGATCTTGCATGTGAATATGAGTTAACATGTTCCGGTTTAGGCATTTATTTCTAAGAGTTAGGATATTCTGCTTTGTGTGTTATATGCTGATTGAATTGTTTGTGAGATGTCTAATGAATTATATGATTATGTATTTCCTTACCTCAGAATATTGTGTGTGAAAGAAAATAAAGGAAAATAAGCTAATCTATTAATTACGGTATTTACGGAATTGTTGAGAATGTGATTTTAAATGGTTTCTTTACTATCCAGCAGCTAAAGAAATCGTTTTAAAGTGTTTTGTAGATTGTTTTAATTAATTTTGAGGTATTTAAAGTATGTTCAAAAGTTGGAATGATTTTGAGAAAACGATTATGTATTATACTGTCTTACAAAATCAAAAAGAAGAACTTTCAAAAGAAAATAGAGATTTTATTTAGTTTGAAAAGAATAATCCTATCTGAATCAATTAGTAATGAAAACGTATTTTGTTTTAAAGCGAGGTATTTTAAAGACGGTGGATTGAGCATCAGTCTGTAGCAAGTGCCCGCGGAAATCTAGTGCATGTGTCTGTTGGAACGAGAGGTGAGAGATGCAATAGACCTAAGTCAACGTGACACTTAGACTCAGTTCCTAACCGAGTATATCAAGTTCAAAATTCTAATAATTGCTCTATACTATGCGTTTACATGATTATATGTTATGATTCTGACTACCATGCATTTAAACTTATTTATATATGATCTACTTGAATTCATAAGCATGTTTGAAAGATATAAGTTCATTCTGGAATTATGGTGATGATTAAGGTGAGACAATGGAATTATGAAATTCAAGATGAGAATAAAGATAGTATGTAATTCATGAGAAAGAGATCATGAGTTGAGGTGAGAGTAATGCTGATAAAAGTAATGCTAATGAGAATATTGCGTAAAGGAATATAAGATGAATGGTGGCTCTGCTTCGTGAAAACTCAAATTATGTGTAGAGATGTGAAATCAATTGATGAAGTGCCGATGGAAAAGAAATGGGATGGCGCAATGTTCGTGACTCGAGGCTCAACGATTCAAGCTGGCTCGCAATGATATCTTGAGGAATGTGGAACTTTGTGCTCCTTTGGGAAAAATAATAACCTTGTTAGCGGTTAGGACTCATCGAAGGGATGTTACGAGGATGAGTCGACCTTAGGACATTAAAAGACTAAAGATATAAGAAAACTTTTAAAAGACATTAATTAACGCGGTGAGTATGAGTGTGAAGTAGTGGAGAGGAAGATACCCCGGAATATCTGCGGATATTCGGGTTGTGATTGCAATAGGGGAGGGCAAGGACGGTGATACGTCAAGAAGCCTTGAGTGCTATTCTAGGCAGACGAATTCCACATGTGGTACGGGCAGATCGGTCCTATGCCGTGGTGAGTTCTGCACTCGAGACTAGAATAGTACTGTCGCCCCCTATGGCAATTCGAGAACAGTGAGAGGGACTGGAACGAGGCAATGTGATATTTTGTAATGAGCCAGTATGATGTTTTTATTGTGCTACGAGGTAGCAGACAACTGTCACTGCCTGCGTGGTAAAGGTCTTGTACTCCAGTTAGCTTCCGACTAGGTTTGGGTGGATTACCGAGGAGATGTAGACGTGTGTGCTATCTTCAATGATGCTTTCCCACATCATTGAAGGACCCGGAATAATAAGACTTAATGATAAGAAAGGAATATGCTTAATGAGATCTAACATTGGAATCTGTTGTAATAAATAATAATCGAGAAGTTTATGAGATGAGTAATCAAAGAGTGAGCATGATGTGATATCAAAGTTTATTGAGATAGGAAATGATCGGTGTTATAGGTTGATGAAATATTTTCCCTTGTTAAAGATATCTGCTATGTAATCATTACATTGTGATTATCTGCTATGTGAATCTTTTGATAGTATAAGAAATGATATCTTATGATCTGTCAATAACTGTTACATGCACATCATGTTTACCTGCTGCTATATGTTTTCAGTTATATATGTTCGATACATGTTTACTATCTGTTAATATTAGGAATCCGTCTTTATAAATTATTCTGTCTATTTTCTTTTACTTTGAGTCATCAATAGTCTGTCCTGTTACTGTTGTACTTCTGGAACGCTGACCTCTCTCCTACCATGTTGTCGTATCGGGTTACTCCGGTATTGCAACGGGTAGATGGTCCAACATTTAGTAATTTCTATATGGCCCCTTCGGGAGGGAGCCTGGGAGGTCGCTCCTAGCGGATGGACTTGACGAGGCAACTCTCTTCTAGAAATGTGAGACCTAGGACGTGGTGACGGGGACAACAAGAGATGCACATCTAGGACATGTCGAGCTACGAGACTATCAGCATGAAGGACCGCGGAAGTAGCGTAATGATTGATTAGTTGCGAAGGATGATATGTCGGGCCTGTTTAGTGGTGGAACCATCTTAGTGTATAGGTTCTGTGTTTCCAATTGAGGATTGCCATAGCCATGGACCATTATTGTAATTAGCCATTTTTATATTTCATACCTCATTTTTAAAAGATGTGGGCTGTAATACTTTGAAATACCAATGTTTTGTAGGAAGGAACTATGATGGATCCTAACTACTTTGATGATGAACTCCTTTTTATGATAACTTGATATGGACGAAATGATTTGGTAACAACTCGATTTTCGATTAAGTGATTCGATGAACAATGAACATTGTGTTTAAAAAAAATTGCCTAATTTTTGCAACTTATTACGTAATAAATGATTATTTTATGTTATGAAAATCGGGCTGTTACACTCCCCCTGTATCAGAATATCAGAATATCTCTCCCCCTTTTGTAATCATCAAAAAGAATGTGCTATGTCCCCCTGAAACACTGAGAAGACGCATCAATAAAAACAAGAGAGATAAAATAATCACATACTCAAAATAGGTGAGAGGCAGAAGTTAAACCAATTTCACTACGAATGAAAAAGAAATTTTTTTTGGAAGCGGTTTCATAAAGATATCAACCAACTGCCACGAAGTATCAACATACTCAATAATACAATCACCCTTTTGAATATGATCACGTATAAAATGGTGACGAATCTCAATATGCTTAGTGCGAGAATGTTGCACAGGGTTTTTGGTAATACTAATTGCACTGGTGTTATCACATTTTATGGGAATTTGATCTAGACTTACACCGAAGTCTAGGAGTTGCTGTTTCAACCATAAGATTTGTGCACAACAGCTACCCGAGGCGACATATTCAGCCTCAGCTGTGGATAGGGCTACACTCGATTGTTTCTTGCTAGCCCATGATACTAAAGAATTACCAAGAAGGTGACAAGTGCCGCTAGTGCTTTTCCTATCTACTTTGGACCTAGCAAAGTCAGAATCGGAATACCCAACAAGGTTACAAGTGGAACCTTTGGGGTACCATAAACCCATATCAGTTGTGCCAGAAAGATATTTCATTATATGTTTGGCAGCAACCATGTGCGTTTCTTTTTGATTCGCTTGAAATCGAGCACATAAACATACAAGGTTACAAGTGGAACCTTTGGGGTACCATAAACCCATATCAGTTGTGCCAGAAAGATATTTCATTATATGTTTGGCAACAACCATGTGCGTTTCTTTTTGATTCGCTTGAAATCGAGCACATAAACATACATTAAACATAATATCCGGCCTACTTGCCGTTAAATAGAGAAGGGATCCGATTATACCTCGATATATATTTAGTGATTTCTACGGATTTACCTCCTTCATCTTTGTCCAGATAGCAAGATGTGCTTATTGGTGTTGCTACTGTCTTGGCCTTATCCATGCCAAATCGTTTCAACAGTTCTTTGCAGTAATTTTTTTGGCTAATGAAAATCCCATCCTTTGCTTGTTTTATTTGCAATCCTAGGAAAAAGTTCAGCTCGCCCATCATAGACATCTCGAACTCTTCCTGCATCATACTTGAAAAATCCTTGCAAAGGGTTTCATTAGTAACACCGAAAATAATATCATCTACATAAATTTGAACTAAAAGAATGTCCTTTCCTTTCTTTTTGATAAAAAGAGTGTTATCAACCTTCCCTCTTTCAAAATTATTTTCAAGTAAAAATTTGCTAAGACGGTCATACCACGCTCTTGGAGCTTTTTTGAGTCCGTACAAAGCCTTTTTCAATTTATAAACATAATCCGGGTGTTCATAATTTTCAAAGCCGGGAGGTTGACACACATATACATCTTCATTTATAAAACCATTCAGAAAGGCACTCTTTACGTCCATTTGATATAATTTAAAATCTAAAAATGCATGCAAAAGCTAATAGCAGTCTAATGGCTTCCAACCTAGCAATAGGGGCAAATGTTTCCTCATAATCTATCCCCTCTTCCTGGTTGTAACCTTGTGCAACTAACCTAGCTTTGTTTCGAGCAATTAAACCAGCCTCATCGAGTTTATTTTTATAAATCCACTTAGTTCCAATAATCGGATGAGACTCAGTCCTAAGAACAAGTTCCCAAACCAGATTTCTTTCGAACTAGTTTAATTCCTCTTGCATTGCCAGAAGCCAATGTTCATCAAGCGTAGCCTCAGAAATATTCTTTGGCTCCACTTGAGAAACAAATGCAAAGTAGTTACACAGATTGCTAATAGAATTGCGAGTACTTACACCTTTTGTTATGTCACCTATGATTTGGTCAATGGGATGGTGCCTCGATGTTCTCCATTCCTTGGGAAAATCAGCGTAGAGCTCCATGGATTGTTCTTGATTTTTCTCCTCAATTGATTCAACTAATTTTTCATTGCATTCGGAATGTTCCTTTCCTTTAGCATTTGGCTCCTCATCCTCATCAATGTATAGATCTCCAAGGATACCTGAAATATCATTAACAGATACCTTTCGCAATTTTCTGGGATCGGATTCATCAAATGATACATGAATAGATTCTTCAATAGTATTACGAGATTTATTGTAAATCTTATACGCTTTACTCGAAACAGAATATCCAAGGAATATGCCCTCATCAGCTCTAGCCTCAAAACTTCCTAGATTGTCTCTACCATTATTATGCACAAAACATTTACATCCAAAGACACGAAAATGGAAAATATTTGGTTTTCTCCCCTTGTACAGCTCATAGGGGGTTTTCTTTAAAATAGGCCGTATCAAAACACGGTTCATAACATAGCAAGCTGTACTCACTGCATCGGCCCAAAAATATGCAGGCAAATTCATGTCATTAAGCATTGTTCTTGAAAGCTCTGTTAATGAACGATTTTTCCTCTCCACAACCCCGTTTTGCTCCGGAGTTCTTGCAGCTGAAAAATAATGCTTAATTCCATGTTTTTCGCAAAATTTTTCAAAAAGATGATTTTCAAATTCTCCACCATGGTCAGTCTTAATGGATGCAATGCTCGAATGCAATTGGTTTTGAACAATCTTGGCTAGCTTTTTAAATTCATGAAATGCATCATTTTTATGAGTAATAAAAAGCGTCCATGTATACCTAGAATAATCATCCACAATAACTAAACAATAATAGTTGCCACCAAAGCTTTTCGTTAGACAAGGTCCAAATAGATCCATATGTAAAAGTTCCAAGGGCTTTTGAGTTGAAACAAGATTTTTAGAAGGAAAAGATGCCCTTGTGAGTTTTGATTTTGAATAAGGATCACATTTTTCAGAAATAGAAAAATTTTGCTTTGGCAAACCAACTACTAAGTTTTTAGAAGAAATTTTATTAAATGAGCCATGTGGATATGACCTATTCTGCGATGCCATATCCACGATTCATCCTCTTTACTCAATAAATATTTCGCATCATTTGAGGGTATTGAGTTAAAATAAATAACATATACATTGTTTATCCTGCGAGCAATTAGCTTAATTAGATTATCAACTTTACCCTCCATAATACATCTATCAGAATAAAAAAAAAAAACCCTATTTCCCTTATCACACAACTGACTAATACTTAGCAGATTGTGTTTTAGGCCCTCAACATGTAAAACATTCTCTATGCAAGGGTTAGGAGGTGTACCAATTTTACCGACTCCGAGAATCTTTACTTGATTGTTATCTCCGAAAGTCACATGTCCTTGGTCCTTTGGAACGAGATGCGAAAATTTAGATTTATCTCCCGTCATATGTTTTGAGCATCCGCTGTCCAAGTACCACCACGATTTTCTTTCTTCCGGAGTAACCTACAAGCAAAAAATTTAAGGTTTCTTTTTAGGTACCCATATCTTTTTGGGTCCTTGAGCATTAGTGTAGCCATAGTTTAAATCATGCCACCTTTTAGTTTCATTGTTCGGTTTAACGAACTTCACTTTCCTGTGTATGCATTCATGTGCACCATGACCCTTTTTACCACAAATATAACAAATGATTAAAGGTTTCTTATGATTACTAGCAGGGACAAAAATGGTACTTAATTTTTTTGATGTCTACTGGGTTGATATCCTAAACCCGCTCTATTAAAGAAACATTTTTGTCTCCCTAGCATTAAATTTAAAGTATTTCTACCTTTCGTAAATTTTGCAAGAGTTTCTTTTAAATCTTCTACTTCTTTAACAAGGTCCTTGCAAAACTTACAAGAAGAAGAACTAGCTTTAAATTTAACTTCGTTACTCGAGGTGTTTGAAGAATTTTTCAAAGTCAAATTCAGCTCCTTATTTTGGTTTTTCAAAAATTCATTTTCTTTAATAAGATTTTTAATTCTTTTCTAAAAGAGAAGCTGAATTTTTCTTTTCTAAAGAAGTCAATAAGGATAACCTCATTGACTCCTCGTGTAATTCTTCAAAGGCCTCTTGTAATTCATCATAAGAAAAGTTAAGTTCAGAAATTACCTCATCTGCGTGTGCCATCAAGCATATGTTGGCTGTCTCTTCTTGTTCGTCTGAATCCTCATCCGAACTTCCTTCGTTGTCTAGCCACGCCAAATACGCTTGCTTCCCTTTCTTTGAATTTGAGGTGCCTTTTTCTGAATTTTCTTTCTTTTTCAGCTGGTAGCAGTCTGCTCTGATGTGACCAGGCTTGCCACACTCATGACATGTAATGGATGACCCTCCACTTTTGTTGTTGTCCCTTCTATTGAAGTTGCTTTTCTTCCTCAGAAATTTCCCGAACTTTTTGACCAACAGACCCATGTGTTCATCATTTATCAGTTCTTTGTCCGAGTCACTTTCTGTTGTTGGTGCTTCAGCCTTGAATGCCAAATTTTTGACCTTCTTATTCTCTTCTTCGTGTTGAGCCAATCTTTTCAGTTCACTTTCATGCTCTTGTAACTTCCCGAAGAGAGTTGTCAGCGTCATAGTTGAAAGGTTTCTTGATTCAGCAATCGCCATCACTCTGGGTTGCCATTCTCTTCCCAAACACCTTAGAACTTTGTTGATGAGATCCTCATTGGTGAATTTCTTCCCCAATGTTGTTAGCTGATTGAAAATCATCGTGAAGCATTTTTGGATCTCTTGAATTGATTCTCCATCTTTCATTCTGAATAATTCGTATTCACCAGTCAGAGTATTGATTCTCGACCTTTTCACTTCAGTTGTACCTTCATGTGTGACTTCTAGCGTATCCCACATTTGTTGTGCTGTCTCGCATGTCGATATCCTGAAAAACTCATCATAGCTCAAAGTAGATGTTATAATGTTTTTCGCTTTCAGGTCGTATTGGACTCTACGTTCCTCCTCCTCCGTCCACTCAGCCATAGGCTTTTCGACGGTGTTACCATTAACCACATTGGTAGGAACATAGGGACCATTTACGACGGCATCCCAAACTTTTAATCCAACTCCTTGAATAAAATTTTTCATACAGGCTTTCCAATACGCGTACCCTACCCCATCAAACATGGGAGGACAGTTAATAAAACTCCCTTCACCACCAAACAGAATTTGAAGCCATACTCTTGAGACGGTTAAGTCTTAACACAAGAGACTAGCTCTGATGCCAATTGTTGGTTTTGGCCTCAAAATCTCGAGAGGGGGGTGAATCGAGTATTATTAATGTATTGTGAAATCCTTTAAAAAATAAAAAATTGATTTGAGATGGAGAGATTAGACGTTTGAGATGTAACACCCCGTAATTTCCTCGTATTAACTTAAAATACTAATGAGAAGATTTTTGAGGAAAGTGTTTTGAAAATGATGTTTTCTTAAATAAATTTTCAAATTAACGTTTTCAAAGTGGTGAATAATTTTAAAGCAAGGATTTTTCATGAAATAATGCTATGAAGTTTAATGTTGAGTCTTGAGAGTAGGTACGTGTTTAAAATTCTTTTAATGAAATGGTGAAGTTTCAATGAGAAATTATTTTATGAAATTGTGTTTTGTTTCCTATAAATATATGCTTGATATTTTTGGTGTTATCATAATTTTGACGCATGAAAAATTTGCTTTCTATGTGGGTGTGCATATGTATGTACGGTTTTATGAGTATGTGTATACTTAGGATCATGTGAAATTAATGGGTAAAGGAATATGATGATGAGTGCACATATATATATGTGTAACGTGTGAATGTGTGTAAGTGCACGAGTATGTAAATATATGTGTATAGGTGTGAGAATGAGTGTGTGTATGCATAAACATGTGTGTGTACCGTGAGGGTGTGTATATGTGAAGGGAAAGCCTAGAAATTTCCTAGGTAACCAACCAAGCAACCAAGTTGACCAAGTTCTAACTAGAACCTTGACCAAATAGTAGAAAACTTAAGGAGGAAACATAGTGATATGTGCTTGTGCATGTGTGTGCATATGTGTCGCCGTGGGTGTGTGAGTAGTGTGCATGTGATGCCATTTTGTTGACTTCTTGAACTCTAGGCTAGTTACCCATTAGCACCTAGGTTTAGTTTAGTGTTAAGCATGATTAATAGTTTGACCAACCAATAGGAAGCAAGCTCAGCCCTAGTTTTACTCTATTTGTCCAATGGCTTGGCTTGAGCCATGCAAGCCTTGAGGATGCCAATTTTACCCTTCCTAGTGGTGCTCTTGGCCGAACCTTCTTAAGGGTAGGAAAGGAATTGTTGAATGCTTCTTATAACCCCAAAACCGTGGAACACCAACCCCATTTGCTTCCCATTTCTTTTCCAAACCAAAACACAATTCCTAAGAGTCTTCAAAAAACTCTTAGAGAAAGCTTAGAGAGAGGGAGAACCCGTGAACCAAGGAGAAGAGGAAGAGGAAGATCAAGCTCAAAAGCCTTAGGATTCTTGAAGAAGGTTGAAGATCTTCTCTACTTCTCTAGTTTATTCGAAGCTCATAGGATGTTCTAAGTGATTTTTAATTTTCTAAGTCTTGTAAAGTTCTTTGTTGTTGCATGTCCAAATTCTTTGTAGATCTATGTTTGTAAATGTTTGCTAAGCCTTGATCTTGAGTTCCAAGAACATCATAAGCTTGTAAAACCTTAAACCATGGACTCTACCATTCGGCCATGTTTAGAAAACTAGGTCATGATGATTTCTATTTTGATTTGAGTTCATGCATGTAAGTTTGGTGATGGTCTTGATGATTTGGGTACATGCATGTCTTGTTTATGCCTTGATCCTAAATTCTTGAAGATAAATGAACTCATGGGATCCTAAATCAAGAGCCCTTTCATTCGGCCATAACCAAAAATATAGGCTTAGATGCTTTTTGAATTGATTCAAGTGGTTGCATGCTCATTTCATGTGTAGGAAAATTTATCGGAATAATTAAAATACTTTGATTTTTACTTGATCTTGACAAACCCTTGATTTTTGGTTTTGATCTTCAACTTATTCATGAAAAAGTTTGATGATGGACACATGCATGTTGTTTTGAACAAAGACTTGATTTTTCAATGATCATCACGACTTTGGTCTTTTATTACTCAAAATGATTTTTACCTTTCATTTATGCCACAATATTTAATTTCATAAGTTGATCTACAAGATTTAGGTGCATGCATGTGGTTTTTGAATAAAGGGATTTTGTTTTCCTAAGAACCTCACGGTTTTACATGAAAACTAAGGCGATAGGTTTTTGGAAAGATGCTTTTAACTTGATTCATGATTTATAATTTTACATGTTAATTTCTTTATTTCAAGGACTTTTAAGAAAGCATAATTAAAAATGAAACCTCGATTTAAGGGAATGATATTTTTAGAGTTTTGTGTGGGAAAAAGGGTGCATAGTTTGATTCATGACTTTTGATGTTGCATTGAACCAAAAGTCTTGTTTTTGTCAAATAGAGGTTCGGCCTAGGCATAGCAAAATAGACTAGGACTCTTTTCAATAAAGTGACATAAAAACAATAAGTATAATTGTGAAATTGGGTAAAATAAATAATTGGGAATTGTGTTGCATTTCTATTTGGTTTTGGATTAAAAAGTAAAGGAAATGAATGAACTAAATGGTTTTAGAAAGAGTTTTGTGTTTGATTGAATATGTGCATGTGCATTCGGGTAAGAATAAAAAGGAAGAGTAAATAATTTTGTGGCATGAACAAGAAAATGGAAATATAGTGCTTGAAATAAATCAAGTTGACTTATGTGTTTTAAATTGTAATTCTTAACTCTTTTTCCTTGAATACACTCGGTCACATAGAGTAAATAAATTTAGGGAGTTTAATTGCATGAAATAAAATGCATATGATGATTTTTGAAAAGGATAAGGTTGTTTAAAATAAACGAAATAATTGTGCTCGATTTAAATCCTTGGTCCAATGTGGTTGTGAATTTATGTATGCATAAGTGTTTGTGTTAAGAACTATTTGTGAAGTTGCATACATGCCTTAATACTGATTTACTTGGTTATATGCTTGGTGAAGTGTTGAATTATTTAAAGTGGAAAGTGTTTTTGAAATGTTTTCGGAGTTGATCAAAGTAATTTTTATAAAATAATTCCTTGCTGTCTAGAATTATTTAAATGGTTTTTGAAAGTACTTAAGGAGTTATTAACACCTGAGCAAATTGAAAGACAACGGTTGTGTTTTTTAGTTTTTGACAAGGAATGAGAGGTGTTTAAGTTACGAAAAAGATTTTCCTAATACAAATTAATAACAAAAACGTATTTTATTTAGTACGAGGAATTTGAAAGACGAGGGATTGGGACAGCCGGTAGCAGAAAGGATCCAAGGCGACGGTATGCAATAAATTGTTGGACCTCAGGTGAGAGAGAAGCTATCCTAATACACTATGGTGTTTAGGTGAATTATTAGGACATTCCGTATCATCTCAAAGATCTGAACTTAGTGGTTGGAGTCAGTAGTATAAGTGGCAATTGTTTGCCCTGTGTGGCCACTTATACGAAGGTGACAAAGACCACCCTGTTATTGTGTGATGTTATGTGTTGATAGCATGTCTTTATTTAATTATGTTTGACAATGCTTATCATTATTGGTTATGATGAGTAAACTATTGATGGACGTCTGTTACGTCCTGATTGAGAAAAAAAAAGTTGAGAAGTAATGAAATAAAAAGTAAAAGACATAATGATGAAAGGTATGAGAGGGAATACAAAGAGATAAGGATTGAGATTGGGGAAAAGAATGAATAATAAGGTTGTTGAAAACGAGCCAGAGCTGGGAAGAGTGATGGTGATATGCGGTGTGATTTGAGCGGAGCGGGGCTCCTTTGTCTTGGTTTTAGATTGGGAACTAGTGTTGAGTTGAGCTTGCTCCTCCATTAGCGCCCAACAAAGTTGTGTTTTTGAAAAAGGTTTTGGAGAAACGGTTTTTGAAAAGATTTTTGGGAAAAGGTTTGTGAAGAGAAATATTTTTGAAAGGATTTTTGAAAAGGTTTTGGAACGAGGCTTTTGAAAAGATTTTAGGAAGAGGTCTTTGTAAATATTTTGAAAGAGATTTTGAAAAGATTCTAAAAAGATTGTGAAAGACGATTTTGGAAAGGAGTTGTAAAAGGATATTCTTTGAGAAAGTTTGCAAGATGTTTATGAAAGTGTGTCTTGAGGAAAGTGGGATTGTGTTGAGAAGGTTGAGAAATGAGAATCTGAGAATGTGACGTGATCCCAACTCTGTGCTATGTGAGATTTGATGAGAGAAAGGCTGTGCCAAGTTAGTGGTCGGGACTCGTTGAAGGGTTGCACGAAGGACGGGCCGACCTTAGGATAATTAAAAAGATAAAAGACTTAAAAGACATACACGGTGAGGTATGAGAGTGCGAAGTAGTGGAGAGGAAGGAACAATAAGTATCTGCGGATACTTAGGACGAGATTGCATTAGGGGAGGACGATGACGGTGAAACGTCAAGAAGTCTAGAGTATGTTTCTAGGCAGAACGAACTCCACATGTGGCGCACTAACGTGGTGGGGACTGGGTCTAATGCCGTGGTAGGTTCTGCGGGCCCACTAGAAACCCCCTAGATTGCAAATCGAGAACAGTGAGAGGGACTGGAGTGGGGGTGCCATGATTGTTATTGATATTATTGAGGCTGAGTCTTCCTGGCTTGGAGCCATTTGTGTGTGACAGCTGTCGTGCCCGCACGGTAAAGGTCCTGTACTCCTGTTTGCTTCCGACTAGGTTGGGTGGATGACCGAGGAGATGTAGACGTGAGTGATAGCCGGATCGAAATGAGTGACTTGATGATATCCTAAAACTTCCCTATCTTTAAAGGTTGTGAAATGAAAAGGTTGGAGTAAAAGAGAAGTATGATTATGGAAAAGAAGAGGGATGAAAGAGAAACAAAGAATGTTCATAAGAAGAAAAAGTAATGAAAAGATGATAACAAAGATGAAGATAATAATCATAATAATAATAAAGCGAGATAATGATGATAATGATATGCTTGATTGTGTGTGTTGTATGTCGTATTGTATGTCTGTATGGTCCTATTATTTTGCCTATCGTAATTCCACACCTCGACGATTCGTCGTTCGGATCGCTTACTCTCTCCTGTTCGTTGGCCTATCGGTGCCACTGGTATTTCAATGGGCAGATGGAGTATGTAATGGACATCACCATGTGGAACAAGTATGGAAGAGGCTGGAAGCACACCCCACAAGGCTGGGCATGGACCGGTTACACGGAGATCGTGATTCCGGACCCGGAGCATCAATTGAGTGGAGCGAACCTGGAGTCACATTTGGGGCAAGTCAATGTACGAGGGTTCCAGAGCTATGAGGAGAAGGTCCAGTATGAGAAGCAGAAAAATCCTACTGTAGCAGACGGAGTGAAGGGGATGTCCAACAACAATGAGGAGACAACCACGCAAGCAGCATCGTCTTCAAGAGCGAAAAGAGGACGCAAGAGGGACAAGGAGCTCTACCCGCTCGTTTATAATAGGAAAGTTTAAAGAGGATGTAGTAACCTAGGTTGTTGTGAGTGTTTGAAGTTAAGGATTACCGATGCCATGAGCCATTGTGTAAATAAGCTAAAGTTTTAAATTGACTTGCGAAGTACCTTGTTATGCAAGGTGATTTGAAACTAAGCTCTTTTGTGGAAACACTGTTTTCCGAAAAGAAAGGTTTTAGTAACAACTCGGTTTTCGAAAAAGGGTGTTGAGAACATTGAGAATGTTTCCGTAATGTGTCCAGACACTTCAACAATGTTTTATAAAAAAAAAAATATGGCCTCAATTTTTGCAACTTTATCGAGTAAAAGTAACTATTTTTGGTTTACGAAAATCTGGCTGTTACAGAATGGTATCAGAGCTTATGGTAATCCTTAGTGGCCTTAAGCATGGGCTTACATGCTTTGTTTGTGTGACTCTGTGTGTTTGTTAGTGTCAGGGTAGGAGCATAAGTTTAGATTCTTATCTTTCTAGGATATAAGATTTGGTTTGCGGCTTAGTATCGACCATGCTAGTTTAAGAAACCTATTGATTCTAAGGAATAGACAGTGAATAGATTCTAAGGTTAAAGACCCTTTGATGATCCATTTGTGCCTGCAATATTTAAGTTTGTCAATCTCAGCACACCTTTATACAGGGATAGTTGTTACTCTTAAGGATGCGGATTGTTATCTTTGGAACTCCGTGCTTGTTGAATTACTTCAACAAAGCAGTTTTTGTTCTTAAGATTCAAATCCTTTCCTTCATGAACCTTTATCAAATTGTATCCATACCAAACCTATTTAAGACCCTTTAGTCCAAATTGTGGAATTGGAAGTGCCCTAGTTACCCTAAATGGTTTAAAATTTGAGTGACTAAGGAAGGAGAAATAGTCTAAGTTGGTAGAAGTTGTAAGATCACCGTAAGATAGTTATAAGTTGGATCAAAGTTGGGGAGTCACAAGGAGGACAAGGGGCAAGCGTTGTCGGTTCTTAAAGAAATATTAGAGGAAAGTTTGGAGATTAGAATTACCCTATACCCTAACTAGGTGTTTAAACGATCAAGGGTAGTTAATTTGATTGATGTTTAGGACGAATATAAGGAGAAAAGCGAGTTTGCTTGAGGAAGTGAGTAAGCTTAGATGGTAATAGAGTCCCCTTAAGACCGAGACATGATAAATGAAACCCTTAGAATTAGGAGGAGAATTGGACAATGGAGTGATCATTGTAAGGTAGTAGGAATCCGAGTGGTAGGAAGTAGTGAGTATTTAAGGATTTTTAGGTAAAAGTCCTTGTTTTTGGAGATGTATGAATGCTTGTTTGATTGATTTCCCCTAAGTCCGTACCTATGGTTGGGCTTTCTGCGACGACAACCAGCTAAAGGAGTAACATCTTCTTCGGTTAGTCCGTTGGACTTAACCCAAAACGACACGGGAGCGGTTGTGCGAGTGCGATTTCTTCGTCTGAAAACAACAAACGAGGAACACGGCAAAGCAAACTAGATCAGTCAAAAGGAAGTACGACCATGAAGCCAGAGGAAAGTATTCTTATGAAAGTCAAGGTGATGTGAGAATTTTGTGCCCTGCTGCCCAATCCACAATGTATTTCTCGGGGACGAGAAATCCTTAAGTTGGGGAGAATGTAACACCCCGTAATTTCCTCGTATTAACTTAAAATAGTAATGAGAAGATTTTTGAGGAAAGTGTTTTGAAAAGGATGTTTTCTTAAATAAATTTTCAAATTAACATTTTCAAAGTGGTGAATAATTTTAAAGCAAGGATTTTTCATGAAATAATGCTATGAAGTTTAATGTTGAGTCTTGAGAGTAAGCGTGTTTAAAATTCTTTTAATGAAATGGTGAAGTTTCAATGAGAAATTATTTTATGAAATTGTGTTTTGTTTCCTATAAATATATGCTTGATATTTTTGATGTTATCATAATTTTGACGCATGAATAATTTGCTTTCTATGTGGGTATGCAAATGTATGTACGGTTTTATGTGTATGTGTATACTTAGGATCATGTGAAATTAATGGGTAAAGGAATATGATGATGAGTGCACACATATATATATATGTGTGTGTGTGTGTAACGTATGAATGTGTGTAAGTGCATGAGTATGTAAATATGTGTGTATAGGTGTGAGAATGAGTGTGTGTATGTGTAACATCCTCATTTTATTAACCTAATAATTATAATTATAAATATCTTATTTACAGGCGAAAGATGAATTTCAACTATTTCCTTATATGTATATTATTATTATGTTGAATTTAAATATGTATATGTGTAAGTGTTTGTAAACGTTTTCCTAGTATACGTATATATTTGTGTAAATATATCTTTGCGTAGATATTAGTATTTGTAACTATATCCTCGTGTATATGTATGTGTGTGTGTTTGTATGTGTATATTCATATGTATGTATGCATAGGTATAGGTATTAGGTTAAGTTAGGATATGTGTTTATATATATATGTGTGTGTGTGTTCGTGTGTATTCTTAGATGTTAGTGTTTGTGTTCGTGTCCCTGTGTGTATGTGTGTATTGATTATGTGATAGCATCATAGGTTTGGGTAGGGAAGTATCTTAGAGTCGTCAATTATAGTCGAAGAGTGTCGATTTAGATCCTAGGCTGGTGTGATTGTGGTTGTGGTTGATTAAGTACGTTTATGTGGGCAAGGGTGCCAAGGAATTCCAAAGTCCTTGTGAGTGCTTTAGGGTTTTGATCTCGATAGTGTGATTCGATTAAGGGTCCTAGGATAGAGCCTTGTGTATTAGAATGGACCTTAGCGTCTATGTTCGGAGAATTCCCTTGAACTCACACTTCAATTGAGTTCCGGAACCCGATAAAGGTGCGAGGCAATTGGGATCATTTCGATTCTATTGGTTATGCCTCGAGGGTGATTGGTTTTAGGGGTAAGCGGTCATAGGGTTTGTCTTAGATTGATCAGATTAGATCGAGTGTTAAAGAAGAGGTTAGGTGTAGAATTCGATCGTTTGTTTGTCTTGTCTTGCTGTGACGGTGATTTGTATGTTTGTTAATATAAGTTCATGAGTGAAGTGTTTCATTTGTGTTTAGAGGTGTTTAGAATGTGTTTAGGTAGTGGTATTATGATCGGACAAGTTAGGGTACATTAGGATCGGCTTAGAACTCTTAGAAGGCTTGAAAGAAAGGAAAAAGTAGTGCATTAATCGATTAATGGGTTTGTTAATCGATTAAATTTTGATCACCTTTCTGCATTACTCGATTAACACATGAGTTAATCGATTAGCCCTTTTTAAATTAAGCGAGTTAATCGATTAACCAAAGTGGTTAATCGATTAACCACTGCAGATCAGACTTAAAAACACGATTTTAACGTGTTGTTCTTCATTTCTTTCTCTCTTCTTTCACGGCCCTTCCCTCTTCTCTCCTCCCAAACTCTTCTAATCTTCAAATTAACATCAAATAACATCAACCCATCATCCCATAACCATTCCCCATCATCTCCCCATGATTTTCTACCCACAAAAACCCCAACTTCATTCTCAATCCCTCAAATCCCCAATTCCCAATTTAAAACCCTAACTCCCTCAATCCTTCTCTTTTCTTTGGGCAATCATCAAAGGAGCTAGGAATTGGTCATGGATCAAGGAACTAGGAGCTTAGGAGCTTGTTCCAAGAGCTTGGTGGAGCTCTCTCTCTCTCTCTCTCCTTCTCCTCTACTCTTCAACCGGTAAGGGGAGATTCTTTCCACACTTTGAGCTAGGGATAGTTAGAATTTATAATAGGATTTGGGATTAATAATTGAATTAGAGTGTAGGTAGCAATTAGTGTTTGATTAGATTCGTTCTTGTATTTTTTAATTAACTTTGATATTTTTATAAATGTTTATATTAAATTATTTCTTTGTAAATTGTAAGGTAGGAAGTGAAGAACCCTAGGGAGTTGACTTATTTTATTGCACTCTGAGACATGCCTGTGTATGTCGACTGGTTGTTGGTTATCCGCTAATTGGTCGATTGCCATTGATTGTGATAATTGTTAGTCAACCTAATTGCTAAATGTTTATATTCTTGAAGTAAGTGTTATAATGGCTTAATGATGAGAGTGTGCTGTTATTGGAATTTTCTTATGGAATTGGAATTTGGATTAAAAGTGAAATGAGAAACAAAGTAAATAGTGGAAAACTAAGAAGGAATATGGATAACATAAATGGGCTCCAATTGGAGAATGTGATTGTTTATTGTTGCCGCTATCTTTAATTTGGTTATTACTCTCACGTCTTCATTATGAATTGTTTACTATCCTCTAATTCACTGTGTTGTGAAAGATCTCACCCTTAGTGGATAACAATTTAGGTACAAATTCAAGAGGCTTGGAGATCAGAGTGCGCAGCGGAACAAGTCGGAAGAAAGGAAACTGATTTGTGTATATGTTCTCTATATTGTATTTGGGTGCCCCACATTTTGTAATTCAATATTTTGTAAAAGTAAAGGTTTAAAGTTACCCGCTTTATTTTTAAACTCTGATTTATGTATTTTATTTAATGAAGTCACTTTTATAGCACGTTAATTATTTCCAAAACTTTTAAATTTTCGTATATTTTTATATTAAGAAAATCGGGGTGTTACAGTATGCATAAACATGTGTGTGTACCGTGAGGGTGTGTATATGTGAAGGGAAAGCCTAGAAATTTCCTAGGTAACCAACCAAGCAACCAAGTTGACCAAGTTCTAACTAGAACTTAACCAAATAGTAGAAAACTTAAGGAGGAAACATAGTGATATGTGCTTGTGCATGTGTGTGCATATGTGTCGCCGTGGGTGTGTGAGTAGTGTGCATGTGATGCCATTTTGTTGACTTCTTGAACTCTAGGCTAGTTACCCATTAGCACCTAGGTTTAGTTTAGTGTTAAGCATGATTAATAGTTTGACCAACCAATAGGAAGCAAGCTCAGCCCTAGTTTTACTCTATTTGTCCAATGGCTTGGCTTGAGCCATGCAAGCCATGAGGATGCCAATTTTACCCTTCCTAGTGGTGCTCTTGGCCGAACCTTCTTAAGGGTAGGAAAGGAATTGTTGAATGCTCCTTATAACCCCAAAACCGTGGAACACCAACCCCATTTGCTTCCCATTTCTTTTCCAAACCAAAACACAATTCCTAAGAGTCTTCAACAAACTCTTAGAGAAAGCTTAGAGAGAGGGAGAACCCGTGAACCAAGGAGAAGAGGAAGAGGAAGATCAAGCTCAAAAGCCTTAGGATTCTTGAAGAAGGTTGAAGATCTTCTCTACTTCTCTAGTTTATTCGAAGCTCATAGGATGTTCTAAGTGATTTTTAATTTTCTAAGTCTTGTAAAGTTCTTTGTTGTTGCATGTCCAAATTCTTTGTAGATCTATGTTTGTAAATGTTTGCTAAGCCTTGATCTTGAGTTCCAAGAACATCATAAGCTTGTAAAACCTTAAACCATGGACTCCACCATTCGGCCATGTTTAGAAAACTAGGTCATGATGATTTCTATTTTGATTTGAGTTCATGCATGTAAGTTTGGTGATGGTCTTGATGATTTGGGTACATGCATGTCTTGTTTATGCCTTGATCCTAAATTCTTGAAGATAAATGAACTCATGGGATCCTAAATCAAGAGCCCTTTCATTCGGCCATAACCAAAAATATAGGCTTATATGCTTTTTGAATTGATTCAAGTGGTTGCATGCTCATTTCATGTGTAGGAAAATTTATCGGAATAATTAAAATACTTTGATTTTTACTTGATCTTGACAAACCCTTGATTTTTGGTTTTGATCTTCAACTTATTCATGAAAAAGTTTGATGATGGACACATGCATGTTGTTTTGAACAAAGACTTGATTTTTCAATGATCATCACGACTTTGGTCTTTTATTACTCAAAATGATTTTTACCTTTCATTTATGCCACAATATTTAATTTCATAAGTTGATCTACAAGATTTAGGTGCATGCATGTGGTCTTTGAATAAAGGGATTTTATTTTCCTAAGAACCTCACGGTTTCACATGAAAACTAAGGCGATAGGTTTTTGGAAAGATGCTTTTAACTTGATTCATGATTTATAATTTTACATGTTAATTTCTTTATTTCAAGGACTTTTAAGAAAGCATAATTAAAAATGAAACC
The DNA here is from genome assembly GCA_037953625.1 of Crotalaria pallida. Lineage (NCBI taxonomy): Eukaryota > Viridiplantae > Streptophyta > Magnoliopsida > Fabales > Fabaceae > Crotalaria > Crotalaria pallida. The sequence goes on along the minus strand of CM075655.1, from coordinate 75,145,954 downwards.
TCGATTTAAGGGAATGATATTTTTAGAGTTTTGTGTGGGAAAAAGGGTGCATAGTTTGATTCATGACTTTTGATGTTGCATTGAACCAAAAGTCTTGTTTTTGTCAAATAGAGGTTCGGCCTAGGCATAGGAAATAGACTAGGACTCTTTTCAATAAAGTGACATAAAAACAATAAGTATAATTGTGAAATTGGGTAAAATAAATAATTGGGAATTGTGTTGCATTTCTATTTGGTTTTGGATTAAAAAGTAAAGGAAATGAATGAACTAAATGGTTTTAGAAAGAGTTTTGTGTTTGATTGAATATGTGCATGTGCATTCGGGTAAGAATAAAAAGGAAGAGTAAATAATTTTGTGGCATGAACAAGAAAATGGAAATTTAGTGCTTGAAATAAATCAAGTTGACTTATGTGTTTTAAATTGTAATTCTTAACTCTTTTTCCTTGAATACACTCGGTCACATAGAGTAAATAAATTTAGGGAGTTTAACTGCATGAAATAAAATGCATATGATGATTTTTGAAAAGGATAAGATTGTTTAAAATAAACGAAATAATTGTGCTCGATTTAAATCCTTGGTCCAATGTGGTTGTGAATTTATGTATGCATAAGTGTTTGTGTTAAGAACTATTGGTGAAGTTGCATACATGCCTTAATACTGATTTACTTGGTTATATGCTTGGTGAAGTGTTGAATTATTTAAAGTGGAAAGTGTTTTTGAAATGTTTTCGGAGTTGATCAAAGTGATTTTTATAAAATAATTCCTTGCTGTCTAGAATTATTTAAATGGTTTTTGAAAGTACTTAAGGAGTTATTAACACCTGAGCAAATTGAAAGACAACGGTTGTGTTTTTTAGTTTTTGACAAGGAATGAGAGGTGTTTAAGTTACGAAAAAGATTTTCCTAATACAAATTAATAACAAAAACGTATTTTATTTAGTACGAGGAATTTGAAAGACGAGGGATTGGGACAGCCGGCAGCAGAAAGGATCCAAGGCGACGGTATGCAATAAATTGTTGGACCTCAGGTGAGAGAGAAGCTATCCTAATACACTGTGGTGTTTAGGTGAATTATTAGGACATTCCGTATCATCTCAAAGATCGGAACTTAGTGGTTGGAGTCAGTAGTATAAGTGGCAATTGTTTGCCCTGTGTGGCCACTTATACGAAGGTGACAAAGACCACCCTGTTATTGTGTAATGTTATGTGTTGATAGCATGTCTTTATTTAATTATGTTTGACAATGCTTATCATTATTGGTTATGATGAGTAAACTATTGATGGACGTCTGTTACGTCCTGATTGAGAAAAAAAAAGTTGAGAAGTAATGAAATAAAAAGTAAAAGACATAATGATGAAAGGTATGAGAGGGAATACAAAGAGATAAGGATTGAGATTGGGGAAAAGAATGAATAATAAGGTTGTTGAAAACGAGCCAGAGCTGAGAAGAGTGATGGTGATATGCGGTGTGATTTGAGTGGAGCGGAGCTCCTTTGTCTTGGTTTTAGATTGGGAACTAGTGTTGAGTTGAGCTTGCTCCTCCATTAGCGCCCAGCAAAGTTGTGTTTTTGAAAAAGGTTTTGGAGAAACGGTTTTTGAAAAGATTTTTGGGAAAAGGTTTGTGAAGAGAAATATTTTTGAAAGGATTTTTGAAAAGGTTTTGGAACGAGGCTTTTGAAAAGATTTTTAGGAAGAGGTCTTTGTAAATATTTTGAAAGAGATTTTGAAAAGATTGTGAAAGAAGATTTTGGAAAGGAGTTGTAAAAGGATATTCTTTGAGAAAGTTTGCAAGATGTTTATGAAAGTGTGTCTTGAGGAAAGTGGGATTGTGTTGAGAAGGTTGAGAAATGAGAATCTGAGAATGTGACGTGATCCCAACTCTGTGCTATGTGAGATTTGATGAGAGAAAGGCTGTGCCAAGTTAGTGGTCGGGACTCGTTGAAGGGTTGCACGAAGGACGGGCCGACCTTAGGATAATTAAAAAGATAAAAGACTTAAAAGACATACGCGGTGAGGTATGAGAGTGCGAAGTAGTGGAGAGGAAGGAACAATAAGTATTTGCGGATACTTAGGATGAGATTGCATTAGGGGAGGACGATGACGGTGAAACGTCAAGAAGTCTAGAGTATGTTTCTAGGCAGAACGAACTCCACATGTGGCGCACTAACGTGGTGGGGACTGGGTCTAATGCCGTGGCAGGTTCTGCGGGCCCACTAGAAACATATTGTCGCCCCCTAGATTGCAAATCGAGAACAGTGAGAGGGACTGGAGTGGGGCATTTTTTTTGCCACTGCGAGGTGTGACGCTCTCTTTTTAACTTGAAAATAATTAATATTTCCAAATAGATTACTACTTGCTATCAAAATTAGGGCTAGAAAATTTTTCCTTTTTAATACTAGTACTTGCTTAATTGAAAACCTCGTTTCAACATAACCCATTATATGAATTCGGCATAGTAATAACTTAGCTTTGAAAAGACTTTCGAGAGCGCGTTTTCGTGATCAGAAAGAATGTTACCAGCACTTATCAGTTGAATGCATTATTTGCCTCTCGAATGAAATTTGAATATATAAAATATAAATTTATCGCCGAATTCCTTCGTCAATTAAAATCAGAGTTCGCGGAAGTAAAAACAATACTGATGGGGCACTGCTGAGGAAAATAAAGCATATATATATATATATGTGATAAAAGTCATGACATATAACCCCATCAGTACTAACAGTAGCAAGTGATAAAAGTCAAGATAGCAAGTTTTGATAAAACATATACAGACCAACTGTACCAAAATAAAGGCTCACTCTACGACCTCTCAATATATACAATATATAACAAAAGTCCAAAAGCAGAAGTCCCAGAGCAAGTCCTCCATGTCCTCAGCAGCTCCTCAGATCCTCCCCAGCTTTATCCCTAGGATCTAGGATCCAAAACCCCTATGCTATGCAGGTTCCTATGAACCAGCGGGTCCACCTCTAGCAGAAACAGTCGGCTCGACATGCACCTCCTCCTCGCTCTCATCCTCCTCAGGGTCCTCCTCGACCTCGCCTGACTGAGTAGAGACCCCACCACTGGGTCTAGGGTCTGTAGAAGCAGTTTCATGAACTCAAATCCTAATTCATTTGATTTTTAGTCTAAATCTAGTATAGTATAGACTTCTCCCTTACCTTACAACAGAGTTTGATGGAGATTTGACACTGGTTTGAAGAAAACTCCCCAGATTCTCACAAATCCTCAAGTCTGCCCTCAACCACGAATTTCCCCAACAGGGTCCAAAGACCAGAAATTTTGACATGGAAATTAGCCAAGAAAATTGGGGAAAACGATTAGAAAATGATCTAGGCAACATGTACTAACGAAAGAAAGAAATTTGAGGCCTAGAGATTACCTGAGCTACTCAAAATCAAGGTTCCAACGCAGCTTCCAGAATCAGAGAGGATTAGAGTTCAGTTTTCAATCCTGAACTTTGATTGCTGATTTCTCCTCACACACACACTCTTGACTCAAAATCTCTATATCAACACAAAGCTCTTGATGTGAGCTTTGTGAATGTGTATCACTCGATTACTATCACTCAAAGACGAAGGAGAATCGAAGGAAACAATTCGGAAACCCTAATTCAGCTTCTTCAACAAGAATCCAGAGGAACAACCCCTAATCCATCAACAATCCACCTATTTATAGCCAAATCCAGGTTACATGCAGCTGGACGCGTGTCTTGCCACTCAATTCATGCAGCAATCGTGGCGATTAAACGAGTAATCCAAGTGATTACTCATCAAAATCCACTAAACCAGTTTCTGAGTTCGTCGTCTAACCGGTTACAGGGCATTACTAACCGGTTAGATTAGTTCAAAATTTAAAATTTATTATTTTTAAATCTTTCCCTCCAAGAACCTTTCTAATATTTCTGTTTAGTCCTCACCCAGGGACCAGAATGCAATTTCCTTATACTTTGCATTTATTCGCCATATAAAAATATTTCCACTTATTTTTATATTTAGGGCTAATTAAATACAAAACATAAATTTAGAAAAATTCTATAAATTAATAATAAAACTTTTTATTATTAATTTCCTATTATTCGGGAGACGAAAATTAGGGGTGTTACACGAGGCAGTGTGCCATGATTGTTATTGATATTATTGAGGCTGAGTCCTCCTGGCTTGGAGCCATTTGTGTGTGACAGCTGTCGTGTCCGCACGGTAAAGGTCCTGTACTCCTGTTTGCTTCCGACTAGGTTGGGTGGATAACCGAGGAGATGTAGACGTGAGTGATAGCCGGGATCGAAATGAGTGACTTGATGATATCCTAAAACTTCCCCATCATTAAAGGTTGTGAAATGAAAAGGTTGGAGTAAAAGAGAAGTATGATTATGGAAAAGAAGAGGGATGAAAGAGAAACAAAGAATGTTCATAAGAAGAAAAAGTAATGAAAAGATGATAACAAAGATGAAGATAATAATCATAATAATAATAAAGCGAGATAATGATGATAATGATATGCTTGATTGTGTGTGTTGTATGTCGTATTGTATGTCTGTATGGTCCTATTATTTTGCCTATCGTAATTCCACACCGTCGACGATTCGTCGTTCGGATTGCTTACTCTCTCCTGTTCGTTGGCCTATCGGTGCCACTGGTATTTCAACGGGCAGATGGAGTATGTAATGGACATCACCATGTGGAACAAGTATGGAAGAGGCTGGAAGCACACCCCACAAGGCTGGGCATGGACCAGTTACACGGAGATCGTGATTCCGGACCCGGAGCATCAATTGAGTGGAGCGAACCTGGAGTCACATTTGGGGCAAGTCAATGTACGAGGGTTCCAGAGCTATGAGGAGAAGGTCCAGTATGAGAAGCAGAAAAATCCTACTGTAGCAGACGGAGTGAAGGGGATGTCCAACAACAATGAGGAGACAACCACGCAAGCAGCATCGTCTTCAAGAGCAAAAAGAGGACGCAAGAGGGACAAGGCGCTCTACCCGCTCGTTTATAATAGGAAAGTTTAAAGAGGATGTAGTAACCTAGGTTGTTGTGAGTGTTTGAAGTTAAGGATTACTGATGCCATGAGCCATTGTGTAAATAAGCTAAAATTTTAAATTGACTTGCGAAGTACCATGTTATGCAAGGTGATTTGAAACTAAGCTCTTTTGTGGAAACACTGTTTTCCGAAAAGAAAGGTTTTAGTAACAACTCGGTTTTCGAAAAAGGGTGTTGAGAACATCGAGAATGTTTCCATAATGTGTCCAGACACTTCAACAATGTTTTATAAAAAAAAATCTGGCCTCAATTTTTGCAACTTTATCGAGTAAAAGTAACTATTTTTGGTTAACGAAAATCAGGCTGTTACATGAGACGGATCGCGAAAACGATAGATAAAAATAAATTGAGTAGCGCGAAAACGTAAATTGTAACAACCCGATTTTCACTTCCAAAACCTTGATTGAATTATCATTACTTTGTTACAAAAATGCGGCCAGTTTTTTTTTGAAAACATAAGTTTATTATCAATTAACACCACCCTTTGAAAATCGAGTTGTCACTTTCGAAACTTCTCACTCAAAACAACATCATTGAAACAAACGTCGTTTTCATTACACAAAAAACATGAGCCACAAGTACTGGAGTCACACTCCAAAGGTTTCCAAAGTTAGGCCATAATTACAAAAGATTACAAACCATAATTTAAAAAGTAGCTTATTACATCCATGGTACTTCACAAAGCAATCCTCGACTGGAACTTAGATCCTAAACACCCTACATCCTCTAGACACAGAACAAAGGACATCACTCTTCAGAGGAACTAGCATCCGTCTCCATATCCTCACTTGATTCCGCCTCCGCTTCGTGATCAGAATCACTAGCGTCTTCTTCCTCCATCGGTTGAGGAATCACAGCCGCCAATGGTGCAGGATCACCATCGTACTCGTGATGCTCCCTTGGTCTGCCGTCTTGGTAGTCACGGAGAGTGACTTGTCCCACGTGCACGTCCAAACTCGTTCCTCGCAGAGTGTGCCTCGGATCATCGATCTCCAATCGCGTTTTGCCTCGCCAAATCCATCCATCAGGAACCACCTCCCATGCTCCTCCCTGAAGAGGCCACATGTGGATTGCTACATGATACGCCATCTACCCGTTGCAATACCGGCAAATGCCAATACGACAACCAGGTAGGAGAGAGTTAGTGTGCCATACACTAACAAGTTGACCGTAAGGTCTCAGGGTAGACTCGATAGAAAGAAGAACAGACAATAATGACACTTGACAAGTATACGAAATGAGACAAGATACCCAGAGCGTAGAGAATACACTGGAATACTAATTCGACAGAACAGGATAGCAAAACAGGTATCATAATATTCGAAATGAGCAAGGTATGTAAATGATAAATAAGGCACATAAAAGTAAAGCATAACCCATCAATCCGAAACATGATTCTCATAACAGAACAACATCAAACTTTATCAATCTTTTCCATCATTCAATTATGTCTTTACTCTTTGGTTATTAAGTTTTATCATAACTCAGCTCACTCAATGAAGTAGGGGGAAAACTATCACGGAGGAAAAACGCACTTGTCTACATCTCCTCGGTCTCCATCCAAACCTAGTCGGAAGCCAACAGGAGTACAGGACCTTTACCACGAGGGCACGACAGCTATCTCACACATAGATGGTCCCAGAACAGGAGGATCTCGTCCTCAAATCATTTCAATTTCATAATATCAAGGCTCACTGTCCACGCAGTGGAAAAACACAATGCCCCGTTCCAGTCCCTCTCACTGTTGTAGACTTGAAATCAAGGGGGTGACAGTATCATTTCTAGTTAGTTATGCGGAACTTGCCACGGCATTAGACCGAGTCCCCACCACGTTAGTGCACCACTTGTGGAATTCGTTCCGCCTAGAAATATACTCGAGGCTTCTTGATGTTTCACCGTCCTTGCCCTCCCCTCATGCAATCCCCACTTGAGTATCCGCAGATACCCATAGTATCTTCCTCTCCACTACTTCACACTCATATACCTCATCGCGTATATTAAGTCTTTTAATGTCTTTTAAGTCTTTAAACATCTTTCGTTAACCTAAGATCGGCTTGCCCTTAGTCTATCCCTTCGACAAGACCCGATCACTAAGGGTTACATCTTTTCCCCACTTTCACATGGTCACACTATCACTTTCTCAGGCCACATGGCACAATGCCATCACATCATTCTCACAGAAAATCACATAGCTCTTTTGCACAATCATTTCCATCTTGGAGTTCACTAGCACGATCTCGGCTCCACGAGCACAATCTCTCTATCCAGCACTCTGTTGCTCCTCAATATTTCCCTTGAATCACATCATGCATTGTTCTTTCACTTATCATCATGCTTTACTTTCTCTTTTAATTTCTCATAATCATTCACAATGACATCCGGACTTATCACACGGAATATAACGTTTTCACAATAGAATGGTAAAGGAACCAACATGAAATAAAAATAGACATGCATCGATTCAATGAAACATAAAACAGAATATATCGCGGAAAACATATGCCATCACCGTCCGGGCAACCATGTTACAGGCTCACCACACTCTCACTCACCTCTTAATCCAGCAAGAGAAATACTTTGACCTTGGAGATCTCTAGCTTCTCTCTGAGAACTGTCCCCACCGTTCACTGAATAACCTCGAGGTAAATAAATACACTTTTATTAAAAATCATTTCAATTAAAAAATCACAACTTGATCTCTTGAATAGGAAATCCCTTACTTTCTTTATCCTTTTCTTAAAAATATAAGTGTTTATCAAATCAAATCTCAACTTTTCTTATACTTGAAATCCATTAAAATCATTTGAAAACTCACAATAAAATAAAGTAAAGAATTAATTTATGTGGCTGTATGAAAAAAGTCCAGCCATGTAACACCCCGCAAATTCCTCGTACTGAATTAAAATACTAACGAAATTTATCTTGAGAAAATGTTTTTGAAAGAATATTTTCTTAAATAAATTCCCTAATTAACGTTTTAAGGTAAAGAGTGACTTTAAAGGAATGGTTTTCATAAAAATGATGTCATGAGTTTTGAAGTGAGTTTAGAGAAATAATTATATGTTGGACATTTTTTTTTTAGAAAAGGTGATTTATGAAGAAGAGTATTTTATGAGAAAGAGATTGTCTTCTAAATATATATGTGTTGGTTGATGTGTGTTTCATGTGTGATTGTGTCTATGTGATTCCTTGAAATCTTTGAATTACTAGGTGAAGTGGTGATTAAACGTTCTAAAACTAGAATTAAGTAAGAAATAAAAAGATAGTGTATGAATATGCATGTGTGTATACGTGTGAGTAATGTGTGTATGATGAACATGTGTGCATTATTCCATGAGTCCATGCAATATGTCAATAAACATGAAAAGAAATTTGCATGTGAATGTGTATGTGTGAGTATGTGATTCGGTCATGGAGGGACTTAGAGGACCAAGTGGATTGCACCTCCTTATGCATTAAGAAATTAGAAATTTAATAGAAAATAGGAAGAGAGTAGGAGAGGTGTAACACCCCGCAAATTCCTCTTATTAATTTAAAATACTAAAGAGAATTTTTTTTTTGCTAAATAAAAAAATTCATTAACCAAAACCAAACAAAATTACAACTCAAAATCCAACCAAATGCTTAGATAGCATCCCCACCTACTATGTAGGGTTGGCTGCTATACTAAACACAAAATCAAAATAAAACAAACCATTATGCTAGCCTTACAACTCAGCTTGGATTCTAGAAGCTATGACATGATTACAATAATTATTGATCGAATCAAAGTAAACAAAAAATCTAGTGGCCAGGTCCTTTTTAATGAGCACAAAAACTTGAGCTGGTCTCCTGTTTGTGCCACAACAAATCCTCCTGTTGCGCTCCATCCAGATATTATAGACGCATGCTGCCATAGTGGCGTACACCACCTGCGCGCGTCTCCTGTCTCCGAATGCAAAAGCCAGCCAACGCAGCCATTACGGAAAACTGGTGCGCCAGACATCTATGCCAACCCAATCGGCAGCCAAAGACAACAACTCCTGGCTCCAAGCACAAACAAACATCAAATGGTCTCTATCTTCAAAATTATCTTCACACAGTATGCAAGTTGGATCACCCTCATCAAAGGTTGCCATATTGCTCTTAGTTTTCAGCCTGTTATGCACTGCCAACCAAAAGATAAACTTATGTTTTGGAATAGAGGCAGGGTTCCAAACAACATTCCACCAGAAAACTGGTACTTGTGCGTACATCAAGAATTTATAGCCTTGACTGACCGAGTAAGTGTTATTGCTCCAAAGTCCATTCAGGTGAGCTGGTTTGAACACATCCCTTATTTTCATGATTTGTTTCCAATGCCAACTGTCCTGTGGTCTAGTCTGGTAATCCCAAATGTTTGTATTCTTCAAATACACACCACCAATCCATCGAACCCATAAACTATCTTTCTTCAAAGCTAAATTCCAGAATTGCTTGCCTACTGCAGCCTTGTTCCAAGCAATATTATTTTGAAATCCCAGACCACCAACTTTTTTATGTCTGCAACACCAGTCCCAAGCCACCATGGCATTAGCCCTCCCAGTCTGATTTACACCCCACAAGAATCTACTACAAATCTGATCAACCTTCTGAAGGACTGATTTGGGAATGACAAAAACACCTGCCCAGTAAATATGCATTGATAGAAGCACTGAATTGATTAGCTGGGACTTGCCTTGAAATGATAGGTTTCTAGACCTCCAGGAATTAATCCTTTTAGTCACTCTATCAACCAAGATCTGACAAGTTTGAGTGCTCCATCTCCTCACTGAAATAGGTAATCCTAGATACCTGAAAGGGAAAACACCTTTGTTGAAGCCAGTTATTTGAAGCAAACTCACTTCCACATTTGGATTAACACCAGCCATGTACAAGTTGGATTTCGCATGATTAGGATACAGACCAGAGTTGATAGAAAATTGCTGAAAAGCATCCAACAAAATTTTCACACTTCTTTCACTGCCATGACAAAATAGCATAATGTCATCAGCAAAAGCAAGGTTCACCAGCTTCTCTGATTTGCACAAAGGATGAAATTTGAAGCCTCTTGTCCCAGCAGCAGTCTGTAATTTCCTAGTTAGCATTTCCATAACCACCACAAAAAGAAGAGGGGACATAGGGTCCCCTTGCCTCAATCCCCTCTGACTTCTGATGTTAACAAAGGTGCAGCCATTCACAACCAACTGGAAGCTCACAGTTGAGATACAAGACATAATCCATTGCACAAATTTAGCAGGAAAATGTAAAGCATGCAAAGCCTTTTCAATAAATGACCAACTCACAACATCATATGCTTTCCTTAGGTCTATCTTTAGCAGACACCTAGGAGAAGCATGCTTCCTGCCATAATACCTTAGAAGCTCCTGATTTATCAATATGTTTTGAACAATATTCCTCCCACTCACAAAGGCTGATTGATTCTCCTGCACCAACATAGCTAATACAATTTGCATTCTAGAAGCAATTATCTTAGCTTTGCATTTGTAAACTGAATTACAACATGAAATTGGTCTGAAATCAGCAGCAGTAATTGGGCAGTCAACTTTAGGAATGAGAACTAGAGCTGTAGCATTTAATTCTTTCAACATCTTACAAGAGCTAAAGAACTCCTTTACTGCATTGCAAACATCATCACCTACAACATCCCAGGCCTTCTTAAAAAACTCAGCCCCATAACCATCAGGCCCAGGGGCCTTATTGCTCCCCATTGACATGACATTATCTTTAATCTCTGCATTTGTAACTGGCTTAATAAGGCTAATTTGCTGATCAATATTAAGAACCTTACCTTGTAAGATATCCTCATTGCAAAGGCTCCAGCTACCAGTTGAGGCCTGAAAAAGGCTTGCAAAATACTCTTCAAAAACCCTACAAATATCTTCCTGGCTCCTTTGCACTTCACCATTTGAATCAATAATTGACAGCACCCTATTCCTGTATCTCCTAGATTTGATTGAATCATGGAAATACTTAGTGTTTTGATCAACATCCCTCAACCAACTCTCTTTTGCCTTTTGTTGAAGATAGCTTCTAGCAGCCTTGGCTATACTCAAGTACTCTCTATTAGCCTCCCTTTCAATCTTTTGCAAATGTACATTAGTAGGATCTTGAGCAAGAAGACCCTGCACCCTATCAAGATTCTGCCTTAACACAATTTCCTTGTTTTCAATGTTTGAGTACTTGTTCCTGTTCAGCTCTTTCAAAGGACCCTGTAACCTCTTCAGCTTCTGAACCAGGTTAAACATCTCATAACCCTCTATTATGGTGCTCCAGGACTCTATCACAATATTCAGGAAGTCTTCATCATTTACAAGCATGTTAAAAAACTTGAATGATGATGAGGACCTCATTGTTTGCTCTCTCCATTCTACAAGCATAGGGGAATGATCAGAAATTCCTTCATTAAGGAAAGTAGCTTCTGAACCAGGCCACAGATCCATCCAATTTTGATTAATCAAAACCCTATCCAGCTTTGAGTAGATCCTACTATCCTGCTGCTGCTTATTGGACCAGGTGTAGTAACAACCAGTGTATTTTAAATCAACAAGTTGAGAATTACAGACACACGATCTGAACCCCAATAATTGATCAATATAAACAGGCACACCACCTAGCTTTTCTTGAGGCTCAAGGAAGGTATTGAAATCTCCTATAACACACCACGGTTTATCCATATGCAGTGCCATCTGCTCAAGAAAATTCCACACCTCTTCTCTATCCTGTTCCTCATTACTAGCATACACAAAAGTACTATAGAATTCTTGCTGGAATTGATTATTCTGAATCAGACAATGAATAAACTGTGCATTGCTATGCACAATTTGCACAGTAAACATATCTTGTTTCCAAGCTAACCAAATTCTACCAACAGGGACTGCATCTAAATTTATAAAAGATCCCCAACCAGGAAACAGTTTTGGTCTCAAGCTCTCATATGAATGAACCCTGACTTTATTTTCAAGAATAGAAATAAAACCTACCTTATACCTACCTATCAACCTTTGAAGCTCAAGCTGCTTCTGAGGGTGGTTGATCCCTCTAATGTTCCAAGTTACTAAACTATCCATTAGAGGTAGGAAGAGCATCACTCCCAACCCCTTTATTTACAGCACCGGAACCATCTTTCTTCAGCTGAGCTGCCTTCTTTCTGGTCATAACAGTATGCCATTCCTCCTCATTTTGTATGGCATTAGACTCCTTATTGGCCTCATGATCCTTACTAACCTGGTTACTTACCAAAGAATCCCTAACCTCCACTACCATAGGGTGTAATTCAGAGTCCACAACCCTGTCAGCTTGTAAAACCCCCTGATCCACCTGCTCTAGAACCTTAATAGATTCCACCACATGATTAACTTCTTTCTGAGTAGGCTTGTTCTTTACAACCCACTCTCTTTTAATCACCTTCTTATCTTTTCTACACATCTTCCTGTCGTGGCCAAATTTTTCACAGTTTTCACAGAATTGAGGCTTCCACTCATAGGTAACTTTCTGAGTTTACAATCTACCCTTTTCATCTTCAAAGAAAATTTCATCTGGCAATGCTGCAGGGTTCACTTCAATAAGGATTCTAGCATAATTGATTCGATCACGTGCTTGAGTCATGCTATCAACCATGATTGGGACACCAACCAAACTGGCTATCTTACTCAGAGAGGTTGCACCCCAGAATTTCACATCTAAATCGTGAAGCTGCACCCAAATTGGCACCTGTTCAGTATACCCCCTACCTACATGCTTCTCATGCCATGGCCTGATAAACAGTGGTTTTTTGTCAAAGTGGAAGACTTCAATCTCCAACACAGTATTTCTAGCCCCAAGAGTTGTAAACCTCACTATGATATTCCCTTCAGAGTCCATAACAATTTTATCTATTCCATGTTGTCCCCATACTCGCCTTAGATAGCCACTGATCACAGGGAAGGGAGGGTTTGCTCCAAGAACAAAGCACACCACAGCATTCTCCCAAAACTTCAGCTCATCTTTAATGTCATCCATATCAATTTTCCCAAGCGACACTCCATCTTTTATTGATGGTTCTCTGTAAGACAGCTTGTCTCCTGAATTTCTTAGCTTTGAGATGTCAAACGAGTCCCAAACTGAGGTCCTTTTCACAAACTTTTCATTGACCGCATCAACTTTATTATTCGCACCATCACTATTACTGGCGCTAGCCCCTGGTCCATCTTTGTCAACATTAGGATTCACATTATCGTGCATGTGCTGCATGGGTTGCTTACCTTTAATTTTCTCACGAATCTTATCAAGTTTTTCTAATACCATGGATGCCTGATTGCTACTCAACGTGTCAATACTCTGAACAAGTTCATCAAATTCAGTTTCTTGGTCTCCAAGCAAGTCAAACTTCACAGGGGATTTCAAAAATTTTCCATCAATCACATTAGGATCATGGGAAAGAGAAGGAGTGGGAGAAGAAGAAGGAATTTTAGGTTTCTTTGAAGAAGAGGGAGTTGCTTTAGTGGGGCGGCCTCGTTTCTTAGGCATGGTATTGCCGCCGCCGATGGCCAGGCCACCGTGAGAAGAAAACAAGAGGCCAAACCCTAGGAGAGAAAAGTCAACTCAAGTCAAACCCATACTAAAGAGAATTGTTTTTGAGAAAAGTATTTTGAAAGGGGTATTTTCTTAAATAAATTTCTTAATTCATGTTATTAATGTGGTAAATGATTTATCATGAAATAAAATTATGAGTTTTGAAATTTATTTTGAAATGACAATTGATTTTCTATAAGTGTGTGTTTGATGTTTCGGTGTTTTTATAATTTTATACATGAGTGAATTATTTTCTATATGTGTATGTGTGCATATGTATGCACGGTTTCTATATGTGGGAATGTCTAGGATTTTATTAGTGAATGAAAATGATGAAGTATGCAGGAATGTATGTGAATATATGTGTGTGTGTGTGTGTGTATGTGTGTAGTACCGTGTGAATGAGTGTGTATATGCATGAAGATGTGTGTGTGTCGTGTAAGTGTGTGTGTGTGTGTGATGAGTGAGTATGTGTATGTGTAAATATATGTGTGTGCCGCGTGTATGAGTGCGTAAGTGGAAGCCTAGGAATTTCCCAAGATGTAACCAAATGAACTAAGTTCTCAACCAAGCCCTTAACTAAACCCTAACTAAGAGTTGAAAACCCTAATGGAGAGCCAAAAGTCAAAAGCCTAGAATGACCCTAAGTCCTTATGCTCCCTATATTGTCCCCTTAAGCAATGCTAACATCCATCCATGCAATTTTAGGAGAAGCCGAATATACCCCTCTTTTCCAAAGCCCTTGGCCGAATTGCATGAAGGCTAAAATAGGAAGCCATAAGATTTTATATAAGCCTTGCCCTTGAGATACATTTCCTTCAATCATTCCATTCCTTCACCCTTCCGTCCAAACATCAACACAAACACATGTTCTAAGAGCTCCTCAAACTCCTAGACAAAGAATTAGAAAATAGAGAGAAAGAAGAAGGAGAAACCGTGAGTTAGGAGGAAGAAGAAGGAGGGTCCAAAGCCAAAACTTAGGAATCCTTGAAGATCAAGTGTTGAAGACCTTTTCTTTCTTGGTATAAACCGAAGACCTAGAAGTTTTAGAAGTAGTTTTGATTTGTGATCTTGTAATCTTATTTTGTTTCTCTCTTGCGTGTTAATTTTGTGGTTTGATCTAAGGTGCATGAGATGTCCTACCTTGATCTTGTAATTTTACTTTCTTTTCCTCTCAGGCATGTTTATTTTGTGGACTTTTAAAGACCTAAACAAATTTGTAATAAGTATAGGTTATGTGTGATGATTCGGTTGGTGTTGATCATGATGTTTCTTGGTAGATCTTCATGTTTTTTTTAAGTTAAATTTCCTTGATCTAAAGTTTTGCTTATGATCTATGAGAACTTGAAATAGATCTCCTTGCATGATTAATTTTTATGCTTGGAACCGTAGATCAATGAGTGTTTATGTGTTTGTTTGTTAAAGTAATGCTTGATTTAAACTTGTTTGATGAAATTAAGTCTTGCATGTTGTTTGAAAATGATTTATATGGTTTTGAACTCTTGCATGTTTCGATTTTGATTTAATCTTGATGAAAGCTTTGATTTATGTGTTGATTTTTGTTTTGATTTTAAGCCTTGTATGTAAGTTGTGAAATAAAAGCCTTTATATTTTCTTTAAGTGTGCCTCGGTTTTGGCCCCTTTTCATCTCAAATAGTTTTAGTCTTTGATTTATGTCAATGTGTTAAATTCATGACTTGATCCACATGATTTATATGCATGCATGTGAGTGTTTAACCTTGAAACGTTATTTTTATGATTCCATGGAAAAGAAATTGAAAATGTTTGTGTCGATCCATGATTGTCATATGTCTTGTTTGGAAAACCTAGGATCCATTCTTGCATGTTAATTTAAGTGAAAATATTATGTGTTCTCTTGTGTTATATGTCACGGATTTTGGAAATAAATTAGGGAGAACAAAATGACTTTTCCTAAATTGAATTATGTTCTATGTTCTTATGTGATTCTTGGTCTAAACTAGGTGTTTATTTTTTGCATGTTGTATTCGGGTTTGTTTAGATTACATCCATGCTTTTATTTTTGTGAGAACTTGATATACATCATATGTTCTTGTACGATTATGATTGGAATAAAAAAAAATAAATAAAAATTAAAGTTTGATTATTTTCCCTGTTTGAACTCACGGTTTTGGCTAAAAAAGAAGAAGAAATATAATTGCATGATGTTGTGTGTGTGCCTGAATCTTGTTTTGATGTGTGTATGGTTTCGGTTTGTGCATAATAATTAGGTTAGAATTCATAATTGCATGATGTTGTGTGTGTGCATGAATCTTGTTTTGATGTGTGTATGGTTTCGGTTTGTGCATAATAATTAGGTTAGAATTCTTTTCATGAAGTAGCTTAGGACTAATGCATGTATTTTGTGAAATAATTAGGTCTAAGAAGGAGTTTGTGTTTGAATGAATTTATGCATATGTGTATTCGGTTTGTGTGCTTATGTATGCCTAAATGATCTTATTTTATAAAAATGAATTAATTTTGAGAGTAATTATGTGTTGAAAAAGTGAATTAAGAGTTTGACTTGTGAAATGTTTATGTTGAAAGGAATGTTTAATTTAATAATTGATTTATTGTTTGTATGTCTTGAGTGATCCAAAATGTGTTGCGGACCGTGTGTATGTCTAGTTTTATAGATAAATTGATTTGATTTATTTGAGTTTGTGTTTATGATTTTCTAAGATGTGTTTGTGATAAAAACTTGAGTTTTCAAAGTGTTAATATTGATTTTAAAAGTATTTGAAACTAAAGAGTGTTTTACGATGTTTCCGAGTTTTATTAAATTGATTTTCGTGAAACGTTTTCCTTGCTGTCCAAGTATATTATAAAGTTGTTTTAATTTCTAAAATTGAGTTCATGAGACTCAAAGTTTGGGTTCTTATATAGTCCTTGATTTTTAGAAAAACCCAGATTGAAACCGGTGAATTTTTCGGTGTACTGAAGGCGGTTGAGGTGCTGTCCAAGACGGACCAGCACCTAACCCAAACGATTTAAATTATATGATGTTTTCAAATGGTTTTAAAGTGCATAAAGTATTAGAAAAATGTTAAAGTTGTTTTGAGAAAAACAGTTATATTTTTAGTTTTCCGACGAGAAACAAGATGTGAAATGAGTTAAGAAAATGTTTCCTCAATACAAGTTAATGACGTAAACGTATTTTATTTAGTACGAGGAATCTTAAAAACGAGGGATTGGGGGCAGCTGGCAGCAAAAAGGATCCGAGAAGACGGTACACATTAAATAACTGGACCTTAGGTGAGAGATAAGCTTTCCTAAGACACCGTGGTAGTTAGGTGATATATTAGGACGTTCCGTATCATCTCAAAGATCGGAACTAAGTGGTTAGAGTCAGTAGTATAAGTGGCAATTGTTTGATTGTGTGGCCACTTATACGAAGATGACAAAGACCACATGGTTGTGTGATGTTTGTGTGAATGATAGCATGCTTTAATATATTTATTTAAGTATGCCTTATGTTATTTATGGTTGTTAATGAAAATGAGTAACATGCTGATGGACGTCTGTTACGTCCTGAAAATAGAAGCGAAATAAATAAGATTGTGAAGAAAAGACATAATGAGAAAGAAATAATGATTGGAAGTGAAGTATGTGATGGAAAAGAGAAAGAGTTGAGCTTGGGGAAAGAATGATATGATAATGCTGAGAACGAGCCAGAGCTGGGAGAGTGATGTTGAGATGAGATGTGAATTGAGCGGAGCTGGGCTCCTTGGTTTTGGTTTTACTCTGGGACTAATGTTGAGTCGAGCTTGTTCCTCCATTGGCGCTCAGCAAGGTTGAAGCTTTTGAAAAGGTTTTTAAAAAGCAGTTTTTGAAAAGGTTTTCGAAAAGAGATTTTCGAAAAGAATTTTGAAAAAGGAATCTTGTGGAGAATGGTGAAAGAAAATTTTTAGAAAAGGATTTGTGAAAGGAAATTCTTTTGAAAGTGTTGTTCAAAATAGGTTTGCAAAATATTATAAAAAAAAGTATTTTTAGAAAAGATTTTGGAAAGGAAAATTTGGTGTAAGGTTATGGAAAGAGGTTTTTTAGAAAGTCTTCGAAAAGAGAATTCGAGCAGTTGTGAAACTAAATTTTTGAGAAAATTTACAAAAGGGAGTTTTATGAAACTGGTTATGAAGTGAGGTTTTGTAAAAGTTTATCAAATGGTTTGTGAGAAAGTTGTGGAAAGTGTTTTGAGAAAAGATGTTGAAATGAGATGGTCGTGAGAAATAGAGTATGTTGAGAAAGTTGGAGAAATGAGATTGGAAATTGTGATGTGATCCCAGCTCTGTGCTATGTAGGACAAAGATTGTGCAAAGTTAGTGGTCGGGACTCATTGAAGGGTTGCACGAAGGATGGGCCGACCTTAGGATTAATTAAAAAGATTAAAAGACTTTAAAAGACATGCGCGGTGAGGTATGAGAGTGCGAAGTAGTGGAGAGGAAGAAACGATAAGTATCTGCCGATACTTAGGACGAGATTGCATTAGGGGAGGACGATGACGGTGAAACGTCAAGAAGTCTAGAGTATGTTTCTGGGCAGAACGAACTCCACATGTGGCGCACTAACGTGGTGGGGACTGGGTCTAATGCCGTGGTAAGTTCTGCGGGCCCACTAGAAACATACTGTCGCCCCCTAGATTGCAAATCGAGAACAGTGAGAGGGACTGGAGTGGGGCATCTTGTTTGCCACTGCAAGGCAGTGTGCCATGATTGATATGATTATGATTTGAGGCTGAGTCCTCCTGGTCTGGGACCATTTGTGTTGTGACAGTTGTCGTGCCCGCACGGTAAAGGTCCTGTACTCCTGTTTGCTTCCGACTAGGTTGGGTGGATGACCGAGGAGATGTTGACGTGTGTGAAAGCCAAGAACGAAAGAAATACCTTGATGAGATCTTAAAATTCCCCAAACATCAAAGAATATGAATTCATAAGTCTGGAAGAAAAGTGAAATAAAGTTATGGAAAGGACGAGAGAGAACGAAAGAATATTTACAAGAAGTAAGTAAGTTGATAAGATAATAAAAGATAAGAATGATGATAATGTTGAATACATGTTTGATTGCGGTGTGTTTGTATTGTATGTTGTGTGGTCCTATTATTTTGCCTATCGTAATCCCACACCGTCGACGATTCGTCGTTCGGGATGCTTACTCTCTCCTATTCGTTGGCATATCGGTGCTGCTGGTATCTGAACGGGCAGATGGAGTATTGCATGAATATCGCCATGTGGAATAAGTATGGAAGAGGATGGAAGCACACCCCACAAGGTTAGGCATGGACCGGTTACACGGAGATTGTGATTCCGGATCCGGAGCATCAACTGAGCGGAGCTAACCTGGAGCCACATTTAGGGCAAGTTAATATACGAGGTTTTCAGAGCTATGAGGAGAAGGTCCGGTGCGAGCAGCACAGTAGTTCTACTATAGCTGATGGAATGGCACAAAAGTCTCACAACAATGAGGAAACCACCACACAAGCGGCATCGTCTTCGAGGGCGAGAAGAGGACGCAAGAAGGAGAAGGAGTTACACCCACTTGCCTTCAATAGGAAAGTTTAAAGATAGGATTCTAGTATATGTTTGTGATGAGTGCTTTAAGTTAAGGATTACCTAAGTGATGAATCATCCATGTAACTTATATTGTTTTGAGACACGCCCTACTTTTGTACCATCTTGTGAAGAATGTTCAATGGCTTTTTGAAATACAAAGAACTACCTTGAATTGGAACAAAACATTTTCCTGAAAATGATTTTGTAAACTTGAGTGGATAAGTGTGGGTTTAGTAACAACTCGGTCTTCATTAAAGGAAGTTTGTGAACCCCAAGGCTTTTCCATAACGTTTGTCAATACTTCAACAATGTAAAAAAAAATAAAAATTTGCCTCATTTTTATAACATTAATGAATAAAAGTCAATTATTTTGGTTTACGAAAATCGAGCTGTTACAAGAGGTGACTCATGAAACCTAGTGAAGACTTTTCTTCACCATGTCCCCAACGACATAACCCTTCCCATGCAACTATTTGGTTGAACCAAATTGCCCTTAGCTCCACACCATAAACCGAGGGTAAAAAGGGAAATTTCCACACCCTTGCCTTCACCCTTAAAACCGTGTGTGTGTGTGTGTGACTCATTCATTTTCTTTCCCCACACCAACATAAACACACCTAGTTTCAAGAGCACCATCAAGCTCTTGAAACCTACAGAGAAGAGAGTGAGACTGTGAGGAGGGAGAAGAGAGAAAGAAGAGTGAAAACCCCAAAGTCCCTAACCCAAACATCTTTAACCCCTTTCTCAACCATCTTCTTCATCAAAGATCAAGAAGAGAAACACCCACCAACCCTAGAAGAAGAGAGACCGAGGCAAACTTAAGAGAAGAAGAAGAAGAGGATCAAACCCAAAAGCCTTAGGAATTCTTGAAGATCCATTGAAGGTTGTTGAAGATCTACTCTTTTCTTTGTTTATTCGAAGATCATAGAAGTATTAGAAGTAGTTTCATTTTCCAAGTCTTGTAAAGTTATTTGTTGTTGCATGTCTAATTTCCTTATAGATCTATGCTTGTATGTAATTGTTTAGTTTTGATTTTGAGTTTCAAGAGCCACACAAACTTGTAGAACCTTAAACCATGGACATTATCATTCAGCCATGTCTAGAAAATTAGGGTGTGATCATTTTTATTTTGCTTTGAGTTCATGCATGTTAATTTGATGTTTGTTAAAGATGATCTAAGTGGTTTGAATGCTTTGATTGTAACTTTGAAATTTTCTAAGCTTTGATCTTTGTTTTGATCTTGAAAAAGAATTGATTCTTGCCAAGATTTTCAATAGCTTTGATTTTAAAGTCTTGCATGTGATTCTTTTTACTCAAAAAGTCTTGATCATGGTTTGCATGTCACGGTTTTGAAGAGAAAGTAAAGGAAAACAACTTTTGTAAAATTAAATGGTTTTACTTCGATCTAAATCCATGTGTGTTTGAAAGTTAAAGATCTAAGTTTTCACTTGATTTTGTTGATAAGTTTTCGGTCAAGCTTTGAAAAACAAAAAGATCAAGCTTGTTTTTCATAAAAGGTTCTTGCATGTGATTCTATTTTACTTCAAATGATTTTTAAAGCACATGCAAAAGAAAAATAAAAATGAAAATGATAATATGTTTGAAATGACCAAGAGGTCACGGTTTTGTGAAGAAAAAGGGAGTGGTATTTTTCTAAAACCATGTGTTGAAAGTGCATGTGAAGAAAAGGAAATTTTTGGAAAGAGGTTTGAAAAGAGAAATTTTCTTTTAAAAGTTTCTTGAAATGTTATGTCTTTGAGAAAGGCTTTGCGAAACAATCTTTCTGAAAGGGTTTTGTGAGAAGACGTATTTTGAAGGGAGTGTTTGGAAAACAATCTTTTGATAAAGTTTTTGAAAGGATAATTCAAGAGAGTCTTTGAAATAACATTTTTGGGAGAAAGTTGGTGAAAACTATGTTTCTGTGAAAGTTATGAAATGGTGTTTTGAGATAGTTTCTGAAAAGATGGTTTTGAGACAATATTTCGAAATGAGACGAGTATGAGAAATGGGGAATGTTGAGAAAGTTTGAGAAATGAGATTGGAAACTGAGATGTGATCCCAACTCTGTGCTATGTGAGAGATGACGAGAGAAAGATTGTGCAAGTTAGTGGTCGGGTCTCGTTGAAGGGTTGCACGAAGGACGGACCGACCTTAGATAATTAAAAAGATTAAAAGACCTTAAAAGACATACGCGGTGAGGTATGAGAGTGCGAAGTAGTGGAGAGGAAGGAACCATAAGTATCTACTGATACTTAGGAGGAGATTGCATTAGGGGAGGACGATGACGGTGAAACGTCAAGAAGTCTAGAGTGTGTTTCTAGGCAGAACGAACTCCACATGTGGCGCACTAACGTGGTGGGGACTGGGTCTAATGTCGTGGTAAGTTCTGCGGGCCCACTAGAAACATATTGTCGCCCCCTAGATTGCAAATCGAGAACAGTGAGAGGGACTGGAACGGGGCATTGTGTTTTGCCACTGCGTGGACAATGAGACTTGATATTATGAAATTGAAATGATTTGAGGACGAGATCCTCCTGGTCTGGGACCATTTATTTGTTGTGACAGCTGTCGTGCCCGCGTGGTAAAGGTCCTGTACTCCTGTTTGCTTCCGACTAGGTTGGGTGGATGACCGAGGAGATGTAGACGTGAGTGATCGTCGAGGACGAAATGAATATTCTGATGATGTATGGTATTTTCCCCCAAAGCATTAAAGAGGGTAATTTGATAAGACTGGATGAAAAGAAATGAGAAATTAAGGGAAGTAAAGGAATGAAAGAAAGAAAGAAAGAATACTCGTGAGAAATGCATAAAGGAGAATGATAATGATAATAATAATGATAATGATATGTTTGATTGTTGTGTGCCTGTGTGTTATATTGTTTGCTTGTATGGTCCTATTATCTTGCCTATCGTAATTCCACACCGTCGACGATGCGTCGTTCAGATCGCTTACTCTCTCCTGTTCGTTGGCATATTGGTGCCGCTGATATCTCAACGGGCAGACGGAGCATCACGTGGAGATCATCACTCTAAATGAATTGGAGATGGAGATTAACGTCAACAGGAGAGCAATGACAGAAGTGACTTCACTCTCGGGGGTGAAGAAAGGGCGTAAGAAGAAAGGGAAGCTTCATCCGGTTGTCTTCATCAGAGTAACGCAGCGGAAGCGAAAGTAGTAAACTTAGTTTAAGTTATGAATTGTGTTTTGAGTCAAGGATTACAAAGCAATGTGCCACTTATGTAATACAGCTAAATTTAAATCCTACTTTGTAAAGTGTTTTACTTGGGAAGGGAGGTCAATGTAAACTTTTGAAATCCATTATGAGTATTAATGTCCTTGAAACTAAATTATTTTATGAAGAGAAAAGTTTTATGAAAGGGACTGTTTTAGTAACAACTCGATTTTCGATAAAAGAACTTTTAAATACACCAAGGACCTTCCAACAATGTGTTAAAAAAAAATTTTGGCCACATTTTTGCCAACTTTCAGTAAATTGTTTTGAGTACGAAAATCGGGTTGTTACAAGCCACCTCTTTCAAGTTGTAAAAACATGGGAAAATCCACATTTTTCATTCTAACCTTTTATATATCAAACAACACTTGAAATCCACACTTTTTATAACTCAAACACTTTTAAAATTGAAATACTTGGAAATAAAATTTTGGACAGCAAAGGACAAAAGAAATCAAACCATGAAAATACTTTTGAAAATAATCAAATACATTTTCCCATTTTCTTTATCAAAACCGAATTGAACACACCAAAACAACACAATAATTTTTTTCTTAAAACAAAGTCATAAAACACAATCATTTAAAGGAGACAATTACATGCAAAAAGAATCTAGCCTATTTCACCTAGTATAGGCCGAATCATCACTAGAGGAAAACAAAGTCTTTGATGCACTTTTCTTTCATGCAAAAACCTTTAATTTAGCAAACCAAAACATGCACTTTAAAACACATGGTTTTAGAAAAATACCACTTTTCTTCTCAAAACCGTGACCTATAACTCACTTCAAACACAATTTCATTTTTTATTTTCCTTTGCATGTGCCTTAAAAATCATATAAATCAAAAAATAAAACTCATGCAAGAAACTTTTCATGAAAAGCAATCATAGTCTTTTGTTTTCAAAGCTTGACCGAAAAATACATCAACAAAATCAAGTGGAAAACTTAAATCCTTAGCTTTGAAACACACATAAATTTAGATCAAAGCAAAATCATTTGGAAAGAAAATTGTTTTCCTTTGTTTCTCATCAAAACCGTGACATGCAAGTCAAGAAACAAAACTTTTTGAGCTAAAGAATCACATGCAAGATTTAAAATCAAAGTTGTTGAAAAATCAAGGTAAGAATCAAGTCCTTTTTCAAGATCAAAGACTTTTTGAGAAGAAACCAAAGATCAAAACTTAGAAAATTCAAAGTTGAAATCAAAGCATGCAAACCATTTAGATCAACTTTAACAAGCATCAAACTAACATGCATGAACTCTAAACAAAATAAAAATCATCACAACCTAAACTTCTAGACATGGCCGAATGATAATGTCCATGGTTTAAGGTTCTACAAGTTTGTTTGGTCTTTGAAACTCAAAACCAAAGCTAAATAAGCACTTACAAACATGGATCTACAATGAAATTAAACATGCAACAACAAAGGAACTTTACAAGTCTTAGAAAATCAAGAACTACTCTTAACACTCTAGGATCTTCGAATAGACAAAGAAATAGAGAAGATCTTCAACCTTCTTCACTTAATCTTCAAGAAATCCTAGGGCTTTGGGCTTGATCTCCTTCCACTTCTCCCCTTGAAGTTCACGGTCTCTCTCTCTCTCTAAGTCTCTCTCTAAGAGTTTGAAGAGAACTCTTAGGAATTGTGTGTGTGTGTTGGTTTGGGAAATGAATGGAAATGAAATGAGAAAGGGTGAAATAAACTAAGGCTTGGTGATATATATAGGTACATGAGTATTTCCTCTAATGCCCTTGAATAATTTGGCCAAAGAGTGTTGCTAGAAGGGTAACATTGGCTAAACAAAAGCTTGCATGGCTCAAGCCAAGCCATGAGACAAATGGAGTAAAATTAGGCTTAATCTTCCTTCCTATTGGTTGGTCACCCTCTTAACCATGCTTTACACTAAATTAAACCTATATGCTATTAGTCTACTAGCTTAGGGTGCAAGAAAGTCAAAACATCATCATCCATGCACCTACACATACACACGGCCGAACACCATGCACACACATATACACATAGAAAAATCATTTTTATTTCCTTTCTTGTAAAATCATCATTTTCATTAAAATACAAAATATCAAATACTTTATCAATCCAATTTAAAAACTCAATTTAAAACTCATAAGATTTCCTCAAAAATCATTTTCTTGAAAACCCTTTATCACTTGAAATCATAAAAGAAAATCAACTAAAGAAATATCCTTTCAAAACACTCTTTTTAAAACACTTTCTCCAAATAATCTTTCTAGGGTTTAAAACAAATATGAGGTATTCAGACGGGGTGTTACATTCTCCCCAACTTAGAGATTTCTCGTCCCCGAGAAATCCAGTACCTGGATCAAACAGGTGCGGAAAAGAACTTCTCAAATGTAAGATTTTCCTTTAGTTGCACTGAATCGGGTTCAATGATGTGTGAAGGACATGGACATATTTTCTCAATTGGGATACATGAAAAACATTGTGTAAGTTTGAAAGAAAAGGAGGTAAGGCAATTTGATAGGCTAAAGGTCCTATTCGTTTAAGAATTGGGTAAGGTCCAATAAAACGAGGTGTAAGTTTTCGGGTTTTGAGCATTCTACCAATTCCAGTAGTTGGCACTACTTTCATGAATACAAAATCTCCTTCATTGAATTCCAGCGGACTTCTTCTCTTGTCCTGATAACTCTTTTGTCGACTTTGAGCGGTTCTCATCCTTTCCTGAATTAACCTCACCTTCTCATTCGTCTGCTGTACTACATCCGGACCTACTATCAAATGCTCACCAGTCTTGAACCAACACAACGGTGTTCTGCACTTTCTACCATATAGAGCTTCATACGGTGCCATTCCGATACTTGAATGAAAACTGTTGTTGTAGGTGAACTCAATCAAATGCAGAAAAGAATCCCAATCATCGGCACTTTCAATCACACAGGCTCTCAACAAATCTTCCAACGTTTGGATAGTTCGCTCTGACTGTCCATCCGTTTGAGGGTGATATGCGGAACTTAAATCCAACTTGGTTCCGACTGCTGCTTGCAAACTGACCCAAAATTTCGAAGTAAAACGGGGATCTCTGTCTGATACTATACTTGAGGGTACTCCATGCAATCTTACTACTTCCTTCAAATATAGCTCAGCCAGCCTATCCATTGAATACTTCAAGTTGACAGGGACAAACCGTGCCGTCTTCGTCAATCGGTACACGATTACCCAGATAACATCATAACCTTTCCGAGTCCTTGGAAAACCAGAGACAAAATCCATGGCGACACAATCCCATTTCCATACTGGTACTTCCAACGGTCTTAACTCACCACCAGGCTTCTTATGCTCCACCTTCGCCTTTTGACACGTCAAACATCGCGATACATACTCCGCCACTTCTCTCTTCATTCCGGGCCACCAAAATACCTTCTTGAGATCTTGATACATCTTCTGAGAAACAGGGTGTAAACTCAACTTACTCTTGTGAGGTTCCTCCAATATCATTCCCTTCATCTCCAGATCATTCGGTACACAGACACGATCCTTATACCTCAATACTCCATCACCATTAACCTTGAATTCTACTTCTTTCCCTTTGTCCGAAAGCTCCTTCTTAGCTTGAAGTTCCTCGTCCTACAGCTGAAGTTCCTTTATCCGCTCCATAAATCCATTTGATACAGTCAGCTTCCCTAATATCATACTCTTCGGTCTTAACTCCACTCCTAGATTTAGATCCCGAAATTCCTCAATCACCTCCAACTCCTTGATCATCAATGCAGAAACATGCAATGACTTCCTACCCAAAGCATCAGCAACTACGTTCACCTTTCCAGGATGATACTGTAACTTAATATCATAATCCTTCAGGAATTCCATCCACCGTCTCTGACGCATATTCAGCTCCTTCTGTTCGAACAGATACTTCAAACTCTTGTGATCGCTAAAGACTTCAACCCTTACACCGTACAAATAGTGCCTCCAAATCTTTAAAGCAAATACTACTGCTGCTAGCTCCAAGTCATGAGTTGGGTAATTGAGCTCATGAATCTTCAGTTGCCGTGAAGTGTAGGCCACTACTTTCCGCTCTTGCATCAACACGCATCCTAGTCCTTGTTTCGAAGCGTCACAGTACACACAAAAAGACTTTGTCGTATCCGGTAGGACTAATACGGCTGCGTTTGTCAGTCTCTTCTTCAATTCTTGGAAATTCTCCTCGCACTTCGCCGACCATTCGAATTGTTGACCTTTCCTCGTCAGCTTCGTCAAAGGCAAAGACAAACGAGAAAATCCTTTGATAAACCGACGATAATACCCCGCTAATCCTAAGAAACTACGGATTTCCGTCACAGACGTCGGTGTCTTCCATCCCAATACAGCCTCCACTTTTGCAGGATCTACTGAAATTCCATCCTTCGAGATTACATGCCCCAAGAAATGCACTGAGTCCAACCAGAAATCACACTTCGACAGCTTAGCATAGAGCTGCTTGTCCTTCAGCATTGTCAAGACTGTCCTTAAATGCTCAGCGTGTTCCTCCTTAGACTTGGAATAAATCAAAATATCGTCGATAAATACGACAACAAATGAATCCAAGTAAGGGTGAAAAATTCTATTCATGTAGTCCATGAATATCGCAGGAGCATTTGTTACACTGAAAGGCATAACCAGATACTCGTAATGACCATAACGAGTTCTGAAAGCAGTCTTGGGAATATCATCCTCCTTTACTCTTATCTGATGATACCTCGATCTAAGGTCGATCTTGGAAAATACCGTCGCTCCCTTCAATTGATCCAGCAAATCATCAATTCTGGGCAGAGGGTACTTGTTCTTGATTGTCACCTTGTTCAGTTGTCGATAATCCGTACACAAACGCATACTACCATCCTTCTTCTTGACGAATAAAACCGGTGCTCCCCAGGGTGAAACACTAGGCCTTATCATCTTCTTCTCTTCCAATTGCTTCTTCAATTTGGCTAACTCTGCCGGAGCCATCCTATACTGTGCTTTAGAAATCGGTCCAGTTCCAGGAATCACGTCAATTGAGAATTCCACTTCTCGAATTGGCGGTAAACCAGGTATCTCTTCCGGAAAAACTTCGGGAAATTCCCGAACTACGGGTAATTCATGCAGTTCCTTGTCCTTTTTGACGTCCAACGAAGCCAGAAACATGTAAGCTACCGCGCCTTCCTTCAATGAAGTTCGAATTTGCTTGGCAGATAAATGCTCAAGGTCATTAGGTTTAGGCAAAGAAGATTGGGTTTCACTAAAGACTAACGACTTTTCGGAACAGTTCAGAAGAACATGATTCCTAGTAAGCCAGTCCATTCCTAAAATAATGTCTATTTGAGAAAGGGGTAGTTGAATCAAATCAACAAAATAAGTGTTTCCTTCTATCTCTAAGGGACAATTAGGAAAATAAGTAGACACTATCATAGGCTTATCAGTAGGGGTAGAAACAATCAAGTTATAGGGTAAAGCATCTACTTTCAGATTTAATCTATTCACCACATCATGAGAAATAAAAGAATGAGTAGCACCCGAATCATACAATACCAACAAGGAATTCTTATAAATGAAACATTCACCTTGGATAAGATTAGCAGCATTCGCAGCTTCAATTTCGCTCATCGTGAACACTCTCCCGGGCATAGTAGGACGATTAGCATTCCCCGAATTAGCTGTTCGCTTAGGCTCCCTGCAGTCTCTTGCAATATGACCAGGCTTGTCACAGTTGAAGCAGTTCTAATTCCTTGGTGGACACATCGGGCCAAAATGATTACGACCACACTTGTTACAACGAGGAGGTACGTTCCCTGATCTCACTCCACCGAAACTATTGCGATTACCACCGCTATGATCCATACGATTCCCTCCATAGCTGCTGCCCCCACGGTTTCCACCGCGATTAACGTTGCCTCCGAAGTTTCCACCTTGTCTGCTCCCTCCAAAGGGTAGATCTCTCCTTCCGCTCGAACCAGAATATGGGTGCGAAGTCCTATACCTCCCTCCAGAATCTCTATGAAAAGGAAAATTACGAACCGGTCCATGAGATGAAGAAGGGTTCACTACCCTCTCAGCCGCTCCTCTTGCTTCCAGACCTCCTTCGTACATATGACAGCGATTCACCAAACTAGCAAAATTATCTATTTCTAAATGAGAAAAAGCTAACTTAATCTCAGGCTTAAGACCATCTCCAAACTTAGCACACTTCGATCGCTCATTCTCCCCTCCAGCATATTGGGCTACATACTTAAATAGCTCTTCGAATTTCGAAGCATACTCATGGAGAGATGGGCATCAAACAGAACAAAGGTTCATTCATTTCAGGGTAGTGTACTACCAAGAATCAAAAGAAATTTGGAAAAGGAAGCTGAGGGAACAAGATGGTGGATGACAAGGTTATGCAATTACTGTTATTTAATACATCTCTAATTATGCAATTACTGAAAACATCTCTAATTATATGCAATTACTGTTATTTAATTCTTGGTAGTTTATCACTGAAAACATCTCTAACTATATGCAATTACTGTTATTTAATTACTGTTATGAAAACATTTCTAGTTTATGCAATTACTGGTTATTTAATACATCTCTAATTATATGCAATGCCTTTTATTTTTAGAATGGCTTCTGAAAACATATTTGAAGTGAGACACCTTTGTAACCCTGAGGAGAAGTACACAGTATACATAGAATTAAAGGAATGTAGCTGTAGGAAGTGGAAGTTAACTGGAATACCTTGTACTCATGCCATCACTTGCATGAACCACATGAATTTAACCCCTGAGGACTACATCCCTGATTACTATAGGAAAGAAAATTATGAGGCTTGCTATCGGCCCATAATATACCCTGTAAATGGCCCCAGCCTTTGGGCGGTTCATGAGAATAGTGAGATTTTGCCTCCATCACTAAAGAGACCCCCTGGAAGGCCAAAAAAATCAAGGAGGAAGGAAGTTGGCGAACTAAATAGAGATGACACAAGAGTGGGAAGAAAGGGGCTGCCTAATAAATGCAGTAGATGCCAAAAGGAGGGTCATAAACGAAACACATGCAAAGAGGCTGCAAGAGAAAGTGAACAAGAACCTCAAGCCCAAAACAATGAGGGTGATCAGTCTCAGCCCCAAAACCAGTCACAGGTGGAGTCTCAAGGCCAAAACCAATCTCAGGCCCATAACTCTCAGGCCCATAACTCTATGGCACATAACCAAACTCAGGCCCAGAACCAGTCTCAGGCACAAAACCAGTCAGTGAGGTCTATTGCAAGGATAACTAGGAGTGCAAAGGGAAAAGGAACTGAGGGTGGAAATGCAAATTCTGCTGCTATGGGTAAGGCAACTTCATAATACATTTATTCCTTTAACTTCATATTAAGTTTTAAATTGGCTGAACTTTTTACTAAGTTCTAAAATGATCCCTGAATCATTGTATTTACTTGCAGCAACCAACAAAAGTCAGACTCAAATGTCAAACAACAAGGGACAGGCCCAGAACTCTATGGCACATAACCAAACTCAGGCCCAGAACCAATCTCAGGCACAAAACCAGTCAGAGGGATCTATTGCAAGGATAACTAGGAGTGCAAAGGGGAAAGGAACTGAGGGTGGAAATGCAAATTCTGCTGCAATGGGTAAGGCAACTTCATAAGACATTTAGTCCTTTAACTTTATATTAAGTTTTAAATTGGTCCCTGAACTTTTTACTAAGTTCTAAAATGGTCCCTGAATCATTGTATTTACTTGCAGCAACCAACATAAGTCAAACTCAAATGTCAAACAACAAGGGAAAAGCTGCAACAATCTCAGCTACTCAAGCTAAAACTGCAACAGTATCATCTTCTCAAGGTAACACATTTGTAATTAATCCTTTAAGTTTGGATGTAGTTTTAAATTGGCCCTATACTTTTTTTTAAAGTTCTATAATGGTCCCTATACTGTACTTGCAGCAACCATTCCAACAAAAACTCAGACTGTCAAGAGCAAAGCTGGATCAGTGTCAGCTTCTCAGGTTGATTTTACAAAGAGGAAAGCTACTCAAAGTGGGAAAGCTGCTCATGATGCAACAAAGAGTAAGGGCAAAGCTACAGAAGAAGGAAAAGCTTCTCAACAAGCAAAGGGCAAAGCTATTGCAAAATCTCCTGCTAAGACTGCTAGTAGGGATGCTGCAAAATCTCCTCTGAAGACTGTTTCTACAAGGGCAACTACAAAAGTTGTTGCCTGTCTGCTCCAATTCAGTCTGCTCAAGGTCAACCTTTCCTTAGGCAAAAGTTGACCATAAGAAGGCCATGGAAGTAACTGACTGGATTGTGAAGAAAACTCATTAGCATTTGCATTTATTTTGTTGTCTAGTTAAGAAAAGACTATGTTTTGTAACCAATGCTTTTGTGTTTTGATGTTTGGCCAATGCTTTTTGTGTTTTGATGTTTGGCCACTGCTTTTGTTTCTTTTTGGCAAGTGGTTATTATATAACCCTTTTTAGTGATGTTATGTGTTGGCTTTAAGTGAACCATTAGTACCAAGTGCTGTAATGTAATGACTTTAAATGTATTGGCTTGAATTATATTGTCAAGTATTGGCATTAAATGTATTGCAAATTACAGAGCAATTGTTGGTGCATCATTGAACAAGAAACATATCACATGTATCATTCAAAATAGGACATTTCAAACATTTTATACTTGAATACCCATAGGACATTTCATACAGCAATAACCAGGAAGCAAAATACAAACCTAGGCTGCCTACATTATACCAACAACAGACACTAAGCTTCATCATTCAGAACCTAATGATATACAAGTTCAAGGCAAAAATGAAAAAACAAAGAATGCACAAAATCTTCATCCTTCTTCTCCCTTCATACAGTTCCATTTTCATCCCCTTCAGTTCTTTCTTTTTCAAGTGAACATCATTCAATGCAGATCTCAGTTCAGATTTAGTGTCATCCAATGCAGCTTGCAAATCACCAATCTTCATTCGTTGGCTTCTTATCAACCTATCTTTCTCATCCTCATCACTGAACCATTGAAAAAAGCCACACCCAGAATCCTTCACATTTTTCTGCAAATAAAGTGAGGTGCAGAGAGTGGATGAGAACAATGAATTGAAACACAAATTAAAATAACCAGCATAGTATACCCTCATACCTCATAGAACCGGCACCCCCAAAATCTCCAGCCATAATGCTCAGTTGTGCGTGAGGTGCGAAGAATGGCCTCAACCTCACACTTGCAGAGTGGTGCTTGGTTCATGTATTTATTCGATTGGAATTGGGATGTGCATGAACCAGAGGAACCGGAACGCAGTGAAGACATAATGGAACCACAAAGAGATTGATTTCACCAGAGGAACAGATAATTCGCAGAGAGATTTGGGAATTTGGTAAAGAATGGAAACCCTAGATCCCTAAATTAAATGAGGAAGAAAGGGGCAAAACAGTCTTTCCAACATAGGACCACGTGGAGCATCCAGCTTGGCTAATAACGGAGACACGTCAGCTAGGGTTAGACGGCGTTATGAGGTTTTGGACGGAAGGACTAACGGCAGTAACAGTTGATGACTTAGGGGACCACTTTCAAACGAAAAATACTTAGGGGACCAAAATGGAACAAATAAATAACTTAGGGGACCAAACGAGCAGTTTTGCCTATTTTTTTTAATTTTAAATATGTAAAATTTTATGTAGCCTTAATAATTCTATACTTTCTCATTAAAAAAATGTCTCTCTGAATTCTTTTTTGGTCCATGACTGGAGTGTCCACCGCCGAGCGCAATGACTATTCTCCTTGCTAGCTTGTAGGCACCTCTAATGGGTGGGACAACTGGCCCCGAGATTTAACGCTGCTGCATGCACAAGGCAGGCCATGATTCAAATACCTGACCTTGCTTAAGCGTGGATCAATCCCTACCACTGAACCATACGCTTGGGTTATTAAAATTGCAATCATCTTTGGATTATTGCCAGAGAAAATTAGATCATCAACATATAAACACACAATAAGAATATCTCCAGGGTCAACAAATTTAATATATAGTGTGCTCGAAAGGGCATCTTTCAAAACCACGCTCCGGGAAATAGGAATCAATCTTCTTATACCACGCTCTTGGTGCTTGCTTCAATCCATATAAAGCTTTCTTCAATCTGTAAACTTTATCTTCTTTTCATTTTATCCTTGCAATTGATTGATTAACATGTGTGACATATGTCACTTTCTTATAATGTAGGTTAATTTGTAAATTAATTTCGTAGGTTGATATATCATTACTATTTTTTTTAATCAAAAGTATCTCCTTGATATTATGAATAAGGAATTTATCTCTTTGAGAATGCATGTTTATCCTTTTTAACAAGTATGTTAATAGAGATTGAACATAATCTTTGACCTAAATACTTGCGGATTTTTAATGAGGCCTAATATTGACCAACTTTGTTCATGGAGGTTGGTATTTTTTTTTTATTACAAAGGAGGTACCTGGGACTAGAACCCAGGACTTGGGGGCCTAAACTACCTAGGTGTCCTTGTAGTTACCAACTGGGCTGACTTACGCAGACTCATGGAGGTTTGTATTACCACGATCATTACTTCAAAACCCCTTAATTTTGGAAGAGTTTTGTACTACTCTCTCATACATGTTCCAATTAAATTGTTACAAATAAACATATATTAACATACTCCCTCTGTCCCTAATTAAAAGACCCCTTTGATATATTTCACATCCATTAAGAAAGTGGATTAATTTAGTTATTTGTATTGTAAATGTGAACTTTTGATGTGTATTTTCAAAATTACCCCTATTAATATTATTGGGAATCTATAAAGTATTAAATAAATAGGGGTGTTTGTGGAAAAAAGTAATTAATAATTATTGAAAATTGGTATGAGGTCTCATAAATAAGGACAAAATAAAAGTATCAAAAGGGTGGACGGAGGGAGTATTAGATAGTTGATGACTAGTCTTGTCACATTAGATAATAAATTTTGCATTCAAGTCCTTGAATTTTTTACAAAAATTTTAAATTAAATTAGTTGCTCAAAATTATTTTTATTAGACTCATTTATTTTTAGATCTGCCGCTCACTAAAACCAGAAACACCAAAAGTTCAAGCAGAAATAACTAGAAAAAATTACAAGATACAAATAACAAACAAAAATAATGGCCAAAATGCCCATGAGTTACCTAACTTCAGGATTTAATTTATGCAATAACAAATTCGAATGCATAAAAAAAACCAAAAATAAGCGACCCCCTTCTAAAAAATAAACTGAATAGGGTAGAAAAGTACTCACAAATTTGACGCGGCAATTTTAATGAGTTGGGGTGTTAAAATTGGATGAAAAGGGAAGAGTACCCAACCCTTTCAAAATTAGAGAGTTTGGAAGTAAAAACAATTACTGATAGCATTTTATAATGCACTTTCCAGTTCTTAATATTTTTAGCTGAATTACAGAGATCAATAAAAATAGTGAAGATTAATTAAGTGATCTGATTTTTTTAAAAATTACTATTACAACTTTATAGTTTTATTCTTATTTAATATTGGAATATTTTACAATCAATAGTATTGAAAGTAACATACTTTTAATTTAATCTCCTTATCTAGATATATCAATTTATCCAATTGATTATTAGTTAATCAATGAAAAAAAATAGAATCAGTTAATAACGATACATATGAGAGGAAAAAATTAAATGTTACTTAAAAATTATAAATAACTTATAAAAAAATTATCAAACATTTTTTTAATAGACAAAATAATGGAGCTCAATTTTAAGAGATCCAAAAGAAGATAATGTAACATAACTAAGAGAGACGTAAATCGCTAACAAAATATATGCAATTATGAATCAATCAAAAGTCAATATACCATGGCATTATTTCCTTTTTTTTTCCCCCACTGTTATCGACAATGAAGTCTTGAAGAGAATTTTATATCATTGGAGAAAATTAATTAACTGAATTTAAAGAATTAGGTTTAACATCAATCATCAGTCATGCATAGGTGATATTTGAGTTCTACCTATTGAGAGTAGTTAGCACGATCTTCATGACTACTCATCAATCGTTAGGTGTACCAAAACAAAAAATAAAAATACATAAACAAACGATAGTAATGGAAAAGTATTTACATATCTGTATTATTTTCTAATCTAAAGATAAATTATTATTAAAAAAATAAAAATTTGATATATTGTATTTTTTTTAATAATCATAAGCCCTTGCGAAAAAAAATTAACACCATGCGTGAAAACATATCACCCACAATTAAAATATACTCCCTCCATTTCATATTTATTATTTTTTAAGTTTTTCCACCTTATTTTATAAATACGTATTATTCTTTTACAAGCTCTATAATATTATTTTTTTCTCAATTATATCTTTATTTATCACAACATTTTTTTCACCTCCAATCTTGATCTGTAAAAAAAAATAATAATAAAAAAAAAAGCAAAGCCCTTACTAAGGGTTGGAATAGTCTAGCGGAGGATTCTCTTGATTCTACGTATCCATTCAAACATTGGTTATGTGGAATAAAGACTATCTAGTTCTTAGCAAGTATGGCTGCATGAATGTTGGGCTGCTGCAATACAATATTATAACCTTTGTGGCTAGTGAGGAGAATCTCCTCTTGCCTTTGGCTATCACCTGAACAGTAATAATATGTAGCCTTATTTCTTCAAGGAAGGTTATGGGAGAGCTATGGCTTTGACATTTGTGATTACGAACTCAATGTTCATTCTAAATATAGTAGGTGTTGCTCAATATATGAACATATCGGGTGCTTCATTTGAAGCTATATTTATAGGGTTTACTTTGGATTGTATGGACCTGCAGATAACATTTGTTGAATATGCTATTTTTGGGGATAATCTTCTCGTGATCCTCTCTTCTTTTGATGAGGCTGATCTTTTAGTTTTCATAGATAATCTGTTATTTATCACTCTGATTTACCATAATCTGAAGATTTGAACAAAGGCGAGGTTTAGAAGAATTGATGAGATCCAGATGGAAATTAAAATGATGGGCACCACTCAAAGGAGCGGAGAGAGGAAATTAGAAAGTCTAGCTCGTAAGATAAGGAAAGCACAAACCTCGAGAGATCGGAGGTGGGAAGACGGATACGTTGTAACACCCCGATTTGGCAACTTGAAAACTCAGACTCAAAGTAGTGAAAATTAGGGTCATTTTTTTTTTAAAAAAAACAAGTGTTACACAAAATGAGAACATGTAGATTTCCAAAACTCAGTTATAATTTAAACTCATGTTCTCATGTTACACAACTCTTTCAAATTCCAAACTGAGATGTCAAAAGACACCGCACTTTGAAACTCGTTTTCAAAAATATCATTTAAAACATTAGCCCGTTTACTTGTTTCCAAATATTCCGTGTTGCATAAAACAGTTGTCGGGTTATAGTATGATAGAGCTAGGTAACTAAGTACTTACAATGGAGTACAAAGCTCTGAAGGGATGGCCTAACTTCTAGTCATGCACACCAAAATTGCCCATCTATCTTCACATCTTGGCAGCCCACTCTCTCGGTCCACCAGCAGAGTTGTCGCCTCCAACCATCGCAGGAGTCTCACTCAGAGAGTCGTCGGGTACTTGCCTTTCCTAGCACTATGTCATCTACCGGTTGCAATATCAGCATTTGCCCATACGACAACACGGTAGGAGAGAGTCAGTGTTCCGAACACCAACGGGTTGACCATGCGGTCTCAGGGTAGGTTAAACATAAAGAAAGACAGGTAGTATAATACAATAACGTAACTAAAACATCATCATCATACGCAACAAGTAATGCACATAGCACATATGAATCACATAGAACAAAACATATATCATAATATTCTAAACACATCATTACCATCATTCTTAACCAATTACTTCATTCACGCTTTTATAATCACATTCTCAGAATCTTTCTCGTGAACTTTCACAACTTTTCTTAATCCTTCTTCCACCACAATTTCCACACTTATCTCTTAATCCAAGAATTCTTTCGTATTCTGTCTTATACACTCTGTTCGATACTTGATACTTTAATATACTTTTCTTTAAAACTTCTTTGTCTTTTAAGTCTTATTAATTCGGTTAGCATCAATGATGAGGGGGAAACATCATTGAGCTCACACATGTCTACATCTCCTCGGTCAACCACCCAACCTAGTCGGAAGCAAACAGGAGTACAGGACCTTTACCACGCGGGCACGACAGCTGTCACACAAACAAATGGTCCCAGACCAGGAGGCCCTGCCTCAAATCATATCAATTCAATTATCATATCAATGCACGCTCTCAGCGGCGATCACAAATGCCCCGTTCCAGTCCCTCTCACTGTTCTCGATTTGCAATCAAGGGGGTGACAGTATATTTCTAGTCTGCAGTGCAGAACGTGCCACGGCATTAGACCCAGTCCCTACCACGTTAGTACGCCACATGTGGAGTTGTTCCGCCTAGAAATATACTCTAGACTTCTTGACGTTTCACCGGCATCGTCCTCCCCTCATGCAATCTCCTCCTAAGTATCCGCAGATACCTATGGTTCCTTCCTCTCCACTACTTCGATACGACACTCATACCTCACCGCATTTGTAAATGCCTTTTAAAGTCTTTTAATGTTTTACAATTTAATTAGCGGCTTAATCCTAACAGTCGGCTCGTCCTTGGTGCATCCCTTCAACGAAGCCCGACCACTAATCGTAAACCGTTCCCCCTAAATCTCAATGGCCCTTGGCCTCCAATCACATTCTCATCTCATCATCATGACTCTCATAAGCTCATTCTCAACATATTCCTCATCGACATCATCAGTATCTTTTCCTCGTGTTTCTCAAAATATCTTTTCACAAAACTTTTCGAAAACATGATTTCACAAAACTTTACTTCACAAAAACATTGTCAAAAGCCTCATTTCATAAACCTTTTCGCAAAACTTTTTCAAAAGATAATATTTCCAATAACTTTCACAAAATATCGTTTTCACAAAAACTTTTCAAAAATCTCTTTTCAAAACCATTTTCAAAAACAATCATATTTTTGGGTGAGTGTTAATGGAGGAGCAAGCTCAACTCAACACTAAGCTTCTTCCCAAAAACATGAACGAGGAATCACATCTCAATTCAACCACATTACATTTTCACAACCACGCTTCCGCTCGCCTCATCAGATGTTTCATTTCTTTTCAACTCAGATTTCACTTTCTTTCTTACTTTTATCTCTTTTGCATTCCATTCGCATCATGCTTTATCTTTCCTCAATCATTCCAACAACCTTTTCTTTAGTCTTACTTATCGCTTATCTTTTACTTTATTATGCTCATGCCTCTCATTCGCATTCTCTTTTCTCTTTTCGATCTCATCTCATCACTTTCACGGTTTCCTTATTATGGTTTCACTACTCAGACATAATCAAACAATTCCAAACAGAATTAAATATGCACAACTAGTAAACATTTAGCATGTAACCAAAACAAGTAAACATTTAGTCCTATTGCCTAATTTGCAGTACTCTCACAATCCATCTATTCGGATTGCGAGCAACCACGTTATGGGACCACCGCACTCTCACTCACCTGGATGACGAATCATCCGAAAGCTTTCCAAGATTCTCAGTCGCTAACCTTGCCACGTTTCCTTCGCGTCCGACACCCGAACTAGAACATTTTTCCCGTGCGTTAGAACGTTTTCGATTAATTCTTAATTTCTTTTTGAAAATTCTTTGAAATAATTCCTTTCTTAAGAACTCATTATTAATATCCAAAGACTCCAAAACCAAATCAGATTTCAAATAAAAGATTTTCAAGAAAAGTTTGAAACATATTACAAAATTTATCTTTATTAAAACCAAATCCATCTTTCTTAATTCAAAAACACTTTGTTTATAAAAATTATCTTCCTGAACCATTAAACAAAATTCAAACTCTAGAAAATAAAGTTCTAAAACCACATCAAATTGATCCATTTAATTATTAAACATCAATCAAAGAAGGTCATACATAGCATTTACAAATTGACATAACACAAATCACATTTTCAATCATTTAAAATCATTAATTAAATCATAACCTTAATAAATTAATTCAATTACCCTTAAGAAACTTAATCTTTTTAATTAACCCAACAAAACCGAATCATACACATGATTAACAAATAGATTTTTAAAACTACAATCATTGAATCCATATCATGAAAATTTCACTTTACAAAATCAAACCCACTTATTTATTTTCTAAAATCAAAAGATAAAAGAAATCACACATCACTTTCACATACCACCTAGAACATAGTCATTTTCAAAAGTTATTCCATGAAAACAATTTTTTTTATATCAATTAAACACACATTGGCCGAATCATGCACATGGAATTTTTTGCAAGGATTAATGCACAAGTAAAGACATGAAATCATAAAATCATTTTCCTTCTTTTTAAGTTAAAACCGTGAGCACATAAAAGAAAATTTAACAATTTTAATTCATTTTTATTGATCAAACCAAACAACAATTTGAAACCACAAATCATTTCAAAGATTCACATGCATTTTCTTTTGGAAATTAAACTTAATTATTTCATGTATGGACTTTTTAAACCTTAAAGTCAATTAACCTTATCATGCATGTAACCTATATGAGAGACAAACATGGCTACCTACCTAATCCTAGGTTGGCCGAAACATCATCATGAAAAAGGACATGGTTTCCCATTCATTTTCAACATGCAGGAATCATAAAATCAAATCAATTTGTAACATCCCGA
The DNA here is from genome assembly GCA_037953625.1 of Crotalaria pallida. NCBI lineage: Eukaryota > Viridiplantae > Streptophyta > Magnoliopsida > Fabales > Fabaceae > Crotalaria > Crotalaria pallida. Next base: position 75,106,806 of record CM075655.1, on the reverse strand, counting down.
GTTTTAATCCCAAGTATAATTATAATTATAATTATTATAATAATAAATTGAAATAATAATAACACTAATCAAGTTTAGGAATAACTAGTTAAGGTCCCTTTTAGTATTTAGGTGTCGGGTAGTTTCATAAAAATATATTATGTTAATTACGAAACTATATTTTATATATATATATATATATATATATATATTAAAGTAAAATTATTAAAATAGTTACCCTAATTGAAAAATATACTTTCTATATTTTAATTTGCTTTCGACATATTTTATTATTAAATTTGTTTCAAGAACTTCAAGACTTTTAACTTTATGATTTTATACATGTAATTGTTTGATGCTTACATTTTATTATTAGTATTTCTTGAGGTTTAAAATAAACAAATAAAAAATAATGGTATTAGTGTTTTAAAAACTATACTAACATAAGTAATATTAATAATAGTAATAGTAATAGTAATAGTAATAATAATAATAATAATAATAATAAAAGAAAATAATAATAATAGTAATAGTAATAGTAATAATAATATAATAATAATAAAAAGAAAAAGAAAATAATAATAATAATAATAATTTTAAAAAAAAAATTTTATTGAAAGAGGAACAACTCCTTCTTCCTCATTTCTGGCCGGCCCTAAACTCTCCCCTATTCCAACCTTCTTCTTCTTCCTTGCATTCCGGCCGCCGCACCTCCCCCGTTCCTCCACCTCCTTCATTTTGACCCTCTGTTTCTTCCTCTGCCCAGTTGTCTCTCTCTCCCCTTCACGCATCCACTCTTTCTCCCTTCCTCATGATCTCTCGTTCTCCCTGGGCCGCCAATCGCCGCCACCGTTCGTCGCCAATCGCTGTCCCTGTCAAGCCCCAGCCGCACGCGTGTCCCCCCAACTTCTTCTTCTTCAGTAAGATGTAGCCTGCCCTAAGTCTCTCTCTCCACTGAACTCTCTCCTTCCCTTTCTCTCCGGCGCTCCCACGCTCTCTCTCCACTCAGGACCGCCGGCGCCGCCACACCAAACACCATCACCACCCTCAATCTCTTTTTCCCTCTCTCCCGACCCTAAGCTCTCTCTCTCTCACCGTGGGTCGCGAATCGCGACTCCCTCCGCACATCGCCGAAGCCAACCGCCACGAGCAAGCAGCAAGCCCCTAGTTCGTGTGCTGCTGTTGCTGCCAGTTGCAGGGGCCACTGACCAGCCACCATCTCCAACTCCTCTAGTCTGTGGTGTTCGCTCCGATTCAAGATCAAACCGCCAACCTTTTGGCCTTGCTGTGGTGGCTGTGTGATTGGTTCAGATGAGGTTCAACCATGGGAGCCAATTTCTCTTTGAACTGGGTCTGAATGAACCACTTTGTTGTGCCCTGAACCGCAGACTTATGGAGCTTTGGAGTCAAACTGACGCCGTTATCGTCATCGCCCATGGTTACGGGTTCGATCCAAACTACCATCACCAACATAGTCGAGGAGTCAAACTGACCCCGGTCGTGTAAGCCGTAGTTGCCGCTGGTGGTATTGGTCTAGTTCGACGTAAGCAACAGCGGGATTGCCTCACCGAGCTGTATGCCAGGTTCTAATAGAACCCTGAGGTAAGGGGTTTTTACCTTGCTTTAGAGGGTATTTTCTAATTAGTATATAATACTTGCTAAGAATATGTGGGTATGCTTCTAACTGATTATTCGGTAATTAATTTAAATTAAATATAAAGTAAGAAAGTAAATAAAATGAACTATAAATTGATATTTGAGATTGAATATGCAAGCTAAGTGCTATATGTTATTATGTATGTTTATTTGAAGAACATGAACTCTGGTTGTTAATTGTGAATGAGTATAAATTATTATTGTTCTATATGTCTGGTTGAATTGTGATGTTTGTGTACTAAATGGGTATCGCATAAAGAATTGAATAATTGGATAATAAATAAAGGAAAGTAAGTATGTATGAGATGTAAACTAGAATGAGAATTAAGGAATAGAAAGAGTTAAAAATGTCATGACATAAACTTAGGGAATTGAAAATATAAAGTGTGGAAATTGTTGTGTATGCTTGTATAATGTGTGTTGAATGACGACTGAGATAACAAGTTAATAATGAAGGTCAAGAGAGAAAAGGATAGTTATAAAGAAAATTAAAGAAGTGAAACGATAATAAATGAAAAGAATAACTAAATAAAATAAACGGAATGAGAATGAAAATAGTAAAAGGATACTTGTCACAGGTTAGGTCGGGAGGACCTGATCGCAAGACCTTGTGGCCAGTTGATAAAAGAATTAATAAAAGAATGGGCCAACGCAGGTTAGATCGTGGGATCTGGTCGTAAGACCCTGTGGCCAACGCAGGTTAGATAGTATGATCTGGTCGTGAGACCCTATGGCGCAGGTTAGGTCGAAAGATCTGGTCGTGAGACCCTGTGACATAGGTTAGGTCATATGAATCTGGTTGTTAGACCCTGTGGATAGATGATAAAGGAAATATTTGGTGCAGGTTAGGTCGGTGGGCCTGGTCGTGAGACCCTGTAGCCAAATTAATAAAAAGAAAGAAGTAAAGAAAGATTAAAAAGAAAAAGAAGTAAACGAGAAAAATATAACAAGAAGAAATAATGAATGAATGCAATATTGAAAGATAATATAATGTGAGAAGAAAAGAGAATCAACAGTACATGAATAAGATAAAAGAGCGAAGGATATGGGTTTAAGAGCGGTTAATGGAACTATTGTTTGTGTGTGATGCATGCTTGGTTTGATGATTGAAAATAAGTGTTATGTGCTAAATGTGTTTGACTTAGTAGGTTATTATGTTTAGTTAGGAACTACTTTCTACTTCATGTGTAAAGCTCACCCTTACAACCATTTTTCAGGTTTTGAGCTTGGAGTTTACACAGTTTCTGGCCGAGCAGGTTGAATCTCCACTACGTGGAGTATCTGTTTATTATTTATGAGTGGACTGCAGTTTTAGATATGTTAAAAATTACTATTTTGTAATTTAAAAATATGGATTAGTTGTATGCCCCTATTTGCGATATTCGGGGCATTAGGATCTGTTTCTGGATAATATTTAAATGTTTTATGTTTTAAAAGTTTGCTGGACTGAACAGGTTAAGCAGATATAAAGCAAGAATTTTTGGGAAAGTCCGAAAAACAGAGGAAACTCTGTCCGTTTTTCCGGAAAAATATTCTTAAGTATTTTAATTTAAAAAGAAATTTTCAATTACCATTTTCATAAAATCCTAAATTAACTAAATATTTGTGAGGGTGTTACATTATGGTATCAGAGCAGTTTTTCCTCGGCCTTGGAGTTTGGACTCACAACTCCTATGGTTTACTCACCAAGCGAGTAGCCAATAGACAGTTACATGTCTAAGTTAGTTTGATTAGGAATTAGGACTTAGAATAATATCGCTAATTCATAGTTGATTTCTTGGTGTTTGTTTCAAACTTCACCAAGTGTTCAAATCCAATTTCCCCATTTGTTGTATTGTCATACTTGGAAAACGTGTAATTGTCAAGACTAAGGGCAGTGAAAGACCCCAACGGGTCAGGGCATGCTAGCTGCCACCCCAACAGGAAGGATTAACCCTTGGTATTGAATCAAGAGCACGAATTCCAATGGTGACAATTTAGACAAAATAATTTCAATGGCATTCCCATACATTTAAAACCATGATTTAAGTCGTGCCACTCTTCTCAATGGGAATATCAAGTTGCCTACTGTATGGTAAAATTCGATCTTACGGAAATGACTTCACCACCAATGGAATGTAAGGTTGGACTTGCTCATTCCAATGTTACACCATTGAAGTTTATGGGTTTAGGAGTACGAATTGATAATTTGAAATCCCCTGTAGATTTGAAATTCTCTAAAATCAGAATGTGCAGCAGAAATACCTGGATGATCGTTTTACAAAATCCTATAGGTCTTTCATTCCTCTTCATGTATCAAATCTACATATGGTGTTCTGAACTTGGAGCGTTGATTCTGTTGTGCAGAACCTTAATATTGGTTTAGCGTCTTGAACCTTTATTTCTTCGCTCAAATCTTGACATCTTGGATATTAATTGTTGAATCTATATTTCATTTTTCTGCGAATATTGGTTGATTGTGAAAGAATTTTGTTAATTCATGATACACTCGTTAATGTACAACTTCTTAAGTACATTATACCCTCCATTTCCAATTCAATTGATCGCCTGAGTTCAAACCCAAAGTTTGCCTTTTCATATTTCGCTTGGGTTCGATCCTACATACCCCCATGGCCTTCTGATATCAAATGGGATTTCTCTATTGTCCCTGAAAATGGAATTGTATTTGAACAAGCTTGACTTTGTGTGTTTCAAATATAATTAGAGAGTTATCGATTCTTCCTTTAATCACGTATGTGTTCCTGAAGGCAACATAACTCGATACCTGAATCTATCTTTGGTTCATAATCCTTACAATCTCTTACACGCCAACAAGTTTGATTATCCGGTCATTCTTTTAATTTCTATTTGCCTTGTGACCATTGTAGACTCGAGTTGTCTCTTGCAAAGTCTAAACGCATGCTTGCTAAGTTGAAGCATTCCAAGTAACATGGAATCATTTTCATGTGACCCGTGATTGGATGATCACATTTATTTTGATCATGTCTCCTAATATATTTTCAAAGAGGTAGCTCCTGAGACTCTATTCTTATTCCTTGTTCGAAACTGAAAATGACTTTAGATAGTAACCTGATTTACCTTATCCTTGGATTTGATGGGCACTTTCATGAGTTTATTATGTCATGTCTCTCTAATGAGTTGGCAGCTGAATCTCCTATCCTATCCGAAATAAAGTTGACATCAAAGGAAGTCTGGATACCACCAACTGTTACCCCATATTGTTGTGTTGCTGTCTAATTTAAGGATCCTAAGCCCCCATGCTCGTTAAGAGTAGAGTAATAGGTGTCAGAATCCTCGAGAGAATCGAGCTACATTAGATTTCAGCAAGCCATCAGGTACCATTACCAAGGCTAATCAAGTCAACCATCACTCCTTAGAAAATGCATCTTTCGATAATTCCCTATTGAAAATGCATTCTCCGGGATAATTTCCATGGTCTTCTTGCTTTACGTGTACCTAGCCATGCTGCTGTCTCTCAACGCTCGTGGTTTCATGATCCTTCCATGTTGGCGGTCTACCTGTACCCGTCAGTCAACAGATAGCATGGACCTTCTCAACCTTGTCACCCAGCACATCCTTGATCACCTTGCAAAGATCATTAAACTCCTCCTTGAGTGCTTCGTGTTTCGTTTTCTCATCTTCACTCTTTTTGAGCCTCAGACATCAAGTGGGAGAACTTAGAAGGAGACACGAGAATTCGCCAAATCGTAGAATTTCAGTATAACCCAATGCACCTCAACAGGTGCCACCTTCAATCTTGAAGAACCGTCAAGAAGTTAGATAGCCGATCCTTAGAACTGACCAAGCCTATTATTTGACATTGACATAACTAGGTATGTCGATGCCAAGTGGGGGAGAACATAGTAACCCAGTGGAAATTTGGTCCAAGTAACCATGAAATGAGGGGATGATAAAAGAAAACAAGAAGGAAAGTCGAGCGCGTATGAGGCATATAGTGTTCAAAGGTGAACACGAAGATGCCAAGAAGTATGGATGCGACGTATCTTAAGTAGAAGAACGGGACTGATGGGGAGATAAACAGTGTGGTCGAAAACCACGTCCAGGGATGGTTCTACATTTATGGAATTGGTCGGAATTTCGGGGACGAAATTCTCCAAAGTGGGGGAGAATTGTAACATCCCGAGTTTTAATCCCAAGTATAATTATAATTATAATTATTATAATAATAAATTGAAATAATAATAACACTAATCAAGTTTAGGAATAACTAGTTAAGGTCCCTTTTAGTATTTAGGTGTCGGGTAGTTTCATAAAAATATATTATGTTAATTACGAAACTATATTTTATATATATATATATATATATATATATATATTAAAGTAAAATTATTAAAATAGTTACCCTAATTGAAAAATATACTTTCTATATTTTAATTTGCTTTCGACATATTTTATTATTAAATTTGTTTCAAGAACTTCAAGACTTTTAACTTTATGATTTTATACATGTAATTGTTTGATGCTTACATTTTATTATTATTATTTCTTGAGGTTTAAAATAAACAAATAAAAAATAATGGTATTAGTGTTTTAAAAACTATACTAACATAAGTAATATTAATAATAGTAATAGTAATAGTAATAGTAATAATAATAATAATAATAATAATAAAAGAAAATAATAATAATAGTAATAGTAATAGTAATAATAATATAATAATAATAAAAAGAAAAAGAAAATAATAATAATAATAATAATTTTAAAAAAAAAAATTTATTGAAAGAGGAACAACTCCTTCTTCCTCATTTCTGGCCGGCCCTAAACTCTCCCCTATTCCAACCTTCTTCTTCTTCCTTGCATTCCGGCCGCCGCACCTCCCCCGTTCCTCCACCTCCTTCATTTTGACCCTCTGTTTCTTCCTCTGCCCAGTTGTCTCTCTCTCCCCTTCACGCATCCACTCTTTCTCCCTTCCTCATGATCTCTCGTTCTCCCTGGGCCGCCAATCGCCGCCACCGTTCGTCGCCAATCGCTGTCCCTGTCAAGCCCCAGCCGCACGCGTGTCCCCCCAACTTCTTCTTCTTCAGTAAGATGTAGCCTGCCCTAAGTCTCTCTCTCCACTGAACTCTCTCCTTCCCTTTCTCTCCGGCGCTCCCACGCTCTCTCTCCACTCAGGACCGCCGGCGCCGCCACACCAAACACCATCACCACCCTCAATCTCTTTTTCCCTCTCTCCCGACCCTAAGCTCTCTCTCTCTCACCGTGGGTCGCGAATCGCGACTCCCTTCGCACATCGCCGAAGCCAACCGCCACGAGCAAGCAGCAAGCCCCTAGTTCGTGTGCTGCTGTTGCTGCCAGTTGCAGGGGCCACTGACCAGCCACCATCTCCAACTCCTCTAGTCTGTGGTGTTCACTCCGATTCAAGATCAAACCGCCAACCTTTTGGCCTTGCTGTGGTGGCTGTGTGATTGGTTCAGATGAGGTTCAACCATGGGAGCCAATTTCTCTTTGAACTGGGTCTGAATGAACCACTTTGTTGTGCCCTGAACCGCAGACTTATGGAGCTTTGGAGTCAAACTGACGCCGTTATCGTCATCGCCCATGGTTACGGGTTCGATCCAAACTACCATCACCAACATAGTCGAGGAGTCAAACTGACCCCGGTCGTGTAAGCCGTAGTTGCCGCTGGTGGTATTGGTCTAGTTCGACGTAAGCAACAGCGGGATTGCCTCACCGAGCTGTATGCCAGGTTCTAATAGAACCCTGAGGTAAGGGGTTTTTACCTTGCTTTAGAGGGTATTTTCTAATTAGTATATAATACTTGCTAAGAATATGTGGGTATGCTTCTAACTGATTATTCGGTAATTAATTTAAATTAAATATAAAGTAAGAAAGTAAATAAAATGAACTATAAATTGATATTTGAGATTGAATATGCAAGCTAAGTGCTATATGTTATTATGTATGTTTATTTGAAGAACATGAACTCTGGTTGTTAATTGTGAATGAGTATAAATTATTATTGTTCTATATGTCTGGTTGAATTGTGATGTTTGTGTACTAAATGGGTATCGCATAAAGAATTGAATAATTGGATAATAAATAAAGGAAAGTAAGTATGTATGAGATGTAAACTAGAATGAGAATTAAGGAATAGAAAGAGTTAAAAATGTCATGACATAAACTTAGGGAATTGAAAATATAAAGTGTGGAAATTGTTGTGTATGCTTGTATAATGTGTGTTGAATGACGACTGAGATAACAAGTTAATAATGAAGGTCAAGAGAGAAAAGGATAGTTATAAAGAAAATTAAAGAAGTGAAACGATAATAAATGAAAAGAATAACTAAATAAAATAAACGGAATGAGAATGAAAATAGTAAAAGGATACTTGTCACAGGTTAGGTCGGGAGGACCTGATCGCAAGACCTTGTGGCCAGTTGATAAAAGAATTAATAAAAGAATGGGCCAACGCAGGTTAGATCGTGGGATCTGGTCGTAAGACCCTGTGGCCAACGCAGGTTAGATAGTATGATCTGGTCGTGAGACCCTATGGCGCAGGTTAGGTCGAAAGATCTGGTCGTGAGACCCTGTGACATAGGTTAGGTCATATGAATCTGGTTGTTAGACCCTGTGGATAGATGATAAAGGAAATATTTGGTGCAGGTTAGGTCGGTGGGCCTGGTCGTGAGACCCTGTAGCCAAATTAATAAAAAGAAAGAAGTAAAGAAAGATTAAAAAGAAAAAGAAGTAAACGAGAAAAATATAACAAGAAGAAATAATGAATGAATGCAATATTGAAAGATAATATAATGTGAGAAGAAAAGAGAATCAACAGTACATGAATAAGATAAAAGAGCGAAGGATATGGGTTTAAGAGCGGTTAATGGAACTATTGTTTGTGTGTGATGCATGCTTGGTTTGATGATTGAAAATAAGTGTTATGTGCTAAATGTGTTTGACTTAGTAGGTTATTATGTTTAGTTAGGAACTACTTTCTACTTCATGTGTAAAGCTCACCCTTACAACCATTTTTCAGGTTTTGAGCTTGGAGTTTACACAGTTTCTGGCCGAGCAGGTTGAATCTCCACTACGTGGAGTATCTGTTTATTATTTATGAGTGGACTGCAGTTTTAGATATGTTAAAAATTACTATTTTGTAATTTAAAAATATGGATTAGTTGTATGCCCCTATTTGCGATATTCGGGGCATTAGGATCTGTTTCTGGATAATATTTAAATGTTTTATGTTTTAAAAGTTTGCTGGACTGAACAGGTTAAGCAGATATAAAGCAAGAATTTTTGGGAAAGTCCGAAAAACAGAGGAAACTCTGTCCGTTTTTCCGGAAAAATATTCTTAAGTATTTTAATTTAAAAAGAAATTTTCAATTACCATTTTCATAAAATCCTAAATTAACTAAATATTTGTGAGGGTGTTACACAATTCATGGAGAACAACACATTACATTATTTATTCACATCAACCTTCACAAAATAAATTCAAGTTCATAATTCTTTTTCAACCAAAAATAAAGATTTAATTTTTATCTTCATAAAAATAACATGTATATGTTTAAAATCATTAAATCTAGTCCTAACACACACATGCATCACTTTTTCACAAAACAAAAACATAGATCCTATTATTTATTAGTCATGGCCGAATGTCCTTCTAAAAGAAAATAAACATGCACATAGTCAAACACTTAGATCCAAAACATTTTTATGCTTGAAAAATCATTTAGAAAAACTTTGTTTCTTTAATTCTCTTTAAGACCGAAACATATACACATGAAGAAAAACATGATTTTTTTCATTATAATCAACATGCAACCCAAGGACCTCAAATTTTCATTTATCAAACAAAGATAATTACATGCACATGCTTAAAATAACTAAAATCATCAACAAAGTTAACATGCAAAGCCAAAGAATTTAAACCTTTTTACAATTTAGTTTTGATCATGAAATTAATTATCAATTAAACATGGAAACATATCATGGGTCTAGATCTAGCAAAGGATTTAACATGTAAAGCCAAATAATTTCACTTTATTATTTATTAAATTTAGATCATAGATTCTACTTGGAAAATAACCACAAACGCACACTTAGATCACGGTTTAACAAAGAGATATAACATGCAAAAACCAAAAATTAAAAACAAACTTAGATCATGGATTTATTCATCAAATCATCACATAAACACATAGGATCCACGGTTTAGAGCAAGAAAATTTGACATGCAAAGAGGTTCATTTTAGTTTTCACAAAAATCTTAGTTTACTTTAGATCTTTAAGTTTTTAGTTAGAAAAATACTAGATCTAGCAAAAAGAAGACTCAACCGAAACACAAGACATGAAGCTTAGCATATTACAAATAATTTTTAAGTCCTTAAAGTCCTTGATCTAACAAGATCAACACATAATAACCACATGCAAGAAGAAAAAGAAGTAGATCTTCAAACTAAAAAAGAAAAAGCTACACTATTACAAGTCTTCTCTTGGATCTTCAAATCCTACCATGAAAGGAATTGGTCTTTTAGCTCCTAAGGCTTTTGATCTTCAAGGAAAACTCCTAGGTTTTGGCTTGGATCTCCTTCCTCCTTCTCCTTCATGTTTCGGCCACCCCTCTCTCTTTCTTCTCTATTTCTTTTTCTTTTTCTCTCTAAGAGTTTGATGGACTCTTAGAGATGTGTTTTGTGTTTGGAAGTGAAAAATGAATGAGGTGAAAATAACTAAGACACCTGCTATATATAAGCAACTCACGAATTCCTTATGTGCCCTTAAGTGTTGGTTTGGTTGCACACAATGGGAGGGGCGGTTTTGGCATCTCAAAAAGATGCATGGGTGGTGTTTATCAAAACCAAGGGGGACAAGGTAGCATGGCTAGGTTCTTAGAAGTCAATCTAGGCTTAAGGACTTGTTGGCCATAGTTAGGGTTTGGTTACTTAGTTACTAGTTTAGTTTGGTTACTAATTTGATTGGTTTTCTAATTCCTTAGTCTACAAGCTTCTAGTCCTAGCTCATACACACATACATACACACGGCATACACACCTATATACATTCATACACTCACATACAAACCGTGGCACATACATATATACACATACAATTTACACTTTATTTTCTTAATCATATTTACTTAATTTCATCATTTCACACAACAAGGCAATTAATTCAAAACTCACACTCATACAATCATTTCCATGCATCATACAGTACACACACATTAAATCAAACATATTTCACATAAAAATTCAAACCAAATCAATAAGTTTATTTTCTTAAAACACAAATCCAAAAATTCGTATTTCCAAATTCTGAAAATAAATTTTTATAAAATCACCCAGAAAAATCTGAAAATTACATTTTTAAAATCTACTTTTCAAGACGATCGTTTTGATATAAAGATCGCAAGAATCCGAGTTACGGTTCAAAAGTTACAAATTTTTCAAGTTAACGGACCCAAAACTCCATTTCAAACAAAAATCTCTTTTTTGAAAAATCACACTTTTGCAAGTCATTTTCATTTCAAAAAAATCATTCACTTCTCTTTTATAAAAAAATTTTGTTTATAAGGTTCCATGAAAATCAACTCTTTATTTCTTATTCTTGTAAAGCACTTTTTTTTTAAATCTTTTTATAAAACAGAACTTCAAAGTTTATTTTAACAAATTTCGTTCTCGCACGTACGGGAAAAATGCGGGGTGTTACATTCTCTCTAACTTGAAGATTTCTCGTCCTCGAGAAATTCTACGCAGATTTCGGCTAGTCCGTGGACGCGTAACTTCTTGACGAAATTCTTTCCCTTTCCAACCGTAGCCATCGTCGTATCTTTCGAACACGTACCCTCTACTTAACGTTGTTAAGAGCGAATCAAACGGATTTCTTGTAAAAGTAATCTCTCGAAGGACTCTCAATAACAATATGATGGGATGAAACAGTCACAATTTTCATTGTCAACAAGGAACTGAGGGGTTCAATGGCATCAAAATAGGGTCCAAAGACAACAAGGTTATGGACATTTGGGGTTAAGATACTGCCACACTCGGGGTTAAACTCTTCTAATCAGTTTAAGCCTAAACAATCTATTCCTCAAAACCTCACTTTTCCAACTACTCCCCAACTTGGATGACACATACCACATTTATTCTTAGAGACTTATCCTCCAAACACTCCTACCCTTCACTACTTTTTTGGTCACTCTTACAAGATTTCTCATCACTTAGCTTCAATCTGTTCTCTTAGTGCCTTATACCTCACTAAACAATTTCCCTCATCAGACCTTTATGGTTACTATTAAATCTTCTTCTTACTCCATCAACCACTAATCGTCAAGAATCATGCACTATCTCACTCTTATTTCAAACACTTGATCATATAGCTTAGACAATTCTAAACCTTTTTACACTTTCCACCATTCTCCTCCTATTCTAAACCATCAAAACTTCTTAATTCTAATCAATTTTCATGACTCACCACTCATCTAAAACTAAAAAGGGTACTTCTATTTTCTCCAAGACTCATACTTCCTTACATCATACCAACTAATCCTTATCCTTCCTTAACCTTTTGCAACCTTTTCCTATCAACATTTCACAACTTACTTCCTATCTTAGGGATATCTATTGGCTTGGTACAGGATGCAAGGGTTTAGCATTCTCGCTAAAGCTTTAGGGAAGAACAATGTTGGGTCAAGGATCAAGAAGAAACTTTGGGTTCATCAATAATCAAGGTTTTGTCAAAAACAGGGTCTAAGATTTTTCAAGCGCCGTGCCAAAACAATTTGGCACATATAGGGTCTTCACAAGAAAATTTTCAACCAGGAAAAGAAAGATTTTAGTCACAGAACAAGATCACACGGCAAGAGTTTGAGGGTCTTCACAAACAAAGGGTTTCACGTCAAAGGAGAGTTCAAAAAGAAGATCCGAATCACGCATCAATATCCCATGTCGACACTGATCGCTGCTCCTCGTTCCCACTGTAGACGAAGACATGTTCCATAGAAACATTCGCACACTCTTAGCGTTTTTATTCTCATCTATCGCAATCCTAATACTAACCCACACACAGAGACACACAACAGAGTATGTAAGTCCATGCAGAGGTTACTTAGATTAAACCTTGCTCTGATACCACAACTGTAACACCCCGATTTGGCAACTTGAAAACTCAGACTCAAAGTAGTGAAAATTAGGGCCATTTTTTTTATAAAAAACAAGTGTTACACAAAATGAGAACATGTAGATTTCCAAAACTCAGTTATAATTTAAACTCATGTTCTCATGTTGCACAACTCTTTCAAGTTCCAAACCGAGATTTCACAAGACACCGCACTTTGAAACTCGTTTTCAAAAACATCATTTAAAACATTAGCCCGTTTACTTGATCTTCCGTGTTGCATAAAACAGTTGCCGGGTTATAGTATGATAGAGCTAGGTAACTAAGTACTTACAATGGAGTACAAAGCTCTGAGGGCATGGCGTAACTTCTAGTCATGCACACCAAAATTGTCCATCTATCTTCACATCTTGGCAGCCCACTCTCTCGGTCCACCAGCAGAGTTGTCGCCTCCAACCATCGCAGGAGTCTCACTCAGAGATTCATCAGGTACTTGCCTTTTCTAGCACTACGCCATCTACCGGTTGCAATATCAGCATTTGCCAATACGACAACACGGTAGGAGAGAGTCAGTGTTCCGAACACCAACGGGTTGACCATGCGGTCTCAGGGTAGGTTAAACATAAAGAAAGACAGGTAGTATAATACAATAACGTAACTAAAACATCATCATCATACGCAACAAGTAATGCAAATAGCACATATGAATCACATAGAACAAAACATATCATAATATTCTAAACACATCATTACCATCATTCTTAACCAATTACTTCATTCACGCTTTTATAATCACATTCTCAGAATCTTTCTCGTGAACTTTCACAACTTTTCTCAATCCTTCTTCCACCACAATTTCCACACTTATCTCTTAATCCAAGAATTCTTTCGTATTCTGTCTTATACACTCTGTTCGATACTTGATACTTTAATATACTTTTCTTTAAAACTTCTTTGTCTTTTAAGTCTTATTAATTCGGTTAGCATCAATGATGAGGGGGAAACATCATTGAGCTCACACACGTCTACATCTCCTCGGTCAACCACCCAACCTAGTCGGAAGCAAACAGGAGTACAGGACCTTTACCACGCGGGCACGACAGCTGTCACACAAACAAATGGTCCCAGACCAGGAGGCCCTGCCTCAAATCATATCAATTCAATTATCATATCAATGCACGCTCTCAGCGGCGATCACAAATGCCCCGTTCCAGTCCCTCTCACTGTTCTCGATTTGCAATCAAGGGGGCGACAGTATATTTCTAGTCTGCAGTGCAGAACGTTCCACGGCATTAGACCCAGTCCCTACCATGTTAGTACGCCACATGTGGAGTTGTTCCGCCTAGAAATATACTCTAGACTTCTTGACGTTTCACCGTCATCGTCCTTCCCTCATGCAATCTCCTCCTAAGTATCCGCAGATACCTATGGTTCCTTCCTCTCCACTACTTCGATACGACACTCATACCTCACCGCATTTGTAAATGTCTTTTAAAGTCTTTTAATGTTTTAAAATTTAATTAGCGGCTTTATCCTAACAGTCGGCTCGTCCTTGGTGCATCCCTTCAACGAAGCCCGACCACTAATCGTAAATCGTTCCCCCTAAATCTCAATGGTCCTTGGCCTCCAATCACATTCTCATCTCATCATCATGACTCTCATAAGCTCATTCTCAACATATTCCTCATCGACATCATCAGTATCTTTTCCTCGTGTTTCTCAAAATATCTTTTCACAAAACTTTTCGAAAACATGATTTCACAAAACTTTACTTCACAGAAACATTCTCAAAAGCCTCATTTCATAAACCTTTTCGCAAAACTTTTTCAAAAGATAATATTTCCAAAAACTTTCACAAAATATCGTTTTTACAAGAACTTTTCAAAAATCTCTTTTCAAAACCATTTTCAAAAACAATCATATTTTTGGGTGAGTGTTAATGGAGGAGCAAGCTCAACTCAACACTAAGCTTCTTCCCAAAAACATGAACGAGGAATCACATCTCAATTCAACCACATTACATTTTCACAACCACGCTTCCGCTCGCCTCATCAGATGTTTCATTTCTTTTCAACTCAGATTTCACTTTCTTTCTTACTTTTATCTCTTTTAAATTCCATTCGCATCATGCTTTATCTTTCCTCAATCATTCCAACAACCTTTTCTTTAGTCTTACTTATCGCTTATCTTTTACTTTATTATGCTCATGCCTCTCATTCGCATTCGCATTCTCTTTTCTCTTTTCTCATCTCATCACTTTCACGGTTTCCTTATTATGGTTTCACTACTCAGACATAATCAAACAATTCCAAACAGAATTAAATATGCACAACTAGTAAACATTTAGCATGTAACCAAAACAAGTAAACATTTAGCACACAGATTTCTATTGCCTAATTCGCAGTACTCTCACAATCCATCTATTCGGATTGCGAGCAACCACGTTATGGGACCACCGCACTCTCACTCACCTAGAAGACGAATCATCCGAAAGCTTTCCAAGATTCCCAGTCGCTAACCTTGCCACGTTTCCTTTTAACAGTAAGTGATAGAACAACGAATATATTGATAAATTTAGAGTAGCGCGAAAACATTAAATTGTAGGTTTGATGATGTTTTGATGCTAACAAACCAAAGTCAAGCAACAACGTTCAACAACAATTCAAGCACCACTCATGGAAAATTAGATTTAAGTTTATGTTTATTTGTAAATCAAATGTAATATTTTAATTTTCCATTTCATGAGAGTGGGTGGTAGCTTAGGAATCTCAATATAGGTTTTAATATTGTTTGATTAATAGTGAAGAAAGATTATCTTGATAAAAATAGCTCTAAATAAGGTTTAGATCAAAGTACATTTGAATAGCTTAATTTTTAATCACTTTTTACGGTGGTTAATCGATTAGCACGAAAGGCTTAGTTAAAACTGTACAACACTGATTGTTTAACAAAGGTTAATCGATTAGTGACTTGTTCATTAATCGATTAATTACTGTTGTATCACAAAAATAATATTGTGTTTAAAAGCTTTTAATTTCTACTTTGACAAGGTTACACACACTTTCATATTTTTCTATAGAGAATCATACTTTCACAATCTTCCAAGAGCTATTACTATTTTCAAATTGTTCTATCAAGATTTTACAATTTTTCAATCTTCTTCACTATCAATCATTCAATATTCTTAGATTCATTGAGATTCAAATTTCTAGAGTTTAGTACTTTGTGTTGAAGCATTCTACAACAAGAGGTTGTAACATCAAGCATTCAACAACAACAAGTGAAGAATTCACAACTTGAAAGTCTTTGAAGCATCTCAAAGCAAGAGGAAAGGAATTGTGTGGAGAGCATCCTTCAACAATTCAAGAGGACAAGATACAAGAAACAAATGGGTAGATTTTCAAGAGATTGGTACTCTCTTGAAGGGGTTAAGATAGGAGAGCTAGAGTGAGCTGCATCTTTAACCATTGTAATCTAACAATTGTGTATCTAGTAGAAACTCTCTATCTTTGATAGAGGGGACTGGATGTAGCTCTCAAGTGGTAGAGAGTGAACCAGGATAAAATCTTGTCTTCTTTGTTTTCTTTCTTCAAGCTTTCATTAATCAAGAACAAACCAATTGATTAGGTTAAATTTGGGGCTTTTTCAATTCCTAGATAATAAACCTAAATTGACTTGGTAAATTTACGTAGTTTTGTTCATTCATTCATAAATCATTTGTTAGTAAATCATTAAATTGTGATCCCCATTGAATTCTGAACAAAACTGATTTTCTGTCAAATTAATCACGAATTAATTGATTAAGTGATTGATTAATCGATTAGTTTTAAAGCACCATTCGGTCTTAATCGAGTAACGCCTAGTTAATCGATTAGTACTTGAGTGATCTTTGGCATTAATCGATTAAGCCTGAAATTAATCGATTAAACAGTACATTTTTTGTTAGAAAACTTGTTTTCTGAAATCCATTCTCTTTAGCAATCGAAATGTTTGTATTGAGGCTTCAAAATACTATTCACCCCCTCTCTAGTCTATTTTGAGCCGCTTGTTGGTTTCCAACAAGTGGTATATCAGAGCTCGGTCGAAAGATCCGAGCATTAAAACGCTTTTTCGCAAAGATCCGATTTTGGAAATCATGGGCTCAAATTTTAATCCTTTTGGAGGTGAAGGAGCTTCCATTAATCGTCCTCCACTATTCAATGGTGAGGGTTACGCTTATTGGAAGGTCCGAATGAAAATTTTTATAGAAGCTATTGATATAGAAATTTGGAATGCCATAGAGAATGGGCCTTTTATTCCGCAAACAAAAGTAAATGATATTGTTGCTTTGAAACCAAAATCAAGCTGGAATGATGATTATAAGAAGAAATTTCAATATGATTTAAAAGCCATAAACATCATCACTTCGGCACTTTCTTATGACGAATTCTTTAGAGTATCACAATGCACTGATGCTAAACAAATGTGGGACACACTATAAGTCACACATGAGGGCGCTAATGAGGTTAGAAGGGCTAGGCTTAACACTCTCATGCATGAGTACGAGCTCTTTCGTATGTTGCCAAATGAAAACATAGGCGACATGCAAAAGCGCTTTACTCACATTATTAATCATCTTTCTGCTCTTGGCAAAATTCTAACTAATGGTAAAGTTGTTAATAAAGTTTTGAGATGTCTTAGCAGGGAATGGCAACCTAAAGTCACTACCATCATGGAGTCTAAGGATCTAGACGAGATGGATTTAGAAACACTATTTGGGAAGCTTCAAGAGTATGAAATGGAGCTAGGAAGATTATCCATGAACGAGGATGCCGATAAAAAGAAAAGGGGATAGCTCTTAAAACTAATTCAAAATCCCTAAAGGCACATGAAGAACCCTCTCTAGTGGATGATTCCAACTCCAACATCGATGATGAGACACTCGGGTTGTTGGTCAAAAAACTTGGACGTTTCCTTAAGAAGAAGAGTAATTTCAATAGAAATAAATCAAGAGACTCTAAGGACGCTCAACCAAGGAACAAGACCAATAAAGACAACATCATATGTCATGGGTGTGGGAAGCCGAGCCATTATAGATCAAATTGTCCAACCAACTCAAAGAAGTCCGAAAGTGACAAGTGGAAGCCCAATCAATCTAAAGGAAAAAGGACGTATATAGTGTGGGATGAACCGGAAAATCAATCTTCAACTAGTTCATCGGAAGATGAAGAACTTGCTAAACTTTGCTTGATGACCAAGTTTCATGAAGAAGCATCTTCAAGCATGAAATCAAGTGATAACACAAATGAGGTAGATTATCTTTCCAATGCTAGTTCTAATTCTAATTCTCCCTCCTTCAATGAGCTATATAATGTGTATGTGGAAATGCATAAAGAGTTGAACAAATTAGCAAAAATAAATGTTGAAAGAAAGAATTTCATTTTGAAGCAACAAGAAAAGATTTTCGAATTACAAAATTCTCTTGAGGAGCTAAAGCTTCAAAATGAAACCCTTGAACTCATTTATGCAAATTCCACATGCAATTGTGATTTGAAAACAAATGATATCTCTACTTGTGATAATTGCAAATCTCTTGAAAAAGAAATTTTTAATTTGAATGATAGAATTGCAAGGCTCACAAGAGGAGACACTTGCTTGGATCATTTGCTTTCTAATCAAAGGAATAATAGTAATGGAACCGGACTTGGGTATACCAAATCCAAAAATCGCAATTTTCGCAAAGTTGGTACATTCTCTAAAATTGATTTCTCAAAAACTCCAACTTGTCATTATTGTGGTATTTTTGGGCATACTTCAAATAAATGCAATATTAAGAAATTTGGTATACCAAGTGGAAAGTATGTATGGATTGTGAACGGGACTACACCCCAAACTAACATCAAAGGACCTAAGATAACTTGGGTACCTAAGTCAAGTAAATGACATTGTTTTGTAGATGTGCCTTCGAATAAAGGAGGGAAGATGGTACTTGGATAGTGGATGTTCGAGGCATATGACGGGAGACAAATCGCATTTCATCGAACTTACTACAAAAGGTGGTGGTCATGTCACCTACGGCGACAACAACAAAGGCAAAATTCTAGGAGTGGGTAAGATTGGTAACGTATCTAACCTTATCATTGAAAATGTCCTATTTGTAGAAGGCTTAGAACACAACTTTCTTAGTATAAGTCAACTATGTGATATGGACAACAATGTGACCTTTACTTCGGAATTTTGTTTTATTAAGAGTTGTATTGATGATAGTGTTAAGTTCGTAGGTTGTCGTTCTAATAACACCTATTTAATCGATTTGGATGAGATAACTTCATTGTTTTCAACAAGTTTTAAATCTTTTCATGATGAAGTTCATCTTTGGCACCGTCGCATTGCTCATATAAATGTGAATCAATTAAATAAACTACTACGCAAGGACTTAGTGATTGGCTTACCTAAACTTAATTTTAAACTTGATAGTGTTTGTGACTCATGTCAAAAATGCAAGCAAGTTAAAAACTCTTTTAAACCCAAAAATGTGGTAAGCACAACAAAGCCATTGGAGTTAATCCACATGGATTTGTTTGGCCCACCACAAGTTCGGAGTTTAGGTGGTAATTACTACGGCTTTGTTATGGTAGATGACTTTACTCGATTCACATGGACATTGTTTTTATCCGCTAAAAGCGACACTTATAAAAGTTTTAAAAAATTTTCCAAACTCATCCAAAATCAATTAAATTTGAAAATAGTGTCTATTAGAAGTGATCACGGTGGTGAGTTTGAAAACTCAAAGTTTGATGCGTTTTGTGAAAAGTATGGAATAAGTCATCAATTTTCAGCCCCTAGGACTCCGGAACAAAACGGAGTTGTAGAAAGGAAAAATAGAGTTTTAGAGGAACTTGCACGGACTATGCTTAAGGAATCTAGAGTTCCCTCTTACTTTTGGGCTGATGCGGTTAATACCGCGTGTTATGTCATTAATAGGGTTCTTATCCGTCCGCATTTGAATAAAACACCTTATGAGTTGTTAAAAGGGCGAAAACCAAATATCTCTTATTTTCATGTGTTTGGTTGTAAGGTGTTTATTTTAAATAACAGTAAGAACCCGGTCGGCAAATTTGATTCAAAAGTCGATGAAGGTATTTTCATTGGATATTCAACTCATAGCAAGGCTTATCGTATTTTTAATAAAAGAACCTTAACCGTTGAAGAATCAGTTCATGTCGTGTTTGATGAATCTCCGAAAGGAGAGTGTTGTTTCTTGTGATGATGAGAATGTAGGTACATTTATGGATCATGACAAGCAAATGCAACAACAAGAAGGAGAAAATCAAGTTGAGAATGGAGAAATTCAAGCACATGAGAAGGACTTAGCACAAGAGCCGCATACCGAACTACCAATTGCTTGGAAAACGAACAAAAATCAACCGGTCTCAAATATTCTAGGTGACATTGCTAAGGGAGTGGTAACCCGAAGCACTTTAAATAACTTTTGTTATTATGTTGCTTTTGTTTCACAAGTAGAATCTAAGAATATTAGTGAGGCACTTCAAGATGAACATTGGGTTATGGCCATACAAGAAGAATTAAATCAATTTGAAAGAAACCAAGTTTGGGAGCTTGTGCCAAAACCCGATGACCGTCCTGAAATTGGTACTCATTGGGTTTATAGGAATAAACTAGATGAGTCGGGTATTATTGTTAGGAATAAGGCTAGGTTGGTAGCTAAGGGTTATAGTCAATAGGAAGGGATAGACTATGATGAAACGTATGCTCCCGTAGCTAGATTAGAAGCCATTAGAATCTTACTTGCTTTTGCATCTATTATGAATTTTAGATTGTATCAAATGGATGTTAAAAGTGCATTTCTTAATGGATACATTCAAGAAGAAGTGTATGTTTCACCCTCCCGGATTTGAAGATTTTGAACATCCAGACTATGTTTTTAAATTGAAAAAGGATTTGTATGGTCTTAAACAAGCTCCTAGAGGTTGGTATGATCGTCTAAGTAATTTTCTAATTGAAAAAGATTTTAAAAGAGGTGTCGTGGACAATACGTTTTTTATTGAAAGTTCCGGTAAGGACATACTTTTAGTCCAAATATATGTTGATGATATTATTTTTGGTGCAACTAATGAAAAATTGTGCAAGAAATTTTCAGAAATTATGCAAAGTGAGTTCGAGATGTCTATGATGGGAGAGCTTACTTTCTTCCCAGGACTACAAATCAAGCAACTTGATGATGGGATATACATTCATCAAGGGAAGTATTGTAGAGAACTACTTAAAAGGTTTGGCATGGAGTCGTGCAAGGTAGCTTCAACTCCAATGAGCGTCACATGTTACTTGGACAAGGATGACATCGGAAAACCCGTAGAGGTAACAAAGTATCGTGGTATGATAGGTAGTTTATTATACTTATCTGCTTCTCGTCCTGATATTATGTTTAGTGTGTGCATGTGTGCTCGTTTTCAAGCCAATCCAAAAGAATCACATTTAACTGCTGTTAAGAGGATTATGAAATATTTGAAAGGAACCACCAATACCGGATTATGGTATCCTAGAGATGCCCTTTTAAATTTAATAGGCTATTCTGATTCTGATTTTGCGGGTTGTAAAGTTGAAAGAAAAAAGTACAAGTGGAACATGCCATTTAATTGGAAGTTCTCTTGTATCATGGTTTTCAAAAAAGCAAAATTGTGTAGCTTTATCAACCGCGGAAGCCAAATATATTGCGGTCGGGAGTTGTTGTGCTCAAATCCTTTGGATGAAGCAACAACTTTCGGATTTTGGTTTAAACTTGTCAAAAATTCCTATTAAATGTGACAATACATCCGCAATAAATTTAACTAAAAACCCGGTATTGCACTCTAGAACAAAACATATTGAGATTATTAGGCATCATTTTCTAAGGGACCATGTCCAAAAAGGTGATTGTGTTATAGAATTTGTTCAAACTTCAAACCAATTAGCTGACATTTTTACAAAACCTTTACCAAGGGATAATTTCTATCGTATTAGAAGGGAACTTGGTATTTTTGATGAATCCACTATTAGCTAATTGTTTTTGAAATCATTTTAGTTCATCACCTTAAGCCTATTCCATTATGTATTGTTGTTTGAGTTTTTGTAATATGAAAATCCTTTCATAATTCTCTAAATTAGTAGTTCTGTGTGTGTTTTTCTATGATATGTTTGCTTGTTTAAATGTGTGTGCTAAATGCTAAATGTCTATATGTGTTTGTGTGTATGAAAATTTTTTTCAAAATTTCAAAAATTTGAGTTTTGTGCACATTAATCGATTAACAGTCAGTCATTAATCGATTAAATTTTAAACCACTTTTGCACTTACTCGATTAATGAACCTTTAACTCGATTAATTTTTAAACCACTTTCGGTCTTAATCGATTAATGTCTTCGCTAATCGATTAAGGGTACTGGACACGGAAATATAAAAACGCGTTTTCTGCACAGTTGCTCATTTTTCCTCTTTTTCTTCTCTCTCTTCTCTGATTCTCTCTACTCTTCTCTCTACTCGAAAATCTTTCATGGATCATAAGGGCTATTGAAACACGTTTTTTACCCAACTTCTTCCCACAAATCTTCTTTCTACCATCATATCTACCAAAAATTCCATAAATTTCAACCCAAATCACCCAAAATCCGAAAACCCCCAAATTCCAAAACCCTAACCCTAACTTTCTCTCTCCTTGGAAAATGGCCTCCTCCTCCTCCAATCCGAATCCTCCTCCACGAAAGAAGCGTCCACCACATAAGGATCGCAACAATGTGTGGTTCTCTCAAGCAGAACGCGAAGAACGTGCACCAAAGTTTGATAACAGAACCTTTGGAGAACCTTTGGAGTCATTCAGTATCTTTACTTTCCATGGTTAAAGAAGGAAAGGTTTGGTTTTCATGATTTGCTTGTTAATCAGCATTTACAGAGGTTTTTGGAATTCAATACTCACTATTACCCTAAGCTTGTTAGGCAATTTTATGCTAATTTCACTAAAATTGATGGGGTTTATCAAAGCCAAGCGAGGGGTCATCACTTTGTCATTAATCCTGCTGATCTGAAAATTTTATTTGGTTTGAAAGATGAGGGTACTTTATTTGGTGATGATGAATCGGTTGAACTAAATGTTGATCCTGCTACTGTTTATTCTGAGGCTGTTAGACCTGAATTTAATTGGGATAAAGGCACTAAGAAGGTTTCATTGTTACATGCTGAAGATAGGGTCTTGTTATACATTATTGCTTATTGTCTAATTCCGAAAGGTTCTCAAAATTATGCTCAAGTCCAGGAGGATGACTTGACACTGTTTTATGGAATTAAGCACAATGTTAAGATAAATTGGAACAGGATAGTTTTGGCTAGAATGCTCACTGCTGCATAGTCTGCTTCCACTCAGTATTTACCATATCCTATGCATGTGACCAAACTCCTTCGTCATTATGGTGTGCCAATTCCGGATGGTGAACCATGTGAGAAAGATCCGGAGGGTAAGTTGTGTTTGAACATTCACCACATTCATCTAATGTGGATTGGTTTTCATAAGCCAACAATGTCTTGGATGTGGAATTCGCAAATTAAGGCTTTAGAGCAAGCTGCTCAACCGGGTCCTCAAGCTCCTCAAGCTCCACAAGCTGCTCCACCGGCTGGTGATGCAATGGAAACTGATCAAGAGGTCAATGTTGAAGATTTCATCTACTTTGACAACTTAGAGGCACCATTTGATGCTCAAGCTGCACATGCTTCACTTATTCAGCAAATAGATAATCGGTTTGATGCAATGGAGCAAAGAATTGATATTCAGAATCGTGCAATGGAGCAGAGGATCATGGACCACATCTCTAGTTTCTTTTCTCACCCTCCACCCAACCCTTAGTCCGCTATGATCTTATGATGATTTTCACTATTTTGCTGCACTTTTATCATACTCTGATGCTGAACTTTTTATGCTTTTTCATGGTTTTTGGGACTTAGTTTCTTGGCTGGACTATTTTGGTATGTTTATGTTTTTGCTATGGTTGAACTTGGATAGGGTCTGTGTATGGCCTTAGTCTCTTTATGGTTTATGTTATGCTGCTGACCTATGGTAATATGCTATGACTTGTGGTATATGGACTATGTGTTTTCAATGCTTTATGGACTTATTATGTAGTGTGTGATATGGTCTTGGTTATGGCCAACTTATATTTGTTTTTACTGCATATTATTGTCTTTATATTGTGTTGATCCTTATATATCCATTGTCTAGCACTTACCTCTCACTTTTGGCAAAAGTTCTTTTAAAAATTCACTACTTTTTAATGATGCCAAAAGGGGGAGAAATGTTTGTTGATGTTGTGTCTTTGTAGGTTAAGTTTTTATGTATTTTTCCTAAGTGTGTTACATTTAGGGGGAGTATTTAAAAACTTGGTACTTCATTGTGAAGAGGGTTTGTCATCATCAAAAAGGGGGAGTTTGTAGGTTTGATGATGTTTTGATGCTAACAAACCAAAGTCAAGCAACAACATTCAACAACAATTCAAGCACCACTCATGGAAAATTAGATTTAAGTTTATGTTTATTTGTAAATCAAATGTAATATTTTAATTTTCCATTTCATGAGAGTGGGTGGTAGCTTAGGAATCTCAATATAGCTTTTAATATTGTTTGATTAATAGTGAAGAAAGATTATCTTGATAAAAATAGCTCTAAATAAGGTTTAGATCAAAGTACATTTGAAAAGCTTAATTTTTAATCACCTTTTACAGTGGTTAATCGATTAGCACGAAAGGCTTAATCGATTAACACGTTAAAACTGTACAACACTGATTGTTTAACAAAGGTTAATCGATTAGTGACTTGTTCATTAATGGATTAATTACTGTTGTATCAGAAAAATAATATTGTGTTTAAAAGCTTTTAATTTCTACTTTGACAAGGTTACACACACTTTCATATTTTTCTATAGAGAATCATACTTTCACAATCTTCCAAGAGTTATTACTATTTTCAAATTGTTCTATCAAGATTTTACAATCTTTCAATCTTCTTCACTTTCAATCATTCAATATTCTTAGATTCATTGAGATTCAAATTTCTAGAGTTTAGTACTTTGTGTTGAAGCATTCTACAACAAGAGGTTGTAACATCAAGCATTCAACAACAACAAGTGAAGAATTCACAACTTGAAAGTCTTTGAAGCATCTCAAAGCAAGAGGAAAGGAATTGTGTGGAGAGCATCCTTCGACAATTCAAGAGGACAAGATACAAGAAACAATTGGGTAGATTTTCAAGAGATTGGTACTCTCTTGAAGGGGTTAAGATAGGAGAGCTAGAGTGAGCTGCATCTTTAACCATTGTAATCTAACAATTGTGTATCTAGTAGAAACTCTCTTTCTTTGATAGAGGGGACTGGATGTAGCTCTCAAGTGGTAGAGAGTGAACCAGGATAAAATCTTGTCTTCTTTGTTTTCTTTCTTCAAGCTTTCATTAATCAAGAACAAACCAATTGATTAGGTTAAATTTGGGGCTTTTTCAATTCCTAGATAATAAACCTAAATTGACTTGGTAAATTTACGTAGTTTTGTTCATTCATTCATAAATCATTTGTTAGTGCATTATTGAATTGTGATCCCCATTGAATTCTGAACAAAACTGATTTTCTGTCAAATTAATCACGAATTAATCGATTAAGTGATTGATTAATCGATTAGTTTTAAAGCACCATTCGGTCTTAATCGAGTAACGCCTAGTTAATCGATTAGTACTTGAGTGATCTTCGGCATTAATCGATTAAGCCTGAAATTAATAGATTAAACAGTACATTTTTTGTTAGAAAACTTGTTTTCTGAAATCCATTCTCTTTAGCAATCGAAAAGTTTGTATTGAGGCTTCAAAATACTATTCACCCCCCCCCCCTCTAGTCTATTTTGAGCCACTTGTTGGTTTCCAACATAAATAACAATTAAAATATTCGTAGTAAAGATAAACGTAATGAGAATTTAAAGAGAGTAAGAGAAGAAAGATGCAAACCATAATTTTTATACTGGTTCAGCCTCCATAGTGGGCTCGACTACCGATGGGTTCTTAAAAGGCCAGTCCCTTGGCAATGTGCTGCAGTATTTTTGGTCATTACGAAATATGAATATCGATCCCAATTACACCTAGAGCATCCCACACACTACTTGGTATGACCTTTCGTTAGGGACCTCTAAAATCACACAAGGGTTTCTTACCCCTAATAACCTGAGGATTCCATACCCTCAATCCTAAGGAGTCATTCCCTAATAACTAGGGCTATTACAAATAATACGATTCAATAACAACAAATGAAGCACTCTCAAAAGTGCATATAAAACAACTTGAAGCACTTTTAATGGCTAGGTAGTATGCGCTTAGGCTTAGGCCAAACTCAGAGTTTGAAGAAGGAAAAGATGAAGAAACGTAAAAATTCTCTTTGAGTGATAGGATTAGGAGAAGTAGAATAAGTGATTTGATTTTTAAAAACAAATGAATATATTTTTAAAAATCAAATCCCATCAGCCATAAATAAAAGCCAACTGAAATCAATTAGTATCAGAAACAAATCAGGAAATGAATTTGATTGATTGAGAAACGATTTTCGAGAAAGATTTTAAAAAGTAATCGATTACTTGAATGGGTAATCAATTTTTTAAAGTAAAGTAATCGATTGCACCACTACTTTCAGTAATTGATTTGCTACTCTTTGGCAAATGTGTGATGCAACAAAAATAATCGATTATTTGGACCAGTAATCTATTACTTTGTCCCAAGTAATCGATTACACCCTTTCAAGTAATCAATTAGGCAGGATCAAGTAACCGATTATGAGCTCTCTGGTTTTTGTATGATGCTGCAAAAATAATCAATTATTCACTTCAAGTAATCAATTACTCTGACTAAATTTTGTAAAACTACTATAATTTCAGAAACCATAAAACTTAACCAAAGGTTTTCAAAAGTATTTTCATAGAATGCAGTTAGGGATGACAATGGGTCCAGGTGGGTCTAGGTATCCCATTACCCGGACCCACCCCGTTCATGCATATTCGTACCCGGACCCGCACGGGTACCTGTTGTCAAGCAGGTCAGCGGGTCTTCGGGTACCCAAACGGGTTCACGGGTACCCATTATCTTTTAAAAAATAATATTAAATTGTTAAGCTTATTTTTTTCTGAACAAACATAAAAATTCCCTATTTTTACTTGCCAAACACTTGATATATCATTAAACAATTCACAAACAAATTCATTAGAGGCAAAACAGATTCACTTAGAAACAAATCCTCTCACACAAACATACTTAAATTCCAAATCAATTGAATAATAAGTATTTTTCGGCGGGTTCAGGTACCCGCGGGTCCGATACCCCATTACCCCGACCCGGACCCGGACCCATTCAACGTCAATTTTTTCCAAACCCTTTTTTATATACCCGCGAGTCCATTTTCTGGATCCGGACCCGGACCTGCTACGGGTATCGCTCGCAGGTACCGGCGAGTCTGAGTCCAATTGCCAAGCCTAAATGCAGTACAAAAATCAATTTTCAATAAATACTTTTGGTTCGAGACTTCTCCAAGTCCTTAAGTGTGGCCTAAAATAAAAGTGCTAGAACTACCTTTACCTTACATGAATTCCTAATAAATATGGAGAGGTTTGTACTTGAAATTCTTGTTTTACTCTTGAACCTTGGCTTGTTTGAGTCTTGTTGAATCTTGTTTGTAATCATCAAAACCTTGTAAACTTTGAATCCTTTGAGTCCATGGAATTTTGACTTCTAACACAAGCAATATGCCCCCTACTCTTAGGGAGGCGTGTATGGTCAAAGACCTTCTTCGTCAACAAAGTGGCTCACTGCTTGGGCAATGAGCTTCAGATAGTTGATGAACCTTCATGGTGGAGTTGGATTTAATTGCTACCTTCTTTAGGCAGCAAGAGTTTGACTCTCGTACTGCTGCATTGCTCTCTAAAGAGTGTTGATAATACTCTCTGGGAGTATGAGTATATTGATGAGTTGTGTATAACTTATATTGTACATTGAATATGATGTCTCGACCCCTTGCATGAGCCTGGTATTTATAGGACCAGGATGACTCCTTGGTCTGATCTATTCTTTTGATAAATCTTATATATCTTATAGGAATCTTCTTATTATCTTATCTCTAAGGAGATAATAAGAAATGTTTTATAACTACGGATAATCTAGTGATAATTTTCTATTAATCCTTAATATTGAGTTGCTTATCTTCTAGATATTTACTTCATGAATACTTATCTAAAGATCAAGTCTACTTTCGGGCTTCTCAGAGTTGATCTAGGGTCAAAGCCTTCCATTGTAGGTCGCTCAAGCTCGGTTCATATCATTGGGGCCTTACTATAGGTCACAGTAGGTCTTATAGAGGTCATCTTATATGGTAGAAGTCCTTAACTCATGACAAGTGCGGAACATAAGCCCCTAGGTCTTTGCTCTGATGGTAACTTCGACCTACGAGCTAATATGAACACTTTGAACAAATCATGTCATCTTGTCAAAAACGATTCATCTTCCTTGTTTGGGCTAAACCTATCACAATCCTTCATCTCTTGGTTTCTTGTGCACATTTTGAATTATTGTTTCGCTCCACTGTCAGACGTGCTATATTAGAAGTTGTGTGCATTAAACCTCCTCTAATCATACTGCCTCCTCGACGGCTAGGATTGTGACATCTGCACTTTCTTGTTTGCTCAGCCTCTAGATTTTAAATACTAATCTATTCCACTTTGGAAATTTTCATATCCATGCTTTATCATTTGAATTACAAACTTCTACGTTAACTTTGAAATCCTAAATCAATCCTTCAACTCTTCAACCTTCGCAGAGGTATGCATTCTCTTTCATTCTTCTCTTCACAATGTCTGATTCTGAATATGAATTTGGGTTTTACACTTCCACCGATAAGAGTCTTTCGAGTCTTGTCAAAATGATCCTCGCTTTTCTAATGCAGAACTGAGTGAATCTCATTCTCCTAGCCCCAAATTTCTGAGTATGGCTGGCCTTGGTGAAATACGAAATATCTTGGTGAAAACGATTTCGGAAAAAATAATCTTTTCGGGTTAAACCTAAACAGATTTTTCAGACTTAAACTATTCTAAATGTCTTGAAATTTTTATTTTATCTTATTGGACATGTCCTGTGATCCTCTGTAAAATTTGAGGTGATTTGGAGTTAGTTTGATATTTTTACCAATTGAAAAACAATGAGCACAATGGTTCAGATTTTTCAGAGTTAGTGACGAAATTAATTAGAAAAGTGTAACTTAAATAACTCCAAATAATCTGAAATTTTTATGAGATGACCTTGACTGTATAAGGAAGGTCTGTACCAATTTTCATGCAATTTGGAATTAATTTGCTATTTTAAATTGTGGCATGTTAGCCTCAGGTCAGCCGCAGTCCTGTTTTGGTTTTTATATAAAATCTGATTTGACACCAAGGTTCTAGATGTCCAAATGGTTTGAAAATTTTATATTATGAACTTGAATATGTGATTTAGTATTCTGTAAATTTTGGGTTTGAAACTAATTGATTTGATATAGTTTTGGATTTTATTTCTTGTGTTTTTCCCGTAATCGATTAAACTCTCTTTTAGAGTACTTTTGATAATATAAATGTGAGCTTGTGTATGCTTTCTTTGATGACTTGGCTGAACTTATATGTGGATTGTGATGCGTTGAGATAAATGAATGAGTAATTGTTTAAATATGTGTTTAGGTTATGTGTAAATGAATTGCAAGCAAATTGTTTACGGATGTATTTCGATTTAGGTGATTATTTCTAAGGTTAGGATAGTTTGCCTTATGTGATGTTAGCTAATTGAATTGTTTTATGAGATGTATGATAAATTGTTTGATCATGTATTTCTTTGTCTTGGAAGATTCGTGTGTTAAAGAAAGTGAAGGAAACTGAGTTATTTATTCGTTGCGGTGTTGTGTTTGGTTTCACGAAAAGCTTTTGGGAGATAATTGATTTTCGGAATGATTTATATTTGAAAATGTTGAACTCCTAGCTGCTGCCCTATTTCATTTCATAATGTTGTGTTCGAAAAAGGAATTGTTTAAGTGTTTGTTTTGTTGCAAAGTATTGACTAAACTAAAGTACGATTTTACGGTGTTTTCGGATTTTTCGAGAAAGTGATTTTAAGTTGTTTCGCTGCTGTCCAGCGATGATTTAATTTGCGTTTCACTTTTAAAAAAATGATTTAAATTGATTTAAAGTTGAGTTTTCAATGGTACTTGATCTAGAGGAAAACCTGATTGAAAAAGTAATGTTTTTTGATGTTTTCGGGTTAGGATTAGTTGGCTGTCCAGAACGGACCAGCAACCAAAGAAACTGTTTTAAAGTATTTTAATTTGTTAATTGTTTTAGAAGTATTTTGAGGTATTTAAAGTATATTCGAATATTGGATTTAATTTAAAAAAGTAAAGGTTTCTTTTATGATTACCCGATGAGAAGTGAAAGCGAGTTTTCAAAAATTACTTGATGTTTAGCATGAATGTTAGTAAGTAGCCTTTTATTAATTGTGTGTCTTATTTTAAGAAAGGAATCCGTAGATCGGGAGTTTGGAGCTGCTTTCAGTTGGACGGACCTGCAGCAATTTCTGACAGTGTTTGCTGGACAAGAGGTGAGAGAGGGGCTCCCTAAGACATTGTGGTATTTAGGTAAAATGTTAAGATGTTATTGGCCATCTCAAAAGTCGGAATGTGGGGTCTGTAAGTTAGTCGTATAGTGGCAACTGTTTGTGTGTGTGTGTGGCCACCTATACGCAGGACTAAGACATCCCTTTTCTATTGTGATATTATGACATGATGCTATTGATGTGATTATACCATGATGATATGATATGCTTTTTATGATTTATGCCATGCTGAATATGATATATGATGATGTAAATGCTTGTATGTTTTAAATCCATGACAAAAATTAAGTGAGGCAATGGAAATTATGAATGTGATAATGATGTTGATGAGAATAATATGATCACGTCGAATTCAAGTAACAAGAAGGGGAGGATTCCTGATAATGACACGATGTGTATACGATAACGGATTGAAGGCGCAAGGAAAGAAATGATAAGATGAATACGATTGGCGCCCAGTGGATAGGTAGGTTCCATGCGGCAGGAGGCGTAAAGTACTCCTCGATAAGCATCGCTCGTATGACGTGCTTGCCAGGCTAAGGAGCTCCCGGATGTGTTCAGTTGCCATGACGATTATAATAATGAGAAAGTGTTAATGTGAAAGTGTGTGTGACACTCATTCTGTAACATCCTTAAATTTATTCCCAAACATATTAAGTGTGGTAATAGGCTTAGAGTGAAGAGGGATGGGTATGCTAGGTTAATATTAGGAATTTAGAAGTGTTATTAGAGAATTAGAGCATAGGAATTAAGGAAGTTAGAAGTAGAAGATCCCTAGCTCTAAACCCAAATTCCACCGTTGGATGTGAAGATAAGTGTCTTAGGAAGCTTGCCTCAAAATTTGAGAAAGATCCGACGGTTAACGAATAAGTTATGATGATTTGAAGTGCATAGGAAATAGTGGACTGAACCAGTTAATCGATTAAGCTGGAGCTTAATCGATTAAGCTAGAGATTAATCGATTAAGGCCAGAAAGTTGATTTTGGCCAAATTACATGGGTTAATCGATTAACCACCTAGTTAACCGATTAACCACTGCTGAATCAGACATAAAACACGATTTTTAAGTATTGTTCTTCATTTTCCTCTTCTCCCATTCGAAGCTCTCTTCTTCTCTCTTCCCCAATCCTTCTCCAATGTCAAAGTAACACCAAATCAAACCAAATTAACACCCCATAATCATTCCCCATCAACTCCCCATGATTTTCTATCAACAAAAAACCCCAATTTCATTCTCAATCCCTCAAATCCCCAATTCCCAATTCAAAACCCTAACTCTCTCAATCTTCCTCATTGGGTTGGATAATCATCAAGGGAGCTAGGAATTGGTCATGGAGAAAGGAACTAGGGGTTTAAGAGTTTGTTCCAAGAGCTCGGTGGAGTGCTCTCTCTCTCTCTCTTCTTCTCCTCTTTTCTTTAAAAAGGTAAGGGGAGTCTCTTTTCCACACTTTGAGTTAGGGATAGTTAGGGTTTATAATAGGATTTGGGACTAATGATTGAGTTGGGTTGTGGGTAGGATATTATTGTTTATTTAGAGTTTGATTAGGAGTAATTAGCTATTATTGTTTATTTAGAGTTTGATTAGGAGTAATTAGCATATTATGGGTTGAATTTTTATATTATTGGAAATAATTATATTAAATCCTGTTGTATGTCATTAAAGTAGGAAGTGAAGAACCGTAGGGAGAGGACTTATATTGTGGTACCCTGAGACATACCTGAGTATGTCGACTGATTGTATTGATTGTTAAACTAAACCATGTGATGAATGTGCATATTTGTATCTAAATGCTAAATGAGTATAAATGTCAAGTATTATCAATTATGAATTGAACTTGTGAATATAGGAAATGAAAGTGAAATGATTATGTGTAAACAAAAAGTAAAAGGTGATATATGTAAATTAAAATGAAGGGCAATCTAAATGTTGGGCTATAAAAGAGAATACTATTTGGTATGATTGTGATAATTGAGAAAGGAAATGAATAATGGAATTACATGAATGATTAGGTGTTGATTGTGTGTGGTTGTGATTAAATGTGTTATGATTGATTGAACAAGAAAGTGAATAATTCTTGGCCTCTGAATTGAGGCGCCGAATATTGAGAATGTGGTATATATGTTGGCCTCTGACTTGAGGTGACGTTCCTTGAATTGTGATGAAATGTTTATAATGAGAATGATGATAAAGTGTTGACCTCTGACCTGAGGGACACAGAATGAAATAAAGTGAATGAGTGTTGACCTCTGACCTGAGGGACACAGAATGAAATAAATTGAATGAGTGTTGACCTCTGACCTGAGGGACACAGAATGAAATAAAGTGAATGAGTGTTGACCTCTGACCTGAGGGACACAGAATGAAATAAAGTGAATGAGTGTTGACCTCTGACCTGAGGGACACAGAATGAAATAAGATAATTGGGTGTTGACCTCTGACATGAGGGACACAAAATGAAATAAAGTGTTTGAGTGTTGACCTCTGACCTGAGGGACACATAATTTAAATGAGGTGAAATATGAGGGCCTCTGTTTTGAGGTGATAAATGTGTTGAAATGAGTTTTGTTCATTGGCCTCTGTTTTGAGGTGATGTATCTGAATAAAGAGAAAGTAAAAAGTATAAAGAGTAAAGAAATGGATTTGTGGAATGAATAATGATTATGGAAATTTGAAAAGGAATTGAGAATATGGAAATTGAGGTATATGAATGCAATAGATGAATGTAGTGAATTTGTGGATCCATGACTTGACTTGATTGTTATTTCTTGAGTTACTGTTATGAGCTGCATACTATCCTCTGATTCACTGTGATTGTGAAAAGGTCTCACCCTTAGTGGTTAACATTTTAGGTGATTGCTATGGAGCTTGTGGATCAGAGTGGCGCAGCGGAATACTGGAAAGAAGGAAACTATATGTTTGTGCTACTTGTATTGTAAATGGATGCCCAAATTTATTTGTAAACTTGAAATGGAAAAAGGAATTTTTAAGTACACTATTTTAATTATAAACTTTTACTTACTATTTTTGTATATAAAACAAGGGTGTTACATTTATGGTATCAGAGTAGTTCCTTCCTTCCGACCTGAGGGAAAGTGGTCCCGAACACGCTGCGAACACTCTCATCTTGAGCTTCTCCTCTGAAGGTGAGACCCTTTTAAGTGGAAATTGTAAATGTTAAATGCTATTGAGTAAGTTTATGTTTGCAAATTGGAAATACCTACAAGTGACAAACTAAGAGAATGAAATTCTTTGGAGCCTAAGCGGATCCCTTAGGAATTCAAAGAATCGCGGATTGTAAGTGTTTACCAAATTGCAAACAAGAAACTTAAAGTATGCAAATTAATTCTAAGTTTTGAGTTAATCAAAACTTGAAGTTTCTTACAAAGGAAATCTTTCTAATCAAAACGAGGTACATAAACTCTAACTAGATGGCGAGGGCTATTACCACTGATGGAATGTAGTGTCGGAACTGGCCAATCTGATGTCGCATTTATCGGGAGGTGACGTCGTCGAAAATCTAGAAGCTTATGCACCATCGTGAATTAGTTACTGATTTCCTATGTATAAAACCTTAGTGTTGGTTCTTTTATGTCTTGTTGCCTTGCTATGTGCTTTTGTGTGTGATTTTCATGTTTGACTGTTGACTAAATTGGTGTCAAAGTAATTGAACAAGGATTAGTAAAGGAACCGCATGGAATAAATAAATTATGATCTTGAATACTAATCCAATTGAGTGAATAAACTCATGTCGATTAGACTAGTATCCGATTTCCATCAACAGGGTTCAAAGACCAGAAAATTTGACATAGTAATTGGCCAAAGAAATTGGGGAAAACAATTAGAAATCGATTTAGGTAACATGCACTAAGGAATGAAAGTGACTTGAGACCTAGGGGTTACCTGAACTGATCAAAATCAGAGCCCAAACACAGCTTCCCGAACTAAGAAGAAACAGAATCCAGTTTTCCAACACTCAGCTTCTCAGATCAATTTCTCCTCCCACACACACTCTTGACTCACAAGCTTTATATCAATGGAAAGCTCTTGACTTAAGTTTTCCAGAAGTGTATCTCTCACTCTTTAACTCTCAAAGAAGAAGGAGAATTTCAGCAACGAATTCAGGAACCCTAAATAGAGCCTCCACCCTCAATCTCAGCCAAACAACCCCAAATTCGTCAACAACACGGGCTTAAATAGAACAATTCGTGTGCCATGCAGGGCGACATGCGTTTTCCACTAAATTAGGGCTGTATTCGTGGCGATTACTTGAATTAATCAAGTGATTACTCATCAAAACGCACTAACCCAGTTTCTGGGTTCATCGCCTAAACGGTTACAGGGCATTACTAACCAGTTAGGTCAGTACAAAATTTAAAAATTAATACTTTTTAAATCTTTCCCTCGAAGAATCTTTTCAATATTACACTTAGGTCCTAAACCAAGGATTAAAATGCAATATCTATATTTTTGCATGTATTTGCCATATATAAAAATATTTTCACTTATTTTTATATTTCAGGCTAATTAAATGCAAAATATAAACTTGGAAAGATTTATATAAATTAATAATAAAACTTTATTATTAATTCCTTATTATTCGGGAGACGAAAATTAGGGGTGTTACAGACTTCTAAATAAAAGTAATGCAAATGAACGGTGGATGATGTACCGACAGTGTAAAAAACTTTACACTGTCAGTGCACACATATTAAACTCATTTTTTTTTTCAAAACCATATTTAATCAGAAAAAAATGTTAAGGACCAATTTTGGTTTTTAATCCTTTCAATAAAGCATATCTGTTTTAGCTGACGGTTGTAGTTATAGTTTTTTAATTTTTTTAAAGATAATCATAATATGTATGTGTTTATTTGTTATTGATGATTATAATCTTAGATTATATTCTTGAAAAAAATAATCAAAAATCTTATAACTACCTCATAGTAGATTGAAATTATTTTTTAGACTCATATAATTTTTCTATTTTACCAGTATCACTCCAACATATTAACTATCCCCTTAACACTAAACATAGCCTTTTTTGCATAATGGGTCTTGTTAAGGGCACATGTTAAGGTTACTTGATATAGAAACAAAATCCTAAGTCCACATTCATTACTTTCTCGAAAGCATAAAAAATCACATTTTCCAACAACATTTATCTATTATTAGTTCCTTAACAAGTGCCCTAAGCATTTTCCTTTTGCAATTTACTCAGGAAAAATAATCTTCTTTACAGTATCCAAACAAAACAAAATATATATAAAAAAAAATCTTAATCTCATTTTATCAGTTTTACCAAACACACACTTAGTAAATCAATTGGTAAAGTTACGATCCCTAAGGGCTGAGGATAAACACCCCAAAATGATTATTATTTCTTGAAAAAATAAAAGTATAAGTGTTTTGATTTATTTGATGCATCATTTTTCAAGAAATATATAATAAGCTCTTTTGGGTGCTTAGGGATGAGGCTAAAAAAACCTAAATAAAAACATAAATTAGAAAAAATTAAACTTAAAACTTAAAACTTATTTAAAAAAAATTAAAGAAAATGCTAAAGAGTGCTCTTAGGGTATTGGTTAAGGAAGTAAAAGAGATAGTTTTTTCTTGAAAAATGATGAATTTAAAACTACGAGAACTAATGAACTTGGATTTTCAATGCAAGTTTTCCTTTAATATATTCCTTAACCAATACCCTTAAGACACTGGTTAGCAATACCCAAAAAATAAAAGTGCCGACTCCATAGGCTATTTTCCGTAACGCGTTAAAGGCACATGGATAATGAGTTGTCTTTGGCACATTTGAGAATCGGCTTTTTTTTTTTTTTAATGTGTTTGGATTAATTTGATTTTCAAAAATTAATTTGGGTATAAGTAAGTTTGAAATGAATTAATTTCTGAAAAGGAATATTGTTAGATTAATTTGAAGTAGAATCATTTTCATATGGAAAACTACATAAAAAATATGTAACACCCCTAATTTTCGTCTCCCGGATAATAAGGAAATTAATAATAAAGTTTTATTATTAATTTATATAAATTTTCCAAGTTTATATTTGTATTTAATTAGCCTTGAAATATAAAAATAGGTGAAGGTATTTTTATATGGCAAATAAATACAAAAAATATGGATATTGCATTTTAGTCCTTGGATTTGGACCCAAATGTAATATTAGAAAGGTTCTTGGAGGGAAAGGTTTAAAAAGTATTAATTTTAAATTTTACACTGATCTAACCGATTAGTAATGCCCTGTAACCGGTTACACGATGAACCCAGAAACTGGGTTAGTGCGTTTCGATGAGTAATCACTTGATTAATCTACGAATTCGCCACGAAATCAGCTCTAGATTAGTGGAAAACACGCGTCATTGTGCATGTCAACCTAATCTCTCTATAAAAGGATGGATTGTTGAAGATTTGGGGTTGATTTTCTGAGTTTGGTGTTGGGGAGGCTCTGTTAGGGTTTCTAATTTGTCTGGAGTAATTCTTCTTCGTTTCTGAGTGTTGGAGAGTGAGTGATACACCTTCACAAAGCTTGAATCAAGGGCTTTGTTTTGACATAAAAATCGTGAGCAGAGAGCTCTTGTGTGAGGAGAAATCGATCTTGGAAGTTGAAGTTGGAAAGCTGATTCTGTGTTTTTCTTGTTTTTGGAAGCTGGGTTTAAGCTTTGATTTTTGTAAGTATAGATAACTTTTAAGCTTCAAATCACTTCGATTCTTTAGTGCATGTTACCTAGAGCAAGTTCTAATTGTTTTCCCTAAATTGTTTGGTCAATCTCTATGTCAAAATCCCTGCTGTTTTGACCCTGTTGCTGAAAAACGTGGTTGAGAGCAGAACCTAGAATTTCTGTGGAGTTTGTGGATTTTCTTCAATCTCAGTGATTATACTCATCAAACACGACTTTGAGGTATGAGAGAAGTTTACCTTATACTAGATTTAGACTAAAATCGTGTGTTTTAGGATTTGAGTCAACAAAGACTCAAAAGGGCATTATGTGAAAAGATTAAAAAGGCTTGGAGGCCAATTTTGTGACTCAATTCTTTTTGAGCAAGTTTGACAATCTGCATGCAAGTGATTTTGATGATTGAATCATAATCTAAATGTTTATTATGAGTTTTGTGGTATTAAATTGTGTTTATGTGGGTTTTTATGCAATTTGATACTCTAAATTGAATGCATGCAAATGAAATATGTTTCTATGGTTGAACATGTTTAAATTAAGGTATGTGAACTCTATTGAGTGTTGAAATTGGTTAGATTTGAGTATTAGAAGGAATGGTATGCAAAACCTCATTTTTCAGTGTACAGCCTGCATAATCTAATCGGTTATTCGAAATTTGTAACCGGTTAGATACTGTAAATTTTCAAAGAAAAATGAATTTCTGAAATTGGCCTTGTGTTCTTACCACTTTCACTCAAGTCTATACTCTAATTTCACTTGAAATCAATCTGAAAACATGTTGATAAATACTGTTTGCTTCAGATTGTAATGGAGGAGTCAATGCCTTAATATTATAAGATAATTTCAAGAGGAAATTATGCTTAGTTGGAATTGAGTTGTGATTTAGACTTTTGAATGATGAAATCAATGGTATTTGAGGTATATAACAAAGCTAAGACTCTGTTTATGGATTGGGTAGAGAATTCAAGAAAAAGAGTTTTCTGAATTTCAATGGTTAATGAGTTCAGGTCTGTAATTCTAACCGGTTAGCCTGAGACTGTAACCGGTTAGTACCTGAAACTGAAAAATAAAAGTTAAGTCTTTTAAGTGAAAAGTGGATACCATTGGTTAACTTTTTCCCAATCCAAGCCTAATGGCATGTTTTTAAGTTAATTCATGGATGAATTTTTGTGCCAAAGGTTATACCTCAAATTAATCATTCAAAAGAGAAATTGAGATATTTCTAAATCACAATAATTAAAGTAAAGATGAAAACCAACCTTAATAATTGTGCATTCATGCATAGAGAATGGAAGATAGGTTGGTAGGAAACGATTATCATATTTTGGGAATATGAGGAGGGTACTCCGGGAGTACCAAATTTGTAACCTACTTGATGACACATTCTGGGAATGTGGCCAGTGTCTGGGACATGGTTTTTGGGTGTTCCGGGAACGTGATACACACTCTGGGAATGATGTTTATTTATCCAAGTATGGTTTGGCATACTTTCTGGGAACGTATGTTAGTGTTCTGGGAACACACTGGTGTATTGGATGGACGTCCAAGATGGACTAATAGTGGAGGCCTCAGTTGTGGATAGAAATCATGCATCATGCCACCTGCATTATAAGAGATATAATGTTGAAAATTGGTGTGCTCATATGTATTTGCATTATTGTCTGTCCATGATATACTTGTGTTTGTATTTTAGTCTTTATTGATTATGTATATGTGTATACTTACTCCCTATGCCCTGTTTAGGTGATGGCCAGGTACCTAGCCTGCATCGAGATACGCCCTATCCCTAGTGGTATATGAACGTACGAGAAGCACCGAGCCACCTTTGAGGGGGAGGTGGAGATCACTCTCTACCACCCTAACCCTCTGGTTCGGGTGCGACCTCGTAGATTTAGGATCCCTTTAGTCTATACTATGCATGTTCCACCCTTTTATACATATAGAGGACCACCCCCGGCTCGACCAGTGCGTCGATTTCATAGTTTTCGTTTTAGAGCTGCCACTCGTACTCATCCTTCTTCCTATAGAGTTGTTACTGAGGAGACTCCCTCTCCTGGTCCGACTGATTTTGAGAGGACTGCTTCTGCAGATCCTAGGCCCAGTGGTGAGGTCTCGGCACAGTCGGGCGAGGTCGAGCAGGATCCCGTGGAGGATGAGGACGAGGAGGAGGTGCCTGTCGAGCCTACCGTTTCTGCTAGAGGTGGACCTGCTGGTTCCTAGGAGCCTGCATAGCATAGATGTTTTGGATCCTAGGTCTAGGGATAGAGCTGCAGAGGATCAGAGAAGCTGCTGAGGACATGGATGACCTGCTCTGGGACTTCTATTTTGGTCTTGTGATATATTGTACATATTTTTGAGAGGTCTTAGAGTGAGGTTTATTTTTGAGCAGCTGGTTATGTATATGTTTTACCAAAAACTTGCTATCTCGACTTTGTGACTTGCTACTGGATACTGGTGGGGATGTTTTTATATTATGATATATGTATGATGTTTACTTTACCTCAGCAGTGCCCCACAAGTATTATTTTACTTCCGCATACTCTGATTTTGGTTAAAAAGGATTCGGCAATAAGTTTATATTCTATAAGTTCGATTAAACTCAAGAGACAAATAATATGTTTTTAATAAACGTTACGAATATGTTTCATTGTGTTAAAAAGACATTGTCTCGAGAGCCTTTTTTTGTAATTAAGATATTATTAAGCCGAATTCAAATTATTCGTCAAGGTTAAAGGTGTTTATAATTGAGCAAGTACACATTACAAAGGAAAATTTTTCTAGACCAAATTTTTTTTCTAGCAAGTATTCTATATTTGGAAATATTAATTATTTTCAATATATAAAAAAGGGTGTCACAAAATATACATTATATATTATTTTATTTAAAAACTAAGAACGTAAGAGGTCAAAAATTGAAAAAAAGAAAATCTAAGTGTAAACATGAAATCCAAATGTAGAAGTTGCAAAATGTTACTTCAACCCATACTCACATTTAGAAAAAAAAAATTACGTTTTGATAAAAAGTAGCAGTACCAAATACGATGAAGAGTGCCAAAATAATGTTCTGAGTCCTCGCGGTTGCAGTGTGCCAGTACCAGTGTGGAGTACGAGTATGGTATGGATATTCGGTATAGAAATGGGGTATGTCATTTTTTAAATAATTAGGGTACATATACGTTTTTATATATATTTATTTTATTAATATAATTATATATAAATTTTAAAAAATAGAAAATTTAAAAAATAAAAATAAAATCAATAAATTGAAATTCATATGAATTAATAATGTACGACAACATACAATGACTAAACAATTTGTAATGTTTGTATTTTATAACAACTAATAACAAATCAAAAACATCAAAAAATAGTACAAAATACAGCTGGTGTGATTGTAATTTGACGTATATAATATTAGTCGATCACTAAAGCATTGCATAGTGATTTGGGTCCAATATATAGTGTTTTGAGCATTGATTTGACTCCCTTTTACTATGTGTTTAGCTTGTTTCTCAAGTATTTTGTAGGACTTTTTGTTAATTCTTAAAAATAGTTCTTAGTTTTGATCCTTTTGAACTTTTTGATCCTTTTTGGGTATGTTTCAGGTACTTATGGAGCTTAAATGAAAAATATGTTGATGGACTTGGATAGAGGATGAAAAGAGCTTCGAAACGGTCCAAGAACGGAGTAAAACGGAGTTCGGATGAGTCCGGGGCGGCCAAAACAGTCTGGGACGCGCGTGCTGAAATTTTGCTGTACAGAGCGTGCGCGCCCCAGGCGCGAGGACGTGTGCGCCCCGGGCGCGAGGAAGCTGTACAGATCCAAAACAGGCCCGTTTTGGGCCGGGTTTGATGCATTTTGATGGGGATTCAATTGGGACTCAATTAGGGTTTGTTTTAGGCATTAAATACTAGGTTTTTCAGCAGTTTTTGTAAAATTTTAGAGAGGGAGATTACATAGTTTAGAGAGAGCTTTGGAAGGGAGAAGATTGGAGATTGAAGAATTGAAGATCTCTCTTGTAGGTAATCCTTATTGTCTATGATAATGGATTCCTCTTCTATTTCTTCTCTTGTTCTTCATTGTTTATCATGTAACTAAAACCCTTTGTTAGGAATTGGTGAATTTGTATGGATTAGTTTATGTAGTTATTGAATTAATGTTTTTCCGTTTCTAAATCATGTGTTTGATTGTGATTTAATTGTTATGCATGAGTCTGGCCAATTTATGTTTTGGATTTCTAATCCCCAAATTGAGAGGTTTAGGGTTTAGATAGGCCTTTCCAATCAAACAATATAATTAATCCAGGGGTAGAGATACAATTGGGTAATTATATAACTTTTATGAAATCCATTGTTCTTAACTATTATTCAATAAATTAATCACTTGAGAGATTGGGGGTTATGAATTGAATAAGAAACGGTAACTAAACATGAGAGATCTGATAGTTACTAATTTAGGGATTTGTTCATCATTTAAGGGAAGACAATAATTTATAATTAGATAAACGAAACATACAATGAAACCACGTTCCTAACAATCCTTCTCTACCTACTCACAATTTCTTTTAATTTTCAGCATTTAATTAGTTTTAGTTTTTAATCTCAAATCTATTTTAATCAAATCTGAATTTTAATTATAGGATTTACTTTTAGTTGCATTAAGGTAAAAGTAGATTGAACATTCTCACAAACTCCCTGTGGGACGATATCTGGTCTTCCTGAGACTATATTACACGTTGACCCAGTACACTTGCTGGCAACTCAACAAGTTTTTGGCGCCGTTGCCGGGGAGTTTAGAATTGTTCAATTTATTTTTGGTACTTAGTGTAATTTTTAGTGAGTTTTATTTTTTTTTTTTTAGTTTTAGTTTTTTATTTTTTATTTATTTATTTAGTTTAGTTAGTTTCTTGTCTCAACAGGTGCTGCGTAATCTTTTTGTTGTTTTTGTGCTCGCAGGTATTTTATCTATTTGAGTGCAACATAAAAGAGAAGTAGCACAAGAGAAGAGGACACTTTGAAGATGGAAGAAGGGGGAGGAACCATTCCACCTCCTCCTTCCCATATGACGTTAGGTGATTATGCTACCGTGGATATGTATACCTCCAGCATAGTCCATCCACCGATTTCAGCACCCGCCTTCAAAATTGATCCCCACTATATACACCTCATCAAACATGATCAATTTGAGGGTGCGGCACATCAAAACCCACGGGAGCATATCACCAACTTCTTGAGCCTCCTCGACTTATTCAAAATCGAGGGTGCTTCGGATGAGGCCATTCGGATGAGACTGTTTCCCTTCTCACTAAGGGGCGAGGCAAGGACATGGTTGCACAATCAGGCACCTGAGAGTCTTTCAAGTTGGATAGTGCTTGTCTCCAAATTCATGGAAAAGTTCCTTCCAGCTGGAGAGCAAGCAAACCTGAGGCAGGATGTATACTCTTTCATGCAAGAAGAAGAAGAGCCGTTGCATGAGGCCTGGGAACGCTACAACCAGCTATTGAGGAAAAACCCATACCGTATGCCAGAACACCAGGAGATTACTCTATTTTATAATGGGCTCAATGGGCATGACCAGAGCATGATTGATGCAGCAGCTGATGGAGCATTGAGGAAGAAAACTGTTGAAGAGGCCAGAGAAATCATCACCAATTTGGTATTCAGCAATAGTCAGTCTGTCAGAGAGAAAAACATTCAGAATAATAAAGGTTCAGACTCTCCTTTAATCCAGGACCTCATCCAGCAAAACAAGGAGATGCAACAACAGCTAAAAGCATTGGTGAAGCAAGTTGCATCCGAGGCTCTGAAATGTGATTTTTGTGGAGGAAGTCACCGGAATAGTGACTGTGCTTATCAAGTCAGAAAGGGACCAACCACCATTGAGGAGCAAGTAAATCAACTTAATGCAACATGGTATCAGCCGGCACCCAACCCACCTCAACCACAAAAGAAGGTTTGGGAGAAGGCGATTGAAGCATTAACTCTCAATACCCATTCCTTCATAGCTGAGTCTCGAGCGAATTTCAATAATCAGCAAGCTAGCATCAAGAACTTGGAGATGCGGGTAGATCAAATAGAAAATCAAATATCAGAGATAGTAACCCACACCAAGGAAAGATGCATGGCAGTCACCTTCGAAGTGGCAAGTCATATGAGGAGCCACAGAAAAAGGGTGATGCAACTGAGAGGGAGCCTGAAAAAAGGGAAGAGTTCAAGCCATCAGCTGAGCAAGAGGAGCCTGAAGCACCGAAAGCGCAGGGTCCACCTGCGGATCTCAATCAAGGCACACCCAAACCAGCACCACTACCTTTGAGGGTACCTTTTCCTCAGAGGTTGAAGAAGGAAGATGACCAGAAGCAGTTCTCCAAATTCCTGGAGATGCTACGGAAGGTGCACATCAACATCCCGTTTACAGAGACACTTGCACAAATGCCTCTGTATGCGAGACTCATGAAGGAGTTTCTTACAAAGAAGAAGCGGATGCTCTTGACTGAGGAGACATTCCCAATAGCTGAGAAGTGCAGCAAAATCATCAAACAAAACCTTTCACCAAAGCTAAAGGACCCAGGTAGCTTTAACATTTCAGTTAGCATAGGCAAGGAGTATTCAGGTAAGGCTCTCTGTGACTTAGGTTCTAGTGTCAATATTATGCCTTTGTCCTTGTTTAACAAATTGCAAATAGAAAAGATTGAGCCTACCTCGGCGTTAATTCAATTAGCTGATAGAACCTCCATCCGCCCTTATGGAGTGGTGGAGGACCTTCTGCTAAAGGTGAATGATTTTATCCTGCCTCTTGATTTTATGGTACTCGATATAGAAGAGGATAAAAATATTCCTCTAATTTTTGGAAGGCCATTCTTAGCCATAGCAGGGGCAGTGATTGATGTGCCTAGGGGAGAAGTGATTCTCCGAGTGAATGGTGAGCAATCCACTATAAAAAATTTTCCAAAACCACCAGTCACCGCGGAGACCTTTGCCCCTCTCAAATTCATTCAGCACTCTAATGGAGAGAGTGTTGGAAAGAGATGGAGTGACCACTCCAAAGTTTTCCCATTGAAAGGGTCATGGCAACCACCTTGACCTCTAAAAAGAGGTGACCCGTCAGGCTCGTGACGTTAAATAACCGCTTGTTGGGAGGCAACCCAATGTTAGATAATTCCCTCTTAGGATAGTTTAGTGTAGGTAGTTTTTTTTTAAAAAAAAAGAAAGAAAGAAAGAGGTACAGACCTCGTGCGCCCCAGGCGCA
Organism: Crotalaria pallida; assembly: GCA_037953625.1. Taxonomy (NCBI): domain Eukaryota; kingdom Viridiplantae; phylum Streptophyta; class Magnoliopsida; order Fabales; family Fabaceae; genus Crotalaria; species Crotalaria pallida. The sequence goes on along the minus strand of CM075655.1, from coordinate 75,062,489 downwards.
TGTGGTCGCGTGCCTCAGGCGCGCCAGGCTGTTCATGAGTTTCCAACTTCCTATTCTAGCCCCTGTATCTCACAAAAATATTGTCCAGCTTTCTTAGGTAGTTTTAATTTTTATTTTGTAGTGTAGGCTAGATTAGTTTGCTTGAGGACAAGCCAACATCTAAGTTTGGGGGAGTATATACAAAATAAAAAATTTTCAAATCTGAATTTTTCTCTCATATTTTTGGTATTGGTTTGTATCCTTAGCAAGAGTAATTAATTTTTCTAACCTTAGGACTTTTTCTCTGATGATGCATGTATATACTTAGTTTAGGATTAGACTAATTGGCTTTTGACTCTGTTTGATTGAGCTGTAAATATGGTTGTGAACTGGTTATTTTGACAAATGCTTTCAGAACTTGTGATTAGTGAACTGACTTTAGCCCTGTGAGGTTTTGAGCCTTATATTGATGGGGTATGTGATTATTTGAAATATTCTGATATTGAGACCCCTATTCTTTCATGAGTGTGTTCACTTTGATATTGTTGTTCTAGAACTTGACCTATGACCATTTCAAGATTGATTTTTGTTTGCATGCATGAATATGATTAAGGCACTTAGGATGTGTTTTTGAGGCCTTCAGATGTTTTGCATTGATACCTTTTCCCTTAGTTGCCCACTTTGAGCCTAATGATATTGTATGATTTTTCTTTGGTACCCTGCATTGATTGCATTGTTCTTTGTGAGTACCTTAGGAATTTTGGATGAGCAATTAAGTGGAATGTGATGCAAAAGAAAAGAAAAGTGAAAAAGTAAAGTGTTATGTACCTACTTCTCTTCCAATGAAAAAAAAAGAAAATTGAAAAAGAATGAAAATTATGAAAAGGAAGAGAGTAGAGGAATTGAAAAGTGAAAAGTGAAAAAGAATAAAAGTTGTGATTGAGTTGAGTTTCATTGTGATATACTTAGTGCTCATTCATGATTCTGGGGGAATTTTGCTTTGCATTTAGCCCTTAGTTTTATCCCTTTTTTCTTATATCCCACCTAACACTTTAGCCAGGCCCCATTACAACCAATATTAAGACCTTTTGATTTTTGTGTGCAATCGATAATTTCAGTGGAGATGTTGGTCTATGGTCAAGCATATGGTAGAACTTTATCATTGATGAACTTGTGTGGTTAAATGAAATATTACCCTTATACACTTTTGAGAGAAACATTTGAGAGGTTGAGAGTGTTCACTAGTCCTGAGTTCTGATTGGGTTTGTTACTCTAACTAGTTTGTGATTGTGTAAATAGTTTGTGATAATATGTGTTGGAGTCATGAGTCGAAGTCTTAGATGAGGTGTATATATGTTGATTTAGGGAGTTAGTCTTTTGTTTAGAAGGTTATTTTACTTTTGCCTGGGACATGCAAAATGCTAAGTTTGGGGGAGTGATTTGGGTCCAATATAAAGTGTTTTGAGCATTGATTTGACTCCCTTTTACTATGTGTTTAGCTTGTTTCTCAAAGTATTTTGTAGGACTTTTTGTTAATTCTTAGAAAGAGTTCTTAGTTTTGAACCCTTTGAACGTTTTGATCCTTTTTGGGTATGTTTCAGGTACTTATGGAGCTTAAATGAAAAATATGTTGATGGACTTGGATAGAGGATGAAAAGAGCTTCGAAACGGTCCAAGAACGGAGTAAAATGGAGTTCGGATGAGTCCGGGGCGGCCAAAACAGTCCGGGACGCGCGTGCTGAAATTTTGCTGTACAGAGCGTGCGCGCCCAGGCGCGAGGACGTGGGCGCCCCAGGCGCGAGGACGTGTGCGCCCCAGGCGCGCGGAAGCTGTACAGGTCCAAAACAGGCCCGTTTTGGGCCGGGTTTGATGCATTTTGATGGGGATTCAATTGGGACTCAATTAGGGTTTGTTTTAGGCATTAAATACTAGGTTTTTCAGCAGTTTTTGTAAGCTTTTAGAGAGGGAGATTAAATAGTTTAGAGAGAGCTTTGGAAGGGAGAAGATTGGAGATTGAAGAATTGAAGATCTCTCTTGTAGGTAATCCTTATTGTCTATGATAATGGATTCCTCTTCTATTTCTTCTCTTGTTCTTCATTGTTTATCATGTAACTAAAACCCTTTGTTAGGAATTGGTGAATTTGTATGGATTAGTTTATGTAGTTATTGAATTAATGTTTTTCCGTTTCTAAATCATGTGTTTGATTGTGATTTAATTGTTATGCATGAATCTGGCCAATTTATGTTTTGGATTTCTAATCCCCAAATTGAGAGGTTTAGGGTTTAGATAGGCCTTTCCAATCAAACAATATAATTAATCCAGGGGTAGAGATACAATTGGGTAATTATATAACTTTTATGAAATCCATTGTTCTTAACTATTATTCAATGAATTAATCACTTGAGAGATTGGGGGTTATGAATTGAATAAGAAACGGTAACTAAACATGAGAGATCTGATAATTACTAATTTAGGGATTTGTTCATGATTTAGGGGAAGACAATAATTTATAATTAGATAAACGAAACATACAATGAAACCGCGTTCCTAACAATCCTTCTCTACCTGCTCACAACTTCTTTTAATTTTCAGTATTTAATTAGTTTTAGTTTTTAATCTCAAATTTATTTTAATCAAATCTGAATTTTAATTATAGGATTTACTTTTAGTTGCATTAAGGTAAAAGTAGATTGAACATTCTCACAAACTCCCTGTGGGACGATATCTGGTCTTCCTGAGACTATATTATACGTTGACCCAGTACACTTGCTGGCAACTCAACACATAGTAGAAACAAAAAAGGTTGAATTCTTAAACTAGTTTAAGCATTTCATTGAACAATTGATGTGCAAAAAAATCGAAACAAAGAATGAGCATCAAAACTTTCTCATTGCTCTTAATTAAAATAGTATTCACTATTATTCCATCACAACAAAGAAAAAGAAAACAAACAACTTTTGATAAAACATGAAAAACAAAAGTAACAGATAGTGAGAGAGGGGGAAGCACAACAAGAGGCAAGCACCGCGAGGGACGGAGGGGGTCTGTAACATCCTGAAGTTAGTTTCAAGTTTAATTAGAATAATTCTAAGTGAAACTAATGGAAATTTTAAGAATAAGTTAGGGTTTAATGAGGGAAAAACATAGCCAAAATGAATATAGGAGTTGAGAGTATACCATAGAGTTAGAAGCCATCAGTACATAAAAATCTGTTGATGTAATCGATTACCGTGGGGTGATAATCGATTACAGTCATTCTGTTAAGCAATCGGGAAGCCTTAGTAAAGAGGGAGAGAGTTTAAGTATAGTGGATCGGACCTCGGTCCGACCTAACTCATTTTAATCGACCAACGAGCGACGTTCAGGGTCTCAAACCCCATCTTAACCGACGTACGCCGAACAGCGAATACCAGACTGTTAGGCTACCCTGTAAACTTGAGACAAGCTCAAATCACCTTACCGAGCTAGGAGGACTTATGAAACGGACCTGCTTCCAAACCGACCAATTAGTACCGAGCTCATGAGAACCGACCTCGTTTCGTTTTACACCCCTTGGCAGTGGCTAGCCGACCACATCGAGTCGCTTCGCGTTGGACGATCATACGCACATACCACAACAAGTCGACCACATCAAGTCGACCACAGCAAGTCGCCTTGTGTTAACTGATTATAAGTTCGGCCTCTTATCGGCCATCGAGAGGCTACACCAACCTCGTACCGACGCTAAGGCATCTCGGCCTCCACGTGCCGCAGCCTCTCGTCTTATCTATCTCATTCTGAGTGGGTGCCTCCAAGGATCCGAGCACCGAGGTCCTAACGGCCAACATGGCTTCGCCGTTGGATATGGAGAACAGGGTTTTAGGAAGCTGGCTCTCACAGGCTATTCCGTGCCCAGGGGCACTATACCTCCCGCCAGGCGCACTGGTCGGCTTTGTGGTGTGAAAGTACACCTCATCTGGGGGTAAATAAGGAAATTCCACCGTTGGCACTCATTATAAGCCACACATTTATTTCCTCGTACAACAAAAACAAAGCAAGACGTAACAACATCAAACACTACGCATTCTTCTTCTCCCTCTCATCGCAAGCCCTAAGAAACCAAGAGTGAACCACCAACATCATCAACTCTATTTATTATCATTATCACCATCATCATCAAGCTTCTTCCTTCTCTTTATTTTGGGTGGTGACCCTATCTCCTTCAAGCTTCATCACCATCTCTCTCTTGTTTCTCTCTCTTTGTAGCTAGCAAGTGTCAAGGTAAGCTTGATCAAGTTTCTTCCTTCCTTTCCTTCATCCTCACGAATTCCATCATTTTCGTTTCTAATCTTGCTTTCTCTTTTGATTAATAAGGTGTTATGGCTCACTCTCTCTCTTGAGTTTCTCTCTTTATTCTAAGGAAAGGTGGTGGACTCCTCCACACCATCTTATTGTTGCTTCCCGTCATTCTCCCACTCATCTATTAACTACTCTTCTTCATCGCCACACTCGGATCATACGGCTCCGATTTTTAAAGCTAGGGTTTGGTATTTTTTTTCTCTCTCTCTCTCTCTCTCTCTACGCGGTTGAGGTAAGAGGGGGTGTTACCTTAGCTTAGGAAATGTATTTCTAGGTAGTGTATAGTGATGATTAAGAGTGGGTGCATTTGTATGTTAACGAACCTTAGGGTAACCGGTAATAATAAAGAATAATAATTTAAGGAAAAGAATAGAAAGCCTTCCCTTGATAATTTATGTTCTAATTGCATGATGTGATTATTAGTATTTGATATTTGATATTTTCTTAGTAATGTGTATATGTGAGTGAATGCATTAATTGCTGATGTTTGAGTATGTTGTATGTGAAAGGAGTAAAATGAAAGAAAAGAAACGATATTAATTTGTTAAATAAAAAGGGAATGAAATTAAGTTATTAAAAGGAAAAGAAGGCATGAGAATGATTAGATGGATTAAAGTAAAGGAAGTAAACGTGATAAAAGAGTAAAGAATTGAGTATGCGAATGCCAGGCCAAGTAAGTACGCCCAGTTGGGTGCATTGGTTGCATAAGCCGCACGATTTAATGGCGTGTGCAGCGGTAAGACGCCCAACTCATGGAGTTGTACGCAGTGGTGGGTTCGCAGTACTCTGTTAAGACATGCAGATACGATCTACGGATGTCAAGCCATGTAAGTACGCCCCGTTGGGTGCATTGGTTGCGTAAGCCACACGATTTAATGGCGTGTGCAGCGATAAGACGCCTAACTCATGGAGTTGTACGCAGTGGTGGGTCCGTGGTACCCTAATTATGGTTTTGCGGATGTCAGGCCAAGTAAGTACGCCCCGTTGGGTGCAATGGTTGCATAAGCCGCACGATTTAATGGCGTGCGCAACGGTAAGACGCCCAACTCATAGAGTTGTGCGCAGTGGTGAGTTCGCAAAGACCCTAAGAGTAAAAGATACAAAGCACAAAGAATGGAAATGAAAAAGAATGAAAAGAAAAGAAAAGAGTCGAAAAATTAAGGGGAATAAGAATGAATGAAAATGAATAAATGAATAAACCTTGAACAAAGTAAGACCACAATGCTAAAACGGGAATAAAATGATAAGTGTTTGTGTTTGAAATAAATTGGATTGTATTGTCTGATATTTATGTGATTAACTGCTTATTTGTCTATGACTTAGTTATTATTATGCCTACTTAGATTTCATTTTCTAAGTTATGCGTAATACTGACCTCTTAACTGTTTTTACACAGGTTCAGAGATTGAGTTAGCACAACCCCCGGCCGAGCAGGAGTGCTCTCCCTCATAGGGAGAGTAGTTCGTAGTAGTCTGTTTGTTTTGATTGGGTCTTGGGCCGGTATGAGTCTCAGTTATGTTTATGGGAAATTTGTGAAACTTGTACGTGTATATTTTGATGTAGATATTATGCAAGGCCGGCCTAGACCATGTCTTGTGGGTTTGGGGTTATTTTGGGAGATAGACTTACTTTCATATACTTTCAATATTTATCTGTTGATGCATCGACAAGGTGTATGTTGTGACCTCATATCATGTGTCATGATATGGTCGGATATGATGTGATATGATATGGTATGATTGGTGATTGTCTGGTATTATGTGGAATATTATTGACAGGTTAAAACAGGGAAGAGATAAATTTTAGAATGTCCATAAAACAGAGGAAACTCCGCTGAATTTTCCGGAGAATTTTATAAGAAGTTTATGTCTTAAAATGAAATTTTCAAGTTGTTAATTTTATTTAAGGGTCTAATTAGAGTTTAAAAGTTAGGATGTCACATTGTGGTATCAGAGCAGTTTCCCTCGGCCTTGGAGTGTGGACTCACAACTCCAGTGGTTACTCACCAAGCGAGTGACCAACAAGTAGTTAAGAATCTAAGTTAATTAGAGGATGCATACGTAATTGTTTACTTATGCAAATACTCACTGACCGTCCCTCTATGACCAAACAGCATGGCAGGAAGACGCTCTGAGAATGACAGGGTGACTGCTATCTTGGAAAATCTGATTCATATGAATCAGAACCAGGCCGCGAATATAGCCCAGATGCAACAAAACCAAGCCGCGAATATAGCCCAGATGCAACAAAACCAGGCCGAGAATGTATCAGCAGCAGCAGCTGCTGTAGCAACAACAGCAGTAGAAGCATTTAATCCTCCACCACCCGCTCCTCTAGAGATCGATTGGTTAGCCAGGTTCAGGAAAAGCGAACTGCCTAGGTTCGAAGGAGGATACAATCCGGATGGGGCACAAAAATGGCTCCAAGAAATTGAGAAGATCCTTCGATCCCTACAGCCACCTACCGATCACAGAGTTCGACTGGCTGAATATGTGTTGACTAGTGAGGCTGAGCACTGGTGGGAGCAACAATGGAGGGGCTTGGAAGCAGCAGACCAGGAGATTACTTGGGATATATTCAAGATCCGTTTTCTTGGCAATTACTTTCCAGAGGATGTGAGAAGGGAAAAGGAGATTGCTTTTCTCAAGTTGGAGCAAGGAAACTTGAGTGTCGGGGAATATGCGGCACAGTTTGAGGACTTGATCCGTTATTCTAGCGGCTACAGGGATGCGGACGAATGCACTAAATGCATCAAGTTTGAGTCCGGTCTCCGCACAAAAATCAGACTTGCTTTTGAGTACCAGAATATTGCTAATCTCTCTCAGCTTGTGAATATGACGAGCACTTATGAGAAGGGACTCAAGCAGAACTTAGCTGAAGAGAGGAGAAAAGCAGCACAGAAATCAGTTGGTCCCATCAGGGGCAAGGGCCCAGTGCAGAGATCAGGTCCTTATTCCAATCCCAGAGCAACAACTCCTATGGCGACAGGACAGAGTGTGCCCCCATCAGGCCCTATATCACCATGTTCTACTTGTGGGAGGCTACATCGTGGTATTTGTTGGTCTAGGGATCATCACAGAAGAGAAGGTCTTTGCTTCTTCTGCGGACAGCCTGGGCATTATGCTTCCAATTTTCCTAGAAACTCGCACAAGAAGGAAGGGAATGAGACTCGGGCACAGCGAGCAAGTGCTAGCCAGCCCATTCAACAAGGCAAGGTCTATACTATGGATGGAGAGGGGGTGGAGGCGTCTAACGAGCTCATCAGAGGTACATGAAAAATTAATTATATTTCTTGTGGTGTACTTTTTGATTGTGGTGCTTCCCATTCTTTCATATCTCTTAGTTGCATGAAGAAGCTAGGTCTATCATTTGTTGAGATGCCATTCCAATTATCTGTTTCCACTCCAACTAGCTCTTCTGTTATTACATCTCAAAGGTGTCTTAATTGCCATCTTCGGGTATTGGAGCGGGATTTCACAGTGAATCTTATTTGTCTTCCCTTAACTAATCTGAATATCATCATGGGCATGGATTGGATGTCTACCCATCATGTCTTGATCGATTGTAAGAAGAAATATGTTGTCTTTAATTCTCCATCTCTTGCTGCTATGGAAGGTAATGAAGAGGCTGATGTGAGCAGAATTCCAGTAGCCAAGGAATTTCCAGAAGTCTTTCCTGAGGAGATTCCGGGACTACCACCTCACAGGGAAGTCGAGTTTAGTATTGATCTGGTTCTTGGAGCAGGACCAGTTTCCATAGCTCCTTATAGGATGGCCACCACCGAGTTAGTAGAGTTAAAGAAACAGTTGGAGGAGTTATTGGCGAAGGGGTTTGTTCGGCCCAGTGTATCCCCATGGGGAGCTCCGGTTCTTTTTGTCAAGAAGAAGGACGGAAGTTCCCGGATGTGCATTGATTATAGGCAACTCAACGCGAGGACGGTAAAGAACAAGTATCCTCTTCCTCGCATTGACGATTTACTGGATCAGTTGAGGGGTGCTGCTATTTTCTCAAAAATCGATCTTCGGTCTGGATATCACCAGATTCGCATCCGAGAAGAGGACATCTCAAAGACTGCATTCAGGACTCGATATGGGCATTATGAACATGTTGTTATGCCTTTTGGTCTGACTAATGCACCTGTAGTATTCATGGACTTTATGAACAGAATCTTTTGGCCTTACCTGGAATCCTTTATGATAGAGTTTATTGATGACATTCTGATCCGGGCGAGCACGAAGAGCATTTGAGAATTGTGTTGCAGGTATTGAAGGAAAAACAGCTTTATGCCAAGTTACCTAAGTGCAATTTCTGGCTCGATGAAGTGAATTTCTTGGGTCATGTTATTTCCAAGGAGGGTGTTGCTGCGGATACCTCTAAGGTAGAAGCAGTGTTAAAGTGGGAGAGGCCCACAACGGTGACCGAGGTAAGGAGTTTCCTTGGCATGGAAGGCTACTATAGAAGATTGACTAAATTGTCACTTTAGTCCCTCAATTTGTAAAGAGCTTTCACTTTAGTCCCTGATTTTTCAATAATTCCTCTTTAGTCCCTTATTTTGAAAAAAGTTACTCACATTAGTCCCTGACAACTTTCTCCGTTCATAGACCTTGACATCTTACACACGTGGCCGTTAAATAATTTATATGACGTCTAGTTGTTGTGCTGCTGCCACAGATTCATATGCTGCTGTATTTTTTGCAGTTGTCACAGCTTTAGCAGCTGTCTTATCTGCAGTTGCCTTAACTTCTGCAGCTGCCTCTTCAGCGGCCTTACTACCTTAGCATCTTCTTCTTCTTCCAATTTTTGTCTTTTGAATTCAGCATTATGTGTAAGATGTTAACGGTCACGTGTGTATATGTTATTTAACGGCTACGTGTGTAAGACGTTAACGTCTATGAACAAAGAAAGTTGTCAGGGACTAACGTGAGTAACTTTTTTCAAAGTGAAGGACTAAAGAGGAATTATTGAAAAGTCAGGGACTAAAGTGAAAAATCTTACAAAGTGAAGGACTAAAATGACAGTTTACTCATAAAAGATTCATTGCGGGATTCTCCAAGATAGCTCTTCCGCTAACTAAGCTAACCAGGAAGGATGTGCCTTATCAGTGGTCGCCCCAGTGCGAACTGAGTTTTCAGGAGCTGAAAAAGAGGTTGACCACCTCTCCAGTTCTCATATTGAGAGATCCCAACCAGTCCTTTGATGTTTATTGCGATGCCTCCAAACAAAGGCTAGGTTGTGTATTGATGCAACAGGGTAAAGCAGTTGCATATGCATCCAGGCAACTCAGGCAACATGAGCAGAACTACCCAACACACGATTTGGAGTTAGCAGCTGTAGTTTTTTCTTTAAAGATGTGGAGACATTATTTATATGAAACTCAATTTGAGGTCTTTAGTGATCATAAGAGTCTTAAATATCTCTTTGATCAGAAAGAAATGAACATGTGGCAAAGGAGGTGGATGGAATTTCTAAAATATCTCTTTAGTGATCATAGTACTAGTTGAAGTCTTGCATTGTAGAGTTTCTTTTAGATTGAGTGTAGAACCCCAATAGTTTTTCATTCATAGACTGGGCGGTAGAAACTAGGTTCGATTCGTTGAGTCCTAGAGTTTAAGCATAGGTGTGTAGGCATATAGATTTGTGTAACAGCCCGATTTTCACTTCCAAAACCATAACCTATTGATTATCAATTTGTTGTAAAAATGAGGCCATTTTTTTTCTAAAACATGAGTTCATTAGTTGTTGTTATCTCTTACTTGAAAATCGAGTTGTCACTTTCGAAACTTCTCTTAACCGAAACATCACCAACATATCATAACATCATTCTCATTATAATTGAAACATAATTCATAAACATAGGAGTCTCACCTCCAGGAGTTTTACAAAAGCAGCTCATAGTCACAAAAAGATTACAAACCAGGTTCTGAAACATAATTTAAAAAGTAGCTTGATTACATCCATGGTACTTCACAAAGTAATCCTCGATTGGGAACTTAGATCCTAGACACACTAGAACATCTAGACACAGAACGTCGGACATCACTCTTCAGCCGAACTAGCATCCGTCTCCATTTCCTCACTAGAATCCGCCTCCGCTTCGTGACCAGAGTCACTAGCGTCCTCCTCCTCCATCGGTTGAGGAATCACAGCAGCCAACGGTGCGGGATCGCCATCATACTCGTGATGCTCCCTTAGTCCGCCATCCTGATAGTCACAAAGAGTGACCTGCCCTACGTGCACGTCCAGACTCGTCCCTCGCAAAATATGCCTTGGATCATCAATCTCCAACCGAGTTTCACCTCTCCAAATCCAACCTTCAGGGACAACCTCCCATGCTCCTCCCTGAAGAGGCCACATGTGGATTGCTACATGATACGCCATCTACCCGTTGCAATACCAGCAAATGCCAATATGACAACCAGGTAGGAGAGAGTCAGTGTTCCGAACACTAACGAGTTGACCGTGAGGTCTCAGGGTAGACTCAATAGAAGACAGACAGATGATAGGACAGAATACTATGACCAGAACAACATGACATAAACATAATATAATTACCTCATAATCATCACATATATAACAGGTTAAACACATAGCATAAATGAATGAAGTGTAACAAAGCATATGATAATATTTCAAACATAGAGAAAACATGATTTAATGCCACATAATTCAATGCACATAATATCATAATACTCATCAAACATTCGAGCCTTATCATCAGCTTTCTCATTTTTTCCAACATTCACTTATACTTTCATTCTTTGAATCATCTATTAATCTTAAGTCTTATCACAATCGGTTCACTCAATGAGGTGGGGAAGAACCATCACAGAGGAAAAACGCACACGTCTACATCTCCTCGGTCTCCATCCAATCCTAGTCGGAAGCTAACAGGAGTACAGGACCTTTACCACGCGGGCACGACAACTGTCTCACAATTGGCTGCAAGCCAGGAGAACTGTAGGAATATCGGGTACAGCCTCAAATCATTTCATTTCAATTCATATCATATTATTCAATCAAGGCTCACTGTAGAAAAACTCGGGTACAGTGGCAAATCACAATGCCCCGTTCCAGTCCCTCTCACTGTTCTAGACTTGCAATCAAGGGGGTAACAATATCATTTCTAGTTAGCTGTGCAGAACTTACCACGGCTTAGGACCCAGTCCCTACCACGTTCGTATGCCGCATGTGGGATTCGTTCCGCCTAGAAATATACTCAAGGCTTCTTGACGTTCACCGTCCTTGCCCTCCCCTCATGCAATCTCCACCTGAGTATCCGCAGATACCCATGGTATCTTCCTCTCCACTATTTCGCACTCTCATAGCTCACCACTTATGTTAAAGTCTTTTAAAGTCTTTTAATTCTTTTAATTAACCTAAGGTCGACTCGCCCTTGATCCATCCCTTCGACAAGTCCCGACCACTAAGGGTTATCTCCGTTCCCCAACATTCACATATCTCTTTCACTTTCACTAGCCACTTGGCAACAATTCCATCAAATCGTTCCCGTATGAATTCTCATAGCTCTCTTGCATCCTCTTGATCCTTTTCAATAGCCGCTCGACAATCATCCTCCATCTTGAATCCGCCAGCAAGATCTCAGCTTCACGATCACGATCTCCACATCTGGTGCATCATTGGCTCCATGAAACATTCTTGGATCTCATCACTTATCACTTTTCCACTTAACCTCAAGTCGTACTCTTTCTCATGATTCCCATTATCGTGCATTACAACATTCAGATCTTTCCGATAGAATAAAATATAACCAACAATATAATCATAATGAGACCCAATACATAACAACATCACTCATGCATCATATTTAACAAATAGGTAAACATTTAGCATAGATATATATATCACACAATTCTTAATAAGTTCACAGTCCAGATATTCGCCTTACGAGCAACCACGTTACGGGATCACAGCACTCTCACTCACCTCTTATCCCAGCAAACGAAACGCTCTGTCCTCGGAAGTCTCTAGCTTCTCTTTGCAATTCGTTCCAAACGTCTAGAGAATACCTCATAGTAAATAAAATATACTTTTCGTCAAAATCTATTTCAATTAAAAATCATTATTTGTTCTCTTTACTTGGAATAGGAAATCCCTTATTTTTCTTTATTCTTTTCTTTAAAACACAATCAAAACAAATCACAATCTTTTCTTGTACTTGAAATCCTTAAAAATCATTTGAAAACTCATATTAAAACAAACTAAATCATTAATTTATGTGGCTGTATGAAATAAGTCCAGCCACCTTCTCAATTCTTAAAACATTGATTTTTTCGGTGTTTTTCATTCCAACTTTTGTTATTTCAAATAGCATTTGAAATCCACATTTTTCATAAATCAAAAACACTTTTAAAATTGAAATGCCTTATAAATAAATCTTGGACAGCAAGAATTAGAAATCAAAACCATTAAAATACTTTTTGAAATAATCAAATTCACTCATTTATTTTCTTTCACAAAACCGAATTGAAAGAAAACCACCACAACACAATTTAAATAATTTCTCTTAAAATTAAATCACAAAGTCCATGGTTTAGGGTTCTACAAGTTTATTTGGCTCTTGAAAACTCAAGATCAAGGCTTAGAAATTACACGCAAGCATAGATCTACTAGAAAAATTAACATGCAAGAACAAATGAACCTTACAAAACTTGGAAAATGAAACTAACTCTACTATTCCTAAGATCTTCGAAACATACTAAGAAAAGAGATGGTTTTCAACCTTCTCCACTTGATCTTCAAGAGAAACCTAAGACTTTGGGCTTGATCTTCTTCTCCTTCTTCCTTCCTAGCTCTCGGCCTCTCTCTCTCTTTCTCTCTCTCTTCTAAGAGCTTAAGGGAACTCTTAGAACAAGTGTTTAGGAATGAAATGAGAAATGAGTGAAATGGTTGGAAATGAACTAAGGCTCTAGGTATAAATAGGCAAACCGTGAGCTTACCAATTTGCCCTTGGAAATTCGGTCAAGAGTGAAATGGTGAGGGGCAATTTTGGCTTTCCAAAAAGTTGCATGGCTTATGTCTTGTCAACTAGACAAAGTGAGTGAATTAAGGCTCTAATCTCACTTCCTATTGGTTGGTCAATCTCTTAACCACACTTATCCACTAATCTAATTCTATATGATTCTAACCTATTCTTATAGGCTTCTAGAAAAATAAAGGCCTATCATGCATACACATACATAGCCGTACACATACACATGCACACACATAGGAAAATAATTTTATTTTCTTCTCACAAAATAACTCTTGCACAAAATCATAATTTCCTTAAAATATAAAAATATCAAACACTTAATTATTTCTTCAAAATTCAATTCAAAACTCATAATATTTTCTCATAAAAACCATTTCTTTGAAATCATTCATCACTTGAAATCATAAAATAGAAAATTCACTCCAGAAATACTCTTTTCAAATACTCTTTCAAAAACAAATCATTTCATTGCTTAAAACAAATATGAGGTTCTAGACGGGATGTTACAATTTGCATATAAGAAGCGGGTTTTAAAATGTTTTCGAACGTTGGACTTTTATATATATGTATTTACGATTTTTAAACTTATTAGGACTATATGTTAATTTCAAATGTCTTCATGAACCTTTTCTTATGATTTTGGGTAATCCCCAAATTTCAAATTCTTTCAAATACTATATATGTGCTATTTTAAATCGATTTTCAACTAAGATTTTCTACCTTCTATTGAGAGTGAATTTTAAAAGAGTACTATATTAGTTTTTATTAATTAATTACTAAATCAAAATTTTTCAAAGTTAATTGTCTTGTGTTTCCTCACATAGGTAATTTAGAATTTCCATGTTCCCCTAGTATAATTATATTTTTCAAAGTAACCTTTTTAGAGAAAACCTTACAAGTGACAAACTTGTAATGGAAAATAATAACTTATTTTCTATACATAGGATTGAAGTGTTTTCATTTTCACTATAACTCCAATATTTTCAATCACAGTTATAGTCCAAGTATTTTTCCAACTTTCACTATTCTTAAGAAAATGTTTCGTATATCCTGAAGTTTTAATTTGTACAATATTTCTTCCATGATTGACAATCTGGGACGTAGGGACATCCCAAACCTTTTCCCTTTCATGATAAACAAACTTGGTTGAAGATTAATAGAGCCATCTCTCTATTAATCCTCAACCTTATCTTTTCTAATCGTGTCACATACCGGAAAAGGCTATGTAACTACTGAGGATTGTCAAGAGACTGTTTATACCCTTGATTTTAAACCTTAAGTATTTAACAGATTCTTTTAAAACTTGGTTGCATCCATGCACCAATAATAATTTCTTTTAAGTCTAAGGGAGTAATGACATTGGCTAAATTTTTCTAACCTTTTTCTAATTCCAATGCAAAGCTCCTTTGGTGTGTATGGATTGCTTCTACTTCTTTGTGTTGAATCGATATTCTACTTTTCTTTAAGGAATGTACTCTTTAATAAAGTTTAATTTAAATTTAAATGATGTTTCTTTTACTTAATTTATGTTTTATTTTAAAATGAAAATCTTTATGTATTATAATACTTTGATGCTTTGTTTTTGTATTTGATTTTCCCTTTAATTATTGTTTGAATTTTTATTTTGTGACATTGCCTTTTTTTTAAAATAATAAATGTTGTGTTTTGATTGTCTTTATCTATATTGTGTATGGATATGTGTTGTGAAAGGTTGGATGCCTAGATTTTTGTTGAATAATGTTAGGTAGTGTTGGATATAGAACTAAGTAGGTCTGTATTGACAGGTATTGCCCCTAGGTTTCAAACTTCACGTTTTGAACCTTAAGGAACTAAGTGGGACTTTTTGGTGAAAGTATCAATAGCAATCAAGTAGACCTAGTGAAGAAACCCAACCGGAGTTGCATCCTAAGTGGGGGAGTGAATCCCCAAGATTGTGTCTATTCTGAAGTAGGCTAAGCCCTCTCCTTCAATCGAGCATATAGCTCTATATCCTCCCTTTCCTTTGAAGTGAGTCAAATTTCGGGGACGAAATTCATGTAAGTGGGGGAGAATTGTAACATCCCCAAATTTACTAAGTGGCTAGGTGCATTAGTGAGTAGGATTTCGATGAGTGTCGTAGTATCCTTAAGTGTCGATTTCGTTTAGAAACGATAATTGGTATTAGAATTAGTGTGTGCTTAAGTGTTTAGAATGTGGTAGTTAGCTAAGGGTAGGTTTATATGAAATATAAATAGGATAGGATAGGTTTGGAGTGAAGAGAAAGGAATATGTTAGGTTAAGATTGCGATTTAGAAAGGTTATTTAAGAGGACTTTAGGAAATTTAGAATAAAAGATCTATAGCTCTAAACCCAAATTTCACCGTTGGATGTGAAGATAATTGTCTTAGGAAGCTTGCCTCAAAATATGAGCAAGATCCGACGGTTAACGAAAAAGTTATGACACTTTGAAGTGCAAAGTAATGGTGGGTTGAACCAGTTAATCAATTAAGCCTTGAGTTAATCGATTAAGACCTGAATGATGCACACGACTTAATCGATTAAGCATGAGGTTAATCGATTAAGGCCTGAATGTTGGTTTTGGCCAAAATTACACTGGTTAATCGATTAACCACCCAGTTAATCGATTAACCACTGCTGAATCAGCCTTATAAACTCGTTTTTGAGCCATTTTTCACAAAGTTTCCTCTCTCTTCCACACGACTCTCTCTTCTCTTCTCACCTAGGGCTTTTAATTTCTTCAAGTCTTCCCCAAAGGAAATCAAATCAAACTCCCAAATCAATTCCCCATTACTCCCTCATGCATTTCCATCTCTCAATTTCCAATTTCCCTCTCTTTCTCACAATACCCCCAAATTGAAACCTAAACCCTAAAGTGTGAAATTGGTCAATGGGGTCTCTAATTGGTTCAAGGAGCTTGAAGAGCCATAGGAATCAAGAGAGGAAGCACTTAGGAAGCTTGGAGTGGAGTGAGTGTTGGTGCTCTCTCAATTTCTCATGTTCTCCTCTTCTCTCCAAGAGGTAAAGGGTGTACTTTGTAACATCCTCAATTTTCGATTCCGTTTAGAAGTGTTGATTCGTGTTAGTATTATAAGTGTTTAGAATTGTTTAGACTTGTTTAGAATTAGAAATTTAGCTAAGTGTAAGATGGATTGAGTTAAGAATAGGTTAGATTGCGTTTAGAGTGTAGGTTTTAGTGTTAAGTTTAGTTGGGTTGAGTTGTGATAGCCTAAAAGCCTTAGAAGTGTGAAAGAAAGCCAAAATAAACTGAGTTAATCGATTAATGAGGGCCTTAATCGATTAGATTTTAAGCAACATTCTGGTACTAATCGATTAGGGAGTGGCTTAATCGATTAAATTTTGTTGCACATTCTGGCACTAATCGATTAATGGCCATGTTAATCGATTAAGGGGTCGAATTAATCGATTAACCCCTGTGTTTAAGTTGAAGAACACATGTTTTCAAAACAGATTTCAGCAGCCCTTCTCTCTCATGTAACTCGACTTCTTCTTCTAGCTCTCCTAGGGTTTTCAATTTCTACCCATAATCTTCAAAGTTTCACTCAAATTAAACCCCAAATCAAACACCCATCATCCCTACACATATTCTCTACCCTTTAATCTCTCAATTTCTTCCTCTTTTCATTTCCCCCAAATCACCCATAAACCCTAAGTATGTGCAAGCTTTGGTTTGAAGTCTTCTAGCTATCAAGGAGCTTGGTGTAGGGCTTAGGAGCAAGAACTAAGGAGCTAGGAGTTGGATTGGAGTGTTCTCTAGATTGTTGGAAGGTTCTCCTCTACCCTCCAAAAGGTAAGGGGGTTTAACTTGGGTTTAGCTTAGGGGAAGTGTTAGAAACTAGTAATTGGCACTTAGTTAAGTGTGTTTAAGTGATTGGTTGTAATTAGAATTAAGAGGAATTAGTTTAGCCTAGCAACTCTAAGTGTTGGTAGATTTTGTATTTTATTGTGTATGCCTAATGCTTTAATTTTATTTGTAATTGATAATTGTGGCTTTTAATGATTGTTGTGGAATGCTTGCTAAACATGAGCTTAATATATTATTAGTTAGGCATAATTTAGGGACAAGTGATTTTCAATTGAGAAGAGCCACTCTAAATTGATTTTGTAAAAATTAGAAAGGGCTTCAATCTCAATTGAAAAGTACTTGATTGTGGAATCATGCATGGTGTAAAGGGGACGTTAGAGGTAGGGGAAAAACACACGTCTTTGGATTGATGAGGACAAAAGTAAAATTGTTAGAATTATTATAGAGAACCTCGATCTTGCACAGGACAGGGGTTTGATTCCCATGTTGTGGATTGGTTCTATGCAAACTATAATAATTTTATTTGCTTTGGTCTCTTTGGGCTAGTCGAGGGTGATTCCTGCTAAAGCCAATTCGGGCAAATCAATCTGAATTGCACGAGGGACCTTCCTAAGTGGAGGTGAAGCACCCAATTATAGGTTGAGGAATACTTACTCCTGGTCGGTTTTTCCCCAGAGTGGAGGGTGTGTGTGAGGATATGGAATTGTGAATAAAAAGGGATAAAGTAAAGTGTAAAGTGCAAAGTGTAAAGTGTTAAAGTAAAGTGTTAAGTGTCAAAGTGAAAGTGAAAGTGTGAAAGGAGATTGCATAAATGGATTAGTTCACCAAATCCGATCAAATTGTTTAAATGAAATAAAATGAAATATATTGTGAAATGTCGGACTTGTGAACTAAGTCATTAACAGTGTGACGTGCATAGCATACACATATGGTTGCATAATACATTATTATTCTATACTTGTGCAATGTCTTATCTTTATAATTGCCCTTGTTAAATTTATGCCTTAGAGTGCTTGATTATATGTATGTGCTTAGTTAAGTCTTATTATTATTTTATAATGTTTTCTCTAATCTAAATTTGAGTTACTCACCCTTTACATGTTGACATTTTAGGTACGCATAGCGAGGATCCACCGAATGTTCCCTCTGCCGAGGACCCCTACACTCCTCATGATGGAGTGTAGTTGCATTTCATGCATTGGACTTTCCTCCCCATATAGTTGCTTATTTTGATGCTCACTCTCTTTCTATCATTTTGATGTACATATTATGATTATGACTTGTAAAGGTTGTGAGGGTGGTTAATAACCCGCCTTTTTGATGTAAATGTAGTGTCTAATATCACAACCTCTTTTGGGATTGTATGGTGACTATTATGAACTTGTGAAACAAATGCTTTTATGATGATGTTTATAACTTATGCTAGTGAGCATAAGTGATGAAGTAATATGAAATTATGCAATTCTGGATTCTGACAGGTTATACGTATATATATTAGTATTGGGAAAAGTCCGAATTACAGATGAAACCTTGCAAAAAAATTTCTTAAATTTTCTAAGTGCATTAAAATTTATTAAGATAAAAATTAGGGATGTTACATTTGGTATCAGAGCAATGGTTGCATTCCTCGGCTGTGGAGTACGGTTTTTCCTACTCCCAAAGTATTACTCCACATGCGAGTAGCACTAAAGTAGCTAGTAATTAGTTTGTTGTCATTCCTAAGTAATTAGTTAGCTAGTTTTTGTTTTAAATTTTCGTAGTGGATGTGATTCTTATTAATCGCTCTTTGGTTCCAGGATTAGTATGGCGGCTCGACAAAATCGAGTATTCGAAAGAATATCCGAGGTCTTGGAGGATTTGTCTCGGACCAATATTCTAAAGAAGTTGGTGCAGGCTAGCGCTCAGCAGGCCCAAAATGCAAACCAACCCCATGCAGCAGCTCATGGCATCACAGAGTTCAAGAAGTTGGACCCCCCAAAGTTTGTGGGCGGATTTGATCCGGCGGGAGCCCAACAATGGTTGAAGGAGTTAGAAAAGATTTTCAAGTCTTTTCCTTGTTCTGATGCGGAGAAGGTGATGTATTCCACCTTCATGCTTTCCGGTGAGGCAGAATCTTGGTGGGCGGACACCAGTCATTTTCTAGAAGCGGAAGGGAGGCAGATTTCTTGGGATTTGTTCAAGGAGAGTTTCTTGGACAAGTTCTTTCCGGAGGATGTTCGGAGGAGGAAAGAGATCGAGTTTCTGGAGTTGAAGCAGGGGACTATGTCTGTTGGGGATTATGTCTCCAAGTTTGAAGAGTTGATCAAGTTCTCTCCCTATTATCAGCAGCATCCAGACGAGGGTTCCAAATGCATCAAGTTTGAGAATGGCCTTAGTCCTGAGATTAAGTTGGCTATTGGATATCAGGGGATTCGGAATTTCCTCCAGTTGGTTAACATGTGCAGGATGTATGAAGGTGATCTAAGGGTGAAGGAGGCCAATGACAGAAGCATAAGGGCGGCTCAGAGGGTTGTTGGACCAGTGAGGGACAAGGGTAAGGGACCTTCCCTCCAAAGGAACCCCCTTATCCAACTCCAAGGTTTGTGAACAACAAGGCTAAGGGAGCAGCAAGGAAGACAGAAGTGCCAGCTACCGCTCCTAGATTTGTTCCATCTTTTCCACAATGCAAGCATTGTGGAAAGTTCCACAGGGGTACTTGCTGGAGGGTGTTGTATGCTGGTCAACCCGGTCAGATGGGTCCTTGTTACAATTGCAAGCAAGTTGGACATCGTGCTGCCAATTGTCCAAATCAAGTTCCAGGAAGGAGTGCTTCAGTGGGTCAATCTGGAGGAGTTTAGTCAGCGGTTTATGGTAGGGTGTATGCTATGACTGGAGTGTGTAACACCCCGATTTGACAACTTGAAAAATATAATTTCTTCAATTAATGTAGTGAAAATTTGGGCCAAATTTTTTTTTAAACAGTGTTACACAAGGTGAGAACACAAGGTGAGAACACTTAGATTTTCAAATCATGTTTGCAATTTAAACTCATGTTCTCACATTGCATAAAACCTTTCAAGTTTCAAACCGAGATGTTACGAAACATCGCACTCTGAAACTTGTTTTCACAAAACACATTTAAAAGCCCATTTCGTTTGTCTTAACCGTAAAACTTAATCTCGGTTATCCAGTTTTATAAAACATAATTCGGGTGCACATGTGGATGTAGCTAATGATGTCTAAGTACCTGGTAAAGGAGTACAATACTTGAACATAGACGCTATAACGATAGATCTCCGTCCAACGCAATGCTCCTCCGAGGGGTCGAACCTTCGATCATCGAGTCCTCGACACGAGCTTGACCTTCTTCTCCTTCGAGACTCCATCTCGGTCTTGTCTTCGTAGGCCAATGCTTGCAGCGCCAATTCCCAATATAAACTACTCACTCTGTCACCTGTGGACATCATCACAGAAGTCCACAGGGAAGGGGGAAAGACAGAGAGAGTAAGCATTCCGAACGACGTATCGTCGACGGTGTGGGTTTACGATAGGCAAAATATTAAGACAATACAGGCATACAACAATACACATTCATAGCACAACAATACAGCAGATATTTATGCAGAATGCATGAGAATGCAATGCAATCGTCGCATTATCTAACACTTTATCTCTCACTTAAGGGGATTCTCTTAATTAGCTCATCTTGCAAAGTCGAAGTCTCTTAATCAGATTGTCTCGCAAATTCGATGTCTCTTGTCCACATATCTCAAGTCTGTAACATCGGAAATTCAGGCTTTATGGTTTGGGTCTACATCTCCTCGGAATCCATCCACCTAGTCGGAAGCAATCAGGAGTACAGGATCTCTAACCACACCGGCCTTTTACGGATGGCAAAATAAATAATGTCTCGAGAAGAATAGGCACATCCAACCGTGTTCGAGCATCCCTCTCACTGGTCAAGAATTAGTCAAGGGGGGTATCAGTCATCCGTCTAGTGATCGTGTGGTACTTCGTCCACACCCTTGGGTGACCAGCTCTGACCGGTTCAGCCAGAGCCCCTATGGTTTTTCCCACCTAGACAGACTTCTCAAGGCTTCTTGACGAATCACCGTCATTGCCGCCCCCTATCTTAATCATCCAGCTGAACACCACAAGGGTAGTTCAGGTGTGTCTTCCTCTCCACTACTTTGGGTTAGGGTTCTAAGTCGTGAAGTTATACTCGTTATCCTAACGTCGACCCATCCTAAGTCATCTCCGCCATACAGCTCCGACCATATGCGGAATGCTTATATGGGACTCGGCCACTAATTCCAACGAGCTCCGACCCATCTTGAATCATTTTCGGCATACGGCTCCGACCAGTATGCAGGATATCCACAATCTCTCCGACGGGCTACGGCCCATCCAAAATCATCATCGACATATAGCTACGACTATATGCGGAATATCAATCATCATTCTGACGGGCTACGACCCACTCAGAATCACATCAGCATATGGCTCTGACCATATGCGGAATATCCAACAATCTTTGGTATATAGGCTCCGACCTATCTCAGACCACTCTCAACATATGGCTACGACCATATGGAGACTATCTCATCATGTGGCTACGACCACTTGGAAATTATCTCAACACATGGCTACGACCATGCGAAAATCATCTCAACATATGGCCTCGACCATATGGAAACTCTCTCTCTGTAGGATTCGACACTCTTTGCGTCCGGTCCAAAGACATCATCGTCGTCATCATATCATCAACTCGATCCACGTGCTTGGCGCATCAGCATCATCCGGTTCTGCCGCGTGTTCATCCCTTAGAGACTCGCTCTAATCGTTGGGGAATTTCTTATTGTTTTCTATGTCTTTCTATGTCTTATCCGTTTTCGCGGGATGATGCATTATGCACGTACAATGATAATATAAGCAACAATGCATTTCAACATAAACAAATATATCAATCAATCAATACCACGTGATGGTATAGGTCTGAGTCTTCGTATACCACGATACAAACAATTACACAATTTATCGGGTATACTACTAGCTACAATAGACCTTTACTCCGACTTTGAGAGAGTACGGAGTGTCCTAATAGATCACCTAAATACCACGGTCTTAGGGAAGCTTCTCTCTCACCTCAACTCCAGCAAATACCTCGTCCGGAATCGTTGCGGGTCCTCCAACTGTCAGCTGCTCCAGCTTCCTGACTTATACGCACCTTATACTAGATAGAAGGCACTGACGTTACTGGTCTATCTAAATGATCGTCATACTCAAAATCAAAGCGCATTCTCAAAAACTCCTTTCACTTCTTGTCGGAAAATCGTAAAACGTCAAGATTTTTCTCAAATCAAAACCCAACTTTCACTATACTTTAAATATTTTGAAATCATTTTAAGAAATCAATGAAATCATTTTAAATAAATGGATCGGTTGCTGGTCCGTCTTGGACAGCAGCTCGCTCGATCCCGAAAACATCGAATAATGTCATTTTTGAAATCCAACTTTTCTTAAATCACGTACCATTTAAAACTTAAACTTTAAAACCAACCAAATACATTTTTAGGATGGAAAAACAATTTAAATACAAACTGGACAGCAAAGATTCTAGCCCATAAACCACTCTTTTGAAAATCCGAAAACATTGTAAAATCGCATTTTTCAAATCAACTTTATCTTAGATTAAGTACTCATCAAAACTCAACTTCAAATCACTTTGAAAACATTTTCAAATACAAAATACAACTTATAAATATTCTGGACAGCATCATATACTAAGTCCCAAATTCATTTTCCATTGTTCAAAACCGATTTAAATCCATAAACAAATTAAGCATCTTGAAAACAATTCAACAAACACTTTGATTAACAATTTCTCAAACTCAAATACTTAAAACAATTTATTTCCAAGTATAACATTATGCAACAAAATGAGGCAGCAACCAATAGGCCCAATACTTTTTCAAATAACCAAATCCTTTTCAAAAACCGATCAGTTTCAAGAGACCAATTACAACATCGTAACTTATTAAATAAATCATTTTTCCTTCACTTCTTTCATCACACAAACAATTCCAAAACACTTAAACAAAGTAGTTCAATTAACATGCACCACTTAAAACAAACCATTTGGCACATAGCACATAGCACATAGCACATAGCACATTCTCAAATCATAATTTCAAACTAATAGCCTAAACCGAAACACCGTAAACAACTACTTTGCAAACTAATTCATGCATGGCCTAAACATACCATCGAACACTCACTCATTCAATTATTTCAATACATTATGATAATCATACAAGTCCAGACAAGACACAAAATAAAGTACAAAATTCATATTTGTCATAAACATTTTAAAATAAAGCTTTTGTTCAATTACGGGAAGGCACAAAAGATAAAATCTAAAACCATACCAAATCAATTTTTTTAACCTTCAAAATTTCCATAACACACAAATATATGCTAGAGTTCATCATATAAAATTTCCAAGTCATTTGAACTATCTTAAGTTAGGTTTCCAATCAGATTTTGCATAAAAAGTATGATGGAACTGTTGCTGACCTGAGGCCAAAATGCCATGGTTAAAAATAGTGTTTCAACTCTGAATTGCATGAAAATTGGAATAGACTTCCCTCATACAGTTAAGACCATCTCATAAAAATTTTGGATTATTTGGAGTTGTGCAAGTTATATTTTTCTAATTAAGTTTGTCATTAAGTCTGGAAAATATGAACCAAACAGTTCACTGTTTTGCCTTTAGTAAAATTATCAAATCAACTCCAAATCTCCTCAAATTTTACAGAGAGAATCTAGAGAGATTCAGGAAGCTACCATAAAAATTTCAAGCAATTTAGAGTAGTTTAGGTCAGAAAACTCGGTTTAGGTTTTCCCTTGAAAACTTATTTTCCGAAATCGCTTACACCAAAATGACTCCATTTCAATTAATAAACCAACTCTAAAAAATCATATAAAAATTCAGGGGTAATCAATTTAACCTAATTAAAACAGTTTCCAAGTTTCAGAATCATCAAGCATATACAAGTACTACTTATCTAAATCTTTTTCGCTAAAACACCTTAGACTTCCATAATTATCACCGAACAACCAAAATTCATTTAAAATGCCAAAACAATTCCAAATCCCTTCAAATTTTCCAGAATTCATTTAAATAGCATCAAGGACCACATATTAAAATTTCAAGGCAATCCAATTAGTATAACTATCATTCCTCAAAGTCTCCTACAAGAAAATCACTTATAAATTAAGATTTCAGCACTTAATCAAATTGTTCAAACCAAAACATTTTCATGATCTAAGCTTTGATTTATACTTGCATGTCATTAAAATCATAGATGCATCAACATGGATCAACAATCCTTCATACAAAATAGTCACAAAAACCGAATCAAACAAGAAAATAAAATCCTTTAAAAACCGATTTGAACACCAAGTTTTCAGACATAATCACTCTCTCATTTTCAAGCCAAGATCTTTACATGCAAGATATCAAACAAAAGGAAATCAAACTTTTACTCACAACAACATCAAACCGTGACCAACATAAAGGAAAATCATCAAGAAAAGTTCAATCATTTCAAAGATCTTTACATTAAAACCCAAGCATCAAACACATCATAGTTCAAACATAGATTTTGACATGCATGCAAATAAAAATACTAGATCTTTGAAAAATCTTTTATGAAAACTTAAAAATCAAATTCTTTTCAAAAACCATTTAAGAGATCAAGAAGAAAACTTAAAATCATGAGAGAAAACACTTTTCTTAGCAAAAACTTTAAGATCAAGTTTAGAAATCAACTTGTTTGTAGACAAAACACTAGATCCATCTTAAAAACCAACATGCATGTGAGTAAAAACATTAGATCTAACTTGAAAACAAACATGCATTAGCTTTTCAAACAAAAATCAAAGCTCTAGAAAGAGATCATGAAAAACCGAAAATGAATTGAAGAAAGTAGGTTAAGAACTTTTAAGATCATGAAATAAAATTCTTACTTAATCTAAACTTTAAAGAATCAAGTCCAATTCTTTGATTTCTCTCCTCTCTCCTCCTTAGGTTCATGGTTTCTCTTTCTCTTCTTCACTAGCTTGGCTTGGTCTTGCTTAGGTTGTGAAGGGTGTAGAGTTTGTTCTTCTTCTCTCTTATTCGGCCGCTCTCTCTTTCTCACCAAGAGCTTGATGATGCTCTTAATGTTGTGAAGTGTTTAGTTTGGAATGGAAGGAAGTGAAGGAATGGAAACTACAGGAAGTGTGTGTGTTGGTGTTGGTGGAAGTGTGAAATGGAGAAATGGAAGGATGAATGAGAAGAAGGGAACGAAGGAAAAGAGGAAGTGGATGAATGAATGGAAGAATGAAATGAAGAATAAAGGAATGGATGAAATAAAATAGGCTAAGAGTGGAACACAATTTCCCTCTTTTGGCCTTGGGAAAGTTCGGCCAACACACACTAGGAGGGGTAATTTTGGACTCACACAAAGTTGCATGGGTGCATTTTATCAAATTCAAGGGGACAAGGTTGAATAGGTTAGGTTTTTAGGGTCACTTAGGGCTAAATACTAGTTAGCACATAGTTAGGGTTTTCTACTTAGTTTGGTTAGGTTCCTAACTTAGTCTCCTATTTGGTTCCTAAGTTTTTGGTTTTCTTTTCTTTTTATTTTCTTTTCCTTGCTTAGGTCATGCTTTGGTCATCTTGATGATGTCATGGTGTTGACTATAAGGCATCCTAGCTCATGACTAAGCAAAGCTACTTGGAGACCAAGTGGAACAACTTGGTGACATGGGAATGCACCTAGGCATTCGGCCATAGGGCAATTAAGGTGGATTAGATTAGCTTAATTAGGTTTAAGGCACTAATTAGGGCTTAATCATGATTAGGGTAGGATTAGGACAATTTAATCTAGGTTTAGTCCACTAATCCTTAGTGATTAAGGCTTAATCAGGGATTAAGACACCAATCAAAACTTAATCATAGGTTTAAGGAAAACTAATTCTAGATTAGTCCATTAACCTTGAGGGTTTAAGGCTTAGGAGAGTGATTAAGTTCTTAATCAAGGATTAAGAACTCGATTAGGGTTTAATCAAAGATTAGGACACTAATTAGGGTTTCTAGGGATAACTCTAGATCAAGACGATTGAACTTTGATTTCTTTGAAACTTAAGGAAAATAATTTTCCATCTTAAAATCTTGAAACCACATGAATCAATTTGAGAAAAAAAATCTTAATTAAAACCTCAAGTAATACAATTCATTGAAAACCTTAGAAAATCAAGCACATAAAATCACACACAAGTAAATTAAATTTCAAAGCATAAAAACCCTTCATGAAATCAAAATTCTTTCAAATCAATTTTCAAATCAATTAGGTTAAATCTATAAAATGCACAAAGAGATTCATTTCTTAAATGAAATCACAAATAATAAAATTACTCCAAACTCAATAAAATCATTTGCTTAAACTCTATAAAAATCTTTGTTTACCAAAATTCCGTAAAATCGAAAATTGATTACGTAATCGAATAAAATACTCATCGAAAATCATTTGTAAAACAATATCTCAAAATTTCTCTTTAATGAAAACTTATTTATATTAATCGGGAAAATACGGAATGTCACAGAGTGGAGGCAGAGCAGTCAGAGGATCTCATCAGAGGTATCGGTCTTGTCAATGGAATTCCTTGTAATGTTTTATTTGATAGTGGGGCAACTCATTCATTTATATCTTTAGATTGTGCTACTAGATTAGAATTGCCTGTTATAGAAGTTCCCTTTAAACTCATAGTGTCTACTCCAACAAACCCCTCAGTGTCTACCTCCCAAATGTCTCCAAACTGTACCCTCACCACCCATGACCACACATTTCACATTGACCTTATATGCTTGCCTTTGAACCAACTAGATATTATTTTAGGGATGGACTGGATGTCAGAAAACCACATTATGATAGATTGCCACAAAAAGACCATAATCTTTCCCCAACCCAAAGAATCAAAATTAAACTTAGCTACCTTAGAAACCGACAAAGAACCAACCCTTCACCAAATACCAATAGTGAATGAGTTCCCTGAGGTGTTTCCTGATGAGGTGCCTGGTTTACCTCCGGTGTGTGAGGTAGAGTTCAGTATTGATTTGGTGCCCAGTACTGGACCTATTTCTTTGGCTCCGCATAGGATGGCTCCAGTTGAGTTGGTGGAATTGAAGAAGCAGCTGGAGGATATGTTGGATAAGAAGTTTATCAGGCCTAGTGCCTCACCCTGGGGTGCACCGATTCTTTTTGTTAAGAAGAAGGATGGAAGCCTCAGATTGTGTGTGGACTACAGGCAGCTGAATAAGGTGAGAGTCAAGAATAAGTATCCTCTTCCATGCATCGATGATTTGATAGACCAATTGCGTGGTGCAGCGGTGTTTTCCAAGATCGATCTTCGGTCTGGTTATCACCAAATCAGAGTTAAAGAAGAGGATATACCCAAGACTGCTTTTAGATCACGGTATGGCCACTATGAGTATGTGGTAATGCCGTTTGGTCTAACCAATGCCCCTGCAGTTTTTATGGACTATATGAATCGAATATTCCGACCTTACTTGGACTCCTTTGTAGTTGTCTTCATCGACGATATTCTTATATACTCAAAGGACTCCAATGAGCATCGGGATCATCTTAGAATAGTCCTAAAGATCTTGAAGGAGAAGCCGTTGTATGCCAAGCTCGCCAAGTGTGATTTCTGGCTTGAGAAAGTAAAATTCTTGGGGCATGTGATTGCTAAGGAAGGCATTGCAGTAGATCCTGCGAAAGTGGAGGCCGTGTTGGAATGGGAAAGGCCTAAGTCGGTGACGGAGATTCGGAGTTTCCTTGGATTGGCAGGCTATTATCGGAGGTTTATCAAGGATTTTTCTAAGATGGCCTTGCCTTTGACCAAGCTAACAAGAAAGGAGACGGCGTTTGATTGGAATGAGAAGTGTGATCAAAGTTTCTTAGAACTCAAGGACAAGTTAACTTCTTCTCATGTTCTTGTTCTTCCGGATCCGAAGAAGAATTTTGATGTTTATTGTGATGCCTCAAGGCAGGGATTAGGATGTGTTCTCATGCAAGAAGGAAGGGTGATTGCTTACTCTTCCAGGTAGTTGAGGCCGCACGAGGATAACTATCCTACCCATGATTTGGAGCTTGCAGCTGTTGTTTTTGCTCTCAAAATATGGAGGCACTATCTTTATGGATCAAGGTTCGAGGTGTTAGTGATCACAAGAGCCTTAAGTATTTGTTCGACCAGAAGGAGTTGAACATGAGACAGCGGCGGTGGATGGAGTTCCTCAAGGACTATGATTTTAGTTTGCAGTACCACCTAGGCAAGGCGAATGTGGTTGCTGATGCCCTTAGTCGCAAAGCCCTCCATATGAGTTGCATGATGATTAAGGAATTGGAATTGATTGAGGATTTTCGCAATCTCAATCTTGGAGTCCAATTCAAGAAGGAGAGTATGAGTGTTGGGATGCTTCAGATCACCAATACTTTCCTTGATGCAATGCGACAGAAGCAGTTGGAAGATGTTGAATTACTGGAAATAAAAAGGGGAGCTTTAAGCAGGAATGAGCCGGATTTTCAGGAAGGTGTTGATGGAGTCTTAAGATTCCGTAATAGGATTTGTGTCCCATCTAATCCAGAGTTGATGGAGGCTCTTCTAGAAGAAGCACACAAGAGCAAGTTAAGCTTGCATCCAGGCACAACAAAGATGTATCAAGATTTGAAGAAGTTGTTCTGGTGGCCCGGTATCAAGAAGGATGTGGCAGGTTATGTTGCTAGATGTTTGACCTGTCAAAAGTCTAAAGTGGAACACCAAAATCCTGGAGGTGTGTTGCATCCGTTGGAGATTCCAGTGTGGAAGTGGGACAGTATAGCTATGGACTTTGTTTATGGCTTACCAAGGACCACAGCTGGACATGATGCAGTGTGGGTAGTTGTGGATAGATTGACAAAATCTACTCACTTTCTTCCCATAAATATGAAGTATTCCATGGAGAAGCTGGCTCAGTTGTACATCAAGGAGATTATCAGGTTGCATGGAGTGCCTTCAGATATTATCTCAGATCGTGATCCAAGGTTCCTTTCACGATTCTGGCAAAGTCTTCAGCAAGCTCTAGGAACAGAGTTGAAGCTCGGTTCTGCCTATCACCCTCAAACTGATGGACAGACTGAGCGGACTATTCAATCCTTGGAGGATTTGCTTAGGACTTGCACTTTGGAGTATCAGAAGAGTTGGGAGCAGCTGTTGCCTTTGGTAGAGTTTACTTACAATAACTCTTACCATTCGAGCATCGGAATGGCTCCTTATGAAGCGTTGTATGGTCGAAGATGTCGGACTCCCCTATGTTGGTTCCAAGTGGGGGAGAGCCAATTAGTTGGTCCTGATGTTGTCCAAGAGACAACAGAGAAAGTAAAGGTGATTCAGGAAAGAATGAAGGCAGCCCAAGATCGGCAGAAGAGTTATGCGGACAAACGGAGGAAACCCTTGGAATTTGAAGTGGGTGAGCATGTGTTTTTGAAGGTGGTTCCAACCACGGGTGTCAGAAGGGTTTTGAAACCCAAGAAGCTCTCTTCTAAGTTCATTGGTCCTTATCAGATCTTGCAAAGGGTTGGATTCATGGCTTATAGAATTTCTCTTCCTCTGCAATTGTCCAATTTGCATGATGTGTTCCATGTGTCCCAGCTCCGTAAGTATGTTTTTGATCCTTCCCATGTTATCATGGAAGAAGAGATTCCAGTAAGGGAGAACCTGACTTTTGAGTTGCAGCCAGTCAGGATTGAGGATAGAAGGATTAAACAGCTTCGTGGCAAAGAGATTTCAATGGTGAAAGTGATTTGGAATCGCAACAATGTTGAGGAGGCCACATGGGAGCTTGAGGACAAGTTCAGGAATTCTCATCCCCACCTTTTTGAGGCGGCTTGAATTTCGAGGACGAAATTCCGGTAAGTGGGAGGGAATTGTAACATCCTCAATTTTCGATTCCGTTTAGAAGTGTTGATTCGTGTTAGTATTGTAAGTGGGGGAATTGTAACATCCTCAATTTTCGATTCCGTTTAGAAGTGTTGATTCGTGTTAGTATTGTAAGTGTTTAGAATTGTTTAGACTTGTTTAGAATTAGAAATTTAGCTAAGTGTAAGATGGATTGAGTTAAGAATAGGTTAGATTGGGTTTAGAGTGTAGGTTTTAGTGTTAAGTTTAGTTGGGTTGAGTTGTGATAGCCTAAAAGGCTTAGAAGTGTGAAAGAAAGCCAAAATACATTGAGTTAATAGATTAATGAGGGCCTTAATCGATTAGATTTTAAGCAACATTCTGGTACTAATCGATTAGGGAGTGGCTTAATTGATTAAATTTTGTTGCACATTCTGGCACTAATCGATTGATGGCCATGTTAATCGATTAAGGGGTCGAATTAATCGATTAACCCCTGTGTTTAAGTTGAAGAACACGTGTTTTCAAAACAGATTTCATCAGCCCTTCTCTCTCATGTAACTCGACTTCTTCTTCTAGCTCTCCTAGGGTTTTCAATTTCTACCCATAATCTTCAAAGTTTCACTCAAATTAAACCCCAAATCAAACACCCATCATCCCTACACATATTCTCTACCCTTTAATCTCTCAATTTCTTCCTCTTTTCATTTCCCCCAAATCACCCATAAACCCTAAGTATGTGCAAGCTTTGGTTTGAAGTCTTCTAGCTATCAAGGAGCTTGGTGTAGGGCTTAGGAGCAACAACTAAGGAGCTAGGAGTTGGATTGGAGTATTCTCTAGATTGTTGGAAGGTTCTCCTCTACCCTCCAAGAGGTAAGGGGGTTTAACTTGGGTTTAGCTTAGGGGAAGTGCTAGAACTGGTAATTGGCACTTAGTTAAGTGTGTTTAAGTGATTG
Source organism: Crotalaria pallida (assembly GCA_037953625.1). Lineage (NCBI taxonomy): Eukaryota > Viridiplantae > Streptophyta > Magnoliopsida > Fabales > Fabaceae > Crotalaria > Crotalaria pallida. The sequence goes on along the minus strand of CM075655.1, from coordinate 75,031,440 downwards.
GTTGTAATTAGAATTAAGAGGAATTAGTTTAGCCTAGAAACTCTAAGTGTTGGTAGATTTTGTATTTTATTATGTATGCCTAATGCTTTAATTTTATTTGTAATTGATAATTGTGGCTTTTAATGATTGTTGTGGAATGCTTGCTAAACATGAGCTTAATATATTATTAGTTAGGCATAATTTAGGGACAAGTGATTTTCAATTGAGAAGAGCCACTCTAAATTGATTTTGTAAAAATTAGAAAGGGCTTCAATCTCAATTGAAAAGTACTTGATTGTGGAATCATGCATGGTGTAAAGGGGACGTTAGAGGTAGGGGAAAAACACACGTCTTTGGATTGATGAGGACAAAAGTAAAATTGTTAGAATTATTATAGAGAACCTCAATCTTGCACAGGACAGGGGTTTGATTCCCATGTTGCGGATTGGTTCTATGCAAACTATAATAATTCTATTTGCTTTGGTCTCTTTGGGCCAGTCGAGGGTGATTCCTGCTAAAGCCAATTCGGGCAAATCAATCTGAATTGCACGAGGGACCTTCCTAAGTGGAGGTGAAGTGTTGTGCAAGCGGGTGAGCGAGGGACCTTCCTAAGTGGAGGTGAAGCACCCAATTATAGGTTGAGGAATACTTACTCCTGGTCGGTTTTTCCCCAGAGTGGAGGGTGTGTGTGAGGATATGGAATTGTGAATAAAAAGGGATAAAGTAAAGTGTAAAGTGCAAAGTGTAAAGTGTTAAAGTATAGTGTTAAGAGTCAAAGTGAAAGTGAAAGTGTGAAAGGAGATTGCATAAATGGATTAGTTCACCAAATCTGATCAAATTGTTTAAATGAAATAAAATGAAATATATTGTGAAATGTCGGACTTGTGAACTAAGTCATTAACAGTGTGACGTGCATAGCATACTGTAGTGTCCTGGAACACTAGATGTCCTTAACCCTCTAAGTGCTCAAGACTATGGAATCAGGAGCCCTAGAGAGGATCAAGAGTTAATGTGTGACTTATGGTATTTCTGCAGTTCCAGTTGGGAAAAGCAGGTTCTCCCTAGTCAACGTGTGTGTGCATAGTGTCAACTTAGGGAAGAGAGTACGTACCTGAAACCCTAGCTGTAGTGAGTTATTTATAGGGTTTGGAGGAGGCTGATATGGGCCGTCTGGGCCCTCTATCAGGGTTGAGCTGAACCAGGATTCTGTGAGATAATATCGGAGGATTATGCTTAGAATCTGGATAGGATCAGCTAGAGATCTCATGTCTAGGCTGTTGCGAGAATCCAGGAGAGATTTGCGGAAGGGATAAGAAGCCTCGGCGGGTTTGAACTTATCCGCTTGCCGACGGTATGTCTCGGCCTAGAATCTCAAGCCTGATGGATTGAGGACCGATGATGAGGCTCGGTTCCATCAAGTCCGAGCCTGGTCCTTTGCGGATGCTCGGAGTCCATGAGTCCGAGCGAGGGACGTTTTGTGAGACCCACAATTTTACCCAATTTATTTGTGATTTTATAATTGAAATTAGGAAATTATGCTTGATTTTGATACCTGGATTTAATTAAAATATATATATATATATATATATATATATATATGAATATATATATATATACGTGACATATATGTATATATTATATGTATACCAATGTTTTCCCTAGCCTATTTAAATAAAATATTTTAAGGTAAAGTATTTGATTTAAATGATTTTTAGAAAATGAATTGTCTTTTGATGGATTAGAATATCCTATCTTTAGAAATTCATATCTTTTCAACCGTACGTCGAAAAATTACAAATGATATGTCAAAACGATCGTATCGAAATCTAGATTATGAAAATGTAAAGCTTTGATTTTTATTTTATAGTTTTCGAAATTTTATCACTGCTACAGTAGTAAACGAATTTTTGAGTTTTAAGAATCAATGTATGGTTTTAATGCATTTAATGACCTTTTGACTCAAGTATAATTATTTTTAAAATAAAAATACATTTCTGAAGTTTTATAATGTATTATCATTTAAATAAAATGTATTTTCGTATTTTTCTTATTTTAAAATATTTGAAAAGCTTAGGAAGTGTATTTTTGAAGAAATGACCTTAGGACTTCAAAAATTCATAACTTTCAAACCGTAAGTCCAAAAATTATAAAATTTATATGAAAATGATTGTATGAAAATGTAGAATCTTAATATGTAAAAATAAAAATTTTATTTTTATATTTACGAAAAATTTTGTACAGTAGGTAGAAAATCAAATTTTGATAGTTAATATAATTGAATAATTATGTAGGCACCTCCACAATGAACCAATGAAAAATTTTCTATCCTATTTTAATATACATGTACAGTCCAAAAATAAGGTGGAAAGAGGGGAAGAATAGTTCTGAAGTTTGTGAGAATAAACCATGAATTAAAAGGCTTTAGGAATCAACAAAATCCCATTTAATGCTAGTTCATGTTCCAAGTAGTGTTTGAAATTTTTTGAATGAGACTTGATGAAGGGGGGCCGAATTTGCCTCTGAAAATGGAGAGGAAATGCATCCTCAACACCTATAAATAGAGAGCCTTAGTTCCCACATTTTTCACACACAAAACCTTGATAGTTTCATAAGAGAAAAAAAATAAAATTCCAAGAGAAAAATAGAGAGAGAGGGTCGAGTAAGCTAAGGAAGGAGGGAGGAAGTGCTTTGTTGCTTGAAGTTTTCTAAAATGCTTAAGGAGTAGAGGTAACCCAAAATCACTTATTTATTTAATCTATTTTTAAGTTGTTTTGTTTTTAGTTTTGAGTAAAGCTTCTAATTTCTTCTATAGTCAAGTTCTAAATTTTTATTTTCATTTTAAAGTTATTTTTGAATAAGTGATATTGTTCTTGAGTCATATGAATTAAGAATGAGAAAAGGGACACAAAAAGGGTGTTTAAAGGGATTTATCGCCCCTTTTCTTTAATTCTTAAGATGACTAAATGTTTTGATGAGTTTGATCAATTTATTTTCTGGGTTTATTTTATTTCTAAGATCATATGAAGTATAGAAAATTTTGTATGGTTAAATAAAGTTTTTATTCATTGTCTTTTTAATTGTTTTGTTCTTTGTTTAAGGAATGAAAAAGAAACAAGTAAATAATAATGGAAAATTTTATTTCTGGTAAATATATATATATATATATAAGCCGTGTGGTATATTGGAAGAATTGAAGATTGATTTTTGTATTTTAGTATGTGTATTGTATTATAAAATAAAAGAGAATGGAAATGAATAAAAAGATTAAAATGGATTTTTATATTTTGGTTTTTATTTTTCTTTCTTTTTCTGGACCGTGTGTAGGTATGTATATATATATATGTTATGTGATAATTGTTGTTATTTCATGTATATTTGAGTTATAATTAAGTCTCTAAAAAGAATGAAAACAAATAAGTACTTTTTCTTTAAAGTAGAAATGAAATGAAAATGATTTAAAGGAACTAAAATTGATTTTTGGAAATAAAGTGAATTCTGGAAATTTGGAATATTCTTGAAGTGTATGGAATGGTAATTTATGGAATTTTTATGTAATTGTCATTGTTTGATTGTATCTGATTTTCTTTTGTTTGGATTTAAGTTACATAAGAACAATGAATTAGGTTAATGAATAAAAAATAAAATTTTCTGGAAATATAAAAAATATGAGTAGGCCGTGAGGCCTATGGTCCTTTTTAAAAAAATTATTTTTTTAATTTGTTTGTTGTATGGGTTGTAGTTAAATTATATTAAATTGTTTAAAAGAAATAGGAAAAATGGTAGTTGTTATAAACCTATAAGAACATGTATTTTTGATTAATTGTATGAGTATGTGGTTGATATGTTTGTAAATGTTATTTGCTGGAAAAAGTGATTATTTTTCTAAAAGAGATCTATTTTATATTTTATTAATGATTAAATATCTTTTTTTTGGTATACGTAATGATGTAATTATATTATATAGATGCTTTAGGAATTGAAAATATTTTTCTGACTTTTCTATATGCTAGTCGAATTTTAGAGAAAAAGGAATACAAGTAATTAAATTTTTCTAATTGATTTGATGATTGTTTTAGTATGTTTAGGGAATATATTACATGTTTATATGGAAAAGATTAATTTTGAAAGTTTCATTTTAATTCTGGAAATTTAAATTTTAATCTGAAAAATTTATTTATTTAAGACCCCAAATGATTATTTTTGAGAGTGTTAATGATACTTTGTTTATATGTGCAAATGTAATATAGAAACCAATAGAAATAAGTATTTTTGAGTTATTAAAGTAATTTAAATAAAAATATTAAGTTGCTGTCCAGAATTTAGAATTAATGAAAAAGTAATATTTTATTAGAAATAATCGTAGTTATAGGTCTTTGGCATAAGTTAGAATTGTATATAATTGTTTTGGATTGTTTTTCTTGAACTTGTTTAAGTGATGCAACTTTTCTGTGGCTTTACAGCAGATGCAACTATTTTATTTCGTTTAATTTTGCCATTTTATTATAGTAGAAGTTGTAATAAGAATTTAGGAAGAAACGGCATGTGTTTTCGATTTTCTGTTTGAGAGAAATTGAATTTTTAAGTTTAAGTATGCATGCTGTCTAAAAATCTAAAGTGTGTGGCACCAATGATAGAAATTGTTTTGGATTAAATCAATATGTGAATTTTATGCTAAGACTTTCACTACAAGAATTTTCTCGGACAGCTACGGAATATTGCGTAGCAATTCCGTTGCTGTACTCTAGCAAAGTAGTCATAACTACGGAAATGCCGCGGAACAGCTACAACACGGTGCGTAGCGTAATTCAGGTCGCTAATTCACTACCGATTTATTCCGTAGCTATTCCAAAGCTAATTAAAAAATAGTTGTAGCAAATCCGTGGCAATACTGTAGCAAAATAATTGCTCACTTTAAAGTAAGTATAGTATTTTTTCCGTAGCTATCCAGCTAGAAATATTCGGTAGCTGATCCGTAGCCATTTTTTCCGAATCTGTAGCAAAGTTGCATCTATTTCCTAGCTGATGGGTGAAAGATAACCATATCATCCCTAGCAATTTTGAAGTTATTCAGTAGTTGTTTTTCCTAGGTGTTCTCTAGCTATTCCCTAGCTGTGTTGCGAAACAATTCTGTAGCAATTCGGTAGCAGTTTGGTACCTGTTTCCTAATTGTTCGCATCGCATTTTGTAGCAATTCAGTAACAGTTGGGTACCTTTTTTCCTAGCTGTTCTCTACCTATTTTGTGGCATTATTGGATGGCTATTCTGTAGCAATTCCATAACTACATTGGAATTCTATATTTATTCTTCTAAAGCTATTATTGTATAGCAATTATATTTTATTTTTCTCTGGATTTAATAGCTAAATTACATTACTAACATACTTAATTTTTATATCATCGAAATGCATATTTATAATAACCTCCATATAGATTGTTTCAAAGAAAGAACACAAGCTAAAAAATATATCAAGCAAAATAATAATGTCATAATTTTTATATTAGCTAGCCACTTCTCAATAATGTTATAAATTCTGGTCTAAGTCTACTTCAAAACAAGTCTTCATTACCATTTCCAGAAGACAAACACCTAATCCACAATCCAGAAGTGCTGAATTTGGATGTTCTCCACATCACGCTTCAAATTGCAACAAACAACATGCACCAAACTTTAATTACAAGCAAAAGATTTAGATCAAAAACACAGCAAAAAAAACAAATCCCAAGGACATGAGATCTACACAGTGGAGAGAGAAGAGAAAACCCTCTACTCAATATGAAAGGAAATTGAGAAATTCAGCAACCCTTGAAGAAAGAGAGAAAGAATAACACCAAAAGAATAAAACTCTTATCGTTTAGTGCTACCAAACCCTTCATAAACTAAAGGGTACCGAAGTATTCACCCTTCTTTAAATCAAACTCTCTAAATAATTTCCACCGCTAATATTAATACTAATAAGGATTCCTTCCTAACGCTGTAATACAAATACTAATAATAGCAGCCAACGTAAAGAGCACGCAAATGTGAAGAGATATTAGGCCAAGCACCATTTATCTTCCAAATTAATGTTGACTTTGCTTTGTAGCATGGATCTCATATGAAAGAAAGCACAGTATGTAACACCATAACACCAATTTTTTGTTCTTTCTTGTGCCATTCACATCAAAAGCTTAAAAGGAAAAAAAAAATAAGGCCTCATTTCTTGTTAGAACTGTCATTGGTGACCTATACAAAAGAGGACCGTTTACCAGAAGTATCTTACGATACTGAACTACATATATATACTACCAAAAAGAAAGATGAAGATCTAGATTCTAGGATCCCAGGACTCTAAATTGACATAAATGATATTGATAATCCACAGGTAGGAATCAGGATCAAAAGTAGGAATCAGGATCAAAAGTAGGAATCAAGATATCCATAAGAGTGCCTCCGATTGTACTGTAGCAGGCTTGCATATGAAAGGAAACAGAGAAAGTGAGTTAAAAACAACAACAACAACAACAACAATCAATTGCACAAGTTTTTTTTGAGCAGCCAAAGTATAAGTTATACTTCAGCAACCAAACCCAAAAATCATTAGAGTTGAAAGCAAATTTTCCCACCAGAAACCCCAACCAACCGCACAAAACCCAGAGAAAAATTAATAACAACAGTAACATCAGCCCCAAAACTACGTCTATCAAAAACAGAGATCTGAAATTTTAATGACAGTATAAGCAAACTTGCAGAAAAAAAAATAGTAAAGAAAACCATTTAGATCCTGCTCAATAACCAGGAAGAGCTGGTGAGATTCCCCATTACCCCACAACCAGGAAACAACCAAAATTAAAGATCTTTGACCCCTAAAAAATTCAAAACCCCATGACCTAATATTGCTCAAAACTTCAACTCAGCACAACAGTGACCCCTTTAACACACAAATCTCTCTCAATCCCAAGAAAACCCTTTTGAATAGAACTGATAAAAATTGTCAAGAAAACCCTTTTGAATAGAACTGATAAACACATGTTATGTTGTTACGATGATGGGAAAAATGAAGAATTCAATCGTTGCTTTTGCTGAAATGTAATTTTTAATCGTAATTGTTATAATTGTGCGTTGATTAAACATGAAAATATAATTAAATATTCTGCTTATTGTACCATAATGTACGTTAGTTATGTCAATTCTTTATATAAGAATAAGGATAAGGATAAATCGTAAGAGTGTATCACATACCCTCCATTTCCTTTCCCTCACATAAAATATACTCAAAAACATAGCCTAAGTGAACTGGAAAGATCAACAAGACTGCATTGCTTCAAAAAGAAGGATAAACTTTTTATTTTCCAGTGGTATATGTCTCAATTTTAACAGACAGACAGTCCTTGATAATTCAATGAAAAGATGTTCTCAATGTATTTTCAGGTTCCCATTACTATAAATTATAAAATTGGTTAATGCTCTGATATGATCAATACTGCAGTTCCTTGAGTTTCAAGGTTCTATAAAAGAAAAGAAGGGGGACAACAGACTTACGATTCTTCCAAATCGATCACTTTGATTGCGACTTCTTTGTTGAGTTCCTTGTCAAACCTGGAAAGAAGAGAGTGCAATAAAGTGATGAATAACTCACTGTTCATGTCAAACTTAAGACCTATTAAATGTTAATAAAAGATGATTGGAGAACAATAACTAGTCCTTTAGATCGGGAAATTTATTTAATGTTATTCACGATGATGACTGACAAAAACACAGAAATAACTTCTTGGGAGTTTCTCAGATGCATTATTTTTATCCTAAAATATTATATACTATAAAATATTGCTAACTTGCTAAAGTTGATATTGTCTTCCATCCATGCTAGTAAAATTCTATTTAGAGATGATAACTAAGCAGTAGCTTAAATAACTACTAGGGCTTTAATTTGAAAAGGATAAGAAATTGCAATGATCATGACTTACAAATCCTTGTTCCAAATATGATTATGTCCATAATAATTAGTTAATTAAACAGAATTATTAATTAATGCCTATAGAAATTAGAACACTGGTACAATGTACAAGTATTCTTTGAGGGAGCAAGTTAATGGTCCAGGATTCAAGGTTGGAAAAATAAGCCAATAGACTTATATATACGCAAGCAACGAAGTCCATCCTCTATCGCAATGATTCACGGTAAATACTAGAAACAACCGACAATCAAATATATAGTGATTGGAACTTGGAAGATTTAGTTTAATTTATGCATCAAGGACACCTAACTGTTAACAAAACATAGAAAATGTCAATCAGTTCAATCTTTATGCTTAATTTTCTAAATTCCGGAGAAAGAATGCAAACTAATCCTTGACGAGACTGCAATGAAAACAAACATTTTTTGTTCTATGAAATACTAACATGATATTGTCATTGCAGAACCTATGAACACAATGCACCTCACCATGATCATGAGGTATGACACAGTAATGAAGGAAAGTTTTAATATCGGATAGATTTCAAGAATCATGATTCATATAATGGATTTGAAATTAGAACAGTGCATCATCCGAATGTTCAAAGCATGGACCATAAAATCCTCTCATGGTCAACTATACTAGTTATGCATTATAAACAATACATTGCAGCTCTCTACCATTTCCTCTCATTTAGCTACTCTATCAATGATGCACTTTCTGTATTTCCCACTGTAGTTCTGATTTATTTTTCTCATGCTAAATAAGACATCTGGAAGAAATTCGTTCTTTTTTGGAATTCATCAGTTCAACTATACTAGTTATGCATTAAGTACAAACCACACTATTACAATACCTTGAAATCCTGAGCAATTTCAGGAACCAACCTCTGGAAAGCTTCCTGATGAGCAACTCACTACTCTTCTGGTATTTCCTAATCTCACTGTTTATAGTACAAAACAACCAATCAAATACAAGCCCCAAAAATAAATGAACACCAAGTAACTAGCAATTGTAAAGTTAAATTGCAAGACTCACCGAAGAGCAAACTTCCAGAACGATAACGGTAAGGCTTCTTCACTCCATTAGTGGTAGGTGCAGATTTACTTGCAAACTGAAAGCAAAAGAAACATAACAAACAGTTACTCCAAATATTCAAATACAGAAACACTCATTAACTGAACTAACCAAAAAATTAAAACAAAAAAGAAGAATTTGAAAAGAAAGCAAAAAACGAAAAATAAGAATTACACATAACTGAACCCAAACAAATACTCAAAAATAAAAAACAAAACACAGCTTCAACCAAAACATATATTTCATCGCATATTAGGTGGATATGATTTTGGTTAATGAAACTCACAACTGATGTTAATGTCTCTCTATCCATTATGGTTCCTAATGGGTTTGATGGGTTGGTAATAAGCAAACCCTTTATTCTGAGGTTATCCGATTTGGCCTTTTCAAATGCAGACTCTTTAAAGTGCATAAAAACACACATCAAAGAAGAAACAAAACAAAACAAAAATTGCATGCATACCTTCGAAGCAGAAGCAAAAGAAGTAGAAGCTTACCTTCGAATAGAGGAAGAGAGTGAAAGCAAACCCAATCCGTCACCGAGATAGGGAAGGAAGGAAGTTAGGGAATTAGGGATTTTGTGAAATTGAAGCAAGGAAGGAGGGAAGGACGAGGGAGAGGCCGTGAAGGAGGGAGGCGATGGTGAAGTTAGGGATTTAGGGATTTAGGCGGTGGTGAGGGAGAGGGGAAGAGAGAAGGGAAGGCGGCGGAGGTGGTAAGGAGGGAGAACGTGAGGGAGAACGTGAAGGGAGAAGGGAAGGCGGCAGAGGCGGTAAGGATGGAGGCGAAGGGAACAAAACGAAGGGAAAAGAGAGAGAAAAGAGAAGGAAAAGGAACAGTGGAGAAAAGAGTTGAAAAAAAAAGAAGGAAAAGGAAATAGTGGAGAAAGGAGTTGAAAGAGTTGGGAAAAAAAAAGAAGGAAAAGGAAAAGGTAACGGCGGGAGCAAAGGAAGTGGCAGCGGGAGGGGTGAAAATTTCGCGGGTGCCAAAAAAAATTCATCAGCTACGGAATATTTCCTAGCAAACTAATCTGCTACGGAATTTTATATTGTTACCAATATTCCCTAGTTAAAGCGTAGTTGTTCCATAGTTGTTTTTCCTATAATAAGTGTATTTTATAGTATTGAAAACTAACTACGGAAATTAATTTCGTATCTAATCTATAGCTAATTTGCTATGAAATTTCTAGGAAAGAATTTCGTAGCAAAATTCCGTAGCTGTCCGAGATAATTCTTGTAGTGTTTTTATATATAGAGTTAAATCAATGATAGAAATTGTTTTGGATTAAATCAATATGTGAATTTTATGCTAAGACTTTTTATATATAGAGTTAAAAAGGAAATATAAAAGTGACTACTTTGTAAATGTATGTCTTAATGTTTTAGTTGTTTACTAAATTGTTGTCTTACTGGTGCTTGTATGATAATTGTGGAATGTCTTGTAAAAGTGATTTTTGAGTTTGTATTGTATACTGTCCAAATTTGATAAATTGATTTAAGTAATTATAAAAATGATTTTTATGTATGTGTGTATGTTTGGGTATGGTAACCATATTGTTTGAATTTAGTAAATAAGAAGTGGGTTGTGTTTTGATATAAAAATATAATGTTAAGAGTTTTAGGCAAGTTATAGTATTTCATTAGATAAATAAATGTATGCTATGAATATTGTTGTCTAATTGATACGATACTTCTCTAAATAATCTATACGTAACTATTTTTATAAGTTATAAGTGTTTTTGAGTTATAATTCTTAGTTATTTGAAAATAGAGGTTAGAACTTTAATTTGATGAAAATTGTGAGTAAGTGCAATTTGCTTGAGTGGTTGTCCAGATTTATTTTATATTGACCTTAGTAGTATGTCTATAAGATTTAAGGTGAATTGAAATAATTTAAGTGCTGCCCATAATTGATTACATGTGGAAAAATATTATTTTCTTAAGCTTAATTTCATTTTTAGAATTTGGATGTGAATCTTTTAGTAGGAAATTGAAAAGAATGAATTTTTGGGTAACTGTGAAGTAATGCAACTTTATTCGTGCGGCTGTCCAGAGAAGATTTTTATATAGTTGCATGATATTTAAAATAGAACTTGTTTTGACTTGATAAGTGAATGAGTTCATAATTTAGAATGATTGTTGATGTGTTAAATGTTTGTATTGATTTTAAAAATGTGTTTCTTGGCTGTCCAAATGATTAAAAAGGTTGTATCAAGTTTAAGTTATTTGTTTTAAATGGCTTATGTTAATCCTTGAGTGGCAGTTGTTGTTGATTTTGAGTTAATAATCTCTTTTGATTTAATAATTAGTTCTAAAAATTTCCATTGACGTTTTAAAGGTTTTGATTTTGTAAAGTATGATTTATTTTAAGTATTGGAAATTTTGGTTTAAGTCTTTTGGATTTCCTAAAAGTGATGAAGAAAATTGTTGTTAAGGATATGTATCTTGTGGTTTGCCTAATTCGAGCTGAGTAGTTATTTATTGAATTATTTGTAAATATTATTTGGTAAAGGCTTTCAAATTGTTCAGATTTGGGGTGACGTGACTTCAAAGCAAGAGGACACTAATTTTGTAGCTTCAACTCAAGGTGAGAGAGAAGCCTTCTTAAGACATAGTGGCATGTAGGGTAATATTAGGACGTTCCGTATCATCTCAAAGATCGGAACTAGGAATCTATCGGTCGAGTAGTAAAACGGCAATTGAGTGTGTATCCTGCCGTTTATACGAAAAACACGATTCCTCGATATTTATTGTATGTCGGTTGCTAATTGCTTATGCTATGTTGTATATTTTTGTATTGTATATTATATTTTGGAAATAATGGTTCATCTTATGGAAAGAAAATTAATGTTCGGTGGTTCCTATGAAAAGAGTTCTTTGTGTTTTTTGATTGGTCGTTCCATGAGAAGGATTTGGCATATCTTGGAAATACTATTATGAAAATATAAGAATGATTAAAGAATAATGTCGAATTGCGAAAGCGATAGTAGTGTACAGTGATGGTGCAAGCGGCACAAAATAACTTTGCTAAATATCCCCTTTAAGTGACTGGCCACGTGGATGACTGTGCCGTGGTCTAAGTCTTGTGGAATCCACTGTACTGTAGAAGGTTGTTTGAGGTTTCCCTTAGAGGTCGAGGCCCGTTAGAAGCGAGGCTTAGAATGGGTCAACCAAAAACTTAGGTTTAAGAAGAGACTTAAAAGACTTAAAAGATTTAAAAGACTTAAAAGACTTAGGAACCCCTCTCCAAAACCTACGCGTTGAGAGTGAAGTAGTGGGGAGGAAAGGTACCGAATACTTGGAGGCCGGTGTACTTTCAAGTGGTGATTGCGATAGGGGAGGGCAAGGACGGTGAACGTCAAGAAGCCTCGAGTGCTTCTCTAGGCGGGACAAGACTACAAGGACTTGTCTTTCGGTTGTAGGCAATGTCGTAGTGAGGAACTGCACGATCAACTAGAGATAGCGCTGTCGCCCCCTTGAGCAAGTCTTGGATGGTGAGAGGGAACCCGAATGGGGCTAGATGTCGCTGTATTTTGGAAACTGTATTGATGAAATGATTTTACTTCGGTTGTTGGATACTTGTTGGTGCGTACCCTTCGACATCGATACCAGCATGGTTAGGGTTCCTGTGCGTCCCATCTGCTTTCCGAACTAGGATGTGGTTGGAATGATGGAGGAGATGTAACGTGTGTGCTACCAAACCCTTGAGCTTCGGTGGTGGTACCCCTTCACGAATTTCCGGTGGTTACGATAATAAAACTTAGAACTTAAAGATAATTAATTATAACAGTTATGAGGTATACCCTTTTTGGAAAGGACTTTATGGTATTAAATGGAATAAGGTAATGATAATAATGATGTACGCTATGATATGCTTGCATGATCTTAATATTCCCCTATTGTAAGCCCGCGCCGTCGACGATCATATCGTTCGGAAGTGCTTACTCTCTCTATTTCCCTTTCCTGTGGACATTGGGGAACAATTTTCACAGATGACAGATCATGTACTATCTCGAGTAGCGGTTGCTCAAGTCGAAAGAGGATCACGAGACGACGTACATTCGAGGAGGAAGCAGAAGCAGCAATCAAAGAATGTTCCAGACAATTGCGGTGGAGGAAATTGATGAAGACTAATAGTCTAGGATAGTTTTTGTTTTGTATTCCATCTTTGGATGGGTAGGACATGATTACTCTATCCCGAATGTAACAATATGGATTATTTTAAATGAAATAAAAGAAGTTTCTTTGTTATATATCATGTTCATAAAGTAATTAAACTATTTTTCCGCAAGTTAACCATCGACTAAATATGACATTGAGAAAATGATTTTTGGAAATGTGTTGGATGTTAACATCTCTTTTTGGGAATAGAATTTTATGACGCAAGTCTAAATACCAAAACATTTTTGTAAACCAAATGAATTAAATTGTATTTATGAAAATCTTTTTGTAAAAGAATTAAACCGAATTGACTTAGATAATGTTAAAAAAAATGGCGCAAATTTTTAGTGAAAATTCTATGTCCAAATTGGGGTGTTACACGTTTATGCTAAGTGAACCGAGGGAAGTGCCCTTAGAGAACTCCTTTGACAAGGCTTAGATCCGTATCAGGTCGGTAGACCCTACACATACACATATGGTTGTATAATACATTATTATTCTATACTTGTGCAATGTCTTATCTTTATAATTGCCCTTGTTAAATTTATGCCTTAGAGTGCTTGATTATATGTATGTGCTTAGTTAAGTCTTATTATTATTTTCTAATGTTTTCTCTAATCTAAATTTGAGTTACTCACCCTTTACATGTTGACATTTTAGGTACGCATAGCAAGGATCCACCGACTGTTCCCTCTGCCGAGGACCCCTACACTCCTCATGATGGAGTGTAGTTGCATTTCATGCATTGGACTTTCCTCCCCATATAGTTGCTTATTTTGATGCTCACTCTCTTTCTATCATTTTGATGTACATATTATGATTATGACTTGTAAAGGTTGTGAGGGTGGTTAATAACCCGCCTTTTTGATGTAAATGTAGTGTCTAATATCACAACCTCTTTTGGGATTGTATGGTGACTTTTATGGACTTGTGAAACAAATGCTTTTATGATGATGTTTATAACTTATGCTAGTGAGCATAAGTGATGAAGTAATATGAAATTATGCAATTCTGGATTCTGACAGGTTATACGTATATATATTAGTATTGGGAAAAGTCCGAATTACATATGAAACCTTGCAAAAAAATTTCTTAAATTTTCTAAGTGCATTAAAATTTATTAAGATAAAAATTAGGGATGTTACATACTTTGAGTCTAGTATTAGGGAAAGGGTTTATTTATAGTAATAGAATTATAATTGGGTGTATTGATTGGTTTGTTAGGTTGATGGGTAAGAGGGTAGAGTTTAGCTAGAAAATTCTAAGTTTCAATGATGTGTTATTTATGTATGATATATTAATTGATTTTATAAATTGTTAAAGTAGGAAGTGAAGAACCCTAGGAAAGTGACTTAAATTACAGTCCCTGAGACATACCTGAGTATGTCGACTGATTATTGATTGATATTGTTTGTACGGTTATTATTATTAAAGTGTATATAGGTAAATTGTAAATGACATTCATATAGTTATGCATTAAATAGGGCCAAGTATTTCTCAATTGAGTTTAAACCAATTAAATGACATTTTTATAAAGAACAAAGAGGGCCTTAAATTCAATTGAGAAACACTTGAGATATAGGATCATGCATGGTGTAAAGGTGGACGTTAGGAGTGGGGGAAAAACACACGTCGTTTTACGATTGATGAGGGCAAGAGTATATTACTGGAATTATCATGGAGAACTTTGATCCTGCAAAGGACACGGGTTTGCTTCCCGTGTTGGGGGTTGGTTCTATGCAAACCATGGTAATTCTAATACTTTGCCTCGTTTTGGCCAGTCGAGGGTGATTTCTGCTAAAGCCCGATTTGGACAAATCAACCCAAATCGCACGAGGGACCTTCCGGCGTGGAGGTGAAGTATCCAACTAGGGGTTGAGAAATTCTTACTCCTGGTCGGTTTTTCCCCAGAGTGGAGGGGGGTTGTGAGGCGGTTTGTTGTTATTGAAAAAAGTGTTAAAGGTGTTAAAAGTTAAATTGAAAAGTTATTACTTGTGCATTGTATGAGGGACCTTCCGTAGTGGAGGTGAAGTACAGTACATGATTGTTATAGTTATTACTTGTGCATTGTATGAGGGACCTTCCGCAGTGGAGGTGAAGTACAATGTACATGATTGTTATTGTTAAAGTGTATAAAGTGTATAGAGTTAAAGTGTGAAAGTGAAAGGGAAAGTGTGAATGCATTGTTATAGGTGTTTTAATTCATTGAATCCGATCAAAGTGTTAAAGTGAATATAATGAAATGAAATGTTTAATATCGGATTCGAGAATTAAATCACCAAGTGGGACGTTAGCAGGGCATAACCATGTGATTGCGCATTAAAGTATTATATTAAAGTATTATACCCTATATAGATATATAGTTATTGAATTGAGCAGTGTTGTGATGCTTCATTGGTTAAGTGAATGGTAAATTGTATAATTGTTGTTGTTTGTGTGTGAATATGCCTATTTATGATTTATTACTGTTTTTAAACGTTTTCTTTGATCTAGATTTCAAAGTACTCACCCTTACAGTGGACATATTAGGTACACCAAGGAACCAGGCACGAAAGGATCAAGGCCGAGAACGGTATACTCATAGTAGAGAGTATATTGGTATGAGTGACCCAGGGGTCACGAAGTTCGAGCAACCATTCATAGGTTTATTTTGTAATAAAAATAGATTTTTGTAAATGTAATTGTAATTAATGGTTTTATTTTGTTTAAGCATTTTGTTAAATTGTAGATTTATATGTATGTCCTTTATTTTTGTTAAGTTTTAAAGTATGTTATAGAACTATTTATTTTGAATTGAAAGTTTTAATTTTATTGGATTGAAAACTATTCTGGACTGACAGGTGTAAATTCTATTTGGGAGAAAGTCCGATTTACAAAGGAAACTCTGTCAAAATTTTTATAAACCCCGAATATTTTCTCTAATAAATGATAATTAAAAGTATTTTCTTAAAGTATAAAATGTAGGATGTTACACAAGGAAATTCCACTGGTGAAGGTTATCTGGAGCAGGAACAACGTGGAAGAGGCTACATGGGGGCTAGAGGACAAAATGAAGGAGTCTCACCCACATTTGTTCATCCCGAACTGAATTTCGGGAACGAAATTCCGGTAAGTGGGAGAGGATTGTAACATCTTGAAGTTAGTTTCCAATTTAATTAGAATAATTCTAAGTGAAACTAAAGGAAATTATAAGAATAAGTTAGGGTTTAGTGAGGGAAAAACATAGCCAAAATGAGTATAGGAGTTGAGAAGTATACCATAGAGTTAGAAGCCATCGGTACATAAAAATCTGTTGATGTAATCGATTATCGTGTGGTGATAATCGATTACAATCATTTTGTTAAGCAATTAGGAAGCCTTAGTAAAGAGGGAGAGAGTTCAAGTATAGTGGATGGCACCTCGGTCCGACCTAGATCATTTTAACCAACCAACGAGCGACGTTCAGGGTCTCAGACCCCATCTTATCCAACGTAGGCCGAACAGCGAATACCAGATTGTTAGGCTACCCTGTAAACTTGAGACAAGCTCGAATCACCTTACCGAGCTAGGAGGACTTATGAAACGGACCTACTTCCAAACTGACCAATTAGTACCGAGCTCATGAGAACCGACCAGTTAGCACCGAGCTCATGAGAACCGACCTCGTTTCGTTTTACACCCCTTGGCAGTGGCCAGCCGACCACATCGAGCCGCTTCGCGTTGGAAGATCATACGCACATACCACAGCAAGTCGACCACATCAAGTCGACCACAGCAAGTCGCCTTGTATCAACCGATTATAAGTTCGGCCTCTTATCGGCCATCGAGAGGCTACACCAACCTCGCACCGACGCTAAGGCATCTCGGCCTCCACGTGCCGCAACCTCTCGTCTTATCTATCTCATTTCGAGTGGGTGCCTCCAAGGATCCCAGCACCGAGGTCCTAACGGCCAACATGACTTCGCCATTGAATATGGAGAACAGGGTTTTAGGAAGCTGGCTCTCACAGGCTATTTCGTGCCCAGGCACACTATACCTCCCGCCAGGCGCGTTGGTCGGCTTTGTGGTGCGAAAGTACACCTCATCTGGGGGTAAATCAGGAAATTCCACCCTTGGCACTCATTATAAGCCATACATTTATTTCCTCGTACAACAAAAACAAAGCAAGACACAACAACACCAGACATTACGCATTCTTCTTCTCCCTCTCATCGCAAGCCCTAAGAAACCAAGAGTGAACCACCAACATCATCAACTCCGTTTATTATCATTATCATCATCATCATCAAGCTTCTTCCTTCTCTTTATTTTGGGTGGTGACCCTATCTCCTTCAAGCTTCATCACCATCTCTCTCTTGTTTCTCTCTCTTCGTAGCTAGCAAGTGTCCAGGTAAGCTTGATCAAGTTTCTTCCTTCCTTTCCTTCATCCTCAAGAATTCCATCATTTTCGTTTCTAATCTTGCTTTCTCTTTAGATTAATAAGGTGTTATGGCTCATTTTCTCTCTTGAGTTTCTCTCTCTATTCTAAGGAAAGGTGGTGGACTCCTCCACACCATCTTATTGTTGCTTCCCGTCATTCTCCGACTCATCTATTAACTACTCTTCTTCATCGCCACACTCGGATCATACGGCTCCGATTTTTAAAGCTAGGGTTTGGTATTTTCTCTCTCTCTACACGGTTGAGGTAACAGGGGTGTTACCTTAGCTTAGGAAATGTATTTCTAGGTAGTGTATAGTGATGATTAAGAGTGGGTGCATTTGTATGTTAACGAACCTTAGGGTAACCAGTAATAATAAAGAATAATAATTTAAGGAAAAGAATAGAAAGCCTTCCCTTGATAAATTATGTTCTAATTGCATGATGTGATTATTAGTATTTGATATTTGATATTTTCTTAGTAATGTGTATATGTGAGTGAATGCATTAATTGCTGATGTTTGAGTATGTTGTATATGAAAGGAGTAAAATGAAAGAAAAGAAACGATATTAATTTGTTAAATAAAAAGGGATTGAAATTAAGTTATTAAAAGTAAAAGAAGGCATGAGAATGATTAGATGGATTAAAGTAAAGGAAGTAAACATGATAAAAGAGTAAAGAATTGAGTATGCGAATGCCAGGCCAAGTAAGTACGCCCCGTTGGGTGCATTGGTTGCGTAAGCCGCACGATTTAATGGCGTGTGCAGCGGTAAGACGTCCAACTCATGGAGTTGTACGCAGTGGTGGGTTCGCAGTACTCTGTTAAGACATGCAGATATGGTCTACAGATGCCAGGCCATGTAAGTACGCCCCGTTGGGTGCATTGGTTGCGTAAGCCACACGATTTAATGGCGTGTGCAGCGATAACGCCCAACTCATGGAGTTGTACGCAGTGGTGGGTCCGTGGTAACCTAATTATGGTTTTGCGGATGTCAGGCCAAGTAAGTACGCCCCGTTGGGTGCAATGGTTGCGTAAGCCGCACGATTTAATGGCGTGCGCAACGGTAAGACGCCCAACTCATAGAGTTGTGTGCAGTGGTGAGTTCGCAAAGACCATAAGAGTAAAAGATACGAAGCACAAAGAATGGAAATGAAAAAGAATGAAAAGAAAAGAAAAGAGTCGAAAAATTAAGGGGAAGAAGAATGAATGAAAATGAATAAATGAATAAACCTTGAACAAAGTAAGACCACAATGCTAAAACGGGAATAAAATGATAAGTGTTTGTGTTTGAAATAAATTGGATTGTATTGTCTGATATTTATGTGATTAACTGCTTATTTGTCTATGACTTAGTTATTATTATGCCTACTTAGATTTCATTTGCTAAGTTATGTGTAATACTCACCTCTTAACTGTTTTTACACAGGTTCAGAGATTGAGTTAGCACAACCCCCGGCCGAGCAGGAGTGCTCTCCCTCACAGGGAGAGTAGTTCGTAGTAGTCTGTTTGTTTTGATTGGGTCTTGGGCCGGTTTGAGTCTCAGTTATGTTTATGGGCATTTTGTGAAACTTTTACGTGTATATTTTGATGTAGATATTATGCAGGGCCGGCCTAGACCATGTCTTGCGGGTTTGGGGTTATTTTGGGAGATAGACTTACTTTCACATACTTGCTATATTTATCTGCTGATGCATCGACAAGGTGTATGTTGTGACCTCATCATGTGGCATGATATGGTCAGATATTGATTTGGGTCCAATATATGATATTTTGACATGAATTAGATTCCCTTTTACTAAGGATTTGGTTTGTTTTTCTTGCAAACTTAGGACTTTTAGTATAGTTTTAGGAATTTTCAGTAGATTAGGATCCTTTGAACGTTTTGATCCATTTTGGGTATGTTTCAGGTACTTTTGGAGCTTAATTGAAGGAAATAATTATGGAACTGGAAAGAGGACGAAAGGACCATGAAAATGGCGCAAAAACGGAGCGAAACAGAGCCGGATCAGGGTCCACACACCCAGGCGCGCAACCCACGAGACAACACCAGAACAGAGCCTGGCGCGCCCAGGCGTGGAGGCTGGGGCGCCCAGGCGTGGAGGCTGGGGCGCCCAGGCGCGCGCCCCCCGTATTGGGCCTGTTTTGCTGATTTCTGATGGGGATTCTCTTCGGTTTTGTAAATATATATTTAAACTAGGATTAGAAACTAGGTTAGCAGCTTTTTAGAGAGGGAGATTACATGATTTTGGAGAGCTTTAGAGGAGGAGAAGATCGGAGATTGGAAGATTGAAGATCTCTTCACGGTAATCCTAATTGTCTATGATTATGGATTACTCTTCTATTGTTTATGTTCTTATTTTCTCAATGTGTAACTAAAACCCTCGTGTTAGGAATTGGTGGATTTGTATGGATCAGTTTATTGATTTAATGAAATGATGTTTTTCCGTTTCTAAATCAAGTGTTTGATTGTATTTTCACTGTTATGCATGGAAGTAGCTAATCTATGTTTTGGATCTCTAATTCTTCAATTGGGAGATTAAGTATTAAAATAGGTCTTCAATTAAACAATATAATTATTCAACTCGTAGGGATACTTTTGGGTAATTATATAACTTTTCATAAATTCCTCTATTTTTAATAAAGGTTATTCAATGGTTTAATCACTTAAGGGATTAAGGGTTATCAAATTGAATAATAAACAGTAATTGCACAAGAGGGATCTAGTAATTACTACCTTAGGAATTTGTTCTTGATTTAGGGAAAAACAGAGATTCATGCTTAATAAACAACGCCTACAATGAAACCACGTTCCTAACTCGTTTTCTTAAATTGCTCACAACTTTTATTTAATTTCTGTTTTTATTTTATTTAAATTTAATCTTAATTAATTATTTGCAAACCTATAGATTTCACTTTTAACTACTTTTTGGTGGAAACTAATTGAACAATTTGCAATACCCGTGGGACGATAACTGGTCTTACTGACTGTATTACTTGATGACCCGGTACACTTGCCGGTAATCCAACAGATATGATGTGATATGATATGGTATGACTGGTGATTGTCTGGTATTATTTGGAATATTATTGACAGGTTAAAACAGGGAAGAGATAAATTTTGGAATGTCCATAAAATAGAGGAAACTCCGCCGAATTTTTCGAAGAATTTTATAAAAAGTTTATGTCTTAAAAAGAAATTTTCAAGTTGTTAATTTTGTTTAAGGGTCTAATTAGAGTTTAAAAGTTAGGATGTCACAGGGTCAAACACAACGAGCGGCGAAAGGGGTCAACCACACTGAGGGATGGAGGAGGTCAAGTTAGGGAGAGGAAGAGGAGATTTGAGACTTTAGAGTGTTGTAGAATTAGAATGAGAGAATAAGAGAAGACAATAGAAAAAAATGGCTTTCACTTATCCATGTGAATGCATCGTTTGAGGAAAAAAATTTGTGATCAGGCGAACCCACATGGTGGGTACGTACCTGGCCATACTCATTCACGTACCCGGTCATACCCATTCAAGTACCCAATTTTTTTATTTTTTTTTTGTTTGGATACATACCCGGTACACACACTAGAGCTAAATAAAAATACATATACTTTCTTACCAAAAAAAATACATATACTTTAAAGGCTAGCACAAAACAAAACATAACCTTAATCTATTTCTTCCTTTAACCACATATATCAACATATTCTTATCTTTTATTCTTATCTTTCTTCTATCTCATTTTTTACACTTTGTTTATAATGAGAGATTTTAAAAAGAAAGATTTTGGGAAGAGAGAGAATGTGAAGAAAAATAAATTTTCTCTTATTTAGTTGAGAAAAGAAAAAAGAAAGAAAGAAAATTTCGTAAGACCCACATAAAATTATTTTTTCTCCCTAGATAAAGTGATTGTGGAAAGAAAACTATAAAGTGAAATATCAATGAAAAATCTACTCACTTTTTTTCTCTTGTGAAACAATATAAAAATTTATCAATTTTCTCATTAGGGTTGGAAACGAGTCGAGTCAAGTTGAACTTTAACTCAACTCGGCTCGACTCGATAAGGAAAAGCTCAAGTTGAGTTCAATTCGAACTATTTTTTCAGCTCAAACTTGATTCGATTAAAGTTCGCGAGTTTTCGAGCAGGTTAACGAGTTCAAATGTATACAGCTCATGAACTCGAATAATGATTGTTGATACATATATACATACATTTATATACATGTCATATGTGTGGGAATAAATAAAGATAAAAAGACATTTAAATCACATTTTATAATTTTTTTTTCATTTTTAATATATGTTATATTTATATATTAATGTAAAAAGTATTTATATATATACTCCCTCTGGTCCTATTTTTAGGGCATATTCTATAAGAAAAAATCCTGATCCTTAATATAAGTCACTTTGTACTTTTCTAGGAAACATATATATTTTTTTTACCAAAACTACCCCTAATAAAATAATGTTATCATTTAATAAAAGCAATTACTCTGTCCCAATTTCATACGTCTCATTTTGACTACCCACTTATACTCCACGGTACATAAATGTTGCCTATACATTGACCAATGAAAACTTTTCCTCTGACCAAGTACTCACCCATATTAAGAATTTATCTTTCTCTCTCGTTGGCAGCCATAGAATTTATCTTTCTCTCTCATTGGTTATACTGTATTTAATTGTTCACTTTAGAGACTTTGGACAATGAATAGATTTTTTGCCAATATATATAAGCAGGGGTAAAAATGTAAATGTAATAGCTTTTTTTCGTGAAATCAAGAAAAAACCACTTTTAACTATATTCCTTGGTCCGGGCAATACGGTTAAGTATGCCCTATATAGGACCGGAGGGAGTAACAATTATAAAATATTTTTCATATGATATATTTAATCGAGTAAGCTCATGAACCTAATGAGTCGAACTATAGTTGGCTCAAGTTCAGCTCGTTTGTTTAACGAGCTCAATTTCCAGCTCAAGTTCAGTTCGTGTGGTTCATGAACTAAGTCCATTGAGCTAATTAACGAATCGAGTTTCGAATGACTTTTAAGTAATTCAGCTCATTTCCAGCCCTATTTCTCATCATCCACTTTTTCTATGTAATTTCTGTAACATTCCTAATTTAATTCCGAGTATAGGTAATACAGTAATAAGCTTAGGGTGAAGAAAGTGGTAATACTAAGTTAAAACTAGTGAATTAAAGGAGTGGTTTTAGAATTAAAAACATAGGAATTTAGGAAATTATAAATAAAAGATTTACAACTTAAAACACAAATTCCACCGTTGGATGTGAAGATAATGGTCTTAGGGAGCTTACCTCCAAATTTGAGCAAGATCCAATGAAGACATTTTGAAATGCCAAGAAAAGAAAATAAATGAAAAACTGGTTGAACTACTCGATTAATATATGGAATAATCGAGTAGTGTATGACTAATCGAGCAGCAAGTGGCCTAATTGAGTAGTGAGTGCAGACAGAGAGCAAGGAAATCACGAACTACTCGATTAGCACCTGAACTAATCGAGTAGTCCAGGTCTGCAGCGAAAAAAAAATGTGTTCCAAGCCACACAATTGAGGCTTTTTTATGCAAGCCAATACTTTGTGGCCACATATCCATTCCCCTCCTGTAAGAAACCAAAGACATAAGGCAAAACAACAACAACATATCCTCATCTTTATATCGCCATCTTCTCCATTTTCTTCCAAGAGCAAGGCATCATCCTCATCATTTTCATCTCAAATCCTAGAATCAACAAAACCCAT
The DNA here is from genome assembly GCA_037953625.1 of Crotalaria pallida. Lineage (NCBI taxonomy): Eukaryota > Viridiplantae > Streptophyta > Magnoliopsida > Fabales > Fabaceae > Crotalaria > Crotalaria pallida. The sequence continues at coordinate 75,008,141 of CM075655.1, read as the reverse complement.
CATCATCAACCATTATTATTAACAAAATCATAACCAAGAACATGCTCAAAATCACCCTCCTCTCACCCCCACCAACTCGCCACTATCTCTCTCCCTCTCTTTCCTTGGATTTTCAAGCTTCATAGCTATGGAGAAATACATAAGTTCATGCCTCAACCCCTACACTTCATGCCTATCATCATCATCTCCCTTAGGTTTTCTTGAGCTCCATAGCTATGGAGAATCAAACACACATATTGGATATTGGCTTTACTAAGGTTTCAAGCTAAGGCTAGGAGGGTCAAATTCTAAGGGTCCAAGAACTAAGGAGCAAGTTCGGGATTTGAGGCTCTACCTCTCCCATTCAAGGTAAGAGGGTTGTATTACCTTTATTTAGGATGTGGTTTCTAGGATGATTATAGTGGTGGCTAAGATTTGAGAAGAATTTGTAGATAAATAATTATGATAATGAACCTTGGGGTATTTGATATGAATATTGAAAATGAGTTTATGTGATTATAAGTAGAAAAGGAATGGATGGCTAAATAGAAAATAAATGAGGAAGTAATTAAGAACAACAAAGTAGAGAACTCATAAGTAGATTAAGAGAGAAATAAGGAAAAACAATAGAAAGAGAATAATGATAAGTAAATAATGAAAAGAAAATGAATGTGGCCATGGAGGGCCTGAAATATTGATGCGCGGACTAATGATCCGTTTGGGTAACACCGTCCCATTAGGCGAAATGCACTGTTAGGTTGAAATGCCCCTAGGTGGAAATGCCCATTAGGTGGAAAGGCCCTTCAGGTGGAAATGCCCTTCAGGTGGAAATGCCCATTAGGTGGAAAAGTTCGTTAGGTGAAGGGTGTACCCACGGATCATTATGCGCAATTAAAAGGATTTAAAGATTTGTAGGATGAGGTTAATTGTGATTGAGTGTGTGCATGGATTGTGTTATTATGTTTGAATTAATTGTGATTGTGTGTGTGCATGGATTGTGATATTATGTATGAAAGTCCTAAAGGGTAGGTCCTAATGGGTGGGAAATTCCTGAGGGGTGGATAAATTCCTGTTGGGTGGAAATTCTTAATGGGTGGAAACTTCCTAGTCGGTATAAATGCCTGACATGTGCTATAGTCCTAATGGAAAAAAGAATAAAGGATAGATAGAAAGTGTGTACAAGGTACCCATGCGTAGGGTGAAGTACTCGAAAATAGAATGAATAGTAATAATTAGTGAATGGGGTCGAACAAGTAAAATCAGTGACATAGGACCAGAAAAAGAATAGGTCGTGAATAATATGCACTTAGATAGACATCGTGTACGAGAGACCCTTGCGTAGGGTGAAGTACTCGGAATAGGAAAAATAGTAACTATCGAAAAATGAGGTTAACTAGGTGTAGAAATGAGCTAGGACCAGGAAATAAATAAGTTATAATTAATATCATGAAATGAAGGTTAGATGATTAAAGAAAATAAGTACATTAGGCTTAGTTATTTACTATGACTTTTTAGAAATTATTTCCTAAATTATGTGTAATGCTACCCTTCTTGATATTTTTATTACAGGTGCAGAAGGAACTTACACAAGTCGTGGCCGAGCAGGAGTGTAATTAGTTAGGGGTTTTGACCACTTGTTGGGTCGGGGTTTGATTCGAAGAACTTTATGTATAATTATTCAATTTATATTTTCGGAAGCTAAGTAACTACAATAGCTGGTTTATATTTTTGGAGCTGATGTAATGAATGAACTGAAATTATATTTTGGCCCTGCTGACCTACTGTTGTTTAAACGAAGGTTTTTATGCAGGTTAAACAGGAAAGGCATATTTTGGGAATGTCTCTAAAACAAAGTAAACTTTATCCGATTTTACGAAGATTTTCATAAGTAATACAATTAACTAAGAGTTTTAAAAAGGAAATTTTCAAATAACCATATTTAATTGAGTAAATTCGTGTAATATTTAAGATAGGGTGTTACAATTTCTCTCTTATTTCTCTTTTTTCTTTTGTTTTCTTTTTTACAAGTTTAGTGTTAGTGTGTTAGTCCACAAAAAAAACTTAAGAGCATCGATCATATATTTCCTCCACGTCAGCTGGGGTCAATTGAATGGTCTGCAGCACTTCTCTGAAGAAGCCACTTCATGCGTTGACAGTTGGCATCATCTTATTGGCCACTCTCTTAAATGTACCGTACTGAAACAGCACCGTGTTCAGACGCTCGTACGGACAAACCTTTAAATAGTACTCCCACTAGAATTTAATTTTTGCAATTCATGTGCTATCAACTATCAAGTCTCAACCTCTCTCACATGTGACTATTTGTCCGAAAATAATTGGCAATCGACAACCTTGTTTGCTGTTCACCACTTGCAACAATGGCCATGTCCGAGTATCTGTCACCGGAAGCATGGGTTGTCGGTGTTTGCACCCACGTGTCATCACGATGCAAGATAGCACTGAGATCATGTGCCTCCAAAAGGCAAATAGCCTTCTCCTTTTGTGGTTTCACGTGCTTTAGCACTTAGCAGCATCTATTCCAAGTTTTCTTAATTTGGGAAGGGGTATAGTTTATTTCTCGGGTTTACCCAAAAGAGAAAAAGAATTATATTCCCTTTTGGCACTCACTCTTCCGTCCTATGTGTAACAGTCCATCTGTTCCTATTTATCTGTCATATTTCAAACAAAATATACCCTTTAAAAAATGCAATCGTTACTTAGATTTCCAATACATTAATTATGTTTTTATCCATTATACCCTTTCTCTTTCCATAATCATTACTTATCTTCCTCTACTTACGAAAACCAATACCCTATTAAATAAGGATAGACATGAAAAGTAGCATTTATTATACCTTAAAATAATCAAAAGGACAGATAAAAAGAAACAAAAAATTCTCGAAAACGTACGGTTGAATAGAAACGGAGGGAGTATTCAATATCATTATTGCCTTGGGTTTGGAGATATTCTCAAATTATTTATTTATTTAGTGCGTGGATGTTACTGGTGTTTTTAACTCACTTCTCTAGACTTTGATTCTTTGTATAAATCTTTCTTTTAAAAAAAAAAAAAGCCTGCAAAAAATTAAGAAAATTAGTTAGCCTTGTTATTTATATTGAAATAATAAAGTCTTGTAAACCGCAGCAAATTAAAAAGCATCTTTACATTTTTTTAGAATAATGTAGAGTATTAGTAGTTTTTTTTACAAAAATTTACTAGTAAATAGGAATAATTTTAAAAAATATTAATAAATGCAGTTAACCAATTGGAATGACTCATGTATACCAGAATTTTTTTTGTACTCATTCGATTTTAAAATAATTGATGTTTAAGGTTATCATGCGTGGATTGATGAGTATATTTAATGTGTCTTTTTTGTAGTAAATCAATGTTTTATCATTTTTGTCTTTTATCTTTCTATAGTAATTGGTCAATTTTCTTTACTTATTATCTTTCATATTAATTAGATGAAGATAATGTTATAAAAGTAGTAATTAACATTGTATTGTATTTATAAAGTGACAATTATTTAAAAATAAATTTACTTTGTGAAAGTGACAATTATTCAGGAACGGAAAGAGTAATAGCTTACATTACAATTCAAAAAAATATTAATCAAGGATTTAACGATACAAATTTAGCTTTAGAAAATGATATGCTTAACAAGTGGAGGCTGACACAAGTGGAAGGGGCTTGTGTCCCTTAAGCATGTGGTCGCGGGTTCGAGTCGTACCCGAGGCGCATGTGAATGGAGCAAGCCTTACTGGGAGCATCGCCCCCGAAAGGGCCCGACCGTGGTGCGAGGGATTAGTCATCCAGTTGTGCGGGTGGATACCCTGGTTCATCCAAAAAAAAATGATATGCTTAAAGATTTTGTTAATTATTTCCATTGGTCGGTCCTATATCTATATATATATATATATATATATACATATATATGTATGTATGTGTAAGATTGTCCTTCAAAAAAAAAAGATTGTTTTGATGAAATTCACGCCTATTAATAAAATAGGTTAGTGTTAATAGTGATATTGAAAATTCAAATATTTAATAAATTTTTTTAAAACTAGTCCTAGTAAAGAGTGTTGACATAATAAGGATATTTTTAGAAAGAAATTACTAAATGCTATATTTTAAGAATAGGATCAATTTTTTTTTCCTTTCTAAAATAGTACTCCGTATTATATATAGGACCGATCTTAAAGTACATAAAAGCATTGATTAAATAATACATTAAAAAAACTCGTTTTGCAAATTTTAGTCCATTAGCATTTTTTTGAATAGTGATTGTTGACGTAAAGATTCAAAATTTATTACGATAACATTATCTTTTTTCCTTCTTCAACTAACACGGAAAGAGAATTTTTTAACATTTTCCTATGTTTAATATCAATTTTAAACTTTCCTTTAAAAAAAAAAAATAAATGGTGCACTGACGGTGTAAATGTTTTTTACACAATCAGTGCATCATCTATCATCCACGAGTGTATGGTCGTTGACTTTCAAATAAAAGTAATACAAACAAATGATGGATGATGAACTGATGGTGTAAAAAAGGTTACACCCTTGCACACCCGTTAATCTAAAAAAAATATCAATTTTAAACTTGCGAGTATTTGTGTGCATCGAGATATCTTTTAGATGGTAAAAAACTAGCTTAAACATATGGATTATCAAAATTATTTTTATCTCGGCAAATAAATTTTTTTTTCATTTGTGGAAAAAATTTAATCTGAATTTGTGATTTATGTACCCATCTTACTTTTCGAACAACACGAAGATATTTTGTATATTTATTTATTATATATTGGTCAATAGCTAGGGAAGGTCATGTATAGGTGGAACCTGCAATCAATCAATCGATCAACTTTTTCTTTTTCATTTCTCTGTTCTTCTCTCTGGAAAATTTTGCTAGGGTTTCTGAGATCGAAACCAGCAGTCACTAATTGACTCTAATCTCAAGACTTTATATTATCAAAAGATTCCTTTATTTTGATTCCTTATTCTTTCAGGTTTGATTTCTTTCACTATTCACTTTCTCTTTTTGGTAACAACATAAATCATAAATGCTTTGCTCTCTTATAACTAGATCTCATTTTCGAACTGTTTGAGTTCATCAGATTTTCACAAAAAGCGAACAAGGATGGTGAGGGGAAAGACTCAGATGAAGCGCATCGAAAATGAGACAAGCAGGCAAGTAACCTTCTCAAAGAGAAGAAATGGGTTGCTTAAGAAGGCCTTTGAACTTTCAGTGCTGTGTGATGCTGAGGTGGCACTCATCATCTTCTCTACAAGAGGGAAGCTCTATGAGTTCTCTAGTGCTAGGTATGTATGTTATTCATTCAGATTAATTATGTTTTTTAATTTTTTATTTTTATTTTTTTTTTTTACTTCACTCTTTGCAATTTGATGATGTTTGGTTCAAATATTCAATATTCAAAGAATTAATCCTTTTAATGGCAAGATCAATGATTCATATATTAATCACATCAAGGAATAAGGATTTTGACTGGCACTGATGCTTTCGTACTATACATCATGATTCATGGCTACAAGTGACTAGGTAATAGCTGATTATTTAGTAGGCTCGTAAAATGGAGTATTTTTTTTAAAAAAAATAATAATCTAAGCCATTTTATATAGTGGTTTTTGTATTTCATCCATATAATTAAAATTAAGCTTGTGTCTTACAAATTTCGTGTGAATCATAGCATAAATGCTACTCTCTAATTTCCCCCCATCTACGTGCTATAAACGACGGAATATATAGTAATAAAGAAAAGTATCTTATATGCATAAAATAGTTAAGTTAAATTTTAAAGAGAAAAAGTACTGGAAAAGAAAGAAACCGATGGGGGCATAAGCTGTTGTGTCACCTGATCACCCAGAATACAGAGAGAAGAAGAGCTTTATAACCATCATTAACCTGTTACAAAAATAGAGTTCCTACATAACTGTTATAAATGAAACAATATATAATAAGCAGGAGTAAAAAATAATAATATAATTATCAAAAAAAAAATAATAATAATATAGTAAGTTTAGAGGATTGTCTAACCTCAACGTGAATCAAGAAGCAAGAGTAAAATGAACGGAATAGTTTGCTATTAGATTGCTTATCATGAAAAAAAAAAAAGTTTGCTATATATTAGACCTAGATAAAGGGTAAACACTTTGCTCCCCTTGTTCCATTCTACATTTCAAATATGTTAATTAGAGTAGGTATATATATATTTCTTATGAATTTGATACCGTTAATTGAGCAGGAGTTGCCCTCTCGTTTCTAAGATAAGATATAATTTAAGCAATACAGCCACTTTTATTTTTATTGATTCAAGACAGGATAACATATGAGTGCTGCTTTATGCATGTACATCCAGAATTATTTCTACATATAAACAAACATATATATATATATATATATATATATATATATATGTATCCATATGTCAATTCTGAATATACACGTAACATTATTGATGACATATCTAGTTACTTTTGATATATAGTTCTTAATTATAAATGACTTATTTATGGTTTTAGTTCCTGAAAGTTGGGAGTGTATTGATTTTGGTCCCTAAAAGTTTTTTTGATCTTGACTTATCATCCTTAAATGTGGTTTTAGTCCCTTAGGAAAAATTCGTTAATTGTTGATGTAGTTAGCGAAACGCCACATCAACATACACGTGTGCAAGTATTGCATGTCACCGATAGGATGGCGTGAATGATTCGGACCCGCAGGAGCAAAAGGGCCAATGCCCAACCAAAATGTGTTTGTGGATTGGGCTATGGCCCTTTTGCTCCTGCGGGTCCGGATCATCCACGTCATCCTACCATGACATTCCATACTTGCACACGTGTATGTTGATGTGACTTTCCATTAGCCACGTAAGTAGTTAACGGATTTTTCTTAACAACAAGGACTAAAACCAAATTTTTAAAACGATTAAGGATGAGTCAAGGTCAAAAAAACTTTCATGGACCAAAATCAAAACACTCTCAACTTTCAGGAACTAAATACATAAATAAACCATTATAAATTGGTATGTAAAGATAGAATTAATCATGAGGCTGAGTTCGTTGTTATAGAAATCTTCATTGTCAGCTTTAAAAAAAAGGGGGGAAATATGCTCTTCGTTTCCCATTTATCCTATAGACTCTAGAAACTATGGTTATTGGCATTTAAACGAATTTGAAATTAGCCAAAGAACATTATTAGTGTCCCCAGATTGAGCAATTTTTATAAACTTATAGTATATATCATGGTGGAGCAATGATTGAAAGACTTACATAAATAGACCTACTCATAAGCCTACACATTAGGATCTTGATTGTCAGTTCTTTAATTTAATTTATTTTAACTTAAAAATAAAAAATGTCATAATCTTATGTGTAGGTTTGTAGGCTTGTATCATCATGCTAAAAGTGTGGTTTGGTTTGTTGATTTTCGGGGAAGATAAGAAATGGGAGCGAACAAAACAATTTGCTTTGGTTTAGATCGATTCTTGCTTTTTCATAGTATAAAAACCGAATTGAACATATATACGGTTGGTTTGGTTCAGTTTAGTTCATCCCGTCTGTTCAATTCAGTTTATTGGTTTGTTAATTTCTTGGAAAATTAAAAAAACTTGAAAAATGATTATAATTAAAAAAATAAAAAATGTAATATCCTGAATTCACTTTGCCTACTCATTAGCCTAATCCAAGAAAGTACATAGCTATAATTTAAAAAATTACACACGGACTACACAACTTTATGTCATTATACATAAATTAAATAAGGGAAATTAAATCTTTACACTACTTTAAGTCAACCTAATGTCATACTTCTCCATATATTTCTTATCTAAAAAATATATACTACTTTAAGTCAACGTAAATTTTTTTACCCTAACAAGAAATGCTCTTCCATATATTATATGATTCCTGAAGAGTGCTGAGCAATTTGTAAAATGCAAAGTGTAATGGGCTACTTTTGTAGTTGGCCATGCAATAAAAAAAATTAATCTAAATGGTTAAGTTTATTTTTTTTTTGGTGTGCAGCAAGGGGATTAGTTTTCGACTGTCGGCCAAGGGAGAAATGGTTAAGTTTAGTTTGATCAGTTTCATAAATTTGTGAAACTGTGAATGGAATTGTGTTAAATCAGTTTCACAAAATAAAAATTCAATCAAACCATTTAATTGAACTGAACCATTTTTTGGTTTGGTTTAATTAGATTTTACCAGTTTCGCGATTCAAATCGTAGCAACTTATATCCCTTATTTTTTTTGTCATTTTAATTACATTTTAATACTATTTAAATATAATGAACATTCATTACTTAATGTCGTATGCATTATTAGTGTCAAGTTTTTTACTAACATCAACTCTTGTTTTAATAGCTTTTTTTTTTTTAATTAGAAGAGGGAAATTAAATAAAAGTATATTTATTTGTCAAAATATTATGGATCTGCGCCACCCATTTTTTGAAATATTATTATAATACGCTAATGTAAAATGCCTTTACACTAACAATATAAACAAGTCAAAACTCTTAAATTAGATGGAGCAAGAGATACCTTGCTTCAACATTCCTTTCAGAAATAGCGTTGTTTAATCATAGAATGTGTTTTAACATACTTCATTTTTCCAATTCTAAATATAAATCTTATGTGAAGAAAAATAGGAGAATTTAAAAAATTTGTTAAAGTTATTATTTGTCTTAAAAATTATAATATTTAATATACTTATTCATAATTATTTTATAATTATTATTGAGATTTTAAAAAAGAAATTGGAATAACCGAAAAATGTGCTAAGAAAATATACATTTAAAATACAACGTACTTGGAATCTTAAGAGGAACATCAAAATATGAGCCGGTTACCAAGAATTACTACTATAATAGTGTATATATCATGTTTCTCTTTTTAAAGCACATCTTAAAAGAATTGCATCTCTTTCTTCAGCACGAGCACTACCTATTGGTAAAAGCTATCCTTGTTAATGGTGTGCATATAAAATAATCTCCTGTCTATTACAAGATCTTGTTTATGCTTTTACATTATTAATAAATAAAAATAAATCCCAATCTTGGGATTATGCATAAAAACCTTTCTGCCAATATATTGGCTGGGGGCTTTTCTTCTTATATTTTGAGTGTAAAATTATTGGCTACGGTGTCAACTTCCTTTACAGGACTCCAAGGCATTGTCTTCGTCTATATGATGTCGAGTAATAATTTTACTTACCTTTGTTATCATTTTAAATACTCCCTCCGTTTCTATTTACATGTTTTGTTTTTATATAAAATCTAACAAATAAAATTAATATGAAAATTAAAGTTGTTTAAGTGACAAGTTAATTAAAGTTAATTGTTTGATGATGTAAATGAGGGTGTTGGTGATGATTGTGTTATGGTAAAAATATATTTTAAAAGCAAGATTGTTAGATAGTCAGAGAGTGACTATATTAATTGGTCTTGTTTTTAAGATTAGAACAAAAGTTCATGAACCCATACATTAGAGACCAAGAATTTGAAATCTCACTAAGTTTGGTTACTTAAAAAAAAAAGAGAGAAATGAGGAAAAGAAATTCGTTTTTTCCCTACACTTCCAACTCTGCATGAGCGAAGCCATAGAACTTGCATTGACAATAATCAAGACCCTTTAGTTTTGAAAGGGTTTGATACCCTCTTATACTTATTCCAATCAAACAATGACAAATGATTTATGTTGCCAAGTCAAAATGCTGAATAGGATTTCACTCAAATCAATAACTTTCGATTCCATTTACTTTTTCAATTCCAATCCAAAAGGTTGTCATTTCTTTTCGTCCTTCCTAATCCTAATATTAGCAAAGTTTCATTGTTAATTGGTGATAGACTTTTACAAGTCTTTCCATGGTTCTAGAAAGGCTTCAAGATTCATGGAATGATTCTCGTGAGATGAATGATATCAGAACAAACGTTGGCTGTGGATATTGTGGTGTTGCCGCTGGCCATTGGTGTTGGCTAGGAGAGGAGGAAGAAGATGTGTTAGGGTTCAAATATGGACAAAAGGAGGGTGATGGATTTACATAGGTAGTAGTTTTACAAATATGATTTTAAGGACTTGATTGCTATCTTTTTACAAATTACTTATTTATCTGATTTAGCAGTATAACCCACTTGTCATTATTTCATTGGAACAAGTGTGAGAGGGTAACAAACCCACTAAAAGTTAAGGGGTTCCGAAGTAACCACCTAATTAATGGGTCATTATTTTTCATCATCCTAATAATCATTTCTATCATTAAAGGCAAAATGATTACCTTATGTATTTCATTAACCAAAAACAACCATATAATAATGCCAATATGAAACGCACATAAATTTTAAACATGGGGAAAAGGACTGCCATTATTCCAATAATCTCCCATTAATGACCGTCACGCACATGAGATAGGTACAAAGGTTAACTGCCTTAACACTTTATTTTTTAATGTTTAAGTGTTAATATTCATAAGATTTTAATTAACACATAGTGATGCATGAAAAGCAACAAGTATATCCAATAAAGGGAAGTTCCCTTGAACTTTAAATAATTTGTTTAGTTGAGATCTCCACAACACCAATAAACCTTAATTAAACACGAGGTTCCACGATAAGCATTTAACAACAATTTTTGTTATCAATTTTTAAGCTCTTTTGTACCTTGGGTTCTACATGAGTGTCTTAGAAAGACTGCGTAAGTTTTTTATAAAAGTATGTTTGTTCTTTCTCACACACTGAAACAGATGCATCAAGTGTGTCTCTATATGCCACCCAATTTAACGGGTTATGTATCTTTTATAATTTTAATAGGTACAATAAGTACATCTCTATAGCACTACCAATTTTATTGGCTATGTAGCCTTCATTCCATATATCATTAACAGGTACATTAAATGCAACTTTCAAAAATATAAAGGGCTATATAACTATCACTTCAATTATTAGCATAGGTCATAGGGATGAGAATGCAATCCATAAAAGTATTCATGTGGCTTCGTTTAACCAACAAAGCGGTATCCACCACATTTTCCTCCTTTCAAGGCACAAGGCACAAGGCCCATGCCGCCCATCCCCCTCGATAAGTCCAAGATAACTTTCTTGGGTAGCCAATGCTTAAGGGGTCAACTAGATTCTTTTCACTTTTTTCCATACACATAATCAAGAGCAATTACATCATTTTCTATAGCTGCTAAATACTACCATGCGAGACACAAATGTGTGTCATCTTCCCATTGTGTTATTATTTCCAAATCCAATTGTTGCTTTAGAGTCACAATTCAAAAAAATTGGTGGTGTAGGTTTTCCCATAACGGTATATCTGTCACAAGATTTTTGAGTCATTTATCTTCTTAACCTTAGCTCAGGAACTATGAATTTAGATTTCATAGTTGAATGTACTATACAAAGTCTGTTTAGCTGATTTCGATGATATAGCTTCTCCACGAAAGGTTAAAACAAAATCATTGGTGAAACACATGTTATCATTGTCAAATAATATTCCGTTTGCAGCACAATAACCTTCTAAAACAGTCGAAAATTAAACTTGTAAAAATGCAAATTCCAATCTATAGTTCCTTTTAAATATTTTAAAAGATGTCATAAACCATTTAAATGATCGCCTCTAGGATTATAAGCAACATATGCAATATTAGGTGTAGCGAAATTTATTACGCGACCAATAATTTTAGCACATTCAGATTGAGACACACTTGTTTCATTACATTTTTTCAAATGAAAGTTAGGATCATAGTGAGTTTTAACAAATGTGATGTAAAAACTATTAAATTTCTTTAATTAGTTTTCATCATTTTTATAACTCATCATGAATCAACATTTTAGCACACACGCATTTTAGCACACACGCATGTATATGAAATATTTGAAGTGAAACCATATTTCAGCAAAGCATATAATTAAACTTACCTCTATTTCAATATTTTATTCATGTCATACAAAGTTATTTTTAAAGTTCGCAAATCAAATATCCCTTTCCAACTAAGACACAACCTTCAGGTTGTTCCATATATATTTCTACATTAAAATAGCCATTTAGAAAGATTGTTTTTGCATTCATTTGATGTATATAATCAAATTTTATATAGCATGTAAAGCAAATGCACGGTCGAAATTCTAGTGACAGATGAAAATGTACCAAAATAAACTATGTAAAAGCTTCTATTTATCAGTCTTGCCTTGAACTTTTCTATGGATTGATCAGGTCTTAATTCCCTTTTAAAGATTCATTTGTTACCAACAGATTTCCTACCCTTAGGAAAGTCCACTAAAACCCATGTATGATTACTCATAATTAATCCTAATTCACTTTTTATGGCATATTTACAGAAACTAGAGTCTATTGATTTTATCGCTTTATCAGAAGTTTACAGATTTGCTTTTAATATGCAAGCAAAAATTACTCCTTCAGACATAAGATCCTCATTAGCACTTTTAGTTAAAAAACACGGTGATAAAATCAATACCAGACCTAGCTAATTTCATTTTTTTGCCTTTACTAATTCTTCTAAGTTCATCAATTAGAACATTTATATCAAAAGTATTTGAACTAGAAGCATGCAAGGATCAAGATGCAGTTATGTTTAAAGAAAGCCTAAGGATCAGATCATTAGCATTTACACCAAAGCCTAAGGAAATAGAACCAACACCTTACCTCAAAGAATTTATCATTTCTAGATTAAAAGAAAGAGTTGTCACGAAGAGATATAAATATGTAAGTAACACTATCAAAAGCATAACCAATAAAGACATTGACAATCCTAGCACCAACGTTAATTCTTTTAAAAATTAGGTACACCAACATTTGCCAAGCAATCCCATATAAATATGTGCCATCAACAATTTAAGAGTAAAGTTACTAGTTCTTTAAAATTAAATAAATTAGCAACCTTGACCCAAAATGAAAATATAGCCTTTATTTGAGACTAAAAATACAAATCATATATGAACATATTTAACACAATAATCATATTTTATACGTCTTCATCCACACACACTTGGACAATCCCCACATAAGATCATAAGCATTCAAGTTTTCAAATTAGAACATTTTCTTGTAGACAAGGCATTGAAACATTAATCACAATATGCAGCAGAGTCAAATGGTCAATTATGTCAAATCACAAAGAAGATATAAATATTTACGGACCATGATAATTAACATGCAGAATTCCAATAGATTCATATAATCTGAAACAAACTAATAAGACCCAAACTTCAAATAACTTATTTTATTTATTGGTGTATGACTCCCATAGAATGTATTGATAGGGTTGGTTGATTTTGGTCGAGTTGTTTTTGTGATTGTTGGGTTGTCCCTTTTGTCTAGTTATTTTCTATGATTTGCTATAATTTTTTTCCCTTGGTTAGAACTCCACTGGGTTTTTAAGGAGGTAGAGATCCTAATAATATTTTGGTAGGTTCTGTTTGGTGGGTTGGGGTGTTTGTTGTTTTAGCCTTGTAACTGTATGCGACTTCACTCCCTCGCGAAGTAAACTCTTTTGTATTGGTTTTGACCTTTTTTTGGTTTTCTTTGAACACATGATTGTGTACCCATGTTCAAACCCTTCATAAAAGATGAGGTTCATGAGTACAGTGATGCTTAAGAAGACCCTTTATGTTGGTTTAATAAAAAATTTATGCTTATAAAAAAAACTTAGTTTACTCCACTACTTGTTCAAGTGTACTCATCATCCTCACTCGTTCTATTATGTAACTGTTGCCATTAAGATTCAAAAGAAAAAGCCTATAAAAAGAATACTTGGTCATTTAATTCCATAAGCCAAAATTATGGGAATTGAAGGCCATTAGAATTGAAAATATGTTTCAAGAATATTTTTTCGGTAAAAGAAATACTTCATTACCACTTGCAACGTTCAGAAACAATAAAAAGGTCATAAGCAAAAGCCTTGCCACCTTGGGTTCAAGGCTAGTGCAAATGCCTGAAACCCAAAGCTATTTTGCCACCTTCTAGGAAAGGTTCAAAATTGCCAAAGGTCTAAAAAATAATACATAAATAATACTAGACTTCCTGTCTGATTCTATCAACTAAAACCCTATTCCTCCAGTTGTAGTACTTGTAAGGACACCTGTCAATTCCTATCAGAGACAACAGTAATCAAGGAGACTACAGCTCCAATTGCATTAAAAAAATAAATGATCCCTAGACTCAGCAGATGAAAGACATAAACAACAGTGATTCGGAATAATCATAAAACACAATCTGTCCAAAGTTTGAAGCTTCCCAAGAGCGGCAAGCCAATCAATAAAACAATGTTTTTGAACATTCACACTGTTCCAAACCATTCTATGCAACGGAAAAATCCCTTGCTGGTCTTTAAGCATCAAGTAACCACTCTTGACCGTGTAAATGCCATCCTGAGTCCTACTCCAAGTATCATTACTGAAGTCTGGCTTTAATTTATCTATGACCTTTAGAATCTGCTTCCAGTGCCACCCAGATCCCTGAGTTGAGTTGCATTGCCAGAAATCTTGCTCCTTTATATAAACCGAATGCATCCATCTCACGCAGAGCGTATCATTCTTCATAGCCAAATCTCAAACCTGTTTGCCAATTGCTGCAAGGTTCCAAACACAACTGTCCTTGATGTTCAACCCACCATGCTTCCTAGATTTACAGACAGACTCCCATGCGACATTAGCTGAATAATGACCTGTTTCCTTCTTCCCCCAAAGAAAACCTCTGCATATCTTCTCAATATCACGCAACATAATTTTTGGGATAATTAAAATAGTGGCCCAATAAGAATGCAAACTCATAAGGACTGAGTTTATAAGACAACACCTGCCCTGATATGACAGATTCCTGGTTTTCAATGAATTGATCCTCTTGGTTACCTTATCTACTAACAGGTGGCATGTGGAAACAGACCATTTCTTAGCAGACAGAGGCAAACCAAGATATTTAAAAGAGAAATTCCCCTTCTGAAAACCAGTAATCTCAATAAGCGCCTCTTGCTTTTGATGAGGGATATACCCGCCATAAATATAGAAGACTTCTCATTGCAAGCATGCAGACCAGATATATTAGAAAAATTCTCAAAAGCCTGCATCAGAATGTTTCAAGAATATTAAACGCATATAGGTGTGAGATCCATTTTAGTCACCTTCTTAGCTTCTTCCTATTGTAAATGAAATAATGTCACAAATACTAATTTAATTCACAAAGGTAACTTATTATTATCTCTTAAACTTACGCCGCATACAAACTAAGAGAAAGAGAATTGTATATTTTTATTACACTTGATCTTGTTGTTTATAACAATGTGAAGAGCCATTCTTTATATAGGCTACAGAAACAAAACAGAACATTGCATGCTTTAATGACAAACGAAATAAAACATAAGCATGCTTTTATTTCGTAAAACCTCTCCTCCGTGCAACTTGCTATGTGTCTAATGTTATTCTTCCGGATTGAAACTTAACTATTAATTAATTAAAATAAGTTAGAGTTTTGGTTTAACATTTTTTCACATTGCCTCCCTTAAACCAAACTTTGTCATTTCTAGCATTTTATTCAACTTGTAAAATAACTCCATTTTCAACAGCTTCATGAAAATATCTGCAATTTATTCTTCAGAATGACAATATTCGATCAACACTTCTTTCTTAGCTACTAATTCTTGAATTTTGTGGAAGCGAATATTTATATGCTTAGACCTTTCATGAAAGACAATATTTTTGGACATTGCAATAGCAGATTTGTTGTCACAAAATATTTCTGTGGGAACAATTCTCCTTTGCCACGCTGCTTGTGTAGCACAACTAGTTGCAGCTATATATTATGCTTCGGCGGTAAATAGTGCAGACACCGGTTATTTCTTCGATAACCAACATATTACACTTGAGCCAAGATGAAATTCGTACCTTGGCGTGCTTTTACTTATATCAATGTCTCCAACCCAATCACTCTCTGTGTACCCAACAAGTTTCACATCATTATCATTGGCATAAGTACTTTTGATATATCGAAGTATTCTTTTATCTCCTTGCAAATGACAATCGCATGGCTCCTCCATGAATTTGCTCAGCAATCCTACTCCATAAACAATGTTGGGTCTTATAGCAGTCAAATATCTCAGACTCCCTATCAAAATCTTGTAGTATTTTGATTCAACCTTTTTGCCTCTAGTTTCTCTTGTCAGCTTCAACTTCTCTTCCACTGGCGTAGAAATTGGTTTTGAATTCTCCATCTTGAATTTTTTTAAAATATCACTAGTATATGTCTTCTGATAGACAAAAATTCCATCATTTTGTTGAACTACTTCGATGCCAAGAAAATAAGACATCAAGCCCATATTGGTCATTTCAAAATGGCTTATCATAGTCTCCCTGAATTTTGCAATCATCTTAAGATTATTGTCAGTAAAGATTAGATCATCAACATATAGACACACGATAAAAATATCTCCAAGATTAACAAATTTAATATATAAAATATGCTCAAATGGACATCTTTCAAAATCATGCTCCAGGATATAAGAATTGATCTTCTAATACCACACTCTTGGTGCCTGCTTCAATCCATATAATGCTTTCTTCAACCTGTAAACTTTATCTTATTTTCCCTTTATCACATAACCTGCATGTTGCTCAACATATACTTCTTCTAGTGCACCATTCAAAAAAGCGGACTTAACATTCATTTGATATATCTTCCACTTATTTTGAGCAGAGAGTGAGATAATCATATGAATAGCTAGTCTGGCAACAGGAGCAAATACCTCCAAATATTCAATACTTGGTTTTTGCTTATATCCCTTCGCAACCAACCTTTCTTTGAAATGATCAACAACACCATTGGGTTTGTACTTTGTTTTGTACACCCACTTCACTCCTATTGGCTTCTTGTCTACAGGCAAGTATGTCAGTTCTCATGTTTCATTCTTCTTAATATAATGAATTGGCTTATTTAAGTTTTTAGTCCCTGAACTTACGTGCTCTTTTGGAATTCGTCCTTACACTTTTTTCAATGCTTTGAGTCCCTAAACTTTGCTTAAATTTTGGAAATGGTCATTTCATCACTTAAGTGGTGATATGACCGAGAATATGTCACATCACATTCGCCATATCGATAGGTAACTTGTTAGATGATGCCACGTGATATGTCGTCGGCTATATCATCACTTAAGTGGAGAAAGGACCATTTCCAAAAATTAAACAAACTTCAGGGACCCAAAGCATCCAAAAAAATTTAAGGACCAATTCCAAAAGAGTTTCACGGACTAAAATATTAAATAAGCCTAATGAATTTCTTGATCTATGTCATTTCTCCAATTCCGGTCATTAGCAGCTTCCTCAAAAGTTACTGGCTCACAGTCTGAATAGACAATTTCTTCATATGAGAGATCATTGTCATTACCCAAAACACAATCTTGAAGTCTAGCTAGTAGTTGATGAAGTCTTTGAGGTTGATCGGATGGTTCTGGCTGCGGTAATGGCTCTGGTTGTCCATCTTCCTCCTCTTCATAATAGTCATATGTCACCATTGATTGTTTCCCTGCTTTGGATGACCAATCCCATATTCCTCCTTCATCAAATGTCACGTCACGACTGATAATCACCTTCTTCGTTTTCTTGAGTATACAATTTGTATGCTTTTGAATTTGAACTGTAGCCAACAAGAATACATTTTTCACCTTTCTCATCTAATTTCTTCCTTAGCTGATTTGGCACATGGGCATATGCTATACACCCAAAAACTCTAAGGTGTCGGATTCACGACCTTCTTCCACTCCAAGCTTCTTCGGGAGTTTTATCAATAACACTCTTTGTAGGACACCCGTGTAAAATATACACAGTAGTTGCTTATCTCTTAGCATGCATCTCACCATATCCATGATCGTTTTGTTCTTCCTTTCTATTACTCCGTTCTGTTGAGGAGTGTTTATGGTGACCAACTAATGTTGAATCCCATGCTGCTCAAAGATTACTGTGCATACAAGGTATTCTTGGCCTCTGATCTATCCATTCTCAATGCTTTAATTTTGCACCTATTTTGTTTCTCTACAAATGCCTTGAATGACTTGAAAGCTTCACATGCTTCTGACTTTTGCTATAAAAATACACCCAAGCCTTTCGACTAAAATCATCAATGAAAGTGATGAAATACTTGTATCCTCCATTTGATGGTACTTTAATCATGCACAAATCTAAATGGACAATCTCCAACAGCTTCCTCTCTCACTAGGATTTTCCAATTGGAAATGCATCATTGTGCTTCTTTCCCTATTGGCAAGTCTCACATACACAGTTAGGAACATTTACTATAGGTAGACTAGAAACTGCTCTTTTCTTGACAAGTAATTCAACCCAAAAAAAAATGGAAATGACCAAAACGTAAATCATTTGGTATCATCGAACTTAAATAGGAAAATTTTTCATGATGAATTTTTAATGGGAATAGGCTGTTTGGATTCATCTTTACCTCAGCAACGAATTTACCATGTTTTTCAATTAATGTGCAGAAGCCATGACAAATCTGTATGTTATAACCTTTCTCCGATTGTTGTCTCATACTCCGTAGATTGAGATGAAAGACCAGGAGCATAGAACACGTTAGAGATGATCAAATTTGATTGTCATAGTGCGAAGAATCTTTTCCACCACCTTTTTATCTTAAATCTCTTTTTCATACACCCTCATCTTATTGACAAGTCTGTGACTCGTGAGAAGTTTTGTTCAACACTTTATGAACTGGACATCTGGTATCGTTCATATTCTCTACGTAGCGATTGCAATTTGCAACATTGATTTTTGAGCTTTATCCACTCCTTTGTATGACAACTTCAATATATACAATGCTTCTTTAGTAGTTTTAGCATTAGTTATTTTGCCAAACACCGAATAATCTACTCCTTGATGAATTTGTGTTAGCTCCAATTGATCTCTTATCTCGGAGGCTGCATCAGCCCCTGCTGGATTGCCTGATTCTACAAGACAACAAATATTGTGAGCCTTTAAATGAGTCAACATCAACTTCTCCCAATAGTTGTAATCAAGCTTTCCTTCTAATTTGGGACCGGACCAAACAACATTCAAATTGTTTGCCATCTCTCACTTTTAATAATAACACTCACAACAAATTATGAGAACTCTCCTCACAAACTCTAACGAATTGGCGTTGGACTTAATCAGCTCTGATACCAATTTGATGTCACAAATACTAATTTAATTCACCAAGGTAATTAATTATGATTCTCTTAAACTCACACCACGTACATACTAAAAGGAAGAGAATTTTATATTTTTATTATATTACACTTGAACTTGTTGTTTATAACAATGTGAAGAGCCATTCTTTATATGGGCTTAAAAAAAACAAAACATTACATGCTTTAATGACAAACAAAATAAAACATAAGCGTGCACTTCTCCTCCGTGCAACTTGTTATGTGTCATTCTTCTTTATTGAAACTTAACTATTACTTAATTAAAATAAGTTAGAGTTTTGGTTTAACATTTTCTCACATGAAAGGGTCCAAAAAGAAAAGAATATAACACTCTTAAATGGCAATCTAATATATGGTATCTCATTTTTTTTTGGATAAGACAAAAATTTTATTCCAAGAAAGAAAAGAGAAGTATAAGGAAAATGGCAATCTAAAATTTTTGACAAGACAATTTTTTTTTGATAATATATGGTATCTCATAATATGAAGATTGTCCAAGCATGATGATGGTGTAAACTAATAATACAATATCTGCAAGTTAAGATTTCAGACTAATGTAATTTTTTTTTGCCAACTAAATTCATAATATTCCGATTAAGTTTTTCTTAAGACTTTAATAACATATGAACAAAATGAGGCAACAACCAAATACTCATATCACTTATAAAGCTTTCTAACGATAAAGAGTACAAAACAACAAAAAAATATTTTAAGAGTTTGTTAATTTATCTCAATAATTTAAAGGCTCATGAACACCATGTGCTGACTCTTGAAAGCCAAGGAATAAGACAGCAACAACTTTTCTAAAATGAGTAATTTTAAATCATATGAAGACCCTATGTTGTGTCAAGTGCCCTTCTATGGTGCAGTCCATCAAATTTGTCAAATAGTCATTGAACACAATAATTTTTATTTTAAATTGTTGGAAATAAGGGTGTTGATTGTTGAGGATCGCTTTGTCGTGGCAAAAATTACTGTCTTAATTAAATGCAAGATTGTTGGATATCGAAGGGGCAATTATATCAATTGGTCTTGCTCCCGAAATTTGCACAACGGTTCATGAACCCGTGTATTAAGGGCCGAGAACGTGGAATCTCACAAATTTAGATTGCTCAAAAGGAAGGAGGAAGGAAGGAGTAAAGGAGTGCTTTGAGTATTCATTTTTATTTGTCCTACACTTCTAACTCTACGTGAGTGTCCTTATATAACTTAAACCACAGAACTTGCAACGACAATAATTAATGGGTCACTATGTATCAGTATCCCAAAAATCGTTTCTACCATTGAAGGCAAACAACTATTTTACTAACCCAAAATGACCATATAATAATGTCAATATGAAATGACTATGATTTTAAAATGTTGGGAAAAAAGGGCTTGATTCTTGCATGGGAATACCATTGCTCCAACAAATTGATCAACAGACTGGTTAATGTTAATTAATTATTGTTTCTTTTTATATATAAGTCGAGAGATTGCTTATTATATGGTTTAAGTATGTTTGTGGTATCTAGAAATGTAATGAGTTTTGATTTTAGTCCTTATACTTTTTTGTTTGGTTTCGGTCATTTTATTTCCAAAATTTATGTTTTAGTCCTCAGTTATGATGTGGCCAACATTGGCATGTGACACTTATAATAATAATTGCTGATGTGATAAATTGTGTTGTTTAACATGTCATTTACAATAATTAAAACCAAAATTTTAAAATATAGAAGGATCAAAACCATAGGAAAAAAAGTATAAGTAACTGAAATCAAAACTCCCTGCATTTAAGCCTACTAATTTGAAACCGATATGCACATGTAAAAATAAACTGGTCCTACAAAATCAATCTTAAGCAACTTTTAATTCTCTTAATTGTCTATGGGAGGTGCTTCAGTATAAACAAAACAGTCGAGCGCTATCAAAAGAAAGTCAAGGACTTGAGTCTCAACACCAAAGGAATTCAAGAAAATACACAGGTTAGTTCTCCATACATATATGTGCTTTATTTTTCTATATGACAGAGTTGGGGGATAATTGATGTATTATTTTGGTTGTCCTGCATTCAATTCATGGATGCAGTTCTATATGGTGATTGTCAAATGCAGAACTCAATGCTGGTCTTGAACATTTCTATCTTGGTTTCAAATTTTTATGTTTGTTAATGTCATGGAACATATCAGGTGGAATACTGCAACATAAATCATATTGTTAAAATCACAATGTTAGCTGATAATAAGATATAAAAGTAGGTGCTGGTGTTAAAAAAAATGAGATATATTTAGTAATTATTAATATTATATGATTAAGTACCATGTAAGTATGAGCAATGTTATTTGAAGGAAAATGTTTGCTCCATCCTTTATTTTGGAGGTGTAAAATGATGTATGGAAGTGAGGAATCTGATACTAAGAGAGGAGAAAAACAAAATGATAAATGTGATAGGAAGAAAAATATATGAAGTGAGATAAAGCATAGAGTGAGATAAGAGAAAATGTTGTAGAATTATAATAATCGCTATTTGAATACCAAATAAACTTATAAATTGGGACAACTTTCATTTAAAAAAATTGATGAGAAAGGTATAATGAACTCAATTGTCTTATATTGTCACTTCCAATTATTTTTCTATTGTAGTAGGTTTCTCATCTTGATGTCAGATTTTGATGTTTAAAAAATGTTTTGTATATATATTGCTTATAAAAAACAGAATTGGTTATTAAATACAAAATAAAAGATATATTTTTAAATGTGTCAATCTTTATTCATCAATTGAAATGGCAGAAAATACCTTTTATATTCATCATATTTGTCTCCCTTTTTTATACATAAATGCAGTGTCTAAAGGAAGATGATGTCAACATGGCAAAGAAGATCGAACACCTAGAAGTTTCTAAAAGGTTTTTCAGAACCAACTTTAACTGATCTTGTTCTGATTATCGGTATTGACAGATAGACCAAAATCACTATTCTGAATTTAGAGATTATCATGCATTAATTGTAGGATGCTTATGGGAGATGGATTGGGTACATGCTCTATTGATGAACTACAACAGCTAGAGAAGCAGCTAGAACGAAGCTTAAACAAGATTAGGGCAAAGAAGGTAAGCTTCTGCTACATTAGTACTTTTCTGTTGGCCATAAGAAAAATATGGCATTTATTGTATTCTTTTTGAAAAATGATATATCAGGCGACAAAATTAATCTATAAAGCACCCTACATCACAATAAAAGTGATATGTGATACAAAGTGATATTTTAATTACTAATAATTGGTTAATAATTGACACATGTCATTTTATTGTAGTGTATACTTATTTGTAAGTTGATATATCATTATTACTTTTACTTATATTAGATTGTTAGAAAAATTACAAAAGAAATTAAATAATCACTAATAACATAATTTATAAAGAAAAAATAAAAAGGACTTATCATTTAAAAAATTCACCAAGGCGTGCACAAGTCCACTAGGCTTAAGAGTATTTGCCATCACAAATGGATCATTTAGCGTAGAAGGCCTCTAATGGCTAATACCTTCTAGGATACAACAATCACTTCTTATCAACTTTGCACTTGAACTGATGAGATCTCATGGAACAACTTGTTTAAATTGCACTCGGGAATAAAAGAACTAAAGAAAGAAAACATTTAAACATAATAATAAATGTGCTAATATAAGATAAAACCAATATTACTTTTTGCCACTTCTCTATCTTTGTATCATGAAATAATGTACTTGTTATATATAGCATCAAAAACTAATAAAATTGTTTTTTGCCCGTTGTGGCACTTTCTCAAAGTACATATTTGCAAGTTATTGCATTAGTATTGTAACAACTACATGCTTACATAGCTGTTAATGTAACATGCCTGTTGAAAAGAGAATTGCACGTGTAGCAAAAGATACGTGAAAGATTAAAATAATTAACATAAATAATTAAATTGATTTGTTTTAAGATAAATATTAATAAATGAAAATATTCCAACATATGTCATTACTCTTTGTTTATGGAGGTTGCAAACTTGAAATACATTTGGTTAAAGGAAAGAGATATTATTAGGTGAAATATTAGAGTGATGAATGTCGTGCTTCATAAGTAATTTTTAAATAATATAAACAAAAAGAAAGATTGATGCAATCCTTAAGGAATAAATCCATAACTTGTAAGGTTATAAATTCGAATTTTACTATAGACCCGAAAATCTTATTGATGGGTGACTTGTAAGTATATTTGTTAACACTTATAAAGCTATACTGTTTAATTTGGATAAGGCCTCAAAACCTAACCCGCACCTAAACTTTTGTTTCAAAAAAAATGAAGTTGTTTCTTAAAGTCTATGCCTAGTGGCGGAGTTTCTTGGTGACTAGGGGGAGCCTAGGTGAGTTTTTGAATTAATGCCAAAGGTTAAGATACTCACTCATGAGTTTTTTGTTTTATATTCACTTTAGTCTAAGATAGTTGCAGGTTAAAATTTTTTGTGGAACTGGTTATTACATAATTTATATTATTGTCCAAACACCTGTTCTTAGTTGCAAATAAAGTCAGTCAATATAAATCATTTCCAAATCCCTCTGATCTTCCCCAAATCCATCAGCATATAACACAACAATATATATATATATATATATATATATATATATATTATAACCAGGTTTTGTACCGCAAACAAAGTTAAAAGACAATCAACCATGGAAAGATTTTAATTTTCATATTAAAAAGGTATCTTGTGTGTTGATGGCTAAAATGCTAAACAAGACTAAAAAAAAGTATTGTTTTTTTCATGTTCTTAGAGCATCCACAATCCCAAACTCACTTTGGGTTCTTAATTGGGTCCCAGTATTATCTTATAATTTTTTTCACTTCCCAAAAGTTAAGAACTCTAACAACTTTTTTTCTCCAACTCCTAACCCAACTTCCATTTTTAAACGGGACCCACAACCTATCCCACACTTTTATATTTACTTTAATTTTATGTTTAAACAACCTCCAACGGCTACCAACGTGGGGTTGGTCAAGTGGTAGTTCACTTAATCCCTTAACCAACTGGTCTCGAGTTCGAGCCTTGGGTATGAAGCAACCCCTGCTGGGAGACCCCTACCGCTTAGTGCGAGCTCAGTTGGCTCAGTTGGGTCGGACCGAATGAATCAGATTCTGGATAAACCAAATACGGGTACAGGTTGGTGTACACAAAAAAAAAAAAAAACCTCCAACAGCTAGTTTTAGTTTTTTTTTTTAGCGATCAGCACAAAGCAAGAAGCTAGCATAATTTTTTGCTGAACTTTGTTGTCTTGTTAATGGCCCAAATACCAAATATACCATTGACCCCATTCAAAGAGACCAACCAACCACTTCTTCTTCTTCTTCTTTGTGAACCCAAGCCAACCACTCTCTTCTTCTTTTGTGTGAACCCTCCTCTATCCTTCTCTCTATCTCAAATCCAACCTCATCTTCATGCTACAAGCCTCTCTCCTTCTTCTATGAACCACTCATCTCATCTCTCTTTCCCTCTCTTCTCTCGGGTCTCCCTTTCCCTCTCTTCATCATCATCACAGCCACAATCTGCTTAATCATCAACAACATCAACACACCCAATCGACTTTCCTTCATCATCAACAATCGGCTTTCCTTCCCACCGCAATCAACAATCGGCTTCATCATCATTATCATCATCGAACCACCGCGAATTAAGAACCAAGGACATGCAAGATGAAAGATTTCTCTTCAATCTTCTTTTTTTTTCCAATTTTCTGATCTAATTTTTGTTGATTGTCGAATTTCTGGAATTTGTTCGGTTGTTTTGGATTTTCGATTATGGGTTGTTTCTAGTATTTCGATTTTTTGTTGATTTTTAGTTGATTTTTGGTTGGTAATCTCATTGTTGGTTGGTTAATCGCTGGTTTTTAATTTGTTTTTCATTCTCTTTCTCCAATTTTCCCTTCCTGAAAGTACACGTGGGGCCCCTCGGTTCTGCAACGAACGTGTTCGCTGGGACGACCTAGGTCGTCACAATGACCCCTCCCAACCCTGATTTGGTGATTCCTTGTTCATTCATCTGCACGACCTGAGCTATGACCCACCGTTGCGGGTGCTCTTATATCTCAAACTAAAAAATAAGGTACAAAAAGAGAAAAAGGGTTCTTAGTTCTTACCAATTGTGGCAATGAAAGAGAAAAACAAAAGCTTGATGTAGAAGATGATAAGCAACGGCGGCAATAATAGTTCATTAACCAAAATAAATTTAAGCTGCTTGTTTTTCCCTATTTTCATTGTCACACATAAATTTCAGGTTTTTAGTGGAACTACTGCAATTATCCAAAATACCATTAACAAAACCAGTTCATTAATCTATTTTTAATTGATCCAACAATCTAATTTGTACGAGTGCCACATACTCATTCAATGAGCAACATAGAGCCATGAATGTATGACAAGTAATTGTGTCTAAACTAGGAGCATCATTTTTGAAGTTTTAATGACATTCTTTCTTCATTTTTCTACAAAATCAATTAAGAGAATATAAAAACGCATGAGGTAAGACTCAAACACTCATTCTTAACATTAAGAAGAGTGATATTAACTTAGACACTTGAATTGTTTACCGAGCCACTCATTCTTTCTTCATGTTGTTTACTATTTATCGAAAAATACTTATTATAACTTAGTTCTTGAGTTTTGTCTCCCCCTAAAATATATTTCAAGCTCCGCTATTGTCTATACCCATCTTATAAGTCAGGTGAAGGGCATTCTAATGATGAGGTTCAATATGGTCCGTTAATAGGGTTCGAGTTTCAGAATGAAGCATCGAGGGAAGAAATTGGAATGTAGAACACTAATATCAGTAAAAACTAATATCTCAATATAACGTTCGTTGAGCCATGGGATATAAATTGTTCGCGAATCTGGGTTTAAATTTTAGTAATTGCATTTTTTTCCCATCTCCTGAAAAGAGCAAAATGTTTGTCTATAATAAAAAAAACAATATGCACACATTTATCAACCAAGGAATGGAGGAAATATCTAACATTGAAAAAAGTCTAATATATATTCTTTCCTATGTATATATAATTAAGACAACTAACATTGAAAAACTTGGTCTTGTCTGTACCTAGAGTCAATTATTCAAGGAGCAAATTGATAAGCTAAGAGAAGAGGTAATGTTGCTTATATATTGCACTTACATACATATATATATTTCGTATTGCTTATTTTTTTATATTGCTTATTGGTATTACTATGTTTTTTTTTTTTTTTTTTTTTAAAATTTGGAGTCACTTCAGGAAAAGTGCTTACTTGAAGAAAATAGACGCTTACGAGAACAGGTTATAGTTTTTCTTTGTACTACTTGACACTCAAACTAGATTTTGATCCAACTTTGTTTCGTTGAGAAATCTTGGTTTTCTTCTTATGGCTCATGAAATATCAAATACAAATACAAAATATTTTGTTTGAGTGATTCTTAGGTTATGTTTTGGAGTAGGGTTTTAGAAGGGAAGGAAATAGAGAATGCATATTTTTAATTTCAAATAATTATCTTTTACTTAAGAATTTTTTACAATGAAAGGAATGATTTTATAGATTATTATGAAATTTCTCTTAACATTCCGTAATTACTTTTACAAACATCATATATCTTTTTTAATTTCAAAACAAGAAATATGCCTTTTCTTTCCTTCTCTTTCCAACCAAAACTCAACTCGCAAGCAGATCCTTAGTCATACTATGGAACACAATTTAATTAATTAATGAAATAATTTCCCTTTTTCAGATAGTTAGAAGCTAATTCTCAGCATCATTTCAATTTTGCAGTGTCAGATTGAACAACAACAATCATTAAGTAAACAAGATATTGAACGCATTGAAGAAATGAGGGGCGAAGACGAAGTGGAGACGGAGTTGTTCATAGGGCTACCAGAGAGACGAATGCCTTAAAAATTGAAATCTGCAATGCATAATGCTTGTGTTTATGTTTATGCATTTCTAAGGCTTCATAATCTTATTAATCTAATATAATGAAAGTTAATAATGTTCATATAAGCACTCCACCTCATCTTGTTATGTTAATGTTTGAGTAACAAGCATGGTTCTTGTACTTCAACAATCATTGCTAAATAATTTCTACCGAAGAGTCTTATTAGTTCTCAGAAATATTTGACAGCTTATAACAAATTAACAACTTTTAATTTTATTTATTTGATTAAAAGGTTGTCTTAGCCTCTACTCTTGAGAGTTGTTTAGTAAATGCATTTTTGTATACTGATTGATCTAACTGTTTGTACAAGTGTGGTTAGCTATATATATATGGTTGTAAGAACTAATTAAGCTATCTAACTAATTCTATTACAAAGCTATGTAACTAACTTCAACATAGTTGGTATATACACTATAACTGGCACACTAAGTGCTTGCCATAAATAGCAAAACTAATCATTTATCTAACTTGGATAGATTATATAACTTTAAATATGCTTTTGGTCTCTGAAAATATATAGCAAGTTTTCAGTCTCTGTACTTTTTTCTTTTGTCATGGTGTTTCTATTTTGGTTTTAGTCCCAAGTGATGATATGGATAACATTGGCATCTGACACATGTCATATTAATTGTTGATGTGACAAATTGTGGTGTCGACAAGCCATTCATAGGGACTAAACCAAAATGTTGGATAATAGAATGACTAAAACTGAAAAAAGAAAATATAGGAATTGAAATCAAAACTCACTATATTTTCAGGGATCTAAAACATGTTTAAGCCAACTAATATCAAATAATATCCCTCCTCAAGTTGAACGTTGGAGATCGTAGAGGCTCGACTTTATCACAAAAGTCTTGAACGAGGTAGTATGTGATGGTTTTGTGAAGGCATCAAGCTAATTGATCTCGACAAGAAATTGGCAAGAGATGAATGAGGCCCTTTTGAATCTTATTATTCCTCCCTTAACATTCGTGAATTGATTCGATACAATATCATCAAAATAAAAACACTGCTAAACTTATTTTGATTTATAAAAATGTTACTCTCACAATCAAATTCAAATTTATATATATATTTTTTTCTAAAAATGCATGTCTGATGACCAAATTAAAAATATGCATCATGTATAGAAACTTAACAGGTAATTGAACCTAAACTTTAAATAGGAATAGTGTTTTATATATTAAGTTGATTCTTCAAAGTTCATATGAACAGAGGGTGGTTGTTGCGGTTGATTTAACAGGAAATTGGCAAGAGATGAATGAGGCCCTTTTGAATCTTATTATTCCTCCCTTAACATTCGTGAATTGATTCGATACAATATCATCAAAATAAAAACACTGCTAAACTTATTTTGATTTATAAAGATGTTACTCTCACAATCAAATTCAAATATATATTTTTTTTTTTAAAAAATGCATGTCTGATGACCAAATTAAAAATATGCATCACGTATAGAAACTTAACAGGTAATTGAACCTAAACTTTAAATAGGAATAGTGTTTTATATATTAAGTTGATTCTTCAAAGTTCATATGAACAAAGGGTGGTTGTTGCGGTTGATTTAAGAGATATAGGCTTGTTTTTGGGCAAGGATTTGAATTTTTGTTTGCGAATGAAAAAAAATTTGCCGAAAAACTAACTCTATCACATTGTGGATGTTATCGATCATCTCAGATAAAATTGTCTCCTGTAAAAGATTCGTGTGATTTAAATTTTTTAAAAAATAAGTGTACAAGAAATTCATCTAAAAAAGGAATATTGTTAAAAAAAATATTATTTGTAAAATAAAATAGTCTTAACTTTTTTTGGGGTAAAAGTCGAATGTTTTAATTCCATAGGAAACGAAGGTACATCAATTAACCACAATTGTTTATGTACCACAAAGGCTTTTTTAGCTAACGTATCAGCTATAACATTCCGTGTACGAGACTTGTAAATCAATTGCATAAACTCAAACTCTTGGGCTATGCGTTTGCAATCAGACAGCAGCTCCTCTAGGTAGGTTTTGGTGTGTTGGTTTTTCCTCCAAGTCGTGGTTAGTCCTTGGCAATCTGTAAATATACTGGAATGTGAAATCTCTAGTTCTTGTAGCAACAGTAATTCCCAACAAAATGCCATAATCTCAGCTAGTGTAGCGTCCAAAGTTTCATGGAGGTAATCCGTTGCAGCAACTAGGAAATCTCCTTGCTCATTGTTGCATATTATCATTATTCATTCCCACACCAACACCGACTCCTTTCTTGAATGAAGCATCGAAGGAAACATGAAAAGCACCATATGCAGATTCTATATTGGTCATAAGATGCTGCGATGAAGGTGTTTCCACCTCAGTTGAGATCTCTAGACCAGCCGCGTATTGTATCACACTTGATATCTTAATTGATTTTCCATTAAAGAGCCAAGCATTCCTTCTTTTCCAAACAACATACAAAAGGTTCAAGATCATACTTGTTGAGGATATATATGTTTGCTGCAGAACACAAAGAAAGAAACCAATTTTTAAATTCCACATCTTGAGTAGCATTTACACAAATTGCCAAAGGAGTGACAAACCGGATTGGGATCACTGACGAGCATGTAACAAGAGCATGAATCACTGTTTCATCGGTTGAACCACATAATAGACATATAGGATCCATCATTACTCCTCGGTCAACAAGTTTCTCCCTCACTGGAAGGATATTATGAAAGGCTCTCCACCGTAGCTCATGATGAACCCGAGGGATGGCTTCTACTATCCATATTCTCTTCCAAATCGAATGTGCATGTAGAGGCTGTAGAGGACCTTGGCTGGTCATGAGAGTTTTTGAGCAGTAGATAACCCGATTTCACTGTGTATATTCCATTTGCAGTAAAATGCCAAATTGGTGCTAGAGAATCTTGGGATTTGTAAAATTACCGCTGCCTCAAAGGGAGAGAAAATATTCATAATGAGGGGTCCTTGTTCTAGCTACCAGAGACGGTAAGAAGTTCACTAACCCACGTGAAATTCTCATGCCATTGCTGCCCGAGTGCAGCATGCCATCATTTAGAGCCTGAATCCATTTGTCATCCCAAATATTCACATTAAGGCCATTCCCAATTTGCCATATCATTCCCTGTTCGATTAATAATTTTCCTGCGAATAAACTCTTCCATGCAAAACTAGATACATTGCTTTTCCCAGCATAGAACATGATGGAACGGTGAAAATATTTACCTTTCATAGTTCTGGCAAGAAGAGAATTTTCATCAGATAGGATACGTCACCACTACTTGGCCAACATCGCTCTGTTAAAAGATGAGAAACTTCTAGAGCCAATGCCCCCTTCGCTCTTTGGAGTCCCATTTTAACCAATGGATCTTCCTCTTCTCGATGTCCCCACTCCAAAAGAATTTAGCAATCACTCCTTCAATTTGAGAGCATAAAATTTGTGGCAAAAGAAAGCAGATCATGATATAAGTTGGAATTGCTTGAGCTATTGATTTGATTAAAGTTTCCCTCCCGAAACGAGACAATGATTTTTCTTTCCATCCCTTCAGTTTCTTCCACACACATTCTTTGACAAAAGCAAAAATTTGGGTCTTCGACCTTCCAATGATGGTTGGTAACCCAAGGTACTTTGCATGCTGTTCAACTGCTTTTACAATCAACAAATTTTCAATCTCCACAATTTTGGAAGTAAGAACATTTCGGCTACATGAGAGCTCAGATTTGTCATAGTTGAACCGTTGTCCAAAAGCATGCTCAAAGGTGGAAAGAATATTTTTCAGCATAGAAGCCTCTTCTCTGGTGGCTCTTGTAAATATGATGCTATCATCTACAAAAAAATATATGTGAAATTGCTGGGGCGTGTGGTGCAATTTTTAAACCATGCAATGCATTAGACTCCATATTCTTTATTAATAAAGAAGATAACACTTCATAGGAAAGCATAAATAGATAAGGCGACAGGAAGTCTCTTTATCGTTAGCCCCTACTTGGATAAAAAGCTTGCCGAGGAGAGCCATTTATCATAATGAAAAGGGAAGTAGAGGTAACACATTTCATGATTAGGTTGACCCATTTAGAGTAGTGTAGGGTTAACCAATATTAAGCCTGGGATCGACCAAGGACAACAGTTGGAAGATCCTTGGCCGACCAAAGGCCTTTGCTACAGGGACACACGCCGATCTCTGATAGGTCGACAACGTCCTACTTAAGCCGACCAAGAGCCAAGCATCTCGCCTTATCAGTCCCGGGTCGAGTCGTCACCGAGGACTCGAGCGCCAGGCCTGAACCGCCCTTATGACTCAAAGGATAAGCTTACAGCCCCTTAGCACAGGATAAGGATGAATGACTCATCCCACTTATCCTCTAAGGGACACGCCAGCCCTACTGGGCGAAACAGGCCCATAAGGCACTACCACACTCCTCCTTCTATAAATACTCCCTCGCACAAGGGCTAAGGTATGTTCATTCTCTAACCTGTTCACTTGGGGTACGTAGGACTGGGATCACCCTCGTCAGCCGCAACAACCTCCAAACACAGTGTTTGGGATGCAACAATCCCCAAACACATCGGAGTTTGGGACCATTTTTCAGATCCACTACATTGACGCCGTCTGTGAGGACAATAATCTCCGATTCCCATTCACATTCCAAAAAAAATACACTAACAAATAAAAAATTAAAAAAAAAAGAGAAAAACGTGTTCTTTGATGATGAACAGAGAGGTCCTTATCGTCGCCGCCGGCTGATCCGCCTTTGCCACGCGTCGCGGTTACGGTGGAGAATGCCTCCTTCGTTGCTGTTGCTGATACTGTTTGTGGCATCGGTGGCTGAAGGCTGATGCTGCAGCATCTGGGACCGGTACGACGATACGGCGGTGCAGCGGTGTGAATCGCTGAGCTAACTGGATCTGGAGCCTGTCATCCTCATCGCAGCGTCACGGTGGCCGTTCTCTTCTTCAAGCTCTCGAAACAGAGCTTCACAGAGATCCACCGCGTCAACCGTGTGGGAGTTCGATCGCGAGCGAACAACAAATCCGAGTTCGCCCTCCGCCGTTGACCCTCCTTCTCACGCCGCCATCACCGAAGAGCTCTGAACCACTGCCGCCATGATTGTTCCGAACTCACTCCGAGAAAGAAGAAGGGAAGAAACTTGAAGGAGACAGATCCATCACTTTCTCCGCTCTTATGGAGCTCTCGGCGGTCTCCGAACTAGCGAGCTGCCGGCGACCCCCGTTCGCCCTCGCGTCTAGGTCCCCGGCGCCGCTTGAGCTCCTCCCTGTTGGCTGCCGCCGTCGCATCCATGTTGGCTCAAGGTTGCAGCAAGCAGCTGCAGCATTAGGGTTGCAAAACCTAATGGGCCATAAGGCCCAAAATAAATAAGGGAAGGATCCTAAACCAATGCTCAATTTATTATGGCATATTATTGGCTCTTATGACCTCATCTTTTTTATAGTACCATCATGTATTTTATATGTATTATATATATATATAGGCACACACGTATAGCTTGTGGTTAACAACAAATAATATCATATACTTTTGCTATTTAGTTTGATTACATGTCATTTATTAGTTGCTAATAATTATCATTATTGTTGTTATAAAATGTCAACTTAAACGACAATCACTAATTATTATTTTTGTATGCAAGGTACATATATGATGGCCCGAGCTACTGAATAACCCATACCGAGATTCTCATCAATGGGCAAATTGTTTTCCGAGTATCGCGAATGCAATAACATGTTACTCTATTCAGAATCTATTGATGATGGCGAGGACCCCCGTGCTGAGTTTCCCTCTTTGCGCTCGCGTTCCGAGTATAGAGAAGCTTGTGTTTGGTTCCCTGCTTCGAATACATGTGCCAACTGCGGCGGACCCTCGTCAGCGTCCCCCTTTTTGGTATCCCATACATTCAGAATATCAGGAACCACGCACTACCCTTCTCTCCTCGGATTCATAAGACGATTATGGAAACCTCGCATCATGTTCCCCACTTGAGTCTCTTATTTCGGGTACGAAGAATATATTGTTGATTTCCCTTGCTCAGAATCATTTACCTATTATGAAGAATCTTCTATCGTGTTTCCCTGTCATAATCCGAATACGAGGAGCACCAACGAGATACCCTCGACACACGAAGCCCGGGGCAAGTAGCATCAACTCTCGGAAGCTCAGCATAGGCTCTTAAAGCCTATACGAGCTTGGGGGGCTTGAAGGGTTAACCAATATTAAGCCTAGGACCGACGAAGGACAACAGTTGGAAGACCCTTGGCCGACCAAAGGCCTTTGCTATAGGGACACACGCCGACCTCTGACAGGGTGGCAACGTCCTACTTAATCCGACCAAGAGCCAAGCATCTCGCCTTATCAGTCCCAGGCCGAGTCGTCATCGAGGACACGAGCGTCAGGCCCGGACCATTCTTATGAGTCAAAGGATAAGCTTGCAGCCCCTTAGCACAGGATAAGGATGAATGACTCATCTCACTTATCCTCTAAGGGTCACGTCAGCCCTACTGGGCCAAACAGGCTTATAAGGCACTACCACACTGATTTGGGTCTAATATATAATGTTTTCAAGTGATAATTAACTCCCTTTTACTATGTATTTGGCTTGTTTCTTAAGTACATATTAGGATTTTATTATGTTTTTAGGAAAGTTAGTAAATTAGAATTCTCGAACTTTTTGATCCGTTTTGGATTTGATTTCAGGAATTTGAAGTTTAATTTGATGATTTATGCTTTGGAATGGAAAGGAGCTTCGAAGACGCTGGAATGGAGAGAAATGCTGATCTTAAGTTGTAGCCACCCAATTTTGTCTGGGGTCAAAAATTATATTTTGTAAATATTTTGGTTTTTATCCTCAAATTTTTATAATTGAATTTTATAAATAAAATAAAAAAAGAGTTTGTTTGGACCCATTATTTTCTAATTCAGGTGTATAAAGTTATTTTTGGGATTTTTTTATAAAAAATAAAAAATAAATAAAATAAAAAGTTTGCTTTGAAATTTTCAAAATAAGAATTAATTGAAAAGTTTATGTTGAAATTTTGACAAATCAATTAAAAAAAATTTGATGATCAATAAAGGAAGATTGAAAATCAATTTGAATTTAGTTGATGATATGTTTTATTTGGAAGAGATTATCAACTTTTTTTTTGAAAAGATTGAAAATTAATTCAAAAAGAAATTGAGAATCGATTGCAAATCAAGTAAAAAATTTTAAATCAATTAAAGAGTATTGAGAATCAATTTGATTGAGTTGAGAATATTTTTTTCAATTGAAATTTTTTTTATTTCAAATCAAAAAATTATTTGAAAAGGATTATCCTCTTTTTGAAATGATTGAAAATCAATTCATTTTTTCAAAATCAATTCAAAAGATTGAAAATCAATTAAATTTAAAAAGAGACAGATTTTGATAATTAATTAAAAATCAATTTAGAAAATTTTGACAATCATTTAAAAATTTGAAAATCAATTTGAGAAATTGAGAATCAATTTGATTTAATTGAAGATTTGTTTTAATCATAAATATTTGAAAAAGATTACAATTGATTTTTGGCAAATTTTTCTAAACCTAATATTTTTACTATAAATTGAAGTCCCTTCCTCACTTTGGGAGGAGGAGGAAATTTTTTTGAAGAGAGGTGCACAGAAAAAATACAAAAATTGGGCGAGAGGTGCACATAAATAAAAAAAACACTTGTGCCAGTGAGACTTGTACGTGGTACTCCATTTTCGCCGCGTCCGGTTTGTTTTGGTTTTGTTTTTTCCTTCTTTCGGTTTCTGTGCTAAGCACTCAAATTCAAAGTCTGCTGCACAACTCCCTTCGTTGCAGCATAAGGTTTGTTTGTTTTTTTATGATTATTATTTTTATTTATTTATTACTCTTTCTTTTTTTCCTTTTAAATTTATATTTTTATTTAAAAATAATTAAATAATAATAATTTAAAGTGTAGTCTTTTTTTCTATTGTTATCTAAAATTGGTTGTGTTTTAGTGACTCAATTTTTCTCACCCAACTTTAATATTTGTGGTGAGATATTTTGGACTTCTCCTCCGCACCAAAAATAAATATATAAAAATAATTTTATTTACAATAATAATAAATTAAAAATGTAGATTTTTCTATTTGTTGTTTTAAAAAATTTGTTTCGTTTTGGTAAGTCGATTTTTCTCTCCCAAATTCAATGGAGAGATCTCTCAAACTTCCTCTCGGCACAAAAGTATGTGCACATAAAAAAATTTATATATATAAATTATAAAAATTAGAAGAAAAAAACGTTTTTTTAAAGAAAAATTAAATAGATTTTATTAATTAATTATTAACAATATGTGCTTTGGAAATCCACATTTCCTTGTCTAAATGTCAAGGTCTCGTGCATGTCCCTCTCCGCATCAAACCTTTTTTTTATAAAAATAAAAATAAAAACATTAATTTAATATTAACTACGTAGCCTTGATTCCTCATTTTATGAGGGTACGTAGGACCAGGGGCAACCTTGTCAGGCACAATAATAAAAAACAAATAATTTTGGCAAACCAATTTATTTAGGTCTTTTAATTAAAATCAATCAAAGATACCATTTTCGAATGGGCGAACGAGGTGCTAATACCTTCCCCGGCTTGTAACCGACTCCCGAATTCGGAATCTTTCTAGTTCGAGACCAAGCTTTATCCGTTTTAATTAATAATAATTTTTTCCGCGTTTTTGCAACAAAATGCAGTGGCGACTCCAAATTGGGTCAGTGACCCCACTCGTAGGCGAGGCCCCGAGGGCGACAACTGGCGACTCCACTGGGGACAAAACTAAATAAGAGAGTCAGGCCTAAATGATTGATTATTTTTAATAGACCTATTTTCTTTTCTAATTGGTTTGCCTTTAATTAATTGTTTATTTTTTATATTTTTTTTGTTGCTAAATTGTATATTTATTCTTTATTGTAATCTCTTTTGTTTATTTTTTATTTAAAAAAAAGGGTTTGTATGCCCCTGAAATAGGTTTTTTACACGAATCTTTGCACACACGGAAACCCTATACCTGGGTACTATTATTTAAACCCTAAGTTTAGGGGTGCTTTTGCCCTACCTTTGACTTACCAAGTGTATGGTCTCTTGTAGTGTGTGAAAGTATCACTCGGACTACAAACCATTTCTTGTAAACACGACTTTTGGAAGGTACGTCTAACCTATTTTGGGAGGCGTAACCTACCTCTTGCCGACCGTTTGCGAAGTGGGTCCTCACCTTAAAGAGTGAGGGCGATCCGAGGGCCTTTATAAGTCTAGAGCCAACTTGGAGTAGTACACTTTGTGTAGCATTCTATTTTGAAACTTGAATAAGTCAGTCATGGTTCCCCTTCATTCACTATCAAAGATTAAGAGGTGTCAAAACAGTTAATCTGTTACCTACTTGACCTTCGAAAAAGCTGTGGGGATTGTGACAGTCAAAAATTTAAAAATATATACTCTTTTTCAAGTTATCAAATTAGAGTGTTACACTTTAGTTATACCATGTCGTAGGACTGTGGCCAATAGACATCCCAAAAACCTTGTACGATCTACCATGAAGGGGCATATTCTCTATCTCCTATCGCATTTTGTTTAATATAAGTCGGGACCACCATCCCATATAAGTGGGGTAAACTACCGTCATCCAAGCCAGAATGATGTAAGGGGCACCATTGCACTTTGGTAACCTTATGCCATGAGGAAGGCCATTAAACCCGCTATAGGGCCCACCGCCCTAAAGGTAAATTTCATTTTCATATCCATCATTTCACTTGGGATAATCCCTCGTTGTTCCAAGTGGGCCCGAACTGTATGGTTATTGTCAATTCATTATGGCATTCCGTATTCTGTAATGAAGGCTTAATCACCCTCAATTAGGGTCACTTACCCTAGGGGCATGCATCTGCATTTGTACAATAATATTTCATTTCAATAAGACAAATAGAATGGACTGTCAAGCAAATCCTTCCAATGATACAAGGTGTAACATCCCTAATTTAATTTCCAAGTTTAATTAGGAGATTAGTAGACTTAAGAGGTGAAGAATGGTAGGAAGAACCAAGTGATAGATATTAGAACCAAGAATAGCTAGAGAATAGTTAAAGCTTCTAAATAGGGATAAAAATTAGAATTTAAATATTTAGAGCTCAAAACCCAAAACCCACCGTTGGATGTTAAGGTTAGTGTCTTAGGAAGCTTGTCTCAAAATTTGAGCAAGATCCAACGGTTAACGAAGAAGTTATGACCATTTGAAGTGTGGAAGGTGCTGTCATTTTTAACATTGGACATCTATATCCAACATAGGGATATAGATGTTGGACATCGATATCCACGACCCTGCAGCACCAAATTTAAGGCAGTAAACACGAATTTCATTCATTCTTCACCATTTCTTCCCTCCTCTTCCACGGCTCTCTTCCCTTCTCAACCCTAAATCCTTCCAATCACCATAATTACTCAAAGTTATCATAAATTAGTGCCACAAATCACTTCCAAATCAATTCCCCATGAATTTCCCTCTCCAAAAACACATATTACTTCCTCTTTCTTATGAAATCCCAATTCCCTATCAAACCCCAATCTGTGCAATCCGTGGCATAGGGTCTTCTAATCATGCAAGGGAGCTTAGGAAGTGATTAAGAGCAAGGAATAGGAAGCTAAGAGGCATGGATTAGAGCTTGGTGGGGATGCTCCATCAAAACCCCAATTTGGTTCTTGCTCTCCAAAAGGTAAGGGGGAGGCATTTGGCTTAAATTAGAGAAAGGATATAGTGATAATCATAGAAATATAACTATATACATAATTGGTTTTGTAATTTGCATGAGTTATATGTGGTTTCTTACACTAGGGTTTTATGTTAAAGTGATTGGTTGTTGATTATGTTTGGTTCTATGTTTGGATAATTGAATATATGTTATGAATTTGAGTGATATGCATAGACTATGATTGATATTATTACTATCATGGAATTGTGCCTATAAATGGTAATTATTGCATTATCATGGACAAACACCCTAAGCTAGAGGATATCTAAAAAGGAATATAACTATATAAAGGCTTGGCTATTCAATTTATATAAAAATGAGTAGAAACACGTGCATCAAGAAGTGAGGAAGGATGTTAGGAATTGGGAAAGATACGAGAACATTCTATGGACTGAAGGACGGATACGTGAAGGTTCATAGAATCGACGGACGAGAGTGTCGTAGTGACTAGATTGTGTTATTGAAACAATCGCGGAAAACTATTGTAGAGGACTTTGATCTACCAGGGGACCTAAGCCAGTACGAAGGACGGTCACGTTAAGTACTGGATAAGTCGGGGATTGGTCCTGTGCACACTATAATAGTTTTTATCGGTCACTTATACACATCATGACTAGTGCAAAGTGGTTCCCGCTATAGCCAATTTGGGTAAACAACCCAAATTGTACGAAGGACGGTCACGTGAAGTACTGTGCAAGCATTGGTTGGGGAACACTTACTCCTAGTTGATTTTTCCCAATTGTGTGGAGGGCGATGTGAGGAATTATGGAAATATGGAATTATGGGCATATGGATAAATGGAAACCAATGGAAAATGGTATATGGATTATTATGTACTATGGAGTTGCATTGCATCATATGCATTTGTGTATTTTTGGATTATAATATGGAAACTTTATTTATATGGAATCATATATTGGTGTGATGTGTATATACTTATATTCTATTATTGCTATTATGTGTTTTCTTTAATTTCTGTTTAAATGTCTCACCCTCTTAGTTGACATTTTTAGGTACCCACAATGGAGATAATTTGGATATTCCGCCACCGGGGAGCTTTACACTCCAATGACGGAGTGTAATATCTAAACATGACCTAAGGGTCACGATGATGCAACCATTAGGAACTGTAATCATATGTAGCAAACTAATTATGTTATATATATAGTATTTCAATATATTTGATTCAAATTCCAATTATTAATTATTGTACAAAGATTACTCTTTTATACCGAGGAAGTTGTAATATCTGTTTTATGTAAATAAATAATCTTTGGAAAATCTGACAGGTATATTGAATTATAAGGGAAAGATCCATTTTTAAAGGAAACCCTGTCAAAATTTTTATAAGACTCACTATTTCTTATATTAAACTTTATTATAAAAAGGTAGGATGTTACATTATGGTATCAGAGCAATGGTTGCAATCCTCGGCAGTGGAGTATGGACTTCCATATCTCCAAGGTGTTACTCCACATGAGAGTAACTAATAAATAGTTAGTTAAGGAGTATATATTAGCAGTTATGCATACATTCTAGTTGGAGTTAGTATAGTTATTAGTGTTGGTTTAAGGTGAGTCGTGGTGAGTAATTATAATGTGGTCTCTTCAATTTAAAGAGGATGAAACAAATTTTGCAAGTGTAACTTGTTGTATTTTGAAATGGACAGAAGGTAGAGACTAAGGGAAAGGAAAACTCCCAACGGGACAGAGCATGAAATTGCTACCCCAACGGGAAGGACTAACTCTTAGTTTTGAATTAATAATGTCTATTTCAAATGTGACAGAAATTAAACTTTTCTCTAAAGTGAAACTTCAAGTCCTCTTTTGAATGAAAGATAAGTTACTTATTATTTGATTGGAACTCAGGTAGTACGAAAATGATTTTATCTCCAATATAATGTAGGATCGAGATGGGCCCCTCGAAATTTACATTTAATTGGAAGATGATATCATTGAGTCCTTGAATCCAATGAAATAATTGTTAGATTTATTTCCTAGGCCTAAGATTAGGAAGGGTGTTAGAAGGTATAGAAGTTGTAGCAGAGTTGCGCAGCGGAAGTGTTGTAAGTGTGATAAGGGTTGTAGGAGTTATTTTGTAGGGAGATAGGAGTCTAGCTAGTTCAAGCATTTGAGTTAGCTATGATAGTGCTAGAATTTGTAGGCATAGACTAGAAAGTCAGAAACCCCAAGATAGTGCACTTTGTTAGTCTCAGGTTTAAGCAATTAGATGCTTGGAACTCTAGGTGGTTGCATTGAATTAGGATATATGTTTGATATACATATAAGTGTGTGATGCTATGAGTTGTCGTGTGTTTGCCTAAATGATTAATTGTGCTCTTGATGATGCTGATTATTGTTTGTGAATGTTGAACTTGTTTTAAGTATGAAAACC
Source organism: Crotalaria pallida (assembly GCA_037953625.1). Classification (NCBI taxonomy): domain Eukaryota; kingdom Viridiplantae; phylum Streptophyta; class Magnoliopsida; order Fabales; family Fabaceae; genus Crotalaria; species Crotalaria pallida. Next base: position 74,967,839 of record CM075655.1, on the reverse strand, counting down.
ATTTCGAAAACCTTTTTACGGAATTGTGCTATTATCATGAGATCAATTGATTTCCAAGGGTAATGGTATAATGTTGGGAATTAGTTGATGTGAAACCTGATAGTATTTCAGATGAATTTCAATGTTTTAAAATGAATTTCATTATTTTGAATAGAATTTGGAATCCTTCCAAATTGAGTGCTTTGTTGTATAATGAGATTTTGAGGATTTCTAACTAATCGGTGGTGAATTAATTCGTTGTCTTATTTAAGTTATACGCCGATTAAATAGGAATCCTTATACATACGATACCAATCAATTTGGAATGAAACTTAGCTTTCAAGCTCAAAATAAAAAGGGAATGTGATCATTCCAACATTTGAAAACGAATTAAAATAAATTTTCTAGTTCAAGAGCATTTCCTTTTTACATGAGTTTGCTAATCCTAAGTAAGTTTATACTCTTTCATCTAAACTTTTCCGAAGTTAGATGGAGATATCACTTTTCAAGGACATATGCCTTAATTTGCAAAGTTGTTTTCAAAGTTTTATCCAAGTCATTTTACAAGGAAAAATCTCAAGATTGTAATGTACCAACTAACTTGGATGATTAAGTCTTTTATTAAGTCTTTACCCGAAATCAAAAGTTTTCCGTCAAGAGAAGAATTTTCAAAAGTTTGGATTCCATCGGCATACTATTGTAAATGTTTTCTTGTATGCCACTCCGATTTTCATAACTTGAGGAATGCGTACATGTATTCTAATAGGTTATCTTGTTTCTATAAATCTATAATTGCATAACTGATTTTATAGACCCCCCACATTGATTTATAAAGGGTATAAGTACTTTTATAATATGGGGATTGCATTTGTTTTTACTTTAACCCCATACATGATAATTGTTTTTACCGAAGTTTTTAGCATGACATAGGAATAGAATTGGTATTTCAAAACTCCAATCAGTATGCAGAAATTCAATAGTGGATATCGATATCCAGCAGGAGATATCGATTGTGCCTATCGATATTCACAAGAGGATATCGATATCACCACCCCAAATTTTTCTATCAAAATCTAAAATTTTACATCTGAATTGATAAAAAAAAATGATTGTTTGAAATTTTGTTTACTTGAATGTGTAGTTGTAATAAATATCTGGTGTGTGCCATTCTAATAGATAGATTCCTATCTTCTGGGAGTTAGATGTTTATCTCAATTTCCTTAGAATCTAAACTAGTGGTGAATAGTCATCATTAGGTCAGACAAATAGAGAAAGCGAACCCTATGAATTGTTTGGTAATGCATGTTTATGCTTGTAATTAAATGATGAATAAGTATGTTTGATTGCCTAGGGAGCATGTTCTAATTCCTAGATAGTTGTTGTACTTATAAATTTTGTCGATTGGGAAATCCGGGTTTTTAAATACAATGAAAAGATGAGTTTTTGGGCTTAAGGAGAGTTGAAATGAATTGGAAATGTTGTGCAAGTCTTCAAAGGTTGAATCAAAAGTTTTAAATGAAATTTCAAACTGCTTGGAGCCAGTTAACATTTTATAATAAATGTGATATTTTCTTTTGTAAACAGACCTGTCGGTTCCTATATTTCTTATGTTGGGAACACAGGATAAAAATTAAACTTAATGTGCTCCGCTTAGTTTGAAACTTTTACACAACCATTGAAGCTAAGTACAAATTTAGTTCCTTTGGAATTTCGAGGCTCCTTGGAGTTTGTCTCCTATTTTTTTAAAAAGAAAATGTGATGAAGGTTCAACTTTTGCTGTTTTCATATTTTAACAAAGTGGTTGTAGAACCACAGTTGAATCTAACAAACTCCAACTCATCTGGAAATTTATTTTTATAATTCTTTTATGCAAAGGGACGTTACTTAAAAAAAAAAACTTGTATGACATTTTGAAATTGAATCAATCCTTGTTTTCAAAAATGTTTTTCAATGCAGTTACGTGATTCCTGATTTGGTTTGTAAACAAATCATGGAAACCTTATTATCTTCCAAAAAAAAAACTCTTTTCGAGCAAATTTCTGGAATACTTGATTAGTGTCAAATGTGTGTAGATATAGGCCTGAATTTTAGATTGACTCAGGTAGATCAGGATTTGGTTAGGAGGAAGTAGAGATTGCCCAAGTTAGTATGTGCAATTATGTGTAGATATGAAAATTTGGTGTGCATATTTGATTTTTGATTGCTATGTATGTTATAACTGTTTACTTGAAAATGTATATATGTGTTTTGCTAGGACTTAAGAGTATCCTTAGGTTTATTATGATTAGATCCCTGTGGATACTGCCGTGTAAGTAGAATATAAAAGTAGATTGGGTTGTCCAGGGTACGGCAGTCAATAAATGTTTAATCGCACCTGATCTTAGAACTTAAGGCCAATTGAGAGTCTCTTTGGCCAGACTCTTATAATGTTTAGCTGTTTAAAGAGTAAACCTTAGAGTTTTATCGCTTTGAAACCCACCATAGCGAACCATAACTTGTATTCCTTATTGAATGCTAGAGTCCGTGGCGTACCAATGCAAAAGAATATGCTGATTCTAAGTGGGGGAGTAGAAACAAAGTTCAGCCAATATCATAGTTTAGCAACCTTTTAGTTGGGATGATTCTCCATGTGACGGAATTGAACGGAATTTCGGGGACGAAATTCCAGTAAGTGGGGGAGAATTGTAACATCCCTAATTTAATTTCCAAGTTTAATTAGGAGATTAGTAGACTTAAGAGGTGAAGAATGGTAGGAAGAACCAAGTGATAGATATTAGAACCAAGAATAGCTAGAGAATAGTTAAAGCTTCTAAATAGGGATAAAAATTAGGATTTAAATATTTAGAGCTCAAAACCCAAAACCCACCGTTGGATGTTAAGGTCAGTGTCTTAGGAAGCTTGTCTCAAAATTTGAGCAAGATCCAACGGTTAACGAAGAAGTTATGACCATTTGAAGTGTGGAAGGTGCTGTCATTTTTAACATTGGACATCTATATCCAACATAGGGATATAGATGTTGGACATCGATATCCAGGGGGTGGACATCGATATCCACGACCCTGCAGCACCAAATTTAAGGCAGTAAACACGAATTTCATTCATTCTTCACCATTTCTTCCCTCCTCTTCCACGGCTCTCTTCCCTTCTCAACCCTAAATCCTTCCAATCACCATAATTACTCAAAGTTATCATAAATTAGTGCCACAAATCACTTCCAAATCAATTCCCCATGAATTTCCCTCTCCAAAAACACATATTACTTCCTCTTTCTTATGAAATCCCAATTCCCTATCAAACCCCAATCTGTGCAATCCGTGGCATAGGGTCTTCTAATCATGCAAGGGAGCTTAGGAAGTGATTAAGAGCAAGGAATAGGAAGCTAAGAGGCATGGATTAGAGCTTGGTGGGGATGCTCCATCAAAACCCCAATTTGGTTCTTGCTCTCCAAAAGGTAAGGGGGGAGACATTTGGCTTAAATTAGAGAAAGGATATAGTGATAATCATAGAAATATAACTATATACATAATTGGTTTTGTAATTTGCATGAGTTATGTGTGGTTTCTTACACTAGGTTTTTATGTTAAAGTGATTGGTTGTTGATTATGTTTGGTTCTATGTTTGGATAATTGAATATATGTTATGAATTTGAGTGATATGCATAGACTATGATTGATATTATTACTATCATGGAATTGTGCCTATAAATGGTAATTATTGCATTATCATGGAAAAACACCCTAAGCTAGAGGATATCTAAAAAGGAATATAACTATATAAAGGCTTGGCTATTCAATTTATATAAAAATGAGTAGAAACACGTGCATCAAGAAGTGAGGAAGGACGTTAGGAATTGGGAAAGATACGAGAACATTCTATGGACTGAAGGACGGATACGTGAAGGTTCATAGAATCGACGGACGAGAGTGTCGTAGTGACTAGATTGTGTTATTGAAACAATCGCGGAAAACTATTGTAGAGGACTTTGATCTACCAGGGGACCTAAGCCAGTACGAAGGACGGTCACGTGAAGTACTGGATAAGTCGGGGATTGGTCTTGTGCACACTATAATAGTTTTTATCGGTCACTTATACACATCATGACTAGTGCAAAGTGGTTCCCGCTATAGCCAATTTGGGTAAACAACCCAAATTGTACGAAGGACGGTCACGTGAAGTACTGTGCAAGCATTGGTTGGGGAACACTTACTCCTAGTTGATTTTTCCCAATTGTGTGGAGGGCGATGTGAGGAATTATGGAAATATGGAATTATGGGCATATGGATAAATGGAAACCAATGAAAAATGGTATATGGATTATTATGTACTATGGAGTTGCATTGCATCATATGCATTTGTGTATTTTTGGATTATAATATGGAAACTTTATTTATATGGAATCATATATTGGTGTGATGTGTATATACTTATATTCTATTATTGCTATTATGTGTTTTCTTTAATTTCTGTTTAAATGTATCACCCTCTTAGTTGACATTTTTAGGAACCCACAATGGAGATAATTTGGATATTCCGCCACCGGGGAGCTTTACACTCCAATGACGGAGTGTAATATCTAAACATGACCTAAGGGTCACGATGATGCAACCATTAGGAACTGTAATCATATGTAGCAAACTAATTATGTTATATATATAGTATTTCAATATATTTGATTCAAATTCCAATTATTAATTATTGTACAAAGATTACTCTTTTATACCGAGGAAGTTGTAATATCTGTTTTATGTAAATAAATAATCTCTGGAAAATCTGACAGGTATATTGAATTATAAGGGAAAGATCCATTTTTAAAGGAAACCCTGTCAAAATTTTTATAAGACTCACTATTTCTTATATTAAACTTTATTATAAAAAGGTAGGATGTTACACAAGGCTTTGTTGAATTCCCAAACACTGAGGAGATATCCCTAGTCACCCCATTGAGCCTAGATATTTTGAAGCGGAGATTGTTTCTCTCAAACCAACCATGTGTGTTTAAATCAGGGTGGGTAGTTTGTCAACAGTTTTTGCCAGCATGCAAATATCAAGAAGGATTACTTTTTATTTCATAAACCCAAATACATATCATCCACTGTTCACCCCATTGGGCCTCAACAGAAAAATTTTCTTCTTTTAAACCCAAAAAATATTTTACCTGAGTATTAATGAGAATCAAATCAAAGACAATTTCTATGTTCAGAAGTGCAATCAGAAAAGAGATCCAAAATGGATGTTGGCAAGCACAAAAAATTAACAAAAAAATTTTTGCAAAAAAGTGAGGGTGCTTGTTTAAATAAGGCAAAGCCCATGAATCCATTATGTGATGAAAAAGAACAATTTCATTCCTTTTGAATGAAATATTCTCATTAAAAACTCAACATAAATTTTGGGCCTTTATATCCATTCTTTCATTAGCCACATTATTACCCCCAGACCATATTACAACCTTTTGGAAAATCCTCTTGATGATTTGAGTGTTGTGCAAAATCTGTTGAGAAAATAGGAAATTGAAGAGAAAGGAGAAAGGAAGGGAAGGGAAATAAAAATTTGAGCCTTATACCTTTTATTGTCAACCCTTAGCCAGGCCACATTACAAGCTTTAAAAGACCTCGTTGAGGATTGGTTTGCTTAAGTTACACACTAGGGCAGAGAAATGTTGACTTCATTAAACCTAATTGAAACTTTGATGAAATATATCTCATTTTTAATTCATGAATTAATTACTCCCATCATACAAATATTTTCCATGTTCATATGATCATTACATTAGTATTTCTTGTTAAGAAGGTATGTGAGAAAAGAAGTTGAAAGGAACTCGATTGGTTGAATATAGTTATTGGAAAGCGCCCGACTGCAATTTGCCACAATTGATTATACTAGAAAATGATGAGCGCTCATGCTAAAGTGAATATGGCCTTGAGATTTCCAGAGGATAAGGTTGTCTTCAAATGATTGTTCTTCAACAGAAACTGATGGTCTCTGAATTATGAGGGATCTTTTGTTCTTTGAGGAAGTCCTAACCTTGAGCAAGATGAATGAAGAAGATTTGCAATTTTCAATCAATTCAAAAGCAATTAAGAAATGTTGTGTTTGAAAAAAAAATAAAGATTGAAAAGAAAAGGAGCTCGCTAGGTTGAAAATCCTGAAAAAGGACGACCTAGGCAAAAGTTAGAGAGATCCGCTAAGTCGTAAAACTTGAAAGAGGCGGCTTAGGCAAAAATTAGGATCATAAGATAAAAACCCGCTAGGAAACTACGTTGGGTTTCCTAGGCAAAATTTAGGGCAAAAAAAAATCCTCAAACGCAAACCAGCTTGTTTTTAACAAAAAGATATTGGAAATTGCAAATAGAACCAGAAAAGAAGTCCTGAAGGTTGACACTGGGAGAATTTTGAAGATTCCTTATCCTCAGTGAATCGTTGCTCAAAACTGGGGCAATTTTGGAAAATTTTGTTGCTCGCTAAGCAAACTGGGGCAATTTTGAAAATTTTTAACAAGTCCTAAAAAGAGATATTAGGGAAATTTTTGAAGAGAGGTCAAGCAGATTGTACATTCCCTTGCAAATATTACTATCATATTCAACTGGGGCAAATTTTGAAAAGTCTTGTTGATAAACCCTAAAATGAGATACTGGGACAGTTTTTGAAGAGAAATTAGAAGTATCAATCATTCCCTTGCATTTGTCTATGAGACAGTACACTGATGCATTTTTTGAAGAGATTCATTGTTGGCCTCTAGATGAAAAATATTGGGGCATTCCTTTGAAAAATTGATTCCCCAGTAATTATTTTAAGCACAATACACTGGGGCAGATTTTGGACAAGTTCAGGTTGTTTGATGATGATTAATTATTAACAAATGTTAGATTGCTGAGCTTTCAATTAAAGAAGGTTGTTAAAAATTTGCCCGTGTCTGTCTTGATCAGATTTTGGTATGGTCTGGTATTGGTGTTCAAGAGCAAAAGAGTTGAGACCAGTTTATCTTGTTAAAAAAAAACACAAAAAAAAAACTTTTTGCGTTTTAGACCCATTAGTTCCTGATGGGTTTACATTAGAAAAAAAGTTAGAGTTGCATTGTGAATTTCCAATTGCATTCCTTTCATTGGAATTCACATCATCTGCATTGATTTCATCTTGCATTATCCATCATTTGCACCAGTTACATTACCGATTGCATTATACCAATTGCAACATACTAGTTTTTCATTAACAATATCATTTGCATTGATTGCATTCTATTAATTATTGTTTGCATCACTAGAACATGCATGTTCAAAACCAGTAAATTAAAAAAAAAACATTTTAGTTGGGCTTTTCAGTAGCCTTTGCTTTGCCGAAGATTATTGATGTTGATTGGGCTGTTTGATGCCCCGACAAAAATGTCGAAAATCATTTTGGGTCTTTTGACACCCGGCAGAAACGCTAAAGTCATTTTGATGTTGGTTGGGCTTTTTGATGCCCCGACAGAGATGTCGAAAATCATTTTGGGTCTTTTGACACCCGACACAAACACTGAAGTCATTTTGATGTTGGTTGGGCTTTTTGATGCCCCGACAGAGATGTCGAAAATCATTTTGGGTATTTTGACGCCCGGCATAAACGCTGAAGTCATTTTGATGTTGGTTGGGCTTTTCATGATATCATGACAAAAATGTCGAAGAATCATCGTTGTTATTAGGCTTTTCATGATATCCTGACAGAAATGTCGAAGCATCATCGTTGTTATTAGGCTTTCATGATATCCTGGCGGAAACACCGAAGAATCATCGTTGTTATTAGGCTTTCATGATATCCTGACAGAAATGTCGAAGAATCATCGTTGTTATTAGGCTTTTCATGATATCCTGACAGAAATGTCGAAGCATCATCGTTGTCATTAGGTTTTCATGATATCCTGGTGGAAACGCTGAAGAATCATAGTTGTTATAGGGTTGTTTGATGCCTCGGCAGAAATGTCGAAAATCATTTTGGGTCTTTTGACACCCGGCATAAACGCTAAAGTCATTTTGATGTTGGTTGGGTTTTTTGATGCCCCGACAGAGATGTCGAAAATCATTTTGGGTCTTTTGACACCTGACATAAACGCTAAAGTCATTTACGCTAAAGTCATTTTGATGTTGGTTGGGCTTTTTGATGCCCCGACAGAGATGTCGAAAATCATTTTGGGTCTTTTGACGCCCGACACAAATGTAACACCCCAAATTTTCATTTCCTGATGTAATGAAATAACAATTATGAATGTTATTCAAAATTATTTTCTTAAATTATAAATATTATTTTTATAATTAATTTAGAGTTAATTACGTGATTATGTGTGTGCTTGTGATAAGTGTTCCTGCATTACAAATATTTTAGTAATTAATAATAGGTGAAAATAGGGTTTTTGCATAATAGTCCCTGATTTGGGACCTAGAAGTAATATTAGAAATATTTTGGAGGGAAAGGGAATTAAAATATTTATTTTTCAAAATTGACCAAAAAGACTCGAGTCTTTCAGGAAAGACTCGAGAATTCTGGTCAGTGTTGAACTCGTTAGTGCGTTTGATGAGTCAGCACTCAACGAATCCCAAACTTTGACACGAAATCACTTGAAGGCTTGATAGTGGGCTTCGTGTTGCCCTGCATGATCAACGATTCATGCAATAAAAACCTAATTGTTAACGAAAATCGACCATTTGGTCGGATTGCTCTGGAAATCAAGAGTTAGGGTTTCTAAATTCGTCTTCTTCAATCCCTTTCGTTTCTTAGTGTGAGGCTGAGTGTTATACACCATTGTGAAGCTCACGTCTTGAGCTTTACAAAGACATAAAGATTGTGAGTTGAGGTTTTGTATAGAGGGTGTAACACTCTCACTTTTATTAGTTAATGTTAGGTTTTATTAAAATTGGGCTAGAAAATTTCTTTTTAAACTTGATTACTTATAAAAACTTTTTACGAAAATCCGGCAGAGTTTCCTCTGTTTTCTGGACTTCCCAAAAATTTATTTCTTTAAACCTGTCAATTCAGAAGTATTTAAAAACATAAAACTTAACAGCCTAATAATCAGATCAAATCCTAATAACGCCCGATTAGTACAAGTTTCAGGGCAGACAACTATTTCATATTATAAATTACAAAAAGTAATTGTCCACTCATAATACTCAATATACATTCCACGTAGTGGGATGAAAATCCTGCTCGGCCATATTCCATATAAGCTCCACTTCAATACCTGTAAAATATAGCAAGAAGGGTAGCATTACATAGAACTTAAAAAGATAAATTCTAAAAGAGGCATAGCAATAAACTAAGCCTACCCTATTATTGAAATCAATTACTTATAACTTTCCATACATTTGATTTTCCAATAATTCTCCTCTATTCCTCAAGTTCTTTAAATTCTCAATTCGCTATTCCATTTACCTCCTTCACAAATTTATTTCCGTTCTTAAGTCTGTAATTAGTCCTATATTCTCTTTTCTTTCCTCGTTCTTCTTCTCCTTCCTTTTCTTTTTCCTTTTCTCTTTCTTTTTCCTTTCTTTATCTTTTCCTTTTTCGCTTTCCTTATCTTTTCCATTTTATTTCCTTTTCCTTTAACATTTTCCTTTTATTTACGGTGTATGTATGTCTCCACCAAATCGAAGGCCTACATACATACACCATCTACGATGTATGTCTCCACCAAATCGAAGGCCTACATACATCGCTTTTACCTTACCATTTATATTAATTTATCCATTTTTACTTCCTTTTCCTTTTATTTACGGTGTATGTATGTCTCCACAAAATCGAAGGCCTACATACATACACCAACTACGATGTATGTCTCCACCAAATCGAAGGCCTACATACATCGCTCTTACCTTACCATTTATATTATTTTATCCATTTTTATTTCCTTTTCCTTTTATTTAAGGTGTATGTATGTCTCCACCAAATCGAAGGCCTACATACATACACCAACTACGATGTATGTCTCCACCAAATCGAAGGCCTACATACATCGCTTTTCCATTACCATTATCTTATCCAATTTTATCCCCTTTTTCCTTTATTCATTTCCTTTTACTTTTGGTGTATGTATGTCTCCACCAAATCGAAGGCCTACATACATACACCAATCACGATGTATGTCTCCATCAAATCGAAGGCCTACATACATCGCTTGTCCATTACCTATTACCTTATTTTATCCATTGTCATTTCCTTTTTCCTTTTACTTAGGGTGTATGTATGTCTCCACCAAATCGAAGGCCTACATACATACACCATCGACGATGTATGTCTCCACCAAATCGAAGGCCTACATACATCGCCCCAGTTACGTTGTATTGTCTCCCCCAAATCGAAGGCCTACAATACAACCCTTATTTACGATGTATTGTTTCCCCCAAATCGAAGGCCTACAATACATCACCAATTACGATGTATATCTCCCCCAAATCGAAGGCCTATATACATCACCATATTTATCCAGTATTAGTTATCCATATTATATGTCATTATTAGTCGACCAATTCCGTTTCTTTTCACTTAGTCCTTTCACACACAAGAATCATCACATATATAACCAATTAGCCACAATTCACTTTCATAATTATCACCAGTCCAATGTTTAAGTAATGCCAAATATAACACATAATTACAACCACCACTATTCATGCATATCACTTTTAACATAAACACTTAGTGCAAGTAACAACAAAATTCACCTTTTCATATAATCATGCATAACCACATTCTAATCCCTCTTTTATCCCATTTAATCTTCACTTACTACTTTACTTTATGGTCTTTCAGCTTATTAGTTCTACTCTTTTTACCTATTACGTTTATCCTTTTATTCTTTTACTCCTAAGTTTAGTTTGTTTATCCTTAAATTCTCCCTTGTGTTACAGTGCATACATTTCTACATTTTCATCCAATATTAATCAATTAATATCCTAAATATACTCACTTGTTCCAGACCATGTCCTACACGTACATATTCCATTCCCTAAGGTGTGTATTTCATTAATAATTCTAAATACTCCATTTAAATTAGCGGGAAATACCCTAAGGTTCGTTAACATGTTACCCTATTCCTAGTCACCACTATCGCATCCTAGAATTCACTTCTTAAGTAGAGGTAACACGAACCCTTCTTACCTCAAATAAAGGCGGAGAGAGGGATAATGTTGATTCTCAAGCCTTAGTGTAGAGAGAGAAAGAGAGAAAGCCCCAATGGAGGAGAGAGAATGAGCTATGGAACCCCGGAGACACAAATAGTTAGAATTGAGAGTATGAAATTCGTGTATCATGAATAAAATAAGGAGAAAAGCATGAATCTAACTTACTTTGAGTTTGGGAAGATGAAAATCAAGATTGGGTGTTGGTGTTCTTGAACCCTAACTCATGGGTATGATTGAAGAGAGGGAAAAATGAGAGATTAATGGAATTTGAGTGGTTGTGAGTGATGGGGAAGCAATATATGATGATGATTTGTTGTGTTTTTGGGTGGATTTTTGGTGTGGAAGAAGCTAGGGTTTTGGGGTTTCATGGATATGAGAGGAGAGGGAGTAAATTGGGGTTTTTAGAGAGGGAAAATGATAGATTGATGATGAGAAGGGAGAATGAGATGTTGATTTGCTTGATTTCCATGTTAATTTGGGATTGGAACCTCTAGGGTATGAAGAAAGGGAGAGAGGTCGTGGAAGGAAGGGAAGAAACCATGAAAAATGAATGAAAATACGTGTTTACCGACTTAAATCTGGTGCTGCAGAGTCGTGGATATCCACCTATGGATATCGATATCCAACATCGATATCCTATGTTGGATATAGATATCCAATGCTAAAAATGACAGCACCGTTCGCAATTCAAATGGCCATAACTTCTTTGTTACCCGTCGGATCTTCCTCAAATTTTAAAGAAAGCTTCCTCACCTATCCTACATCACATCCAACGGTGGAATTTGGGTTTAGAGATGTAAATCTTTTATTTTGAATTTCCTAATATAGGATGTTTATAACACCAAAAACATCGCTTCTAATGCTCTTTTGTTCATCTTCCAACCTCCTTTCCGATGCCAATGCTTCGTGATTCGTTTATGGCATTCAAGGAACTCCTAATCCCTCATTTTAAATCCTTTTTAGAATAATCCTTACTTCCAAATCTTATCATTATTCTAATTACTCTTAGAATTAAAATTCGGGATGTTACAATTCTCCCTCACTTATTAGAATTTCGTCCCCGAAATTCCGTTCAATTCCTTCAAATGGAGGACCATCCCATTATCATACTTCTGACCACGGTTTTCACTTCCCTTCGGTTTTTACTTTCCGCTCCATATATGGTTATGGTCATGCCCATTTCTACGCTTGTCTTCTAACACTACGTGTTATCTCTATCTGCACAAGGTCGTCAGTTTTTCTTATTATTAAAGTTCCATCTCCCATTCCTTGGATTGAAATCCTCCCCCACTTGGCATTGTCATACTTGATTATATCCATGCTAGAGGGGTATGTTCATTCGTTGCTCAGAATATAGTACACAGGTTCCCGACCGACATCCAAGGTTGAAAAGAGGGCACGTGGGTGACTATCTATCGGTAGGCATAGAACTATGTCGGGTTTCTACGACTTGGCGAATTCTCGCGTATACATCTGAGATGCTCGAAGTTTGAAGAGAGTGAAGATGAAAAGAAGAAACATGAAGCACTGAAGAGTGAGTCTCATGGTCTTTGCAAGATGACCCAGGATGTACTGGATACATGTCAAGCAAGAAGACAATGGAGGTTATCCCCGAAGTGTGCATTTTCAGCAGAGAGCTGTCGAAGGATGCGTTTTCTATGGATCGGCGACTAATTGATTGGTCTCAGTCAAGGCCTAGATGTTATTTCTCAATTCGGTGTTATTTTGGGGATGTATTGTTTTACCTTAAGTTTAACTCTCATTCGATCCTCCACGAAGCGTTTGGAATTATATGTTTAGTAGTCCTATGGCTTATGGTATGATTACTAGTTATTGTCACTCGGATAGGATCCGAATTGAGTCGTTAAGTCTCCCCCACTTAGTATCAACTTACCTGATTATGCTGGTGCTAGGAAGCAGGGAATCGAACATGTCAGCTTCTGATTGTCTTTCATACGACTTTCAATGAAGAGTGTAATAATCTAACAACAACAGGAAACATAATCCTTGGAATTCACAAGGAAGTTGCGCTTTCTCTTTAAGAAAAATAGCCTAAGATTATGCGATCCAAAGACTTTTCGCAGAATGTAGTAGCTTATGACTAGAAATTTCCTCATCCACGAGGAATCGGATCGAATAAATAAGACTGGAACTCCAGGAACGATGGGTATTCCAGGATAAGAAACAAGGAGAAGATCGTAAGTTCACAATGTTCAGTAGCTTAGAGCGAGAAATCTTTGATTCGTGATCAAGAGTCGCTACTTCAAGGTAAAGTCAAACTAAGAAGAATGAGGAGGAAGAGATCTACTTGCACGAATTGGGGTACTAACTAAGCCTTTCAGAATTACTATTAAAGTCTTAAACGATTTTTGATGGTCACGAATTGTGGTTGGCAGACAGTCTTGACTTTTGAACGCTCTATTAAGCACTATTTTAGATCAATGACACTCGAGACATACCTTGGGTGTATGTCAACAATCCCTTACAACCTATTTCGAGTTAGATCTTAAGGAAAACTTGAATGAATTTGATACAGAACAAGAAAGCTAATGGAATCCGACTTTTCTATCACCTTAAGACTTGCACTACTCTCGAAATCGAGATTCGTGTTGGGTGAACGACCCGGTGGTGGTCATTCATTCAATTTGTTTGGTCTCTGTGTAGAGGTTACCAGTTAAGCTTTTCTAATGGATGGCCATTCAGGAACCTGGGTAAGATTCCCGATAAGACTTGGGTTTCCTAAGTTTTAGTTTGGCTTTTTGATGGTTAGGGGTGGTTCTTATAAAGTTTATTCCATCCTTTCTAAGATAGGGTATTCGATTACGCTATTCTTAAATAGATAAGATGGCTTAAGGCTCTTATACTTTGGTTTTGTTTTGGGCCTACTATCCGCTTCCGTTTAAGGAACTTGGAAAGAACACTATTTGGGTGGGTTTCTTTGCTTCCAAAGGATCTACTCCCTTGGAGAGTTTCCATTTCTATTGTTTCAATTTCATTAAGAGGATTGCAATGATATCATTCGTTAATAGTTGCAAAGATTGAGGTGATCAATCTCAACCTCACGTCTATCAACAGCGCACCATTGTCGGGTTCTTATTTTCACCGAAGACCATTGTTCAATTGTTCAATCTTGGTTGATCTCAGCGTGGATACTTGGTAAGGTTGTCCAGATTTGCTTTTCTCGCAAGCGACCGCTCAGGAATCTTGTTGGTAAGACTCCCACTAGGTTTCGGACTGCCACAGTCTGGTTTAGCTTTTCAGGGAAGCTGGAGATGGTTTCTAGGGTGAGCTTGATTCCCTCAACAACTTCGCGTGAAGAATCCGAAGAAGGTATCGTTCAAGTCGACTTACTTTCTTCTAATGGTGGTACTTCTCATGAAATCCTATGTCGGATTGGTTTTTGTGCTACTTCGAAGCTTTCAATGACATTGACAATCGACAAGCGCAAAGATCGAGATGGTCTGTCTCAATCTCACATTTATCAATAGCAACATCATCGTCAGGTTTGTTGACGATATCATCACTTAATAGTTGCAAGAGTAAGGATGACCAATCCTACCCTTACACTCTATTAAACGACAACACCATCGAGGGATCCAATTGAGTTTAAACGAACGTCCTATAGTCTTTTGCTGTCACAACCTAATCCTGAACAAGATAGAAAGTGAACACATATATAAATAGGTAGTTATATATGTATCCTATTCGCCTAACTTAGACACTTGACTATACATATCGGTTACTCGCTTGGTGAGTAACCATCGGAGATGTGAGTCCACACTCCAAAGGCCGAGGAAAAACTGCTCTGATACCAAAATGTAACACTCTCACTTTTATTAGTTAATGTTAGGTTTTATTAAAATTGGGCTAGAAAATTTCTTTTTAAACTTGATTACTTATAAAAACTTTTTACGAAAATCCGGCAGAGTTTCCTCTGTTTTCCGGACTTCCCAAAAATTTATTTCTTTAAACCTGTCAATTCAGAAGTATTTAAAAACATAAAACTTAACAGCCTAATAATGAGATCAAATCCTAACGCCCGATTAGTACAAGTTTCAGGGTAGACGACTATTTCATACTATAAATTACAAAAAGTAATTGTCCACTCATAATACTCAATATACATTCCACGTAGTGGAATGAAAATCCTGCTCGGCCATATTCCATGTAAGCTCCACTTCAATACCTGTAAAATATAGCAAGAAGGGTAGCATTACATAGAACTTAAAAAGATAAATTCTAAAAGAGGCATAGCAATAAACTAAGCCTACCCTATTATTGACATCAATTACTTATAACTTTCCATACATTGATTTTCCAATAATTCTCCTCTATTCCTCACGTTCTTTAAATTCTCAATTCGCTATTCCATTTACCTCCTTCACCCATTTATTTCCGTTCTTAAGTCTGTAATTAGTCCTATATTCTCTTTTCTTTCCTCGTTCTTCTTCTCTTCCTTTTCTTTTTCCTTTTCTCTTTCTTTTTCCTTTCTTTATCTTTTTCCTTTTTCGCTTTCCTTATCTTTTCCATTTTATTTCCTTTTCCTTTTATTTACGGTGTATGTATGTCTCCACCAAATCGAAGGCCTACATACATACACCATCTACGATGTATGTCTCCACCAAATCGAAGGCCTACATACATCGCTTTTACCTTACCATTTATATTAATTTATCCATTTTTACTTCCTTTTCCTTTTATTTACGGTGTATGTATGTCTCCACCAAATCGAAGGCCTACATGCATACACCAACTACGATGTATGTCTCCACCAAATCGAAGGCCTACATACATCACTCTTACCTTACCATTTATATTATTTTATCCATTTTTATTTCCTTTTCCTTTTATTTACGGTGTATGTATTTCTCCACCAAATCGAAGGCCTACATACATACACCAACTACGATGTATGTCTCCACCTAATCGAAGGCCTACATACATCGCTTTTCCATTACCATTATCTTATCCAATTTTATCCCCTTTTTCCTTTATTCATTTCCTTTTACTTTCGGTGTATGTATGTCTCCACCAAATCGAAGGCCTACATACATACACCAATCACGATGTATGTCTCCACCAAATCAAAGGCCTACATACATCGCTTGTCCATTACCGATTACCTTATTTTATCCATTGTCATTTCTTTTTTCCTTTTACTTAGGGTGTATGTATGTCTCCACCAAATCGAAGGCCTACATACATACACCATCGACGATGTATGTCTCCACCAAATCGAAGGCCTACATACATCGCCCCAGTTACGTTGTATTGTCTCCCCCAAATTGAAGGCCTACAATACAACCCTTATTTACGATGTATTGTCTCCCCCAAATCGAAGGCCTACAATACATCACCAATTACGATGTATATCTCCCCCAAATCGAAGGCCTATATACATCACCATATTTATCTAGTATTAGTTATCCATATTATATGTCATTATTAGTCGACCAATTCCATTTCTTTCCACTTATTCCTTTCACACACAAGCATCATCACATATATAACCAATTAGCCACAATTCACTTTCATAATTATCACCAGTCCAATGTTTAAGTAATGCCAAATATAACACATAATTACAACCACCACTATTCATGCATATCACTTTTCACATAAACACTTAGTGCAAGTAACAACAAAATTAACCTTTTCATATAATCATGCATAACCACATTCTAATCCCTCTTTTATCCCATTTAATCTTCACTTACTACTTTACTTTATGGTCTTTCAGCTTATTAGTTCTACTCTTTTTACCTATTACGTTTATCCTTTTATTCTTTTACTCCTAAGTTTAGTTTGTCTATCCTTAAATTCTCCCTTATGTTACAGTGCATACTTTTCTACATTTTCATCCAATATTAACCAATTAATATGCTAAATATACTCACTTGTTCCGGACCTTGTCGTACACGTACATATTCCATTCCCTAAGGTGTGACTTTCATTAATAATTCTAAATACTCCATTTATGTTAGCGGGAACTACCCTAAGGTTCGTTAACATGTTACCCTATTCCTAGTCACCACTATGGCATCCTAGAATTCACTTCTTAAGTAGAGGTAACACGAACCCTTCTTACCTCAAATAATGGTGGAGAGAGGGATAATGTTGATTCTCAAGCCTTAGTGTAGAGAGAGAAAGAGAGCAAGCCTCAATGGAGGAGAGAGAATGATCTATGGAACCCCGGAGACACAAATAGTTAGAATTGAGAGTATGAAATTCGTGTATCATGAATAAAATAAGGAGAAAAGCATGAATCTAACTTACTTTGAGTTTGGGAAGATGAAAATCAAGATTGGGTGTTGGTGTTCTTGAACCCTAACTCATGGGTATGATTGAAGAGAGGGAAAAATGAGAGATTAATGGAATTTGAGTGGTTGTGAGTGATGGGGAAGCAATATATGATGATGATTTGTTGTGTTTTTGGGTGGATTTTTGGTGTGGAAGAAGCTAGGGTTTTGGGGTTTCATGGATATGAGAGGAGAGGGAGTAAATTGGGGTTTTTAGAGAGGGAAAATGATAGATTGATGATGAGAAGGGAGAATGAGATGTTGATTTGCTTGATTTCCATGTTAATTTGGGATTGGAACCTCTAGGGTATGAAGAAAGGGAGAGAGGTCGTGGAAGGAAGGGAAGAAACCATGAAAAATGAATGAAAATACGTGTTTACCGACTTAAATCTGGTGGTGCAGAGTCGCTATGGATATCGATATCCAACATCGATATCCTATGTTGGATATAGATATCCAATGCTAAAAATGATAGCACCGTTCGCAATTCAAATGGCCATAACGTCTTCGTTACCCGTCGGATCTTCCTCAAATTTTAAAGCAAGCTTCCTCACCTATCCTATATCACATCCAACGGTGGAATTTGGGTTTAGAGATGTAAATCTTTTATTTTGAATTTCCTAATATAGGGTGTTTATAACACCAAAAACATCGCTTCTAACGCTCTTTTGTTCATCTT
Organism: Crotalaria pallida; assembly: GCA_037953625.1. Lineage (NCBI taxonomy): Eukaryota > Viridiplantae > Streptophyta > Magnoliopsida > Fabales > Fabaceae > Crotalaria > Crotalaria pallida. Next base: position 74,949,735 of record CM075655.1, on the reverse strand, counting down.
CCAACCTCCTTTCTGATGCCAATGCTTCGTGATTCGTTTATGGCATTCAAGGAACTCCTAATCCCTCATTTTAAATCCTTTTTAGAATAATCCTTACTTCCAAATCTTATCATTATTCTAATTACTCTTAGAATTAAAATTCGGGATGTTACAGAGGGAGAATTGGAGCTCGAAAATCTGGTGTTGTTGCTGTCAAGTTCAGAAAACTGAAGTCTAGAGCTTACTTCAAGCTCTAATTTTGGTAAGTTCATGAACCCTATGAACCTCAATTTCAATCCTACCTTTAGTCCATGTTGCAGAGAACAATTCTTAACAAAATTCCCTAATTTTTAAACTGAATTTGCATGTCAAAATCTATGGTTTTGGACCCTGCTCAAATGTGGCTGCATGCAAAGGGTTTTGAGGGTTAGAGTGTTCCAGCCAAATTCTCTGCAAATTTCCTGTTGATTCACGACTTAGAGGTAAGGGTGAAGCTAATTGTTCACTAGAATAAGTTTAATTCATTGTATTATAGGTGTAGAGTCACCATGAGACTCTATGGGCATAGCTTGAATTAGATTCTTGGCTTGGAGGCCTATTTGAGTGTCAAAATTGTTTAGAGCAAGTTCTAAATGTTGAGTAAATTTGAGTAGAAATGAAAATGAGTAATTCTGTTAAGCTTTGGTTTTGATTAAATTTGAGTAGAAATGAAAATGGTGTGTTAAAACTCATTTTTCAGTACATTCTGTCTGTCAACACTATAGTATTTGGCTCGAGACTCGAGTATTTCAGATGCACCAGTACGCACCAATGCGTCTGGTGGCACCAACACTCGAGTTTCTGACCCATGACTCGAGTATTGACTGATGCTTGTAATAAACTCATTTGATGAACTACTCGAGTCTTCTGGGTTGATGAAGACTCGAGTATTCCATGAACTACTCGAGTATTCCAGAAAGACTTGAAACTTTAATTTTACAGAACATTAAGATCTACTCGAGTCCTTCCAAGAACCACTCGAGTATTTTAGTGTATGTTTGAACTCTACTCGAGTCTTTTAAAAATCACTCGAGTCTTTTTGAAAGAGAATGATAAACAAATTCCATTTTCAATTATGTCAAGTTTAATCAAATACAATAATCATGTTCCAAAAGAGGCTATGATACATTAATGCTTGCATTATGGATTTATTGCTTGTTGCACATTATGAAATTAATGGATAACCCTAGACGGGATGTTTGTGTGCATTCATGCATGGAGATGTGGTGATAGCATATCATTTGTCATGTTCGAGGAACATGAGGAGGGTACTCTGGGAGTACCAATTTGGTTACGACTTGCCTGTAGTCACATTTTGGTAATGTGACCAGCATTGGTTGCTGTGAACGTTGGGTATTCGTCTTGGTGACGAGATGTGCACATCGATAATGATATTGGTATTATGGACCACGTTCCAGGCATAGTCGTGTGGCTTGCTCGATGACACATTTTGGTAATGTGGGCAGCATAGGCGATGCTGTTACGTCCTGGTGACGCAACGTACACTTTGGTAGTGTCGTTTGGATTGTATTCTGAGCAGGTTCACTATACGTCCGAGGCACGTATACGGGTTGTTTGGGTGGACATGCATGAGAGCATTAGTTGGAGAATCTTAGGACTGGAAAGATTGTGTGCCAGCATCATGACATATCATTTATGACATTGATTATTGAATAATTTGGTTTGGTCACATGTTGTGCTTATCTCTGGTCCTATGTTATACATGTTGTGTACCTGCTTAACAATATGATTATTCCATTATGTGAACTATATTGCTTACCCCTTATGTCCACTATAGGTGATGGCACGCTATCTAGCTTGCATCGAGTTGCGCCCATTCCCTAATGGAGTGTGGTACTACGAGGACCATCGAGCCACCTTTGAGGGGGAGGTAGAGGTTACCCTCTATCACCCCATCCCCTTGGCTCGTGTCCGTCCTCGTAGGTTCCGCATACCCATTATCTATACCCTGCATGTACCCCCATTTTATACTTATCATGGACCACCCCCGGCTCGACCAGCTCGTCGATTTCACTCTTTTCGTTTTAGAGCAACTACTAGATCTCATCCCTCTGCTTCCCGTGTTATTCGAGAGGAGACTCCTTTAGCTAGTCCGATGAGTCTAGATCATGGGACTCCTTCTGCTGACCTAGTGCCCAGTGGTAGGGCACCGACTTAGTCGAACGAGGTAGAGGAGGACCCTGAGGAGGCAGAGAGTGAGGGGGAACCAGTCGAGCACTCCACTGGGAGCCAGTGGGGAGTTGGGGATCCACCGGGTGATACATAGTATGGATGGTTGGTATGTGGGATGCATGGAGTTTCTGACTGGAGACTTGGAGGAGGAGGATCATGCTGTGGTGGAGGATCATCGGACCACCACTCTGGGATTTTTATCTTTTGCTATGTAGTTATATTGTATATATTTTTGAGAGATCTCAAAGAGGTTGTCTTTTCTTTTGATTATGGACTTGTACCACCCAAACTTTGCTATCTCGACTATCATGAACCTTGGCTACTTTTATCTTAAATAGGTTATATATATATATATTCATATGCCTACTAGTTTGATGTTTTATAGCTCAAGGTTCATGCTTTACTTCCGCATACTCTGATGATAACTCTACTCGAGAATATTTTATTTTTAAGTACCACAATATTAACAAATCTCTTCCTATATGGAGTTTAGAAAAGAACTCTTTGGAATAACTTGTATTAAGATTTTTATTTATCCTCTTTAATATTTATAAATCAAGTCCATATTAAATACCTTATATCTTTATTAAAAGTAAATAAAGATTTACATATTGGAGTAAAAAGTGAGTGTCACAACAAACGCTGAAGTCATTTTGATGTTGGTTAGGCTTTTCATGATATCTTGGCGGAAACGCCGAAGAATAATCGTTGTTATTAGGTTTTTCATGATATCCTGACAGAAATGTCGAAGCATAATCGTTGCTATTAGGCTTTCGTGATATCCTGACAGAAATGTCGAAGAATCATCGTTGTTATTAGGCTTTCATGATATCCTGACAGAAATGTCGAAGCATCATCGTTGTTATTAGGCCTTTCATGATATCCTGACAGAAATGTCGAAGCATCATCATGTCGAAGAATCATCGTTGTTATTAGGCTTTTCATGATATCCTGACAGAAATGTCGAAGCATCATCGTTGTCATTAGGCTTTCATGATATCCTGGCTGAAACGCTGAAGAATCATAGTTGTTATTGGGCTTTTTGATGCCCCGACAGAAATGTCGGAAATCATTTTGGGTCTTTTGACGCCCGGCACAAACGTCGAAGATCATTTTGAGGATTATTTATTATGAATTTCTTCAATAGGAATTTCCATATCTAACAGGTATGTTTCTCGTTTCTTTCCCGAACAAAATCAGTGTCTATTTCTTTACTCGTTCCTTACCATGATAGCATGCAAACCCTGGTTAGCCTGCTCTCTAATAAGAAACAAGTAAAGAGGGGCAGCTGTAGCCACCCAATTTTGTTCGGGGTCAAAAATTATATTTTGTAAATATTTTGGTTTTTATCCTCAAGTTTTTATAATTGAATTTTATAAATAAAATAAAAAAAGAGTTTGTTTGAACCCATTATTTTCTAATTCAGGTGTATAAAGTTATTTTTGGGATTTATTTATAAAAAATAAAAAATAAAATAAAATAAAAAGTTTGCTTTGAAATTTTCAAAATAAGAATTAATTGAAAAGTTTATGTTAGAAATTTTGACAAATCAATTAAAAATTTTTTGATGATCAATAAAGGAAGATTAAAAATCAATTTTAATTTAGTTGATGATATGTTTTTTTTTGGTTTACATGGGAGGTCTAGGACTAGAACCCATGACCTGGGGAGGGGGAAATCCTAAATGTCCCTGCAGCCACCAACTGGGCTGTCTTACGCGGACTAGTTGATGATATGTTTTATTTGGAAGAGATTATCAACTTTTTTTTTAAAAGATTGAAAATTAATTCAAAAAGAAATTGCGAATCGATTGCAAATCAAGTAAAAAATTTTAAATCAATTAAAGAGTATTGAGAATCAATTTGATTGATTTGAGAATATTTTTTCAATTGAAATTTTTTTATTTCAAATCAAAAAATTATTTAGAAAGGATTATCGTCTTTTTGAAATGATTGAAAATCAATTCAATTTTTCAAAATCAATTCAAAAGATTGAAAATCAATTATTTTTAAAAAGAGAAAGATTTTGATAATTAATTAAAAATCAATTTAGAAAATTTTGAGAATCATTTAAAAATTTGAAAACAATTTGAGAAATTGAGGATCAATTTGATTTAATTGAAGATTTGTTTTAATCATAAATATTTGAAAAAGATTACAATTGATTTTTGGCAAATTTTTCTAAACCTAATTTTTTTACTATAAATTGAAGTCCCTTCCTCACTTTGGGAGGAGGAGGAAAATTTTTTGAAGAGAGATGCACAGAAAAAATACAAAAATTGGGCGAGAGGTGCACATAAATAAAAAAAACACTTGTGCCCAGTGAGAATCGTACGTGGTACTCCATTTCCGCCGCGTCCGGTTTGTTTTGGTTTTGTTTTTTCCTTCTTTCGGTTTCTTTGCTAAGCACTCAAATTCAAAGTCTGCTGCACAACTCCCTTCGTTGCAGCATCAGGTTTGTTTGTTTTTTTTTATGATTATTATTTTTATTTATTTATTAATCTTTCTTTTTTTCCTTTTAAATTTATATTTTTATTTAAAAATAATTAAATAATAATAATTTAAAGTGTAGTCATTTTTTCTATTGTTATCTAAAATTGGTTGTGTTTTAGTGACTCAATTTTTCTCACCCAACTTTAATATTTGTGGTGAGATATTTTGGACTTCTCATCCGCACCAAAAATAAATATATAAAAATAATTTTATTTACAATAATAATAAATTAAAAATGTAGATTTTTCTATTTGTTGTTTTAAAAATTTGTTGCGTTTTGGTAAGTCGATTTTTCTCTCCCAAATTCAATGGAGAGATCTCTCAAACTTCCTCTCGGCACAAAAATATGTGCACATAAAAAAATTATATAAATAAATTATAAAAATTAGAAGAAAAAAAACGTTTTTTTTAAATAAAATTAAATAGATTTTATTAATTAACTATTAACAATATGTGCTTTGGAAATCCACTGTCAAGGTCTCGTGCATGGTACCCTCCGCATCAAACCGTTTTTTATAAAAATAAAAATAAAAACATTAATTTAATAAGAACTATGTAGCCTTGATTCCTCATTTTATGAGGGTACGTAGGATCATGAGCAACCTTGTCAGGCACAATAATAAAAAACAAATAATTTTCGCAAACCAATTTATTTAGGTCTTTTAATTAAAATGAATCAAAGGTACTATTTTCGAATGGGCTAACGAGGTGCTAATACCTTCCCTGGCTCGTAACCGACTCCCGAATTCAGAATCTTTCTAGTTCTAGACCAAGCTTTATCCGTTTTAATTAACTAGTAAAATTGCCCATGACGCACGGGTATTAAATTTTGTTACATTTGTTTTAGCCTCAAAAGTAATAACTTAATTCAATACATTAACTTCAAATAATATATTAAGCTATTGAAATTTTATGTATTTGGCAAATTAATAATTTCACATCTGTATATTGAATTTGTAAAATTTATTAAGAGAAAGTTAAAATATATTTTCGTTTAGAATCATGTAGCCAAGAAATATCACAATTATAATTAGATGATTTGTTATGAATAGCCAAGAAATTTGAATCATAAATTATGAATAGTTAATAAAATTTCAAAAGATTGATTTATAATTTGATAAGACCATCCAAAATTGCATCTACCCACAATTTCTCTTATCTAGTGTTCATGTTTATAATATTAATTTATATGTTGCCTATGCTTTGCTTATGTCATGATGAGATATTTGGATTCCCTTTTTATCTTGCAAAAGGCCATCTAGATTTTTCTTATTGTATCACAATTGTCAATTTTAAGTCCAAATTAGTAACATTTTTTTGTTGGTTGCTATTATATTTTGCTATAAAAGTAAAGACACCATAATAATGTGAACAAAAGTAAAGACACCATAATAATTCACAATTCATTTCCTAGAATGCACATTTTTTGCCCCAAAAATTACGTAATTCTGTAATTTGTGAATCATATTCCCTTCCTACATTATTATAGCCTTCAAAACACAGCAGCTTTTAGTCTCCTTCCCAAATCCTTTCTGCATAGGGAGAAAATACCATTGTTAGCATAAAAATCAAGAAAATGTTTCACATGAGGTTAATGAACACAATTTTAAATTTACCTCATGAGTTGCCTGTCAAAGCCTGAAGCTACCAAGAGCCCTCTATTCTCTTCAGCCCTTCTCAGGAGATAAGGCATAACCACCTCTACTGTACCAAATGGCATGTGCTTGCTAACCTGAAACCTGCATTGCTCAAACCAAAGGAAAGTGCCTTTGACATTCCATATAGTTGTGCAAATTCCATCTTGTGGTTCACCTTTCCCATTCCCAAATCATGAGCTTTTGCTACAGCCTATTTACCCACACAGCATAACATAAACATGAATATAGAGATAATAATGTTCATTCTTATACTATGTTATAATTTAATGATTTTGGTGAGTGTGTGCTTATAGAGTAATTTTATTTTCACACTGTCCATATATCCATTATTCATGTACATGACTTTTACTTAAAAATCAACAATATTTTGATACATGAATGATGAAAAATGCACAAACATTTCTAAGAAAATCTTTACGATGACAATGCACAATCCCATTCCTCTAATTAAATAATCTGAAAATGAATAGAGTGATTAAAAAAAAATAAGTACCTGATTTAACATTGTGGGTTGCAAGAACCACATTGCCAAATCCATTAGCTATTTTCTCAAGGAGAAAAGATGAGCAATCATTGAATCACTTGTGTGTGGCCTGAATGGTATTCTGAATTAGGGATGCATATCCCAAATAGTCAATACTCAGCCAATCTGTTTTCAACGGACATATAAGCACCCCTCACCAATTTGTAACTCATTGGTACTCCCAATTTGTCTGCTCCCTTTGCAGTCTGCAACAACCTCTCCTTGGCATCTTTTAAATAAGTCTGAATTGTTCCATACACAATAGGATTATCATCTTTGTTGTCCATGATGGTTGAGGAATATGTGAAGTAATTAATAGCTGGTTGAACAGTAGCATGCTCTGCATCAACAAATAAAGGAATATTGGCTTGCACACATTTTTGGCATAGTTCAAGTAATCTTTGGTTAGCAAGTTCAAGATCTTTTTCTTCTTCTCGTGATAGGGGGTGTATGTGGTCTTTTCTGAGTGTTCTATAAGGGGCTTGATTCAGCAAATATTGGTAAGCAATCTTCTTCCATGGCAAATTGAATGAAAGTTTTTCTGTTGCCATCTTAGCAAGTCACAAACTCTTTCTAGAAGCTTCATTGGGCATATTGTAGTGATTTTCACAATCACGAAGCTCACCTGTCAGATCAAAAATTAAAATTGCACCAAGTATTAGTTAAATTCTATCAACCACTCATCCTTATTTAAAAATAAAAAAATAAAAAACACACACACATGAATTCAGTGGTCCTTCAGAAATTGGCCATGGAAGGGCATGAGAAAACCAAAATAAAAAGAACTAAAATTAGAGAAGATAATATAAAATTTTCAAAGAAGCAAAGTTTAGATGCCCAAACTCAACCTTATTTCAAACCAAACACAATTTCATATCACAATAACTTGGACAAAGAAACTCATATGTCAAAGCTTCACTGTAAGCATCAATCCTCATTACATAAACCACACCATAAAATATTTATCAACTCGTATCACTAACAAAGAATCCCTTGAAAACATTGCAACTTCGTAACTTGTAAAGCAAGCAAAACTAATTTAGTGTAAAAAGATTTCAAATCTCTCTTATTATTTTTCAATTATTATGCTGTCTTTCTAACACATAGTAGATTCTTCATCTTCTCTTTTGCTAATTTTAATGTAGTGAAATTTGATGAAATTAAAATATTTATAAAAAATATCAATGGAGACAGATACTTTTGGACCAAACACTCATCATGTATGTACTTTGTCATGCTTTATCCACAAAAATATGACATGGCACAAAGCCTTGGCCTTATTACAATGTGTCATAATTTAAAGGCAAATTCTTTGAGAAAAAAGAACCTATGATTCCAAACAAAAATATTAACATATATAGCGACAATAGCTGAGTGTAAAGGAGGGTGAGCCTTGATGCAACAATAATACTATAGGTCATAGTTTCAAATCCAAGAAACAACCTCTCCAACTGCATGGATAAGGCTATGTACATTTACCATCCCCATGTCCCACCAAGTGGGAGCATATATGGCATATGCACATCACTTAACTTTCTCAAGAACTATGTGTGCCTTGATTCCTTTTCACTTGGGGTACGTAGGACCGGGGTCACCCTCGTCAGCCGCAACGTAACAACCTCCAAACACCGATGTGTTTAGGATGTAACAACCCCCAAACGCATCGAAGTTTGGGACCATTTTTCAGATCCACTACAAGGAGAAACCAAAGCTAGCTAGTAAGGGTATTCTGCAAAAAAGGTCATTCCATTCTGTCATAGGCTTTAGACATATCAAGTTTGATCGCTATATAACCTTTCTTACCTAACTTCTTTTTCTTTAGATAATGAAAGCATTCAAAAGACACTAGCGCATTATCGGTAATAATACTGCCCGAGACAAAAGCGCTTTGAAAATTACTTAAAATATATGGCAGAACCAATTTTAGCCTATTAGCAATGTTTTGGTGACAATTTTAAAAAATGACATTACAGAGGCTAATAGGTCTAAGTTGTGTAGCATGTATAGGATTCTTAATCTTTGAAATAAGTGCAAGGAGAGTTTCATTAATAAAATCGGGATCCATGTCATGGTTGAGAATATTTAGCACTAGAGATGAAACATTTTCCCCAAGTATGTGCCAAAATTTTCGAAAGAATATTGCAGGTGTGCCATCAAAATCAGGAGCTTTAGTGGGATGCAATTGGAAAAGAGCTTTCTTACCTTCATAACCGGTAAAAGGCGAATCAAGAACATTGGCTTTCTCAATCTATCGTTGACTAGATCCATAAGCTCATCAGAAACATAGGGCAGTGTAGTAGTAAAAATTGTAACATCCCGCGTTTTTCCGACTAGGACGAATAAAAAATTTTATTAAAGGAAAAATTATGCGATATTGTTTTACAAAGATTTTCGATAAGTATTTTATTCGACTTCGAATTAAGGTGTGGATTTTACGAAGTTTTGATGAATAAATATTTTTATGGAGTAAGTAAAAATGATTTTTATAAGAAATGATTTTATTGATGGTGATTTGTGAAAATAAATTTTCTTTATAGACTTTGAAAGATTGATTAACTTTGAAAATCCATAACTTTTTAACCGTAACTCCGATTTTTATGATCTTTATACCAAAATGATCGTATCGAAATGTGGTTTTCAAAAATGTATCTTTCATAATTTTCTGGGTTGGTTTTCGAAAATTGTTTTTAGTGTGATAAAGGACGAATTTCCAAGGAATAAATCATGAAAAATAGTTTTTGATTTTTAATGAATTTTTCCTTTTGGGATTATCTTTAATATATTAAATCATGATTTTAGAAAATGAAATAAGGGCTATAAGTGCAACCAATAAGTACAGTTTATTATGTGTTAAGTGTTAATATGTATGTTTGATTAAGTAATTTGTGAATAAGTGTATGTGCTTGTATGACCAAATGTGTGATTGAATATGAGTGTGTATATGATATATGAAAGTGTGCTTATATGTGTATGTATAATTGTAATTTTAGAGTTAATTGCTTGATTATGTGAATTGATTAATAATTATAATGTGATTAAGAAATAAAATTGAGGACATGTGTGTGTGCATGTGTGTGCATGAATGAGTGCCACGTTTTTTTTAGTGTTTGCATGAGAGAGATAGGTGTGATATGTGTAGAGGTGACAAGTGTATGCATGTGTGTATGTGTGTGTTTGTGGAGCATGTGCTTGGTGACTAAGCTAAAATAAAATAAAAAGAAAAGAAATAAGAAACTTGGGGACCAAGTAGTAGAAACCATAGGATGCCAAAAACACCCTCCTTTGGTGCATGTTGGTCGAACCAACTAAAGGGCCAAGGGGAAATTATGCTTCAACCTTAGTCCATTTCCTATTAGTTCCATTCACACCTTCATTTCCTTTCATTTTTCCATTCAATCTTTCTTTCCTACGTTCCTTTCTTTCATTCTACCATTTCCTTTTCACACCAACACCAACACTTAAGTCTCAAGAGCAACATTAGCTCTTGAGACATATACAAAAAAAAAAAAAGAGAAAACATGGAGATAAAGAGAGAGAACCGTGAGGAAGAAGAAGGAGGCTCTAAGCTTGATCAAACCCTTTCTCTTGGAGATTCAAACACTAGGAAAGCTAGGAGATCAACCCCTTTTCGTGGTAGGGCTTGAAGATCAAGAAAGAAGATTTGTAATAATTTAGTTTTCTTTTTATTTTGTAGATCTACTACTTTTCTTTGCATGCCTTATTTTATGGTTGAAAAGATGACGTTGTGTGTTATTATTCTTTAATCTTGGACTTTAAGGACTCACTTAATTTGTAATATGTTAAAGCTTTATGTTTGATGTTCTTTCTTCTTCATCATTTTATTTTCGGTTCTATGTGTTGATTTGTTCTTGCATGTTTAATTTTCTTGCTTGAAACCATTATCTATATGTGTTTAATGAACAAACCTATTGATTTCTAAACTTGATTTTAAAGATCTTGATTTCCACTATGCTTAAGAACTTGATTCGGTTTTTTAAAAAGAAATTTTGTGTTAATGATTTTCTTTTCTTACTTGATTCGGTTTTAGGTGCATGAAAAGAAAATTATTTTTGATAAAATGAACTTATTTTCTTATGCATGTTTCGGTTGTGGGCTTAGATCTTTAGGAATGAATTTTTACTTGAGGATTTGATACATGCATGTAAAGATCTAGTGAAAAGGAGTTGTTTTAATGTTTGTTTTGATTTTTCTCTTGAAATCTTGATTTTGGCTCTAAAATGTGGATGCATGTATGTTTCCCTTTTAGATCTATAAATTTTAATTAAGTATGTGCATGTTAGGATCTAGGATAGTTTAGTTTGATTCTTGATTTTTAAAGGGCTTGTTTTTATTTATAGATGTTGATGCATGTTGTACTTGAATTAAAGTAAATTGTTTTCATAATAAACTAATTCGGTTTTCAAAGGAAAAATAATTGATGATTTGATTCTTGTGAGGATTTATATGTATGTGTGCATTTTTGATTTTTATAAAAATAAATGGATGAACAAGTTTGTTGAACAAAATGGTATGCTGAAAATTGTGATTGGTGTGTTTCTAACTTTGATAAATAATATGTGTGTTTGTTCAATAATTCTGGAATTTTGCCACTGTCTTAAGTATGTTAAAAGGAACTTCTCTGAATTTTTGAATGATTTTTGGAAGTGATTTCCTATTTTTATGAGAACCAACTTTGTGAAAATGATTTTGAGAAAATAAGTTTTTCAGTTTAAAGAGGAACAGAATTTTCGAACTTGTACTATTCCAAATTGTTTGAAATTTTTATGGTATCTTCCTGAACATCTCTAGATGTTCTCTGTAAAATTTGAAGAGATTTGGAGTTGATTTAATATTTTTAATAAAGGCAAAACAGTGAACCGTTTGGTTCAGATTTTATGGACTTAGTGACAATTTTAATTGGACAAATATAACTTGCACAACTCCAAATAATCTGAAAATTTTATGAGGTAGTTTTGACTGTATAAGGAAGACTTATACCAATTTTTATGCAATTCGGAGTTGAACAACTATTTTTAATAATGACATCTTTACCTCTGACCAGCAACAGTTCCATTTTGTTTTTCATGTAAACTTTGATTTGAAACCTAACTTAGGATTGTTTAAATGACTTGAAATGATGAACTTTATCATATATGTGTATGTTCTGGAAATTTCTAAGATTAAGCAAATTAATTTGATATAGTTTTCGATTTTATCTTTTGTGTTTTACTTGTAATCACACTAGGATTTCATTTAAATGTTTTTGATGAAAATGAATTTTTATGCTTGATATTATGACTTGGCTGCCTTGTGTGATGATTATGATGCCTTGAAATGATTGAATGAGTCATTGTTTGATGATATGTTTAAGTTGTGCATGAATGAATTATTTAATTAACCAACGTGTTGTGTTTGATTTGTAATCGGTTTTAAAAAGTAATTGGTTTTGAAATAAGTTAATCTTGATTTAATTGAAAAACCTTGGACTTAGTGGTTGATGCCCTTAATTCATTTCACAATGTTAAGTTTTTAAAAATAAATCGTTTAAGTGATTATTTTATAACAAAGTATTATATGAACTAAAGTTTGATTTTTCGGTGTTTTCGGGTTTTCTGAAAAATGGTTTATGGACTTGTATACTTGCTGTCCAGATTTTATTAAATTGTTTTTCAATCCTAAAAATTTATTTAGTTCGTTTAAAGTTTAAGTTTTAAGTGGTATTTTACTTGAGAAAGATTTGGTTTGAAAAAGTTTTAACGATTTACGATTTTCCGACGAGAAGTAAAAAGAGTTTTCGAAAACGTGTTCTGATTTTAAGTACGACGATTGTTTAAGATAGAATTATAACGTTAGTGTCATCTCCCTTAGTACAAGGTGCGTATAAGTCGAGAAGCGGAACGACCGACTTGTTGGGAAGGACCCGCGACGATTTCAGATGCTGGAATGTGAGGTGAGAGATGCAGTAGGCCTAAGTCATCATGATGCGTAGACTCGGTTCTAAACTGAGTACATCGAGTCCGATTAGAGTAATTGTCATGTGTTAGGTGCTGCATGATTATATGTGACATATATGTGCTAGATGTTTATCTGTTTTGTTAAATATGATGCATGGTTTATTTTATTATGTACTGGATTCTTCTGTGAATTATCCTGTGGAATATATCTGGTCTGTTGGGAAAAGCTGGATGTGAATATAAAAAAAAAAGAAATAAGACATGAAACAAAAGAAAGGATTGAGAAAGAGATAAAACGTAACGCGAATAAGATTGTGAAAGAAATGAGTTGATGAGATGAATGAATTGTAAAAGTAAGAAAATGTGATTGAAAGAAAGAGGAATGATCATAAAGGTTGTATAAGTAATGGAATACCAAGAGTTGTGATTGGAGAAGAGTAATGCTGTTATGAAAGTGAGATGTGGTTTGAATGGAGATGTGATTCCTCGTTCATGTTTTTGGGAAGAAGCTTAGTGTTGAGTTGAGCTTGCTCCTCCATTAACACTCACCCAAAAATGTGATTTTTTTGAAAAAGGTTTTTGAAAAGAGATTTTGAAAGAGCTTTTGTGAAAATAATATTTTGTGAAAGTTTTTGGAAACATTATTTTTGAAAGAGTTTTGTGAAAGGATTTTTGAAATGAGGTTTCTGAAAATGTTTTGTGAAGCAAAAGTTTTGTGAAATCAAGCTTTCGAAAAAGTTTTGCGAAAAGAGATTTTGAGAAAGACGAGGAAAAGATGTTGATGAGAATATGCTGAGCATGAGTTATGTGAATTGTGATGATGAGATGAAAGTGATATGAGGAATGAGGCCATTGAGATTTAGGTGGAACAGATTTCGATTAGTGGTCGGGCTTCGTTGAAGGGATGCACCAAGGACGAGCCGACTGTTAGGATTAAGCCGTTTAATTAAAAATCAAAACTTTAAAAGACTCTAAAAGACATGTACAAACGCGGTGAGGTATGAGTGCCGTATCAAAGTAGTGGAGAGGAAGATACTATGGGTATCTGCGGATACTCAGGTGGGGATTGCAGGAGGGGAGGGCAAGGACGGTGAAACGTCAAGAAGCCTAGAGTATATTTCTAGGCGGAACGAATCCCACATGTGGTGCACTAACGTGGTGGGGACTGGGTCTAATACCGTGGTAAGTTCCGCATCGCGAACTAGAAATTATACTGTCGCCCCCTCGATGCAAGTCTAGAACAGTGAGAGGGACTGGAACGGGGCATTTGTGATTGCCGCTGAGAGCGTGCATTGTTATTATGTGAATTATGATTATGATTTGAGGCAGGGCCTCCTGGTCTGGGACCATTTGTTTGTGTGACAGCTGTCGTGCCCGCGTGGTAAAGGTCCTGTACTCCTGTTTGCTTCCGACTAGGTTGGGTGGATGACTGAGGAGATGTAGACGTGTGTGCGAGTTCAATGATGTTTCCCCCTCATCATTGAGCGAACCGTTTGATAAAACTTAATAATGATAAAAGATTACAAGAAAGAATGCATAAAGAATTTACGAAGAATTGATAAAGATTCAAAGAAGAAAGAAAGTATAAGTAATTGTTGGAAAGATTGAGAAAGATGAGGATAAGACTGGAATATTCGAAGGCTTGTGATGCCAAGTGTGATAATGTATATTGTGATGAGTTATGATATATATTTGGTTGGGTATGATGTGTTTTGTTTATAAGTGTTTCTTATATGCTTATGTGAATACATTTGTCATATGCATAGCATGAGTAGTTATTAATGCATGATTCCCATATTTTTACTCTGAGTATTCTTTTTATAAGAAGTCATTAGTATTCTGTCCTGTCATATTGTACTTCTGGAATGCTGACCATCTCTCCTATCATGTTGTCGTATCGGGTTGTTCCGGTATTGCAACGGATAGATGGCCGACCCTGTAGGCTTCGGTAGTGGACTTCAGTGAGGAAGATTAGTGGTCAAGATTAACAGTAGGTAATCCTTGAGTACTGTACTCCCTTGCATCTACTTGGTTAACGTTGTCATATCATTCTGTACCCCACTTGATATTTTATTGAGTATGGCTTTTGAAAGAATAAAGTTTTATAAAACAAGAAATGAAAATGTTTTCTCAAAACGGATTTATGAAGCCAAGTTACAAAGTGCGATGTTAAGTAACATCTCGGTTTGGAACTTGACTCGTGAGGTGTGACATGAGAATGTTATTTGATTAAGTTACTGAAATGTTTTTGAACATAAAAGTTCTCATGTCCATGTCACCTTTTAAAAAAAAAAAAATTTCCCCAAATTTTTACTATATTTTATTAATGAGATAATGTTTTCAAGTTGCCGAAATCGGAGTGTTACAAAAATCAAAGAAAAATACGCACCAATCACATGAGCAATGTTTTCTTCATTAATAAACCAATTACCTTCATCATTCTGAATCGGGGAAATTGCACTCACCTCCCCTTAGATTTGCACTAATGACACAAACACCCTCTTTAGTTTGGAAAATGACACTCACCTCCCCTCCTTGATAATCAGTATCACACTTACACCCCTTTCTTATAATAAATGATTAGTTTATTAATGAAAATGTTATACTTAGGATTTAAAAAAATCATTTATACCCTCAAAGAACTTAGGAGGCGCCTCATACAAATTTCAAGTGTATTTGATGTATTTTTTCTTTATAACAATAATACGATAAGATTATTATTTTTTTACCAAAAAAAACTCTGCATGAAAATATAATAATTTTTTATGATATATTATTTACTAAAACACATATTTTTGTATACAAATTTTATTCAAATGATTTTAGAGTAATGCAGAAGACCTAGCATCATTATTGAAATACAAACTCTACATAAAGACATTCATATCCATATTTCACAGAACAATGGAAAAATTAAAACATATTATATTCATAATGAACTTATATCCACTATAGTATGTGATTAATGTAACACCCCGCAAATTCCTCATATTAAATTGAAACACTATAGAGAAATGTTTTTGAGAAAAGAGAGTTTTGAAAGAGTATCTTCCTAAATGATTTTCCTCTTACTCACGTTTTCAAGATAATGAATGATTTTTTTAGAAATGATTTCCTAAAGTAATGTTCAAAGTTTAGAAAACTGAGTTTTGAAATCTATATGCTAGATGTTTTCATAAAATGTTTGCAATCTTTGTATGAGTCCTTTTGGGATGGACAAGAATTATTTTCTAGACATGTGTGTATATACGGTTTTGGGTAGGTGCAAGTATGCTTAGGATTATATGAGGGCTTAATTATTGAAAAGAATATGATGTATGTAAACAAATATGTATGAGAAATATGTGATGCATTTATGTATGATACGTGAAGGTGTAAACCTATGTGTAATATATGTATATGCCGTGTGTACATGATGCCCTAAGGATGTTACTTGTGTGATGCTTGTATGTGTGATAAGTCTATGCATTAACCATGATGCCATGTTATGTGTTGTCTTGATCAACATGAAAATGAATTAAGTGTGAATGTGTGTGCATAAGTGTGATGTCCTAGGGCGAGAAGAACCTCTAAGGAGGGGGAATCTACCTTAGAGGAGACTTTGCCTAGGGTTTATGTGTGATGTTTGTTGGGAGTCCTCTAGTGGCCAAAGGGGAAGCCAAAGAGATACCCTAATCACTGGTGTGTGAGGATGGCGATTAGGGTAAGAGGACGTACCTTTGCCCCATGTAGTATTGAGCTACTTATAGGGGGGAGCTGGTTGCCCTAATGGGCCAACTTGGGGCCCAAGTAGGGCCAGCCTGTAATGAGCTAGGAGCGGTGCATTGTCCTTGCGGATAAGGATGAGGTGAGCTGTCCTTGCGGATAAGGATGGGGTGAGCTGTCCTTGCGGATAAGGCTGGGGGACGTCAACATGTCCTTGGTGTCGGAATCTTTGGGGTGATGTCGGACCTGGGAAGACGTACGGAGATCGGACCTGATCAGAGGCATGAGGTCGGCCCGTATCTGGCGCTTGTTCGGCCGTTGAGCCCTGAGCTCGGCCAAGCGTTCAGTGGGTCCCTTGTTAGGTCCTTGAGCTTTTAGCGGGGTTTATGGGGAGCTCGGCCTAGCCAGGTCCACCACATAAGCCCCCCAGCTCGGTCAAGGCTCTTTGAGGCTTGCTCCGAGGTCGTGGTTCGGGTATTCTTCCCGAGGTCCATCACTTTATGGCCGAGTTTACCACATAAGCCCCCCAGCTCGGTCAAGGCTCTCTGAGGCTTGCTCCGAGGTCGTGATGTTCCGTCTCTGGTTGGCGCGTGTGAGCTGCAACCTTCTGGTTTGGCAGTGACGATGACATGAGCTTTGACAGCTGTCTAATTACTTAGACTTGGAATGACATTTACTTTTCTCAGGCATATGTCAGACATTCACGGTATACGGAGCGTCATCATCATTGTGACGTTAATCGAGGTCCACGCTTTTGGCTGTTGCGCGCCACGTGTGTTGGTTCTTATGGCTCCTCACTGGGTTGGGCCTTCTGGGCCAAGCCCAATATTCAAAAAGAGAGGGAGGACGGTTACTCTTCCCTGTACTTTGACTAGCAAACTGTCTCTGTTGCATTTCCTATTGAACGGTTGGTTTATCTTCTCACTATACCCACGTTTCTTCTTCCCTGCGAATTCGTTTCCAAGGTAAGGTTTGGTTTCAGCGAGACTTTCGTGACTTGTTCTTCCCTTCCTTCGACATACTCATTTCTTTTCTGCGATATACACAAGGTATTCTTCTTTCTTCTTCTTTCCTCATTCCTGGGTTTTGGTTTCTGCATTTGCGTGATTATTTGGGTGGGTTCTTTGTGGGTTTATCTGCGTAGCAATGGGTTAGTCATGCTTTTAAGGGGACAGTCTTTCTTGTGGGCACACTGAATTTTCTGGGGAATCTTTGGTTTGAAAGGTATTTGGGGTATGGTGGGTAGTGCTAGGGGCGTTTGAGTAAGCGCTTGTTGGGGTGGGAGCCAGAGGAGTATTTTCGTTGTTCTCCTATAGTAGCAAAGAAGAGGACGGCCCTTCTGGTATCGGATCTTCTTTTTTTTTTTTTTTTTTTTTGGGGAACCAGGAGCAGTTCCTATTGAGGCTGTTCGGGGAGGAGCGCGGGGTACCTGTGGATGGGGGTTTTTTGTGGGGTTATTCTTCATGACCCATAGAACTGACATTCGAGCTTCCCTGTTCTTCCACAGGTACGATGCCTCCTCGGAAATGTGCCAGTCGTCCCGACTTGTACCCAGCTCCTACTGACGCCTCCCACTATCACTGGGTGGACGTTGAGCCGAAAGGGATCCGGTCTCAACTTGATTGCGATGGCTTACTCTTCAACGTGAAGGGAGCGATATTGCCCTGTTCCCAAGATCCTAGCGGGACTTCTTATGAAGTTTTGCCCTGTTCGGCCGACGACCGAATCTGCTCTCGAACCGACCCCGACTCTTTCTTCTTCTACGCCGACCTGATACATAAGCTTGGCATAACTCTTCCGTTTACGGAGTTTGAGATGGGCGTTCTGAACGAGCTGGGGGTGGCCCCTTCGCAACTACATCCGAACACTTGGTCCTTCCTCAGGGCCTTTCAGAGGTACTGCGGGGCAAAGGGGCTGACATATACCGTTAAGCTCTTCCTTTGGATATACAATCCCTTCGTTGGAAACAAAGAGGGGGTGACTGGTCGGTTGTGGGTGTCCACCAAGGCTCGAGCTCACTATGGGCTTTTCGGATTATTCGCCGAGTCATGGAAACATTTTAAACACAGGTTCTTCAAATATAAATACGTCGGTAACGGGCGACCTTGGTTCCGAGATGAAGCGGGGCCAAAATTTCCTTTGCAGTGGACCCAAGAGTTTTTTAATCGACATCGAGACACACCCCAACAATGGTCGGGAGTGACTCTTGATGCAGCCGAGGCGGAGGCGGCTTTGCATTTTCGTACTGAATACCTTAGTCGAAAATCCCAGCTCGATGTTGGGGTATTCATGACTTGTGCGGATGACGTGGTTTTAACTGAGATCGGTAATATTTCTTGATGTCTTGTCTTTGTCCAGTCCTTTCCATTTATTTAATGTGCTTCTTTTTCTTTTCGCAGAGAAATATTGGTCCACCATGTCGGCAAGGGCTTTGAAAGCGTCCCTGGAGGCCCGCAAGCGGAAGAGGGGAGAAAATGTTTCCCGAGCAGCTACGGAACCTGCTGCTCGGCCGACACTGCCCGACTCTACTCATCCGACCTTTAGTTTCCTCGCCCAATCGCCGGCGACGAGCGCGGAGGTCGATAGTGTCGCTGATGCTCCACCCCGGCCGCCTGTTGTCAAGAGGTCGGTCAAAGAAGCTGTTGTTAATCTTTCGGGGTATGAGCTGAAGATGATAACCGAGGGGTTAGCATTTCATCTGAAGAGGGCTACCAATCTCTTTAGCGTTCTATCCGAGTATGGAGATGAAGTAGCTGCAGGGATATCGGCCGATCAAAAAAGGAGTCGTGCCGAAATCCAAACCGAGGTGGTCGAGCTAAGGACCAGTACCAGGGCCGCTGAGAAAAAGTTGGCCGATCTGGAGGAAAAACACCGTCAACAGGTGGAGGAGCTTCTCAAGGATCACGAAGCTCGGTTTGCGCAAGCGAGGGTTGAGGTGAAAGAAGCTGGTCGAAAGGAAGGCTTGGCCGAGATGGGACAAGTGGAGGCGAAGCTTGAGAAAAGGGTTGCTCAAGCTATGAAGCATAAGGTAGCGGCGCATGAAGCTGATTTTAGTTTTGAGAAATTTGGTAACAAGATTTTTGCCGGAGCTATGGAGCAACTTTTGCATTTAAATCCTGGCTTGAGGATCCGAGTTATTGGTGCCTCCGTTGGGTTCGGGGTTGAAGATGGGAAGCTGGTCGACTATGACAAGGACAGTGTGGAAGTCGATCTGAACCAACCCGAGGCGGATTTGCCGAACCCGTTGGAAAAGAAAACTGACGAGGAGTTTGATCCGAGTTCAGTTATACTGTCCGATGTGGAGGATGAGTTAGTGTAAGCCCCTTATGCTGGGCGGCTAATATTTTGTGCGAGTACTATGTTTTGTGTACAATAGCTTTTCATAGTGTAAACTTTGTTTGGATCATGCTTGTAGCACATTATAAATTTCAATGCAAGTTTTGTTTTTAACTTGTTGCATGCTTTATTTATTTTAAGCCTAAGGTTTAACTTGAAACCCTGTAAGGTACTATGAAATTTTGAAAATGTAAGTTGAATGTGAATTAAGAAGGAGTGAGTTTTAACTTGAATATCTCAGTAAGTGCAGTAGGCTTATAAGTGTCCTCTGAAAAGAGGCACTGTATATAAGGGAATACGGTGGGGAATTCGGATTACCCGTCTTGGCCGAGGTGGGTATCCTCAGCCCCGATGTAGAAGAGGTTGCTGAGTGAAGAGATGTGAAAACATTTCACTGCAAGCTGTACATCATCGGGTATCCCTTGTACATTGTGCATACAAGCCAGTCTCTTTTAAGAGATGTAAGCTGTTCGTAGCGCCATGCAACATTTAGGTGGCTAATGCTAAATGAGAAGCTAGTACGTACGTATGTAAGACTGTGGCACTTGAGAAAAAAAAAAGTTCTTTTCATTACTTAAAGGATCAGTACATCATTCCTTGCAAACAATGACAATCTACCGAGGTGAGATTAACTGTAATATATCTTAAGTTTCGCGACGTTCCACGAGTTCTTAAGTTCGGAGCCTTCAAGAGTTTCTAGTCGGTACGCCCCAGAGTTTGTTTTTGAGATTACTCTGTAGGGGCCCTCCCAGTTTTGGGCGAACTTCCCGTCTCTTCGGTTCTTGAGGCCAATATCGGCCCTTCGGAGTACCAGATCTCCTACCTCGAACGACCTGGGCCGAACTTCTTTGTTGTGTTTCCTGGCTTGCCTTTCTTTTGCTTTCTTTTCTCGAACCGATGCCGCTTCTCGGACTTCTTCGGCCAGGATTAGATTTTCTTTGATCAAATTTTCGTTTTGCCCTGTGGGTCTCTCCCTCATCCTGAAGGTATGGATTCTTCGTTCAATGGGGATGACCGCGTCACAGCCATAGGTTAATCTGAACGGGGTTTCACCTGTAGAGGTCTGGACCGTGGTTCTGATTGACCAAAGGACCTCCGGTAAGAGCTCGGCCCATGATCCCTTAGCTTCCAAAATCCTCCTTTTTAGTCCGTCCACGATAACTCTGTTGGCGGCTTCAGCTTGTCCGTTGGTTTGAGGATGTTCAACTGAGGAAAAATGGTGGGAAATACCGAGGTTTCCTGCCAATATCTGGAAATTGTTGGCTGCAAACTGACTGCCATTATCGGTGATTAATGTTAGCGGGAGCCCGAAGCGAGAAACGACTTGCTTCATGAAGAATTTTTGGATTCTTGCCGATGTGATGGTGGCTAGTGGCTCAGCCTCGATCCACTTGGTAAAGTAGTCCACGGCTACCACTATGAACTTTAGTTGACCTGGTGCTGTTGGGAATGGTCCTACGATGTCCATTCCCCACATGCTGAAGGGCCAAGGTGACGCCAGGGAATGCAGCTCCTCAGACGGTTTATGATGAATGTCACTGAAGAATTGGCATTTGGGACATCGGCGAACGTGGTCAATAGAATCCGCCACTAAGGTCGGCCAAAAATATCCAGCCCTTAGTATTTTTCGTGCTAAGGATTTGCCTCCGACGTGGTGGCTCCCAAACCCCCCATGAACTTCGTCCAATGCCTCCTGGGCTTCGTCAAGAGTGAGACACCGCAGAAGAGGAGATGACATTCCTCTTCTGTAGAGGATCCCATCTATAACGACATACTCTGCCGCCTTCCGTCTTAAGGCTCTTGCTTCTTTCTGATCAGCCGGGACGATATTGTGTTCCAAAAACGACCTTATTGGGTCCATCCAGGTTGTTGAGATCGAGATAGTCATCACCACGCTCGGGTTTGAAATTTGCTCCTGAATTAGGCTTTTGTTGTTCCCTCCGCCCTTGGTGCTTGCCAACTTGGAAAGAACGTCGGCATGGGAATTGGAGCTTCGGGGGATATGGTTAATGGAGAATTTTTCAAATTCTAGAACCAGGGTTTTGACTTTATCTAAGTACTTTTGCAGAATGGGTTCTTTTGCCTGGTAGTCTCCCGTGATCTGGGACACCACCAACTGGGAATCGTTCAAAATTTGGACTTCGGATGCGCCGAGCTCCTTGGCCATGCGAAGACCAGCTAGGACGGCTTCGTACTCTGCTTGGTTATTCGAGGCGAGGAATTTGAATTTTAGAAAATATTCAATGCTGATTCCCTCTGCATTTTCCAGAATTACTCCTGCGCCCGCTCCTTTCTGGTTGCTTGATCCGTCGACGTATATAACCCAAGTGTCCGAGTTAGGGCTTGGATGGGGCTCTGTGAACTCGGACACAAAGTCTGCGAGCACTTGAGACTTAACCGCCTTTCTTGGTTCATAGGAAATATCAAACTCGGACAATTCTATCGCCCAAGCCATCATTCTCCCTGCGAGGTCCGGCTTCTGAAGGACTTGTTTTATAGGCTGGGCCGTTCTTACGACAATAGGATGGCTTTGAAAGTATTGCCGAAGACACCGTGCAGCCAGGATAAGGCAAAACGCGAATTTTTCCACTTTAGTATAGCGGAGCTCGGGGCCTTGCAAAGCTCGGCTTATAAAGTAGATTGGCAACTCATTCTTACCTTCTTCTCGGATCAACACCGAGCTAAGTGCCGAACTTCCTGCTGATAGGTAAATGAAGAGGGTTTCTCCTTGGGCGGGACTAGAGAGGATTGGGGGGGATGAAATATACTCTTTAAGTGCCAAGAAGGAGGCTTCGCACTCCTGGTCCCAATTAAAAGCTGCTCCTTTCTTTAGTAGCTGGTACCAGGGTAAGGCTTTTTTGGTAGCTTGGGGGAGGAATCTTGAAAGCGCGGCCATCCTTCCTGCTAGTTGTTGCACTCCTCTGAGGTCGGTGGGGCTTTTCATTTCCAAGATAGCTCGGCATTTATCGGGGTTGGCCTCAATCCCCCTTTCTGATAACATAAAGCTGAGGAAGGCGCCTACTGGAACGCCAAAAGTGCACTTTTCTGGGTTCAATCTCATATTATGTACTCTAACACGCTCTAGTACAGCAGCCAAGTCTTTGACATGGTCTTCTTTTTTTCTGCTCTTGGTAATCATATCGTCAATATACACCTCCATAATATCACCTTCGATGCCGTTGAAGACTTTGTTCATCATCCTTTGGTAGGTTGCTCCGGCATTCTTCAGTCCAAAGGGCATGACAGTGTAGCAGTAGGTCGCCTTTCCGGTTGTAAAAGTAGTTTTGTCCTGGTATGAGGGGTACATGGGGATTTGGTTGTAACCTGAGTAAGCGTCCATGAAAGATAACAGTTGGTAGCCCGCCGAGTTGTCGACGAGCTGATCGATGATCGGCAGTGGGTATTGGTCTTTTGGGCATGCCTTGTTGAGGTCGGTATAATCTACGCACATTCTCCAGCTGCCGTTTGCTTTCTTCACCAGGACGACGTTTGCTACCCACTCAGCGTATGGGACTTCTTTGATGAACCCTGCCTGCAATAGGTCGGAAACTTTCTCCTGGATGACTTTTGCCTTCTCCGTCCCTACTCACCTCATTTTCTGAGCTACTGGTTTGGCTTTCGGGTCTACACTCAGCTTGTGGCAGATGAAATTCGGGTCAATTCCTGGCATGTCAACCGAGGTCCAAGCAAATAAGTCCGAGTTGGTTCGCAGTAGGTCTATTATTGCTTCTCGGATTTCTGGAGAGAGGTCGGATCCCACCTTGAGGGTTTTATTAGGGTCGGAAGGGTTGATCTGGATAGCCGACCAATTTCCTTGTGGGGAGGGTCTCAAGTCGTCTTGCTCTGCCCGGACGTCCAGGTCGGCTAACAAGATTCCTCCTTTAGCCAACATCGGTCCGACGAGCTCCTCATTCTCTTTCTCCTTTACTTTTCCCCGTAGACTTGCATTGTAACAAAGTCGGGCTCTGACCTGATCCGCCCTGATCGTGACGAGTGCGTCGTCTGAGCCGATGAATTTTAACGCTAGATGAACTGTTGAAACTACTGCTCGAAAGGCCTGCAAACAGGTTCTTCCCAAGATAGCATTGTAGGGGGAATCACAATTGACTACCAGGAATCTGATAATCTCCGTTCGGGCCGAAGGTTGTTCGCCTAGGGTTACCGGGAGGTGGATTGCTCCTACAGGACGGATCGCCTCGTTCGCGAATCCAAACAGCTTTCCTTCGAAGCTTCGGAGATCAGAGGTTTTCAACTTTAGCGCCTGGAAGGTCTGCATAAAGAGGATATCGGCTGAGCTGCCCTGGTCTACCAGGACCCGGGCGACCTTAAAGTTGGCGATCATGGCCGCAACCACCATTGGATCGTTGTGGTTAGGGACTATGCCTTCCAGGTCGTGATTAGAGAAACTAATGGGTACCTTTTGAGGTGGTCTCTTGTAGATCTGCTTGTGGCGAACGGCCAGGATTTGGTTGATGTATTTTTTCCTTTCCGCCTTGGTCTCACCACCACCGGCGAAACCTCCCGAGATATTACAAACTGGGAAGCTTGCGGTTGAATTAGGTGGGGGAGGCAAGGAGGGGGGATCTGGTATCCTGTTGTCAGCAAACTGTAGAGGCTGAGCGGGGCTACGTTCCTCGCGGAACTCTTTCTTCTTTTTCTGGGTTGAGGTGTGTTTAGTCATGGTAGGTACTGGTGGGAGTGATTTTATCTGTTCCCCACAGACGGCGCCAATGTGATGTCCTAGGGCGAGAAGAACCTCTAAGGAGGGGGAATCTACCTTATAGGAGACTTTGCCTAGGGTTTATGTGTGATGTTTGTTGGGAGTCCTCTAGTGGCCAAAGGGGAAGCCAAAGAGATACCCTAATCACTGGTGTGTGAGGATGGCGATTAGGGTAAGAGGACGTACCTTTGCCCCATGTAGTATTGAGCTACTTATAGGGGGGAGCTGGTTGCCCTAATGGGCCAACTTGGGGCCCAAGTAGGGCCAGCCTGTAATGAGCTAGGAGCGGTGCGCTGTCCTTGCGGATAAGGATGAGGTGAGCTGTCCTTGCGGATAAGGATGGGGTGAGCTGTCCTTGCGGATAAGGCTGGGGGACGTCATCATGTCCTTGGTGTCGGAATCTTTGGGGTGATGTCGGACCTGGGAAGACGTACGGAGATCGGACCTGATCAGAGGCATGAGGTCGGCCCGTATCTGGCGCTTGTTCGGCCGTTGAGCCCTGAGCTCGGCCAAGCGTTCAGTGGGTCCCTTGTTAGGTCCTTGAGCTTTTAGCGGGGTTTATGGGGAGCTCGGCCTAGCCAGGTCCACCACAATAAGAATGTAATTCGGCCATGTGTGAGGATAGGAAGACCAAGTAGAAGTGAATTCCTTAAGACAAGAAAATGAAACTTGAATAGAAAATAAAAGGAGAAGTGGGAAGTGTGAGTCACGACACTAGGTGGAGAGTAGGAAAGATGAGTCATGACCCTAGTGAAGACTTTTTCCACCTTTACCTCCCATGACAAGACCTTCCCCATGCAATTTTGTGGTTGGATCGAATTGCCCCTCCCCCACATCTTAAGACCGAGGCTATGACGGGAAATTTCCACACCTTAGCCCTTGATCTTAAAACAGTGTAAAGAGTGTTGGCTAGACTTCATTTCTTTCTTTCCCCACACCAACACAAACACATTTTCTCTCAAGAGCACCATCAAGCTCTTGGAGACTTAAAGGAGGAGAGTGAGGCCGTGAGAGGAAAGTAGAGGAAGGAGAGTACAAACCCCAAACTTTTAGCCCAAACACCATTGATTTCTTTCTTCCACACATTTTCTTTAACAAAGCTCAAGGAGAAAACCACCCCTTAACCCTAGGAGGAAGAGACCGAGGCAAACCATTAAGGGAAGAGAAGGGGAGATTGAAGATTTAAGTTAGAAATTAAGGTAGAATGAGTTTTGATTAAGTGATTTTCATGATGTAAAGTGTAACATCCTCACTTTATTTAGTTAATTTTATATTTTTAATAAAATCAGAGTTTGAAAATTCATTTTAGAATTTAATTACTTAAGAAAATTCTTAGGAAAATCCGGCAGAGTTTCCTCTGTTTTTCGGACTTCCCAGAAATTTCTTCTTATAAACCTGTCAGTCCAGAATTATATAAAAACATAAACCCAACAGTTTAAAAACCAGTTCAGATCCTAACGCCCGATTAGTACCAATCTCAGGGCATATAACTACACGTATTATAAATTACAAAATATAACAGTTTTCAATATAATTAAAATAAAAATCCGCTCATGGTATCACAATCTACACTCCACGTGGTGGAGGGTTTCCAATTCGGCCCGCAACAGTGTAAGCTCCGCTTCCGTACCTGAAAAATGATATCAAGAAGGGTAGCATTACACAGAACTTAAAAAGATAAATTCTAAAAGAAGACATAGCAAATAACTAAGCCTACATAATCATTAATATACTTTATTCATAATTATTCGTATCATTAATCTCTTTTAGTCCTTCATTTATTCTCACATTCTTTTAATTATTGATTCTCTTTTCTTTCTTTCATTCCCATTATTTTATCCATTTTCCATTCTTTTTCCTTTTAATCGACACGCCTTACCAGGCTCGCATCGATGTCGATACGCCTTCCCAGGCTTGCACCGGACTTTCATTTTCTTTTTAATCTTTTTATTCGACACGCCTTACCAGGCTCGCAATCGATGCCGATACGCCTTCCCAGGCTCGCACCGGACTTTCATTTTCTTTTTAATCTTTTTAATCGACACGCCTTTCCAGGCTCGCATCGATGCCGATACGCCTTACCAGGCTCGCATCGGACTTCCATTTTTCCTTTTTAATCGACACGCCTTACCAGGCTCGCATCGATGCCGATACGCCTTCCCAGGCTCGCACCGGACTTTTATTTTCTTATCTTGCTTTCTCTTTATTTTTCTTTCTTTTTCTCTTTTTGCTTTTTCTTAATTATATGTCTTTTCTCTTTTTCTGATTCATTGTATTTTTCTCTTTTGCTCTCATTTCTTTATTTATAGACTTATTATTACATTATTTACTTTTCCCTCTTTTCAATATCCTTCTTTCTTTTCCTTTTTCTTCTTTTCTTCCTTTTCTTTTTCTTATAATTTAAATAATTTTTTTTATACTCATCTAAATCTTTTAGCCTTTATCCTCATATATGACTTATCACATTTTCTACGTTTTCTACTTCATTCTTTTTCTCTTTGTTAGTTTCCCCCAATCTTATCCAACTCTAATCAATACGGTCAAATATAGTATATTCCAGTTCTCGTTACTAATTCTTAGTTATTTCTCCGTTTCCTTATCTCACTCAATGACTCAACTCATTGTTCCTATTTCATTAACTATATTAGTTTTGATTGCTCTATTCTCTTAATCTAGCTTTTCAATTATTTTACTCCAACTTTCCTCATAATGTACTCTCTCATAGTTTTCTCATCTTTTCGAAAATCCGCTTATCGTTTTCCTTATTTTATTTTTACATCTTAATTCATCATTTTATTCCTATTCCCGAATTTACTCCGCGTGCATTCATTATTCCTTATTCTAGACTCTCTTTTACCCTTTTTGTTCCTTTACCTCCCCTATAGCTCTTACTTTATAATTTCCCACATTTTGTTTTATATTAACTATTTCAATATCCTAGACACGCTCATCCATTCCGGGACTTATTCTATGCTCATACATCTTATTCCCTAGGGTGTGGTTTCTCGTCACAATTTTATTTACTTTATCTCTGTCAACGGGGTACCCTAAGGTTCATTAACATACTTTTAATTACTCTATTCCTAGCTACCACTATAGCATCCTAGAATTTACTTCTTAAGCAAAGGTAACGCGAACCCTCTTACCTCGGGCTTTTTAAATAGAACCTGGATTTTAGCTCGGCGACGATGATGGCGTCGGTGTTGCTCCTCTTTAGCGGGAACGATTGTGACTGAACCGAGGCAAGGGCTTTGAGCTTTGAGATTCCCGACACGAGCCCGACACGATCACAGACCGGTAACGGCGCCGGTGAGATCCGTGGAGAGAGAGATAGCTCGAAGAGAGGGAAAGAGAGGGAAACCAAAGCAAAAGGGGAAGAGGGAGGGAGAACTATGGTGGTGGTGGTGGTTATAGTGGAGGTGGCGGTGGCGGCCGGAGGTGGCGGCGGATGTGAGTGGGGAGGAGAGAGAGAGAGTTTGTGAGGGAAGGAGAGAGAGAAAAAGAACAAGAGAGGGAGAGAGACGGGTTGAGGGAGGGAGAGGGTGGCCACGGTGGGCGGCCAAGGGCGGTGGTGGAGGCCGTGGAGGAGGAAGGAAGAAGGAGGATCAGAGAGAGAGAGAGAGAGAAAGAGGGGTTGGAATGGGGGTTTCGACCCCCAAAACGCGTTTTTAATGTTGAAGACCGCAGGATACTCGAGTATTTCTCTCAAAACTCGATTATTTTGACCCAAAATACTCGAGTATTTCAAAAAATACTCGAGTATAATGATCAGATACTGCTAGTTTGCTTTTCTATTTTTCAACTATTTTCTCCCAAGTTCAAATAGCCATAACTTCTTCATTCACCGTTGGATCTTGCTCAAACTTGACGAGAAACCTCCTAAAAATCATATCTTCATATCCAACGGTGGAAATTGTGTTTGGAGTCTTAAATCTTTTATTTTGAATTTCCCAAGTTAGCGAATTTAAAACACCGAAAACACCGCTTTTAACCCCCGTTTGGTCTTCTTTAAATTCGCTTTTCGATGCCAATGCTCCTTGACTCCTTTATGGCACTCAAAGAATTCCTAATCCATCATTTTAAATCCCTTTTTGGATAATTCTTATTTCAAAATCTTATTATTATTCTAATTATTATTAGAATTAAAATTCGGGATGTTACATTTCTCCCCCACTTATTAGAATTTCGTCCCCGAAATTCCAGTTGTCCCTTATCTGGAAGGAGTACCCCTTGACATAGCTTCCGACCATGTCATTTTAATTCCTTCAGTTCCAATCTTCCCTTTGAGGAATTTCTAAGTCAAGGGTTCTGCGGTACAATTACTCGCCTCATGTATGGTTTATCTCAGTCACTCAGGAATCTGCGTAATACACAGAGTCTTAAGAGGCTGAGACGATTATTTGCGGTGCTCCGACATAAACTCTTAAGTGAGACTCCACTTCGCGACTCCACTCTTTCCCTGTCCATTTCTTACTCCTTCAAGTGAGTCTAGTGAGGTCGCTCTTCAAATCCACCTTAGCTATTTCCCAATTGTCCGATGGTCCGAGAAGGTATTGATTTATTCTTAGTTTAATTCTCGTCCCATTCTCCGCGAACCTCTTCGACAGTTAATGCGCAACGTTTGAGGTGAGTTATTCATTAGTCCTACGGGTCATGGTATGATCATCGGACATGGAGTCCGGTTCGATGCAATCTTCCTTACACTTCGTTACCGTTCTGCATTCCACCTTGTTACTCGGATAGGATCCACAATTTTTTTGTTGGGTAAAGTTCCATCTTCCATTCCTTGGATTGAAATCCTCCCCCACTTAGCATCAACATACTTGATTATATCCATGCTTGGGGGTATGCTCATTCGTTATTCAGAATTTCGCACGTAAGCTTCTCGACCGGTATCCAAGGTTAGAAGGGACATGTGGATGGTTATCTATCGGTAGGCACAGAACTATGTTGGGTTTCTATGTCTTGGTGAATTCTCACCTCTGCATCTGAGATGCTTGAAGCTTGAAGAGAGTGAAGATGAAAGGAAGAAACACGAAGCACTCAAGGATGGGTTTCATAGTTTCCTTACGACGACCCAGGATGTACTGGATACATGTCAAGCAAGAAGACAATGGAGATTATCCTTAAGTCTGCGTTTTCAGCAGAGAGTCCTTGAAAAATGCATTTTCTTTGGAACTACCACTGATTTGATTTGGTCTTGATAAAGGTACTTGGGGCAACGACTAAAACTTGCTTCCTTTGGGAGAATCGTTTGGAAACTTGACTAGGTTCTTAAGTGAATTCTAATCCCTAATGGTGAGCACGATTCACTAGTTTACTTGGGTCGGTCTCGGTGTGGACACCCTACTTATTTATCCAGTTTCAACTTTCTCGCGAATAACCACTTCGGATTCTTAATAAAATGCTTGATGTGTTTTGGGCTTTTAGTTTGACTTTCCATGAAGTCTAAAGACGGTTACTACGGGTTCGCTCGGCTCGGTTCTCTCGCGAGTTCTGTTTGCGGCTACACTACTAGTAAGTGGGTGCACTGGCTTAAGGCTCCTATCTGTCTGTCCTGATTTTTGGTTGGAAAGTGTCAATGATATCGACCATTATTAGTTGCAAAGATCGAGGTGATCAGTCCCTATCTCACATCTATCAATAGCAACATCATCATCAAATTTGTTGATGTTATCATCCCCTAGCAGATGTAAGAATCAGAGTGATCAATTCTAACCTTACATTCTACCAGTGGCAATACCATCACTGTGTTCGGTGAAACTTTAATTAATGTATTATCATTCATTGATTTTCTTTTTAAGTTAGATCGAATATATATGCTTTATGCAAAACATTTTTAATTAAGTATTGTAAATAAATATTTGGTATATAGTTAACACTAAAAGTACCTCGGATGAGTTCATTCGCTCCCTTCACCTATACGTCTAGGACAGTTTGTCCCCATGTGTCCCGATTGTCCGCATATATAGGAAAGACCTTGTTTTCTGTGCTGCTTCAGTATTAGGCACAGTTTCCGGTGGATTTTCCCACATAGTGGACATGGTGGCCTGTTTCTCGGGGCATTCACGTCTGGAGCTGTGTCCATTGGCACCATTGCCATAGCGTTGATGTCGGCATGTGTATCGGATTCACAAGCCGGTACATTGCCTCTGCTAGAACCTTCGGCCCACTGTATCATCCTGTTCCTATCCTCGGATGTCCACTGCCCCATTCCCTTCTCATAAGTGCTAGCCATATTTACCAGTTGGGCCAAATTATCTATGTTCTGGTATTCAAAAGCCACCTTGATCTCCGTGTGAAGTCCTGCTTCGAACTTGATGCACTTAGTTCTTCCATCAGCATCCCTATAGCTTCCAGAATACCGGATGAGATCTTCGAAGTGTGCGGCATATTCTCTAACACTCATACTTCCTTGTGTTAAGGTCAGAAATGCTAGTTCTTTCTCTCGGCGAACATCTTCTGGGAAGTACCTTCCGAGAAATTCCTCCTTAAAGAAGTCCCAAGTAATCTCCCGGTTGGAATTCTCCATGTCCCTTCGTACATGCTCCCACCAATATTCTGCTTCTCCAGTGAGCATGTACGCCGCCAAAAGGACTATCTGCTCCACGGGCGGTGACATTGTGCGGAAAATCTTCTCCAATTCTTGGAGCCATCTCTGTGCTGCGTCAGGATTGTAGCCACCTTCAAACTTGGGCAGATCATTCTGCCGTAATCGTGTTATCCAATCAATGTCGATTGGGTTTGATGGTTGCTGGAGTGCGGCTGCTGCTGCTGCGGCTGTTGCTACCGTTTTGGCCTGGTTCTGGTTCAGTTAGACCAGATTCTCAAGTATCGCGACAATCCTGTCATCATGGGCACGTCTCCGAGGCATGGTAACTAAGTTCTGGAAAAAGAACACGTTATTCCACAATTAACTAAAAACTATTAAATCAAGTGTACCTATTTATCTATTCTAAGACTTGACACTATCACTTGATTACTCGATGGGTGAGTAATCAATAGGAGTTGTGAATCCAAACTCCAGGGCCGAGGGAAACTTCTCTGATACCATAAATGTAACATCCTCACTTTATTTAGTTAATTTTAGATTTTTAATAAAATCAGAGTTTGAAAATTCATTTTAGAATTTAATTACTTAAGAAAATTCTTAGGAAAATCCGGCAGAGTTTCCTCTGTTTTTCGGACTTCCCAAAAATTTCTTCTTATAAACCTGTCAGTCCAGAATTATATAAAAACATAAACCCAACAGTTTAAAACCCAGTTCAGATCCTAACGCCCGATTAGTACCAATCTCAGGGCATATAACTACACGTATTATAAATTACAAAATATAACAGTTTTCAATATAATTAAAATAAAAATCCGCTCATGGTATCACAATCTACACTCCACGTGGTGGAGGGTTTCCAATTCGGCCCGCAACAGTGTAAGCTCCGCTTCCGTACCTGAAAAATGATATCAAGAAGGGTAGCATTACACAGAACTTAAAAAGATAAATTCTAAAAGAAGACATAGCAAATAACTAAGCCTACATAATCATTAATATACTTTATTCATAATTATTCGTATCATTAATCTCTTTTAGTCCTTCACTTATTCTCACATTCTTTTAATTATTGATTCTCTTTTCATTCTTTCATTCCCATTCTTTTATCCATTTTCCATTCTTTTTCTTTTTAATCGACACGCCTTACCAGGCTCGCATCGATGCCGATACGCCTTCCCAGGCTCGCATCGGACTTCCATTTTTCCTTTTTAATCGACACGCCTTACCAGGCTCGCATCGATGCCGATACGCCTTCCCAGGCTCGCACCGGACTTTTATTTTCTTATCTTGCTTTCTCTTTCTTTTTCTTTCTTTTTCTCTTTTTCCTTTTTCTTAATTATATGTCTTTTCTCTTTTTCTGATTCATTGTATTTTTCTCTTTTCCTCTCATTTCTTTATTTATAGACTTATTATTACATTATTTACTTTTCACTCTTTTCAATATCCTTCTTTCTTTTCCTTTTTCTTCTTTTATTCCTTTTCTTTTTCTTATAATTTAAATAATTTTTTTTATACTTATCTAAATCTTTTAGCCTTTATCCTCATTTATGACTTATCACATTTTCTACGTTTTCTACTTCATTCCTTTTCTCTTTGTTAGTTTCCCCCAATCTTATCCAACTCTAATCAATACGGTCAAATATAGTATATTCTAGTTCTCGTTACTAATTCTTAGTTATTTCTCAGTTTCCTTATCTCACTCAATGACTCAACTCATTGTTCCTATTTCATTAACTATATTAGTTTTGATTGCTCTATTCTCTTAATCTAGCTTTTCAATTATTTTACTCCAACTTCCCTCATAATGTACTCTCTCATAGTTTTCTCATCTTTTCGTAAATCTGTAACATCCCAAAAATTGATATTAAATAATATAATTTTAATATGTAAATATCTATTTAAGGATAGGGTTAAGCCTTAGAAATTGTACAAGGTTAGAAGGGTAGTATGAGCATAGGCTGACCTAGGATGTGAGATTAAGGCCTCGGCCCAATCTCGGCCGAGATAGACAAGATTGTGTGCTTCTGAACCGAGCTGAAAGGGAACCCAACGTGAAACCCATTGTCCAGTCTGGATTATCCGACCTCAACGCAGTTCATAGCGTTATCCGAAAGGTAAGCTCGGACTGCTGATGTTCCTACAAACCGAGCCAGCATATCCTGGCCGACGTATTCGAGCTGACACATCCTAGCTCTTCCGTGCCAGTTCATGTTGAGCTGTTGACCCTTTGGTTTCCGTACCATCCGTACGGTACTATCTTTCACTTTACGTCTCTATCATTACTTTATGTCCCTTTCAATGTACTATTCATGGCTTCCTCAAGAAGCCAATGAATCTTGGCCATACAATCTAGCTTCCACAAGAAGCCAATGAATCCTAGCCACACAAATATTTTCCCTAAATGAATAAAAGAAAGCCCAAACACCCCATAACACACTTTGCATTCCTCATTATCTCCCTTCTACGAATCTCTCTCTTTTTCTCTTTCAAGTTCCAGCAACAACAAACCCCCAACATATTTTCTTTCTCTCCTCACGAAACACCCTCTCTTCCACCAACCGGAAACCTTCTGTCCGCCGTTTCCCCCTTACGATTTGGAGTCTCTGGACCGCCGTGAAGACCGTGGGTAGCGTGGTGTGGTGGTGGAAGCAAGGAGGAAAAGGATCCAAGGGGCTTGGAGCTCTCAAGGTCAAGGTCAAGGAAAACCACTCTCAATCTCTCAACTCTTATCTCTCACGGTTTGAGGTAAGGAGTGAGTGTTACCTCTACTTGAGTTTGGGTTTCTAGGGTGTTCATAAAGGGTACTAAGAGTGGGTGTTAGATTAGGAAATGGATCTAGGTTAATGTAGAAAGGAAATGGTAAAAGGGGAAAAAGGGGAACTGATAAACGAATTAGAAACTTGAGTTCAAAGTAGGGATGAGTATCGTTATATGCTATATGTTGGTATTTACATGATGGAATGGTTGAGTGTTTTATTCTTATGGTTGTTGCTGTTGTATAAGTGATTATGAACTTTGTGTATAAATGTTTATGAGCTTTGATATTTATGATCCATGACTGTGGCCGAGCTGAGTGACTTCGGGAATGGGTATGAGAAAATGGTAGAGATGGAAAGTAGGAGAGATAGAGTAATAAGGCAGAAAATGAGTAAGGTTAATGGAAAGAGGGAATGGTTACTGAATTTAGCCGAGAGAGAGACCGAGCTAGAAAGATGGTTAAAGGGATAAGTAGAGGTTGAGCCGAGAGAGGCCGAGCTAAGTAAATAATGAGATTAATGCAAGGAGGAATAAATTAGAGGTGAACT
The DNA here is from genome assembly GCA_037953625.1 of Crotalaria pallida. Taxonomy (NCBI): domain Eukaryota; kingdom Viridiplantae; phylum Streptophyta; class Magnoliopsida; order Fabales; family Fabaceae; genus Crotalaria; species Crotalaria pallida. The sequence goes on along the minus strand of CM075655.1, from coordinate 74,915,281 downwards.
GAGGTGTGCCGAACTAAAAGTAATGGTTAATAAGATAAGGGGAATTAAAGAGAAATGGTTGTGTGGTCGGGTCATAGCAGACGCGTACTGGGTGCGTGCATTGATCGCGTAAGCCGAGCATTGTGGTGCTCGCAGCTGTAAGACGAGCATAGTGGTGCTCGCAGTTATGACTCACAAGGTTCCGAGAACGGAATCGGTAGGATGTGTTCCTGGTCATAGCAGACGCGTACTGGGTGCATGCATTGATCGCGTAAGCTGAGCATTGTGGTGCTCGCAGCTGTAAGACGAGTATTGTGGTACTCGCAGTGATGGACACTCCTTACTCCATAGAATGATCGGCGGTAGTGTTCCTGGTCATAGCAGACGCGTACTGGGTGCGTGCATTGATCTCATAAGCCGAGCATTGTGGTGCTCGCAGCTGTAAGACGGGTATTGTGGTACTCACAGTTATGGACACTCCAATATCCGACCTAAATGGTGTAAGACATGCACTGGGTGTATGCATCCGAGAAGAGTAAAAGATTGTAAACTATGTGAAAATGGAATAATGCGTAGTGTCCGAGATAGTGATGGTAATCCGAGGTAAGAGAATGTGAACCGAGGTAAAGTTAGTAGGTAATGAGCACTGGTTTATGATGTGAACCGAGCTAGACGAGGATGTGGGTAGGCGAACCGAGCTAAATGTTGATATATGCATGAGATATATGGGTTTGATTACTTGTGATTTATTTGTTATTTGACTACGTGTGTTTGGCTTGGTAGTTCGGTATGTCATTCTAGAAACTGCTTATTTAAGTTCTGTGTAATGCTCACCTCCTTACCATTTTTCAGGTACTGAGCCCGAGCAAACGCAGTCCCCGACCGAGCAGGATCACTCTCCCTCACAGGGAGAGTAAGTTATTTAGAGTCATAGATGTGGATAGGTCCGAGCTAAAATATTTGTTTTGTATTGGATCTCGGCTATTTGGTCCGAGTTAAAACACGCTTTTGTATATTTTGATCTCGGCCCGATGGCCGAGCTAAACATCATTTTTGTAATTCGAACTAATGAGCTCGGTGTAGCTATGTTTCTCAACTCTTGTTTATTGATTAATGAAGTCTTCCGCTTTATTAACTCTGATGTTTTTGTGATTAAGGGAAGGAAATATTATTTTGGAAAATATCATATTCATCTTAAAAGAAATTTTAAATCCTAATTTCGGGGTAATTAAGGGTAATTATTATATAGGGTGTTACATTTTGGTATCAGAGCAGTTTCTCCTCAGCCTATTGGAGTTACAAAGGACTCCAGTGGTTACTCACCAAGAAAGTGACAAATAAGTAAAGTCTAGAAGTTTTAACTTAGACAATAAAGCTCATGGGCATATATGTTTATATATACATAATTACTTGATTAACCGGTGGTTAATTGGATTTCTCTCCATGACCGAGCAGCATGGCTGGGAGACGAGCTGATAACGACCGAATTGCTGCTGTGTTGGAAACTCTGGTTCAACTACAGCAGAACCAAGCGCAGGCTCAGCAGAATCAGGCTGAGAACCTCGCTCAAAACATCGCCACAGCCGCAGCAGCTGCAGCTGCAGCCCTTCAGCCCCAACCTCCGGCTCCGGTCGAGATAGACTGGATGAGCCGATTTCAGAAGAACGAACCACCTAGGTTCGAAGGAGGATATAATCCAGATGGAGCTCAGAGATGGCTCCAGGATATTGAGAAGATTTTCCGATCTCTGCAACCTCCCTATGAGTACAGGGTGAGGTTGGCTGAGTTTGTGCTGGCTAGTGAAGCCGAACCTGGTGGGATCAACAAAGCCGAGGACTGGAAGCGGCTAATGAGGTCATCACTTGGGACTTGTTCCGAGCTCGTTTCCTCGGAAAGTACTTTCCCGAGGATGTTAGGAGAGAGAAGGAGCTCGCTTTTCTCAAGTTGGAACAGAGGAACTTGAGCGTTGGGGAGTATGCCGCTCAGTTCGAAGATTTGATCCGTTATTCAGGAAGTTACCGAGATGCCGATGAGCGTACCAAGTGAGTTAAGTTTGAGGCTGGTCTCCGTGACGATATTCGGCTCGCATTTTAATATCAGAACGTGGCCAATCTCTCGCAACTGGTGAACATGGCTAGCACCTATGAGAAAGGGCTTAAGAGGAAAGCTGATGGAAGGAGGAGCAAGTCGGCACAAAAAGGAGTGGGTCCGATCAGAGGGAAGGGAGCTGTCCAGAGATCTGCTCCCTATGCGAACCCGAACTCCAGAATGTCAACAGCTCCGAGGAGCGGTGGTCAGATGGTGGTTGTTCCTGGCCCGTACCCGATCTGCCAACATTGTGGAAGATAGCACAGGGGAGAATGCTGGAATCTGGATCCGAGCAAAATCAGAGGATCCTGTTTCCGATGTGGCAAGCCTGGCCATTTTGCAGCTCGGTGTACCGAGAATATTGTGAAGGAAGAGGTCAATGTGACCAAGGCTCACCAGACTGGTATTAACCGACCTATGCAGAGAGGCAAAGTTTACACTATGGATGGAGAAGAAGTGACTGATGCTGACGAACTGATCCGAGGTACTTGTCAAGTAAACTGTACTCCTTGTGTCGTACTATTTGACTGTGGAGCCACACATTCTTTCATTTCCCTTGCCTGTATGAATAGACTAAAACTATCCCCAGTAGAAATGCCTTACAAACTATCCATTTCTACTCCAACCAATTCTTCTGTAATCACTTCTAAAATGTGTCTAGAGTGTCCTATCCAAGTATTAGGCAGAGAATTTAAAGTCAATATGATTTGTCTACCCTTAACCAAGCTAGATATTATCCTTGGCATGGACTGGATGTCTCAACACCATATCTTACTCGATTGCCGAGAAAAGACCGTAATCTTTAGTGGCCCGTCTGTTGCGAAGTTAGAGACAACAGAGGAACCGACCTTAGACCAAATTTCTGTGGTCGGAGAATTCCCTGAGGTTTTCTCGGACGAAATGCCTTGCTTACAGCCGAACAGAGAAGTGGAGTTCAGTATAGACCTTCTTCCGGGAACTGGCCCGATCTCAATTGCTCCGTACAGAATGGCGCCTCCCGAGCTAGAAGAACTTAAGAAACAGCTGGAAGAACTTTTGGCCAAAAAGCTAATCCGACCAAGCGTATCGCCGTGGGGAGCCCCAATCCTGTTTGTGAAAAAGAAAGATGGTAGTCTCTGAGGAAACCGCAATTGGTGGTTGGAGAGACAAAGGAACCCTAGGAATACACCTAGAAGGGGGGGGTTGAATAGGTGTTGAAGCTACCTTGAAAGATTTTCGAACGAAACAAATCGAAACAATCAAAACAAATGATTTTTACAAATTCTACAGTACTTAATCGATTAAGCAAGTCGTGTACTCGAGTAGTACTCGATTAAGCTTGAACTTAATCGATTAAATATGACAGAAAACAGAAAAATCAATTTTCATTCGAATACGAAAATCAATCAATTTACATGCAAGATCAGAGATTCAGCGGAAATGATTAACACCTATATTCTTATTGATTAACCTAGTTATGAAAATGATTTTCCCTTTATCAATTTGAACAATCAAAGATTCAATTCAATCAATTATGAAAAACAATCTTTCTAGGTTTTCAACCAAGAACGCAATCAAATGACTTGAATATAAAGAGTAAGGGTTTAGAGATACGACACAGTGATTTATCCTGGTTCACTTTCATCCACTTGAAAGCTACATCCAGTCCCCTCTTCAACCAAGAGAGATTCTTCACTATGAGGAATTAGAGTTCTCAAATTACAAGTGATTGCCTCACAAGACTCCCTTCTTGCTAGCCTACAAGAGATAACCGACACCCTTGCCTTGTAATCCTATTGATCTTCTCTCTAATCTAACCTCTACCCCTTGTTGATAATCGACACAACAAGTCTTCAATTGCTTGATGATAAACCACACACCAAGGCTTCACTTGCTTGATTCACAACCAAGACTTCTTCTTCTTCTTCAATAAGAATGCACTTGCTTGATGATAAAATCGACACACCAAGACTTCTTGTTTGTTGTAGTGGCTTGCCTTCTTGCAAAGATTACAACACAATAGAAAACACAAAACAATCCTATGAATCTCAATCAAGAGTTATGACAATTCACCATAAGAGATTCAAAGGTTCTTGATCAAAGAATATGAAAATATGAGAACTTTGATCCTTAGAAAAATGAGAGAGAATAGAGTGGCTTGATTCTTTGTAAAAATGAATATCAAAATGATAGAGTATGTTCACAAAGGTTAGGAAAAGGTTTATATAGAATACCCAAAAGTTGTAGCACTTGAAAACTGATTTTGAGAAGTGAAAAACGTATTTTAAAAATCAGTTCAGCAGTACTTAATCGATTAAGCAAGTCGTGTACTCGAGTAGTACTCGATTAAGTTATCACTTAATCGATTAAGTTGGTACTGTACATGTTCAAAACTTGTTTTCTCAAAATCCAACCTTTCCTTTAAAACCTTTAAGCCACCTATTGATTCTAGGTTAAGTGAAAACTCAAATTATGATTTAATCATGACTTATGAATGAGATTCACTACCCTCTATAATAATCTACCCAAATAAAAAACCTATGAAGCTTGAGAGGCAAAAGATAAAAGAAATACAAATACACTCAAACTTAGGTCTTCATGAGCTTGCTTTCTCTCTTCTTCATTTGATGTTTGTTGTTGCTTGTTGAGCTTGAAACTTGATCAACACTTGTAGCTTGTTCAAAAACACTTTGTCATTATCAAAACATTCATCATGTTCATCATGGAACTAACAGTCTCAGAATGTGCACTGATTATAGGAAGCTCAATGCGGTAACGGTGAAGAACAAATATCCCCTCCCTCGGATTGATGATTTATTGGACCAACTCAAGGGAGCGTCGGTGTTTTCAAAGATAGATCTCTGATCTGGATATCACCAAATCCGAGTCCGAGAAGAAGACATTCCGAAGACAGCCTTCCGATCAAGGTATGGGCATTTTAAGTACGTGGTTATGCCCTTTGGACTTACCAACGCCCCAGCTATCTTCATGGACTACATGAATAGAATCTTCCGACCTTACCTGGACTCGTTTGTGATAGTCTTCATTGACGATATTCTCATCTACTCTCAAAATCCGTGTGAGCACGAGCAGCATCTGAGAACGGTGTTGCAGGTTTTGAAGGATAAGAACCTTTACGCTAAGCTCTCTAAGTGCAGCTTTTGGCTCAACGAGGTTCATTTCCTCGGATATGTGATATCCGCGCAAGGTGTAGCAGTTGATCCCTCCAAGGTGGAAGCGGTACTTAAGTGGGAGAGACCCAACTCGGTCACTAAGATCAGGAGTTTCCTCGGTCTCGCAGGGTATTACAGAAGATTCATTGAAGGATTCTCTAAACTGGCGCTACCATTGACCTCGTTAACTAGAAAGGATACCCCATACCAATGGTCCGAGGTGTGTGAACAGAGCTTTCAAGAGATAAAGAAAAGGTTGACGAGCTCGCCCGTGTTGATTTTACCCGATCCGACCAAAACCTTTGATGTATTTTGTGACGCCTCAAAGCAGGGCCTTGGATGTGTGCTGATGCAACAAGGAAAAGTGGTGGCGTATGCCTCTCGGCAACTTCGGCAACACGAGCAGAACTACCCTACGCATGATCTCGAATTGGCAGCAGTAGTGTTCGCCCTTAAGATCTGGAGACATTACCTGTATGGCACGAAGTTTGAAGTGTTCAGTGACCACAAGAGTCTCGGTTACCTATTCGACCAGAAGGAGTTAAATATGAGGCAGCGCAGATGGGTAGAATTCTTAAAGGACTATGATTTCAACTTGCACTATCATCCTGGAAAGGCCAACGTGGTGGCCGACGCATTGAGCAGGAAGAGTCTTCATTTGAGCAACATGATGGTCCGAGAGATGTAGTTAATGCAGGAGTTTAGTGACCTTAACGTAGGCATACAGAAAAAGGAAAACAGTGTGGTACTGGAAATGCTGCAAGTAACCAATGATTTCGTGGGTTTCATTAAGGAAAGGCAGACCACCGACCTAGAGCTCCAAAAGCTATTAGAAAGAGCCGGAGACAAGGATGAACCAGATTTCACTAAAGGATTTGATGGCCTTGTGCGATTTCGAGGCCGAGTTTGCATCCCCATGGACTTTGAAGTCCGGAGAGAGTTAATGGAAGAATCCCACAAGACGAAGATGAGCCTTCATCCAGGTGCCACAAAGATGTATCAAGATTTGAAGAGGTTATTTTGGTGGCGAAGTTGAAGACCGACGTGGCCGATTATGTGTCTCGGTGCTTGACATGTCAGAAAGCCAAGATCGAGCATCAGAAACCAGGAGGATTACTCAAATCCTTGGAGATTCCACAATGGAAGTGGGATAGCATTTCGATGGACTTTGTATCAGGTCTACCAAAGACGAGATCAGGGCAGGAAGCCATTTGGGTTGTGGTGGACCGACTTACAAAGTGTGCCCATTTCCTACCGATCAGCATGAAGTACAGCCTGGAGAAGCTGACGCAATTGTACATAAAGGACATTGTTCGACTCCATGGTGTTCCGAGCAGCATAGTGTTGGACCGTGATCCTCGTTTCTTGTTTCGATTCTGGCAGAGTCTGCAAGAACCCATGGGTACAAAGTTGAGGTTTAGCACTACTTATCATCCTCAAACTGACGGACAATCCGAGCGCACCATTCAGACTTTTGAGGACTTGCTGAGGACATGTGTGCTTGAACAGTCGGAAAGCTGGGAAACACTATTGCCGTTGGTCGAATTCACCTACAACAACAGCTTCCATTCAAGTATCGGAATGGCTCCTTTCGAAGCCTTGTATGGTCGGAAATGCCGAACACCGCTATGCTGGTTCCAGATAGGTGAAAACTTGTTGATTGGTCCTGACATTGTTCAGGAGACAACTGAGAAGATCCGAATGATACAAGGGAAGATGGAAGCCGCTCAGGACCGACAGAAGAGCTATGCCGACAAGAGAAGGAAACCCTTGAACTTCATCGAGGGAGATCATGTATTTCTTTGGGTATCCCCTATGACGGGTATCGGCCGAGCTATCAAATCAAAGAAGTTGACCCCTAGGTTTGTCGGACCGTACCAGATATCGGAGAAGGTCGGACCAGTAGCGTACAGAATCGCTCTACCTCCGCACTTGTCTAAGCTCCATGATGTGTTCCATGTCTCGCAACTTAGGAGATACATTCACGATCCCTCGCATGTGATAGCAGTGGACGAACTGCCGCTAAGAGACAATTTGACCTTCGAAGTCCTACCAGTCCGAGTTGGAGATAGACAAGTCACACGACTCAGAGGAAAGGAAATCCCCTTGGTCAAGGTAGTATGGAATCGAAATGGTGTGGAGGAAGCTACTTGGGAACTCGAGGAGAAGATGAAGCAGTCATATCCGCAACTGTTCAATGCTGACTAAATTTCGAGGACGAAATTCCTGTAAGTGGGAGAGGAATGTAACATCCCAAAAATTGATATTAAATAATATAATTTTAATATGTAAATATCTATTTAAGGATAGGGTTAAGCCTTAGAAATTGTACAAGGTTAGAAGGGTAGTATGAGCATAGGCCGACCTAGGATGTGAGATTAAGGCCTCGGCCCAATCTCGGCCGAGCTAGACAAGATTGTGTGCTTCTGAACCGAGCTGAAAGGGAACCCAACGTGAAACCCATTGTCCAGTCTGGATTATCCGACCTCAACGCAGCTCATAGCGTTATCCGAAAGGTAAGCTCGGACTGTTGATGTTCCTACAAACCGAGCCAGCATATCCTGGCCGACGTATTCGAGCTGACACATCCTAGCTCTTCCGTGCCAGCTCATGTTGAGCTGTTGACCCTTTGGTTTCCGTGCCATCCGTACGGTACTATCTTTCACTTTACGTCTCTATCATTACTTTATGTCCCTTTCAATGTACTATTCATGGCTTCCTCACGAAGCCAATGAATCTTGGCCATACAATCTAGCTTCCACAAGAAGCCAATGAATCCTAGCCACACAAATATTTTCCCTAAATGAATAAAAGAAAGCCCAAACACCCCATAACACACTTTGCATTCCTCATTCTCTCCCTCCTACGAATCTCTCTCTTTTTCTCTTTCAAGTTCCAGCAACAACAAACCCCCAACATATTTTCTTTCTCTCCTCACGAAACACCCTCTCTTCCACCAACCGGAAACCTTCTGTCCGCCGTTTCCCCCTTACGATTTGGAGTCTCTGGACCGCCCTGAAGACCGTGGGTAGCGTGGTGTGGTGGTGGCAGCAAGGAGGAAAAGGATCCAAGGGGCTTGGAGCTCTCAAGGTCAAGGTCAAGGAAAACCACTCTCAAGCTCTCAACTCTTATCTCTCACGGTTTGAGGTAAGGAGTGAGTGTTACCTCTACTTGAGTTTGGGTTTCTAGGGTGTTCATAAAGGGTACTAAGAGTGGGTGTTAGATTAGGAAATGGATCTAGGTTAATTTAGAAAGGAAATGGTAAAAGGGGAAAAAGGGGAACTGATAAACGAATTAGAAACTTGAGTTCGAAGTAGGGATGAGTATCGTTATATGCTATATGTTGGTATTTACATGATGGAATGGTTGAGTGTTTTATTCTTATGGTTGTTGTTGTATAAGTGATTATGAACTTTGTGTATAAATGTTTATGAGCTTTGATATTTATGATCCATGACTGTGGCCGAGCTGAGTGACTTCGGGAATGGGTATGAGAAAATGGTAGAGATGGAAAGTAGGAGAGATAGAGTAATAAGGCAGAAAATGAGTAAGGTTAATGGAAAGAGGGAATGGTTACTGAATTTAGCCGAGAGAGAGATCGAGCTAGAAAGATGGTTAAAGGGATAAGTAGAGGTTGAGCCGAGAGAGGCCGAGCTAAGTAAATAATGAGATTAATGCAAGGAGGAATAAATTAGAGGTGAACTGAGGTGTGCCGAACTAAAAGTAATGGTTAATAAGATAAGGGGAATTAAAGAGAAATGGTTGTGTGGTCGGGTCATAGCAGACGCGTACTGGGTGCGTGCATTGATCGCGTAAGCCGAGCATTGTGGTGCTCGCAGCTGTAAGACGAGCATGGTGGTGCTCGCAGTTATGACTCACAAGGTTCCGAGAACGGAATCGGTAGGATGTGTTCCTGGTCATAGTAGACGCGTACTGGGTGCGTGCATTGATCGCGTAAGCCGAGCATTGTGGTGATCGCAGCTGTAAGACGAGTATTGTGGTACTCGCAGTGATGGACACTCCTTACTCCATAGAATGATCGGCAGTAGTGTTCCTGGTCATAGAAGACGCGTACTGGGTGCGTGCATTGATCGCATAAGCCGAGCATTCTGGTGCTCGCAGCTGTAAGACGGGTATTGTGGTACTCGCAGTTATGGACACTCCAATATCCGACCTAAATGGTGTAAGACATGCACTGGGTGTATGCATCCGAGAAGAGTAAAAGATTGTAAACTATGTGAAAATGGAATAATGCGTAGTGTCCGAGATAGTGATGGTAATCCGAGGTAAGAGAATGTGAACCGAGGTAAAGTTAGTAGGTAATGAGCACTGGTTTATGATGTGAGCCGAGCTAGACGAGGATGTGGGTAGGCGAACCGAGCTAAATGTTGATATATGCATGAGATATATGGGTTTGATTACTTGTGATTTATTTGCTATTTGACTACGTGTGTTTGGCTTGGTAGTTCGGTATGTCATTCTAGAAACTGCTTATTTAAGTTCTGTGTAATGCTCACCTCCTTACCATTTTTCAGGTACTGAGCCCGAGCAAACGCAGTTCCTGGCCGAGCAGGATCACTCTCCCTCACAGGGAGAGTGAGTTATTTAGAGTCATAGATGTGGATAGGTCCAAGCTAAAATATTTGTTTTGTATTGGGTCTCGGCTATTTGGTCCGAGTTAAAACACGCTTTTGTATATTTTGATCTCGGCCCGATGGCCGAGCTAAACATCATTTTTGTAATTCGAACTAATGAGCTCGGTGTAGCTATGTTTCTCAACTCTTGTTTATTGATTAATGAAGTTTTCCGCTTTATTAACTCTGATGTTTTTGTGATTAAGGGAAGGAAATATTATTTTGGCAAATATCATATTCATCTTAAAAGAAATTTTAAATCCTAATTTTGGGGTAATTAAGGGTAATTATTATATAGGGTGTTACAAAATCCGCTTATCGTTTTCCTTATTTTATTTTTACATCTTAATTCATCATTTTATTCCTATTCCCTAATTTACTCCGCGTGCATTCATTATTCCTTATTCTAGACTCTCTTTTACCCTTTTTGTTCCTTTACCTCCCCTATAGCTTTTACTTTATAATTTCCCACATTTTGTTTTATATTAACTATTTCAATATACTAAACACGCTCATCCATTCCGGGACTTATTCTATGCTCATACATTTTATTCCCTAGGGTGTGGTTTCTCGTCATAATTTTATTTACTTTATCTCTGTCAACGGGGTACCCTAAGGTTCATTAACATACTTTTAATTACTCTATTCCTAGCTACCACTATAGCATCCTAGAATTTACTTCTTAAGCAAAGGTAACGCGAACTCTCTTACCTCGGGCTTTTTAAATAGAACCTGGATTTTAGCTCGGCGACGATGACGGTGTCGGTGTTGCTCCTCGTTAGCGGGAACGATTGTGACTGAACCGAGGCAAGGGCTTTGAGCTTTGAGATTCCCGACACGAGCCCGGCACGATCACGGACCGGTAACGGCGCCGGTGAGATCCGTGGAGAGAGAGATAGCTCGAAGAGAGGGAAAGAGAGGGGAACCAAAGCCAAAGGGGAAGAGGGAGGGAGAACTATGGTGGTGGTGGTGGTTATAGTGGAGGTGGCGGTGGCGGGCGGAGGTGGTGGCGGCTGTGAGTGGGGAGGAGAGAGAGAGAGTTTGTGAGGGAAGGAGAGAGAGAAAAAGAACAAGAGAGGGAGAGAGACGGGTTGAGGGAGGGAGAGGGTGGCCACGGTGGGCGGCCAAGGGCGGTGGTGGAGGCCGTGGAGGAGGAAGGAAGAAGGAGGATCGGAGAGAGAGAGAAAGAGGGCTTGGAATGGGGGTTTCGACCCCCAAAACGCGTTTTTAATGTTGCAGACCGCAGGATACTCGAGTATTTCTGTCAAAACTCGATTATTTTGACCCAAAATACTCGAGTATTTCAAAAAATACTCGAGTATAATGATCAGATACTGCTAGTTTGCTTTTCTATTTTTCAGCTATTTTCTCCCAACTTCAAATAGCCATAACTTCTTCGTTCACCGTTGGATCTTTCTAAAATTTGACGAGCAACCTCCTAAAAATCATATCTTCATATCCAACGGTGGAAATTGTGTTTGGAGTCTCAAATCTTTTATTTTGTATTTCCCAAGTTAGCGAATTTAAAACACCGAAAATACCGCTTTTATTCCCCGTTTGGTCTTCTTTAAATTCGCTTTTCGATGACAATGCTTCTTGACTCCTTTATGGAACTCAAAGAATTCCTAATCCATCATTTTAAATCCCTTTTTGGATAATTCTTATTTCAAAATCTTATTATTATTCTAATTATTATTAGAATTAAAATTTGGGATGTTACATTTCTCCCCCACTTATTAGAATTTCGTCCCCGAAATTCTAGTTGTCCCTTATCTGGAAGGAGTACCCCTTGACATAGCTTCCGACCATGTCATTTTAATTCCTTCGGTTCCAATCTTCCCTTTGAGGAATTTCTAAGTCAAGGGTTTTGCGGTATAATTACTCGCCTCATGTATGGTTTATCTCAGTCACTCAGGAATCTACGTAATACACAGAGTCTTAAGAGGCTGAGACGATTATTTGCAGTGCTCCGACATAAACTCTTAAGTGAGACTCCACTTCGCGACTCCACTCTTTCCCTGTCCATTTCTTACTCCTTCAAGTGAGTCTAGTGAGGTCGCTCTTCAAATCCACCTTAGCTATTTCCCAATTGTCCGATGGTCCGAGAAGGTATTGATTTATTCTTAGTTTAATTCTCGTACCATTCTTTGCGAACCTCTTCGACAGTTAATGCGGAGCGTTTGGGGTGAGTTATTCATTAGTCCTACGGGTCATGGTATGATCATCGGACATGGAGTCCGGTTCGATGCAATCTTCCTTACACTTCGTTACCGTTCTGCATTCCACCTTGTTACTCGAATAGGATCCACAATTTTCTTGTTGGGTAAAGTTCCATCTTCCATTCCTTGGATTGAAATCCTCCCCCACTTAGCATCAACATACTTGATTATATCCATGCTCGGGGGTATGCTCATTCGTTATTCAGAATTTCGCACATAAGCTTATCGACCGGTATCCAAGGTTAGAAGGGACATGTAGATGGTTATCTATCGGTAGGCACAGAACTATGTTGGGTTTCTATGTCTTGGTGAATTCTCACCTCTGCATCTGAGATGCTTGAAGCTTGAAGAGAGTGAAGATGAAAGGAAGAAACACGAAGCACTCAAGGATGGGTTTCATAGTCTCCTTACGACGACCCAGGATGTACTGGATACATGTCAAGCAAGAAGACAATGGAGATTATCCTTAAGTGTGCGTTTTCAGCAAAGAGTCCTCAAAAAATGCATTTTCTTTGGAACTACCGCTGATTTGATTTGGTCTTGATAAAGGTACTTGGGGCAACGACTAAAACTTGCTTCCTTTGGGAGAATCGTTTGGAAACTTGACTAGGTTCTTAAGTGAATTCTAATCCCTAATGGTGAGCACGATTCACTAGTTTACTTGGGTCGGTCTCGGTGTGGACACCCTACTTATTTATCCAGTTTCGACTTTCTCGCGAATAACCACTTCGGATTCTTAATAAAATGCTTGATGTGTTTTGGGCTTTTAGTTTGACTTTCCATGAAGTCTAAAGACGGTTACTACGGGTTCGCTCGGCTCGGTTCTCTCGCGAGTTCTGTTTGCGGCTACACTACTAGTAAGTGGGTGCACTGGCTTAAGGCTCCTATCTGTCTGTCTTGATTTTTGGTTGGAAAGTGTCAATGATATCGACCATTATTAGTTGCAAAGATCGAGGTGATCAGTCCCAATCTCACATCTATCAATAGCAACATCATCATCAAATTTGTTGATGTTATCATCCCCTAGAAGATGTAAGAATCAGAGTGATCAATTCTAACCTTACATTCTACCAGTGGCAATACCATCACTGTGTTCGGTGAAACTTTAATTAATGTATTATCATTCATTGATTTTCTTTTTAAGTTAGATCGAATATATATGCTTTATGCAAAACATTTTTAATTAAGTATTGTAAATAAATATTTGGTATATAGTTAACACTAAAAGTACCTCGGATGAGTTCATTCGCTCCCTTCACCTATATGTCTAGGACAGTTTGTCCCCACATGTCCCGGTTGTCCGCATATATAGCAGAGACCCTGTTTTCTGTGCTGCTTCAGTATTAGGCACAGTTTCCGGTGGATTTTCCCACATAGTGGACATGGTGGCCTGTTTCTCGGGGCATTCACGTCTGGAGCTGTGTCCATTGGCACCATTGCCATAGCGTTGATGTCGGCATGTGTATCGGATTCACAAGCCGGTACATTGCCTCTGCTAGAACCTTCAGCCCACTGTATCATCCTGTTCCTATCCTCGGATGTCCACTACCCCATTCCCTTCTCATAAGTGCTAGCCATATTTACCAGTTGGGCCAAATTATCTATGTTCTGGTATTCAAAAGCCACCTTGATCTCCGTGCGAAGTCCTGCTTCGAACTTGATGCACTTAGTTCTTCCATCAGCATCCCTATAGCTTCCAGAATACCGTTTGAGATCTTCGAAGTGTGCGACATATTCTCTAACACTCATACTTCCTTGTGTTAAGGTCAGAAATGCTAGTTCTTTCTCTCGGCGAACATCTTCTGGGAAGTACCTTCCGAGAAATTCCTCCTTAAAGAAGTCCCAAGTAATCTCCCGGTTGGAATTCTCCATGTCCCTTCGTACATGCTCCCACCAATATTCTGCTTCTCCAGTGAGCATGTACGCCGCCAAAAGGACTATCTGCTCTGCGGGCGGTGACATTGTGCGGAAAATCTTCTCCAATTCTTGGAGCCATCTCTGTGCTGCGTCAGGTTTGTAGCCACCTTCAAAGTTGGGCGGATCATTCTGCCTGAATCGTGCTAGCCAATCAATGTCGATTGGGTTTGATGGTTGCTGGAGTGCGGCTGCTGCTGCTGCTGCGGCTGTTGCTACCGTTTCGGCCTGGTTCTGGTTCAGTTGGACCAGATTCTCAAGTATCGCGGCAATCCTGTCATCATGGGCACGTCTCCGAGGCATGGTAACTAAGTTATGGAAAAAGAACACATTATTCCACAATTAACTAAAAACTATTAAATCAAGTGTACCTATTTATCTATTCTAAGACTTGACACTATCACTTGATTACTCGCTGGGTGAGTAATCAATAGGAGTTGTGAATCCAAACTCCAGGGCCGAGGGAAACTGCTCTGATACCATAAATGTAACATCCTCACTTTATTTAGTTAATTTTAGATTTTTAATAAAATCAGAGTTTGAAAATTCATTTTAGAATTTAATTACTTAAGAAAATTCTTAGGAAAATCCGGCAGAGTTTCCTCTGTTTTTCGGACTTTCCAGAAATTTCTTCTTATAAACCTGTCAGTCCAGAATTATATAAAAACATAAACCCAACAATTTAAAAACCAGTTCAGATCCTAACGCCCGATTAGTACCAATCTCAGGGCATATAACTACACGTATTATAAATTACAAAATATAACAGTTTTCAATATAATTAAAATAAAAATCCGCTCATGGTATCACAATCTACACTCCACGTGGTGGAGGGTTTCCAATTCGGCCCGCAACAGTGTAAGCTCCGCTTCCGTACCTGAAAAATGATATCAAGAAGGGTAGCATTACACAGAACTTAAAAAGATAAATTCTAAAAGAAGACATAGCAAATAACTAAGCCTACATAATCATTAATATACTTTATTCATAATTATTCGTATCATTAATCTCTTTTAGTCCTTCACTTATTCTCACATTCTTTTAATTATTGATTCTCTTTTCATTCTTTCATTCTCATTCTTTTATCCATTTTCCATTCTTTTTCCTTTTAATCGACACGCCTTACCAGACTCGCATCGATGTCGATACGCCTTCCCAGGCTCGCACCGGACTTTCATTTTCTTTTTATTCTTTTTAATCGACACGCCTTACCAGGCTCGCATCGATGCCGATACGCCTTCCCAGGCTCGCATCGGACTTCCATTTTTCCTTTTTAATCGACACGCCTTACCAGGCTCGCATCGATGCCGATACGCCTTCCTAGGCTCGCACCGGACTTTTATTTTCTTATCTTGCTTTCTCTTTCTTTTTCTTTCTTTTTCTTTATTTTTCTCTTTTTCCTTTTTCTTAATTATATGTCTTTTCTCTTTTTCTGATTCATTGTATTTTTCTCTTTTCCTCTCATTTCTTTATTTATAGACTTATTATTACATTATTTACTTTTCACTCTTTTCAATATCCTTCTTTCTTTTCCTTTTTCTTCTTTTCTTCCTTTTATTTTTCTTATAATTTAAATAATTTTTTTTATACTCATCTAAATCTTTTAGCCTTTATCCTCATTTATGACTTATCACATTTTCTACGTTTTCTACTTCATTCTTTTTCTCTTTGTTAGTTTCCCCCAATCTTATCCAACTCTAATCAATACGGTCAAATATAGTATATTCTAGTTCTCGTTACTAATTCTTAGTTATTTCTCAGTTTCCTTATCTCACTCAATGACTCAACTCATTGTTCCTATTTCATTAACTATATTAGTTTTGATTGCTCTATTCTCTTAATCTAGCTTTGTTGGAAGTCAAGCTTGCCCCAAAGGACGTAAAGAGTAATGCTAGAAGGATTCTAGAAGATAATGTTTTGATGATTACAAACAAGATTCAAAGTTTCAAGCATCAAGCTGCATCAAGTTCAAGCATCAAGCTTCAAGGCTAAAGTCAAGGCTCAAGCTTCATGTTCAAGTTTAGTGTAGCCTGGCCCATAGGAAATTTGTAAGGTAATGAATCTTTATTACAAGTGTCTAATGGCCAAAATTAGTTTTTCATGTTAAGGAGAAGAAAAGAACTTTTTTATGAAAAATGTTTTAATTGCAAAATGTGTTTTCATGAAAATCTGTTTTTAACTTAGTTTATGAAAAATGTTTTTAATTTCAAAAAGAGTTTTAGTGAAAATCTATTTTTATCTGAGTTTGTGTGAAAATAACTGATGTTACAAAACTCTGAATATTTTTATGTATGCAAGAGAGAGTAATCGATTACTTGCTAGAGTTAATCGATTAACTTTGTTGCATCATAGAAAAATCAGAGAGGTTGTAATCGATTAAGTGAACTTTGCTAATCCATTACTTTCTTATGAGAGTAATCAATTACCTTGTTCAAGTAATCGATTAGAATTGTTGCATCATATATTTTCCAGAGGCACAGTAATCGATTACAGACTGTGTAGTAATTGATTACATATGTTGCATCACATAATGATCAGAGACTCAATAATCGATTATTTGATGAGTAGTAATCGATTAAATGAGTTGCATCATATATTAACAGAAGTGATGTAATCGATTAACCACTATTGGACTAATCGATTACTTGTTTTTCAAATGTATTTAAGAATTTCTATTTTTGAAGGAATAATCGATTACCTTCATAAAGTAATCGATTACTTCAGTTTTTATTGAAAAACGTGTCAGAATCATTTTGATTTATTTCCAGATTTGTTTTTACATAATTGATTCTGATTTATTTTCAAAATTCGAATTTGAATATTATTTTGAAATATTTCCTTATTTGTTTTTAAGAATCAAATCTTCGATTTATCTCTTAAATCTATTTTATTTGTTTCTGATTTCAAAATTGATTTTATTCTCTTTTATTTTATTCTTTAAATTTATTTGATTTGATTTTGATTTCAAAAATATTATTTTACTTATTTGATTTCAGAAAATCAATTTTGAATATTTCCGGATTTGATTTCATTCTTATTTTAAATTTGATTTATTTCCAAAATCGTTTTTGATTTGATTCTGATTCTATTTTCAAATTCAAAATTTGAATTTCAAATATTTTCAAATCTTTATTTTTATTTCTTAAATCTTTAAGATTTGTTTTTGATTTTAAACATGTGTTATTTGTGTCTTTAACAAGGTTTGGAATCAATTTCATTTTTGCGCTCTCCAATCGTTTTTCTTCTGAACGCTTCTTCTTCTTCTCCTTTTCCAATTCTCTGGTTTTATTGTTGATATCCATTTGAGAAGAAAACCTTATATTGGCCATAGTTCTTGTAATTTAAATTCAGCACCTCTAGAACTTTATTGTTGTATCAGTGTTAGTTAGAACACAACTTTGTTAGAAGCCTATATTGTTGTATCAGCACTAAGAAGAGTGCATCATAGTTGTTGTACCCAACTCATACGGTAACCATTTGTGTAAGGGGTGTGTGACCCTTAGTGACTAGTGAGTGAATCTCCTGGTGCGAACGTGCGGCGTTCGTGGTTGTAGGGTGAGGAACCCTGTTGTGTGTGGGTAGTGCTAGACGAACGGTGGGGCACCTAGTAGTTAGGCTATCTGGTTTATTGAGGTCCCTGGCGAAAGGAGGTTCCTAGTAGCTTGCGGGGCGCTCTGGTTGTACTTGGGGACGCGTGGCGTCTTGGTTTAGTGAAAAGCTCAAGCGGGTCCCTTGGGGACTGGAGTAGGCTGGGTTTGCCGAACCAGGATAAAATCTCCGGTGCAATCTCTTCTATCCCTTATCTCTTTTATTTATTGTTGCGCATATTTTTATTGTGTTAATTACCTCCTTCGCAACGTAAATATAATATATATTAATTTAATTATTTTAAATTAATCAACGCGCGTTAGACCTTTCGTTGTTATAGTGTTTCTTATCTTCGCGCGTAATATTAATCGTTGTTATTATTGTTTGCTTCCGCTTGCATAATCGTTTTCATCGTTTTTAAGAGTTTTCCGCTGCAAAGTTTATCTATTTTATTGAAAACGATTTAATTCGAATATTTTCCAATGTTTTCATAAACACCCAATTCACCCCCCTCTTGGGTGGCGGCTGCCAATCCTATCAATAATTCTAACAAGCTTTTCAATTATTTTATTCCAACTTCCCTCATAATGTACTCTCTCATAGTTTTCTCATCTTTTCGTAAATCCGCTTATCGTTTTCCTTATTTTATTTTTCCATCTTAATTCATCATTTTATTCCTATTCCCTAATTTACTCCGCGTGCATTCATTATTCCTTATTCTAGACTCTCTTTTACCCTTTTTGTTCCTTTACCTCCCCTATAGCTTTTACTTTATAATTTCCCACATTTTGTTTTATATTAACTATTTCAATATCCTAAACACGCTCATCCATTCCGTGACTTATTCTATGCTCATACATTTTATTCCCTAGGGTGTGGTTTTTCGTCACAATTTTATTTACTTATCTCTGTCAACGGGGTACCCTAAGGTTCATTAACATACTTTTAATTACTCTATTCCTAGCTACCACTATAGCATCCTAGAATTTACTTCTTAAGCAAAGGTAACGCGAACCCTCTTACCTCGGGCTTTTTAAATAGAACCTGGATTTTAGCTCGGCGACGATGACGGCGTCGGTGTTGCTCCTCGTTAGCGGGAACGATTGTGAATGAACCGAGGCAAGGGCTTTGAGCTTTGAGATTCCCGACACGAGCCCAGCACGATCACTGACCGGTAACGGCGCCGGTGAGATCTGTGGAGAGAGAGATAGCTCGAAGAGAGGGAAAGAGAGGGGAACCAAAGCCAAAGGGGAAGAGGGAGGGAGAACTATGGTGGTGGTGGTGGTTATAGTGGAGGTGGCGGTGGCGGCCGGAGGTGGCGGCGGCTGTGAGTGGGGAGGAGAGAGAGAGTTTGTGAGGGAAGGAGAGAGAGAAAAAGAACAAGAGAGGGAGAGAGACGGGTTGAGGGAGGGAGAGGGTGGCCACGGTGGGCGGCCAAGGGCGGTGGTGGAGGCCGTGGAGGAGGAAGGAAGAAGGAGGATCGGAGAGAGAGAGAAAGAGGGGTTGGAATGGGGGTTTCGACCCCCAAAACGCGTTTTTAATGTTGCAGACCGCAGAATACTCGAGTATTTCTGTCAATAATCGAGTATTTTGACCCAAAAGAGTCGAGTATTTCACAAAATACTCGAGTATAATGATCAGATACTGCTAGTTTGCTTTTCTATTTTTCAGCTATTTTCTCCCAACTTCAAATAGCCATAACTTCTTTGTTCACCGTTGGATCTTGCTCAAATTTGACAAGCAACCTCCTAAAAATCATATCTTCATATCCAACGGTGGAAATTGTGTTTGGAGTCTTAAATCTTTTATTTTGAATTTTCCAAGTTAGCGAATTTAAAACACCGAAAACACCGCTTTTAACCCCCGTTTGGTCTTCTTTAAATTCGCTTTTCGATGTCAATGCTCCTTGACTCCTTTATGGAACTCAAAGAATTCCTAATCCATCATTTTAAATCCCTTTTTGGATAATTCTTATTTCAAAATCTTATTATTATTCTAATTATTATTAGAATTAAAATTCGGGATGTTACATAAAGGACTTTAATGGACTTTGTTTAATTCTTTTTGGATGCATGTAATTATTTTGAGTAATCTTGAAAGCTAAGTGTCATGCATGTTATTTTTGTGCTTTGATCTTGAATATTTGTGGTTTGTTAAGGATTTGTGTTTAAGTTATGCTTTTGTGTTGATCTTGTTTTGCATGTCTCGATCTAGGATTGGTCTTTGAGAAAATGTGAACTTTGAATTTGTATGATTATTTAATGAAAAATCTCAATTTTCTTTGATGCAAGCGTGTAATTTCTCATGATCTTGAAGCTTAAGTGCTTTGCATGTTATTTTTGTGGTTTGATCTTGAATATTGGTGCTTGGATGCTTTAATTTTTACTTGATCTTCACGGTTTTGTCTAAGTTTTTTGTCTATGTTCATGTTCTTGCTTTGATCTTGTCTTTCATGTCATGATCTATCATCAACCTTTGAAAAACATGAAGTTTGAGCTTACATATTCATTTTTAGTCTTGATTTATTCCATGCATGTCACGGTTTTCAAAGGAGATTAAGCTTAACAAACTTTGAAAATGATTTTAAGTTGAATCAAGATTTTTGTGTGTGTAATGATGATTCGGTGATGTTTGGAAAAGTAAAATGATGCTTTTTAAGTCTTGCATGATATAATCTATGAAATTAGGTGCATGCATGTGAAAAGAAATTGTAAGACTTGGTCTTCTTGCATGTCTCCGTTCGGTCAAGACTAAGGGAAATAGGAACCCATGCTAAGCCATCATTTTCTTACATGCATGTTGAAGAGTGCCTCACCTAGAGATCTATAGGTGCATGCATGTGTTTTCTTAAAGGACAAAGATTTTGACACAATTCATGATTTTATTGTGTTGAGAAATTAAATTTTGGCTTGCTAAATTTTCTTGTACAACTCACGGTGTTCATAAAGAAAAGAAGAAAATAAAGTTTTTTAAAAATAATCTTTGCTTTGACCCATGATCTATGCATATGCATGATGAATATTTGACCTTGCTTTATCATAATGATATTCGGTCTATCTATATATATATATATATATATATTAGCTAGCCTAGGATCTTTCTCAATAAAATGACTTAAAAGGAATGAGTATATTTTAAGAATTGTGTTAAGATAAATTGCTTGAATTTATGTTGTGAACATCGCTTTCTAATCGGTTCTTTGTGTAGAAATAAAGGGAATAATTAAATTGAATTAATCCTAGAAGAGTGTTATGTTGGAATGAATATATGTGTTTATATGTGTGGTGTATTCGGTTGAGATTAAAGAAAATGGCATTTAAATGCCTAAAATGAAATAAATTGATTCACGTGATTCAAGTTGTGATGTTTGATTTATTTCTTTGCTTTTATTCGGCCATATAGTCTAAGTAGGTTTAGGGAGTCTAATTACTTAAATAAAAGGTGCATGAAAATAAATATTGATGTGTTGATTTGAGATTTGATTTCGGTTGGTTTATGTGTGCTTGCATGCCTAAGTATTGTTCGTGGTCGTGTGTGGTATGATTTGTTTGAATGTCATGCTATGTTCATGGGTGACCAAAATTGTTTCATGATGAAAACATGAATTTTTAAAGTGTTGATTTTTAAGCTGAAAAGTGTTTTTATAACATTTTCAGAGTTTTATTAAAACAACTTTGTAAAACCATTTTGCTGTCCAGAATTATTTGGACGTGCTTTTTATGTTTAAAAATATTTCCATAAGATCAAAAATCGAGTTTTTAAGTGATAGTTGATTTTGGTTATATTTTCAAAATTTTTCCAACAATGAAAGGACAAGTATTAAACCAAAGATTTCTCAAATAAGTTAATAACGTAAAACGTTTTATTTAATATGAGGAATGACATAGAAGGGAGATTGGGGCAGATGGCAACACAAGGATTCGAGGAGAGCACACATTCAATAGCTGGACCTCAGGTGAGAGAGAAGCTTCCCTAAGACATCGTGGTAGCTAGGTGATTTAGTAGGACGTTTCGCATCATCTCAAAGATCGGAACGAAGTGGTCGGAGTCAGTAGTATAAGTGGCAATTGTTTGCTTTGTGTGGCCACTTATACGAAGGTGATAAAGACCACAATGCTATTGTGTGACGTTGTGTGTTGATAGTATGCTTTGTCATTTATTTATTTATGGGTAATGATGCTTATTTTTATGATGAGTGAATGGTTGTTGGACTTGGCTATGTCCTCAATAAGAAAATGAAAATGAAATTGGAAGTGCTGGAACAATAAGAAAAGATTAATGAGTAAGGATAAGAGATTGAGTGAGAAAGAGAGAGATAAGAGTTGTCTGGAAAGGAAATTGAAAGTAAGAATGAGAACGAGCCAGAGATGGGGAGAGTGATGTTAATTGTTGGAATGAGATATGAAGTAAGTGGAGCTGGGCTCCTTGGGTTTTGGTTTTAGTCTGGGTACTCGTGTTGAGTTGAGCTTGCTCCTCCATTAGTGCCCAGCAAAAATGTGTCTTTGAAAAAGAGTTTTTGAAAAAGGAAATCTACGAAAGGAATTGTGAAAAGAAATATTTCTGAAAAAGGTTTTATGAAACGAAATTTTGGGAAAGGTTTTTGAAATGGAATTTTGAAGAAGCTTGTGAAACAGGATTTTTCAAAGGAGTTTTTATGAAAAGATCTTTTGAAAGAAGTTTTATGAAAGGATGTTTCAGAACAATGTTTTTGAGAAAGTTTTACGAAATGACATCTTTGAGGAAAAGTCTGTGGAAATGATAATTTTGGTGAATGTTGGTGAAAATAAAATTTTGTGAAAGTTTTGGGAATAGAGTTGTTGAAGGTCGAGAAAGAAAGTTTTTGGAAAGTTGAGAACTCAAGGATTTTTGAGAAGGGTGGTAAAAAGAAAGATTGAAGAGTGAAATGTGAATCTGTTGATGTGATCCCAGCTCTGTGCTATGTGAGTTTTGAGAAAGAGAAAGATTGTGCAAAGTTAGCGGTCGGGACTCACTGAAGGGATGTACGAAGGGTGAGCCGACCAATAGGTTAATTAAAAAGATAAAAGACTTTAAAAGACATTAACAACAAACGTGGTGAGATATGAGAGTTAACCCGAAGTAGTGGAGAGGAAGGAACGATAAGTATCTGCGGATACTTAGGACGAGATTGCATTAGGGGAGGACGATGACGGTGAAACATCAAGAAGTCTAGAGTATTGTTGTAGGCAGAACGAACTCCATAAGTGGTGCACTAACGTGGTGGGGACTGGGTCTAATACCGTGGTAAGTTCTGCGTGCGCACTACAACAATACTGTCGCCCCCTAGATTGCAAATCGAGAACAGTGAGAGGGACTGGAGTGGGGCATCTTGTTTGCCACTGTGAGACAGTGTGCCTGTGTATATATATGAATTGATTTGAGGCTGAGCCTCCTGGTCTGGGACCATTTATGTGTTGAGACAGCTGTCGTGCCCGCACGGTAAAGGTCCTGTACTCCTGTTTGCTTCCGACTAGGTGGATGGTTGGCCGAGGAGATGTAGACTTGTGATGTGAGTGCTAACTACGAAAGAAACGCGTACCTCGATGATCCTTTAACTCCCCCGATCATCGATGGTTATAACTCGATAAGACACTAATTATATTTATGAGAAGTAAGAGTTCAATAAGTGCAAAGAATGAATAAGAGATTGAGAATGGACGATGTGGAAAAGATATTGAGATTTGTGAAAGGGACGAGGAACAAGAGAAGAGAAATATGAAGGAAATGATGATAAGATGAAATAAATATGGATCGTGAATAATGAGGATAGTATGTTTGCTTGTCTTTATGTGTGTATGTTGTGTGTTATGTGTGTGTGTCCTATTATTTTGCCTACCGTAATTCCACACCGTCGACGCTACGCGTCCGGATCGCTTACTCTCTCCTGTTCGTTGGCGCATCGGGGTCGCTGGTATTCCAACGGGCAGATGGATCGTCGTTTGGATGTCAGTGTCTGGTTTCATGAGGGACAAGGATGGAAAGCTACACGTCGTGGATGGATTTGGATGGGACGTACTCAATTAGCAATTGAAGACCCGGAGCAGGAGTTGAGCGGAACTGCGGCGAGCCCGTGCCTGGGAGGTATGTCCTAAGTGGAATATAATCCACAACCATCGCCTCGAAGTCAAGGGAAAGAGAATCCAGTGAAGCTATTCGGAGTAAAGCTTAAACCAAGTCCTGAAGGAGAACCAAAGGATGTAGTCGCCTCATCTTCCGGTACAAAGACCCCTGCAAAGAAGAAGAAAATGCTGAGTCTGGTCGTCTTTGATAGGAGAAAAGAGCCAGTGATAGAATTAGAATAAGCTGATTGTTTGTATTTTGAATCCCGGATTACCTAAGTCATGAGCTATTACTATACTTCAGTTATTTTGAGGCATGCCCGACTTTTAAGAAATGTAAGAACCCTCTTTTATGAAATCGTTTAAGTAGAAATTAAAGTGTTTTCCTCATAAAACGTTTTCGGAAAACAAAGTGAAAGAGTTTTGGAATCTAAGTAACAACTCGGTTTTCGAAAGAGAAGGTTGAAGGAGATTAATAACTTTTCAAGAAACTTTTCAAACCCTTCAACAGAATGTTACAACGATGTTTTCAAATAAAAAAAAATTGGCCTCATTTTTACAGCATTAATAAATAAAAGTCGGTTATTTCCGGTTTTCGAAAAACGGGCTGTTACAATTAACCATGAAAGTGTTAAAAAAATATTGACTATAATAAGCATGTTAGCCCCACAAATCCCTAGTGTATATGCACTCTGCAGCGCTCATTGTATACTTGTTTTAATACAAAATAAATGACTTGTCTGTGTGAAAAAAAAACGTGGTGTAAAAACTTTCTTTATTGAAACTTACCCGAAATATTCGAATTTAATCTCATACTTGTAGAATTGAGTGTGATAAGTAATTGGAAAATCTTCAAAATGACTATGATAGGAAGTAAGAATTTCCAAATCATGAAAATACTTGGTAACTTATTAAGAAAATAGAATTATCTTGAGAGGTTATATTTACCAAAGTTTGAGTGATACCGAACTCAAAATGTTAAAATCATAGTTAGCAGAAATATAATAGCTTAATACCATTTATATCTGAAAGAGTTAAGTAAAATGAATCAATAAAGGTCAAATGAGTACTAATATAATGGAACTTAAAATCCATTTTCTAACACATCTTTCAAAATACGTATAAAATAAGTATTATTAACATAGAGACGATTCAGAGTTGGTCACTGTCCTTTGTCCAATCGTCCATTCCGACAGGTCCTCGATAGTTGCACACCAGAATGACAGTTCACCCTTTTCTATTATCTGTGTACACTTAAGGGTCTCCTACCCTCAATAATCTTTTTGAGCTATCGGAATGTTTGATCACAACCTAATAAGGGAACGGGAGTAAGCATACACATTCGCATAGTAAAATGAGACAGATATAAAGAAGGTTTAACAATCACAAGTACTCAATTATCAAACAAGAATGCAAGTACATATGGGAACACCAAGTTTATCAAGCTATTATCCATTCGTATTAGTGGCATGATGCATCCTTCTATCTCACAATCCTGAGGCCTCCAATACTAATCAATCTCTGACGTCCATCCAATACACCAATGTGTTCCCAAAACACTAACATACGTTCCCAAAACGTATGGCAAACCATACTTGGAAAATAAACAAGCACCACTCCCAGAGTGTGCATTACGTTCCCAGAACGCATAAAAACCATGTCCCAGACACTGGCCACATTCCCAGAATGTGTCATCAAGTAGGTTGCATCAAATTGGTACTCCCAGAGTACCCTCCTCATGTTCCCAGAACATGACAAACGATTCTCGCCAACCTATTTCATCACCTTTCACCCTGCATGAATGCATACATTATTTTCTCAATTTGGTTGGCCATTAATTAATGTCTCAATTTCCATTCTTAACACGTAAAGCCTATAACATTACTAATAATCCCATACTTTCTTAGTAAGATAGCTTAATTCGAGGTTCTATGAATTATCCCATAAAGTCACACTTTAGTATTTAAGGTAATTAATTTTAGTATTAGATTGGAGAAGGTTAATTAAAATGGCACGAGAAAGATTAAGTTATAATTCAATTGATTTTTCACTACTGTAAATCCCTAACCGGTTACAACAGATTCTAACCGGTTAGAACCTGCCGTCAGACCAGAATTTCTTTAAGGTTTAATACCATTTTAATTCCCAATCCAATCCAACACTCCAGACATATTAGGGATACTTCAAATACAACAACTTTATATTGATATTATATTGAGAGCCTCATAGAATCAATTCCAATTGACGTATTCTTCCAAAACCAATTCCACAACATCCCTTTTATTATGATATGGAACTTAATTTAAAATCTTAAGTCCATGAACATTCTCATTTCATAATAGATAAATTACAGTTAAGTTTGATTGAAAGAGTGTATTGAAAATGTTGTAAAACCATGGATTAAATTTCTGAGCTTCATTTTTCAAGCCTGACAGATCCTAACCGGTTACTAAGCAGTCTAACCGGTTAGAAACTGCAGATCAATACACTGATTTAAGGTTTTGCATACCATTTTCTATACCACTCATTTCCAATCAAGCTCAGCCATATATAGAGCTTCAATTCCATGAAATAATCATGTTCTAACACTTGATTACATCCAACACACATGCATTTCAAATACACACCTCAAATTGCATGAAGAATGCATAAATGGCAACGTAACATACCAAATTCACATATACTAGAATTTAACATCAATCTATCATATATTTAGCTTTAATTCATCAATTAAAACTTGCTCTAAGTCTTGGAACAAGTTAAATTGGCCTCCAAGACTTTGTTCTCTATAGCCTATGCCCTTTATGAGTCTCATGGTGACTCAACCTATGGTTTCACATAATCCAATCTCATTCTAGCAAATGATAGCTTCTCCCTTACCTCTAAGTTGTGCTTGTTGAGTATCAACACTGGTTCCTTAAGGAAGAACATGAATTCCTTAAGCTCTGCCCTCATGCATGACAGTTTCAACAGGGTTCATAAATCAGAGTTTTTGACATATGAAATGGACAAGCAAATTGGGGAAAATGGTTAGACTTTATCCTATGCAACATGCACAAGCTTAAGAAACAGATTTGGGACTCAGAGAGTGCATGTACTTACCAAAATCAAACCCTAAAGAGAGTCCCACGAATTCAGTTCTGGTTCTGGACAGACTTGATCCTCACACTTCCAAAGCTCATAACTTCTTCTATACTCATTCTCAACTCACGTTCTATGTATCAATACAAAGCTTGAAGATCAAGCTTTGTAATGGTGTATCACACTTGATCTAATTCTCAAAGATTAAAGAGAATTGAATAGAACAAAGAAGGAACCCTAATCAGGACACAACATCAACACTCAACTTAGAAACCCTCAATTTGATCCTCAAATTGTGTATTTATAGGGAAACTTGATGATCATGCAAGGCGACACGTACTCCTCACTACAAATCGAATTGTTTTCATGGTAAAACTTGATTTAATCAAGTGATTACTCATCAAAATCCACTAATCCAGGTTCTGAGTTCATCGTGTAACCGGTTACAAAGCCTTTCTAACCGGTTACATACTGATAACATTTCAAAATTAATAATTTAATAACTTTTTTTTCCAAAACCTTTTTAATATTGCAATTAAGTCCCAACCCAAGGACGAAATTACAATATTCACATCTTTGTACAAAATACCCTTTATAAAAATATATCTTATACTTTTATATTTCAAAACACCTAATGTATAGAAACTTAAACTTTTATAACTAATAGAAAAACAATTATAAAATCATTGTTATAATTTATTTCCTTTGTTATTTGAGATACGAAAATTAGGGGTGTTACACTACTCCCCCACTTAAAAGGAATTTCGTCCCCGAAATTCATCTTATTTGGCTTCTTTTAAAAAAATGTCTTTTAGGGTTCTCCCCCACTTAAAATAGTTGCAATATAATACTTGTGATTTGAACTATTTCCAAACTAAACAATAAGGATTCTTCGAACAAAATCCTTGATGAAAAGAATTCTTTCAAAGAAATACCTTTTTGAATAATACGCTTCACATAACATTCTTCAAATAAAACATTTTTCGATTAACTTTCGAGTAGAACTTTCTGTGCTGTGTACTCGGATCACTCGAGCACAAATGAAGAAACATTTGTATGACTTTGTTCCTTAATAGCTTGAGACATTAGGGTGATCAGTCCTAAGATTCAAACCATTAATAACAAAATCATCCCTTTCAGATATAATCTTTCGCAAGAAAGACCATACGACATGTCTTTAAGTTAAATGAACTTAAAGATAGGGTAGTTATCACTATCAGACTTAGTTAGATAATCAAGTTCTAGAGACATTTCCGTTGGGGAGACAAAGATTTGTCCTAGCCCGGTGGTTGTTAATCTCTCTAGCCTTAATTGATCTTTCTATTTCTGTAGTATCCACATATATTTATCACATCCAACTGTGATGAAGGTTTTGATCACAGAAAAAAATTGGAGTTGAGCTTTCCACAGAATATTCATGTTCTCAAACAATTGGATTAACGTAATTGAAAACATTTGACTACGTTAACTCAGATCGAAGGAATAGATCACTCGGGTGATTTACATCAAAATTATACTCAACTCACTTCTCACCAGATAAGCGCTTCCCATGCTTGATTCGCTTGTTGTCTATTCTTTTCTTATATTTACCTTCAAGACAATCCGATGCATAATTATCTGGTGATCGAACCCGATTATGCCTTTACATCCCTCAAAATTTACACCAAGCGATACGCTTCGTTCTTTCCACATTGGGGTGAACAAACAATTCCTTCCTTATTCCCTTTTTAACCATTTCCCTTTATTCTAGGCTTTCTCAACTTTTCTATATCGGCGGTTGATATTCCCTCATTACTTTTCTTCATTCTCGGATCGAGTTCTCATAAATCTTAAATATGATGAATTCTTCACTTTAACTATTTGTGCACTTGCTCCATTTTTCTGAAAATGTGTGATGGTATTCAAATATATAATTGCATGTGGTATTTGATGATGTTAAAATGGGTATGGTATATAAGAGAAAAATTATGTTTATTATAAGTTTTGCAAATTTGCCTTGCATATCTTAAGAAAATTGTGTTTGATGGGATAGGAAATTCAGAGTGTTTCGATTAGATATAATGTGAAAAGGTTTTCCAACATTTCATCATGTTTAATACAATTAAAAAGTATTATTTTTGACATGGATTTTCTAAAATCTGCATAATTTTCAGTCTTAACTGGTTCAAGTTACAGTACGTAACCGGTTACTCTGAAAATCTATTCGGTTAGAACACTGTATCAGACCAGTTGCAGCAGTTTTGAAAACACGACTTTTAGTATTCCTCTCCCTCCTAAAACACGATTTTCACTTCTTGCTTTTCTCCTCTCCAAGACCCTAACCCACAAAGCCTTAGATCTCATCAATTCCTCCTCAACTAATCATCTCAATATCGGTTCTCATCATCTTCTCACCCATTCCTATCATTATTTGGTGTTCATCTCTCTGTTTCACCTTCCCCATTTCTCTCAAAACCCTAAAACAAACAGAGCATGTCTTCCAATCCTCCCTCTTGTCGCTCTAGGGTTAAGACCACTGCTGCAAGACCCCCTAGGAGACCTAGGATTGAGTATTATAGTGATGAAAAATGTGAGGAAAGGTTTGAGAGTTTCAGTGGCAGGGGCTTTGGACTCAAGAGATGGATGAATTTCAGGTGGTGTGCAAACAACAACTTTCAATTTCAGCGGCTTTATGAGTATCAGGGGTTAACATCTTTTCTGGAGTTGAAAGGCTCAATTTTCCCAAGACTGATTAGGGAATTTTATGCCATCAGTCCAAAGTGAATGGGGTGATATTTGACATTACCCCCGCTGATTTTCTGATTGTTGGTGGACTTCAATCAGAGGTACCTACCCCGATGATCCGGAGGATAATAGGCTTAGTACATGCAACATCGAGGATGTTTATAGGACTAGTTTAAGAAGCCCTGGTTTGTACTTAACCAGTCCACGTAAATCCGTAGGGAACATGACTGTAGAGAATAGGATGGTTCTCTATATCCTCACCTATTTGTTGACTCCTAGAACTACTTCCAACCATTCTCAAGTCATGGCGACTGATCTTAGGTATATGTTTGCTATCAAGAACCGGATCCAAGTGAATTGGGTTCGTGTGATATGTGCTTACATGTCACAAGCCTCTGCCTCAACAAGTGGGTGTCTTCCTTACCCTTTCTTTGTCAGTCGCCTCATCGAGCACAAAGAAATTCCCATTCCGGAGGATGAAGAGTTTGAACCTAGTGAGGGTTTGACTTGCATCAATGATAGGGTTCTTCACTCTATGGGAATACGTCAACATGAGACAGACATGGTTTGGAAATGGAATGTTGACATTAAGGCTTTAGATGCTGCAACAGCTGCTGAAAGAGAGCAGCAAAGGCAAGAAGAAGAAGGTACAGGGGTTGTGCCTGAGGATGTGGCTATGGAGGATAGGGTTCCAGCTTCGGGTGGTGGTGAAAATCCGATGCATTCTACTTCGCCTCATTCCACCTTTGATGTTGGTGGAACTTCCGGTCATGCGGATGGGTCTGATGTTTATTCATCTATGGAAGAAAGGCTGAATGCTAGGATAGATGCTGGTTTTTCTAGGGTTGAAGGGCGCCTTGATAGGGTGGATGAACAATTTGCGAATCTCAATATTCGCTTGGATTCTTTGGGCACCAATATGGAGAACATACATTTTCTTTTGCGCACATTTGGGTGTTTCCAGGGTCCCCCTACTCCACCTCCTGCATCTCCTCCACATGAAGATTAGTGGCTTAGGATTTTAACTCTTCTGTCTTGGATCTTAATTATGTAATCGTTGTAGTTTATATTTCAGTCTTTTAGTCTTGTAACTTCGATCTCAGCATGTTCTTGGGGGTTCTCATGTGTTTTGGCTGAGTTTGTTAACCTTTATGTGCTTACAACTTATGGCTCATGCTTAGTACTAATATTCCTTTTGTGTTGCTATCAAATGAGCCTTTACTTTGATATATATATATATATATATAGCTATTCATTATCTAAAATTTGCATGACTGATATTCTGAAATTTCAGAGTTGCACTTGGTCTTTATAGTTGGCTTATTTGGTTTATAGAATGTGCAATAGGTTAAGGGTTTGGTATGATTTTGTGATATGATATGCCCATTGCGTTTTCAAAATCTCAAACAATAATTTTCAAAGCATAGGGTATAGTTTTCAGTTGCTAAAATCAGTCAAAACTGATTCTGCTTTGTTTCTGCAGTCTTTCTGCATAATGTAACCGGTTACAAAACCAGCTAACCGGTTAGATTATGCAGCAGAATAACTGAAGTGAGCAAAATGAGCCCAAAACAGATTTAAACCCAGTTCTAATATCTTAATAGGACAGTTCGGACACACCTTGAGAACTACTACAAGAGGGTTGGTATGAGTTCCTATTTTAGGTGGTAGAATAAGTGAGATATCGAGCAACTTTGATCGCTATATTTATCCATCAGAACAAAAGAATGAATAGCTTTAAAGTTTAACAAACTCAACAAGATTGAACATTAAGAAGATGATTGCGTTGCACCCAGTCGGAGAAGTGGGTTAGTCGTTACACTATTGAGGTTAAACACTCCTCCCCAAAGTCATTGACTTAACTGCAACTCCTAAGGATTCCCTCGTCACAGATTCTTTGTGACCATAGTAAACCAATACTTTGGACTTAATGTTGCAGCACGTCTAAAGGGAAGCAATACAATATCAGGGTTTCACTTAGGCTACGTAAAACACTTCCAATAACAGTCTAGACCGCTTATCTAAGGTCACCAAATAAAACCTTCGATCTAAATAGAAGTATGTGAAAACATACTTTACAGATAACATCATAGCTATCGACAACCAGCGTATTGTGTAACAGCCCGATTTTCGTAACACCAAATATCCAACTTTTATTCATTAAGTCGCAAAAATGAGGCCAATTTTTTTTTTAAAACATTATTGAGATGTCGTTGTTGCACTTAACATTCTTTTCTGAAAACCGAGTTGTTACTAAAACGTGTACTTACTTACTTGAATCGCTAAAAACCTTTTTTTCACTGGAGAATGATTTAGTTTCGAACCCAACATAGTTCTTCGTATTTCATCAGAAGGACTTGTACGATTCTCGAAAGGTTTCATTCTTACACTTCTTCAAAAATAGGGCATAATCTAAATTAAACTGAATTACATAAATAGTTCATCACTTAGGTAATCCTTGACTCTGACTACTAACACCAAACTTAGACTAACAAGAAGCCCCTAAATGCATAGCACTACTGTCGAAGACGGCCGGATAAAGTTTCCCTTCCTTCTTTCACCCTTTCTTCACTCCCGAAGATGATGCCATCCATGTCGCTGCTTCCCCATTGTCATTGGACTCCAGCTCCAATTCATCTAAAGTGGTGATCTTAATGCGATGCTCCATCTGCCCGTTGCAATACCAGCAGCACCGATATGCCAACGAGACAGGAGAGAGTTGTTGGTTTTGGCCTCAAAATCTCGAGAGGGGGGGGGGGTGAATCGAGTTTTATTAATGTATTGTAAAAACCTTTACAAATTAAAAATTGTTTTGAGATGGAGAGATTAAGCGTTTGAAATGGATCGCGAAAATGATAGATAAAATAATTTGAGTAGCGCGGAAACGTAAAAATTGAAATATGCGGAAATACAAAGAGATAAGGGATTGAAAAGCTTGCACCGGTTAATTTTATCCTGGTTCAGCCTTCTCGTCGAAAGGCCTAGTCCAGTCCCCAAGCGACCCGCCTGAGAGTTCTTATAACCAGCTGTTAGAATTATTGACAGGATTGGCAGCCGACACCCAAGAGGGGGGGGGGGGGGGTGAATTGGGTGTTTATGAAAACATTGGAAAATATTCGCTTTAAAACGTTTTTAATAAACTTAAAGAGATTTTGCAGCGGAAAACAATATAACGATGAAAACGATTGCGCAAAAGCGAATAATATTAATAATAATAGAAAAACTAATATGCGCGGATACACATAAAATAAGAACAACGAAAACCGTTACCGCTCTAATTAATTATAAATTCTTTTAAAATAGATTATTATGAAAATAATCGTTATGATGCGCAACAAATAAATATAACAGCGGAAAATAAAGAGATGAGGGATAGAAGAGATTGCACCGGAGATTTTTATCCTGGTTCGGCAAACCCGGCCTACATCCAGTCCCCAAGCGACCCGCTTGAGCTTTTCACTAAACCAAAGACGCCTCGCGTCCCCAAGTACAACCAGAGAGCCCCACAAGCTACTAGGAATCCCACCGTTCGCAAGGGACCTCGATACACAACTAGGAAAGCCTTTCCTTGATTTCCAGATAGCCTAACTACTAGGTGACCCACCGTTCATCTAGTACTACCCAACACAACAGGGTTCCTCACCCTATAACCACGAACGCAACACGTCCGCACTAGGAGATTCACTCCCTAGTCACTAAGGGTTACACACCCCTTTACAACACTGGTTAAGGTATGATTGATTGGGTACAACCACTATAATGCACTCTTTTTTTTTTTTGGTAAAGAAAAAATTGCATTACCAACGAACAAATGAATACACATCAAGGCAATAATCTAACCCCTAGCCACCTTCTAGGAAGGGTTCCAAGGGCTAGAAAATTCCACAAAAAAACCAAAAACCAAAAAGGCCTAAACCATTATCCTTATTCTATTTAAAATGGTGCTGGATGGCCCATTATTGCTAGCCCAATTACACCCAAAAAATAACTTAATAGATAACTCATGTTGAAGAAGAACCAGTACTTGCTCTGGGGGAAGACTTTGCTGTCTGAACACCCTTCGATTTCTCTCCGACCACACAGCATAAATGCATGCAGCCAAAACCGCCGTGACTATTCGCCGTCTTTGTTTCTGCTTGAACCCATAGTGAAGCCATCTGACCCAATTTGGCAGCCTATAATGCTTGACCTCCACACCTATACAATTCCCAACTAGTTCTAGAAGCCTCTTACTCCATTCACACTCAAAGAACAGATGCTTGCTCGTCTCCTCAGCTCCATCACAAAGCTCACATAAAGGCGAGATTTGGAGGAAATGGAGCTTGTCTTTCGTCTTCAAGCCATTCTGAACCAGAAGCCAGAAGAAGAAATTGTGTTTTGCTATGCTTAGCGGATTCCAGATTGTTCGATAGAAGGGGAAAGCTGGCATGTCTCCAATCAGGTAATCATAACCTGCTTTGATAGAATAGGGCTGCTGATTTGCCATTAATTGAATGAATTTGGGCATTAGCATATCTCTTACTTTCAATAGCTGCTTCAAATGCCAAGGACTTGATTGATTTGCTTGAATCTGTTGAAAAGTATCTCTTTTTAAGTAAACAGCATTAATCCACCGTATCCATAAGGAAATTTTATTCACCATAATCTGCCAAGCTTGATTCCCTAGAGCTGCCAAATTCCAAAAGTAGATATTTTGGAACCCAAGACCCCCATATTTCTTACTCCGACATACCATGGTCCAGGCTACCTGAGCCTTAGCTCTCCCTCTCTGATCAGTGCCCCATAAGAACCCTCTGCATAGCTTCTCCACTTCTCTGATTACTGCTTTTGGTATGATGAAAGTGGAAGCCCAGTAGACAGGCATAGTCATAAGAACCGACTGGATTAGTTGTGCACACCCTTGAAAAGATAGATTCCTAGTTGTCCACATATTGAGTCTTTTAGTTATCCTTTCAACCAGGGACCTGCACGTAGCCACATTCCATTTTTTTTGCACAGATAGGAAGCCCCAAATATTTAAAAGGGAATGAACCCCTACTGAACCCATTGATACCCTCCAATCTCTCCTTTAAGTTTTCACTCATTCCAGCAATGTAGATCTGTGACTTAGCTTGGTTAGCATACAAACCTGAACTTAGAGCAAAATCTGTGATTGCCTTAACAAGGATTCTAACACTAGCTTCATTTGCTTTACAAAAAATCATTAAATCATCTGCAAATTCTAGGTTTAATAGCTCCACTCTTTTGCACATAGGATGATAGCTGAACCCATTCTCAGTAGCTGCCAACTTCATTTTCCTTGTTAGCATCTCCATTACAATAACAAACAGGAGAGGAGACATAGGATCTCCTTGCCTCAAACCTCTGGAACTGAAAAATCTGTCATGCACAATACCATTTATCACCAATCTGTAGGAAACAGACTTGACACACATCATGACCCATCTAACAAACTTCTCTGGAAACTTCAGGGCCTCCAAACTTCTCTGAATAAATTCCCAATTAACACTATCATATGCCTTTTTTAAGTCAACTTTCATCAAGCATCCGGGAGAGATATTCTTCCTCCTATATAATCTCAGAAGGTCCTGTGAGATGAGAACATTATGTAGGATAGATCTGTCTTTGATAAATGCTGTTTGATTCTCATGGATCACGACAGGCAAGCATTCTTGTAAACGATTGCATAATAGTTTAGATATAGCTTTGTAGATAACATTACATAAAGCTATAGGACAAAAATCACTTACAAAATTGGGGCAGTCTGTTTTAGGTATGAGAACCAGCAAGGTCTGATTAGATTCCCTCAAGAGCTTCCCATTAGAGAAGAAATCTTGAACAGCTTCAATAACATCTTTCCCAATGACTAGCCATGCAGCTTTGTAAAAAGCTGCTCCATGTAAGATCCTATGTTTTAAATATATGAAATAAAAGTATTTTATCAATATTAGTATCATTAAAATAGTCAATTTTTCCTATTTTAGCAAAAACACTCGAGTATTTTAAGTAGCTGTTTGGAAATTTGAATTTTTAAATAAAAACTCGAGTATTTGGGAAAAAACTCGAGTATTTCCTACAGACCTGAAAGTGTATAAGTCGGTTTTCATTTAATTTTCGCACCAAAACGCGGTTTCTTGAAATGACAAGCATAGAGCTGGACTTTGCTTCGATTTGAAGTATTCCTAGACTATAAATTGGTGCTTGGTTGAAGCATTCAACACCTCTAATCCTCCAAAACCCGAATTCTAAGTTTCAGACTCTCAGTTTTTCAGAGCATACTTTGATCTCTAATTTCTCCTTCGTTTCTCAATCAAATCCTTTGAAACCAAAACACAACTCAAGGTTCTAGTTCCATCTTTGAATTAGAATCAAGAATCACATCAAATAAGCCCCTGTAGTTCGAGTTCTAGCTCATCAAAGTTTGAGGTTCAAAGCTGAAAAAAAAACAGAGTAGTTTTCAGCATCAAGTATTCATCTTCATTGAATTCGTTTGGTAATCTCAGGAATCCTTTTTGTGTCAAATTTGTTTCTGATTGAAGTTAATATATCCTAGTTTGTTAAACTAACTTGTTTCGTTCTTTTTCATGCCAAATCCGTGGTGAAATCTGTTGCCAAAGTCAGCCTGTTCAACCCCTTTTTCACAAGTCCAGAATTTGGATTTTTGATCCAACCAATTTCCTTGTTGTTTAATCTGTTGTTTAGCTTCTCTGAGGTAAGGGAGGAGTTATCTAATTGCTAGAATGAGTAATCTCAAGCTAGAAATGTAGGAACCTCATAAGGTTCATCAAGGGATGAAGTTGGAATTGGGAATATGACATGGAGGTCATAAACCCAAGGTTTTCTAAGTCAAACAAGTTTAAATGGACCTAATAATGCTCACTGGATTGATTTTCGAAGTTAAAACCAAGTGGAAATGAATTTCATATCTTGAAATGGTTATTTTCCAAGTTTATGTTGATTTTGTGATTTGATGTTGATTTATGTTGTTATGTACTTGTTTATCTGTTCTAACTTGTTTCTTATATGTGTTTATGCCTCTGTTTTGCATAAGAATGGAAAAACAATGAATGGAATTCGAATTGGTGCTTAAAATGCAGAAACTGGTGCTGTTGCAGTATAAACACTCGAGTTTTTTGAGAAACACTCGAGTATTCTGGGAAAATTAAGAACAACTTGAGTCTTTCTTCAAGGACATCAAGTATTCTGGAAAAAATTGAAGAACAACTCGAGTATTTTGATTAAAACTGAAGAAAACACTTATTTTTCTTAAGAATATTGAATACCTAATTCTTATACGTTTTCCATTGGTCGATTAATATCCTGAAAGAGTCCTACTGGAATTTCATCCAGTGGTTGATATGTTCGGACAGGAGTCCCAATGGACAAATGTATAAGTTTACTTGATTCCCATTGGTTGATTTGACCCCATCATTTTTTCTGACCAGGACATGGAAGACGTCATCCCGGATCACAATGACCCAATGGTGATCACGGCGTTGATCGGCAATTTCGAAGTCGCCCGAGTTTTCATTGATCAAGGAAGCTCGGCCGACATTCTTTTTTTTCACACCTTTCAAGCATTGAAGTTGAGGTCAGCCGACCTCGTGGAATTTGAAGGCAATCTCATCAGCTTCACAGGTGAGGCAATTCGCCCCTTAGGAGCCATCCACCTCCCGGTGACCTTAGGCAAGCAGCCTTCGGCCCGAACGGAGATCATCAAGTTTTTAGTTGTTGATTCTGAATCCCCGTACAATGTGATACTGGGACGAACCTGCCTGCAAGCTTTTGGGGCAGTGGTCTCAACGGTACACTTAGCAATGAAATTCGTCGGTTCTGACGACAAGGTCGTCACAATCAAAGCCGACCAGATGAGAGCCCGAATCTGCTACAATGCGAGTCTACGGGAAGTAAAAATGAAACAGAAAGAGCTTACTGACCCGACTTTGGCCAAAGGGAGAGTTCTATTGGCTGATGTTCAGGCCAAACAAGACGTTCTTAGGTTTTCTCCTCGAAGGGAACGGTTGACGATTCCCATTGATCCTTCCGACCCCAGCAAAACTGTCAAAGTAGGTACCAACCTCCCTCAAGAAATCCAAGGTGAAATTAAGGAAAATCTCTCTTTCCTTCGAGTTCTCTCCAGCCCTCCGCAGGGGGAGAATCTTTTCATTTATTTAACTGTTGGTGATCCCGCCCTCAGCTTGGTTTTGGCCCGAGGTGAGGGCCGAAGTGAGTTCCCCATTCACTCCTTAAGCCGAGGTCCCGAGCTCTGGTTTTTCAGGATGAAAAACATTTCATTTTGTAAGAATGCCAACAATTTCCAAGTATCGGCTGAGAACCGCGACATCTCTCATCGGTCCTCCTCGGTCGAGCACTACCAGACCAATGCTGTCATCCCCATCGAACGAAGGTTTCATACCTTCCGAAGGAGGGACAGGCCCGAGGTTGAGAACAAGAATCTGATACTGGCCGAGGAGATCCGAGAAGCCGCCTCTGTTCAGAAGAAGATAGCGAAGGAAAGGCTAGCCAACCAAGACAACAAAACTATGCTCGGAGACCTCGTGCTCCGAAGAGCAGATATTGGTCATGAGATTTGGAGGGACGTAAAATGTGCTCGGAATCAAGAAGGCCCCAACAGAGGTGTTTCAAAAACATACTCTGGGGCATACAAGCTAGAGACTCTGGAAGGAACCGAGCTCAAGAATTCCCAGAACATCACAACACTGAGAACCTATTTCAGTTAGGTTTACCTCAGATATCATCAAACAGTCACCAGCATCCCCAACTAAAGTTTAAGTTTAAGCTCTTTTTAGTCTAGTCACATTCTGTTCCGTTGTGATATACTCATCTTTTCAATTCCCTAAAAGGCAATGTACTCACACTTATGATTAATGAAAAAGTACAAACTTGCCCCTTACTCAAGTGCCACAGTTTTATATACGTACGTACTAGCTTCTCATTTAGCACTAGCCACCTAAATGCTGCATGGCGCTATGTGTAAGATCCATGAAGAATGTTTTGATAAATGCCAAAAGTTTTGAACAAGCTACAAATGTGTTGATCAAGTTCAAGCTCAACAAGCAACAACAAACATCAAGTTAAGAAGAGAGAGCCAACTCATGAAGACTTAGTTTAGTAGTTTATGCTTTATGTTTTATCTTTTGCCTCACAAGTCTTTTAGTTTATGAGTTTGGGTAGAGTATATTAGAGGGTAGTGAATCTCTTTTGATTGCATGATTATATCATATTTTGACTATTCACTTTGCCTAAAATCAATAGGTGGCTTAAAGGTTTGAAAGAAAAGGTTTAGATTTTGAGAAAACAAGTTTTTAAGTGTTTTTTGAACTGACTACTCGATTAGCCATTTGATTACACGAGTAGAATTTTGCAGTCTTGCGCAAATACTCGATTAAGGGGCTGATTACTCGATTAGATTTTTGAAGCTTTGCGTAAATACTCGATTAAGGCTCAGATTACTCAAGTAGTGAACAAGTTTTACACTTGTTACTCGAGTAGTGACTTTGTTACTTGATTAACACGAGCTGTTACTGTTTTTAAATGAGTTTTTCTCTTCTCAAAAGCACTTCTAATCATTCCTAACTTTTGGGTATTCTATATAAACCTATTTCTAACCTTTGTGAATGATTATTACAATTACCTATAATTTTCATATCAATTTTACAAGAATCAAAGCCACTTTATTCTCTCTCACTTTCTCAAGATCAAAGCTTTAACTTTTACATTCTTTGATCAAGAACCTTGAATCTCTCATGTTGATATTTTCATAGCTTTTGAAAGAGATTCATAGGATTGTTATTTTGTTTTCATTTGAGTTGTAATCTTTGCAAGAGGCAAGCTATCTACAACAATTGGAAGTCTTGGTTGTGAATCAAGCAAACTTATATTGGAAGCCTTGATGTGGCATTTCATCAAGCACTTGGAAGCCTTGTTGTGTTAACAAGCAATTGGAAGTCTTGTAGTGAAGCAAGCATTGGAAGTCTTGTTGTGGGGTATCGGCAAGCAAAGGAGAAGAGGTTAGATTAGATATCAATAGGGTTACAAGGCAAGGGTGTGGTATCTCTTGTAGGCTAGCAAGAAGGAAGTCTTGTGAGGCATTTACTTGTAATTTGAGAAACTCTAATTCCTCATAGTTAAGAATCTCTCTTGGTTGAAGAGGGGACTGGAGTAGCTTTCAAGTGGATGAAAGTGAACTAGGATAAATCACTGTGTCGTATCTCTAAACTCTCTACTCTTTACAATTCTTGTTATTAATTGTGTTCTTGATTGAAAACCTAGAAAAAGTGATTTTTCATAATTGATTGAATTGAATCTTAATTGTGCAAAATTAAGTTTGGGAAAATCATTTTCATAACCTAGATAATCAATAAGAATATAGGTGTTAATTGTTTCCGCTGAATCTCTGGTTATACTTGTTAATTGATTGATTTTCGTATTTGATTGAAAAGTGATTTTTCAATGTACAGAGGCATTAATCGATTAGTTCATGTCATTAATCGATTAAGGCTAAAGAATTTTCAAGAAAATCATTTGTTTTAATCGTTTTGATTTGTTTCTTGCGAAAATCTTTCAAGGTTTATCTAACACCTATTCAACCCCCCCTTCTAGGTGTTCTCCTAGTGTGTCCTAGTTGTTTCACCCACCGATTGTAGGTTTCCACAATTGGTATCAGAGCTCGGTCGAAAGACACGAGCATAGAGCTTTTTCGTTAAGATCCTTGAGAAACTACAATGGGTTCTACGAATCCTTTTGGTGGTGAAGGTGCTTCAATAAATCGCCCTCCTATGTTTGGTGGAGAGGGTTATGGTTATTGGAAAATTAGGATGAGAATCTTTATAGAAGCTATAGATGTGAACATTTGGGAAGCCATTGAAAATGGTCCTTATATTCCCTCAAAAGATGTAGAAGGTGTGCTTACCCTTACTCCCAAAGATAAGTGGACCGATGATGATAAAAGGAAAATTCAATATGATTTAAAAGCAAAGAATATCATCACCTCCTCTCTATCTTATGATGAGTTCTTTAGAGTCTCCCAATGTCGTGATGCCAAAGAAATGTGGGACACCTTGCAAGTCACACATGAAGGCACTAGTGAAGTTAGGCGTGCTAGATTAAATTCTTTGATGCATGAATATGAATTGTTTCATATGTTGCCTAATGAATCTATATGTTTTATGCAAAAACGTTTTACTCATATTGTTAATCATCTCATTGCTCTTGGTAAAACTTTCTTGAATTGTGAACTTGTTAACAAAGTTTTAAGATGTCTAAGTAGGGAATGGCAACCTAAGGTTAACGCAATTGTTGAATCAAAGGACTTGGACACCATGGACTTAGCAACACTTTTCGGAAAGCTACAAGAACATGAAATGGAGCTTGAACGTTTGCATTTGCATGAAGAATCGGATAAGAACAAAGAAAGAAAAGGAATTGCTCTCAAAGCTCAAAGGTCATATCAAAAGGAAGAGAGTTCCGATGATAATGATGATAATGAAGATTCCGATTCGGAAATTGATGAAGAGGAGATGAAGCTTCTACTAAGAAAGTTCAATAAGATTCTAAGGAGAAAAGGAAGGATGAACAAAGACAAAAGTAAAGAGAAGGATTCCCCACACTACAAGACAAAGACTTCAAAAGAAGGTATAGTTTGCCATGAATGTGGAAAGCCCGGTCATCTCAAGTACTCATGCTCTAAGTATCTCAAGAAGAAGGAGAAAGAAAAGAAAAATTCAAAATCTAAAAGAGCATACATAGTTTGGAATAGTGATGATGAAGATGACAAGAAAAGCACATTGAATAGTTCTTCGGATGATGAAGATGCCGCTTGTCTCAACTTGATAGCTCTAGTAAATGAAGAGGAAAGTTCAAATGATGAATCAAGTGAGCAAAGCTACGAAAGCGATGTAAGTGAAACTAAATCCGAAATTTCTTCTAAATATGAAATGTTATATAATGCTTATAAAAAAATGCATGAACAATTTAAGAAACTAGCTTTGAAAAACATTGAAAGGAAGAAGCTCATTTTGAAACATCAACCAGAGATTTTAGAACTTAAAAAACAAGTTGATGAGCTTAATCTTCAAAATGAAACTCTTGATCTTATATATGCTAGTTCTTCTTGTGATTGTGCTAGTAGATTGAATATTGTGGTTGATTGTGAGAATTGCAAGTTGCTTAAAGATGAAAATGCTATTTTGAAAAATAAGCTTGCAAGTTTCACAAATGGTGATATTAGATTGCGCACATTGTTAAATTTTCAAAGAGAAAATTCAAACAAGTTTGGTTTGGGTTATACTAATGCTAAGAGTATGTCTCATAGAAATGTTGTTGATTTTTCTAAAGTTGATTTTTCAAATGCACCAACATGTTTCTATTGTGGTACTCATGGACATACTTCAAATGAGTGTTATATTAAAGTGCATGGTATACCTAAAGGAAAGTTTGTTTGGGTGAAAAAGGGTGAGAGTCCCTACACTAACAAAAATGGATCCAAAACCATTTGGATACCAAAAAGCAAAGCATGATTGTTTTTGTAGGTATGATTGAAGAGAAAAAGGACTTTCATGTGATATTCATTCATTTGCTTCTTCAATTGGTATGAAGAAAAGATTCTACAAATTGGTAACATTCGATATTATACTATTGGTATTTTCAATTTGATATTGTTGGATATTTCTCATAGTTCTCTCAATTGGTATTATTTCTCTTGATGTGATATTGTTTATACTATTGAGATAATACTATTGGTATCAAATTCTTACAATTGTTTTACAATTAGTATTACAATTGGTATACAATTGTTTCAATTGGTATCATTGAGTAATCATTAGATGATTATCATGCTTTGGTTGTTATATCTTATTAATCTCTCTATTTTTGGCTTAGATCTTATATTTCAATTGGTATATATTTATTTTTGATAATGCCAAAGGGGGAGAAATATGATGTTTTGAAAAAGGGGAGAAATATTATGTTTTGACCATTTTTGGTGAAATGAAATGGTATGTTTGGAGAAAGGTTGTTTTTGTTGTTTTTATGTAGGTTGAGCAAAGTTGTTGGAGATAGGGGGAGAATCAAGCTTTTATCTTAATTGGAATTCAAATGTCAAAAGCATTAATTGAGGGGGAGCAAGAGTCTCACCAAGTGATCAAATGGTTCAAGCATCAACAACTTCAATGAACTTCATAATTTCAAAAAATGTTTGTCATTTTCAAAAAGGGGGAGATTGTAAGATCCATGAAGAATGTTTTGATAAATGCCAAAATTTTTGAACAAGCTACAAATGTGTTGATCAAGTTCAAGCTCAACAAGCAACAACAAACATCAAGTTAAGAAGAGAGATCCAACTCATGAAGACTTAGTTTGGTATTTTATGCTTTATGTTTTATCTTTTGCCTCACAAGTCTTTTAGTTTATCAGTTTGGGTAGAGTATATTAGAGGGTAGTGAATCTCTTTTGATTGCATGATTATATCATATTTTGAGTATTCACTTTCCCTAAAATCAATAGGTGGCTTAAAGGTTTGAAAGAAAAGGTTTAGATTTTGAGAAAACAAGTTTTTAAGTGTTTTTTGAACTGACTACTCGATTAGCCATTTGATTACTCGAGTAGAATTTTGCAGTCTTGCGCAAATACTCGATTAAGGGGCTGATTACTCGATTAGATTTTTGAAGCTTTGCGTAAATACTCGATTAAGGCTCAGATTACTCGAGTAGTGCACAAGTTTTACACTTGTTACTCGAGTAGTGACTTTCTTACTCGATTAACATGAGCTGTTACTGTTTTTAAATGAGTTTTTCTCTTCTCAAAAGCACTTCTAATCATTCCTAACTTTTGGGTATTCTATATAAACCTATTTCTAACCTTTGTGAATGATTATTACAATTACCTATAATTTTCATATCAATTTTACAAGAATCAAAGCCACTTTATTCTCTCTCACTTTCTCAAGATCAAAGCTTTAACTTTTACATTCTTTGATCAAGAACCTTGAATCTCTCATGTTGATATTTTCATAGATTTTGAAAGAGATTCATAGGATTGTTATTTTGTTTTCATTTGAGTTGTAATCTTTGCAAGAGGCAAGCTATCTACAACAATTGGAAGTCTTGGTTGTGAATCAAGCAAAGTTATATTGGAAGCCTTGATGTGGCATTTCATCAAGCACTTGGAAGCCTTGTTGTGTTAACAAGCAATTGGAAGTCTTGTAGTGAAGCAAGCATTGGAAGTCTTGTTGTGGGGTATCGGCAAGCAAAAGAGAAGAGGTTAGATTAGATATCAATAGGGTTACAAGGCAAGGGTTTTGTATCTCTTGTAGGCTAGCAAGAAGGAAGTCTTGTTTGGCATTTACTTGTAATTTGAGAAACTCTAATTTCTCATAGTGAAGAATCTCTCTTGGTTGAAGAGGGGACTGGAGTAGCTTTCAAGTGGATGAAAGTGAACCAGGATAAATCACTGTGTCGTATCTCTAAACTCTCTACTCTTTACAATTCTTGTTATTAATTGTGTTCTTGATTGAAAACCTAGAAAAAGTGATTTTTCATAATTGATTGAATTGAATCTTAATTGTGCAAAATTAAGTTTGGGAAAATCATTTTCATAACCTAGGTAATCAATAAGAATATAGGTGTTAATTGTTTCCGCTGAATCTCTGGTTATACTTGTTAATTGATTGATTTTCGTATTTGATTGAAAAGTGATTTTTCAATGTACAGAGGCA
Source organism: Crotalaria pallida (assembly GCA_037953625.1). Classification (NCBI taxonomy): domain Eukaryota; kingdom Viridiplantae; phylum Streptophyta; class Magnoliopsida; order Fabales; family Fabaceae; genus Crotalaria; species Crotalaria pallida. The sequence goes on along the minus strand of CM075655.1, from coordinate 74,871,091 downwards.
TTAATCGATTAGTTCATGTCATTAATCGATTAAGGCTAAAGAATTTTCAAGAAAATCATTTGTTTTAATCGTTTTGATTTGTTTCTTGCGAAAATCTTTCAAGGTTTATCTAACACCTATTCAACCCCCCCTTCTAGGTGTTCTCCTAGTGTGTCCTAGTTGTTTCACCCACCGATTGTAGGTTTCCACACTATGAACAGTCAACATCTTGCAAATGAGATCGGCTCATATGCACAGTGTACAAGGGACACCCGATAAAGTATAGCTTGCTGTGAAATGTTTTCACATAGCTTCACTCAGCAACCTCTTTCACATCGGGGACGAGGGCACCCACCTCGGCTAAGGTGGGTAGATCCGAGATCCCTACCGTATGCGCTTATATACAGTACCTTTTTTCAAAGGAAAACTTATAAGAGTACTGCACTTACTGAGTTGTCCAAGATTAACCTCATTATTTATATTCAGGTCAGATCAAGCGTCCTTATCATGACCTCTTCAGGTCGAATCAAGTCCGAATACAACAAGTACAAGCAGAACTGGTATTCTCATAAACAGTTTTACTGGGCTATCTAAAATAAAATGCAACAAGTCTCAAATACTTGCATCTTTCAAAACAGGTTTTTTTCGATAACCTCCTAACTAATCGCAGTGTGGATCCGAGGTCCAATAAATAAACATGCAACGAGTTAAATAAACTCGCATTCGTGCAACAAGTTAGAGAAAAAACTTGCATAAAAATGACCTCGGACTCTATACGCACGCAACAAGTTAAACAGCAGATAACTTGGCATTTCTAAAGACGAGTTCGGATCCGAGGTCTAAAAAGTAAACGTGCAACGAGTTAACAAAATAAACTCGCATTTGTGCAACAAGTCAAAGAAAAGGCTTGCATAAACATGACCTCGGACACCAAATGTATGCAACAAGTTGAAATAAAAAACTTGCATATAAATAGCATGATCCAACAAATGAAGCAAAATAAAACTTGCATTACAAAGACAATTGTTATACAAAGACAACAAGATAAAACAGGTCCAAGACTGTCAAACATGTTATACAAAAAACATTAACAACATGCAAGCTTCCCAGCATAAGGGACTTATGCTGCTTCGTCTTCAACATCGGAAAGTATAACCGTACTCGGATCGAATTCCTCATTCGGTTTCTCCACCAAGGGATTAGGAAGGTTCTCCTTAGGTTGGTCGAGGTCAACCTCGGCCCCATCCTTATCATAGTCAACCATCTTCCCATTTTCCACCCCGAACCCGGCAGAGGCGCCGACTACCCGAATTCGGAGCTCTTGGTTCAGGTGAAGAATCTGATCCACGACACTGGCGAAGATTTTACCTCCTCCCTTCTCAAAGTCGAAGTTGGCTTCGGCCGCTGCTACCTTGTGCTTAAGAGCCTGAGCAGCCCTTCTCTTCAGCAAAGTCCTAACCTTCTCAACCTCGACTAGGCCTTCATGCCGACCAGCTTCTCTGCCGACCAGCTTCTCTGGCATCTGCTCTCACTTGGGCTAAGACTTCTTCATGATTTTTCAAAAGCTCCTCCATCTGCTGGTGGTGCTTCTCTTCTAACTCGGCCAATTTCTGATTGACAGAGATTTTGTTACTCCTGAGATCAGCTACCTCGGCCTCCATTTCGGACCGAGCCTTTTTCTTGGCAGGCGATACACCTTCAGCCACATCATCAGCAACCTCAGCCAACACATTGAAAATAGTTGTTGATCTCTTCAAGTGACAGGATAGCTCCTTGGCCAGTCTTTTCCACTCGGTCCCCGACATTTTCATCACAGCCTCTTTGACCGAGGGCTTGGCAGTAGTGTTCGGCGGTCTCGGGAGAATATCAGTTCCCCTCCTCGGACCTGCTGACGAAGGAGGGGTATTTGCAGCAGTGACCATCTCGGTGCTCGGAGTCGGAGATTGAGGGGGAGGGGGGCAATGATCACCGCAGGAGGAGTAAGTTGAAGAGGAGACGAGTCGATGGAAGTCGTGTCGGCAGAAGTCTCAGCAGGCGATGCCCCAGTAGAAGGGTTGTCCGACCTCTTTCTCTTACGAGCCTCCATCGCAGCTTTGAGTGCCTTCGACGACATGTCCGACCAATGTTCCTCTGCAAAACAAAAAGACAATGAAAAATTAGTAAGAAAGTTGAGAGAAAATGTACAAGTGTAAGAGTAAAGTTAACTACCAATTCTGGTCAAGACTTCGCTGTCAGGACACTTCATGAAAACTCCAATGTCGAGCTGGAATTTCTGAGCACGATATTCGGTTTGGAAATGATGGGCCGTCACGGCCTCATCAGCGTCAAGCGCTGCGCCCGACCACCTCTGCGGTGTGCCGATGTGGCGACTGAAGAACTCTGGGGTCCACTCCAAAGGGAACTTCGGACCCATCTCGGACCGAAACCAAGGTAGCCCCGTTCCAACATACTTGTAGTTAAAAAATTTTGGCTTGAAATGCTTCCAAGAGTCCGTGAACATGCCGAATAGCCCACAGTGACTTCGGGCCTTGGCCGACACCCAAAGCCGACCAGTAACCCCGTCTTTATTACTGACGAACGGGTTATACATCCACAGGAAGAGCCGAACTGTGCACACCAAACCTATGGCCCCACAATATTTTTGGAATGCTCGAAGGAATGACCAAGTGTTGGGATGAAGTTGTGAAGGGGCTAGTCCGAGCTCGTTCAGAACCCTCATCTCCAAATCGGTAAAAGGGAGGGTCACGCCGAGGTTGTGGATCAGACCGGCATAAAAGAAGAAAGAATTCTTGTCTGTTCGGCTGCATATTCTGTCGTTCGCCCAACAGGGGAGTACGTCGTAAGAGGTCCCAGTAGCGTCCCCAGAGCAGGGCAGCACGGCTCTCTTCACTCCGGCAAGTTTATCCTCGGAGTCCAAGCTGGACCGAACTCCTTTGGGCTCCACATCGACCCATTGGTACTGATCGGCGTCAGAAGGTACTGGGTAGAGTTCTGGTCGGCTGATGCACTTTCGAGGAGGCATTTTACCCGTGGAAGAACAGGGGAGCTCGGTGTTAGTCCTACGGGTTACAAAAAATAACCCCCCAGAAAACCCCCTCGAAGTTGTTCCGAGGGGCGAGCATCTCCCCTCTACCACAGGAACCCCCCGTTCGTACGTCCTCTCTCTCTCCATCCTCTCGAAATCGGCACGCTCCCCACCATCGACAAATTCGGCCCAGGCATATTGTTTTATCCATTCCCTCTTCTCTTCCCAGTCCCGAGGATAGACAACCTCAACGGGATCAACCTCCAGGACTTGTTTTTCATATCTTTGCCTATACTTCCTCTGGCGACGGAGCGCCACGTTTACCTCCGTGGAGGAGCAGGACGAGGAAGAGGAGCCGTCCTCCTCCTCACTACTGCTGGATGACAGGGAGACTACCCCTACCCATTTCCTAAACCATTCCCTACTCATACTTCCCCAATCCACTTCTCTGGTTTTCTGAAAAATCAAAACAAAGACATGAATCAAAAACCCTCCGTAATCCTAAAAACGCCCCCAACCCAAAGAATGCCAAAATCATTCCCCAAAACCAAAACCCCAAAACCCAGAAAGAATACCCCATTCCATAAAAATAAAAATAAGAACAAAATTACTAACCCCTCCCATGTAAACTGCAAAACAGTAAGGAGAGAAGAAAAGGGAAGAAGAAGAGAAACAAGGAGAGAAACAGTACCTTGTGAGTATAAGCTTGGTGGAGAGGGCTTGCAAAATCAAGCAAAATCTCTGCTGGAGAAGAAGAAGACGAAAGGCAAAGATGGAGAAAGGAGTTCGATGATGCAAGAGGAAAAGAAGCGGTTTTGCTGAGAAAGAAGAAAGGTTTTCGTATGGAAGAGAGAGAATGAGAAGCGGTTTGGTGTGAAAGAGGGGGAAGAGAAACCGTTTTCCCCCTCAATTTTGAAGTTTGGGCCTGGCCCAAAAAGCCCAACCCAGCATGCAGCCACACACGCGGAGACACGTGGCGCAGAATAGCTGGAATCACGGACCTCGAGCAACGTCGCAGTAATGGCGACGCTTCGTTAGGTATGATTTCTGACACGTGTCAGATCTGGAAAAGGCAAGCGTCATTTCAGAGCAGGTGAAAGGACAGCTTTCAAACCTGCTCCGTCACAGTGAAAGGACGTCAGATACAGCTGGATCCAGCTCTCGGCAACTCATCTTCCGAACTCCCTGGAACCTCGAAACAAGGCTCAAATAGCCTTGACCAAGCTAGGGGGCTTATGTGGTGGACTTGGGAAAAGGACCTAAACCAAGACCTCGGATCAAGGCTCGCATAGTCTTGACCGAGCTGGGGGGGCTTATGTGGTGGACTCGGCCTAGCCGAGATCCTCAGAACCCTCGCTTAAGGCCTCATGGCCCTATAAGAAGCCCTCTGTATACTTGGCCGAGCTCAAGGCTCAACGGCCGAACAGACATCGGACACGAGCCGATACCATGCTCCCACCCCTCTGTGTGCTCTGGGCCGAGCTCAAGGCTCAACGGTCGAACAGACATCGGACACGGGCCGATACCATGCTCCCATCAAGGTTCGACCTCCTTGTCCGACACCACCTAGAGTCTGACACCTCCCCCAGAGTCCGATACCAAGGACAGGATGACGTGTCTCACCTTATCCACAAGGACAGCTCACCCACTCGTAGCTCAGTACAGGCTGGCCCTACTTGGGCCTAAAGCAAGCCCATTAGGGCAACCAGCTCCCCCTATAAGTAGCACCGTACTACATGGGGCTCAGGTACGTCCTCTAACCCTAATTATCACCTTCACACACCAGTGATTAGGGTTACTTCTTGGCTTTCTCCTTAGCCACCTGAGGACTCCCACCAAACATCACAGATAAACCCCTAGACGGAGGCTTCCCCAAGGTCTTCTTCCCTAACCTTTGGGGATCTCACAATCTAGGACATCACAATTGCGAAAAGGAAGTACCTATTAAGGATGAATTCCCTGATGAAAAGCTGTTGGTGGTAGCTGCTAACCAACCATGGTATGCAGATATAGCCAACTTTCACGCAGCTAAGGTCGTCCCTAAACACTTGACTTTTCTACAAAAGAAAAAGTTTTTACATGATGTCAAGTTTTATTTGTGGGATGAACCTTTCTTGTTTCGTCGGGGAATTGATGGAATTCTTAGGAGATGTGTGCCTAATGATGAAATACCTGATATCTTAAAGCACTGTCACGCTTCACATTATGTTGGTCACTTTAGTTTTGATAAAACAGCTACAAAAATTTTGCAAAGTGGCTATTATTGGCCAACTATTGTTAAAGATGCCAGGAACTTCGTGATGCAATGTGATAGGTGCCAAAGAACAGGTAATATTTCCCGAAGGAATGAGATTCCTCTACAAAGTATTTTGGAGGTGGAAATCTTTGACGTTTGGGGGATTGACTTTGTTGGTCCTTTTCCTCCTTCTTATGGAAATAGGTATATCCTTGTTGCAGTGGACTATGTGTCCAAATGGGTTGAGGCACTCGCATGTCCCACACGAATGATGCCAAAATAGTGGTGAATTTTGTAAAGAAAAACATTTTTAATAGATTTGGGGTGCCTCGAGTTCTCATTAGTGACAATGGTACTCACTTTTGCAATAGGGTTTTAGAAAAGGTCTTGGCCAAGTATGAGGTGCACCATAAAGTTTCTACACCATACCATCCTAAAACTTGTGGCCAAGTAGAAGTGTCCAATCGTGAGCTGAAGCGAATATTAGAAAAAATAGTTAATGGGTCTAGAAAGGATTGGTCTAGGAAGCTAGATGATGCATTATGGGCCTATAGGACAGCTTTTAAGAGCCCTTTGGGAATGTCACCCTTCCAGGTAGTTTTTGGGAAGAGTTGCCATTTGCCTGTTGAGTTAGCTCATAAGGCTTATTGGGCAACCAGATTTCTTAACATGGATTTGCAACAAGCAGGTGAAAAAAGACTTTTGCAGCTACATGAACTTGATGAGTTTAGGGAGCAGGCATATAGTTGGTCTTCTAAGTTAAAGTCATTGGCTAAGAAACATCATGATGGTAAGATAATTCCTAGAGTTTTTGAAAAAGGGCAGCTTGTATTGTTGTATAATTCTAGGATGAGGCTTTTCCCAGGAAAACTGAAATCCAGGTGGTCTGGTCCTTTTGTGATAGAGGAGGTTTTTCCCTTCGGAGCTGTTGCAATTAAGGATCCTAGAGAGGGTGTGATTTTCAAGGTCAATGGTCAGCGACTTAAGCCATATTTGGGAGGTCCGGTGGAGAGGGAACAAACCACCGTGGACTTCCAAGACCCTTAGTTTTTTGTTTTCTCCCTTGCCCTTGCAAAGGGGAAATTCGTCAGGCTCGCGACGTTAAACAAGCGCTTTTTGGGAGGCAACCCATGTAGAGTAATTTCTTTTTCAAAAAAAAAAAATTGAGGTACAGACCTCGTGCGCCCCAGGCGGATGTGGTCGCGCGCCCCGGGCGCGCCTGACTGCTCAGATGGCTCCAACTTTTTATTCAGCTTGTGTACCTCAACAAAAATAGTGTTCTGTTTTCTTAGGTAGTTTTTCATTTTTATTTTGTAGTTAAGGATAGATTAGTTTGCTTGAGGACAAGCCAACATTTAAGTTTGGGGGAGAAGTATACAAAATAAAAATTGTTTTTCAGACTTGAATTGTTCTCCCATATTTGGTTTTGGTTTGTGTCTCTAGTGAAAGCAGGTGATTATTCTAGATTTAGGAATGTTTCTCTTTTGATGCATGTATATATTTAGTTTAGGACTTAGACTCATTGATTTTTGGCACTGTTTGATTGAGCTGTAAATATAATTGTGAACTGGTTATTTTGACAAATGCTTTCAGAACTTGTGATTAATGAACTGACTTTAGCCCAGTGAGGTTTTGAGCCTTATATTGACGGGTATGAATTTTATTGAAATATTCTGATATTGAGACCCCTATTCTTTCATGAGTGTGTTCACTTTGGTATGGTTGTTCTAGAACTTGACTGGTGACCATTTCGAAATTGATGATTGATTGCATGCATGAAAATGATTAAGGCACCTAGGTTGTGTTTTTGAGGCCTTCAGAAGGTTGCATTGAAAATTGTTCCCTTAGTTGCCCACTTTGAGCCTTATAATGATATATGATTTTTCTTTGGTACCCTGCATTGATTGCATAATTCTTTGTGAGTACCTTAGGAATTTTGGATGAGCAATTAAGTGGAATGTAAAAGAAAAGAAAAAGAGAATGAAAAGTTTTTTGTGCCTACTTCTCTTCCAATGAAAAAAGTGATGTATAAATTGAATAAAAGTGAAAAGGAAGAGAGTAGAGGAATTGAAAATTGAAAAGTGAGAAGAATAAAAGTTGTGAATTGAGTTGAGTTTCATTATGACATACTTAGTGCTCATTCATGATTTCTAGGGGAATTGGTTTTGCATTCAGCCCTTAGTTCATTATCCCTTCTTTCTTATATCCTACCTAACACTTTAGCCAGGCCCCATTACAACCAATATTAAGACCTTTTGATTCTTCTGTGCAATCGATAATTTCAGTGGAGATGTTAGTCTATGGTCAAGCATATGGTAGCACTTTATCATTGATGAACTTGTGTGCTTAAAAGAAATATTACCCTTATACACTTTTGAGAGAAACATGTGAGAGGTTGAGAGTGTTCACTAGTCCTGAGTTCTGATTGAGTTTGATACTCTAACTAGTTTGTGATGATATGTGTTGGAGTCATGAGTCGGAGTCTTAAATGACGTATTTATATGTTGATTTAGGGAGTTTGTCTTTTGTTTAGAATGTTATTTACTTTTGCCTGGGACATGCAAAATGCTAAGTTTGGGGGAGTGATTTGGGTCTAATATATAGTATTTTGAGCATTGATTTGACTCCCTTTTACTAAGTGTTGGGCTTGTTTCTCAAGTATTTTGTAGGTTTTTTGTTAGTTTTTAGAAATAGTTAGGAGTTGTGAATCTTTTGAACGTTTTGATTCGTTTGTTAGTGTTTCAGGTACTTTTTGGAGCTCAAATGGAGAAAATATTTATGGAACAGAAAAGAGGACGAAAAGATCTTGCAAATGAAAAAAGAACGGAGAAAAACGGAGCCAGTGACTACCTCGCGCGCCTGAGGCGCGAGGACGGGTGCGCCTGAGGCGCGCCGGACTGAAAAAAGAAGAAAAAATCATCAGACCCCGAGCGCCAGAGGCGCGAGCTCGCGCGCGCCTGGGGGGCGCGTGCTGCAGAAAAGCCCAACTCAGAATTTCAGTCTGCAAGGGATTTGTAACATTAAAAATTAGGTTTTAGAGTAGTTGTTCAGCAGTCATGAGGGGAGATTACATTGAAAGAGAGAGTTTATGTATGAGAAAAAGGATCGGAGATCAACAACCGGAGGAATCCGCCTTGGAGATTGAAGATTATTGAAGGCTCAAGAGTTATCTATGGCTATGGGTTCTTCTCTTATCTCTTACTTTTCATTCTTAATCATGTGTAACTAAAACCCCAGTTAGGATGATGGTGGATTTGTTTGAATCCTTTTGTTTATAATCGTTATGAATTGATGTTTTTCAATTGAATCAATTGCTTGATTGTGTTTTTGTTGTTTAACATGAATAAGGGCCCATTTGTGTTTTGGGAACCTAATTCCTCAATTGACAAATTGGGAATTTGGTATGAGCATAGCAATCAAGCTTTACAATTGTTCATTGGTAGAGATACTCTTGTTGGTTGTATAACATTGAAATTTCAGCGAGCTTCATGAATGACTAATTGATTAGGGACCACTTAAGAGATTAAGGGTAGTAATTAATTAGGAAACACGATTATTAAAGAGATTTGGTAATTGTTAAATCTGAAATTGTTGTTGATTCAAGAGAAAACAGAAGTTCATAGCTAGTAAACTAGATTCTACAATGAAACCGGATTCCTAACGTTTTTCCCAACTTATTCTTCTTCGTTCTTAATTTGTTTTTCTTAAGTTAAGAGTAGTTTAGTTTCAATTTTCACATCATAAGTTCCTATTTAATTTTCAGCATTAATCCGCAAGTTGCACTAATAATTAAAATTAGGTAGGAATTATAGAATTCTATTTACAATCTCTGTGGGACGATACTGGTCTTCCGACTATATTACTTGCTGACCCGGTACACTTGCCAAAACATCAGGTTTGATTAACAAAAGCTACATAAAATGAACTAGAAACACGTGCATTTAAGAAGTAAGGTGTGTAACACCCCGCAAATTCCTCGTATTAATTTAAAATATTAAAGAGATTTATTTGGAGAAAAGTGTTTTTGAAAGAGTAATTTTCTTAAATGAATTTCTTATTTCACGTTTTCAAAACTGTTGAGTGATTTTAAAGAAATGGTGAATTTTAAACAAGAGTTATTTTATGAGAAAGTGATTTGTTTTCTGTATTTATGTGTTGATTGATACATGTTTGATATATGATGGTGTTAATGTGATTTCTTGAAAATGTTGAATCATTATGTAAGCTTAGTAATTATATGTTTCAGAGTAAAAATGATTAAGAAATAAAAATATAATGCATGTATGTATGTGCATGGGTATGTGTGTGTAACGTGTATGAGTATGTATATGTGTATATATGTGTGTGTGTGTGTGGCGCATGTATGTGTGTGTGTATAAGCCTAGAATTTTCCTAATTGTGGGACTAGGAACCAAATGGACTAAGTTCTAACCATGACCAAACTAGATGTGTAGAAAACCCTAACTAGAAGCTAAATAGTAATTAAGCCCAAGGAAACCTAGTTCCTTGATTCACTCCTTGTCCCCTTAAGATTGATAAACACCACCCATGCAATCTTTTGAAGAGCCAAAATTACCCTTTCCACTCTTTCATGACCGAATTTCCCATAAGGGCAAAAGAGGGAAAGTCTCATGCCTTTTGCCTTTGCCTATATATAGCCAAGTGGGTGAAGTGTTGGCTACTTCATTTCTTTCATTCCCCTTTCCTTTCCCAAACACACTTAGTTGAGAGCAAAATTAAGCTCTCAACATTAGATAGAAAAGAGTAAGAAGCCGTGAGTGAGAGGAAGGGAGAAGGAGAAGATCTAGCCAAAAACCTAAGCCTTCCTTGAAGATCCAAGACCTTAGAAGTTTGGAGATCAACCTTTTCTTTGGTGGGTATTTCGAATAAGCATGAAGAAGTTGTAGTAATGTAGATTTTCTTTTGATTTTGTAATTTTTCTTTCTTTTCTTCCTTTGCATGTCTTATTCTATGTTGAATCGTGAACTTTTAAGACTCAAAGAAACTTGTAAATGTCTAACTAACGGGCTTCATAACTCGATTAAGGTCTTCATGAAAGATCTTAAAGTTTTTCAACATAAATCTTAAAGATCTAAAGGTTTGTTGAGATTTTTGTAAAGTTTAAAGAAAACCTCTTTGCATGTTAATTTTTCAAGCTTAAATTATGAGTACAAGTATGTTTGTGCTTGATCATGAATTTTTCAAGATTAAAGGAACTTGTAAACGTCTAATCAACGGATTTCATAACTTGTTTAAAGTTTTTCATAAGAGATCCTAAAGCTTTTCAAACTAAATCTTCTAAATCTAAAGGTTTGATGGGATTTTTGTAAAGCTTAAAGTAAATATCTTTGTATGTTGAATTTTCTTTCTTAAATCGTGATTTAAAGATGTGTTTAAGAGTTTATTTGATAAATAAATGTGAGATCTAAACTTGGTTAATAATAAAGTTAAGATCTTTGGTGTTGCATGTTGATTTGTTAATGATCTTGATGATTTGAGTTCATGCATGTCTTAATTAACCTTTAATCTTGAAATTTTAAGAATAAGTAAACTTATAAAACCCTAAATCAAGAGCCAAATGATTCGGCCTTGACTAGATCTATGGGTCCTGATGCTTTTAATTTAATTCAAGTCATTGCATGTTAATTTTATGATTAGGAAAGTTGATTTGAATTGTTAAAGGTTTTGATTTTAACTTAATATTAATAAAGCTTTGATTTTTGGAAAAGTTTGACCTTTGGGGCATGCATGTTGTTTTTGAACCAAAAGAGCTAACCTTTCTTCATTGCATGTAACGGTTTTGACCTTTTCTTACATAAAGTGATTTTTATCTTTGGTTTGAGTTACTCTACTTGATGCTATGACTTGATCTACAAGATCTAGGTGCATGCATGTCATTCTTGAGTAAAAAGATTTTATTTTCTTAATGAACCTCACGGTTTTTCAAAGAACCAAAAGAAATAAGCTTTTGAAAAATGATTTTTTTTGTCTTGATCTATGTTCTATGTGCATACATGATAAAGATTTGAAGATTTAAACCTTGATCTATGATGATGTGCATTTGGTCTAAGCATTAAACCAAGAGGTCATGTTTTGTTTTCATGAAAGAGGACTCATGCATGTTAATTTCTTTTGATTTAAGAATCTTGTGTTCTTGCATGTTGAAAAAGTGAACAAAAACCTAGTTTTGATCATGATGATACTCGGCCTACACATGTTAGCTCGACTAGGATCCTTTTTCAATGAAGTGACATAAAAGAAATGAGTATGTTTTGTGAAATATGATTAAATTAAATTGTTTGAAATTGTGTTGTGAATATCTAAATCCTATTCGGTTTTTAACTAAAGATAAGGAAAATAAATAAATTAATTGATTTTGGAAAAGCATTGTGTTTAAATGAATATAGGTGTGAGTATGTGTATTCGGTTGAGAGGAAAAGAAAGAGTAAATGATTTCTCTTTATGAGGAAGAAGATGGAACTAAAGTATTTGAAATAAATCAAGTTGATTTATGTGTTTTAAATTTGTGATCTTTGAATTGTTTCCTTTGATGTCATTCGGTCATATAGTGTAAGTAAGTTTAGGAAATTTAGTTGCATTAAAATAAACTCATGTAGTGATTTTTGGAAAGAATTGAGTTGTTGTGTTTGATTTATATCTTTGCGAGTATGTGAATGTCTAAGTGTTTGTTTGAATTATAAATAAATTAAATGATTAATCAATTACTTATATGACTTCATTTATTTAAGTGTTGTTGTGGTCGTGTGCTAGCTTATGATTGAAAAATATTTGAGTGTGTAAATGGCTTGGAAATAAGTTGGTTTTAAGAAAATTTGATTTGATTTATTTGAGACTTTTAAATTGTGCCTATGATTGCCCAAAGTTTGTTTTATGGTGAAAAACTCGAGTTTTAAAGTGTTAATTTAAATTAAAGAAGTTCTTTAAAACGAAAGGTGTTTTTACGATGTTTTCGGGTTTTTATCAAAGTGATTTTTGAAATGACCTTTGGTGTCCAAGATTATTTGGACCTGCTTCGTATGTTTAAAAACGTTTTCATGTAATTTAAAGTGTGGTTTTTAAGTGATAATTGATTTAAGAAAAACCCAGACTAAAAACGGTAAATCTTTCGGTGTTTTCAAACATGGTTAAGGTGCTGTCCAAGACGGACCAGCAACCTAACTAAATGGTTTAAATTATTTTATATGACGTTTTCAAATGGTTTTGACGTACTTAAGGTATTAGAAAATATTAGAGTTGCTTAAGAGAAAACGGTTATGTTTTAAGTCTTCCAACGAAGAACGAAAAGTGTTTTGAGATATGAAAAGATTTTCTTATTACACGTTAATAACGTAAGCGTATTTTATTTAGTACGAGGAATAATTTTAAAGACGAGGGATTGGGGCAGCCGGCAGCACAAAGGATCCAAAGAGACGGCACACATTAAATTGCTGGACCTCAGGTGAGAGAGAAGCTTTCCTAAGACATCGTGGTAGTTAGGTGATATTAGGACATTCCGTATCAGCTCAAAGATCGGAACTTCATGGTACTGAGTCAGTAGTATAGTGGCAATTGTTTGAATTGTGTGGCCACTTATACGAAGAGGACGAAGACCACATTATTGTGTGTGATGATTGTGTGATGTTATATAGCATGCTTTATTTACTGCTTAATTATGCATGATGATGTTTAAATTTTTATTAATGTGAGTAGTATGCCGGAGGACGTCTATTACGTCCTGATGATAAAAAAAAATGAAATGAAATAAGTAGGTTCATAACAATAAAAGACCTAAGAGAGGAAGGAATAATGATAAGTGATATAAGATGGATTAAATAGCGATGAAAGAGTTGAGATTAGAGAAAAGAATTAATGATAATGAGGTTGAGCCAGAGCTGGGGAAGATTATGTTGTTGATTGAAATCAAATGTGGCATGTGTGGAACTTGGTTTTCTTGGATTGAGACTGGTGTTGAGTTGAGCTTGCTCCTCCAATAGTGCTCACGAAGAGAAGGTTTTTAAGAACAATTTTTGAAAAGGAATTTTTGAAAAAGAATTTACGAAAATGAAATTTTAAAAAGGGGTTCCCAAAATGAGATTTTTTGAAAAGATTTTACAAAACAAATTTTTAAAAAGAACTTGCGAAATGAGATTTTTGAAAAGAGTTTTCGAAAGGAGATTTTTGAAAAGGAATTATGAAATGAAATTTTTAGAAAAGGAGTTAGGAACTGAAATTTTTGAAAATGGTTTGCGAAATGGAAATTTTGAAAAGGATTGGTGAAAATGAGATTTTGTGGATGTTTACAAAAGATACTTTGAGGAAATTTGAAAAGTGAGATTTTTGAAAAAGTTTGTGAAACAAGATCTTTTTGAAAGTTTATGAAAAGAAGTTTTCGAAAAGAGTTTACGAAATAGCACTTTTAAGAGAGTATACAAAATGATATTTTTGCGAAAGTTTATGAAAAGAGATTCTTTTTGAAAAGGTTTACAAAAGGAGATTGGTTGAGAAAGAGTGTGAAAAGTGATGTGAGTTTGCCGATGTGATCCCCGCTCTGTGCTATGTTGAGAAAAGAAAGGAACAATATTGTGGAAAGATAGCGGTCGGGACTCATTGAAGGGTTGCACGAAGGATGAGTCGACCAATAGGACTAAGCTTTTAATTAAATAATTAAAAGACTTTAAAAGACATTAATAGCGCGAACGCGGTGAGGTATGAGAGTTAACCCAAAGTAGTGGAGAGGAAGGAACCATAAGTATCTGCGGATACTTAGGAGGAGATTGCATTAGGGGAAGACGATGATGGTGAAACGTCAAGAAGTCTTGAGTGATTTCTAGGCAGAACGAACTCCACATGTGGCGTACGAACGTGGTAGGGACTGGGTCCAATGCCGTGGTAAGTTCTGCATGCGCACTAGAACAGTACTAACGCCCCCTAGATTGCAAATCTTGAACAGTGAGAGGGACTGGAATGGGGCATTTGAGATTGCCACTATGAGATGAGACAGTTTGCCTTTATATATGATATGAATTGATTTGATTTGAGGCTGTAGTCCTCCTGGCCTGGGGCCAATTGATTGTGAGACAGCTGTCGTGCCCGCATGGTAAAGGTCCTGTACTCCTGTTTGCTTCCGACTAGGTTGGGTGGATGACCGAGGAGATGTAGATTTGAGACGTGAGTGCTAACTGCGAAAGAAACGCGTACCTCGATGATACTTTAACTCCCCGATCATCGATGGCCATAATTCAATAAGACATAATAAGAAAAGATTTATAATTGTAAGAAATAAGAGTTTAAGAAGTGTGAAGAATGAGAAAGAGATTGATAATGGAAATGTGGGAAAGGAGTTAAACCCCATGAGTGGAATTAGAAATTAAGGTAGAGAATTAAGGAGGAAATAATAATGAATGATAATGATTTTGGAATAATAAGGAACATTGATAATGATAGTGACAATATGCTTGAATGTTATTCTGTATGTGTGTTGTGTGTATTGTTTGTATTGTCTTGATACTTCACCTATCGTAATTCCACACCGTCAACGATGCGTCGTTCGGATCGCTTACTCTCTCCTGTTCGTTGGCATATCGGTGCTGCTGATATCTCAACGGGCAGATGGAGTATCGGATGGACGTCACTACGTGGAGTAAGTATGGAAGAGGATGGAAGCAAACATCCTACGATTGGGTATGGATCGACTATATCCAGATCGAGATTCCAGATCCGGAACATCAGCTGAGTGGAACTAACTTGGGACCGCGCTTGGGGCATGTCACCGTGCGTGGATATAGGAATTACGAGGAGAAGATACAGGGGACAACTACAAGGAGGGCATCATTCTCAAGAGAAAGGAGAGGACGCAAGAATAAGGAAGGACTTCACCCCATTGTTTTCAATAGAAAGATTTAAGAGTAGGATTATTAGTTTATGTTGTTGTGTGTGTCTTGTGTTAAGGATTACCTAAGTGGTGAACTAAGGATGTAACTTAACTTATTCTGAAGCATTCCCTACTTTTATACCACTTTGTTTGAAAATGTTTAATGTCCTTTTTGATGCAATGCAAGGAATCACTTTGAAATTGAAACTAAATTATTTTCCCGAAAAATGTTTTTCTGAAACCCAAGTGAGTAAGGATTTGTTTTAGTAACAACTCGGTTTTCGAAAAAGTGTGTTGAGAACACCAAGAACTTTTTCAACAATTGTTTCAAACACTGCAATGATGTTTAAAAAAAAATTTGGCCTCATTTTCGCAACATTAATAAATAAAAGTCGATTATTTTGGTTTACGAAAATCGGGCTGTTATAGAATGGTATCAGAGCTTATGGTAATCCTTAGTGGCCTTAAGGATGGGCTTACATGCTTTGTTTGTGTGACTCTGTGTGTTTGCTAGTACAAGAATAGGAGCATAAGTTTAGATTCTTCTCTTTCTAGGATGTAAGTCTTTGTTTGTGGCTTTAGGTTGGCCGGGTAGTATAAGGAGCCTGTTTATCCTATAGTTTGGAGGACGTAGACTAAGCAGAGAATGAATAGATTGCGACCCCTTAACCCTTGATGTCTCCTTAGTGCTAAATACACTTCAGTTTGTCGACTTAGATGTACCCTGTCCAAAGAGTAGTCGGTACCTTTAAGGGAACAAGATGTTACTTTTGGAACCCCTGTTTGTTAAACTGTTTCAACAAAACAGTTAATATTGTTAAACTTTGAACCTTTCCTTCATGCACCTTACTATCAACCTGTAGCCTCGTCGACCCTATTTAAGACTTATTAGCCCAAATTGTGGAATTAGAAGTGCCATAGTTACCCAGATAGTTTAGGCTTGAACTATTTAAATCAAGTAAGGATATAAGATCACAGCAGATTTAGTTATAAGTTTGATCGAAGTTGGGGAGTCACAAGTAAAAGAAGAGGTGTAGGTTACCGGTTATTAGAGGGAACTATGATGAAATTTAATGACTAGGATTACCCTATGTCATGTTCGAAGGTTTAGACGGTGAAAGTGATAGATCTGATTAATGTTTAGGATGAACCTAAGGAGGAAAGTGAGGATTGTTTGAGGAAGTAAGTAAGCCCAAGTCGTAATAGAACCCCCTTAAGTCATAAAATGATAGATGGAAACATTAGAGTTAGAAAGAGAACGGAAGGAAGGAGCAATTACTTTGAGTTAGTGAGAACCTAAGTTGTAGAGAATAGCGAATATCTAAGGATTTTAGGTAAAAACCCCATACTTTTGGAGATGTATGAGATTTTGTTTGTTTGATTTTCCCTAAGTCCATACCTATGATTGGACTTTCTGTGACGACGATCAGCTAAGGGAACGGCATCTTCTTCGGTTAGTCCGATGGACTTAACCCAGTTCGACACGCAATTGATGATACGAGTGAAACTTCTTCGTCTGAAAGCAACAAACAAGGAGCACGACGAAGTGAATAAGACCAGCAAAAGGGAATACGACCACAAAGCAAGAGGAGAGTAACCCTATGGGAATTATGGTGACGTGAGAATTTTTGTGCCCTGCTGCCCAATCCACAACGTATTTCTCGAGGACGAGAAATCTTTAAGTTGGGGAGAATGTAACACCCCGCAAATTCCTCGTATTAATTTAAAATATTAAAGAGATTTATTTGGAGAAAAATGTTTTTGAAAGAGTAATTTTCTTAAATGAATTTCTTAATTCACGTTTTCAAAAGTATTGAGTGATTTTAAAGAAATGGTGAATTTTAAACAAGAGTTATTTTATGAGAAAGTGATTTGTTTTCTGTATTTATGTGTTGATTGATACATGTTTGATAGATGATGGTGTTAATGTGATTTCTTGAAAATGTTTGAATCATTATGTAAGCTTAGTAATTATATGTTTTAGAGTAAAAATGTTTAAGAAATAAAAATATAATGCATGTATGTATGTGCATGTGTATGTGTGTGTAACGTGAATGAGTATGTATATGTGTATATGTGTGTGTGTGTGTGTGTGTGGCGCATGTATGTGTGTGTGTATAAGCCTATAATTTTCGTAAGTGTGGGACTAGGAAAAAAAATGGACTAAGTTCTAACTATGACCAAACTAGATGTGTAGAAAACCCTAACTAGAAGCTAAATAGTAATTAAGCCCAAGGAAACCTAGTTCCTTGATTCACTCCTTCTTGTCCCCTTAAGATTGATAAACACCACCCATGCAATCTTTTGAAGAGCCCAAATTACCCTTTCGACTCCCTCATGACCGAATTTTCCATAAGGGCAAAAGAGGGAAAGTCTCATGCCTTTTGCCTTTGCCTATATATAGCCAAGTGGGTGAAGTGTTGGCTACTTCATTTCTTCATTTCCACCCTTCATTTCTTTCATTCCCCTTTCCTTTCCCAAACACACTTAGTTGAGAGCAAAATTAAGCTCTCAACATTAGAGAGAAAAGAGTAAGAAGCCGTGAGTGAGAGGAAGGGAGAAGGAGAAGATCTAGCTGTCGTGTCCTTAACCAGAATCAGCCTTGGAGCTATAGAAGAGCCCCGAAGAATGATTCCAATCAAGAGATTAATGTAGGACTTTTTTGGATTTCTGTGTATCCAGTTGGGATATACAGGTTCTCCCTAGTCAACAATCGTGTGTGCTTGTGTCAACTTAGGGATGAGAAGACGTACCTTAGCCCCTATAGCATGGTGGTTCTTATAGGGGATTACCTTCTGGAGAGGAAGAATTCAATTAGGATTCGTAGAGGATATGATAAGATCATATCCATAAATCCCGTAGATGATAGACTTAATCCAACACTGTTTTTATCTAACCAAGAGTCGTGGGAATCTAGGAGAGGTAGTTGGGCTTTGATGAGACTGTTAACGATAAAGATAAGGATGAAAATCCTGTGCTCGGGATTAATCTCATTAGTGTGAACCCTCTCTGTAGAAACCCAATTTGCTCGGTGCAACTTTCCGACCGTATGCCTTGTTCCAGTGTTTAACTGGTCGGACCAAGGTGGCTTTGGTCGGGAAACGCTCGGTCTATTAAAGGTCCACTACATAAGCCCCCCAAGCTCGGTGGGGTGATTTGAGCCCTGCCGAGTTAATGAGACGAGCGAACTGTTTTCCGACCGAGCTTCGTTGATGGAAAGAGATACCCAACCATCCAAATGCTTTTATCAGAGTTGTCGTTTGATTGACCCAGAAGTGACCCTTCAATTCTACTTATGCTTCCACGTGTCCTTTTCTTTACCGGGAACTAAAACGTTATGATTTCAAATTTGCTGGAAGCGCCACGTATTCAGTTTCATCATAAATGGGCTTTTTCTGATTTGGCCCAAGTTATTGAGATAGTGGAGGGAACTTCTAAAGTGAATTTCAAGGAGCGGTTTTCTCAGAAGTCATTTCCTTTGACAATCAGAACTAGGAACATCTCAAGTTCTTCTCTCTCTCCTTCTTTCATCGTTTTTCTGGGATTTTGATCAACGAAGTCAGAGTTTACCAAAGGAGTTCTTGCCACCACTTCATCCTTCTTCAATGCATTAAGTCCATTTCCACCTCCGTGGTCTTCATTTTTCTTCGATTTCGTGGTTATTCTCCATCAACAGGTAACGAACATTTCTTTCCTTCTCTGATTATTTTCTCTCTCTTCTTTGTTGTTTTAAGATTCTTTGCATGCGACTGTTTCTGCTATTTGCCATAGGTGTCGTGCTTAGAACTTTCTTTGTTACGCATTAACACTGGTCCTATTCCCCTTGATTTTAATGGGATTTCTTAGGGTTCGATAAAACCCCCATTCACTGTTCATGAGTATACCCCTTTGTCTTTTGAAGTTCTTTTCCCCTCTTTGTTGTTTGTTGAGTGATCGCCATAGTGTTTCTTAGGTTTGTTTTACGTTTTGTTGCACTTAATTTCTTAGGGTTTGTACCGAAACTGCGTTAATCATGAGTGAGGATTCTGTAAATTCTGATGTACCAAGAACACACGAAGGAGGAAACCCAGATATTTGTGTTAAACCGATAGCTATGCATTTTCCTCGGACTTTGAAAGAGTTCAAACAGGGTGTGATTCACTATAGGATTGCCGAGAGGGTAGAACAGAAGAGGTTAAGGAGGCAACAGAGAGGTATTCGATATTTCAGTTGGTTTGGGGAAATTCTGCCCAGAAAGGGAGGTGTTCCCCAGCCGACCGTATTCGTAAGTGTTTGATCCGAAATAATCAAGTTTTTCTGCTTCTGACTCCAAGTGTGCCCCCTTTTCCTCAGGTATGAAGAGAAAGTGTGTTACCAATCCTGAACTCTACCCACTTCCACCGGATGCTGCTCAATACGATTGGGTTGACCGAGAGGTTGTTGGTACCCAATCCGAGCTTTCAACGGAGGAATCCCTAGAGCAAACCCGAGCCATAATTCTACCTTGTCCTGGTGATGATGCTGGGAACTTATATTCCATTAGTCCGGTGGGTTTGAACGAAAGAGTCTGCACTCAAATTCTTGAGGGTAGTACTGGTTTCTATTTTTATGAGGAAGCGGTTACCCGACTAGGGGTTAGAATGCCTTTTACAGACTTTGAGATAGATGTTTTGGATACCCTGAGAGTAGCTCCTTCCCAACTGCATCCGAACGCTTGGGCTTTTGTTAGAGGTTTTCAACAAGTTTGTTCTGCAATGGAATGGTCTTGCACTATTCCAATTTTTTTCTATCTGTTTGCTCCCCAATGCAACACTTTTGAGAGAGGTTCTGTAAGACGACCTTGGGTTTCTTTGAAGTCACGTAATGGATATGCTCTTTTCACTAAGTACTCTAAGTATTGGAAAGGGTTCAAGCCTTTCTTTTTTAAATATAACTTTGTTGGCAACGGTGTCTGCTGGTTCACCCGTCCTGGCGAAAGGCGACCAATCCCTCGGTTCCCTCTTCAATGGAATGCAAGCTTTTTCAATCGGAGGATTGCATCATATGCGTCGGATTGGAAAGAGCTCGCCGAATATGAGAAAGACGTGTGTCGAGCTGTTGAGAGTTACTTGGTCACCAACGGAATGATAGAAACGAGGGATATAGTGGATATCCCTTCATCAGATGTCAAGGCTGAACTTGGTAAACTGTTTTCTTTATGCTATTATACTTGTGATTTATTCGGGTCAAATCGTGTTTCTTTTGCAGAAAAAATGGCTTCCAGAATGGCTGCTCTGCTCCAGGGGGGCAAGAAAAGGAGAACCCCTGCAACAAGTGTAGCTTTCGGGTCTTCAAACTTGAGTACTCCAAGTTTAAGCACTTCTGCTCCTTCTGCTTCTCATGTTGAGGCTTCTCCTCGGCCACCTTCTAATGTGGTTGTTGTTGTTGCCACAGTTTCGTTGGGCCCGAGCGGTCAAGTCCGAGTCTCCTCTCCCCCTCAACAACAAACTCGTCGCCGACGGTTGGATAAAGGCAACGAAAAAGTGTCCGAGGGGGCGAATGTCAGGGCCGAGGGGACAAGTACTAAAGCTGCTACTGCTCCATCTTCTGCTGCAACTCCACCAGAAACATCAATTTGGGACCGTGATTTAGATGAAAGGTTTCCCAAGTTTGTCTGTCCCGAATCTGACTATCCTCGATTCGGAACTCTTACTGCCGACGAGTGGTCACGCTGCAACATGACTTTGACGAAGTATCTACTTCGAAGTGCCAACCTGACTTATTTTTTGGCCAAGCAATCGGGAGATCTGTTTACTGGTCTTAACATTGAACAGAAAGAGGCTCGAGAGATGTCTGCCGCTCAAGAGGCTAGTCTTTCGGACAAACTGGTCCGAGTGAAAAATGAATTGGAGAATTTGAAAGCTGACAAAACCGAGCTGATCATGGAGAGAGATTCTTTGAAAGTTTCTCAAAAAGCTGCAGAGGATAAGAGGAAGGAAGTGGAGGAGGCACTGAAGAAGGAGCTGCAAGAAAACCGACAGAGGGTGGGCGAGCTGAAATCTGAAGTAGAGAAGTCTGCTGTTATTGCTCGGAAATTAAAGGAGAAAGCTCTTCTTCACAAGAAAACGGCGGCGACCAACTTTTACAATTGGAGCAAGGGCGTTGATGACTCCTTTGTTTCAGCGATTAAGAAAATTCAAATTCTGAACCCTGAAACTGAGTTTAGGGTGGTCGGAGCTCATCCCTTTCACAGCGTCGAAAATGGGAAGCTGATTGACATTGAAACCAAGGTCGAGGTTGACTTGCAGCAGGGGATCTTCCTAATCCTCTTGTTGATCTGACTGAAGCCCCAGAATTTGATGATACTAATATTGTCTTGTCAGATATTGAGGAATGATCTTGAGACTCGGTGATCGATTTTTATCTGCTTTACTGTCGTATGTAAGATTCTTTCTTTTTGTTGCTCGTTATATTCGAGCGTTGTTTCATGGCTGTTTCGAACAATTTCCTTTAACTTTTGTAGGACTGATTTTAAATCAACTTGCTGTGTATGCAAATCATATCATTGCCTGATGTATTTTTGTTGTTTTTGGTTTCGTTCATCACGTGTCCGCTAATATTTTCCGAGCGAAAATTCTTAGAAAAACTTATTGTAGTCCTCGGAAGAGGAATCACTTTATTTTATTGCGAATAGAACTCAGATCGCCAGTCCTCGGGAGAGGAATCACTTTGTTTGTATGTATAATTTATTGTGAATAGAACTCGGATCGCCGACTTTAGCTGAAGCGGGACCCTCGGACCGCGAAGCAAGGAAACTAATTTCCTGAATTCGGGCGTTCATTGAATACGTCGTTGAACTCTCGTAAAGAGCTGTATCTCGATTTCGCTCGGTGGCTAGCCGAACCAAATGAGTCGTATGTTGTTTCATAATGTTGATAAATAAGAGAATTTCAAAGAAATTGATGTATTTTATTGATAAGGGAATACAAAGATGAAATTGCTCATTTGCTAAATAATTCCTAACAATTTATCCCTAATCTAAGAAGGATGCTACCCTTCGCTTATTCAACCTAAGCAATTCTGAGAAATAGGCTAAACTAACTGCAAACAGAGGTAAAAAGAAAATGAGAGCTTAGCTGTAATAAGCTCTGAGCTTGGCCACGTTCCAGCTATTATTGATTTCCGTGCCCGAGAGAGTTTCTAACTTGTAAGCGCCCGTTCCAGATTTAGCCTTTACTCGGTATGGACCTTCCCACTTTGGCTTCAGCTTTCCAACTCCAGCATTTCCTTTGCCGATATCCGCTCGGCGAAGGACCAAGTCTCCAATTTCAAAACTTCGTGGTCGAACTTTTTTGTTGTACTCTCGTGCTTGCCGTTCCTTTACTTTTCTTTCATGAGCTGCAGCGTTCTTTCGAATTTCTTCAAGTAAAATGAGTTCTTCGTTGAGCATATGGTCGTCGGTTGCCGAAGGACGTTCGAACATCCTAAAGGTGGGGATTCGCTTTTCGATTGGAATGACTGCGTCACAGCCGTATGTCAAACGAAAAGGGGTTTCACCTGTTGAGGAGTGTATAGTTCTCTTGTGTGACCATAGAACGCTCGGAAGTTTATCTGCCCATGTGCCAGCTGTGTTACCAAGTTTCTTTTTAATTCCGTCCAAAATGGTTCTGTTGGCGGCCTCGGCTAACCCATTTGTTTGCGGGTATTCAACAGAACTGAAGTAGTGAGTGATTCCCAGGTCGGCTGCTAATTGTTGAAAATGAGAGGCTGCAAATTGCGATCCATTGTCAGTAACTATGGCATGAGGCACTCCAAACCGAGAGATTATTTCCTTTACAAAGAAAGATTGAACACGGGCCGTAGAGATTGTTGCTAACGGTGCCGCTTCAATCCACTTAGTAAACTAATCAATAGCTATTATCGCAAACTTTAGTTGTCCAGGTGCAGTAGGAAATTTTTCGATGATATCCATTCCCCACTGATAAAAAGGCCAAGGGGCTCCGAGGGAATGTAACTCTTCTGCAGGTTTTTGATAAATATCGCTGTGAAACTGACATTGAACACACTTCTTAACATGCTCCATGGCGTCCTTTTGCAGTGTAGGCCATAAGTAACCTGCTCGGATTATTTTTCGAGCTAGGGATTTTCCACCCATATGATGGCTAGAGATCCCTCCATGGATTTCTTCTAAAATTTCTTCAGCTTGAGATGGGTTAACACATCTGAGCATGGGTGAACCGAACCCTCTCTTATAAAGAACACCATTAAGAATTGTGTATTGAGCTGCCTTCTTAACCAATTTCCGAGCCTCTGTCTGATCTTGAGGAACAAAACCGTGCTGCAAATAGGTAAGAACCGGATCCATCCATGATTGAGATAATGAAACGGCTAGAATGACACTTGGTTGGGGAATGGTTTCCTGTATCAACGTCTTATTGTTTTCCGATCCCTTTGTACTTGCTAATTTAGATAAAATATCGGCTCGGGAATTTGAATCTCTCGGGACATGAGAAATGTCAAATTCTGAAAAATTTGAGATGATTCGCTTTACCTCTTCAAGATATTTCTGTAAGATGGGCTCCTTTGCCGAGTATTGTCCCTTGATTTGAGAAACCACTAACTGCGAGTCACTGAAAACTGACACCCGTTCCGCTCCAAACTCATGAACCATCTTGAGGCTTGCAAGAACTGCCTCGTATTCCGCTTGGTTGTTTGAGGTTTGGAATTCAAACTTCAATGAGTACTCCATGCAAAGTCCTTCGGGGTTTTCGATGATGACACCGGCTCCGGCTCCTTTCCTATTGCTTGAACCATCTACATAAAATGACCACAAATTCTGAGGAGTATCCAAGGGAATATCGGTGAACTCAGTGACGAAGTCAGCAAGAACTTGAGATTTCATCGCCTTCCTCGGTTCATAGGTGATGTCAAATTCAGATAATTCTACTGACCATGAAATCATTCTGCCCGCTAGATCGGGTTTGTGAAGGACCTGTCTAAGAGGTTGCGCTGTTCTCACCATGATTCTATGTGCTTGGAAGTATTGGCTTAGTCTCCGAGCAGATATGACCAAACAGTATGCAAGTTTCTCAAGCTTTTGATATCTTAACTCAGGTCCCTGGAGAGCTCGACTAACAAAATAAATTGGGGCCTCTAGTCCCGAATCCTCTCGTACCAAAACTGAACTGACCGCTGCTTTCGCTACCGACATGTACAAAGTGAGATTTTCTCCAGAAGGAGGGCTATGAAGGACTGGTGGACTGGAAATATACTCCTTCAATTGAACAAAAGCTTGCTCGCAGTGCTCATCCCAAAGGAAATCTTTGTTTTTCCTAAGGAGCTGGTACCATGGCAAAGCTTTCCGAGCGGCTTGAGACAAGAATCTGGAGAGGGCCGCCACTCGGCCCGTGAGCTGTTGGACTTCTTTGAGACTAGCTGGACTTCTCATTTCGAGGATTGCTTTACATTTATCTGGATTAGCTTCAATACCCCTCTCGGTTAGCATAAAACCGAGAAAAGATCCGGTAGGGACTCCGAACACGCATTTTTCAGGATTTAACCTCATGGAGTACTTTCTTACTCGGTCCAGTATTGTCTTGAGGTCCTGGGCATGGTTTTCTTGCTGTCTGCTTTTTGCAATAATATCATCAATATACACCTCCATGTTTGAACCGATCATGACTTGAAAAACCTTGTTCATCATCTTTTGATAAGTAGCTCCCGCATTCTTCAATCCGAAAGGCATGACATTGTAACAGTAAGTTGCCTTGTCGGTGATGAATGCGGTTTTATCTTGGTCGACAGGGAACATTGGTATCTGGTTGTAACCAGAATAAGCATCCATGAACGAAAGGAGTTTGTATCCAGCCGAATTGTCGACGAGCTTGTCAATGACGGGGAGTGGGTATTGGTCTTTTGGGCAGACCTTGTTCACGTCCGTGTAATCGACACACATCCTCCACTTCCCGTAGGGCTTTTTGACCAAGACGGTGTTAGCTAACCAGTCTGTGTAGTCGACTTCCCGAATGAAACCTGCTCGGAGTAATTCAGCGACCTTTTCCTCAATGGCTGCGGCTTTTTCGGCACTAACTTCTCTCTTGCGCTGTGCAACTGGCTTTGCCCCCAGAAGGATACTCAACTTATGACAGATAAAATTGGGGTCGATTCCCGGCATATGGGCCGAGGTCCATGCGAACAGATCCTTATTTGCTATCAGCAGAGCGGACAATTCATCTTTTACATTCGTGGGGAGGTCAGAGCCGATTTTTACTTGTCTAATGGGATCATCAGTCAATGTTAGGAGTTCCCACTGCCCCTTCTGAGTCGGCCTGTTTCTGTCGGATTCATCCCGCATATCAAGATCCGCCAGATTAATATTACCTTTTCCGAGGGAGATTCTTTCCAAGTTGTTCTGGTCCTTTCTCTTAACTTTCCCCAAGCTAGCATTGTAACATTTCCGTGCTGGCTCCTGCTCAGCCTTGACTGTTACCACCTTGTCATCTGTTCCAATGAACTTCATAGCTAAATGAACCGTTGACACTACTGCTCCGAACGCTTGCAAGGAAGTTCTCCCAAGAATGGCGTTGTAGGCCGCTGGACAGTCAACCACCAAAAATTTGATTATCTCAATCATGGCCGAAGGCTGTTGTCCGAGGGTAACAGGAAGTTGGGTGTAACCCTTAGGCTCGATGGTGTCTCCCGTAAAGCCGATCAATTCCCCTTCGAAGGGAGTGAGATTGCATTCCCTGAGTTTTAGAGCTTTGAACAGCGGGAAAAACATAATGTCCACCGAGCTCCCTTGATCGATAAAGACGGGTTTTACCTCGTAATTACCAATAAGGGCAGTGATTACCATGGGATCATTATGACCTGGGAGGATTCCATCCAAATCGTCATCATTGAAAATGATGGGAACATTTTTTTTTGATCTTTTGCAAATGGGTTTCTGACTGACGGCCAGAATTTGGTTAATGTACTTCTTCCTATCGGCTTTCTTCTCTCCACCTCCAGCAAAACCTCCAGCAATAGTGTTAACTAAAAACTCATTATTAGTTGGGTTTGTATCAGTGGCCGGAGCGGGGTCGGTTTTCTGTCTCCCGACATTTCTATCATCTGGTGACCTACTTCTTTGGCGTTTGGATTTTACTGGCGAATGGGATCTGTTCCTACCTCTCCGCCCGGCTGCATCTCTGATATATTGTTGTAGTTTACCATCTCTGATCATTTCTTCAATTAGATCTCTCAACCAAATGCACTCGTCGGTCGTATGCCCATATCCTTTGTGAAAGTCACAATATTTCGACCTATCACGATGTGCGCCCTTTCTTAAAGATGGAGGTCTTTGGGCCGAGCGTAAGTCAGTCTGCATTGTTTCCCGAAGGATTTGACTCCTTGGAACAGTTAAAGGAGTGTATTCCTGAAATTTATTCCTCGGAGGTATCCTTCTGTCCAGATCATTCCTGTCCTGTCTTCCACCAAAACGTTCGTCACGTTTTTGTTTGCTCTGACCCTGAGGGTCAACACGTTGCCTATCGTCTCTGAATTTCTGGCCTTTGTGGAATTCCTCCAAGTTGATGAATTTTTTTGGCCTTTGTCTCAGCTCGGCCATATCCTTTGGAGGTTTCCCAATTAGTGATTTTCTAAAATCCCCCGGTTGTAAACCTTGTGTAAATAATAACACTGCCACACCTGGCTCCAGTCGAGGAACGGAACTAGCTTCTGTATGGAAGCGTGATAAGTAATCCTTCAATGGTTCATCTTGTTTTTGTGTGACGACAGCCAGTGTATGATCGGATTTGGGCTGGATGCAGCTGGCTATGTATCTGTTTAGAAATACACGTTTCATCTCTTCCCAAGAATTGATGGAGTGTCGAGGGAGAGACGAATACCACCGTAGTACCGAAGGTTCAAGGGTCATGGAAAAAGCTCGGCATTTCATCCGATCGCCACCTCCATAATAATTCATAGCCCCCTCATAGGAAACTATATGGTCAACTGGGTCAGTCAGGCCGTTGTAATGTGGTACATTGGACGGACCTAAGTATCCCTGAGGGGTTTCAAAGTCCATGATATATGGGGTAAATGGATGGCCAGGGTGGAAATCATCCTGATCGTAATTTACAACTGGGTTGGTATGGAAATTTTGAGGTGGAGGAAGTTGCATTACGGGGAGAGGCTGAGGATTCGAAGTTTGGGTTATTTGGTTATGAGGGTGCATGGCAGTTGGTTGGTTTTGAGCGACCCTTGCCATTGCTTGTTGTTGAAGGTTGGCGATTGCTCGGCCTTGCTGCTCAATTAGAGTTGTCTGTCTATTGAGTATGTTAATCATCTCTTGCTCACGAGCACGAGCTGATGCAGATGTGGCATAAGATCTACTAGTGGAATGGCTATGACGGGAATTACCATGGACAGTTCTTCCAGGGTTTAACCTAGTTCTAGGGGTTATGCTTATATGGTCAGGGTTGGGTTGGACAGGTGGGTTAGGGGTTTGGCGGGTATTTCTACCATGATGTGCTCGGGTTCCAGTAGATCTGGCTGTATTACGGGTAGTTGGGGCTATGCTACTTGAATCACCATGCTACTTGAATGTTATTCTGTATGTGAGTTGTGTGTATTGTTTGTATTGTCTTGATACTTCGCCTATCGTAATTCCACACCGTCAGCGATGCGTTGTAACACCCAAGTTTTTATATAAAATACCACTTAAAAGGATTAATAATTTAAAATGGAGAACTTAAAAATTTCTTTTCATAAAACAACTTTACATTTAAAATTGGGTATTTCAATTACAATATGAGTAGCACAAACAAATAAAGTTGTCCTTCTTTCCAATTCTTCCACTGCGACACTCTGATCCTCAAGCTCCTTGACATTCAAGTACCTAAAATGTTAACCACATAAGGGTGAGACCTTTTCACGACACATTGAATTAGAAGATAGTAAAAAGCACGTAATAGAAACTTAAGCATCATAATCAAATCAAGCCGTGAATAACAAAATGCATTACATTTTCATTTTCCAAAATCATTTTCATTTCCTTTATTTAATCTTGGTCTCACGTTGCCGTAGCTTAAGTGAGCACCAAGCCCTTAGCCTCACATTGTCGTAGCTTAAGTGAGCACCAAGGTGTATACTTATATTTTACACTTGACCTCACATTGCCGTAGCTTAAGTGAGCACCAAGCCGTATACTTATATTTTGTTCTTAAATTTACAATTTACTTATATCATCATTGATCTCTAGTCTTTTAGTTTGTACCACTAGGAATTGGTTGCTCCTGCTAGGGCATTTGTACACCCATTACGGACTTTATTCACCCATCAGGACTATCACCCACTAGGCCTCACCCGTTAGGACTAAAACATATAATCTTTGACTCATACTTATCTCTTTCATTAAAATATTCCATTTACAAACTTTAGTCTTTTACACATTTTCCATTCTTTTAGTTTTCGTTGAATTGATCATTTCGGGACATTGACTCCTAACGGGGCATTTTTACCTAATGGGGCGTTTTAGCCTGATGGGGCGTTTGTACACCTAGCAGGAACACCTGGTGTCCCAATGTCCCAATGATCAATTCAACCGTCCTTAACAACACAAACACATTCACCATAAAGCATACAATTCAATTAGCCATTTACATCAAGCAACAAAGATTTACATTCAAACACTTACAGCATTCCAATTTTCATACATTACATAACAACAATTAATTAACATCCGATACAATTTCCACCAATATCCCACTCATGCAAATCAAGAACCCATACTATTTCCCAACTAATACTTATACCATTAGTTAGTACTAAATAAATCAATCCCCTACATGTTCAATAAACAACATCAACCTCAACTAAACGATTACATTACAGTTCTTATTCAAGCATTCGAGAATTATCCTTATATCCATTAAATATTACACCAAGAAAACTCATAAACACATATATTCCAAACTAAAACTAAAACCTCACTTCAAGCATTCTAACTACACACTTTCATTAAGCCATAAAATAATCTTCTGACCACTAATCCTCTTACCACCTACTAGCTTGCATTATTTATTTTCTCATAATCAATTACTTTTTCTTAATTATACCCTTTTAATACACATAACGATCATTGCAACTCTCTACAAATAACATTTATTCACAGATCAATCGACATACTAAGGTATGTCTCAGGGTGCTGTAAAATAAGTCTACTCCCTAGGGTTCTTCACTCCCTACATTTATAACATACATAAAGGGGTTTTTAGCAATTTATGACAATTAAATTAAATTACTAAATTATTAACTTAAATAAAAATACCTTCATTCTTCCTAAACCACTTTTACAGGTGCTATTTTGCTACCCACAACCCAATTCAACTACTTAGCCCAAGTCCTATTATATACCCCAACTATCCCTAACTCAAAGTGTGGAAAAGAGACTCCCCTTACCTTAGAAATGGAGAGAGCCCACACAAAGCTCCAAGGGCCTCGAATCTACTCCGGATCTACCTTGATTCCAATTCCTTAGCCCAAATTCCACTTGGATCTTGAGGTTGCAGGAGAGAGAAAGGAAACCCTAGATGAGAGAGAAAGCTTGGATTCAAGAGATGGAGGATTTATGTGTAGGATCTAACCTAAAAATCAAGATTAGATCCATGGGTGTGGTATAAAAATGGAGTTTGGGTGCTTGGGCTTGGTTTGGTGTATGTGGGTGTTTAGAGAGAGAAAGCCATGGAGGTGGGAGAGAAGTGGGACCCCATGAAAGGAAGAGAAGAAGTAAAAGAGGATGAAGAAGAGAAGCTCGACATGGGAGAAGAATTGGAGATGATCTTTGGGGTGAGGAGAGAAGGAAAGGGTCGTATGGGAGAGGAAGAGGGAGAGGGTGAGTTGAAGAAGAAGGAAAGGATAAGGGAGAGAGAGAGAGAGAAACGTATGAATAAGAAAGAAAGAGGGAAGGTTTTGTTTTATTTTTATTTTAGTTGGGTAATAAATGTGTGGCCACAAATTAGAGAGAGAAGGGAAAGATTCCCTTTGAGTAGATGGGAAGCCCTCAACGTACACTCTCTTCCGTTTTTTTTTATCAGACCCACTTGTAATCGATTATCCTAGCTAGATAATCAATTACTGCTTCAGTGCAACATTTTATGGGTTCCAACCTGAGGCCTTGTGATCGATTACTTGACCAAAAGTAATCGATTATAACCTGATGCAACACTTTCTAGTACATTCAGCAGAGATGGAGTAATCGATTAATCCACCTAAAGTAATCGATTACTTTACTAGATAATCGATTACTTCCATGAGTTAATCGATTATCAATGCTGCAACATTTAAGTGTTTTCACCAGAGGCCCAGAAATCGATTAACCCCTACAGAGTAATTGATTACTCTAAGGAAAACTCCTATTTTGGCCAATTCTAACTCTAAGGCACTACACTTAATTCCTACCCATGGTTTTCCTATGGTTCCTATCATTAATTCTATCTTAGGTTTTCCTAATTAATCTTGGAATTAAATTTTGGGATGTCGTAATTCTCCCCCACTTATTGGAATTTCATCCCCGAAATTCCGATCAAAATCCTTAATTGGAGAACCATCCCAGAAAAAGGGTTTCTAAGCTACACTACCTACTTCACTTGGTTCTACTCCCACACTTGGAATTGGCATACCATTCAGCATGAATGTTCCACAAAACTCTTGCACTCATTGAAGAGTGCCGACTATGGTTTAATTCGGGTCAACCTCTAGACTACGACTGTAACAAATTTCTAAGGTTAGTAGGCTCCCCTTCGGAATCCTACTTCAAAGGTTGGGGAGGGCACTAATACGCTCCAAACACTAATACCCGCTTAGGTTGTTTACAATCTAGCTCCAAATCTACCACTTAAATCCTATACCTAGGCCCTAATCAACCACACTTCAAACAAACAAACATAAATCATATAATTCCCATACAAGGTTCAAACATTCACAACAACAATCCACGACATCACACACTTCAAACATAAACATGGCTCAACCCTACCTACTCCTTAACTAATCCTAATCTAACTTAGGGCTAACACTTACCTCTACAAACACATTCATCACAGTCATCGCATATTTGAAAATCGGTTCAAAACAGGGTTCGGGGAATAGGAATCATATGGTTTGCAATCAGAAACACCTTTCATCAATTCAATTCTTTAATGTTTTGAAAAATTTGAAAATAGTGTCCCTGAACGTAAAAGAACATTATAGTAAATTTTCAAGTCAATCATAGTTCATTAGGTTCGTTTTTGACCCTACAACCACTTAGTCAAAATTTTGTAATGGTCGGGGGTGAACCTACATCAAATTCACTTAAAAGTAATAGGCAAACTCCAATTGGCCTCAAAATTCAATGGGACAACACCTAAACTTAGCCCAAGGTTGCGTAAATTTGTCAAACCGATTAGAGCACGTTAAATTCATTTCAGTTAAAATAATAGCTTGCTCCAATTGGCATGAAATGTTACACGAAACAAAGATTCAACCTTAGGGTGTTTAGGCCAAATTTTCCAACTCATACAAATATTCTAAACCCCAAAAACTTGGTTTTTCGTTTTATGTAAAAACCCTGGTTACCCAAATACACTTAACTATAAACACCTACATTTTTAAAACCTTTGGTTCGAAGAATCACTAAGTATGGGGATTTAAAATTTAGAAAAGGATCCCATACTAGTGGAAACATTTAGAAAACAATGGCATATTTATAAAAACAAAATTCTTTTGAAAATTAGGTTCCTCTCTTGATGAGGAACAATTAATTTCATTTGAAAATTCACTAAAACTTTTAGTCATGCACCTTACCATGATGAGCTACCTTCATCTAATTTCATAAGATCGTAGATGAAGGAGTGAAAGATCACTCAAGATAGATAATCTCAAGAAAGAGGGAATGTGCCTTGGACTTGAAAAATGTAGTTTTAATTCATCTTCAAAAGTTAAAACAATTACATTCCCTTTTTACTTCAAATTTAAAAATCGAGTTTTCATTCCGAATTGATTTGAGTCGCATAAGAAGGGTTACTATTTGATCGATGTGTGACATGGTTACAAAATTCACTACTCGATCACTTAGAAATCCTTGTTGTCTTACTATTTCTTGAAAATTTGTCGTGCGACCTCACGATCCATTTGGAATGATTATAGTTCGGTGCAACTTTTGAAATTCATTTTAAACACTCACATAGTAAAACAAGCGTTTATCACAACATCCACTCACACACATTTAAACAAAATTTTCACTTTACACATAAAAATATCAAGCACACATATCAATCGAGCATACATAAACAAAATTCAATTTCATCAAGAACACAATTTTCAAAAACAACACTTTTAGCCAATGCTTAGTAGGAAGTAATTTTGGGATTTCAAACATAAAGAGGACAATTGAAAAGTTATTAATCCCAAGTCATTTTGAAAACATTTTTGAAAGTTTAGGTTCACTTCCCCATAAACATAGACTTTTTCCTATATACCAAATGCACTACCAATGATGTAATCAAAAGTGAGGCAAGAACTTCTATGTTGAATTTTAACCCCGTCCTCGATTAAATAAACTTCTTTTCGTTACAAAATTTTATTATGGTAACTCGGGGTTCAAGTTCAATCATTAGAAGTTTCAACTTGACTTTCGATTAATATTAAAGTCACCGGAATCAAATTAGTGGTGGAATCAACTGCGAGTTCAACAGAAATGTTTTTGTTGTTTTTATGGATTCTAATCTAACCGATGCAACTATGTCACTCGTATAGATTAGAATCGAGGTAGTAAATCATTTTGATTCTCATGGCGCCACTTCTAATTTTTGTCCGCTTACTTTAACACTACACCATTCCAAATATAAGCATATTTCGAGAACCTTTTGATGGAATTCAAACCACTTCTCAAATTGGGCAAAAAGTTTGTTTTTTATTTGTAACTCAAATTAATATGATTAAGTGTTTTAAATCCAATTGGTTAGTTCTCTATGCCTATTTTCATTTGATGCCACAATCACTTGAATCAGGTTTAGTTACAGAACCGCTTAATAATTTAGCATAAACCTTATTTTTCGTTCTCTTAAATACTAATCGAATCAACATGATTTTAATCACTTGGTTGGATTAGTATTCGAGATCCATAATTTATTCATGTCATGCGGTTCCATTTCTAATCCCGGTTCAATTACATTGACACCAATTTACTCAACAAACAAACATTAAGGTCACACACAAAGCACTTAGCAAAGCAAACATACATAAAAGGATTAACACATAAGTTTTATACACAGGAGATCCATTACTAATTACCGATGATGCACAAACTCCTAGATTCCGACGACATCACCTCCCGATAAATGCAACATCGGATTGGCCATTTCCGATACTATATTTCATCAGTGGTCATAGCCCTCGCCATCTAGCTTAAGTTTCTGTGCTCCATTATTAATTAGCAAGATTTCCTTTGTAAGAAACTTTAACTTTTAATTAACTCAACTTAGACTTTGCATCCCTTAAACAATAATCAAATTGCACCACTGAAGTTTGCTGCTTACAAACGTGCCACACTTATAGGATGTAATTCTTTGAATCCCTAAGGGATCCTACTTAGGTTCCCAAAGAATCACATTCTATTCTCCTTTACTATCAAACATTTTTACCAATCACCAAACATTAAAATTTTCACTTAAAAGGGTCTCACCTCTTGAGAAGAAACTTGAGATGAGAGTGTTCGCAGCGACATCGGGACCACTTTCCCTCAGGTCGGAAGGAAGGAGCTGCTCTGATACCATAAATGTAACACCCAAGTTTTTATATAAAATACCACTTAAAAGGATTAATAATTTAAAATGGAGAACTTAAAAATTTCTTTTCATAAAACAACTTTACATTTAAAATTGGGTATTTCAATTACAATACGAGTAGCACAAACAAATAAAGTTTTCCTTCTTTCCAATTCTTCCACTGCGACACTCTGATCCTCAAGCTCCTTGACATTCAAGTACCTAAAATGTTAACCACATAAGGGTGAGACCTTTTCACGACACATTGAATTAGAAGATAGTAAAAAGCACATAATAGCAACTTAAGCATCATAATCAAATCAAGCCGTGAATAACAAAATGCATTACATTTTCATTTTCCAAAATCATTTTCATTTCCTTTATTTTATCTTGGTCTCACGTTGCCGTAGCTTAAGTGAGCACCAACATCATAATCAAATCAAGCCGTGAATAACAAAATGCATTACATTTTCATTTTCCAAAATCATTTTCATTTCCTTTATTTTATCTTGGTCTCACGTTGCCGTAGCTTAAGTGAGCACCAAGCCCTTAGCCTCACATTGCCATAGCTTAAGTGAGCACCAAGGTGTATACTTATATTTTACACTTGACCTCACATTGTCGTAGCTTAAGTGAGCACCAAGCCACATACTTATATTTTGTTCTTAAATTTACAATTTACTTATATCATCATTTATCTCTAGTCTTTTAGTTTGTACCACTAAGAATTGGTTGCTCCTACTAGGGCGTTTGTACACCCATTAGGGACTTTATTCACCCATCAGGACTATCACCCACTAGGCCTCACCCGTTAGGACTAATACATATAATCTTATACTCATACTTATCTCTTTCATTAAAATATTCCATTTACAAACTTTAGTCTTTTACACATTTTCCATTCTTTTAGTTTTCGTTGAATTGATCATTTCGGGACATTGACTCCTAACGGGGCATTTTTACCTAATGGGGCGTTTTAGCCGGATGGGGTGTTTGGCCCTAATGGGGCGTTTGTACACCTAGCAGGAACACCTAGTGTCCCAATGTCCCAATGATCAATTCAACCGTCCTTAACAACACAAACACATTCACCATAAAGCATACAATTCAATTAGCCATTTACATCAAGCAGCAAAGATTTACATTCAAACACTTACAACATTCCAATTTTCATACATTACATAACAACAATTAATTAACATCCGATACAATTTCCACCAATATCCCACTCATGCAAATCAAGAACCCATACTATTTCCCAACTAATACTTATACCATTAGTTAGTACTAAATAAATGAATCCCCTACATTTTCAATAAACAACGTCAACCTCAACTAAACGATTACATTACAGTTCTTATTAAAGCATTCGAGAATTATCCTTATATCCATTAATTATTACACCAAGAAAACTCATAAACACATATATTCCAAAATAAAACTAAAACCTCACTTCAAGCATTCTAACTACACTTTCATTAAGCCATAAAATAATCTTCTGACCACTAATCCTCTTACCACCTACTAGCTTGCATTATTTATTTTCTCATAATCAATTACTTTTTCTTAATTATACCCTTTTAATACACATAACGAGCATCGCAACTCTCGACAAATAACATTTATTCACAGATCAATCGACATACTCAGGTATGTCTCAGGGTGCTGTAAAATAAGTCCACTCCCTAGGGTTCTTCACTTCCTACATTTATAACATACATAAAGGGGTTTTTAGCAATTTATGACAATTAAATTAAATTATTAAATTATTAACTTAAATAAAAATACCTTCATTCTTCCTAAACCACTTTTACAGGTGCTATTTTTCTACCCACAACCCAATTCAACTACTTAGCCCAAGTCCTATTATATACCCCAATTATCCCTAACTCAAAGTGTGGAAAACAGACTCCCCTTACCTTAGAGAGGGAGAGAGCCCACACAAAGCTCCAAGGGCCTCGAATCTACTCCGGATCTACCTTGATTCCAACTCCTTAGCCCAAATTCCACTTGGATCTTGAGGTTGGAGGAGAGAGAAAGGAAACCCTAGATGAGAGAGAAAGCTTGGATTCAAGAGATGGAGGATTTATGTGTAGGATCTAAGCTAAAAATCAAGATTAGATCCATGGGTGTGGTATAAAAATGGAGTTTGGGTGCTTGGGCTTGGTTTTGTGTATGTGGGTGTTTAGAGAGAGAAAGCCATGGAGGTGGAAGAGAAGTAGGACCCCCATGAAAGGAAGAGAAGAAGAAAAAGAGGAAGAAGAAGAGAAGCTTGACATGGGAGAAGAATTCGAGATGATCTTTGGGGTGAGGAGAGATGGAAAGGGTCGTATGGGAGAGGAAGAGGGAGAGGGTGAGTTGAAGAAGAAGGAAAGGATGAGGGAGAGAGAGAGAAACGTATGAATAAGAAAGAGAGAGGGAGGGTTTTGTTTTATTTTTATTTTAGTTGGGGAATAAATGTGTGGCCACAAATTAGAGAGAGAAGGAAAAGATTCCCTTTGAGTGGATGGGAAGCCTTAACGTACACTCTCTTCCGTTTTTTTTTATCAGACCCACTGGTAATCGATTATCCTAGCCAGATAATCGATTACTGCTTCAGTGCAACATTTTATGGGTTCCAACCTGAGGCCTTGTAATCGATTACTTGACCAAAAGTAATCGATTATAACCTGATGCAACACTTTCTAGTACATTCAGCAGAGAGGGAGTAATCGATTAATCCAACTAAAGTAATCGATTACTTTACTAGATAATCGATTACTTCCATGAGTTAATCGATTATCAATGCTGCAACATTTAAGTGTTTTCACCAGAGGCCCAGTAATCGATTAACCCCTACAGAGTAATCGATTACTCTAAAGAAAACTCCTATTTTGGCCAATTCTAACTCTAAGGCACTACACTTAATTCCTACCCATGGTTTTCCTATGGTTCCTATCATTAATTCTAGTTTAGGTTTTCCTAATTAATCTTGGAATTAAATTTTGGGATGTTACATGCGTCGTTCGGATCGCTTACTCTCTCCTGTTCGTTGGCATATCGGTGCTGCTGATATCTCAACGGGCAGATGGAGTATCGGATGGACGTCACTACGTGGAGTAAGTATGGAAGAGGATGGAAGCACACTTCCTACGGTTGGGTATGGATCGGCTATACCCAGATCGAGATTCCAGATCCAGAACATCATCTGAGTGGAGCTAACTTGGGACCGCGCTTGGGGCAAGTCACCGTGCCTGGATATAGGAATTACGAGGAGAAGATACAGTACGAAACCCAGAGGAACTCTTCCACTCTCAACGGAGCGGAGCCGGAATCCATAAGCGATGAGGGGACAACTACAAGGAGGGTATCATTCTCAAGAGCAAGGAGAGGACGCAAGAAGAAGGAAGGACTTCACCCCATTGTTTTCAATAGAAAGATTTAAGAGTAGGATTATTAGTTTATGTTGTTGTGTGTGTCTTGTGTTAAGGATTACCTAAGTGATGAACTAAGGATGTAACTTAACTTATTCTGAAGCATGCCCTACTTTTATACCACTTTGTGTGAAAATGTTTAATGTCCTTTTTGATGCAATGCAAGGAATCACTTTGAAATTGAAACTAAATTATTTTCCCGAAAAATGTTTTTGGAAACCCAAGTGAGTAAGGATTTGTTTTAGTAACAACTCGGTTTTCGAAAAAGGGTGTTGAGAACACCAAGAACTTTTTCAACAATTGTTTCAAACACTTCAATGATGTTTTAAAAAAAAATTTGGCCTCATTTTCGCAACATTAATAAATAAAAGTCGATTATTTTGGTTTACGAAAATCGGGCTGTTACAAGGTGGACCTTAGGTACGGGGAAAAACACACGTCGTTTAACGATTGATGAGGGCAAAAGTGAATTATTGGGATTACTATGGAGAACTTTGATCCTGCGAAGGATACGGGTTTGCTTCCCGTGTTGGGGATTGGTTCTACGCAAACCATGGTAATTCCATCACTTTGGCTCGTTTTGGCCAGTCGAGGGTGATTTCTGCTAAAGCCAATTTTGGCGAATCAATCCAAATTGTATGACGAACCCTAGAGGGGTGAAGTACTGTTCAAGCTGGTATGATGATCCCTAGAGGGGTGAAGTACCAAACTATAGGTTGAGAAATGCTTACTCCTGGTCAGTTTTTCCCCAGAGTGGAGGGTGTAGTGTTGTGAGGAAAAGTGTTATTGTTATTGGAAATGGAGAAGTGCATTCATTGATATATAATGGGTTTAATTCCCTGAATCCAATGAAAGTGTTAAAGTGTTATAGTGGTTAAAGTTAAATGATATAGTGTTACATTGGATTCAGGAATTAAACCATAATGTTATAAAGTGCATTCATATTCATATGTTTGAGCATCAAAGCATTGTTATGTTATTGTTATTGGGTAAATGAATGGTGTATAGATAGTGTAATGAAATAGATAAATGTTAAGGTATAGGAAAAGTATTGATGAATAGGATAATGTGAAGCATGAGTATATGTGTGTGAGTATGTCTAGTTATGTCCTATTACGGTTCTTTCAAGTGTTTTCCTTGATTATTATTCAAATTACTCTCCCCTTGAGTTGACCATTTTAGGTACCATTGGAGAAAGACATTCACTGCTTCCATGCCGAGAAGGTATACTCTCTCATAAGGAAAGTATATTAATTGTTGAGACTTTAGTTGTCTCCTTTATATTGCAATCATTCTGGGGTAATGTAATGTAAATTATTTTCATTATCTAAAGTTGTATTTAATTTTGAACTATTTATCTCTCGTTGAGGATAATTCTATTTTTGTAAAAAGGGACTTTATAAGAATATTTATTTTGATTAAATGGATTAATGGTTGTGAAGGATATAAAAATATCCTTTTCTAAATTATTTCAAAGTAAGTCACAACCACTTATAGTGTAATTTTAGTTTTGTTTCAAATAAACTGATCCGGACTGACAGGTACAAAGTTAACTTGGGGAAAGTCCATATTTTAAAGTAAACTCCGCCAAATTTTTGTAAAACCCCAAGTATTTTTCTAATGAAATCTCTAATAGAAAGTAAAGTATTAAAGTATAAAAAGTTAGGATGTTACAATCAACATCTCAAAAGTGCGCATCGAGAAACTATCTCCAGTGATCATGATAATGTAACGAGGTTATTAGTATTCAACAGGTTTGCTCAGTTATCATGGTTCTATATGCCACACTCCTGGACTATCCCAGGGCCACATAGCCCAATTAACCCTCAAGGCTAGATGGAACCATCACCTGGCAACATGAATGCTACTAATAATTAACAGTTAGTATCGCCCCTATTCATTTCTCGTGGTATTTTTATCATACCTTTCCGCTCATCTCAACCTTCCTCCACTAAAAATTTTGTGATGAATGCTACTAATCATCCACGAATAGTTATTCAAGTTTTTTCAATAAATTAAGTATTTAATCTTTCTCTAATTCATTTACATTATCTTGCCTATTTGATATCAGTGATGAAATGTTGAATGAGAAGCTTGAGTCACTTCAGAAATCCTAGACGTAGTGTAGGATTCTCATGTTTTGATGCTAACAATCTCTCTCCAAGCAACAACATTGGCAACAAGCAAGCTACACCACATGAAGATTAGAATTAGGATTTTTATTAATTCTATTTCAATGTAATCTTTATTTTATGCAATGCATCTCATTGGTGTGGGTAGCTTAGGTGATTTTAAGAATATTTAAATAATGTCTGATTAAGAGTGAAGATACTTTAAATCTTGATTAAATAGCTTGTGAAAATCATTTTAGAAAAACTTTGTTTTTATTCAGATTCTGATCAGTTTACTCGAGTAATGAGTATTGGTTCACTCGAGTAATTTATGTTCTGACAGGTTAATCGAGTAATGGTTTACACATCACTCGAGTAACTTAATCTGACATGTTTCACTCGAGTGACGTTGTTTGGTTTACTCGAGTAATTCAATCAGTGTTGGGAAAATTTTAAAAGGACTTAATTTTCTCTTTCAAAGATATAGACTTTCATTCTTACAATTTTCTAATACACTTTGAAAAGTAATTCAAGAGCTATTTTACATCTTTCAAGAGCTATCAAGATTCAACAAAGAACTTTTCATTCTTCACTCTATTTTCTATCATTGTTCAAATATTCTTGAGATCATATTTTTGTTCTTAGTGGTTGTTGAAGATTTGCAATTTGTGATTGCATCATTGAAGTTTCAACACAAGTGAAGAATCTCACAAGGAAGACTTTGAGGATCAAATCAAAGCAAGAAAAGAGGATTGGTTGGAAGCATCTTCAATCAATTAGCAAGGAAATCTAGAATACTCAAAAGGGGTAGATTAGATCAAAGTGTTTGGTACACACTTTGAGTTGGGTTTTAAGATAGGAGAACTAAGAATCTAGTTGCATCTTAAAACATTGTAAAATCTACATTTGAAGATTTCTAGTGAAGAATCTCTCTTGATTTAAGAGGGGACTGGAGTAGCTTTCAAGTGGGTGAAAGTGAACCAGGATAAATCCTTGTGTCTCTTTTATTTTCATTCCTTGTATTTCATTAATTCATTAACATTTGCATTTTTAGGTTAGAATTGGGGTTTTCTTAATTCTACTAAATTGATCTAAAATTGCATGTTAATATTACTTGAAATTGTTCATATTAATCATTCATAATTTGTTGAATCATCATAGCATTGTTATTCTTGAAGAACTCCATTGAAAACAAAGTTTAAATTGAATTTTACCCAGTTTACTCGAGTAAAGTTCTTGTCACTCGAGTAATCTGCTTTCAGTTTATAAACATTACTCGAGTAGGTTTTCTGTTACTCGAGTGATTTAAAATCTGCTTTCGTAATACTCGAGTGATTTGCTGAATACTCGAGTGAAATTATTTTTGGTTGCGTATTACTCGAGTGAAGGCTTGAGTTACTCGAGTAATCTGAACTGAATTCTTAAGAAAATTTATTTTCATAAAACCATTCTCTTAGGTGGACGAAAAATCTGTAATAAGGCTTCAATATTCTATTCACCCCCCTCTAGACTATATTGAGCCGCTTGTTGATTTCCAACACGTAGTGTATATGGTTTGGATGGGACTATGTGTGAAGGAAGTGCGATTAACATATAACTGCTCAAGATTTTGATGAAGACAAGACAAGTATCATCAAGTAAGGGAGTGAATTAAATAAAAGGGAGTTACTAACATGCAACCTAAAATTGGATGGTTGCTATGCAACCTTTTAGTAAACTAATAAAAAGTTGACACCTAAGACATGTGTGCCTTGTCATTCCTTGAAGTAATGATTTATAATTTTTACAGTTTAATCCAATATAAAAAGTAAATTAATTTAATTTAGTCCTTTGTACCTATTAGCAAATTAATTTAACTCCTGTTGTTATAATCACCTGTTGTTTTAATCTATGTTTTTTTTTAAATAAAGGGGCATAAAGCCCAAAAGAAACTACATAACCGAAAAAGAACGGTCAAAAGCAACACCCCTAAGATCCTCCTTTAACACATGAATCAGAGGAAGAGGGGGAAAATCATAAAAACAAACATCAAAAGAACCACTATGCCCCATATTAGCTAAAATATCAGCACACCTATTACCCTCCCGGTACGAGTGCCTAAGGAAGACCGTCCAAGAAGAGTTGAGAAGTCTCCTGATCTGAGAAACTGTGACACCCTTTCTATATACCAAGTAATTAATATACTAATTATACTATTACTCGGATAAAGTATGGACTTGTTAGTGTTTAGAAAATGTGGAAGATAACTTTTCTCTTTTAAAGGCGGGTGTACAAACCAAAACATGGAGTTCTTGGAGTATAAAACCTATATCATTTTGAACATTATACTGAATTCAGCATTTTCACTGAACTGATACCATTTTCATATACCGTAGCCGAATTATTTAAATAGTCTTTATCAGAGTAAGCGGAAATAGTAGGACTATGCACAGTGATAATATAAACATAAGATATATATATATATATATAAGTCAAGAAATACATAGTCCAAGGTCGTGTCTCCAAGAACCAGTACAAGTCCATAAACAAAGATCTATGTTAAGAGAAAACCATGACTCCGGAGTCCTCAAAAGTATAACTACAATATATACATCTCAGAATATAAACTCCAGAACTTGGTCACATAGATCAGGTAGCAGCAGTCGTAGTAGTAGTAGAAGTTTCCAAGAAGTAGCAGCAGTAGTTGTCATCCAACATCATCATCAGCAGCAATATCTTCTCCACAGCATCCATCACATCAGATCCCCTGATCCTCATCATCTACCATATGCACTTACCTAAGGATCGTCGTCCCTCCACTGACTTCCGATAGAGTGCACGACAGGCTCGCCTCCGCTCTCGTCCTTCACAGGATCCTCCTCGATCTCACCCGAAGGAGTGGGTACCCTACCACTGGGTACAGGGTCAAGAGATGGCAAGACCCTAACAGGGCTCCTCGGGTCAGATGGGGGAGTCTCCTCGCGGACGACTCTAGTAGAAAAAGGGTGTGAGCGGGTAGGTAGAAAGCGAAAACTATGGTATGAGCGAGCTGGTCGTGTGGGAGGTGATCCATGATAAGTGTAAAAGAGGGGTACGTGCATTGTAACATCCCGAATTTTAATTCCAATTGAAATTAAATTAATTAGAATTTGGGACAATTGGAACGATAATTTCAAGCCTTAGTTAGGTGCTAAAGGAGAGCGTTTAGTGTTAGAAAATGCTCAATAAGAGAAAATTGATAATAAAATAACTACAACTCTAAACCCAAATTCCAAAGTTGGATATAAATACATGAGTCTCAGGAAGCTCTCCTCCAAATTTGAGCAAGATCCGACGGTGAACAAAGAAGATATAGTATGGTCAACCCAGAGTCAACAGACTCGCGCCCCAGGTGCGAGTAGCCGCGCCCCAGGCGCGAGTTGTGCATCAGACCTGAGCCAAAAGGGGCCTCGCGCTCAAGCACACGATCCCGCGCTCAAGCGCCAGCGCGCGAACCTGTCGCACCAGCCAACATAAAAGCTCGCGCTGGCCCTCCCCCAAACCCCCATTTCCGGTCCCAATCTCCTCCCTCCCTCCACCACGTCCAGCCGCCACCACCAAGGCCACCACCACCACCATGAACGCATATCTCTCTCCCTATTAAGCTCTCTCTCTGTTGTTCTCCCTCCTCCACACAAAATCACCACCGCCATCACTTCCCTCCGAACCGCCATCACCACCGCCGCCTGCAGCCGCCACCCACAACCACCATCATCATCAACATC
This sequence comes from Crotalaria pallida, assembly GCA_037953625.1. NCBI lineage: Eukaryota > Viridiplantae > Streptophyta > Magnoliopsida > Fabales > Fabaceae > Crotalaria > Crotalaria pallida. The sequence goes on along the minus strand of CM075655.1, from coordinate 74,827,967 downwards.
ATCACCAACTCCTCCCTCCCCATGGATCTTTCCCTCAAGCTCTCTCTCTCTCTCTCTCCATTGCCTCACTTTCTCTCTCTCCCTCTCCACCCACACACACCACCGCCCCTCACCACCACAGCCGCCATCGCCGCCACTCGCGGTGGTGACCGCCATGATCACCAAGTCACCATAGCCACCTTTCATCCCCATATCCCCTCTCTACCGTTCTCTCTCTCTCTCCTCCCGGTGTCGAAGAGCAACACCGTCTCCGTAATCGAGATCGATTGTCCCCACCATGCTTGGAATCGAAGATTGGGGAAGCTTAGGATCAAGTTGAAGCCGAGCTAATGCGTGAGTCGGGGAGTAAAGCATCAGATTAAGGTTACCCCTCTCACTGTCATCGATTGAGGTAAGGGATTTCATTACCAGTCCTTAAGGGGTGTATTTCTGGGTAGTTATATCTATCGCTAGGACCGGGGGAAATGTTAATTGCTAATGAACCTTAGAGTAGCCCGCTAATAATGAAGAAAGATAGATGGAGTAAATAGGGGAACCAAATAGTGACGAATAAAAAGATAGGTAACAGAATAACTAATCAATTAGATCGGTAGGGTGTGGCAAAAGAATAGAAATGGTGAATAGGGAAATAAATTTAGGAGTGAACAAATGAGAGTAAAGAAAATTTAGTGAGACCACCGAATAGAATAGGACCAATAATATAATAATAGGATATGTAATAAGGAAGATAACTAGGAAAGAAAATTTAGTTAAAGAAGAGTTAAAGCAATTAGCAAAAAGAAAAAAAAAGAGAGAAATAAATAAAAGGAATTATAAGAACGAGTGAGTAGCGTAAGTGAGAAAAGGGAGAAATTAGGGATTTATTAGGGAGAGCCGGAATTAAATAAAGAAAGTGTAGGAATGAGTTGAGAATTAATTTAGGATAAAAAAAGGTTAATAGAAATAAATGGAGTGAATGAGTATTTAGCCATTAGAGGAAGGAGATAAACGGAAAATAAGAAAGAGAGAGTTAACGGAAAAAGGAAACAAAGAAAGAGAATGAGGGAAAAGAGAAGAAGAGAAAGAAAAGAATTAAAATGTGAATTGAAAGAAAGAAAGTGAAGTAAAGGAAATAAAATGAAAAGAAGTAAAAGGGAAGCAGTGTAAGTCGACCGGGTATAGAGCCCCGGCGCATCACCAGTGTAAGTCGACCGGGTATAGAGCCCCGGCGCATCACCAGTGTAAGTCGACCGGGTATAGAGCCCCGGCTCATCACCAGTGTAAGACGACCGGGTATAGAGCCCCGGCGCATCACCAGTGTAAGTCGACCGGGTATAGAGCCCCGGCGCATCACCAGAGTAAGTCGACTGGGTATAGAGCCCCGGTGCATCGGTAAAGAGAAAAGAAAAGGAAAGAATGAAATAAAGAGAAAAAAAAAGAAAAGATAATAAAGTAAAGTAAACAAGGAGGAAGAAAAGGGGAGAAGAAGATGTAGAGTGAGAAAGAGTAGAATGGGATAGGAAGAAAAAGAAATAGGTTAGTTGGAAAGAGAGTGAGTAGAGAAACTAGAGTGATTAGGAAAAAGGAATAAAAAGGAAAGAGCGAAAGTAATGAGGAACAAGAATAATTAGAGGTTAGGGATTATTTAAAAGAAAACAATTAGAAAGAAAAAGAATTGGGAAATAATTAGGGAGTAAAAAGGAAAAAGAACATGAATTAAGTAGTATAGCATAGGCTTGAATTGTCTTGGTGTGTCGTATATAGCTGCTTAGAAATCTCTCTTTAAGTTCTGTGTGATGCTTCCCCTGTGTGGTTAATATTTTTCAGGTACACAAGTGAAGCATACACCAGTGTTGGCCGAGCAGGAAACCCTCACCACGAGGGGTGTCTTTTATGATACCAAGAGTGAATTTTAATTAAGTTTAAGAATGTATTTTTATAATTAAATGTGTGTATTAGTGTATGCCCAGAGTTGGGTATTTGTGGGCATTAGGTTTTCGTTTATTGTAATACTTATGATTTAAGCTTTTGAACTATTCTGGTCTGGACAGGTACAAAAAGGAAATTTTGGGAAAGTCCGAAAAACAGAGGAAACTCTGCCGGATTTTTCCTAAGAATTTTTATAAATATTTAAATTAAAAAGGAAATTTTGAAACTCTGATTTTATTTAAAACCTAAAAAAACTGAATATTTGTGAGGGTGTTACATTTATGGTATCAGAGCAGTTTCTCCTCGGCCTCGGAGTTATGAGTTACTCCATTGGTACGCTCACCAAGCGAGTGACCAAAGTTGTTGTCGAATCCAGCCATAGTTAGTTAGTATATTTACATACCTATGATATCGGACTTAATTAATTCTAGGAATATCCGACTATTCGTGCCTTAACTTGTTTCTATTACTGAACTCTAGTATTATGGGAGACACATCTAGTAATAGAGCTAAGGTTGTGTCAATCCTAAGGGACTTAGTTCTGATGGACTTAAGTCAAATAGAGGCGATTGCCGTTTCATGTGCTACACCATTATGCCCATGATGTGGGAGACCTCATCGGGGTATATGATGGTTCTTGGCTCAACTCAAAGAGGAGGAATGTATCTTATGGTTGAAAAGGACGAAGGGAATCCTTACGAGAAGTGTAGAGTCATATTATGTCCCTAAGATAGGAAATTACATCATAACCTCAAGTCTCCGTCTCGATTCAGTTATATAAGACAAACTTGTCCAATTCAGTTTGGAAAGAAAAGACAAGCGCTAGTATTCTAGTTAGAGACCCACCAATCGCATTGATAATATTGTCACTAATGGAGAGTAAGGTTAGAACTGATCACTCTAACTTTTACATCTGTTAGGGGATAATGTTATCGACAGACCCGACAGTGATATTGCTCTTAGTATAGGTGAGATTGGGATTAGCTACCCCAGTCTTTGCGTTTACTAACAGATGATATCATTGCAATTTCCAATTTAATTAGAACAACCAACATAGGAAATTCCAACCCCGTAGGACCAAATCGAACTCCCGCTCCTTAGGAACCTATTAGAATTATAAACATCCATTAGTTAGACATATCAATTCCTGAAAACACCTTCAATTACTTCCATTTAACTCAGCTCGGTAGAAACGCCGACCCACTTTTTCACTTGGTGCAAGAGCTCAGAGAGATGTAAGTATGTGCGATTTCCATACCTTAGAAAATTTACTACATATTTGATAGCACGGACAAGTAGTCAACATGGTCTTAAATCTTGCCGTGCTAACTAATCGAAAAGGTAGACAAACCAACCCTTGCAACGGGAGCGAACCTAACGCCAGAACTTAGGAGATGAAAGCCTTAAGGTATCACCCTCGCCTAAGGTAAGCACCATTAGACTTAGAACCCCAATAGGACCTCGCGAACTCTATAGTGGTCACCTGAGACCCTTTGAAAATCCAAACTAGATATTCAGAAACTCAAAACTCCCTAAGTATCCTATTCAGATTCTTAAATAGTTGCCAGAGAAGCCGACAGATATCCATCCACAACCATTCATATTAAGACCAATCAAGTTGATCATTAATTTGTAGAAAATGCGTTTTCGATGATTCTTCATTGAAGATGCAATCTCTAGAATAATCTATGTTGTCTTCTTGCTGGACATGTACTCAACCATGTTGTTAACCGGCGATACCTGTGCGTGCATGACACTTTCATGCCGACAATCCACTCGTATTCGTCAATTATAATGTATCCAACAGAAGAACAACGACATGGCTTACCTCACAATTTCTCAACCTTGTCGCCTAAAACATCCTTGGTCACCTTGTGGAGACCATTAAACCCTCCTTGCATAATTCTTCTTTTCATCTTCACTCTCTTCAAGCTTCAGATACTTCGTGAAAAGATTTGGATACACTCTGGAGCATTCGCCAAGACTACAGGAACTTAACCTAACTCAATATTCACCAACGATTAGTAAAACCCCGTGTCATTTCCAATCTCAAAATAATATATTTGGGAATCGGAACGACCAACTTTTGATAGCGACCGAACCTACTCCCTCGGCATTGATGTAACTATGTCGATGCTAAGTGGGGGAGGATTTCAATCCAAGGAATGGAAGATGGAACTTTAACAACAAGAAAATTGTGGATCCTATCCGAGTAACAAGGTGGAATGCAGAACGGTAACGAAGCGTAAGGAAGATTGTATCGAGCCGGACTCAATGTCCGATGATCATACCATAACCCGTAGGGCTAATGAATACCTCACCCCAAACGTTTCGCATTAATTGTCGAAGAGGTTCGCGGAGAATGGAACGAGAATTAAACTAAGAATCAATCAGTACCTTCTCGGACCATCAGACAATTGGGAAATAAATTTAGACCCTGACCTCGACCCTTAAGTGAAATCGACCCGTAGGAACCCCTATACCAAATTGAAATCGTTAAACGAACGGAAGGGAAGTACCACCGGAGTAGAATACAGATATAGCTAAGGTGGATTTGAAGGGCGACCTCACTAGACTCACTTGAAGGAGTAAGAAATGAACAGGGAAAGAGTGGAGTCGCGAAGTGGAGTCTCACTTAAGAGGTTATGTCGGAGCACCGCAAATAATTGTCTCAGTCTCTTAAGACTCTGTGTATTACGCGAGTTCCTGAGTGACTGAGATAAACCATACATGAGGCGATTAATTATACCGCAGAACCCTTAACTTAGAAATTCCTCAAAGGGAAGATTAGGACAGAAGGAATTAAAATGACATGGTCGGAAGCTATGTCAAGGGATACTCCTTCCCGATAAGGGACAACTGGAATTTCGGGGACGAAATTCAAATAAGTGGGGGAGAAATGTAACATCCCGAATTTTAATTCCAATTGAAATTAAATTAATTAGAATTTGGGACAATTGGAATGATAATTTCAAGCCTTAGTTAGGTGCTAAAGGAGAGCGTTTAGTGTTAGAAAATGCTCAATAAGAGAAAATTGAGAATAAAATAACTACAGCTCTAAACCCAAATTCCACCGTTGGATATGAAGACATGAGTCTCAAGAAGCTCTCCTCCAAATTTGAGTAAGATCCGACGAGGAACGAAGAAGATATAGCATGGTCAACCCAGAGTCAACAGACTCGTGCCCCAGGCGCGAGTTGTGCATCAGACCTGAGCCAAAAGGGGCCTCGCGCTCAAGCGCACGATCCCGCGCTCAAGCGCCAGCGCGCGAACCTGTCGCACCAGCCAACATAAAAGCTCGCGCTGGCCCTCCCTCAAACCCCCATTTCCGGTCCCAATCTCCTCCCTCCCTCCACCACGTCCAGCCGCCACCACCAAGGCCACCACCACCACCATGAACGCATCTCTCTCTCCCTATTAAGCTCTCTCTCTCTCTTGTTCTCCCTCCTCCACACAAAATCACCACCGCCATCACTTCCCTCCGAACCGCCATCACCACCGCCGCCTGCGGCCGCCACCCACAACCACCATCATCATCAACATCATCACCAACTCCTCCCTCCCCACAGATCTTTCCCTCAAGCTCTCTCTCTCTCTCTCCATTGCCTCACTTTCTCTCTCTCCCTCTCCACCCACACACACCGCCGCCCCTCACCACCACAGCCGCCATCGCCTCCACTCGCGGTGGTGACCACCACCATCACCAAGTCACCATAGCCACCTTTCATCCCCATATCCCCTCTCTACCGTGCTCTCTCTCTCCTCCCGGTGTCGAAGAGCAACACTGTAACATCCCAAATTTTAAACCCGAAGATAAATAAATAAATAATAATTAGAATAATTAAAAATGAAAATAATAAACCACAAATAGGTATCCCAAATGAGAATTTTAGCATTAGAAGAGAATAATAATAATACTAAGCAAATTAGAGAAGAAAGGAATGTTAAATCGAAGTTAGGGTCGGGCCAGAAAATAGATAATTCGATAATAAACATAATAACAAGGGAAAAATTAAAATAAAAGATTTAAGAATCAAAACACAATTCCCACCGTTGGATATGAAGATATGATTTTTAGGAAGTTGCTCGTCAAATTTGAGCAAGATACGACGGTGAACGAAGAAGTTAAGGAGGTTTGAAGTTCGGAAGAAAATAGAAGGAAAATAGAAAAAATGAAACAGCAGTACCTGCTCATTTCGCTTAAGCGAAATAGCTTCAGTGGCAACATGGATTGAGTTCGCTTAAGCGAAATTCCTTCGAACTGAAACAATAAATTCGGGTTTTGGGGGTTGAAACCCCCATTCCAACCCCCCTTTCTCTCTCCTCTCCTCCGCCCCTCCCTCTCCTCCCTCCTCCACGGCCTTCAGCCACCAAGGCCGCCGCCCCACCGTGGCCACCCTCCTTCTCTCCCTCAACTGTTCTCTCTCTCTTGCTCTCTCTCCTTCCCTCACACTCTCCCTCCTCACAAACTCTCTCTCCTCCCCACTCACATCCGCCGCCACCTCCGGCCGCCACCGCCACCTCCACGAACCACCATCACTTACCACCACCACCACCCTCATATTTCTCTCTCACTCTTCCCCTTTGACTTCGGTCTCTCTCTCTCTCTCTCCTTTTCTCTCTCTTTCCGATCGGAGCCGCCACCGTGGCCGCCGATCGAACCACCACGGGCCACAACCCCCCATAGCTCTCCCCCATTCATTGCTCTCACACCCACGAGCCTTCTCTCTCTCCTCGGATCTCACCGACGCCGTTACCGGTCCGTGATCGTGCTGGACTCGTGTCGGGAACCTCGGAGCTCGAAGCCTTGCCTCGGTTTAGTCATGGTCGTTCCCCGCTAACGAGGAGCAACACTGACGCCATCATCATCGCCAAGCTAAATCCAGGTTCTATTTAAAAAGCCCGAGGTAAGAGGGTTCGTGTTACCTTTGCTTAAGAAGTAAATTCTAGGATTATATAGTGGTAGCTAGGAATAGAATAATTAAAAGTATGTTAATGAACCTTAGGGTACCCATGTTGGCAGAGATAAAGTAAATAAAATTGTGATGAGAAACCACACCCTAGGAAATAGATTGTATGTGTGCAGGATAAGGCCCGGAATGAATGAGCGAAAGTAGAATATTAAAATAGTTCGAATAAAATAAAAACGTGAGCAATCATAAAAGTAGAACCATAGGGGAAGTAAAAGAACAAGAGGGTAAACGAAATAGATAAAGAGAGAGTGGAATTAGTGAATTAAAAAGATAATAAGTATAATAGTACCCGAAGAGTAAGGCGAGGTAAATGAGGGTTTAAGAATGGAATAATAAAAATGTTCAGGACCGAGCCGAGTAATAGGCGCAAAGTAATGAACTAGATTTGAAAAGAAATAGGAAAAGAATAAGCGGATTAATAAAAAGATAATAAAGGAAAAGAGAGTACATTATGAGGGAAGCTAAGTAGAGTATTGTAATAAGAATTGAGAAACTAGATTAAGTTAATGGAGCCATTAAATATAATATAGATGATGAAATAGGAACGATGAATTAGGTAATTGACTGGGATAAGGAAATGAAGAAATAAGTAAGAATTAGTAATGAGAACTAGAACATGCTATACTAGACCGTATTAATTAGAATTGGATAAAATCGGGGGAAATTAACCCAAAAGAAAAGAGTAAAGTAGAAAATGTAGAAAATTGCGATAAGTCACAAATGAAAATAAAGATCAAAAGATAAAGATAAGTATACCAGAAATGTTGAAATTATAAGAAGACAAAAGTGAACTAATTAAGAAAGAATAAAAGAGAACGGCTGATGGTCTGTTGGACTCAGTCATAAAGAAAAGATAAATGGCTGATGGTCTGTAGGACTCAGTCATGATAAAAGATAAACGGCTGATGGTCTGTTGAACTCAGTCATAAGAAAAGGAAAATGGCTATTGGTCTTTTGGACTCAGTCATAGAAAAGGAAAATGGCTGATGGTCTTTTGGACTCAGTCATAGAAAGGAAAACGACTGATGGTCTTTTGGACTCAGTCATAGAAAAGGAAAACGGCTGATGGTCTTTTGGACTCAGTCATAGAAAGGAAAACGGCTGATGGTCTTTTGGACTCAGTCAGGTAAAGGAAAGCGGCTGATGGTCTTTTGGACTCAGTCAGGTAAAGGAAAGCGACTGATGGTGTTTTGGACTCAGTCATAATAAAGATAAAGGGCTGATGGTCTGTTGGACTCAGTCATAAGGAAAAAGGAAAAGATAAAGAAAAGAAAAGAAAGAGAAAAAGAAAAGGAAGAGAAAAAGAAAAAGTAAAGAAAAGAGAATGTAATAATGATGGGAAAACTAAGAATGGAAATTAAATATATGAGAATGTATAAAAAGTGTATGTTGATAATAATGTAGGCTTGGTTATTTACTATGTCTTCTTTTAGGATTTATCTTTTTAAGTTCTGTGTAATGCTACCCTTCTTGATATCATTTTACAGGTACGGAAGCGGAGCTTACACTGTTGCGGGCCGAACTGGGAACTCTCCACTACGTGGAGTGAAATTGTGATACCTGAGTGGATTTTATTACATTAAAAACTGTTATTTTTGTAATGTAAAATATGTGTAGTTATATGCCCTGAAATTGTACTAATTGGGCTTTAGGATCTGATCTGGTTATTGAACTATTATGTTTTAAGTTTTTAAATATTCTGGACTGACAGGTTTTAAGAAGAGAATTTTTGGGAAGTCCGAAAAACAGAGGAAACTCTGCCGGATTTTCGTGAAATCTTTTAAAAGAAATCAAACACTAAAAAGAATTTTTAAACTCTGATTTTATTAAATCTTAAAATTAACTAAATAAAGTGAGGATGTTACATTTATGGTATCAGAGCAGTTTCCCTCGGCCTTGGAGTTTGGACTCACAACTCCTATTGATTACTCACCCAGCGAGTAATCAAGTAATAGTGACAAGTCTTAGAATAGATAAATAGATATATTTAAATAAGAGTTTTTAGTCAATTGTGGAATAGCGTACTCTTTTTCCAGAACTTAGTCACCATGCCTCGGAGACGTACACAGGATGAAAGGATGGCTGTTATACTAGAAAATCTGGTCCAAATGAATCAGAATCAGGCTGAGACAGTAGCAACAGCCGCAGCAGCAGCAGCCGCCACACTCCACCAACATCAGGCCCAATGGGCATCGATTGGCTAGCTAGATTCAGGCAGAATGATCCGTCCAAGTTTGAAGGTGGCTACAATCCTGACGCAGCACAGAGATGGCTCCAAGAATTGGAGAAGATTTTTCGCACAATGTCACCGCCCGTGGAGCATATAGTCCCTTTGGCGGCGTACATGCTCGCTGGAGAATCAGAGTATTGGTGGGAATGCATACGAAGGGAAATGGAGATCGCTTACCAGGAAATCACCTGGGAGGTGTTCAAAATCAGGTTCTTAGGGAAGTATTTCCCGGAAGATGTCCGCCGAGAAAAAGAGCTGGCGTTCTTGACCCTGAAACAAGGGAACATGAGTGTTGGAGAATATGCTGCACATTTTGAGGATCTCATCCGATATGCTGGAAGCTACAAGGATGCTGACGAAAGGACTAAGTGCATTAAGTTTGAGGACGGGCTTCGCACTGAGATTAAAATCGCCTTTGAGTATCAGAATGTTGCGAACTTGTCCGACCTGGTAAACATGGCTAGCACTTATGAAAAGGGATTGAGACGGGAGATGCTGGAGAAGCAAAGCAGAAATAGGCAGGGTGCTGGAAGTTCTATCAGAGGAGAAGGACCGACGCAAGAACCAGACCCATATGCTGATGTTGATACTATGGCAATGGTGCCCAGGGATGCGTACCATAATGTGGCTATCCCAATTGCTAGGCCCTTATGTTCACACTGTGGGAAATCTCACAAACGGTTGTGTTGGCATATGAACCAACTCAGGAAGGAGGGTCTTTGTTATCACTGCGGGCAGTCGGGACACCGTGCTGCAGACTGTCCTGGGAGCACGCGGATCAATGAATGAACTTACCCGAGGTACTTTTAGTGTTAACTATATACCAAATATTTATTTAAAATATTTATTTAAAAATGTTTTGCATAAAGCATATATATATTCGACTTAACTTAAAAAGAAATCAATAAATAATAATACATTAGTTAAAGTTTCACCGAACACAGTGATGGTATTGCCACTGGTAGAATGTAAGGTTAGAACTGATCACTCTGATTCTTACATCTGCTAGGGGACGATAACATCAACAAACTTGACGATGATGTTGCTATTGATAGATGTGAGATTGGGACTGATCACCTCGATCTTCGCAACTATTAGTGGTCGATATCATTGACACTTTTCAACCAAAAATCAGGACAGACAGATTGGAGCCTTAAGCCAGTGCACCCACTTACTATTAGTGTAACCGCGAATGGAACTCGCGAGAAAATCGAGCCGAGCGAACCCGTAGTAGTCGTCTTTAGACTTCATGGAAAGCCAAACTAAAAGCCCAAAACTCATCAAACATTTCATTTAGAATTCGATGTGGTTATTCGCGAAAAAGGCGAAACTGGAGGAATTAGCAGGATATCCACACCGAGACTGACCCAAGTAAGCGAGTGAATCGTGCTCACCATTAGGAATTAGAATTCACTTAAGAACTTAGTCCAGTGTCCAAACTATTTTCTCAAAGGAAGCAAGTTTATCCATTGCACCCTGTTCCTTCATCAAGACCAAATCAAATAAGCAGTAGTTCCAAAGAAAATGCATTTTTCGATGACTCTCTGCTGAAAACGCACACTTAAGGATAATCTCCATTGTCTTCTTGCTTGACATGCATCCAGTACATCCTGGGTTGTCGTGTGAAGACTATGAAACCCATCCTTGAGTGCTTCGTGTTTCTTCTTTTCATCTTCACTCTCTTCAAGTTTCAAGCGTCTCAAATATACACCTGAGAATTCACCAAAAAGTAGGAACCCAATGTAGTTCTATGCCTATCGATGGATAACCATCCACGTGTCCTTTCTAACCTTGGATACCGATCGAGAAGCTTACGTTCGAAATTCTGAATAACGAATGAACATACCCCCAAGCATAGATATAATCAAGTATGTTGATGCTAAGTGGGGGAAGATTTCAATCCAAGGAATGGAAGATGGAACTTTAACAATAAGAAAATCGTGAATCCTATCCGAGTAACAAGGCAGAATACAAAACGGTAACGAAGCGTAAGGAAGATTGCATCGAGCCGGACTCAATGTCGGATGATCAAACCATAACCCGTAAGAAACACCTATACCAAATTGAACTCGTCAAACGAACGGAAGGAAAGTACCACCGGAGTAGAACGCAGATATAGCTAAAGTGGATTTGAAGGGCGACCTCACTAGACTCACTTGAAGGAGTAAGAAACGAACAGGGAATAAGCGGAGTCTCGAAGTGAAGTCTCACTTAAGAGGTTATGTCGGAGCACCGCAAATAGTTGTCTCAGTCTCGTAAGACTCTGTGTATTGCGCGGATTTCTGGGTGGCTGAGATAAACCATACCTGAGGCGAGTAATTATACCGCAGAACCCTTAACTCAGAACTTCCTCATAAGAAATTGAAATGACATGGGTAGAAACTGTATCAGAGGATACTCCTCCAAATTAAAGAACAATTGGAATTTCGGGGACGAAATTCAAATAAGTGGGGGAGAAATGTAACATCCCAAATTTTAAACCCGAAGATAAATAAATAAATAATAATTAGAATAATTAAAAATGAAAATAACAAACCACAAATAGGTATTCCAAATGAGAATTTTAGCATTAGAAGAGAATAATAATAATACTAAGCGAATTAGAGAAGAAAGGAATGTTAAATCGAAGTTAGGATCGGGCCAGAAAATAGATAATTCGATAATAAACATAATAACAAGGGAAAAATTAAAATAAAAGATTTAAGAATCAAAACACAATTCCCACCGTTGAATATGAAGATATGATTTTTAGGAAGTTGCTCGTCAAATTTGAGCAAGATCGGACGGTGAACAAAGAAGTTAAGGAGGTTTGAAGTTCGGAAGAAAATAGAAGGAAAATAGAAAAAATGAAACAGCAGTACCTGCTCATTTCGCTTAAGCGAAACAGCTTCAATGGCAACATGGATTGAGTTCGCTTAAGCGAGCTACTTTCGCTTAAGCGAAAAAGCTTCAGGGGCAACACGAATGGTGTTCGCTTAAGCGAAATTCCTTCGAACTGAAACAATAAATTCGGGTTTTGGGGGTTGAAACCCCCATTCCAACCCCCCTTTCTCTCTCCTCTCCTCCGCCCCTCCTTCTCCTCCCTCCTCCACGGCCTTCAGCCACCAAGGCCGCCGCCCCACCGTGGCCACCCTCCTTCTCTCCCTCAACCGGTCTCTCTCTCTTGCTCTCTCTCCTTCCCTCACACTCTCCCTCCTCACAAACTCTCTCTCCTCCCCACTCACAGCCGCCGCCACCTCCGGCCGCCACCGCCACCTCCACGAACCACCACCACTTACCACCACCACCACCCTCATATTTCTCTCTCCCTCTTCCCCTTTGACTTCGGTCTCTCTCTCTCTCTCCTTTTCTCTCTCTTTCCGATCGGAGCCGCCACCGTGGCCGCCGATCAAACCACCACGGGCCACAACCCCCCATAGCTCTCCCCCATTCATTGCTCTCACACCCACGAGCCTTCTCTCTCTCCTCGGATCGCACCGACGCCATTACCGGTCCGTGATAGTGCTGGACTCGTGTCGGGAACCTCGGAGCTCGAAGCCTTGCCTCGGTTTAGTCATGGTCGTTCCCCGCTAACGAGGAGCAACACTGACGCCATCATCGTCGCCAAGTTAAATCCAGGTTCTATTTAAAAAGCCCGAGGTAAGAGGGTTCGCGTTACCTTTGCTTAAGAAGTAAATTCTAGGATTATATAGTGGTAGCTAGGAATAGAATAATTAAAAGTATGTTAATGAACCTTAGGGTACCCATGTTGGCAGAGATGAAGTAAATAAAATTGTGATGAGAAACCACACCCTAGGAAATAGATTGTATGTGCGCAGGATAAGGCCCGGAATGAATGAGCGAAAGTAGAATATTAAAATAGTTCGAATAAAATAAAAACGTGAGCAATCATAAAAGTAGAACCATAGGGGAAGTAAAAGAATAAGAGGGTAAACGAAATAGATAAAAAGAGAGTGGAATTAGTGAATTAAAAAGATAATAAGTATAATAGTACCCGAAGAGTAAGGCGAGGTAAAGGAGGGTTTAAGAATGGAATAATAAAAATGTTCAGGACCGAGCCGAGTAATAGGCGAAAAGTAATGAACTACATTTGAAAAGAAATAGGAAAAGAATAAGCGGATTAATAAAAAGATAATAAAGGAAAAGAGAGTACATTATGAGGGAAGCTAAGTAGAGTATTGTAATAAGAATTGAGAAACTAGATTAAGTTAATGGAGCCATTAAATATAATATAGATGATGAAATAGAAACGATGAATTAGGTAATTGACTGGGATAAGGAAATGAAGAAATAAGTAAGAATTAGTAATGAGAACTAGAACATGCTATACTAGACCGTATTAATTAGAAATGGATAAAATCGGGGGAAATTAACCCAAAAGAAAAGAGTAAAGTAGAAAATGTAGAAAATTGCGATACGTCACAAATGAAAATAAAGATCAAAAATAAAGATAAGTATACCAGAAATGTTGAAACTATAAGAAGAGAAAAGTGAACTAATTAAGAAAGAATAAAAGAGAACGGTTGATGGTCTGTTGGACTCAGTCATAAAGAAAAGATAAACGGCTGATGGTCTGTTGGACTCAGTCATGATAAAAGATAAACGGCTGATGGTCTGTTGGACTCAGTCATCAGAAAAGGAAAAGGCTGATGGTCTTTTGGACTCAGTCATAGAAAAGGAAAACGGCTGATGGTCTTTTGGACTCAGTCATAGAAAAGGAAAACGGCTGATGGTCTTTTGGACTCAGTCAGGTAAAGGAAAGCGGCTGATGGTCTTTTGGACTCAGTCAGGTAAAGGAAAGCGGCTGATGGTCTTTTGGACTCAGTCATAATAAAGATAAAGGGTTGATGGTCTGTTGGACTCAGTCATAAGGAAAAAGGAAAAGATAAAGAAAAGAAAAGAAAGAGAAAAAGAAAAGGAAGAGAAAAAGAAAAAGTAAAGAAAAGAGAATGTAATAATGATGGGAAAACTAAGAATGGAAATTAAATATATGAGAATGTATAAAAAGTGTATGTTGATAATAATGTAGGCTTGGTTATTTACTATGTCTTCTTTTAGGATTTATCTTTTTAAGTTCTGTGTAATGCTACCCTTCTTGATATCATTTTACAGGTACGGAAGCGGAGCTTACACTGTTGCGGGCCGAACTGGGAACTCTCCACTACGTGGAGTGAAATTGTGATACCTGAGTGGATTTTATTACATTAAAAACTGTTATTTTTGTAATGTAAAATATGTGTAGTTATATGCCCTGAAATTGTACTAATTGGGCTTTAGGATCTGATCTGGTTATTGAACTATTATGTTTTAAGTTTTTAAATATTCTAGACTGACAGGTTTTAAGAAGAGAATTTTTGGGAAGTCCGAAAAACAGAGGAAACTCTGCCGGATTTTCGTGAAATCTTTTAAAAGAAATCAAACGCTAAAAAGAATTTTTAAACTCTGATTTTATTAAATCTTAAAATTAACTAAATAAAGTGAGGATGTTACAAACACCGTCGCCGTAATCGAGATCGATTGTCCCCACCGTGCTTGGAATCGAAGATTTGGGAAGCTTAGGATCAAGTTGGAGCCGAGCTAAAGCGTGAGTCGGGGAGTAAAGCGTCAGATTAAGGTTGCCCCTCTCACTGTCATCGATTGAGGTAAGGGATTTCATTACCAGTCCAAAGGGGTGTATTTCTGGGTAGTTATATCTATCGCTAGGACCGGGGGAAATGTTAATTGCTAATGAACCTTAGATTAGCCCGCTAATAATGAAGAAAGATAGATGGAGTAAATAGGGGAACCAAATAGTGACGAATAAAAAGATAGGTAACAGAATAACTAATCAATTAGATCGGTAGGGTGTGGCAAAAGAATAGAAATGGTGAATAGGTAAATAAATTTAGGAGTGAACAAATGAGAGTAAAGAAAATTTAGTGAGACCACCGAATAGAATAGGACCAATAATATAATAATAGGATATGTAATAAGGAAGATAATTAGGAAAGAAAATTTAGTTAAAGAAGAGTTAAAGCAATTAGCAAAAAGAAAAAAAAAGAGAGAAATAAATAAACGGAATTATAAGAACGAGTGAGTAGCGTAAGTGAGAAAAGGGAGAAATTAGGGATTTATTAGGGAGAGCCGGAATTAAATAAAGTGTAGGAATGAGTTGAGAATTAATTTAGGATAAAATAAGGTTAATAGAAATAAATGGAGTGAATGAGTATTTAGCCATTAGAGGAAGGAGATAAACGGAAAATAAGAAAGAGAGAGTTAACGGAAAAAGGAAACAAAGAAAGAGAATGAGGGAAAAGAGAAGAAGAGAAAGAAAAGAATTAAAATGTGAATTGAAAGAAAGAAAGTGAAATAAAGGAAATAAAATGAAAAGAAGTAAAAGGGAAACAGTGTAAGTCGACCGGGTATAGAGCCCCGGCGCATCACCAGTGTAAGACGACCGGGTATAGAGCCCCGGCGCATCACCAGTGTAAGTCGACCGGGTATAGAGCCACGGCGCATCACCAGTGTAAGTCGACCGGGTATAGAGCCCCAGCGCATCACCAGTGTCAGTCGACCGGGTATAGAGCCCCGGCGCATCACCAGTGTAAGTCGACCGGGTATAGAGCCCCGGCGCATCACCAGAGTAAGTCGACCGGGTATAGAGCCCCGGCGCATCGGTAAAGAGAAAAGAAAAGGAAAGAATGAAATAAAGAGAAAAAAAAGAAAAGATAATAAAGTAAAGTAAACAAGGAGGAAGAAAAGGGGAGCAGAAGATGTAGAGTGAGAAAGAGTAGAATGGGATAGGAAGAAAAAGAAATAGGTTAGTTGGAAAGAGAGTGAGTAGAGAAACTAGAGTGATTAGGAAAAAGGAATAAAAAGGAAAGAGCGAAAGTAATGAGGAACAAGAATAATTAGAGGTTAGGGATTATTTAAAAGAAAACAATTAGAAAGAAAAAGAATTGGGAAATAATTAGGGAGTAAAATGGAAAAAGAACATGAATTAAGTAGTATAGCATAGGCTTGAATTGTCTTGGTGTGTCGTATATAGCTGCTTAGAAATCTCTCTTTAAGTTCTGTGTGATGCTTCCCCTGTGTGGTTAATATTTTTCAGGTACACAAGTGGAGCATACACCAGTGCTGGCCGAGCAGGAAACCCTCACCACGAGGGGTGTCTTTTATGATACCAAGAGTGAATTTTAATTAAGTTTAAGAATGTATTTTTATAATTAAATGTGTGTATTAGTGTATGCTCAGAGTTGGGTATTTGTGGGCATTAGGTTTTCGTTTATTGTAATACTTATGATTTAAGCTTTTGAACTATTCTGGTCTGGACAGGTACAAAAAGAAAATTTTGGGAAAGTCCGAAAAACAGAGGAAACTCTGCCTGATTTTTCCTAAGAATTTTTATAAATATTTAAGTTAAAAAGGAAATTTTCAAACTCTGATTTTATTTAAAACCTAAAAAAACTGAATATTTGTGAGGGTGTTACATGCATTATTGTACATGATGGGAATCCTAACTCTACAAGGATGAAACCGGATCAGCGGGTTGGGATGGTAGAAGGTAACCTCTACCTCTCCCTCGAACACCGCTCGATGATCCTCGTAGATCCATATGCCACTAAGAAGTGGCCGGATCTCGATGCAAGCCATGTAACGTGACATCACCTACAAGGGCATAGGGGTAAGCAATTCTATACACATAATCAATAGAGCATAAATTTATGTATGATGTAAATGATATGTATATGAACCAATAAACAACAACCACATTTAGCATTTATCAGATATTGAATGCAAGTAAGATGCTCACACTTGTTTCATTTATCAACTTTAAATGAGTGGCATGATGTATGAACCTAGCTCTCAAGCCTATCTCCATCAATCTATGTCACTCTCTAACGTCCATCCTTTACTTCGTCCAGCACTCACCAGTGCGTTGTACTCCTAGGTGTACAACATTCGTACATTCACCAAGAATGTACACGACAAGCTTGGAATCCATGCCACCCGAGCAATGTTATAACGTGCCACGCGAGCAACGTACCGTCATCCAAACGGCCCATCATCCAAATGGTATAACCATATCAGCATCTCACTATGCCGACCACGTCGTCAAACATAACGTGTCATCAAGCGAGCCGTCAATTGGCACTCCCAGAGGCCCTCCTCATGTTACCAAAACATGATAAACGATCTATCATCCAAACTCCAGAATGAATGCATTATTTTAACTAAAAGGAAATTGATTAGTATATAACGTGCCACCCGAGCAACGTCCCGTCATCCAAACGGTATAACCATATCAATCAATTTCTTTTAAGTCTAGATCCCTTGGATTATTTCCATTTAATTAATAACCAAATGATTCAGAATTAAAAATGGTATTTTTAAATATCTGAGTAAAATAGTTGAGTGTTCCTCAGAATACTCGAGTGTTCTTCAGTTATTTCCAGATTACTCGAGTATTCTTCAGGATACTCGAGTGTTCATGTCTTTCTGGGGATTTGGGTTTCAGCTTCATAAAAATACTCGAGTAGTTCATGAGTACTCGAGTGTTCTTCATCAATTCCAGAACACTCGAGTGACCCCTGCATTACTCGAGTCGTTTACCATAAAATGTCCCCATACACCAGTTGATACTCGAGTTCTGGGCTTGGTACTCGAGTGTTCTAATACCAAATACATTGTTTTATCAAAATTTTACTCGAGTATAAAGCCAAGTAATCGAGTCTTTTCCTGCAGAACAGACTGGAAACTTGGTTTTAACATACCATTTTCAATTTTAATCATTTCTAGTCCAATCCAATGATCAATAGAGCTTACATTATACATAATAAACATGTTCCAACACAAAAACAACAACTTATTACATTGAATCGAATCTGAGCAACAAATATGCATAAAACACATTTTCAACAACTTAACATACCAAATTCAGTTCCAAACACTTTTGGCATGAAAACAACTTGCATATAGCTCACATGCAACATATAGAACTTGCTCGGAACAATTTTAGAGTGCAGGTTGGTCTCCAAACCAATTTCCCTATTCAAACTATGCCCTTAGAGCCTCTTGGTGGCTCTCTAATCAAATGCATGCAATTTAAACTCTATCTAGTGAATAGAGAGCTTCCCCCTTACCTCTTATACGTGAATCAACAGAGACTTTACCCAAAATTTAGCTTCCAAGCTGAATCCCCCAAACTCCACACTGAAACAGAGCAGTTTCAGCAGAGCACCAATATTGAATTGGTTGATGCATAAAACAGACATAAAAATTGGGGAAATTAGTTTCTATATACTCTCTACAATTCGTACTAACTAAAGAGACAAGATTAACATGGAGAGGTTGCCTGAGCTTACCAAAATCGAGCTCCAAAGTAAGCTCCAGGAAACCTGAGACAGCAAACGGAATCCACTTCCAAGCTTCGATTCTTCCAAACTACTCACTCTCAGCTCACAATCTTGGTGTCTATACAAAGATCTAGATGTGAGCTTCGTATTGGTGTATGATTTGTGGTTCGAATCAACACAGAGAGAGAATCGATTGAATCAATTCAGAAACCCTAACACTCGGATTCTACACGAAATTGGGCAAATGGATTGGTTTATTCATTAACCATGGCTTAAATAGCCATTCATGGAGCTCATGCAGCTCGACACGAAAGCCTTGGACGTGTTGAAGGACTGATTTCGTGTCAAACGGCGGTGACTCGGTGGTGGTGACTCACCAAATGCACTAACTCGTCAACTCTGACCAAAATACTCGAGTACTCCCAAAAACACTCGAGTATTTTGCCCAGTTTTTGAAAAATATTAATTTTATTTTCTTTCCCTCCAAAACCTTTCCAAAATTACTTCAAGGTCCCCAAACAGGGATTAATGTGAAAAATATTTATTTTCCCATATTAAAACTCTCTGATATTATCATTCATAACAAATTACTTTGAAACCAAGAATAAAAATGATTAATTATAAATAAGCTTTATAATTATCCTTTTATTAATCAGGGGTTAAAAATCTGGGATGTTACACTCTTCCCCACTTAAAAGGAATTTCGACCCCGAAATTCTTTCTCTAGAAATCCTATGATTTCAAAGGTTACCCAAAAAAAATTGTTCTAAGGTTATATATTCAAAATATAGTTAGAAAGAACCCTTCCCCACTTAAAAAGAATTTTCTTATACTTTTTCAAACTCTCTGACCCAAAATGTTTCACAAAATATTTCAATTGAACTTTTTCTCAATCAAAACTTTTGCATTCCAAAGCACATACAAATCCTTGTTTCTCATAAAAGGGTTTTTCTTAAACTTTCTCAAAATTATCTTGTAATTCCTTCAAATGAAATCTTTTGACTAAAAACTTTTTTGAATAATACCTTTAAAATATATATATATATATATATATACTCCTCAATTAAAACATTTTCCAAAGATCTTTTTGAGGAAAAACCCCGTCCCGTTGCGCACTCTGATCACTCGGGCACGAGTAGGGAAATATTCGTATGACTTCATTTCTTAATAGTTGTAAACATTAGGGTGATCAGTCCTAATATTTAAACTATCAGTAATGAAATCATCCCTTTCAGATATAATCTTTCTCAAGAAAGACTATACGATTTACCTTTAAGTTAGATGAACTTAAAGATTAAGAGTATTATTGTCACTGTCAGACTTATTCAGATAGCCAAGTTCTAGAGAAACTTCCGTTAGGGAGACAAATACTTGTCCTATCCCGGTGGTTCTTAATCTCTCTAGTCTTAACTGGTCTTTCTCTTTCTGTAGTGCCCAAAGACATTTATCACATCCAACTGTGATAAGGGTTTTGTTCACAGAAATTCAAGTTAAAGACTTGTTCAGATATACCAATTACAAAACGATTTAATTAACGCAGTCGAAAGCATTTGACCACGTTAATTCGAATCGACAAAGGGATAACTCAGACTACCTATATCCGAATCTAACAGGCATCCTAGCAGGATGGAAAATTCTCCCGTTCTTGATTTGCTGGCTGGCCATTCCCTTTTCGTATTTCTCTTTCAAGCAATCCGGCGAATAAGACTTCATTTTCTTGTTACCGAAATCAAATATTCCTTTCCGTTCATCACTATTCGATCCATGATGATGCACCTTACCTTCTCAAATAATTTCTTTCCATCGGCTTTTCAGTTACTTTCATGCGATTGAGGTTTCCTTAACTCCTTATGAAATTCTGGTCCCCGTAATTAATTCACTCATAAACTTCCCATGCTTATAAGCTTCCTGTGCTTTCCTCATTATCCATACCAATTCTTCACATGCTTGCTAATGTCAGGAATCCCCTATTCCTCAATGATTGACAACTGGTTTGAAGTTCAAACATAATTCTTTTCGGACTCCGCATGTTTGAATTTTCTATCAAAATTGCAACGAAACATACTTCTCCGACCCTTTGAACTTGGCAACGTTTTCCCCGAGATTCATATTGCCCTACCTTATTTCCAACAATTTAATCTCCTTTCTCTAATCTTTCAAAAACTTCATCCTTGAGAAATTCCCAAGTGACATGCCAATCCTTTGCTTCCAATATCAAATTTACATAGTTCCACTATGTCTTAGTTCCACCATTTATCATATAAGTGGTATAACCTTTACTCATCCATTTTGCTTGATCCCATAACTAACCTTCAACTTCCAAATTGTCTGGAATCCAAATTCTTACCCTTGAAATATCCCCTATGGAACTTAGGTTTCTTCCCTTTCGAAATCAATCTCTTATTGGTCCTTAATTCTTTGGTCCTTTGTTGCAATTCACGAATTCGAGTTAGGAATTCTATTGTGATTTGCAACCTCCCCTCCTTACTTCTCGTCGGTCTACTTGTATCCTCATGCTCGAATTTATTAGACTTATTAAAGCCACTTCCTTAAACTCCATAGAGTTCACATGAATTGCCTTTTAGCCCCTTTGTGGTTGCTTCCTCATTTGCTTGGTCGTAACGACGACTGAGTCTCCGATCATGAGCTTTTAAAATTCTGTCCGTCGACGTAGTCCCTTGTTCAACTCCTCTTCTCGGCTGAACAGTTACTTCGATTCTCCAGGGTCATTAACACTTAAAGTGTAGTGACATGGGAAAAAGGCCTCGAGCCCTCAAAGCAGCCTTGATCGTTGCAAAGCTCAAGTCATACACCAAGTGTATCACCTTGTGTATTCAATCCCTTTGATGCATACACATCTACCTTCCTTTCTTAAAGTTATTCTCTTCCAAGTCCTTGCCTCGATACATGAAATTATTCTTCAATACCTTCATATGAATCGAGTAAGAGTAACACAGGAAAGGATGTCAGACTTCACATGAATTACTGAAAATCCTCGTTGCATTCCTATTTCATATGAAAGGCTAATTCTTCGGGTTACCTTGGTTATAAGAGTTTGACTTAAGGAAGTCCATCTATGGTCCTATAATAGCACTCAACCAGTCGATTCCCAAGATCGCATCCCAATGCGAATAAGGTAGACGATCAATCTATCCTAAAAACTCGCCCTAACACTTCCATACAACCGTTAAGACTTACCTTAGAAACAACTATAGGAATGCTCGTAAGAGTTTCTATCATAACAACATAGAACAACTCAAATACAGACAAAGTCAAACGATTCACACATTCATAAGAGGCAAATGAATGCGTAGCACCGAAATCAGACAACACATGACAAAGCTGACCATTTAGCAAGTAATTACCTTGCACAAGATCAGAGGATTGGCTTACCTCCACACCACTAAGCGTGAAAACCCTTCCTTGCACCATGGGCTTGTCAGCTGCCCCTCTTGAATTAGTCTTGGCCGGTTCCTTGCAATCCTTCGCAAAGTGTCCCGGTTTCCCACAATTGAAGCAGTTATTTGTTCCCCAACAAAAACAACCATGATGACGACGCTTGCACTTGTCGCAGAAGGGAGCCTCACTTCGGAAATTACCTCCATCACTACTTCCAACTTTTCCTTTGCCTTTCCCTCGACGATCATACGAGCCCTTGCCTCGATTATTGAAACCTTTGTGCCTCTGAGGTCCATAATTCTGACTATCTTTTCTCTCTGATGCTTGCAATTTTTCTGCCTTCTTGTCATCCTCGTACATCCTACACATGTCCACCAATGTAGGAAAACTTTGGATCCTTTGATAACTGAAAATAGACTTCAACTTGGGCCTTAAGCCTCCTTCAAACTTGATACACTTGCTCCTTTCATCCGGATTGTTCTGGTAATATGGAGAGTACTTCATCAATTCCTCGAACTTGGCTGCGTACTCACCCACACTCATGTCTCCTTGCTTCGGTTGCAAGAATTCCACTTCCTTCTTTCTCCTCAGATCCTCAGGGAAGTATTTATTGAGGAACTTCTCCATAAATACATCCCAATTAACATCCCTTCCTTCATAATGCAGGAGGTGAACCGTATGGTTCCACCAGTTCTCAGCCTCATCTTCTAACATGTAGACTGCATACGCCACCTTCTGAGCTTCCGTGCAATCCAACGTTATGAAGATCTTATCCATGGTATGAATCCACTTATTAGCCTCCTCAGGTTTAAATACTCCTTCAAACTTGGGTGGATTACAACTCCTAAAATCTACCAAACTCTTAGCCTCGGTAATACCCACATTACACTGATGAGGTGGGTTAACCGATTGTGGTGGTTGCTGAGATTGTCGTTGCTGCATAGCCTCCAGCACCGCGGTAATTCTCTCTAACATCGCGTTAGTGTGATTTTGGTTTCTAGTTGCCATAATAGACCTGCGCTATGGACTTATGGTCACATATGTTGAACTAAGAAACATTCATCACACCACCTAGACTAAGGCTATAACCATAACCTCAAACAAAACATTCAATTGTATCTAGTGCTCAAATCAAGTAAGATACTAGCATTTCAAGCAATAAATATGCCCTGTGGATACCTGCTTGATGTTGATGACTACCTTTTCGGGACTTCTTCAACTACTACAGGATCTGACTTTTGCTCTGATACCACTCAGTGTGACACCCTTTCTATATACCAAGTAATTAATATACTAATTATACTATTACTCAGATAAAGTATGGACTTGTTAGTGTTTAGAAAATGTGGAAGATAAATTTTCTCTTTTAAAGGCGGGTGCACAAACCAAAACATGGAGTTCTTGGAGTATAAAACCTATATCATTTTGAACATTATACTAAATTCGGCATTTTCTCATATAAGGAAATATTTTCACAATCCAGATAGCATCGGTACTTTGAAATTGTATTGACATAGCAAAAATTAAGTGATGCTACCCATTCTTTCATTTCACTGAACTGATACCATTTTCAAATACCGTAGCCGAATTATTTAAATAGTCTTTATCAGAGTAAGCGGAAATAGTAGGACTATGCACAGTGATAATATAAACATAAGATATATATATATAAGTCAAGAAATACATAGTCCAAGGTTGTGCCTCCAAGAACCAGTACAAGTCCATAAACAAAGATCTATGTTAAGAGAAAACCATGACTCCGGAGTCCTCAAAAGTATAACTACAATATATACATCTCAGAATATAAACTCCAGAACTTGGTCACATAGATCATGTAGCAGCAGTCGTAGTAGTAGTAGAAGTTTCCAAGAAGTAGCAACAGTAGTCGTCATCCAACATCATCATCAACAGCAATATCTTCTCCACAGCATCCATCACATCAGATCCCCTGATCCTCATCATCTACCATATGCACTTACCTAAAGATCGTCGTCCCTTCACTGACTTCCGATAGAGTGCACGACAGGCTCGCCTCCGCTCTCGTCCTTCACAAGATCCTCCTCGATCTCACCCAAAGGAGTGGGTACCCTACCACTGGGTACAGGGTCAGGAGATGGCAAGACCCTAACAGGGCTCCTCGGGTCAGATGGGGGAGTCTCCTCGCGGACGAATCTAGTAGAAAAAGGGTGTCAGCGGGTAGGTTGAAAGCGAAAACTATGGTATGAGCGAGCTGGTCGTGTGGGAGGTGATCCATGATAAGTGTAAAAGAGGGGTACGTGCATAATGTACATGATGGGAATCCTAACTCTATGAGGATGAAACCGGATCAGCGGGTTGGGATGGTAGAAGGTAACCTCTACCTCTCCCTCGAACACCGCTCGGTGATCCTCGTAGATCCATATGCCACTAAGAAGTGGCCGGATCTCGATGCAAGCGATGTAACGTGACATCACCTACAAGGGCATAGGGGTAAGCAATTCTATACACATAATCAATAGAGCATAAATTTATGTATGATGTAAATGATATGTATATGCACCAATAAACAACAACCACATTTAACATTAAGCAGATATTGAATGCAAGTAATATGCTCACATTTGTTTCATTTATCAACTTTAAATGAGTGGCATGATGTATGAACCTAGCTCTCAAGCCTATCTCCATCAATCTATGTCACTCTCTAACGTCCATCCTTTACTTCGTCCAGCACTCACCAGTGCGTTGTACTCCTAGGTGTACAACATTCGTACATTCACCAAGAATGTACACGACAAGCTTGGAATCCATGCCACCCGAGCAATGTTATAACGTGCCACCCGAGCAACGTACCGTCATCCAAATGGCCCATCATCCAAATGGTATAACCATATCAGCATCTCACTATGCCGACCACGTCGTCAAACATAACGTGTCATCAAGCGAGCCGTCAATTGGCACTCCCAGAGGCCCTCCTCATGTTACCAAAACATGATAAACGATCTATCATCCAAACTCCATAATGAATGCATTATTTTAACTTAAAGGAAATTGATTAGTATATAACGTGCCACCCGAGCAACGTCCCATCATCCAAACGGTATAACCATATCAATCAATTTCTTTTAAGTCTAGATCCCTTGGATTATTGCCATTTAATTAATAACCAAATGATTCAGAATTAAAAATGGTATTTTTAAATATCTGAGTAAAATAGTCGAGTGCTCCTCAGAATACTCGAGTGTTCTTCAGTTATTTCCAGATTACTCGAGTATTCTTCAGGATACTCGAGTGTTCATGTCTTTCTGGGAATTTGGGTTTCAGCTTCATAAAAATACTCGAGTAGTTCATGAGTACTCGAGTGTTCTTCATCAATTCCAGAACACTCGAGTGACCCCTGCATTACTCGAGTCGTTTACCATAAAATGTCCCCATACACCAGTTGATACTCGAGTTCTGGGCTTGGTACTCGAGTGGTCTAATACCAAATACATTGTTTTATCAAAATTTTACTCGAGTATAAAGCCAAGTACTCGAGTCTTTTCCTGTAGAACAGACTGGAAACTTGGTTTTAACATACCATTTTCAATTTTAATCATTTCTAGTCCAATCCAATGATCAATAGAGCTTACATTATACATAATAAACATGTTCCAACACAAAAACAACAACTTATTACATTGAATCGAATCTGAGCAACAAATATGCATAAAACACATTTTCAACAACTTAACATACCAAATTCAGTTCCAAACACTTTTGGCATGAAAACAACTTGCATATAGCTCACATGCAACATATAGAACTTGCTCGGAACAATTTTAGAGTGCAGGTTGGTCTCCAAACCAATTTCCCTTTTCAAACTAAGCCCTTAGAGCCTCTTGGTGGCTCTCTAATCAAATGCATGCAATTTAAACTCTATCTAGTGAATAGAGAGCTTCCCCCTTACCTCTTAGACGTGAATCAACAGAGACTTTACCCAAAAATTAGATTCCAAGCTGTATCCCCCAAACTCCACACTGAAACAGAGCAGTTTCAGCAGAGCACCAATATTGAATTGGTTGATGCATAAAACAGACATAAAAATTGGGGAAATTAGTTTCTATATACTCTCTACAATTCGTACTAACTAAAGAGACAAGATTAACATGGAGAGGTTGCCCGAGCTTACCAAAATCGAGCTCCAAAGTAAGCTCCAGGAAACCTGAGACAGCAAACGGAATCCACTTCCAAGCTTCGATCTTCCAAACTACTCACTCTCAGCTCACAATATTGGTGTCTATACAAAGATCTAGATGTGAGCTTCGTATTGGTGTATGATTTGTGGTTCGAATCAACACAGAGAGAGAGAATCGATTGGATCAATTCAGAAACCCTAACACTCGGATTCTACACGAAATTGGGCAAATGGATTGGTTTATTCATCAACCATGGCTTAAATAGCCATTCATGGAGCTCATGCAGCTCGACACGAAAGCCTTGGACGTGTTGAAGGACTGATTTCGTGTCAAACGGCGGTGACTCGGTGGTGGTGACTCACCAAACGCACTAACTCGTCAACTCTGACCAAAATACTCGAGTACTCCCAAAAACACTCGAGTATTTTGCCCAGTTTTTGAAAAATATTAATTTTATTTTCTTTCCCTCCAAAACCTTTCCAAAATTACTTCAAGGTCCCCAAACAGGGATTAATGTGAAAAATATTTATTTTCCCATATTAAAACTCTCTGATATTATCATTCATAACAAATTACTTTGAAACCAAGAATAAAAATGATTAATTATAAATAAGCTTTATAATTATCCTTTTATTAATCTGGGGTTAAAAATCTGGGATGTTACAGAAACCAAATTGAAGTAATGATGCGTAGGGGAGCACCTGTCCTGAATTAAACCCAAAGCAACCTTTGAGTCCATTTCCACTATGAGCAGATTGATATTAAGAGATAAAGCCATCCTTAAACCATGATAAACACCCCACAATTCAGATTTGACTGAAGAACAAACACCCAAGTTACAATGAAAAGCTCTCCAAAAAGACCCATCATCTCGCCTAATGATGCCACCACAAGCAGCTAATCTATCAATACCTTTGACCGAACCATCAACATTAAGCTTAGCATATCCATTAGGCGGAAATTGCCAAGCAATCAAGGAAATAACTCTACCCCCTTCTCTAGGAAAGCGCGGGCCCATGACTAAGGACGCTATAACTTCCCGGTAATAAACAAAGGCCCTTCCCAGCAGGATATTAGGGGGATCAAAAACCTGGTTGAAAATCCAGCTATTGCGGTTTTTCCATAAAAACCACACAGCAAATAGGAGAGAAAATACGCCAATCATCACTGAGAATATTACCTGGCATATCTTGAAGGTTGAATTGAATCCATGCATCATGACCCAAACTGAAGAAGCTACTCCATTTATCAGGGTCAATGCATAGGCCCCAGAAATCAGCAGCTTCCTCACAATCTCTGATAGCATGCATCAAAGATTCCGGCCAAATGAGGCATCTAGAGCAATTTTCATCAAGTGACATTCCTTTTCTATGCCTTTCAGAGTTAGTGAGGAAATTCCCGTGAGCTAAAGTCCATAGGAAAATTTTGATCCTTTGAGGACCCAGCCAGTTCCAAATTAGCTTAGCAATATCAATATCCAAGCAAGGAGCAGTGTGAGAACGAGTGAGTAAGTCAAAGGCAGAAGAAATAGTGAATTCGCCATCTTGGGAAGGAAACCACATGGGTTTATCCGGACCAACATCAGGAAGAGGAGCTATAACACCCGCCAACTTTGAAAGAGCTTTTGCTGATAGGAGGTTATTAAGAGCTTCCCAACTCCAAGCACCCTGAGAAGAATAATGAGTTGCAGTAAAATTCTCCTGTTCATGAGGAATATCAACAGTCACATGTTTCCGTAACGCTTCTATAGATGGAACGAATCTATCATTCCAGAAATTGATATTAAAACCATTTCCAATGGACTAGAACCACGAAGGACATTGTGCCATTGGCCAGCAATACCTTTCCAAATATGAGAAGAGAGTGAGAAAGCATGCACAAGAGGGATCGAACTCTCCCCACATTTGTATTTAGCTCTTTGAACCTGCACACATAAAGAATTAGGACGGCTAATGAGATGCCATCCCAATTTCATCATAAAGGTCTGATTCATGATGCGACTGTTGCGAAAACCCAACCCTCCAAGTCTCTTGGGAGTGCAAATTTTGTCCCAGGAAACCTTGTGAAACCTCCTTTGGGATGAAGAAGAACCCCATATAAAATTCCTGCAAAGTTTCTCAATATCGTCACACACACCAGCGGGAATGACACAAGTTTGCATTATATACCCAGGGATGCTAATAAGAGAGGTCTGAGTAAGGGTGATCCTGCCAGCCAGCGATAACGTATTAGCCTTCCACAAAGAAAGCTTTTTCTTAATTTTGTCAACCAGGAACTGATAACTGTTATTGCCACGCCTACCATGAATCATTGGAACTCCAAGATATTTGCCAATATTCTGAGTAATAGGAATTTGAAGGGCAGAACTAATATCAGCAGCAGCAGCCTCAGAGATATTTTTAGAAAAAAACAGAACAGGCTTCTCAAAATTAATTTTCTGCCCGGAGGAGATACAGAAGTTATTCAAAACCGTATGTATGGTGATAGCTTGTTGAATAGTGGCTTCTCCAATCAGAATAAGATCGTCCGCAAAAAATAGATGAGAAACCTTCCGACCACCTCTGCCCACAGAAAAAGGAACCCACGAACCACTCAAAATTGCATCATTGATACAGTGACTAAGCCTCTCAATACATAGAACAAAGAGATACGGCGAGAGCGGGTCACCTTGACGAAGACCTCTAGAGGGACGAAAACAATCTAAGGGATCCCCATTCCAATTGATGCTCATAGAAGACGATGAGATACAGTCAACAATAAGCTTAACCAGATTCTGATTTAAACCAACCAGCTCCAAAGTTTCTTTCACAAAAGCCCACTTAAGCCGGTCATAAGCTTTGGCCAAATCAATCTTCACCATCATGAATGCTTTTTTGCAAGACATAGAGTGCATAGAGTGGATAATCTCTTGACAAATAATAATATTATCATTACTGTTCCTGCCTGGGATAAAGCTGCACTGATTTGGGGAAATAATAGAAGGCAGCATACTACGAATTTTATTAGCAATAATTTTTGTAACAACTTTATAGATCACATTACACAAGGATATAGGTCTAAACTGGGCTGGAGTCTCCGGATTCTCCACTTTAGGAATTAAAGTAATAGTTGTCGGATTAATTTCAGCAATAGAAGCAGAGTCAGCAAAAATACCTTTAATGAAATTGCAAATGGAGGATCCTATCAAATTCCACTGAGATTTGTAGAACAAAGCGTGAAAGCCATCAGGACTAGGTGCTTTATAACTCCCCATGGAAGATAGAGCCCTTTTAATATCATCATTCAAAATCGGGCAATGTACAGCTTCAAGAATTTCACTACAGCATCTTGGGAAAGAGGTAATGGAATTCAACGGAACAAGCGCAGGCGAAGGGTCAAAATAGATCTCCTGAAAGAAGTCATTGATCACATTTTTAATTTGCAACTCATCATAGAGCCAAGCCCCATCACTTCCTTTCAGCGCCTCAATCCTATTTCTGGTGCGCCTTAAGATCGTGGATCTGTGGGAAAATTTAGTGTTTTTATCCCCCAAACTCAGCCACTTGATCCTCGACTGTTGGTACCAATAAGCTTCTTCACTCTGCAGGATAATCTCATATTCCTCCCATAACTCTCTTCTCAGCTTTATCAGATGCTGGTTATGACTATTCAGTAGGTTTCTATGAATACCTTCTAACCTGCGAATGATGCTTTTCTTCCTGACAAAAATATTTCCATACACATCACGATTCCACTCCCTAAGATGATTAGAGAACTGGTGAATATTAGAGGACCAGCCCCTCGAAGGGTTCCAGAAATGCTTCACCTGATTAGAAAAATCCTGATGAGCCAACCACGGGGCAAGAAATTTAAAGGGACCCTTTCTTCGAGCGGAATTAACGGAACCATCTAACTTCAACCAAAGACCATGGTGATCAGAAGAAAGGAGGGGAACATTGATCAAAGAAAAATTCGGATACACCACCCTCCAAGATTCATTAGAAACACAACGGTCCAGCCTTTCAAACAAGTCTCATTTCTGCCAAGTAAACTGAGAGCCCTTATAACCAATATCTTCAAGATTGCTCTCCAATAGACAATTCTCAAACTTCCTCATAGAGCTACGATTAAGAGGACCACCACCTATTTTTTCATTAGAGAATAAGATAGTGTTGAAATCACCCCCTGCACACCAAGGCTCAGTAACATTATTGCCAAAATCAATCAATTCTCTCCAGAGTTCTTCTCTAATTGCCTCCTGCGGACTAGCATAGACAACAGTAAGGATCCAACTAGGAAGATTAGGCGCCACAATTCGGAGATGGATACACTGGGCCGTAGTGGATATAATAGAGACAGAGAAATTACAGGTCTTCCAAAGGACCCATATGCCACCAGAAAAACCACGAGCTTCAACCCTTACACAACCATCAAGGCCAATTTTTTTACAAACAGAATCCGCTCTAGAGCGAGAGATACGAGGCTCTAAAATTCCAATCAGCGAAACATCATACAATCTTATAAAATCCTTAACCATCATGGGAAAAGTTTTAGCACCAGCACCTCTACAATTCCAGATTAAGCAATTCATGGAGAAACACTAACCAGAAGGGTGGGAAGAAACCACCACTAAACCTCAAGGGATGAGGACTCCCTCGGTCTAGGCTCAGCAAAGCCCGCAACACCATCCGCAGCACCACTATCGCCCCACTGCGGTCCCTTAATTTCCTGCACTTCAATTCCTCGAGCATCAATTTCCATAGACTACTCCTGCACCTCGACGGCCTTGGTAAAATTCCCATCAGGAGGAACCAACACAGGGCCGTTGAATATGGGGGAAGGGACGCAACCGAGAAGAGGAATTTGAGAAGAAAGACTAGCATAATGAACATGAGTAGCGACTTTGTCAAGGAGATTAGGATTCAACTTTTCCAATTCCTTCATGCGTAGCAGCACGCGATTTTCCCTTTCTCTTAACAGAGACCGATCTTGAACAGCGGAGGTTGAAGAAGCTACAGCAACATTTTCTTTGTCTATTGAAGGACCAGGCAAGTTGTTGTTGGGCTTTTTCAAAAGTACTACTTTAGATTTGGGCTGGACCGAATTAACATGCCTAGGCTGAGGGTTCTTACCTCCTTTTTGGTTTCTTACTTTACTCAAACTTGGAATTCCATTTTTTCCCTTTGACTTACTCTCTGAATTCATATTCAAGTCATCACTGCATGGCTCCTTCATGGCGCAATCAACACTTTCCGCACCAACTTCCTCAGTGCATATCACCTCCGCATCTTCTAGAGCATTAAAACGAGATCCTGTCACAATATTAGGAGATACATTTTCCGTATCTGATCCATTATGCGTTACTTGTTTAGCAAAACCTCTCCCCTTAATTCTAGGAGTTCTCCTCACCAACATCCAAGGACCAAACGGTGAGGAATCTTCTATTTTCGGAAGGGCATGATTTAACGTGCTATTATCAGCAGGATAGTCGGAAACCTTCGGAATCATAGGAGAGTCATTATCAGCAATTAATGACTTGCCTTCTATAGCCTTAGCTCCTTCCACGGTTGACTGCTTGCTACCGGCGACCACCTCTATCCCGGCCACTATAGGATTTAGTCTTTCTTCCTCCACTGCAGCAACCTCAATACCCACTTCAGTGCAAGTATCTGCCTTGTGACCATAGCGCCCGTAATTGAAACAAATCAAGTGGAGGCCCTCATATTCCAGATTAAAATCTAGACCCAAAGCTCTCACTTTAGGAACAATCGGTTGCATCAGGTCAATATCTACACATAATCTCGCAAACCTTCCACTGGATTGAATAGACGTAGTATGATCTATTTTCAGAAGCTTACCAATCTTGGCTCCCACCTTTCTCAAAAAACTAGGATTGTAAAACTCCATATCAAGATTGGGTATACGCACCCATACGGCGATTTTCCTTACTCTGTTTTCACCTTGAAGAAATAGAGGCCTCCATCTCTGAACAACCAAGTAATGGTCTGCTACTTTCCAGTAGGGGTGTTCATGGATCGGTTCGGTTCGGTTTTTGTGAAAAAAACCATCCGATCCAAAGATAAAAATTAGCATCGGTTCGGTTCGGTTCGGTTGATTTAGCTTAAGACATCCAATCCAATCCAATCCAAAAAAATTCATTCGGTTTCGGTTCGACTCGGTTCGGTTCATTCCTTTTCTTTTCAATATAAAAATATCTGGTATAAAAATTGCAGAAGACCATAAGCTATGCCTACAACAAGTACACAAATTTCATTCCTTTTCTTTTCAATATCAAAAATATCTAGTATACAAATTTGCAGAAGACCATAAGCTACAACAAGTATACAAATTGCAGAAGACCATAAGCTAAATACGGCCCAGTCATAGAGCACCTAATAACCTGCAGTTCGTCGAAGCCATACATGAAAGTGAGAATCAGAGCAGATCGAGGAAGGAGGTGGCTGGCTGGCTGCGGCGGTGGCCGTGTGGAGGAGGGAGATCAACGAAGCCACGAAGGAGGCGAAGCTGTGGACGTCTGGACAAAGGAAGAGAAGACGAAGGAGAAGGCGGAGGACGAAGGAAGAGCGAGAGAGAACCCAACCTCTGCGACGCGAGGTCGCGAGCTACAGCGGCGAGCGCGACAGCGGAGGGAGAGAGAACCGGAGGCAGCGTGGCCTTAAGGGAGCGGCGGCCTTGATGGACGATGGTGAGAGAGGGAGGAGCGGCAGCCTTGAAGAGGAATGATAGTAGTGAGAAACTGAGGAAGATGCTATGCGTTGCACTACTATTAGGGTTGGAATTAGGCTTGGGCCTGCCATACAGCTTCAGACACGCTAAGAGCCTAAGACACATCAAGGTCCGGTCCGGTTCGGTTCAGTCCGGTTCGGTTCGGTCCGGTTATGAAACTAAGAACCGAAAATCAAACCGAACCAGTCGGTTTTACTATCATCTCATCCAAATTGGTCCATTTTTTCGGTTTTTTTTTATTTCGGTTTTTTGGATCGGTTTTTCGGTTATCCAATGGATCGGTTCGGTTCTGAACACCCCTACTTTCCAGGGTCCTTCGAATAGTGCATGTCTGTAATCAGCCTCAGCCGTAAAAAGCACCAGAAAATAATCCCTTGGCAATTCCACAATCCTTATTGCTCCTTCCTTCAGCCAATTCCTTTGGAGTTTATTTTCAAGGATTCGCAAATTAACACGCTTGCCCAAAACCTGAACGATCAACGCATTCCTCCATGGTTTGCACCACTCGTCATATTCTTCCTTCGAAACCACAATTTCAGGGCAGGGATTAAAGTCTTTGACAACATTATGATCAACTTCATCCTTATACCATTTGTTCTCCGGAAGATCTTCCTCATCACTTTGATGAACTTCCCATTCCGCCTCGCCTCCAACTTGTTGCATTAGGGAGTCCATGTACGTACGATGAGTACGAACATTTTGAGAAACACCATGGTCTTCCCCACCCAAGGCATTCTTGCTCATGGCAGGTGGAGGTAACGCATTACCGTCAGGCTTAAATTTTTTAACACTTCTCACCCTCAGATCCTTTTCCTGTTCAGAAAGCTCTTCTCGCTCTCTCTCACTCATAGTTTTCCTTGGAAAGCTTATAACATTATCCTGAATTCAACAAAATATCTGTTTTAATCTATGTTATAATTTGCTAATACGTACAAATGACTAAATTAAATTAATTTACTTTTTATATTTGACTAAATTGTAAAAATTATAAATCACTACTTCAAGGAAAGACATGACACACATGTCTTAGGTGTCAACTTCTTATTAGTTTACTAAAAGGTTGCATAGCAACCATCCAATTTTAGGTTGCATGTTAGAAATTTCCTTAAATAAATTAGTGCAACAACAACACAACAAAGTTCAAGCATCAATGACCACCCGTGCTAAAAATGCTTCGAACTTTTCTGCTTTAATTAGTTTATTTTATTTAAAGAATAGAAATTCCTAAGATGCATGGGGAATTAAAAGTTTTTATTAGGTGATAAGTGGGTGTATCCCACATGGTCATGTACCATGTCTTAAGGCTTGGGAGTTGGAAGTACCAGGTTCGATCGTGGGCGCCACCATTTGGTGGATTTAAATCCCCTTCCCCTATCCCCGTAAAAAAAATTCAAATAATACATTGCCTATAAAAAAAATTTTATTAGGTGTTTAGGATAAGATCAATCACATATCGATTAAAAGGTAATCATATTTGTAACGTGTTAACATTTATTTTGATTTAAAAGTGCAATTGGACAATTTTTTGAAGAGGTGATCAATTACACTAATGGGAAAATGCAATTACATATACACCTGAATTTTGGTAATTAATTTCAAAATCAGTAATGGATATTTTTTAATTACCAGCTTATAATAATCGATTACCAAAAATAATTTTGCAATTGAAAATATTCTTTGAAGATTTCATCTCTTTTGAGGAGTGAGGTATCTTCTTTTAGAAATAGTGCCTTAGGAAATCCTAGTCTATCAGTGAGGGATCAATTACAGAAACTTCGTTCTAAGTGGTGGAACTAGGTGGAAAAAATGATTATAAAGAACAATTCATTTTTTCTAGTGAAGCAAATCTCCTAAACCAGAAGGGGAGGACTGTACGTAGCACACAAGTGGTTTAGTGATGGAATCCTAATATTTCATCATTGTGAAAACAAGAACTTAAAAGGCATTGGAGCTAAAGATGGTGGGAAAACATGCAAATTGAGGAACTCCTGTGAATTTAAAGGACTGCCCTACAAAGTGTGAATTTAAAGGACTGCCCTACAAAGTATCTTATTGGATGACAGTTACGCTAAGGAAGGATACTAGTACTTAATAAATAAATGCCATAAAGTAGGTGACCGTGACGAGCACAAAATTGTGAAGAGATAATGACAATGATGAATAATCCATTAAGTTGAGGAAGTGGTGAATAATTGCACTAAAGAGGGACTTATAAAATGGCACTTATGACATTCCGTGCAAAGCCACTTTCTTTCAAGGTTTATAACCTCCTCATAAAAACATTAATCATCATCATCAAGGATACAACTTGGGAGTACAATCATGAGAGTATGGATGCAACTACCATTGGGCTTAAGTGGAAGAGTTTCCAAGAAATGAAAGCTATTACAACTACCATAATGAATTCATCACCAAAGTCTTAAAGACTTGTTGGGGGAAACTTTTATTCGAATAATTTTGTGCTTCTCACAAATTTATTGGTGGAATTTTATTACTTTTAATTAATTGTACCCATAATGCATTTTTTAAGTGGAAAATGATGTAATAATGGGTTGGGGTTACAGTTTCATGATTTATGGTGCCATTAAAGAGACAAAACTCATAGACACCAACTCCTATATATTGTACTTGAATTTACCATCGAATGACAAGTTAGATGTTATAACAATTTCATGTTGTAGGAGAGTGATTCTCCTTAGGTTCTTAGGTGAACCACCCCGAATCTTATCAAGAGTGCTAGTGCTCTTGTGGTGATTCAAGAGGCATATCACCACTTGGTGCGTGGCCCCTTCCACCTATCCACATTCTTCCTTATTTATCTTTTCTTTTCTTTTTGGTTTGCAGCACACTTTGGTGTTCTTGTTTTTGTTTAAACGTGGGAGTTTTTATCAAGGCCAAAATCGTGGTCTCTTGAGTCTTAAGAGTATTAATATAATTTAGTTTTTGTTTACTTGAGTCACTTAGAGGTTGTCCCCTTTTTCCCATTATGTGTGTGTCATTGTTATAAGACCTTATTGAACTCAGCTTCCATATCCAAAGGATATAATGGAGGACCTTTGATGAACAAGAAATGGGACGATCAATTCAAGTCTTCCTCTTGCCATGAAGGATCACATCAGTTGATATCAGAGCTCAACCCTAAGCTGAGACTCTGTTCCTCAAAGGTACACAAATTTCCTTCATGTTATTATCAATTTCAATTGCCAAATTAAAATTCTCTTTGTGTTATTTCAATTGTTGTTTGGTATTGCAAAAGTTGGGCAAAAAGAAAAAGAGCAAACGTGCAATAAATATAAAAAAAAAGGAACAAGGAAAAAATTATCATATGGCCAAATAGTAACAAGCCTTTATGTGAATCATAGTTTGACTTTGTAAACAACTTGGTTGTTGAAGTGTTAAGGGATTAGACACCTTCCTATTTGTTATTATGGGAAAATTAACATTAGCAACTGCTTGAATTTATAGTGAAATTATGGTTACCATACAAGTGAAGTGTTCATAAATTTTATTTCGGAATTCAATGTTATAACTAGTTGGTTCTCTAAACTATTTGTAAACACTGTTACTATTGCAAAAATTAGGTTAGAAATCAAAAGTTAAAAAAATGAAAGGTCGAATACCAAACATCAAAGCACCTTGGCTTTGAAATTTGATCATAAAGCTTTGATCAAGAGAAGGAATTTTCTATTGAGTTATTGTTGTAATGCACACATAGAGTCTTTTAATTTTTGTGTAAAATAATTTTGAGTTGTTATAACTATAGTTTTTTTTTGCCTTGGCCAAACCTACTTCATTTTGTTTGTTCAAGATAGTTTGAGTCTCTTAAACTCCTTTTTAGTGTCATTGAGTCATCGTTCTAGTTGCTATTATCTGTTAGCATTCATGGTATTGCATTCAAATTGTGGTTATCTTAAGAACTTCAAGAGAGAATTTGAGTGGAAAAAGGCAAGAGAGAATCATCAAAGAAAAAGCCTTAAAATAATGGTTCATGATCAAATTGATAAGACTTGACTAGGGTTGACTTTTCTCTCTTCTCTCTCTTTCTTCACGGTACCTTGTGCCGTCAGCCCAGCCACCCATGGTGAGGAAGAGGGGAAGGCCGCCGAAAACACCCTCGTCCTCTGCGAAGAAAACTCCTGGTAAGCAAGCGAATGATGATGGTGATCACATAAGGTTGGATTTTCCTCATCTTGATGATGAGGATTTAGAGGTTATTGATAACTTGACGCCCAAGAAAGCTAAAACCCTTCTTAAAAGCCTTGATCTGCTTCACGAAAGGGTTAAGGGCAAGACTATGACGGAGACTGTTAACAATGAGAACAATGTTGTTGTCAAGGATTCTGATATGAATAAGGATAAGCAGGGAGAAACGATTGAAAAACAGCCTCCTGCTGTTGTCAAACAACCTTCGGTGTGGGATAATTTTGATATTTCAAAACTGAGGAATGCTGGTGATAAGCTTAACTTTGTGAAACCTGAACTCAGAGACGGCATGGCTTTAGGCAAAATTGAGGTTGAAGATGTAGAAAGTGAAATGATTTACTAGAAGAATGCATTGGTTTGTTATGTATTGGGAACGAAACCACCATATTCAGTCATGAGTGGTTATATTAAGAAGATATGGGGCCAACATGGTATAGCTAAGATTCTTATGAATCATGATGGTACCATGATTGTGAGATTTTCTACTGAAGAAGCAAGAAATGTTGTCCTTGAAATTGGGATCTATCATTTTGATAGGAAGCCTTTGATTCTGGCACCTTGGAATGGAGGATCGGTTACAAAGTCTCACTTAGATCGTTTTCTTGTTTGGATTCAGTTGCCTAATCTAAACTTGAAATTTTGGAGGCAATCTGCCTTAAGTAAAATAGCAAGTTTGATAGGGACACCAATTATGGTGGACCAGGTGACCAAGGAACGAAACCGATTCAATTTTGCACTTGTGCTGATTGAGGTTGATCCAACAGTATTGCCCGATGAGATTTTTTTTTAGGATGGTAAGGGGAACATTGTAACTCAAAGGGTTGTTTATGAGTGGAAACCGGTGTTGTGTGCTAATTGTTCTAATTATGTCCATGACTCTAAAACTTGTAGGAAACAAGTCAAAAAAGAGTGGGTAGAAAAGAAAAGGCCTACAAGGAAGGACATTAAAAAATTGATGAAGCTTTAAGGGCTGATGATGTGGTTGCAGTGAAGGATGCAGTAGCTAAGTCAAATAATGATGGTATCAATGTTGATGCTACTCAAACTGTTGATACTATTGTTGGAGAAAAGGTTTCTAATGCTATAGGAGAAACTAGCCCTGATGGAGATATTACTTCAAAACCTAATGTTGTACTAGATTCTACTGTTGCAAATATTCAGCAGGAAGGGTGTAATGAGGAGCAGCCTTGGACACCTATTAGAACCAGAAGTAAGGCACAGATTAGGCATGAGCAGAATCAGGTGAAAGGTATGGTGCAGAAGGGTCAGGCCTCTTTGGCCAATGGATAGTCTCCTTACTTGGAATATTAGAAGGTTTAATAACCCTCAAAAGCAAAGAGAGTTAAAAACTCTTTGCAGAGAAAATAATGTAGGAGTAGTTGCAACTTTAGAGAATAAACTAAGAGCCAATACTCATCAAGCCATAATTGCAAAGTTTGCACCAGGATGGGGTTATGCTTCCAACATTGAGGATCATCCTGTGGGGAGAATTTGTGTGTTGTGGAAGCCTGATATGTTTTCTGTGAAAATCCTGAAGACTTCAAGCCAAATGATTCACTGTTTGTTCACTTTGATTAATAGTCAGGTTGTTTTCTATGCAACATTTGTATATGCTATTAATGATTTGTTGACTAGAAGAGAATTATGGTCTGACCTGATGAATATTAAAATGTCTGTTCATGGACCATGGCTGGTATCAGGAGACTTTAACTGTTGCCTTGATGTTAATGAGAAACTTGGAGGAAGTCAATTAGATTGGGATACTGTTGAAGAATTAAGGGACTGTGTTAACTTCTGTTGTCTCCAAGACATGAAATTATATGGTAATTTTTATACTTGGGATTATAGGTAGGTTGAAACTGGTAGAATTTTCTGTAAGCTAGACAGAAATATGGTGAATACTGATTGGATTCAAACATGGCCATTTTTGGAAACTTATTTTATGAACAATGGCATTTCTGACCACTGTCCTGCTCTTATTAAAGGAACTTATCAGACATGTCAGAAATCTGGTTGCTTCAAGTTTCTAAATATGTGCACTCAGGCTTCTTATTTCTTGGACATAGTGAAGGATGTTTGGCAAGTAGACATTTTAGGCTATGCTATGTACAGAGTAGGAGCTAAATTGAAGATGCTGAAAGAACCTTTGAAACAATTGAACAGAACGGATTTCTCTGATATAGGAATAAAGGAGAAACAGATGAGACAGGCCCTTGATGAGGTGCAAACCAGATTGAGAAGCAACCCTCAGGATGTGTTTATTCAAAAGGAGGAAAAAGATCTTTATGCTGATTATCTGAAAACTCTTAATGTTGCTGTTTCTTTTTTGAGGCAGAAGTCTAAAGAAAGTTGGCTTAGAGATGGGGATCAAAATACTAGCTTCTTTCACAGCTCTATCAAGCACAGACAATATAGAAATAGAATTTTGAGGATCAGAGATGAAGATGGTTCAATGGTTGAGGAGCAGAAGGGTATCATGGAGACTTTTGTGCATTATTATAAACAGTTGTTTCAGAGGAAGCATACAATATGGAGTATGACTGAGGTGATCAGGAATCATGGTAAGGTTTTAAATGCCAATGATCAACTTGGTCTTCTTAAGCCTTTCAGCAGGGATGAGATCAAGCAGTGCCTATGGTCTATTGATAAGGATAAATCACCAGGACCTGATGGTTTTGGTGCTAGATTCTTTCAGGCTGCCTGGGAAGTGGTTGGTGATTATTGTTGTGAAGCCATTGAGGAATTCTTTCGATCAGGTAAACTTTTGAAATCCTAGAATGCTACCTCTCTAGTTCTGATCCCTAAGAATGAGAATCCGTTACACACTAGAGACTATAGGCCAATAGCATGCTGTAATACATTATACAAATGTATTTCCAAACTATTATCCTTGAGATTGAAGAAAGTCCTCCCTTCAATTATTAGCAGTAACCAGACAGCATTTGTAGAGGGAAGGAGCATTGTTCACAATATCTTGATCTCTCAGGATTTGTTGAGGCTTTATAGCAAGAAAAATGCCTCTGCAAGGTGCTTAATGAAAATTGATTTAATGAAGGCTTGTGATACTCTTAACTGGAGTTTTATTGAGAATATGTTGACTGCTATGAACTTCCCTGAAAAATTTATTCGTTGGATAATGGTGTGCATTTCAACAGTGTCCTTTAACATAGTGGTGAATGGCCAGAAATCCTCTACTTTCAGGAATGACAGTGGCATAAGGCAAGGAGATCCAATATCTCCCCTGATCTTTGTGATTGCAATGGAGGTCCTAACCAGAAGACTACAGGCTTCAACTTATAATACTGAGTTTAGGTTCCATTCTCTGTGTAAAGAATTGAGATTAGTCAGCTTGGCATTTGCTGATGATCTAATGCTCTTTTGTAAGGGTCATCCAAAGAGTGTGAGAGTCCTAATGGATGCTTTACAGGAGTTTTCTATGAATTCAGGCATGTATGCTAGTAAGGACAAGTCTCAGGTTTTTATGGCTGGTATCAAGGATTGTAATAAGGAGCAGATTCTCATATGCACTGGCTTCAATGTTGGCAGCTTTCCTTTTAGATACGTAGGCATTCCTTTGTCAGCTAGAAAGTGGTCTATTGCTACTTGCCACTCTTTGGTTGATAAAGTGACAAAAAGACTAAAGACCTGGCAGACCAAAAATCTTTCATATCAAGGTAAATGTGTTTTGATCAATTCTGTCCTATTGACTCTTCATACTTACCGGGCCTCAATTTTCACTATACCTAAGGGTGTGCTTAGGGAAGTTGATAGAATTTGTAGACAGTTTCTTTGGGACTCTAAAAATGCAGCACCTGTTAGTTGGGTTCAGATTTGTAAAGAGAAGAGATTCGGGGGGCTTAATTTCAAGAAGGCTAAACTGCTCATTTGGTCCCTTACCTTATTTTTTTTATTTTAATTTGGTCCCTTACCTTTATTTGGTGTCAATTTGGTCCCTTTTCTTTCAAATCATTAACACCATTAGTCCTAACCGTCAGTTGCTATTAACTCTGCCAATTTTAATCCTATATGGCCATTAATTATACACGCGACTGTGAATATGTGTCCTTCTCTGTGTCCACATAATTTGTGGCCCAAAACGTTGTCGTTTTGGAGCCTACCTTTCACCTTCTTCTCAAGGGAAGGAGGGAGAGTGTTTTAGAAATTCATTCACAGCCTTTTGGAGTGAAACGTTTGCTCAATTAGGGCACAAACTGAAGAAACAAAAACGTGAGTTGGAGCTTAGTTATTCACTAGTACCGAGTAGAAGGAAGACGATTTCAAATCAACAAAGAAAACTAACGGTGTTAACGATTTGAAATGTAAGGGACCAAATTGACACCAAATCAAGGTAAGGGACCAAATTGAAATAAAAAAATATGGTAAGGGACCAAATGAGTAGTTTAGCCTTTCAAGAGTACATTCCTATGGAATCAAGCAGCTTTGGGTAAACAGCTTTGGCATATTGCCAATAAAGCTGATGTCCTTGGTCATTAGTCCTCAAACTCCCTTTTTATCCCCCAAACAAATGAGAAGTTGCCCTTTATTATTAAAACAAACCCAAAAACCAAAACCCCAAACCTCATCCCTTTACCATCTCACAAACCTCTCTTTCTTCTTCTACCATCAAACCTCCTTCACTAAAAAAAACTCCAAAAAGACAAGTTTGTTTTTTCTCCTTCACGTTCAAAAGGAGTACCAATGAACGTTCCATACTTGTATGTTGAAGGTAAAATTCATGTCTTTTATTTTTTTTCTTTTTACGCTACTGTGGGAGTTGAATGGTGAGGAAGAAGGGAATGTGAAGAAGGAAGAAGAAGAACGTGAGAAAGGGGGTTTTGGTATGTGGGGTGTGGGGTTTAAAGAAGGGTAGTTTTGGTATTATTGATAAAAGTGAGGTTTGGAGGATAAAAATTGGGTTTGAGGACTAATGATCGATGTCCTTTGGGTTAAATGGATAAATTCTATTTATCTGAAAGATACAAGTATTTGGCTTATTCATCCTCATCTGGATCATGGATGCCATTTCAGGCAAATTCTCAAAGTAAGGGATCAACTTATGTCTAGTTTCAGGAATGGGAGATGGACGCATAACTCAGATGGTGTTTATAGCATAAAATCTGGATACACGTGCTTGCTTGGACCTCAAGTCAAATTTAATTTGTACAGACAGGTCTGGAATTCAGCTTCAGTTCAGAAGCATTGCTTCATTTTTGGATGGCTATTCAGGACAGACTTAAAACAAAGGATAGGATCAGCAGGTTTTGCCAGTTGAACTCTACTCTTTGTTCTCTGTGTAGCTCTCAATTGGAATCTAGAGATCATTTATTCTTTGAATGCCACTGGAGCAAACGGTTACTGGAATTGCTGGATAATTGGATGTGTGTTAATCCTTTACATTACAGATTCAGGAATTGGTCAAATTGGCTTCGATTTAGAGCAAAACAGAAACTGG
Source organism: Crotalaria pallida (assembly GCA_037953625.1). NCBI lineage: Eukaryota > Viridiplantae > Streptophyta > Magnoliopsida > Fabales > Fabaceae > Crotalaria > Crotalaria pallida. Next base: position 74,785,584 of record CM075655.1, on the reverse strand, counting down.
TTTTTCGACTGCATTCGGCTTTTATGGCAGCAGCTATTTATCATACTTGGTGTGAAAGAAACAGAAAGACATTCCAGCATTTACATCAACCTCCTGAGCAGGTTTTCAAGATTGCTACAAGGGAATTGGCTCTCCGATTTTAGAGGAATCACTTATTTGGGTCTGATATATATACCTTTTGGACTTCATTTTATCCTCTTTTACTTTGATTTGGCTTGTTTTCATAGCAAACTTAGGATCTTTTTATTAGTTTTTAGGAATTTTAGTAGTTGTAGTTCCCCATGAACTTTTTGATCATTTGTTCAGTGTTTCAGGTGATTTTGGAGCTCAACTGCAAAAATAAATTATGGAATTGGAAAGAGCATTTAAAGACCTTGAAGTAGGAAAAATAATGGAGAAAATCGGAGCCGAAACAGGTCCACGCACCTGGGGCGCGTGGACGAGTGCGCCTGGGGCGCGCCAACTGAGAAACACAACAGCAGCTGAGGCGCGCGCCTGGGGCGCGACAACGCGTGCGCCTGGGGCGCGCGTGCACCAGAAAAAGCCCAATTGGGCCAAAACTTCAGAAATTGATTGGGATTCTACTTAGAGATAGATTGTAATTATAAATTAGTGATTTAGAATTAGGTTAGGCAGCCAACTAGAGGAGAAAAACATAATTTAGATTTGAAGAGGGAGATTGCATTGATTTGGAGCATTTGAAGATTGAAGGATTTGGGGTAATTTGTCTATGAATTTCCCTATTATGTCTTTTCTTCTTCTTATTTCTATGTGTAACTAAAACCCTCGTGTTAGGAACAAGGTGAATTTGTATGGCGTATCTTATTTCAATTTATGATTTAGGATTTTGCTGTTTTCAATTCATGCATTAATTGTGTTTTTATTATATACATAAACCCGCGCAATTTATGTTTTGGATTTCTTAATTCGCAACGAGAGTTGGGATTTTGAATAGGCCATGCAATTAATGGTATAATTAGTTTAGTTATAGAGATATGATTAAATGATTATATGACTCTATAATTCCCTTGTGCTGAAATTGATATTTTCTTATATTGTAATTTGTTGAGAGATCAAGGATTAAGTATTTAGAAAATAAGGGTAATATTAGAGAGAAATAATTATGGCTATTTGAGAGGAATGGTCCATGAATTGAAGGATAATTAAAGGAAAATCTGAATTATAATTGAATAAGTGAAACCTACAATGCAACCAACGTTCCTAACCACTTTTCTCCCATTGTTCTCTAGTTTTAATTTAATTTCAGCAACTTAGTAGTTTAGTTAATTAGTGATTTTAAATCTGAATTATTAATTTAAACATTTTTTAGTTTATAGGATTTATTTTTAATTACATTAAGGTGAAGATATACTAAAAACACAACTCCCTGTGGGACGATATTCGGTCTTCCAGACTCTATTACTCGTTGACCCAGTCCACTTGCTGGAAAATCAACAAGTTTTTGGCGCCGTTGCCAGGGAGTAGTATTCTTTAGTTTATTTTCGGTACTTAGTGTAGTTATTAGTAAATTCTATTTTTCTTTTTATTTTTCTGTATATATTATTTATTTATTTATTTTATTTAACAGGTGCTGCTTAACCGTTTTTATGCGTTTGCGCTCTGTAGGTAATCAAGGCCTTGTGCAACTTGATCCCGAATCGGAGCTTAGTGTGAAACGGTTGAAAAAGCAAGCAAAGCAAGCAAAAAAGATGGCTGAATCACATGGTTCTGGTGGAACACCCCAACCCACAAGGAAGACTTTGGCTGATTATACCACAGTGGATCCAGATGTCTGCACATCCAGTGTAGTCCGGCCAGCTATTACAGCAGCTGCATTTGAGATTGATCCTCAATATATTCATCTCATCAAACAGGATCAATTCTCAGGTGCACCTACTCAAGATCCTACTGAGCACATAGCCAATTTCCTCCAGATGTTGGACTTTTTCAAGATAGAAGGTGCATCAAATGAGGCAATTCGCATGCGTATGTTTCCTCTTTCTTTGAGGGACAAGGCTTTTACATGGATGAAGAATCAGCCTCCTGGAAGCCTTTCCAGTTGGGATGTTTTGGTCAAGAAATTCATGGCCCAGTTCCTTCCAGCTGGAAAGCAAGCCAAGCTCCGCCAAGATGTTAACTCTTTTGTTCAAGCAGAGGGGGAGCTGTTACATGATGCATGGGAGAGATACAACCAGCTGTTGAAGAAGTGCCTGACACATGCTATACCAGATTGGATGCAAATACCTTTATTCTATGAGGGTTGAGGAGCACAAATAAATTCATGATTGATGCAGCAGCTGGAGGGTCCTTGATTAAGAAGAATGTGGAAGAGGAAAAAGAAATAATTGAGACAATGGCCTACAACAGCAGTCAAGCCCTTGCTGACAAGACTATCTTGAAGAATCCAGAACTGAGCACTACCCAGATGCAGACTCTCATTCAGCAGAATAAGGAGATGCATGATCAGATCACATCATTAATGAAGAGGATGGGTCAGACTCAGTTGGGAGCAGTGAGTAGCACACTTGTGTGCGACTTTTGCAATGGGAACCATAGGAATGAAGAATGTGCCAATGAAATGGGGAAAGCAGCGACTATTGAGGAACAAGCAAAATATGTGGGTGGTGGAGGAAATAGAAACAACATGTACTCCAACACCTACAATCCAGCATATCGCAACCACCCAAATTTCTCATGGCACAGCCCAGCACTGAATCAGCCACAACAACAGCAGAAACCTTCTTGGGAGATAGCACTTGACAAGCTGACCAACTCCACCCAATCTTTCATTGAGGAAACTAGAGCCCAGTTTGCTAATCAGGGTGCTAGCATTCGTAATTTGGAGGTGCAAGTGGGTCAGATTGCCAAGCAAATTTCTGAGAGATCAGTGGGAACTTTTCCTAGTGACACCATAGCTAATCCCAAGGAGAGGTGCATGAAGGTGACACTCCGAAGTGGCACAACATATGATGAACCAACTGCCAAGGGGAGTGCCACCAATGAAAATTCAAGCAAAGAGAAGGAGCCTAAGGGTAATGCAACATCAAAGAAGAAGGAAGGTGCAATTGGAGCATCGAGTACGCAGGGTCCACCTGCGGATCACAATCCGGTTCAACCCAAGCTAGCTCCTTTGCCTTTGAGGGTGCCTTTTCCTCAAAGGTTGAAGAAGGATGAAGACAAGAGGCACTTTCAAAAGTTTCTGGACATGATTAGAAAGATCCAAATTAATATTCCATTTGCAGAGGCTCTTGAACAAATGCCTTTGTATGCGAGATTTATGAAGGATCTTCTGACCAAGAAGAAGGGGATGCTCACTGGAGAGAGATTTCCAATTGCTGAGAAGTGTAGCAGAATCATAAAGTCCAATCTGCCACCGAAGTTGAAGGATCCAGGAAGCTTCAATCTACCTATAAGCATCGGCAAGGATTATACAGGTAAGGCCCTCTGTGACCTTGGTTCCAGTGTTAATATAATGCCTTTGTCACTTTTCAATAAGTTAGGAATAGGAGAGATTAAGCTGACCCCGATTTTATTACAACTAGCTGATAACACCGCCCTCCGTCCTTATGGAGTGGTGGAAGATATCTTGGTGAAAGTTAAGGATTTTATATTACCCCTTGATTTCATGGTGCTTGACGTAGAAGAGGATGAGAACATTCCTCTAATTTTTGGAAGGCCTTTCTTGGCCACAGTAGGGGTAATCGTAGATGTTCCTAGAGGAGAAGTTATTCTCTGTGTTAATGGTGAGCAAGCAGTGATAAATATTTTTGAAAAACCACCATGCACGGCGGATGACATCCCCCAAATAAATTGTGTTTCAAACTCTAATGAACAAGGCAATGATTTAGAGTTTGTACACCCTTCTGAAAACAACTGCCCTTAAGCCCCTTCTAGGGGCGATGAGTCAGGCTCGTGACATTAAACAAGCGCTTTTTGGGAGGCAACCCAATTTTAAGTAATTCTCCCTTAGGATAGGCACTTTAGGATAGGTGATTTTTGTTTGTAGTTTAGGATAGTTTAGGTAGTTTGTTATTTTTTTTTCTGCATTTTCTGTTTTCAAAAAAAAAAATCACTGTGTACAGACCAAGCGCGCCTGAGGCGCATGGCCTGGCGCGCCTGGGGCGCGCGCGTCTGCAGGTTTATGCCCAACACACCTGGGGGGAGACATCCAATTCCCCCCACTTCCCTTTCATCCCCAATTCAATTCTTAAGAACCCTAACCCCCAAATTCAATCCCCAATTCATATATTCCATCAAATCAACCCATATTTCATCAAATTAATCACTCACAACTCCATTAATCATCATAAACATCATCAATTTCTCTCCTTTTTCATTCAAATTTTTCAAAAACCCCATTCTCCTCTATTCTCTTCTCAATTCGGTTTTTTCAAAAAAGGGCTAGGGAACACGAATTTTTCATTGTTTTAAGGTAAGAATCTCTTCTCTATCCTTCTCTGGTCTGATTTGTTTAGATTTGGGAGGTTAGGATTGAGTTCTCTCTTTAAAATTTTGAAGGTTTTGTGCTGCCTGCCAGGTGTTCGATATATTGCCTTTTGCAATTTTTGAACTAAAACATGTTGAGAAGAGCAAAGAGGCCAATGGTGGACAGTAGTGGAGAGGTTGGGACGACTTTTGAGCATCCGAAAGTCGCCGAGTTTCATGATGGAAAGATGGTTAAGAGGAGGGTGCAACCGGAATTGGGCATGGTCCTTGATGAGACCGTTTCCGGTCAGCAGGTGGTTGGTCTGAGAGGTGTGGAGGAAGTGATGGAGGTGATTCAAGTGAACAAATGGGAATCCTGGGTTAGAGGTCCACCGGAGTATTTGAGTCAGAAATTGGTGTGGGAGTTTTATTCGCATGCTTGGTGGCGTGCACAATTAGAGAAGAAGGAGGAGTTGTTGCATGGAACGGTTGAGCATCGGAGGGTTGCGTATGTGAGAGGCAAGGAAGTGTCGTATGATGCTGCTACTATAGCACGTGTCTTACACCTTCCTAGCTACTCACCTACTATGGCCCCCGCTTTGTTCAACACGGATAGTTATGATGATGAGGGTATGTATTCTCTGGATATGCTTCAGAGACATTTGTTCTTCGCTGGAAAAACATGGAATTTAAATATTAATCAAAGGCCAAAACATGTGTTTCAGAGGAATATGCAGGGAGCTGCCCGGTTTTGGGTTAGGTTCAGTATGCACAACTTGTACCCTCATTCCCATGACACTGAGATTTCCCCAGCCATATGTCGTTTAGTGTATGCCCTTAAATCATGTGTTATAGTTGAGGCGGCGTCGCTGATTTCTGATCAGTTGCACCGCTTTGCCTTGAGTGATAAGGGATACGTGGGATTTCCTTGGGTAATACACCAGTTATGTTCTGCTGTGGGGGTGGTGCCTGGGAGTGATGAGATGAAGGAGATTAAGAGGGCCACCATGCTGACCAAAGCTGTCTAGGATAATTATGTTTTGAGTTTGCACTTTCTAGGATTTTAATTTATTTTTAATGCATGGATATTTATTTTGATTATTATCTTGTTGCATCTGTATTGTTGCGTTTTGTGCAGGCGTGAATGTTGTCTCCTCCCATTGGTGGTGCTTTGTTGCACCAGTACTAACCATTGCAGGTATTAAGTTTGGGGGAGCAACATTTCTCTTGTGATTAATGCTATTTATGTGGATGTGATAGGTAGTATTCTTAATCTTTATCCTTGTCATTTTTGGTTAATTTTTTTAGTATAGGTTTTTAATTTTTATTTTGTAGTTTTTAGGTAGAGTGGTTTGCTTGAAGACAAGCCAACATCTTAAGTTTGGGGGAGTATACAAAATAAAAATTGATTTTTCAGGACTTGAATTGTTTCCCCATATTTGGTATTGGTTTGTGTCTCTAGTGAAAGTAGGTGATTATTCTAGATTTAGGACTTTTTCTCTGATGATGCATGTACATACTTAGTTTAGGACTTAGACTCATTGGTATTCGACTCTATTTGATTGAACTGTAAATATGATTATGGTGACTGGGTTATTTCGACAAATGCTTTCAGAACTTGTGATTAGTGAACTGACTTTAGTCATATGTGAGATTTTGAGCCTTATATTGATGGGGTATGAATTTTATTGAAATATTTTGATATTGAGACCCCTATTCTTTCATGAGTGTGTTCACTTTGATATTGTCTTCTAGAACTTGACTTGTGACCATTTCAAAAATTGATAATTGATTGCATGCATTAAGATGATTAAGGCACTTAGGATGTGTTTTTGTGGCCTTCAGATGTTTTGCATTGATAATTTTCCCTTAGTTTCCCATTTTGAGCCTTATGAGACATTATGATTTTTCTTTGGTACCTTGCATTTATTGAAATATTCTTTGTTAGTACCTTGGGAATTTTGAATGAGCAATTGAGAGGAATATGGAAAGAAAAAGTGAAAGTAATTGGTGAAAAGTGTATGAGTTCTATTTCTCTTCCAAAGAAGAAGAAAAAAAAGAATAAAAAAAAATTAAAAAAATAACAAATGTAAAGGAAGAGAATAGAAGAAAAAAAAATTGAAAAAGAAAGGAAGAATAAAATGTTCCTGATATGAGTGTGAGTCTTTATTGTATTCATTGCTCATTCATGGTTTTTGAGGAAAACATGCTTTTGTAAATATTTTTGCGAGTTAGCCTTTGTTTTATCCCTTCTTTCTTTTATCCCACCTGACACTTTTAGCCATGGCCTCATTACAACCAAAAATTAAGACCTTTTGATTTTTGCATACTTTCAATAATTTCAGTGGAGATGTTGGTCAAGCCTATGGTAACACATTATCATTGTTGAACTTGAGTGAATTGAAAATATGACCCTTATACACTTTTGAGAGAAACAATTGAGAGGTTGAAAGTGTTCATTAGTTCTGAGTTCTGAATGGGATTGTTATGTTAACTTGTATATAATTATGTATATAGTTTGTGATAATATGTGTCGAAGTGATGAGTCATAGTCTTGGATTTGGTGTGTTCATGTTGATTTAGGGAGTTTGTCTTTTATTTAGAATTTTTATTTTACTTTTGCCTGGGACATGCAAAATGCTAAGTTGGGGGAGTGATTTGGGTCTGATATATATACCTTTTGGACTTCATTTTATCCTCTTTTACTTTGATTTGGCTTGTTTTCATAGCAAACTTAGGATCTTTTTATTAGTTTTTAGGAATTTTAGTAGTTGTAGTTCCCCATGAACTTTTTGATCGTTTGTTCAGTGTTTCAGGTGATTTTGGAGCTCAATTGCAAAAATAAATTATGGAATTGGAAAGAGCATTTAAAGACCTTGAAGTAGGAAAAAGAACGGAGAAAATCAGAGCCGAAACAGGTCCACGCGCCTGGGGCGCGTGGACGGGTGCGCCTTGGGCGCGCCAACTGAGAAACACAACAGCAGCAGAGGCAGCCAATTGGGCCAAAACTTCAGAAATTGATTGGGATTCTACTTAGAGATAGATTGTAATTATAAATTAGTGATTTAGAATTAGGTTAGGCAGCCAACTAGAGGAGAAAAACATAATTTAGATTTGAAGAGGGAGATTGCATTGATTTGGAGCATTTGAAGATTGAAGGATTTGGGGTAATTTGTCTATGAATTTCCCTATTATATCTTTTCTTCTTCTTATTTCTATGTGTAACTAAAACCCTCGTGTTAGAAACAAGGTGAATTTGTATGGCGTAGCTTATTTCAATTTATGATTTAGGATTTTGCTTTTTCAATTCATGCATTAATTGTGTTTTTATTATATACATAAACCCGTGCAATTTATGTTTTGGATTTCTTAATTCGCAACGAGAGTTGGGATTTTGAATAGGCCATGCAATTAATGGTATAATCAGTTTAGTTATAGAGATATGATTATATGATTATATGACTTTATAATTCCCTTGTGCTGAAATTGATATTTTCTTATATTGTAATTTGTTGAGAGATCAAGGATTAAGTATTTAGAAAATAAGGGTAATATTAGAGAGATCTAATTATTGCTATTTGAGAGGAATGGTCCATGAATTGAAGGATAATTAAAGAAAAATCTGAATTATATTTGAATAAGTGAAACCTACAATGCAACCAACGTTCCTAACCACTTTTCTCCCATTGTTCTCTAGTTTTAATTTAATTTCAGCAACTTAGTAGTTTAGTTAATTAGTGATTTTAAATCTGAATTATTAATTTAAACATTTTTTAGTTTATAGGATTTATTTTTAATTACATTAAGGTGAAGATATACTAAAAACACAACTCCCTGTGGGACGATATTCGGTCTTCCAGACTATATTACTCGTTGACCCAGTCCACTTGCTGGCAAATCAACAATCACAAATTGAAACTTGGTTGGAGATGAGGAAGATCATGAGAAAGAGATATGCGCCATCTCACCACCACTTTAAGGATAAGCAACACAAGGAAGAAAGTTTCATGAAGGGAAGTTCTAATTTTAATTCATCTAGTTGGAAGAAGGATGGTGCTTTATCCTCAAGCAAGCACATGGTTGTCCAAAAGGCAATAAACAATTTCTCTTTGGAGCTTAAGGGTTTATTGACCTTAATTTAAATAACGCAAAAAGAGAAATAGAGCATGAGAGAAGTGAAATAAATGAGAGAATGAGTGAAACACTTAAGAGTGACACACTTGTGAGAAAGGAAGAGTAGAGTGAAGAGAAAAGTGATCTTTAGAGAAACACATAGAGTGTAAACACTTTGAGTGCAAACACTTTGAGTGAAATTGAGAGTGAAGAACTTTTCTTAAATCCTAACTTCCCTGATGAATCTTTTGTGCATATTGGTATTTGTTTGAATGTACTGGTAACAGAAGGGGCTTTTATAAGAATGCACCTCATTTTGTCCAACCAATAGATGAGTATGCAAAAATGAAAAATACTGATGTGGCACCAAAGGATTCTTGACCATAGCATGAAAGCAAAATGCAAGAAATTCTCCAACATGAATTTGGTAACATCTAAAACTTTTAATGACCATGTTGCAAGTCCATTTTGTTTGCATGATTGCATATGCTTGAGTAATAGAATAGGGGTTGAATTTTAAAAGCATGATGTTGAGAAATTTAATCAAAGGCCACACCCTAAGGCCAAAAAAAATATGTGCATGTTTCAAGTTTGCAACCAACTGTAGTTAACTTAAATAGAAATTTTCATTACTTTTTGTTAGTTTGAGTCCTTTTATAGAGTTTAATTTATACCCATGTAATAACTTGGTTTGTTATCATGCATCATTGCATTCATTTAGAGTTAATAATTTGAGTTTCTTAGTTTGGTCTTATAGTAGGTAAAAACATGGGTCAATGCTGAAAATGTTGTTGGAGTTACCATTAGTGACCAAAAATGGTGAAATTCTAAAATATGGCTTTGTTGTTGTTCTATTTGACCTTGGAGGTTGGGAATGAACACCGCAATAGGTAGAAATAAAGGCCATCACAAAGGACAATGAAAATATGAAATAAAGTTCAAGCTAACTTTGGTTTAAAGGGTAAGTAATATATCTCCAAATTAGTGTCTAAACTTATTCAAGTTTCTTTGTTGTAGGTTGATCCGGATTGAGGACAAATCTTATTTAATAAAAATGGCATGATGGAATCCTCAAATATCGTCATGGTGAAAACAAGAACTTAAAAAACCTTGGAGCTAAAGATGATGGGAAAACATGCAAATTGAGGAATTCCTTTGAATTTAAAGGACTGCCCTACAAAGTATCCTATTAGATGACACTTACCCTATGGAAGGATACTAGTCCTTAAGAAATAAAGGTCATAAACTAGGTGGCCTTGAGGAGCAAGAAATTTTGAAGGTATAATGACAAGGATGAATGCTTCATTAAGTCAAGGAAGTGGTGAATAATTTAACTAAAGAGGGAGTTACAAAATGGCACTTATGACATTACATGCATAACAAATTTCTTCCAAGTCTTGTAATTGATACGTCCCGCAAGCGCACGGGTTATGTCAAGTAGTAGTATAAAAAGAGTATCATCTCCACAGGGATTTTGTTTGTTAATTACCAACAAATTATATGTGTAGATTATCTAAACTAATCTATTAGAGATATGAAAAATAAAATAAAAGATTGGATTTAAGAAAAATAAAATAAAATAAATCTAAAGATATGAAATAAGATAAGAATTAAATTAGTTTCACCACATATCAACATTGACAATAAATTAAAGATATATCTCTTATCAAATTAGATTTATCTTGAAGGTGAATTATCCTAATGTAGAATACTAATTCCTTTCAAAATCTTAGCTTCGTACCTAATGAGGCCTAATTCCTACTTTCGTGGTAATTATGGTACATTAAATCCATTAAGATCTTTGATAATTCATTGAATTCTCTCAAGGATTAGAACTACTTTGGTGATCTAAAACCTTAAGTTTAATTATGTATTTTCTAATACTAAGGCTCACCTTTCAGTACCTCCCTTAATATCTGGGATCATGCAATAGTGGGATCCGACACAATCACAAGCATTAAGAACAGCATAATTAAATCTAAAAGGCTTATTTAAGTTTTTAATCCCTGAATTTAGGTGCTCTTTTGGAATTGGTCCTTAAACTTTTTTTCGATGCTTTGAGTCCTTAAACTTTGATCAAATTTTGGAAATGGACCTTTCATCAATTGAGTGGTGATATAACCGAGGATATGTCACGTTACCTTCGCCACATTTATAGGTAACATGCTAGATGATGCTACGTGAATTTTCTAAATAAAAAAAATTCAAATATATTAAAAATAATTAAAAATTGTATTTCTTAAAGAAAATCGAATCTTGTAATATATTTTAAAAGAAATTATTTTTTTAATAAAAAAATCATGTAGTGTCCCGTGGCCCTACATAACACGTCACTCGTCGATATTGTGAAAGTGACGTAACATTTTGTCGACTATATCACCACTTAAGTGAGGAAAGAACCATTTCTAAAAATTAAACAAAGTTCAGGGACCCAAAGCATCGAAAAAAAATTTAAGGACCAATTCCAAAAGAGCACCTAAGTTCAGAGACTAAAATGTTGAAAAAGCCAATCTAAAATAAACAAATATTAATAAGAGAAAAATATCAAAACATCATGCCAGTGCCTCCATGGGCTAATCCTAATTCTTAGAAACGGAAAACTAATCAACCATAATCATAATACAAACCAAAAAATAGGAATAAGGGATAAAAGAATAGAAATAACCAAAAGATGAAAGAAAAATAATTTCTTCCGTCTTCAAACGCCTTCTAGTTCTTCATGGAGAGAATTGTGCCACATTGAATCCTTATTTTCTAATTTGTTTCTAACTATGATAGAGAAAGTAATCCTAATTCTAATTCTAATCCTACTACTAATAATATTCTAAAACTACTATGTTATATTAATGTTCTATGACTAATGTTATTCTATTACAGTGTTTTTATCTTCCTCCTTTTATAACTTTTCCTTCCTCCAAGTGTTGAACCCAAATAGCAAAATAGACCCATAAGCAATCTTCTTCCTCTCACATGACTCTTTCTCTATCTTTTTCTAGATTTTTGCTTAGCATATCTTCTTTGATTTATTTCTTTATTTTCCAAAGCTTCAAGCCTCAAAATAATCAATCTACACATCAAAAACACGATACCTTTCTTTTAGGATCGGCCTCAAAATCTCGAGAGGGGGGTGAATCGAGTTTTATTAATTTATTGAGAAAGCACGTATAATAAAAAAAAATATTTTCACGTTGGAGAGATTAAGAGTTGAGATGGAGAGCGATTGCGTTAGATAACAAAAATAAGAGTAGCGCGCAAACGTAAATAATTGAAATTCCGAAAATTAAAAGAGATAGAGAAGAAAAACACACAAACCAATTTTATACTAGTTCAGCCTTTCCAGCGAAAGACCTACGTCCAGTCCCCAAGCGACCCGCTTGAGCTTTTCTATAAACCTTTGAATTGAGCCGCACCCAATTACAACCAGAGCACCCCGCACACTACTAGGAACCTCTGTTCTCTAGGGGCCTCAATATAACACAAGGGTTCCTCACCCTAAGAACGTGCTAAACGTTCAACTAAGGGATCCACTCCCTAATCACTACGGTTTGAGTACAAGATGCTGTGAGTGATTACAATAGTATGATGTGTTCTCAATAACACAGATACAACAATTAAGCTTTCTATGATAATGAAATTAAGTCACAAGAGTGCAGGCCAAAACAAGGTTTTGTTCAAAAAATAGTATCAACGTGAAAAGATTGAAGTTGAGAAGAAGAGAAGAGTATATGTGTGATCAGTAGAGAATGTAGGAGTGTTATCAGAATAAAACTTGATTCAAAAACAACTTAAACTTAAGAGAATGATTTTCCAAAATCAAAACCAAATTAAAGAGATTGAAAAACTTAAAACAAAGATTTGATTTTTTAAACCAAAAAGGAATTAATTCAAAACAAAATCAAATTCGAATTTTGAATAAGAATCAGAATCAATTATGTAAAAAACAAATCTGGAAATAAATCAAAATGATTCTGACACGTTTTTCAATAAAACTTAAGGTAATCGATTACTTCAGGGAAGGTAATCGATTATCCCCTTTAAAATGGAAACTTTGAAATCCTTTTGAAAAACACATAATCGATTACATCAAACCAAGTAATCGATTACTTCACTCCTGTTTAATATATGATGCAACTCATATAATCGATTACCACTAATCTAATAATCGATTACAGAGACTCTGGAATTTGTGAGAAGCAACATCAGATAATCGATTACTCAAGACAATAATCGATTACTTTGGTTCTGGAAAATGTATGATGCAACAATTATAATCAATTACTTGATCTAGGTAATCGATTACTCTCATTCAAAAAGTAATGGATTAGTCAAGTTCACATAATCGATTACACACTCTCTGGGTTTTTTATGATGCAACAAAAGTAATCGATTACTTTGAGAAGGTAATCGATTATCTCCTCTTGCACTTGTAAAAATAGATTTTCATGACTTAGATAAAATCATCCAGAGTTGTTTCATCATGCATTTTCACAAAAACTAAAGTTAAAAACTGATTTTCACTAAAAACTCTTTTTCTTCTCCTTTATTTGAAAAACTCATTTGGCCATTACACACTTGTAATAAAACTTCATTACCTTACAAATTTCCTATGGGCAAGGCTTATACAAAACTTTGAACAAGAGAGCTTGAGCCTTGATACTTGAAACCTGATGCTTGACTTGATGCTTGAAACTTGGAATATGTTGTTATCATCAAAACCATCTTCTAGAAATCTTCTAGCATAACTCTTTACGTCTTTTAGGGCAAGATTGATTTCCAACACTCCCCCTTTTTGATGATGACAAACCTTTTTCTGAGTTTCTGCATCACAGTCGTTAAGCAAGCAAGTATAGCACAATATAATTCACTAGTAACATAGGAAATTTAAATTATCAGGGAATAATTGAATAAAACAAGATAAGCTCTTCATAATCTCCCCCTGCATAGATGGTTAGTATTAATTATATATTCCAAAATTCTTCTCCCCCATATTCAATGAAGCCCAGAATTCTTCTCCCCCTTTTGTCAACATCAAAAATGGTGGGAAGACTTTAGCAAGATTAGGGTTCTTCTCCCCCTTTGTACTATACTCCCCCTGAAACATTGAATAGATACATTAATAATAACAAGGGATTAAATAAGCATGCTCACATATTCAAATAAGGTGAGCGGCAGATGTTAGACCGATTTCTCTACGAATAAAAAAGAAGTTTTCTTTAGGAAGCGGTTTCATAAAGATATCAGCTAACTGCCTTGTAGTATCCACATACTCAATAATACAATCACCTCTTTGAATATGATCACGAATAAAATGATGACGAATCTCTATATGTTTTGTGCGTGAATGTTGCACTGGGTTTTTGGTTATATTGATTGCACTAGTGTTATCACATTTTATGGGAATGTGAACTAGACTTACACCAAAGTCTAGGAGTTGTTGTTTTAACCATAAGATTTGTGCACAACAGCTACCCGCAGCGACATATTCAGCCTCAGTTGTGGATAGGGCTACACTAGACTGTTTCTTGCTAGCCCAAGACACTAAAGAACTACCTAGTGTAACACCCCAATTTTATATGCAACAATAGTAAGTAAAAGTTCATAATTAAAATAGTGTATTTAAAAATTTATTTTCACAAATCAAATTTACAATAACTTTGGGCATTCATTTACAATATAAGTAGCACAAATTTAAAGTTCCCTTCTTTCCATTCTTCCGCTGCACCACTCTGATCCACAAGCTCCTTAGCAATCACCTAAAATGTTAACCACTAAGGGTGAGACTTTTTCACAACACAGTGAATCAGAAGATAATATAAAGCTCATAATATAAACTTAAGAATAACAATTAAATTAAGTCGGGGTTAACCAATTCATCACATTCTCATTTGTATTATACACAACAAATCCATATCCATTATTCATTTTTACTTCCCTTTTCCTTTACCATTTTCATTTCCATTTTCATTAATTTTCTTATCAGTTCCATCTTTCGTTTCCTTTATTTATTTTCCATTTCCTTTATTTATTTTCCATTATGTGTAACCTCAAGACAGTGATCTACACACTGTATGCAACCACAAATCAGTGATCTGCATACACACCATATCATCTTCCTTTATTCATTAACACTTTACCCTTTTTCTTTTTAGTGTGTATGCATCCTCAGGTCAGGGGCCTACATACACACCCCATTTTATTTACAAGTATGCATCCTCAGGTCAGAGGCCTACATACCTGCCACTTGATGAATGTATGCATCCCAGGTTAGTGGCCTACATACATTCATCCCATTTTATTTACCATGTATGCATCTTCAGGTCAGAAACCTACAAACATGCCACTTAATGAATGTATGCATCCCCAGGTCAGTGGCCTACATACATTCATCCCATTATAAACATATTACTTAATAAATGTATGCATCCACAGGTCAGGGGCCTACATACATTTATCCCATTTTATTTAACATGTATGCATCTTCAGGTCAGAAGCCTACATACATGCCACTTTATGAATGTATGCATCCCCAGGTCAGTGGCCTACATACATTCATTCCATTTTATTTAACATGTATGCATCTTCAGGTCAGAATCCTACATACATGCCACTATATAAATGTATGCATCCTTAGGTCAGAGGCCTACATACATTCATATTCTTAATTATTTTTATATTTCAACTTTTACCATTATTTACTTATTAGCACAAATTACAGTCAATCATCCATTATAAATTTCTATACATACTCAAATGTCATACGAGCTGTAACATCCCAAATTTAATTCCAAGTATAATCTATGTTGGGATGGTCTTAGGGTAGAAGAAATGGAGATATAAGTTAGAATCTAGCCAAAAATACATGTAGAACTAGGGTTAAAAACATAGAACCTTAGGAAATTCAAAATAAAAGATTTACAACTCTAAACACAAATTCCACCGTTGGATGTGAAGATTAGTATGTGGGGAAGCTTGCTTTAAAATTTGAGGAAGATCCAACGGGTAACGAAGAAGTTATGGCCTTTCAAAATTTGGATACTGCAAAATTGTGCAGCTTAATCGCCTCTTAATCGCCTCTTAATCGATTAAGCTGCAATTTAATCGATTAAATTGTTCTGCTGCTGAAAAAAATAAAAGTAAAACACACACTCGTTCTTTCCCAAATTCGTTTCTCTCTTCCTCTCTCCCCTAGGGTTCCATTCTCTATCATCAAATCCACCAAGAGCAAGTGGGATTTCTTCATTCCATCAACAAATCTCTTCCTTCTTCACTTCAAGTAAGTGTTTAATGCCATGGATTTCCTCTTTTCTCTCTCCAAACTCGTTTTCCCTTTCTCTCTCTTGTCTTCCATGGTGGTTTTCAACTCTAGGCCATGGAAGCTTCTCATTTTCTTGAGTTTTGGCAAGAGGCTATGGCATAAATGCTAACTCTTCTTGTTATGGCTATTATATTAGGTTCCTCACTTTTCTCTCGGGTCATAACTTAATTGGTGGCAAGACTCTCAAGCTTAAAGCAAGTGTAACCGCCTTATCTCTAAGAGTTAAGGTAAGGAGTGGGTATTAGTGAGTATTACCATACTCTGGGGAATAGTTTATAGTATGTATATAATGCTTGCTAAGAGTTAGGTGTTAGTATAAGGATTAGGAAACCTAAGTTAGAAAATAATGGTAATATTAGAAACGAATTTAGTGTAACTCTATGATAGGGAATAGGAAATATAATTTGATTAGGCAAACCAATAAATTGAACTAGCTAAATGCAAGATCTTGCTACTATATGTTATTATAGGTGCTACTTGATAATATTTGTTTAATGCTAATGTGTAGGATATTTTAGGTGCTTATCTGAGTTGTTGCTAATTGTTATATATATTTGGTGTATTCTTGATAATTATTGTGAACTGTTCATTTGCTGCTCTAAGTGTTTAAGTGTTGTGAATTGTAATTGTGTTTATTTACTAGATGGTTTATATGAGATTATTAGGAATGGTGTGCTTACTATTGTATATTGATATATGTTGCTTATTATGATTGTTTGGAAGTGGTGAGTATGTTGGCCTTTGACCTGAGGTGACATACTTTGTAAATATGGTAAGTATGTGGGCCTTTGACCTGAGGTGACATACTTATCATGTGTGTATAGAGTGAGTATGTTGGCCTTTGACCTGAGGTGACATACTTTGTGAATATGGTAAGTATGTGGGCCTTTGACCTGAGGTGACATACTTATCATGTGTGTATAGAGTGAGTATGTTGGCCTTTGACCTGAGGTGACATACTTTGTGAATATGGTAAGTATGTGGGCCTTTGACCTGAGGTGACATACTTTGTGAATATGGTAAGTATGTGGGCCTTTGACCTGAGGTGACATACTTATCATGTGTGTATAGGGTGAGTATGTTGGCCTTTGACCTGAGGTGACATACATCGTAAATGGAGATTGGAAAATAAAGGAAATGAACAGGATAGGAAGAAAGGAATGAGGAATGAAAATGGAATAAAATACAAGAAAAATAAGGAAGTGACTTAAACAAAAAGAACAGGATAGGAAGGTTGGTAGAAGAATATAATAAGATAATTTGGGATTGTATTAGAAATGTAATAGTAATAATAGGACAACAGGGTATGTAAAACGAATTAAAGAGTTAGGTAATTAATGGGTAAAAGGAAAAGGAAACAGGAACATAGGGGGATTAGTCGGATAGGTAAAATGAACTATAACTTAGGAAAAATAATGGAATCAGAATATTGATGCATGTTGGTATGAATGTGGCTGTTGTGAAATTTATTGAACTATGTGGTAATTGTGTATGACTTAGTCGGTTATTATGTCATATTGGAAACTGCTTTTCCCATTTTATGTGTAATGCTCACTCCTTACTATTTCCACAGGTACTGCGATTGAGCTAGCACAGCCCCCGGCCGAGCAGGTTCGCTCTCCCTCACAGGGAGAGTAAGTCATATTAGTTGAGTCGTGTGTCTCGTCCTGACTACTTTTGGGATTTTTGTATATGATGATGATTAGGTGTATGTACTGAAAAACATCATTTTGGGGTATAGTCAGGACCACTCCTTGTGGGAAGGGAGTAATTTTGGAGAATTTTATGGAATTTAAATAACTGCTAAAACTTGTATTAGTTTATAATTTTTCCGCCGCACTGAAAATCTGATATAAATGCTTTAATATATGGTTTGGCCCTAATGGCTTTCTGATTTCTCTTGAATGATTAAATTAACAGGTTTACAGGAAAAGAACTCATTTTTGAAATGTCCATATTACAAAGCAAACTCTGTCCGTTTTGACAGAGATTTTCATAAGTTAAAATGGTATTAATCAGAAAAATTTAAATTCACTATTTTATTATGGGTAATTAAGGGTAATTATTTAGGGTGTTACATTTTGGTATCATAGCAGTTTCTCCTCGGCCATGGAGTTGTACAAACTCCAAATGATTACTCACCTAGCGAGTAATTGATGCTCATAGTAATAGTTTAGGATTATAATAAGATAATTATAGTACTATGTATTTACTTAGTATTTGAGTCTTATTGGTCTGTTCACTCTGGCTAAGCAGTTGATATTGTTGCAGGTAACTAACGTTTGGCAAGTCCATACGAAGTGCTTTTAAATTCGAAGTTGTGAAGTTAGATAGCTCTTCTGTTAGCTAAATATTGAACTAGTAATGTTTTAGGATAGAAGTGTTTAAAACACTTTGGATTTGCCTTTCCAAATACAATCCTGTTCTTATAGAGAACGTATGAAAGACCTTATAAGGAATTCTTCAGTTTGAGAATCCTGGTATCAAGTAACCAATATTATGTTGTGATGTTGTTATTTGATGTAATGTAAGGTTAGAATTGATCACTCTAATCCTTGCATTTGTTAAATGATGACATTACTGATAGAACCCGACAGTGATGTGTTGTTGGTAGACGTGAGGATGGGATTGATCACCTCAATTCTTGCATCTATCAATAAATGCTATCATTGTAACCTTTAAAGTGAAAGTAGACAACCAAAGAAGTGACATCCAAGGAAAATAATTCTTGTAAGTGAAGCCAACCTTACCCCGAAACATTCGTTCAAAAGCTTCATATAGAGTTAGAGAGTAGATAGAAAATAGTTCTAAAGAAAAGAATTCTTGGTATATGCTACTTGTTCCAAAGTAGTATAGCTAAGTGCTAATCCCTTGGATGAGTTAAGACAGCTCTCCAGAAGTTATTCTTAACCATCATATCAACTAAATCAATCTTGAAGCAATTTGACAGTTGCTTCGAATCTTTTCCCGGTTCTTAGATAACCACTCATAAGAATAGCCGGTTTTGCCGAGTTTGTAAAATCCCTGCGTTGAGACCAAACATCTTAATAATTGACTCAGCCAACGGCAAGTTGTCGTACCCTTAACATTTGGTAGTTGGGTAAATCTTGGAACTAATGTGGACTTCTTCCTTCCTAATCTTTTTAGTCGACTCATGGAAGAAGTTGATTGTGGGGCATTTAGTAGGAATTGTGTCTGCTCTAATCAACTAATCATTGGGGTGCTTCTTGTTCATGAATGCTTGTGTTTTTGAAAGATCCTAAACCTTATCGGTGATAGTCAATCCTGGTGAGAAGATAAACTCTAAGGCGTTCTATCCTACAAAAATCTTCGCATGCCTCGATCCCAGGGTATCTATTCTGGGAAAGATTCTAAAACTATTCTGGAAATGCTAAATATTTCGAGTTTTCCCGTATCTAGCTAATGCAACTCCTGTCTTGCATCTATCCGAAGGACGATCGGAGGCGGATTAACCCGATCCCACACCCTTTAGCAAAGCGGTAATTGGGTATGTTGATGCCAAGTGGGGGAGCACTTCCTACCCTAATTTAAATTCTGTCTAGGTAAGTGCAAATCGAAGGACTAACGGAAGAAACCAAAGGGGATTAAAGATAGGAATCGCGAGTTCTATCACCGGGGTGATTCTCCATTTACAGAACCTAACGGAATTTCGGGGACGAAATTCCAATAAGTGGGGGAGAATTGTAACATCCCAAATTTAATTCCAAGTATAATCTATGTTGGGATGGTCTTAGGGTAGAAGAAATGGAGATATAAGTTAGAATCTAGCCAAAAATACATGTAGAACTAGGGTTAAAAACATAGAACCATAGGAAATTCAAAATAAAAGATTTACAACTCTAAACACAAATTCCACCGTTGGATGTGAAGATTAGTATGTGGGGAAGCTTGCTTTAAAATTTGAGGAAGATCCACCGGGTAACGAAGAAGTTATGGCCTTTCAAAGTTTGGATACTGCAAAATTGTGCAGCTTAATCGCCTCTTAATCGCCTCTTAATCGATTAAGCTGCAATTTAGTCGATTAAATCGTGTTGCTGCTGAAAAAAATAAAAGCAAAACACACACTCTTTCTTTCCCAAATTCGTTTCTCTCTTCCTCTCTCCCCTAGGGTTCTATTCTCTATCATCAAATCCACCAAGAGCAAGTGGGATTTCTTCATTCCATCAACAAATCTCTTCCTTCTTCACTTCAAGCAAGTGTTTAATGCCATGGATTTCCTCTTTTCTCTCTCCAAACTTGTTTTCCCTTTCTCTCTCTTGTCTTCCATGGTGGTTTTCAACTCTAGGCCATGGAAGCTTCTCATTTTCTTGAGTTTTGGCAAGAGGCTATGGCATAAATGCTAACTCTTCTTGTTATGGCTATTATATTAGGTTCCTCACTTTTCTCTCGGGTCATAACTCAATTGGTGGCAAGACTCTCAAGCTTAAAGCAAGTGTAACCGCCTTATCTCTAAGAGTTGAGGTAAGGAGTGGGTATTAGTGAGTATTACCATACTCTGGGGAATAGTTTATAGTATGTATATAATGCTTGCTAAGAGTTAGGTGTTAGTATAAGGATTAGGAAACCTAAGTTAGAAAATAATGGTAATATTAGAAACGAACTTAGTGTAACTCTATGATAGGGAATAGGAAATATAATTTGATTAGGCAAACCAATAAATTGAACTAGCTAAATGCATGATCTTGCTACTATATGTTATTATAGGTGCTACTTGATAATATTTGTTTAATGCTAATGTGTAGGATATTTTAGGTGCTTATCTGAGTTGTTGCTAATTGTTATATATATTTGGTGTATTCTTGATAATTATTGTGAACTGTTCATTTGCTGCTCTAAGTGTTTAAGTGTTGTGAATTGTAATTGTGTTTATTTACTAGATGGTTTATATGAGATTATTAGGAATGGTGTGCTTACTATTGTATATTGATATTTGTTGCTTATTATGATTGTTTGGAAGTGGTGAGTATGTTGGCCTTTGACCTGAGGTGACATACTTTGTAAATATGATAAGTATGTGGGCCTTTGACCTGAGGTGACATACTTATCATGTGTGTATAGAGTGAGTATGTTGGCCTTTGACCTGAGGTGACATACTTTGTGAATATGGTAAGTATGTGGGCCTTTGACCTGAGGTGACATACTTATCATGTGTGTATAGAGTGTGTATGTTGGCCTTTGACCTGAGGTGACATACTTTGTGAATATGGTAAGTATGTGGGCCTTTGACCTGAGGTGACATACTTATCATGTGTGTATAGGGTGAGTATGTTGGCCTTTGACCTAAGGTGACATACATCGTAAATGGAGATTGGAAAATAAAGGAAATGAACAGGATAGGAAGAAAGGAATGAGGAATGAAAATGGAAAAAAATACAAGAAAAATAAGGAAGTGACTTAGACAAAAAGAACAGGATAGGAAGGTTGGTAGAAGAATATAATAAGATAATTTGGGATTGTATTAGAAATGTACTAGTAATAATAGGACAACAGGGTATGTAAAACGAATTAAAGAGTTAGGTAATTAATGGGTAAAAGGAAAAGGAAACAGGAACATAGGGGGATTAGTCGGATAGGTAAAATGAACTTTAACTTAGGAAAAATAATGGAATCAGAATATTGATGCATGTTGGTATGAATGTGGCTGTTGTGAAATTTATTGAACTATGTGGTAATTGTGTATGACTTAGTCGGTTATTATGTCATATTGGAAACTGATTTTCCCATTTTATGTGTAATGCTCACTCCTTACTATTTCCACAGGTACTGCGATTGAGCTAGCACAGCCCCCGGCCGAGCAGGTTCGCTCTCCCTCACAGGGAGAGTAAGTCATATTAGTTGAGTCGTGTGTCTCGTCCTGACTACTTTTGGGATTTTTGTATATGATGATGATTAGGTGTATGTACTGAAAAACATCATTTTGGGGTATAGTTAGGACCACTCCTTGTGGGAAGGGAGTAATTTTGGAGAATTTTATGGAATTTAAATAACTGCTAAAACTTGTATTAGTTTATAATTTTCCGCCGCACTGAAACTCTGATATAAATGCTTTAATATATGGTTTGGCCCTGATGGCTTTCTGATTTCTCTTGAATGATTAAATTAACAGGTTTACAGGAAAAGAACTCATTTTTGAAATGTCCATATTACAAAACAAACTCTGTCCGTTTTGACAGAGATTTTCATAAGTTAAAATGGTATTAATCAGAAAAATTTAAATTCACTATTTTATTATGGGTATTTAAGGGTAATTATTTAGGGTGTTACATTTTGGTATCAGAGCAGTTTCTCCTCGGCCATGGAGTTGTACAAACTCCAAATGATTACTCACCTAGCGAGTAATTGATGCTCATAGTAATAGTTTAGGATTATAATAAGATAATTATAGTACTATGTATTTACTTAGTATTTGAGTCTTATTGGTCTGTTCACTCTGGCTAAGCAGTTGATATTGTTGCAGGTAACTAACGTTTGGCAAGTCCATACGAATTGCTTTTAAATTCGAAGTTGTGAAGTTAGATTTCTCTTCTGTTAGCTAAATATTGAACTAGTAATGTTTTAGGATAGAAGTGTTTAAAACACTTTGGATTTGCCTTTCCAAATACAATCTTGTTCTTATAGAGAACGTATGAAAGACCTTATAAGGAATTCTTCAGTTTGAGAATTCTAGTATCAAGTAACCAATATTATGTTGTGATGTTGTTATTTGATGTAATGTAAGGTTAGAATTGATCACTCTAATCCTTGCATTTGTTAAATGATGACATTACTGATAGAACCCGACAGTGATGTGTTGTTGGTAGACGTGAGGATGGGATTGATCACCTCAATTCTTGCATCTATCAATAAATGCTATCATTGTAACCTTTAAAGTGAAAGTAGACAACCAAAGAAGTGACATCCAAGGAAAATAATTCTTGTAAGTGAAGCCAACCTTACCCCGAAACATTCGTTCAAAAGCTTCATATAGAGTTAGAGAGTAGATAGAAAATAGTTCTAAAGAAAAGAATTCTTGGTATATGCTACTTGTTCCAAAGTAGTATAGCTAAGTGCTAATCCCTTGGATGAGTTAAGACAGCTCTCCAGAAGTTATTCTTAACCATCATATCAACTAAATCAATCTTGAAGCAATTTGACAGTTGCTTCGAATCTTTTCCCGGTTCTTAGATAACCACTCATAAGAATAGCCGGTTTTGCCGAATTTGTAAAATCCCTGCATTGTGATCAAACATCTTAATAATTGACTCAGCCAACGGCAAGTTGTCGTACCCTTCACATTTGGTAGTTGGGTAAATCTTGGAACTAATGTGGACTTCTTCCTTCCTAATCTTTTTAGTCGACTCATGGAAGAAGTTGATTGTGGGGCATTTAGTAGCAATTGTGTCTGCTCTAATCAACTAAGCATTGGGGTGCTTCTTGTTCATGAATGCTTGTGTTTTTGAAAGATCCTAAACCTTACCGGTGCTAGTCAATCCTGGTGAGAAGATAAACTCTAAGGCGTTCTATCCTACAAAAATCTTCGCATGCCTCGATCCCAGGGTATCTATTCTGGGAAAGATTCTAAAACTATTCTGGAAATGCTAAATATTTCGACTTTTCCCGTATCTAGCTAATGCAACTCCTGTCTTGCATCTATCCGAAGGACGATCGGAGGCGGATTAACCCGATCCCACGCCCTTTAGCAAAGCGGTAATTGGGTATGTTGATGCCAAGTGAGGGAGCACTTCCTATCCTAATTTAAATTCTGTCTAGGTAAGGGCAAATCGAAGGACTGACGGAAGATACCAAAGGGGATTAAAGATAGGAATCGCGAGTCCTATCACCGGGGTGATTCTCCATTTACAGAACCTAACGGAATTTCGGGGACGAAATTCCAATAAGTGGGGGAGAATTGTAACATCCCAAATTTAATTCCAAGTATAATCTATGTTGGGATGGTCTTAGGGTAAAAGAAATGGAGATATAAGTTAGAATCTAGCCAAAAATACATGTAGAACTAGGGTTAAAAACATAGAACCTTAGGAAATTCAAAATAAAAGATTTACAACTCTAAACACAAATTCCACCGTTGGATGTGAAGATTAGTATGTGGGGAAGCTTTCTTTAAAATTTGAGGAAGATCCAACGGGTAACGAAGAAGTTATGGCCTTTCAAAGTTTGCATACTACAAAATTGTGCAGCTTAATCGCCTCTTAATCGCCTCTTAATCGATTAAGCTGCAATTTAGTCGATTAAATCGTGTTGCTGCTGAAAAAAATAAAAGCAAAACACACACTCTTTCTTTCCCAAATTCGTTTCTCTCTTCCTCTCTCCCCTAGGGTTCTATTCTCTATCATCAAATCCACCAAGAGCAAGTGGGATTTCTTCATTCCATCAACAAATCTCTTCCTTCTTCACTTCAAGCAAGTGTTTAATGCCATGGATTTCCTCTTTTCTCTCTCCAAACTTGTTTTCCCTTTCTCTCTCTTGTCTTCCATGGTGGTTTTCAACTCTAGGCCATGGAAGCTTCTCATTTTCTTGAGTTTTGGCAAGAGGCTATGGCATAAATGCTAACTCTTCTTGTTATGGCTATTATATTAGGTTCCTCACTTTTCTCTCGGGTCATAACTCAATTGGTGGCAAGACTCTCAAGCTTAAAGCAAGTGTAACCGCCTTATCTCTAAGAGTTGAGGTAAGGAGTGGGTATTAGTGAGTATTACCATACTCTGGGGAATAGTTTATAGTATGTATATAATGCTTGCTAAGAGTTAGGTGTTAGTATAAGGATTAGGAAACCTAAGTTAGAAAATAATGGTAATATTAGAAACGAACTTAGTGTAACTCTATGATAGGGAATAGGAAATATAATTTGATTAGGCAAACCAATAAATTGAACTAGCTAAATGCATGATCTTGCTACTATATGTTATTATAGGTGCTACTTGATAATATTTGTTTAATGCTAATGTGTAGGATATTTTAGGTGCTTATCTGAGTTGTTGCTAATTGTTATATATATTTGGTGTATTCTTGATAATTATTGTGAACTGTTCATTTGCTGCTCTAAGTGTTTAAGTGTTGTGAATTGTAATTGTGTTTATTTACTAGATGGTTTATATGAGATTATTAGGAATGGTGTGCTTACTATTGTATATTGATATTTGTTGCTTATTATGATTGTTTGGAAGTGGTGAGTATGTTGGCCTTTGACCTGAGGTGACATACTTTGTAAATATGGTAAGTATGTGGGCCTTTGACCTGAGGTGACATACTTATCATGTGTGTATAGAGTGAGTATGTTGGCCTTTGACCTGAGGTGACATACTTTGTGAATATGGTAAGTATGTGGGCCTTTGACCTGAGGTGACATACTTATCATGCGTGTATAGAGTGAGTATGTTGGCCTTTGACCTGAGGTGACATACTTTGTGAATATGGTAAGTATGTGGGCCTTTGACCTGAGGTGACATACTTATCATGTGTGTATAGGGTGAGTATGTTGGCCTTTGACCTGAGGTGACATACTTTGTAAATAGGGGATGTATGTGGGCCTTTGACCTGAGGTGACATACATCGTAAATGGAGATTGGAAAATAAAGGAAATGAACAGGATAGGAAGAAAGGAATGAGGAATGAAAATGGAAAAAAAATACAAGAAAAATAAGGAAGTGACTTAGACAAAAAGAACAGGATAGGAAGGTTGGTAGAAGAATATAATAAGATAATTTGGTATTGTATTAGAAATGTACTAGTAATAATAGGACAACAGGGTATGTAAAACGAATTAAAAATGTTAGGTAATTAATGGGTAAAAGGAAAAGGAAACAGGAACATAGGGGGATTAGTCAGATAGGTAAAATGAACTATAACTTAGGAAAAATAATGGAATCAGAATATTGATGCATGTTGGTATGAATGTGGCTGTTGTGAAATTTATTGAACTATGTGGTAATTGTGTATGACTTAGTCGGTTATTATGTCATATTGGAAACTGCTTTTCCCATTTTATGTGTAATGCTCACTCCTTACTATTTCCACAGGTACTGCGATTGAGCTAGCACAGCCCCCGGCCGAGCAGGTTCGCTCTCCCTCACAGGGAGAGTAAGTCATATTAGTTGAGTCGTGTGTCTCGTCCTGACTACTTTTGGGATTTTTGTATATGATGATGATTAGGTGTATGTACTGAAAAACATCACTTTGGGGTATAGTCAGGACCACTCCTTGTGGGAAGGGAGTAATTTTGGAGAATTTTATGGAATTTAAATAACTGCTAAAACTTGTATTAGTTTATAATTTTCCGCCGCACTGAAACTCTGATATAAATGCTTTAATATATGGTTTGGCCCTGATGGCTTTCTGATTTCTCTTGAATGATTAAATTAACAGGTTTACAGGAAAAGAACTCATTTTTGAAATGTCCATATTACAAAGCAAACTCTGTCCGTTTTGACAGAGATTTTCATAAGTTAAAATGGTATTAATCAAAAAATTTAAATTCACTATTTTATTATGGGTAATTAAGTGTAATTATTTAGGGTGTTACACAAGCTCATAGTTAAACAATTAAGGCACAAATAATCACACATTCACATTTAGCACCTAATGAACATAATAAAATCTCCGCAAATCCATAACAACCAACAATCAACAATCAGTCGACATACTCAGGTATGTCTCAGAGTACTTAAAATAAATCAACTCCCTAGGGTTCTTCACTTCCTACTTTAATAATATCCAAAGAGAATTAACATGAACATTATCAATAATTTAACAAAATCAACCCAAAATATGACAATCACCCCAATCAACTCTAATCAACCATTTATTTACTACCCACAACCCAAACTAACTATTAAACCCAAATTCTATTATAAACTATAACTATCCCTAACTCAAAGTGTGGAAAAGAGACTCCCCTTACCTGGAAATCCTAGCAATAACGACAGAGCCACTTTAACATCTGCAAGTTGCTCCTGGGTCAAGGTCAAAAACAACGTGTTGAATCTAAATAGGGACATATGATAAAACTAATTATAACATTAAAATATATATCAAATAAACTCATGTTTTGTCAAAACAATAAATATATATCATTATACAATAAAGATATATCACTTTTCCCAAAATATCTCTTTATTTAAAAATATAGGGATAATAAAAATATTGATGGATCGACAAATAAATTAGATAGATGAATAGAGGGAGTTGATAAGATTATATACCTAAGAAATATTTGAGATTGGACGATTGGATCTTGAGTTATTGGACCGGGAAGAGGAGAAGACCTTAAAGTTTTCTTTCTCTCCATCGAGCTCTCTATGCTTCTCTCTTGGTCTCTGTTCTTTCTTTTTCTTTTAATTTCTTTGGGACGGTGGGTACTGATGGAGAATAAGGTAGTAGTTGGCTATTTTATATATACTATGGTGGGCTACTTTCTTCCTTTCTTCTCACGGCTCTCATTCTCTTTAAGTCCTTCTTTTCTTTATTTTTTTTAAACGAGATTGGGTGGGTTATGGGTACATACATATAGGAAAATATATATATTTTAATGATTTGCTTTCATTTGTGGGTTAATATGTGTAGGTATTTTGGATTATAACTAAAAGTTGGATGATACTAAAAATAAAATATGTTTAGGTAAAACAATATTGTATTTTGAATTACTCAAAACTGATTGGAAAATAATAAAGTTACCGGTCCCTCCGGATAGCTATTTCGTAATAAAAAATTATCAAAATTTAAAAGTAAATATATTTTCTCAATTTTGATATTAAACTTGATAATATATAATATTTAAAATTTTGAAGTAGAAGATTATTATATATAACTTAAACCGGTAATATATTAAACTAATCCAGAAGCTAAAAATAAAACAGCCTCCGAACACTATGAAAATTTACGGGGACGCTCAAAATATTAAGTTAAACATATTTTTCTGAAGAAACTATTTATTAAAATGCCTCTAAGACTTGCCACTTGAGCTCCCTGTCAAAATGTTAATTAAATTAAATAAAAGTACTACTTTATTTTTTGGAAAACGTATGATAACAAATTTATACTTATTTTGACTAGAAAACATATTTCAAATATAATGATGAAATCAGAATTTTATTCCGAGACTCAAATCTTGAAAGCATCATATTAAATCATTTAATTATTTTACTAGAGGTATTAGAAATAACGAGATGTTACACCTAGGAGGTGACATGTGCCGCTTGTGATTTTCCTATCTACTTTTCAACCAGCAAAATCAGAATCGGAATACCCAACAAGGTTACAAGTGGAACCTTTGTGGTACCATAAACCCATATCAGTTGTGCCAGATAGATATTTCATTATTCTTTTGACAGCAACAATGTGCGTTTCTTTTGGATACGCCTGAAAACGTGCACACATGCATACACTAAACATAATATCCGGCCTACATGCCGTTAAATAAAGAAGGGAACCGATCATACCTCGATACTTTGTAATTTCAACGGGTTTACCTTCTTCATCCTTGTCTAAATAGAATGATGTACTCATGGGTGTTGTTGTAACACCCCTAATTTTTGTCTCCCGAATAATAGGAAATTAATAATAAAAAGTTTTATTATTAATTTATAGAAATTTTTCAAGTTTATATTTTGTATTTAATTAGCCTAAAATATAAAGATAGGTTGAAATATTTTTATATGGCAAATAAATGCAAAATATGAGGATATTGCATTTTGGTCCCTGAATAAGGACTTAAAGGTAATATTAAATAGGTTCTTGGAGGGAAAGATTTAAAAATATTAATTTTTAAATTTTGTACTAATCTAACCGGTTAGTAATGCCCTGTAACCGGTTAGACGATGAACCCAGAAACTGGGTTAGTGGATTTTGATGAGTAATCACTTGATTAATCCCGAATTCGCCACGATTACAGCTTGAATCAAGTGGAAAACCATGCGTCAGTGTGCATGTAATCGTTATTAGTCTATATATAGAGGAATTGCTGAAGAATGGGGTTGTTGATGCTCTGATTTTGGGGGAGGCTGTGTTTTAGGGTTTCATAATCGCCCTGTTCAATTCGTTTTGGTTCTTGAGTGTTAGAGAGCAAAACACACACTTCTGGAAAGCTTGAATCAAGGGTTTTCCATTGATATAAGATTTGAGAGCTGAGTGTTCGTGTGGAAGGAGAAATCAAGCTTGGAATCTAGGAGTTGGAAACTGAGTTCTCTGTCATTCCCTGTTCTGGAAGCTGAATTCCAGCTTTGAGTTTGGTAAGTACAGTCCACCATTTAGCCTCAAATCTCTTTGATTCTCTAGTGCATGTTACCTATTTTGAGTCCTAACTGTTTTCCCCAATTTCTTTGGCCATTTGCTATGTCAAAACTTTTGGTCTTTGGACCTTGTTGGTGAAATTCGTGGCTGAGAGCAGAGCTGTGAGTTTGTGAGAAATCTGTGGAGTTTCTTCAATTTCTGTGTCAATCTTCATCAAACTCAGTCTTAAGGTATGGGAGAAGTCTACCTTATACTAGATTTAGACTAAAATTCAAGTGATTTAGGATTTGAGTTAACAAAACTCAAAAAGGGCATTATGTGCAATATGGCACAAAGGCTTGGAGGCCAAAGTTCTGCTCAATGGTGTTTTGAGCAACTTTATGTTGATGCATGCAAAGTATATTGACACTAAATTCTGGATTTAAATGCTTAGTATGAGTTTTGTTGTATTAAATTGTGTTTATGTGAATTTTCATGCAATTTGATGCAAAAAGCTTGATGCATGTACTTTGAATTTGGTTTCTGTGATGAAACATGTTTGTTTAAGGTATATAAACCCTGTTGAATGATGAAAAGTGGTTAGATTTGAGAATTAAATAAAATGATGTGTTAAAACCCTTACTTTGAAGGACTGACTGCATAATCTAACCGGTTACTCGATATTCGTAACCGGTTAGACACTGCAGAATTTCAAAAGAAAATCAATTTATAAAACAGTCCTGAAGTTTCACTAATTTTACTCAAATCTATACCTTAAATTCACTGGAAAGAATCTGAAATGGAGGTGACAATACTCTCTTGGTTCAAATTTAAGGGTAAGGGGTTTATATCTTAATTCAATGAAATAATTTCAAGAGGAAATTATGCTTTATGGAAAACAAAATGTGATTTGGACTTTTGAATAATGGAAACTGTGATTTTTGAGGCATAAAACAATGTTTAACTTGTTTATGGATTGGGTAGTAAATTCAAGAAAAAGGGTTTTTCTGAATTGCAATGGTAAACAGTTCAGGTCTGTAATTCTAACAGGTTAGCCTGAAACTGTAACCGGTTAGTACCTGAATCTGAAAAATAAAAAGTTAAGTTTTTGAATACCATTGACTTTGTTTTACCCAATCTAAGTTTAAAAGGCATGTTTTGAGAAAAATTCAAAGGAGAATTTTATGCCAAATATTATGCCTCAAATCAATCATTCAAAAAAAAAGGGAAATTGGAATATTTATAAATCACATTAATTAATGTAAAGATAAAACCGACCCTGATATTTGTGCATCCATATAGACTGGAAGTCTGGTTGGTAGGAACGTTTATCGTATTCTATGAATATGAGGAGGGTACTCCGGGAGTACCAAATTATAACCTACTTGATGACACATTATAGATATGTGGCCAGTGTCCGGGACCTGGTTTTATGCGTTCTGGGAACGTATGCGTTCTGGGAACGTGGTGCACACTCCGGGAGTGATGCTTATTATCCAAGTATGGTTTGGCATTACGTTCTGGGAACGAATGTCGGTGTTCCGGGAACACAAGGGTGTATTGGATGGACGTCCAGGATGGACGTCCAAGATGGACGTCCAGGATGGACGTCCAAGATGGACTTTTAGAGGCCTCAGTTGTGGATAGAAAATCATAAATCATGCCACTTGCATTATAAGAGTTATAATGTTGAAAACTGGTGTGCTCATATGTAATTGCATTATGATCTGTCCATGATATACTTGTGATTGTAATTTTAGTCTTTATCAATTATGTATATGTGTATACTTACTCCCTGTGCCCTGTTTAGGTGATGGCCAGATACCTAGCTTGCATCGAGATACGCCCTATCCCTAGTGGCATATGGACGTATGAGGAGCACCGTACCACTTTTGAGGGGGAGGTTGAGATCACTCTCTACCACCCTAACCCTCTGGTGCGAGTGCGACCTCGTCGATTTAGGATCCCATTAGTCTATACTATGCATGTTCCACCTTTTTATACATATAGAGGACCACCCCCGGCTCGACCTATGCGTCGTTTTCATAGTTTTCGTTTTAGAGCTGCCACTCGTTCCCATCCTTCCTCCCATAGAGTTGTCACTGAGGAGACTCCTTCTCCTGGTCCGACTGACTATGATAGGACTGCTTCTGCAGATCCTAGACCCAGTGGTGGGGTCTCTACACAGTCAGGCGAGGTCGAGGAGGACCCTGTGGAGGGTGAGAGCGAGGAGGAGGTGCACGTTGAGCCGACTGTTTCTGCTAGAGGTGGACCCCCTGGTTCAGAGGAGCCTGCATAGCGTAGATGTTTTTGGATCCTAGATCCTAGGGATAGAGCTGTGGAGGATCTGAGGAGCTGCTGAGGACACAGACGACTTGCTCTGAGACTTCTACTTTTGGATTTTGGTATATATTGTATATATTCGAGAGGTCTTAGAGTGAGGTTTTATTTTATGCAGCTGGTCTGTATATGTTTCATCAAAACTTGCTATCTCGACTTTTTATCACTTGCTACTGACTGTACTGATGGGGTTATGTTATGACTTATATATATATGATGTTTTCTTTACCTCAGCAGTGCCCCATAAGTATTATTTTACTTCCGCGAACTCTGATTTATATTTAAAAGGAATTCGGCAATAAGTTTATGTTTTTTTTATATTAAAATCCAACTCGGGAAGCAAATGATATGTTTAATAGTAGCTACTAATAATGTTTTCTGTAATTACGGAAATGTTATCTCGAGAGCCTTTTCGAAACTAAGATATTGCTAAGCCAAATTTCAAAAATGGTTTATGTTAAAAAGGGTTTATGAACGAGCAAGTACTAGTTCTAAAAAAGAAAAATTTTCTAGTCCAAATTTTGATAGCAAGTATTCAATTATTTGGAAATATTAATTATTTTCAAGTTAAAAAGAGAGCGTCACAGTTGCTACTGCTTTGGCCTTATCCATGCCGAATATTTTTAATAATTCTTTGAAATACTTTGTTTGACTGATAAATATTCCATCTTTTCCTTGTTTGATTTGTAATCCAAGAAAGAATTTGAGTTCGCCCATCAGAGACATTTCGAACTCTTCCTGCATTAAACTCGAAAATTCCTTGCAAAGGGTTTCGTTAGTAGCACCGAATATAATATCATCAACATATATCTGAACTAAAAGAATGTCCTTTCCTTTCTTTTTAATAAAAAGTGTGTTGTCAACCTTCCCCCTTTCAAAATCCTTTTCAAGTAAAAATTTGCTCAATCGCTCATACCATGATCTAGGAGCTTGTTTGAGTCCATAAAGAGCCTTTTTCAATTTAAAAACATAATCAGGATGTTCAAAATTTTCAAAACTAGAAGGTTGACTAACATACACTTCTTCATTTATAAAACCATTTAGAAAGGCACTCTTTACGTCCATTTGATACAATTTAAAATCTAATGTGCATGCAAATGCTAAAAGCAACCTAATGGCTTCCAACCTAGCAACAGGGGCAAAAGTTTCATCATAATCTATCCCCTCTTCCTGGTTGTAGCCTTGTGCAACCAATCTAGCTTTGTTTCGAATAATTATACCAGCTTCATCAAGTTTGTTTTTAAAAATCCATTTTGTTCCAATAATTTGATGAGAATCAGGCCTAGGAACAAGTTCCCAAACCTGGTTTCTTTCGAACTAGTTTAATTCTTCTTGCATAGCCAGTAGCCAATGTTCATCAATTGAAGCTTCAGAAATATTCTTAGGCTCCACTTGAGAAACAAAAGCCATATGATTACACAAATTACTAAGAGAATTACGTGTACTTACACCTTTGGAGATATCACCTATAACTTGATCGATTGGATGGTGTCGTAATGTTTTCCATTCCTTAGGAAGATCTGCATTAGGCTCGGTGGAATTCCCTTGAGTTTGCATTTGATTTTCATTTGATTCATTTGCCTTTTCGTTTCCTTGGGATTCCTTCTTTTCTTCCAGGATTGGTTCAAGATCCTCATCAAGATATAGTTCTCCTAGAATACCTGCAAGATCATCAACAGATACCTTTCCCAGCTTTCTGGGATTAGACTCATCAAAAGTTACACGAATAGATTCTTCAATAGTATTACGAGTCTTATCGAAAATCCTATAGGCTTTGCTCGACGCAGAATAACCAAGAAATATACCCTCATCAGCTTTAGCATCAAAATTCCCTAGATTGTCTCTACCATTATTATGCACAAAACATTTACATCCAAAGACTCTCAAATGGGATATGTTGGGATTTCTCCCCTTGTACAGCTCATAGGGGGTTTTCTTTAAAATAGGCCTCATTAAAACACGGTTCATAACATAGCATGTTGTACTTACTGCATCGGCCCAAAAATATGCAAGCAGGTTCATGTCACTAAGCATTATTCGAGAAAGTTCTTTTAAATATCGATTTTTCCTCTCCACAACCCCGTTTTGTTCCAGAGTTCTTGGAGCTGAAAAATAATGCTTAATGCCATGTTTTTCGCAAAATTTTTCAAAAAGAGAGTTTTCAAATTCACCGTCATTATCAGTCTTAATGGATGCAATGCTCAAATGCATTTGGTTTTGAACAACCTTTGCAAGCTTTTTGAATTCATGGAATGCATCATTTTTATGAGTAATGAATAAAGTCCATGTATACCTAGAATAGTCATCCACAATAACCAAGCAATAATAGTTGCCACCGAAGCTTTTAGTTTGACATGGTCCAAAAAGATCCATATGTAAAAGTTCCAAGGGTCTTTGAGTAGAAACAATAATTTTAGGAGGAAAAGGTACCCTTGTTAGTTTTGATTATTGACATGGATCACATTTTTCAGAAATAGAAAAATTTTTCTTTGGCAAACCAACTACTAAGTTTTTAAAAGATAGTTTGTTCAAATGATTCATGTGGATGTGACCTATCCTACGATGTCAGAGCCAAGACTCATCCTCTTTACTAATTAAACATATAGCATCATTTGAGGGAATTGAGTTAAGATCAATTAAGTACACATTGTTTGTTGGAAGTCAAGCTAGTTGGAAGACATGCTTCAAACTCTCTATGGACTTCAAGTTTATTTCAAGATAATGTTTTGATGATAACAAGCCAACTCAAGTTCAAGCTCACGAGTGCAAGTGTCAGTCATATTCAAGATTGAAGACTCAAGCAAGGCATAGATTAGAAACCTTCTCCTTAGATCAATTGAAAGGTAATGAAGTTTTTATTTCTTTAAGAGTTACAAAAGCCAACAAGTTTGTCATTTCAAAGAGAGAAGAAGAAAAACGTGTTTTTGCATGAAAAAGTGTTTTCTGCATTTAACCTTAGTGAAAATAATTGATGTTACAAAACTCTGTATATTTGTATGTTTGCAAGAGAGAGTAATCGATTATCTTCTCAAGTAATCGATTAACTTTTTTGCATCATAGAAAAATCAGAGAGGTTGTAATCGATTAAATGAATCTTGTTAATCAATTACTT
Source organism: Crotalaria pallida (assembly GCA_037953625.1). Classification (NCBI taxonomy): domain Eukaryota; kingdom Viridiplantae; phylum Streptophyta; class Magnoliopsida; order Fabales; family Fabaceae; genus Crotalaria; species Crotalaria pallida. Next base: position 74,751,055 of record CM075655.1, on the reverse strand, counting down.
TCTTATGAGAGTAATCGATTACAAGCTCTGTGGTAATCGATTACATGATGTTGCATCATATGCATATCAGAGGCTCAGTAATCGATTAACTTACTAGTGTAATCGATTATAATGAGTTGCATCATACATTGAACAGGAGTGGTGTAATCGATTAACTATTCTTGGTATAATCGATTACATGGTTTTCAAATGTATTTAAGAATTTCTATTTTTGAAGGAATAATCGATTACCTTCAGAAAGTAATCGATTACTTCATGTTTTATTGAAAAACGTGTCAGAATCATTTTGATTATTTCCTGATTTGTTTTTATATAAAAGATTCTGATTTATTTTATAAAAATTCGAAAATGATTTTAAATTTGAATTATTTCCTTTTTGGTTTTAAGAATCAAATCTTTATTTTATTTCGTAAATCATTTTGATTTAGTTTTGATTTTAAAACTTATTTCAAATCTTATTTTATTTTATTTTGATTTTGTTTTACTTATTCAAAATCCTTTTTGATTCTAAAAGGTTTTCTATTTAAAATCAAAATCACTCCAACATTTAGAGTTGAGCAGATCATTCATTCATTCATCTTTTTCTAAGCTTCACGTTTCTCTCTTCTTCTTCTTCTCAAATCTTCTGCTTTTGAAGTTCATATTTTTTGAAGAACAAAAATCCTTGTTGGATGAGTAACTACTAGAGAAACAACTACTACATTACATAGTACTTGATTGTTGTATCTGTGTTGTTGAAGAACACATCAAACTATTGTAACACTCTCATTGATTTGTTCTAAACCTTAGTGGTTAGGGAGAGAATCCCTTAGTGGACGTTTGATATGTCGTAGGGCGAGGGACCCTGCTGTGTGATTGAGGCCCCTAGCGAACGGAGGTTCCTAGTAGTGTGCGGGGTACTCTTGGTTGTAATAGGGTGCGGCTCTATTGCTTGGTATAAGAACTCTCAGGCGGGTCGCTTGGGGACTGGACTAGGCCTTTCGACGGGAAGGCTGAACCAGTATAAAATTCACCGGTGCAAGCTTTTCTATCCCTATCTCTTTTAATTTCCGCATATTTCATTTTTATGTTTCCGCGCTACTCGTTTATTTTTATCTCTCGTTTTCGCGATCCGTTTCAAACGCTTAATCTCTCCATCTCAAATCAATTTTTTTAATTTGTAACGGTTTTTCCAATACATTAATAAAACTCGATTCACCCCCCCCCCCCCCTCTCGAGATTTTGAGGCCAAAACCAACAATTAGCATCATAGCTAGTCTCTTGTGTTAAGACTTAACCGTCTCAAGAGTATGGCTTCAAACTCTCTGTTTGGTGGTGAAGGGAGTTCTATTAACCGACCTCCCATGTTTGATGGGGTAGGGTACACGTATTGGAAAGCCCGTATGAAAATTTTTATTCAAGGAGTAGGATTAAAAGTTTGGGATGAAGTTGTAAATGGTCCCTATGTTCCTACCTATTTGGTTAATGGTAACACCGTCGAGAAGCCTATGGCTGAGTGGACGGAGGAGGATGAACGTAGAGTCCAGTACGATATGAAAGCGAAAAATATTATAACATCTGCTTTGAGCTATGATGAGTTTTTCAGGATATCAACATGCGAGACAGCACAACAGATGTGGGATATGCTGGAAGTCACGCATGAAGGTACGACTGAAGTAAAGAGATCGAGAATCAACACGCTGACTGGTGAATATGAGTTATTCAGAATGAAAGATGGAGAATCGATTCAAGATATCCAAAAACGCTTCACAATGATTGTAAATCAACTGACGACATTGGGGAAGAAATTCACCAATGAGGATCTCATTCACAAAGTCCTAAGGTGCTTGGGAAGAGAATGGCAACCCAAAGTGACGGCAATTGCTGAATCAAGAAATCTTTCAACTATGACGCTGGCAACTCTCTTTGGGAAGTTACAAGAGCACGAAAGCGAGCTAAAAAGATTGGCTCAACATGAAGAAGAGAACAAGAAGGTTAAAAGTTTGGCGTTCTAGGCTGAAGCACCGGTAACAGAAAGTGACTCGGACAAAGAATTATTAAATGATGAACACATGGGTCTATTGGTCAAAAAGTTCGGGAAATTTCTGAGGAAGAAGAATTTCAACAGAAGAGACAACAACAAGAGTGGAGGCTCAACCATTACATGTCATGAGTGTGGCAAGCCTGGTCACATCAGAGCAGATTGCTACCAGCTGAAAAAGAAAGAGAATTCAGAAAAAGGCACCTCGAATTCAAAGAAGGGGAAGCAAGCATACTTGGCATGGCTAGACAATGAAGGAAGTTCGGATAAGGATTCAGACAAACAAGAGGAGACCGCCAACATATGCTTAATGGCTCACGGAGATGAGGTAACCACTGAACTAAATTTTTCTTATGATGAATTACAAGAGGCCTTTGAAGAATTGCATGAGGAATCGATGAGGTTATCCTTGTCGGTTTCTCTAGAAAAGAAAAATTCAGCTTCTCTTTTAGAAAAGAATAAAAACCTTATTAAAAAAATGATTTTTTGAAAAATCAAAATAAGGAGCTGAATTTGACTTTGAAAAATTCTTCAAACACCTTGAGTAATGACATTAAATTTAAGGCTAGTTCTTCTTCTTGTAAATTCTGCAAGGACCTTGTTAAGGAAGTTGAGGATTTAAAAGAAACCCTTGCTAAATTTACAAAAGGTAAAAATACTTTAAATTTAATGCTAGGGAGACAAAAATGTTTCTTTAATAGAGCGGGTTTAGGATATCAACCCGGTAGGCACCAAGAGAAACTAAGTACCATTTTTGTCCCTACTAGTAATCATAAGAAACCTTTAATTATTTGTCATATTTGTGGTAAAAAGGGTCATGGTGCACATGAATGCATACACCGAAAATTGAAGTTCGTTAAACCGAACAATGAAACTAGAAGGTGGCATGATTTAAACTATGGCTATACTAGCGCTCAAGGACCCAAAAAGATATGGGTACCTAAAAAGAAACCTTGAACTCTTTGCTTGTAGGTTACTCCGGAAGAAAGGAAGTCGTGGTGGTACTTGGACAGCGGATGCTCAAAACATATGACTGGAGATAAATCTAAATTTTCGCATCTCGTGCCAAAGGACCAAGGACATGTGACTTTCGGAGATAACAATCAAGGAAAGATTCTCGGAGTCGGTAAAATTGGTACACCTCCTAACCCTTGTATTGAAAATGTCTTACATGTTGAGGGCCTAAAACACAATCTGCTAAGTATTAGTCAGTTGTGTGATAAGGGCAATAGGGTTATTTTTGATTCTGATAGATGTATTATCGAGGGTAAAATTGATAATCTTATTAAGCTAATTGCTCGCAGGATAAACAATGTTTATGTTATTGATTTTAATTCAATACCCTCAAATGATGCGAAATGTTTATTAAGTAAAGAGGATGAATCGTGGCTATGGCATCGTAGAATAGGTCACATCCACATGGCTCATTTAAATAAAATTTCTTCTAAAAACTTAGTAGTTGGACTACCAAAGTAAAATTTTTCTATTTCTGAAAAATGTGATCCTTGTTCTAAATCAAAACTCACAAGGGCATCTTTTCCTTCTAAAAACCTTGTTTCATCTCAAAGGCCCTTGGAACTTTTACATATGGATCTTTTTGGACCGTGTCAAACAAAAAGCTTTGGTGGCAACTATTATTGTTTAGTTGTGGTAGATGACTATTCTAGGTATACATGGACGCTTTTTATTACTCATAAAAATGACGCATTTCATGAATTTAAAAAGCTAGCCAAGAGTATTCAAAACCAATTGCATTTGAGCATTGCATCCATTAAAACTGATCATGGTGGAGAATTTGAAAATCATCTTTTTGAAAAATTTTGCGAAAAACATGGAATTAAGCATTATTTTTCAGCTCCAAGAACTCTTGAGCAAAACGGAGTTGTGGAGAGGAAAAATTGTTCATTGAAAGAGCTTTCAAGAACAATACTTAATGACATGAATTTGCCTGCATACTTTTGGGCCAATGCAGTGAGTACAGCTTGTTATGTTATTAACCGTGTTTTAATAAGGCCTATTTTAAAGAAAACCCCCTATGAGCTGTACAAGGGGAGAAAACCGAATATTTCCCATTTTCGTGTTTTGGATGTAAATGTTATGTGCATAATAATGGTAGAGAAAATCTAGGAAGTTTTGAGGCTAGAGCTGATGAGGGCATATTTCTTGGATATTCTGTTTCGAGCAAACCATATAGGATTTACAATAAATCTTGTAATACTATTGAAGAATCTATTCATGTATCATTTGACGAATCTGATCCCAGAAAGTTGGGAAAGGTATCTATTAATGACATTTGTAACATCTGCCCTTTGACTCACTTCTACAAGTCCCTAATCAAGAAAATTGTTTTAACCTAATTAATTAAAGAATTGATTTCATGATGAGTTCTTATGTTTTGAAATTTGATTTGTTTGTGTGTGTGACCTTGTGTGCTAGATTGTTTAAGGTTTCGATTAAGATTTTGTTTTATTGATTTATATGATCTGATGGAAAATTATTTTCTCTAAGTTTCAAAGAATCAAAGTCCAAATCATCTTGATTTAGAATTGTCTCTAGAAACCCTAATTGATGCCCTAATCTTTGATAAAACCCTAATCGAGCTCCTAATCCTTGATTAAGTGCTTAATCACTCTCTTAAACCCTAAACCCTCAAAGTTAGTGAGCTAACCTAGAATTGATTTTCTTTAAACCTATGATTAAGTTTTTGATTAGCACCTTAATCCTTGATTAAGCCCTAATCACTAAGGATTAATGGACTAAACCTAGATTAATTAGCCTAATCCTACCCTAATCACGATTAGAACCCTAATTAGTGCCCTAAACCTAATTAAGCTAATCTAACCTACCCTAACCTCCTATGGCCGAATATCTAGATGCATGGCTTGGCCACCAAGCTCATTTGCATGGTTACCAAGTGGCATGCCTTATAGTCAAACCATGACATCATCCCCATGACCTAAGCATGACTTAAGGAAGAAAAAAAGTGAAGAAAAGGAAGGAACAAGGGGGGAGGCCGTGAGAGGCCTTAAGGCAAAACTTGGCCTCCAAGTTTTGTGACTTAGTCCCTAAGCAATTGTAAGGAAGCCACCCATGCAAGCCCTTGATGGCAAATAAGAAAATTGGAGAAACATAAAAGAAAGGGGCCAAAACCGTATGAAGAGAAGAGTGAGTTGCTTCATCCTTCATCCTTTCTTCTTTCTTTCACCAACACAAACCACATCAACACACACCCTCAAGCAACACAAAAACCGTGAGGGAGTGAATGAGGTCTCCTTTATTCTTTCATCAACACACACACTTTCCTTCATTCCTTTTTCAAGACCAAACACACAACATTAAGAGCACCATCAAGCTCTTAGTGAGGGAGTGAAAGAGAGAGAGAAACCGAATTGTGAGAGGAGAAGAACCAAACCTTAACACCTTAATTTCTTCATCACCTAAGCAAGATCAAGTCAAGCTAGTGAAAAGGAAAAGAGAAACCAATGGACCTAGGAAAAGGAGGGAGAAACCGCGAGGACTAGAAAGAGAGATCAAAGAATTTGGACTTGAATTCTTTAAAGTTTTGACTAAGTAAGAATTTGTTTCATGATTTTAAAAGTTTTAAACCTTTTTCTTTGATTCTTTTTCATTTTCATTCTTTCTTTCTAAAACCTTGATTTTGTTTGAAAAAGTGTTGATACATGTTTGCTTTGTGTTAGATCTAGTGATTTCCTTTACATGCATGTTGGTTTTTCAACTTGATCTTAACGTTTTATTGAGAAAGTTTTTTCTCTCTTGATCTTGAGTTTTCTCTTTGATTTCTTAGAAATGTTTTGGAAGAGAACTTGATTTTAAGTTCTCATGAAAAGTTTTTCAAGGATCTAGTGTTTGTGACTTCATGCATGTCACGATCTATATTTGATTTATGATGTACTTGATGATTTCTTTTATGTTAGCCACGGTTTTATGTTGTTGTGCATGTAAGCTTGATTTTCTTTTGTTTGGTCTGTTGCATGTTGTGATCTTGAGATTTAGTGATGTTTGAGTGAATATAAATTGTGTGATCTTCTATGATAGCCACGGTTTGTACTTGATTTTTAGGTTAGAGGTTTTGATGTTGGATTTATGTTATGTGTATATGATTTCCATGAACCTTGAGATAATTTTATATGTTGAATGTGAAATCTAAATTGTGTAGAGGCTTATGTATGGTCACGGTTTTGCCTAAGAAAATATGCTAGGATTATGTTTTACTTCCTTGATGAATTATGTGAAATTGTTGATTGAATTTGGAGTTGTCTTTAAGTCTTGAAACTTTGAAAACATTTTTAAGAAAATCTAGTTAAGGTCACGGTTTAGACCTTAACTTTTGAGTTAAATTCTCTTGAGTGCATATGTGTTCATGACATGAAAATATGTGTTGATTTGTGAAGTTGATCCTTGGAGAAATGAATTTTTAAAACAACCTATAATGCATACGGTTTTGACATGTTTAAGTTTAATAAGATGAAGTTCTGCTAAGATGAAAATTGATTAAGTAAAAGTTAAATGAAATTATGTTTGTGTGCTTATGTGATGTATGATTCGGTTTATGTGTACTTAAATGTTCGATTTCCTTAATTGATTGAGTCATATATGCGAATGAATATGTGAGTATGCTATGTTTGACTTAACTTGATGGTTTGTGATTATGTGATGTGTGAAACGAGATGAATGTTTGTCTAGGATCCTTGAGTAAAGTAAAAATGATTTTTAGAGTGCATGGAAGTGTTTAAATGATTTGTTTTACTTGAGTACCTTGCTGCCCACATGTGATTCTAAGGGTTTAAACTTGATGAGTTGTTGATTTAGGTGTTTACTTGATTGTTTTCATGATTCTTGGTTGTTTGTGCTTTTAAATTGGTTTTAAGTAATGGAAAAATGAATTTAAAACTTAGGACATGATGCTGTCCAGAATTTCCTAAGTTATATTTCTTGTTTTAAAGTGTTTTTAAAAGTGTTTCTAAGTTGAGTTTTTATGGGTATTCAACCTAAGATAAAGTTGGTTTGAAAAGTGAAATTTTCGGTGTTTTTGGATTTGATTCCAATGCTGTCCAAAGAGGACCAGCAAAGAAACTTTTTGTTTAAATGAACTCATTTAATTGTTTTCTCATGATTTTAAAGTATAAGAGTTACTGCTTGATTTTGGACAAGTTTGAGTGAAAGAATTGATGTTTCGGTTTTAAATGAAGACAATGTTTGGATTTTCTTAAGTTGCTTTGAGAAAAATTTTAAGAATGATGATTAAGTAAAGTTTAATACTCACGTATCTACCTTATGGGACTTGAAAGAAGTTGGAGTCGGGCAGACGAGGAAGGAAGCAAATCACTCGGAACTTGTAGATTCGGTAGCTGCGAATCCAGGTGAGAGAGAAGTTATCCTAAGACGCTTTGGTGTCTAGTGAGTATGCTAGGACACTCCGTACTCTCTCAAAGTCGGAGTAAAGGTCTAACGTAGCTAGTAGTATACCCGATAAATTGTGTGATTGTTTGTATCGCGGTATACGAAGACTCAAACCTATACTATTACATGGTATTGATTGATTGATATGTTTGTTTATGGTGAGATATATTACTGCTTATGATAATTGCATATGCATAATGCATCATCCCGCGTTATAAGATAAGAATAGAAGAGACATAGAAAACTATAAGAAATCCCCCTAACGACTAGAGCGATACTCTAAAGGGTGAAACGGGTAATGGAACTGGATGATGCTGATGCGCCGATTGCGTGGAACAAGCGGATGCTGTGACGATGACGATGTCTGGAGTGTGGATGCAACAATTGCTGAAATATGATGAAAGTGTATCTAAGTGGTCGTAGCCACAAGTTGAAGGCGTATTTGTGCGACCGTAGCCACAAATTGAAAGTGTATCTAAGTGGTTGAAACCACATGATTGAAAGTGTATCTATATGGCTGTTGCCACATGATTGAAAGTGTATCTATATGGTTGTTGCCACATGATTGAAAGTGTATCTATATGGCTGTTGCCACATGATCGAGAGTGTATCTATATGGTTGTGGCTACGTGCTGAGCACGACTCAGGATGGGTCGGAGCCCGTCAAATATAGTAGTCGAGTCCCACAAGAAGTAACCCGCATATGGTTGGTGCTATATGACAGAGGTGACTTAGGATGGGTCGACAATAGGATAAACGAATATAACCGTTTCGACTTGAAACCCTTACCCGAAGTAGTGGAGAGGAAGACACGGTGTTTACCTACGTGGTACTCACTTGATGATTAGGATAGGGGAAGGTAATGACGGTGATTCGTCAAGAAGCCTATGAGGAGTCTGTCTAGGCGGGGAAAAGCTACAGTGACCTGGGTTGACCATCCGGGGTAGGGTGAGTAGTCTGGTGTCGTAGCTGAAGTACTGCATGATCACTAGACAGATGACTGACGCCCCCTTGACTAAATCAGGATCGGAAGAGGGATGTTTGAACACGGTGGAGGTCGACACCCTTTGTCATGACATTTTTCCCGAGCAATTTTATAGTGTATCTTGGTGTGGTCTCCTGAAGCCGGTGTGGTAGAGATCCTGTACTTCTGATTGCTTCCTACTAGGTGGATGGAATGCGAGGAGATGTAGACCTGAACCCGAAACCCTAAAGCTTGAATTTCGATATGATGGACTCGAGATATGTGGACTAAGAGACTTCGATTTTGAGAACGAATTGCTGAGAGATTCAACCTTGCGAGATAACTAATTAAAAGGATTCCCTTAAGTGAAAGATAAAATGTTAGTGAATGTGACGATTGCATTGCATCCTCATGCATTTTGCATAATTATCTGTTGTGCTGTTTGTATTGTTTGTTATGTTCTGGTATGCGTCGCTAGTGTAATTCCAAGAAGTCGATGGGAGTAATTCCATTCGGATAACTTACTCTCTCAATTTCTTGTGCATATGTGATTATGAATCTTCGATTCTAAAAGACGGTGGAGCTGGTGATGCTACTCCCGGAGGGAGGACCTACTGATCGTGATGCGCCGACGAGAGGGCTACTGATGGACGACAAAGATTGCTTTTGAAGACTTACGTTGTGGATCGAGAAGGAGCTTCTACCAGTAGTTATAACTAGGTTCCCGATGGACCCTTGTTGTTATGCTTATCAAGTGTACCCCTTTTCTTTTGGAATTGCTTTTGTTAAAGACAAAGTTGTGTAAGAATGGCACCGATGTTCTGTGGTGGCCACTTTTGTAAAAACCTTTATGATCTGTTTTCAAACTGTTTACTTGAAGGACTGTCACAGTCATACAGGTAAACTCTTCTTAAGCAAGTCGAACATACTTTCTAAATGGTCCAAATGTTTTCCTCACTTGTTGAAAGAGAGTTTCCAAATGTCAAACTGCTTTCAGAAATTTCCGCAAACATTTTTGAGAAAAAGGATTTTTTTTTAAAAAAGTAATACCTTGTTTTGGAAAGCTTGACAGTCGAGTTCTATTCTTGTTTGCTTTCAAAAAAAAATTCACCCTATTTTCCCAAAAAGAATTAATCAGTATTTGATGAGTGTTTATTTCAAGTTTTCCAAATCGGGGTGTTACAACATTTCAGGTATTCTTGGAGATTTGTTCATTAATAAGGATGAGGAGCCAAATGCTAAAGGAAAGGAGCATTCCGAAAGCAATGGAAAATCAGTTGAATCGGTTGAGGAGAAAAATCAAGAACAATCCATGGAGCTCAACGCTGATTTTCCTAAGGAATGGAGAACGTCGAGGCATCATCTGTAACACCCCGCAAATTCCTCGTATTATTTTAAAATACTAAAGAGAATTATTTTTAGAAAATTATTGTTGAAAGAATATTTTCTTAAATGAATTTCCTATTTCACGTTTTCAAAGTGATGAGTGACTTTAAAGAAATGATTTTCATGAGATGATGTTAGGAGTTTTAAAGTAGAGTTTTGAGAAGCAATTGTGTATCTAATATTTTTATGCCTTAATGAAATGGTGAATCTTAAACAAGAGTTATTTTATGAGAAGGTGATTTATTTTCTACACATATGTGTTGGTTGATATGTGTTTGATGTGTGATTGGGTTAATGTGAATTCTTGGAGATATTTGAATTATTATGTAAATTGGTAATTATATGTTCCAAATTAAAAATGAAAAGATAATGTATGTATATGTGTATGTGTGTGCAACGTGTATGAGTATGTATATGTGTCTATGTGTGTGTGTAACGTATGATGCATGTATATGTGTGTATGTGTGTAACGTGTATGTGCATGTATGTGGGTATAAGTCTAGGATTTTATTTTCTTGGGCAAGAAGTCCATGGGATAGGATGGAACCTTAAGGAACTAAGAAACTCTAACTAGAAGCCAAAGGGTAACTAAACCAAAAGAGACCTAGTTCCTTAATTCACTCCTCATTGTCCCCTTTGATAACCTCCACCCATGCAAAATTTTGAAGAGCCAAAACTACCCTCCCTTGAACACACCATGGCCGAAACTTCAAGGGGAAAGATGGGAAGTCCATGAATTGCCTATATAAGGCATGGCCCTTAGTTCATTTCACCCATTTCCCATTCATTTCTTTCATTTCCTTTCACTTTCTTAAACAAATTCTAAGAGGCTCATCAAACCTCTTAGAGAGAGAAGGAGGCCGTGGGTAAGAAGGAGGGAGAAGGAGGAAATTAAGCTGAAAACCTAAGCTCTTCCTTGAAGATCCAAGACCTTAGGAGCTAGAAGACCTTGATCTTGGTGGGTATTTTGAAGGAGCAAGAAGAAATTGTAATAGTTAGGTTTCCATTCTAGTTTTGTGAATTTTTCTTCTTTTCTTTTCATGCATGTTAATTTTCCAAGTTAAAATGATGAGTACAAGTATGTTTGTGCTTGATCTTGGATTTTTAAAGCTAAAAGAAACTTGTAAATCTCTAAATAACGGACTTCATAACTCGATTAAGTTTTTCATGAAAGATCTTAAAGTTTTTCAAACAAAATCCTAAAGATCTAAAGGTTTGTTGAGATTTTTGTAAAGCTTTAAGTAAATCTCTTTGCATGTTAATTTTTCTTTCTTAAAACCGTGAACCATGATGTGATTAAGGGTTTATTTGATAAATAAAGGGATGATCTAAACTTGCTTGACAATAATGATGGGATCTTTAGTGTTGCATGTTAGTTGATGATGATTTTGGTTGTCTTGAGTACATGCATGTGTTGATTTTACTTTGATCTTGAATTTCTAAGACTAAATGAACTCATAAAACACTAGATCCTAAACTAGGTAATTCGGCCATGAGTAGAAAGTTAGGTCTTGATGCTTTTTAATTCGATCTAAGTCATTGCATGTTAGCTTTATACCTTTACAAGTTGATTTGAGTTGTTGAAATGCTTTGGTTTTGATTTGATGTTGATGAAGCTTGGATTTTTACCTTGATCTTTGAAAATGTCTTGATCCTTGCTTTAATCTTTAAAAAGTTTTGTTCTAAAGCCTTGCATGTAATCTTTGAGTAAAAAGCTTTAACTTTTCTTCAATACATGTCACGGTTTTGATCTTTTTTCAACTCAAAATGATTTTCATCTTTGATTGTACCAATTGATTGATTATATGGCTTGATCTACAAGATTTAGGTGCATGCATGATAAAGATTTAAAGATTAAACCTTGATCTATGATGATGTGCATTCGGTCTAAGCCTAGGATTAGGAAATCATATTTTGTTTCCATAAAAAGGGACACATGCATGTTAATTCCTTTTCAACTTAAAGAAGCTTGTGTTTTTGCATGTTGAAAAAGTGAACCAAGAACCTTGTTTTGTCAAAGTAAGATTCGGCCTATGTTGGATAAATAGACTAGGGTTCTTTTTCATGAGGTGACTTAAAAGTAATGAGTATGTTTTGAGAAATCATGCTAAAATAAATTGTTTAAAATTGTGTTGTGAATATTTATTTTCTTATCGGTTTTTGATTTAAAAATAAAGGGAATAAATGAATTAAATGATTTTGGAAAAATTTTGTGTTTAAATGTATATATGTGTGTATTCGGTTAAGAGTAAAAGGAAGAATACATAATTTTCTTTCATGAAAAAGAAAATAGAATTTAAGTGCTTGAAATAAATCAAGTTGATTTATGTGATTTGAATTTGTGATCTTTGAATTGTTTTCTTTGATGTCATTCGTCCATATAGTGTAAATAAGTTTAGGAAATTTAGTTGCATGAAAATAGATTCACTTAATGGTTTTTGAAAAGGATTTAAGTTGTTTAAAGTAAGAAAAATAAATATACATATGTTTGGTTTATGTCCTTGGTTCAATTTGGTTTGTGAATATGTGCATGACTAAGTGTTTTGTTTTATGAAAATGAATTATTTGTGAATGGTATGATTGCTTTGATAATTGACTAGAGAAGTTATATGTTTCTAATTAATTAATAAGGTGTTGTTGGTTGTTTGTATGTTATGTTGATATTTGGAAAACAATTGAGTGTGTAATTGATTTTGAAATTTATTGATTTTAAAATAATTTGGTTTGATTTGTCTAGAATTATTGGATTATGTTTATGGCTGTCCAAAGTTTGTTTTACGGTGAAAACTTGAGTTTTAAAGAGTTAATTTTAAATTTAAGAGTTATTTAAAACGAAAAGTGTTTTTGCGATGTTTTCAGGGTTTTATCAAAGCGATTTTGTAAAATGATTCTTTGCTGTCCAGAATTGTTTGGACTTGTTTCTTAATTTTAAAAATGAGTACAAGTGATTTAAAGTAAAGTTTTCAAGTAATAATTGATGTAAGAAAAGCCGGATTGAAAACGGTAAATTTTTCGGTGTTTTCGAAAATAATTAGGGTGCTGTCCAAAACGGACCAGCGACCAAACTAAATAGTTTAATGACTTTACATGATGCTTTTTATAATGGTTTTGAAATATTTATGTGCTAGAAAATATGGGAGTTGTTTTGATAAAACAATGGTGTTTTAAGTCTTTCAATAAAGAACGGAAAGTGTCACGAACTAAGAAAAGATTTTCTTAATACACGTTAGTAACGTAAGTGTGTTTTATTTAATACGAGGAATGGTATAGACGAGGGATTGGGGCAGCCGACCGCAAAGAGGATCAGAGGAGACGGTACGCATTTAATTGTTGGACCTCAGGTGAGAGAGAAGCTTTCCTAAGACACCGTGGTAGTTAGGTGATATATTAGGACGTTCCGTATCATCTCAAAGATCGGAACTAAGTGGTTCAGAGTCAGTAGTATAGTGGCAATTGTTTGTCTTGTATGGCCACTTATACGAAGGTGACGAAGACCACATGGTGGTTGTGTGATGATTGTATGTTGATAGCATGCTTTTATGTATTCATTTAATTATGTCTGATGATATTTATTGTTGTTGATTAATATGATTAGTATGCTGAGGGACGTCTGTTACGTCCTGAATTGAAAAATGAAAATGAAATGAATGAGTTGTGAAAGAAACGAAATTGAAAGTAAAGATAAAGTGAGAAAGGAATAATGACAAGGGATATAAGATAGAATAGAAAGAGATAAAGAGTTGAGATTGGGGAAAGAATTGATGATAATGATGAGAACGAGCCAGAGCTGGGAAGAGTAATGTTGCCATTGAGGCGAGATGTGATTTGAGTGGGGCTTGGCTCCTTTGTTTTTGTTTTTGAATGAGACTAGTGTTGAGTTGAGCCTGCTCCTCCATTAGCGCTCAGCAAAAATAAGATTTTTGAAGGATGATGAAATGAAATTGAGACATGAGAGTGCTGAGAAAGTTTGAGAAAGGAGATGTGAGTTCATGGATGTGATCCCAGCTCTGTGCTATGTTGAGGAAAAGATTGTGCAAAGTAGTGGTCGGGACTCATTGAAGGGATGCACGAAGGATGGGCCGACCTTAGGATTAATTAAAAGATAAAAGACTTTAAAAGACATACGCGGTGAGGTATGAGAGTGCGAAGTAGTGGAGAGGAAGGAACCATGGGTATCTGCGGATACTCAGGAGGAGATTGCGTTAGGGGAGGACGATGACGGTGAAACGTCAAGAAGTCTTGAGTACTTTCTAGGCAGAACGAACTCTATATGTGGCGTACGAACGTGGTAGGGACTGGGTCCAATGCCTTGGTAAGTTCTGCATGCGCAACTAGAATAGTACTAACGCCTCCTAGATTGCAAATCGTGAACAGTGAGAGGGACTGGAGTGGGGCATCTTGATTTGCCACTGTGCCCGAATTTTCCACAGTGTGCGTTGAATATATTTATGAATTGAAGTGATATGAAATGATTTGAGGCTGTACCCGAGTTTTCTACAGTCCTCCTGGCTTGGAGCCAATTGTGAGACAGCTGTCGTGCCCGCACGGTAAAGGTCCTGTACTCCTGTTTGCTTCCGACTAGGTTGGGTGGATGACCGAGGAGATGTAGGCGTGAGTGATAGCCGAGAACGAAAAAGAATACTTTGGTGATATATTAAAACTCCCCAATTATTAAAGGTTGTGAATCGATAAGACTGGATGAAAAGAGAGGTATAGTTATGAAAGAGAAATGAATGAGAGATGATAACAGTGATGATAATAATGAAAAATAATAATGATAATAATGTTGATAATATGCTTGATGTGTTGTGTGTATGTATGTTGTATTGTATGTTTGTATAGTCCTAGTATCTTGCCTATCGTAATCCCACACCGTCGACGATGCGTCGTTCGGATCGCTTACTCTCTCCTGTTCGTTGGCATATCGGTGCTGCTGGTATCTCAACGGGCAGATGGAGTATTGCATGTAAGTCACCATGTGGAATAAGTATGGAAGGGGTTGGAAGCACACCCCATGCGGCTGGGCATGGACCGGCTACACGGAGATCATGATTCCAGATCCGGAACACCAATTGAGTGAAGCAAATTTGGAGCCGCACTTGGGACAAGTCATGGTACGATGATTCAGTAGCTACGAGGAGAAGGTACGATATGAGAAGCAGAGGAGCCTTACGACACTAGAAGGAGTGGTGGTGGAACCCAATGACAAAAAGGGAACAACCACACGGAAGATCCCAACCTCCGGAGCGAAGAAAGGGCGCAAGAAGGAAAAGGAGCTACATCCACTTGCTTTCAATAGGAAAGTTTAAGGATAGTGTAGTTAGCTTAGGTTGTGATGAGTGCTTGGAGTAAGGATTACCAAAGTGATGAACTGATTGTGTAACTCGACTCATTTTGGAACATGCCCTACTTTTTAAGAAATGTAAGAATACTATTTGTTGAGAAATGCTTAAGACCTTTTGATGTTATGGAGAGAACTACTTTGAGTTGGAACCAAACTGTTTTTCCTACTAAATGTTTTTGGAAACTCAAGTAAATAGGCTTTGGTTTTAGTAACAACTCGGTTTTCGAAAGAGAGTGTTGAAGAACATCAAGAACTTTTCACTAATGATTTAAAATACTTCAACAATGTTTTATGAAAAAAAAATTTGGCCTTATTTTTGGCAACCTAAATGAACAAAAGTTGGTTATTTTTGAGTTACGAAAATCGGGCTGTTATAGAATGGTATCAGAGCTTATGGTAATCCTTAGTGGCCTTAAGCATGGGCTTACATGCTTTGTTTGTG
The DNA here is from genome assembly GCA_037953625.1 of Crotalaria pallida. Taxonomy (NCBI): domain Eukaryota; kingdom Viridiplantae; phylum Streptophyta; class Magnoliopsida; order Fabales; family Fabaceae; genus Crotalaria; species Crotalaria pallida. The sequence goes on along the minus strand of CM075655.1, from coordinate 74,735,478 downwards.
TGACTCTGTGTGTTTGCTAGTGTAAGGATAGGAACATAGGATCAAGTTCCCATCTTTCTAGGACGTGAGATTCTGTTTGTGGTTTAGTGCCCGCTATGTTAGTAACCTGTTGATTAGGTAATTGGAAGGAGTAGACTGAGTAGGCAGTGAATAGGTTCTAATATTGAGACCCCGTAACCTTTGAGGCTACACCATGATTTGATGGACCTAAGTTTGTTGATCTCAACGCACCTTTTGGTACGAGAGTAGTTATTACCTTTAAGGATATAGAAAGTTATCCCTAGACCTCTGTGTTTATTGAATTGCTTCAACAAAACAGTTAGTGTTGTTAAAACTCGAACCTTTTCTTCATGAGCCCTACAATCCACCCGTAGCCTTATCGATCCTATTTAAGACTCTTTAGTCCAACTTGTGGAATTAGGAGTGTCATAGTTACCCAGATAGTTTAGGCTTGAACGATCAAGGAAGGATAAATGGTTTAAAATTAAGAGAGGATATAAGATCATAGTGGATTTAGTTATAAGTCTGATCAAAGTTGGGGAGTCACAAGGAGGAAAAAGAGGCGTATATTACCAGTTATTAGGATTACCCTCCACCATAACCAGAGGTTTAGACGGTGAAAGTGATAGGTTTGATTAATGTTTAGGATGAATCTAAGGAGAAAAGCGAAGATGTTTGAGGAAGTAAGTAAGTCCAAGTTTTAATAGAATTCCCTTAAGTTAGAGAAATGATAGACGAAAACCTTAGAGATAGAAAGAGAACTGAAGGAAGGAGTGATTATTGCGAGTTAGTGGAAACCTAAATGTTTTATAAAAAAAATTTGGCCTTATTTTTGGCAACCTAAATGAACAAAAGTTGGTTATTTTTGAGTTACGAAAATCGGGCTGTTACATCATCCCATTGATCAAATCATAGGTGACATCACAAAAGGTGTAAGTACTCGCAATTCTATTAGCAATCTATGTAACTACTTTGCGTTTGTTTCTCAAGTGGAGCCAAAGAATATTTCTGAGGCTATGCTTGATGAGCATTGGCTTTTGGCAATGCAAGAGGAATTAAACCAGTTCGAAAGAAATCAGGTGTGGGAACTTGTTCCTAGGCCTGAGTCTCATCCGGTTATTGGAACTAAGTGGATTTATAAAAATAAACTTGATGAGGCTGGTTTAATTGTTCGAAACAAAGCTAGGTTAGTTGCACAAGGTTACAACCAGGAAGAGGGGATAGATTATGAGGAAACTTTTGCCCCTGTTGCTAGGTTGGAAGCCATTAGACTGCTTTTAGCTTTTGCATGCATTTTAGATTTTAAATTATATCAGATGGACGTAAAGAGTGCCTTTCTTAATGGTTTTATAAATGAAGAAGTTTATGTGTGTCAACCTCCCGGCTTTGAAAATTATGAACACCCGGATTATGTTTTTAAATTGAAAAAGGCTTTGTACGATCTCAAACAAGCTCCTAGAGCATGGTATGATCGTCTTAGCAAATTTTTATTAGAAAATAATTTTGAAAGAGGGAAGGTTGATAACACACTTTTTATTAAAAAGAAAGGAAAGGACATTCTTTTAGTTCAAATTTATGTTGATGATATTATTTTCGGTGCTACTAATGAAATCCTTTGCAAGGAATTTTCAAGTATGATGCAGGAAGAGTTCGAGATGTCTATGATGGGCGAGCTGAACTTTTTCCTGGGATTGCAAATAAGGCAAGCAAAGGATGGGATTTTCATTAGCCAAACAAAGTACTGCAAGGAGCTATTGAAGCGATTTGGCATGGATAAGGCCAAGGCAGTAGCAACTCCTATAAGCACTTCTTGCTATTTGGACAAAGATGAAGGAGGTAAATCCGTAGAAATTACAAAATATCGAGGTATAATCGGATCCCTTCTCTATTTAACGGCAAGTAGGCCGGATATAATGTTTAGTGTGTGTCTTTGTGCCCGTTTTCAGTCGAATCCAAAAGAAACGCACATGGTTGCTGCCAAGCGTATAATGAAATATTTGTCTGGCACAACTGATATGGGTTTATGGTACCCCAAAGGTTCTTCATGTAATCTTGTAGGGTATTCTGATTCTGACTTTGCTGGCTGCAAGGTAGATAGAAAAAGCACTAGCGGCACTTATCATCTTCTTGGCAATTCGTTGGTATCATGGGCTAGTAAGAAACAGTCTAGTGTGGCCCTATCTACAGCTGAGGCTGAATATGTCGTCGCGGGTAGTTGTTGTGCGCAAATCTTATGGTTAAAATAGCAACTCCTAGACTTCGGTGTAAGTCTAGATCACATTCCCATAAAATGTGATAATATCAGTGCTATTAGTATTACCAAAAACCCAGTGCAACATTCTAGCACTAAGCATATAGAGATTCGACACCATTTTATTCGTGATCATATTCAAAAGGGTGATTGTATATTATTGAGTATGTTGATACTTCGCGGCAGTTGGCTGATATCTTTACGAAACCGCTTCCAAAAGAAAATTTCTTTTTCATTCGTAGAGAAATTGGTTTAACTTCTGCCTCTCACCTCTTTTGAGTATGTGACTCTGTTTATCTCTCTTGTTATTATTGATGCGTCTTCTCAGTGTTTCAGGGGGAGATAGCACAGCTTTTTGATGATTACAAAAGGGGGAGAGATATTCTGATATTATGATTTATTATTGATTCATACAGGGGGAGATACTCTGAAGATGCAAATCTTTTTCGTTGTGATATATCTTATGCATCTATTCAGGAGGAGATAATAGGAATTACTATTCTCCTGTGTTTATTGTTCTAAGGAAGGTTATTGTTATAAATATATATATATATATATATATGTGTGTGTGTGTTTTTGCTTGTATAACACTTGTGGTGCAGATAATAAAGAGCATATCAGAATCGTTGTTTGTCATCATCAAAAAGGGGGAGTGTTGGAAGTCAAGCTAGTTGGAAGACATGCTTCAACTCTCTATGGACTTCAAGTTTATTTCAAGATAATATTTTGATGATAACAAGCCAACTCATGTTCAAGCTCACAAGTGCAAGTGTCAGTCATATTCAAGATTGAAGACTCAAGCAAGGCATAGATTAGAAACCTTCTCCTTAGATCAATTGTAAGGTAATGAAGTTTTTATTTCTTTAAGAGTTACAAAAGCCAACAAGTTTTTCATTTCAAAGAGAGAAGAAGAAAAACTTGTTTTTGCATGAAAAAGTGTTTTCTGCATTTAACCTTCGTGAAAATAATTGATGTTACAAAACTCTGTATATTTGTATGTTTGCAAGAGAGAGTAATCGATTATCTTCTCAAGTAATCGATTAACTTTGTTGCATCATAGAAAAATCAGAGAGGTTGTAATCGATTAAATGAATCTTGTTAATCAATTACTTTCTTATGAGAGTAATCGATTACATGGGTCAAGTAATCGATTATAATTTTTGCATCATATATTTTTCAGAGGCTTAGTAATCGATTACAAGCTCTGTGGTAATCGATTACATGATGTTGCATCATATGCATAACAGAGGCTCACTAATCGATTAACTTACTAGTGTAATCGATTATAATGAGTTGCATCATACATTGAACAGGAGTGGTGTAATCGATTAACTATTCTTGGTATAATCGATTACATGGTTTTCAAATGTATTTAAGAATTTCTATTTTTGAAGGAATAATCGATTACCTTCAGAAAGTAATCGATTACTTCATGTTTTATTGAAAAACGTGTCAGAATCATTTTGATTATTTCCTGATTTGTTTTTATATAAAAGATTCTGATTTATTTTATAAAAATTCGAAAAATGATTTTAAATTTGAATTATTTCCTTTTTGGTTTTAAGAATCAAATCTTTATTTTATTTCGTAAATCATTTTGATTTAGTTTTGATTTTAAAACTTATTTCAAATCTTATTTTATTTTATTTTGATTTTGTTTTACTTATTCAAAATCCTTTTTGATTCTAAAAGGTTTTCTATTTTAAAATCAAAATCACTCCAACATTTAGAGTTGAGCAGATCATTCATTCATTCATCTTTTTCTAAGCTTCACGTTTCTCTCTTCTTCTTCTTCTCAAATCTTCTGCTTTTGAAGTTCATATTTTTTTAAGAACAAAAATCCTTGTTGGATGAGTAACTTCTAGAGAAACAACTACTACATTATCATAGTACTTGATTGTTGTATATGTGTTGTTGAAGAACACATCAAACTATTGTAATCAATCTCATTGATTTTTTCTAAACCTTAGTGGTTAGGGAGAGAATCCCTTAGTGGACGTTTGATACGTCGTAGGGCGAGGAACCCTGCTGTGTGATTGAGGCCCCTAGCGAACGGAGGTTCCTAGTAGTGTGCGGGGTGCTCTTGGTTGTAATAGGGTGCGGCTCTATTGCTTGGTATAAGAACTCTCAGGCGGGTCGCTTGGGGACTGGATTAGGCCTTTCGACAGGAAGGCTGAACCAGTATAAAATTCACCGGTGCAAGCTTTTCTATCCCTATCTCTTTTAATTTCCGCATATTTCATTTTTACGTTTCCTCGCTACTCGTTTATTATTATCTCTCGTTTTCGCGATCCGTTTCAAACGCTTAATCTCTCCATCTCAAATCAATTTTTTTAATTTGTAACGGTTTTTACAATACATTAATAAAATTCGATTCACCCCCCCCCCCTCTCGAGATTTTGAGGCCAAAACCAACATTGTTTACCCTGCGAGCAACAAGCTTAATAAGATTGCCAATTTTACCCTTAATAATACATTTATCATAATCAAAGATAACCCTACTGCCCTTATCACATAACTGACTAATGTTTGAAGTCAAGCTTTCCCAAGAACTTCAAGTGCAATCATTATATAGTTTTGATGATAACAAACTCAAGATTCTCAAGCTCTTATCAAGTGCAATCACAAGATCTCCATCCTTCAAGTCCAAGCTTCAAGTTGAATACTCAAGCAAATGAAGTTGAAGGCTCAAGCAAATATCAAGCAAATAGAAGAGCTTTTAGCCCTTTCCCTTAGGACATCATGTAAGGTAATGAAGTCATGGATTATATTATGTTAAAAGGCCAATATAAGTTATTTTTTCTAAATATGTTTTTCATATAAAAGGAGAAGAAAAGAAGTTTTGTGAAAATCAGTTTTTCTAACTTAGTCTTTTGTGTAAATGATTGAACAAAACTCTGGATATTTTTATCTTATGAAAATCTATTTTTATAGGTGCAAGAAGGAGTAATCGATTACCTTCTTAAAGTAATCGATTACCTTTTTTGCATCATAGAAAAACCAGAGTGTTTGTAATCGATTAAGTAAACTTGGATAAACCATTACTTTTTGTATGAGAGTAATCGATTACCTGGAGCAAGTAATCGATTATAAATGTTGCATCATACATTTTCCTGAGACAACGTAATCGATTACATGTCTTGTAGTAATCGATTACATGATGTTGCATCATATGCAAACCAGAGGCTCAGTAATCAATTATTAGATTAGTGGTAATCGATTATATGAGTTGCATCATACATTAAATAGAAGTGAAGTAATCGATTACATGCCTGTGATAATCGATTACTGGTTTTTCAAATGAATTTCAAAGTTTCTATTTTTAAAGAGATAATCTATTATCTTCCTGGAGTAATCGACTACCTCAAGTTTTATTGAAAAACGTGTCAGAATCATTTTGATTTATTTCCAGATTTGTTTTTACTTAATTGATTCTGATTTATTTTCAAAATTCGAATTTTATTTTATTTTTGAAATATTTCCTTATTTGTTTTAAATCAAATCTTTGATTTGTTTTCTTAAATCTAATTGATTTGTTTTTGATTTTAAAACTTATTACAAATTCTTATTTTATCTTATTTTGATTTTCAAATTGATTTTAATTTGTTGTTTAAAATCTTTTTGATTTGATTTTGATTTCTAAATCAACTTTATTTATTTGTTTTTCAAAATCATTTCTCACTTCGACATCTCTTGATAATCACGTTCTTCTTCTTCTTCTTCTTCTTCTCCTCCATCAACTTCTGGTTTTTCACGCTCAAACTTTTCTAAGAAAACTAAACCTTGTGTTGGCCTTGTAACTACTTATCTATACTTCATTGCCATAGTGCGTTATTGTTGTATCTGTGTTATCTAGAACACATAATTGTTAGAGTGGCCTTATATTGATGTATCCGCACTATTAAGAGTGCACTATAGGTCTTGTACCAATCACTCATATTGTAACCGTTGTTGTAAAGGGGTGTGTGACCCTTAGAGACTAGGGAGTGAATCTCCTAGTGCGGACGTACTGCGTTCGTGGTGTTTGTAGGGTGAGGAACCCTTGTGTTGGGTAGTGCTAGACGAACGGTGGGTCACCTAGTAGTTAGGCTATCTGTGAAAATCTAGGAAGGGTCTTCCTAGTTGTTTATTGAGGTCCATAGCGAAAGGAGGTTCCTAGTAGCTTGCGGGGCGCTCTGGTTGTATTTGGGGACGCGAGGCATCTTTGGTTATTGGAAAACCTCAAGCGGGTCGCTTGGGGACTGGATGTAGGCTGTTTTGCCGAACCAGGATAAAATCTCCGGTGCACAATCTTCTATCCTTATCTCTTTTATATTCCGTTGTAATATTTATTTGTTGTGCATCATAACATCTATTTTCTTAATAATCTATTTTAAGTGAATTTAAAATAATAAGCGCGGTAACGGTTTTCGTTGTTCTTATTTTAATTCGTATCCGCGCATATTATTTTTCATAATAGCATTAATATTATTCGCTTCCGTGCAATAGCTTTTCAATGATATATTGTTTTTCGCTGCAAAATCTCTTTAAGTTTGTTGAAAACGATTTGAAACCAATATTTTCAATGTTTTTGTAAACACCCAATTCACCCCCCCCCTCCCCTCCCCTCTTGGGTGACGATTGCCAATTCCAACAATAATTCTAACAATTGGTATCAGAGCTTCGTGCTCTGGTAAAGGCTTAACAGCCCGAGTATAAAGATCCTTGTAGATTGGTGGAATATTTTATTTGTTTTAACATGGAGGGATTTACATTCGATGATGCACCATTTTTTGATGGAAGTAATTTTCATTATTGGAGTGCTTGAATGAAAATATTTTTACAATTTATCAGCATTCGTTTATGGAATGTTGTTGCTTATGGTTTTGATGAAAAATCTTTTTCCTTGAATTTTCAAGCTATGCATATTTTGAAAAATGCTTTGAACCATGATGCATTTGCTATTATTGAAAATTGTGAAAATTCTAAGGATATTTGGGACACTTTACATTTACACTATGCTACTAATAAAGTGTAAGTGTCCACAGGAATGAGGAGAAAGAAGAAAGTGATGTGGAACATAAAAGAGCTAACTCCCTAGAAGAAGAATATGATGATATTGAAAGCGTGGGGAGTAGCTCAATGTACGATGACGACGAACTTGAAAGATTATTTGAAAGCTTCATGGACTCAATGGAGGAATCAAGCTTTTTGGATGAGGAATCAATGGCAGATGAAATTAAAACATCCGACTACTTGGCTCATGAGGACCATGAGGTAATTTCAATTAGTCCTTGTTCTAAATCTCTACAATTTGCATATAATGATTTGAATGATGGGTTGATAACTTTGGAAAATAGAAACTTGGACTCTTTACAAAAATTATCTCAAATTGAAAATGAAATTGATATTTTGAAAAATGGAGATATTTTTGATAAAGAGATGTTTTTAGAAAATAGCTCCTCAACTATTTTTGAAAATTGCATTGATATTAAATCAAAGGGTGAACCTGTAACATCCCGAATTTTAATTCTAACAATAATTAGAATTATAGTAAGATTTGGAAGAAAGGATTTTCATAGAAGGGATTTAAAATGATGGATTGGGAGTGCTTTGAGTGCCATATAGGAGTCAAGGAGCATTGGCATCAAAAAGCAAATTTAAAGAAGACCAAACGAGTGTTAAAAATCGAGTTTTCGGTGTTATAAACACCCGACATTAGGAAATTCAAAATAAAAGATTTAAGACTCAAAACACAATTCCCACCGTTGGATATGAAGGTATGATTTTTAGGAAGTCACTCGTCAAATTTGAGCAAGATCCGACGGTGAACGAAGAAGTTATCTGGAATTGAAGCAGGAAGAAAATAGGAGGAAAATAGGAAAATGAATAAATGGGGTACTGGGCAGAACACTCGAGTCTTTTGGAAAAGACTCGAGTGTTCTGGTCAGTTGGAAAATGGGGATCTCAGGCACTACTCGAGTGTTTTGGAAAAGACTGGAGTCTTTTGGAAAAGACTGGAGTGTTTTTAAAGAAAACACTCGAGTGTTTTTGAAAACACTCGAGTTTTTTGTGCAGACAGCCTCAGAAACGTGTTTCAGCCAACCATCTTCTTCATAACCCAACTCCACTCTCTCTCCTAGGTCACGAACATCTCCTCATTCTCTCTCTAGATTTCACCTCAAATCACCATCTCAATCCATAAATAAGCATTGAGAATCAATCCCCAACACATTTAAACACTTAATCTCCCTTCAATCTCTCAAGTTCCTCCTCTCCTCCCTCCCATTCGAATCCCCCTTCTTTCTCACCAAGATAGGGCTTTGTTTTCATCTTCCTCAAGCTCAACACTCATCTATCATCATCCTCCCTTCCATTGGTAAGTTTCAATACTCTCTCTCTCTCTAGGGCCATACGAATTTCTCCCTCTTCCCTCACATGGCATACGAATTTCATGTTATGATTTAGCATAAATTATGACTCATTTGTGCTCTATTGTTTCATGGAGGTCAAGAGTCTCTCTCTTTCACTCAATCCTTGGAGCTCTTGATTAAGGAGCTTAGGAGCTAGGGCTTGGAAGGTTTCCCCCATCTCTCTTGATTTAAGGTAAGGGGGTGGATTATAGTGAGCATTGGTTGATCTAAGATTGGGTATCCCTATGGTTATAGTGATTTTCTAGGAGTTATGTGTTTATAAAAACTAAGGGTAGAATCTTGGATAGTAAATTTAGGGAATGGTGAACATGGTAGAAATGCATTTAGGAAATCATAATTAATAAAGGGAAAGTAATGTGGAATTTAAATGTGAAATTATATGTGAAGGTTTATGACTATTGGGCTATAATGTTATGTAAAGACTTGGTAAATGGTTATGATTATTGATGATAAAATATTTATTTGTGATTATTTCAAAATGACAACATGGATAGTGTGCATTATGTGCTTATTGGATTTGGAATGGATTATGATGTTGATTGTTGATAATAAGTGTTTATTTGTGGTTATTTGAAATGAGTAATCTTTGTGTACTGGAAGTAATTGAAATGAGTTATAAATATACTTACTTGTGATTATTGTTGGAATTGTGTTGTTGGTTATAATTAATGTATTGGCCTATTGACTGAGTAGTAATGGTAAAGGTAACCAAAGTGGAAATTGATCAGTGGGACCCGGAACACTAGGTACCCGGCTAGGTGTTCCAATTACCTGTTAGGGCCAATTACCTGCCAGGCCAATTACCCATCAGGCCAAATCGCCCTGTAGGCGCCGGGTGACCCACAGGATCAATTTTCCACACCAATAATTGAAATAAATAATGGAATGGTAAATATGTACATAGTCCTACAGGTTATGGTCTGGATGGGTGTAAAGTCCTGGGCAGGTGTTTCAAGTCCCTAGACAGGTGTGCCAATTACCTAGCGGGTAACCAAAATCCTAGTGGTGTACAATTAAAAAGGAAAAAGGGAAAGGGTATGCAGATCACTGTTTGTGGTTGCATACACCGTGTGTAGATCTCTGTTTTGGGGTTACACACGATGGTAAGGTGTAGATCTCTGATTTGAGGTTACACCCAATGGAAAGCGTAGATCTCTGATTTGGGGTTACGCATAAAGGAAAAAGGAAATAAAGGAAAATGGAAAAGATAATGGATATAGTCAGAAAATGGAAAAGATAATGGACAATGGTAACGGAATCAAAAACGGAAAGGGAATTGAATTAGTGAAAATGTTAAGGGAAAATGGAAAATGGATAAAGACAATGGAAATGAATAGGAAAAAGGGATAAAGTAAATGGTAATGAACATTAACATTGATTATGGGCATGTTAAAGAAAGGGGTAATTATGGAATCATGATAAAGAGAAAATAGAAAGGGTGGAAAGAGGTTGATTGTGAATAGACTTGTAAATGCTATATGTCATTACTTTACTATTTGTGTTTGGCCTAGTGGATCTATTATGATTATATGGAAACTGCAATTTTATTTCATGTGCAATGCTCACTCCCTTACAGTTTCAGGTTCGGAGATTGAGCTGGCGCAGCCCCCGGCCGAGCAGGAGTACTTTCCCTTACAGGGAGAGTAGGGTGTTAGGGGTTTAGTGTATAGTATGGACCTAAGCCTCTGATATTATTTTGATGTAAATTTTATATGCATAATTCGAATGAGGCTTAGGATGTTTTGTTTTGCTAAAGCTAAAACTTTTGGTTTTAATGCTTAAAAGTTGTATTTCCGCTAATACTCTGATTTATTTTTGCATACTGATATCATTAGAGCCCGTGGGGCCTTGATTTGATTTAGAAATATAATCTGAAGCCCTGCTGGCTATCAATTGTTTATTTGAAATTGTTTATCACAGGTCAAATTTTGGATTAGTCCGAAAAACAAACAAAACTCCGTCCGTTTGACGGTTGATTTTAATATAATTAAAAAGAAATTTTTAAGTCCGTATTTTATTAAAGGGGAATTAAGGGTAAAAATCCTAGGGTGTTACATTTATGGTATCATAGCAGTTATTCCTCGGCCCATTGGAGTAACTTACTACTCCTGTAGTTACTCATCAAGCGAGTAACTGGTAGTCTGATATCAAACTGCTTTGTGATTTAGTTAGGTATTATCGTTAGCATGATAATAGGCATAGTTGCTGAGTCTAGGATAGCGAATAGCTTAAATTCTTTTAAGTTTGTTAAGTATATTGAGAAACGCGATTAGTATCTGATGATTCTTTCGAGAAGCATGATAAGCATTGGAAAATTTTTCTAAGTCCACTCATTATGTTTAGTTTACCATGCTAAACTTGAAATCTTGTGGAAAGCAATGAATCATATTTAGAAGTGGGTAAATGACGAAACTAAGGAAAACGATACCCCAACGGGCGAGGGCACTAAGTTGCTACCCCACCGGGAGGCAGTGATCTTTAGTTTCGCGCTAAGTAAACCAAATCTAAATGTGATACACCAAACAAGATTTCAACATTTTGAAACTAATAGGTTGATAAATTCAAGCTTAAGTAAGACAAAAATGGTCTTATCACTGATATGATGTATGATTGAGCCTGATCACCTCAAGTGTACATCTATTGGGGGATATCATCATCCTGTCCTTAAGTTTCGGTGAGTACTTTGGGAATTTAGTGAGATCCCAAATTTATCAGGATTAGAGGTTCTTGTCATAGGTTTCCGTATGCGTAAGCATTTTAGAATCAGAGTTGCGCAACGGAAGTGTAGGAAGTATTGCCTTGTCTTAAGATAAGAGGAGTAGCTAGTTAGGAATCCTAGTTAGCTATGATAGATTACTAGTATTTATACATATAGACTTGAATATAAGAAACCCCAAGATAGTACATAGTAAAAGTCCTAAGATTAGACATTAGGTACTTAAAATCCCAAGTGATTGAATAGAGCTAGGTTATGCATTTAGAAATGAATGAATGCGATGCTATGTATTGTCTTGTGTTTTCCTACATGATGAATTGTGAATTTTAATGATAATTGTTATTGTCTGAAACATGTGCATGATGAAAATTATTTGGAGTATAAAACCTTTCGCAAAACATCCTCATGGAATGGTATTGCTATCAACAAGTCGCTTGGTTCTCAAGCGTAATCATTTCAAAAATCAGGAACCATTCGATTTATTTTTCAAGCGTGATAGTGACCCCAATGAATTTTTATGTTTTGGAATTGAATTCAAAAATGAATTTTTCTGTTCTAATGGAACCATAAATTCTTCCAAATTGAGTACTAAGTTGTGTAGAGAAATTTTGAAAAGCTAGTGAGTCAACCAAGGATTCCTAAGTAATCAAGCGGTGGACTAATTTATTCTTTTAATCGATCCCCATGCTGATTAAATAGGAACCCTTCTAGGTGACGTTACTCAATTCGGAATTGAGCTTAATCTTCAAACTCAAAGTCAAAGGGAATGTGACTATTTGGATTGTTGAGAATCATCGAAATAAATTTTCTAGTAAACCACATACTCCCATTCTCATTGATTTTGCTAATTTTGAGGAAGGTCATAATCCTTCACCTAAATCTCCCGAAATTAGATGGAGAAAATCCTTTACAAAGAGATATGCTTTGTTTTATAAAACTAGTTTTTGGAACTTCACCCAAGTTAATCTGGCATGAACATATCAAAGTTTTAGAGTGTGAAATAAATTTTTCCTGATTTAATCTTTTCCTAAGGATTTTACGTAAAACAAATCAAAATGGTTGTCCATCAAGAAAGGAACTTGATTTTTCAAGAATAATGAACCTATCGACACACCACCACATCAATATTTGTTGATGTGCTATTTTTTTTGACTTATGCATATGTAAGTGCCTTTCTTGTAAGATAAGCAAAATTTCTAAACATAGATGAACGCATGCATGCTTTCGGCATGTCCCTGTAATTTTATAAATGCATAAATGCACAAACGAATTTCCGAACACTATTCTGATGTTCATATAAGCGCACATACTTTGAATTTATGAGGTTTTAATCATTAAACTTTGAAACCATGCAAGTGGGTGATTTTATCAAAGTTTTATCTTGGCATGCATAACTTGAATGTGCAAAACAAATCATGGGAAACCATGAAAAGTTTCAAACTCTTCTTGGATTGCATTTGAAATGTGTGCAGCTTATCTAAGATGTGTGCATGGATTTAGACCTGAGTTCTAGGGCTGATTCAGGTAGATCGGAATTAGATTAGAATCAAGTAGAGGTTGCTAGGTTAGTGCTTGCACTTATGCGCTGATATGAAATGTTGGTGCGTATATTTGAATTTTGATTGCCAGGCAATTGCTAACTGTTTACTTGTCAATGAGTGTGGTTGCTTAGGACTTAAGAATAATGCCTAAGTGTAGATCACCAGGTAGATTGTGATTAGAACTCTTGCAATGTTTGACCGATATCAGAGTAAACCTCAAAAACCTTAGAGAATTTTGCTTCTAGTTTAACCAAACTAAACCACGAGTTGTATTCTTCATTGGACACATGAGTCTGGTGGCGTACTTAAGCAAGGTAGTATGCCGATTCAAAGTGAGGGAGTAGGACCTAGTGCAGTGTGCATCGTAGTTTAGAAAACCCATGTTGGGATGGTTCTCCATTTGAAGGAATTGAACGGAATTTCGGGGACGAAATTCTAATAAGTGGGGGAGAAATGTAACATCCCGAATTTTAATTCTAACAATAATTAGAATTATAGTAAGATTTGGAAGAAAGGATTTTCATAGAAGGGATTTAAAATGATGGATTGGGAGTGCTTTGAGTGCCATATAGGAGTCAAGGAGACTTGGCATCGAAAAGCAAATTTAAAGAAGACCAAACGAGTGTTAAAAATCGAGTTTTCGGTGTTATAAACACCCGACATTAGGAAATTCAAAATAAAAGATTTAAGACTCAAAACACAATTCCCACCGTTGGATATGAAGGTATGATTTTTAGGAAGTCACTCGTCAAATTTGAGCAAGATCCGACGGTGAACGAAGAAGTTATCTCGAATTGAAGCAGGAAGAAAATAGGAGGAAAATAGGAAAATGAATAAATGGGGTACTGGGCAAAACACTCGAGTCTTTTGGAAAAGACTCGAGTGTTCTGGTCAGTTGGAAAATGGGGATCTCAGGCACTACTCGAGTGTTTTGGAAAAGACTGGAGTCTTTTGGAAAAGACTGGAGTGTTTTTAAAGAAAACACTCGAGTGTTTTTGAAAACACTCGAGTTTTTTGTGCAGACAGCCTCAAAAACGTGTTTCAGCCAACCATCTTCTTCATAACCCAACTCCACTCTCTCTCCTAGGTCACGAACATCTCCTCATTCTCTCTCTAGATTTCACCTCAAATCACCATCTCAATCCATAAATAAGCATTGAGAATCAATCCCCAACACATTTAAACACTTAATCTCCCTTCAATCTCTCAAGTTCCTCCTCTCCTCCCTCCCATTCGAATCCCCCTTCTTTCTCACCAAGATAGGGCTTTGTTTTCATCTTCCTCAAGCTCAACACTCATCTATCATCATCCTCCCTTCCATTGGTAAGTTTCAATACTCTCTCTCTCTCTCTCTAGGGCCATACGAATTTCTCCCTCTTCCCTCACATGGCATACGAATTTCATGTTATGATTTAGCATAAATTATGACTCATTTGTGCTCTATTGTGTCATGGAGGTCAAGAGTCTCTCTCTTTCACTCAATCCTTGGAGCTCTTGATTAAGGAGCTTAGGAGCTAGGGCTTGGAAGGTTTCCCCCATCTCTCTTGATTTAAGGTAAGGGGGTGGATTATAGTGAGCATTGGTTGATCTAAGATTGGGTATCCCTATGGTTATAGTGATTTTCTAGGAGTTATGTGTTTATAAAAACTAAGGGTAGAATCTTGGATAGTAAATTTAGGGAATGGTGAACATGGTAGAAATGCATTTAGGAAATCATAATTAATAAAGGGAAAGTAATGTGGAATTTAAATGTGAAATTATATGTGAAGGTTTATGACTATTGGGCTATAATGTTATGTAAAGACTTGGTAAATGGTTATGATTATTGATGATAAAATATTTATTTGTGATTATTTCAAAATGACAAGATGGATAGTGTGCATTATGTGCTTATTGGATTTGGAATGGATTATGATGTTGATTGTTGATAATAAGTGTTTATTTGTGGTTATTTGAAATGAGTAATCTTTGTGTACTGGAAGTAATTGAAATGAGTTATAAATATACTTACTTGTGATTATTGTTGGAATTGTGTTGTTGGTTATAATTAATGTATTGGCCTATTGACTGAGTAGTAATGGTAAAGGTAACCAAAGTGGAAATTGATCAGTGGGACCCGGAACACTAGGTACCCGGCTAGGTGTTCCAATTACCTGTTAGGGCCAATTACCTGCCAGGCCAATTACCCATCAGGCCAAATCGCCCTGTAGGCGCCGGGTGACCCACAGGATCAATTTTCCACACCAATAATTGAAATAAATAATGGAATGGTAAATATGTACATAGTCCTACAGGTTATGGTCTGGATGGGTGTAAAGTCCTGGGCAGGTGTTTCAAGTCCCTAGACAGGTGTGCCAATTACCTAGCGGGTAACCAAAATCCTAGTGGTGTACAATTAAAAAGGAAAAAGGGAAAGGGTATGCAGATCACTGTTTGTGGTTGCATACACCGTGTGTAGATCTCTGTTTTGGGGTTACACACGATGGTAAGGTGTAGATCTCTGATTTGAGGTTACACCCAATGGAAAGCGTAGATCTCTGATTTGGGGTTACGCATAAAGGAAAAAGGAAATAAAGGAAAATGGAAAAGATAATGGATATAGTCAGAAAATGGAAAAGATAATGGACAATGGTAACGGAATCAAAAATGGAAAGGGAATTGAATTAGTGAAAATGTTAAGGGAAAATGGAAAATGGATAAAGACAATGGAAATGAATAGGAAAAAGGGATAAAGTAAATGGTAATGAACATTAACATTGATTATGGGCATGTTAAAGAAAGGGGTAATTATGGAATCATGATAAAGAGAAAATAGAAAGGGTGGAAAGAGGTTGATTGTGAATAGACTTGTAAATGCTATATGTCATTACTTTACTATTTGTGTTTGGCCTAGTGGATCTATTATGATTATATGGAAACTGCAATTTTATTTCATGTGCAATGCTCACTCCCTTACAGTTTCAGGTTCGGAGATTGAGCTGGCGCAGCCCCCGGCCGAGCAGGAGTACTTTCCCTTACAGGGAGAGTAGGGTGTTAGGGGTTTAGTGTATAGTATGGACCTAAGCCTCTGATATTATTTTGATGTAAATTTTATATGCATAATTCGAATGAGGCTTAGGATGTTTTGTTTTGCTAAAGCTAAAACTTTTGGTTTTAATGCTTAAAAGTTGTATTTCCGCTAATACTCTGATTTATTTTTGCATACTGATATCATTAGAGCCCGTGGGGCCTTGATTTGATTTAGAAATATAATCTGAAGCCCTGCTGGCTATCAATTGTTTATTTGAAATTGTTTATCACAGGTCAAATTTTGGATTAGTCCGAAAAACAAACAAAACTCCGTCCGTTTGACGGTTGATTTTAATATAATTAAAAAGAAATTTTTAAGTCCGTATTTTATTAAAGGGGAATTAAGGGTAAAAATCCTAGGGTGTTACAGAACCAATTGGACAACATAAGGGGAAGTCAATGAAGTCAAAGGGTCATTGGTACAAAAATAAGCATTATGGTCGAAAGAGAAAGATCGATGTTCACAACCAAAGCTTCTCACATGCAAAAAGGTGAAATCATAAGATTGAGGACCTCAAACAAAAAACGATGGCATGAACCTAGTAGAGGAGAAAAGGAAAAACTATCAAGGGTGGTAGCTGAGAGGACAATAACTAAATGGGTCAATCAAAGGAGAAAGATGCCTACTAACACCAAAGCTTCACATAAGGAAAATGGAAGAATCACTATGGTCAAAAATCAAAAGGTGAAGCAATGGGAAAAGGCGAGTACTTCCTTAATCATCAAGCCTATGGTATCTACCTCTCACTCCTCTTATATCAATGACTATACAAAGGTATATTTGGACTATTCTAAATTCTGTTCATACTAAGGTGGATCATGAGTGCTAATTTTTTTTAAAATATTTTTAATTATCATGATCACTCCTTAGTTAAATTAAATCATGTGTGCTTTACACCTTTTTGAAAATTCTTTTTAGCACATGATTATTTTTGGTATAGTCCTAGATATCTGTTACATATAGTGTGTTATATCATGTGTGACTAAAATTTTTTTGTTATCTTCTATCACATGATTACACTTTATATGTAATGATATTGCATTGATATATGAGGACATGCTTGTATTTGTAAGGACATGTTTGGTACGACGTGGACTTATAACATAAGCATGGTGTTATCTCTTTTTATTATTAGTGCATATGTTTAAAATTGTTTATTCATATTTTCCGTTCACAATATCCTTGATATTTGTGAGAAAATGTAACTAATCATAGAGGATCCAAGCCCTTGGATACCAAAAGGAGTTATCTCAAGTGACTTTGCAGGTGCTATGGAAAGTGCTAATTTTAATATCACTTCTTAAGGATGGGATTTAGGCAATGGACTTAATTGGAAAGATGCCAAATGAAGACATAGTTCTCCTTCCCATCATGGTGCCTAATGGAAAAATATCAAAGAGGGATATGGACTTAATAAAGGGAAATGAGACATGAATAGACATAAGTGGAGCTCTTATCAATTTATTCAATAAGGACGAGAGACTTAAAGGAAGAACTCCACAAATGCACAAACAATCCCTACTACATGTGAAAAATCAACACCTACGATAAGTATCACTGTACTTATGTATTAAATACTATATGATATTTATCTTTGTGTCACACATGTTTATCCTGGTGCTGAAATTTTATTTATTCCTTCTTCGATATGTTTGTAAAAAAAATTTTTGGAGAATAAATTATTTTTCAACATGCTCGATATATTCATGTGTTACTAATTCTTAAGGATCCAAATTTATTGGATACCAAGAAAATGCACATAATTAGCCTTGCAGGTATTCCTACAAGTTTCAATGATGCAATGTTCTCTAAAATTCTATGATTCGATGGACTCAAATGAAAAGAGAACTTGACGATATTCAAGCACTTGAAAGTGATACTGCAATATTAATACGATCTCTTGAAATGGAAGAAGTGCAACACATTGAATAAGAGGAAAATTCGTTCAATTGCAAAATGTTGAATATTCAAATGGGAGGAACTCCAAAGCTTACTATCTTTATTACTTGGGAAAATATCATCTCGATAAGTATCACTACTCCTAAAACTTTTCATTCATGTGATACATCTTGTTTATGTGATATATGCTATATGACAATATGCGCTGAATTGAATATATTTTTGTCATGGCATATAGGACTCTCAAATTTTTGTGATGATAGTAAGCATACACATGTTTTAATGATGCATTTGATCTCGCTTTATAACATGCTTGGGTGAATCATTCTTTTAGAAAGGGGGAGAAAAACTTTTTCAAATCTGCATAAAAACATGGTTTGCTTCTTCACTCTATCTTGACATCATGCAACTCTTTATCTATGTATTGGGATAAAAAAAATTCCATAACTCCTTGTAAGAACTACAATCGGTGGGTGAAATAACTAGGAGACACTAGGAAAACACCTAGAAGGGGGGTTGAATAGGTGTTAGAGAAACCTTGAAAGATTTTCGAAATAAATGAATCGAAACAATTAAAACAAATGATTTTTACACAAAGTTTCAGCCCTTAAACGATTAAGCAAGTTGATTAATCGATTAACCCTTGTAAAACACAAGTTAATCGATTAAGCTGACCAACTAATCGATTAGTGCCTGAAAGCTTGCTTTTGGTTAATCGATTAACACCTCCAGTTAATCGATTAATCACTGTTAAAACTGAAAAATCACTTTTCAATCGAATACGAAAATCAATCAATTAACACATAAGATCAGAGATTAAGCGGAATTGATTAACACCGATATTCTTATTGATTACCTAGGTTATGAAAATGATTTTCCCAAATCAATTTGCACAATTAAGATTCAATTCAATCACTTATGAAAAATCAATCTTTTCTAGGTTTTCAACCAAGAACAATATTGAAATGACAAGAATGTAAAGGATAAGGGAATAGAGATACTGAACAGAGATTTATCCTGGTTCACTCACAACCACCGTGAGCTACATCCAGTCCCCTCCTCAACCAAGAGAGATTCTTCACTATGAGGAATTAGAGTTCTCAAATTACAAGCAAATGCCTCTCAAGACTCTCTTCTTGATAGCCTCCAAGAGATACCACACTCTTGTCTTGCAACCCTATTGAAATCTAATCTAACTTCTTCCCTTGCTTGTTGATATCCCCACAACAAGTCTTCCAAATTGCTTGATGATACCTCACACCAAGGCTTCCAAATTGCTTGTTAACCCAACAAGACTTCCAAGACTTCTTTTGCTTGATGAACAACCACCAAGGCTTCCAATGTTGTAGATAGCTTGCCTTCTATGCAATGATTATAACCCAATTGAAAACAATAACAATCCTATGAATCTCTTTCAATATCTATGAAAATATCAACATAAGAGATTCAAAGATTCTTGATCAAAGAATGTAAAAGTGAAAGCATTGATCTTCAGAAAGTGAGAGATAATAGTGTGGCTTGATCTTTGTAAAATTGATATGAAAATGATATTAGTTTGTTCTATTGATTCACAAAGGTTAGGAAAAGGTTTATATAGAATACCCAAAAGTTAGGATCATTAAAAACTGATTTTGAGAAGTAAAAAACGTATTTTAAAAACCAGTTTTGCAGGTGTTAATCGATTAACACATGGCTTAATCGATTAACCATTGTAACATGTGTGTTAATCAATTAACCTAATCCATTAATCAATTAGCCACTACTAAATTCAATTAAAAACTTGTTTTCTCAAAACTAAACCTTTCCTTTCGAACCTTTAAGCCACCTATTGATTTTAGGTTAAGTGAATACTCAAATTATAATATAATCATGCACTTGATAGAGATTCACTACCCTTTAAAGACTCTACCCAAACTCATTAAAATAAAAGACTCAAGCTAAAGATATTACAATTAAATACAAATTGAATCTTCATGAGCTTGCTCTCTCTTCATCATTTGTTGTTTGTTATTGTTTGATGAACTTCTCCATACTTGAGCTTGATCACAAACACTTGTAGCTTGTTCAAAACCTTTGTCATTATCAAAACATTCTCACTGGATCTAACACTCCTTGTGCTGATGTCAAATAGGGGGATTAAAGTATGAAACAAATCTCCTTGTTATTATTAATGCTTCTACCCATTGTTTCAGGGGGGAGTTTAGCATTTGTTTTAACTGACCAAAAGAGGGAGAGGTATTTGAAAAAATACATGGACTGCATGAAAAGAGGGGAAGTCCAAGGTCTCCCATTTATTCCTTTGATGAAGACAAAAGGGCAAAGAAACAAATGTCGTTGCCAAATCATTAGGGATCCTGTTATAACTCCCATGGAAAGAAAAGTGAGAAGTCAAGCTAACTCATGGGGAGAATAATTCTGAGCTTCATAGCATATCTGGTGAATAACAAAAGGGGGAGAAGAAAAATTCAAGCATAACAATAAGAGAAGAATTCTTAAGCCACTTTTTGCTGTTGACAAAAGGGGGAGAAGAAATCCTGAATGATGCAATGATGCAAGGATACGAAGCGTTTAACTGTTATATCTAATGCATCTATGCAGGGGGAGGGTATCCTTTTTGTATTCTTAGTGTTCTAGGGATAAGGATGTGTTTATTATATATATTTTTTCTTGTATAACACTTGTGATGCAGATCATTCAGAATACAGGTTTGTCATCATCAAAAAGGGGGAGTGTTGGAAGTCAAGCTTTCCCAAGAACTTCAAGTGCAATAATTATATGGTTTTGATGATAACAAACTCAAGATTCTCAAGCTCGTATCAAGTGCAATCACAAGATCTTCATCCTTCAAGTCCAAGCTTCAAGTTGAAGACTCAAGCAAATGAAGTTGAAGGCTCAAGCAAATATCAAGCAAATAGAAGACCTTTTAGCCATTTCCCTTAGGACATCATGTAAGGTAATGAAGTCAAGGTTTATATTATGTTAAAAGGCCAATATAAGTTTTTTTTTCTAAATATGTTTTTCATATAAAAGGAGAAGAAAAGAAGTTTTGTGAAAATCAGTTTTTCTAACTTAGTCTTTTGTGTAAATGATTGATGAAACAAAACTCTGGATATTTTTATCTTATGAAAATCTATTTTCACAAGTGCAAGAAGGAGTAATCAATTACCTTCTTAAAGTAATCGATTAACTTTGTTGCATCATAGAAAAACCAGAGTGTTTGTAATCGATTAAGTGAACTTAGATAATCCATTACTTTCTGTATGAGAGTAATCGATTACCTGGAACAAGTAATCGATTATAAATGTTGCATCATACATTTTCCTAAGACAAAGTAATCGATTACATGTCTTGTAGTAATCGATTACATGATCTTGCATCATATGCAAACCAGAGGCTCAGTAATCGATTATTAGATTAGTGGTAATAGATTATATGAGTTGCATCATACATTAAACAAAAGTGAACTAATCGATTACATGTCTATGATAATCGATTACTGGTTTTTCAAACTAATTGTAAAGTTTCTATTTTTAAAGAGATAATCGATTATCTTCCTGGAGTAATCGATTACCTCAAGTTTTATTGAAAAACGTGTCAGAATCATTTTGATTTATTTCCAGATTTGTTTTTACTTAATTGATTCTTATTTATTTTCAAAATTCGAATTTGATTTTATTTTTGAAATATTTCCTTATTTGTTTTAAATCAAATCTTTGATTTGTTTTCTTAAATCTAATTGATTTGTTTTTGATTTTAAAACTTATTACAAATTCTTATTTTATCTTATTTTGATTTTCAAATTGATTTTAATTTGTTGTTTTAAATCTTTTTGATTTGATTTTGATTTCTAAATCAACTTTATTTATTTGTTTTTCAAAATCATTTCTCACTTCGACATCTCCTGATAATCACGTTCTTCTTCTCCATCAACTTCTGGTTTTTCACGCTCAAACTTTTCTAAGAAAACTAAACCTTGTGTTGGCCTTGTAACTACTTATCTAGACTTCATTGCCATAGTGCGTTATTGTTGTATCTGTGTTATCTAGAGCATATAATTGTTAGAGTGGCCTTATATTGTTGTATATGCTCTATTAAGAGTGCACTATAGGTCTTGTACCAATCACTCATATTGTAACCGTTGTTGTAAAGGGGTGTGTGACCCTTAGAGACTAGGGAATGAATCTCCTAGTGCGGACGTGCTGCGTTCGTGGTGTTTGTAGGGTGAGGAACCCTTGTGTTGGGTAGCGCTAGACGAATAGTGGGTCACCTAGTAGTTAGGCTATCTGTGAAAATCTAGGAAGGGTCTTCCTAGTTGTTTATTGAGGTCCCTACCGAAAGGAGGTTCCTAGTAGCTTGCGGGGCGCTCTAGTTGTATTTGGGGACGCGAGGCGTGTTTGGTTATTGGAAAAGCTCAAGCGGGTCGCTTGGGGACTGTATTCTGTTTTGCCGAACCAGGATAAAATCTCTGGTGCACAATCTTCTATCCTTATCTCTTTTATATTTCATTGTTATATTTATTTGTTGTGCATCATAACTTCTATTTTCGTAATAATCTATTTTAAGCGAATTTAAAATAATAAGCGCGGTAACGGTTTTCGTTGTTCTTATTTTAATTCGTATCCGCGCATATTAGTTTTCATAATAGTATTAATATTATTCGCTTCCACGCAATAGATTTTCAACGATATATTGTTTTCCACTTTAAAATCTCTTTAATTTTGTTGAAAACTATTTGAGACCAATATTTTCAATGTTTTCGTAAACACCCAATTCATCCCCCCCCCCCCTCTTGGTTGACGATTGCCAATTCCAACAATAATTCTAACAACTAATACTTAGCAAGTTATGCTTTAGTTCTTCAACATGCAAAACATTTTCAATGCAAGGATTAGGAGGAATACCTACTTTACCAATTCCGAGTATCCTTCCTTTGTTGTTGTCTCCGAAAGTTGCATGTCCTTGGTCTTATGGAATGAGGTGTGTAACATCCCTGATTTTAGTCCCAAGTTTAATTAGGAAAACCTAAGTTAGAACGTATGAGAAAAACAATAGTAAACCATGGGTAGGAGTTAAGAGTATGTCCTAGAGTTAGAATTTGTCAAAATATGAGTTTTGGGCAAGGTAATCGATTACCTTGGGGGGAAGTAATCGATTACAAGCTCTCGGGTAGAACTACTTTTATGTTGCATCAATGATAATCGATTACCTCATATAAGTAATCGATTACCTTGTGATTTTAATGAAGTAATCGATTACTTGGGGCAGAATAATCAATTATCAGCCCTCTGGTGAATCTTCTTGAATGTTGCACCAAGGTGATAATCGATTACCTTAAAGGGGTAATCGATTACCAGCTGGGAAAAATAAAAAAAAATAGGCGAATGAGAACCACATATTCGTGGCTTCCCAAGGAAGCCACCAACACCAACCACATCTTTCCCCCACCCTTTTACTCGAAATAAAAGAAAGAAAAAGAAAAGAAAACCACACCCACACACTTCTTATTCTTCTTCTTCTTCTCATCATCCTCTCTTCTCTCTCTCTTCCCCACATGTCATACGGCTCTCTCTCTCTCTCTTCCACTCAAGCACCATCAACCACCCAAATCTCCCCACCAATCCTTCTCCCATGACAAACCCACCTCCTCCCTCACACTTTCTCCTTATTCTTCCTCTCTCCTCCATGGCTCTTTCTCCCTCCATGCACCTACACACCATAGCTAACCCCAAACACCCAAACACCATGAATCAGGGCATCATCAACCTTGATCATCACCACCAACCTCCATCATAAGAGCAAACATCTAGATATCCCTCAAGCTCTCTCTCTCTCTCACTCGTGATTCTCTTTCTCTCTCCCAGGGCTTCTCTCTCTCCTCTAATCTTGAAGAACGAAGCGGATATCGGTCAAGAGAGTTGGAATCAAAGTAAATCGGGGGTAGATTCAAGGTCCTTGGAGCTTCAATCGAGCTCTCTCTTCTTCTAAGGTAAGGGGAGTCTCTTTTCCACACTTTGAGTTAGGGATAGTTAGGGTTTATAATAGGATTTGGGGAATAATGGTTAAATTGGGTTGTGGGTAACAAATTAATGTTTGTTTAAAGTTTGATTAGGAGTAACTAGTGTGTTTTGGGTTGATTTGTATATACGTTGAAAATATGTATAGTAATTTCTTTTTGTACGTTATTAAAGTAGGAAGTGAAGAACCCTAGGGAGATGACTTATGTTATGGTACCCTGAGACATACCTGAGTATGTCGACTAATTACATTGATTGTTGAAATGAATTATGCAAACTATGTGATAAATGTGTGTATTTGTAACTAAATTCTAAATGAGTATAATTGTCAAGTATTAACAATTGTGATTAAATGCTAAGTATGGATGTTTGGAATTTGTTGTGTGATACGTGTTTAATTAGGAATGTGTGATGTGTTGGATATGTGTGGTAGTTATAGTTGATGTTGAAAGAATGAAATAAGAAAAAGGACTAATTAAAGTGTAAAGAAAATGATATTCAAATGGAAATAATAATAATGACGATAGGACCTTCTGCAGTGGAATTGATCCTTGGTAAACACCGGCACACTAGGTGTACCTGCTAGGTGTTCCAAATGACCTATCAGGGCCAAATGACCTGTCAATCCCAAATGACCCATTAGGACCAAATGACCTGTTAGGCGTCAGTGTGACCAACGGATCAGTTCCCTGCAGAACATAATAGAATAAATTAAAGAATAAAAAGGAAAAGAAAATAATGTGACTCTGGTGCCCAGTACCGTACGGCTGGTTGGGGCCGGACTATTGGAATTGGAAAATATGGAAAAGCATAGTCCTAACAGGGTGATGCCTAATGGGTGAAAAGTCCTGACAGGTGCAAAGTCCCTAATGGGTGTTTACAAATGACCTAGCAGGTGCATACAAGTATCCTAGTGGAGCAATAAATGGAAAAAGGGAACTCCAGTGCCCAGTACCGTACGGCTGGCTGGGGCTGGGGCTGGGGCTAACCTACTAGAAATGGAAATGGAAATGGAAATGGTAATGCAAATGAAAATTGGAAATGAAAAGTGATTGAAACTTGGAAATTGAGGTGTGTGGTGTTGATAAATGAAAGGTGGTGAATTTGTTGATCTATGGCTTGGCTTGATTGTTATTCTTGAGTTTTTATTATGAGTTGTATACTATCCTTTGATTCACTGTGTTGTGAAAAGGTCTCACCCTTAGTGGTTATCATTTTTGGTGCTTGTGCAAGAAGCTTGGAGATCAGAGTGGCGCAGCGGACAAGTCGAAAGAAACGAACTCTTGATTATTTTGAATATATTGTAATTGCGGGCCCCAACACTTTGTTCAAACTTGAGTTATAAAAGAAATTTTTGAGTTCCCTATTTCATTTTCAAGTGATTACAGTTTATCTTTTTAATTAAAAACCGGGGTGTTACAAGGTGAGAGAATTTTGATTTGTCTCCAGTCATGTGTTTAGAACAACCGCTATCCAAGTACCACCATGTTTTCCTTTCTTCCGGAGTAACCTACAATAAAATATTTCATGTTTTCTATTTAGGTACCCATATCTTTTTGGGTCCTTGCATGTTAGTGTTACCATAGTTTGCATCATGCCACCTTTTAGTTTCATTGTTCTTTTTAACGAACTTCACTTTTCGGTGTTTGCACTCATGTGCACCATGGCCCTTTCTTCCACAAAAATGACATATTATAATAGGCTTCTTATGAGAGCTAGACGGGACAAAAATGGTGCTTAACTGTTTTTGATGCCTGCCGGGTTGATATCCTAAACCGGCTCTATTGAAAAAAACATTTTTGTCTCCCTAGCATTAAATTTAAAGTATTTCTACCTTTTGTAAACTTTGCAAGTGTTTCTTTTAAATCCTCATTTTCTTTTACTAAGTCCTTGCAAAACTTACAAGAAGATGAACTAGCTTTAAATTTAATTTCATTACTAGAGGTGTTTGAGAATTTACTTAAGGTTGTATTCAGCTCTTTGTTTTTATTTTTCAAAATTTCATTTTCCTTTTCAAGATCAGAATGTAAGTTCCATGATGAATGTTTTGATAATGACAAAGTGTTTTGAACAAGCTACAAAGATGTTGATCAAGTTTCAAGTTCAACAAGCAACAACAAACATCAAATGAAGAAGAGAGAAAGCAAGCTCATGAAGACTTAGTTTGAGTGTAATTGTAATTGTTTTATCTTTTGCCTCTCAAGCTTCTTAGGTCTTTTATTTGGGTAGAGTTAATAGAGGGTAGTGAATCTCTATCAGAGTCATGATTAAATCATAATTTGAGTTTTCACTTAACCTAGAATCAATAGGTGGCTTAAAGGTTTGAAAGGAAAGGTTTGTTTTTGAGAAAACAAGTTTTAAACAAGTATCAGACATGTTTAATCGATTAAGAACATATTTAATCGATTAGTACTCGATTAAGTGAATATTTAATCGATTAAACACTGCTGAACTGGTTTTTTAAAATACGATTTTTACTTCTCAAAATCAGTTTTCAAGTGCTATAACTTTTGGGTATTCTATATAAACCTTTTCCTAATCTTTGTTATTAATAAGAACACTTTCATAATCAATTTTACAAGAATCAAGCCATTCTATTCTCTCTCAATTTCAAAGATCAAAGCTTTCATATTTTCATATTCTTTGATCAAGAACCTTTGAATCTCTTATTGTGAATTGTCATAGCTATTGAATGAGATTCATAGGAGTGTCATTGTGTTTTCTATTGTGTTGTAATCTTTGCAAGAAGGCAAGCCAACTACAACTAACAAGAAGCCTTGGTGTGTGGATTATCATCAAGCAAATCTCATTGGAGAAGAAGAAAGTCTTGGTTGTGAATCAAGCAAAGTGAAGCCTTGGTGTGTGGATTATCATCAAGCAATTGAAGACTTGTTGTGTCGATTATCAACAAGGGGTAGAGGTTAGATTAGAGAGAAGATCAATAGGATTACAAGGCAAGGGTGTGGTATCTCTTGTAGGCTAGCAAGAAGGGAGTCTTGTGAGGCATTTACTTGTAATTTGAGAACTCTAATTCCTCATAGTGAAGAATCTCTCTTGGTTGAAGAGGGGACTGGATGTAGCTTTCAAGCGGATGAAAGTGAACCAGGATAAATCACTGTGTCGTATTTCTAAACCCTTAACTCTTTACATTCAAGTCATTGATTGTGTTCTTGGTTGAAAACCTAGAAAAGAGTGATTTTCATAATTGATTGAATTGAATCTTTATTGTTCAAATTGATAAATGGAAAATCATTTTCATAACTAGGAAATCAATAAGAATATAGGTGTTAATTGTTTCCGCTGAATCTCTAGTTATACGTGTGAATTGATTGATTTTCGTATTCGATTGAAAAGTGATTTTTTAGTTTCTGATAGTTTTAATCGATTAAGGACTTTTGAACTTTCAGGTTTAATCGATTAAATTGCAGGTTAATCGATTAAATTTCAGTTTAATCGATTAAGTGCTGTAGAATTTGCAAAAATCATTTGTTTTGATTGTTTCGATTTGTTTCGTTCGAAAATCTTTCAAGGTTTCTTTTACACCTATTCAACCCCCCCTTCTAGGTGTGTTCCTAGGGTTCCTTAGTTGTTTCAACCACCAATTGCGGTTTCTTCAATTGGTATCAGAGCTCGGTCGAAAGACACGAGCATAAGAGCTTTTTCGTAAAGATCCTTTAAGAAAATCGCAATGGGTTCTACGAATCCATTTGGTGGTGAAGGTTATTCAATAAATCGTCCTCCATTGTTTGCCGGAGAAGGCTATGCTTATTGGAAAGTTAGAATGAAAATCTTTATCCAAGCCATAGATAGTGAAATTTGGAAAGTAGTTGAAAAAGGCCCTCATATCTCCTCTAGTTTAGTTGAAGGTGTAGAACAATTGATCCCCGAGGATAAGTGGAAGGATGATGATAGAAAGAAAGTTCAATATGATTATAAAGCAAAGAATATCATTACCTCCGCTTTATCCTATGACGAGTTCTTTAGAGTTTCTCAATGTTCTAGTGCTAAGGAAATGTGGGACACTTTACAAGTGACTCATGAAGGAACTAGTGAGGTTAGGAGAGCTAGATTGAATGCTTTAATGCATGATTATGAATTGTTTCAAATGCTTCCAAATGAATCTATTAATGATATGCAAAAGCGTTTTACTCATATTATTAACCATTTACTTGCTCTTGGTAAGACTTTCTTACAAGGTGAACTTTCTAACAAAGTGTTGAGATGTTTAGACAGAAATTGGCAACCAAAAGTGACGGCTATTGTTGAATCTAAAAACTTGGATGCTATGGATCTAGCAACACTCTTTGGAAAGCTTCAAGAACATGAAATGGAGCTTGGACGTTTAAGTATCAATGAAGAGTCGGATAAGAACAAAGAAAGAAAGGGACTTGCTCTTAAAGTCAATAGATCATATAAAAAGAAAGAGAGTTTCGATGATGATGATAGTGAAGATTCCGATTCGGATGTTGATGAAAAAGACATGAAACTTTTGCTAAGGAAGTTTGACAAATTTCTAAGGAGAAAAGGAAGGTTGAACAAATACAAAGGTAAAGAGAAGGATTCTCCACACTACAAGACCAAGACATCAAAAGAAGGTGTAGTTTGCCATGAATGTGGAAAGCCTGGACATCTCAAGTATTCGTGCTCTAAGTATCTCAAGAAGAAGGAGAAAGACAAGAAAAATTCTAAATCTAAAAGAGCATACATAGTTTGGGATAGTGATGAAGATAACAAGAAAAGCACATCGAGTAGTTCATCGGATAATGTAGAAGTCGCTTGTCTCAACTTGATAACTCTAGTAGATGAAGAACAAAGTTCAAATGATGAATCAAGTTATCAAAGCGAGGAAAGCGATGTAAGTCATACTAAATCCGAAATTTCTTCTAAATATGAATTGTTATATAATGCTTATGAAGAAATGCATGAACAACTTGAAAAACTAGCTTTAAAAAACATTGAAAGAAAGAAGCTCATTTTGAAACATCAAAAAGAGATTTTAGAACTTCAAAAACAAGTTGATGAGCTTAATCTTGAAAATGAAACTCTTGATCTTATATATGCTAGTTCTTCTTGTGATTGTGCTAGTAGAGTGAATATTGTGGTTGATTGTGAGAATTGCAAGTTGCTCAAAGATGAAAATGCTATTTTGAAAAATAAGCTTGCAAGTTTCACCACTTGTGATATTAGATTGTGCACATTGTTAAATTTTCAAAGAGAAAATTCAAACAAGTTTGGTTTGGGTTATACTAATGCTAAGAGTAATTCTCATAAAAATGTTGTTGATCTTTCTAAAGTTGATTTCTCAAATGCACCAACATGTTTCTATTGTGGTACTCATGGACATACTTCAAATGTGTGTTATATTAAAGTGCATGGTATACCTAAAGGAGATTTTGTTTGGGTGAAAAAGGGTGAAAGTCCCTACACTAACAAAAATGGATCCAAAACCATTTGGATACCAAAAAGCAAAGCATGATTGTTTTGTAGGTATGATTGAAGAGCAAAGGGCTTATAAGTGTTATTCATACATTTTCATCTTCAATTGGTATTACATTTGCATCTCAAAAGAAGTCCTACAAATTTGGTACAAATGATATTGTTGAATATTGATGATTATAGTATCTTCTCAATTGGTATCTTCTCAATTTTTTTTTAGTTCAATTGATACTAATTTTGATGATTAGATGATTATCATGCTTTTGTTGTTATTGAAGAAATATCACAATATATCTTATTTCTTTACATTGATGATATCTCAATTGGTTCATAATTCATTGTTATATTTTCTTGCCATTTGGTATCACATTTCAAAGTATAGTACTTGTTATATCTCAATTGGTATCAATGTTTTGAAGAAATGTTTGTTATAGAGAAATCATGATCATTTCTTTATTTCTTCTATTTTGGCTTAGTATTTTATATTTCAATTTGTATATATATTACTTTTTGATAATGCCAAAGGGGGAGAAATAGTATGTTTTGAAGAAACGATATTTTGGGAGAAATAGTATTTTTTGAAAAATGGGAGAAATGATATGTTTCTGGGAGAAAGGTTGTTTTGTTGTTTTTATGTAGGTTGAGCTAAGTTGTTGAAGATAGGGGAGAATCAAGCTTCTATCAATTGGATTTCAAATATCAAATGCATTGATTGAGGGGGAGCAAGTTTCTCACCAAGTGATCAAATTGTTAAAGCATCAACAACTTCAATCAAATACAAAACATGGTTTGTCATTTTCAAAAAGGGGGAGATTGTAAGTTGCATGATGAATGTTTTGATAATGACAAAGTGTTTTGAACAAGCTACAAAGATGTTGATCAAGTTTCAAGTTCAACAAGCAACAACAAACATCAAATGAAGAAGAGAGAAAGCAAGCTCATGAAGACTTAGTTTGAGTGTAATTGTAATTGTTTTATCTTTTGCCTCTCAAGCTTCTTAGGTCTTTTATTTGGGTAGAGTTAATAGAGGGTAGTGAATCTCTATCAGAGTCATGATTAAATCATAATTTGAGTTTTCACTTAACCTAGAATCAATAGGTGGCTTAAAGGTTTGAAAGGAAAGGTTTGTTTTTGAGAAAACAAGTTTTAAACAAGTATCAGACATGTTTAATCGATTAAGAACATATTTAATCGATTAGTACTCGATTAAGTGAAGATTTAATCGATTAAACACTGCAGAACTGGTTTTTTAAAATACGATTTTTACTTCTCAAAATCAGTTTTCAAGTGCTATAACTTTTGGGTATTCTATATAAACCTTTTCCTAATCTTTGTGATTATAAGAACACTTTCATAATCAATTTTACAAGAATCAATCCATTCTATTCTCTCTCAATTTCAAAGATCAAAGCTTTCATATTTTCATATTCTTTGATCAAGAACCTTTGAATCTCTTATTGTGAATTGTCATAGCTATTGAATGAGATTCATAGGAGTGTCATTGTGTTTTCTATTGTGTTGTAATCTTTGAAAGAAGGCAATCCAACTACAACAAACAAGAAGCCTTGGTGTGTGGATTATCATCAAGCAAATCTCATTGGAGAAGAAGAAAGTCTTGGTTGTGAATCAAGCAAAGTGAAGCCTTGGTGTGTGGATTATCATCAAGCAATTGAAGACTTGTTGTGTCGATTATCAACAAGGGGTAGAGGTTAGATTAGAGAGAAGATCAATAGGATTACAAGGCAAGGGTGTGGTATCTCTTGTAGGCTAGCAAGAAGGGAATCTTGTGAGGCATTTACTTGTAATTTGAGAACTCTAATTCCTCATAGTGAAGAATCTCTCTTGGTTGAAGAGGGGACTGGATGTAGCTTTCAAGCGGATGAAAGTGAACCAGGATAAATCACTGTGTCGTATTTCTAAACCCTTAACTCTTTACATTCAAGTCATTGATTGTGTTCTTGGTTGAAAACCTAGAAAAGAGTGATTTTCATAATTGATTGAATTGACTCTTTATTGTTCAAATTGATAAAGGGAAAATCATTTTCATAACTTGGAAATCAATAAGAATATAGGTGTTAATTGTTTCCGCTGAATCTCTGGTTATACGTGTGAATTGATTGATTTTCGTATTCGATTGAAAAGTGATTTTTCAGTTTCTGATAGTTTTAATCGATTAAGGACTTTTGAACTTTCAGGTTTAATCGATTAAATTGCAGGTTAATCGATTAAATTTTAGTTTAATCGATTAAGTGCTGTAGAATTTGAAAAAATCATTTGTTTTGATTGTTTCGATTTGTTTCGTTCGAAAATCTTTCAAGGTTTCTTTTACACCTATTCAACCCCCCCTTCTAGGTGTGTTCCTAGGGTTCCTTAGTTGTTTCAACCACCAATTGCGGTTTCTTCACAGAATTCTTTTGTAAAATAAGAGCTGACTTTTTATTTTCTAAACTAACCAATAAGGATAACCTCATTGATTCCTCATGTAACTCCTCAAATGCCTCTTGTAATTCAAGATAAGAAGGTTCAAGTTGAAGTTCGGAATTTACCTCATCTCCATGTTCCATTAAGCATAGGTTGGTTGTTTCTTCCTGTTCATCTGAATCCTTATTCGAACTTTCCTCGTTGTCTAGCCACGCCAAGTATGCTTGCATTCCTTTCCCTGAGTTGGAGGTGTTTCTTTCTAAATTCTCCTTCTTTTTCAAGTACCGGTAGCACTCCGCTCTGATGTGACCGGGCTTGCCACATTCATGACATATGATAGCTGATCCTCTACCTTTGTTAGCGTCTCTTTTATTTTGAGTAGTGAAGTTGCTCTTCTTTCTCAGAAACTTCCCGAAATTTTTGACAAGAAGTCCCATATGTTCATCACTGATTAGTTCCTTGTCGGAGTCACCTTCGGTGGATGGTGCTTCAGATTTCAATGCGAGACTCTTCACCTTTTTGGTCTCCTCTTCATGTTGTTCTAATCTTTTCAATTCACTCTCGTGTTCCTGTAGTTTTCCAAATAATGTAGTGAGAGTCATAGTTGAAAGATTTCTTGATTCCATTATGGTCGTCACCTTTGGTTGTCATTCTCTCCCTAGGTACCTCAGTACTTTGTTGATCAGTTCTTCGTTGGTGAATTTCTTCACCAAGGTTACGAGCTGATTGACTATCATTGTGAAGCGCTTTTGGATCTCCTGTACTGATTCTCCATCTTTCATTCGAAAAAGTTCATATTCTCCCGTCAGGGTGTTGATTCTTGATCTTTTGACTTCATTGGTACCTTCATGTGTGACCTCCAAAGTATCCCACATTTGTTGTGCTGCCTCACATGTAGATATCCTGAAAAACTCATCATAACTCAAAGCAGATGTTAGTATATTTTTCGCTTTCAAGTCGTATTGGACTCTACGTTCCTCCTCTTCCATCAACTCAGCCATAGGCTTGTCAATGGTGTTACCATTAACCACTTGAGTCGAAACATACGGTCCATTAACGACTGCATCCCAAACTTTTAATCCTACTCCTTGAATAAAGATTTTCATCTGGGCTTTCCAATAAGCGTACCCTACCCCGTCAAACATGGGAGGACGATTAATAGAACTCCCTTCACCACCAAACGGAGAGTTTGAAGCCATACTCTTGAGACGGTTAAGTCTTAACACAAGAGACTAGCTCTGATATCAATTGTTAGGATCGACCTCAAAATCTCGAGAGAGGGGTGAATCGAGTTTTATTAATTTATTGAGAAAGCACGTATAATAAAAAAAATATTTTCGCGTTGGAGAGATTAAGAGTTGAGATGGAGAGAGATTGCGTTAGATAACAAAAATAAGAGTAGCATGGAAACGTAAATAATTGAAATTGCGGAAATTAAAAGAGATAAAGAAGAAAAACACACAAACCAATTTTATACTGGTTCAGCCTTTCCAGCGTAAGACCTACGTCCAGTCACAAGGCGACCCGCTTGATCTTTTCTATAAACCTTTGAATTGAGCCGCACGCAATTACAACCATAGCACCCCGCACACTACTAGGAACCTCCGTTCGCTAGGGGCCTCAATATCACACAAGGGTTCCTCACCCTAAGAACGTGCCACACGTTCAACTAAGGGATCCACTCCCTAATCACTACAGTTGATGTGAGTGATTACAATAGTATGATGTGTTCTCAATAACACAGATACAACAATTAAGCTTTCTATGATAATGTAATTAAGTCACAAGAGTGCAGGCCAAAACAAGGTTTTGTTCAAAAAATAGTATCAACGTGAAAAGCTTGAAGTTGAGAAGAAGAGAAGAGTATATGTGTGATCAGTAGAGAATGTAGGAGTGTTATCAGAATAAAACTTGATTCAAAAACAACTTAAACTTAAGAGAATGATATTCCAAAATCAAAACCAAATTAAAGAGATTGAAAAACATAAAACAAAGATTTGATTTAGTAAACCAAAAAGGAATTAATTCAAAACAAAATCAAATTCGAATTTTGAATAAGAATCAGAATCAATTATGTAAAAAACAAATCTGGAAATAAATCAAAATAATTCTGACACGTTTTTCGATAAAACTTAAGGTAATCGATTACTTCAGGGAAGGTAATCGATTACCCCCTTTAAAATGGAAACTTTGAAATCCTTTTGAAAAACACATAATCGATTACATCATACCAAGTAATCGATTACTTCACTCCTGTTTAATATATGATGCAACTCATATAATCGATTACCACTAAACTAATAATCGATTACAGAAACTCTGGAATTTGTGAGATGCAACATCAGATAATCGATTACTCGGGACAATAATCGATTACTTTGCTTCTGGAAAATGTATGATGCAACAATTATAATCGATTACTTGATCTAGGCAATCGATTACTCTCATTCAAAAAGTAATGGATTAGTCAAGTTCACATAATCGATTACACACTCTCTGCGTTTTCTATGATGCAAAAAAAAGTAATTGATTACTTTGAGAAGGTAATCGATTATCTCCTCTTGCACTTGTAAAAATAGATTTTCATGACTTAGGTAAAATCATCCAGAGTTGTTTCATCATGCATTTCGACATAAACTAAAGTTAAAAACTGATTTTCACTAAAAACTCTTTTTCTTCTCCTTTATTTGAAAAACTCATTTGGCCATTACACACTTGTAATAAAACTTCATTACCTTACAAATTTCCTATGGGCAAGGCTTATACAAAACTTTGAACTAGAGAGCTTGAGCCTTGATGCTTGACTTGATGCTTGAAACTTGGAATATGTTGTTATCATCAAAACCATCTTCTAGAAATCTTCTAGCATAACTCTTTACGTCCTCTAGGGCAAGCTTGATTTCCAACACTTTCCAAGTGAAATATGAATTAAATGCATGCTTAATTATAATAAAATGCATGAATATTTATTAAAATAAATACAAACTAATAGGAAAATAATAGGTACGCTACGCACACATCAGTAACCTTCTTATAAAGACATTAATCATCATCATCCAAGATACAATTTGAGAGTACAATCACGAGAATAGGGATGTTGTAACACCCCTTATTTCGTCTTCCGAATAATAATATTGTTGTAACTATTATAATTATTTAATAAATAAATGAAAGTGCAATGTTTGATTATTGGTGTGTATTATGTATTTGTAATAAGTGAAAATTAATTTTGGTTTATATTTTGCATAAAAATATTAAGTTTTGCAGTTAAGTCCTTGAGAAGGACCTAAATGCAATATTGGAAGGATTATTGGAGGGAAAACCAATTAAATATGAATTTTTCAAAGTTTCAGTCGTGGTAATCGATTACCACGATAAAGTAATCGATTACCTTAGTGCAGAAGAGCCATTGTTGAGTGCGTTTGATGACTAACCACTCACTAATCCCAGAACTTGACACGAAATCAAGCTCTAGACACGTCTTAGGACTCGTGTCGCTGCGCATGATCAACCACTTTGTCTATATAAGCACCCATTTGATGGAAATTGCCTCATTTTGCTTATGTTGGTCTGATAACCGGAGTTAGGGTTCTTAATTCCATCCCTTCATATCTCTTTTGATTCTGAGAGTTGGTTTGAGAGCAATACACCATTGTAAAGTTCACATCACGAGCTTTACAAAGATACAAAAATCGCGAGTTGAGGTGGAGTGTGCTAGGAGTTCTAAGCTCTGCAAGTTGGTGCTTCAAGTCTGCAGAATCTGAAAACTGAGTCTTGTAGCTCACTTTAAGCTTTGACTGTGGTAATCACAAACACCCTCTTGACCTCAAACTTGTCCCTATCTCTAGTTCATGTTGCAGAGAACATAATCTAACCATTTTCCCCAATTTTTTATGCATGATTCTAATGCTAATTAATGTGGTTTCGAACCCCTACTGATGTTGTCATGCATGTTCAGGTCTGAAGTGGTTAGAGCTCTTGGTTGCTTTTCTCTGTGGAGTTTCTGTTCAAAACGACCTAGAGGTAAGGATGGAGCTATACATTCACTAGAATAAGATTAACACTATATTTGAAGTAAAGAGTCACCAAGAGACTTTAAGGGCATAGTTTGAAATAGGATTTTGGCTTAGAGGCCATAATAAGTTCAAAACTCAATTGGAGAAAGTTTGTTATCCTGCATGTCAACTGTATGAACACTGAATTCATGCCAATTGTGAGAAAAACTGATTTTGGTACCTTGAGTTGTGTAAAATGTGATTTATATGCATAATTGAGAATGGATTTGAATTCCCTGTGATTTGATATATTTTGTGTTGAGACATGTTTAATATGCATAAATAAAGCTCTGTTGATCATTGGTTTAAGTTAAAATTGGTTAGATTTGAAAATGGTATGTTAAACCCTAATTGTAGTGTATTTGCTGTCAGAAATACTCGAGTATTGTCTGATGCAGAATTGTCTGATGCAAATACTCGAGTATTGTCTGATGCAGAATTTTCTGAGTGCAGTTTAATACTCGAGTATCTGAGGAACTACTCGAGTATTCTGGGCTGATGAACTACTCGAGGATTTGAAGGAATACTCGAGTATTCAGGGTTAACTGATGCAAAAAATTTTAGAACACAACGAACTACTCGAGTATCTGAACAAATACTCGAGTACCAAATCTGAAATTGTTCAAAAATACCATTTTCAACCTAATCACTTTTAGTTAAACCTAATTATACTTAAAGGAAATGATATACTCATTCATTTGATAATTTTTATTATTAATTATGCCATGCTTGATGGGTTTGATATTGTCTCTTGCTACAATGATTGTGTGATGCAAATAATGAGACTAATGGCTAATATTAATGAAAATATTATGTGCATTCAAGCATGGTGAAAGGTGATAAGTTATCATTTGTCATGTTCGAGGAACATGAGGAGGGTACGCTGGGAGTACCAAATTGACTACAACTTTCTTGATGACAAATTTATGAGTGAGAAATGTGGCCAGTATTGTGGGATACTATTGATGTGATTATTACGTCTTCGCGACGTGACGTTCACCTAAGGGGTGACGTTATGTATCACATTCCGGGAAAGATTTGCTATACGTTATGAGAACGTATAATTGTGCTCTAGGAGCATTTATGGGTTGTTTGGTTGGACGTCCATGAAAGTAATAGTTGGATAATCTCAGGAATTTGAGAGATAGAAAACATGCATCATGCCACCATAATTAAAGGATTTAATTATAAGTGAAAATGGTTTGATCATATGCTATCCTACTACATGATGTCTGTTGTATGTGAATGTTTAGATTCCTGTTATTCTTATGTGATTATGTGAACTCTATTGCTTACCCCTGTGCCCTTTTTAGGTGATGGCGTGATACCTAGCCTGCATCGAGTTACGCCCACTCCCTAATGGAGTGTGGTACTACGAGGACCATAGAGCCACTTACGAGGGGGAGGTAGAGTTGACATTCTACCACCCAAACCCTCTGACTCATGTCCGACCTCGTAGGTTCCGCATCCCGATTATTTATACCATGCATGTGCCCCCTTTTTAAACCTACCATGGACCACCCCCACCGAGACCAACTCGACGTTTTCATTGTTTTCGATTTCAAGCTGCCACTCGATCTCACCCATTTGCTTCCAGAGTTATCTGCGAGGATACCCCTACTCTTGGTCCGACGAGTCCACTTCATGGGACTCCATCAGCTGACCCAGTACCCAGTGGAGGGATACCGACTCTGTCGGGCGAGGTAGAGGAGGATCCTGAGGAGGCAAAGGATGAGGAGGAGGAGCCAGTCGAGCATTCCACTGGCAGCAAGTGGGGAGTTGGGGATCCACCGGACGATGCATGATATAGGTAGTAGGGATGAGGGACATGGTTTGCAGCTGTTGGAGACTTGACTGAATGACTGAAGGAGGATCGTGGCTTCGTGGGAGGATCACTGGACCATCTTTGGGACTCTCTTTATTTTGGATTTGTATTATATTGTATGTAGTTTTAAGAGAGTTTTGGAGCGATGGTCTATTTCATGTTTATATACTATGGACTTGTATTTTGGACCCATGACTTAGACTTTGATGACGATGATGATGTACTCTTGATCTACTCAATTTTTATATATAAATATTATGTGTTTTGATGTACAAACGATCAACAGTATTACTATTTCTGTTTTCCGCTAACTCTGATTTCTAGACGAAAGAATTGGATCAAAGGAGAATATCTGAATTTGAAACTACATTTTGAGATAACGATAGTCTAAGTAACTAATTTCGTATCTATATCCAATTTTGAAATAAAAAGAAATGTTATCACAAGCGAAGAATTAATTTTTCCTGATCCAATATTTCAAATTCAGTATTTAAATTTACGTTACAAACCTCACTGAAAATAAATCAAGTCCATAAGCAATCTATTTTATAAAACTTACTTATAATAATGTGATTAGAGAGTGTTACAGATGCAATGGCCATGGGGCTCAAGTGGAAGAGTTACCAAGAAATAAAATCCAATACAACTACCGTAATGACTCTCATTCATCACCAAAGTCTTAAACACTTATTTGGGGCTACTTTTATTTGAATAATTTCGTGCTCCCCTTAATATGCTCACAAAAATTATGCACACAAATTTCTTGTTGAAATTTTATTAGTTTTAATGCATGCATAATGCATTTTTAAGTGGGAAATGATATAATTATTGGTCAGGGTTACATTTCTATGATTTATGGTGCCATTGGAGAGATAAAACTTGTAACACCCCTAATTTTCGTCTCCCGAATAATAGGGAATTAATAATAAAAGGTTTTATTATTAATTTATAGAATTTTCCAAGTTTATGTTTTGTATTTAATTAGCCTTAAATATAAAAATAAGTTGAAATATGTTGAAATATTTTTATATGGCAAATAAATGCAAAATATAAGAATATTGCATGTTAGTCCCTGAGTGAGGGCTTAAAAGCAATATTGAAAAGGTTCTTGGAGGGAAAGATTTAAAAATATTACTTTTTAAATTTTGAACTGAGCTAACTGGTTAGTAATGCCCTGTAACCGGTTAGACGATGAACCCAGAAACTGGTTTAGTGGATTTTGATGAGTAATCACTTGATTAACTCCGTAATCGCCACGATTGCTGCCTGAGATTAGTGGCAACACACGCGTCGCCCTGCATGCAAGGGTAATTTGCCTATAAATTGAGGGATTTCTGAAGATTGGGGGTTGATTCTTCTTGGTTTGGTGTTGAGAAGCGGAATTAGGGTTCTTATTTTGTGGGAGCAAATTCTCCTTCATCTCTGAGTTTTGTTGAACGAGTGATACACATTCACAAAGCTCACATCAAGGGCTTTGTGTTGACATAGAGTTTGTGAGCTGAGAGTCTTTGTGTGAGGAGAAATCACCATTTGAAGTTGAGGTTGGGAAAACTGAGCTCAGAATTTTCTGATTCGGGAAGCTGTATTGGAGTCTTGATTTTGGTCAGTTTAGGTAACCTCTAGGTCTCAAATCTTTTTCATTCGTTAGTGCATGTTGCCTAGAACAATTTCTAATTGTTTTCCCCAATTTCCTTGGTCAATCTCTGTGTCAAATCCTCTGATCTTTGGACCCTGTTGGTGAAATTCGTGGCTGAGAGCAGAACTGGGGTTTGTGTGAAATCTGGGGGTTTCCTTCAATTTCTGTGTCAAGTCTTCATCA
This sequence comes from Crotalaria pallida, assembly GCA_037953625.1. Taxonomy (NCBI): domain Eukaryota; kingdom Viridiplantae; phylum Streptophyta; class Magnoliopsida; order Fabales; family Fabaceae; genus Crotalaria; species Crotalaria pallida. The sequence goes on along the minus strand of CM075655.1, from coordinate 74,696,018 downwards.
ACTTCAGACTTAGAGGTATGGGAGAAGTTTATACTATACTAGATTTAGACTAAAATCGAATGATTTAGGATTTGAGTTCACAAAACTCAAAAGGGCATTATGTGCAATATGGCACAGAGGCTTGGAGGCCAAAATCCTGCTCATTGTGGTTTTGAGCAACTTTAATTTGATGCATGCAAAGTATGTTGATGCTTAATTCTGAGTTTAAGTGTTGAATCTAAGTTTTTTTGTATTAAATTGTGTTTATGTGAATTTTCATGCAATTTGATACCATAAACTTGGTGCATGCAATATGAATGTGTTTCTGGGTGTAAACATGTTTGTTTTAAGGCATATGAACTTTGTGCATATTGAGTTTGGGTTAGATTTGAGAAAGGAAGAAAATGAGTTGTTAAAACTCTTGTTTTAATGGACTGACTGCATAATCTAACCGGTTACACGATATTCGTAACCGGTTAGACACTGCAGATTTTCAAAGAAAATTAGTTTATTAATCAGTCCTGAAATCTTAATGGTTTCTGCTCAAATCTAAGCTTTAATTTCAGTATACATGGTCTGAATATGAGTTGTTATAATGCCAAGGTTCAGACTTGAAAGATTAAAGTTAATGCCTTAAGTTAATGAAATAATTTCAAGAGGAAATTATGTTCATTGGAGAATGAAATGTGATTTGGACTTTTGAATGATGCAAACAATGGCTTTTGAGGTATAAAACAATGTTAAAGATGTTTTGGATTGGGTAGAGAATTCAAGAAAAAGGGTTTTTCTGAATTGCAATGGTAAACAGTTCAGGTCTGTAATTCTAACCGGTTAGCCTGAAACTGTAACCGGTTAGTACCTGAATCTGAAAAATAAAAAGTTAAGTTTTTAAATACCATTGAAGTTGTATTACTCAATCTAAGTTTAAAAAGGCATGTTTTGAGAAAAATTCAAAGGGGAATTTTATGCCAAAGGTTATACCTCAAATAAATCATTCAAAAGGAGAAATTGGGATATTTCAAAATCACATTAATTAATTCAAAGATAAAACCAACCCCAATATTTGTGCATCCATATAGATTGGAAGTCTGGTTGGTAGGAACGTTATCATATTCTGGGAATATGAGGAGGGTACTCCGGGAGTACCAAATTATAACCTACTTGATGACACATTATAGATATGTGGCCAGTGTCCGGGACCTGGTTTTTATGCGTTCTGGGAACGTATGTGTTCTGGGAACATGGTGCACACTCCGGGAGTGATGCTTTTTATCCAAGTATGGTTCGGCATTACGTTCTGGGAACGAATGTCGGTGTTCCGGGAACACAAGGGTGTATGGGATGGACGTCCAAGATGGACATTAAGAGGCCTCAGTTGTGGATAGAAAATCATACATCATGCCACTTGCATTATAAGAATTATAATGTTGAAAAATGGGTGTGCTCATATGTATTTGCATTATGATCTGTCCATGATATACTTGTGATTGTAATTTTAGTCTTTATTAATTATGTATATGTGTATACTTACTCCCTGTGCCATGTTTAGGTGATGGCCAGATACCTAGCCTGCATCGAGATACGCCCTATCCCTAGCGATATATGGACGTATGAGGAGCACCGTGCCACTTTTGAGGGGGAGGTTGAGATCACTCTCTACCACCCTAACCCTCTGGTGCGTGTGCGACCTCATCGATTTAGGATCCCATTAGTCTATACTACGCATGTTCCACCATTTTATACTTATAGAGGACCACCCCCGGCTCGACCTATGCGTCGTTTTCATAGTTTCCGTTTTAGAGCTGCCACTCGTTCCCATCCTTCTTCCCATAGAGTTGTCACCGAGGAGACTCCTTCTCCTGGTCCGACTGATTTTGATAGGACTGCTTCTGCAGATCCTAGACCCAGTGGTGGGGTCTCTACACAGTCGGGCGAGGTCGAGGAGGACCCTGTGGAGGATGAGAGCGAGGAGGAGGTGCATGTTGAGCCGACTGTTTCTGCTAGAGGTGGACCTGCTGGTTCATAGGAGCCTGCATAGCATAGGTGTTTTGGATCCCAGATCCTAGGGATAGAGCGATGGAGGATATGAGGAGCTGCTGAGGACACTGAAGACCTGCTCTGAGACTTCTATTTTGAGACCATGTGTTTAGTGTATATGTTTTTGAGAGGTCTTAGAGTGAGGTTTTATTTTATACAGGTGGGTTGTATATGTTTCATAAACTCTTGCTATCTCGACTGATGTTACTTGCTGCTACTGTACTTATGGGGTTTCATATTATGCTTTCGACTTATATATATATATATATATATATATATATATATATATGATGTTTAATTTCCTCAGCAGAGCCCCAAAAGTATTATTTTTACTTCTGCGAACTCTGATTTTTATATACAAGGGATTCGGCGATAAATTTATATTTCCTATGTTATGTGTTCAAATCCCACTCGAGAAGCAAGTGATATGTTTTCAATAATAACTATTAATAATGTTTTCTATGACTAAGGAAATGCTATCTCGAGAGTCTTTTCGAACTTAATATCGTGCTGAGCCGAATTCAAAAGAATTTATGACCAAGCAAGTACAAGTCTTAAAAAGGAAAAATTTTCTAGTCCTGATTTTTGATAGCAAGAAATAAACTATTTGGAAATATTAATTATTTTCAAGTTAAAAAGAGAGCGTCACACCTTTGGTGGTATCAGAGCATTGGTCCTGTTCCTCATGGCCCCGAAGATGCAGCTAAGTATGATATTCAATGTTGATTGAATATGATTTGAGTAAGCTAGTGGTAGTATTTATGTTTTTAAAGACCTTTTTAGTAACCCAAAGCCCATAGTGCAGGTCTTTCTATGGCAACCCGAAATAGAAATGTTACTAATGAGATGTTAGAACGAATCACGACCGTGCTGGAAGGCATGCAGCAGCAGCAGAGGCATCAATCATCTCAAGGGAGAACTGGTGACCCATCTGCTGGCAACATGACGAATCGTGATGCTAAGACTTTGTCGGAGTTCAGGAAGTGCAATCTGCCAAGGTTTGATGAAGGATATAGACCTGATGAGGCGAACAAGTGGTTGTACGAGATCAATAAGATCTTCCGAACTCTGGAGTGTTCTGACGAACAGAAGGTGACCTATGCAGTTTACATGCTTCATGGGGAAGCTAAAAACTGGTGGGATCACACGGTCCAATTGCTGAATTTTGAAAGGAGGGCAATCAACTGGGGAGTATTTATGGAGAAATTTCTTAATAAATATTTTCCAGAAGATTTGCGGAGAAAGAAGGAAGTGGAATTCATGCAATTGAAGCAGGGGGATATGAGTGTAGGGGAGTATGCGGCCAGATTCGAGGAATTGATGAAGTACTCTCCCTATTACTTAAATAACCCTGACGAAAGGAGTAAGTGTGAGAAGTTTGAAGGTGGACTAAGACCGGAGCTGAAGTCTATCTTCAATTATCAAAGGATTCAGAGTTTCCCTGCACTTGTGGACATGTGCAGAATGTATGAGGATGATAAGAAGGCGGAGCAGATAGGAAGTCAAGTAAAAGGGGTTGGACAGAACTATGGACCCCAGAGAAAGAAGAAGTTTGACCATCGGAATAATGGTCCATATTCTAAGAACAAGGGAAAGGGCAAGGCAGTGATGGATAACCGGAACAAGCCTCGCGATAATGCTCCTTATTGCGAGAAGTGCAAGCGTTATCATCATGGTCAGTTTTGCTGGTCCACAAGAGGATGTTTTAAGTGTGGGAAGCAAGGTCACTTTGCCCGCGAATGCAAGGAATCTGCAAAGGGAGATGCAAAGGGATCTGCTGAAAAGCCTGTGGTACAAGGACGAGTATTTACCCTGAGTGGTAGTGAAGCAACCCAAACCCCGACTCTCGTGCAAGGTAATTTTCTGCTTAATAATCAACCTTGCAAAATCATGTTTGATTCTGGAGCTACACATTCTTTTGTTTCCCCTGAATGTGTGAGTAGGCTGAATCTTATTGTTTCTGATTCACCCTGCTATCTTAGCATAGACACCCCTACGGGAATACCGATCTACATCGCTAAAGTCTGTTTAGGGTGTAATGTAGAAATTCTGGGTCGTTCATCCCGGGTAGATTTGGTTTGTCTCCCTAAATTACAATTGGATGTGATCTTGGGAATGGATTGGTTGATGAAGAACCAAGTGATCATCAATTGTGAGGAAAAGACGATTCAATATAGGACCCTTGAGCCGGAGGGTTATATGTGTTTATTCTCGACCTCTGGAGAAGAAGAGTCGATGTCGATCGAAGAAATTCCAGTGGTGAGGGAATTTTCGGAAGTATTTCCTGATAAGATACCAGGATTACCTCCGAAGCGAGAGATAGAGTTTGGGATCGACTTAATCCCTGGAGCTGGTCCCATCTCTATTGCTCCTTATAGGATGGCACCACCAGAAATGGCAGAGATGAAGAAGCAAATCGAGGAGCTGTTGCAGAAACAAATGATCAGGCCAAGCGTTTCACCTTGGGGAGCTCCATTATTGTTCGTAAAGAAGAAAGATGGAAGTATGAGGATGTGCGTGGATTATAGGCAGCTGAATAAAGTCACTATTAAGAATAAGTATCCTTTGCCAAGGATTGATGACCTTATGGATCAAGTGACTGGAGCTGCAGTATTCTCCAAGATTGATCTGAGATCGGGTTATCATCAGATCAGGATAAAGGAGGAGGATGTACCCAAGACTGCATTTCGATCGCGATACGGTCATTATGAGTATGTTGTGATGCCGTTCGGATTGACAAATGCACCTGCTATTTTCATGGATTATATGAACCGGATCTTTAGACCATATTTGGATTTGTTTGTGTTGGTATTCATTGACGATATTTTGGTCTATTCTAACAATCCGGAAGAGCATGAAGAGCATCTCCGGATTGTGTTAAAGGTCCTGAAGGAGAAGCAACTATATGCCAAACTTACGAAGTGTGAGTTTTGGTTGAATGAAGTGAAGTTTCTGGGGCATGTGATCTCTAAAGAAGGAATTGCGGTGGATCCAGCGAAAGTAAGTTCAGTGCTAAGTTGGGAACAGCCTAAGACGGTGACGGAAGTAAGAAGTTTCTTAGGGCTGGCTGGATACTATCGTTGATTCATAGAAGGATTTTCTAAGATTGCATTGCCTTTGACTAAGTTGACTCGGAAGGATCAACCGTTCGTATGGGACGATCGGTGCGAAGTTAGTTTCCGTGAGTTGAAGGAAAGGTTAACATCGTCTCCTGTGTTAATCTTACCCGATCCTCACAAGATTTTTGAAGTTTATTGTGATGCATCTAAGCAAGGACTGGGTTGTGTATTGATGCAAGAAGGAAGAGTCGTGGCTTATGCATCAAGACAATTGAAGAATCATGAAGTGAATTACCCGACACACGATTTAGAATTGGCTGCAATCGTGTTTGCCTTAAAGATATGGAGACATCATCTCTATGGCACTACATTCCAAGTATTTAGTGACCATAAGAGTTTGAAATATCTGTTCGACCAGAAAGAGTTGAACATGAGGCAAAGGAGATGGATGGAGTTTTTGAAAGATTATGACTTTAAACTCCATTATCATCCGGGTAAAGCGAATGTGGTTGCAGATGCTTTGAGTCGGAAAGCAATCCACATAAGCGCGATGATGGTTAAAGAGGCAGCGCTGATTGAAGAATTCAGAGATTTGAGCTTGATGACACAAGTGGAACCATCAAGTATCAAGTTGGGAACGTTGCAGATCACCAACGAGTTCTTGGAAAGAATTCGGGAGTTGCAACGAACAGATGAAGAATTGATGGAAAAGATGAGACTAGGTTCGGAAGGAAAGGAACCTGATTTCAAGTTTGGGCAGGATGGAATCCTTCGTTTCAGGACAAGGATTTGTGTACCAAGAGATCAAGAAGTTAGAAGAATGATTCTTGATGAAGCCCATAAGAGTCGGATGAGTATGCATCATGGATCAACCAAAATGTATCAGGACTTGAAGAGGATATTTTGGTGGTCGAGATTGAAGAGAGATGTGGCAGAATATGTGGCGGCGTGCTTGATTTGCCAAAAAGCGAAGATAGAACATCAGAAACCGGGAGGACAGTTGCAACCTCTGAGGATTCCCCAGTGGAAGTGGGATAGCATCTCAATGGATTTTGTGTCTGGTTTGCCTAGGACAGCAGCAAATCATGATGCAATCTGGGTGGTTGTGGATAGGTTAACCAAGTCGACGCATTTTATTCCGATAAATATGCGCTATCCTTTGAACAAGCTTACCCAGATCTATATCAAGGAGGTAGTTCGTCTTCACGGAGTGTCTTCGAGCATTGTGTCAGACCGAGACCCGAGATTTTCGTCGCAATTCTGGAGAAGTTTGCATGATGCTATGGGAACGAGGTTGAAATTGAGTTCTGTGTATCGTCCACAAACGGATGGCCAGACGGAGAGGACAATTCAATCCTTGGAAGACGTATTGCGAGCATGTGCACTTGAAGAACAAGGAAGCTGGGATCAAGTGTTACCTCTTGCAGAGTTCACATACAACAATAGCTACCATGCGAGCATTGGAATGGCACCGTTCGAGGCGTTGTATGGAAGAAAGTGTCAAACCCCGCTATGTTGGTTCCAAGTAGGGGAGAACTTGATGGTTGGACCAAAAATAATACAGTAAACATCTGAGAAGATCAAAATGGTTCAGGCAAAGATGAAAACGGCTCAGAGTCGGCAAAAGAGTTATGCGGATAAGAGGCGAAAACCATTAGAGTTTTCTGAGGGCGATCATGTGTTTCTTCGGGTAGTTCCGATGAAAGGAATTAGTAGAGCTTTGAGAACCCGAAAGCTTTCGCCTAAGTGTATAGGTCCGTATCAGATTCTTAAGAGAGTTGGTCCGGTATCTTATCAATTGGCTTTACCACCCTCTCTATCCAATTTGCATAACGTCTTTCACGTTTCGCAATTGAAAAAGTATGTTCATGATCCATCCGTTATTCTGAAACTCCAACCTGATGACCTAACTTTGAAAGAAAACCTGACCTTTGAGACCAGACCGGTTCGGATAGAAGATCGTGAAGTCAAGCAGCTCAGAGGAAAGGAAATACCTTTGGTCAAGGTGATTTGGGAGAATGCTGACGTATCTGAAGCTACATGGGAATTAGAGGAGAAGATGCGTCAAGAGTATCCGGAGTTGTTTTTTTAATCTAGAATTTCGGGGACGAAATTCCTTTTAAGTGGGGGAGTAGTGTAACACCCCTAATTTTCGTCTCCCGAATAATAGGGAATTAATAATAAAAGGTTTTATTATTAATTTATAGAATTTTCCAAGTTTATGTTTTGTATTTAATTAGCCTTAAATATAAAAATAAGTTGAAATATTTTTATATGGCAAATAAATGCAAAATATAAGAATATTGCATGTTAGTCCCTGAGTGAGGGCTTAAAAGCAATATTGAAAAGGTTCTTGGAGGGAAAGATTTAAAAATATTAATTTTTAAATTTTGAACTGAGCTAACCGGTTAGTAATGCCCTGTAACCGGTTAGACGATGAACCCAGAAACTGGTTTAGTGGATTTTGATGAGTAATCACTTGATTAACTCCATAATCGCCACGATTGCTGCCTGAGATTAGTGGCAACACACGCGTCGCCCTGCATGCAAGGGTAATTTGCCTATAAATTGAGGGATTTCTGAAGATTGGGGGTTGATTCTTCTTGGTTTGGTGTTGAGAAGCGGAATTAGGGTTCTTATTTTGTGGGAGCAAATTCTCCTTCATCTCTGAGTTTTGTTGAACGAGTGATACACATTCACAAAGCTCACATCAAGGGCTTTGTGTTGACATAGAGTTTGTGAGCTGAGAGTCTTTGTGTGAGGAGAAATCACCATTTGAAGTTGAGGTTGGGAAAACTGAGCTCAGAATTTTCTGATTCGGGAAGCTGTATTGGAGTCTTGATTTTGGTCAGTTTAGGTAACCTCTAGGTCTCAAATCTTTTTCATTCGTTAGTGCATGTTGCCTAGAACAATTTCTAATTGTTTTCCCCAATTTCCTTGGTCAATCTCTGTGTCAAATCCTCTGATCTTTGGACCCTGTTGGTGAAATTCGTGGCTGAGAGCAGAACTAGGGTTTGTGTGAAATCTGGGGGTTTCCTTCAATTTCTGTGTCAAGTCTTCATCAACTTCAGACTTAGAGGTATGGGAGAAGTTTATACTATACTAGATTTAGACTAAAATCGAATGATTTAGGATTTGAGTTCACAAAACTCAAAAGGGCATTATGTGCAATATGGCACAGAGGCTTGGAGGCCAAAATCCTGCTCATTGTGGTTTTGAGCAACTTTAATTTGATGCATGCAAAGTATGTTGATGCTTAATTCTGAGTTTAAGTGTTGAATCTAAGTTTTGTTGTATTAAATTGTGTTTATGTGAATTTTCATGCAATTTGATACCATAAACTTGGTGCATGCAATATGAATGTGTTTCTGGGTGTAAACATGTTTGTTTTAAGGCATATGAACTTTGTGCATATTGAGTTTAGGTTAGATTTGAGAAAGGAAGAAAATGAGTTGTTAAAACTCTTATTTTAATGGACTGACTGCATAATCTAACCGGTTACACGATATTCGTAACCGGTTAGACACTGCAGATTTTCAAAGAAAATTAGTTTATTAATCAGTCCTGAAATCTTAATGGTTTCTGCTCAAATCTAAGCTTTAATTTCAGTATACATGGTCTGAATATGAGTTGTTATAATGCCAAGGTTCAGACTTGAAAGATTAAAGTTAATGCCTTAAGTTAATGAAATAATTTCAAGAGGAAATTATGTTCATTGGAGAATGAAATGTGATTTGGACTTTTGAATGATGCAAACAATGGCTTTTGAGGTATAAAACAATGTTAAAGATGTTTTGGATTGGGTAGAGAATTCAAGAAAAAGGGTTTTTCTGAATTGCAATGGTAAACAGTTCAGGTCTGTAATTCTAACCGGTTAGCCTGAAACTGTAACCGGTTAGTACCTGAATCTGAAAAATAAAAAGTTAAGTTTTTAAATACCATTGAAGTTGTATTACTCAATCTAAGTTTAAAAAGGCATGTTTTGAGAAAAATTCAAAGGGGAATTTTATGCCAAAGGTTATACCTCAAATAAATCATTCAAAAGGAGAAATTGGGATATTTCTAAATCACATTAATTAATTCAAAGATAAAACCAACCCCAATATTTGTGCATCCATATAGATTGGAAGTCTGGTTGGTAGGAACGTTATCATATTCTGGGAATATGAGGAGGGTACTCCGGGAGTACCAAATTATAACCTACTTGATGACACATTATAGATATGTGGCCAGTGTCCGGGACCTGGTTTTTATGCGTTCTGGGAACGTATGCGTTCTGGGAACGTGGTGCACACTCCGAGAGTGATGCTTTTTATCCAAGTATGGTTCGGCATTACGTTCTGGGAACGAATGTCGGTGTTCCGGGAACACAAGGGTAAATTGGATGGACGTCCAAGATGGACATTAAGAGGCCTCAGTTGTGGATAGAAAATCATACATCATGCCACTTGCATTATAAGAGTTATAATGTTGAAAAATGGGTGTGCTCATATGTATTTGCATTATGATCTGTCCATGATATACTTGTGATTGTAATTTTAGTCTTTATCAATTATGTATATGTGTATACTTACTCCCTGTGCCCTGTTTAGGTGATGGCCAGATACCTAGCCTGCATCGAGATACGCCCTTTCCCTAGCGGTATATGGACGTATGAGGAGCACCGTGCCACTTTTGAGGGGGAGGTTGAGATCACTCTCTTCCACCCTAACCCTCTGGTGCGTGTGCGACCTCGTCGATTTAGGATCCCATTAGTCTATACTATGCATGTTCCACCATTTTATACTTATAGAGGACCACCCCCGGCTAGACCTATGTGTCGTTTTCATAGTTTCCGTTTTAGAGCTGCCACTCGTTCCCATCCTTCTTCCCATAGAGTTGTCACCGAGGAGACTCCTTCTCCTGGTCCGACTGATTTTGATAGGACTGCTTCTGCAGATCCTAGACTCAGTGGTGGGGTCTCTACACAGTCGGGCGAGGTTGAGGAGGACCCTGTGGAGGATGAGAGCAAGGAGGAGGTGCATGTTGAGCTGACTGTTTCTGCTAGAGGTGGACCCGCTGGTTCATAGGAGCCTGCATAGCATAGGTGTTTTGGATCCTAGATCCTAGGGATAGAGCGGTGGAGGATCTGAGGAGCTGCTGAGGACACTGAAGACCTGATCTGAGACTTCTATTTTGAGACCATGTGTTTAGTGTATATGTTTTTTAGAGGTCTTAGAGTGAGGTTTTATTTTATATAGCTGGGTTGTATATGTTTCATAAACTCTTGCTATCTCGACTGATGTTACTTGCTGCTACTGTACTTATGGGGTTTCATATTATGCTTTCGACTTATATATATATGATGTTTAATTTCCTCAGCAGAGCCCCAAAAGTATTATTTTTACTTCCGCGAACTCTGATTTTTATTTACAAGGGATTCGGCGATAAATTTATATTTCCTATGTTATGTGTTCAGATCCCACTTGAGAAGCAAATGATATGTTTTCAATAATAACTATTAATAATGTTTTCTATGACTAAGGAAATGCTATCTCGAGAGTCTTTTCGAACTTAATATCGTGTTGAGCCGAATTCAAAAGAATTTATGACCAAGCAAGTACAAGTTTTAAAAAGGAAAAATTTTCTAGTCCTGATTTTTGATAGCAAGAAATAAACTATTTGGAAATATTAATTATTTTCAAGTTAAAAAGAGAGCGTCACAAAACTCATGGATACCGACTCCTATATATCATACACGAATTTGCCATGGAATGGCAAGTTGGATGTAATAACAACTTCAAGTTGTAGGAAAGGGATTCTCCCTAGGTTTCTTAGGTGAACCACCCAGATTCTTATCAAAAGCTCTAGTGCTCTTGTGGCGATTCAAGAGGCATATCCCACTTGGTGTGTGTCACCTTCCTCCTATCCCAACTCTTCCTTATTTTATATTTTATTTTTCTTTTGGTTTCGAACACACTTTGGTGTTCTTGTTTTTGTTTAGACATGAGAGTTCTTAACAAGGCCCAAATCGTGGCCTCTTGAGTCTTAAGAGTATTCACAAAATTTAGTTTTTGTTTATTTGAGTTACTTAGAGGTTGTCAGATCAGGCTATGTAACCGATTAAGAGGGTTTCGTAACAGGTTACAAGAGCAGTCTGAGACCAAATGGACCAGATTATCATATGTCAGTCTTGATTCATTAAAATCTCAATGATTTACTAGCTATAACATGTGAAATATGATCAATTATGAATGATAGAACATAGTAGAATTTGAATTCATTCATTTATAACAAAGACCATATCAAACCATTGAAATCCATAACAAGAAAAGATCGTGATGCTGAAACAAAATACATAAAATAGCATTGGAAACTTAGAATTCAGTATGAAATGTGATATATTTGGCTGTAATTGAATGTATACAAACTGAAATGATGATAGATAATGAGAAAAACATAAAAGCTTTCATTCATTCATCAAAGTTCATACAACATACGCTAAATGCATAGCCAAAACATACTAAATCGGTGAAAGTACAAGCTGAAATCTAAACTAAAAATCCATCACAAATACATCCAATTTCTTTGATATTGAATTGAGTACCCTTGAATATTTCCTTATAGTTTAAAATAAACAATTGACATTCAAAACATAAAACATAAGGAATATAGAATATTCGGCTTTGGTAACACTTGATATGTATTTATTTCCTCCTTTCTCTATATGGATTTATTTCCTCCTTTCTCTATAGGAGAAGTGTATGGATTTATTTCCTCCTTTATCTATATGCTTGAAGGTGTCATTCCATGTAACAATTGTAAGCTCTTTCTCTTCATGCATACTTACAAGACAATTTAAGTCTTGGATTTTGGTACCCAAATTGTTTTGGGTCCAACTTGGTTAGTAAAGGGATCTTGTCCCTTTTTGATCCATATGTGAGTCGCATTTGAGGAAACCGCAATTGGTGGTTGAAACAACTAAGGAACCCTAGGAGAACACCTAGAAGGAGGGGTTGAGTAGGTGTTTAAGAAACCTTGAAAGATTTTCGAACGAAATGAATCGAAACAATCAAAACGAATGATTTTTGCAAAATGTTCAGGATTTAATCGATTAAACTGAATTCTAATCGATTAAGACCAGAAAAATTAAATTCACTTAATCGATTATGAATATGCTTAATCGATTAAATCTATCAGAAACTGAAAAATCATTTTTTCAATCGCACACGAAAATCAATCAATCAACACGTAAGATCAGAGATTAAGCGGAAAGGATTAACACCTATATTCTTATTGGTTACCTAGGTCATGAAAATGATTTTCCCAACTTAATTTGAACAATAAAGATTCAATTCAATCAATTATGAAAATCAATCTTTCTCTAGGTTTTCAAGCAAGAACACAATGAATTGACTTGAATGTAAAGAGTAAGGGTTTAGAGATACGACACAGTGATTTATCCTGGTTCACTTTCATCCACTTGAAAGCTACATCCAGTCCCCTCTTCAACCAAGAGAGATTCTTCACTATGAGGAATTAGAGTTCTCAAATTACAAGTAAATGCCTCTCAAGACTCCCTTCTTGATAGCCTACAAAGGATACCACACCCTTGCCTTGTAATCCTATTGATCTTCTCTCTAATCTAACCTCTACCCCTTGTTGATAATCCACACAACAAGTCTTCACTTGCTTGATGATAATCCACACACCAAGGCTTCACTTTGCTTGATTCACAACCAAGACTTCTTCAATTTGAATGAACTTTGCTTGATGATAATCGACACACCAAGTCTTCTTGTTTGTTGTAGATGGCTTGCCTCTTGCAAAAATTACAACACAATAGAAAACACAATGACACTCCTATGAATCTCTTCCAATAGCTATGACAAAATCAACATGAGAGATTCTAGAGTTCTTGATCAAAGAAATATGAAAATAGAAAAGCTTTGATCTTTGAAATTGAGAGAGAATAGAGTGGCTTGATTTCTTGTAAAACTTGTATGAAAATGATTCTAGATGATCACAAAGATTAGGAAAAGGTTTATGTAAAATACCCAAAAGTTATAAGACTTAAAAACTGATTTTGAGAAGTGAAAAACGTATTTTAAAAACCAGTTCTACAGTGTTTAATCGATTAGATCTCCACTTAATCGATTAGTAATCGATTAAACTGATTCATAATCGATTAACCCCTGTTGAAATCACTTGAAAACTTGTTTTCTCAAAACTAAACCTTTCCTTTCAAACCTTTAAGCCACCTATTGATTTTAGGTAAAGTGAAAACTCAAATTATGATATAATCATGCAATCAAAAGAGATTCACTACCCTCTAAGAAACTCTACCCAAACTCATCAAATAAAAGACTAAGTCTAGAGAGGCAAATGATATTACAATAATAAAACACAAACTAGATCTTCATAAGTCTTCATGAGCTTGTTCTCTCTTCTTCACTTGATGTTTGTTGTTGCTTGTTGAACTTGAAACTTAATCAACACCTTAGTAGCTTGTTCAAAACCTTTTGTCATTATCAAAACATTCTCAATGGAACTTACACCATTAGGAATACCATGCAACTTTATATTATACACATTAGATGTATGTCCATATAATCCACAATACAAACATGTTTCTCTTTTTGGATAATCAACTTTTGAGTAATAACCAACCTTTCTATATGGTTTTCTATTTGCATGTGTATAGCCTAAACCGAACCTATTGTTTAATAAGACCCCTGAACATGTATTTCTATATTGAATTGATATCTGTGATGATTGTGTTTGACCAATCATATAATCTGCTTAGGCGATATGACAAGTGACTTACTCCCATCTACCATGTTTGTGGTGGTAGGTTCTATCAAAGGACAGGACTGAAGTGATTTGAGAGACGTGCATGCATTACATAAAAGATTAATGGTCATAGCTTAAACACAAATCATTTCTGACAAGTGACCATTAATCTTTTATGTAATGCATGCACGTCTCTCAAATCATTTCTCCATAATCAACTCTTCCAGAAAACAACACTGGGATAGGCAATCGTGCGCTCGATGTTTCCACAACCTGTATAGCGGCCACACCGTTCTATACTAGAACCCCATCGACCACGATCTTAAAATGATACAAGGGGATGATCCCTGAACCATTGTGCACCAACAGTTCTAGGTCCTTGTCATTTCTACGGTGGCGGCCACACCGTTCCAACCGTCTCATGTAGCGGCCACACCGTACTACATGGTTTCCAATCCCGCATGCACCTCACTGAACTATTCCCTGTACACCATGCATGAGATGCATCACACATATATTAATCATCACATCATACACATGGCGGCCACACCGTTCCATGCCTTCATATAGCGGCCACACCGTACTATATGGAATCACATACATATGGCGGCCACACCGTTCCACATGTCTTCGTATAGCGGCCACACCGTTCCATACGGAATCACATCACAATTACCACACATATGGCGGCCACACCGTTCCACATGTCTTCGTATAGCGGCCACACCGTACTATACGAAATCACATCACAATTGCCACACATATGGCGGCCACACCGTTCCACATGTCTTCGTATAGCGGCCACACCGTACTATACGGAATCCTTTAAGCACAACGACTTCTTGCAAGAGTTAGTCCATAACATATGGAAATCAGGGTGATCCCACTTATCCAAAGCTCACTTATCCGAATCGGAGCAACAAGCCCTAACGCATTTGGATTGAATCCTCATAACCAACAAGCATCACTACTCTTTCATTATCATTAATACTCCTTAAGTCGTTGTCTATTTATGTTCCAAGGTATTGGACTTACTCCATTTATCATCATAAGGTAATAATTCCTTTCTTATGTCCTTTAAGCCATTAACTTCTTATGTTCTAGGACATTGACTACCAAGTAGACATGATCATGCTAATTAAATCCTTTATCAACATCGTTCCCAGATCATGAACTACTATTCACATTCTATATCCTCAAGACAGACATGATCATTTTCAATCCAAAGAGGACATGATGATTATCTCACAACTCATACCATATGAACCAACTTATCTAGAGGTTAAACTCAAATAATTGTTCATGCCCCATATTACTAAATCATCACTTTCCTACCACCACCAATCAATTTCTTTTAAGTCTTAGATCACTTGGATTATCATTATTTAGTTATTAACCAAATGATTTAGAATTAAAAATGGTATTTTCAATATTCTGGGTGAACTACTCGAGTGTTCTTTAGAAGACTCGAGTGTTCTACACTTATTTCCAGATTACTCGAGTATTCTTCAGGATACTCGAGTGTTCATGTCTTTCTGGGGATTTGGGTTTCAGCTTCATAAAAATACTCGAGTAGTTCATGAGTTACTCGAGTGTTCTTCAGCATTTTCAGAATACTCGAGTGACCCCTGCATTACTCGAGTGGTTTACCTTAAGAGATCCCCATGAGTTAGTTATTACTCGAGTCCTGGACCCGATACTCGAGTGTTTCAACACCAAATACACTATTTTGCCAAAATTTTACTCGAGTATCAAGCCAAGTACTTGAGTCTTTCATCACAGAACAGACTGGAAACTTGGTTTTAACATACCATTTTCGATTCTAACCATTTCTAATCAAATCCAATGATCAATAAAGTTCATATAACATATAACAAGTATGTTCAAACACTTAGAACTCCACAAATTACACAGAATTGAATTTGAGCACCGATTATGCATTAAATCACATTTTCAACAACTTGATAGGCCAAATTCAACTCTGAGCAATTCTAACTCCATATAATGATCAAATGAACTTTATTTACATATTTAGGACTTGTCTCAACGCAGAGATCACAACAATTCACAGAGGACCCTATCATGCTCATATTTATGCATAAACCACATATTATGCAACTCAACATAACAATATCACATTTACCCACAATTAACATAGAAACTAAGTTTGTACAGGACAAATGCAGTATTTAGAACTTACTCCAAACTTATTCAATGTCCATTAATGGCTTACCATAAGCATACCACATCAAGGTCATGATTTATCACATTTGCCAATTATAACTCAACCAAACTCATGAATTCCTTTAGCTTAATATCATCAATTCATTTCAGGCAATATTCATGTTTTAAAACAAGGGACCAAGTGATTGTCTGAACCTCCAAGTCCAGCAAGCATGTCTTGGTCCAATTCACATAGCATACACAAATCAAATTCACAATCTATAATCCTAGCAATATGAATGACTTCTCCCATACCTTAGACAACACTTTGACAAACTTAAAAACACCAAAGAAGAGCAGCAGCCACACAGCAGCCACCAACACCAGCTCAAATCACTTCACCCACCAAAATGCAGAACAGTGTGAGCAGAGTCCAAAAACCACATTGTTTGAGTGAGTAATCGTGCACAAAAATTGGGGAAAAAGGTTAGAATCTACTCTCTGCAACATGCACGAGAGATTAAAACCAAATTTGAATCAAGAGGGTTCATGAGCTTACCACAATTGAAGATCAAAGTGAGCTCCAAGAACCAGTTGACAGCAACCAAACCCCCACTTTTGAGCTTCGATTCTTCTAACACTCAAACCCTCAGCTCACAATTTTGGTGTCTATACAAAGCTCTAGATGTGAGCTTTGTATTGGTGTATGATTTGTGTATTAACTCTTAAGGACCAAAGAGAATCGAAGAAGGAAACTCAGGAACCCTAACACTCGGATTCTTCATGATTTGCAAAAATGTTTGGTTGATTCATCAACCAAAGCTTAAATAGGTGGATCAACGTCTCATGCAGGCCGACACGAAGCCAAAAACGTGTTGAGGAAGATGATTTCGTGTCAACACACGAGAATCGTTAATGGTGACTCACCAAAACGCACTAACTCGTTCCTCACTGTGCAAAATACTCAAGTCTTTTCAGAAAGACTCGAGTCTTTTTGCCAAAATAATAAAAATAAATATTTTTATTTCCTTTTCATCCAAAATCTTTCTATTATTTATTTTTAAGTCCTAAAACAGGGACTACTAAGTAAAAACATTATTTTCATATGTTAATGATCTTCCAATCCTTTTCATGCATAATAAATCATTAACAATCAAGGATATTAATAAAATAATTAATTACAAATAAACCTTTATAATTAATTTTTATTAATCAGGATTTAAAAATTTGGGGTGTTACACTACTCCCCCACTTAAAAGGAATTTCGTCCCCGAAATTCATTCTTAAAAAAAATTCTACATTTTCAAAATCATATAAAAGATTATTATTATTCTTCAAAATAACATTAGGGAGATTTCTCCCCCACTTAAAAAAAATTCCTTTAACTTTTCAAACTTTTTAGCTCAAAATATTTCATAAGAAAAATCTCTTGAATAAAACTTTTGCTTCCAACGCGTATAAAAATCCTTTCTTACCAAAAAGGTTTTTCCTTAAACTTCTTCAAGATTATTTTACAATTAATTTTATTGAAATCTTTTGACTAACTTTTCCAGATTAAATACATATCTTAAACTGAAACATTTCCCAATAAACTTTTGGAAGAAAAACTTTTTCTGAAAAACATTTCTTAATAAACTGTTTGAGGAAAAACTTTTCGGAAAAACACATCTCAACTACGTCTCTTAAATCTAAAACATTTTGAAATGCATTTTTCGATGAAAACTATTCCCGCTGCGCACTCTGATCACTCACGCACGATCAGTGAATCACTTGTATGACTTTATTTCTTAATAGTTACAAACATAAGGGTGATCAGTCCTAATATTCAAACCATTAATAATAAAATCATTCCTTTCAGATATAAGTTTTCGCAAGAAAAGCCATACGACACATCTTTAAATTAGATGAACTTAAAGATAGGGTACTTGTCACCATCAGATTTAGCTAGATAATCAAGCGCTAGAGGTATTTCCGTTGGGGAGACAAAGATTTGTCCTATCCCGGTGGTCATTAATCCCTCTAGTCTTAACTAATCTTTCTATCTCCCATAGTGTCCACAGATATTTATCACATCCAACTGTGATAAAGGTTTCGATCACAGAAGTTCGGTTACTCTAGATCTTCAAATTATCGAATGATTCAATTAACGTAATCGAAAGAAATAGCTGACTACGTTAATTTGGAAAAAGACAACCTAAGGGTTTTACCTCGCTTGCCTCGCTTGCTACCCGATCCTTTCTTGCTTTTATTCTCTGGACAGTCTGGCGAATAGTGTCCCGGCTTCCTGCAGCTGAAGCAGATGATTCCCTTGGGTACACCACAGCTTGATCCGAAGTGATGTGTCCCACACCTTTCACATTGAGGAGGGCATGTGATTTATTTCCCCTTTCCTTTCTGATTACCATTCTTCGATTGAGACTTTCCTAATTCCAATCTATACAGCTCCGGCTCCTCATATTGTTCTTTTTCCATGGTTAATTGTTTTTCTTTCTCCTCCAACTGAGTTCTCATTTCCTCAATCTTTCGCTTCTTCTTAATCCGGACGTTCTTTTCATAAACCTCCTTTGCTTTCATATCATCCTCATAGATTCTGCACATGTTTACCAACATCGGGAAATTCCTTATTCCCTGATAACTGATTCCTGGCTTCAGATCCGGGCGTAGACCATTCTTGAATTTTATACCAGGATTACCTCCGAAGCGAGAGATAGAGTTTGGGATCGACTTAATCCCTGGAGCTGGTCCCATCTCTATTGCTCCTTATAGGATGGCACCACCAGAAATGGCAGAGATGAAGAAGCAAATCGAGGAGCTATTGCAGAAACAAATGATCAGGCCAAGCGTTTCACCTTGGGGAGCTCCATTATTGTTCGTAAAGAAGAAAGATGGAAGTATGAGGATGTGCGTGGATTATAGGCAGCTGAATAAGGTCACTATTAAGAATAAGTATCCTTTGCCAAGGATTGATGACCTTATGGATCAAGTGAGGGGAGCTGCAGTATTCTCCAAGATTGATCTGAGATCGGGTTATCATCAGATCAGGATAAAGGAGGAGGATATACCCAAGACTGCATTTCGATTGCGATACGGTCATTATGAGTATGTTGTGATGCCGTTCGGATTGACAAATGCACCTGCTATTTTCATGGATTATATGAACCAGATCTTTAGACCATATTTGGATTTGTTTGTGGTGGTATTCATTGACGATATTTTGGTCTATTCTAACAATCCGGAAGAGCATGAAGAGCATCTCCGGATTGTGTTAAAGGTCCTGAAGGAGAAGCAACTATATGCCAAACTTACGAAGTGTGAGTTTTGGTTGAATGAAGTGAAGTTTCTGGGGCATGTGATCTCTAAAGAAGGAATTGCGGTGGATCCAGCGAAAGTAAGTTCAGTGCTAAGTTGGGAACAGCCTAAGACGGTGACGGAAGTAAGAAGTTTCTTAGGGCTGGCTGGATACTATCGTTGATTCATAGAAGGATTTTCTAAGATTGCATTGCCTTTGACTAAGTTGACTCGGAAGGATCAACCATTCGTATGGGACGATCGGTGCGAAGTTAGTTTCCGTGAGTTGAAGGAAAGGTTAACATCGTCTCCTGTGTTAATCTTACCCGATCCTCACAAGATTTTTGAAGTTTATTGTGATGCATCTAAGCAAGGACTGGGTTGTGTATTGATGCAAGAAGGAAGAGTCGTGGCTTATGCATCAAGACAATTGAAGAATCATGAAGTGAATTACCCGACACACGATTTAGAATTGGCTGCAATCGTGTTTGCCTTAAAGATATGGAGACATCATCTCTATGGCACTACATTCCAAGTATTTAGTGACCATAAGAGTTTGAAATATCTGTTCGACCAGAAAGAGTTGAACATGAGGCAAAGGAGATGGATGGAGTTTTTGAAAGATTATGACTTTAAACTCCATTATCATCCGGGTAAAGCGAATGTGGTTGCAGATGCTTTGAGTCGGAAAGCAATCCACATAAGCGCGATGATGGTTAAAGAGGCAGCGCTGATTGAAGAATTCAGAGATTTGAGCTTGATGACACAAGTGGAACCATCAAGTATCAAGTTGGGAACGTTGCAGATCACCAACGAGTTCTTGGAAAGAATTCGGGAGTTGCAACGAACAGATGAAGAATTGATGGAAAAGATGAGACTAGGTTCGGAAGGAAAGGAACCTGATTTCAAGTTTGGGCAGGATGGAATCCTTCGTTTCAGGACAAGGATTTGTGTACCAAGAGATCAAGAAGTTAGAAGAATGATTCTTGATGAAGCCCATAAGAGTCGGATGAGTATGCATCATGGATCAACCAAAATGTATCAGGACTTGAAGAGGATATTTTGGTGGTCGAGATTGAAGAGAGATGTGGCAGAATATGTGGCGGCGTGCTTGATTTGCCAGAAAGCGAAGATAGAACATCAGAAACCGGGAGGACAGTTGCAACCTCTGAGGATTCCCCAGTGGAAGTGGGATAGCATCTCAATGGATTTTGTGTCTGGTTTGCCTAGGACAGCAGCAAATCATGATGCAATCTGGGTGGTTGTGGATAGGTTAACCAAGTCGACGCATTTTATTCCGATAAATATGCGCTATCCTTTGAACAAGCTTACCCAGATCTATATCAAGGAGGTAGTTCGTCTTCACGGAGTGTCTTCGAGCATTGTGTCAGACCGAGACCCGAGATTTTCGTCGCAATTCTGGAGAAGTTTGCATGATGCTATGGGAACGAGGTTGAAATTGAGTTCTGTGTATCGTCCACAAACGGATGGCCAGACGGAGAGGACAATTCAATCCTTGGAAGACGTATTGCGAGCATGTGCACTTGAAGAACAAGGAAGCTGGGATCAAGTGTTACCTCTTGCAGAGTTCACATACAACAATAGCTACCATGCGAGCATTGGAATGGAACCGTTCGAGGCGTTGTATGGAAGAAAGTGTCAAACCCCGCTATGTTGGTTCCAAGTAGGGGAGAACTTGATGGTTGGACCAAAAATAATACAGTAAACATCTGAGAAGATCAAAATGGTTCAGGCAAAGATGAAAACGGCTCAGAGTCGGCAAAAGAGTTATGCGGATAAGAGGCAAAAACCATTAGAGTTTTCTGAGGGCGATCATGTGTTTCTTCGGGTAGTTCCGATGAAAGGAATTAGTAGAGCTTTGAGAACCCGAAAGCTTTCGCCTAAGTGTATAGGTCCGTATCAGATTCTTAAGAGAGTTGGTCCGGTATCTTATCAATTGGCTTTACCACCCTCTCTATCCAATTTGCATAACGTCTTTCACGTTTCGCAATTGAAAAAGTATGTTCATGATCCATCCGTTATTCTGAAACTCCAACCTGATGACCTAACTTTGAAAGAAAACCTGACCTTTGAGACCAGACCGGTTCGGATAGAAGATCGTGAAGTCAAGCAGCTCAGAGGAAAGGAAATACCTTTGGTCAAGGTGATTTGGGAGAATGCTGACGTATCTGAAGCTACATGGGAATTAGAGGAGAAGATGCGTCAAGAGTATCCGGAGTTGTTTTTTTAATCTAGAATTTCGGGGACGAAATTCCTTTTAAGTGGGGGAGTAGTGTAACACCCCTAATTTTCGTCTCCCGAATAATAGGGAATTAATAATAAAAGGTTTTATTATTAATTTATAGAATTTTCCAAGTTTATGTTTTGTATTTAATTAGCCTTAAATATAAAAATAAGTTGAAATATTTTTATATGGCAAATAAATGCAAAATATAAGAATATTGCATGTTAGTCCCTGAGTGAGGGCTTAAAAGCAATATTGAAAAGGTTCTTGGAGGGAAAGATTTAAAAATATTAATTTTTAAATTTTGAACTGAGCTAACCGGTTAGTAATGCCCTGTAACCGGTTAGACGATGAACCCAGAAACTGGTTTAGTGGATTTTGATGAGTAATCACTTGATTAACTCCATAATCGCCACGATTGCTGCCTGAGATTAGTGGCAACACACGCGTCGCCCTGCATGCAAGGGTAATTTGCCTATAAATTGAGGGATTTCTGAAGATTGGGGGTTGATTCTTCTTGGTTTGGTGTTGAGAAGCGGAATTAGGGTTCTTATTTTGTGGGAGCAAATTCTCCTTCATCTCTGAGTTTTGTTGAATGAGTGATACACATTCACAAAGCTCACATCAAGGGCTTTGTGTTGACATAGAGTTTGTGAGCTGAGAGTCTTTGTGTGAGGAGAAATCACCATTTGAAGTTGAGGTTGGGAAAACTGAGCTCAGAATTTTCTGATTCGGGAAGCTGTATTGGAGTCTTGATTTTGGTCAGTTTAGGTAACCTCTAGGTCTCAAATCTTTTTCATTCGTTAGTGCATGTTGCCTAGAACAATTTCTAATTGTTTTCCCCAATTTCCTTGGTCAATCTCTGTGTCAAATCCTCTGATCTTTGGACCCTGTTGGTGAAATTCGTGGCTGAGAGCAGAACTAGGGTTTGTGTGAAATCTGGGGGTTTCCTTCAATTTCTGTGTCAAGTCTTCATCAACTTCAGACTTAGAGGTATGGGAGAAGTTTATACTATACTAGATTTAGACTAAAATCGAATGATTTAGGATTTGAGTTCACAAAACTCAAAAGGGCATTATGTGCAATATGGCACAGAGGCTTGGAGGCCAAAATCCTGCTCATTGTGGTTTTGAGCAACTTTAATTTGATGCATGCAAAGTATGTTGATGCTTAATTCTGAGTTTAAGTGTTGAATCTAAGTTTTGTTGTATTAAATTGTGTTTATGTGAATTTTCATGCAATTTGATACCATAAACTTGGTGCATGCAATATGAATGTGTTTCTGGGTGTAAACATGTTTGTTTTAAGGCATATGAACTTTGTGCATATTGAGTTTAGGTTAGATTTGAGAAAGGAAGAAAATGAGTTGTTAAAACTCTTATTTTAATGGACTGACTGCATAATCTAACCGGTTACACGATATTCGTAACCGGTTAGACACTGCAGATTTTCAAAGAAAATTAGTTTATTAATCAGTCCTGAAATCTTAATGGTTTCTGCTCAAATCTAAGCTTTAATTTCAGTATACATGGTCTGAATATGAGTTGTTATAATGCCAAGGTTCAGACTTGAAAGATTAAAGTTAATGCCTTAAGTTAATGAAATAATTTCAAGAGGAAATTATGTTCATTGGAGAATGAAATGTGATTTGGACTTTTGAATGATGCAAACAATGGCTTTTGAGGTATAAAACAATGTTAAAGATGTTTTGGATTGGGTAGAGAATTCAAGAAAAAGGGTTTTTCTGAATTGCAATGGTAAACAGTTCAGGTCTGTAATTCTAACCGGTTAGCCTGAAACTGTAACCGGTTAGTACCTGAATCTGAAAAATAAAAAGTTAAGTTTTTAAATACCATTGAAGTTGTATTACTCAATCTAAGTTTAAAAAGGCATGTTTTGAGAAAAATTCAAAGGGGAATTTTATGCCAAAGGTTATACCTCAAATAAATCATTCAAAAGGAGAAATTGGGATATTTCTAAATCACATTAATTAATTCAAAGATAAAACCAACCCCAATATTTGTGCATCCATATAGATTGGAAGTCTGGTTGGTAGGAACGTTATCATATTCTGGGAATATGAGGAGGGTACTCCGGGAGTACCAAATTATAACCTACTTGATGACACATTATAGATATGTGGCCAGTGTCCGGGACCTGGTTTTTATGCGTTCTGGGAACGTATGCGTTCTGGGAACGTGGTGCACACTCCGGGAGTGATGCTTTTTATCCAAGTATGGTTCGGCATTACGTTCTGGGAACGAATGTCGGTGTTCCGGGAACACAAGGGTAAATTGGATGGACGTCCAAGATGGACATTAAGAGGCCTCAGTTGTGGATAGAAAATCATACATCATGCCACTTGCATTATAAGAGTTATAATGTTGAAAAATGGGTGTGCTCATATGTATTTGCATTATGATCTATCCATGATATACTTGTGATTGTAATTTTAGTCTTTATCAATTATGTATATGTGTATACTTACTCCCTGTGCCCTGTTTAGGTGATGGCCAGATACCTAGCCTGCATCGAGATACGCCCTATCCCTAGCGGTATATGGACGTATGAGGAGCACCGTGCCACTTTTGAGGGGGAGGTTGAGATCACTCTCTTCCACCCTAACCCTCTGGTGCGTGTGCGACCTCGTCGATTTAGGATCCCATTAGTCTATACTATGCATGTTCCACCATTTTATACTTATAGAGGACCACCCCCGGCTAGACCTATGTGTCGTTTTCATAGTTTCCGTTTTAGAGCTGCCACTCGTTCTCATCCTTCTTCCCATAGAGTTGTCACCGAGGAGACTCCTTCTCCTGGTCCGACTGATTTTGATAGGACTGCTTCTGCAGATCCTAGACTCAGTGGTGGGGTCTCTACACAGTCGGGCGAGGTCGAGGAGGACCCGGTGGAGGATGAGAGCAAGGAGGAGGTGCATGTTGAGCTGACTGTTTCTGCTAGAGGTGGACCCGCTGGTTCATAGGAGCCTGCATAGCATAGGTGTTTTGGATCCTAGATCCTAGGGATAGAGCGGTGGAGGATCTGAGGAGCTGCTGAGGACACTGAAGACCTGATCTGAGACTTCTATTTTGAGACCATGTGTTTAGTGTATATGTTTTTTAGAGGTCTTAGAGTGAGGTTTTATTTTATATAGCTGGGTTGTATATGTTTCATAAACTCTTGCTATCTCGACTGATGTTACTTGCTGCTACTGTACTTATGGGGTTTCATATTATGCTTTCGACTTATATATATATGATGTTTAATTTCCTCAGCAGAGCCCCAAAAGTATTATTTTTACTTCCGCGAACTCTGATTTTTATTTACAAGGGATTCGGCGATAAATTTATATTTCCTATGTTATGTGTTCAGATCCCACTTGAGAAGCAAATGATATGTTTTCAATAATAACTATTAATAATGTTTTCTATGACTAAGGAAATGCTATCTCGAGAGTCTTTTCGAACTTAATATCGTGTTGAGCCGAATTCAAAAGAATTTATGACCAAGCAAGTACAAGTTTTAAAAAGGAAAAATTTTCTAGTCCTGATTTTTGATAGCAAGAAATAAACTATTTGGAAATATTAATTATTTTCAAGTTAAAAAGAGAGCGTCACAAAACTCATGGATACCGACTCCTATATATCATACACGAATTTGCCATGGAATGGCAAGTTGGATGTAATAACAACTTCAAGTTGTAGGAAAGGGATTCTCCCTAGGTTTCTTAGGTGAACCACCCAGATTCTTATCAAAAGCTCTAGTGCTCTTGTGGCGATTCAAGAGGCATATCCCACTTGGTGTGTGTCACCTTCCTCCTATCCCAACTCTTCCTTATTTTATATTTTATTTTTCTTTTGGTTTTGAACACACTTTGGTGTTCTTGTTTTTGTTTAGACATGAGAGTTCTTAACAAGGCCCAAATCGTGGCCTCTTGAGTCTTAAGAGTATTCACAAAATTTAGTTTTTGTTTATTTGAGTTACTTAGAGGTTGTCAGATCAGGCTATGTAACCGATTAAGAGGGTTTCGTAACAGGTTACAAGAGCAGTCTGAGACCAAATGGACCAGATTATCATATGTCAGTCTTGATTCATTAAAATCTCAATGATTTACTAGCTATAACATGTGAAATATGATCAATTATGAATGATAGAACATAGTAGAATTTGAATTCATTCATTTATAACAAAGACCATATCAAACCATTGAAATCCATAACAAGAAAAGATCGTGATGCTGAAACAAAATACATAAAATAGCATTGGAAACTTAGAATTCAGTATGAAATGTGATATATTTGGCTGTAATTGAATGTATACAAACTGAAATGATGATAGATAATGAGAAAAACATAAAAGCTTTCATTCATTCATCAAAGTTCATACAACATACGCTAAATGCATAGCCAAAACATACTAAATCGGTGAAAGTACAAGCTGAAATCTAAACTAAAAATCCATCACAAATACATCCAATTTCTTTGATATTGAATTGAGTACCCTTGAATATTTCCTTATAGTTTAAAATAAACAATTGACATTCAAAACATAAAACATAAGGAATATAGAATATTCGGCTTTGGTAACACTTGATATGTATTTATTTCCTCCTTTCTCTATATGGATTTATTTCCTCCTTTCTCTATAGGAGAAGTGTATGGATTTATTTCCTCCTTTATCTATATGCTTGAAGGTGTCATTCCATGTAACAATTGTAAGCTCTTTCTCTTCATGCATACTTACAAGACAATTTAAGTCTTGGATTTTGGTACCCAAATTGTTTTGGGTCCAACTTGGTTAGTAAAGGGATCTTGTCCCTTTTTGATCCATATGTGAGTCGCATTTGAGGAAACCGCAATTGGTGGTTGAAACAACTAAGGAACCCTAGGAGAACACCTAGAAGGAGGGATTGAGTAGGTGTTTAAGAAACCTTGAAAGATTTTCGAACGAAATGAATCGAAACAATCAAAACGAATGATTTTTGCAAAATGTTCAGGATTTAATCGATTAAACTGAATTCTAATCGATTAAGACCAGAAAAATTAAATTCACTTAATCGATTATGAATATGCTTAATCGATTAAATCTATCAGAAACTGAAAAATCATTTTTTCAATCGCACACGAAAATCAATCAATCAACACGTAAGATCAGAGATTAAGCGGAAAGGATTAACACCTATATTCTTATTGATTACCTAGGTCATGAAAATGATTTTCCCAACTTAATTTGAACAATAAAGATTCAATTCAATCAATTATGAAAATCAATCTTTCTCTAGGTTTTCAAGCAAGAACACAATGAATTGACTTGAATGTAAAGAGTAAGGGTTTAGAGATACGACACAGTGATTTATCCTGGTTCACTTTCATCCACTTGAAAGCTACATCCAGTCCCCTCTTCAACCAAGAGAGATTCTTCACTATGAGGAATTAGAGTTCTCAAATTACAAGTAAATGCCTCTCAAGACTCCCTTCTTGATAGCCTACAAAGGATACCACACCCTTGCCTTGTAATCCTATTGATCTTCTCTCTAATCTAACCTCTACCCCTTGTTGATAATCCACACAACAAGTCTTCACTTGCTTGATGATAATCCACACACCAAGGCTTCACTTTGCTTGATTCACAACCAAGACTTCTTCAATTTGAATGAACTTTGCTTGATGATAATCGACACACCAAGTCTTCTTGTTTGTTGTAGATGGCTTGCCTCTTGCAAAAATTACAACACAATAGAAAACACAATGACACTCCTATGAATCTCTTCCAATAGCTATGACAAAATCAACATGAGAGATTCTAGAGTTCTTGATCAAAGAAATATGAAAATAGAAAAGCTTTGATCTTTGAAATTGAGAGAGAATAGAGTGGCTTGATTTCTTGTAAAACTTGTATGAAAATGATTCTAGATGATCACAAAGATTAGGAAAAGGTTTATGTAAAATACCCAAAAGTTATAAGACTTAAAAACTGATTTTGAGAAGTGAAAAACGTATTTTAAAAACCAGTTCTACAGTGTTTAATCGATTAGATCTCCACTTAATCGATTAGTAATCGATTAAACTGATTCATAATCGATTAACCCCTGTTGAAATCACTTGAAAACTTGTTTTCTCAAAACTAAACCTTTCCTTTCAAACCTTTAAGCCACCTATTGATTTTAGGTAAAGTGAAAACTCAAATTATGATATAATCATGCAATCAAAAGAGATTCACTACCCTCTAAGAAACTCTACCCAAACTCATCAAATAAAAGACTAAGTCTAGAGAGGCAAATGATATTACAATAATAAAACACAAACTAGATCTTCATAAGTCTTCATGAGCTTGTTCTCTCTTCTTCACTTGATGTTTGTTGTTGCTTGTTGAACTTGAAACTTAATCAACACCTTAGTAGCTTGTTCAAAACCTTTTGTCATTATCAAAACATTCTCAATGGAACTTACACCATTAGGAATACCATGCAACTTTATATTATACACATTAGATGTATGTCCATATAATCCACAATACAAACATGTTTCTCTTTTTGGATAATCAACTTTTGAGTAATAACCAACCTTTCTATATGGTTTTCTATTTGCATGTGTATAGCCTAAACCGAACCTATTGTTTAATAAGACCCCTGAACATGTATTTCTATATTGAATTGATATCTGTGATGATTGTGTTTGACCAATCATGTAATCTGCTTAGGCGATATGACAAGTGACTTACTCCCATCTACCATGTTTGTGGTGGTAGGTTCTATCAAAGGACAGGACTGAAGTGATTTGAGAGACGTGCATGCATTACATAAAAGATTAATGGTCATATCTTAAACACAAATCATTTCTGACAAGTGACCATTAATCTTTTATGTAATGCATGCACGTCTCTCAAATCATTTCTCCATAATCAACTCTTCCAGAAAACAACACTGGGATAGGCAATCGTGCGCTCGATGTTTCCACAACCTGTATAGCGGCCACACCGTTCTATACTAGAACCCCATCGACCACGATCTTAAAATGATACAAGGGGATGATCCCTGAACCATTGTGCACCAACAGTTCTAGGTCCTTGTCATTTCTACGGTGGCGGCCACACCGTTCCAACCGTCTCATGTAGCGGCCACACCGTACTACATGGTTTCCAATCCCGCATGCACCTCACTGAACTATTCCCTGTACACCATGCATGAGATGCATCACACATATATTAATCATCACATCATACACATGGCGGCCACACCGTTCCATGCCTTCATATAGCGGCCAAACCGTACTATATGGAATCACATACATATGGCGGCCACACCGTTCCACATGTCTTCGTATAGCGGCCACACCGTTCCATACGGAATCACATCACAATTACCACACATATGGCGGCCACACCGTTCCACATGTCTTCGTATAGCGGCCACACCGTACTATACGAAATCACATCACAATTGCCACACATATGGCGGCCACACCGTTCCACATGTCTTCGTATAGCGGCCACACCGTACTATACGGAATCCTTTAAGCACAACGACTTCTTGCAAGAGTTAGTCCATAACATATGGAAATCAGGGTGATCCCACTTATCCAAAGCTCACTTATCCGAATCGGAGCAACAAGCCCTAACGCATTTGGATTGAATCCTCATAACCAACAAGCATCACTACTCTTGCATTATCATTAATACTCCTTAAGTCGTTGTCTATTTATGTTCCAAGGTACTGGACTTACTCCATTTATCATCATAAGGTAATAATTCCTTTCTTATGTCCTTTAAGCCATTAACTTCTTATGTTCTAGGACATTGACTACCAAGTAGACATGATCATGCTAATTAAATCCTTTATCAACATCGTTCCCAGATCATGAACTACTATTCACATTCTATATCCTCAAGACAGACATGATCATTTTCAATCCAAAGAGGACATGATGATTATCTCACAACTCATACCATATGAACCAACTTATCTAGAGGTTAAACTCAAATAATTGTTCATGCCCCATATTACTAAATCATCACTTTCCTACCACCACCAATCAATTTCTTTTAAGTCTTAGATCACTTGGATTATCATTATTTAGTTATTAACCAAATGATTTAGAATTAAAAATGGTATTTTCAATATTCTGGGTGAACTACTCGAGTGTTCTTTAGAAGACTCGAGTGTTCTACACTTATTTCCAGATTACTCGAGTATTCTTCAGGATACTCGAGTGTTCATGTCTTTCTGGGGATTTGGGTTTCAGCTTCATAAAAATACTCGAGTAGTTCATGAGTTACTCGAGTGTTCTTCAGCATTTTCAGAATACTCGAGTGACCCCTGCATTACTCGAGTGGTTTACCTTAAGAGATCCCCATGAGTTAGTTATTACTCAAGTCCTGGACCCGATACTCGAGTGTTTCAACACCAAATACACTATTTTGCCAAAATTTTACTCGAGTATCAAGCCAAGTACTTGAGTCTTTCATCACAGAACAGACTGGAAACTTGGTTTTAACATACCATTTTCGATTCTAACCATTTCTAATCAAATCCAATGATCAATAAAGTTCATATAACATATAACAAGTATGTTCAAACACTTAGAACTCCACAAATTACACAGAATTGAATTTGAGCACCGATTATGCATTAAATCACATTTTCAACAACTTGATAGGCCAAATTCAACTCTGAGCAATTCTAACTCCATATAATGATCAAATGAACTTTATTTACATATTTAGGACTTGTCTCAACACAGAGATCACAACAATTCACAGAGGACCCTATCATGCTCCTATTTATGCATAAACCACATATTATGCAACTCAACATAACAATATCACATTTACCCACAATTAACATAGAAACTAAGTTTGTACAGGACAAATGCAGTATTTAGAACTTACTCCAAACTTATTCAATGTCCATTAATGGCTTACCATAAGCATACCACATCAAGGTCATGATTTATCACATTTGCCAATTATAACTCAACCAAACTCATGAATTCCTTTAGCTTAATATCATCAATTCATTTCAGGCAATATTCATGTTTTAAAACAAGGGACCAAGTGATTGTCTGAACCTCCAAGTCCAGCAAGCATGTCTTGGTCCAATTCACATAGCATACACAAATCAAATTCACAATCTATAATCCTAGCAATATGAATGACTTCTCCCATACCTTAGACAACACTTTGACAAACTTAAAAACACCAAAGAAGAGCAGCAGCCACACAGCAGCCACCAACACCAGCTCAAATCACTTCACCCACCAAAATGCATAACAGTGTGAGCAGAGTCCAAAAACCACATTGTTTGAGTGAGTAATCGTGCACAAAAATTGGGGAAAAAGGTTAGAATCTACTCTCTGCAACATGCACGAGAGATTAAAACCAAATTTGAATCAAGAGGGTTCATGAGCTTACCACAATTGAAGATCAAAGTGAGCTCCAAGAACCAGTTGACAGCAACCAAACCCCCACTTTTGAGCTTCGATTCTTCTAACACTCAAACCCTCAGCTCACAATTTTGGTGTCTATACAAAGCTCTAGATGTGAGCTTTGTATTGGTGTATGATTTGTGTATTAACTCTTAAGGACCAAAGAGAATCGAAGAAGGAAACTCAGGAACCCTAACACTCGGATTCTTCATGATTTGCAAAAATGTTTGGTTGATTCATCAACCAAAGCTTAAATAGGTGGATCAACGTCTCATGCAGGCCGACACGAAGCCAAAAACGTGTTGAGGAAGATGATTTCGTGTCAACACACGAGAATCGTTAATGGTGACTCACCAAAACGCACTAACTCGTTCCTCACTGTGCAAAATACTCAAGTCTTTTCAGAAAGACTCGAGTCTTTTTGCCAAAATAATAAAAATAAATATTTTTATTTCCTTTTCATCCAAAATCTTTCTATTATTTATTTTTAAGTCCTAAAACAGGGACTACTAAGTAAAAACATTATTTTCATATGTTAATGATCTTCCAATCCTTTTCATGCATAATAAATCATTAACAATCAAGGATATTAATAAAATAATTAATTACAAATAAACCTTTATAATTAATTTTTATTAATCAGGATTTAAAAATTTGGGGTGTTACACTACTCCCCCACTTAAAAGGAATTTCGTCCCCGAAATTCATTCTTAAAAAAAATTCTACATTTTCAAAATCATATAAAAGATTATTATTATTCTTCAAAATAACATTAGGGAGATTTCTCCCCCACTTAAAAAAAATTCCTTTAACTTTTCAAACTTTTTAGCTCAAAATATTTCATAAGAAAAATCTCTTGAATAAAACTTTTGCTTCCAACGCGTATAAAAATCCTTTCTTACCAAAAAGGTTTTTCCTTAAACTTCTTCAAGATTATTTTACAATTAATTTTATTGAAATCTTTTGACTAACTTTTCCAGATTAAATACATATCTTAAACTGAAACATTTCCCAATAAACTTTTGGAAGAAAAACTTTTTCTGAAAAACATTTCTTAATAAACTGTTTGAGGAAAAACTTTTCGGAAAAACACATCTCAACTACGTCTCTTAAATCTAAAACATTTTGAAATGCATTTTTCGATGAAAACTATTCCCGCTGCGCACTCTGATCACTCACGCACGATCAGTGAATCACTTGTATGACTTTATTTCTTAATAGTTACAAACATAAGGGTGATCAGTCCTAATATTCAAACCATTAATAATAAAATCATTCCTTTCAGATATAAGTTTTCGCAAGAAAAGCCATACGACACATCTTTAAATTAGATGAACTTAAAGATAGGGTACTTGTCACCATCAGATTTAGCTAGATAATCAAGCGCTAGAGGTATTTCCGTTGGGGAGACAAAGATTTGTCCTATCCCGGTGGTCATTAATCCCTCTAGTCTTAACTAATCTTTCTATCTCCCATAGTGTCCACAGATATTTATCACATCCAACTGTGATAAAGGTTTCGATCACAGAAGTTCGGTTACTCTAGATCTTCAAATTATCGAATGATTCAATTAACGTAATCGAAAGAAATAGCTGACTACGTTAATTTGGAAAAAGACAACCTAAGGGTTTTACCTCGCTTGCCTCGCTTGCTACCCGATCCTTTCTTGCTTTTATTCTCTGGACAGTCTGGCGAATAGTGTCCCGGCTTCCTGCAGCTGAAGCAGATGATTCCCTTGGGTACACCACAGCTTGATCCGAAGTGATGTGTCCCACACCTTTCACATTGAGGAGGGCATGTGATTTATTTCCCCTTTCCTTTCTGATTACCATTCTTCGATTGAGACTTTCCTAATCCCAATCTATACAGCTCCGGCTCCTCATATTGTTCTTTTTCCATGGTTAATTGTTTTTCTTTCTCCTCCAACTGAGTTCTCATTTCCTCAATCTTTCGCTTCTTCTTAATCCGGACGTTCTTTTCATAAACCTCCTTTGCTTTCATATCATCCTCATAGATTCTGCACATGTTTACCAACATCGGGAAATTCCTTATTCCCTGATAACTGATTCCTGGCTTCAGATCCGGGCGTAGACCATTCTTGAATTTTATACCAGGATTACCTCCGAAGCGAGAGATAGAGTTTGGGATCGACTTAATCCCTGGAGCTGGTCCCATCTCTATTGCTCCTTATAGGATGGCACCACCAGAAATGGCAGTGATGAAGAAGCAAATCGAGGAGCTATTGCAGAAACAAATGATCAGGCCAAGCGTTTCACCTTGGGGAGCTCCATTATTGTTCGTAAAGAAGAAAGATGGAAGTATGAGGATGTGCGTGGATTATAGGCAGCTGAATAAGGTCACTATTA
Source organism: Crotalaria pallida (assembly GCA_037953625.1). Classification (NCBI taxonomy): domain Eukaryota; kingdom Viridiplantae; phylum Streptophyta; class Magnoliopsida; order Fabales; family Fabaceae; genus Crotalaria; species Crotalaria pallida. The sequence goes on along the minus strand of CM075655.1, from coordinate 74,662,687 downwards.
AGAATAAGTATCCTTTGCCAAGGATTGATGACCTTATGGATCAAGTGAGGGGAGCTGCAGTATTCTCCAAGATTGATCTGAGATCGGGTTATCATCAGATCAGGATAAAGGAGGAGGATATACCCAAGACTGCATTTCGATTGCGATACGGTCATTATGAGTATGTTGTGATGCCGTTCGGATTGACAAATGCACCTGCTATTTTCATGGATTATATGAACCAGATCTTTAGACCATATTTGGATTTGTTTGTGGTGGTATTCATTGACGATATTTTGGTTTGTTCTAAAAATCCGGAAGAGCATGAAGAGCATCTCCGGATTGTGTTAAAGGTCCTGAAGGAGAAGCAACTATATGCCAAACTTACGAAGTGTGAGTTTTGGTTGAATGAAGTGAAGTTTCTGGGGCATGTGATCTCTAAAGAAGGAATTGCGGTGGATCCAGCGAAAGTAAGTTCAGTGCTAAGTTGGGTACAGCCTAAGACGGTGACGGAAGTAAGAAGTTTCTTAGGGCTGGATGGATACTATCGTCGATTCATAGAAGGATTTTCTAAGATTGCATTGCCTTTGACTAAGTTGACTCGGAAGGATCAACCGTTCGTATGGGACGATCGGTGCGAAGTTAGTTTCCGTGAGTTGAAGGAAAGGTTAACATCGTCTCCTGTGTTAATTTTACCCGATCCTCACAAGATTTTTGAAGTTTATTGTGATGCATCTAAGCAAGGACTGGGTTGTGTATTGATGCAAGAAGGAAGAGTAGTGGCTTATGTATCAAGACAATTGAAGAATCATGAAGTGAATTACCCGACACACGATTTAGAATTGGCTACAATCGTGTTTGCCTTAAAGATATGGAGACATCATCTCTATGGCACTACATTCCAAGTATTTAGTGACCATAAGAGTTTGAAATATTTGTTCGACCAGAAAGAGTTGAACATGAGGCAAAGGAGATGGATGGAGTTTTTGAAAGATTATGACTTTAAACTCCATTATCATCCGAGTAAAGCGAATGTGGTTGCAGATGCTTTGAGTCGGAAAGCAATCCACATAAGCGCGATGATGGTTAAAGAGGCAGCGCTGATTGAAGAATTCAGAGATTTGAGCTTGATGACACAAGTGGAACCATCAAGTATCAAGTTGGGAACGTTGCAGATCACCAACGAGTTCTTGGAAAGAATTCGAGAGTTGCAACGAACAGATGAAGAATTGATGGAAAAGATGAGACTAGGTTCGGAAGGAAAGGAACCTGATTTCAAGTTTGGGCAGGATGGAATCCTTCGTTTCAGGACAAGGATTTGTGTACCAAGAGATCAAGAAGTTAGAAGAATGATTCTTGATGAAGCCCATAAGAGTCGGATAAGTATGCATCCTGGATCAACCAAAATGTATCAGGACTTGAAGAGGATATTTTGGTGGTCGGGATTGAAGAGAGATGTGGAAGAATATGTGGCGGCGTGCTTGATTTGCCAGAAAGCGAAGATAGAACATCAGAAACCGGGAGGACAGTTGCAACCTCTAAGGATTCCCCAGTGGAAGTGGGATAGCATCTCAATGGACTTTGTGTCTGGTTTGCCGAGGACCGCAGCAAACCATGATGCAATCTGGTTGATTGTGGATAGATTAACAAAGTCGGCGCATTTTATTCTGATAAATATGCGTTATTCTTTGAACAAGCTTACCCAGATCTATATCAAGGAGGTAGTTCGTCTTCACGGAGTGCCATCGAGCATTGTGTCAGACCGAGACCCGAGATTTTCATCGCAATTCTGGAGAAGTTTGCATGATGCTATGGGAACGAGGTTGAAATTGGGTTCTGCGTATCATCCACAGACGGATGGCCAGACAGAGAGAACAATTCAATCCTTGGAAGACGTATTGCGAGCATGTGCACTTGAAGAACAAGGAAGCTGGGATCAAGTGCTACCTCTTGCAGAGTTCACATACAACAATAGCTACCATGCGAGCATTGGAATGGCACCGTTCGAGGCGTTGTATGGAAGAAAGTTTCAAACCCTGCTATGTTGGTTCCAAGTGGGGGAGAACTTGATGGTTGGACCAGAAATGATACAGCAAACATCTGAGAAGATCAAGATGGTTCAGGCAAAGATGAAAACGGCTCAGAGTCGGCAAAAGAGTTATGCGGATAAGAGGCGAAAACCATTAGAGTTTTCTGAGGGCGATCATGTGTTTCTTTGGGTAGTTCCGATGAAAGGAATTAGTAGAGCTTTGAGAACCTGAAAGCTTTCGCCTAAATGTATAGGTCCGTATCAGATTCTTAAGAGAGTTGGTCCGGTTGCTTATCAATTGGCTTTACCACCCTCTCTATCCAATTTGCATAACGTCTTTCACGTTTCGCAATTGAAAAAGTATGTTCATGATCCATCTGTTATTCTGAAACTCCAACCTGATGACCTAACTCTGAAAGAAAACCTGACCTTTGAGACCAGACCGGTTCGGATAGAAGATCGTGAAGTCAAGCAGCTCAGAGGAAAGGAGATACCTTTGGTCAAGGTGATTTGGGAGAATGCTGACGTACCTGAAGCTACATGGGAATTAGAGGAGAAGATGCGTCAAGAGTATCCGGAGTTGTTTTTGTAATCTAGAATTTCGGGGACGAAATTCCTTTTAAGTGGGGGAGTAGTGTAACACCCCAAATTTTCGTCTCCAGAATAATAGGAAATTAATAATAAAAGGTTTTATTATTAATTTATAGAATTTTCCAAGTTTATGTTTTGTATTTAATTAGCCTTAAATATAAAAATAAGTTGAAATATTTTTATATGGCAAATAAATGCAAAATATAAGAATATTGCATGTTAGTCCCTGAGTGAGGGCTTAAAAGCAATATTGAAAAGGTTCTTTGAGGGAAAGATTTAAAAATATTAATTTTTAAATTTTGAACTGAGCTAACCGGTTAGTAATGCCCTGTAACCGGTTAGACGATGAACCCAGAAACTGGTTTAGTGGATTTTGATGAGTAATCACTTGATTAACTCCGTAATCGCCACGATTGCTGCCTGAGATTAGTGGCAACACACGCGTCGCCCTGCATGCAAGGGTAATTTTCCTATAAATTGAGGGATTTCTGAAGATTGGGGGTTGATTCTTCTTGGTTTGGTGTTGAGAAGCGGAATTAGGGTTCTTATTTTGTGGGAACAAATTCTCCTTCATCTCTGAGTTTTGTTGAACGAGTGATACACATTCACAAAGCTCACATCAAGGGCTTTGTTTTGACATAGAGTTTGTGAGCTGAGAGTCTTTGTGTGAGGAGAAATCACCATTTGAAGTTGAGGTTGGGAAAACTGAGCTCAGAATTTTCTGATTCGGGAAGCTATATTGGAGCCTTGATTTTGATCAGTTCAGGTAACCTCTAGGTCTCAAATATTTTTCATTCGTTAGTGCATGTTGCCTAGAACAATTTATAATTGTTTTCCCCAATTTCCTTGGTCAATCTCTGTGTCAAATCCTCTGATCTTTGGACCCTGTTGGTGAAATTCGTGGCTGAGAGCAGAACTGGGGTTTGTGTGAAATCTGGGGGTTTCCTTCAATTTCTGTGTCAAGTCTTCATCAACTTCAGACTTAGAGGTATGGGAGAAGTTTATACTATACTAGATTTAGACTAAAATCGAATGATTTAGGATTTGAGTTCACAAAACTCAAAAGGGCATTATGTGCAATATGGCACAGAGGCTTGGAGGCCAAAATCCTGCTCATTGTGGTTTTGAGCAACTTTAATTTGATGCATGCAAAGTATGTTGATGCTTAATTCTGAGTTTAAGTGTTGAATCTAAGTTTTGTTGTATTAAATTGTGTTTATGAGAATTTTCATGCAATTTGATACCATAAACTTGGTGCATGCAATATGAATGTGTTTCTGGGTGTAAACATGTTTGTTTTAAGGCATATGAACTTTGTGCATATTGAGTTTGGGTTAGATTTGAGAAAGGAAGAAAATGAGTTGTTAAAACTCTTGTTTAAATGGACTGACTGCATAATCTAACCGGTTACACGATATTCGTAACCGGTTAGACACTGCAGATTTTCAAAGAAAATTAGTTTATTAATCAGTCCTGAAATCTTAATGGTTTCTGCTCAAATCTAAGCTTTAATTTCAGTATACATGGTCTGAATATGAGTTGTTATAATGCCAAGGTTTAGACTTGAAAGATTAAAGTTAATGCCTTAAGTTAATGAAATAATTTCAAGAGGAAATTATGTTCATTGGAGAATGAAATGTGATTTGGACTTTTGAATGATGCAAACAATGGCTTTTGAGGTATAAAACAATGTTAAAGATGTTTTGGATTGGGTAGAGAATTCAAGAAAAAGGGTTTTTCTGAATTGCAATGGTAAACAGTTCAGGTCTGTAATTCTAACCGGTTAGCCTGAAACTGTAACCGGTTAGTACCTGAATCTGAAAAATAAAAAGTTAATTTTTTAAATACCATTGAAGTTGTATTACTCAATCTAAGTTTAAAAAGGCATGTTTTGAGAAAAATTCAAAGGGGAATTTTATGCCAAAGGTTATACCTCAAATAAATCATTCAAAAGGAGAAATTGGGATATTTCTAAATCACATTAATTAATTCAAAGATAAAACCAACCCCAATATTTGTGCATCCATATAGATTGGAAGTCTGGTTGGTAGGAACGTTATCATATTCTGGGAATATGAGGAGGTAACTCCGGGAGTACCAAATTATAACCTACTTGATGACACATTATAGATATGTGGCCAGTGTCCGGGACCTGGTTTTTATGCGTTCTGGGAACGTATGCGTTCTGGGAACGTGGTGCACACTCCGGGAGTGATGCTTTTTATCCAAGTATGGTTCGGCATTACGTTCTGGGAACGAATGTCGGTGTTCCGGGAACACAAGGGTGTATTGGATGGACGTCCAAGATGGACATTAACAGGCCTCAGTTGTGGATAGAAAATCATACATCATGCCACTTGCATTATAAGAGTTATAATGTTGAAAAATGGGTGTGCTCATATGTATTTGCATTATGATCTGTCCATGATATACTTGTGATTGTAATTTTAGTCTTTATCAATTATGTATATGTGTATACTTACTCCCTGTGCCCTGTTTAGGTGATGGCCAGATACCTAGCCTGCATCGAGATACGCCCTATCCCTAGCGGTATATGGACGTATGAGGAGCACCGTGCCACTTTTGAGGGGGAGGTTGAGATCACTCTCTACCACCCTAACCCTCTGGTGCGTGTGTGACCTCGTCGATTTAGGATCCCATTAGTATATACTATGCATGTTCCACCATTTTATACTTATAGAGGACCACCCCCGGCTCGACCTATGCGTCGTTTTCATAGTTTCCGTTTTAGAGCTGCCACTCGTTCCCATCCTTCTTCCCATAGAGTTGTCACCGAGGAAACTCCTTCTCCTGGTCCGACTGATTTTGATAGGACTGCTTCTGCATATCCTAGACCCAGTGGTGGGGTCTCTACACAGTCGGGCGAGGTCGAGGAGGACCCTGTGGAGGATGAGAGCGAGGAGGAGGTGCATGTTGAGCCGACTGTTTCTGCTAGAGGTGGACCCGCTGGTTCATAGGAGCCTGCATAGCATGGGTGTTTTGGATCCTAGATCCTAGGGATAGAGCGGTGGAGGATCTGAGGAGCTGTTGAGGACACTGAAGACCTGCTCTGAGACTTCTATTTTGAGACCATGTGTTTAGTGTATATGTTTTTTAGAGGTCTTAGAGTGAGGTTTTATTTTATACAGCTGGGTTGTATATGTTTCATAAACTCTTGCTATCTCGACTGATGTTACTTGCTGCTACTGTACTTATGGGATTTCATACTATGCTTTTGACTTATATATATAAATATATATATATATATATATGATGTTTAATTTCCTCAGCAGAGCCCCAAAAGTATTATTTTTACTTCCGCGAACTCTTATTTTTATTTACAAGGGATTCGGCGATAAATTTATATTTCCTATGTTATGTGTTCAGATCCCACTCGAGAAGCAAGTGATATGTTTTCAATAATAACTATTAATAATGTTTTCTATGACTAAGGAAATGCTATCTCGAGAGTCTTTTCGAACTTAATATCGTGCTGAGCCGAATTCAAAAGAATTTATGACCAAGCAAGTACAAGTTTTAAAAAGGAAAAATTTTCTAGTCCTGATTTTTGATAGCAAGAAATAAACTATTTGGAAATATTAATTATTTTCAAGTTAAAAAGAGAGCGTCAAAAAAACATAAGTTCTAAACCCATTATTGAGCCAAAGTATGATGCATGAGTATATTTTAAAATGTTTATGAAATCATATGCATCATTTTCAAAAGATTGGTTTTGTAATGAATCAATTCATGATTATTCAAAATGAATTAATTGAGATTCACTACCCAACCTAGACTCTACCCAAGCAATCATCTTAAGGACCTAATAAAATGTAAATAATAGTAAATTAAACGTCCTAACAGATTGATTCTCTTGAGTCTTCTTGTTGTTGTTGTTGTTTGAGTTTTGCTTTTCTTTGCCTTTTGTCACTTTTTGTCTTCATCAAAACATTTGTCAATCTCACTTGCTTAGCTTCACAGGTGGCTCACCCCTTAGGATACTGAACTTAAGACTCTTAGTATTGTTAGGCGATGAGCATCAAGTGGTTGTTAAACCTTTGTGGTGGAGTTGAACTAAACTGCCACCGTATTGGACAACAAGAGTTTGGCTCTCTTACGGTTGAATCTCTCTCTGAGGAGTGTTGATAATTCTATTCAGGGAGTATCTATTTCATGTATACTTATGAGTTTTGTTGAGAATGGGATGCCTCAGCCTCTTGCTTGAGGCCGGTATTTATAGTATCAGGATGGCTCCTTGATCTGAGGTATTCTCTTAATAAATCTTCTGTCTTTGAGAGTAATCTTCCTATTATCTTATCTCTTGGGAGATAATTGGTGATCTTTTATAATTGCTATCTGTAACACCCTGATTTATCACTTGAAAAATTATACTTCATTTAATAAAATATAGTGAAAATTTGGTAAAAAAATTTTTTTACATGATAACATGGACATGAGAGTCTTGAAGTTCCAAAATATTTCATTAAACATTCCTGTAAATAAAATCGATTTCTCATATCTCATATTATCCCTCAAGTTCCAAACTGAGATGTTACTTGACATCGCACTTTGAAACCTTCTTTCATAAATCTCTTTCAAAGAAACACGTTCATTTTCTGCTCAGCATAAAAACCTTAGTTCTGAATAGTCATACATATTGAAACATAAACAAGGGCTACAGTGGTATGGCAACAGGGCCTAAGTAACTGCAGTGGGTACAATGCCTTAAAAGAAAATACCTATTAACTACTCATGTCTACTAATCTTCATCACTGGAGTCCACTGCAGGAGCCTCATCAGGGTCGAAGATGTGAACCTCGGCGTCTCCGTACCATTCCCAACCACAATCATTAATCTTCCATTTCCCGTCATTACGAATGTCGAAGGTAAACTTGATCGGATCCATTAGCTGTAGGGTGGCACCATATAGACAAATATGCAAACATAACCTCGAGAGAGTAAGCATCCCCAAACAATAATTGCCGACGATGTGGCTTTACAATAGGCAAGATATTAAAACAACATAACATAGTAAAATAACATATAAGCAGCACAGTATACATGCATGATCATCGTCATCATCAATCAGTAATTCACAAGCTCAGGCCTACTTATACATATCACTATCATTAATCTTCCTCCATTCTCAAGATCATTTCTCATAAATTACAAATGATTCCTCCATATCATTTATCTTTTCTTAATTAAGCATTATGAATTCGTATCATTCAATGATGCGGGGAATTAGTCATCATTGAGGAAGTTGGTTAGCACACACGACTACATCTCCTCATATCCACTCATGCCTAAGTCGGAAGCAAACACGAGTACAGGACCTTCCCCACGCAGGCTAGCTGTTGAAATACATCATAATCATAAGCTTATATCATCATCATATCATTCATAATTCATCATCACATAAATCATTATCAAGATCATCAGGGCCCAACAGCAACGGCGATAGCCACCTCGTTCCAGTCCCTCTCCACTATTCACGAATTGCCATAGGGAGCGATAGTACTATTTCTAGTCTGCAGTGCAGGACTTACCACGACTATTCGGGACCGGCTTTCCCTTTACCACATATGGACTTCGTCCCGCCTAGAAAAGTACTCCAGGATTCTTGACGTTTCACCGTCCTTACCCTCCCCTATTGCAATCATCTCCTGAGTATCCGCAGATAGCACAGGGTATCTTCCTCTCCACTACTTCGCACTCGTACTCACCGCGTTAGTCAATGTATTTTAAAATCTTATTAGATTCTTATCAGTTCAAATAAATTCTTTAATCCTACAGTCGACTCATCCTTGGTGCATCATTTCGACAAGTCTCGACCACTAACAGCTTCTTACTTTTCCCCAACGATAGCGTTGTACAAGGCTTCGAGTTCCAGCAGCTGTTCGGCACCACGGCCATAGAATAGCTCACGCGGTTGACTTAAAGTCCGAGCCTCACATGTGTTCCTCAAGAAGTTACATGGTACAAGCATCATTCCATAATCATCTCCTCAGACCATAAGTATTTCCACTTTAACTTTCTCAATCTTTGAAACTGAACTTGCCTCTTACATCACATTATCCTTTGATCGTCATCCTCATCTTCATAACTTAACTCATATCTTGCAACACAATATCTTTGAATCATCACTCAAATCTTTGTAGCTGAGCTTATTTTCTTTATCACATTTTCATATTTTTTAGGGTATTCTTGATCTCATCATAGTTTCATAAGTTCCATGGTCTCACTTAAATAAAATGCAGAATCAAGACATAGCAGACGTCTCTCAGCATACTATTCATAATCAACAACAGATATAACATTCATCATGCATAAATAAAGGAGAGCATGCTATTATCAGAACATCATCACATTAAACACATCATGACATAGTATGTGGTCTTCGTCTCCTTCGTATAAGTGGCCACACAAACGCAAGACAATTGCCACTATACTACTAACTCAGAAACCACGAAGTTCCGACCTTTGAGATGATCGAGAACGTCCTAATATATCACCTAAATACCACGGTGTCTAAGGGAAGTTTCTCTCTCACCTCAACAGACGTGAAAGTCTCCAAGCGTCGTCCTCCTCGAATTGTCGATCCGCCATTCCTTTCCCCGCTCTCTTCCCGTAATTCGAAACTAAAACATTTTATCCTTACGTTAAAAATCATTTCGATAAATTCATTTCGAAAATATTTTTAACAACTTTGAAGAATCGTTATAATACTCATTTTCGTTAAATAACTTTTAAGACACATTCCCAATATCCAAATGACTTTAAGTTCAAAACAAATCTATAAATTTTAGTTAAAACCAAAAACATTTTCAAGAAGCTTAAAAAGAATTCCAAAAACAACTTTTTATTATCATTAAATTCATCCGAACTCTTGTGAAATTAACATCTTGAAAATCATTAAGTTTCCGTTTCAAAAGGTCATTTTGCTTTATTAAATCATTCTTATACAATACTAAATAGCATGCTTACATCACATAAACACTTTTGCACACAATCAAGTTATCACATACAACATATAATATTTCTTGGACAACATCTAAATAAATTCCAAAGTCACTTTTCACACTTTGAATCTTCAAGAAAATCACTTATAAGTCTTATACTAAAAATCCGTAAAGCAAAACGCTTACTAACATTTTTCAAACCTCGGTACCATAAGAAGTTGGACAGCATTATATTCATTTATTTAAATCACATAATCAATTAAATTAAGTCCTTAAACAACCTTATCATTTATCAAAACAATTTCTTACATACAAACACTTAACTCAATCATGATTTCAACTAACTTATCACAACAAGAAATTAGAACAGCATCATACATAAACATTGCAATGTCACTTAAACACATTTAAACATTTTTAAAAATCAATTCTCCTCATCTAAAAATTTACATAACATATTACAATTATAAACACCTAAATCATGCATTTACACTTACTAATCATAACTAAATATTTCAAATCAACTATCCTACTTACATTCTCTTACTCAAAACCGAATACATACATGAAACTCAAACAAAATAAATTGAAATCACTTAACTTTTAATCTTAATTTAAACTTATAATCATGAAAAAACATAGTCAATCAAACTCAATTAAAATAACAACACATAAGGTTTAAAACTTGTAATTCATCATAAACAAATTAGTCATAATTCTTTCAAAACCATTCATTTCATTCTAATAAAAATATGCTTAACTTATACTTTTTGAAATCTATTATTTAAAACAATATTATTAGCCATAATTAAATCTTTAAAAACAATTTAATCAGTAAAAATCAAAATGTGGATAGCACCTTTATTCAATTAAAAACTACGCTTATCTTAAAGGTTTTTAAAACCAAATTAGTCTATTAATTATGGATCTAAAAATCATTGTTATTAACAAAATGACTAACTTTAAAAAAAAAATCACTTTTTAATGAAAATATTAAGTTTGGGCAGCAACTTTTATTTAACTTAGAATCATACATTTTCCATTAAATTAGTTTGATTAAACAATAATCACCTTAAACAAGCATCATAAAATTATCATAAACATTTTTACTCTTTTGAAAATGATACTTTTTCATTTAATCAAATTAGTCTTGTCCTTTAATACTAAAAAAACGAATATCACTTTAACATAAAACAATCCAAAGTTTTTAATTATTTTCTTCTTGAAAACCGAATCACAAAAGTAAGAGTACACTTCTCATCAATTTATTTCTCAAACTCTAAATTAACAAATCATATAACATCATTTTCTCAAAATGTTTTCATGCATGCATTTTTACATTTTTATTCAAGCATCATCCTTTCATAATGTTAAAATACATCAACATGCTCCCTTCCTAAGCTAACACCCATCAAATCAAATCTACTCTAACCTAGTCCAACATGCATTGGCCGAATCTTGGGTGTTTAAAATATCATCAATTTAGTTTGAAAATAATCATGCATTACTTAAAAATTAAACTAATTTCATTACCCTATTTTAGTACCCAAAACCGTGACATGCAAGGACCAACAATAATGATCACAAGTTAACAAACACTTGCATGCAAAAACTAATCACTTTTAATTATTGACATGCATAAGATAATCATCATCTAAAACTCATTTTCATCAAACAAATCCTCTAACCTACTTAAACATGTCTTGGCCGAATATACTAAGCAAGAAAAGGTTATCATTTTGTTAAACTTTAACATGCAATAATACAAAAATTTTGCTTATTAATTAAACATGCAAATCGAAAAACATCAAGAGATCAAAACAAATATTTATAACTCATTTTTAAAAGAAAAATCAAAATAACATCTCAAAGTCAAATACCATCATGCATGCACTTTATTCTTCAAGATCAAGCTTAAAAACTAACATGCATGTACTCAAAAATTCAAGATCAAGTTTAAAAATAAACATGCATGAACTTTAATTTACTCACACACTTTTATTTCCCTAATTTTGAGCATAAACTGAAATTAAACAAGAACAAAGTAAAACAATTTAGATGCTTTTCTCAAAATAAAGACCAAAGTCACCATCAAGTAGAAAAATCCACATGCATGCAACTCACAACTCAAGATCATACTAATTTACTAACATGCATCATAAAATAGTCTTGATCTTGCTTAATCCTAATGCATGGCCGAAAATAAGACATCATTACATTAGTTTATGCTTAAATCCTAGTTATAAAATTAAGATGAGCTATTAAAAGAAATCAAACTATCATGCATGCACATAAAACTCAATGATCAAGCTAAATCATGCACACGCAAAGCCTTTTTCAAGACTAAGTTCACTCTTCTAAAGAAAATCTTTAAAATTATACAAATATAATCACCAAATATTAACACTCAATAAAATACCTTAAAAATAAAATTACAAGGCTTTAAATCTCAAGATCTTCTCCTTCTCCTCCTATTTTGGCTTCGGCCTTCTCTCTTCTTTGGTGGGGGTGATTTTCTTCTCTAAGTTTGTGGATGAAAGTGAGGTTAGGAAGAAGGTTTGTAAGTCTTGAAAAATCAAATGGACTTTCTCTCTTTCTCTCTCAATCCTACGGCCTCTCTCTTTCTCTCTAAGGTATGAAGGTTGATTTTTCCTTCATACTCAAATGTGTTTAGAAGAATGGTGGAATGTGAGAATGAAGCAAATGAGCGCCTAGGGGTATATATAGGAATGAGTGGGCTTGGGGTTGATATCCTAACTTTGTTGTTAAGAATCACGAAGCTAGGGGTAGTTTAGGCATTCTAAATTGTTGCATGTAAATAGTAACTTAGGTTGAATCTTGTTGAGTAAGAAAATGAGTTTTTGCACGAAATCAAATGATGATATGCTTCCTTAATTTAGGGGATGTGACTAATGCATGGTACCACATCAAGTTATCAAACTAATATTTCTACTCCCTCATTCATGCACCATACGGCCCACACATGCCCACACATGCACATATTATTTTCACTTCCAATCATGCATTACATGAAAGCATTTCAAATACTCTACACTATCTTAATGAAAATAATATAATGTAAACTCTTCAAGAAATCATTGATCATACCAAATTCATATAAACATCAAGTAAAACGTTCATTTTATTTTTGGTTTACTTTATAAGATTGCATAAAGTAATTTTCCTTGCATGAAAAGAAAGGCAATAATAATTATAGATAAAAACTCCGAAAAGTACACTTTGAGTCAAAATAATTAACTTTACTTATTAGCTATAGGTACTTCCCCCATTTCATTTTCTAAAATCATGTTTCCATATATATTATATATATATATATGTATGAGATTTCCAAAAGAAAAAGTTCAATAAAGGTCTTTAACTATTCTTAATAATTTATGCACTGAAAATTCGTATAAAATGCACCCAGAAAATAATTTTTTCATCAATCAACCCATAAAATTATAAATTTTACATATTTAAATTCTACATTTCAATACGATCGTTTTCATATAAAGATCATAATTTTCGGACTTACGGTTGAAAAGTTATGAATGTTCAATGTTAATAATTCAATTAAAGTCTATAAAGAATTTCACTACTTAAAAGAATCAAAAATAATAAAACCATCACTTATTCTTTATCAGTTATAAACATTCCATACTTAATAAAACCATTTTCTTTAAGTTTATAAAAATTATATATCTATAAAACTCTATAAAATCTATGACTTATTACTTAAACAAGTAAAATATTCACTTCAAATCCTTTTATAACATAAAATCTCAAAATTTATATTAATGAAAATTAATTTATACAGGTAGGGAAAATGTGGGATGTCACACTATCTGCCATCAATTTTCGACAATTGAGTTGTTTATCTTCTGAAAATTTACTTCAGGAATAAATCTCGTGACTTATCTACAAATCAGGTCTTCCTCCGAACTTCTCCAAGTTGACATGGACTCAAAAACCTTTCGTTGTAGATCGTTGAAGCTCGGTTATCATCGTCAGGTCCTTCCTACAGGTCATAGTAGGTCTTCTAGAGGCCATCGTGTAAAGTATGTGTCCTTAGCTCCCAACATGTTCGGAACATAAGCCCTTAGGTTGTTGCTCTGATTAGAACTTTGACCTACGAGCTAAATAAACACTTCAGATAGCTCCTAACATTATGTCAGGAACGATTTCTCTTCCAAGCTCATTTGTTAGGTTGGGCCTATCATAAATCTTTGTCTCTTGGATTCTTGTGCATCTTTCGAATAACTATTTCGCTCCACTATCACACGTGTTTCTTGAAAGTTGTGCACATTAAACTCCGTCCAATCACTCTGTCTTTAGGAGAGTTGAGATTTTTGACAGCTGCACTTTTTGTCTGTTCAACCTCTGGACTTTAAATACCAATCCATCTTATTTTGGAAATTTTCAATTCCATCATCTTTTAGCATTCAAATTTCTGGATAAGTTCGTGCATTTCTTCAAAAATCCTAAGTCAATCTTTGTGAAATTCAATCTTGATCTCTTTGGTTTGTGTTATTTACAGCTAGCAGAACATGCACACACCTTCAGGATTCAGAACTCTTTGATTTGGATGGGAAGCTTAAACGCTAATTTCTATTTGGTTTGGACTTTGGAGAATGGATTTGGATTGAACAAATACTAGGACAGCTACCATGTTACATGTAGAAACTGCGGCAAAGGTCCAGTTAGGTGATTTCAGGGTATTCCACTTTCTATGGAAGTCCATGGCGCCACTGAAGTCTATTTCCTTGGCATGGAGGATCATTCTTGATAGACTTCCATGTAAAATTAATCTTCATGGTGTTGTGTTGCATCAAAACGATATCAAATGTATCATGTGCACCGATGATATTTTGATCGGCATCCAATGATTAATTTATTTCGAAATGTAGACCAACATGGTACAACTTCTCCCAATAATATCATTGTCATATTCATGACAAAAATCGCAACCCAAAGAACTCAACTATTTCCCAAATGTACTTAGTTTTATTGACAAAGTAACTATTGTAAACAATCAAAGGCGTTAGGGGAAAAATAAAAAGATATAACACCACTCCTAAGAAAGAATAATCTATATACAAAAGCTATTACAAGCACGCCAAGGATGTTTCACTTTGGACTAAAAATAAATAATGAAGGAGAGCATTATTGAAAAGAACCATAAAAGAGAGAAAGGAGAAAGGAAAAAATTTGGCTACATTTCCCTATCACATAAATCTAAGACACAATAAAATATAGCCCTTTTGCTTTCTTCTTTTCAATAAGAAATGTCCACATGAATCACATGGATAGCTATTATTGGCAGACATATTACAACTTCTATAGCTCCTTGCAAGTCTCTCCAATTTGTGAAGCACTACATTGAGGTGGTCTTTTCACATGCAAAGTTCTTCCACCATGGTGTTCTCAGTTCTGAATTTTCTTTCTGCACAACAAAAAACTTCGATATATGCCACAAGAATGAGTCAAAATTCCCCAAGCAGTCACCTAATAGTAGTTCTTCCGAGAGATGATGCTCCAATTTGACTATCACTATTCTGCATCAGTGGTAACATCCATATCAACAAGCATTTACAACATAAACAATGAAATAAACCAGAATATCATACTAACTTACTACATGTATACTTTTAAACTCTCTTCTTCATATATATTTACATTCTGAGTAATGTTATTCTCACATAACATTTGCTTCACATATCTCATTAATATATATGGGATAACCAACCATCAAACATGTAAAACTAGTAATATATCTATGTATATAATCATTAAATTTAAAAGGGTCCAGCAGGAAATTCGCAATTTAAATTTATGGTCATATGCGGGTACATATATTATTAGTTTAACCATTCATTTTTTTTTTTCAAGGAAGGAAGTTTGTCTGTTTGACAATTTATTATCTCACATATACGATATATGAATGCTGCCGAGAAATTGAAAATTAGTGTCTTTCTAAAAGAAAAACAGACAAGAAAAGAAGAGCCAATGATACTGCAGGGTGGTATATAGCATAAATTATTTTCCTCCGTCTGTTAATGAATGATTTACCTGCGATTTAGGGGAAGGAAATACATTCCAAAACCTGAGTGTTTCATCTCCTGCTCCAGTTACAATAGTCTGAAACGGCAGAAATTATCACAACCAGAAACATAGCTTAGATAATAGAATAAAATTATCATTTTCATAATCATGGCTACTCAGTCATATAGAAATAAGGAAAGCTGAAATACCTGTCCATCAGGAGAGATGGCAAGATAAAGAACTCTATAGGTATGGCCTGTAAGAGTGGCCAACTGCATCAAAGGAAAAAAAAAGATAAGACATGTTTAATTAAGTAAAAATTAAAGAGATGCTCTACATAACAGAAGATATGTAATATGTTTACCTTGGACATTGTGGGGTATCTCCAAACAATTATTTGGTTCTGGGAGTAGCCATGGGTGCTAACCAATTCATTGACATTTTTAGACCAGACGAGATTGCAAACCTGCATTACATGAAGGTTGAAAGTCATTTTATTTGTCTTAAAGAGAAAAAGCAGAGCAGGAACGCCCCTTTGTCCTTCTCTCAATATTTGAAGGCAAATGCCACAAGTTCTGAAAACATAAATAGAAACTTCAAGAATAATTTTTGCAGTTATGAGTGGTCAGTAATGAGAATTCACATTGAATGCAGTTTTATTCAGGCATTTGTTGGCAACCTTTTAATAGTGTAAGAAACACTAGGATGAATCTATTTTCCAAGTATATGTTGCTTTGTATACAATGAAAAAGCAAATAATGATTATCATTACACCACATGGACTGGATGTCTAACTGGGTGGTGAACCACCTCCATTTAAGAGGGGAACCTCAGGTCAGTTCTAAACCTAAGTGGAGGACCAATTTTCACTCATCGAACCTTTATTCACTCCTCCCTAATGAAATCTTATTCCACATTAATAATAGTGTAAGAGACGTAATAAAGCCATTCAAAAGACTTCACCTAGGAGTTTAAGCTTTAAGGAGAGTTAATCACTCACATGGTATCAAATTTTCTACGAATAAGTGGCCAAGAGTTCTATCATTGCCGTACTCATTCTTCTAGGTAAAAATTAAATTTGTTAATGGTAAAAATGGGCTTGAGCCATGCCCACATTTCAAGCCCAAAGGATTCTTCGTAATTCATATGCCTTTAAGTAATACCTTACATTTGTTTTACAAATAGTACATGTTAAACTGGCCATAACCTATATGAAGGAAATGATCAAATATATCTATCATGAAAAATTCAGTTACTCGACTGCCATTGCTTATTAAATACCTATCCCACTCCCCTAACCATCCAACAAAAAGAAAAGGAAATGAAGTATTGCAAGGAAGAGTCAACTGTTCTTTCATGTCTATACAGATTGCACTAACTGAGAGCCATGTCTTGCCTGGACGTCCAATTTTAATTTAACAAGTCACTGATGCATTGCCCTTTTCTAATCCTTTCTCAAACCTCTTTATATTTTTTCATCAGCGTATTTGGACTAATTCTTCATGTGCAGTTTTATTACATCTGACAATATAATTAGCAACTAGGGTAGCATGCATGCATTTTCTGGCAGCTTAAGTGTGAGTTTGATATTGGACGAAATATTAAGATGAAGAGAGTTTGATATAAAAGTATAAACAGGCTAAGGTAAGCATTTTTACCTGACTTCCAGTGTCCATACAGCTTAAGTGTGAGTTTGTCGTTGTATTCCAGAAACGAATACACCGGTCAGCAGTTCCTCCCCCAGAAGCAAGAAGCCCATGAAGATGAGGAGACCATGCAATAGCTTTAACAGCTGCTGTATGCTCACAGTACTTCAGGACAGGCTGGGTTGAGTGTTGGTTCCAAACAAACAACTGCAAAAATATGAAATAAATCATGAGTAACAATGCAGGAGAGGTCAAGAATAATGGTACAGTTGAAAAGTTCAGAAAAATAAAGAAATTTGTTATAGCATACTCTGTTGTCATTTCCTCCGGATGCTAACTCACGGTTATCATATGACCACTTGAGTCCACAAACCTTACAAGAACCAAAAAGGAAAAATGAAAAATCAATATCATGCTGGATGAAGGCCACATGATAGATTGATTTGACAAGATGAAGCTGGAGGAAATAAAAACAAGTCAGACCTCTGATTTGTGCCCCGACAATTTACTGACAAAATCTTCCTGAGCACGTATATCTCGTTGATAAATATTCTTATCCCGTCCGCCAGAAGACAAAAGGGATGAGCTCCAGGCCAAGGCCCCAACACGTAAACGATGGCCCTCCATAGTTCTTATCTTCTTGCATCGAGATGCATCCCAAATCTACGTGTATAATTGTTAGAGTAAGACATGGGGTAAGCTCAGAAACAGAGAACACAAAGGTTCGTAGCAAAATCTAGATGCAATGCAGCAATGGGAAAAAAGGCATAATGCCACAAAACAGTAAAGCAGAAGTCAACATGACACCAAGACTTCTGCGGAAGTCCGTTTCAAAAGCAAAGTGTGTAGGGCCTGTACGGTGGCCAGGATATGATTGAGAGCAGGATAGACAATACACTAGGTGAAAAGGATAGGATGGGCCAACATGATAGCCCTATCCTATCCTTCTGCCTCACCAAACTCTGGATTGCAACAAGATAGGAGAGAATATCCTATTTTGTCTCTCTTATCAAGACCACCAAATGAGCTCTTAAGATATAAGTGATGCACAGGCAATTTACCTTAAAAGGAAAACCAAGTAGCCTATATCTACTCTGCCCCAATAACCTCACAAATAATAATTATTGCTTCCTACAGTTCCATATGGGTATGGGTTACAGATCCGATGTTAAGATTCCAGCAAGCACGCAAATAAAGTTTTCTATAGGTATCTTAGAAATCCATATCAATAGATAACCACCACACTAATGGGAGTTACCAAAACTGGATCACAGATGCTTAGGTTCACTATCATGAAAAGGCTATATTTCCTAGATCTAGTAGAATCTCAGAGGTACCAAGTTAAGATGATGGGTAGTGCAATTAACATACAAACTGTCATACTTAGTTTTTCTAGCATAACCACAATACAACAAAAAAAACAATTCACTCATTTACTTATATAATTTTCTGATGCAAGCATCAATCCCATATCAGCTGGTTGCAACACGGAGCTCCCATTCATACTGGAAATTAGCTTGGCTTCTTAGAGTTGTTTCTAGTCAACATCAATTATCCCTAAAGCTAGTTGCCACACACTTTAGTCTGGATGGACTGCTTTTTTAGCCCATTGGGGTTGACACAGGTTCACGAGTCCCACATCCCACATCGGTTCGATGCAAGACAAGTAACATACGTTATAGTGGAGGCATTCCCCTTTGATCAGCCTGACTTTATAGAGAGACATCTCCTTAACATTATTTACTTTTAATTACATTCATTTTATTCAAGAATTGACTTTTACATTCACCCAATATTTGTATGATACCATAAATGTCATATTGAAATGTCGACCAAATGACCTAATATTAGGGACTAAACCCATTTAAAATAAATAGTATTAGGGCCTTGTCAAATTTTGAGCGTTAATTCTGGTAAAAATGGGTGCAATGGAACCAAATAAAATGTAAAATAAGGAAAAGGACCCATCTGACCCTTTATATGTATGGTTATAATGAAGGAAGGAAAGAATGACATCAAGCATATATACAAACAAAAACCGACTCAGGGCAAGACTCGACACAGCGCAACATAACACAACACAACACGACATGGGCATAGCAAGTCAGCGGCATTAAAATATTTAAAATTTAAGGACTCCACATGGCATGAACATATATAGTAAAGATTATATCAATATACATAATCAATTACATACAAACACACAAAATTATGAAAACATCATAAATAGATAAATTTTCTTGTATGTGTTAAAACATATTTAGAAGGTATGTTGTCTTCGCAACATAAAAAGGGAGTGATGTATTCCCCAAGAGAGTATTTTAACGTAAGTACGTAACCTCTTTTCCTCTCCAAGAGTGAGGGAAAATAGAGGGAACAAACAGGATATTTCATTTTATCCGGTTCCTTATAATATTTCCATTTCATTCAGAATAATCTTGTCAAAGATTAGGTATACGCGATTGGACTCTCGTTTCCTTCTAAACATCTGATAGCACAGACAGGAAGATCCATGCCCCATGGGAAGGCTCAGTTTAGCCACAGGATGTCCAGCAACTAATTGACCAACCCTCTGTAGCTATCTTCCATTGCCTCTGATCAACTCTAGCAAGTTTTTATTAATTCCCTGCTACTTTTTCTCTTCAACTTCAACCGAAATGAAGGGCTGCATCTTCATCTTTACACTTTACCCTAAGGATCCTTTCTTGCCATTTATCTTCCTCCTTTGCAGAAAGTGTGCTTAACCAATAAAATGGGGTTTCACGATCCGGAATTAATCTCATCCATAATGCTAAATTGTTATTGTGAGCATAAAGAACACCAAGGGTAACAAAATCAAATGCAAGTAATCAAGAGAATGGTCCCCTTCAATTGCTACGAAATCAGGACAAATACACACATATGGAAACCCTAGGATCTGAACCGGTAAACATGATTGAAATGTGATTAAGACATAAAACTCTTACCTGAACTTTACCATTGCTAGTTCCAACAGCAAGGTGTGTACCGCGTTGAGCCCAGCCAACCGAACAAACGCAATCATCAATCCCCAAGTCACATAATTTAGTTACCTTCATCAATCAAAATGGAATAAATCACAAAAGAAGAATCTTTCAATTTCAACATTGTCAAATAACTAAGCAAAAACCCATTTTCCTCGAAAATCAAATCAAATCCAATATAACAAACCTTGCTACTACAAGCATTCCACAAATAAACACAGTTACCAAGACCAACAGCTAACACATTGTGCGAAGACCAATCCACAAGATTAAGATAAAAATCATCTTGCAATGCAGGTGCATCCAAAACCTGATCAAAACAACACAATCTCATCAAAAACCCAAAAAATTAAAAATTAAACATAAATTTAAGCATGCAAATATTCCACAACAGCAACGCGACCACAAATGCGGCATGTCAATTGCGGCCACATCAATTGCAGCCGCGTCAGCCGCATATTCCTACAATAAACTGTTAAAAAGACAATTAAGCCCTCAGTTGAATCAAATCTAATGAACACATGTCCATGCAAGTCTGAGCTCCTTCCACAGCTCGACTTGGATCAATCAGAATCCAATGCGATTTCCGAAATCAATAAAAAAAACAGAGAAATATAAATTAAAAGAGAAAAAGAAAAGAAAAAAAAATATTTGACCTTATAAGGAGATCGAGGAACTTTTCTCGGTGCCTTAACAGGACTATGATTAACGCCGGGAACAGCCTCATCGGACATGAAAGGTTCAAGCGAGTGCATGGACCGTCTCGTCTCGGTCTTGTACCTGAAAATGTTACGGCTAGGGAGGCTCAACACCGGCGAATTCGAATTCCTCTTCTCCGGCGTGACAGGCGGCACCACTCCGCCGGCAGCGTCGGGACCGAACAGCGCGGTGCGGAGGAGGGCGGAGTACGCGGTGGAGCCATCTTCTCTGCTCTCCGGCGAGGAATTGATGCCGAAGAGAGCGAAGTTGGAGCCAGATCTGCTCGGAATGAATCTGTCGGAGTAGATTGCTCTAGAAGGTGAGTTGTAGTGATTGGAGTTTATCAAACGGTCCACGTGGCGCGAATATGAAGGAGTAGTTGTTCCAAGTGCTGAATCCTCCATCAGTGTTTTGGAATCTGATGAGGAACGAACGATGAATGAAGAAAGGAAGAAGAAGCTGTTAATAATTTTTGCCGGGAAAATTAACAGTAAAAACTTATTATGTTGCAGCTTTGTTTGTTTAATTGATTTATTATGCATCGGTGTTGGAGCTGAGTTTCTTCATAATCTTTCTTCTTATTTTTTGCTTAAGATCGTGGGCCATGGGGATGAGGATGAGGGACTCTTCTTCTGGCAGCAGTGGATGTTGGGGGTGGAACAATGACTCTTCTCGTCTCATCTTATACAATACCTCTCTTCTCTTTTTTTCGCATACAAGCAAAGAATGGTGTCAATGTCACTCAACCTCCCAGATTCTCTTTATTTATTTATATTCTTTATTTATTTATTTATTTATTATTTTGGTATATTTAAAAAACTTTATTGACCATTACAAAATTTGCTTTTGGTGCAAGGTGTTTTTTAAATAGGTAAAAGAAGAAAAGTTCTGTCTAATTAAGTAATTATAAGTGGAAATCTGTAAAGTTTTATATTGTTTCAGCTTATCAGGTTTCTGCATTTTAAAAAAAAAAAACAAAGAAAAAAAGAAAAGAGGTTATCACGTTAGTGCAATAATTTTTCTGTAATTATCTTAAGAGTCAACTATGTCTAATAATGAGTTAATCAATAAAAATATTTCTAAATAAGATGCTAATTGTGTCAAAATCTAATAATCTATATACTAAAAACCAGATATGTATCTAAATTTAATCTTTTACTTAATACTTTTTTTTTGCTTGAGAAATTTTTTATATTACTCTATTATTTTATTATTAAAATTTGAAAATGAAGATTGATCTGAATATTAATATTGAGTTTAAATCATGTTGTTAATATGAGAATTTTGTTGATGGTTAGTTTGTGAGTTTTTCTGTGCTAAGAGTTAATAAAGTTTTGAGGCATACATTAATTTTGGTAAGTTTTCGAGACTTTAAAATAACTTAAGTATTATTATTATTATATATTGAATTCTTTTCTTTAAATAAAATCACATATATAAATAAGTATTAAATGAAAAATTTCCCTTAGAAAAAATTGGCCTCTCTCTCTTGCTGAGGCGCGAGGTTGGTGTCGCCAGGGTGTGCATAATGTCGTCTCCCAACTCTCCACATGTCTTGGTTTTATTTTAAAAGATGGTCACCTTGTTGTCTACTCAAACTCAACCATAATCCCATCCCTAGCATCATTGACAGGGGTGGCTGATATCAGAGGTTAGGATGTTGAATTTCTATAGGGATCCTTCGGTGATAAAAATAAGATAAAGATAAGATACGATAAAGAGCAGAATAAAAGCATGACGATTTTTATTTTATTTAGTATTGGTCACATATATACTAGATAAAAATAAATGAGTAATGATTGAGAGACATACAAAAGAGACTTATTCATAAGCATCCACGTTAGGATCTTGATATTTAGTTCTTTTATTTAATTTTTTTTAACTTGAAAATAACAAGTGTCATAATCTCATGTGTAAGTTTGTAGGTTTGTAGCTCTCTAAATCATTTTTCAAAATTAATAGAGAAAATGGTCTATTTGGTCCCCCAAAAATACATCGGGCATCAGCTTAGTCCCCGAAAGATTGTGGGCATCAATTTAGTCCCCAAAAGATCAAAATGGGCATCACGTTAGTCCCATCGTTAAAAAATCTGTTAATATTATTAAAAAAAATAATAAAAAATTCCAAAAAATAATAAAAATTCAGAAAATTTTTATAAAAATCTGTAAAATATTTTTAAAAAACACTGAATTTTTTTATATGTTAAAAATTAATAAAAAATTCTGAAAATAATAAAAAATTATGAAAATTTAAAAAATTTATGAAAAAAGTGTATTTCTTTTTTTTAAATATTTATAAAATAATAGAAAATTATGAAAATAAAAAAGTCTGACAAATTTTAAAAAACATGCAAAATATTTTTTAAAAAATTCTGAAAATAATAAAAATTTCATAAATATATTTTTAAAAAATAGGTAAAACATTTTTTTAAAAAAAGCTGAATTATATTATTTTTTTTAATTTTATAAACTAAATCTGCTTTCGCACAAGGGTTATATGGGTTAGAACATTACCGTTTAAGAATTTTCGGAAAAAATTCAGAATTTTTAGAAAATTAAAAAATATCGAAAAATTACTGTAAAATATTAAATTAAATTTTAAACTTTTCTTATTTTTTAATTATTTTTCCTAATTTTTAATAATATTTTACTGCTTTCCGATTTTTTATCATTTTTACGAATTTTCTATTACTCTTTAGAATATTTAAAAAGGAAAAAATAAATTTTCAAATTTTTTCTAAAAAATATTTTGCCTCTTGTTTCAAAATATATTTATGAAATATTTTTTTATTTTATAAATATTTGAAAAAAAAAGAAAGACACTTTTTTCATAATTTTTTAAAATATTTTACATTTCATAATTTTTTTAATTTTTTATTATTTTCTGAATTTTTTATTATTTTCTGAATTTTTTATTATTTTTTACGAATTTTCTATTACTTTTTAGAATATTCAAAAACAAAAAAAATAAATTTTCAAATTTTTTTAAAAAAAAATTATTTTACGGCTTTTTTAAAATAGATTTATTAATTTTTTACTATTTTATAAATATTTGAAAAAAGAAAGACACTTTTTTCATAATTTTTAAAATATTTTACAGATTTTATAAAAAAATTTATATTTTTTATTATTTTATTATTTTTTGGAATTTTTTATTATTTTTTAATAATATTAACGAATTTTTTAACGGCGAGACTAACGTGATGCCCATTTTGATCTTTGGGAGACTAAATTGATGCCCAAAATCTTTCGGGGACTAAGCTCATGCTCAGTGTATCTTTGGGAGACCAAATAGACCATTTTCTCAAATTAATAATATTGATGAGGTGATCACGATAACAGTAATGTGACAAAGGTATTTACACAAATGTTAATAGTAAGAGTATGATGGGTAAAAGTGCATCATCATATTTTGTCCAAGAGATAAATAATACATTAATTAGACACAATAAGATAGACCAACATAAGAGTTTTTTTTTTTTCCTACTAGACTCACCAAACTCTGGATATTAACATGATATGACAATCTATCTTATCTTATTTGTCTCATCCTATCCATCCAGAACATGCTTATAATTTATTTGAATAATTTTGGTTTTAAACATGACGTCAGGGATTCAATTTTTGTCGTGAGTATGGAAAAAGCTTTGTTAAGAGAGAGATTGTACCCATTTTGGTAATCTTTTCGCCTTGAAAGGAATTAGTATGTGACTGTCCATCGAATGACGTCCTTGATTCATAAAAAAAAAATTAAAAAAAAAATTGTGTTGATCATTTCTCTATGGTGGTTATTTTTTATTAATCAGGGAAGAATATATTTGATAGAAATTAAAAAAAAATAAACGGAAATAACAATGAAATTTCCTTTCCTTTCTTTAAAAAAAAAAGATAATACCAATGAAAACTTTTATAAAAAAAATAAAATAAAAACTATTGTTTTAATTTTTTAAGGGTGGTTGAACAATTTAAATTTTTTTTTATGAAAAATTCTCTAACCACACATCGGGAAAAAAAAAACATATAATAGCATACAACTCAGTATGTATTCTTCTCCATCATAATTTGGTGGTTGAACAATTTTATTTTATTTTTTAAGGGTGGTTGAACAATTTATTATTATTATTATTATTTTTTAATGGTAGTTGAGCAACGTTATTTACATGAAGCGGAGGTTCTGAATGCATCTCATACAATTTGTCTTAGGTTGGAGATAACAAAAGTATTCTTAGAAGGGGAGTTTGAAAGTACGAATTTTCTTATGATAAAATTGTGTAGCAAACAACTATCAAATATCAACGCGATAGTTAGCGTTGTTGAATCAAGTGAAATTCTAAGAATGGGATTCGGATGCTAATAATTTCTATGAATTCAATTCTTAGAAAAAATACCTTGCTGAAAGAGACATCCTCATAATCTCGAAGTAAATTAGTCTCAGCCTCTTAAAAATCCTCATTTCACAAAAAACAACGATTCAATCCAATTGTTTATAATATGTTATATAATTTTACCGATTAAGATATTTATTAGGGACATATTTAATACTTCCTTTTATCCTATTTATAAATCCCATTTTAGAAAAAAATTTCGGTCTTATTTAAAAGTCACTTGGTATTTTTTAAAAGATATTTATTGTTGTTTTCTCTTATTTATCCTTGATTCATTAATGAGAAATAATCAGTTTGTAAAATTTTCAATGCAAGTTAAGAGGGTAAAATTGTAATGTTAATGTATTTTTTAAAAAATTTCAAGAAATAAGGGTAAAGTAGTTAAGTGTGACCTGTAATACAGAAAAAAAAAATATTTTTTAAAATAATCATGTTTATATTAATTATTAATATGAATATAAGGGATACTTTACTCTTAAATCATATACGAAAGTTGTGAAATCCCTGTTTTAAGCCCAATTTATATGTGTTATTATTTTACTTAGAAAATAAATAAATGGGGTCTGAATATTTTATTTAATTTAATTGTGTGCTAAGTGTAACATCCCTAATTTAATTCCAAGCATAATTAATAAATTAATAGGTTTAAAGTGTAGGGAATGGGTAGATTAATTGCTTAACGAATTTTGTGAGTAAGGTGAGCAGCCATTTTGAGTACTAGGGGTTGTATAGAAGGCAATGGTAGCTTCGAGCGAAATTAACTAAGCGAAATCGAGAGTTAAATCGGCGTTTCCGATGTTAGAAATCGACCGAAAAGAGAAAATTAGGAATTTATTATAGGATGCTAAGAAAATAAATTCCACCGTTGGATGTGAAGTTTAGGGGATGAAGAAGCTTATCTAAAAATTTGGACCCGATCCGACGGTTAACGAAAAAGTTACGGCGAATTGAAGATTGGAAGCCTGATTCTCGCCCAGGCGCGCTTCCAGCTCGCCCAGGCGGGTGCACTGTTCATTGGTGCACCAGACAGTGAAAAACCCGCCCAGGCGAGGCACCAATTCGCCCAGGCGAGCGCAAACCCGCACCAGCCAAGCTCAGTCAGGTGCCTGACTGGCGCTCAAGCGCCAGACCCTCGCTCGAGCGCGAGCGCGCAGACCAGATTTCATCTGGTCCGTTGATTCTGGCTTGGTGGCTAAGTTTGCCACACCAGCCACACGATTTTCCCAGGCCAAGGCAGAAAAATAAAGCACCAAAAACATAACACTTCACCACCTTTCAACTCCAACACAAACCCACCATCTTCATCAAACTCTCTCAACCCCAAGAACACTCTCATCATCATCCCACCATAAACACTTGATCTTTGGGCAAATCAAACCCAAAATCATCAAACCCACCAAGCAAGCTTCATGGAAATGGGTTGAAAACTTCCTCCCTCTCCTCCTTCTACCTCACGAATTGCCTCTCTCTTCTCCCTCTTGGATTTTCAAACTCAACATAAATTGGGTAAGTGAAATCCTATATCAAGTTATGAATCCTTTCCAATTCTTTTTGGCTCATGAAAGTTGTATTTAATCTCCTCTAGGGTTCAAGCTTTTCTCAAGTTTCAAGCTAAGGAATCATCATATAGGACCTCTCTCTCTCCTCAAGGAACTCTTATATTTATTTGGATTTGAGGTAAGAGGGTTCGTATTACCTTAGCTTCGGAAATAGATTCTCTTTAGTTATAGTGATTGCTAGGGGTAGTGAATGAGTGGAGCACAAAACCTTAGGGTAGTTGAGAATGGAAATAAATGAAATAATTAGTAGGGAATAGGAAGAGAAGCTAGTGTAATGTAGGAGAACAAGTATATAAATGATAATGGATAGAAGGGAATGATGGACTAAGTGGATATTAAATTAGGGAGTAATGAGAATAATCAAGTTGACGAATCATAAGGAAATTATAAAGGAATTAAGAGTGGATAATAGAGTGAAAATAAATAGAAACTCGTGGTATACTTGAAAAGATATGGAAATTTATGGTAGAAATGAAATATGACAAAATAGGGATAATTAAGAGGTAGGAAAAGAAAAGGGAAAGTGTTAGTGATAGATTTGTTTTAATTTAGGAAGATGATGGATAATAAATATGGAAGGTATAGAAAAATGTGTGCTAAGATAAAATGATGAATGTATGCTAGGGAAAAATGTTGATGTTGTGCTAAATAAATAATGTGATTAATAAATGTGTATGGAAAGTGAATTAATAACGGAAAGGGCATTTGTGGCTAAAATGGGGAAGAGTGCTAAAACTTGTAATGCAATTGAATGGAAATTATATAGAGAACGGGTTAAAAGTGAGTGGAATAATTGAACAATGGAACTATATTGATAATGTGAGAAAGACCCACCTATTTAGGTGTGGATATAGAAATGTGAAAATGGTAAGTCTGTGTATGAACGACCCTCTATAAGGGAGCGCGACTATATGAATGAATATGAATGAATAGGAAGGACCCTTCCAAATGGAAGTGAGAATAGGCGTAATTTTATAAGGACCCTCCCTAAGGGGAGCGTGAAAGTATATAAATGGACCCTCCATAGAGGAGCGTGTATATAAATGGACCCTCCATAACGGAGCGTGTATATAAAAGGACCCTCCATAGCGAAGCGTGTATATAAATGGACCCTCCATAGCGGAGTGTGTATATAAATGGACCCTCCATAGCGGAGCGTGTATATAAATGGACCCTCCATAACGGAGCGTGAATAATGGACCCTCCATAAAGGAGTGGATATGTGCATGTATATGGACCCTCCATAGAGGAGTGGATAGATGTATGTTATGGACCCTCCGAAAGGAGTGGATTGAAATATATAACAAGACCCTCCATAATGGAGTGTGGATTATAGACCCTCCCTAGGGGAGCGTGATTATATATGTTATGGACCCGCCTATATGGTGTGTGTAAATGTGAGTAAGACCCGCCCTCGTGGTGCGCGAACAAATGATAAAAGGACCCACCGAAAGGTGCGCGAAAGAATGGAATGGAATGGAAAGACTAGAATGGCATAGGGAAATCATGTAATTGAAAGGATAAGGAAAGGTTGAGTTGTATAAAAGGAAATTGAATTAGTATATAATTTGGATAGTATGGGTTAGGGTAGGTCCTTGGTTTGTTACTATGCTTTTGTAGAAGCTATATTTCTAAGTTCTGTGTAATGCTACCCTTCTTGATATACTTTTACAGGTACCGAAGCGGAGCATGCACTAGTCGTGGCCGAGCAGGGGCACACTCCACAACGTGGAGTGTGAATATTAGGGGCGCGATAATATGTGGGTCCGAGAATTGCAAACTTGACCTTTGATGTATATATATGCGATGTATTATCCATTGGGGACTAAAACTATTTTATAATCTTTTTGTTATTTTGGAAATGATGTGTTGTGACGCACTATATTATATTTTGCTCTGCTGGCATACTGTTGATTATATGAAAATATTTATTACAGGTTTTCAAGACGAATTCTTATTTTTGGAATGTCCATAAAACAAAGGAAACTCTGTCCGATTTGACAGAGATTTTTACAAGCTAAAATGGTTTTAGAAAGAAATTTTTAAGTCACTAAATAAATCGGGATAATTAGAATATTAATTAAGATAGGGTGTTACACTAAGCACATGATTTAAGTAAAATATGTGAGTATTCAGGTATAATAAGCTATGTATGCATATAGATTTCATTATATTATAAAGTGCCTAAACATTTTGTTTAAATTATTTTAAGAATTCGATTTGAAATATATTTTTGGATGAGAGTATTTTATTAACATGATTTTATGTGTCAATTTATATTTTAAGAATAAGTATTTTAATTGTTTGTATTAAAAGTTTATGAAATGAATTTTGGAAGAAATTAAATGACTCTATAACTTCAAAAATTCATAACTTTCAAACTGTAAGTCCAGAAATTACGAATTTTATGTCAAAACGATCGTATTGAAATGTAAATTTCAAAAATTTAAAAATTAAAATTTTATTTGAAATTTTTCGAAATTTTATATCTGATGCAGTACACAGTACGAAAATTAGTGTATTTGACTTGAAAAATTATTTTTGAACCTACAATTATTTATTTGACTTAAAAATAAATTGTGTTATAAACATATATATTTTCAGAGGCCTATGATTTGCTGCACCGTCCAGAAATTATTTTCTGGAATAATTTTGAAGTTTAACTTATTTAAATTGATTTTTCATTGGTTAAAAAGGGAGGTGTGCATTTATTGTAAGTTGGAAAATTCCTACCCCTTTTTCCCAAGCATTGGTAGGCTGCCTTAGGAGTATAGGAAGGATCTAGATTTTTTCTGACTTTGGGAGCAAGTTTCATTTGAATTCCATCCATGGTTCTTTGTGTAAGCAATTAATGAGTTTGCAATTCACTAGGTCCTCATTAGTGTAGATGCTTCGAAAAAATTCTGAACTTGGGCACCAAGTTCCTTTCCATTCGTGTGACCCTTTTAGGATTGGGGTGGGAAGACTAAATTTTCATAATTATAAATAGAGGGTTTCCTAGATTGGGTTTTCTTTTGATACACATTTTACACATAGAAGTGAAAGAACCTAGAGAGAGAGTGGGCAAAATCGTGGAGTCTATGAGGAATGGGGGAGTGAAGATTTTGATTTTCTCTTGGTGAAAGCTTGTGTGATTGGTAAGTGTTCAAATAAGTCCCTAAAAGGATCGATGTGATGCCATATAAATCTTTGAAGGACTAAATTGATGTAAAAAAATCTTCTGAGGACTAAATTGATGACCAATCTAACTTTCGGGGATCAAAGTAACTATTAACTCTAAATTTAACAATAAAATACAAAAAACATATTTATTAAGAATATTATTATTTACTATTTTAAAAAAGAATATTATTAGTTTTATTTTTTTTGGTATTATTTATTTATTTATTTATTACTCTTAATATTATTAAAAATAAATATATTTATATTTATTTATTTTCATAATAACACAATCTATTTACCAATAAAATAAAATAAAATAAAATATATTTAAAAACAAATATTTAAGAATATTATTATTTAATATTTAAAAATAATAATATTATTTATTATTATTTTTTTATTTATTATTTATTTCTATTATTATTAATATTATAATTACTTATTTATTATCAGGACGAAATAAAGTTAAAAGAGAGAAAAGACAAAAAAAATTGGGTCTCACAAAGTCTTAAGTTGTGTCACTTATTTTATAAATTCAACTTAAGACTCTCTAGCTAACAGATTTTGAAAAATAGCAAAGTCTTATATAAAATTTGATGTTGAGACTTTTCACCAAATTCTCTCAAGTAGGGGTGTAAGTGAGTCAGAATTGCTCCGCGAACCCGATAATCCCAACTTAACTCAACCCATATTTGACGGGTTGGATCGGTTTAACAAGTTGATTTTTTTTTAAGTAATCCAATCAAATATGGTTGAGTCAAGAGTTCATTAACTTAAAAACCAATTAACCTGACAAAACCCACTGATTTAAATATATTTTATTGAGTAAGCTGTCACTTTGGTTCCTGAATTTGACAGTCGCTTTCAGTTTAGTCCCTAAAATAGTCAAAAATGCTTTTTGGTCCCTGATGTTGACAAAGTTGTTTCACGTTAGTCCCTTGGCCCAACTTCCGTTGACATCCGTCAGCAGTTGAGCAACGTGACTATTAGTTGTTCACTTCAACCCCTAATGTTCATTTAAGTTGTTCACTTTAGTCCCTAATAGACATTTAAGTTATTCATTTTAGTCCCTAACCTCTTATCTGGATTCGTTGTTGTTGTGTTTCGAGAACCATATATGTGAATGGTATTGTGTTCTCTTTGTTGTCCTTCTATTTTTGAAAACCCCATTGCTTCTATTGTCTCCTCCCTATTCTGTGATTGTAGTTGTAGAATATTTATTTGTGTTCCCCTCATGATTTTGTTTTTATTTTCCCCTTTTTGTTTATTTGTGTAATATATCTGGTAACACAAACCCTAATCTCACCTCTGTAATTCGTATTTGTTGTTTTGTTTTGAAAACCATTTTTGTTGTTTAACCTCCTCTGTATGGTCCCTGAAAACCAGAGGAAATCAATTTTCCTTTTGTTTGATTTTGTTTGTTAGTGTGAGTGTAGATTATGTTTGCATTTTGTAGTTTGTTTGTGTGTGCATTATTGGGTCTCTTTTGATCAAACTGTTGTTGATACCTTGCACTTGAATTTAGTACTGCGGCTCATTGAGCTTTGAAGAATCTGTTTTTTCATAAAGCACCAGTTCATAGTTGTGACTAGTTTTAACACTAATATGAATATGAATTAATGATTTTCCTTTTCTTCTTCGTTCATAAAGACTAACGAGTCCAAATGGTTCCTTGCACTAATCTTATGTGGGGACCAATATGAACTATTAATCAAGTATGATTGTTTAGTGTTTGATTTTTGAAAACATTATATACTTACTAGCTTGTTTCAAGGCTTAAATTGCAAGCCTTTAAAAAAAAAGTAATCTTTTCTTCAATTTGGTTCAGGAGGTGACTTTGGTTAGTGTTTCTTAGAAATAAAAACTTAAAATTTGAAACAACTCATGTAGCTTGAGGCATTTACTTACGCAATAGTCAAATTCTTCAACTGCTGATATATTGTCAAGCATAATTTCACGCTTAATGATATATTTTTTTGGAGAATTGTTTGCACTTCTATCTGTCATTAAATTGTGGTTGGGTGTTGAATTGCCAAGTTCTTGATTAAACTAGCTCCTCTAATGTCCAATCATTCTGCGAAGCTGCTAGGTAGCTGTAGTTGTCACAGATTAGCAAATATATTTCTCTGTTCTTGATATTTATTATATTGTATTCAGTATAATAAGAGTGTAACAGTATAAGCTATAAAGCTATGTATCTTACGATTTTTTGTGGTCTGTGGATACAGAACCATGCATGACTTATTGACCTTCTTTATATCTTGGTTCGGTGTGCTGATTTTTGTGTGTTTTCAATATTTATGTGTTTTCAATATTTATGTGATACTGTTTGTTGATTAGGGACTAAAATGAATTACTTAAATGTATATTAGGGACTAAAGTGAACAACTTAAATGAACATTAGGGGCTGAAGTGAACAACTAACAGCCACGTTGCTCAACTGCTCACGGACGTCAACAGAAGTCGGGCCAAGGGACTAACGTGAAACAACTTTGTCAACATCAGGGACCAAAAAACATTTTTGACTATTTTAGGGACTAAACTGAAAGCGACTGACAAACTCAGGAACCAAAGTGACAGTTTACTCATATTTTATTTATTTATTACTAATATATGTTATGCTTAATTTTTTTATATAACTGGTTTAGACCTTCCATATACCACATTTGGTATCAGTTTTAGTCCACTGTATGCACTATATAGGTTGAAGTTGAAGAGGTTCAAAGCAAAATCGACAGTCAATCACTCGACCCAACCCAACCCGATTTTTTAATTACTTATTTTTTTGATTTTGTTTTATTTTTATATTTATATTTATTTAGATTTTTTTTTAATATTAAAAAATTAAGATATATAGATTCAATCACTTGACCCAACTCAACTCGATTTTTTATGGATTATGTTAGATTGATTTTGACACTCAAACAGAGCATAACCCAATTCAATTTATTTTAATTGAATTGGGTGTTATATCCCATAAAAACTAACTCAACTTAACTCGTTATTCTCCTCCTCTCAAAACTCTATTGTGATTGGCTTTATACATCAAGTTGGAGTCTACTGAAATTTTACATAATGCCATCTAATATAAAAGATGTATAGCAACATGTAACATTTTATGGCAAAGATATATAAGTATAGAAGAGCAACTAAATCTTTACATGTGCCCCCACTGTATATAGCCTGTGTAGAACTTAAGTGGGTTGGCCTTGGCAAAGTTGGCTGTGTGCGCGAAAGTTACAATTTACTCCCTTCGCTCGTATGTATAAGCTCCCTTTCAAGACTTTTTTTTTTAATATAAGTCTCATTTTCAATTTTCAATGGCATTAATTACTTTTTTTTCACAAACATCCCTATTTACTTAACACTTTTTACATTCCCAATAATAATTATAGGGATACTTTTGAAAATAATACCAAATATTTACATTTCCAATGTCACTAACTAACTTTCTTAAAGGGAGTGAAAATGGTCAAAAGGTGCTTATATTAGGGACCGAAGAGAGTATCATATTGAGGGACAAAAATGCAATTAATTCTTTTACAAATTACTTCATCTGTTTCTATGTACAGGCAGTAGATATTGAGTTTCTCTTATTTTTAAATATAAGCATTTATCTTAATATCCAATGATTAATTACTTTTTTTCACAAACACTCTTATTTACTCTACATTTTTAAACTTCCAATAATAATTATTGGAGTAATTTTAAAAAATAAACCAAATATTACAATTTTTAATGTCACTGACAATATTAACTAACTTTTTTAATTCGCGTGAAAGTTTTATATTTTTCTTTGGCTTAATTATGTCTGGGGTCCTTGTAGTTTGGACCTCTTTTGTGAGATACCCCTGTGTTTTTTTTCAATGAATATACCCCTGTAATTTACTCCGGTTAGGTATTTGCCCCCAGCTCCTTTTCCGGCGAGTTTTTGGGTGAGCTGGACAGCCGGAGCTCCACCTGGAGCCGGTGGAGCCACGTATTATACACGTGGCAGTCTCTTAAATTTATTTTTTAAATTAAAAAAATAAGGCTTAATTATGTCTGGGGTCCATGTAGTTTGGACCTCTTTTGTGAGATTCTCCTATGTTCTTTTTTCAATGAATATACCCCTATAGTTTACTACGGTTAGATATTTGCTCCCAGCTCCTTTTCCAACGAGTTTTTGGGTGAGCTGGACCGCCGGAGCTCCACCGACACGTGGCACTATGTTGCACCAATACGAGTACGGTACCGGATACAGGTACAGTACTGAGTACGGGGTACGACATTTTCTAAAAAACTAGGGTATAGGTACGACAATATAATTCTAATTTTATAAATAAATATATATAAGCAAGGTGAAAATAAACGATTTTGGCATTGAAATAGCATATGAGTATCGTAAAATTATAGGTTGATGCTCAAAATAAGTCAAGATATAAGTCCGAAAGATTGATTATAACATTAAAAAATATATTATAAGGCAAAAATTACATTATTGGTAAGACCCACACCTAAAATATACCTTAACATACTGGTTACAAGTACCCAGGAGTACGATACGTGTACTGGTACCCAATGTGTACCGGGTACGAGTACGTCACCAGTTTAGGAGTACCAATGCTTTAGAGCGTGACAGTCACTTAAATATTTTTTTTTAAATTGAAAAAAGATAATAAAACAATAGAATAAACTAATAAACTAAAAAAAAATTGAAATCAATTTGCTGATATACCATGCAAAGATTGAATTCTATAATTTAGATGAAATGATGTGTCAAAGGATTAATGTCTGTGCTTGATTAATCAATTTTCTGAAAATGAAAACACTATATGTCCCTTGACATGGGTATATGCTTATGTATGTATGTTCCTTTTTCAAAGCCCCTTCTTCTACTTCACCTGTTTCTGATCTATTTGTTGTTTTTTTTTTCATTTTTATAATAAAAATGTCAATTGTTCTTGTGCTGCTCATTTTCGCATGCTACCATGATCCCAAACGGTGACCTCGAAGAAGCTGCAAGTCTGGAGCTGGAGGACTTCATGATTGAGAAGAAGAAGAAGAAGAAGAAGAAGAAGAAGAAGAACCGAACGACTGAGGGAGGGAGAGGATGACAGCTACACCGTGGGATATAGAGTGAGAACGCCGGAGGGAGATGCTGGTTGTGAGTGAGAGAAAAAGAACGAGGGAGATAGATGGATCGAATGGAAGGAAATGGGAGGGATTATAATAAGCCACTTTTTTTTTTAGTTTATTAGTTTATTCTATTGTTTTATTATTTTTTTAATTTTAAAAAAAATTAAGTGACTGCCACGTAGCTCCAGGTGGAGCTCCGACGGTCCAGCTCACCCAAAAACTCGCGGGAAAATTAAAGGAGCTGTGGGCACATACCTAACCGGAGTAAATATAGGGTATATTCATTGAAAAAAAAAACATAGGGGTATCTTACAAAAGAGGTCCAAACTACAAGGACCTCAAACATAATTAAGCCTTATTTTTGTTTAATTTAAAAAAAAAAATTTAAGAGACTGCCACGTATATAGCACGTGGCTCCGGGTGGAGCTTCGGTGGTCCAGCTCACCCAAAAACTCGCCGGAAAAGGAGCTGGAGGCAAATACCTAAACGAAGTAAACTACAGGGATATATTCATTGAAAAAAGAGGTCCAAACTACATGGACTCCGGACATAAATAAACCTTTTTCTTTTATAAATTTTTCCGCGAAAGTTTACTATATTTTGAGACGTGGAGGGAGTATTTTGATGCAAAATTTCATTGGGAATGTCAATGGCTCAACTTGTGGAACTGATGATGGAGAATTTCATTGAGATGTCTCTTAACAATGACCATGCATGTAAAACAACAATAACTTAATCACTTATAATAAATTTAAAAGGAAGAAAACAAAATGAGAAGGAGTCTTAGAGTTTGTCCAATTCTTTAACTGAAGTTGACTGTGGTGGAGTAAGTTAGTCCTGCACCCCAATTGGAAGGAGCACAATTCCATGCTATAATAGTCTGTTTGGTTGTGTATGAAGTAATCTTGAAAGAAAGAGCTTGACCACCAAGAGTTGCAAATGCTTGGTATGAAGCACCCCAATTGTGACTCATGCTAATCCATCCTGTGTTGCTTCCTTTCACCCACATGTTTGCAATGTCTCCTCCACCTCCTACATTCATCACGTACACTAATAACCAGTATCCATTTCCTTGGAAAGAGAATCGAAGCCCTCCAGTCCTTGCGCATGGTACTCTGAGAAATAATTATTCATTAATTAATTAGCACCAAAAATTTTTGAATTATATATTATTAGAGGCCAAATTCTCTATTACCAATATTAGTTGGTCAAATTTTCTATCACCAACTTCCAAGCAAAAAAGTACTACTTGTATCCAAATTGTCCAATAGTTAAGTATCCCTAATTCAATTTATAAGAAAGAAAGAAAGAAAAGCTCAACTTAATTTCTTAATTAGAATCTCCGATCTCGTGATCAAAATAGTCTCCAATAGATTAACATATAGCTCAAATTTATCTTGAAAATGACTAATTGATGATATTCTTTTTTTTTTTTTTGACTTTTTAATGATTAAATTAAGATACACATTTCTATAGGATGAATTTAGGTAGTTACTTTATAAACTTGACTAAAAAAGTTCAAATTAAACAATGCATGTTAAATTTGGATAACTTAAATATGTTACTCCTCCGTTACTTTCATTGAGTTTGGTCTTTTAGGCTTGGACACATAGATTAAGAAAATGTTTGGTCTTTTAGACTTGAGCATACATATTAAGAAAATGTTGATTATTGTAAGCATTATGTATGGTTTGTCCAAAATGCCCATGTTTAATCCTTATTGAAAATTGTAGTAATATTTAATTTTTATTAGTAAGTGTGCTCATTAATTAATGTATAGTAGTTTAGAAATGAGACAGATGATAAAAGTATAATTAATGAGGAGCGAATGAAATTATTGAATGAGGATAAAATTGGAAAAAAAATGTTTATGTATTGAAAATGTAAAAGGCCAAACATGGTGAAACAAGAAAAAATGCCTAAAAGGAAAAAAATCAAACTGAGGGAGTATTCTATTATATACATACATATATGTGAGCGTAATTAAATAAGCTTTCCTATCTAGCTTAAGGAAAAAAATTCTTCCACGCAAAAACTAATACACTGTTGTTATATCGGTTAACATGGGTCAAAAACTAATTTATAAACTGATAATAACGTGTTTACAAAGCGCCAGTGATATATTGGAATCACTTTTTTTTTTTCACCTTGGTATTCGGTCCATTGAGCCGACTAATCCAGTTTGAGGGGATCCCGGGGTTAAGGTTTTATTCCTTTCCCAACGTTATCACATTTTTTTGGGTAATCTACTATCTATATATAAAAGGATCCCTTTTCGAGGCACCACGTTTGCCGAAGAAATTTTCGAGGCACCACGTTTGTCCCGTGAATCTTTCCTCGCACCAGAGAATTTGTAGGTAGATAATCATTATCTCTAATCAAAATTACAATTTAAAATTAAATAAATTATTTAAACTTATTTAATCATTATATGTTTGTAGGTAAATAACGTTATCTCTAACCAAAATTACAATTTGAAATTAAATTAATTATTTAAATTTATATAATCATTATCTGTATGTGAAATCATTATCCTCAATTTGTTGAACAAATCATTATCCTCAACAAAAATATTTAAAAAATATTAAAAAATCACTATATATATATATATATAATAAGCTCTCCCATTCAATTTTTAAAGTTCTATCTAATTCTAAGAATTCTCTTCTCCAAACTCTTTCTTTTATTTTTATTTTTTCCCTCATTCCTCTA
This sequence comes from Crotalaria pallida, assembly GCA_037953625.1. NCBI lineage: Eukaryota > Viridiplantae > Streptophyta > Magnoliopsida > Fabales > Fabaceae > Crotalaria > Crotalaria pallida. Next base: position 74,624,802 of record CM075655.1, on the reverse strand, counting down.
CTTAAAGCTCTTAATTTTGATTTTTGAGTGTTTGATAAATTACTTATTAGATGAGGCATATTTTGTTATACTTTTAATTGACTTTTGTTTATTCCTCTACTTAGAGCTCTTAATTTTGATTTTTGAGTGTTTGATGAATTACTTATTAGATGATGCATATTTTGTTATACTTTTAATTGACTTTTGCTTAATGCTAATTTCAGGAAGAATGACATCAATGAGTTACTTCAAACAAGAACATGACATTGGTAGGTTGGTTTTTTTTTTTGAAATTTTGGTAAGTTGTTATACATACTTACTTTGATTATTCTTTGTTGAAAGAATATGCAAATAATTGATCATTTTCTCTTTTTGAAGAAGAGAAGGGCTAAGGCTTCTAGGATTAAGAAGAAATACCCTGATCGTATTCCGGTGAGAAATAATTTTGGTGAGTCTTTCGATTTATTTATGATTTTTTTTCTGTTTTTTGTCATGAGATAAGATAAACAATGAAAAAGATCAAAATATTTAAATATGAATAATAATAATAATAATAATAAATGTGATAATTATATTAAAAAAATAATAATGATAAAAAAATATTAATTTATCCATCAAATAAATATAAGAAATATCTTATAATATTATCCAATAAAAAAAATCAGAATGTATAATTTTGGGTTAATTATATATAATTTTTCATATTAGATGTGATAATTATATTTAAAATATGCTAAATTATCATGTCTTATTCAAGAGAAAATATTTTGATTTATCTTTAAATCTACTCATAATACCATAAAAAAATATAAAAAAGTTTAATTTTCATTTCACTCTAATAATTAATCATAATATCATGATAAAACGTATTAATTCATCGATCAACTAAATAAGGAATAGATTAATTTAATATTCATCTATACATAGGCAAATATAATATTAAACATTATATTCATAATAAAGTGCAATGTGTTAACCAAGATAGTCAAAAATAACAATTTCAATGTCGTCTTCATATTCTATGAAATAGTGGATATTCCAATTTATCCTTAAATTTTCTCGTAATACCATTAAACAAAAAAGATCAAAATATTTAATTCTGATTTGTTTTTAATTATCATAATAAAGTTGATGATCATATAAAAATATCAATTTATCTATTAAATAAATAAGGAATATCTAATTCTGATGTACTTTTGATTCATAATAATAAAGCTAATAATTATGTAAAAAATGTTAATTTATCTATTGAATAAATAAGGAAAATCTCAGATAAAAAATGTTATTTTTTATTTATATAAGGAAGTACAAAATTTTTCAACAAGCTCATTTTTTATTGTTGTTTAATAATAATCTTTACTTTAAAATATTTAAATATTAATAATTCGTGCATTGCATAGGATAAAAATAAAAAAGTTTAATTTTAATTTCACTCTAATTAATAAAACATGTTAATTATCGATCAACCAAATAAGGAATACATTAATTTAATATTGATATATACATAAATAAATATAATATTAAAAAACGAACTGTCATTATCTTCCAATGAATTCATGTCCAATAAAATAAGAGATATTATGATTTATCATTAATTATTCTCATAATACCATCAAACAAAAAAATCAAAATAATAATAATAATTTTTTATTTATCATAATAACGTATATTGAATAATCCTTTTTATTATTATTATTTTTGTTATTGTTTAATAATAATCTTTATTTTATAATGAAAATAATAATAATCTTTAATTTAAATATTTAATATAAAAAAAATTTAATATCAACAACCTGTGCATTGTACGGGATAAGAGCTAGTTTAATATATTGGAGTCACTTTAATAGCAATCTAGTTGCAATTTTTATTTATTTATTTATTTATTTTTTGAACATCTAGTTGCAAGTTAGTAATTTTTAAGATAGTGAGAATTTTTTTACAAGAAAAAAGGTCTATTCTTTCTAACCTATAGTCAAAAACTTATACTATCTCTTAATAATAAGTCACGTTAGTAAAATTAACTCAAACAACAAAGTTTTTTCATACACATGAAAGAGATATAAAATCTTGTTGGAGTGTGAACCACTGGGAATGATAGATAATGCTTAACTTTAGTGTGCAAATATTATAATACTTTGTTAATTTAAGTACCTGCGGTACATAACAGGGACGATGCCAGCATTCCATTGTGCAAATTTCATGAAGGCAGGTTTGGACAAATCAAAATGTGATCGTGGTGGGTTGCACCAGCCACCGTCATCAGAGGCCTCAGACCAATTAGGAGGGCAGAGATTGGTGGCAGTGACTGTGATGTAAGGCACATTTGCATAGCATGCTTTTGATTGGTAGCATTTTATTTGATAACATGTCCCGCATGAATATCCATTGTTGAATAACGTTGAGCTCAATGCCGCTGTATTAGTCCCATAACCGTTCAGAAACAAATTACCGTACCCACATGCTCCTCCTTTATTGAGTCCATACATTTTGATCACAAGAAAAAGTCATGTTATTGCAAAGTAGCATTGATTTAAGCAAAGAAGTTAAGCTACATGAACTTAGACTTTCGTATCAATTGTTGGAGAGAAAATATTACTGTATCCTTATTTTAATGTAGGTAATAGTATTAAATTTGTCAATGATTAAATGTGTATTTTTATATTTGTCTTTTTTTAAATGATATTTGTCTTTAATTATAATGATACATCTTTTAATTTGATAATAACTTTATGAAATGATTTACCGGAAAAATAGTTAAAGTATTACATTGAATAATTGTTAAATAAAAACAATGTGGAAGATATATAGATAAAGTGGTCAAGTTGCTCATAAAAAGTGCAAAACAAGATTCAAAACTAATGTTTATATTTAAAGATAAAGAGAGTAAATTTTAAAACATAGAGAGTAAATTTTAATTAAAGTACCATATAGCATTTAAAATTATTTATAAGTTAATTTTGTTTTATTTCCTTTATTTCAAGATATGTTGTTATCCCTTTCAACAAACTAAGTATCACTTCTAATAATTGAATATTTGTCATCTACTATACTTATATAAAAACATCCATTTTCGAGGCATCATGTTTGTCGGAGAAATTTTTGAGGCACCACATTTTTTCGCTCAAGGAATACTCGCACGAGAGCAGTAGATAATATCGTCTTTAATCAAAATTATAATTTAAAATAAATAAATTATCTATTCAAAATTAATATTTAAAATTAAATAAATTATCTATATGTGGAATATGTTAAATCATTATCCTCATTTTGTTAAAAAAAATCATTATCCTCAAAAAGTTCGATAAACACAAAAATTTCTAAGAATTCTCCTCTACTTATCTGTATGTGAAATCATTATCCTCAGTTTGTTGAAAAAAGAAGTAATCATTATCCTAAAAAAATATGTAAAAAAATCACTATATATAACATGATCTCACCTTCCTTCTTTACCTTTGTTTCACCTTCAAATCTCTCTACTTCCAAGAATTCTCTAATTTTATTATTTCGTATTTTATGTTCGATTATGTTCTTGTGTTTAGTGGCCATGTGAGAGAGGGTTTGAGATTTGAGAGCAAGGAAGAAGAGGAACCTCTTTTGGTTTGGTTTCTGTTACTATTAGCTACCAAGAAACAATGATGATGCCTCTACTGTTATACGTGTAATTGTTAGTGTTTATGGGCCTTGAGGGAGGAAAAAAGGGCATGCAATGGTGGTCTTTAATTTGCATTTCTTTTTTATTTATTGATCATAATTTATATTGATTCTTATTTTTATATCATATAAAAAGCGACAATATTAGGTATATATCGTAATTAAAATTTCTAAATTTGATTAAAATCTGCTTATGTATATATTTTTAGAAATGGTATTTCTCTAAAATTGAAGTTTGCTAAAACATGTTTATGAATAGTTTTTAAAAAATAAGGTGTTAATGATTAGTTTCAACAAATTGTGTTAATAAATTTTTTACACGGATTAAACAAATTATATTCTTAAATTAGTATAATTACTTTTTCCATTTATTTGTGATTGACCGGTCATAGTTTTTAGATTTTCTTTTATATTTATATTGCAGTACATAAAAATGATTATCTAAGTAATTCTCATCCTATCATCATAATTAATCTTTGTGTATCAACTTATGTGGGGACGAAACTCGATCTCTAATTATGGAAAGGAGATCATGTTTTAGTTAATATGCTCATAATATCATCATACAAAAAATGTATTGTCAAAATGTTTAATTTCAATTTAATCCTGATTTATCACAATAAAGTAGATAATCATGTAAAAAATGTTAATTTATCCATCAAATAAATAAGGAATATCTCAAATAAAAAGTATCATTTTTTTTATTCACATAACGAAGTACAAAATTTATTAACAAGATCATTTAAATTAATTCTTTTTAAGTGTAGGGTTTGGTCTGAACCTCTGTCTTTTTGAATAATTATTTTCGATTGTTATTTAATAATAATCTTTAATTTAAAATATTTAATATAAAAAATTAAAATATCAACAACCCATGCATTGCACGAGGTAAGAGCTAGTGCAGCTATATTTTTTATGAATTTGAAAAAATTAAATACATTGAACTAATTTTCTTAATAAGTGTGATTTCGATTACTTTTTCTTATAATAGAGATCGGATGGATGGAGTAATATGTTTAATAATTTGAGTAATATTAATTTAAATTTTTAATAAAACTTTATTTTTTTTGGTAGAGAAATAGAACTTTATTTTTAATGATTGCTATAAATAATAAATAATAATATTCCAATATTTTTTTAAAAAGTAAAACAAATTAAATACTAATAAAGTATAGATTTTTTAAACATTACCAATAATATGGATATTTGGTTTCTACAAATAATATGGATATATGATTAAATATAATGATTATCATTTTGTAAAAAGTTTGCAATGGATAAATACTTTAGTTGTTATAATCTCTACAAAAAAATTGTAACAGATTAAAAACAAAGGTACATACATTTCAAAAATTGAAAAAAAAAATAATTCAAGATGATTAGAACAATTAGGATAAAGATTTTTTAGAATTAAATCTTATGATTAATTTGAGATAAAATAAACGATGAAAAATATCAAAATATTTAAATATGAATAATAATAATAAATGTGATAATCATATTAAAAAGATGATAATTTATATTTAAAAAATACTAAATTATCATGTCCAATGAAATAGGAAATATTTTGATTTATCCTTAAATATACTCATAATACCATGAAACAAAAAAAATATTTAAAAAAAAGTTTAATTTTGATTCCACTCCAATTAATCATAATAAACGTAATAATGATATATAAAAAGTGTTACTTCATCGATCAACTAAATAAGAAATACATTAATTTAATACTCATCTATACATAAACAAATATAATATTAAAAATATAAAAAAAATAGTAGTCATTATATTCCTTATAAAATGCAATGTGTTAATTAATCAAGACACTCAAGAAATAACAAGTTCAATGTCGTCTTCATGTCCTATGAAATACGAAATATTCTAATTTCTCCTTAAATTTTCTTATAATACCACCAAACAAAAAAGATGAAAATATTTAAATATGATTTACTTTTGATTCTTTAAGATAAAGTTGATAATCATATAAAAATGTTAATTTATCTATTAAATAAATAAGGAAGATATCAAATAAAAAGTGTTACTTTTTATTTATACAAGAAAGTACAATATTTCTCAACAAACTCATGTTTCTGCCTTTTTGTATAATTTTTTTTATTATTGTGTAATAATAATCTCTACTTTAAAATATTTAATATAAAAAATTAAATATTAAATTATCAATAACTCTATGTGTGTGTGTGTGTGTGGGGGGGGGGGGGGGGGGGTCAATCTTATTATTTTTTTTTACATCTATAAAAAGAATTAAACAATCCTTGAATAGGAGTTGAGATAACAATAATGTTATTTCTACACTCATTTTCCAATTATTTTTTCCCTGAAAAAAATTTGGATGCACGTTTTGATTCCGAAAAGTTTAGTTTGTACAAGTTTAATCTCTAAAACAAATAACAATTTGGTACCTACGTTGTTGGAAAAAAAAAAAGTGAATGTCTCATGGAACGAATTTTTAGGAATTAATGTGTCTCATAAAATAAATATTTTTTTACCACTTATTTTTTCCAAAAATCAAATTGCTTTTTTTTTTTATAATGAAAATCCAAAAATCAAATTGCTACCCGTCAAAATATTTAGGATTAATCCAAAACGAGTTTTCGCTCTTAAAATATAAGTGTAAAATTAGGGGGGAGAAAAGAAATAACATTATTATTGAGATAATATAACATACCCATGGTGGCAGAAGCAGTCTCATCACCATAAAATGTTGCATGGGCAATAGCCCATGGACTGGGTTGAAATATGCCTGTTGCTACTGCTGACTTTCCCATTGTTGTGAGCATCCATGCAAATGTTATCAACAAGTAGCTACTAAAGCTACAAGGTTGATAAATTGCAGCCATGGTTTAAGTCTTATTATTAGATAGCTGTTGTGTAGCTTTTTCTAGGAGAATGAATGCAATAGGATGGTCATTCATTGATTTAATTTATACATGTATCCATTTCATAAAACGTCCAATTCATATAGCACGTCTTTTATTTTAAATAGATCTTTAAAATTCATATTGAAAGAAATTTCCTTAGTGATCCCCACGAAGATAACTTCTCTAATCTCTCCAAGTCAACACTAATAATATTATTGTTTACTTTTGCGTAGAAACAATATTGTTACCAATGATGTACCGTAGTAGTTGCTAATAATAGAAAAATCGTAAGGATTGATAAATGAATATTATATCATTTCTAGATTTTATTAATGATTGAAAAAAACGTGAGGTCATGTTTCCTATGTTTGTCCTGCACATCCATTATGTAGTGACTACAAAAATTCATTCATTCTCATTATAATATTCCCTCCAGGTTGTATTAGTTAATAAAATCTTAGCAATGATATATCCTCCAAAAATCACCCTAATGATTGTGAGTAAATTGTTACTTTGATCTCTGAATTTACACATGACTTTCACTTTAGTCACTGAAATTAAAAAAATATACTATTAGGTCCCTGTCTTTGTAAAGTCATTCACGTTAGTCCCTACCCCTAACCCCCGTCAACGGACGTTAACGGAGTGATGACGTGGTTGACTGGGGGCCTTAAATGACGTCGTTTTTGCGTCCTCGTGACACTTATAATAACGGAGTAAACTGTCCCGTTAGTCCTATCGGTTGCATCAGTCTCATGTTCAACTGCACCAATCCCATGTTCAACTGTATCGTTTGCATGACAGTGATACAGTTGAACATGAGACTGGTGCAACTGAACATGACACTGATGTAACCTATAGGACTAATGGGACAGTTTACTCCGTTATTATAAGTGTCACGATGACGCAAAAACAACGTCGTTTAAGGCCCCCAGTCAACCACGTCATCACTCCGTTAACGTCCGTTGACGGGGGTGAGGGGCAGGAACTGATGTGAATAACTTTTTACAAAGTCAGAGACCTAAAAACTTTTTTACTAATTTTAAGGACTAAAGTGAAAGTGCTGTGTAAATTCAGGGACCAAAGTGACAGTTTACTCATTTTTGTAACCACACATATAAGTGACGTGAGTAGTGACATATGTATCATTCAGTGGTAAGTGTCTAATAAATGATTAGTTTACAAAAATTATGTGTCTCATTTTCATGTTGTTAATTAAAAAGATTTTTAAATTAATTTATTAGGAGAATATATTTTTTTTTACAAAAATATCCATACCTGAATTACATATTCAAAGTACTTGTTGTTGTTGTAGGTTTTATAACTACTCCACACTTTGGACTAATACCCCCAATAAACAAATGTTTTGGTTTTATCAATAGTAATACAGAAGAAACCTCTAGTGATGGTTGTCCAATAAGTCCATCTGATGTGAGTATGCGTGCTCTGATAATGATTTAACATCTACCAGCAGTTATTAATTATTAGTCTAGGTGGAGCATGAATACAAACAGATCTTATTAGTACAGGTATAGGTTTTAATTAACCAGTGGGTTCCCTAATTATTTGAAAATTTTAATAGGCTTTTAAAATTTAAAAATGGGTCTTCCTAATTGTTAAGATTATTAGGATTGAGAAAATAGTTATAAGTGCATATTTTTCTGTTTCTCAAGCATATAACAAAATTACATTTTCGAATAACTTTAAATTATAGTATATAGTTTCTAAACAAGTTAAGTGCGTGAATTTCTTAAATGAGAAAACAATGATAACAATTAGGAGGTATGAGAGGGAATGACCCTCCGGTATTGATGGAAAAATGATGGAAATTGGAAACCTACTCCAAGATCCAATTGCAAACACTTCAATAGGTCAAGGACCCAATTAATATGATTTAATAGTTTTGGGACTCAATTACAAATTATAAAATTTAGGAACTTATTTGAAAATTTCCAAATATTTCAAGAACCGAAGTACTCCTATAATTCAACCACACTTTTAATAGATCTCACTCCCCAATACTTTTTTTTTTCCTTTCACACTGACAGTTCGTTTTCTGTCATTCCTTGCAATTCCATGTTGAGTAGAGTGTTGTTCAAAAAACATAATTGTCATAAGGACAACTTTTAAGTTATGTACACAAAACATAACAGTTCAGGAGTATAAAGAAAGCCTTTCCTTACTTCAAACAGCTTGTTCAACCACTCAAACCTTTCAATTAATTATTTATGTAAATAATTATTGTATCATAATTTTGTTTTATTTTATTTTATTTTATTTTCTAATATTGTCACTTTTCTTTCTTGACATTCATGGATGCAAAATTCCAAGCATAATACTATTCAGCAAAGGAAATTTTGCCAAAGTGTGTAAACAAAAATGCTTACACACGTGTTATTTTATTTAATTAGTTAGACTACCTATTGCGTTCATTAGGAGTTTAGCACCCTCATTACTTGTCTCTTCTAGAGGACAATAAAGAGTATATACTATACAGAGTCCATGTTACTTACAACTTACAAGCATACAAAACAAAACAGGACAGTTAGTTACACGAAATAACAGTTAAGATCACATCGATTGTGTGAAAGTGTGAACATCACTTCAAGGCCTTTTGCTGATGATCATAACAATTTGATGTATTAAACAATCACTTTCATATGAAGCACCTCTATAATGATCTCCCATTGCTGGAACAATGAGTATGGTTTCAGGCATTTCTATGACACAAATATAATATGCTTAATTATGTCACAAGTCCCTGAAGTTTGGTGTATTTTTGTTAGATATCCTTATTTTTTTTTTTCGATGTCTGACTCCCCAAAGTTACTTTTGGGTTTGTCATATACCCCTACTATCAATTCTGGCCAATTTTTCTGACATGTAACATCGAAATCCTGGGCAGACACAAGAGGTTGATCATGTGGTGGCTCGTGATGTCACATGGGCGAAAACGACTTCTTTCTTCAATCATTTTTTATTTTTTTATTTAACTAAAAATATAAAAATATTAAGTTTTTTAGGTTTTTAATTTAAAGAAAAAAAGGATCTTCGCCCACGGGGCACGTGCCTAACCTCCTGCGTCTGACCAAGATTCCGATGTTACATGTTAGCAAAATTGACCAAAAATTGGTAGTAGGGATATATGACAAACCCAGAAGTAACTTCGGGGAGTGAGACATTGAAAAAATAAGAATAAGGGTTTCTGGCAAAAGTACCCCAAACTTCAGGGACTTGTGACATAATTAAGCCAATATAATATGTAAATATGTAAATAGCCATGACAGCATTATACATAGCCCTATGCCCCTATAATCCAGTTGCACATATTATAATGATGATTTGGCATAGATTTAATCAATAATAAAGTTTGAAAAATTGATCCGATATGAACTTCGCTTCAGATTAAGTTGGTGCTAAAACATACTAGTCAAGTGAACGAAAGTCAAGAAAAATTTAAACTAATGTGGGAATCCATTTGGTTACAAGCACCATGGTTAATCGCAATTAGAGTTATCACAAACTATATTTTATTTTATAATGTTCATGTTCGCCGTTAGTGTTTAGAGTTGTGTTGATGCCAAAACATTTATAGTATGTTTCACAAGAAAGTATGATAGGCCCTTGCACTTTACACAAGTATATATAGAAAGGGTGTTTAAAAAAAAAGTCAGTGATAATGGGCCAAGAGTGACGCCACAACCAGAAGAAGGAAACACGAACGAGACAGGAAAGAACATGACGCAAAAGAAATTAAAACAATTAGGCAAAATTAGTTAACAAACTGGACAACCGTCTTATGTTGTTGATTGGAGGGCAAGAAGATTCCATTATGCACAAATGATTTGGGACAGAAAAAGGGTATATATGGATGGTAGTATAGAGAGGGGTATTCATATTTTCATGCAAGTAAGTTAGGAGAGGGTATGAGTATTTCTCTGGTATTTGAGAAATTATCTGATTTTGGGTGGTTACTATATTTCTAATTTTCCTAGTGTTTGTTTGGTCTTAGCTCTGATTTTTGAGTTAGGTATGTCTGTTTGGGCTTAGCTCTGAATTTTTGAGCTAGGTGCTTTTTTGAAGTTCCACTTATAAATATTTAGTTCCATTTTGTACAAGCAAAAATTGGAAGAGTGCAATAAGGTTCTTTAATTGGAGTATTAAGCATGAAGTAGCTATTAGAGTTAATTTTTGTTACCCTTTATTTTTTAATTGGAGCAATAAGGTTCTTGTTAATAGAATTAGAGCTGAACTTTAGTTTTTTTGGCATTTTTAAGTCTTTGAACCTTTCAAGAAGGTGGCAAAGTGCTCTTAAATAGCCCTTTAGTTTTGTGTTAAATTTTCAAGTGGTAATAGAATAGAATTTTATCTTATGCAAAAAAAATTGGAAGAGTGAAAATCAATAAGGAATATGATCTCAATAACAGAAATCTTTCTTGTTTTCAATCTTTCATTTAAACTAGCCATTTCAATCCTAACACACCCTTTAAGACAAGTCTTAGATAGATAAGTGATACCAACTGCATGCATAGAACAGCCAACTGCATGCATAGAAGAGGAAAATGTAAATATAATAAAAGGAAAGGACACATTCCATATACTTCTAAACTATAAAAACAATTCAAAAAAGAAAACTCTTCTTCAGATTCATGATAAAATCAAATATTGTATAATTCAAATGCAAAACATGTGCTACATCAGATTTGGCAGAGATTTTAGAATATACAAGGAATGTACCTCCGCTTAAGCATTACTTCCTTCTGGTAATGTGATTAATCTTGTAGTTGAATCATACACCATCTCGGTGTCACAGCTGAATCAAGATTTTAGTTTTCAATTGTTAGCTTTACTTTGTCTCCCATAAATAAATCAGTTTGATGATAAGAATATGAATAATATGGAGCGACAATGGTAAGTTAATGTAGAAGTAGTTTAATGCTTACTTGGAGCATTTGACAGTGTTGGTGGAACCTCCATTTGAAATTGACAATATAGTCCCAAAAAAGGAGGTATTTTCCGTACCACAATTTGGACAGGGACCCTTTAAAAAGTAGATATGTCAGCACATGTTGTAGCAGTTCATAACCCACGACAGACAGTATTTGCCAATACATACCTTTAAAATCTTAAAATCTTTTACAATTGCACTAGTTAGTGACTGAGCTAACCACACGATGAGGGGAACAGCAGCAAACCAAGTGAAAATGAAACTAAAAGGCTCTGGCAGCTGCACTCAACAATTCAGAATATCTGTTACTATTATAAACTTTAAATAGTGATAATTGTAATAATAGCTGTGAATATCTAAGAAATTATTTATTTCCTTTGTGATTGAAGAATCAATCTCATCATCATTAAATTGGTTTCATAGATTAAATTGGTTTAATAGACAATCCAAACTCCATTCCAATTATACTGACTTCTTCGGGGTTTGTGGCCACTGGCCAGGCAAGGCAAAGTACTTAGAAAGGAATATGGACAGCTGATAATCATTTGCTACAGCATTATCCAGCTAACACATTAATATGCACTTCTTCATATTAGAGCTAATCTCTTGTTTGCCTAAAAGGGGTTTGGGTCCTCTAAAGTGCATCACTTTTGAGAGTAAAGCGCAAGACGAAATCATTGATAATAAAACGGAATGAGTTTTTACAGATCCGTGGATTGTAACCGAGTTGCTTGTACTTCATAAAAAATATAAACCACTGAACTTTTGCATCAAATGGCGCTCCACTTTGCACTTTGCTCTCTGAAGTCAGCATGCACTTTAGAAATCTTCGTCCAACGAGAAGATATAAACAATCTAATAGTTTAAAGCTAAACTGCTTCCTAATTTTGAGATGGCAATAGAATGTAAGAAGGGCCATAAGAATGCAACTACAGTCATGTTCTATGACATTTTGGAATCAAACTGCATCAAGATTACCAATTTCCAATGCTAGATACAAGGAAAAATGAGGAGTGCATACCTCTAGAAGATATGTGATCTCAAATCCAGTTAGATCGTCAAGGAAGAAGAACCTAACGGATTACAAGAAAAAAATGAAAATAAAAAAAGTCAAGTCCTAAAGCTTACAAATAGTAACTTCCATGTCAGTTGCGCTCACAGTAAAATCAAACAAAGAAAGACACACTTTAATACATCTTCTCGGATGGAACTTTTGATTTAAGAAAGATGAATAATAATTTTTAAACAAAAAAATGGAGCATGGTTGATTATGACTGAAGGTGGAAGAATGGATAGTTAAAAATCAACATAAATTTGGCATTTCTTATATTCCTTTCTATCCCTTTACTTGGCTATAATTAAGGCATTATTGACCCTTGGAAACAGAAATATAAATGCAATATTCTTATCAAATCTTCAGAAAACGCTCATATGGGTATTACTAATACAAGTTTATAACATTTATTTGAAGGAATTTCTAGTTTCACCATATGTCCTGTGAGCCACAGGCCAATTACAAGGCTGTAGGAGGAATCAAATTTTTCTCTAAATACATTATGAACCTTGAACTTAACAATAAAATAGAGACAGCGAGAAAATCTACTTACAATCCTAATGCAATCACAGTAGCTGGGACATTCAGCAGGAACATCTTTAAATAGTCAACCGACAGGTCACTATAAACCTATAAAAGGACTATAGTTAGTAAAGAATAAAGATTAAGCTTAGAAGATTCAAATATTCATGAATCACCAATCATACGATAAAAGCCTAAAGCAGAGTGCCAGTATGTAAAGAAGCATTTGACATGCAAGATCTTGCCATAGCTCTTGTCAGTACTTGAGACAAATAATCTTAATAACTTATATCCAAATTCAAAAACACATATCTTAATAATGAAATAAGAAGAACTGCTCATGTATTTTTGCTTGATATTCAAAAGTTATTTAATCGACAAACAACTCTACATAACTGCAAGTGACTAGCAAAGTTGATATCAGAGAATTAACACACACCTTTCTACTTCGAAGACTGCACCTTGGACCCTCAACCACGATATCACTCCCATCCATCTACAAAAATTAATTATTTGAGATCAGTAAATGATACTACGAGGAAGGAAATGTCAATTAATAAATAGATTCCAACTGCGTTCCTGATTTTATATGATCAATTTAACTAACTAGAAATAATATTTCATATCCCAAACTTTCCAATTTCTCAAAGACGTTGTAGTTGTCCTTTTATTCAAAGATGATGAAGTATCTACCCAGACTTCAAACTTCACTACATGATATAATTTTCCATTTTTTTTAAGTCGTCAATCATACGTGAGATAATGATCAATTCACACAAGTTCATAATTCATAATTGCACCACCCTCTTCAAAGCAACATTTCATTGATGAAATGAAAATGGCAAACCTTTAGCTTCAGTTTCAAATCATCATACTCCTTGTCACTCATAATTGGTTTTCCAGATACATAAGCCATAGAAGCTTCCAGAAATTTTTGTTCATCAGTACCTGTACAATCAGCCAATAAAGACTTTAAAAAATTAGTACTTTACATGTTAACAGAAATTCATTTATCATAATAGCAGCAGCTACTGTCAGCGAAGTTGCTCCATACTTAGCATCACAACGCTGCTTCCTTCCCACATGAGTTCTTCCTTGAGATTATCAAATTCTTCATTTGACATAATAGCTTTTCCCTCATAGTAGAATGCCTGTTCAATAAAACACAGCCCAACTACAAATTCAAATGCATATACAAAGAAATTTGTTAGGAGAATCGCACATTCCCTTCTTCTCAGACTTGTACTTGTATACATACTAGTGAATGGGGAAAAGCATCACAAACAACATCACACAACATCACACACAATCTAACATGGTTCAGCTCAACATACAGAAATCCACGGATTAGAAGAGTCAAAACTACTCTAAATCCTAACAGAGGCTTTCAACTCTTTTTCTGAAGCAACAGGTTCGTTTGCAAATCAAAGTAAGTCAAGTTTGCATGCAACTCTTACTGGGATGCCATACTCATGCTACCTCGAAGTATTATTAAAGAGATAAAGGAAAACGCAGAAGCTTTTTATGGGGAATGACCGGGGATGATAGGTATTCAGCACCTATAAGTTGGGAGAATATATGTAGGAAAAAAAAGCAAATGGAGGTCAAAATATCAGAACTATAAACCTGAAAACAAAAACGACACTCTCTGGGTAAAGTGGATAGATGGACTCTACTTGAAAGGCACAGATTACTGGCTCCACCAACCACCAAACGACTCGAGCTGGCATTGGAAAAAGCTACATAAATCAGATCAGCATCAGCTTTTGAAAATGGCTACTGGAGGGCTCATCCTGAGCAGAAATACACTGTTGCAAATTACCACTGGCTGATGGGATCACAGGAAAAGTTCAGACCAAGTAGGTTCATATTGAATAGAAGTAATGTGCCCAAGCATTCCTATATCCTATGGATGATGATCCAGAATCGGCTTAAAACAAAAGAAGGGTTGCGGACAATGTTTCCTACTGAAGATAGCACCTGTAACCTTAGTAATTCAGAGATGGAAGTTGTTCTTGGTCAAAGGAGCTTATAGAATCTATCTGCTTATGGCTGGCAATAGACCACTGGCAAGTAAACTATAATTGACGGATCAGGTGGATATTGTATGCATCCAGAGAGAGTGGGACAAGGGAGGTTGATATGGTCCAGTTATGCTGCTGCAGCTTACCATGTATGGAAAGAGAGGAATAGCAGGCATTTCAAAGGAAAAAGCCTAATAGATGTGCAGATTTTCCAAAGACTTGGGAGTGAGGTAGTAGTGAGAGTAATGCTTTCTAATCCTGATGTAAGAAAGTGGAAAAAATCTATTACATATGAGAGTAAGAGCTCAAAGTTAATGCCATGTATGTTTTCACTTGTGTCGATTATCCGATTATCCCACGTTGAACCCTTACTAGAAGGTGACAAGGTGGTTAAATCAACTTTGGTCGAATCAATTTGCTTGTGGCAAGGGAATTTACTTTCACCCAAAAAACAGTACTCTAAATTTAGAATCAATTACAAAATAATGTTTGTGCACACTCACAATCTCTTCTATCCCACAACCACCACACCACTATCCTTGTATAGTTGTATATATGCCAGTCTTCTTAATATCCTATTTCTTCATTATCTTAATATTAATAACAATCCAAATTCAAGCTACTAATAAAATAGGAAACTATCAAATACTTATTCAAAAAGAAATTTGGTCAAATCCAACAAAATTCAAACAAGGACTTGGTCCCCTTTTTAAGATCATCACTGGCTAGCAACAAAGGTAAATGATTCAAGGGGGAAAATAAAAATTAGAAGGGGTACATACTTGCAGTGCTTGAAGAAATTCTTGCTCAAGTTCACCAACTGATTTCTTATCTTTTTTGTCGATACTACAATATGGGAGGATTTTACTATCAATAACATTTTCTTCAAATTCTTCAACCTTTCCTGAAAGAAAAGAACAAATAGCAAGCAGAGGAAGGAAGCTGTGTCAAAAGGTGGTGTTGCTATGCAGCCAATATGAGATAATCAGATAGAACTAAACTGTATTTTCTTCAAGTTAAAGATATATCACATGAATAAAGTTTATCCAATTGATACAATTTCCTAATGATTCATTCTGCCATCTAAGCATTTCTATTGTCTATACAATTGAATATGCAACTAAAAAGTAATATCACATTATCATTTACCAATTTTCTATAACCATTAATTACTTATTTGCACAAATATCCCTATTTATTTAACATTTTTTAGATTCTCAATAATATTAATAAGGGTAATTTCGAAAATACACATAAAATATTTACATTTTCAATACCATTACTAAATTAATCAACTTTCTCAGCCGAATCTCCCAAAGGCTTTTATATACAAGGACGGAAGAAGTATTATATTTACACATCATATGAATATGCAATGAAAAAGTTGGTGAAGGAATGAAATGAAGAGAAAGAATAGATGATGCTAATTGTTATGACCTTGTGGTGGTTGATCCGTCGTGGCCTTAGGAGAAAGTAGGAAAAGCCTACGACGAAGGCATAATTTACGGCCACTGAGCTGAATTAGATGAACACCAGAAGAAGCAGAAGATAATGAAGAGATTGGAATCAAGGGTGTTGGTCTGCATGGACAAGGGTTTGTTAAAGTGAAGGCTAGTTTGCTAGCCATGATGATGATGATCAAGTTATGTTATGACAGTGGTGGTGATGGTAGCTAGTTTTGTTTTTGTAGTGTCACAAACTCTTTAGACTTTAGTGTATTAATTATATTGAAAGCTTTATTGTTTTGTTTTGTTGAGATAGAGGACAAAAACAATATGGTAGCTTAAAGATAAGGTAGGTATAAATGTGTGGAGGGAATTGCAATGGCTAATGGCTTATTCTCCAATTTTCTTCATTTATTTTATCTCGATCTCTTTGTAGGCAACATAATCAAATCGCTTGCTTTGTTTTTGTTTCTCTCTTGTTTCTTTACAAGTTTGAGACTCGATCTTGAGACTGTGACTTTGCAAATGTGTCCATAAAAAAATCTGCCATGCATTTCAACGTGGGCACCGGGTGGTGTTGCGTTGGCTTTACATTCGCCATTGATTTTCGGTCTCGTTGGTGAAGACGGGTCCCACAAATTCTTGAATTTTTATTTTTTCTATGCATAAAAAATAAACAATTTAAAGTAGAACACTATTTCCATGTAGTAATTAAAATTGGAATAGTAGCACAACAATCCATCAATAAACCAATGGTCTGATGACAAATTATTTTAGTGAGACATACATGTTATCATCTAGTGATCAAAATTAAATGAGTTATCATTCTACTAGTGATTTTATTAATGGGTTATTATATTCCATCTCGATTTTGATTACATGATATAAATATTCTTCAAATATAAGAGCAATCGAAAAATTGATATGTATTTAATATTTAAGAATTAATTTTTTTAATTTTTAAAATTAACTTTACATTTTTGGCTTTTTTTTTAAAGAAAAAATTCAATTACCACAAGCAAAAATTAATACACCTAAAAGCTATAGCAAGGATCTATCCACCTTCTAGGAAGGGTTCTAGACCCAAACCATGCTTAATTACTCAAGGAATAGCCACCTTCTAAGAAGGGTACTATGCCTTAAGCAACTAGAAAAATTAAACTTCAATACACAACCTATTGACTAGTGTTTTATTAGACCAATTCCTAAATCTAGGAAAACTAACCAAAATTCTATAAGAAACCTCCTTCCTTATTGTGTTGAAAACATGAAACATGTTGCGGCTAGAATTATTGAAGACTCTATTGTTCCTTTCACGCCAAATATGATAAATCAAAAATGAGAACAACATATAAATGCACTTCCTCCTTGTTTTCTGCTTGAAAGCATGCAACAATCATCGCATGACATTGTGGAACTTGTATGACCATGAATCAATGCAAAACCATGTACAACAGAGATCAACCAATCCTCTACTCCAGTTACACTCAAAGAACAAGTGGTTCCTACTTTCCCCAGCCATGTAACATAAGCTACAATGATTAGGAATTAATAAATAGCACATTCTGTTGAGGGTCATAAGTCTATCTTGAACAGCAAGCCAAGAAATAAAACAGTGCTTCCTCACATTCACTGGATTCCAAACAAACTGCCAAAGAGGAAAAGATTGATGGTTACCAAGCAGAAAAGCATAGCCCGACTTAATGGAATAAACCCCATCAGCAGTGAGCTGCCATTGATCATTATGATATGCCATTCTAAAACAGTCCTTGATCTTTAATAATTGTTTCAATGCCAGCTAGAACCAGCAAGAGCAGTACAGTTCCATAGATTCTGAGTCTGCAGATAAATTGAGTGCACCCATCTAACCCATAGGCAATCTGTAACACCCTATAATTAATTACCCTTAATTCCCCTTATATTAAAAATATGAACTTAAAAATTCATTTTTAAATTATAAAAATCAACCGTCAAACGGACGGAGTTTCGTCTGTTTTTCGGACTTTTCTAAATCTTCAACCTGATAAACACATTTATTTAATATCAACAGTAGCCAGCAGGGCTCAAATATAAATATATATGCATCACATAGTTGCCATATGGGCTCAAGAGTAAAATATCAGCATCAGTTTGTCAGAGTGCCAGCATAAATGTAAGGTATGCATATCAAGAGACCATAACAGCAACTACGCCCAAAAAAATGAATCATAAACCATGCAAAAAGAAACTATCCTAAGCCTCTCTCAAAAAGCATATACAGCCCATATACATCAAATGAATACGGAGGCTTAGGCCAAAATAAATATATCTAAAACCCAACCCTACTCTCCCTGTGAGGGAGAGTAATCCTGCTCGGCCGATCCTGGTGTATACTCCAACTCAGTACCTGAAAAATGGTAAGAATGTGAGTATTACACAATAAAATAGGGAAGCAGTTTCTATCATGCTATACTGAACCACCAGGCCAATCACATATAGTCAAATAAAGCACATTTCACAATTAAGCACTCCCAAAAAAAAAAAAAAACATGTTTATATCATAATTATTTAGTTCTCTTTAAGATATGTTAAAACATAATTTCATAAATTCTAACTTAGTTCCAAAAAGCATTAATTATAAAACAAGAATTATCAAACTTCTCCCATTCAATTTACCAAGTATAACACATTAGATTTCAGGCTTAGATATCATTATTATAATTCATTCTTCTTCTTTTCTTTCCTTCATTTTATTCTTAAAATACATTTCGCGCCATTGTACTTCACCTCCACACCGGAAGGTACCTCATACAACGTGGCATATGGATACTTCACCTCCACACCGGAAGGTACCTCATACATCGTGGCCTATGGGTACTTCACCTCCACACCGGAAGGTACCTCATACCATCGTACTTCACCTCCACTCCGGAAGGTACCTCATACAATTTGGCCGGTGGGTACTTCACCTCCACGCCGGAAGGTACCTCATACACCACTAAATAATTATGGATCTTTGAACCTTTGAATTTCGTTTCTAATCATTTCATTTGTTTCCAATTTCATAGATTTCATCAGTTAATCATGCCCTTATATTTTTTTCTTTCTAAAGTGGTATTATACCTAGTCCAACTCAACATGTTCATTACCATTCATAACTTCCAGACTCTATATAATTTAACTCAATGTTCTCCACTTAAATCAATTTCAAAATCACAATTGCACATAACCTCACCTATCAATATTAAATCAATTATCAAGTCACATTTTCACATAACATCACATATCAATATACTTATAGGCATAATCACAGTGTAATATATTATTAACTATCCTAGGGTTCCTCATCAAAACTAACAAACACCTCCTAGCAACCCAACATAAACATTATACAACCTACCCCCTAGAATAAGGTAACACAAACCTCCTTACCTCAAGTCCTTAGAGTTAGAGAGAGAATTTGTGCTTGGAGCACACTTGAGTAAGAGCCACAATTCAAAAGAGAGGGAGGAACCTAAAATCAATAAAATAAAGAGACAATTATTAGGCTTTTGCCCAAAAATCTTGAGGGAAATTCGTGACCCCATCAAGGTTCCTCTAGGTTGATGACTAAAGCTCCATGGGAGGAAGAGGGAGAGAGAAATTCGAATTCTAGGGAGAGAAAGAGAAGAACATAAGCAACAACCACTACAACAGAATAGCTAAAAGATCCCGGTTCCGCATGCCTATTGATCCCGGTTCTGAACCGGGATTGTATCCCCTGGTATAACAAGTCTGATTCTTATGATCCCAGTTGTTTTAGAAAACACGGAACCGGGATCAATAAAAAACAAGGAACCGGGATCAATAGCATATATGATCACTGTTGATTTTTAATAATAATCTGGGATGTTTAGTGTATATGATCACTGTTGAGTTTTTTAAAATGAACCGGGATCTTTAGTATATATATATATTTAATTTATAATATTTGCTATTTAATGTATATATATACATATATATATATATTTTATTTTTTTTAATTTATAATATTTGCTATATCCATATATTAAAATAAATTGTCAACATTTTTTTTTGCAACAAATAAATGCCATAATTATATACATTAGAAACGTGAATGTCAATACACATTTAAGATAGATAACTCCCAAACCAAAACAAATGGCTTCATACATACAAAAGGCTGAACAGGCTCGATATATAAATACTACATAGTCACATTCAAAAATATATATGGTGCTCTAAATTCAAAACTAAGCTAAGGTAACCAAGGTTGAAGATATACTGATTCCGGAGATGTTTCATTTCTCAAACTAAAGGTAAGGCCTGCCACTGATAGT
Organism: Crotalaria pallida; assembly: GCA_037953625.1. Lineage (NCBI taxonomy): Eukaryota > Viridiplantae > Streptophyta > Magnoliopsida > Fabales > Fabaceae > Crotalaria > Crotalaria pallida. The sequence goes on along the minus strand of CM075655.1, from coordinate 74,603,981 downwards.
GATGACTCCCATTGTAAAATCAGTTCATCTCCAGTTGAAAAAGACCATGCGGATCTCCATTGCTCTGATGGTTCCTTTGGTGTTGCAATGGCTACCACCTTCTCGGTACTAGAGATAAATAAAAACAAGAAATATTTGAGATTAGCTCCGACAAACAGTTAGAAGTAGAACTATAGTCTAGCATTTTGAATATGTTCTCAAGCAAGCATTGTAAGAATAGAAAAATAATGATTTTAAATGTTGAAACTAAATCCTCTCTCTCTCTCACTGTATGTGTATTTTCTTCTGAGACAATAGACAAGTAAATATAATTTAAAGTAATAAAAAAGACACAGACAAGACCACAAGGCTTTTTTCTTTAGCTAGTCATAAAGTACAAGACATCATAAGAATCACACTGAATAGAGCTTATGCAATACACCTGGTCATATATGATGGGTTCTTAAGGAAAATCACACTGAATAAAATTAATTAAACATATTTCACCTCAACAACTTCAGTTCCACCATTTTGTATGTGATCTGTCAGGTACTCAATTTCTTTAGGGGTGAAAGAGCATGATGGTTTCACCTGAAAATTGGATAAGTTTGTTAGCTAAAAATATTACCGTAACAAATTGTCAAGTGTTCAAAACCTAATATGGAAAGAATTAAAGTTAGGACTAGCAATAGTGTCACACCTGAGAAAGAAGGTATAAAATTATGTTTCTATATCTTCATGATCTAAGATCATTTTTCTCTAGTATAATCATGAGAAAAAAAGAAGTCAAGATACAAAAAATATCCAAGTATAATCCAAAACAAAACATTGCTAGTTCAAAATAAAATACTCCAAAAATAAATTACATACTGAAGTCAGTTTTTAAAAGATAAACTAACAATCAGTATCAATCATCATTGTCCACTTGATCTTCATCAATGTCATCTTTCCAGTATTCCCTGAAATGAATTTAAACAAAAATAAATAAGAATTGATCACAGCAACAATAGCATCGAAAAAAATAGTACACTTATTCTATGGCAGTCGTGTGTAAATTTAATGGTGTGTTAATTATTCTAACCAACAATTTTTCTCCAACAAGTCTGCAGATCTCTCAGTGATAAACAAAATGCAGACATCCTTTGATGACCAGAAATTTTAATTTATGCAAGAAAATATGATATGTTGAGGCTTGAACATATACAAGGTCAGGCTGGTGAAAAAAAGCACTGACAAACACAATGTTCACTTAGACTTGTTATTGGAAAAGGATCAATCTTGTGTCCTATTATTATAAGGGTCAGCATTGTACATATGTATACTTGAGACACAAAAAGTGAACCAAAGACATGCAGAAATTAAAGCCAAAATGTACATTAAGATGTCTAAAGCTCATTAGCCCTTGGTGATTCGGCATAAGAGTTACAATAAATAAGACACTGCTGCTCAACTATAAAAGTCTCAATCTTGCACTGCATCAGGGGCAGCAAGAGACAATATTGCGCTAAATAATTCTGTGTAACTGCAATCATAATATAAAGGAAACTGATGGAAACTAGAACACTCTTTTAAACCGAACCATAGTCAATTTTCTTTACCTAGTATAACAAAATGCCAAATGCCTCTACAGGATAACGTACCCAGTGAAAGCTCTCTCAGTTCCCTTTTACGAGTAATGTAGAATTTTTCATCTGTTAGCCGTATCTTCCCTTCTTCATCGCTTAAAGATTTATAATCAACGGTTCCAGCTCCTGCAAGACAAAGAAATTAGAAAGATAAAAAAAACAACAAACGGAAAAGTATACTGTTTGGTACTAAAGTTTTAAAAGATTAATTTTGATACACTGTCGGAGTGCTATGTTGATAGAAAATACAAGAGAAAATTCATGAGTAACAACACATGGGATACCTGATTTACTTGACCAAACGTGACGATGTTTAGCTGTAGACTTGGAATCTCAAAACTGCGCCCAAAATGCTCTAATAGCTGCTGATATGCAAGCTGTTATAACAACACTCCATAGTTAGTGTTACAGCTGGGATTAGGAAACCAAATACTAACAATTTAGAGATGACTAACAAAAAAATTAACTAATGAAAATAAGGAAAATGAGCATAGAATGCTTGGCAACAACATAACTTAAGGAAATTTTTTGTAAGTCTCATAAAAGAGATGAGATTGTAATTGGAGTATCTTTCTAACAAATCAAGCTTGAAATTACGCCACCAATAACATAATTAAATGTGATATATCTGCCATCATTTGATAAAAATAACATAATTACTTAAATAACTTCAATGCTGGTTGATTAAATACCCAAAAATAAGGCCAAGTGACATAATCAAATAAACTAGAACAATAATGCAGATCCAAATCCAAGAACATATCATAGACTAATGTTTCTGCCTCAAAGAAACAGAATTACTCCTCCTACATTGAAATCACTTCATCTAATTCATGTTCTAAAGGAAAAATTACAACAATTGTCATAGATTTGCAGTTCTTTACACCTTGGCAGACATATCAAACTTTCAAGCAGGTCTTACATAGGCTCGTCAAAAATAAACAATCTAATCTCAGATCACCTAAATCACATAAACAATATAATCTTCTCAACAGGATTCCAAATCTGCATTGGCATTTGTTTAATCATAAAATGCAGACACAAGCATCATTCACACATCAACAAGAATCAATCCAGATAACTATTTTCATCTCAAAAAACAAATCTACATAAGCATATAAAACAAAAATTAAGGAAAGGAACCGTACATGCATTCTGTGCATTTGTACGTGTAGCAAATTTTCTCTTCAGCCCCTGTGTAAGAAAAACAACAAAATAATCAATTTTTTCCACTGAAATTCTATCTAAGTTAAAACTTTTTTTTGCAGAAACAATCCTTCCATCTCCTTCCTCGGTTCATCAGCAAAAATGGAGGAAAAAATTAACAATGAGAAGCAACAAAAAAACACCAGAGCAGTAGAGAAGGAAGAAAACAAATAATTATTTTACAATAAACAATCATTCTAAATACAAGATCGAAAATTAAAATCAAAAAGGGGAAAAAAACCTAAAAACCCGAATTGGGATTCCAAGCCAAAATTGATGTGGGAGCCCAAAATCGACCTACATGCAAAGCTTTTGGAGGATGATGAAGAAGTGTTTAATGTCCAAAATCGACCAAAAGTCGATTTCCTTGATTGATCCTGCTCGATCGCATTTCGGTTTGAGGGAGAAGAGGGAGGTGAACACTCTCATGGAGTGAGTTTAAGAAAGACGGAGGAAGGAGAGAGATGACCGCGTAGCTTTGTGAGGGATAAAGAAGGTGAACCGATGGAGGAAGAAGGAGTGCTGATGGAGGAAGGAGAAGGAACCTTCTCAGACGGCATAGGTGAGTACACGTATGTGAGGAAGGTGAACTGTGTGGCTGTGTGTTGGTGCCTTTTGATAGCATTGATCCCGGTTATAACGTTTATCCTGGTTCCGTGTTTTTATTATTCATCCCAGTTGAAGTAAAACAACGGGATAAATAAGGTTTGTGTGATTTTTAATTTTTAAAAAATAAAAAATTATATATGTTATAACATTGATCCCGGTTCCGTGTTTTTTATAATCGGGATCAATAAATTCAAGGTATTTTTAAACTATGATTTGTCTATTAATCCCAATTCCGGAACGGAACCGGGATTAATATCCGGCTATTTTTTTGCAATTCTGTAGTAGTGAACCACTTACTTGGAGCTACGAGGAAGGACTTGGGGATGGACTTGGAGTGATTCTCTTGAGAATTGATCAATTAGAGTGAGTGAATTTGTGCCCTAGAAGAGAGAGAGTTCGAACTTTGCAAGATCTAAGAGATGGACGCCCTTTATTTTTTTTTCAGCATCTACAGCTTTTAATCGATTATTAATCGATTATGCCATTTCCCATTTTCTGACCTTAATCGATTAAGCTGCAGTTTAATCGATTAAGTTGCAGTTTAATCGATTAAGCTGTTCAGTTTTGCAATACCCAGACTTTGAGAGGCCATAACTTCTTCGCTACCCGTTGGGTCTTCTTCAAATTTTAAAGCAAGCTTCCTCACCTATCCTACTTCCAACGGTGGAATTTATGTTTTAAGCTACCAATCTTGTTATTCTAATTTCCTAAATTCCTATGTTTTAAACCTAAGGTTGCATGCTCAATTGGCTAAGTTTCTAACTTATGCCCTCAATTCTTCTACCCTAGGACCATCACAGCATAGATTACACTATAAATTAAGTTTGGGATGTTACAATCCTCTCCCACTTACCCGAATTTCGTCCTCGAACAAGTGTGGATGAGATTGTCTTATCTTGCTTTCTAGCTCCCAAGTAGCCTCCTCCACATTGTTCCTGCTCCAAATGACTTTTACCAAGCTGATCTCCTTGCCTCTTAATTGCCTTACCTGCTTGTCTTCAATCCTCACTGGCAACACCTCAAAAGTCAAATTCTCCTTCAAAGGAAAATCGTCCAATGTGACCACATGAGTGGGATCATGAATGTATTTCCTTAGCTGTGAAACATGGAATACATCATGAAGCCTAGCTAAGTGAGGGGGCATAGCAATTCTGTAAGCTACCGGACCAACCTTCTTCAAGAACTCATAAGGTCCAACAAACCGAGGAGTTAGTTTCTTGGACCTAATTGCTCTACCAATCCCAGTGACCGGAGACACTCTTAGAAACACATGATCCCCAACATCAAATTCCAAGGGTCTCCTACGCCTATCAGCATACTTCTTCTGGCGATCCTGGGATGTTTTCATCTTGTTCTTGATCATTGTGATCTTCTCAGTTGTTTCTTTCACAATATCAGGACCTATCAACAAATTCTCTCCTATTTGGAACCAACACAGAGGCGTCCTGCACTTTCTGCCATAGAGAGCCTCAAATGGTGCCATGCCAATACTGGAGTGGAAGCTGTTATTATAAGTAAACTTCATCAACGACAGTAACTGCTCCCAACTACCAGTCTGCTCCAGAACACATGCTCTCAACAAGTCCTCCAGTGTTTGGATAGTACGCTCAGATTTTCCGTCTGTCTGCGGATGATAAGCCGTACTGAACTTCAGCTTAGTACCCAATGCCTCCTGAAGACTCTGCCAAAATCTAGACAGAAATCCCAGATCACGATCGGATACAATACTGGTAGGAACACCATGTAGTTTCATATGTCCCTGATATACAACTGGGTCAACTTCTCCAGAGTGTACTTCTTGTGAATCGGAATAAAGTGGGCACACTTTGTGAGACGGTCCACAACCACCCAAACTGCATCACATCCTGCAGCAGTCCTAGGTAGACCTGTCACAAAGTCCATAGAAATACTATCCCACTTCCACTCCGGTATATCAAGTGATCGCAAGGGACCACCAGGATTTTGATGCTCAATCTTAACTTTCTGGCAAGTAAGACAATGAGATACATGATCTGCTACATCGGTTTTCAACTTTGGCCACCAATAAATCTTTTTCAAATCTTGGTACATTTTTGTTGCACCATGATGGAAATTCATTTTGGTACGATGTGCTTCCCATAGGATATCCCTTCTGATCTCGAAGTCCATGGGAACACATATCCGACCCCTGAATCGGATAATGCCATCTAAACCTTTCACAAAATCGGACTCTTCATGGCCCGATGCCCCTTCCAACAACTTTTGTAATTCTGCATCATCAGCTTGTCTCTCTCTAATAAGGCCAATCAAGTCATTAGTAACCTGCAACATTTCTAGAACAATGCTCTTCTCTTTCACTTGCATGTTCAAATTGAGGTCACTGAACTCTTGGATTAGCTGCATCTCCTTCACCATCAAATTGCTGACATGCAAAGTCTTGCGGCTTAGTGCATCAGCCACTACATTGGCCTTTCTCGGATGATACTGGAGATTGAAATCATAGTCCTTCAGAAACTCCATCCACCTCCTCTGTCTCATATTCAACTCTTTTTGATCAAAGAGATAGCGAAGGCTTTTATGATCACTAAAGACTTCAAATTTTGAACCATACAGATAGTGCCTCCAGATTTTCAAAGCAAACACTACCGCTGCCAACTCAAGATCATGAGTGGGATAGTTCTGCTCATGTTGTCTCAACTGCCTGGATGCATAGGCTATGACTTGTCCTTGCTGCATCAACACACAACCCAACCCTTATTTTGAAGCATCACAATACACTACGAAGGATTGAGTCGGATCCGGCAAGATCAACACCGGGGAACTAGTCAATCGCCTCTTCAAATCCTGGAAACTCTCTTCACATTCTGGGGACCATTCAAATGGAACACTCTTCCGCGTAAGAGTAGTCAAAGGAAGGGCTAGCTTAGAAAACCCCTCAATGAACCTCCTATAATAACCAGCCATACCAAGGAAGCTTCTGATTTCTGTGATGGACTTGGGTCTCTCCCACTTAAGCACCGCTTCCACCTTAGAAGGGTCAACAGCAACTCCCTTCTCAGAAATCACATGCCCCAGAAAATGCACTTCATTCAACCAGAAACTACATTTAGAAAACTTGGCATAGAGATGTTTGTCTTTGAGAACTTGGAGCACCGTTCTCAAATGCTCTTCATGCTCCTTCTGGCTCTTGGAATAGATAAGAATGTCATCAATGAACACAATGACAAATGAGTCTAAGTACGACCTGAAGATCCTGTTCATGTAATCCATGAAGATGGCAGGTGCATTCGTGAGACCGAAGGGCTTCACCACATATTCGAAATGCCGATACCGAGATCTAAAAGCAGTTTTAGGAATGTCCTCCTCTCGGATACGGATTTGATGGTATCCAGATCGGAGGTTGATTTTTGAGAAGACTGCAGCTCCCCTGAGCTGATCCAACAAATCATCAATGCATGGGAGCGAATATTTATTCTTCACCGTCATTGCATTTAACTGACGGTAATCAGTGCACATGCGAACACTTCCATCCTTCTTTTTAACAAAGAGGATAGGAGCCCCCCATGGGGAAACACTCGGTCTTATGAACCCTTTCGCCAAAAGCTCCTCCAACTGCTTCTTCAACTCTTCCAACTCTGGAGGGGCCATTCTGTAAGGCACCAGGCATAAGATCAATGCCAAATTCTACCTCTCTGGCTGGAGGCAATCCAGGAATTTCAGCTGGAAAAACATCCGGAAACTCACAAACCACTGGGATTTTGCTAATATCCGATGCTTCCTCATCATCCATGGCCGACACAGAGACTTGACAGAAAATTACTGACTTCTGGCTACAATCAAGAAGGACACGGTTCTGGGACATCCAGTCCATGCCTAGAATGATATCCAGCTTGGTTAAAGGCAAACATATCAAGTTCACTTTGAATTCCCGCTCCAATACTCGAAGAGGGCAATCCAAGCACATCAAAGATGTAACCACAGCTGAATTTGTAGGGGTAGAAACAGACAATTTAAAAGGCATCTCAACAGCAAATAACTTTAGTCTATCCATGCAATTGACAGAAATAAAAGAGTGTGTAGCTCCACAGTCAAATAGAATACCGCATACAATATCATTTATATGACCAATACCTCGAATCAGCTCATCAACCTCTTTCACCTCCTCTCCATCAAGAGTGTACACCTTCCCCTTCTGTAGTGGGCGACCATCACCAATCCTCTGCACCCTAGTCACATTGGCTTCTTTCTTAACTGCGTTCTTTGGGAAGTTAGTTGCAACATGACCGGGTTGCCCACACTTGAAACAAGTGACACTTGGTTGATTCTGAGTCAAATTCCAGCATACTCCTCTATGATGCCTGCCACAATGAGGGCAAGGCGGAATAGGACCAGGTGAACTCCCCATAGGGCCTGCATAGGGACCTGGCCGCTGCACCGCTCCCTTGCCCCTGATAGGACCACCACTTCTCTGCACAGTCTTGCTTTTATCTTCTGCCATTTTCCACTTAAGACCCTTCTCGTAAGTGCTCGCCATGTTGACCAAGCGGGCCAAATTGTCAATGTTGTGATACTCGCAAGAGAGGCGAATATCAGTCCTGAGTACAGACTTAAACTTGACGCATTTGCCGCGCTCACTGGCATCCCGATAGTCAGAGAATCGGATGAGATCTTCAAATCTAGCTGCATAATCCCCAACTGACATAGAGCCCTGAGTCAACTGAAGAAATGCAATCTCCTTCTCCCTTCTCACGTCTTCAGGGAAATACTTCCCTAGAAAAAGACCCTTGAATACTTCCCAAGGAACCACCGGATTGGCTGCCTCCAATCCCCTCCTCTGTTGGTCCCACCAATGCTCAGCCTCATTGGTTAGCATTAACTCCGCCAGTCACACATGCTGCTCCATGGGTGGGTGAATAGAGCGGAGGATCTTCTCTATCACCTGGATCCATCTCTGTGCTCCATCAGGGTCATTTCCACCCTCGAAACGAGGTGGATCATTTTTGCGGAACCTAGTGATCCAGTCAACCTCTACTGGAGCTGGTTGCATAGCTGCTGCTGCTGCTGCGGCAGCTGCCATCTGCTCTCCTTGCTGCTGTTGCATCTGTGACAGATGCTCCAGGATGGCTGCAAGCCCATCATTGGCAGCCCTTCTCCCAGCCATACTGCTTGCCAAAGAGAACAGACCAGTAAGACTTAACTACTAAATGCATACATAATACTATAATCATGCTATTAAATTCCTACACTTTTACTATGAACATCCATTACTCGCAAGGTGAGTAATCATGTGGAGTTTGCATAACTCCAAGGCCGAGGAGAAACTGCTCTGATACCATAATGTAACACCCTATAATTAATTACCCTTAATTCCCCTTATATTAAAAATATGAACTTAAAAATTCATTTTTAAATTATAAAAATCAACCGTCAAACGGACGGAGTTTCGTCTGTTTTTCGGACTTTTCTAAATCTTCAACCTGATAAACACATTTATTTAATATCAACAGTAGCCAGCAGGGCTCAAATATAAATATATATGCATCACATAGTTGCCCTATGGGCTCAAGAGTAAAATATCAGCATCAGTTTGTCAGAGTGCCAGCATAAATGTAAGGTATGCATATCAAGAGACCATAACAGCAACTACGCCCAAAAAAATGAATCATAAACCATGCAAAAAGAAACTATCCTAAGCCTCTCTCAAAAAGCATATACAGCCCATATACATCAAATGAATACGGAGGCTTAGGCCAAAATAAATATATCGAAAACCCAACCCTACTCTCCCTGTGAGGGAGAGTAATCCTGCTTGGCCGATCCTGGTGTATACTCCAACTCAGTACCTGAAAAATGGTAAGGAGGTGAGTATTACACAATAAAATAGGGAAGCAGTTTCTATCATGCTATACCGAACCACCAGGCCAATCACATATAGTCAAATAAAGCACATTTCACAATTAAGCACTCCCAAAAAAAAACATGTTTATATCATAATTATTTAGTTCTCTTTAAGATATGTTAAGACATAATTTCATAAATTCTAACTTAGTTCCAAAAAGCATTAATTATAAAACAAGAATTATCAAACTTCTCCCATTCAATTTACCAAGTATAACACATTAGATTTCAGGCTTAGATATCATTATTATAATTCATTCTTCTTCTTTTCTTTCCTTCATTTTATTCTTAAAATACATTTCGCGCCATTGTACTTCACCTCCACACCGGAAGGTACCTCATACAACGTGGCCTATGGATACTTCACCTCTACACCGGAAGGTACCTCATATCGTTGTACTTCACCTCCACACCGGAAGGTACCTCATACAAGTTGGCCTGCGGGTACTTCACCTACACACCGGAAGGTACCTCATACCATTGTACTTCACCTCCACACCGGAAGGTACCTCATACATCGTGGCCTATGGGTACTTCACCTCCACACCGGAAGGTACCTCATACCATCGTACTTCACCTCCACTCCGGAAGGTACCTCATACAATTTGGCCGGTGGGTACTACACCTCCATGCCGGAAGGTACCTCATACACCACTAAATAATTATGGACCTTTGAACCTTTGAATTTCGTTTCTAATCATTTCATTTGTTTCCAATTTCATAGATTTCATCAGTTAATCATGCCCTTATATTTTTTTCTTTCTAAAGTGGTATTATACCTAGTCCAACTCAACATGTTCATTACCATTCATAACTTCCAGACTCTGTATAATTTAACTCAATGTTCTCCACTTAAATCAATTTCAAAATCACAATTGCACATAACCTCACCTATCAATATTAAATCAATTATCAAGTCACATTTTCACATAACGTCACATATCAATATACTTATAGGCATAATCACAGTGTAATATATTATTAACTATCCTAGGGTTCCTCATCAAAACTAACAAACACCTCCTAGCAACCCAACATAAACATTATACAACCTACCCCCTAGAATAAGGTAACACAAACCTCCTTACCTCAAGTCCTTAGAGTTAGAGAGAGAATTTGTGCTTGGAGCACACTTGAGTAAGAGCCACAATTCAAAAGAGAGGGAGGAACCTAAAATCAATAAAATAAAGAGACAATTATTAGGCTTTTGCCCAAAAATCTTGAGGGAAATTCGTGACCCCATCAAGGTTCCTCTAGGTTGATGACTAAAGCTCCATGGGAGGAAGAGGGCCGGGAGAGAGAAATTCGAATTCTAGGGAGAGAAAGAGAAGAACATAAGCAACAACCACTTACTTGGAGCTACGAGGAAGGACTTGGGGATGGACTTGGAGTGATTCTCTTGAGAATTGATCAATTAGAGTGAGTGAATTTGTGCCCTAGAAGAGAGAGAGTTCGAACTTTGCAAGATCTAAGAGATGGACGCCCTTTATTTTTTTCAGCATCTACAGCTTTTAATCGATTATTAATCGATTATGCCATTTCCCATTTTCTGACCTTAATCGATTAAGCTGCAGTTTAATCGATTAAGCTGTTGAGTTTTGCAGTACCCAGACTTTGAGAGGCCATAACTTCTTCGCTACCCGTTGGGTCTTCTTCAAATTTTAAAGCAAGCTTCCTCACCTATCCTACTTCACATCCAACGGTGGAATTTATGTTTTAAGCTACCAATCTTGTTATTCTAATTTCCTAAATTCCTATGTTTTAAACCTAAGGTTGCATGCTCAATTGGCTAAGTTTCTAACTTATGCCCTCAATTCTTCTACCCTAGGACCATCACAGCATAGATTACACTATAAATTAAGTTTGGGATGTTACACAATCCTTTTTAGAAGCTAAATCCCATAGTTGTTTGCCCAAAGCAGCCTTGTTCCAAACAACACTATTTTTTATATCCAGCCCATCTGATTTCTTACTAGTGCAGACTTTTTCCCAAGATACATTAGCATGAACCTTTCCATTCTCATTTGCACCCCACAAGAAGGCGCTGCAAGCCTTCTCAATTCCACTAATGACAGATTTAGGGATGATGAATACAGAGGCCCAATAAGTGTGTTAACTGAGAAGGACTGAGTTAATAAAGCATACTCTACCCTGACAGGATAGGTTTCTTGACTTCCATACCTGAATTCTTCTAGTTACTTTATCAATCAGGATACTGCAAGATGTGTCTGTCCATTTCTTAGTTGAAATAGGGAGGCCAAGATATCTAAAGGGAAAAGTCCCTTCTTGATAGCCAGTAACGCTCCTGAGTTCCTCTTTCCTGATCTGATTCACACCAGCCAAATAAATGGATGATTTGTCTTGATTGGCCTCAAGACCAGCTTTAATTGAAAACTCATATAAAACAGAAGTAACAATTCTCACACTTGCTGGATGAGCCTTACAAAATATCATCAGATCATCAGCAAAAGAAAGATTCACTAGTTTCAGTTCTTTGCATAGAGGATGGAATCTGAAATTCCTGTGCCTGGAAGCAAACTGCAAGGACCTGGTAAGATATTCCATGACTATAACAAAGATTAAGGGAGGGACTGGATTACCTTGTCTCAGTCCCCTAGTACCACTGAATCTGCACCCTCTAGAGCCATTAAGGACAATTGAATAAGAAGCAGTGCTGATACAAGACATTATCCAGGTTACAAACTTTGCAGGGAATCTGAGAGCTTCCAATAGATTGGCTATGCAATTCCACTCAACAGTATCATATGCCTTTCTAAAATCTATTTTCATCATACACCTGGGTGAGACCCTTTTCCTGCCATAGAGTCTAAGCAGCTCTTGTGTAATAAGTATGTTCTGGACAATGTTCCTGTTTTGCACAAATGTTGTTTGGTTATCCTGAATTATATGAGGCAAAATCAGGTTCGGCCTAGAGCAGATCAACTTACCGATGCACTTGTATACAGTGTTGCAGCAAGCAATTGGTCTAAATTGATGGACAAGAGTAGGCTCATCCAGCTTAGGAATCATTACAAGATCAGTAACATTCAATTCCCTTAACATTTGACCAGATAAGAAAAAATCATTAACAACCTTGCAGCAATCTGCTCCAATAATCTGCCAAGATTTCATAAAAAAACCTGCACCAAAACCATCAGGGCCTGGAGATTTGTCCTTGTGGATAGAGAACATTTCCTGTTGAATTTCCAGGTCAGTGAAAGGCTTTATTAAGTTGATCTAATCCTCAGTAGAAAGAACTTTCCCCTCAGAGATGATGTCAGGACAAATAGAGATATTCCAATTTCTGCTACTGAACAAATTCTCATAATAAGACTGAAAATCCTTATGAATCAAGTAGGGGTCTGAGATAGAATTACCAGAATCATCAGTAATATGCAGAACCCTATTTTGGTAAGTCCTTTGCCTTACAGATTGGTGAAAGATCTGAGTGTTATTGTCCCCATCTTTTAGCCAAATTAACTTTGCCTTATGTCTGCGGAAAGACATAGTTGCTACCTTTATCAGATTATACTCCTTGGTAAGCTCTCTTTCTGTTTCCTGAAGATACACATCAAAAGGGTTTTGAACAAGCTCTTGCTGGATAAAAAGAAGCTTTTTCCTTAAATCCAACTCTTTTTTATCTATTTGAGGAAAATGCTCTCTATTAAGGGCACTTAACTTCTTCCTGAGCAGAAAAAGTTTCCTGCAAATTTGATACATCATACTGCCTTCATTGACAGTTGACCACAAAGATTCAACAATTGGAAGAAAATCTTCATGCTTCATCCACATTTTGAAAAACTTAAAGGATGGTTGCCTAATGGGATAATCACAGACCCAATCAATGAGGATTTGGGAATGATCTGATACCCCAGGCACCAGAAACTCAGTGAAAGAGTTAGGCCATTTGCTGCACCAAGCATCATTTACCATTGCCCTATCTAATTTGGAAAGAATTCTATCCACACCAATTTGACTGTTAGACCATGTAAAATAACTGCCTTTATAATGCATGTCAGTTATGTTGCATTGACAGACACAATCTTTTAAATCATTCAGGCTATCAGGGTCCAACAAATTACCACCCACCTTTTCTTGCTGATGAAGGCAACTATTAAAATCACCAAGGGTTAGCCAAGGTATCTTAATTATAGTACTGATACCTTTCAGAACAGCCCACAACTCTTTCCTTTTCTCGGGATCATTGGAAGCATAAATGAAGGTTACACAAAACGAGTTATATTGCAGTTTATCAGTGACAAAATAGTGCACATATTGCTCTGATCTTGCAACAATGACAACATGGAACATGTCTACTTTCCAGATCACCCAAATTCTGCTAACCGGACTCAAATCCAAATTGTGAAAGGAACCCCAGCTTGCTGCGATTTTATTCTGAACCATTTGGAAGGAATGGCTTCTCAGTTTATTCTCAAGAATTCCAAAGATACCTATTCTATATTTACTATACATATCAACAATTTCTTGTTATTTTTGAGGGTGGTTAAGCCCTCTAATGTTCCAAGCACAAATTCTATCCATGAGGGATTTGCTTAGAGGTTTCCCCCTTTTGCAAATTCTGAGTCTTCTTACTTCTGGTAGTGACAGTTGTCCATCCTTCCTCATCAGTCAAAGACCTTGGTTGACTCTCCATAGTAGGAATATCCTTACCAGAGCTGATTACTTTGGGCAGACTTAACAGATTGCTCTCAGGACCAAGAACTTTATTAACAACCAAATTTGCTGATTCCACATTCTCCTCAGGGACATTATGTAACAGCCCGATTTTCGAAAACCAAAACAACTAACTTTTATTTATTAATGTTACAAAAATGAGGCCAAATTTTGGGAAATTTTTTTTTTGTAAACGTTGTTGAAGGGTTTGAAACATTCTTGAAAAGTTATTAACATCCTTCAACCTTCTCTTTCGAAAACCGAGTTGTTACTTGAAACCACAACTCACTTTCCTTGTTTTCCGAAAACGTTTGATTAAGAAAACAGTTTGATTTCAACTTAAGTAAATTCATTCATTTCTTCAAAAGAACTTAAACATATTCATAAAAGTATTCTCACATTCGATAAAAGTCGGGCATGCTTCAGAATAATTGAAGTACAGCAATAGTTCATCACTTAGGTAATCCTGAATACAAAATACAAACAAAAACTTATTCTAATTCTACTACTAGCTCCCTCTTCCTATCAAAGATGGTCGGTTCCAACTTCCTCTTCTTCTTTGCTGGTGCCTTTGTGCCAGAGGTTGATGCAACCTCACTTACTGTATCCACTTCAGAGTTCAGTTTCAGCTCCACTCCGGATAGCTTCACAGGGTTCTCCTTCTTGCTATCCCGAGATGGGGGTTCAGAATTATGTCCGACAAAAGATACGCTTCCCAAACACGAACTCGTTGTCTTTCATCCTAGCTTATGCTCCGGGTCTGCGATCACCAACTGAACATGTCCAGTCCATACCCATCCGTAACACGTAGCTTTCCATCCATTTCCTTCACGAAGCCACGTAGATATTTCCAAGCAACGATCCATCTGCCCGTTGGGATACCAGCGATACCGATGCACCAACGAACAGGAGAGAGTAAGCGATCCGGACGGCGTAGCGTCGACGATGTGGAATTACGGTAGGCAAGATAATAGGACACACACACAATACATAACACACATACAGGATAACAAACAAGCATACTACCATCATCACACACCTCATTATCTCATCTTATTATCATTTCTTTCATACTCTTTTCACTTTACTGCTAATCCCTCTCATGGAACTTAATATCCTTTCCACATTTCCATTCTCAATCTCTTTCTCATTCTTTACACTACTCACACTCTTGTTTCTTGACAATTATAAATCTTTTCTTATCATGTCTTATCGAGTTATAACCATCGATGATCGGGGTGTTAAAGCATCATCGAGGTACAAGTTTCTTTCGTTGTTAGCACTCACGTTTCAAGTCTACATTTCCTCGGCCATCCATCCACCTAGTCGGAAGCAAACAGGAGTACAGGACCTTTACCACGCGGGCACGACAGCTGTCTCACACATAAATGGTCCCTGACCAGGAGGCCCAACCTCAATAATATCAATTCATAATAATCATGGCACACTGCCTCACAGTGGAAAAACACAATGCCTCGTTCCAATCCCTCTCACTGTTCTCGATTTGCAATCTAGGGGGTGACAGTATTGTTCTAGTGCGCGCGCAGAACTTACCACGGTATTGGACCCAGTCCCCACCACGTTAGTGCACCACTTATGGAGTTCGTTCTGCCTACAACAATACTCTAGACTTCTTGACGTTTCACCGTCATCGTCCTCCCCTAATGCAATCTCCTCCTAAGTATCCGCAGATACCTATGGTTCCTTCCTCTCCACTACTTCGGATTACTCTCATACCTCACCGCGTTCGCTGTTAATGTCTTTTAAAGTCTTTTATCTTTTTAATTAACCTAATGATCGGCTCACCCTTCGTACATCCCTTCAGTGAGTCCCGACCACTAACTTTGCACAATTCTTTCTCACACCAAATCTCACATAACTCAGAGCTGGGACTATCTCAATTGATTCACATCATCTTTCTCAATTCTTCCTTTTTACCATCCTTCTCAAATCTTTGATTTCATCACTCTCCAAGAACCTCATTTCTCAAACTTTCTACAAACACTCTTTCTAAAAACCTTTTCAAAACTTTATTCTCACCAACATTCACAAAAGTATTATTTTCAAAAACTTTTCTCCAAAAATATTGTTCCCGAAATATCCTTTCATAAAACCCTTTTCAAAAAGATTGTTTCATAAAAAGAATCCTTTGAAAATATTGTTTCACAAAAATCCTATCTCAAAACCTTTTTCGAAAATTTGTTTCATAAACCCTTTTCTGAAAATATTTCTCTTCCCAACTCTTTTATAAAAATTCCTTTTCACAAATCTTTTCGGAAATTCCTTTCTTTTCAAAATCCTTTTTTCAAAAATTCCTTTTCAAAAACTCTTTTTCAAAAACACATTTTTGCTGAGCTCTAGTGGAGGAGCAAGCTCAACTCAACACTAGTTCCCAGTCTAAAACCAAAAATGAAGGAGCCTAGCTCCGCTCAATTCACCTCTCATGTTCCAACAATCCATATCACTCTTCCCAAGCTCTGGCTCGTTCTCAACATTATCCTCAACTTTTTTTTTCCAAATCAACTCTTATCTCTCTTCCACTTAATCTCTTACTCTTTTCTCGTTATACCATTACTTTCAATCCCATTACTTTCGCAACTCTTTCATCTCTTTTCTTATTCAGAATTTAACAATCGTCCATCAGACATTTACTCCTCATACTCAACAGCAATAAACATCATTATTCATAATTAAATAAATAAATAAATAAATAAAAGCATGCTATCACACACAACATCACACAATAGAATTGTGGTCTTTGTCACCTTCGTATAAGTGGCCACACAAAGCAAACAATTTCCGCTTATACTACTGACGCCAACCACGTAGTTCCGATCTTTGAGATGATACAAAACGTCCTAATAAATCACCTAGCTACCACGGTGTCTTAGGAAAGCTTCTCTCTCACCTGAGGTCCAGCAATGAGGTGCGTATCGTCTCTTCGAATCCTTTGCGTTGCCGGTTGCCAACTGCCCGATCTCTTTCTACATCATTCCTCATATTTAAGTAAAACACTTTACGTTATTAACTCATTCAAGAAAATCTTTTCTTGGTTTAATATTCGTCCTTTCTTTGTTGAGAAAACTTTTGAAAATATAACCGAAATCAATTATCAATTGAAAACTTGGTTTTAGATCACACGAAAACATTTTTTTTAAAACATAAAAGCACGTCCAAGTGATTCTGGACAGCAAACATAGTTTTACAAAATCATTATATTAAGACTCCAAAAATATTGTAAAAACACTTTTACTTGAAGTAACTTTTTAACTTAAAATTATCATCTTACAAACCCATGTTTTTATCATAAAACAATTTTGGACAGCCATGAACACAATTTAAAAATCTCAAATAAATCAAATCAATTTTCTTAAAAGTCCATTTAATACACAACCACAATATAATTCTAAACAAACCACACCACATACAATTAACAAACAACACTTAGGCACACACCAAATTGAGTCAAGTTTCAAACCAACATATGTATATATATCCATGCACATTTTCTTTCATGCAATTAAACTCCCTAAACCCATCTAGACCTCATAACCGAATAAAAGCAAAGGAAAATAAATCAAACATCACAATTTAATCCACATGAATCAACTTAGTTCATTTTAAGCATTAAAATTCTACTCCCTCCTAGCTTTAGCCGAATACATATAAACACACACCCACATATGCATCCAAATACAACATTCTTCTATGATTAACTTAATTTAGTTATTTCCTTTATTTTTAAATAATGAACCGATTAGAAATGAATGTTCACAACACAACTTTAAAACAATTTATTTTAATATAATTTCACAAAACATACTTATTTCTTTTATGTCATTTCATTGCAAAAGAGTCTAGCCTGCTAATCCTAGCTAGGCCGAATCATCATCATGATAAATCAAGACTTTAATTTTCAAATATTCATCATGCATGCACATAGGTCATGGATCAATGCAAAGATCATTCTCTAAAATCTTGTTTTCTTATTTTCTTTATAAAAACCGTGAGTTGCACAAGAATTTTAACAATCAAAAGTTTAATTTCGTAACACCATAGAATTAAGAATCATGTCAAGGTCTTTATCCTGTTTAGAAAAACACATGCATGTAAGAAAATGAAAATCTAGTATGATTTCTTATTCTACCAAGACTTGGCCGAATGGTGACATGCAAAAAGGCAAGGTTTTATAATTTTATTGTCTACATGCAAATGCCTAAATTCATGGATCATATCATGCAAGACATAGAAGCATCATTTCACTTTTCCAAACATCAACCGAATCATCATTACACACACAAAAATCTTGATTCAACTTAAAATCATTTTCAAAGTTTGTTAAGCTTAATTTCCTTTGAAAACCGTGACATGCATACATTAAATCAAGACTTTACACTCAATTTAGACATACTCAAGTCAAGCTTCATGTTTTCTCCAAAATTAACCTTAGATCAAGACATGCAAAAAGGAAATCAAAGCAAAAACATAAACTTAAACACAATTCTTCAAACAACCAGGAAAAATAAGCTAGAAATTAATTTTCCTAAGCATTGAAGTAGTATGAAATCACTTAGCTCAAATTAAAAACATCAAGACCTAAATTTCTCTACTCATTGCCGAATCCTTTAGTTTTTGATTTGCTGATTTATGAGTTCATTAGTTCTTAGAAATCCAAGATCAAAACATAAGAAGAACATGCAAAGAAAGATATGAGTCATAAAGCCACAAAATCATCTTGCATGAGAAAATCAAAGCAATCTATTAATTTAAACACAACTTTAAACGAAACCGTGATGAAAATAATTTTACAAGTTAGAGATCAAAACTTTTTCACATCAACATTCAAGATCAAGGTATAAGAATGACATGCAAAACACTTAGATCTCAACATCACTTAAAAATAATTACATGCATCACAAAATCAAACAAAGTCCATTAAAAACCCTTTACAATACAAAATCATTCAATCAAACTCTCTCTACCTTAATTCCTAACTTAAATCTTCAAATCTCCTCTTCTTCTCCTCTTGGTTGGCTACGGCCTCTTCTCTTCTTCTAGGGTTAATGGGGTTTCTCCTTGATCTTTAAAGAAGAAGGTGGTTGAGGAAGAAATCAAAGAAGTTTGGGTTAAGGCTTTTGAGTTTTTTTTCACTCTTCTTTCTCTCTTCTCCTCTCACGGGTTCTCTCTTACTCTCTATGGGTTTCAAGAGCTTGAGAGTGCTCTTGAAACTAAGTGTGTTTGTGTGTTTGTTGTGAAGTGGAAGAAATGAATCCAAACCAACACTCCTCACACGGTTTTAAGAGTAGAGGCAAGGGTGAACAATTTTCCCTTTTTAGCCTCGGTTTAGGGTGTGAAAGAAGGGTAAATCGGTCCAGCCCAATTGTTGCATGGGAGGGGTCAAGTCATGTGGGAGACAAGGTGAGAAAAAGTCTTCACTAGGTTCATGACTCACCTCTCCTATTCTCTTCCTATTGTCTATTTAGTTTTCATTTTCTTAATGCTTAAGAAAATTGTCTCCTCTTTGGTTCTTTTACTTCTTGCATGGCCGAACCACATGCTAATGCACACACATACACATTTAATTCAATCTCATGTTCATCACATAGCATGAATTCATGGGATAATGCATATGCTCACATACATACATGAGTATGCATACAATTAACATTTTGATGGCATCTTGTTCATACGGCACACATATATGTATCATACATTCATGCATCACACATCACTCATATATATTTATTCACATACATTATATCTTTTTCCATAATTAAGTACTCACATCATACTAAGCATACCCAAAACCGTATATACACATGTTTAGAAAACAATTCTATTTCATCACAAAGGGGCTCACACCAAGATCAACATCAAGCATATAAACTTTTTCAAAATCTCAATTTCTTAAATTTAGGACATTACTTTAGGAAATCATTTCCTCATAAATCCTCCACTATCTTGAAAACGTGAGACTAAGAAAATCATTTAAGAAAACATTGTTTCAAAATACTTTTCTCAAAAACAATTTTCTCAGAAATAATTCCTTTAGTGTTTTAAATTAATATGAGGAATTTACGGGGTGTTACACATTACCATCATCAATGTTTTGTTTGATTTTGAGAGTATCAACAACAGTCTCTATGTCCTCTTGAGAAGGCTTCTGTTTTACCACCCATTGTTGTTTAACTCCCTTTCTGCAAATCTTCTCACCATGACCATAATTTGAACATCTGGCACACACGGAAGGTTTCCATTCATACACTACCCTTTGAGCTGTTATGTTCCCCTTCTCATCTTAAAAAAAACCCTCATCTGAAAGAGTAGCAGGATCAACTTCAATAAGCACTCTAGCATAATTGATTCTGTTTCTTTCTTGTGTAACCTGGTCCATCATTATTGGATTGCCTACCAGACTAGCAATTTTGCTAAGTGCCACTGCTCCCCAGAATTTGAGACTTAGATTAGGAAACTGGATCCAAATTGGTACTCTATCAAGGAAAGTTCTGGTCCCTGATCTACTAGTCCAAGGGGCAAGAATAATAGGTTTCTTATCAAAATGGTAAATTCCTATTTCAAGGACTGTATTTCTAGCCTCCAAAGAATTAATCTCACTACAAAGGACCCATCAGAGTTCATTAGAATTTTGTCAATTATGTGTTGTCCCCATGCCTTCTTCAGAAATCCACTCATAACAGAATATGGAGGCTTTGACCCAAGCACATAACACACAATTGCGTTTTTCCAATATTTTAACTCATCCTGTATATCTGCAGATTCTATAAGGCCTACAGATATACCCTCCTTAAGAATTGGATGATGAAAAGAGAGTTTAGTCCCTGCATTTCTCAATCTAGAAATATCATAATTGTCCCAAACACTAGGAGGTTTAGTGTAATCTTGAGTTGCTTCTGTCCCTTTTCCTGATGAATCCTTATTTTGTGTATCAGTTTGATCTACATGAGATAGATTGTGTGAGCCATTACCTTTATTTGATCCCTGACCAATGGCCTCTGACACATCAATACTAGCCTTTCCTGTGATCCTTGATTGGAGTTCATCGAGAAGAGTCAATAATTGACTTTGTTTCTTAAGCGTCAAGGCATCAATGTTCAAGGCATCAAGGCCATCAAAGACAGTCGGAAGTTAGTCCTTATTGCTGCTTGATGTGTTGTTATCATTGCTTGAAGTGTTCTTAGAGTTCGAAAGCGGTGACTTCGGTGGCCTTCCCCGTCTTTTGGTCATTACGACGGCGGCAGTGGCAGTAACCTAACAAGGTTACGGCCACGAGAAGAGAGGAAAGTCAAAACCTTGGTCAACGTCTAAAAGTGTTTACATTTTTGGGTTTGTTATACATAATCTTGAGATAATAAATAACAATTTTTGTTTATATATTGAGTCCTTGATTTTTATTTAATTACATAAGGTTTGTAATAGATCATGCACTAAAATGTGTTTGATAAACATGAAAAAAAACTTTTTTGTTCGGTCATGTTCGGACAGAACCCAGAATTAATGGGCAAATCCCCTTGTTTGGGACAAGATTTCTTGTGAGGGATTTTTGGTCTGACAAGAGGGGGAGCTAAGTCCGCTACTCTTGATCCTACGTATCTATTCGAACTAAGTTCTGGGGATCAAGACTACGTAGTTCTTTAGGGCACGCATAAGCAATGCATAAAATAGTAAGAGTGAGACGAATTAGAGGCTGTCCTTAAGAGCAGGTTAAGAATATGCCCATTGCTCTTTGGGGAGGTATGTATGGTCAAAACTCTTCCTGTTGGTGTAGCTCATCTGGTGGAGGCAGTGAGCGTAAGAGCTGTGTAGCCTTGACGGTGGGGTTGTGAACAGCGTCCCCGTATTCTTGGGCAGCAAGGTAGCTGCTTTTGTGAGGGCTCTCATAAGAAATGATAATGTTCTTCTCGCGGATGGAGGCTATGGACTTTGAGCCTATGAAGAATATATAGGGCAGGATAAAGGTGTTAAGTGTATGGGAAAATCATGTATAAGGAGAAAAGAGGAGGCTAACGGAGGCTTGGGACTTGGTGGCAAGTACAAAGGAAGAGGCACAGTGTATAGGGTCTGTGTATTGTGTATTTTTCATCTCTGCCAGCCCCTTGCTTTAGGCTAGTATTTATAAGATTGGGGTGGTCTCCTAGCCTGAGGCAATCTCTCGTGGAATTCTCTATATTATGGGATGAATCTCTTCGTGATCTTATCTTCAATAAAGGGAGCGTTAATCTTCTATTCTTTCCGGAAGATCAAAAGATAATCAGGGGGTCAATCTCTTATATCATGACCTTATCTTTTAAAGATTCAGCGAAGCGAATAGGTGTCCTTTCTCGATAAGGATTTCATTCGAACTCCTTATGGCTTATCCGAGTTAACGTCTTTCTCTGGGCCATTTCTAAGTTCGGACTAGGTCGTCAAGCTCTTTCTGTAAGCCGCTTAAGGCGCCCTCAAAGTCCTTTCAAAGGGTAACTGTCCTAACTAGGTGACAGGTCCAGAACATTTTTATAATAAAAATTTAGGTTAATTGAATATCGGGACTCACAAGAGTCAAGGCATACCTAACGATTTTATGATCACTATCGAAAAATTAAGCCAAGGTGTTATAATTAATAAATTAAGTAATTTATTTGATTTTTTTTTATCTTATGCACTTTTATAATTAATAAATTAAGAATTTTATGAGCATTATCGAAAAATGAAACCATGTTAATCATTTTTCTCTAACCTAGACAATTCTTTCAGTATCATCCTAAAGTTATGAGGTTCTGTTCCTAAAGATTAAAATGATATCACATTAATCTCTCTTTCCATGTTATGTCTGAGGGGTAGGAAGGGTTGACCTGCTGATGTGGACATCTTGGTTTGGGTGATCGACTGGTCGAGCAAGCTGCAATGAACCGGTTTGGAGGATCCGACCTTGGCTTGACCCCAGGTGGGGGACATGCGCGGACTCTGACGCTCAAGTCAGCTATACAGTGTCAGGTATAAAGTCAGTCACAAATATGAGAGGGGAAAGAGAGAGAGAGAGAACATGAATAAGTAAGGAATTAGGTCGGCTAGGAAGGTGGAGCCAGGTGGAAGAGACGTAATTCCTTGGTGGTTCTTCCCTGTGCAACGGGGTTTTTATAGGAGGTCTTTGGCTTCTTGGGCTTGGGCTGACGGGGTATCTGCGTAGGGACTGCAAACCTTGGCCATGATGGCTGCGGCGGTGTCAGCGGGATTTGGGGGATTTTAGCGGCGACGACGGACATAACAGCTTATATGACAACCTGCACCCTACGCGAATAGATACGATCGGGCATAGGGGTCCGTGCCACATATGCCCCAAGGGAGGTACCGACCGTGCAAGGGACATACCCCAAGGAGGCCGTACCGACCGTGCAAGGGGTCATACTACATATGCCCCTAGGGAGGTACCGACTGCACAAGGGACATACCCCCAGGAGGCCGTTCCGACTGCGCCAAGGGGTCATACCATATATGCGCCAAGGGAGGTACCGACTGCGCAAGGGACATACCCCAAGGAGGCTGTACCGACCGCACCAAGGGGTCATACCACATATGCCCCAAGGGAGGTACCGACCGCGCAAGGGACATACCCCCCAAGAAGGTCGTACCGACCGCTCAAGGGGTCATGCCACAAATGCCCCAAGGGAGGTATCGACCGCGCAAGGGACATGCCCCCTAAGGAGGTCGTACCGAATGCACAAGGGGTTATGCCACATCCCACCTAGGGAGGTACCGACCACGCAAGGGACATACCCCCCAAGGAGGCTGTATCGATCGCGCAAGGGGTCATGCCACATCCCACCTAGCTTTTATGGGTCGGACCGAGTGGGAATGTGGGCACGTCTATTTAGTCATCATTCGGTTCGGTCCGGTCAGACCAGGAAGGATCGTGCCACGTATAACTGTGCTGTGTGGTGTTAGGTTCCTCCATAATAGTTGCCCCCCAGACCGGTAATCTGTTCGTGTGGCGAGACGGGGTTGCCAGTCTTAATGATGTGGCCCGGTTTATTCTTGGGTGCCATGTGAATTTTAGAGTCTCGTCGGTTCACTTCAGTCCGTGTTATCAGTTCCGTTCCGCATGTAGGCCTCGATACGCGGTTTGAGACATTGGAATTTGGAGAGCCATAATGGTGATTATGCGTGGATCGAGGCATTAATTATTGGGGAATTTATTATTGACAGTAATAATGCACTCGGAGGCTATAAAATGAGGAGGGGGAGTGTTAGTTCAGCACGACTTTTCACCTTCCTCACTCTTGTTTTTGCTCTGGTGTCCGGGTCCGAGTCCTTTGAGTCCTTTGTTTTAGCTTGACGATTTTTCTCTCCTGGTATTCTTCTCATTTCGTTTTTTATTTGAGTCCTTTTACTTTTTTGTTTTAACATGGTTCGTCTCGATCCTATTGAGGGGGAAAGTTCTGGTAGTTCTTTGGAGATTTTGGATGTGCCGCCTCCCCCTTTCATCAGGCGGTCGATCGTCCAAGACGTGATCGCCGTCGCATGGGGGTATCCGAATCGGTAATGGATGAAGCTGTGCGTTCATACATACGGGCTTTGGGGTAGTCCTACTGTGTGGGTTTCGACCCGGTCGACCTGCCCTTTGGGGGTTATGACCAGCCATTTGGGGATTTTAACCATTTTTCTTTTTCTGGCGGGGTCGAATCCGAATCTGAGGACACTTCTGAAACTTCTATGGTGCAGGTTCTGCCGATGGCACGGACCTTTGCCGCCCGAGCCCATTTACTACCCCAACCACCAGATGATGTCCTCTATCAGTGGGTGGACAGGGAAGTCTTAGGCAAAGTTTTAGTGTTCGTGGAGGTGGGCACACGGGGCATGCCTATTACCCGAACGGAGGAAGAGGAGGCTAACTACATACTTCATGCTCCAAGTGACGACGAACGAGTCTGTTCTGACCGGGCCATCATTGACAGGGGTCGGTCGTTCTACATGTATGAGACCCTCTTCAAGAAAATAGGACTGTAGTTGTTGTTTAGCCCTTTTCAAGTGGTTGTTCTCCAATACCTTGATATCGCACTTTCCCAACTTCATCCGAACGCGTGGGGTTTTGTGACAGCCTTTGAGAACCTCTGCCGCGTTCGGGGGTTGACATGCACAATTAATTTATTTTTCTATTTGTACATGGTGAAGCATCCAAGAAACAGGGAAGAAAAGGGGCTGGGCCGGTATGGGTGGGTTAGCTTGCAGTCTTATCTGAGTCGGTTACTTTTTGAGAGTGTGAATGGGTTTGAAAATTGGTGTGATGCTCAGGGAAATTCTCTGTTTCCGATGTACTGGAATTCTACACACTACTCCCGGGTCGGTTCTCCCAAATGCTTTAAAGTGGACCGTGCCTGGTTAAATGGGGCCGAGCTAATTTCCTTGGCCAAGATAGGGTGTTGGTGTGCCAAAGATTTAGCGAGTTCTGATTTTTTATGTTCAACTGATGAAAAGATTAGGAAGAAGCTGGGTATGAAATTATTGTTCTTTTATTGTTCAACTAATTTATTTTATTCAACTGTACTGACACGGTTCTTCGTTTCTGTTTTTGCAACGCTCCTGATGGATCGTCGTTTCATGGCTGCTCTCGCCCGTGCCCATGCTGCTGTCCTTGCGGCTCAGTCGGTCCTTGTTGCTACCGAGCCGGCCACGGAGGAGGATGGAATGAACATGGAGGGTGAGGTGGAGGTTCCGGTTGAGCACTCGGAATGCCCCCCAACTCCAAATTTTAATCCTCCTTTTGATATTCCAAGTGCAAGCGACGAGCGGGTTCGGTCTACACTGAAGCGGACTTGGTGATCTCCTGCTGCAGGTGGACCGAGCGGAGTGGTGGAGGAAGGTGATGTGTCCATCTTGACACGACCTCCATCAACTGATTCTATATTTGATTACATGTCACAGGGGGGACCGTGCCGGGTGTAGTGGATCGTGTATTTACCCCGAATGATGTGTATGCTGGAAAGCTGAGGCAAATAAGAGCTAAGCGCCGGGCTAAGCAAGTGAAACAATGGGCTGCCGCAATCGGTACTCTGGCTCGATCAATGGAACTTGATGATGATGACGGCCGACTGAAACGAGCCCAAGAGGATGTTGTTCGGCTGCAGGCTGAGAGAGACTCTTCTCATAATAAATACTTGGCGTCGGAGAAAGGCCGTATGCAGGATCGGGATGCTTGGAACAAGGAGAAGAAGGTGCTGCTGACCCGGGCAAGCAAGGCAGAGGAGAAGTTGAGTGAGGCAATGACAAAGCTTGAAATAGAGATGAAGTCTTCGGAGGAGTGGCGTGTCCAAGAGGAGGAAGAAGCTCGGACCCGGTACAAGCAGCTAAGGGTCTCTGGGGAGCAGCAGCTGGCGGAAGCGCAAGGGATGCTGGTGAAGGCAAGTGCTAGTACTTGGGATAACACCCTGAACCAGGTGGAGTATTTCACCCTGATTATGAGTTGAACCGAGCCGGGATGAGCTATCTGAGGTGGGTGGAGAATGGAGTCCTAATGGAGTTTGTGGACGGGGAAGCACGCCCGGTTCCCTTTTAGACTTGGAATGCTTGTTTCAACTTCACGTCGTTTCTGTTTTTCTTGCTTTTTGTTTTTTATATTTGCACTTTATGTCTTGTGGGTTGTATTCCAAGTACTTCAATTTATGAAATAATTATCAGTTTCAAGTTTATTTATCCTCGTTGAGGATGGCCGGTCCTTTTATTTCTGAATTTCCAGCCATCATTTCAAACCGAGCGGAGTGAATGGCGTGGGACAATTCCCAATATTCCCAATTTCAAAAATGTACAATTTTATTGATCCGGGTTAAGGTAAAGTAAATGAGTTTTTTTTTTATGTTCGAACATGCAATGATCCAGGTGGAGTTGATTTATATCCACAGGATCTGTGTCGATCTGCGTGAGCAAACTTAATTTTCAATAAAATTTTGAACTCAAATACGCACCGATCTGGGTGAGATTATTTTCAATTTTATAGGCACCGATCCGGATGGGAGATGCACCGACCCGAGTGAGAACTTGAAGGGAAAATTAATTTTCAACGTTTACACAAGGGCCAGTCCGTGTGGGGACTTACGGAAAATTTTAATTTTCGATGTTTGAACAAGGACCGATCCGAGTGGAGTTCGGTGGAAGTCAATTTGAATTTAAATTTTCCTATACCGATTGGTGGAAGTTTATTTGAATTCCAATGTTACTGTACTGGGCCGGGTGTGATTTGACTGTACCGGGACAGGTAAGGTCAAAGTGAAATCCAACTTACAACTTCGAGGTTCATAATTATGCATCGTTCTGGGTGAAAATAAAATTTCAATTTTCCACACTCTTCACAAGGTAACAAAATCTCAACTTTATAAATAGTAGAAACATGCATATTTCATTGATATTATAAACAGCGACCCTTCGACAGAGCAGGTCAAAAAAGGACCAACTTTCTGAGGATGGCTAAGTACAGTGTCTTTTTGAGGGACGTCCGACTGAATGAGTGCGGGACCGGTCCTACCCTTAACGTTTTGAAAGTTTAAAATTTAAACTAAACTTGCATTTATGGGTAAAATCTTCTTAAGTTGGTAAAATTCCAATGTCTTGGGATGGGCTGACCGTCCATAGTCTCAAGGAAGTAAGTTCCTCGTCCGGCAAGACCGGACACCTTGTATGGTCCTTCCCAGTTAGGTGATAGTTTTCCTTTGCTTCAGCCGACATTAGCCATGCGGAGTACCAAGTGCCCAACTTCAAAAGATCTTGGAATGACAGACGAGTTATATCGTGTTGCCATGGTTCTTTTGATCGCTTCTTCTCTGATGCGGGCACGATCCCGTTTCTCTTCAATTAAGTCCAAGTTGTGGCGGAGCCGTTCTGGGTTGGTGTCAGGGTCGAAATTTGCTCTTCACCAGGTCGGCTCCCCGATCTCCATGGGGATCATGGCCTAAAAACCATAAGCAAGGTTGAATGGAGATTCACCAGTGGTGGAATGAGGAGTGGTCCTGTATCCCCATAGAACATGGTGCAGCTGTTCCGGCCAATCAGTTTTGCATTCATCTAATCTTCGCATAAGGCCCCTTAGAATGACCTTGTTTGCTGCCTCAGCTTGACCGTTCGTCTGGGGGTGTTCAACGGAAGAGAAATGTTGCTTAATATGGAGGTCGGCCATCAGTTGTCTAAACTTCTTGTTTGTGATTGGGTGCCATTGTCAGTGAGCACAGATTCAAGGATACCGAACCGGGTGATAATGCTTCTAACGACAAACTTCCTCACTCGGTGGGAGGTTATTTTGGCCACGGCTTCTTCCTCGATCCACTTTGTAAAATAATCAATACCCACAATGAGGTACTTCATTTGTCTGACCGATTGTGGAAACGGTCCAAGGATGTCCAGCCCCCACCTCGCAAACGACCATGGGGTGATTATGTAAGCTAGCTCGCCTGCTGGAGCCCGGTGGAAGTCTGCATTCATTTGACACTTTTCACATGTTTGGACGTACTTCAGAGCATCCTTCTCAAGGGTAGGCCAATAATAGCCGGTCCAGAGGACCTTTCGGGCGAGGGCCAAGCTGCCTAAATGATGTGTGCATATCCCTTCATGCACCTCCGCTAACACATACTCTGCTTTATTACTATCAACACACTTGAGCAGAGGGGAACAGAACCCCCTTCTATATAGTTGTCCTTCCAAGATGGTGTACCATGCCGCCTGCCTTTTGAGTCTGGATGCTTCTTTCTCATTATCAGGGAGGGTGCCAATTTGGAGATAAGCGAACACTGATTCCGCCCAGGCTGGGGGCGGGTCCTGCACAGAAATGGCTAGGATTATGCTCGGGCGATGAATGGTGCTTTGAATGACTGATCTGTTATTTCCTCTATTTTTAGTACTTGCAAGTTTGGACAGAATGTCCACCCGGGCGTTTAGCTCTCGGGAAACGTGTTCTATGGAGGCAAAAGAAGTTGAGTAGTTCTCAGACCCGGTCCAGGTATTTTGCCAGCAGAGGGTCTTTCACCTGGTAGGTCCCCTTAATTTGCGAGACGACTAACTGAGAGTCGCTACACAATCAGACTTTTTCTATGGAGGCAAAAGAAGTTGAGTAGTTCTCAGACCCGGTCCAGGTATAATGATCTACTTTTTCAAAATTATAAATATTATATTTTATCAAGTTTAATATTAGGATTGAGAAAATATATGTACTTTTCAATTTCGATACTTTTTCTTACGCAATAGCTATCTGTAGGGACCGATAACTTTATTATTTTTCAATCATTTTTGAGTAATTAGAAATACAATATTGTTGTACTTAAATGTATTTTATTTTTAGGATTGTCAAACTTTTAGTTATAACCCAAAATACCTACAAACATTGACCCAAAAACGAAAACAAAACATATTATATATATATATATATATATATATATATCATTTTCCTATAGCTACCTCTATCTACCCGTACCCGTAACCCAACCAAAATAAAATATAAAACAAGAAACCCACCCCAAGCCCAAGAAAGGAAAACGCGATTAAAAAAAGAAATAAAGAGAGAGCTAATAAAAGTAAGAAGAAGCAACAGAGAGAGAAAATGATAGAAAGTTAAAGCATCTCCGGCGGGTAGAAAAAGCGTTGGTTCGTAAAGTTACGATCATTCGTCGTGGTTCATCACTGGTTAGGAGAGTTGGTGTTCGTTAGTTTTTCACCACGATGCACTAATTTGCAACACGTTCCTGAGCTTGAAATTGATCGGAGAACTCGAGTACCTCAGCTTGAAATTGATCGGAGAACTCGAGTACAATGAGGTACTCGAGTAGTGTGGCCAATTCTTTTGTTTTTTTTTTTAAAAAAAAAAATACATGAGGTACTCGAGTACCATGATGCACTAATTCTTTTTGTTTTAATTACAAAAAAATTAGTTGAAAAAAATAGTTTAAAAAAATTAGCTGAAAAAATAAGTTAAAAAAAATTAACCGTTCAAAAATAAATTATTCAAAATGTAGTTAGTTTTTTTGGCGGCAAAAAAATATGGTTAGTTGATGATTATATTTATTATAAAATATTAGGAGTGTGGGGTAGGTAGTGAGACTTATTTATGAACGAAAAGTAGGTTCATGTGTGAAATGAAAAAGTGGTTCACGTTCTTAGAGGTTCTTAAAGTATAAAAAGATGTGAAGAATAATAAAATAATGTGTGGGGTCAATTTAAGAACGAAATATTGGTTCACTGGTGGAGGTGCTCTTAGAAACACAATCAGAGAGTGCGAGAAAGGTAGCGAGAGTGAGAGACAGAGAATTTCAAGTTTTTTTTTAAATCTTCTCGGTCCAATAATCCAAGATCCAACCGTCCAATATCTAATCCTTCTTAGGCAAATAACCTTCTCAACTCCCTCTATCCCTCCATGTAATTTATTCGACGACCCATCATTATTTTTATTATCCATATATTTTCAAATAAAGAGATGTTTTGGGGAGAAATGATATATTTTTATTGTATAATGATATATATTTATTATTTTGACAAAAATGAATTTAGTTGATATATATATATATATAAAGATACATACATATATATATATATATATATATATACTTTTAATGTTATAATTAGTTTTAACGTCTGTCCTTATTTAGATCCCGCACGTTATTGTTGACCCTGACCCTCGAGTAAAGTGCGAACGTGAACATGATATTGTTTCTATTGTCAGGGCTCCCAGGTAAGGAGGTGGTATTACCATTTCTGAGGGGTGGGTTCTAACTAGAGTATAGTGATGACTAAGAGGGATGGGTAATGATAATAATAAACCTTAGGGTAATGTATTTGGTTGGAATTAAGTATTTGGATGTTAGGGGTTCGAGAACCCACAATGATAATGGTTCAATATATTATGTGCTTGTATATGTTATTGATTTTTATGAATAAATGTGTAGTGTTAAATGGTTAGTGAATCACTAGGTGAATCACTAGGTAGGCTAGGTTTGTAATAAAACTAAGTAAAAGCTTGAGAGGAAAATTTGGATAAAATGATATTAGACTAAGTGGGATTATTTGGGCTAAGGGAATAATTATAAAAAGTGAGTTAGAATCACCCAAGAAATCTATCTAAAGGGTGAGTGAAAATGAATGGATCAATTGGAATAGATGGATAATAAGGACTTCATTAAGTAGAATAGGAGTGAACCTTAGGGTAGTTGGAAGCGAACACTAGGTGGACAATAGAAAAGTAGGAATTTAATGTTCTTTGTGAATGATAAATCAATCGAGGTTAGAGAAGGGACTTAGGCTTAATGGAATTAGTTGAGGTTAGTGAAAGTGACTTAAACATAAGGGAGGTTAATAGTGAAGAGACTTAATGGAGGATTAGTTAGAAAGAACTTAAGCATGAATCGGGGGTTAATCTTCAATAGGAAGATATAAGAGAATCTAGGGAATGATAATAAAGAAATGGATGATGGATTAGTTAAATAATAAGCTACAAAATAATAAGAGTAACAAAGTGGGTAATCAACAATGAAAAAAAAGAGGATTAAGGATAGTTAATAAGGAAAGAGAACTTAGAATTAAGAAGGGAGAAATGAATAAGTAAGTCTTGAGACAGAATTAATAACAGAAGGTGAGAGAAAAATAAAGTAAGCACAGGTGGTCCTGTAGACCCTGTGGATTAAGATAGACTACACAGGTGGTCCTGTAGACCCTGTGGGTTAAGATAGTATGCATAGGTGGTCCTTTAGACCCTGTGGTTCAAGATAGTGAGCACAGGTGGTCCTGTAGACCCTGTGGGCTAGGATAATCAGAACAGGTGGTCCTGTAGACCCTATGGGCTGAAAGGTAAAAAGGAAAGTAATAAAAGGAAAGCAAAGGAAAGCAAATAAATAAAATGAAAAGAGAGAATTAATTACGGAAAATATGAATAAGGATGAAAATGAAAATGAATTAATTAGAAGTATTGGTGTACCGAGTTGTGTATGTTGTGGTATGAATTATTGTTGGTTAATGTGTATGATCTTACTTTATTATTATGCCTTTTTAGAAACTATTTACTAAGTTCTGTGTAATGCTACCCTTCTTGCCTTTTTTTTTCAGGTAAGAAGATGGAGCTTACACAGTGGCAGGCCGAGCAGGAATACCCTCCACCACGTGGAGTGTAAATTAGTATGAGAGAAGTGTAGTAATTTAGGGTCAAGCCAGTGTACTTTGATTTCAAAACAATTCACTAGTTGTAGCCCTATAACTTGTATTATTTTGTAACAGGGCATTAGTGATAAGCTGGCTGTGTCTAATATTTATGTAAATGTTTTAATATAAATTCTGATCCGATAGGTATTCAGGAAAAATATTTTTGGGAAGTTCGATAAACAGAGGAGACTCTGTCGGATTTTATTAAGAAATTTTCAAGTACTAATTAAACTCAATCTAATTAATAGCAATTAAGGTAATTAATTTGTGAGGGTGTTACAGTGTGAGTTCTGCCAAGAAGTCAGCTAGGACCTGTGCTTTGATGGCCAGCCTAGGTTCATACGTGATCTCGTATTGAGACAGTTCGATCGACCAAGGGATCATCCGTCCGGCCAGTTTAGGCTTGTGGAGGACTTGTCGTATGGGGACATTAGTGCGAACAACTATTGGATGGCTTTGAAAATACTAACGCAAAGCAATTTACAAGCGGTGAGGAGCAAGGTGTAAGCCACTTTTTCAATTTTCTGGTAACGGAGTTCTGGTCCTTGTAGGGCCTTGCTAGTGAAGTACACCGGTTGCTATCCGTCCTCCGTTTCCCGGACCAGGGCGGCGCTGACTGCCTCTTTGGCGACCGCTAAATTGACAAATAGGGTCTCGCCTAGGTTTGGTTTGGTCAGGACGGGTGGGGAAGAAAGTAAAATTTTGAAGGAATTGAATGCCTCTTCACATTGTTCAGTCCAATTGAAGTTCCGGCCTTTTCGGAGAAGTCGGAACAATGGCAGGGACTTTTGTGCCGAGCCGGGTATGAATCTTTAGAGAGCGGTAAGCCGGTCGTTCAACCGTTGGACCTCTTTGACTAATTTTGGGCTCCTCATATTCATGATGGCTTCACATTTTGAAGGATTTTCTTCAATCCCTCGGTTTGTCAAGATGAAGCCCAAAAATTTGCCAGCCTCAACCCCTAAGGAACATTTTTCCGAATTCAAGCGGAGACCGTATTTTTTCGGAGTTGGGCGAAAATCTGGGCCAAGCTATCAACATGACTTTGATCTTCTAAGCTTTTAGCTACCATATCATCCATGTATACCTCTATCAATTTACCGATCTGACCAGCAAAGACTTTGTTCATCATGCGTTGGTATGTTGCCCCCGCATTTTTCAGACCGAAAGGCATGGCAGTGTAACAGAAGGTCACTCCATCGGTGATGAATGTCGTCTTGCTTTGATCCGGACCATACATAGGTATTTGGTTGTATCCAGAATAAGAATCCATGAAGGATAAAAACTGATAACCGGACGAGCTGTCTACCAGGTGATCTATATATGGAATCGGGTACGGATCCTTGGGGAAAACCTTGTTCAAGTCCGTATAGTCAACACACATCCTCCATTTTCTGCATGCCTTCTTGACAAGGACAACATTGGAAAGCCATGTGGTGTAAGTGATCTCCCAGATGAAACCGGCTTGAAGGAGTTCTTTGGTTTTTTCTTCAATTACCGCCCTTCTTTCTCCCGCCATTTTTCGCTTTTTCTACGCGACCGGCTGTGCGTCCGTTCGGACGGTTAGGCGATGACATATGAAAGCCTGGTCAATCCCAGGCATATTAGAGGAGGTCCATGCAAAGAGGTCACAGTTTCTTAAAAGAAAAGTTGTCAACTTTGCCTGTTGATCTTTATTCAGGCTGGCTCCGATCTGTACTGTTTGATGGGGTAAGTCTCCAATCTGAAAAGGTTAGGTTTCTCCGTTAGCCTGTGGACGAGTCTCATTTGTATCCGCTCGGACATCCAATTCTTTCATGAAGACTCCTTTAGAATCAGTGCGGTGGGGTGCCATGCTAGTTTTTGGTACTTGATTAATCTTTAAACTTTCATTGTAACTGGTGCGCACGGTGAGTTGATTTCTGCGGACAGTGCAGACACGATAGTCAGGGGAGAGAAACTTCATAGCTAAATGAGGAGTGGAGACAAATGCCTCCAACCGATTGAGGGTTGGACGACCGATAATGACATTGAAGGCCGAGAGACAGTCCACGACCAACCAGTTTACGGGGACCGTACGACTCAGGGGGTATTCTCCCAAATTCAGCCTTAGGGCG
This sequence comes from Crotalaria pallida, assembly GCA_037953625.1. Classification (NCBI taxonomy): domain Eukaryota; kingdom Viridiplantae; phylum Streptophyta; class Magnoliopsida; order Fabales; family Fabaceae; genus Crotalaria; species Crotalaria pallida. The sequence goes on along the minus strand of CM075655.1, from coordinate 74,569,759 downwards.
ACGTTTCCAATAGGAGTGATCCTCTCTCCGGTGAAGCCTATTAGTTCACCCCCATATGGTGTCATGTCCTTTTCTGGCAGATTCAGTTTGTAGAACAAATTGTAAAACATAACATCAGCTGAATTGCCTTAGTCGACGAAGAGCCGGTCGATTGTCGCATCATCTAGGATACCTGATACGACAAGGGGATCATCGTGTTCCCGAACGATGTCCATATAATCTCTGTCATCAAATGTAATTGGTGGTACCTTGTCATTAGTTGTAACTCGTCTAACGTTTTCTCTAGTGGACACGTTCATTACCTCTCAGACGTATCTTCTACGTGCCGAGGATGAAGTACCACCACTGGAAAATCCTCCATATAAAGTGCTAATGTGGCTGTTTGTTTGAGGTGGCTCGGCCGGAGGTCTGCTGCGGTCGGTACGAGGAGGATTGGAGGAACGACGATGAGATGGCGCAAAAGAACGACGTTGGGTGATCGCCCTCCTGGGGATCGTAAGAGGGACCGAGGTCGGCGGGTATCCGATTCGGAACGGATCCCACGGTCGGTTCGGTTGCCATTTCCTCAGACGTATTGTCTCAAACGGCCTTGCCTGATCATATCCTCAATGAGGTCTTGGAGCTGGATACATTCTTCTGTGACGTGTCCGTAACTAGAGTGAAACTCGCGGAATTTGGATTGGTCTTTTTGGCCCTGGCGCCGGACGGGCGCGGTTTTGTGGGAGGAGAAGATATCAACGTACATAACATCATTTAATATGCGTGTACGGGAAACGGTCAATGGAGTGTACTATGCGTAGCGACCTTTGGGTGGGGCTTTCCTGACTTCAGATGGGGGGGGGTTCATGGTTCCCTTCTTCGAGAGTGGTCCGGCCGGTCCTGCTGCCTCTGTTTGGATACCCCAACTATCTCTTCCAAGTTTATGTACTTCTGTGTGACTTTTCGGACTGTGTCCATGGTTTCAACACGTTTTTTGGTAAGGGAGGTTTGGAGCTCACCCAGTTGCAGTCTTGCGATCAACACATGAACGACAACTACTTCTTTTAAAACCCTTATGGATAAGGCCGCTTGGTTAAAGCGGTGTAAGTAGTCTCTGAGTGACTCGGCCTCTCGCTGAACAATAGCGCTCAAAGTCTGTGAAGAGCGGTCGTGCTCCTTGCTGGTTGTGAACCTGTTAAGGAAGCGGGCGGAGAGGTCGGCCCAGCAGCTGATGGACCTGGGCTCCAACATAGTGAACCATTGTAAAGTTGATTTTTTAAGTGTAAGGGGGAAGGCGCGACACATGAGCGGGTCGGCGGTTCCGTGAAAGAGCATGGCTACTTCATAGGCATCGATGTGGTCTTGGGGATCAGTGGTTCCATCATACATTTCTATATTGACGGGCTGAGGATTTTCTGGAACACGAAGGACCATCACTGACTCGATAAAGGGGTGTCGGAGTCCACCACGCGGAATAGATGTTGTATGAATAGGAGCTGGTGGGGGTCGTCGATGATGATGAGAGCGGGAAACCGATATGCTGGACTCGGCTTCCGACTCCGGTTGCTGTGCTGGAGGGGGTGGTACATTGGGTACGTCATGGGTGGACTGCGGGGGCCCCCTGGAGGGTCGTCGACGGTAGACTGCTATTTATTCCAGTTGTTCTCGAATCATCGACTCATGTCTGTGAAGGCGAGCCCTAAGTTTCAGCGGAGCGAAGCTCATTCTCCGGTGTAGAGAGGTTTTGCAGTCGGACGGGTGCCGACCTGGTGCATCCTTCCAGCTGGGATGAGTCTTGGTCTTCAGAAATAAGGCCATCAGGTGGGATTTGGGGTGGGTGATGGTTACGGAGTCATCTTTGGTTTCTGGTTTCCATGTGTTAGTTGGGTAAGACACGGTGGGCTTCAATTGTTATGTCTGAGGGGTAAGGAAAGGTTGACCTACTGACGTGGACGGCTTGGTTTGGGTGATCGACTGGTCCGAGCGAGCTGCAACGAACCGGTTTGGAGGATCCGAACTTGACTTGACCCCAGGTGGGGGACCTGCGCGGACTCCGACGCTCAAGTCAGCTATACAGTGTTAGGTATAAAGTCAGTCACAAATATAAGAGGGGAAAGAGAGAGAGAGCAAGAATAAGGAAGGAATTAGGTCGACTCGGAAGGTGGAGCGAGGTGGAAGAGTCATATTTCCCTGGTGGTTCTTCCCTGTGCAACGGGGTTTTTATAGGAGGTCTTTGGCTTCTTAGGCTTGGGTTGACGGGGTAGCTGCGTAGGGAGTGCAGACCTAGGCCATGATGGCTGCGGCGGTGTTAGCGGGATTTGGGGGATTCTAGCCGCGGCGGTGAACATGACAGCTTATATGACAACCTGCACCCTATGCGAATAGGTCCAACCGGGCATAGGGGTCCGTGCCACATATGCCCCAAGGGAGGTACCGACCGCGCAAGGGTCATGCTGTAACATCCTAAAATACTACATGCGGAAAAGGTGATTTTATTTTTTTTTTTTGAAAAAGACTTTTGAACGATTTACTTTCAGAATTCTTAGTAAAACTTTTGGGAACTTTCCATAAAACATATACCTAAAAAAAATCATGCACGTATAAAATAAACAAACTCACAGGCGTAATTTTCATTCACATAAAGATAGTTGCCCGGAATTACGCGTTGGGTCTTTCATAAGGTCTTCACAACCAACCATAACATAAATAAATCCAGTCAAGCAGGGCCTTCAGATGCGATAAAGCAAAACATAAGTAATGCCACTCTAGTTCATATACATCTTAGCACAAAATGTAAATGCACACAACCAAACACAAAAGATGCTATAACTAGAGCAATCGACGCTTCAAGTAGCTAAGCTACGAACATCGGGCTACGTCCCTCAAGATGGGACGTGCCCATCCTCGGACTCTGTGCCCACATCTGAATCCATCATTGGTGTACCTGAAAAATATTGTAAAGGTTGTCGCGGCCGGGGTCCCGGGTCGCCCTCGGGGCCTCGCCTACAAGTGGGGGTCAACTGACCCAATATGGAGTCGCCACCGCATTTTGTTGCAAAAACGCGGAAAAAATAATTATTAATTAAAACGGATAAAGATTGGTCCCGAACTAGATAGATTCCGAGTTCGGGAGTCGGTTACGAGCTGGGGAAGGTATTAACACCCCGTTCGCCCATTCGAAAATGGTACCTTTAATTGATTTTAATTAAAAGACCTAAATAACTGGTTTGCCAAAAAATATTTGTTTTATTGTAGTGCCTGACAAGGTTGCCCTTGGTCCTACGTACCCTCATAAAATGAGGAATCAAGGCTACGTAGTTCTAATTAAATTAATGTTTTTATTTTTATTTTTATAAAAAAGGTTTGATGCGGAAAGGAACATGCACGAGACCTTGACATTTAGACAAGGAAATGTGGATTTCCAAAGCACATGTTGTTAATAATTAATTAATGCAATCTATTTAATTTTTGTTAAAAAAAGGAGTGTTCTTGCCTTTTAATATTTTTAATTTTTTACAACTTATTTTAAAAAAAATTTATATGCATATTTTTTGTGCGGAGAGGCAGCCCCAAGAGATCCCACCACTGTGTTAAATTCGGGTGAGAAAAATTGACTTACCAAAACACAACCAATTTAAACAACAAAAAAACTACATTTTAAATTATTATTATTATTATTTAATTATTTGTTAATAAAAAAATAAAAAAGGTAATAAATAAAAAAAAAAAAAAAAAAAGAAGTACCAGCAGAGAACGAAAGCCGGGTGCAACAAGAACGGAGGGAGAGTGGGCAGGGGCTATGCAAAATAAAGATCACTTGCACGAAACCGAGGAAGGAACAAAAAAAATTGGCAACGAAGTAACTTGGCCAGGCACGGAAATCGTGGAAGGAACAAAAAAAATTGGTAACGGAGTAGAGCAGCAGTGTGTCTTTGAAATTTTGTGTTTAAATTCTGTCCCCATCCCCCCAAAATCCTTTTTTTTTCAAAGTGATGGAAAAACCTCTATTTATAGTAGAAGATAAGTTAAGAAAAATAGTTAAAAATCAATTTCTAATCTTTTCAAAATAATTATGATATCTTTTCAAATATTTTTGATTTTAAAAGAAAATTCTCGATTAAATCAAATTGATTCTCAAATAAAAAATGAATTGAATTTCAATCTTTTGAATTGATTGTCAAAATTTGAATTGATTTTAATCATTTCAAAAATAGGATAATCCTTTCCAAAGAATTTTTTATTTGAATCAAAAAAATGCAATCGAAAAAAATATTCTCAACTCAATCAAATTGATTCTCGATGCTCTTTAATTGATTCAAAAAATTGTACTTGATTTTCAATTGATTTTCAATTTCTTTTTGAATTAATTTTCAATCTTTTAAAAAAAAAGAAGTGATAACTCCTTCCAAATAAAACATATCATCAACTAAATTCAAATTGATTTCAATAAAAAAATTTTAATTTGTCAAAAATCAGTTGTAATCTTTTTCAAATATTTATGATTAAAACAAATCTTCAATTAAATCAAATTGATTCTCAATATCTCAAATTGATTTTCAAAATTTTTTAAATTGATTCTCAATTTATCAAATTGATCTTCAAAATTTTGAAATGATTTTGAAAATTTTCTAAATTGATTTTTAATTAATTATCAAAATCTTTCTCTTTTTTAAAAATAATTGATTTTCAATCTTTCGAATTAATTTTATCAAAATTTTGGACACAATCTTTTCAATTAATTTTTCTTCACAAAAATTTTCAATGCACTTTTTATTTTGTTTATTATTTTTTAAATAAATCCCAAAAATAACTTTATACACCTAAATTAGAAAATAATGGGTCCAAACAAACTCTTTTTTTTATTTTATTTATAAAATTCAATTATAAAAACTTGAGGATAAAAATCTTACCCAAACAAAATATTTATGAAAATATAATTTTGACCCCGGACAAAATTGGGTGGCTACAGCTGCCCCTCTTTACTTGTTTCTTATTAGAGAGCAGACAAACCAAGGTTTGCATGCTATCATGGAAAGGAACGAGTAAAGAAATAGACACCGATTTTGTTCGGGAAAGGAACAAGAAACATACATGTTAGGTCTGGAGGTTCCTATTGCAGAAACATATGATAAATAACTCTCAAAATGACTTTTAGCGTTTGTGTCGGGCGTCAAAAGACCCAAAATGATTTTCGACATTTCTGCCGGGGCATCAAAAAGCCCAACCAACATCAAAATGACTTTAGCGTTTATGCTGGGCGTCAAAAGACCCAAAATGATTTTCGACATCTCTGCCGGGGCATCAAAAAGCCCAACCAACATCAAAATGACTTTAGCGTTTATGCCGAGCGTCAAAAGAGTCAAAATGATTTTCGACATCTCTGCCGGGGCATCAAAAAGCCCAACCAACATCAAAATGACTTTAGCGTTTATGCCGAGAGTCAAAAGACCGAAAATGACTTCAGCGTTTGTGTCGGGCGTCAAAAGACCCAAAATGACTTCAGCGTTTGTGTCGGGTGTCAAAAGACCCAAAATGACTTCAGCGTTTCTGCCGGGTGTCAAAAGACCCAAAATGACTTCAGCGTTGGTGCCGGGTGTCAAAAGACCCAAAATGACTTCAGCGTTTGTGCCGGGTGTCAAAAAACCCAAAATGACTTCAACATTGGTGCTGGGTGTCAAAAGACCCAAAATAACTTTAGCGTTTGTGCCGGGTGTCAAAAGATCCAAAATGACTTTAGCGTTTGTGCCGGGTGTCAAAAGACCCAAAATGATTTTCGACATCTCTGTCGGGGCATCAAAAAGCCCAACCAACATCAAAATGACTTTAGCGTTTATGTCGGGCGTCAAAAGACCCAAAATGATTTTCGGCATTTCTGTCGAGGCATCAAAAAGCCCAACCAACATCAAAATGACTTTAGCGTTTATGCCGGGCGTCAAAAGACCCAAAATGATTTTCGACATTTCTGCCGGGGCATCAAAAAGCCCAACCAACATCAAAATGACTTTAGCGTTTATGCCGAGTGTCAAAAGACCCAAAATGATTTTCGACATCTTTGTCGGGGCATCAAAAAGCCCAACCAACATCAAAATGACTTCAGCGTTTATGCCGGGCATCAAAAGACCCAAAATGATTTTCGACATTTCTATCGGGGCATCAAAAAGCCCAACCAACATCAAAATGACTTTAGCGTTTATGCTGGGCGTCAAAAGACCCAAAATGATTTTCGACATCTCTGTCGGGGCTTCAAAAAGCCCAACCAACATCAAAATGACTTTAGCGTTTATGCCAGGCGTCAAAAGACCCAAAATGATTTTCGACATCTCTGCCGGGGCATCAAAAAGCCCAACCAACATCAAAATGACTTTAGCGTTTATGCTGAGCGTCAAAAAACCCAAAATGATTTTCGACATTTCTGTTGGGGCATCAAAAAGCCCAACCAACATCAAAATGACTTTCGGCGTTTGTGCCGGGCTTCAAAGGACCCAAGATGTTTCTTTTGGAATTATTATTTTTGAATAATCAAGTTCTGGTGATGCAAACAATGCAAATAGTAATGAATAGAATGCAATCAATGCAAATGATATTGTTAATGAAAAACTGATATGTTGCAACTGGTATAATGCAATGGATAATGTAACTGGTGCAAATGATCTCAAAAATGCATAATGCAAAATGCACTCAATACAAATGATGTGAATGACAATGAAATGAATATGATTTGGAATCAACATTGCAACTCTAACTTTTTTCTAATGTAAACCCATAAGAAATTAATGGGTCTAAAACGCAAAAATATTTTTTTTTTGTGTTTTTTCCAACAAGATAAACTGGTCTCAACTCTATTGCTCTTGAAAACCAATACCGGGCCATACCAAAATCTGATCAAGACAGGCACGAGCGAATCTTTGACAACCTTTTTCTTTAACATCTTTTGACAGTTCAACAATCAAACATTTGTCAATAATCAATCATCTTCAAACAACCATGAAGTTGTCCAAAATCTGCCCCAGTGCATTGTGCTTAGAATATTTACTGGGCAATCATATTTTTTTTCAAAACAATGCCCCAATATCTTTCATCTAGAGCTCAATAATTACTCTCTTCAAAAACTGCCCCAGTTTATTGTCTGACCAACAAATGCAAGGGAATGATCAATTCTTCTAATTTTCTCTTCAAAAACTGCCCCAGTATCTCATTCAAGGATTTATTCAACAAATTTTTCAGAACTACCCCAATTGACTATATTATCAATATTTGCAAAGAAACGAACAATATGTTTGACCTCTCTTCAAAACTGCACCAGTATTTCTTTCCAGGGCTAGTTAGAAATTTCCAAACTGCCCCAGTTTGCTGGTAACAAAACTTTTCAAAATTGCCCTAGTTTGGGAAATGTTTCACCGAGGGTAGGGAATCTTCAAAATTGCCCCAATGCAACCTTTAGGACTTCTTTTCTGGTTCTATTTGCAATTTCCAATATCTCTTTGTTAAAAACAAATTATTTTGCGTTTGTGGATTTTTTTTACCCTAAATTTTGCCTAGGAAACCCAATGTAGGTTCCTAGCGGGTTTTTATCTTATGATCCTAATTTTTGCCTAAGCCGCCTCTTTCGAGTTTTACGACTTAGCGAATCTCTCTAACTTTTGCCTAGGTCGTCCTTTTTTCAAGATTTTCAACCTAGCGAGGTCTTTTTTTTTTCAATTTTTTTTAAAACACAACATTTCTTAATTGGTTTTGAATTGATTGAAAATTGAAAATCTTCTTCATTAATCTTGCTCAAGGTTAGGACTTCCTCGAAGAACAAAAGATCCCTCATAATTCAGAGACCATCAGTTTCTATTGAAGAACAATCATTTGAAGACAACATCATCCTCTGGAAATCTCAAGGCCATAATCACTTTAGCATGAGCCCTCATCACTTTCTAGTATAGTCAATTGTGGCAAACTCCGACCGGGTGCTTTCCAACAACTATATTCGACCGATCAAGTTCCTTTCAACTCCTTTTTCTCACACAACTTCTTAACAATAAACACTAATGTAATGATCATGTGAACATAGAAATTATTTGGATAATGGAAGCAATTAATTCATTCATTAAAAATGAGATATTTTTCATCATAGTTTCAATTAGGTTTAATGAAGTCAGCATTTCTCCGCCCTAGTGTGTAACTCAAGCAAACCAATCCTCAACGAGGTCTTTTAAAGCTTGTAATTTGGCCTGGCTAAGGGTCAACAATAAAAAGATAAAAGGCTCAAAAAATTTATTTCCCTTCCCTTCCTTTCTCCTTTCTCTTCAATTCCCTATTTTCTCAACAGATTTTGCACAACATTCAAATTATCAAGAGGATTTTCCAAAAGGTTGTAACATGGTCTAGGAGTAATAAAGTGGCTAATGAAAGAATGGATATAAAGGCCCAAAATTTATGTTGAGTTTTTAATGAGAATCTTTCATTCAGAAGGATTGAAATTGTTCCTTTTCATCATATAATGGATTCGTGGGCTTTGCCTTATTTAGACAAGCACACTCACTTTTTGCCTTTTTTTTATTAATTATCTGTGCTTGCCAACATCCACTTTGGATCTTTTTTATGATGATACTCTTGACCATGGAAATTGCCTTCCTTGGTTTGATTCTCATTAATACTCGGGTAAATTATTTTTTGGGTTTAAAAGAAGAAAATTTTTCTGTTGAGGCCCAATGGGGTGAACAATGGATGATATGTGTTTGGGTTTATAAAAGAAAAAGTAATCCTTCTTGATATTTGCATACTGGCAAAAACTATTGACAAACTACCCACCCCGGTTTAAACATACATTGTTGGTTTGAGAGAAACGATCTCCTCTTCAAAATATCTAGGCTCAATGGGGTGACTAGGGATATCTCCTTAGTGTTTGGGAATTCAACAAAGCCTTGTATCACTGGAAGGACTTGCTTGAGAGTCCACACTATTTTGAGTCTTACATTTGCCTCATCATCCTTTAATTTCAAATTTGAATCAAATATCTCAAGTTAATGCAAGAATCAATTTTGTTTTTTTAGTATGGGAAAGCGGTGAGATGGTTTATTCACATGATCAAAACATTAGTAGATAATTATTAAAGAGATGTATAACGAAAAATGAAAATTTCATTAAGGAACAACATTAAGATGCCCACATTTAATGAAGAGAGAATGGAAAGCATGATTGTCCATTATTAAGTAAATCAATAAGGGTTAAACTTCAAGGAATTGTGATGGGACATTCATTCCCTATCATTGTTACCCTTCAACATCAATTCTAGCATTTGACAAATCTTGTTCCTCTAGTTGATTGATTGGCTCATCTTGGTCATTTGTTCCTTCATTTGGGGCTCTTCGATTGAAGCTTCTCGACACGTTCACTCAAATCTGCGTTAGTCGTGGTCCTATGTCTGGTCCGGTAAGGGTATGTGAGAGCAATAAGGATGAAACCTTGGCTTGTTGAAAATTTTTTAATTTTTTTCTTTATGAATGATGCATATGAATATGAATATATGATGATGCAAAAATGTATGATGCAGTGCCCTTAGAATCCAAAAGATCCTATATGGGGGCGATTAAGCCTTCATTACCAATATGAGGTATCAAGATGGATTGATAGCATTCATATAGTTCTGGCCAACTTCGGAACGACGGTGGATAGCTCCAAAATTTTTATTTGTCTTATTGAAATGAAATATTATGATACAAATGCAGATGCATGCCCCTAGGGTAAGTGACCCTAATTGGGTGCTATTAAGCCTTCATTACAAAATACAGGATGTCATAATGAGTTGACAATAACCATATAGTTCGGACCCACTTGGAACAACGAGGGATTATCCCAAGTGAAATGATGGATATGAAAATGAAATTTACCCTTAGGGCGGTGGGCCCTATAGCGGGTTATAGCGGGTTTAATGTCCTTCCTCATGGCATAAGGTTACCAAAGTGCAATGGTGCCCCTTACATGATTCAGGCTTGGATAGCAATGAGTTACACAATTTTTATGTTTATTATTATTTTTTTTTTGCTGGGTGATAGTCCCCGACTTACGACAAATAATATTAGCAGGGTAAGGAAGAATATGCCCCCTCATGGTAAATCCTATATGGTTTTTGGGATGTCTATTGGCCATAGTCCTACGACATTGTTCTATGGTATAACTAAAGTGTAACACTCTAATTTGATAACTTGAAAAAGACTATGTATTTTTTTAATTTTTTATTGACACAATTCCCACAGCTTTTTTGAAGGTTAAGTAGGTAACAGATTAACTGTTTTGACACCTCTTAATCTTTGATAGTGAATGAAGGGGAACCATGACTGACTTATTCAAGTTTCAAAATAGAATGCTATACAAAGTGTACTCCATGGTGGCTCTAGACTTGTAAAGGCCCTCGGATCGCCCTCACTCTTTAAGGTGAGGAACCACTTTGCAAACGGTCGACAAGAGGTTGGTTACGCCTCCCAAAATAGGTTAGACGTACCTTCCAAAAATCGTGCTTACAAGAAATGGTTTGCAATCCGAGTGGTACTTCTGCACACTACAAGAGACCATACACTTGGTAAGTCAAAGGTAGGGCAAAAGCACCCCTAAACATAGGGTTTAAATAATAGTACCCGGGTATAGGGTTTCCGTGTGTGCCAAGATATATGTAAAAAACCTTTTTTGGGGGCATACAAACCCCTTTTTTTTAAATAAAAAAACCAAAAGAGATTACAATAAAGAACAAATATACAATTTAGCAAAAAAAAATAAAATTAAACAAATATATACAACAAAAAAGTAATTAAAGGCAAACCAATTAGAAAAGAAAATAGGTCTATTAAAAATAATCAATCATTTAGGCCTGACTATCTTATTTAGTTTTATCCCCAGTGGAGTTGCCAGCTGTCGCGGCCGGGGTCCCGGGTCGCCCTCGGGGCCTCGCCTACGAGTGGGGATCAACTGACCCAATATGGAGTCGCCACCGCATTTTGTTGCAAAAATGCGGAAAAAATAATTATTAATTAAAACGGATAAAGATTGGTCCCGAACTAGATAGATTCCGAGTTCGGGAGTCGATTACGAGCCGGGAAAGGTATTAGCACCCCGTTCGCTCATTCGAAAATGGTACATTTGATTGATTTTAATTAAAAGACTAAATAACTGGTTTGCCAAAAAATATTTGTTTTTTATTGTAGTGCCTGACAAGATTGCTCTTGGTCCTACGTACCCTCATAAAATGAGGAATCAAGGCTACGTAGTTCTAATTAAATTAATGTTTTTATTTTTATTTTTATAAAAAACGTTTGATGCGGAGAGGAACATGCACGAGACCTTGACATTTAGACAAGGAAATGCGGATTTCCAAAGCACATGTTGTTAATAATTAATTAATGCAATCTATTTAATTTTTGTTAAAAAAAGGAGTGTTCTTGCCTTTTAATATTTTTAATTTTTTACAACTTATTTAAAAAAAAATTGTATATGCATATTTTTTTTGCGGAGAGGCAGCCCCAAGAGATCCCACCACTGTGTTAAATTCGGGTGAGAAAATTGACTTACCAAAACACAACCAATTTAAACAACAAAAAAAAACTACATTTTAAATTATTTTTTTTATTATTTAATTATTTGTTAATAAAAAAATAAAAAAAGTAATAAATAAATAAAAAAAAGAAGAAGTACCAGCAGAGAACGAAAGCCGGGTGCAACAAGAACGGAGGGAGAGTGGGCAGGGGCTATGCAAAATAAAGATCACTTGCACGAAACCGAGGAAGGAACAAAAAAAATTGGCAACGAAGTAACTTGGCCAGGCACGGAAATCGTGGAAGGAACAAAAAAAATTGGTAACAGAGTAGAGCACCAGTGTGTCTTTGAAATTTTGTGTTTAAAATTCTGTCCCCATCCCCCCCAAAATCCTTTTTTATTTTCAAAGTGATGGAAAAACCTCTATTTATAGTAGAAGTTAAGTTAAGAAAAAATCGTTAAAAATCAATTTCTAATCTTTTCAAAATAATGATGATATCTTTTCAAATATTTTTGATTTTAAAAGAAAATTCTCGATTAAATCAAATTGATTCTCAAATAAAAAATGAATTGATTTTCAATCTTTTGAATTGATTATCAAAATTTGAATTGATTTTAATCATTTCAAAAAGAGGATAATCCTTTCCAAAGAATTTTTTATTTGAATAAAAAAATGCAATCGAAAAAAAATATTGTCAACTCAATCAAATTGATTCTCGATCCTCTTTAATTGATTCAAAAAATTTTACTTGATTTTCAATTGATTCTCAATTTCTTTTTGAATTAATTTTCAATCTTTAAAAAAAAAAAAGTTGATAACTCCTTCCAAATAAAACATATCATCAACTAAATTCAAATTGATTTCAATCAAAAAAATTTAATTTGTCAAAAATCAGTTGTAATCTTTTTCAAATATTTATGATTAAAACAAATCTTCAATTAAATCAAATTGATTCTCAATATCTCAAATTGATTTTCAAAATTTTTTAAATTGATTCTCAATTTATCAAATTGATCTTCAAAATTTTTAATTGATTTTGAAATGATTCTCAAAATTTTCTAAATTGATTTTTAATTAATTATCAAAATCTTTCTCTTTTTTAAAAATAATTGATTTTCAATCTTTTGAATTGATTTTATCAAAATTTTGGACACAATCTTTTCAATTAATTTTCTTCACAAAAAATTTCAATGCACTTTTTATTTTGTTTATTATTTTTTAAATAAATCCCAAAAATAACTTTATACACCTAAATTAGAAAATAATGGGTCCAAACAAACTCTTTTTTTTTATTTATAAAATTCAATTATAAAAACTTGAGGATAAAAATCTTACCCAAACAAAATATTTATGAAAATATAATTTTGACCCCGGACAAAATTGGGTGGCTACAAAGGTGAGCAGTTTATTCTAAATAAAGGAAAGCATGAGATAGGTACACAAGTTATAACTCAAAACATACAATTAACAACAAGACTATTATACACATTCACAATTGTTCAACAAGGTATACTGATTCCTTCCCAATTCATTTAGTATCACAACCATCAACATTCTCACGTAAAGTATACGTCAAGCAACACATAGTCATCAATGCATTCATAGTCCATGCTATGCACATCAATGCATGCTCGCTACTCTTAGTAGGTACGCCATTGAATCCTAGTTTGCTTAGGCCATTGCCTTATCATTTCATACATTCCACTTTCTCATTCCAAATCCACATTTTTCCTTTTAAATCGATATTTCTCTTTTCAAATTAACAATTCAAACCTAGGATTCAATGTGACCTATCATGCCACATAGGCTTACTCACACAATGGCCATAAAGACCCGCAATCCACCCTCAATAGTTGCCACACAGGCTCAGTAAGTTGCCACACAGGCTCCCTCACCTCCTTGTAACTTCGCACACACGTAGGTGACATCCTTCTTATTTGACTTTGAGACATATTATTTTTAAAATACTTATTCATTAGTCTCAACTTCAAATAAGGAAGATTCATTATGGAATGTTATGCATGAATGCAAAAATGGAATATTCAAACATAAGTCTCATCATAATTAGTAAATAATTCAAAAATGTCAAATTATAATACTTAAACATCACACCTCATTCATACTGTCCAGCCAAGACAATACATGCATTAAAGTATGTAAATCACATTTTTCATGTCAAAATAGGTCATTTAAGCACACTCGCCATTAAATAGGATAAGTATCAAACCCATATCATTTCAATTCCAAATCACACGAAACTTTGCATAACAATGATATATATACAGATGCGACATATCTAAAATTCAGGTCAATTGGAATTACGGAAGTATGACATCTATTTTTTACCCGAAAACCCGAAAACGTGGATTTTCACATAGCTGTAACCGAAATGCAATTATGTAAAATATCAAAACAATTCCAAATATCATGAAAACTTACAGGGACAAACCAAATATATAAAAGAACATCATATAAAATTTTCAAGTCATTCGTACATGTGGAAGACAGATTTCCCAATTTACCCTTTTTCCGAAAATACCGAAAACGCACAGTGGCTAAGAGCAAAATAGAATTAATTAAAATAGTAAACTAACTCCAAAATGCATGAAAATTTACAAATACCCTCAAGACACATGAAATATAATCTCATAAAATTTTCATGTCGATTTGAGCAGTATAAGTTTGAAAAATCTGCTTTCCTTTGAGTCAAAAACCCCGTTTTCCCATAACCGATTTCGCAAAGTCACTTCTCATAAAAATAGGAAACTAACCCCAAAAATTATGAAAAAATTCATAACACCTTAAAATCACATCCACAGGGCTGATACAAAAATTCAAAATCATCGGAGTAGTAAAAGTTCATTTATGCAAGACATCTTGAGACTAAACTCTCATAGTTTCCATAATTGACTAAAACAAACTTCTAATTTATAAAAATACCAAAACAAGTCCAAATTAACTAAAAATTTCCAGAATTAAACAAAATAAACCTTAGAACACTATTATAAATTTTCAAAGCAAAAGGATTAATGGAGGTATCATTTACTCAAACCTCTTACAAGCAAAAACACACCATTCTAAAAATTCAGCACCTACTCAAAAACGTGTTTAGCTTTCAAATCATCAACAATCGGCCCCTATTTCATTATAAACTTACTCAATAGACATAATAAGACATAGATATTCATAATCAACAAGGAAATAAGAAAACCCCCAAATTTTCCATCAAACCCAAACCCTTATTTAGTAAAATACCCCCTTTACCTCAATTCCTTCAACAAAGAGAAAAATTGAAGCTCCCACCTCAAGCTCCTAGCTCCTAATCTTCCTCTACCCCAAGTGCTCTCCTTGCTTTCCTTGAGCTCCACTAACCAATTTTTGAGTCTCTCTCTCAAGGAGGTGAGAGGACTCAAGGTGATGAGGTGAAGGATGAGAGATGAATATGGTGGAGTATGTATGTAGGAGATGAGTGTTTATGGTGGTGTTTGTGATTTTGAGAGGTTTAGAGTGTATGTAGGATGGGTAGTGTGGAGGGAGATGAGAGAAATGAAGAAGAGAGAAAAGGGAGGCTAAGGAAGATGGGTGTTCAACAAAGTGGGAGGAGAATGAGGGTTTCCCCTCCCTCTACCCTTACATGGACGTGGTTCCCTCTCTCTTTGGGCTGGTCCCCTTTGTTTTGGGCCCACTTGGCCCAATTGGGTCGCACACGTGCGGCCCTTCGTCGCGCGTTTATGGCCCGATTCGTTTCCGAAATATTTTTCTCGCCCGAAAAGCCCCAAAACCATTTCTAACGGACTACTATACCCTCCATAAAAATAAATTAGACATTCAATTAATTAAAATACATTCAGTCACATGTCCATGTATAAAACACTTATAAATGAAATTCTAGTAAAAAAAACGCATAATAGGATGAATAAGCTATAAACATGAAACGGAAAACTAATTAAGAATTAAATCATGTAATGAAACATAATTAAAACATAATTAAGCAATTAAAACATAATTAGAGCATAATTAAGCAATAATTAAAGCAAAAAATCAAGACATAAAGCACATACAAGGAAACTACGCACACTCTAAGACTTAAGACACTTAAACGGGTAAAAAGAACTCGAGATGTCACACATGCCACATCCCACCTAGCTTTTATGGGTCGGACCACGGTTAAAAAAGAAACACCAAATTGAAACACCAAATTGACTATTTCTTTCAATGCATTTACAAAAGGAACACCAAATTATCCCTCCCTTGAATTTTCAACTATTTGATATATCCAATGATTTAGATTTGAAGATGAAAATTTGAAGAAAAAAAAAACAAAACCCCATATGCTCCTTTCCTTCAATTTCACTCGCTAGTTTTCTCCATGAAAGTGTTGGGTGCGGGTTTAATTTCAAACGTTACATATACCAAACTAACCAAGATTATTGAATTTGTATACTTTCAAGTGCAATGCTAATGGTTGTTTGAATTATTCACTCTTCATGTTAGTATGGATATATTGTTCACTGATGTAGCGGGTGGAAGGTTGATTCTTTATATTTTAATATTTTATCATTCCATGATATTACTTATCCTCTTTTTGTTTTGTTAAGTGATTTACAATTTATTATTTTCATTGTTTTTTAGGTACAAGCCACAAATATGACATTCGTTATAGGTGATGGCTTTGAGAACTATCTGGTATGTAGGATAATATCACATATGTATGAATCATTTGTTTTTACTTTGTCTTGAATACTAGTGTTTTCAACCCGTGCTATGCACGGGTGAACTAATTTATGAATTTTTGGGTTGAAAGTGTGAAAGCAGTAGTATGAGGATACCGATACTATGAACGGGATGGATAAAGTAGTAGTATGAGGATACCCATACTATGAAGGGGGTTAAAAAATGGAAGAAAAAAAGTTAGCAACGAAAAGCAAATCTTGGTTGAGGGAAAAAAAAAAGATGGATGCCCAAATTGAACTTGGTTTTGCAAGGTTGTTCATGCATATTGACATGGGTAAAATTGTAAAAATGATTGATCAACTTCAGAGTGAAATTGTTTTTCATGAGTAATTAATGTATTTACAATTCATTGTACACTCATAATAAATTCTAAAATAAATAATAAAAAGTTGTACGATATGTTCAGTGCGTGCATACAAATTTTAGTCCTAAATATAAGAAAATATTAACTAACTCTCTATGTTCAATATAATTATATCTAAAATTAAATAATTTGAACAAACATTCTTGATAAGTGTGATTTTTAATATTTTTTCTTATAATAGGAAAAGAAGAGAGAAAACATTAAATAATGAATATATGCTATTGTTTTTATGAAACTGTCTTTACTCCTTGACTTTTGGCATGTTAGGATTTTTTTTGTCATTTCCATATCGTTGCCATTTTATTTATTTCTTATTAATTATACTTTTATTCTATCTGAACTATAAACAAATATACATTAATTAATGAACACATTGCATGATAAAAATTGAATACTACTTAGTCTCATATATATACTACTTTTAAAATTGGTATGGCGTAACAATTTGTTCACGTTTCTTTTCCTCGCTTAACATGGGTAGAAGAATGAGAGGAGTAAGAATTCATGTACTAATGTTAGTGTGAATAAAAATTTTAAGTAGTTAAAAATTTATTACACTCCATTTAATAACATGTTTATTAGAAAAACCATGTTATTGGTACACTTATTTTGGGAGGACGAATTTGAGATACTATTATTTAATAATTATTATACAATTCTCGTATGAATTCGGCGATGGTTCAAAAGGATTTGAGAAGAGAAAGATTAAGATGTTGTAGTTTATGTGCGTATCCATTTACTGATAAATTTGGGTGACAGGTTTGGGCGTGCGTATCCATTTGCTGATAAATAAATGCATTTATTCACTGTGAAACTCTAAAAAATCCTCATACATATAGGTCAATCTTATCAAGCAAGCACTTTAATATAATGGATTTGGTAACTGGGTTTGTGTAAAAGTTTATAAACTAAACCAAATATTCGGAAGAAAATGAAAGTACTTATTAAGAGTTAATAAGGGGTTCTCAAGATAACAGAGCATCTGTAGCCAGAGGTTTTAGCTAATGATAGTTCTTTTTTACACTTGGAAATATAGACAAAGGGGAAAATAGTTTGGCCATGGTAAACATATAGTTACATGTATTAATCAGAAAGTCTATGAGGATTTAAGATTGCAATCAAGTTATAAACATTAAAATAATAATTCAGAAAGTGCTTTGGCATATATCATTCATAAGGGGTGAAGTCATCATATAATATGCAGGATGCTAATAAGTCTAATTTGAGGCATGAAATGGAGGATGAGAACAACACAAGCGTATCCATACCCACATAGAAGTTTGGCATACATAAACGGTTTCAACAAAAATAGAAAGTCTTGCTAGCCAGTTACTATACCGATACAGAAAATCCAAAATAATGGGATGCACGTCTACTGTGGCAGGGTTGGATACAGTACATGTCCAAAAGGGTTGAATGAGAAACATGGTGAAGACAATCACACAATCATCAAATGTGAACTCATCAAAATGCACTAAGATCCAGTCAGTTATTATGATCACAATTTTTTCAGCTCAGCTGCGAACCTGCATTATAATCAGTCTGATGTTCAAGATCCACACAAGCATCAAATGTCAATTCTAGCTTCCTTTTTATACCTTGCATGTTTATATGGTTGGCTGTTTTAAGAACTCGGATAGAGTTGTGGCTAATATGTATTGGGTTCATGTATGAAGTTCCCACAAGGTCCTTGCAATGTTCATCATTTGAGCAAGCAGCAGGAGTGTCAGGGAAAGGGGGGAAAAATAAAGCCTGCATAAGTAACATTTGTTAGGCAAACAATGAAGTGAAGTGAAATTTTTGTAAATATATGTGCATGCATCTTATCTCTCCAATGAACAACAGTAATTGGGATACAGGAAGTGAGCTTAATAATATTCTGTAAATGGCAAACCTTGGTTGGGGTAACAACAGTCCCAATTTGCTTGTATTTGTCAATGATGGCTGGGTCGCTGCACACTCCATGGATGTTGTATGACTTTGTACCATCGGAGGACACTGCATCATTGACATAAACCTTAAATAGGAGGGCTCTTCCGCACAAAGATTATAGCTCAGGTGGATAAGTGTCAAAGCCAAAATCCTACAAATAAATTAAAGGGATGTGTTTGTGAATAAAGCAATCCATAACAACAATCAGAATGAAATTAGTGCAGTTGCAGGGTCAGAGAACAACCTCATTCAATGAGGTAACCAAGTCAATGCAGGTTTTTTCAACCATGTGAACAGCAGAGAGGTCGTTCAGAATAAACATAGCAGAATCAGAATCATCCGCAACTTGAACTTTGACACTGTACCTGGTCAGGAAATGATGGGGAAAAACTACTAACCATTTTCTATGTACATAATTATATTGAGCAATGCGGGAAAAAAATTGTTGATTTTTCATGGTATTCTTGCCTAATATTGTGTGTTCAGAGAAATAGGAAGACCATTTTAGAGAATACCTTGGTGTGACATCTGAAATACGGCGAAGGCAAAATTGATAGTAATAGAAGCCTGAGTAAGTGGTAAGTTGCCTAAAGCAATTGCATGAAGGATATCACCAGGCACCGTTGTCGCTAACAGCTTTAATGGTACCTAGTACAATGAAAATCTCATCCTTCACCGCAAATGGGTTTCTGTTAGCGAATAGGAAACTAATTACAACATATGGAATTTGCATAAGATACAAAAGGTATGGAATGCCATTATAACCTGCACAAGCGTAGACAATTCAGAAAGTGTTTTTTTTGGGGTAGAGTTTGAGGAAATCATCCTCAACTGATACAAGCGAGTACTGGCCAATAAATTCCAAAGGTGGATTCCCAAACACTCCATGAATTATTAAGCTGGGGATTAGAAGGGATGGTTGGAACATGATGAATAAATGCAATCAAGGTAAAGACATTGAAGTTTGGATCAACATTTATGAAAACTGAAAGAAGGATTTTAATACCTTTGCTTGAATTCTGACACATGAGGTGATTCGGGATTAATAAGGAGACGGGTGGTATCCTTGACAGATTTAACTAATGTAGAGGTTATTCAAAAACATATTGTTAAAGATGAACCATGAAATGCAATATCTCAAAGAAGCTCAACACAATTGTATGGCACACATCAGATGTAAGTAGGGGGCTTGATAAATTGAAAACACAAGGAAAGTACACTGAATACTGGATAACCTTTCAAGTTAGCAACTTTTGCTAACTGTAGTACAACAACAGGAAGATCTATTCCGGAGCAATTGATACATTCTTTTGGATTATTGGGTGATATCGTTGATAGATTTAAATAATGTAGAGGATACTCTAAAACACATTATTAAAGACGAACCATGACATGCAATATCTCAAAGCAGCTCAACACAATTGTATGGCACACATCAGATGTAAGTAGGGGGTAAGATAAATTGAAAACACAAGGAAAGTAAACTGAATATTGGATAACCTTCCAAGTTAGAAATTTGTGCAAACTGTAGTACAACAATAGGAAGATCCATTCTGGAGCAATTGATATAGGTGTTCAACTTATCAGCAATATCTTCGGTGAGACTGCATTCAATCTTACCTCTTGAATGGACACAAACATGAAATGGGTTAATGCACAAAGTAAACTAAAAATGGAATACAACTATTCACGAAATAAGTAAATAGCATAAGAATGCAGGAAATAGACAAGGGAATCACTTCCAGTCACTTAGTTCAATGTGCATGACCGATGTCAAACTTCCATAACTATCGGTAGCTTTTCCATATGATAAAGAAGTAAGCAAACCTATAACGTCTGGAGTCAAAGCATACAGTTGCATATTAGTCAAAACTGTATGAGATAAACATAAAACACACAAGCATAGCCACATCATATAATATAATATTTAGAGAAGATGGTGGAAGGGAATAGGAGAAAGTACCAATCAAAACGCTTGGTGCCTTAGGTGGTTTCAGAATATAATCAAATGGTTTTGGAGACAATGCATAAAGACTTATGTGGTGGTTGTCAGAATCAGTCAGGATAGTTCTTTTCTGAAAAAGAAGCTTATATTTGTGCATTGTAGGGCGATCCAAACCCTTGTTTGGGACAACAATGAAATAGGCCATTCTATACACACGACCTTCCTTCAAATGTTGAATGAACTGTTCAACCAATGTGTCATGTATAGTAGCTTGAATCTTCACTCCCTAGGAATGCAATAAAACAGAAAGACACATGAAAGATAAACAACAAATACAGAAGAGGCAAATATCATAATAAGATAGGTAGCAAACAAAGAAAAAGGTGGAAAATATCTTACAAACTCATCGGCCAAAATCATCTCCATGGATCGTGTCGAAGCAGGAGTGGTAAGCAAAGGAACTATCCAAAGCCGAACAACTCTAACATCAAACCTCCAAGACTCCTTTGGTGAGGCAATAGACAGCAAAGGATCAAAGCAAACCATGATGGTGAAACCAGCGGAGAGGAAATGGGAAGAAGAATATAATACAAATTAACTTTAAGTGTATTGAGAGAAGAGTTTGGTGGAGAAGGTGGAACACTTGAAAACTGAAACTAAAGATTAGAAGCTTGAGTGTAATAAAAGAGGACAAATAAAAGAAATGTTAAAAAAAACCAATATAATAATGGGGAAATACACAAAATCATCATAAATCAAGGGAAATGACACATTCATCCCACCCCCTCACTGAATATGTCAATATCAAAATAACTTTAAACGGTCACAGAGTTATGCTAGGCACGCATTCTATAAAGTGGGTTGATAGGACACCAATAGCTAGGTGAATGTCAAGTAGTGGTTGGAATGAGTAGTACTTAGGTTTGTGCGGAGGCCTTACCATACTGCTATTTAAAGAGCAAAATATGTGACTAAATTTTCTTTTCATCTAAAAATAATATAATGTGATTCAATTAAAAAAGAATTCATTCGATTCTTATTATTAGAAAAAATGGACATACATATTGTTAGGTTTTACTTATAAGAAAACGTTAACTAAGTTCACCAAAAAAAAAAAAAAACGTTAACTAATGTTATATTTTCAATACAACTATTTCTAAAATATTTATAAAATGGAATGATCGTAGTTAATCATTTTGTTTTTATTTTCAATACAACTAAATCATCTTAGTTAATTATTTTGTATTTAACAATTTATGCCAACTAAATTTCCCACAAAAACACAAAAGAAGTAAGGAAGCGGTTTCATTACAAAATAATCATTAAAAACAAACAACAATGTTATGAAAAATATCAAATCCAACATCAATATTTAACACATATCTTTTACATAAAATAAATAAAAGGTATACAAAATCCAGATGCTCACTATCTTTCCTTTATTTTCAAAAGAAGTAAATGTTGAATATGAAAGTTGGATTTAAATATTTATATAACATTATCGGAAAGCAAATAAAAACATCTTAAAACAAATAGGTTTGAAAAAACTGATAGCAAATATTGTACGTGAGTAAAAAAAATATTCAATCAAATATTAGATACAATCAAGGTGCAAAAAAAATTGAAAGTAACAGGAAGGAAACTATCATTTGAGGTGAGAAGCATAAGTGGAATAAGAAAAAATGAGTATAAAAAGAAACTTGCATTAGTAGGAGCAGAAGGTACAATGAAAAATTAAATGGACGGAACAAAAGATACCATAAAATTTTCAATGAAGGCTAGAGGGGAAAAAAAGAAATTACCAAAAGAAATTCGTCCATACAGAGCCATAGATTTTGGTGCATAATTCCAGTGAGCCTAATTAATTACCATAACAAAATTCCAGGTTCAACATAGGGAAACATGGCAGCTCAACATGTTTATTCCTGATGTTCTAATAGAAACAAAAACTGAGGGAAGGATAGTAAAATAGATACTATGGATTGTTGTATATTTTTTGGAACACTTCCTGGAAAACAACATTTTTTGTTTTGGTTTGCAGATCACCTTTAGAATCACATATCACATTTTTTGCTTTGGTTTGCAAATCACCTTTTGCATATTTCAATCTAGCATGTACATTTCTATGTTAAATCCATAAATATCAAAGGTAAAAGTGGTCTCTTATCTCTTATATAGAAATTCTTGAAGAAAAAAGTTATCAAGATATGAAGAAGGACAATAGCATAAAGAAAAATATCACAAACACCTTGAGAGCACTATCCAGCACTTGCTCTATTTCTTCACCATTACAAACATATCATCTATGTTTCCTAAAATTTTAGGGAGGTTCGACATAGAAAAGAACACTGCTCTATTTATCTATTTCTTTATCCCTAATTTTCCATTTAAATTGGTGAAATAGCTTATCAACATATGTCAATTAATTCAATGCACATATATCAAAAGCCCAAAATTTCATGTTGCTCAGAAGTCACCTACGAAAAGTAGATAATCAGCATGCTCAACCCATTGTAGTAGCAGCCATCACACATGGAACAGAGGCTTCCTCACGCAGGACTTCTTCACACGCCTATGCTTCTTAACTTGGACATCACACACAGCTATAGCATACGCTGGGGGGGGGGGCAACTTAGCAATCGGAACTCCCAACTACACAATAGAAAATAAATATTGGTAAGTGCAATAAGCAGCAATCAAATACATGAATTTGGCAAGGACACTGAATTTGTGTCGAAGAAATACACCGAGTCATTACATTGAACGATCAAATTCTTGTGTTGTCGAGCATGGAATAAGCGAAAACGGTGGTGAGAAAATGGCCTGCGGATATGGATGAGGTGTAAGAGTTTACCTTCTACTCTTCCATTCCTTCAAAAACACGGATTCTTTCACCTTAATATTCCCTTTCCCAGCAGAGTAAATTTCCCTCTTTAATTTGCATAATAGCATTACAATAATTGCATGATAGCATTTCCAGCATGCCTAATTAGCAAGAGAAAGGGAAACAATTGGCATGCCTTGTAAAAATGGAGTTCAAGTTTAGTCTCCATTTTTTTTGGTGAATCAGTTGTAGTCACTTTAGCATGGGCAACAAATTGTATAAGATATAAACAAAGTAAAAAAAGTTGCAGCCTTACTTGGCATAATTGTGACAATAGTACATGTTAAAAAGCTTAGTCAATTATCATCAATTTCGTTCTTAGTAAAGTAAGCAAGTAGTAGAAATATACTGACATACATAATGGTAGGGAAATTTCTTAAGCATAACCCCTCCTGGGACTACTTGACTCTCTTCTAATCTTGATAGAAGGATTCGGTCCCTTGACGATCATGGGGTGTTTTTGTTTAAATTGTTTTTCAGTTCCTTTCTCTTTCTCTGAATAGGGCTCCTTACCTACATAATAAACCCTGAAGCTCCCCAAGGTCAAGTCTTGTATTTGGACAGGTGCTTAGTTTTTTAAATTCCATGACTTATGATCTATGATCCTATATAGTCATGCATCACAAGAAACATAAAAATATTGAGGGGAAGTAATACCTATGACACCATGTTTATTAACGAAGAAACATAAAAATACCGAGTTTCCATTTGACACTGGAAATTAAATCCTATCGAAAATAGGAGGTTGTCCCACACATTGACATATCTTGTGGGAAATTGCTAATTAAATCCCAGGAGGGTGGAACCCCCTAATTTAATCTGCAAGCAATAAATTGATACCTGCCCGTGACTCGGGGATGACCTAGAGCGGTGGTAGGGAAAAGATAAAATCATTTATTTGAGTGCATCTTCGGTCAAGTGAAGCCGTCAAAGGCATCATCCACAGTGGATTAAAGGTTGACGGAGGAATTAAGGTAGGAAGGAAGGGCACAACGAATAAAACTACTTAAAACACATATAAGCCAATAAGTCAGTCAAGAAGGTAATTCCACATGTTAAAAATAGATAAATTAGAATGCAAACTCATTTGAGAGACCTGAAGGTTAGATTGGATCTCCTTGTGTAACACCCCGCAAATTCCTCGTACTGAATTAAAATACTAAAGAGATTTATTTCAAGAAAAATGTTTTTGAAAGAATATTTTCTTAGATAAATTTCTTAATTCACATTTTCAAAGTGGAAAATGAATTTAAAGAAATGATTTCCATGAAATAATGTGATGAGTTTTAAAGTTGAGTGTGAAAAATAATTATGTAATTGATATTTGTGGTACTTTAAGGGAATTTTGGTTTTTATATATATATGATGTTATAAATAAGAAAATCCATTTTCTATGTATGTGCATGTATGTGTATGTACGGTTTTTGTATGAATGTATGTGTGAAAATGATATGTGTATGCATGTGTGTGCAATACGTGTAAGTGTGTGTGTGTATGCATGTATATGTAGGTGTGTGCCGTGTATGTATGTGGGTAGGTGGAAGCCTAGAATTTTCCTAAGTGTTGGCCAAGTAACTAAGTGAACCAAGTTTCTAACTAAGACCTAACCAAGTTGGTAGAAACCCTAAAGATAAGTAACTAGTCTTTGAACCTAAAATGACCCCTAAGCACCTAAGCCACCCTACATTGTCTCCTTAGCAATGCTAAACTTCACCCATGCAAATTCTTGAAGAGCCAAAATTACCCCTTCCATCTACACACATGGCCGAAACTTACAAGGTTAAAAGAGGAAGAACATGAGTTGATTATATAAGCCACCACCCTTAGTTTCTTTCACCCACTTCTCATTCATTTCTCTCATTTCCATTCATTTTCCAAACACCTTTGTTGAGAGCACATATCAAAGCTCTCAACACATAGAAAATAGAGGGTGAGGCCGTGAGCTACAAGGAGGAAGGAGGAGGAAGATCTAGCCAAAAACCTAAGTTTTCTTTGAAGATCCAAGACCTTAGAAGCTTGAAGATCAACCCTTTCTTGGTGGGTAGTTCGAAAATTATGAAGAAAGTTGTAATAGTTTAGATTTTTCCTTTTGATCTTGTGATTTTTCTTTCTTTTCTTCTTTGCATGTTAATTCCCAAAAGCTTAAATGATGAGTACAAGTGTGTTTGTACTTGATCATGGATTTTAAAGTTTAAAGCAACTTATAAACTTCTAACTAACGGATAACTCCATTAAGGTCTTCATGAAAGATCTTAAAGTTTTTCAACATAAATCTTAAAGATCTAAATAGTTTTGGAGATTTTTGTAAAGTTTAAAGTGTATCTCTTTACATATTAATTTCTCAAAGTTTGAAGAAATTTGTAAACATCTAATCAACGGATTTCCTAACTTGTTTAAAGTTTTCATAAGAGATCCTAAAGCTTTTCAAACTAAATCTTCTAAATCTAAAGGTTTGATGAGATTTTTGTGAAGAATGAAGTGGATCTCTTTGCATGTTTGATTTTCTTTCTTAAATCGTGATTTAAAGATGAATTGGTGTTGCATGTTGATTTGTTGGTGATCTTGATGATTTGAGTTCATGCATGTGTTAATTAACCCATGATCTTGAATTTTTAAGACTAAATGAACTTATAAAACACTAAATCGAGAACTCTACAATTCGGCCATGATTAAAAGTGTAGGTCTTGATGTTTTTAATTGGTTGCATGTTAATTTTATGTTCATGACATTTGATGTGAGGTGTTGAAATGTTTGATTTTTGATTTGGTTTTGATAAAACTTTGATTTGTGGAGTTTTGACCTTTGAAAGCTTTAAATCCTATTTTGATCTATGAATAAGTTATACTCATGGAGTCATGCTTGTTGTTTTAAACCAAAATGACTTGATTTTCTTCAATAACCATCACGGTTTTCACCTTTCCTTACCCAAAGTAATTTTAATCTTTGATTTACACTATTATGTTTGATTTCATGACTTGATTTACAAGATCTAGGTACATGCATGTGGTTTTGAACAAAAAGATTTTTCTCTTCCTTAATGATCCTCACGGTTCTACCAAGAACCAAGGGAGATCAACTTTTGAAAAATGATTTTTGTCTTGATCCATGTTATAGGTGCATATATGATGAAGATTTAAAGTAAAAACTTGATTGTCAATTGATGTGCACTCGGTTTACCTTTGAAAAAGGAAATACTATTTTTAAACCATTGTGTAGGAAGGTGCATGATAAAGCCCATGAACCTTAATATGTGCATGATGAAAAATGAACCAAAATCCTTGTTTTGACCATGATGATATTCGGCCTACACATACTAGCTAGACTAGGATCCTTTTTCAATGAAATGACATAAAAACAATGAGTGTGTTTGTGGAATATTGTTAAGTTAAATTGTATGAAATTGTGTTGAGAATATCTAATTTATATTCGATTCTTTTATTAAAAGATAAGGGAAATAAATGAACTAAATGGTTTTAGAAAAAGTTTTGTGGATATGTGTGTGCATGAGAGTGTATTTGGTTGAGAGTAAAATAGAGAGTAAATGATTTTGTTTTATGAATAAGAAAATGGGATTAAAGTGTTTGAAACAAATTAAGTTGATGTAGGTGCTTTAAATTGCAATTCCCAACTTGTTTTCTTAAATTCTATTCGGTCATGTAGTGTAAATAAGTTTAGGAAATTTAATTTCATTAAAATAAACTCATGTAACAATTTTTGAAAAGAATTGAGTTGTTGTGTTTGATTCATATCTTTGTGAGTATGTGAATATCTAAGTGTTTGTTTGAATCATAAATAAATTAAATAACTAATCAAATACTCGTATGACTTCATTTATTTAAGTGTTGTTGTGGTTGTGAGTTAGTTTGTGTTTGAAAAATATTTGAGTGTGTGATTGTTTTGTTTAAATTAAGTTGTTTCCTAAATAATTGATTTAAGAAAAAGCCGAATTGAAAGCGGTGAATTTTTCGGTGTTTTCGAACAATGTTTAAGGTGCTGTCCAAGATGGATCAGCAACCAAATGAATTGTTTTAAATCATTTTATTAAATGTTTTCAAATGGTTTAAAAATAATTAAAGTACTAAGAAATATGGGAATTGTTTTGATAAAACAACAGTGTTTTA
This sequence comes from Crotalaria pallida, assembly GCA_037953625.1. NCBI lineage: Eukaryota > Viridiplantae > Streptophyta > Magnoliopsida > Fabales > Fabaceae > Crotalaria > Crotalaria pallida. The sequence goes on along the minus strand of CM075655.1, from coordinate 74,542,288 downwards.
AGTCTTTCGGTTAAGAACGGAACGTGTCACGAACTAAGAAAAGATTTTCTTAATACAAGATAATGGCGTAAGTGTATTTTATTTAGTACGAGGAATCTCAAAGACAAAGGGATTGGGGCAGCCGGCAACTAAAAAGGGGTTCGAGGAGACGGTACGCATTACATTGCTGGACCTCAGGTGAGAGAGAAGCTTTCCTAAGACACCGTGGTAGTTAGGTGATATATTAGGACGTTCCGTATCATCTCAAAGATCGGAACTAAGTGGTTCGGAGTCAGTAGTATAAGTGGCAATTGTTGCGTTGTGTGGCCACTTATACGAAGGGGACAATGACCACATTATCGTTGTGTGATGTTTGTGTGTGATAGTATGTTTTTAATTATTTATGCATGATGATATTTACTGATGTTGGTTAAAAGAGTAATGTGTTGATGGACGTCTGCTACGTCCTGAAAATAAAATGAAATGAGTAAGAATGTAAAGTAAAAGACACGAGGAGAAAAGAAATAATGATAAAGGATGAGAGATTGATTGAAAAGAGAGAAGAATTGTGATTGGGGAAACAGTGAATGATAATGATGAGTTCAAACCAGAGCTTGGGGGAGAGTGATGTTGATTATGAGAATGAGATGTGATTTGAGCGGAGCTGGGCTCCTTTTGTTTTTGGTTTTAGTCTGGGACTAATGTTGAGTTGAGCTTGCTCCTCCATTAGCGCTCAGCAAAGATATTATTTTTGAAAAAGATTTTTACAAAATGGTTTTTGAAAAAGATTTTTGAAAAGCAGTTTTTGAAAAGGTTTTTGAGAAGAGCTTTTTGAAAAGGTTTTTGGGAAAGAGATTTTATGGAAAATGGTGAAAAGAAATTCTTTTGAAAATGTTTTGAACAGAGGTTCTAAGAAATATTATAAAAAGTATTTTCAAAGAAGTTTTTGAAAAGAAGTTTTGTGGAAGGCTGTGAAAAGAGATTTTAGAAACTTTGTGAAATGAGATTTGTGAGCGATTGTGAAACTAGATTTTTGAGAAAATTTACAAAAGGGAGTTTTATGAAAATGTTTATGAAATGAGGTTTTGTGAAAGTTTATAAAATGGCATCTGAGAAAGTTTGTGAAAAGATGGTTTTGAGAAACGACTGCGGAATGAAATTGTTAAGAGAAATGGTGAAATGTATTTGGTGAATGAGATTCCGGTTGAGAATTCATTGATGTGATCCCAGCTCTGTGCTATGTGAGAGATGTTGAGATAAAGATTGTGCCAAGTTAGTGGTCGGGACTCATTGAAGGGTTGCACGAAGGATGGGCCGACCTTAGGATAATTAAAAAGATAAAAGACTTTAAAAGACACACGCGGTGAGGTATGAGAGTGCGAAGTAGTGGAGAGGAAGGAACCATAAGTATCTGCGGATACTTAGGAGGAGATTGCATTAGGGGAGGACTATGACGGTGAAACGTCAAGGAAGTCTAGAGTATGTTTCTAGGCAGAACGAACTCCACATGTGGCGCACTAACGTGGTGGGGACTGGGTCTAATGCCGTGGTAAGTTCTGCGGGCCCACTAGAAATATACTGTCGCCCCCTAGATTGCAAATCGAGAACAGTGAGAGGGACTGGAGTGGGGCATTTTGTTTGCCACTGTAGTGAGACAGTGTGCCATGTATATGAATTGATATGATTATGATTTGAGGCTGAGACCTCCTGGTCTGGGACCATTTAATGTGTGACAGCTGTCGTGCCTGCACGGTAAAGGTCCTGTACTCCTGTTTGCTTTCGACTAGGTTGGGTGGATGACCGAGGAGATGTAAACGTGAGTGATAGCCGAGAATGGAAGGAATGTTATGATGATATTTTGTAATTCCCCAAATCAAGAGAAAGATGTGGACTGATAAGACTGAGTAAGGAGAAATTAAGAGTATGAGTGAAAGAGAAAGAAAAAGTGTTTTATAAGAAATAAAAGTAAATTGGCAAGAGGATGAAAAGTGATAACAAGAATGATGATAATTATAATGGATGATAATAAGATGCTTGAAGTGTTGTGTGTATGTGTGTTGCCCTGTATGTTTGTGTGGTGATATTATCTTGCCTATCTCCGTCGTTCGGGACGCTTACTCTCTCCTGTTCGTTGGCATATCAGTGCTGCTGGTGTCTCAACGGGCAGATGGAATAACGGATGGAAGTCACCGTACGAGGCTACAGGGACTACAAAGAGGAGATTCGGTATGAGGCTCGGAGGAACTTCACCACTCTCAATGGAGCGGAGCCGGAATCTACTAGCAAGGAGAGAATCACAACAAGGAGGGCAACATCTTTGAGAGCAAAGAGAGGACGCAAGAAAAAGAAGGAGGACAATCACCCCATGGTTCTCAATAGGATAGTTTAAGATTAGAGTAGCTAGTTTAGACTGTGGTGATTGTTTTGATTTAAGGATTACCGAAGCCATGAGCCATTTATGTAATCGAGCTAAATTCTAATTTGACTTGTGGAACCTACTTTTATTCAAAGTTAATTCATGAAAAGTTTTTGAGAATTGTCAAGATGATTTTGAACCAAGTTCTTTTATGAAAGCGAATGTTTTATGAAAAGAACAGTTTTAGTAACAACTCGGTTTTCGAAAAAAAGGGTGTTGAGAATACCAAGAACTTTTAAACAACGATTTCAAACATGTCAACAATGTTTTACAAAAAAAAAATTTTGGCCTCATTTTTGCAACATAAATGGATAAAAGCCGGTTACTTTTGAGTTACGAAAATCGGGCTGTTACACCTTGCGCTCCTGACCAGTAGCGATTGACATTGCAACCTCAACCCTCTTCTTGACATAACACCTTCTTCCCTCATCACAACAAAACAAAAATCAAAAACCGAATTCAACGACGAATCACAATATAAAATAGAAAGAGAGATAATAATTAATAATAATTACCTGATTGAGAGGTAAGGGTGCGGATGAGGAAAGAGGGGGAGGAAGATGGTGGCGGAGGATCCACGACGGCGAATCGAAGAGCTTATTGAGGATAAGAAGAAGTTAGGGATTCAACATCGCTACAGAAGGGACACGCTGATGAAGGATTGAAGCGGCAAGGGGGTTGGAGAGGGAGTGAATCGGTAGGAGAAGGAGAGGGACGGTTGACGACGGAACAGGGATTACGATTCGGAAAGGGAATGATTTAAGCTTCATCCTATCCATTCTCTGCAGATGCTTCTTGGATAAGAAAGAAGGAGATGAGAAGCGTACATTCCACCGTGGAGTGGATACATGAACCATCAGTAGGTTACAAAAGATCTCTATATCATCCCTAATTACGTTAATACCACTGTTTCAGTAAAGTGTCCACATCTTGACACCTGTCCTGAACAGGAAGATGAGCAGTGGGCTTGGAAACTCTCTAAATGTAAGTTGTTTTAATTAGTGTATGGTCTTAGCTTAAACTATGTTGCACCAAAAAATTAAGTGTTGCGGCTTTGCCACTGTTTTATTTTTATCATGTTTGGTTACTAATTATAAAATCAATTTTGGCCCCAAAATCATGTTGGAACGGAAGCAACTGTTAGTAACATTGACATTCCAAAATTGATTTTGGGCTAACTCACCGCAGAACCAAACATGCACTTCATCAATTTTGCCGTTTTTTTACCCCCTCACATATCTTCAACATATTTCTTTAATTTACCCCCTTTCATGGGAGAAACTCATAAGTGTGGTGGAAAGAAGGAAGCAATGAAAAAGATGAGATTTTTTCGTCTTTTTTTTTTATTTTTAATTCAAAAATATAAACCACGGTTAAAAATTTAAGGAAGAGATAATCAAGTGTTTCATGTGTAAATGTGTTGGGAGGAATAACCAATGAGAAAGCGTCACGTGACACTTAACAGATTCACTAAGTTTATAGATGGGGGAACTAACGTGATGCCATCTTGATTTTTGGGACTGAATTGGATCCAAAAATCTTTCGAAGACCAAGTTGATGTTGTAACACCCCGATTTTGCTTCCCGAAAATATTACATTATTTTAATATTTATTAGCAAAAATAAGGGCCAAATTTTTTAATTTTTTTTAAACATGGTTCCCAAAACATTTGCTTACATATTTAATTCACAAATTCATTTTAATTTTCTGAAACATTCTTTATTATTAATTATTTACAAAAATAACTTTGCACGATTCCTTAAAAAGAATTATCACTGCCGCTTCATAAAACCGAGATGTCACAACACTTCCTCTTCAACACAACTCGTAAACTGATAATACTTCTTCACATTAAAACATTGTCAATAAGTTCACCAACACCTTATATTACATAAGTTTCCAAAAGCAGTTGTCCAACATAGTTGTAAAAGCATAACATAAAAGAGTACGAACACATAAGTTCCAAAATACATCAGATATAGGTTAGTTACATCATATGATATCCAGAGTATGGCTTTTCCTCAGTTAGACTTGACCCTAATCAAAACAAGACACCTAGACCACAAGACCTATGGGACTTTCTAAACTGTTGGCTGATCTCCATCATCCTCCGATGTTGTCTCCTGATGAAGGTCTAATATATATGATGTTTTAAGACTTAATTTCACTTCCTTTTGCTTGGGTTTTAGCTTGTTTCTCTTGTAAATATAGGCATTTTGTATTAGTTTTAGGAATTTTTAGTTTAGTAGAATCCTTTGAACGTTTTGATCCGTTTTGGGTATGTTTCAGGTACTTTCGGAGCTTAAATGAAGAAAATAAATATGAAGCATGAAAGGGGACGAAAAGACCTTGAAATGGCGCAAGAACGGAGAAAAACGAAGTCGGATCAGGTCCCGCACGCCCAGGCGCACAAATCCGTGCGCCAAGGCGCGCTCATCGCGGCAAAATGATAGTGTTCGGTATTTTGGCCATAACTTGAGCTACGCTTATCATTTTAAAGCTAAGGAAAAGATCTACAACTTTGCCAGAAATAGCCTTGCTCAAATTCGTCCATCTGTGGGGTCAAAATAAGGGCCGAAGTTGCGTGTCAGACATGAGAAGGCCCAATTGGGCCAATTTCTGATCAGTTTTGAAGGATTTTGATAAGATTAGGATTTTATCTACTTATTTATGTTTTTAGGATTAGTTTAGGAGGAGATTAGAGAGTCATAATCAGCTATCATTTGAAATCATAAATCATTGAGGGAGATTACATTCTCTGGAGAGCTTTCGGAGGAGGAATCCATTGAAGGCTGGAGATTCAGATCAAGGATTAGCGGTAATTTAGGAATGAATTACTTCTATTCTTATTTGTTTTTCTTCTCTATGATGTGTAACTAAACCCTCTTGTGTTAGGAACATGTGGATTTGATTATGTAGTTTAATTATATGAATTAATGTTTTCCGTTTCTAAATCATGTGTTTGATTGTGTTTTATTTCCAATTCATAAATCTAGCTAATTTATGTCTTGTTTTGAATCTCTAATTCTTCAATTGAGAGATTAGGAATTAGAATAGGTCATGCCTTCAAACAATATAGTTATTCAACAAGTAGGGATACAGTTGGATAATTATATAACATGATTAATTCTCTGTTCTTAATTAAGATTATTCAATAGTTTAATCTCTTAAGGAATTAAAGATTATCTAATTGAATAAGAAACTGTAATTATACAAGAGGGATCTAATAGTTACCAATTTAGGAATTCGTTCATGATTTAAGGAAAAACATTGATTTATGATAAATAAATGAAATAATTAATGAAACTAGTTCCTAACCACCATTCACCCATTGTTATTTGTTTTTTTTATTTCTTTTTCCAGCAGTGAAATATTCTCTTTAATTTATTTATTTAATTCTGAATTTTAATAGATTTTACTTTTAATTACTCTTAGGTAGAAATAAGTTAAATAATTCTTGGTCCCTGTGGGAACGATATCTGGTCTTAACCGACTATATTACTATCCGATCTAGTATACTTGCTAGAGAGTGGTCAAGTTTTTGGCGCCATTGTCGAGGACTAGAATTCATTTAATTTGTTTTGGCACTAAGAAATAATTTTGAGTGAAATCTATCTTTGGGACTTCATTGAAATGTACAATAATGCCTTGTAAAGAGTTAAAAAATTTTTATTTTGTTTTGGCTTCATCCCCTCTTACTTATGATGCAAATACCCCTATTAATGAGATTGAAAAATTATATAGGAAATCTTTCATAGAAAAGTTGGTACAAGAGTGGCCCTTTAAGGAAGACTTAAGCACTAACCTCTCTGAAAATTTTGAAGAAGAAAAAGAAATTGAGGTGCATCATGAGAAAGAAGAGGTGAAACAAAACAAAATAGATGAGGATAGAATAATAGTAGAAAAATTTGACTCATCCTTGCGTGCTGAAATTGCCGAACTTAAAAATTGTGTTAAATCTCTTGCATGCATGGACGATTCAAAATTTTTCAATTATGTTCGACCCTTGAGTTTGCATGATGTTTTTCCAAAACATCAATATAAGTCATTATTGTACAAAGGGATGATTGAAGATCCTAAAAATTTTGTTTTCCTTGTTCATGAAATTTACACCTTCATGAATGGGGAAAAAGACAAAGTTTCTAAGATAATGCATGATGTAAGGAATGTACCTTTTGACCCTGGTGGGTTTGAATTTATTTTTAAAATTTCCTTATTTCATCATCATCCCTGTTCATTCCCATGGGACATGGGAGTAACTTGTTATTCCTATATCACATGGGAATTGAGCCATAGAATTTGGGATCCTGGTGGATTCCTTGTAAATATGTAGTAGTGTAGATTTTGTTTATTTTTTTAGTTAGTGAATAAGGAGTTAAAATTTCCTATAAGTAACTACTAATGAGGTGTTTTCTAGCACTATTTTTAGTTGTTCATGTGACACAGGTAAATAAGTTTGGGGGAGTTCCTCTATAAGCATCAATAGAAAAAGCTGTGCTACAAAGGTAAGTTTCCTAACTCTATTTATTAGTGAATAGTAGTTTTTAGGAAATTAGTGTAGGTTATTTTTTATTATTTCCTGCATAAAAAAAAACGCTTCAGGTACAGACCTAGCGCCCACGCCTGGGCGCGCGCTGGGTGAAAATGTCCAGAAAATGTGGGATTGTTATTTTTTGATATATTTTGTGCCTTTTTCATATTAGCCAGTTCCTGTACCTGTGCAACAAAAATATGTATTTGCTTTCTAGGATTTTTTTTTAGTTTTATTGTTTGGGTATTTATTTGGATCATTTGTTATTTGCATCAAGCTATATATTTTTTAACAAATATACGTTAATATTTTTCTCATTAGAGATGCTATTTGTGGGCACTTGTTTTTCATGACTCATATCAAGTTTGGGGGAATGTTTTCTCATTTTTGTTAGTGTTGATTATTAAATTTTATTCAGATGCAAGTAAGAAGTGTTCCAAATTTATTCCATGCAATTTTTTATTTTGTAGTTAGGTATGTTTAGTTTAGTTTGCTTCAGGACAAGTCAACCTTTAAGTTTGGGGGAGTGGATACAAAATAAATTTTTTTTTTCAGATCTGAATTTTTCTCCCATTTTTGGTGTTGGTTTGTGTCTTAGGTAGAAGTTTTGTAATTATTCTAGACTTAGGATTATTTTTCAAATGATAGGTGTATATACTTAGTTTAGGATTAGACTCATTGATTCATGTTATTTATTTGTTGAGCTGTAAATATTTTTGAAATTTGGTTATTTTGACAAAGTTTTCCAGAACTTGAGATTAGTGAACTGACTTTAGTTTAGTGAGATTTTGAGCCTATTTGAAGGGGTATATGATTTTGTGAATTATTTTGATTTGAAACCCCTATTTCTTTCCTGAGTGTGTTCTCTTTAGTTTTGTGTTCTAGAACTTGACCGGTGACCATTTTGAGATTGATAATTGTTTGCATGCATTAAGATGATTAAGGCACTTAGGATGTGTTTTGTGGCCTTCAACTGTTTTGAATTGATAAATATTCCCTTAGTTGACCATTTTGAGCCTAAAGATATTATGATTTTTCTTAAGTACCCAGCATTTATTGAAATATTCTTTGTTAGTACCTTGGGAATTTTGAATAAGCAATTGAGAGGAATGACGAAAGAAAAAGTGAAAGTAGTTGGTGAAAAGTGTATGAGTTCTATTTCTCTTCCAAGTGAAAAAATAAAAACAAATAAATGTGAAAGGAAGAGAATAGAAGGAAAAAAAATTGAAAAAGGAAGGAAGAATAAAATGTTCCTGAGGTGAGTGTGAGTCTTTATTGTATTCATTGCTCATTCATGGTTTTTGAGGGAAACTTGCTTTTGTAAATATTTTTGCGAGTTAGCCTTTGTTTTATCCCTTCTTTCTTTTATCCTACCTTACACTTTTATCCATGGCCTCATTACAACCAAAATAAAGACCTTTTGATTTTTGTGTGCATTCAATAATTTAGTGGAGATTTGGGTCTATGGTCAAGCATATAGTAACACTTTACTATTGTATGAACTTGAGTGAATTGATTTATACCCTTGATACACGTGAGAGATATATACTGAGAGGTTGAGAGTGTTCACTAGTTCTGAGTTCTGATTGGTTTTGTTTCTTTAACCAAGTTTTGATATGTGAATAGCTTGTATAAATATGTGGCTGTGTTGATGAGTCGAAGTCTTAAATTAGGTGCTGTACATTTTGATTTGGATGGTAGTCTTTTGTTTTAGAATTTTTATTTTACTTTTGCCTGGGACACACAAAATGCTAAGTTTGGGGGTGTGATGAAGGTCTAATATATGATGTTTTAAGGCTTAATTTCACTTCCTTTTGCTTGGGTTTTAACTTGTTTCTCTTGTAAATATACGTATTTTGTATTAGTTTTAGGAATTTTTAGTTTAGTAGAATCCTTTGAACGTTTTGATCCGTTTTGGGTATGTTTCAGGTACTTTCGGAGTTTAAATGAAAAAAATAAATATGGAGCATGAAAGAGGACGAAAAGACCTTGAAAATGCGCAAGAACGGAGAAAAACGGAGTTGGATCAGGTCCCTCACGCCCAGGCGCACAAATCCGCGCGCCTAGGCGCGCTCACCGCGGTAAAATGACAGTGTTCGGAATTTTGGCCATAACTTGAGCTACGCTTATCTAAATGAGACGATTTTGGTATCATTTTAAAGCTAAGGAAAAGATCTACAACTTTGCAAGAAATAGCCTTGCTCAAATTCATCCATATGTGGGGTCAAAATAAGGGCCGAAGTTGCGTGTCAGACTTGAGAAGGCCCAATTGGGCCAATTTCGGATCAGTTTGAAGGATTTTGATAAGATTAGGATTTTATCTACTTATTTATGTTTTTAGGATTAGTTTAGGAGGAGATTAGAGAGTCATAATCAGTTATCGTTAGAAATCAGAAATCATTGAGGGTGATTACATTCTCTGGAGAGCTTTCGGAGGAGGAATCCATTGAAGGCTGGAGATTCAGATCAAGGATTAGCGGTAATTTAGGAATGAATTACTTCTATTCTTATTTGTTTTTCTTCTCTATGATGTGTAACTAAACCCTCTTGTGTTAGGAACATGTGGATTTGATTATGTAGTTTAATTATATGAATTAATGTTTTTCCGTTTCTAAATCATGTGTTTGATTGTGTTTTATTTCCAATTCATAAATCTAGTCTAATTCTTCAATTGAGATATTAGGAATTAGAATAGGTCATGCCTTCAAACAATATAGTTATTCAACAAGTAGGGATACAATTGGGTAATTATATAACATGATTAATTCCCTGTTCTTAATTAAGATTATTCAATAGTTTAATCTCTTATGGAATTAAAGATTATCTAATTGAATAAGAAACGGTAATTATACAAGAGGGATCTAATAGTTACCAATTTAGGAATTCGTTCATGATTTAGGGAAAAACATTGATTTATGATAAATAAATGAAATAATTAATGAAACTAGTTCCTAACCACCATTCACCCATTGTTATTTTTTTTTATCTCTTTTTCCAGCAGTGAAATATTCTCTTTAATTTATTTATTTAATTCTGAATTTTAATAGATTTTACTTTTAATTACTCTTAGGTAGAAATAAGTTAAATAATTCTTGGTCCCTGTGGGAACGATATCTGGTCTTAACCGACTATATTACTATCCGATCTAGTATACTTGCTATAGAGTGATCATCTCCTCCTCGTCAGCCTTCACATCTGCGGACGGGGCGGCCTGCGTACCACGAGCGTAGTACGTCCGGGGTCCTCCATACATATAGTCCTTCAAGGTAATGCAAGCAATGTGCAGATCAATCCGTGCTCCTCTTAGACGATGTTCAGGGTCCTTAATCTCCAACCGAGTCATGCCTCTCCAGATCCATCCATCAGGGGTGACTTCCCACGCTCCCCCCACTAGGGGCCACATGGAAATCTCGATGCTGTACACCATCTGCCCGTTGCGTCCCCACAAAGAACGAAGAGAAACAACGAACAGGAGAAAGAATAAGTTTTTCCGGGTGCATGACATGCTAATAAAACCGGCATATCACCAACACATCTCAAGCATAAAATAGATAAGAACCTAAATGCAAATTAATGATGAATGAATGCATGATTCTCATCATAAATCTCATACGACTTTATTGCCATCAGCATCTTGTTGCCATCACACCTAATATTCCATACTGATAAATTTCTCAGAATATTTTATTAAGTCTTATCAAGAGTTCACATCACTTGTAATGTCAGGGAAATTTAAAAGACATCACTATGAAAGTTTTATTATTATTAGCACACACGTCTACATCTCCTCCATATCCTCCCAAAACTTAGTCGGAAGCAAACGGGACGTATAGGAACCTTAACCCACGCCGGTCGAACAGTCGGGAAACCACCAGCATACAAATATGAATGTCAAGCCACAACCGTACAGGCCGGCTATCAAGACAATTTATATTCCCCGCGATCCAATCTCCAGCCGATCTGCCCGCCTCGTTCAGATTCCCTCTCACCGTTTCGAATTTGATCAAGGGGGTGTCAGTTACTTTTCTAGTTCGCGGTGCAGAACACGCTACGATCCCTTGGGTTATTAATCCCCGATCACTTATAGACTAGTTCCGCCTAGAAAAGAACTCCAGGTTTCTTGACGTTTCACCGTCATCACCTTCCCCTATCACAATCACACACCTGAATATCCGCAGATAGACAGGGTATCTTCCTCTCCACTACCTCACACTCATCTCGTCGCAAATAATTATTATCTTTTAATATGCATCATTATTATTAAAGCTTTTAATTAATCCTATGGTCGGACGAGTCACCCTTATCCAACACTTCGGTGATCCTCGACCTCTAATTACACAACTTTTCCTTATTGACCAAACTTTTCCGATGTCACTTATTTGACTGATCAATGCTCGGATCCACGACATACTGCACACGTGGCCAGCTCCATTCCTCATATCCATAATCATTGCATCACTTAGCAAAGAATTCTTTTCTACTTATTACTTTCCTTTACCCATACATATTGTCAATACTTTACTTTCATGCTTTATGTCATGCATCATGCTAAACAAAATGTAACAACATGAATCATTATGCATGAGCAGGCATCATGTAATTAAATTCTCATGTTCACATAACTCAATCAAATAATAACACATAAATGCAATAGTGATCTTAGTCTTTCGTGCGAGAAGCCAGACAATCACACACCAATTGCCCTCACACTAATCAACCTTAATCGATCACGGTTCCGATTTAAACAATCGAAACTAAACACAATTGCCCATGACATACATTCCAGATAAGCTATCATTCTCACCTTGATTGCGATTCGAAACTCCTTGAGAATTCACGAAACTTTGATCTCCGCAATCACGATCCACAACAACACCTTTAATTCCTCAAATCAATATAATATATTAATATTCAATTTTATTTTTCTCAAATCGTTCCCAAGTAAAACCATAACTTAAATATATTAAAACACTTTGAAAATAATCCATAAATAAATTTTAAAAACAAATATGAGTTGCTGGTCCGCCTCGGACAACACCTCAAAACAACTCCGAAACACCGAAAAATTCACCGTTTTCAATCCGACTTTTTCCTAAATCAAATACCACTTAAAAGCTTTTATTTAAATCACTTAAACACCTTTTTAAAGTTGAAAAACAACTTAAACAATTCTGGACAGCAAGGTACTGCTTCCAAAAATCACTTTTTAAAATTTTCGAAAATAACGTAAAAGTACTTTTTGCTTCCAAACAATCCTCAATACAAAACAAACACTTTAACACTTTAAAATTAAAACTTTTTATCACAAAACAAAACTTGGACAGCCACTAAACAAGTCCATCAAATCCAAATAAATCAAAGAAGCCAACTTAAAAGTCAATCAATTTTCAAAGCTACTTTCGTATTCAAACATTTTCCAAATGTAGTTTAAAAATTCAAATGACAACAACACTTTAACCAATTAATCCACACAAGGCATACACTCTTCAAATATCAATTAACACTTAGCAAAATAAATTCCTATCCTATTAAACTAGTATTAGCCGAATGACACACAAAATCAAAACAATGTTCTTAAATTTTTCTAACAACCTTAAAGCATCAAAACAACACTTAATCAATTAAATTCAAGCACAAAATCAATTAACCAACACTTATGTACTTTTAGAACACATGATCATTTCCAAAATAATTCATTTTCATATTTACCTACTTTAAATCATTGAAACCGAATTGGACAATTAAAAGAAACCAAAGATGACAAGTTTAAACACTTTAAATCAACTAAGGCAACTTGATACATCATCATGCAATTTCATTTTCACAAAACAAAAACACTTAGACATACATATACTCTCAAACCGAATTGAACTAAAGAAATAAACCAAACACATTTTAGTTTTTCTTACTTCAAACAACTTAATTTCCTTTCAAGAATCATTATACAAGTTTGTTTTCATGCAACAAAACTTCCTAAGTACATGTATACTTCATGGCCGAATGGAATCAAAAGAAAATAAGCCAAAAATTTCAAATCTAAAACACATAAACCAACTTAATTCCATTCAAGCATTCAAATACAAATCCTATTTGCATGAAACACATATATTCATTTAGGCACAAAACTTTTCCAATCAATCTCATTCATTCATTTCCTTTGTAAATATCAAGAGTTCATGTAGGAAAATCATTAAACTTAACAAATCATTAACACATGTGTAAAACAAACTCATTCACCTAATTTTTTTGTGGTAAAACCGAATGCACACATATACAAGCATATACATTTTTTTTGTCAAACAAGCACATAAACATACTTAAATCAATCACTTTCTTAAGCACAATTATACAACAAAAATTATCAAACTCATTTGTAAGTTCCATGATGAATGTTTTGATAATGACAAAGTGTTTTGAACAAGCTATCATGTGATGATCAAGTTCAAGTTCAACAAGCAACAACAAACATCAAGTGAAGAAGAGAGAACAAGCTCATGAAGACTTAAGTTTGAGTGTAATTGTTTTTGTTTTATCTTTTGCCTCTCAAGCTTCATAGGTTTTCATTTGGGTAGTTTGTTTAGAGGGTAGTGAATCTCATTCATAAGTCATGATTTAATCATAATTTGAGTTTTCACTTAATCTAGAATCAATAGGTGGCTTAAAGGTTTGAAAGGAAAGGTTGGTTTTTGAGAAAACAAGTTTCTAAAATGTGCAGTGTGGATTTAATCGAGTATGATGCAATTATACTCGCATGGTACTCGAGTATGCTGCAATTTACTCGAGTAAACACTGCAGAACTGATTTTTAAAATACGATTTTTACTTCTCAAAATCAGTTTTCAAGTGCCATAACTTTTGGGTATTCTATAAAAACCTTTTCCTAACCTTTGTGATAATAATCTATCATTTTGATATTCATTTTACAAAGAATCAAGCCACTCTATTCTCTCTCAATTTCAAAGATCAAAGCTTTCATATTTTCATATTCTTTGATCAAGAACCTTTGAATCTCTTGTGTGATTTGTCATAGCTATTGATTGAGATTCATTAGCATTGTTATGTGTATTCATTGAGTTGTAATCTTTGCAATAAGGAAAGCCACTACAACAAACAAGAAGCCTTGGTGTGTCGATTATCATCAAGCAAAGTTCAAGCAATTGAAGAAAGTCTTGGTTGTGAATCAAGCAAGGAGAAGCCTTGATGTGTGGATTATCATCAAGCAATTGAAGACTTGTTGTGTCGATTATCAACAAGGGATAGAGGTTAGATTAGAGAGAAGATCAATAGGATTACAAGGCAAGGGTGTCGGTTATCTCTTGTAGGCTAGCAAGAAGGGAGTCTTGTGAGGCATTTACTTGTAATTTGAGAACTCTAATTCCTCATAGTGAAGAATCTCTCTTGGTTGAAGAGGGGACTGGATGTAGCTTTCAAGCGGATGAAAGTGAACCAGGATAAATCGCTGTGTCGTATCTCTAAACCCTTACTCTTTATTTTCAAGTCATTCATTGCGTTCTTGATTGAAAACCTAGAAAGATTGATTTTCATAATTGATTGAATTAAATCTTTATTTGTTCAAATTGATAAAGGGAAAATCATTTTCATAACTAGGTTAATCAATAAGAATATAGGTGTTAATCATCTCCGCTGAATCTCTGATCTTTCATGTGAATTGATTGATTTTCGTATGCGAATGAAAACTTGATTTTTCTGGTTTTTGTCAGATATACTCGAGTAAACGAGTCTTTAATCGAGTACTACTCGAGTACTCTGAAATCTACTCGAGTAAACCTGAGAGTTTTTGGAAAAATATTTTGTTTTGATTGTTTCGATTTGTTTCGTTCGAAAATCTTTCAAGGTAGCTTAGACACCTATTCAACCCCCCCTTCTAGGTGTATTCCTAGGGTTCCTTTGTCTCTCCAACCATCAATTGCGGTTTCCTCAATTTGCATATTTTCTTCTTGATGAGAACAAACTAGCACAAAAATTCATTTTTCATGCACTCCTTGATGAGAACTCAAAAATACACTTTATATATACCAATAATCATCAATCTATGACATGCAAGTAAAAATAAACTCATTTATCTCATATATACTCTTAGGCCGTGACATGCAACAAGGAAACAAAGGGAATTTTTTTGCAAATCAAACTCACAAAACCCATAAACAACATTATTTCACTTGTATTCAAGCATTATAATTTAATAATCAAAGAACACAATTTATTTCTCCACCAAAAATGACCAAACCGTATGGTCTTTTTTTACATGCACCAAATAAAAATTTCATTTTTCATGAAACTAATTTAAAAATATAAAAATATACTACTTAAATGCCACAAATCACAAATCAATTACATGCAAAACAAAACAAAATTATTTTCCCCCAAATCAAAACCCTAGTCGTGACATGCATAGGGGAAATTGGAAATTTTTTTGTAAATCAATAACAAATACTTCAAGAACATAATAAATCAACTTATTATAAGCATGGAAACTTAAATCAAAGAACAAAAATTATTTGGGTTAAAAAGGGGCTGAAACTGTGAGCATCATCATCATTGATGCATGTCCATTTTTTCACTTCCAAACTCAAATACAAGTAGAAATAAGTGTAGAAAAGTATAAGAAAGCTTAAAATCAAACATGCATGAAGGTTTGAACCAAAAACCAACAAGAACTCCAACTTGTTTCATGAAAACCGAATGGAAAAGGAAAAAGAAATGAAGAACAAGAAGCTAAAGATCATTACCTATGAAGAATCAATGAAAAAGAGCAAGAAAAATAAAGTCTTCAACCTCCTCTCCTCTCTTTCTCCTTCTCGGCCTCTCCCTCCTTCTCTCTTCTTCTCTCTCTTTTTTTTTTGTTTCTAACACTATGGATGGTTAGAAGGCTTCATGGCCTTGGGGTGGGTTTATATAGAAAAACTTAAGGTGGGGTGCAAGAACTAAAGAGGGGGTCGAAACATACAAAGGGTCATAACGGCATGGTCGCAAAATTTAATTAGGGTTCATCATACAAATATGGGGTTCGAATATTTCAAGAGTCAAGAAGGGCTCTCTTGCAATTTTAGCTAGTATAGGTTCAAGACACAATAGCTTAGGTTTTAATTACAACCACCCTAGGCTTTAATGGTGTTTAGGTTAGTGGGGAACATAATTAATCAAAGCATTAACTACATATCCCCTTAGGGTTTAGGGTATATTTGAATTTTGAATTTGGCTCTAAGACTTAGAATTTTCCTTCCCTCCTACTTCCTTGGCCGTACAACACTCATACAATAGGGAAATAAAATTTTCCTCTCAACTTTAAAGGAAGTACAAAATAAAAATCTAAATTAAATAAAATAATATAATTCCCATAGTTTTAAAATAATTAAAACACAAAAATTCACAATTAAATAAATTCATGAAAATCAAATCAAAATACTAATTAAATAAAATTACAGAATTAAATTTTCATCCAATAAATTCAATAAATAATTTCTACTTCATTTTTAATTACTAAAAATAATTGAGGAAAACACGAGTGTTACATATGCCAGATGTATCTTTTGAAAAACCTAGTTGACTATTAACTCTATATTTTAATAAAACTATAAAATTTTGTATTTAGTCCCTCGAAATTAGTTTTTTTAATCCTTAAAAAATGAATTTTGATTTTAGTCCCTCAAAATTAAATTTTCCTCATTTCAGTTATCGTAACCACGAGTCATTGATATGATATTTCTTATGTGATACTTATTAAAATATGTTAGCATTTTCATTTTGTTTAAGTTAAGATCAAGAACCAAAATTAAAACGACATAAAAATGTAAACACACAAATAAATAAAATTTCAAAAAATGAATTTCAAAATCACATACATTTTTGGACCAAAATCATATTCACCCTTAATAATTTAAAAATTAAAATTGCAAAAAAGAATTTTCTGATAAGTTATGTTCATTTAGGTATTTTATTTTGTCCCATAAGTTATGTTGTTTTAGAAACTCAATACTCATTTGTACTTCTTTTTCCAAGTATACTTTTATTTATTGCATTCTTTTTTCCACTACCTATTTCTTCATCTCTTTTCAATATAATCTTCATACATTTATTATTACTCTCTCCTATTATTAATTGAAGATAATTTAGTCAAAATAAATCAAATTCTTACATCACTTACTTATTTCTTAATATATGTGCAAAAAGTAAAAGAACTTAAGTTATGAGACGGAGAGAGTATTATTTTTTTAATGAGTCATGAGAAATCAATTTACAAAATCAACCTACAAACAAGCCTATATAATAAGAAAGTGACATATGTCACTTGTTAACCAATCAATATCAATAACTGGCTTTTATCTCATACAATGCACGGGTTGTTGACATTTTAATTTTTTATATTAAATATTTTAAATTAACAATTAATATTATTTTTATTATAAGGTAAAGATTATTATTAAAAAACAACAAAAAATAATTACATAAAAAAGTAGGAGTTCAAACCAAACCCTACACTTAAAAAATTAAACTAAGTAATCTTGTTGATAAATTTTGTAATTCCTCGTATGAATAAAAAATGTAACACTTTTTATCTGAGATATTCCTATTTATTTTATGGATAAATTAACATTTTTATATATGATTATTAACTTTATTATGATAAATCAAAATTAAATTCGAAATGAACATTTTGATCTTTTTTGTTTAATGATATTATGAGATAATTTTTATATTTATGTGATGGATAGAGTAGTTTTTTTTGTACAATTAGTATTTTTTTTTAAATATGATTATCACATTTGTTGTTATTAATCATATTTTGTTATGAACAATTTGTATTTATCTAATAAGTGGATAACTCTATCATAGTTTGAGCTTATTCGTACTTTATGTTTATCTTTAGTTGAAACAAATTCATGATCAGAGTTTCATATTTTCCTATAAAATAGGACGTATTGTAAACTTTGCCCAAGAAGTGAAATACAATTTCTCCCTACTTCTCTTTTCTCCCTCAATCTCTTATATCTTCTTATTTTCATTAATTCATAACACGTTATCAGCACGATAGTTCTCGTTCATCAAAAGAAAAGAATGATGTTAAATTTTCTCGTTCATAAAAAAAAAGAGTGATGTCAAATTAAAGCAAAACAAAGTGAGGCAAGACATGTGGGAGTCTGCATCATGTCTTCAACAATTCCAGTTCAGATATCTCCTTTGCTTGCACTTTTGCAGCCAGTGCTTTCTGTGGATGTTTTGATGAAGTAACT
The DNA here is from genome assembly GCA_037953625.1 of Crotalaria pallida. Classification (NCBI taxonomy): domain Eukaryota; kingdom Viridiplantae; phylum Streptophyta; class Magnoliopsida; order Fabales; family Fabaceae; genus Crotalaria; species Crotalaria pallida. The sequence goes on along the minus strand of CM075655.1, from coordinate 74,524,111 downwards.
CTCTCCAAAAATTATGATCTGGGTTTTCTTTATATTGAATGTCTATTTTCTGGGTAACCTTTTATTATGGTGATCATGTGTAAAAGATTTTTTTTTTTAATAAAAAAAATTGTTTTTGGATTTTGGAATCAGACCCATTATTTGTTATGTGTTGTTTTTGTATATAATGGATCTTGATCACTTGCAATGTTCACTCTTGGAATTTGTTTGGTGGAGATTTTATTAAAAAAAAAAATTATGCTTGTCAGCTTGGTTCGATTCAATTTTTTTTAAACCCAAAAAAAAAAAAACAGCATTAGAGTGTAGTAGTTTATGTTATTGTCTAATGTCTAGCACCTTTGAGCCTCTGCAGAATATCATTTGGAGCAACCACGGTTGGTTGGCTTTTCTCAAGAATAATCTGAATCAAAGAACCTCTTACTTGATCAGAATTGATTTTGATACCCTTTTTGCTTGTTCTGAATTCAATTGAATATAACTAAAACTAATTAGCTATGTTTAGTGATAAAAATATGATCTTCAAATTGGTTGGCTTATTTTGTGCCTATCCAATAACCACTTCTATTTATTATTCAGTCAATGGTCACTTAACGGCCACGTTGACTCATTTTTCACATGCACCTTTGCATTTTTGGATTTTTTTTCTTAAGGCTCAACTTGGATGAAGATAGTTCCTTGGTTGATTAGTTGTCCTTTCCATGTGAAGATATTGAGCTATGTGATATTAAAGTTTACTTTATTTAAAAATACGGGTCAGACCCGCTAGAGGGAGAGAATGACAATTTAAAAAATAAAAAATAAAAAAATCAAATAATTTTTCTGCTAGGGATGTAACGGTTCGATGTGGTCCATTCGTCAAAATCGATGATGCAGAACCAGTTTTGTTGTGCACTGAAGATAATTCTTCAAGTTGTTCTTGCACATAATCAAGCTTTTGTTTTCCGGATCTTTTCCTCTTGCTTTTCCCATGGATCTCTTGTGGAGCATGTTCCTCATTTTCTTTACCCGACGAACTCTTTGAATTATTTGCCATTTCCACTTCTATAACATCCCTGATTTTTAATCCCTGATAAAGTAAAAGATAATTATAAATTTATTTTATAATTAATTATCTTTATTTAATTTTTGATTAAAAATGTGTGTGTATGTATGTGTTTGATAAAAGGAGAATCAAAAACGGTTTTTGATAATTTATTTGAAATGAAAATGTTAGTTTTGCAGTTAAGTCCTTGGGAAAGGACCTAAAAGCAATATTAGAAAGGTTTTGAAGGGAAATTCAATAAAATATAAATTTTTTGAAAATTTCAGTCGTGGTAATCGGTTACCACGATATAGTAATCGATTACCATAATGCAGAACAGCCAAGGTTAGTGCGTTTGATGACTAATCCGCCACTAATCGTCGTTGACCGCCACGAAATCACCTTGGACACGTCCTATGACCCGTGTCGAGCTGCATGAGTCCTTAATTTCTCTATAAATACCAGGAGTTGGTTGAATTGAGCTCCATTTTGCATGTTGAAGCTGAAATTTGGGGTATTAGGGTTCATAATTTGCCCTATCTCGTTATCTTTCAATTCCAAATAATAACGCACAAATTATACACCAATACAAAGTTCACATCACGAGCTTTGTATAGATACCAAATTTGTGAGCTAAGAGTGTTTGTGTGAGAAGAATCGAAGATTGGAAGTTGGGGGTAGAATCTGCAAAAATCAGAAAAACAAAGTTTTGGAGTTCACTTTCTTAATCGATTGTGGTATGCTCTTGTAACCATTTGACTCCAAACTTGTTCTGTTTTCTAGTTCTTGTTGCAAAGTACAAACCCTAATCTTTTCCCCAATTTTCGTGCATGATTACTCACTCAAACAATCTGGTTTTGAACCCTTGCTCAACACTGTTCTGCATGTGCTACTCTTTAAGGGTCTGAGAATTTTGGAGCAAATCTCTTGCAAATTTCTGTTGATTCACATCTGTTCTGGTAACGGAAAGCTTAATATACACTAGATAGAGTTTGAAAGCAAGTTTTGATTAGAGAGTCATCAAGAGACTCTAAGGGCTTAAGTTGAATTAGTAAATTGGTTTGGAGACCAAAATGTGCTCTACAACTTAATTGAGCAAGTTATAATTGATGCATGCAAGCTATTAAGAACCTGAAACCATGATTTGAATGAGTAATTTGAGTTTTGGTATGTTGAGTTGTTGAAATACATGATTTTTGCATAATTATGTGAACTCTTATGAATCCTGTGAATTAATTTTGTTTCTGTTATGGAACATATTTAAAATATGATTCTTGAGGTGTATGAATGATTGGAATAAGTTAAAAATGGTTAAAAATAAAAATGGTATGTTAAAACCTCAATTTTAGTGTTCTGCTGTCATGGATAATCGATTACCACGATCTGATAATCGATTACCCAGTTGCATTTTGTACAGACTTGATAAAATACACATAGTAATCGATTACCAGTGTCAAAAATACTTAAAAATACCATTTTTAATTCTGAATCATTGAGATGATACTTGAAGTACTAATCATTCATATGACCTGAAACTTAAAAGGACTGATCGATGATGGTATAAATTATTATTTAATTAATAATGTGAGACATTATTAAATGTGAAATACCAATCAATTCTTTTAAGTTAAATTGCATTCATTCTGGAGTTCGGATGTTAGATCGTTTGTCATGTTTTGGTAACATGATGAGGGCCTCTGGGAGTGCCAACTGACGGCTCGCTTGATGACACATTATGGTTGACGATGTGGCCAACAAGAGTAATAAGTTGATGATATGATTATTCCGTATTGGACGACGGGACGTCGCTCGAGGAGCGCGTTATGTATCATTTCCAAGCTTGTCGTGTACATTCTAGGGTGAATGTACGAATGTTGTACAACTAGGAGTACAACATACTGTTGAGTACATATGTGAAGTAAAGGATGGACGTCAGAGAGTGGCATAGTTTGATGGAGTTAGAATGGAGAGTTAGACTCATACATCATGTCACTCATTCTTAATCTATTTAAAGTTTGTTAATTGTAAATAAGTGTGAGCATCCTACTTGCATCAAGTATTTGCTAAATGATAACTGTGATTGTTAACTGAATTGATGCTATTTATTCATGCTCATATTGTTTAACTTTTATGCTCTATCCGTTATGTGTACAGTTTTGCTTATCCCTGTGCCCTTGTAAGTGATGTCGTGATACATCGCTTGCATCGAGATCCGCCCACTTCCTAGTGGAGTGTGGATCTTTGAGGATCATCGGGCAGTGTATGAGGGTGAGGTTGAGCTGACCTTCTATCACCTTAATCCACTGGTCTGGTTCCGTTCTTGTAGGTTCAGGATCCCCATCATTTATACTATGCATGTACCTCATTTTTACACTTACCATTGACCACCTCCCACTCGACCAGCTTGCTCCTATCATAACTTTTGATTTAGACCTGTCCGCTCACACCCTTTTTCCCCTAGAGTCATTCGAGAGGAGACTCCCTCACCTGATCCGACGAGTCCTATTAGGGTCACACCAACACCTAACCCTGTACCCAGTGGTAGGGTACCTACTCCGTCGGGTGAGATTGAGGAGGATCCGGTCGAGGACGAGAGCGGAGGCGAGCCCGTTGAGCATTCTACCGGGAGTCAGTGGAGGGATGATGATCCATAGGTACATGCCTAGGATAGGTGATGTGGATCAGGGGTCTGGTATATCTGCTGCTGTGGAGGAGTTCTGCTGATGGATGATGATGACTGCTACTACTTCTACTACTGGGAGACTACTACTTTTACTACTTTGGTTATGGGATCAGCTCTGGAGTCTTTTATTTTGTTATGTAGATACTGTATATATACTACTTTTTGAGAACTCTAGAGCACTGATCTATCTTTTGAGTTTGTATATATGATGTTATGGACTACTTGTACTAGGATCTGGAGACTTTATGACCATGGACTATGTACTTATTAGTTTTCATATATATATATATATATATATATATATATGTTTATATTACAACTCTGTTTCATAGTCCTATTATTTCCGCTTAATCTGATAATGATTTAAATGAATTCAGCTATGGTGTTTTCAGATGGTATCAGTTATGTTAGATGAAATAATGGATGGCATCACTTATGTTTTTAACATATGAACTATAGTATATTTTATTAGATCAAAAGGGATGTTATCTAAGCTTTGAAATGATGTAGTAGTAAATGATTTCTCAATTAAAGTAATCGCCGAATTTAATGTTCAAAGTAATACTTATTTGGGAGATGTTATTTGCACCCTTGTCATTGTTCCATACACCCAACTTTTATAATTTTTTACACCATGTTTTCAATATTACCCTCATTATTACTACTCACACTCATACATCTATTATTTACACCCATCACTAATATTTACACCCCTAATCCTAAAACCCTATATATATAATACTCACACCTTATATATTACTACTTACACCCAACTTCTTCTTCTCCTCCATACAGATCCTCTTCTTCATAAAAACCTTATTCACCACTTTGCTCACTCAAAGAGATGCACTGACTTGAAGTCTTCAACAGTTCAACTTCACTTAATTGCTAGAACTGAATTCCTAGAGAAGCACTTTAGTTTTTTCAATTTCTCTCTTAGCAAATTTAGTTCTATATTGTTTATACTTTCTGCAGTTGTAAGCATTTCGATAAATTTGAATTAATCACCTTTTAAGAATGTTATTTTGACATCAACTTCTTGAACAGTTATTTAGAAGAGTAATGTTGGGTCACAAGTCAGAACTATAGATCCACGAAAAAAAAAATTGGGCTCTGCAGGTCACTGACTGATTTTGTCTTTCAAATGAGCCACCTGCAGAGTGTAGGGTTATCCTTTCCTTTGTGGACCACTGTTGAGTCCACTGAATGATGTTGGTTACAAGGTGTAAAACTTGAGAACAGCTATGAGAAGATATAAAATTCTTGCTTTGCGGGGAAATAGTTACAGTATTGGCTTTGGTACTTGCTTCGTCAAGATTGTTACAAGGTAGCGATGAAGAAGAGAGGCAGCGAAGAAGAAGAAGAGGAGGCAGTGATTCAAGGTTTTGTGTTTGAATGAAAAGAAGGTTTAGTGTTTGAATGAAAAGTGAATGTGGAAGGGAAATGGGTGCAAGTAAAAATGAAAAGAAGGTTTAGTTTTTTAGAAGGAGGGTAATATAGGAAACATGGTGTGAAAAATTATAAAAGTTGGGTGTATGGAGTAATGACTAGGGTGCAAATAACATCTCCCTACTTATGTTATTCTCCAAGATCCAATATTTTGGTTTGTGCACCCGCTTCTTTTAGAAAATAAAAAGGAAAAATTTAATCCTATATTTTCTACCTTTAAGCAAGTCCATATCCCTTCGAGTAAAAAGCTTAAATATTTTGATTACTCGAGGTTATATTGTGAGGGTGTCACAACTTCACCATTACTCAACACTAATATATTAGAGACTTTACAAGTAGTTTGAGATGTTGGGTTTGTACTGGTACTGATGCTAAGGTGATGTGGCGAACTGGAGCGTGAGGGAGAACAGAGGGAGAGAGGTGGCGACTGGCGGTGAGGTGGCGACTGGCCAGCGGCGCCTCTTGGCGCTTGAGAACGGAGGGAGAGAGAAAGAGAACGGACGAAGAGGGAGAACAGAGGGAAGGCGGAGGCGGAGGCGGGCGGAGATGGAGAACGGAGGGAAGGCGGAGGCTGAGTCTTCGTGGAGAGAGTGGCTGCCGCTGCCTGCTGCGTTTTGAGGAAGGCAATTTTAGGGTTAGGGGCAATTGAGTAGGGGTTAAAAAACGTGGATGGCTTTCTGTTGTGTCTGATAGTTTTATTATTATTTTTTTAATATAGGAAATATAGGAACTATCGGTCCGGTCCAGTCTTTGTGGTCTCAAAATTAGTGAGACTGTGGACCGGACCACAGTAAAACGGTCCAGAAATATTAAGACCGGACCAGATCATGAGATTAGAACGACCTATATTTTTCGGTCCGGTCCGACCCTATCCGACCGGTCTCGCGGTTTGGGATCGAACCACTTACACCCCTAGTCCATGCTATGTTTCGAACAAGGGACATGCTATGTTTCGAACAAGGGACATCAAGGGTACAACTGTGGTGACATTAACATTAGGCTACTGATGGCTACATTTATGTTGATGGCTACATTTATGTTGTCTGCATGTTTTATTATTATTATGACTTGTTACTTATCAGTGTGATATTTTGTTTTCATTATTAACAAACCAACCTGTTTTGATTTTGACGCAAATACTTATTAGTAATGATAATTATTATACTTAATCATATACATGATAACTAATTGATGTACAACTAAATTTGTTATTTATTCCGCTTGTGGCATCAATAATTAGTGTTAAATGTTAACAAGATATTTTCATGATACAAGAACATGTATGATTTTTTAGGAAAAAAATATTTCCACTTCTTTTGGCAAATTATAATAATATGTTTAATTATAGAAATGATGGTTGCTAACGATATTAGTTTGTCTTACATATTTAATTGGTTTTATGGTTATTGATTAATTGACACTATTTTGGCACTTGAAAATGCTTATGTTTATATAATGCTTTATATATTTTATCATTGACAAATTGACATAAAAGCAAAGCTTTATCTGATATAACTATTGTTATTATTCTCTAATGATCTTCTTGTGAGTTGTTTTGAAAGTTATATAAGAAATATTATGCTTCATCAAGTTGACTCGTATCTTATATCGACTTCTATTTTCTTGGCTCTACACACATGTTGAGTAGTACATTTTCGGAGGTTGGTTATAATTTTTTTTATATAGCTATTGTCATATTAAGAATATGCATAAGTGGAGAAATTTATCCTAAATGAGTACGTATGCCTTGCCGTTTTGTTTTTCAATATGGAATTATAAGAATGCGATAATCTCACAACATGAAATTTATGTGCTTCTTTATTGGCATGTTTTAAAAATAATAGTGTTGAAAAATTCTAATATTTTTCTATTGAAAATGATTAATACCATTATGATAAAGAGAAGAATTTGCCAATATAATTATGGATATACTTGTGCATTTGCTTATATCATTGAGTGACGTCAATACTTGTGTGAATATGATATTATTTAATGGTATTGATCACATACGTTTTTTTTTTGAGATATTTTGTTTGTTAGTTTTAGCAAATAAAACTATGCATGATCTCATATGATCTTGTTTTGAATTCTATTTTCAATATAAATATTTTTGTGATATTTCCAAAAATTAAGTCTCCGCTTAAATATACTATTTGAAAAGTATTTAAAATAATAATAATTTAATAACATGTGGTAGACATATAAATTGGTTGTTGAAGAAAAATGTGGTTTTTTTTTAGAAATTTATTAATTTTTAATTTTTCATTGTCATTATTATAATAATTTGATTAGAATGTGCGAACCACATAAATAATTGATCACATGTATACATAATATATTTTTATAACAAAAGTTTACGAATATAAAAAATTTTAAAATAGCATATCCTAATATTTTTTTATTGGGGTTAACAATATGTTAAAATGTAGTGGATCACGAATAAATATATCAAGTTTCAAAGGTATGTGTAAAATTTTATTTTCAAAATAATTTAGTATATTTTATCAAAATTCGTGTACGATGATAATTTAGAGCTCTAAAAGAGTTGTTATCCAGAGGTATTGGACAATTTTTCAGTTTACACGTATATAGTACAATTGAAATACCTCATATCATAAAACCAAAAGTTTAGAAACTAGAAGTTTATAAATTATAATATAATTTTTTGTTTGGCTTGGCTTGTTAACAACGACTTCTTTTTATAAATTATAATATAATTATACAATTTTTTTTTAAAATGGGGTACTTGTTATTGTTGTTGGGGATAAGGAATAAAAAGATATGTGCATGAGGAATACTCTTTTATTGGAACCCAATAATATAAACAACTGCACCATGAAAATTATTTAATTAACCTTTAATTGCAAACATGAACACTATTACAAAATTCATCTGAATATGATTAGAAATATAAAAACTTTATTTTTTGATAAGCAAATATAAAAACATTAATATAAAATCCAAAAATTAAAAAATTTGTAAGAACTACAATTGGTGAAGATATGAACTAAAGAATACTAGGAGAACACCTAGAAGGGGGGTTGAATAGGTGTTAAAGAAACCTTGAAAGATTTTCGTACAAAACAAATCGAAACGATTAAATTAAAACGAATGATTTTCACAAAATTTCAGCTTCTAATCGATTAAGCCAGCCTCTAATCGATTAACATCTGACAACACAAATTAGGTTAATCGATTAAAACACTCACTAATCGATTAATCACTGTAGAATAGAAAAAAATTGTTTTTCATCCGAAAACGAAAATCAATCGAATATCATATAATATCAGAGATAGCGTGAAATTGATTAACACAAAGATTGTTAATGATTACCTAGATTATGAAAAAAGGTTTTCCCCAAATCAATTTGAACTATCAAAACCTAATTCATTCAATTACATGAAAATCAAACTTTTCTAGGTTTTCAATCAAGAACAATTAAGAAAGTGCAGAAATTAAAGAGTTAAGGGAAAGAGATACTGCACAGAGATTTTATATTGGTTCATTCTCCTCCACTGAGAGCTACATCCAGTCCCCTATTCCACAAGAGAGATTTCTTCGTTATGGAATTAGAATTCTCAAATTACAAGCAAATGTCTCTCAAGATATCCCACTTGATAGCCTCCAAGAGATAACCCCACTCATGTCTAGCAATCCTATTGAATTTATTATTATAAATTATAATATAATTTTTTGTTTGGCTTGGCTTGTTAACAACGACTTCTTTTTATAAATTATAATATAATTATAAACAATTTTTTTTAAAATGGGGTACTTGTTATTGTTGTTGGGGATAAGGAATAAAAAGATATGTGCATGAGGAATACTCTTTTATTGGAACCCAATAATATAAACAACTGCACCATGAAAATTATTTAATTAACCTTTAATTGCAAACATGAACACTATTACAAAATTCATCTGAATATGATTAGAAATATAAAAACTTTATTTTTTGATAAGCAAATATAAAAACATTAATATAAAATCCAAAAATTAAAAAATTTGTAAGAACTACAATTGGTGGAGATATGAACTAAAGAATACTAGGAGAACACCTAGAAGGGGGTTGAATAGGTGTTAAAGAAACCTTGAAAGATTTTCGTACAAAACAAATCGAAACGATTAAATTAAAACGAATGATTTTCACAAAATTTCAGCTTCTAATCGATTAAGCCAGCCTCTAATCGATTAACATCTGACAACACAAATTAGGTTAATCGATTAAAACACTCACTAATCGATTAATCACTGTAGAATAGAAAAAATTGTTTTTCATCCGAAAACGAAAATCAATCGAATATCATATAATATCAGAGATAGCGTGAAATTGATTAACACAAAGATTGTTAATGATTACCTAGATTATGAAAAAAGGTTTTCCCCAAATCAATTTGAACTATCAAAACCTAATTCATTCAATTACATGAAAATCAAACTTTTCTAGGTTTTCAATCAAGAACAATTAAGAAAGTGCAGAAATTAAAGAGTTAAGGGAAAGAGATACTGCACAGAGATTTTATATTGGTTCATTCTCCTCCACTGAGAGCTACATCCAGTCCCCTATTCCACAAGAGAGATTTCTTCGTTATGGAATTAGAATTCTCAAATTACAAGCAAATGCCTCTCAAGATATCCCACTTGATAGCCTCCAAGTGATAACCCCACTCATGTCTAGCAATCCTATTGAATTTCTCATCTAACCTTCAAAACTTGAAAGAACCTCCTTCAAGACTAAGAACCTCTTAGATTTCTCTTCCCAAAAGTGGATACCTCACCACTTGCTTGATGACACACCAAGACTTATTTTTCTTCAACTTACTTGATGATCAACACACTAGGTCTTCTTCTTGTTGTATTGGAACTTGCCTCTTGCAAAGATTACAACTCAATAGAAAAACAATAAAACCTATTGAATCTCCTTCAAGAACTCTGAACAATTAGAACTTGAGAATCAAGAGCTTCTTGATCAAAAGATATGAAAATAAGAACTTTGATCGTTGTAAAATTGAGAGAGAAAGTGTGACTTGATCTTTTCTAAAATTGATGTAACAATGAAGTTAGTTGTGACGCTCTCGAAAATATGACTTTATTTATATTAAAATAAAGTACATAAATAACTTATGATAAGCTATTGGAAAATTCCATGAAAACTTTAACCTTTTCATATCTCAAAATATTTTCAGGTAAAATGAGTATGTACTTGTTTTGAGTTCAGATAGTTAGGTAGTAAAAGTCGAGGTAGCAAAGTTTTAGGGATACAGACCAGTAAGCATAAAATATTAGCTCTCAAATGCTCTCCTCAAAATATATACAATATACTACAAATCAAAATAAGAGAGCCATCGAAAGCTGTGCCATGAACACCCACACTGATGCCTGATCCCTGGATCCTCCAAAAGCTGCAACACTGCATCCTACTATGGTCCCCCATACTGTACATACAAAATAAAGTCACTACATCACTGGCCGTCAGTAGCTGTCCCATCCACGTCCTCTACAGGGTCCTCCTCCTCCTCCTCATCCGACTCCGGGGGAGTAGCAGTGCGACGCACTGGCTCAGGTGAAGGTGCAAAGCGCACCCTGGTGGTCGGACCAGGACGAGGAGTGGCCGTAGCAGTAGCCTCAGAAGGAGTAGAAGGACGAGTACGGGTAGCTGGACGTCTAACATATAAATTATAAAAACGACGGCCAGGACGGGGTGGAGGAGTACCAAAACGATAAGTATAAGCTGGAGGAATGTGCAGTATGTAGATCATAGGGATGCGAAGCCTACAAGGTCGCACACGAGCAAGGGGGTTAGGGTGACGAAAGATCACGTCAACCTCACCCTCGAAAACAGCCATGTGCTCCTCGTAATCCCACACTCCCCTACGGAGTGGGCGTAACTCCACGAATGTCATGTAGCGAGCCATCACCTACAAGGGCATAGGGAGTCAGCAAGTACTAACGCATAATCAAATAGATAGGATAGCAAATAATGAAATAATCAAATCTTTATTTATCATTAACCACTATATTCCATTCTAATCAATTATCATTTGCCAATAATTAATTATAATCCTTTGATAATCCATTAGAATTTCTTAATATTCACTTACATAAATTAATTCCCATTCCATCATAAACATCCAAACATAATAACGAATAATCAATAATATATGCACTGACAATGCAACTCATCTATCAATGCATGATCGTTGGCCAACACAATAAATAGGCTTCCGTGGCACCTTTAAAACATGCCCGGTACTCCTCAACGAGTACCTCTCGGATTCGGCCAACATTAAACGACACCCCTAGAGCTCATAGAAGTGTCGCCGACGTATCCCGCAAGACTACGTCTCTCGAGCCCGGCGTTTGAAGACATGCCCACACCCACGTGTGTATTTCCGGAACAAAAGGTGCAACCCCAGTCACCGACATTCCCTTACGTTCGCACAATGACCCTTTGGAGCAGACACTTTCACTAGTGTCCCTCGAGTCCAAAATAAATGACCCTTTGGAGCAGACACTTTCCTTAGTGTCCCTCGAGTCCAAAACAACCATAAGGGATATGCCCACGCCTCACGGACGTGTCTCCACCAATGTGAGAATCCAGAATGCGAATGCGATGCATGATTCCGCAAACATAAGTGTAGCTTAAGTCTACTTGAGGTCATTCAATATAACCTTTGGTCAATAAGTTCCACCTTCAGCCTTTAATCGATTAAAATGCCTGGTTAATCGATTAATGAATTAAATTCTGATTTTTTTATTACAAAATTTCATTAATAATCGATTATTCATCCTGCTAATCGATTATTCCTTTATAACATTTCAAACTGATCAAAATTTACTCGTATTAATCGATTAACGGTCGGGTTAATCGACAGTAAAACAGTGTTGAAACTGGTTTTTGAACACCAAATTCGTACCAACTCAATTTTGACCAAAACCAACCTCAAGTACAACTTAAACACATCATGTGAAACTTGTTCATAACATCAATTGCACCAATTAACATCAATTTCACAGAATCATGTTGTTTTCCCCCAAATTTAACCTAAAACTCAATTTACATATCAATTTTTGATTCACACCATTTCATATCAAATTGAGGATTCATTTAGCTTCTAATACTATAATCTAACATGTTCCAATTCCTGTTTCATTTCAAATTGGCCTCCAAGCCATTGTCCACTAACCTAGTGCCCTTTGAACCACATAGAGGTTCAACCAATATTCAATTCAATCCCATAATCTATTCTAGCATTAGTAAAGCTTCTCCCTTACCTCAATGAAGCTTTTTGGATGCAAAGACAACAAGAAAAACCCCGGATTCTAAAATCACTTCTTGCTCTGTTTTCGGTTCCAACACAGGTTCAAGAGAGCAAGTTTGGTAGAGGATTTGACATAGCAATCGTGCATGAAAACGAATAAACTTGGTCAATATAGAAACTAGACATTTCCAACTTTAATTAGAAACTGAAATGACACGATTTGAGGGCCTCTACCTACCAAAATCGAAGGCTTGAACTTGGCACCTCAAAACTGAAACTGCAGAATTCAATTTCTTGGACCAATCTTTAGTGAATTCGTTCTCCTTGCACAAGCCACCAAAATGCACGATTCTTGTCTTGAATTGAAGGTCTTTTTGCAAGCTTTAAAATAGTGTAAAGCTTACAATCAGTGTGTGGGTAAGGATTGAGAACGAAGACGAAGAACAGAGGGTGTTTGAGATGGAAATTGGACAGAGTTTCCCTTCTTTTTCCAATTACTCCATCATTTTCATCAACCAAATCACTAATTTATAGCCAAACTCGACCTCCATGCATCACCACACGTGTTATCCACTAATCCCAGCCGGTGCTATGTGTTAATTTTTGAATTAATCAGCTTGTTGAGTCATCAAACGCACTATCTTCAGCTTCTGCACTATCGTTAATCGATTAACGATTAACACGACCAGTTTTTCAAAAATTATTATTTTATTCATTTTCCCTCCAAATATCTTTTCAATATTGACTCCTAGGTCCTTTCCAAGGACCAAACTGCAAAAACACCTTATTTCTTAACCAAAATATTTTTCTTATATTTTTCCCTTGATTATCCTTTTAATAAAATCAATAGGAGTATTTAATAAACAAAACTAATTAATTCCATATAATTAGTTTTATTTAAATATTTCTTTTTATTTATTTGGGAAACAAAAAATTCGGGGTATTACATTAGTTACTCACAATGAGTTAGGAAAGGTTTATACAGAATACCCATTAGTTTTGGAAAACATCAAAACTGATTTTGCCTCTAAAAGTTGTTTTAAAAACCAATCAGACCTATATTAATCGATTAAGGCTTCAGGCTAATCGATTAACCACTGGTTAACACTTGCTAATCGATTAATGTTGGAAATCAACAAGCGGCTCAATATAGTCTAGAGGGGGGTGAATAGAATATTGAAGCCTTATTACAGATTTTTCGTCCACCTAAGAGAATGGTTTTATGAAAATAAATTTTCTTAAGAATTCAGTTCAGATTACTCGAGTAACTCAAGCCTTCACTCGAGTAATACGCAACCAAAAATAATTTCACTCGAGTATTCAGCAAATCACTCGAGTATTACGAAAGCAGATTTTAAATCACTCGAGTAACAGAAAACCTACTCGAGTAATGTTTATAAACTGAAAGCAGATTACTCGAGTGACAAGAACTTTACTCGAGTAAACTGGGTAAAATTCAATTTAAACTTTGTTTTCAATGGAGTTCTTCAAGAATAACAATGCTATGATGATTCAACAAATTATGAATGATTAATATGAACAATTTCAAGTAATATTAACATGCAATTTTAGATCAATTTAGTAGAATTAAGAAAACCCCAACCTAAAAATGCAAATGTTAATGAATTAATGAAATACAAGGAATGAAAATAAAAGAGACACAAGGATTTATCCTGGTTCACTTTCACCCACTTGAAAGCTACTCCAGTCCCCTCTTAAATCAAGAGAGATTCTTCACTAGAAATCTTCAAATGTAGATTTTACAATGTTTTAAGATGCAACTAGATTCTTAGTTCTCCTATCTTAAAACCCAACTCAAAGTGTGTACCAAACACTTTGATCTAATCTACCCCTTTTGAGTATTCTAGATTTCCTTGCTAATTGATTGAAGATGCTTCCAACCAATCCTCTTTTCTTGCTTTGATTTGATCCTCAAAGTCTTCCTTGTGAGATTCTTCACTTGTGTTGAAACTTCAATGATGCAATCACAAATTGCAAATCTTCAACAACCACTAAGAACAAAAATATGATCTCAAGAATATTTGAACAATGATAGAAAATAGAGTGAAGAATGAAAAGTTCTTTGTTGAATCTTGATAGCTCTTGAAAGATGTAAAATAGCTCTTGAATTACTTTTCAAAGTGTATTAGAAAATTGTAAGAATGAAAGTCTATATCTTTGAAAGAGAAAATTAAGTCCTTTTAAAATTTTCCCAACACTGATTGAATTACTCGAGTAAACCAAACAACGTCACTCGAGTGAAACATGTCAGATTAAGTTACTCGAGTGATGTGTAAACCATTACTCGATTAACCTGTCAGAACATAAATTACTCGAGTGAACCAATACTCATTACTCGAGTAAACTGATCAGAATCTGAATAAAAACAAAGTTTTTCTAAAATGATTTTCACAAGCTATTTAATCAAGATTTAAAGTATCTTCACTCTTAATCAGACATTATTTAAATATTCTTAAAATCACCTAAGCTACCCACACCAATGAGATGCTTTGCATAAAATAAAGATTACATTGAAATAGAATTAATAAAAATCCTAATTCTAATCTTCATGTGGTGTAGCTTGCTTGTTGCCAATGTTGTTGCTTGGAGAGAGATTGTTAGCATCAAAACATGAGAATCCTACAAACTCCCCCTTTTTGATGATGACAAACCTCCTTTCAAATTAAGCACTAAGTTTTAACATACTCCCCCTAAATGTAAAACATCTAGGAAAAATATAATAAAACTTAACCTACAAGAACAACATCAACAAAATATTCTCCCCCTTTTGGCATCATTAAAAAGATAATATTTTTGAGAAAAGTCCTTTGCCAAAAGTTGAAGGTAAGTAGTTCACAATGGTATAGAAAATATATAACAATAAAGACAATACCAAAATAAACCACAATAGTGCCTCAACGTATATAAACAACGAATATAAACGAACAACGAATATAGCACCAGAAATCAGAGTATCAGAGCATCACACTATGCAGCAAATCATAGCAGATAATCAAAACGAAAACTAAACAAACCAGACCATACACAAGGTCCTAAAGTCATAGTAGCAACAGAGTCAGAAACATGAAACAGAAACATAAACAGAGAATATGCAAATGAAACATGCAACAGAAATCAACAGCAAACACCATCAGCATCCACAGGTCTAGGAATCAGGTGGAGGAGGAGGAAAATGATGAGAAAATAATCCAGACATGTAATCCATCAAACGATGCTCCATGGCAATATTCTTCACATCCTGTCTCATCTCCAACTGAGTGAATTGAGCATTGATGTGCTCAACTAATGACTCATGAGCAGCTTGTGCATCAAATGGAGTACCAAGATTATCCAAATCGATATAGTCCTCAATACGATCGGTATCCATCGGATCAGTAGAAGTAGGAGGAACAGAAGAGGATGCACCAGCCCTATCACCAAGTAAATTCCTTTTCCTAGTACCTGAAACTCTTGCAGCCTTTGCAGCTTCAGCCATTTCCTTAATCTGTGATTTCCATAACCAAGTGCGACTGTCCCTATGCCAAGCAATTTTCATATAACTAATGTGCGAATCATTAAGACACCAGTTATTTTTCTTTTCCTTTTCAGCTGGCTCATCATCAGGGATTGGAACACGATAATACCTCATGATCTTGGTGACATGCATAGGATATGGCAAGAATTGGGTAGGAGGAGATTGAGCAGCAGCTTCCATACGAGCTAAAAACATTTTATTCCAATTCATCTCATACCTCTTTTTAATCCCATGAAACAAAGTAAGATCATCATCTCCCAATTGAGCATAATTTTGATTGCATTTTGGAATCAAACAATAAGAGATAATATACATGAGCACCCTATCCACAGCATGCAAAGGTGATACAGTTCTAGTAGTTCTATCACCCCAAGATTCACCAGTACGCAACAAATCAGTATAAATCTTATTAGTATCCACATCCAAATCCAGACATTCAGTATCACCAATAAAAGTTCCCTTGTTTTCTAAACCAAACATCATAGTCAAATCCGCAGGCTTTATAACAAAATGATGTCCTCTAACCATTGTTTGATACTCACCATCTAGCTTAGTAAAATTTTGATAAAATTGTCTGACAAGCCTAGGGTAATAATGAGTCTCAAATTCCAAAAACCTCTGCAAATTCTGAAATTCTAAATCCTCTACAAACGGAAATTGCTCCTTATGCAACCAAGCAAATTTAACATACCTTGTAAGACCAAAAGAGCGATTGATAAATGCCGGTTCCCGCAAATCTCGGTTGATTCCAGAAAACCAAGTATCATTACGACCTGCTCCTTGCTTTGCTTTCTTTTGAGGAGGTTGAAAGTGAGAGGAAGAAGCCATTAATTCAGAAAAAGCAAATTCGGTTTTGAGAGGTTAGGGTTTTGATTTGGTGTTTTCGGATTTTTGGATAAAATTGGTGAAATTGATGAATGAAAGGAGTAGAAATGATGATATAAAGATGAAATATGGAAGAAATTTGTATGATTTGTGAGTTTTGTGGCTGAAAGATGATGATTTGATGAAGATCCGTATGAGAGAGAAGAGAGAAAGACGAACAAGAGAGAGAAAAAAAATCGTGAAAATGATGCAGATTTTAACAGTTCAGCTTTTAAAATCACGTAAGTTACTCGAGTAATGTTCATACGTTACTCGAGTGATTCGAGCAGTACTCGAGTGAAAGAGTATGTTACTCGAGTATGCCGAAAAATAAAAAGATTTTACTCGAGTGATGGATGAACTTAATCGAGTGATACGCAAGTCATTTTAAAATTAATCGAGTGACAGACAGAATTACTCGAGTAATACGAAAGAGTTTTTAAAATTACTCGAGTGAAATTTCTGTTACTCGAGTGAACTGTACAGAATTTCAAAAATTTCAATTTTTCATGCAAAATCATTTTTCATGCACAAACACAGAGAAACACTTAGCATGTAGCAAGTAACACACATACAAATAAAGCAATTAGCATATTATAGAAAACATACACACATAACTGCATAAAAAAAAAAAACACTTTAATAAGATACAACAACTCAAAATACAAGTCACATTGAAATAGGCTTGAAGATGAGTATAAAAAGCATCAAATACAATTAGCTAATAGTTAATTCATCAAAAATACCAAGTTCTCTTCGAATCTTATAAAATGTGTCCCTTGGTAATGGTTTTGTAAAGATATCAGCTAATTGATCCGAAGTTTGAACAAACTCAATAACACAATCACCTTTTTGAACATGATCTCTCAAAAAGTGATGCCTAATTTCAATATGCTTTGTCCTTGAGTGTAATACTGGATTTTTAGTCAAATTAATTGCCGAAGTGTTATCACACTTTATAGGGATATTTGTTAAATTTAAACCAAAGTCAGATAATTGTTGCTTCATCCATAAAATTTGAGCACAACAACTACCTGCAGCTATGTATTCGGCCTCCGCGGTTGATAAAGCTACACAATTTTGCTTTTTAGAAAACCACGATACAAGTGAATTACCAATTAAATGGCATGTTCCGCTTGTACTTTTTCGCTCAACTTTACAACCGGCAAAGTCAGAGTCCGAATATCCTATTAGTTTTAGAAAAGCATCCCTAGGATAATAAAGTCCAGTATTCGTTGTACCCTTTAAGTATTTCATTATTCTTTTGACAGCAGTTAGATGCGACTCTTTCGGTTTTGCTTGAAAACGTGCACACATACATACACTAAACATGATATCAGGTCTAGATGCAGTTAAGTATAACAAACTACCAATAATACCACGATACTTCGTTACCTCTACCGCTTTTCCAGCCTCATCTTGATCTAGGTAGCATGCAACGCTCATTGGTGTAGAAGCGGATTTGCACGAATCCATTCCAAAACGTTTGAGAAGCTCTCTACAATATTTACTCTGATGAATATAAATGCCATCATTAAGCTGCTTTATTTGAAGGCCAAGAAAGAATGTAAGCTCTCCCATCATCGACATCTCGAATTCACTTTGCATCAATTCTGAAAACTTCTTACACAAGTTATCGTTAGTAGCACCAAATATAATATCGTCAACATATATTTGAACCAATAAAATATCCTTACCGGAACGTTCAATAAAAAGTGTAGTGTCAACAGTACCTCGTTTAAAACCTTTTTGTAATAAAAAATTGCTTAGTCGGTCGTACCAAGCTCTAGGAGCTTGTTTCAAACCGTACAAAGCCTTTTTCAGTTTGAAAACGTAGTCCGGATGCTCAAAACTCTCGAATCCGGGAGGTTGTGACACATAAACTTCCTCTTGAATGTATCCGTTAAGAAAGGCGCTCTTAACATCCATTTGAAACAATTTAAAATTCATAATTGAAGCAAAAGCGAGAAGAATACGAATAGCTTCTAATCTAGCAACGGGAGCATATGTCTCATCGTAATCGATTCCTTCTTCTTGACTATAACCTTGTGCTACCAACCTAGCTTTATTCCTAACAATAATACCCGATTCATCTAACTTATTCCTATAGACCCACCGAGTACCAATTTCAGGACGATCATCGGGTTTTGGCACAAGCTCCCAAACTTGGTTTCTTTCAAATTGATTTAATTCTTCTTGCATGGCCATAATCCAATGATCATCTTGAAGAGCCTCTTTGATATTCTTAGGTTCTATTTGAGATACAAAGGCAACATAATAACAAAAATTATTTAAAGTGCGTCGGGTTACCACTCCCTTCGCAATGTCACCTAAGATATTAGAAATCGGATGATTTTTGTTGGACTTCCAAGCTATTGGTAATTGAGGTTGTATCTCTTGTGCTAAGTCTTTATCTTGTGCTTGCACCTCTCGATCTTCATTTTGATTCTCTTCTATTTGTTGTGGTGTTGAATTCTCATGATCCAAAAATGTACCTATATAATCATCACAAGAAACAACACAATCTCCTTTCGAAGATTCATCAAATACAACATGCACGGATTCCTCAACGGTTAATGTTCTTTTATTGTAGACTCTATATGCTTTGCTATGAGTTGAATAACCTATGAATATGCCATCGTCGGCTTTAGAGTCAAACTTGCCGACCGGTTCCTTTCCGTTATTTAAAACAAACACCTTACACCCAAAAACATGAAAATGTGAGATATTTGGCTTTCGCCCTTTTAAAAGTTCATAAGGTGTTTTATTTAAATGCGGATGAATAAGAACCCTATTAAGCACATAGCAAGCGGTGTTTACCGCATCAGCCCAAAAATATTTAGGAACATTTGATTCTATCAACATAGTACGAGCAAGTTCCACTAATATTCTATTTTTCCTTTCTACAACTCCGTTTTGCTCCGGAGTCCTAGGGGCCGAAAATTGATGATCAATACCAAACTTATCACAAAACGCATCAATCCTAGTGTTTTCAAACTCACCTCCGTGATCACTTCTAATAGACACAATTTTCAAACTTAGTTGATTTTGGATGAGTTTGGCAAATTTTTTAAAACATTTATAAACTTCACTTTTTGCGGATAAAAATAAAGTCCATGTGAATCTAGTAAAATCGTCTACTAAAACGAATCCATAGTAATTGCCACCTAAACTTTTAATTTGTGAAGGGCCAAACAAATCCATATGGATTAGCTCCAAAGGCTTTGTTGTGCTTATCACATTTTTAGGTTTAAATGAACTTTTAACTTGCTTGCACTTTTGACAAGAGTCACAAATGCCATCAAGCTTAAAGTTTAGTTTAGGCAAACCAATCACTAAATCTTTTCGCAAAAGTTTGTTCAATTGATTCACATTCACATGAGCAATTCGTCTATGCCAAAGACGAATTTCATCATCAAAAGATTTGAAACATTTTGAAAACAGTGAAGTTATCTCATCCAAATCAATTAAGTAAGTGTTATTAGAGCGACGACCAACAAACTTAACACTATCATCTATAGAAGACTTAATGAAGCATAATTCCGGAGTAAATGTCACATAATTGCCCATATCACATAGTTGGCTTATACTAAGCAAGTTGTGTTCTAAGCCTTCTACGTATAGGACATTTTCTATGACAAGGTTAGATACGTTACCGATTTTCCCGACTCCTAGAATTTTGCCCTTGTTGTTGTCGCCGTATGTCACAAATCCATCACTTTTTGGAGTAAGTTCCATGAAGTGCGTTTTGTCTCCCGTCATGTGTCTCGAACAACCACTATCCAAGTACCATTTTCGCTCTTTGGTTCGAAGACACACCTACAAGAAAGATATCATTTGGTTGACTTAGGTACCCAAGTGGTCTTGGGTCCTTTGTTGTTAGCATGAGGAGAAGTCCCCTTAACAATCCAAATATATTCACCGCTTGGTATACCAAATTTCTTTATATTACATTTATTCGTGGTATGCCCAAAGATTCCACAATAATGACAAGTTGGGTTTTTAGAAATCTTATTCTTTGAAAAACCACCAACTTTGCGATAATTGCGTTTCTTAGGTTTGGTATAGCCAAGACCGGATCTATTGCTATTGTTCCTTTGAGTTGAAAGCAAATGATCTAAAGAAGTATCTCCTTTCATGAGCCTTGCAAGTCGATCATTCAAATTAAAAACTTCTTTTTCCAAAGACTTGCAATTTTCACAAGATGGAGTCTCATTTGATTTCAATTCACAATTGCATGTAGAGTTTGCATAAATGAGTTCAAGAGTTTCATTTTGAAGCTTAAGTTCTTCTAAATCTTTTTGAAGTTCAATTATCTTTTCATGTTGCTTCATTATGAAATTCTTTCTTTCAACATTTATTTTAGCAAGTTTCTTCAACTCTTTATGCATCTCTACATACACATTGTACAATTCATTGAATGAAGGAGAATTAGAACTTGAGCTAGCATCGGAAAGATAATCTACCTCATTGACGTTCTCACTTGATTTAATGCTTGAAGATTCCTCTTCATCAAGCTTTGTCATTAAACATAGATTTGCAAGTTCTTCATCATCCGATGAGCTAGATGTTGATTGACTCTCCACTTCATCCCATACTATGTAAGCCCTTTTTCCTTTAGAAGAATTGAATTTTGAGTTGTCACCTTCCGACTTCTTAGAATGAGTTGGACAATTCGATCGATAGTGACCAAGCTTTCCACATCCATGACACTTGATGTGATCCTTGATAGTCTTATTTCTTGGTTGTGAGTCCTTAGAATCTCTTTGTCTATTTCTATTAAAGTTCCCCTTTTTCTTAAGGAACCTACCAAGCTTTTTAACTAGCAAGCCAAGGGTCTCATCATCTATATCGGAGTCCGAGTCAACCACTTGAAAGTTTTCCTCTTGTGCCTTAAGGGATTTTGAAGTTGATTTAAGAGCTATCCCCTTTTTCTTCCTATCGGCATCTTCATTCAAGGATAACCGTCCAAGCTCCATTTCATGCTCTTGAAGCTTTCCGAATAGAGTTGCTAAATCAATTTGATCCACGTCTCTAGCTTCCATAATGGCCGTCACCTTAGGTTGCCATTCCCTGCTAAGACATCTCAAAATCTTATTAACAACTTCACCATTAGATATAACTTTTCCAAGTGCAGAAAGATGATTAATGATATGAGTGAACCGCTTTTGCATGTCACCTATGTTTTCATTAGGTAACATACGAAAGAGTTCATATTCATGCATGAGTGTATTTAGCCTAGCCCTTCTAACCTCCGAAGTGCCCTCATGTGTGACTTGTAATGTGTCCCACATTTGTTTAGCATCAACACATTGAGATACTCGAAAGAACTCATCATAAGAAAGAGCGGACGTGATGATATTTTTAGCTTTTAAATCAAATGCAACTTTCTTCTTATCATCATTGTCCCAACTCGATTGAGGTTTAATTGAAACAACATCATTTACTTTCGTTTGAGGAACAAAAGGTCCATTCTCTATGGCGTTCCAAATTTCCATATCTATGGCTTGAATAAAAATTTTCATGCGGACCTTCCAATAAGCGTAACCCTCACCACTAAATAGTGGAGGACGATTAATGGAAGTTCCTTCACCACCAAAAGGATTTGAAATTGAGCCCATTGTTTCCAAGTAAAAAGGATCTTTTCGAAAAAGCTTTTTAAGGCTCGGATTTTTCGTCCGAGCTCTGATACCACTTGTTGGAAATCAACAAGCGGCTCAATATAGTCTAGAGGGGGGTGAATAGAATATTGAAGCCTTATTACAGATTTTTCGTCCACCTAAGAGAATGGTTTTATGAAAATAAATTTTCTTAAGAATTCAGTTCAGATTACTCGAGTAACTCAAGCCTTCACTCGAGTAATACGCAACCAAAAATAATTTCACTCGAGTATTCAGCAAATCACTCGAGTATTACGAAAGCAGATTTTAAATCACTCGAGTAACAGAAAACCTACTCGAGTAATGTTTATAAACTGAAAGCAGATTACTCGAGTGACAAGAACTTTACTCGAGTAAACTGGGTAAAATTCAATTTAAACTTTGTTTTCAATGGAGTTCTTCAAGAATAACAATGCTATGATGATTCAACAAATTATGAATGATTAATATGAACAATTTCAAGTAATATTAACATGCAATTTTAGATCAATTTAGTAGAATTAAGAAAACCCAAATTCTAACCTAAAAATGCAAATGTTAATGAATTAATGAAATACAAGGAATGAAAATAAAAGAGACACAAGGATTTATCCTGGTTCACTTTCACCCACTTGAAAGCTACTCCAGTCCCCTCTTAAATCAAGAGAGATTCTTCACTAGAAATCTTCAAATGTAGATTTTACAATGTTTTAAGATGCAACTAGATTCTTAGTTCTCCTATCTTAAAACCCAACTCAAAGTGTGTACCAAACACTTTGATCTAATCTACCCCTTTTGAGTATTCTAGATTTCCTTGCTAATTGATTGAAGATGCTTCCAACCAATCCTCTTTTCTTGCTTTGATTTGATCCTCAAAGTCTTCCTTGTGAGATTCTTCACTTGTGTTGAAACTTCAATGATGCAATCACAAATTGCAAATCTTCAACAACCACTAAGAACAAAAATATGATCTCAAGAATATTTGAACAATGATAGAAAATAGAGTGAAGAATGAAAAGTTCTTTGTTGAATCTTGATAGCTCTTGAAAGATGTAAAATAGCTCTTGAATTACTTTTCAAAGTGTATTAGAAAATTGTAAGAATGAAAGTCTATATCTTTGAAAGAGAAAATTAAGTCCTTTTAAAATTTTCCCAACACTGATTGAATTACTCGAGTAAACCAAACAACGTCACTCGAGTGAAACATGTCAGATTAAGTTACTCGAGTGATGTGTAAACCATTACTCGATTAACCTGTCAGAACATAAATTACTCGAGTGAACCAATACTCATTACTCGAGTAAACTGATCAGAATCTGAATAAAAACAAAGTTTTTCTAAAATGATTTTCACAAGCTATTTAATCAAGATTTAAAGTATCTTCACTCTTAATCAGACATTATTTAAATATTCTTAAAATCACCTAAGCTACCCACACCAATGAGATGCATTGCATAAAATAAAGATTACATTGAAATAGAATTAATAAAAATCCTAATTCTAATCTTCATGTGGTGTAGCTTGCTTGTTGCCAATGTTGTTGCTTGGAGAGAGATTGTTAGCATCAAAACATGAGAATCCTACAATTAATTCATCAAGCTGATCGATTAGGACCTGACAGCTCAAATAAGTTAATCGATTAAGGTATGGGCTAATCGACTAATGGTTGTAAAATCACTTTTAAAAACTTGTTTTCTCAAATTTAAACCTTTTCCAAAAACCTTTAAGTCACATATTGATTTTGGTTAAGTGAATTACTCAAGATTAATATGATCATGCACTTGATTGAGATTCACTACCCAAACTCTAAACTACCCAAACTCTAAGACTCAAACAAAACTATAAAAACAATATACACATTGAATCTATGAGCTTGCTCTCTCTTCATCATTGTTGATTTTGTTCTTTGTCATATGTTGAGCTTGTTCAAAACATTGAGTTTGTTCAAAACATAGTCTTCATCAAAACCACTTGAAACATGGATACTCCTCATATGTCTAAAAAAACTCATATTTGTTTTGTCTTTAAAAAAAATCTTAAAATACTTTTAATTTTGATATTGCAATATAATTGTTAGTTGAAAATTAATATTATTATGATTTTTAATTTTAAAAAACTAATATTTATTAAATAATAATTATAAAACAACAAGTAGAGTCTAGTGTGTTTGGTATAGCTGGTAAAAATGAGATTATAATTATTTTTTTATTAACATCTGGTATATTTTGGTAAGATTATAATCTGCTAAAATTATAATCTCACCAGCTTATATTTTAACCGATTATAATCTTACCAGATTATAATATGTTAATCTGTTAAAAAAATCATAATCTCACTAGATTATAATCTTACCAGATTATATAATCACAGAAAAATAATCATAATCTCATTTTTACCAAGCTATACCAAACACACACATTTGAATCTTAATATTTATAATGAATCATAGATTAAAATATTTATTCATTTATATATTATCTTCATAGATTTCATAGGATGAAAAACTGGACAAAAAATGCATACTCAATAAAAAACAAATATGTTAAATAAATACAAAAAAAACAAATTTTGAAATCTATCTTGGATGAGAGACAAAAAAAATTAAAACAAAAATCATAACAATCTTCGTCAACAACAACACAAAAATATATATTTTTTTTGGAATTCTTCGAAATTGCAATAAAAAAATAAAAAAGAGTTCACAATTAAAAGAACAAAAAATAACATCTCTCATCCAAGAAATATAATACTTCTTATTTAGGTATTCTTTTAAAATTGAAGATCATAAATTGTAAAAAATGTTCATTCAAAATTAAAAAAATCACAAAAAAATTGAAATATATATAATTATTTCTTTTGTTCGGGACCTTTTACGAATCACGAAAAATGTATCAATTATCAAATGTGATTCTCTTTAAGATCAATAGCAAAAGGCGCATATTGATGAAACATAGTTTTATCCTTTAAATATTTTATGTTCAAATTTAAGAGCCACCTGAAAAATATAAGCTAGAAATCAATTTCTAACGAAATCAATCTTAGAAGTTAAAACTACACCAATTCATTAAACACACACAAAAACCAAGAAGCAATTAGATAAATTTACTTCCACAGCTTTAGGACCTATCGCTCGCGATAGGACAACAAAAACCTAATCAAATCTATATTTTCCCGATTTTCTCTCTACCTTGTACATAGACAACTCTTCTACTTGAACCTGAAAACAAATTCAAATTTCAGAATTATAAATAAGCAATTTAAACAATCAATAAATAAACAATAATCAATAATAACCAAAAACTTCAAAGAAATTAGTCCCTATACTATCATCACAAACACTAACAATAACACCTTAACATCATGAAGAAAATACCAAAAACAAATAATATAAATCAAACCATCGAAATATAAATAATATAATTTAATATGAGCTAAATTGAAGGACAAAACAATGGGAGAAGAGAAAAATTTAAAGGTGAAAAACACATATTAAATTATATTATTTTTTTAAAAAAATACTTACATCAAACATAAAATCAAATCCTATTATATACAATGATTTAGAAAACTTATAAAACATGAATAATATATTTATTTTCAAATTTTAATATTTTTGTTGAAGATAATGATTTCTTTTTCTTTTTTGATAAATTGAGGATAATGATTTCTCATACAGATATTTATTTGAAAAACTTGGATAATTTATTTAATTTTAAATTGTAATTTTGGTTCGAGATAATGATCTACCAACAATCGCTCTCGTGCGAAGAAAACTTCTCTTACATATGTGGTGTCTCGAAAATTTTTTCGACATACGTGATGCCTCGAACATGCATCTTTTTATATCTTAAGAGTAGATAGATAAGCAAGTAATACATATCACTTCCTTTAGGGTAGTTAATTTTGTAGATTAGATTAATCATTTTCCTTTTTTTTATTATTATCTATAAAATCCAATGATCGAAATTAACATTTGGAACGCAAATTGATTGAACTCCCATCCCATCAAATCAACTTAAAATGAAGGCATAAGAAGCTGAACGGCAACGCAACGCAAGGGAAGATAAGTGACGAGAGTGAGAGTAAAAATCCACACCCACAACACAACAGTCCACAGCTGAAGTGAAGTGTAGTGATAACGAGGCAGCGAAGCTAGGGTTCCGAACCAGTCACAACACCATTGCTTCTACTCCCACTGTTCAAAGGTTCTTTTCCCCCTTCAATTATCTCTTTACCTTGTCGCTTGGTCACTTATCTCCATTCCTTGAACTTCACTTTTCTCTCACTGTTCATATATCAATAAAAGTGGTAGTTTCTTGTTCTATTTTGTAAAGCAATGCTGAAAATTGGGGAAAATAGAACCGAGCTACGAAAGATATTAAGAAGGTAGAGTACTTGACGGGTTTTAACTTTTATCAATCCTTAGTGTGGGTTTGGGCCAATGTTTGATTTTGAATGAATTTGATTTTGTAAAATTGATTTCGATTATAATTGGGTATAGAGTGAAATGATTCACGTTTGGGTGTTGTTTTATTCAGAATCAAGTTTGTTAGGAAAATTTGGTGTAAAAAGTTTCGACCGAATGCAAAAGCTATGATTTTTGTTGCCACGAATTTTAAACCATGTTTACCTTTTCAAAAGTGATTACGGGGACTCGGAATGGGAAACCAAAGCCCCCGTAATCGAGCACTAGAGCTGTGGGGCATAAAGTGTTAGCGAGCCCGGGTTCAACCCTGATAACTGCGCTTTCTCCGCCTCCCCTAAAAAAATTATTTGCAAATGAAAATTAAAAAGGAAACCAAACACACTATTAGGAACCAAAGATAGGGAAGGAAGCGTCTACAGGTGTGCTAAAGTTAGGGAGCGAAAGGTAAGAGATTTGGGAGTTGGAACAAGCGAAATGCATGGAATATGGAGATGGTAAAGTCTTGGTTGTGGAAGAATTACTATTGACACTCTGAATTTCGTGTTCATGTTCTCTATTAATTATTGTCTCGGGTATCTATCTTACAAAACATCATTTAGTATCATCATATAATTTACGTTGTAAGTTTGTCAAATTAGTTGTGAATCAAAAGTGGTGTTGTGATTTGTGTTTTCAGCACTGTAATTTCATACTGTTGTAACTTGTGATGTCCATTTGAACTCTAATTTGAAATTGGATAATTTCATGACAGGTCATTTGGAGTATGTCTTCTGATAGTGCAAAGGGAAATGCATCGGTAGTTGATTCATCAGTGTCTGAATGGAAGCAGAACATTGGAAATTCAGACGACCCAGGTGGTGATAATGTTTGCTCTATTGTTGCATAAAGTATCATGTGAACTAAGGAGCTTTTTCATTTTTCTCCTTTGTTGTTTGTTCAGATTCTGCGTGTTATTTGGACTCCAGAAAAAACGATATATTTCCTTGAGGGCATCATTATGTTCCAATGTGAATGTAACAATAATTTTATCTTCTTTTTGATGTTTTGATCTACTTGACGGTTGGAAAAACTTGTGAATTTGTGGTGCTTGGGAATCAGTATTAATGTTTGCTAGTACCACGACTTGAGTTTCATTTTTCATTCTTCTGGTCTAGCTAAATTTACTAAGTTTTTTGCAATTGATCACTGACTTCTGTTGCGAAGGCTGAAATGGAGCGATTATCATGTGTATGTGCATACTCAAAATTTTTCTTAATTCTTATTGACATTAACATGTGTGTATCTAATTTTAATTTTTAATCTCAAAATTTATTTATTTTTTCCCATACGTGTTGGGATTTACCTGTATCTTTTATTAGAGAGCTCAAGTTACAAGGCTAATGGAGAATGCAATCCAACTAGGGCTGACAAAGTGGGACATTCTCATTGTCATACAGGGATTTCAACTGTAACTCAAATGGAAAAATTGTATAATACAAAGTATTTTATCATTAAGAGTTTGAACCATGAAAATATAAGTTTGTCAGTTGAGAAAGGAATCTGGGCTACTCAAATCATGAATGAACCTATTCTGGAAGAAGCCTTCCATGTAAGTTCTCTCCTTTCAAATCTTTAAATTATAATGTCAAATTTTTTATGTGCTTTAGAATTCAGACTGAACTAGGAAAAGAAATATATAAAAAAAAGTGAAGTTTCTTAAGAAGTATTTTCTTGTCTTGCAGAATTCAGGTAGAGTAATACTTATATTTAGTGTCAATATGAGTGGTTCCTTCCAAGGGTATGCCCAGATGATGTCCACTATCGGGAGGAGGAAAGACAGGGACAATATTTGGAGTGTAGGAAATGGTAGAAGTAATCCATGGGGTCGCAGTTTTAAGGTCAAATGGCTGCGGTTATATGACTTGCCTTTCAATAAGACTATTCATCTCAAGAATCCATTGAATGACTATAAACCTGTCAAAATTAGCAGAGATTGCCAGGTTCCTGTTAAATTAAGAGCTGTATTATTTTTCTTTTCCCTCTAGGACCTTGTAAATTTGTGCATCTATTATATCACTCTTAGTGAATTTCCTTTTCCAGGAGTTATCTCCAGAAATTGGTCTAGCTCTTTGTGATCTCCTTGATGGTAAGAGTGATTTGGATGGCCCGCCTAGCAGGTAATATCTTCTAGAGAAGCTAAACATATAGAGTTTTGAGAGACATTTTCAGGAGGCATGTTGCTTACCGGTTTCTGCTTTTCAGTTCATCCAGGGATACTTTTTCTTTTAAGGGGCAGTCTGCAGAGGTTCCAAGTTCCATGGGTGTCGAAGACTGTAACTTCCCCCCACAGCATAGGTCTTGGTCAATGCCGCTGCCTTATCCTTCTGTACCGTACCATAATCAAGCCGAAGTAAATAGATTTCATTCAGCAAATCAGAGATTTGGTGGCTCAAATTTCACTGGAACTCTGCCTAGTAAACGTTCTCATTTAGGTGGGAATATTCCTAAGCTACAAGTTGATAGGAATGTGGCTTCTCAATTGGATGTTTGGGGTCTTTCTGCTGAAAGCCCGTTAGCTAGTACCCTAACTGAGGATGATTTTCTTGATATGGTACTAGAAAAGTTCCTTTCATTCTCTCATGATCTATTTTGTTTTGCTCTGCACCCTATTTTCTGTTTTTTCCCTTCTTTTTTTGTGTAAAGAAATTTAAACACGGTAAAGACAAAAGATGGCCATGCATTATAATCAATTAATCATAATCACAATGAGTGAATGTTTCTTGATAAAGGGGTGGGCATGGTTCAGTTAGAAGTGAATGTTTCTTGATAAAGGGGTGGGCATGGTTCAGTTTTCTAACTGAACCTGAACCGAAAACTGAACCAAAACCAAATCACATAAAACCAATAATATGGTTTGGTTTTTAAAACTGAACTGGTTTCAAAAACAGTTTCATTTCCAGTTTTACAAACAGATATAGTTCCAGTTACATTTTTAAAAGCAGTTATAGTTTCAGTTACAGTTATAATTACAGTTATGGTTTCAGCTCTAGCTTTAGTTCCTGATTCAGTTATATTTACAGTTTTTGTTCCAGTTTAGTTATAAGTACAGTTTCGGTTACAGTTTTGATTTCGGTTTCGGTTATAATTACAAACTTTGTACACAAAATCAAAAAATGAAGGAAGTTGATCTTAGGAGTGTTCAAAATAATCAGTTTGGCTGAGTTGAACATGATCTGAACTTTTTAAAATTCGATTTTTAGTTTGAGATTAAAAACCGGTACACTTTGAAATCGAGCAAATAAGAAAACGGATAACCGGTTACAACTGAAACTGAAACTGTAATTATAACTGGAACTAAAACTGAAACTATTACTGTTTGTATAACTTTAACTGAAACTATAACTGAAACTGAAATTGTCTTTGAAACCGGTTCAGTTATAAAAACCAAACCATATTATTGGTTTTATATGGTTTAGATATGGTTCAATTCCGGTTCGGTTTTGCATAACCGGTTATTTTGAACAGCCCTACCTGATATCGGTTATTGAGTACACTCATGCATCAATTTGTTACTGGATTGGCCAGCTGAAATGCGTGATGGAATGATGGTGTCTTACCCTGCTGTGTTGTGTTCTCTACTTGTCTGTCTTTCCCTTTTATTACTTGCTCCCTCTATTGACTTCGTAGAATTTTATAAGCATTGGAGCTGTTGATTAAAATCTTCCGCATGATGCTGACAGGAGAGATTTATCTATTGTGTTGTTTGAGTTCCTGATTTTTATGCATTTGGTGTAACTATTTGTTTGAGACTGCATGTTTCTTCTGTTATTAATTGACTCTTTCTGTGTGTGTACTTGTTGCAGTCCTACGAAGAATACCTGGAGGTTCATGACAGATGTAGGAAACAACTATGCTCTGGTGTCAGTACGCAGATCTATTTCACTCATTTTCTTGCACATTTATCTAGACATGTATGAAGCCTAACTTGGTCGTCAAAATTCTTGCAGGCAGCTAAACCATCTCAGACACAGTCGGAACCCGCGAGAAGTAGATGTAATTCCCATGGTGATGATAGGTAAAGATCTTTCCTGTTACCAAAAGTCTGGATTATCATTCAGTTGTGGTGCTTCTTAACCTGGATTATGTATTTTGCAGGAACTCGGGCAAGTC
The DNA here is from genome assembly GCA_037953625.1 of Crotalaria pallida. NCBI lineage: Eukaryota > Viridiplantae > Streptophyta > Magnoliopsida > Fabales > Fabaceae > Crotalaria > Crotalaria pallida. The sequence continues at coordinate 74,493,083 of CM075655.1, read as the reverse complement.
TGTCAGAGACAGGAGCAGAAGGATTCATGAGTAGTAACCTTTGCCTTGAATTAACATTTTGTGACTACATCAGTTTGATCTGTGGTCTTGTCATCCGTAAGGTGGCCATTTCCGTTAGCAACTGCGAAATGAAAGTTAATTGTAATTTGTCTAAGATTAGGACTGAATGTTGTACCTCATGTACCATATTACCTCATTCAAATACAGCGCTTAATTGAGGCTTGTTTACCTAATTGTACAAAACTTAGATTGACAAAATGCCCCCTATGTGAATATTTCTCTATATTCCCCCGGAAGATTGTTGGCTGAGATTCATCATTTTGTCATTGTTGTGAGATTGTTGGGGTCTTGACTATGCTGCCATTCTTTTGGCGTAGAACCTCCAGAGACATGGTATTTGTGTATTCATGGATGTACTCAGTTTGTGAAGATTTGAAAATTATGATACAACAACAATTGAAAAGTGGGGCTAGGTTTTGTAATTCTTTTCGAATAAAATTCAAAAATTTTCAATTGGTCATTTGGCTCTAGATCGTAGTTTCACTTCTTCTTGAACATCGATACCACCATCATCTTCATCACTACCACTACTAGTCTACTACTATCACGATCGCTATCAACACCACCACTGTAACAAAATACTCCATGTGTTCAATATACAGTGTTTATAAAGTTTTTATCTCATGTTTAATATGATGTATTGTTTTATTACAAAATTCAATACATAATTAATGTTACAGTATTTTTCTCAACACATCCCTATTTATTACATCCTCTTATTCACTTTCATTATCATTCTCTCTATTCAATAATGATTATATAAGGGTATTATAGTAAAAAAATCCTAAATTTTTATATTATTTAACCATTTATTAAAATCTGTGTATAACCTTAAATTTAAGATACACTACTTATGAAACGGAGGGAGTAGTTGTTAACACTATAATATCATTCCACCCCATTATTGTTGTTGCCACCACTACCCCACTATCACCACCACCACCTTTTGTGCCACCACCAATGCTGCCATGTCATCCCACCACCACTCTTGCTATTAATATTCACTCTTGCTATTAACATTGCTATCATTGCTTTCGCCACCACATCCTATCACTATCACTATTGCCACATTATCACTGTTGTTACACTATCATTCCACATTGCCTCTACATGGCCCCTCCACACAATCGTAATCATCGTTGCCGCTACCATCCGACAACTGTCACAACCCTAATCACACCAACTCCATGATCGTCATCATTGATACAACCAACTTACCTAATTGCTACTCTCCCTATCACGACACCATCATTGCCACTAAGCCAATTGTTATTTGGCTTAACGTGTTTCTCTCTTGCTATCTTTTTGCATGTCTTCTAGTTTCCATTAGTGAAGAGAGAAATTCTCTCTTTCTATTTATATTTTTTCCTTTTGTTTCTCTTATAAATAACGTAGGTGTTTTTTCATTCAAAAACAACAACTAGAAAAACTACAACAACAACAACAACTCTCTTTGCTTATTTCTTTTTGTATTCTCTTTGTATTATTCAGAGAGTTCATTATATACACCGGTGAGAAAATATCGTGTGATATTTTGGGTGTACTTGGGATTTAGGTTGTTGTCAAATATCAATATCGTTGTGTATAGTCATATGTGTATATGGATGTAAGCTATAAGCTGAACCACATTTGCTCGTTGTTTCACTTTGTTTTCGCTAATAATATAACAAATTGGTATCAGAGCGCTTGTAGCGTTCTGGGAATCTATGTATTAAAAAAATTATGGCGACAACAAAATTTGATATTCCTTAGTTTGATGGGCACATCAACTTCAGGATGTGAAATGTTCACATGATGGCTGTTTTGACCCAACAAAATTTAAAGGTGGCACTTTCTAGCAAAGAAAAGAAGCCCGACACAATGAAGGATTCTGAGTGGGATGACATAGATGCAAAAGCTATGTCTACTATTTGTAACACTCTTTATTCAATTCAAAATGAACTTTATAGTTAAATAAAGACATAATTAAATGTATATGGACTTGTGTTGTATAATAAGAGGTTAAATAAAAACCTTGTTCGTAACTAGCATGTGACTACTAGATACCTTTTGTTATAAAAGAGTTGCATATCATGACGAAGAGGTTAAGAATCGAGGTTGTATATGAAGATAGGTTTTTCCATAACAAGGTTTCATTACCTCGATTCCTTATACGAAAGTTCCTTGAAATAAAATAAAATTACATAATATCAGAGTACGCGGAAATTGACATTTGTAGAAGCCTTGGAATAATATAAGTCAAATATATATATAATAAGAAAAAGTGACATAGTCATAGTCCAATACATCCAAGTCCAAGGTCCAGATAGTGTCGGTAAAAGATATCAAAAGTACAAGTCCATAATATACTAAAAATCAAGACCGCCTCACTGAGATCTCTCAAAACTATATACAATATAAACACAGAGCAAAATATGAAATCCCAGTAGTGGTCTGACGATCCTCCTCCATAGCATAAGTCTCCAGAATCTCCAACAGCTGCTCCACATGTTCCACATCCTGACCATCTATACTATGCATCACCCGGTGGATCCCCAACTCCCCACTGACTCCCAGTGGAGTGCTCGACTGGCTCGCCCTCACCCTCAGCCTCCTCAGGGTCCTCCTCTACCTCGTCCGACTGAGTGGGTGGCCTACCACTGGGTACCGGGTCAGCTGAAGGAGTCCCATGAACCTGACTCATCTGACTAGGCATAGGAGTCTCCTCACGAATCACTCAGGAAGCAGAGGGATGAGATCTAGTAGCCGCTCTAAAACGAAAAGTATGAAATCAATGAGCTGGTCGAGTCGGGGGTGGTCCATGATAAGTATAAAAAGGGGGTACATGCAAGGTATAGATAATAGGGATGCGAAACCTACGAGGACGGACACGAGTCAGAGGGTTAGGGTGATAGAGGGTCACCTCTACCTCCCCCTCATAAGTAGCTCGGTGGTCCTCGTAGTACCACACTCCACTAGGGAGTGGGCGCAACTCGATGCAAGCTAGATAGCGAGCCATCACCTACAATGGGCGTAAGGGGTAAGCAATATAATTCACATAATCGAATAAGTATAACTAAAGCAAGTAACATTCACAAGTACCAAGTAGTCATTTGCATAAACAAATGAGCAGCATGGTTCATTTATAAATAATCCCATCATTTATGTGTCATGATGCATGCTTCCCATTTCCATTAATTAATGAATGTTCATTCCATCAATTCGTATACATGTCCACCATGTGTTGTGAAACTGCTCGGACCAGTGTGCACATAACGTCACCAAGACGTAACAGCATCCCACAATGCTGCCCACATTACCAAAATGTGTCATCGAGCTAGTTATCACCGAATTAATTATCCACTCACTTTTTCCATGTATGAATGCACATAAGTTTATCCATTAAGATTAACCATAAATCTTATTACGTGCAATCAATAATATTTCATCAGTGTATTTAATGTTGTTCTTAGTCATCTCATTCTTGTATTGGAACATGATATTTTTCCCATAAGCATAGTTGATTCAAATGGAAATGACTTAGGTATGTTTGAAAAGGGTATTCCTCTGTATCTGGACAAATGACTCGAGTGAATCATGCTTTTCATAAAAATACTCGAGTAGTTCATGTATACTCGAGTGTTCTTTATTTTCCAGAATTCATGTTTCAGATTTTACTAAAATACTCGAGTCTTTCATGAATACTCGAGTATTCTTCATGAATACTCGAGTGTTCTTCATGAATACTCGAGTGTTCTTCGTTTTCCAGAAATTCATGTTTCAGGTTTGGTCGAAATACTCGAGTATTGGGCCCCAATACTCGAGTGTTTTCAGACAGATATCAATGTAAATTGCATTTTAACATACCGTTTTCAATTATAGTCAATTCCAGTTAAAACCAATGATCAACAGAGCTCACCTTATACATTTTAAACATGTTCCAATACCGAATTAACAACAAATTACACCGAATCAAACAATGGCATCAATTATGCATAAAATCCACTTTTCCAACAACTCAACATACCAAATTTGATTCTAAGCACATTTAGCAGGAAAACAACTTTGGTACAGCTTGCATACAACATAAGAAACTTGTCCAAATCAACATTTTAACCCAAAGAGGCCTCCAAGCCTTAAACCTATTTCAAACTATGCCCATAGAGTCTCTTGTTGACTCTCAACCTAAATTCAATTAATTTAAACTTATTCTAGCGAATTAATAGCTTCACCCTTACCTTTTGGCCGTGAATCAACACAGAGATTGCAGAGAAATTGGCTGGATTACTCTAACCCCCAAAATCCTTTGCATGCAACAACATGTGAACATAGTACCAAAACCAGAGGATTTGACATGCAAGATCGTTGTAAAAATTAGGGAAAGAGGTTAGGAATTATTCTCTGCAACATAAACTAAAGGTAGGAACGAATTTGAGGTTTGTAGGGTTTACATGCTTACCAAAATCAGAGCTTAAAGTAAGCTCCAGAACTCAGGAACTTGGTTTGGCAGCAAAACCCCCTCTCTTTTCGAGCTTCGATTCTCCTTCAACACAGAACCTCAACTCACGAATCTTATATCTTTGTAAAGCTCGAAACGTGAGCTTCACAATGGTGTATCACACTTAACTTAACTCTCAACAACGATTGTAACATCCCGAATTTTAATTCTAAGAGTAATTAGAATAATGATAAGATTTGGAAGTAAGGATTATTCTAAAAAGGATTTAAAATGATGGATTAGGAGTTCTTTGAATGCCATAAAGGAGTCAAGAAGCATTGGCATCAGAAAGGAGGTTGAAAGACGAACAAAAGAGCGTTAGAAGCGATGTTTTTGGTGTTATAAACACCCTATATTAGGAAATTCAAAATAAAATATTTACAACTCTAAACACAAATTCCACCGTTGGATGTTAATATTAGTATGTAGGGAAGCATGCTTTAAAATTTAAGGAAGATCCAACGGGTAACGAAGAAGTTATGGCTTTTCAAAGTCTGGATACTGCAAACTTGTGCAGCTTAATCGATTAAGCTGCAATTTAATCGATTAACGTCAGATTGGGAGAAAAAGCTTAATCGATTATGAAATCTCTTAATCGATTAAGAGCTGTTGCTGAGGAAAAAAAATAAAGGCACCCACACCTTAGTTTTTACCAAGCTCGAATCTTCTCTCTCCTAGGCTACAAATTCATTCACTCTAATTGATCAATCGTCAAGGGAATCACTCCAAATCCATCCCCAAGTCCTTCCTTGTTGCTCCAAGTAAGTGATTCTTTGGTTTGAGTTTTCCTCTTCTTCTCCCCTATAAATCGAATTTCTCTCTCCCTCTTGCTCCCATGGAACTTCAATCTTCAATCCAGGGAGCTCTAGCATGGTATGCGAATTTCCCTCAAGATTCTTAGGGCAAAGCTTAATAATTTGTCTCTTTATTCTATTGATTTTAGGTTCCTCCATCTTCCTTGGATCATAGCTCATTTGGTGGCAAGACTCCCAAGCTTAGAGGAAGCAAAATCACTTTATCTCCAAGTGTTTGAGGTAACGGGGTGGGTTTTGGCTTGTTCTAGGGAGTAGGTTCTAGTTAGTATATAATGATTTGTTAGGGTTATGTGTTAGGGGAGAAAATTAGATTATAAAACCCTAGGTTATTGAATATAAAACTCTAGTTAATTAAATATGTATGATGTTGAATGTAAAGACTAGGAAAAGAGAACTCAATGATATGAAAATGAATTATTTGATAAATGAAATTTGGATAATGATTATAATGAAGTACAATAGGAATTGGGTAATATGATAGGGAAGTTTCCATAAATGAATTCTATGATTATTGATTTTATTTGTAAAGTTGTGAATTAAATGATAATTGATTATTGTTGCAAATATATGTATGTGTTATGATTGATTGAACAAGAAAATGGAAATTTAGTAGTATAATTGGATAAAGTAAATAATGATTTTATGACATTGAATGCAAGACTTTAAAAATATGGTGGTGCACTTTCAAAAGGCTAAAGGTAAATTGGTTAAAGGAGCCAGTCTTGTAAGACGTTGTCCGGGTTGTGGGACTATACGCTTAGACTGGTGTGAATCAAGTTGTGTAAGACGTTGTCTGGGTTGTGGGACTGTATGCATCAACCGGTTCGGTTTGTGGTCGTGTAAGACGTTGTCCGGGTTGTGGGACTGTACGCATCGACTGGTTTGATTTAATGTCTTGTAAGACGTTGTCCGGGTTGTGGGACTGCACGCATAGACTTGTGCGATCTAGATCTTGTAAGGCGTTGTCCGGGTTGTGGGACTGCACGCATAGATCGCGTAAGACGCCATAGTGCGCAGCTGTAAGACGTTGTCCGGGTTGTGGGACTGTACGCAATGATGGATCCACGTGAATAAATTTCCCTATATTATGAGGAACTCAAGGTATATGTACAGAGAAAAGAAATTATGAAAGTTAAGAGAATTTATGAAAAGGGCATGTGTATGAATCAAATGAATAAAATGTTTAAGTGTTGACCTCTGACCTGAGGGACACAAAATATAAATAAAATGAATGGGTGTTGGCCTCTGACCTGAGGGACACCAAATGAATTAAAGTGAATGAGTGTTGACCTCTGACCTGAGGGACAGCGGATGAAATAAAGTATTGGTGTGTTGACCTCTGACCTGAGAGACACACCGTGAATTAAGAAATTGGAGTGTTGACCTCTGACCTGAGGGACACGTAATTTAAATAAGGAAAAGTATGAGGGCCTCTGTTTTGAGGTGATAAATGTGTTGGATGAAATTTGTGCATTGGCCTCTGATTTGAGGTGATGTAACGAAATAAAGTAAGTATGTGAAAAGAATAAAAAGTAAAGGAAATGGATGTTGAATGGAACAATGCAAATGGAATATTTGGAATGAATAATGAAAATGGAAATTTGGAATGAATAATGAAAATGGAATATTTGGAATGAATAATGAAAATGGAAATTTGGAATGAACAATGAAAATGGAATATTTGGAAGGCATAATGAAAATGGAAATTTGGAATGAATAATGAATATAGAAATAATGAAATGAGTATGGTGTGCAATATGTGATGATATGCTTTATTTGCTAGTTGTGTTTGACCTAGCGGGTTGTTATGTCTAGTTAGAAACTGCTTTCTATTTCATGTGCAATGCTCACTCCCTTAACATTTTTCAGGTACGGAGATCGAGCTGGCACAGCCCCCGGCCGAGCAGGAGTACTTTCCCTTACAGGGAGAGTAGGGCTGTTATGGGTTTAGATCACAATATGGACCTAAGCCTCCTACCTTATTTTGATGTAAATTTGTTATAAATGTTTTTTAAGTGAGGCTTAGGATGTTTAGCTTTGATAAAATTATATGTTTTGGTTTTTGATACTCAAACTTAGTATTTCCGCTGAAACTCTGAATATTTTTATGCCACTGTTATAAGTGGAGCCCTTTGGTCCTGGATATGATTTATATATATAATCTGAAGCCCTGCTGGCTATTGGTTGTTTATTTGAAATTGTCTATCACAGGTTGAATTTTGGAATAGTCCTAAAAACAAACAAAACTCCGTCCGTTTGACGGGTGATTTTTATTAAATTAAAATGAAATTTCAAATTCACATTTTTAATAGCGGGGTTCTAAGGGTAAAAATCCTAGGTGTTACAACGATCAAGCATGCAAGGCACAAAATCAGAAACCCTAACTTGGAGTTTCAAAGCAAATCAACCAAAATGGTTGATCTTCGTCCACCATTGATCATTTATACGTGAATCAGGCCTTCATGCATGTCGACACGACATCAAGGAAGCTCGGTTGAGTGGGCTTCGTGTCAACGAAAGGGATTCGTCGTGTGTTGACTCATCAAACGCACTCACAAGTTCGTCACTGACCAGAATACTCGAGTGTTTCCCGGAATACTCGAATGTTTTGGCCAATTTTTTCAAAAATATTTATTTTAATGCCCTTCCCTCCAAAACCTTCCTAATATTGCTTCTAGGTCCTAATACAGGGACTAATATGCAAAAACATATTTTTTACATATTATATTTTATTAAATATTTTTCCACCTAACACAGGCACACATACCAACACATAATTAATCTAAATTAATTATGAAATATATAATTATGATTAAGAAAAATAATTATGAAATAACCTTTCATAATCAAAATTTTCATTACATCAGGGGATAAAAATTTGGGGTGTTACACTATTCAATTATCATTACAGACGATGTTTTGCAGGAGGTTTTATCGGAGAAAACAGTAGAGGCTTTGTGGACGAAGTTGGAGTCACTAGATCGTCTCGGTGTGTTACAACGCTTGTACACACTTCGAATGGATGAAGGACCATCCCTTAGATCACACATCTCTAAGTTCACCTCCTTAACTATGGAATTGGAAAATATGGACGAGTCATTCTCAAGTGAGCAACAAGTAATGTTGTTGCTTTACTCTTTACCTTTTTCATACAAGCATTTTAGAGAAACTCTTATAATGGGCATGAAAACCTTAATATTGATGAGGTGAAATCATCACTTTTGAATTGGGAGAAGATGGAGCACGATAATAACAGGCGTGATGATTCTGCAGCAGACTTATTTGCTAGAGGGAGATTGGCTCGAGTAGTTTCAATAGAAGCAAGTGTAGATATGAAAGTAGACAATGCAAGGGAAGATGTAGATATTGCAAGAAAGAAGGGCATTGGAAAGCAGAATGTTCAAAACTCAAAGAAAAAATGAGGCTGGTTCAAGGCACTCGGCTAATGTTGTTGAAGATGTTGATAATGTTCTCTCAGTATCAACTAGTTCATTTGGTGATGCTTGGATCCTTGATTCTGGCTGTTCTGAACACATTGTCCAAACTGGATTGGTTTACAACTTTTCAGTCAATTGATGGTGGTATTGTTCTTATGGGAATTCATATGTCCTTTAAGGTCGTTAGTACTAGAATAGTCAGAATCAAGATGCATGATGGTGTAGTGAGAACTTTGACTGATGTTCGGCACATACTAAACTTGAAGAAAAATCTCATTTCTTTGGGTATTCTTGATTCTCAAGCGTATAAGTATTCTTCTAAAGGTGGAGTCCTACGAGTCTCTAGAGGTGCTCTTATAGTGATCAAAGGAAAATTGATCAATGGTCTTTACATACTCCAAGGAAGTACAGTTGTTGGAGTTGCATCTGTATCATCTTCCCTTGATTCAGATTCTGATACTACTCGGTTGTGCCATATGCGTCTAGGGCATATGAGTGAAGCCAGAATGTCCATTTTAAGCAAACAAGGTTTGCTGGGTGATCATAAGATTGAGAAGCTTGACTTTTGTGAACATTGTGTCTACGGGAAGCTAGGCTTGGCAATTGGACCCGTACCCGCGGGTAATACCCGTAACGGGTCTGGGTCCGAATCCAAAAATGTACCCGCGGGTATATAAAAACGGGTACCCGCGGGTAATACCCGGAATGGGTTCGAGTCCGGGTAATGGGGTATCGGACCCACGGGACCCGGACCCCAGAAAAGTATTTATTATTCAATTGATTTGGAATTTAAGTATGTTTGTGTAAGAGGATTTGTTTCTGAGTGAATCTATTTTGCCTTTAGTGAATTTGTTTGTGAATTGTTTAATGATATATCAAGTGCTTCACAAGTAAAAATATGGAACTTTTATGTTTGTTCAGAAAAAAAAGCTTAAAATTTTAATTTTTTTAAAAATATAATGGGTACCCGTGAACCTGTTTGGGTATCCGAAGACCCGCTGGCTCACTTGACAGCAGGTACCTGTGCGGGTCTGGGATTGGTCCGGATATGCATGAACGGGGCAGATCCGTGTAATGGGATACCCGGACCCACCCGGAGCCATTGTCATCCCTATGAAAAGCAGACCAGAGTTAAGTTCACCACTGCCATTCATAGGACTACGGGCATAGTTGAATATATTCACTCTGATTTGTAGGGCCTAGCGCTTGTCTCGTCAAAGGGTGGTGCTAGATACCTATTAACTTTCATTGATGATCTTTCAAGGAAAGTTTGAGTTTATTTTCTTAAAAACAAAAGTGATGTTTTCTCCAATTTCAATAAATGGAAATTGTTGATTGAGAATCAGACAGATACAAAAATCAAACGTCTCTGAACTGATAATGGTTTGGAGTTTTGTGGAGGAAAGTTTAATCATTTTAGCGAGAGCACGGGCATAGTGAGACATCGCACTGTGCGGAAGACTCCAAAGCAGAATGGAGTAGCAGAATGCATGAATAAAACTATTTTAAATAGAACTCGATGCATGCTCTCTAATGTAGGTCTAGGAAAGGAATTATGTGTTGAAGATGTTAACATGGTATGGTATTTGGTAAACCGGCCTCCGTTTACTGCAATTGAATTAAAGACTCCTATAGAAGTATGGTCTGGTACTCCAGTTGATTATTCTGATCTAAGAATTTTTGGGTGCCATGCACATGTTCATGTTAATGATGGGAAGCGTGAGCAAAGGGCACAAAAATGCATATTTCTCGGTTATGCATCCGGAGTGAAAGGTTTCAGATTATGGTGTATTGAGATTAAACCACCAAAATTCATAATCAACAGAGGTGTTAAATTTAATGAATCATTCTTGCTTCACCCGACGAAGGAGGTTGGCAATTCAAAGAAAGAAGATCGTGTCAGGAAGGAGATGAAGCTTAATATTGAACAACCAATGGAAGTTCAAGATGGTGCTTATGATCAACCTTTTCACAAAGAAGATCTAGAACTTGTCGAAGAGCAAGAGGAGATTCTACTACAAAATTATAATCTCTCAAGAAACGGAGAAAGAAGATAGATAAAACTGTAAGGACTACAATCGGTGGGTGAAATAACTAGGAGACACTAGGAAAACACCTAGAAGGGGGGGTTGAATAGGTGTTAGATAAACCTTGAAAGATTTTCGAAAGAAGCAAATCGAATTGATTAAAACAAAATGATTTTTACAAAAATTAAGCTTCTTAATCGATTAAGCCTTTCATTAATCGATTAATACCGAAAGGCTTCAAAAGATTAATCGATTAATACTTCAGTTAATCGATTATTTACGAAAGCTTGATTTTGGTTAATCGATTAACAGCTCCAGTTAATCGATTAATCACTGTTAAAACTGAAAAATCACTTTTCAATTGAATACGAAAATCAATCAATTAACACGTAAGGTCAGAGATTAAGCGGAATTGATTAACACCAATATTCTTATTGATTACCTAGGTTATGAAAATGATTTTCCCCAAATCAATTTACACAATTAAGATTCAATTCAATCAATTATGAAAATCAATCTTTTCTAGGTTTTCAACCAAGAACAATATTGAAATGACTTGAATGTAAAGAGTTAAGAGTTTAGAGATACGACACAGTGATTTATCCTGGTTCACTTTCATCCACTTGAAAGCTACATCCAGTCCCCTCTTCAACCAAGAGAGATTCTTCACTATGAGGAATTAGAGTTCTCAAATTACAAGTAAATGTCTCTCAAGACTCCCTTCTTGATAGCCTACAAGAGATACCACACCCTTGCCTTGCAATCCTATTGAATCTAATCTAACCTCTTATCTTGCTTGTTGATATCCCCACAACAAGTCTTCCAATTGCTTTGAGATGCTTCAAAGACTTCCACTTGCTTGATGATGCCTCACACCAAGACTTCCAATTTTGCTTGTTAACACAACAAGACTTCCAAGATAACTTTGCTTGATGAACAACCACCAAGGCTTCCTTTGTTGTAGATAGCTTGCCTTCTTTGCAATGATTACAACTCAAATGAAAACAATAACAATCCTATGAATCTCTTTCAAGAGCTATGAAGATATCAACATAAGAGATTCAAAGATTTATGATCAAAGAATGTAAGAGTTAAAGCTTTGATCTATGAAAATGAGAGAGAATAGTGTGGCTTTGATCTTTGTAAAATTGATATGAAAATGTTCTATGATTGTAATTATGATTCACAAAGGTTAGGAAAAGATTTATATGAAATACCCAAAAGATAGGAAACTTAAAAAATAGTTTTGAGAAGTGAAAAACGTATTTTAAAAACCAATTTTACAGGTCTTAATCGATTAACACATGGCTTAATCGATTAACCACTGTAACAGTTGTGTTAATCGATTAACCCTAACTCATTAATCGATTAGCCACTGCTAAAGTCAATTAAAAACTTGTTTTCTCAAAATTAAACCTTTCCTTTCAAACCTTTAAGCCACCTATTGATTTTAGATTAAGTGAAAACTCAAATTATGATATAATCATGACCTTGATAGAGATTCACTACCCTCTAAAGACTCTACCCAAACTCATCAAAATAAAAGACTTGAGAGGCTAAAGATATTACAATAAAACACAAACTAAGTCTTCATGAGCTTGCTCTCTCTTCATCAATGTTGAGTGTTGTTTGTTTGTTGATCTTCTTCAAAACTTGAGCTTGATTAAGCCATTTGTAGCTTGTTCAAAACCTTGGTCAACCTTTGTCATTATCAAAACCTTCTCATTGGATCTAACAAAAACCACCTAAGAGATACAGTCATGCAAATATAGTCTCATTTGCATTATCGGTGGCAGAGGACATTGAAGCTCGAGAACCCGTAACATACAACGAGGCTATCTCTAGTGATGAGTCTGCATAGTGGGTTGCTGCTATGGGTAAGGAAATAAAGTTTCTTCACAAGAACCAAACTTGGGAGCTAGTGAAACCGCCGAAAAGACAAAAGTTTGTTGGTTGCAAATGGGTATTCAAGAAAAAAAAGGGTCACTTGGAGCAGAAGCAGCTAGATACAGGGCACGCTTAGTTGCAAATGGTTTCAGCCAAAGAGAAGGAATTGACTACCATGAAATTTTCTTCACTGTTGTGAAACATAGTTCTATCCGATGTTACTAGACATGGTTTCTCTATTTGATTTGGAGCTTTAGCAACTTGATGTAAAAACGACTTTTCTCCATGGCGAGCTTGAAGAAGAAATTTACATGCAGCAGCCACAAGGTATCATAGTTGAAGGCAAGGAAGATCATGCTTGTCTCTTGAAAAGGTCATTATATGGCTTAAAGCAATCTCCTTGCCAATGGTACAAAATGTTTGATACTTTTATGTTGAGTCAAGGTTATTCCAGAAGTGACTATGACAGTTGTGTATACCATAGAAAGCTCCAAGATGGTTCATTCATTTATCTGCTACTATATGTCGATGACATGCTCATCGTTGCTAAGGGTATGTCAGAGATCAAGAAATTGAAGGCTCAACTTAGTGATGAATTTGAAACGAAAGATTTGTACGCGACTAAGAATATTATGAGCATGGAAATCTCTAGAGATAGACGTGTTGGAAAACTGTACATGTCTCAGAAGAAGTATATTGAGAAAGTTTTGGAGCGCTTTGGAATGCAGAATGCTAAGCCAGTTAGCACTTCCATTGGCAGCAACCCATTTCGAACTGTCAACTACGATGTCACCACAATCTATTGAGGAGGAGGAACAAATGTCACTTGTTCCTTATGCTAGTGCAATTGGAAGCATCATGTATGTCATGGTTTGCATTCGTCCGGATATATCACATGCTGTTAATGTTGTTAGCAAGTATATCGAAAATCCTGGCAAGAAGCACTGGCAAGCCGTAAAATATATAGTCAGATATCTTCGAGGTATTGTAGATATTGGTTTGGTTGATGGTAAGAGTCATAATTGTAGCAATAGTATTATTGGTTATGTTGACTCTGATTGTGCTAGAGATATGGACAAAAGGAAGGAGATCTCTAACTGGTCATGTCCTCTCGCTTTCAGGTAGTGCAATTAGTTGGAAAGCAACTTTGCAATCCGCTATTGCATTGTCTACCACAAAAGCAGAATATATGGCTGCAGTAGAAGCTGTGAAAGAAGCCATTTGGCTTAGAGGTTTGGTCGGCAATTTGGGTTTGGAACAAGACACCACAGTAGTTTACTGTGATAGCCAATGTGCTATACATTTGACTAAAAATCAAATGTATCACGAAAGAACCAAACATATTGGCGTTAGATATTATTTTATATGGGAGATCATTTCTCAAGGTATCATTCAGGTGAAAAAGATTAGTACTAATGATAATCCAGTCGACCATGATGATTAAGCAAGTTACAATATATAAGTTCAGACATTACTTTGAGTTGGTTAACATTGGAATAGAAGAAATTTTACAAGAAAAACCCTTTATTGCAACGACAAAAGTCGTTGCTAAAAACCAAAAGTCGTTGCAAAAAACATTTTCAGCAACGACCATGGTTGTTGCTGGTAAGCGCGTTGCAAAAGGGTATAGCAACGACTTTTTTCGTTGTTATAAAGAACGATTTTCAGCCATAAGAAAAGTCGTTGCAAAACAAGGATAGCAAAACTATAGGGTAATCTATTTGGCAATGACAATGTCGTTGCAGAAACACCCTTGATTTTTGAGTCGTTGCAGTACTCTTTATTGGCAACGATACTGTCGTTGCAAAACACCATTGATTTTTGAAACGACAAAATTATCATTGCAATAACCTTGATGTCGTTGCAAAACACCCTTGATTTTTGAAACGACAAAATTGTCGTTACAATAGCCTTTATATTTAAAAAAATATAATTTTAACCTGATATAATCATTTTATTTTAAATTTTGAAGTATCATAATAATAATTAAAAATAATTAATAAATTTTATATTATTAAGTTGCCCATAAATAAGGAGCTCAAATCTCAACAATCTATCAAAAATATCAAAAAGGAAAGAAAAATATTGTTCCACACTCAATCTACTCAAATAGCTAACATGAAATTTTATAAAATAATCAAAAGATGCTTCCATCTCCATATGATTGTCAATCTCATCATTCTTTCAGTCAATTTCATCATTCTTTCAATAAGGTTCAACCTGTATCATGTAACAAAACAAAGAAAGACTAGCTGAGTTGAATTTCCAATGAAACAAAAGGATAAATGAGATAATCATGACACAATAAAAACATTGTTTTTTACTGTGTTGGACCAGCAAAAGGTGTTAAAGAAAAAATCACTATACTTATGCTCCATATCTGATTAAATGCATGTTATGCTTCTAAAGCCCTCTACTGAAAAAACTATGCTTCAGGAATTCAAACATCTCAAAAAGCTAATATATTATAAAACTAAACATCTACCAGGGACCTCTGTTATGAATCATAAAACTGTGAGCATATGTTTCAGATTTTCCTAAAGAATGAAAGGATGCAATTTGGGACAACACTTGTCAAGTGCTGCAAAATAGTTTGGGAAAACTCACAGAGTTAGCTCCTCGAGCTCTTGCTGCTGGGTAAATCACGATAAAGTTCATTCCATCTATGGATTGACCATTTCATGTGCTGTAATATTCAGGCAGAAAAATAAATAAGCCTATCAACAGCTTCATTCAAACTAGCACACATGCAAACCAGAACTCGCTTCATCAGTAAGGACAATAATAAACAAGATTAATATAGCAATGCTTGAAGACAATATGCCATAATATACCTTGGGAGAAGAGGTTCTGCAGCTTGGTCCCTCATTTGCTCACTTCCCAAGAATAATCTGAACTGATATGCTAGCCAGTGACATATCAGCATGGACTTAGTCAAAACCAGCCAACACATTATGAAAAAAAAGTATATTATTAACATAAGTGAAATGCATATATAATTTCTACACCAAAAAAATAATATAAACTTTTTGTAAGATAAATGGCTTGGCTTGGAAACAATTTTATAATCATTTTTATTTTTTTATATAAATGGTGTATTTGTTTCTGCTGTGAGGCTTTTACCTAGTTATAATATTGATTAGGCTAGAAAAAAATAGGATGTTTGTCCCTCCAACATAGTAGTACAACATACTATGCTCATACATACTATGCTTATAATATTATCTTGTCCAAGTACATGCCCTTAAAGTTAGTTAAGCAGTATAAGAAGCTGCATAAATATTAAAATTGTCTTCAACAATTAGCAATATTAATGCATATGTTTCATATTTGTGATGCGTCATAAATTGACCTGAACAACTAGGTGAACATACATGACCCAGCAAAAAACCAAATACACCAAAGTTTCAGCACAGGTCAAAAATAGCACTATATATAAGGCTAAAAGGATTTAAATTAGTGACATCATCTCAATCTGTCTAATTAGCTTGATAGTGAATTACTTGAGACATACAAGATAATAACTACAATATTTTATACTAGAAGTGATTAACGAGAAGCATTACCAAGGCTAGACAACGATTGCAATATGTCATAACTTTAATATGATGGTTGCTAAGATCTTTCATAAGCAAATTATACTACTGAAGCAAATTGGAATGTGAATTCTAAGAAGTTGACTGAAACTACGAAGAGTATATATGAACTTAAAAAACAATTATACTACTGAAGCAAATTGGAATGTCAATTACAAGAATTATACTACTGAAGCAAATTGGAATGTCAATTACAAGAATTATACTACTGAAGCAAATTGGGGTGTGAATTATAAGTTGACTGAAACTACAAAGAGTATATATGAACTTAAGAAAAATTATACTACTGAAGCAAATTGGAATGTGAATTATAAGAAGTTGACTGAAACTACAAAGAGTATATATGAACTTACAAAAAATTCCTTTCTTTTGGTGTAGAGATGAGGGAGTACCAGCAACGCAAAATGCTGAGACAGGAACATCATATTCCCTTAGTTCGTCCCAAATACGACGTACAACATCTGTGCCAACCTGCATTCCAACTTGTGAAATGTTCAATTACTTCACAAGGTGAGTTCCCTTGCCATATCCGCCCTTCAACTGAATTTCCATGTACCTGGTAGCTCCAGTTTACATAAAATTGGAAAATAGTAGTTTTAATTACATAAAGACATAACAAGAGATTAATCATGTGATTTTCCTTATAAATTAAAGTAGATAAGCTGTTAAATAGATGGTGTAATGAAGAGCTATGAAGTTTGAGCAAAATATTACCAGAATAATTGCTTCTAGTTTTGGCTTAAGGCTGCAATGCTTCCAACGACTTTATAGAACCACATTGCTTCTTATTCTTTATACCCTGTAACCTATCAAGTTAACAAAGTCAAAATAACTTAAGTGAAACCAAAAACCCCAAACACATGAAGTTTATACATGTATACTCACAACTTACATGTCCTCCCAATATGAAAGAAAAATCTTGAGAAAGACTAGGAAGTGCTTTGTATTGCCCTATGTTAACAGCTCAAAACTTTGCCAAAGATAGATGAATAATGATGATAGATGGCACAGACAAAGCAGCCATTACAGAAAGAACAACCCATTTTATCTTAGTTACAAAAGCAATCTTGAACTGATTGACATTGAACTTATCTGCACCATCTACATGAGAAACTACGAACAAATTGGTTCATCAAAGAATTATGCAGTATAGTGCTCAAAGTGCTCAAAGTATTTGTGGCATATTGTAACAAGGAGACATCAAATTCAAGCAACATCATAGCAAAAATTATAACTAAAAAAAAAGACTACCAGATTAAAAATGTTAAAGTTCAAAAAGAAAGCTTCCTATTGTAAGTTCCTGTTATGTTCCATGGTGAAAAAGGACCTATGTCACTCTCGTCTTTTCGTGTATATAGCCACTGCTTGAAGCGAAACCAATAACATGCAAATAGATGAGTTCTCCTTCCGTTGGATTTTGCATCTATCACAAAAAATTACACTTTATCAATTAAAATAAGCCATTGTTTAGGCAAGTTAAATATCAGAAAAGCTAAAGGCTAATTGTCTCCTTCGAGGTACTAGCAGATCAGTGAAAGAATTTCCTACCCTATTTCCTTCCCAACCAAATGCAAATGGTAGATTAAAAATAAAGTGACTGCCATTCTTATTCAAAAAGTGGCAAATAAGGACTAGCTATATATGATGCTATCTGCTATTTATGACTAACAATGAATCTACGAACAAAAAAGTGAAAAAGGCCCATGAAAGGTTAAACCTCAACACCTTACCTGATAGCCACACCAGCAAGAGTGACCAAAATGAATATTTCCATTTAAAATAGGACACTACATAAAACACATAAATGAACACCTAATAAAATTTCATCAGAGAATAAAATCAAAGACATAAGACATTATACAATAATTTTAGTTGCACATCCTCGATAGATCAATCCAATAATAAAAATAACCATAATATTTTGCTTTAGCTTGTAACAGAGACCGTGAAGAGGAACTCCAACTAGACTGAATAAACACTCCTTTTAGTTCATGAAATCATGTCATAAGTAACTATATTATGGCAGTGTAATTGTCAAATCAGATTTAAGAATAAGAAATAAATGGGAAAAGTGACCTTCAGCTATTCAATTGAGGTTAGGGTTACAAAAATGAAAAGGGAAACACACAAATTGACGTTAGGGTCGAACAAATTGAAAATTGAAGCAAACAAACAAGAACGAGAACATACAAGAACAAGAAGGAGAAGAAGGAAATCACGCCGTGAGAGAAGGAGGAGAACAAACCGCGTCGAATACCGAGACAGAGCTGAACCAGAGAGCTGTCGCGGCCGTGCGTGAGTGAACCATAGAGCTGTCCCCGCCGTGCGTGAGTGAACGAGAGAGTGGAGCGTCGCGCCGCGAGAAACAAATGAGAAACTAAGGGAGTGAGTGACTTATTAGAGAGGGACCTAATTACTGATGGCCATCGTAAACCGTCAGGGACTTATTTCTTTTTTTTGGTAGAACAGGGAGTGACTTATTTCGAAGGGTTTAGACAGTGACTCACTAATTTCGAAGGTTTAGGGAGCGAGTCTCGGACTGATTGAGTTATAGTCTTTCAGAAGCTTCTAGGTTTTATAGTGTTTTGAACTAAATTTTTTTATTTTTAATTTTAGTGACCGTTTATTTTTAATTATCAAATAAACACGTCTAAGAAAGTCATAGAGTTAAAAGTTTCAAAGTATAAACATAATTTAATATTTTTTTTATAATAACATAATTTAATATTGAATATATCAAAAGCAAGGCAAAGTATAGAATGTATATTTTTTAGATAGGGTAGTTTTTTTAAATGAATCTACATAAAAATTTATGATTGAAATACATTTTCATAAATACTATAGGATATTTTATGAAGATGTCAAACTCTTTAATAGTTAATTTCAGGAATTAATTGCTTAATATCAAATTTGCTTAGAATTTAAAAATAAAAAAAAAATCAAGATGTTACATCTTACGCGGGTATGAGAGAAATGAAGTGATATATGTTGGGACTTGGTTTGTACTTTGTATAAGGTGGAGAATACCCTTATTGTTATTTAATTTTTTTTATTTTTTATTAATAAATTTATTTACCAATGGGGGTTACTTAGGAATAGGGCCTGAGACTAAGAAGTCTCAAGTTCAATTCCCAGTTAACACACCCCTTAGTCTCAGGTTCAATTCCCGGTTAACACACCCCATTGGGAGAGGCTAGGAATGCGACCTCGTGCAAGATTAGTCTCATGGATTCCTTGGTATTAAAGATGCTCTTAGAGATACCTATGGTACTTGTCAAAGAGTAGAGACCAAAATAAAAAATTAAAAAAAATTATTTAATCTTATTAGCAACGATAAAGTCGTTGCAAAACACTTGTTTTTAGCAACGACTTTTTTAAGTCGTTGCAAAATGTTGTTGCAATAAAGGGTTTTTTTTTTTTGTAGTGTAAGCCAAGGTAGAGATTTGTTATTTGGCTTAACGTGTTTCTATCTTGCTATCTTTTTGCGTGTCTTCTAGTTTCCATTGGTGAAGAGATAAATTATCACTTTCTATTTCTGTTTTTTGTTCCTTTTGTTTCTCTTATAAATAGCATAGTTGTTTTTCCATTTAGAAGCAACAACTAGAACAACAATAACTCTCTTTGCTTATTTCTTTTTGTATTCTCTATGTATTATTTTGAGAGTTTAGTATATGCATCAGTGAGAAAATACTGTGTGGTATTTTGGTTGTATTTGGAATTTAGGTTGTTGTCAAATATCAATCGTTGTGTATAGCCAATGTATATGTGGATGTAAGCGATAAGCTGAACCACATTTCTTCGTTATTAAACTTTATTTCCGCTAATAATATAACACCAATAATATACGCGATTATGATATCATCGTAATTTTTGTCATTAAAGATATGCTCGTATCTTGCTTATAGTTTATCGTACTCCTATCCTGATCATTTATCTTTTTCATCTTTACTGAGTTTGGGAATTTGAAACCCAAATATTATTCTCAAACCTCGTTTTTATTATATAATGACCAAAATATCCATACTTTCAAGCCCCATCTTTCGAACCTAACTTCATCTTCTTCCTCTAAAACTATACTTCCATACCTGCCCTCCACCCATATATACATCACATCAGTTTAGAACATATTCCTCCTCACAATATCCATAATACATGATCCTCATCATAAACCACAAATATAAACAACAAATATAAATAATTATTCCAACCAGATGCTTGAGCCCTAACCGCTAAAAGTGAAGATCTGATTGGAGAAAAAAAAATTTAAACATGTGACATCAACATATTTCACAGCATAAAATGATGTAGAATAAAATATATAAAACAAAATTACAATAATAATTACATCGCTAAAAACATTGAGTGAAATTATATTTATTTGTTGAATTATTAAGTTACAAATATTTATTTACTGGAACGTCCAAACCCTTATTAGAATACCACAAAAGACTATTCAGATCAAGAAGATAATTTTAGAATCAAAACCTGGGGTTTGGTGGTGACGGTGATGACGATGGCTAAGTTTTTGGGTTATCACGAAACCCAATAAAAAATAGTTTTGGATAATGCATGAACTGATCACCAAACCAACCATCTGCTTCTATACTTTATACTTGTTGCTACCCAATGAGAATATAAGAAATTGAATTGTAAGATGAAAGACAATTTTATTTTAGAGGAGTTTAAGTCATACTCCCACCATGGTAGATCAGTACACGAAAAGTGACGAGATGCAGCATATTAAAAAAAACAGATTGAAAGGTTTGTCAAATATTCAAATAAAGAATAATTAAACTTAGTAGGATCAATACTACCCTTTTAGTTGACTTAGCTATGCTCTTTTACTTTTACTTGAAAAATTGAACAGTAAAGATATTTTGGTTTTGGTCTATGTAGTTAGTTGACTTAACTATGTTCTTTTACTTTTACTTGAAAAGTAAAGTAAAGATAATTTGGTTTTGTTCTACGTAGAAAAAATTGGTTCAAGTGTTTTTATTGTTAGTTGTAACACCCCTAATTTTTGTCTCCCAAATAACCAAGAAATTAAATATAGCAATTATTTTATAATTGATTTATATTAGTTTTGAAGGTTTTAGTTTTTTGTACATATGTGTTTTTATATAAAAATATGAGATATATTTTTATATGGTTATTTTGTACAAAAATGTGAATATTGTAAATTAGCCCTTGGGTTGGGACCTAATTGCAATATTAAAAAGGTTTTTGAATAAAGAGTAATTAAATTATTAATTTTTGAATTTTATCAGTATGTAACCGGTTAGAAGGGCTGTGTAACCGGTTACAAGATGAACTCAGAATTTGGGATTAGTGCGTTTGATGAGTAATCAAGCCAAAACCCAGAAATTTGCCACGAATCAGCCTTCATACTTGGTGGGATACGCGTGTCGCATTGCATGCAAGCCTGAAATCTCTATATAAACCCGAATTGTTGATGAATTTGGGTTGATTTTCTAATTGAAGTGCTGAAACTCTGTTTTTAGGGTTCTGAGATTCGTCTCTGAAATTCTCCTTCGTTTCTGAGATTTAGAACATGAGTGATACACCATTACAAAGCTTGAATCAAGGGCTTTGTATTGATATACAATTTGTGAGTTGAGAGTCCCTGAATCAAGAGAACGAAGCTTGCCAAGTTGAGGTGTTGATGCTGTCAAACCTCAGCTTCTGATTTCTGGAGCTGACTTTGAAGCTCGCTTTTGGTAAGCACACAAACCCTTTTGGTTTCAAATCTATTCCTACCTCTAGTGCATGTTGCAGAGAACTCAATTTGACTATTTTCCCCAATTCTTAATTGGGTTTTGCATGTCAATTTCCCTGGTTTTGGTACCCTGTCTAACTCTATCAGCATGGAGTGGATTTAATGGAAACCTGTGTTGGAGTCTTTCTCTCTGCAATGTTTTGGATCAAGCACAATTTAGAGGTAAGGGGAAAGCTTACTATTTGCTAGAATGAGAATAAATTGTGGTAGAATATAGGATGAGTCACCAAGAGACTCAAAGGGCATAAGTTGAAATGGTTAAATGGCTTGGAGGCCAATTTGAGCTCAATTGTTGTTTTGAGCAATGTTATCTGGATGCATGCAAGCTATGTTGATGTTGATTTCATGACTTAAGTGGATATTATGTGAATTGATGCATTAAGTTGTGAAATATGTGCAATTATGTGCAATTTGAGTATCTAAATTGAATGCATGCAATATAGATAGGTTTCTGTGGTCGAACACACTAGTATTAAGGTATGTGAACTCTATTTATGAATGAAATTGGTTAAATTTGAGTATGGTAGAAAATGGTATACAAAATCTCACTTTTCAGTGTATTTTCTGCCTAATCTAACCGGTTAGTCGAAATTTGTAACCGGTTAGATACTGTCAATTTTCAAAGAAAATGAATTTCTGAAATTGGCTAAGTGTCCATACCATTTGTACTTAAGTTTAAGCTATAATTTCATACAAAGACCAATCTAAAACTATGTGATTGAGCACTGTTTAGTTTAGATTGGAGGTGATGAGTTAATACCTTAATATCAAATGATAATTTCAAGAGGAAATTATGTATAAATGAGAATGATATTATGTGTTGAACTTGAGGTATTCTGTTATGCTAAGACCTTGTTATTGGATTGAGTAGAGAATTCAAGAAAAGATTCTTTGAAAATCAGTGGTTTTGTATTCAGGTATGTTATTCTAACCGGTTAAGTGATGATGTAACCGGTTAGTACCTGAAAACTTAAAAATAAAAGTTAAGTTTTTGAGTATGAATTATATTCTCTCAATCCAGGTCTATGAGCATATGTTAAATTTAAATTCAAAGGTGAATTTTATGAGTAAAGCCATACCTCAAGATATCATTCAGAAGTTGTGTTTTTCTAAGTCATAATTGTGGAATCAATAGAAAGACCAACCTTAGTAATTATGTATGCAAATCATGCATAGAGAAAAGTAATGAAATAGGTTGGCAAGGATTGTTTGTTATGTTCTGGGAACATGACCCTGTACTTTAGGAGTACCAAATTGATGCAACCTACTTGATGACACATTTTGGGAATGTGGCCATTGTCCGGGACATGGTTTCTTGGATACGTTCTGGGAACGTGATGCACACTCTGGGAGTGGTGCACTACTCGAAAAAACACTTTTAAAATCGGTCGTTTTGGACTTTTAAAATCGGTTGTTGAGGCTGTGAATTCAATGCTCCTAATTATGTGGATTATGTTTTGATGATGACAAAATAATTAACAAATCATGCCTTGAAGATATTGCAACATCAACATCAACAAGAAGTCAAGAAAAGAAGACAAGTGCCCAATCATTCTCAATCAAATATTAATTGTAAATTTCTAATTTATGTTGAGAGTGGTTGAGAGTGGGTAGAAATAGTTAGTCTCTTCTAGGAATAAATTTTTATATGTTTATTAAGTTGAGATTGACCAAAAATTAATACTTGAGAGGAAAAATAAAATTGAAAAATAATTTTTCCCATATCTGATCAAAATACTCGAGTATTTTGAAAAAGACTCGAGTATACACTCGAGTATTTGTAGAAAAACTCGAGTATTTGTGCCAGGTCAGCAATTATGACCGTTAGTCTTGTTCGTGCACCAATTCACTCGTGACCGACCAAAAAGACTCGAGTATTTACCAAAAGACTTGAGTATTTTTGTCCAGTCAGCAAAAATGAACGTTGGAGAAACTCAAAAACCCAATTGAGGGCATTTGAGTCTCATCCAAACCCCAAGAGAGAATTCAGAACCTTATTGTAAAATTTCTCTTTGAATTTGTGCAAGAACAAACAAGACAACAAGATCATATTGATTCAAGCTTTCTTAATTTCCTCTTCTCAAGTGTTAATTCCCAAAAAGCTCAACTTCTCACTCATATTGTCATTTTATTCCAAGTTGAGTTTTAGGCCTCAATTCTTACATTGAGCTGTGCTTATTTGTGCTAATCCATTGTGAGATTAGTAATACACATACAAAAAGCTTGATTATTCAAAGTCTTGGATTGTTCCCAAGCAAACCCTAAGTGGCTTAGGGTGTTGGAAGTCTTGAGAGGTTCTCAAGCACAAGACTAGGAGGTTCCTAGCCCGGTGGAGTTTCTTGAAGGGAGTTCAAGGAAGCTTTGTGAAGAGTTCTTCAATCACCGGAATCAAATTGGGGTAGAAATCAAGAGTTTGGTACACTCTTGAAAGGGTTAGGTTGAGTGAGGCCATTCTCAAGCAATCCTTTGTAATTTCTAACAATTTGATTATTAGTAGAAACTCCTAAGTGATTAGGAGGACTGGATGTAGCTCATTGTTGGAGTGAACCAGGATAAAATTGCTTGAGTGTTGGTTTATTGCTTTTAATCTACTTTCTAGCTCAATAGACTTAAGTCATTTCAATCAATTAGGATTTATACAATTAGGTAGCAAGTTCAAGGAATCTTTGTGTTAAAAGTTATTTAGATTACTTGCTATTCTGTTGGATAAGTTCCTGTTTATTATTGAATTGATTTGAGTTAAATTGCTGAATTTTCGTTTCTGGTTTTTCTGCTATCTGATAGTAAAAACTCGAGTATTTCAGAAAAGACTCGAGTTGTTCATCCTGAAAAACTCGAGTATTTCACAAAAGACTCGAGTCTTTTGTTTTTGATTCCAGAAAATTTAGTCTAAGCTCCATTCTTCAATTATCAATCGAAATATTTGGTATTAGTGCTTCAAAATACTATTCACCCCCCCTCTAGTATTTGCTTAGCCCGCTTGTTGGTTTCCAACAAGTGGTATCAGAGCTCGGTCGAAAGATCGAGTGTAACAACTTTTTCGAAAAAGATCCTTTTGGAAACTTAATGGGCTCTAGCAATAACTTTGGTGGAGAAGGAGCTTCAATAAACCGTCCTCCACTATTTAATGGTGAAGGATATGTTTATTGGAAAACTCGCATGAAAGTTTTTATTGAAGCAATTGATATGGATATTTGGGATGCAATTGAAAATGGTCCTTTCATTCCCAAAAAGAAAATAAATGATGAAATTGTTGAAATTCCAAAGAGTAGTTGGAATGATGATGAAAAGAGAAAAGTCTCATTTGATTTAAAAGCTAAAAACATCATCTTTTCGGCTCTATCCCATGATGAATTTTATAGTGTTTCCCAATGTAAATCGGCAAAAGAAATGTGGGATACTTTGCAAGTCACACATGAGGGAACAAGTGAGGTTAGAGATGCAAGATTGAATTCTCTAACTCACGAATATGAATTGTTCCACATGTTGCCAAATGAAACCATTAGTGACTTGAAAAAGCGATTCTCTCACATTGTTAATCATTTGATTTCCTTGGGAAAAGTATTTCGCAATGGTGAAACTACTAACAAAATTCTAAGATGTCTTGATAGGAGTTGGCAACCCAAGGTAACCGCCATCAAGGAATCAAGAGACATAAATAGCATGGACTTAGCCACTTTGTTTGCCAAACTCCAAGAGCATGAGATGGAGCTTACAAGACTTGGGATGCATGAGGAATCGAACAAAAAGAAAAAGAGCATAGCACTCAAAGCTTCAACCAAAGCTACAAAAGAAGTTGAAGAATGCTCTACAAGTGGAGATTCCGATGGTGAACCAAATCAAGAAGAATTTGGGATGTTTGTGAAAAGATTCAACAAATTCTTCAAAGGGAAGAAAGGTGGATCTTCATCCAATTTCAAGAGAACCAAAGACTCCAAACAAAGAGAAAAGAGTACCAATGATGGAGTTAAGTGTCATGAATGTGGAGGGGTTGGTCACATAAGAATGGAATGTGCCACATTCTTGAAGAAGAATGACAAGAAGACCCAAGAGACCAAAGGGAAGCGTGCATACATTGTTTGGGATGCACCGGAGAAGAGCAATGAATCATCTTTAAGTAGTTCCGGTGATGAAAATGCAAACCTTTGTCTCATGGCCAAGAACAATCATGAGTCCTCATCAAGAGCTAATCATGGCATGAGTGAAAGTGATGATGAGGTAACCTCTAGTTCTTCTTGTTCCTCTTCAAACTCCATTTCATATGATGATTTGCAAGAAGCCTACAATGAAATGTTAATTCAATTTAAAAGGCTTGCTAAAATTAATAAGGAAAAAGGAAAGAAAATTTTGGAGTTTCAACATGAAATTGATGAATTGCAAAAATCTATAAATGAGTTGAAACTTCAAAATGAATCCTTGGAACTTATTAATTCTAGTCATCAAAGTGATTGTGCAAATCATGAGGAGATTATCACTCCATGTGAGAGATGTGATGAACTTGAAAAAGAAGTGAAAGAGTTGAAAAACAAACTCACAATCTCAAATAGTGATAGAAACCTCAACCGGTTGTTGAACTCTCAAAGACATAATCACAATAAAACCGGTTTAGGATATGTTCATAAAAAGGACAAAAAGTACAAGGTGGTTGGAACATTTTCTAAGAAAAACTCATCAAAGAGACCAACTTGTACTTATTGTGGAAAAGTTGGACATATCAACATTGAGTGCCATATTAAGAAGTTTGAAATGAATAAGGGCACTTATATGTGGATTAAGAAGGGAGAAAGTCCCAACACTAACCCTAAGGGACCCAACATTGTTTGGGTACCCAAAGTGAAAAAGTGATTTCATTTTGTAGGTGTGTCTTCGAACGGGAAAACAATTGTGGTATCTTGATAGTGGATGTTCGAAGCACATGACGGGAGATAAGCGGCACTTCATTGAGCTTACTCCAAAGGAAAAGGGTTATGTCACTTATGGGGACAACAACAAAGGCAAAATCCTTGGTATTGGTAAAATCGGAAACTCTTCAAACTTGATTATTGATAATGTGCTCTATGTTCAAGGATTAGAACATAATCTCTTGAGCATAAGCCAATTATGTGATGTTGGTAATCATGTAGTTTTTACCTCTACCCATTGCCTCATTAAAAGTGACAAAGATGAATCAATCAAATTTGTTGGTAGAAGGTCAAATAATACTTACTTAGTTGATTTGAACAAAGTCACTTCTTTGGTCTCTACTTGTTTAGTGAGCAAAGAAAATGACACTTGGTTATGGCATCGTAGGACCGCTCATATAAATGTAAACCAATTGAAGAAAATTCAATCTAAAGATCTAGTAGTTGGTTTACCAAAGCTAAATTTTTCTATTGAAGGTGTTTGTTCCCCTTGCAAGAAATGTAAACAAACTAAAAACACCTTTGGATCAAAAATGGTGATGTCCACATCAAGGCCATTAGAAATGCTTCATATGGACTTGTTTGGACCATCACAAGTAAAAAGCTTTGGTGGCAACTATTATGCATTGGTGATTGTTGATGACTTCTCTAGGTTTACTTGGACTTTATTTTTAACTACTAAGAGTGAGACCTACAAATATTTTAAACATCATGTCAAACTTTTGCAAAACCAAGTGAATCAAAAAGTAATTATTATTCGTACCGATCATGGTGGTGAATTCGAAAACCACAAATTTGATAGATTTTGTGCTAAAAATGGTATTGAGCATCAATTCTCCGCACCAAGGACTCCGGAACAAAACGGAGTGGTAGAGCGGAAAAATAGGGTGCTAGAGGAACTTGCTAGAACCATGTTAAATGATTCTCAAGTACCTCAATATTTTTGGGCCGATGCCGTCAATACGGCTTGTTATGTTTTAAATCGTATTTTGATAAGGCCCTCTTTGGATAAAACCCCCTATGAACTTTACAAGGGAAGAAAGCCAAATATATCTCATTTTCATGTCTTCGGATGCCAAGTTTCTGTTTTAAATAATGGAAAAGAACACCTTGGCAAGTTTGATTCCAAATCCGATGAAGGCATATTTTTAGGCTATTCTTCTCATAGTAAAGCTTATAGAATTTTCAATAAAAGAACTTTAACTATTGAGGAATCAATTCATGTGGTTTTTAATGAGTCTTCAAAAGAAGATAGTGTTTTATGTGATGCTAGTGAAGATGGCATTGACTTTTCAAAAGAAGAAAAAGAGAGAGAGAAATCAAAAGTTGATGAAGGAGAGGTAAGGGAAGAACTTCCTCCAACTTGGAAATCGGTCAAGGCTCATCCTATAGACAAAGTCATAGGAGATATGTCAAAGGGAGTACTTACTCGTAGGTCTATTCAAAACATTTGCCACTATGTCTCATTTGTTTCTCAAATTGAACCCGATTCAATTAAAAAGGCCATTGAGGATGATCATTGGGTTCTTGCTATGCAAGAAGAATTAAACCAATTTGAAAGAAATGAAGTTTGGGATCTAGTCCCTAAACCCGATGATCATACCATAATTGGTACTAAATGGATTTATAGAAACAAACTTGATGAATCCGGGTTGATTATAAGAAACAAAGCTAGACTAGTAGCTCAAGGGTACAACCAAGAGGAAGGTATCGATTATGATGAGACCTTTGCTCCGGTTGCACGTCTTGAAGCAATCCGAATTTTACTTGCTTATGCTTCAATCATGAAATTCACTTTATATCAAATGGATGTTAAAAGTGCTTTCTTGAATGGGTTTATAAATGAAGAAGTGTATGTCAAACAACCCCCCGGTTTTGAAAATAGTGAATTTCCAAACCATGTTTATAAATTGAAAAAGGCACTCTATGGATTGAAACAAGCTCCTAGAGCTTGGTATGATCGATTGAGTTCCTTTCTATTAGAAAACAAGTTTCAAAGAGGGAAGGTTGATAATACACTATTTATTTATAAAACCAAGGATGACATTTTGTTAGTAGAAATCTATGTTGATGATATCATTTTCGGTGCTACTAACGTGTCTCTTTGTAGAAAGTTTTCAAATTTGATGAAAAAGGAATTTGAAATGTCAATGATGGGAGAACTCAAGTTCTTCCTAGGCTTACAAATAAAGCAAGTCAAGGAGGGGATATTTGTGCATCAGGGGAAATATTGCAAAGAACTCCTTGAAAAATTCGGATTGGACAAGTGCAAGGAAGCCTACATTCCAATGAGCACATCATGCTACCTAGACAACGATGAACAAGGTACACCGGTTGATGTTAGTAAGTATAGGGGTATGATAGGTAGTCTCCTATATCTCACTGCATCTAGACCGGATATTATGTTTAGTGTATGCATGTGTGCTAGATTTCAAGCTAATCCTAAAGAATCTCACCTATCCGCAGTTAAACATATATTTAAGTATCTAAAAGGAACAATTAACACTGGTTTATGGTATCCTGCTGATGCCAATCTTAGTCTAGTTGGTTACTCGGATTCCGACTTCGCCGGATGCAAGCTTGATCGCAAAAGCACCAGTGGTACTTGCCATTTCTTGGGAAGTTCATTGGTGTCATGGTTTTCTAAAAAGCAAGCTTGTGTCGCTCTTTCTACCGCCGAAGCGGAATATATCGCAGCCGGTAGTTGTTGTGCTCAACTGTTATGGATGAAACAACAATTATCGGATTTTGGTTTGAAACTTGAAAATATTCCGATTAGATGCGATAACACGAGTGCAATCAATTTGACTAAGAATCCGGTGTATCACTCAAGAACTAAACACATTGAAATAAGACATCACTTTTTAAGAGATCATGTACAAAAGGGTGATTGCACAATTGAATTTGTCAGTACCACAAATCAATTAGCTGACATTTTTACAAAACCTCTACCAAGGGACACCTTTTATCATATTAGGAGAGAACTTGGTATTTTAGATAAAGCTAATATAGGCTAATTGCATTGTGTGTCATTTTTTTGAAAAATCACCATATTAGTCTTACTCTAATGTGTTATTGATTCTTAGTTAAATTGTTCTTGATGATATTTGAAATTGTATGTGTTAATTGTGTGTGATTCTGTACTGTATTCCAAGTTGGTAGTGAAGCATTTGTGTTTGATTTGTGTTTGGTCTTTTAAAACTGTGTTTTTACTCTCTGTTCTGTCAAAATACTCGAGTTTTTTTAAAAACACTCGAGTATTTTAATTCAAAATTAAATCAGTTTTAAATTGAAAAAGTTTTTAATCAGGGTCTGATAAAAATACTCGAGTGTTTCTCAAAACACTCGAGTCTTTACTAAAACACTCGAGTGTTTTTCAAAACACTCGAGTCTTTCGAAACCCCCAATTTTTGAACTTTCAGACCAAACTCGAGTATTTTCCAAAAACTCGAGTATTTTGCGTTTTCCTGAAAATTGAACTTTCGGACCAAAGTCGAGTTTTTCAATTTTTACTCGACTTTTCTGGGGAAATCTGGGCTGAGTCACGACCGACTCGAATATATTTTCAAAAAAAACTCGAGTATATCCTAAAGAACAACTCTAGTATTTATGAATATATTCGAGTATTTTGAACTGTTTATATATACTCTCAGACTCAAGTTTTTTTTTGCGACCCTCTTCTCTCTCGGTTTTCTCATATCTCTCTCCTCAAAACTCAGATTTTCCTCAAAGTTTTGTCAAATCTTACTAGTTTTTCATCCTCTAAACTCTTCTCTCGGTTTTATTCTCCTCCAGATGCTCCAGCTCCTTCGATGTTTTGATGATGTTGACCTTTGGATTTTATCTTAGTTTTCATTCTGTTTTTATCATGTTGGTCTTTGTTACATTTTCTGTATTTTGAGAACTTGGTGTTTTGAGACTTTGGGTTTATTATTGCACCTTTGATTTGGACCTTTTATGATGTTTTTATGTTAATGAATTTGGTCTTCATTATGATGTTTGTGCAAAGCTTCAGGGGGAGCTCTTTATCGTTATTATATCTCCGTTTTATTTGCATAGTTGGTTATGGGGTTTTCCGATTATGCACCTCTCCTCCCTTGATCTTTTTCTAAATTGTTACATCTTTTTGGCGTATGACAAAAAGGGGGAGAGATATTACACTTGTCTTGTCTTGATATTGTTGCACCTAAAATCTCTAATTATGGTATATACTCTGAAAATTGTTAAATTCTCTAATACCATAGGCTTGGTGCTAAAATTAAATTGTCATAACATCTTGCTCAAGCTGAATTTTTAGATAGGTGAAAAGTATCATATAGTGAGGGGGAGTTGCATCTCCAAGTGGATCAAGCTTAACAAATGGATCAAGTGTTAATTATTTTGTCATCACCAAAAAGGGGGAGATTGTGAATTCAATGCTCCTAATTATGTGGATTATGTTTTGATGATGACAAAATAATTAACAAATCATGCCTTGAAGATATTGCAACATCAACATCAACAAGAAGTCAAGAAAAGAAGACAAGTGCCCAATCATTCTCAATCAAATATTAATTGTAAATTTCTAATTTATGTTGAGAGTGGTTGAGAGTGGGTAGAAATAGTTAGTCTCTTCTAGGAATAAATTTTTATATGTTTATTAAGTTGAGATTGACCAAAAATTAATACTTGAGAGGAAAAATAAAATTGAAAAATAATTTTTCCCATATCTGATCAAAATACTCGAGTATTTTGAAAAAGACTCGAGTATACACTCGAGTATTTGTAGAAAAACTCGAGTATTTGTGCCAGGTCAGCAATTATGACCGTTAGTCTTGTTCGTGCACCAATTCACTCGTGACCGACCAAAAAGACTCGAGTATTTACCAAAAGACTCGAGTATTTTTGTCCAGTCAGCAAAAATGAACGTTGGAGAAACTCAAAAACCCAATTGAGGGCATTTGAGTCTCATCCAAACCCCAAGAGAGAATTCAGAACCTTATTGTAAAATTTCTCTTTGAATTTGTGCAAGAACAAACAAGACAACAAGATCATATTGATTCAAGCTTTCTTAATTTCCTCTTCTCAAGTGTTAATTCCCAAAAAGCTCAACTTCTCACTCATATTGTCATTTTATTCCAAGTTGAGTTTTAGGCCTCAATTCTTACATTGAGCTGTGCTTATTTGTGCTAATCCATTGTGAGATTAGTAATACACATACAAAAAGCTTGATTATTCAAAGTCTTGGATTGTTCCCAAGCAAACCCTAAGTGGCTTAGGGTGTTGGAAGTCTTGAGAGGTTCTCAAGCACAAGACTAGGAGGTTCCTAGCCCGGTGGAGTTTCTTGAAGGGAGTTCAAGGAAGCTTTGTGAAGAGTTCTTCAATCACCGGAATCAAATTGGGGTAGAAATCAAGAGTTTGGTACACTCTTGAAAGGGTTAGGTTGAGTGAGGCCATTCTCAAGCAATCCTTTGTAATTTCTAACAATTTGATTATTAGTAGAAACTCCTAAGTGATTAGGAGGACTGGATGTAGCTCATTGTTGGAGTGAACCAGGATAAAATTGCTTGAGTGTTGGTTTATTGCTTTTAATCTACTTTCTAGCTCAATAGACTTAAGTCATTTCAATCAATTAGGATTTATACAATTAGGTAGCAAGTTCAAGGAATCTTTGTGTTAAAAGTTATTTAGATTACTTGCTATTCTGTTGGATAAGTTCCTGTTTATTATTGAATTGATTTGAGTTAAATTGCTGAATTTTCGTTTCTGGTTTTTCTGCTATCTGATAGTAAAAACTCGAGTATTTCAGAAAAGACTCGAGTTGTTCATCCTGAAAAACTCGAGTATTTCACAAAAGACTCGAGTCTTTTGTTTCTGATTCCAGAAAATTCAGTCTAAGCTCCATTCTTCAATTATCAATCGAAATATTTGGTATTAGTGCTTCAAAATACTATTCACCCCCCTCTAGTATTTGCTTAGCCCGCTTGTTGGTTTCCAACAGAGGCGATTGGCAAAGTCGTGATGTAAAAAGTGAAAGTTTTAAAATCGGTCGTTTTGACCGATTTAAAAAGTCCCTTTTTAAAATCGATTCTTTTGACCGATTTAAAAAGTCCATTTTTCCATTTTTTTCAAATCGGTCATACTGTGACCGCTTTAAAAAGTCCAGTTTTTTTTCTGAATTGTTTTTATATAGGAAAGAAAACCCATTAAATACTGCACAAATTAAAGATATATATTTTTCAATAACTACTGCACAATTTAAAGATATAGTTCCCAAAAGGGTCCATTATCATGAGTTCAACAAAATTGTTTATGACTCCATTAAAACGCTACTCTATCTATCTCAACATTGCTTAGTATCTCAGCCAAGGAATAAAATTTCTGCAGCAAGCTAAGTGACTTGAAACAGTGCTACTTCTATTGCTAAAATTGGTCACCAACACATAATATAAAGAGTTAATGACAACACAGAACACAATAAATTTAAAAAAAATGTCTATCTAAATGTCATTGAATGATATCTAATTATCTAGTTCAAGTATAAAGGATGCCCAACGCTCCACAACATTATCAATGACCTCTTTTGATAGAGGACCTTGCGGTTGTGCAAAAATACCTGAAATATAATAAAATCAAAAATCATTAATATAAATTAAACAACTAATAGGAAGGGTGTACACTATAACCTATAACGGAGCCTCAATAATATCATTTTTCCATTTTTGAGTCTTTTAGCCTTTTAGGTTCTAGCATTAGTAGGTGCTTTTGGAAACCAAGAGATTAAAAAAATATTGATCCTATCAATCTCATACTGATATATGGAAAGAAAGCAATGGACCAATGAACATGGCAGTAGGGTGGAAGAGATATTGTCCACTTGCAATGCTTTTTAAAATGGCAATAAAACCAGTCCAATAAACATGGTAAACATATCAAATATCATAAATTTAAAAAAGGTAAAAACTAGAACCTTTAATCTTGTGGATTAAGCACAAAGTTTTGCGAATGACAGGACAGATGTCTGCCTAAGGATCAGTTCCTACATAATAATAATAATAATATAAGTTTCAGCTTCACAAAATTCATGGGAGGATTTATAAAATGTGTATTGTAATTAGTAAACTAAGTATTCAAAAATTGAGATCAACTTCACAAGTCCTATATTTTTATGTCACGCTCTCAGTCTTATGTAAGAGCCAACAAGGAAGGGAAGGGCATCAACTGGCTAGCAACTTGATATATAAAGAAAAAGCGTACAAAGAAGCTCACCTGTAGCTTATGGTTATCACCAATAATAAGAGGTCGTTGGTTTACTCCCAAAAAGAAAACACATTCACGGCAGTTGGCAATACAAATACGTTTTGCTGCTACAATCACATGAACTCGTTCACAGACTTAAGTAGCAACTAACGGGAGGAGGGGTAAGCAATTACCACAGACTTAAGTGGAGAGTGAAAAAGTAAAATCAAGGAAGACTTCCTGTATGCATCCCAACATTAGTCAAACTAATTGAGATACTTAAGATGTGAAGAAATGCAACAACAGATGACAAAATCAACTTCAATCCATATGCTTAAAAACTATTTTCAATATGAGAATTAAGTTCTGAACCTAGACTTAAATAGAGAAGGATAAGTGAAATTAGGAAGACTAGCATGACAGTAATAAACCCAGAAAAATATCATCATTAGAACTGTAGTCCTATACCAAATCCATATGAGTACTAGAGATTTTGCCTCAGATTATTACAAAAAATACATCAATATATGAACTGCAAGTTTTTACAGAATGTGAAGGACTACATAAGGAGTGCCATAAATTAACAGAAACAGAACAAGAACAAGCGAGATATCTTTGATACAATCATAGTCATCAACCGAATGATGTAGCCTATTATATTCATATATCTTTGATACAATCGTTTTATAGGAAAATCAGCTCATATGCCAACAGCCAACCAAATAAACTAGTACCTTTAATCTTGTGGGTCATCTCCAAATATCCTTTCAATCAAAGAATTCAATAAAAAGAAATCTACGTGTTACCCAGTAAGAAATATAAAAACCATAGAGCTCAATAAAATCCCAATTCCCAAATTTCGAAGTGATGCTGAAAACATTATAGCTTAATCCTTTTTACCAAGTATATGCAGATCTCAAGTAAGAAAAATAAATTGGAATAGAAAACGAAGATATGTTGTACCTGATATAGTTGGTGTTACTGCACAACCTGTTTCCTGCTTTTCCGAAGTAAAACTCTAAAATCAGGTACCATGCCACTGAAAAACATTGCAAAGTTTAGATTAAGGTAATGAGATACTTGCATACTAGTAAGGAGGAAATACCGTCTCTTTACAAAAAACTCTAAATGCAATGAGAAAGTTAGGCTGCTCTTATGAAGCTAGACCCCTCCAAATCTGCAGCAACCTGTATGAAATTGAAAAATGTGTATTGTAATTAGTAAACTAAGTATTCAAAATTTGCAATTGTTCAAAACAAAGCAGGAACAATCTATGACCAATTCAGAAATCAGAACCAAGAAGTGAATTAATTTACCAAAAGTGAGACCAAAACCCTAGCCTAACACAATTTCAGCTTAGTTCCAACCAAAACCCTTTGTTGCTCAAATGCAAAATCAAATAACAAACTTAAACAGAATGATTTATAAACAAACCAAAACGGAAATCAAGATTCGATCCAAAATCAACTCAGGCAAAGATGCAGCAAAGAAAACAAACCAGCAGTGGTGAAGAGAGAGAACAGCGGCGAAGGGAGGAAGGAAGATGGAAATGAAAGGGAGATCGAAAGGACACCGTCAGTTTGTGAAAAGGCAAATCCATGGCCCCCACACTCATTCGATCGCGATCTCGCCTTCGCTGTCAAGGGAGGAGGGTTCGCACCACCGCAGCAAGGGACGGAGATCGAAAGGACCTCACCACTATTCAAACGGAAGGAAGACGAACCTGAGAGAGAACAACGGTGAGAAACGGCGGCTGAAACAAAGAAGAAGAAAGTCACGAAGAACAAATGGAATGCAACTTTACCAAACTAATGAAATGCAGCAACCAAACAAGATTAGAGCAGTTGAAAGCAGAGGCGGCGTCGCGGTGGATGGCTGGAACCAGAACAGTGGCGTCGCGGTGGAGAGAAACAGTAGCGGCGTCGCGTGGATGGCTCGAGACAGAGCAGCAGCGTCGCGGTGGAGAGGATGGTTCGATAGCAGTTTCGAGGTGGAGTGGATGAGCAGTAGCGTCGCGGTAGAACGGAGGGCAGGCGGTAGCGATGGCCGCCGTTCCAAGGGAGGTTCGAACCGGAAGAGAAGAGAAGAGAAGGAAGCTTAGGTTTTGTTTATGTCTTCTTCTAGTGCAGATAGATTAGGTTTTGTTTTAGGGAAGAAAAGAGTATTACACGGTTTTGGCTCCACTACCGTAAGTGTGCGCGGCTTTTTTTGGAAGACTTATTAAATCAGTCGTTTTTGAACGATTTAGAAACTCAAAAATTTATTTTTTTTAAATCGGCTGTAAACGAACGATTTAGAAAGGTATAATATAAAAAAAATTAATAAATAAATAAATACTTTCTAAATCGGCCTATTAAACGACCGATTAAATAAGTACTTTCTAAATCAGTCATTGTTGACCGATTTAAAAAGATAAAAAAATTAAAATTTTAAAAAATAAATAAATACTTTCTAAATCGGCCTATTAACCGACCGATTTAAAAGATAAAAAAATTAATAATTTTAAAAAATAAATAAATACTTTCTAAATCGGTCATCCAACGATCGATTTAGAAAGTTATATTTTATTTACAAAATTGCCACCGCGTTTTTTTTTAAATCGGCTTTATGGCGACCGATTTTAAAAGCCTGATTTTAAAACCTTCTTTTCTAGTAGTGGTGCTTGATTTTATTCCAAGTATGGTTTGCGATACGTTCTGGGAACGTATGTGAAGTGTTCTGGGAACACATTGGTATAATAATAGAATTAAAGATAAAAACCAACCTTAATGATTGTGCATCCATATAGAATGGAAGTTTGGTTGGTAGGAACGTTTATCATATTCTGGGAATATGAGGAGGGTACTCCGGGAGTACCAAATTATAACCTACTTGATGACACATTATAGATATGTGGCCAGTGTCTGGGACCTGGTTTTTATACGTTCTGGGAACGTATGTTAGTGTTCTGGGAACACATTGATTTGCAACCTACTTGATGACACATTATAGATATGTGGCCAGTGTCCGGGACCTGGTTTTTATGCGTTCTGGGAACGTGATGCACACTCTGGGAGTGATGCTTATTATTCCAAGTATGGTTTGCTACACGTTCTGGGAACGTGGTGCACACTCTGGGAGTGATGCTTATTATTCCAAGTATGGTTCGGCATTGCGTTCTGGGAGCGAATGTCGGTGTTCCGGGAACACAAGGATGTATTGGATGGACGTCCAAGATAGACTTTAGAGGCCTCAGTTGTGGAAGGAAATCATGCATCATGCCACCTGCAATGAAAGAATTATTAAGATTAACCAGGTGTGCTCATATGATTATGCATCATGATTTGCTACATGTTGACTTGTGGATGTTAGTTTTATTCTCATTTAATTATGCGAATATGTATAGCTAACCCCCATGCCCTTATTAGGTGTTGATCGTGCATCTAACTTGCACAAGAATCAGTAAGGGGAAGATGTCCCTTAGGTGCATGCAGAGTGTAGAAAATGTGGGTTGGGAACCCGTTGTGCAGATATCGAGGATCCGACCAGAAGGATGTTTGGACAAAGGACCAGTGACCAGCTCTATAACATTTCTATTTTTAATAGAATTTATATGATACATATTTTGGAAAGAGGTA
This sequence comes from Crotalaria pallida, assembly GCA_037953625.1. NCBI lineage: Eukaryota > Viridiplantae > Streptophyta > Magnoliopsida > Fabales > Fabaceae > Crotalaria > Crotalaria pallida. The sequence continues at coordinate 74,455,272 of CM075655.1, read as the reverse complement.
TCATAAGAGGAATTAAGTTTCATAATAATACTTATTTGGTACTAATGGACTTGTTACACTTGATATATTTTGGGAGTATAATATGCTGATTTTACTATGTTTCCGCAAACTCTGATTTTACTAAGTCACCTTCATTATCAATCAAGTGTTTGTGAAAATAAATTTTCAAGGGAAGGGATAAATTCTTATTTTCAGATCTTTTTCCAAAAACAACAAGTCCAAGTAATCACCAACTTATTACTTTTCTTATAAAGTAAGATGATTTACAAGGAGTGTTACACTTTTATGGTATCAGAGCAATGGTCCTGACTCTTGGTCCTTGGGTGTGTGGTCCAATACGCTGGTCATCGATATCTGCAATGTTTCTTGGGAAGTATGCTTTCATATACTTCCAAACTAGAGCTAAGGTTATGGGAAATGGCTCTAGATAAGTAGTTCATTATGCTATTAAGAAGTATTTTATGAAGTCTAAGTAGAAGTATGATAGTCGTATGCTTCTCTTTAGACATGTTGTAAACCCAAAACCATAGTGTTGGTTTATCAGTTCTCATAGAACCAGTGATAAGGAAATCTTAAGGAGTTGTAGTTAAGTCCCTGACTCTGGAGAAGAGAATTTAACCTCACCAGTGTTAAAGTTAATCAACTTTTCAGACCGAGTGCAGGGCAGTCGTCTCCTTAAAGATTAATCTTGTTGAGTTCGTTAAACTCTAAAGTTATTCCTTCATTTGTTCCTTATGGATAAGGGTACTGATCAAAGTTGCTCTATGCCTTATCCAATCTTCTATCTCAAAGCAGAGGATCTTACAAATCTTCTTGTAGTGGTTTTCAAAGTATGTCGGAATCGTTCTATTAAGGTATTAGACTTTGTCTATTTACCTATGTCATGATTTCATTTGATCTTAAGCACGGTTCGGGAGCCGAAGGATCAAGTGATCATGATTAATGACGATAGAACAACTCTGCATTGGGATTCCCAAGTTTCGAATCTGGAATCCAATGAACCCAGGTGTTGCTTCTGGACAGCAGTGAAGGAGAAAGGGGGGGGGGTTAAAGAAATCTTGGTTGTAAGAAATGATGTTAGGTTCACCCTTGAGCAAAAGAGATAGAGTTTGGAATCAAGTTAATTCTTGAAGCTGATTCTCTCTCTACTACCCTTACGATATGGTATCATCGGGAATGGTCAAAAGGGAGAAACACGTAGAGAAGTTGCTAAAAGAATTGGTTGGACCAGGTTAAAGGAGTCTAAGTGTTTTCTAAGATTGATTGGCGGTTGGGTTAACCCCAAATCAGGATTTGGGGCAGGGATACACTTAAGACTACATTTTGATCTCGATACGGACATTATGAGTAGAAAATAATGCCGTTCGGATTGACTAATGCACCTGTTCTTTTATGGATTATAAGAACGGGACCTTTAGATCCTATTTGGATTCGTTTGTGGTTTATCCTGAGAATCCTGCAAGAGGAGTAGTTGTGTGCTAAGCTCACCAAAGATGAGTTTTGGTTGAGCGAAGTTACGTTAGCAGGGCATGTGATCTTTAAAGTAAAGAAGTTCTTAGGGCTGGCTGGATTCTATCGTCGGATTATTGAAGGATTTTCTAAGACCGCATGGCCTTTGACCAAGTTGACTTGGAAAGATCAACTGATGGTATTGAATGATAGGATGTTGTTTAATTATGGTAGGGTAGTGATGGATTATACCCCAATATAATATGATTAGTCCAAAAGGAATTATGGAAAATGTGAGTAGACTATGATTTAAATCATTTCAGTGATGAATTCAGTTGGAATCAAGGTATTAGAGTATGATTAAATCCTATTTTGAGTTGGATTGGATGATGTAAAGAAAATGGATTTGAAATTCTTTGGTTTTATTTCAAAAACTGTACTTCATAAACCGGTTAGAGTTTCTTGTAACCGGTTAGAAGCTGAAAGCTTAAACTAAAAATTTAAGTCATGTGTGAAGGAAGTTTTGATATCAATAAACATCTTCCTCCAATCCAAACTCAATGTCAATTACCTAAGTAAAATTTAAGGAAAGGATTTAATGTGGTAAAATAACTTAATGCCTTGATTCATCATTGAAATTGATTTAAGAGGATTGAATCATAATATTTATGGACTAATCGAGAGTTGAAATTAAGGAGCTACTCCAATTGGAGAAGGTAGAGGATTTAGCTGGACGATGCAAAAGAGACGATAAGCATTAAGATAAGAAGTTTGTGATTCATGAACAAGTTTGAAGTTCGAAAGTATGAATGACAATAAGAAGAGGAAGAGTTGAATGTGAGACAAAGGCGATGGATGAAGTTTTTAAAAGATTATGACTTTGAGCTCCATTATCATCCTGGCATAGCAAACGTAGTTGCAGACGATTGAGTTGATAGGCTATTCTTGTGAGCTTAATGATGGTTAAGGAGGTTATCCTGATCGAGGAATTCAGAGACCTAAGTCTAGTAACCCAAGAGGAACCCTCTAGTATTAGATTGGGAATATTGCCAATCACCAACAAATTCCTGAATCGGATTCGTGAATTACCATCAGAAGATGAAGAGAAGAAAGAGAAGTTGACTTTTGAGGAAAAGGAGTTAGATCTCTATGAAGAAACGAATGAGATTTAATCTTTAGAATTAAAGTCTGTGACTATGGATATTAGAAAATATATTATGGAAGTAAGGGATTTAGAAAGTGTTGTCTAGGACAATCTAGAGGAGAGATCCAAAGGCATGAACTTCCAGAATATATTATGTTTGAACCCAAGTTAGCTATCAACTATCAAGGAATAAGGAATTTCTTGATGTTGGTAAGCATGTATGAGGACTATGGGGAAGTACACGAATGTCATGCGAGAAATGTCTGAGTTCAGAATAAGAGAAAGAATGATAAAATACAGGCCCAACTAGAGAAAGAGGAAAAGTAAATGGGAGAATATCTACCACGGAAATATCAAGGTTAAGGAATCCTCGATTGGAAAGAAGTGACTAAGGAGGAAATAGGGAAGGGAACATTTGTCCATCTCAAGGTGAAAACTGGGAGGCACATCACTTTGAGTTTAATTGTGATGTACCTAAGGGAATAGTCAATTCCGATTGTAGGAAGCTGGAGTATTATTCACCGAATTGTCTTGAAGGAAAAGGTGAGAAAAGAATGGACGAATCCAGCACGAGAAGAATTCACCGGCCGAGATGAGAGTTGAGTGTCATCCTGACGTAGACAACCCAAGCATATCTCTTCCTTTGATATGAGTTAACGTAGTTAAATGTTTTCGATTACGTTAATCTAATCGTTTGAGAATATCAATATCCTGTTGAAAGCTCAACTCCAATCCTTCTGTGATCAAAACCCTTATCACAGTTGGATGTGATAATATCTATGGACACTACAGAAATAGAAAGGTCAGTTATGGCTAGAGAGATTAATAACCACCGGGATAGGACAAACCTTTGTCTCCCCAACGGAAATGTCTCTAGAACTTGACTATCTAACTAAGTCTGATAGTGATAATTACCCTATCTTTAAGTTCATCTAACTTAAAGACCTGTCGTATGGTCTTTCTTGCAAAAGATTATATCTGAACGGGATGATTTTGTTATTAATGGATTGAATATTAGGACTGATCACCCTAATGTCTCAAACTATTAAGAAATGAAGTCATACAAATGTTTCTTTGATCGTGCTTGAGAGATCAGAGTGCGCAGCCCAAAAAGTTTTTCCAAAAAGTTTATTGGAAAGTGTTTTAATTGAAGAATATTTATGTGAAGTGTAAAGAGTATTTCTTTTAAAAGAAATTCTTCCACCTAAGAGTTTTATGCAAAGAATTTTGGTTTAAGGTGAAAGGTTTTATTAGAAATGTTTCGAAATAAAAGAACTATATCGAAACTCTTTTATGTGGGGGAGGATCCTAAAGAACGATTTTTTGGAAACAAGATGAAGTTTCTAGTATAAAAACACTTTGGAAAAGTGGAAAATTTCAGAAGATGAATTTCGGGGACGAAATTCCTTTTAAGTGGGGGAGTAGTGTAACACCCCTAATTTTCGTCTCCCAAATAACCAAGAAATTAATTATAACAATTATTTTATAATTGATTTATATTAGTTTTGAAGGTTTTAGTTTTTTGTACATTATGTGTTTTTATATAAATATGAGATATATTTTTATATGGTTATTTTGTACAAAAATGTGAATATTGTAAATTAGCCCTTGGGTTGGGACCTAATTGCAATATTAAAAAGGTTCTTGAAGAAAGAGTAATTAAATTATTAATTTTTGAATTTTATCAGTATGTAACCGGTTAGAAGGGCTGTGTAACCGGTTACACGATGAACTCAAAATTTGGGATTAGTGCGTTTGATGAGTAATCAAGCCAAAACCCAGAAATTTGCCACGAATCAGCCTTCATACTTGGTGGGATACGCGTGTCGCATTGCATGCAAGCCTGAAATCTCTATATAATCCCGAATTGTTGATGAATTTGGGTTGATTTTCTAATTGAAGTGCTGAAACTCTGTTTTTAGGGTTCTGAGATTCGTCTCTGAAATTCTCCTTCGTTTCTGAGATTTAGAACATGAGTGATACACCATTACAAAGCTTGAATCAAGGGCTTTGTATTGATATACAATTTGTGAGTTGAGAGTCCCTGAATCAAGAGAACGAAGCTTGCCAAGTTGAGGTGTTGATGTTGTCAAACCTCAGCTTCTGATTTCTGGAGCTGACTTTGAAGCTCGCTTTTGGTAAGCACACAAACCCTTTTGGTTTCAAATCTATTCCTACCTCTAGTGCATGTTGCAGAGAACTCAATTTGACTATTTTCCCCAATTCTTAATTGGGTTTTGCATGTCAATTTCCCTGGTTTTGGTACCCTGTCTAACTCTATCAGCATGGAGTGGATTTAATGGAAACCTGTGTTGGAGCCTTTCTCTCTGCAATGTTTTGGATCAAGCACAATTTAGAGGTAAGGGGAAAGCTTACTATTTGCTAGAATGAGAATAAATTGTGGTAGAATATAGGATGAGTCACCAAGAGACTCAAAGGGCATAAGTTGAAATGGTTAAATGGCTTGGAGGCCAATTTGAGCTCAATTGTTGTTTTGAGCAATGTTATCTGGATGCATGCAAGCTATGTTGATGTTGATTTCATGACTTAAGTGGATATTATGTGAATTGATGCATTAAGTTGTGAAATATGTGCAATTATGTGCAATTTGAGTATCTAAATTGAATGCATGCAATATAGATAGGTTTCTGTGGTCGAACACACTAGTATTAAGGTATGTGAACTCTATTTATGAATGAAATTGGTTAAATTTGAGTATGGTAGAAAATGGTATACAAAACCTCACTTTTCAGTGTATTTTCTGCCTAATCTAACCGGTTAGTCGAAATTTGTAACCGGTTAGATACTGTCAATTTTCAAAGAAAATGAATTTCTGAAATTGGCTAAGTATCCATACCATTTGTACTCAAGTTTAAGCTATAATTTCATACAAAGACCAATCTAAAACTATGTGATTGAGCACTGTTTAGTTTAGATTGGAGGTGATGAGTTAATACCATAATATCAAATGATAATTTCAAGAGGAAATTATGTATAAATGAAATTGGATTATGACTTAGCTCTTTTGAATGATATTATGTGTTGAACTTGAGGTATTCTGTTATGCTAAGACCTTGTTATTGGATTGAGTAGAGAATTCAAGAAAAGATTCTTTGAAAATCAGTGGTTTTTTATTCAGGTCTGTTATTCTAACCGGTTAAGTGATGATGTAACCGGTTAGTACCTGAAAACTTAAAAATAAAAGTTAAGTTTTTGAGTATGAATTATATTCTCTCAATCCAGGTCTATGAGCATATGTTAAATTTAAATTCAAAGGTGAATTTTATGAGTAAAGCCATACCTCAAGATATCATTCAGAAGTTGTGTTTTTCTAAGTCATAATTGTGGAATCAATAGAAAGACCAACCTTAGTAATTATGTATGCAAATCATGCATAGAGAAAAGTAATGAAATAGGTTGGCAAGGATTGTTTGTTATGTTCTGGGAACATGACCCTGTACTTTAGGAGTACCAAATTGATGCAACCTACTTGATGATACATTTTGGGAATGTGGCCATTGTCCGGGACATGGTTTCTTGGATACGTTCTGGGAACGTGATGCACACTCTGGGAGTGGTGCTTGATTTTATTCCAAGTATGGTTTGCGATACGTTCTGGGAACGTATGTGAAGTGTTCTGGGAACACATTGGTATAATAATAGAATTAAAGATAAAAACCAACCTTAATGATTGTGCATCCATATAGAATGGAAGTTTGGTTGGTAGGAACGTTTATCATATTCTGGGAATATGAGGAGGGTACTCCGGGAGTACCAAATTATAACCTACTTGATGACACATTATAGATATGTGGCCAGTGTCTGGGACCTGGTTTTTATACGTTCTGGGAACGTATGTTAATGTTCTGGGAACACATTGATTTGCAACCTACTTGATGACACATTATAGATATGTGGCCAGTGTCCGGGACCTGGTTTTTATGCGTTCTGGGAACGTGATGCACACTCTGGGAGTGATGCTTATTATTCCAAGTATGGTTTGCTACACGTTCTGGGAACGTGGTGCACACTCTGGGAGTGATGCTTATTATTCCAAGTATGGTTCGGCATTACGTTCTGGGAACGAATGTCGGTGTTCCGGGAACACAAGGATGTATTGGATGGACGTCCAAGATGGACTTTAGAGGCCTCAGTTGTGGAAGTAAATCATGCATCATGCCACCTGCATTGAAAGTATTATTAAGATTAACCGGATGTGCTCATATGATTATGCATCATGATTTGCTACATGTTGACTTGTGGATGTTAGTTTTATTCTCATTTAATTATGCGAATATGTATAGCTAACCCCCATGCCCTTATTAGGTGTTGATCGTGCATCTAACTTGCACAAGAATCAGTAAGGGGAAGATGTCCCTTAGGTGCATGCAGAGTGTAGAAAATGTGGGCTGGGAACCCGTTGTGCAGATATCGAGGATCCGACCAGAAGGATGTTTGGACAAAGGACCAGTGACCAGCTCTATAACATTTCTATTTTTAATAGAATTTATATGATACATATTTTGGAAAGAGGTATCATAAGAGGAATTAAGTTTCATAATAATACTTATTTGGTATTAATGGACTTGTTACACTTGATATATTTTGGGAGTATAATATGCTGATTTTACTATGTTTCCGCAAACTCTGATTTTACTAAGTCACCTTCATTATCAATCAAGTGTTTGTGAAAATAAATTTTCAACGGAAGGGATAAATTCTTATTTTCAGATCTTTTTCCAACAACAACAAGTCCAAGTAATCACAAACTTTTTATTTTTCTTATAAAGTAAGATGATATAGAAGGAGTGTTACATTAGTCACAGTTTAAGTTTTTTTTATTAGCAAAAAATTTGGAGGGAGTACTAGGTGTACTCCAACAAACCATCAAAGATTACAGAGAGCTTGTGACATGCATTGAATACGATTAGAGCACTAGTTTGCAAAAGAAATATAATAAGATGTTACCCCAATAAATCAACTCCAAGACCTAATTTTAATAATGCAAATCAAAAAATTCAAACACGTTATAAGGAAAAATCTAAAATATCAACACATTGCAAGGTCAATTTCAAACTGTTGATATATTACAAGGATCAAATCCAAAACAAAAACACAACACCAACTACTTATGTATACTAAAATTAAGGGAAAACTGCTTCTTTAGTCCCTTAACTTATTTCTTTGTTTGAAAGTGGTCCCTTAAGTTTACTTCCATCCGTTCAATTAGTCTTTCTTTCAATTTCTCTCTCTTAGCCTTCTTCTCTTGTAGGTTTATAGGGTTTCAAAATGAAATTTCTGATTTGGGATTATTAAAGGACAAATTAGACATATATGTAGATTTAGAAAGGTGATTAAGATGCTCTTTATGGATATTAATTAAAGTGGATGTTGATGGTTAGTGGTGGTCGTGGGGAAAAAAGAAGAAGAAAAAATGGTGAGAAAAAAGAAAAAGAAGATAACGGTGGTGGAATGAAGATAAATAAATTAAAGGTGGTATGATGTGGTGGTGAGAGGTAACAATTAAGGAAGAAAGAGGAGGTAGAAGAAGCAAGAAGAAAAAAACTGTCATCGAAAAATGTTATTTTGGCTAGCTCGCAGGAGAAGATAAATGGTTGGATAGGAAGAGATAGATGGAGGGACGACGATGTTAATAGAAGCAAAGTTGAAGGACCACTTTCAAAAAAAAAATTTGAGGGACCACTTTAAAATAAAGAAATAACTTTGGGATCAAAGAAACAATTTTGCCATTAAAATAAACGGGTTTGCAAAAGTTTTTACTAAACTTTTTTTTTTTAAATTTTCAAGAGCCAAAATTAAAAGACCCTTACTTTACAGAGTCTACAAAGATATTGAAGTCTATCATTTTTTAAGTTGGACCCGTAATTTTATTAAAAAGAAACAGTCTCATGGGCAAAGTCTGTTACAAAGGAAATTGCTAAGAAAGCTTGGCACATTAACATAAGCCATTTGTATGCAATAATTCAAAAATCAAAGCCACCCGAAATTTGCTACCATTATCCCAAATTTGTCCCCCCCATTACTCAAAAGTAGTGATTTCCTTCATATTTTTTCCTCAGAGTCAATAGTGTTGTGAACCAAATGGACCACACCATGCTACAAGTGAGCGGCGCATGTGCAATGGATTCGTCCTCTTCACCATAAATAGGGCATCAAGGCTCAATATCAGTTCCTCGTTGAACCATTCATTGTCTATTTGGGAGGATATGTCTACAAGTTCACCAAACTAGATCCTAACAACGAGGGTTTGTATTTACATTCCACAATTTCTTCCAAAGAGTAGGTAAGGGTATAACGTTATAGGATCACCCACCTCTTTCATCCAATAACCTGCTTTCACATAGTACTCTTCATCTTTGGTATGCAGCCATATTTGAGCATCTTTGTGATTTGGTTATTCCTTTCGGATAGAGTAATCTAAATAATTAGAGCAGCTTCATAGGGACTGAAAAACCGATTGATTAGATTTATGTTCTAGCTTTTAGAACTAGCATTGAATAGGTCTTTTACCTTGTGAACCACATGGGACGATGACCTACCTGAATGAATGAAACCATCTAACAACATTGGGTACCATTTGTCACTCCAAATATTAATAAAAGAGCCATCACCAACCCTCCACATTGAGCCATTTTCAATAGCATTTTTAGCCAAAAACATGCTTGCTCACGTATAACTTCACAAATGATTTTTTGTAGAACCTTCCAATGAGAATTTGGGACAGTATTTAGCTTTGTACACTTTATACAACAACAAATTTTCATTATTTTTTAGCTTCCACCGTTGTTTAGCTAGGATAGCCTTATTAAACGTTCGTTGCAATTTTTTTGAAGCCAATACCACCATCTCTTTTTTAGAAGTAGCCGATTATCCCAAATTAACCAATGTATTCTTCTCATCTTTTTTGAGCCACTCTTAATAGAATCTTATAACCGTAAATTCTATTTGGTTACATAATGCCTGGGAAAAGCAAAGCAACTCATAATATAAGTTGGAATAGATTGAACAATTTATTTAATCAAGATTTCACATCCCATTTTGGAAAGAGATTATTTCTCTTGTCTCTGACAAAATGAAATACTTATTTTTTAGACCTTCTTACTATTGTAGGGAGGTCTAAACATGTAGTGTGTTGCTCCATTACATTTATAAGTAGAACACATTCAATCTCATTGATTCTGAAACTAGGGACATTTCGGCTGAAGAAGAATTCTAGTTTATCATAATTAATCCCTTTTTTGAATGTATGCTCAAAAGCGAATTGAATGAAAAGGAATATTTGATATGCTTTTTTTTTTGCCTTTGTGACTATGATGTTATTATCGTCTAAAAAAATAAACCAACAAACATAAACCTAGACTGATTCGAGCTTTAGGCGTATTTTTCATATCATGAACATTCAATTTCCAACAAGGAATACAAAAAAAAATTACAATTAAAAAAAATTTGTGAGAGATAAGTGAGTCAACAATTTTATTAATGACTAGCGTGTCGATAGGCATTCCCGTGCCTATCGTCCCACATTCTCATTGTCGTGTTTGTCGTAAAGAGTTGTTAATAGTAAAATGATATATTGAAAAATTTGTCTTTATGAATGTTATTTATATGTTAAAGATGTTCATTTTCATGTAAATTGTTATTATTAACTGTACGCATTCTTAGTTGTCATGTTCCGGAATATGGATCCATAAATTTCAACAAAATTATACATGCATTGTTATTTTGTTATTTTCCGATTTAATTTCCCTTAAAATTATTAATACCTTAAATTTATTGATATGTTTATCTAGATGCATGACGAAGTAGAGTTTTCATAACTTGTTATCATATTTTGAGTTGTTTGTAATATAAGTGTATATAAAGTATCATATTGTTAGAGTTTTTGGATGAAAAAAATAAAAATTAACGAAGAATTTGGAGTTTCTAAATAATATTGTAGCATTGAATGTCAAATTTATTTTGCATGAGGCACACTAAAAGCTAAAGTAGTTCATAAATTAAAATAGTGTAGAAACATTAGGAAATAAATGTTCATTGCAATGTAAATGCAATGAAGTCGGAATTACAAAAGAACACAAAATAGTTGTATGCGCATTCCATTTATCCATTCGATGTCTTCATCGCTGGAAAATAGAAGAATATCTATTAATAATATTAATTGATAAAGGTGTAAAATTTAAATGAACTAAGATGTAAATATATTTCATCAATGATGTGATAAATTGAAAAAAGAGTAAAACCTTAATAATTGTTGAATGCGAGATAGCAAAACATTTTAAAAAACAACATTTTTTGTGTAAACTCCTTCTTCCCCATCAATTGTTCCTTCTTTTATTAGAATCTTTGTAGTTGCTTGAGAAACACCTCTTGAAAGAGCAACGTACAACTGGCCATGGCTAAACATATGTCGTGGTAAATATATTCCTACATTTGAAATGGTTTGTCCTTGTGATTATTAGAATGGATTTTATATTCTAAGGGAGAGAAGATTGTTAGATTTTTACATATATTGGATTTTTGCTTTTTATTTTTTTTTGGTAGAAGAAAAAATCTTATTACCACAATGCAAAAAATAAATACAAAACTAAGGTCATACTTTCACCTCTGGCCACCTTCTAGGAAGGGTTCAAGGATGCAAAAGTAAACCAAAAGGTGCTTGCCACCTTCTATGAAGGGTACAAGCTATTTAGTTGATAGAGTTTTTTATACCTATTTTTTTTTATGTCAAATATATCATTATCTTTTTTTTCTTTTTCAAATTAAGGGTTATCTTATTTTTATAAAAAAAATTTGTTATGCTTTTTTTTGTTTCCCTTGGGACTATGTTATTATCGTCTAAAAAAACAAACCAACAAACATAAACCTAGACTGATTGGAGCTTTAGGCATATTTTTCATATCATGGTCCATTCCGCAAAACTAGCTTGTAGCTGTTGTAACCCGCAATTTTTCATGTTTTAAGAAATTGATTTCTGAAAATTTGTGATTGGGCATTCTTTTCGAATTTATATAAATATATTATTTGGTCTATATTTATGAGTGAAAATAATTAATCAGAATTCATTTTCAAAATGATAAATTATTTTATTTTGTGTTTCAAAGGAATTCTTATTTATTGGTTTACTTAACTTTAAAAATTCATAACTTTTGATATGTAAATCCAAATTAAATGAATTTACAGTCAAAATGATCGTATTGAAATGTAGAATTTATTTTTGTATAGTTTGAGATTTGATATGCTGCTCACGAATTTTTTGGTATTTTAGATTTTAAAGAAATTGTAATGATTTCATTATTTGAAACAAATTGAATTATAATTTTCAAGTGTTATTTACTGTGTTGGAAAAATATTATTTTCTACTGTATCCTAAGGATACACGGTTTTGATATTTATTTTATGCATTTCAAATTTTAAATTGTCAGACACATAATTATGAGAGCACAAGACCCTAAGGTACCTTAATTCAATACAACCTACCCTAATTAAATGTAACCTACCCTATATGTACCCTATAGGAGACATGTCATTAATGACCCTATCTAGAGTAGATTTTTAGCCAATGCATGTCCTTGCTCTTTATCCCTTTGTTTTATTCAATAATACCTCACCTAAAATCTACCTATATTTAATTAATTACTACTCATACACATAAAATAAAAATGCAAAATCCCACCCCCATTTTAAGAATAAGAAACAGTGAGGGAGTATGGAAGACTAAGGGAGACTCTTCATTTTTTTAACCCCAATTTTAAGTCAATGGCCCCACCTAAAGTCTATAAATAGCCCCCCCCCCCCCCTCACATTCACTTATGATGGTTCTTGCCATTTTATAAGTTAGAGAAAGAAAACTTAGGGTGTGTTTGTTTTGGGTGATTTTGGGGGAGGAGATTTTGGGAGGAGAGAAAACAAGGAGCGTTTGGTTCAGGAGAGAAAATGAGGAAGGGAGAGAAAATATGGCGGGTCCCATGAGAAAATATTTTCTCTCCGCAATAGAAGAGAGAATGGAGAGAAAACTGGAATTGACATGTAAAATTATCCATCTCTTCTTCATTTATTCATTTTGTTTGAACTTTTCTTTTCTTTTTTTAATTTTTTAATTTTAAAAAAATAAAGTATTTTTATTTCAATAAAAAAAAAACAGTTTTTTTAATATTTTGGACTTGAAATTTTTATTATTTAATAAATTATTGAATTAAAAAATTTTTGGTTATATAAAATATACATACATGTGAGAAAGAAAAAATATTTTTATTTCTATTTTGTAAAATAAGGGTATAGTCGTCTTTTGATAAATTTATTGTTTTCTTTCTTCCCACTTTTCTCTTCAATCAAACAAAAGGAAAGAAAACTCAACTTTTCTCTCTTCCCAATTTCTTCACATTTTCTCTCATACCAAACAACCATAAAATCTACTCATTTTCTCACCATAATCTATCTTCCCTATTTCTCTCTACCCATTTTCTCTCCTCCCATTTTCTTTCTTACAACCAAACAAATTAGAGTTAGAGAGAGAGAGAGAGAAAGAGAGAAGGGCCGAGAGGTTCCAAGGAGAAGGAGGAAGAGGATTTGATTTTTCTAAGTGCATTTCCAAGCTTCATTGGTATTATTCTCATTCCCTAGTTTATATTCTTCTTGTTCTTTACGGTTTTCATAGGGCTTTTTAGGACAATTTGTTTGTTTGATTTGATTTGAGCTTTGCATGTTTGATTGTGAGTTGGATCTTTAATCTTTGGTTGCATGCATGTTTAAATCCAAACTTGAAATGAACAAAATGAACACATGCATTAGCCAAAGAGGTCCATACGGTTTTTCCCATTATTTTGCCCCAAATAATTTTGTTTCCTTTGATGACTTGATCCATACTTGAAATGAAGGAATGAAACATTGATTTTGTTAATCTTAAAATGCACGCTAATGTGCTGAGTTATTTTGCAAAAATTTATAATTTTTCTTCACATAGGATTCGCCCAAGACCAAGAAATTAGAGAAATAATTTTGGTTTGTAATATTTGTTCAATGCATGTTGAAACTTGATGAAATCAACTTATTTTATTTTGTTATTGTTTCGGTTTTGTATTTATTTTGCATAAGAGATTTTATTTTTCTAGATGTGTTTCGGTTGTGCATGAAGTTGGAACAAACAAAATTGATTTTTGATGCTTGATCCTTGTTGCATGTTGATTTGATAGAGTGTTTTGCAAAAATCTATTCTTTTCCTTCTATGTATATATATTTCGGTTCACATGAAAATAAATATAATAGATTCACTTGTTTTTATGATGGCTAGATGCATGATGAAATAGGCCTTTGTTATTGATTTTCTATTTATTTGATGCATGCATGTCTAAATCTTGAGTTTTGATGGAAATATCATTTGAAAATAAGGAGTTTCGAAGTTGAAAGTAATTTTCCCCACTTTAACCACTTGGACCTGATGGGTCTAAGAGAAAAATAAATATTTGCACCTCTAATTTGTGATAATAATAAAGTTGATTTTAAGTTGAGAAAATGTTTTTGTTTACTTTGAAAGAGAGACTGAAAAATGTATAAGTATGTGTTTTAAAGAGATCAATTTTGTTTGATGTGTGATGTGGTTATTTATGTGTTATTGTGTGTTTAGAGTATAATCAAGATCATATAGGGGTTGTTAATTGAAGGATAGTATAGTATGTCTTTGAATGCCCTTATGCTGAATTTTAAAGGATTTATTGTTTTGGTTGTAAGAAGTTTTAATAAATAATACTCCCTCCGTCCCTAAATATAAAGCCTCTTTGGGGGATTTCACGTCCATTAAGAAAGTGGAATAATTTAGTTATTTGTATTGGAAATGTGAATTTTTGATATGTAATTTCAAAATTACCCCTATTAATATTATTGGGAATCTAAAAAGTGTTAAATAAATAGGGGTGTTTATGGAAAAAAGTAATTAATGATCATTGAAAATTGGTTTTAGGCTTTATAAATATGGACAAAATAAAAGTGTCAAGAGGGCTTTATATTTAGGGACGAAGGTAGTAGTTATACTCATTGAATTGCCCTAAAAATTTAGTATGTTGTCCTTTATGGTGCTTGAGTGTGATCTGGAAAATTTAATTTGGTTTGAATGTGTTTTGATATTTTAAATGAATTTTGTTTGTTAAAGGTTGTTTGTGAAAAATTTGTGTTTTAGTTACAAGAGATTTGGAATAAAATAGACTTGCACAAGTCCAATAGTTTTAAGACTTGGTTACTGTTTTAATTAGGTTAATACGAAGTTCTCTAAAATTTTTTATGATTTTTGAAACTAATTTCCTATTTTTTTAGAATTAAATTTGTGAAAACGATTTCGGGAAAACGGATCTTTCGGGTAAAAGATAAACAGAGTTTTTGAACTTAAACTACTCTAAATGGCTTGAAATTTTTATGGTATCATCCTGAATATGTCGTGTGATTCTCTGTAAAAGTTAAGGTGATTTGGAGTTGGTTTGAGGTTTTTAAAAAATCCAAACAATGAACAACTCAATTCTATTTCTACAGAATTTGAGGGAAATTTAATTAGAAAAATGTGACTTAGAAAACTCCAAATAATCTGAAATTTTTATGATATGATCTTGGATTTGTGATTAAGGTTTGTACCAAATTTCATGCAATTCAAAGTTGATTTTCTATTTTAATAATTTCATTTTCGCCTCAGATTTGCAACAAACCTGATTTGATTTTGTAGCAAAAACGAAATGAAAATCTAAGTTTGGAGTGCCCGAATGGTTTAAAAATTTATATGTTGAACTTTTATAAATATGCTAGTATTATGGAAATTTCGGGGTTTAAACACTTTGATTTGATGTAGTTTTAAATTTTATCTTTTGTGTTTTTCCCGTATTTGATCAAACTCTTTATTTGGTACTTTTTGATAAAGCATGAGCCTTGTGTATTTTTCGTGACTTGGCTGGACCTTATATGCTAATTGTGATGTCTTGATGTAATTGGAATAAGTGTTGTTTAAAGTTGTGTCTAGGTTGTATGAAGATAAATTTGCAAGTTAATTGTTTGGTGTTCAGTCTCGGTTTAGGAATTTAGTTTTTGGAGTTAGGATAATTTGTTCTATATACTATATGACAATTGAATTATTTCATATGATGCATGCTAATTACTTGACTATGTGTTTACTTGTCTAAGATCATTTGAATACTAAAGGAAGTCAAAGAAAATGAGTCAATTAATTAGTTAAGGTGTTGTGTTTGATTGCATGAAAAGATTTTGAAAGTTAATCGATTTTGGAATGGTTTATTTTTGGGATTTGATTGGGAAATGTTAGTTGTTGGTTGTTGCTCTATTTTGTTTCATGATATTGTGTTTCGTGAATCGTTTAAGTATTTATTTTAAAGTAAGTATTAAAAGAACTAAAGTATTATTTTACGGTGTTTTCAGATTTTTTTGCGAAAAAGTGATTTTTAGACTTATTTCATGCCTGTCCAGAATTCTATCTAAGTTGTTTTTCAATCCTAAAAAATGTTTTCAAATGATTTAAAGATTGAGTTTTCATAGTACGTAATTTAGAGAAAAGTGGGATTGAGAAAGTAACGTTTTTCGGTGTTTTCGTGTTTTAATTAGTGGCTGTCCAAGACGGACCAGCTGTTAATTTTTTTTTTTAAAGTATTTTGTTAATTTTTTTAGAATGATTTTGAAATGTTTGAAGTATATTCAAAAGTTTGATTTGATTTGAGAAAATAAAGGCTTTTTACGATTACCTGACAAGAAATAAAACGAGTTTTCGAGAAACTATTTGATACTAAGTATGATTGTTTGTTAGATAGACTTGTAATGATTGTGTGTTTCGTTTAAAGCAAGGGACTTGTAAGTCCGGAGATTGTAGCTGCTGACAGTTGGGAGGACCCGCGACAACTTCAGACGAATGTTTGCTGGACAAAAGGTGAGAGAGGGGCTTCCCTAAGACACTGTGTGTGGCCACTTATACGAAGTAGACTAGAACCACATATTATTGCATGCTGATATTGATGTGATTATTCCATGATAATATGAATTGTTCAATTTATCTATGCATGATGAATGCTTACCTGATGATGCTTATGACTGCTATGTTAAGAGACGCCTGCTGCGTTTTGATTTCTGATGAAATTTATGTGAGGCATTTGAAATTATGAAAATAATAATGAAATAAAAGATTTGTGTTAATGGCAAGACTTAATTATGATGAAAAGATTGATAATTTTTGGAAGTAATAAAGTGAAGGCACAAGGAAAGAAATGATTAAGTGAATAAAGTTTGGATTTAATATTGTGGATGATATGAGTAGGTGAAAGTTGTACTCCCTGATGGTTGAGGGTAGTGCTGGCGACGTGAGCTTCATGTTGTGATTCCGAGCTCCAATGTTAATGAGTAAGTTATTTAATAGAAAAGATTAATGTGAAAGATTATTTAAAGGTCGAGGTTCACTGAAAGTATGGACAAGGGTGACTCGACAGAACCTTAGGATTAATAAAACATTAATAAGACACTAAAAGACATTAAATAATGCGGTGAGTTGAGTGTGAAGTAGTGGAGAGGATGACACCCTGTTTATCTGCGGATACTCAGGTGAGCGATTGTGATAGGGGAGGGTGATGACGGTGCTACGTCAAAAAACATAGGGTACTTTTCTAGGCGAAACTAGTCTATAAGTGATCGGGGATTAATACCCAGGGGATCGTAGCGTGTTCTGCACAGCTAACTAGAAAAGTACTCTTGCCCCCTTGATCAATTTCGAAACGGTGAGAGGGAACTTGAGCAAGGAAGGCAGTTCGATTGGTTTTGGGCCCTTGCGATATCGCAATGAAATGAAATATTGATTATGATGATTATGATGATTGGTTGACCCAGAGTGGTTACAGCATGTGTATTCACGGTTGTTCGACTTGGGTGGGTTAAGGTTCATGTACATCCTATTTGCTTCCGTTTAGGCTCGGGAGGATTGGAGGAGATGTATGTATGCTAACTAAGTCCATGATAACGTTTTCTTATCCCCTGTCATCAATGGATGCGATCCAATAACACTTAACAAGAAAAGTTTATGAACGATGAAAAGACTTAATAAGTATAAGCTCAAAGATATTATGAATATTGAGGAGGAGAATAAGAATGGCCAAGCGATGAGAATGATACGGTTAAGGCCAAGGAAGAGAAATTATGATGGAGAAGAGGTCGTGAAAGAATGTAGAGAAATAAATTAAGAAATAGACCAATAATGTTGAACAGAGGGGTATAAGAAAGATAATTATAAATAAGTGATAATGATGATAAGGTGAATTATGTTGTGTGCCTTACTTGTTGATACTTTATTATTGTTTGTTTGTCTTGATATTTTGCCTACTATAATTCCACCCGTCGACGAGAGATCGTTCGGGATTGCTCACTCTCTATTCTGTTCTCTCTTTCCCTCTGCATCCAATGTCGCGCACTTCAGATGGGATTTAGCGTCAAGATTTATATGCGTCCTTTGGAAGACGGAGACTGGGAGTTTACCCAGGAAGGCTGGAAGTGGCGAAGAGATGTTAGCTTGGAGGTTAACAAACCTCTGTTCACCCCGGTGGGTACCGACTTGTGGGATATGATTAGTAGGATAGTGCTAGAGGGTCCAGAGTATATGAAGGTTTTGGTGCGACCTGATTGACGATGGGAGATTTGACGACGCTGAGGAGTACCCGGAGTTGGACAGGGTTCCTATTGAGGATGGCGACCTGTAGTTTAGGTTTGCAGTTATGAGTATGCATTTTGCCTCTTAAGATTACTATGATAGTGTTGCTCTACCATGATGTAACTTGTTTTATCAGATGACATGTTTTTGAGAACTACTCACCCTGATGGACGTGACATGACTAAAATGATGTTTTAGGAACCAAAGTTTATTTTGATGAATGAAATATTTTATGATGACGAAAGAAAAGAGTTTCAAAGCGCGATGTTGGTGGCATCTCGATTTAGAACTTGACGGATGACGTGTAACATGACAGCTTAAATTTTGTGATGTAAAGGTTGAAACTAAATCATTTTGTGAAAATCGCTCCATGTCCATGTCATCAATGAAAAAAAAATTCCCCAGATTTTTACTAAATAAAATATATTCAAGTTGCTAAATCGGGGTGTTACAGCTGTGAGCTTGTAACATGTAGCTATGAGCTTCTAGCTTGTAGCTGTTAAGCTAGCAAGTGTTGGAAACCAACAAGCGGCCTAACAATCTACTAGAGGAGGGGTAAATAGTAGTTTGAAGCGATGATACCAGATTTTCGAATTAGATTGAAAATGGATAAAATATACTTACTGGTGTTTATAAAAATGCCGATTAAGTGCCGAGCAGAATCCGACTATCAACTGATAATCGATTTCCGAGTTCGATCACACACAATCGGGTTTGCAGCGGATTACAGCAAATATACTTCAACTAAATGTGAAGATATGCACAACCCCGATTAAATGCCGACTAATGCAAAAACCAAAAATAAATGTGGAAAGCAGTAAAAGAGGACACAAAGATTTTTATACTGGTTCACTCTCCACCACTGAGAGCTACGTCCAGTCCCCCCTAAACCTTAGGGAGCTTTTACTCAAAATCAAATAAAGGGTTACAGTAGGATTTACAAGAGAGCCTATCTTACTAAACCTATCCTTGTCACAGAGTGTACCAAACTCTTGACCACTACCCAAACCAATTTGATTTTGGCTGGTTGAGGAACTCTTTTACTGCGGAGACTTCCTTGACACTTTCAAGGACTCATTCTCTTCTTCAAATGAACACGAGAGCAGTTACAGTATGTTGGCTCCAAAAATTCTGAACACCAATTACTTTTGAATATGACAGTGTTGATGCAACTGGGTTTCAGACTAAGCAGGAATTGGCAGAGAGAATATTCAGTTTTTCGTTCGAAGGTTTTTGCGTTCAATATCTGATTATTACCTTCTCTGTTTTTTTCTTCTTATTTATGTTGAATGAGACATTTCCTTCCAATTCAATTTTCGAATCCCAAGAATCAGGGAGGGAAGAATTTTACCATGTGAGAAATTGAAGATGGCGAGATTCCCTCTCCAACAGTCATATTTTGATTTGATTTAATTTGAATCAGATCTTTCATTTAATGCCAATTCCTTTATGGACAGATTCTGATGATTAGCGAGCTTCGCGCTTCCAGTTGGACTGAGCTTCCACAACTGATAACTTGCCGAAAACCGAGCTTGTGTTTTTTTTAATTTAATGATGCTTGCACAACCATTGACCAAGTGTGAACCGAGCTTGAGATTGACCTTGATGTCCGAGCTATGGTCGAGCTTTGTATTAGAGATAAAGTTCAATCTTAGACATCCAAGATTTGGCCGAGCTTTGCATTCGAGCTTGAGTTCAGCTTTGACATCCAAGCTCAGGCCGAGCATTATATGCGAGATTGAACTGAAGTTTGAGATCCGAGCTTAGCTGAGCTTGATATGTGATCTCTGTAACATCCTAAGATTTAATATCTAATATAATAATAGATTTAAATATAAATTTACTTAGTAGTAGGACAAGGTTGTAGGAATGAGTATAGTGTCGTGCGGGAAATAGGAAGCATGGGCCGACCAGATAAAGGAATGCTGGATTTGGACCGATCTCAGCCGAGTTAAATGCAGACAGAACGCGAAATCTAGCATCAACTCGGATTTAGCCGACCGCGACAACTCACGCTGTGTGGACCGAGGGGAGACTCGGACTACTGCTACCTCTCCGTGTTAAGGCCGAAGTCCCTCCTCTTCTATCCCTTCGTTGTAGCTCGAACTGAATTGCCCGTTCCATGATTTTCGCGCCCTCCGTACAGCTGTCTCTGTCAATCACTTTATGTCCTTTTCAAATCACTGTTGATGGCATCCTTTAGAATCCAATAAATATCATCCACATATTCCCAAGCTTCTCAAAGAAGCCTCTAATAAGGACCACACAATTAATTCCCAAATGGGAATAAAAGAGAATCCCTAACCTAACACAACAACACTTTCTATTCTCTTTCCCTTCCGTCTCTCTCATTTTCTCTGAAGTCCGGTACCAACAGTTCAACACATACACTATTTCACTGACGCAAATCTCTCTCTCTTCTTCTCCATTGATACTCACAAACTAGGAGTTACTTTCCTTCATCCCCTTTGCCTTGTCAGACGTTCCCTGTACTGTTGCAGCGTGTGGGTGTGCAGCAAGGGGAGAAACGGTTCAAGGGAGTTCTAAGCTCAAGAGGTCGAACAGTAAAGAAGCCACACTCAAGCCCTCAAGCTCTTACCTATCACGGGTTGAGGTAAGGAGTGAGTGTTACCTTTGCTTAGGTTTGCGTTGCTAGTGTGTTCATAACGGGTGCTAAGAGTGGGTGTTAGTTTAGGGAAGAGACATACGATAATACTAGGGAGAAAGAGAAATAACTAAGAAGGAGATTAATGGATGAACTAGAGTCATGAATTCTTGAACTAAGTGAAAATAATTGAATGCTTGCTAAGTGTTTTTAAATCCTATTTTGCTGCTATATTCTTGTTTATAAGCTGTGATAAATGTTACTCATGTTTTCTTTAAATATGCCTATGGGCCGAGCGTGAGAGGCCGAGAGGGGTTATGGGGAATGATGTTAATGACTGGAAGAAGAAAATATTAGTAAAGAACTACATAATGAAAGGACGAGCGAACAGGGTAAACAAGAGGGTTGAGCCGAGAGGAATCAAATAATGAATGACTTAAGGGATAAAAGAGTAACTAAAGAGAAATGGTTGTGTGATCGGGTCATAAAAGACGCGTACTAGGTGCGTGCATTGATCGCGTCAGACGCATACTGGGTATGCGTAGCTGTAAGACGGGTACTGGGTGCTCGCAGTTATGGACACTCCTTAACTCCATAGAAGAATCGGCGGTAGTGCTCTTGGTCATAGAAGACGCGTACTGGGTGTGTAACATCCCAAATTTAAATTCTTAGTGTAAATCATGTTTTGATAGTCGTAGGATAGAGGCAATTATGATATAAGCTAGAAATTGGCCAATTGGACATGCAAATTTAAGTTTAAAACATAGGACTTTGGGGAAATAGAATAACAAGATTGGTAGCTTAGATTACAAATTCCACCGTTGGATGTGAAGTAGGATAGGTGAGGAAGCTTGCTTTAAAATTTGAGGAAGATCCAACGGGTAACGAAGAAGTTATGACCTTTCAAAGTCTGGATACTGCAAAATTGTGCAGCTTAATTGATTAAGCTGCAACTTAATCGATTAAGCTGCAACTTAATCGATTAACGTCAGAAAGAGGGAAATAGCTTAATCGATTAAGGGCTGCTGCAGGAAAAAAAAATAAAGGCAGCACGCGTTGTTTCTTGCCCAAAAAGCACGAATTTCTCTCCCTCCTCTAGGGCACCACTCTTCCCACTTCAATTTATCAAGGATTCAAGGGTGTGGCATCCATTCCCATCACCTAATCTCTTTCCCTCTTACTCCAAGTAAGTATTCCAACCTTGATTTCTTCTCTCCCTCTCATTCGAACTTCCTCTCTCCTCCCCTTTCATGGAGGTTTTCGTTCACTTTCCCATGGGGCTTGGTTTGAGACTCATGGAATGAGTAATAATTTCCATTTTGGTGGCTTTATAATAGGTTCCATTCCCTCTTGTGGATTTTGAGCATTTGGTGGGCAAACTCAAGCATAGGGCACTTGGAATCTCTTTGCCCTTAAGTGTTTGAGGTAAGGGGGTGGATATAGTGAGCATTGGCTTGTTCTAGGGAAAAGATTATAATTAGTTCATAAGAGCTTGCTAGGATTTATATGTTTATTTTGGTGTTATTATATCCCTAGGATTATGAAGGAATAAAATAGTTCGATTTAGGTAAAGAAATAAAAAGTGAACTTTAAGAATGCATAGAAATTGGTATTTATCGAATGCATAGAAATTGGTATGTATTGATGCTAAATGTTCTTGATATTAAAGGTTGATTAAGTTTGTGAATATGTGTTAATGTGAGAAATTGATTTGATTTGCGAATTAATTGGAATGTAGGTAGATTTTACTTTTATGTGATAATGCAATTAATGTTGCCAATGATTCTAAGTGTGATAAATGTCTTGAATGTAAATAAATAGAATTATAAAAATGCTTAAAGTTGCAGCTATGATTGATCCTTGTGATACACCGACCCATTAGGTGCCCTGTTAGGTGACAAGTTACCCATTAGGCACAAGTTACCCAATCCAGGTGAAAGTTACCTATTAGGTCCCGTAAATGCCCCGTTAGGCGGGTGTATCCAATGGATCAATCATGCTGCACAATAATAATAGTTTTGAAAAGAGAAAATGTGAATGTGATGGTAAAAGAGTTGAGATGTTGTTTTTAGTCCTAATGGGTGTCAACCGTGGCCTAATAGGTGGAAAGTTACCTGGATTGGGTGAAAGTCCTAGTGGGTGTGAAATGACCTAACAGGTGCGCTAATCCCTAATGGTAAAGAAAAGATAAAATGATTTGAAAGATGATGAGATGTGTGTATGTTGTCCTCTGACCGTGAGGAGACATACGAGGTTATTTGGGTATGTTAGCCTCTGATTGTGAGGTGACATACGGTGTATGATTTCGAAAAAGTGTATGACTTATGGTTATGAGATGAAAACTGATAACATGAGTAAGTGAAGGTAATGAAAATGGAAATAAAAAGATGAAAGCGATGTGAAAGACGAAAGTGATAAAGGGATAAAAATGTGGAAAAGATGAACAGATGTCCAGGATGAAAGAGATGAAAAGTGAAACAAAATGATAAGTAAGGAGAAATATAAATGAAATCTGAAATGGATTGCTAAATTGTGAATGCATGATATGTGCCTGTGGATAAATTGTGCTATATGATCTAATTGATAATTGTGCTTGGCTTAGTGGCTAATTATGTCTAATGAGAAACTGCTTTCCTATTTCATGTGCAATGCTCACTCCCTTACTATTCTTTACAGGTACAGAGATTGAGCTTGCACAGCCCCCGGCCGAGCAGGTGCACTCTCCCTCCCAGGGAGAGTAGATAGTAGTGGGTTTCTTTTTGGGGATTTTGTATAGTCCTGGATTTATTTTGGCATATGGTGCACATATTGGTATAGTTGTTTTTGAAAATGAATTGTAAAGCTTATTTCTTTTGGGTCATCCAGGACACTTCCTATGGATAGGAAGTATACATATTTTTTTTTTGGGAAAACTTTTATAGTTTCACAACTTGTTCTTTGCTGCCATCTCTGATGTAATTATACTTATGACTTGGTTGGATATCACACAATTATATTTTGGCCCTGTTGGCTCTGGATGAACTGAATCTATTTGATTTGCACAGGTTACAGGAAAAACTAAGTTTTTGGAATATCCGACAAACAAAGGAAACTCTGTCTGATTTGACAGATGAATTTCATAATTCGAATAGTTTTTAAAAGAAATTTTCAGTCGCTATTTTTAAAATGGGGTAATTAAGGGTAATTGTATTTAGGGTGTTACATTTATGGTATCAGAGCAGTTTCCCTCAGCCTTTTGGAGTGTGGACTCACATCTCCAATGGTTACTCACCAAGCGAGTAACTAATGTGTTAGTTAAGAGTCTAGGTCCCAGGAATAAGGATTTTATTTAATTGTTAGTATTAACAACTTAACAGGATATTTGCTCCATGACTTAGCAGTATGGCGGGACGTCGTGGAGATAATGATCGTATGGCTGCTATTTTGGAGAATCTCATGAAAATGAATCGGGATCAGGCCATCTCCATGGCCCAAATGCAGCAGAATCAAGTGCAAATGCAGCAAACGCAGGCACAGATGCAGCAAGATCATGCAGCAGCTATGGCGCAGTTGCAACAGAACCAAGCTAACAACATTGCAGCAGCAGCAGCGGCGGCACTGAACCCTCCACCAGCTCCTGTGGATATAGATTGGATGTCTAGATTCCGGAAGAATGATCCCCCTCGCTTTGAAGGAGGATTCAATCCAGATGGGGCTCAGAAATGGCTCCAAGAAATGGAGAAGATCCTTCGTTCGTTGCAGCCACCGGCAGATCAGCAAGTCAGATTGGTGGAGTATGTTCGGATGAGTGAGGCGGAACACTGGTGGGAGCACCAGAGGAGGAGTTTGGAGGCTGAGAATGAGGTGATAACTTGGGATCTTTTCAAGGTCCGATTCTTGGATAAGTACTTTCCAGAGGATGTTCGTAGGGAGAAAGAATTGGCGTTTCTGAAGCTAGAGCAGGGGAGCATGAGTGTTGGGGATACGCCGCACAGTTTGAAGACTTGATCAGATACTCGGGAAGCTATAGGGATGCCGACGAGAGGACCAAGTGTATCAAGTTTGAAGCAGGTTTGGATGCCGATATTAGGACCATATTCACTTACCAGGGCATTGCAAACTTGGCCCAGTTAGTGAATATGACCAGTGCATATGAAAAGGCATTGAAACAAAAAAGGGCAGAGAAGAAGAGTAAGGCAGCTCAGCGGGCTGGTCCCATCAGAGGCAAGGGCCCTGCTCAGAGATCTAGTCCTTATTCCAACCCTACTACTACAGCACCAAGAGGTATTGGGCAGCCAGCAGTTGCTATTGGTCCTCCCCCTCTTTGTCAGCATTGTGGGAGGTATCACAGAGGAGTATGCTGGAATATTGGCCCAGGTCGAGGAGAGGGGCTTTGTTTCCAGTGTGGGCAGCCTGGTCATTTTGCTTCTCGCTGTCCCAAGAGCACTTTGAAGAAAGAAGTTAATGTTGCTAAGGCACAGCAGGCTGGTGCAAGTCTGCCCATGCAAAAGGGCAAGGTTTACACTTTGGATGGTGAAGAAGTGACAGAGGAGGACGAGCTGATCAGAGGTACATGTTCTGTTCATGGTTACACATGTGGAATATTATTTGATTGCGGAGCATCACACTCTTTTATTTCTATTAGTTGCATGAAGAGGCTAGGGATGTCAACAGTAGAAATGCCTTTTAAGTTGTCAGTCTCTACGCCTACTAACTCGTCGGTTGAGACTAACCAGATGTGTTTAGAATGTCCACTCCGAGTCTTAGAACGGGATTTCAAGGTGAACCTGATTTGTTTGCCTCTGAAAAAGTTAGATATCATCTTGGGGATGGATTGGATGGCTCAACATCATGTGTTGATTAATTGTCGTCAGAAGGCCGTTGTTTTTGGTGATCCTTCTTTATCTGCCATGGACGTTGAGGAAGTTTATGATGTTAGTCAAATTCCAATTGTCTGCAATTTTCCGGAAGTCTTTCCTGCCGAGATTCCAGGATTGCCCCCGAAAAGAGAAGTAGAGTTTGGTATTGATATAAAGCCCGGTGCCGGCCCAATTTCTATAGCACCGTACAGAATGGCACCTCCTGAATTAGAAGAGTTGAAGAAGCAGATAGAGGAATTGTTGGCCAAGAAGTTGATTAGGCCAAGTGTATCACCTTGGGGTGCTCCAATTCTTTTTGTTAAGAAAAAGGACGGTAGCCTCCGGATGTGCACTGATTACAGGCAGCTGAATGCAGTGACGGTGAAGAATAAGTATCCGCTCCCTCGCATTGATGATTTGCTTGACCAGCTACGGGGTGCAGCAGTATTTTCTAAGATTGATCTCCGATCGGGATACCATCAAATTCGTATCCGTGAGGAGGATATTCCTAAAACTGCATTTAGGACTCGGTATGGGCATTTTGAATATGTTGTGATGCCATTTGGTTTGACTAACGCTCCTGCAGTGTTTATGGATTATATGAACAGAATCTTCATGCCTTATTTGGATTCTTTTGTAATAGTGTTCATTGATGATATTCTCATATATTCTAAGAGTCCAGGTGAGCATGAGGAACATTTGAGGATCGTGCTACAGGTTCTCAAAGAAAAACAATTGTATGAAAAGCTTTCCAAGTGTAGCTTTTGGTTGAATGAGGTTCATTTCCTTGGTCATGTTATTTCTGCTTAGGGAGTTGTAGTCGATCCCTCCAAGGTGGAAGCAGTGTTGAAGTGGGAGAGACCCACCACAGTGACAGAAATCAGGAGTTTTCTTGGTATGACAGGGTATTATCGGAGATTCATTGAAGGATTCTCCAAGCTGGCTCTTCCACTGACTATGTTGACAAGAAAAGATGTTCCCTATCAGTGGTCCCAAAAGTGTGAAGACAGTTTCCAAGAGTTGAAGATGAGACTGACTAGCTCACCTGTTTTAGTTCTACCGGATTCGACCCAACCTTTTGATGTTTATTGTGATGCCTCCAAGCAAGGTTTGGGTTGTGTGCTCATGCAGCAAGGCAAGGTCATAGCATATGCGTCTATACGGTTGAGACAGCATGAACAGAATTACCCAACACACGATCTGGAGTTAGCAGCTGTTGTCTTTGCATTGAAAATTTGGAGACATTATTTGTATGGCACGAAGTTTGAAGTCTTCAGTGATCACAAAAGTCTCCGCTATCTCTTTGATCAGAAATATTTGAATATGCGACAGAGGAGATGGATGGAGTTTCTGAAAGATTATGATTTCCATCTTCAGTATCATCCGGGTAAAGCTAATGTGGTAGCTGATGCGCTAAGTCGCAAGACACTGCATGTTAGTAACATGATGGTGAGAGAGATGCAGCTGATTCAGGAGTTCAGTGATCTCAACTTGAACATGCTGGTGAAAGAGAAAAGTATTGTTCTGGAAAAGTTGCAGGTCACTAGTGAGTTGATGGATTTGATTAAGGAAAGGCAAGCAGATGATGAAGAGCTCCATAAGTTGCTGGAAGGAGCAGCAAGTAAAGAGGAACCTGATTTCATCAAGGGAGCAGATGGAATCATCAGATTTAGAGGCAGAATATGTGTTCCAATGGACTTCCAGATTCGAAGAGACATATTGTGGGAAGCTCACCAAACAAAAATGAGTTTCCATCCCGGTACAACAAAGATGTATCAGGATTTGAAGAGGATCTATTGGTGGCCAGGGTTGAAGTCTGATGTGGCCGATCATGTTTCTCACTGCTTGACTTGTCAGAAGGTGAAGATTGAGCATCAGAAGCCAGGTGGTCCATTGCGATCACTTGACATCCCTGAATGGAAATGGGATAGCATAGCCATGGACTTTGTGACGGGTCTACCTAGAACTGCTGCAGGTTGTGATGGTGTATGGGTTGTTGTAGATCGTTTAATAAAGTGTGCTCACTTTATCCCGATCCATAAGAAGTACACACTGGAGAAGTTGACACAGTTGTATATTCGGGACATAGTGAAGCTTCATGGTGTGCCTTCTAGTATTGTGTCTGATCGTGATCCACGGTTTCTATCCAGATTTTGCCAGAGTCTTCAGCAGGCCTTGGGTACTAAGTTGCAGTTTAGTACAGCCTATCATCCTCAAACTGATGGGCAGTCTGAGCGTACTATTCAGACTTTGGAGGATCTGTTGAGGGCTTGTGTTCTAGAACAGGCTGATAGCTGGGAGCAGTTGTTGCCATTGATGGAGTTCACGTATAATAACAGCTTCCATTCTAGCATTGGCATGGCACCTTTTGAGGCACTCTATGGTAGAAAGTGTAGAACGCCTCTTTGCTGGTTCCAAATTGGTGAAAATCTGCTGACTGGTCCAGAATTGGTGCAAGAAACCACGGAGAAGATCGCGATGATTAAGGATAAGATGAAGACTTCTCAAGACAGGCAAAAGAGCTATGCAGATAAGCGTAGGAGACCCCTAGAGTTTGATGTGGGTGATCATGTGTTTCTTAGGGTATCCCCTACCACTGGCATTGGTCGGGCAATCGAGTCAAAGAAGCTGACCCCGAGGTTTGTTGGACCTTATGAGATTCTGGAAAGAGTTGGGCCTTTGGCGTATAGGATTGCTTTGCCTCCACATTTGTCTAGGCTTCATGGTGTATTTCATGTTTCCCAGCTGAGGAAGTACATTCATGATCCCTCCCACGTGGTAGCGGCTGACGATTTGCCCTTGAAGGAGAATCTTACTTTTGAGGTCCTCCCGATCAGAATTGAGGACAGGCAGATTAAGCAGCTCTGGGGTAAGTAAATCCCACTGGTGAAAGTCATATGGAACAAAAACAACGTAGAAGAGGCTACTTGGGAGCTGGAGAGCAAGATGAAGGAGTCTTATCCTCAGTTGTTTCAGGGCAACTGAATTTCGAGGACGAAATTCTGGTAAGTGGGAGAGGATTGTAACATCCCAAATTTAAATTCTTAGTGTAAATCATGTTTTGATACTCGTAGGATAGAGGCAATTATGATATAAGCTAGAAATTGGCCAATTGGACATGCAAATTTAAGTTTAAAACATAGGACTTTGGGGAAATAGAATAACAAGATTGGTAGCTTAGAATACAAATTCCACCGTTGGATGTGAAGTAGGATAGGTGAGGAAGCTTGCTTTAAAATTTGAGGAAGATCCAACGGGTAACGAAGAAGTTATGGCCTTTCAAAGTCTGGATACTGCAAAATTGTGCAGCTTAATCGATTAAGCTGCAACTTAATCGATTAACGTCAGAAAGAGGGAAATAGCTTAATCGATTATTAATCGATTAAGGGCTTCTGCAGGAAAAAAAATAAAGGCAGCACGCTTTGTTTCTTGCCCAAAAAGCACGAATTTCTCTCCCTCCTCTAGGGCACCACTCTTCCCACTTCAATTTATCAAGGATTCAAGGGTGTGGCATCCATTCCCATCACCTAATCTCTTTCCCTCTTACTCCAAGTAAGTATTCCAACCTTGATTTCTTCTCTCCCTCTCATTCGAACTTCCTCTCTCCTCCCCTTTCATGGAGGTTTTCGTTCACTTTCCCATGGGGCTTGGTTTGAGACTCATGGAATGAGTAATAATTTCCATTTTGGTGGCTTTATAATAGGTTCCATTCCCTCTTGTGGATTTTGAGCATTTGGTGGGCAAACTCAAGCATAGGGCACTTGGAATCTCTTTGCCCTTAAGTGTTTGAGGTAAGGGGGTGGATATAGGGAGCATTGGCTTGTTCTAGGGAAAAGATTCTAATTAGTTCATAAGAGCTTGCTAGGATTTATATGTTTATTTTGGTGTTATTATATCCCTAGGATTATGAAGGAATAGAATAGTTCGATTTAGGTAAAGAAATAAAAAGTGAACTTTAAGAATGCATAGAAATTGGTATTTATCGAATGCATAGAAATTGGTATGTATTGATGCTAAATGTTCTTGATATTAAAGTTTGATTAAGTTTGTGAATATGTGTTAATGTGAGAAATTGATTTGATTTGCGAATTAATTGGAATGTAGGTAGATTTTACTTTTATGTGATAATGCAATTAATGTTGCCAATGATTCTAAGTGTGATAAATGTCTTGAATGTAAATAAATAGAATTATAAAAATGCTTAAAGTTGCAGCTATGATTGATCCTTGTGATACACCGACCCATTAGGTGCCCTGTTAGGTGACAAGTTACCCATTAGGCACAAGTTACCCAATCCAGGTGAAAGTTACCTATTAGGTCCCGTAAATGCCCCGTTAGGCGGGTGTATCCAATGGATCAATCATGCTGCACAATAATAATAGTTTTGAAAAGAGAAAATGTGAATGTGATGGTAAAAGAGTTGAGATGTTGTTTTTAGTCCTAATGGGTGTCAACCGTGGCCTAATAGGTGGAAAGTTACCTGGATTGGGTGAAAGTCCTAGTGGGTGTGAAATGACCTAACAGGTGCGCTAATCCCTAATGGTAAAGAAAAGATAAAATGATTTGAAAGATGATGAGATGTGTGTATGTTGTCCTCTGACCGTGAGGAGACATACGAGGTTATTTGGGTATGTTAGCCTCTGATTGTGAGGTGACATACGGTGTATGATTTCGAAAAAGTGTATGACTTATGGTTATGAGATGAAAACTGATAACATGAGTAAGTGAAGGTAATGAAAATGGAAATAAAAAGATGAAAGCGATGTGAAAGACGAAAGTGATAAAGGGATAAAAATGTGGAAAAGATGAACAGATGTCCAGGATGAAAGAGATGAAAAGTGAAACAAAATGATAAGTAAGGAGAAATATAAATGAAATCTGAAATGGATTGCTAAATTGTGAATGCATGATATGTGCCTGTGGATAAATTGTGCTATATGATCTAATTGATAATTGTGCTTGGCTTAGTGGCTAATTATGTCTAATGAGAAACTGCTTTCCTATTTCATGTGCAATGCTCACTCCCTTACTATTCTTTACAGGTACAGAGATTGAGCTTGCACAGCCCCCGGCCGAGCAGGTGCACTCTCCCTCCCAGGGAGAGTAGATAGTAGTGGGTTTCTTTTTGGGGATTTTGTATAGTCCTGGATTTATTTTGGCATATGGTGCACATATTGGTATAGTTGTTTTTGAAAATGAATTGTAAAGCTTATTTCTTTTGGGTCATCCAGGACACTTCCTATGGATAGGAAGTATACATATTTTTTTTGGGAAAACTTTTATAGTTTCACAACTTGTTCTTTGCTGCCATCTCTGATGTAATTATACTTATGACTTGGTTGGATATCACACAATTATATTTTGGCCCTGTTGGCTCTGGATGAACTGAATCTATTTGATTTACACAGGTTACAGGAAAAACTAAGTTTTTGGAATATCCGACAAACAAAGGAAACTCTGTCTGATTTGACAGATGAATTTCATAATTCGAATAGTTTTTAAAAGAAATTTTCAGTCGCTATTTTTAAAATGGGGTAATTAAGGGTAATTGTATTTAGGGTGTTACAGGGTGCGTGCATTGATCGCGTCAGACGCATACTGGGTATGTGCAGCTGTAAGACGGGTACTAGGTACTCGCAGTTATGCACACTCCGGAATCCGACCCTAAATGGTGTAAGACATGCACTGGGTGTATGCAGCCGAGAAGAGTAAAGGATTGTAAGATATGTAAAAGATGAATGAAAGGGAAAAGATACCGAGAGGAAATCTAATACCGAGAAAGGAAAGAAAAACCGAGTGATCAAGTATAGGAATTGAGGAAAGCTTACAAGGGTAAACAATCAGAAATGTAGGAGTAAAGATGGTCGGTAAGTATATTGTGGAGAGATAATATGGACCGAGTAGAATGAGGTTGTACACATGTGTTATGTATCTGATTGAATATATGATAATATGCTATTTGATTATTTGTGTTTGGCTTGGTAGTTCGGTATGTCATATTAGAAACTGCTTACTTAAGTTCTGTGTAATGCTCACCTCCTTACCATTTTTCAGGTACTGAGCCCGAGCAGACGCAGTCCCTGGCCGAGCAGGTTCACTCTCCCTCACAGGGAGAGTAAGTTATTAGAGTCGGAGATTATGATTAGGCCTCGGCCAGCTGGCCGAGCTAAAACTTTTTATATCTCACGTTTTGTATAACCGACTGATGTAATCAAGCTGGTTTACTCTCTTATTTTGTACGAACTAGTCTTCCGCTGAAAACTCTGTTGCTAACATTAATGAAATGAATTATTGTCTCGCTCATTATCATAAATACCTTTGTGCCTCTTTTACAAAATAAAAATTGAAGTCCTATCTTCGGTTTTTTAAAAAAAAATTCAATTAGGGCGTTACATTTTTGGTATCAGAGCAGTTCCTCCTCGGCCTATTGGAGTTGCAAGTGACTCCAGTGGTTACTCACCAAGGGAGTAACGGATAAGTAGAGTGAAGTGTCTAGGCTAGTCAATAGAGCTTATAGAAATATATATATATTATTGCTTAATTATTCGAACGTTAATTGGCTTTCTCTCCATGACCAAGCAGTATGGCTGGGAGAAGAGCTGATAATGACAGAATTGCTGCTGTATTGGAAACTCTGGTTCAATTGCAGCAGAACCAAGCTCAAGCTCAGTAGAACCAGGCTAAGAATCTTGCTCAGAACATAGCCGCGGCCGCAGCAGCTGCTGCCCTTCAGCCTCCACCTCCGGCTCCGGTCGAGATTGACTGGATGAGCAGATTTAGGAAGAATGAACCGCCTCGGTTCGAAGGGGGTTACAATCCAGACGGAGCTCAGAGATGGCTCCAAGAAATCGAGAAGATTTTCCGATCTCTGCAACCGCCCTACGATTACAGGGTGAGACTAGCCGAATTCGTGCTGGCTAATGAAGCTGAGCACTGGTGGGAGCAGTAGCGTCGAGGTTTGGAAGCGGCTAATCAGGCCATTACTTGGGAGTTGTTCAGAACTCGATTCCTCGGCAAGTATTTTCCTGAGGATGTTAGGAGGGAAAAAGAGCTCGCCTTTCTCAAGCTGGAACAAAGGAACCTAAGTGTCGGGGAATATGCCGCTCAGTTCGAGGATTTGATCCGCTACTCAGGAAGCTACCGAGATGCTGATGAACGCACCAAATGCATTAAGTTTGAGTCCGGTCTCCGTGATGATATTCGGCTTGCATTCGAGTATCAGAACGTGGCTGATCTGTCGTAGTTGGTGAATATGTCTAGTACATATGAGAAAGGGCTCAAAAGGAAGGCCGACGGAAAACGAAACAGGTCGACACAGAAAGCAGTGGGTCCAATTAGGGGGAAAGGAGTTGTTCAGAGGTCTTCCCCCTATGTGAATCCGAGCACCAAGGCACCAGCAGTATCAAGGAGTGGTGGTCAGATGGTGGTTGTCCCTGGCCCCTATCCAATATGTAAGCACTATGGGAAGCAACACAAGGGAGAATGCTGGAGTCTGGATCCGAGCAGAGCAAGAGGATCCTGTTTTCGCTGTGGCAAACCTGGTCATTTTGCAGCTCGGTGTACCGAGAATATTGTGAAGGTAGAAGTTAATGTGGCAAGGGCTCAGCCGACTGGTGCTAACCGACCTATTCAGAGAGGTAAAGTTTACACTATGGATGGCGAAGAAGTGACTGACGCCGACGAGTTGATCCGAGGTACTTGTCGAGTAAATAGCATTCCTTGTGCTGTGCTATTTGATTGTGGAGCAACACATTCTTTCATTTCTCTCGACTGCATGAACAAACTAAAATTATCCCCAGTAGAAATGCCCTATAAGTTGTCTATTTCTACCCCTACCACTTCCTCTGTGATCACTTCCAGTAGAAATGCCCCATAATTTGTTTGCCTCTAACTAGATTAGATATTATCCTCGGCATGGACTGGATGTTTCAGCACCATGTTTTGCTCGGTTGCCGTAAGAAGCCCGTAATCTTCAGTGACTCGTCAGTTGCAGTTTTAGAGGCAACAGAGGAATTAAACATAGATCAAATCCCTGTGGTCAGTGAATTCCCAGAGGTCTTCTCGGACGAAATGTCTGGCTTACCACTGTGAAGAGAAGTAGAGTTCAGTATAGACCTTGTTCTGGGAACTGGCCCGATTTCAATTGCACCGTACCGAATGGCACCTCCCAGTTGGAAGAGCTCAAGAGGCAATTGGAAGAACTTTTGGCCAAAAAGCTGATTAGGCCGAGCGTGTCACCTTGGGGAGCTCCAATTCTGTTTTTTAAAAAGAAGGATGGTAGCCTCAGAATGTGCACTGATTATAGGAAGCTCAATGCAGTAACGGTGAAGAATAAATATCCCCTCCCTCGGATTGATGACTTGCTAGATCAGCTTAAGGGAGCGTCGGTGTTCTCAAAGATAGACTTGCGATCAGGATACCACCAGATTCGTATCCGAGAGGAAGATATTCCGAATACAGCTTTCAGGACACGATACGGACATTTTGAGTATGTGGTTATGCCTTTTGGACTTACCAACGCCCTTGCTATCTTTATGGATTACATGAACAAAATCTTCCGACCCTATTTGGATTCGTTTGTTATAGTATTCATTGACGACATCCTCATCTATTCCAAAAATCCGAGCGAACACGAGAAATATTTGAGAACCGTATTACAGACTTTGAAGGACAAAGAACGTTATGCCAAGCTTTCGAAATGCAGTTTCTGGCTCAAAGAGGTTCATTTCCTCGGTCATGTGATATCTGAGCACGGTGTTGCGGTTGATCCCTCAAAGGTGGAAGCTGTGCTTAAGTGGGAGAGACCCAATTCGGTAACCGAGATCAGGAGTTTTCTCGGTCTCGCTGGGTATTATAGAAGATTCATTGAAGGGTTCTCTAAGTTGGCCCTTCCGTTGACATCGTTAACCAGAAAGGATGTGCCTTACCAGTGGACCGAGGGATGCGAACAGAGCTTTCAAGAGCTAAAGAGAAGATTGACAAGTTCACCAGTGTTGATCTTGCCAGATCCGACCAAAGCGTTTGATGTATTCTGTGATGCCAGAATTACCCCACTCATGATCTCGAACTTGCTGCCGTGGTGTGTGCTCTTAAAATTTGGAGGCATTACCTGTACGACACGAAATTTGAAGTGTTCAGCGACCATAAGAGTCTCGGCTATCTGTTCGACCAGAAGGAACTAAATATGAGGCAGCGCAGATGGGTGGAATTCTTGAAAGACTGCGACTTCAACCTGCATTATCATCCTGGAAAGGCCAACGTGGTGGCCGACGCGTTGAGCAGAAAGAGCCTTCATCTGAGTAATATGATGGTCCAAGAAATGCAATTGATGCAGGAGTTTAGTGATCTCAATCTCGGGGTACAGAAGAGGGAAAACAGTGTAGTACTCGAAATGTTGCAAGTGACAAATGACTTTGTGGGCTTCATCAAGGAAAGACAGGCCGCCGACTCAGAACTCCAGAAATTGCTGTAAAGAGCAGGAGACAAGGATGAACCCGATTTCACTAAAGGATCCTACGGCCTCATACTATTTTGGGACCGAGTTTGCATCCCCATGGATTTTGAAGTCCGAAGAGATATAATGGTAGAGGCCCATAAAACGAAGATGAGTCTTCATCCGGGAGCCACAAAAATGTACCAAGATCTTAAGAGGCTGTTTTGGTGGCCGAAATTGAAGTCGGACGTGGCGGATTATGTGTCTCGGTGTTTGGTTTGTCAAAAGGCTAAGATCGAGCACCAGAAACCAGGAGGATTGCTCAGATCTTTGGAGATTCCACAATGGAAGTGGGACAACATCTCGATGGATTTTGTTTCGGGCCTACCGAGAACAAGATCAGGGTGTGCTATTTGGGTTGTGGTGGACCGACTGACAAAGTTTGCCCATTTCCTGTCGATCAGCATGAAGTATAACCTAGAGAAGTTGACACAACTGTACATAAAGGATATAGTTAGACTCCACGGTGTTCCGAGCAGCATTGTGTCGGACCGTAATCCTCGCTTCTTGTCCCGATTCTGGCAGAGTTTGCAGCAAGCCATGGGTACAAAATTGAGGTTCAGTACTGCTTATCATCCTCAGACCGACGGACAATCCGAGCACACCATTCAGACCCTGGAGGACTTGTTGAGGACATGTGTGCTCGAACAGTCGGAAAGTTGGGAGACACTTCTGCCCTTGGTCGAATTTACCTATAACAACAGCTTTCACTCGAGCATCGGAATGGCTCCTTTCGAAGCGTTGTATGGTCGGAAATGCCGAACGCCGTTGTGCTGGTTCCAGATAGGCGAAAATTTATTAATTGGCCCCGACATTGTTCACGAGACGACCGCGAAGATCCGAATGATACAAGGAAAGATGAAAGCAGCTCAGGACCGACAGAAAAGCTATGCCGACAAAAGAAGAAAGCCTTTGGATTTCAATACAGGAGATCATGTGTTCCTACGGGTGTCCCCTATAACGGGTGTTGGTCGAGCCATCAAATCAAGGAAGTTGACCCCTCGGTTTGTCGGACCATATGAGATATTGGAAAAAGTCGAACCAATGGCCTACAGAATTGCCCTACCTCCACACTTGTCTAAACTCCATGATTTATTCCACGTTTCGCAACTCAGGAAGTACATTCATGACCCCTCGCATGTGATAGCAGTGGATGAATTACCATTAAAGGACAACCTGACCTTTGAGGTTCTTCCGGTCAGAATAGAGGTCAGGCAGATTAGACGACTCAGAGGGAAAGAGGTCTCCTTGATCAAGGTTATCTGGAATCGGAATAATGTAGCAGAGGCTACTTGGGAACTCGAGGAAAAGATGAAGCTATCCTATCCGCAGCTGTTCAACGCTGACTGAATTTCGAGGACGAAATTCCTGTAAGTGGGAGAGGATTGTAACATCCTAAGATTTAATATCCAATATAATAATAGATTTAAATATAAATTTACTTAGTAGTAGGACAAGGTTGTAGGAATGAGTATAGTGTCGTGCGGGAAATAGGAAGCATGGGCCGACCAGATAAAGGAATGCTGGATCTCGGACCGATATCAGCCGAGTTAAATGGAGACAGAACGCGAAATCTAGCATCAACTCAGATTTAGCCGACCGTGACAACTCACGCTGTGTGGACCGAGGGGAGACTCGGACTACTGCTACCTCTCCGTGTTAAGGCCGAAGTCCCTCCTCTTCTATCCCTTCGTTGCAGCTCGAACTGAATTGCCCGTTCCTTGATTTTCGCACTGTAACACCCTATGATTAATTACCCTATTATACCCTTATATAAAACAGTGACTTTAAAATTTCCTTTTTAAGCTTATAAAATCTTCCGTCAAACGGACGGAGTTTTGTTTGTTTTTCGGACTAATCCAAAATTTAACCTGTGATAATCAATTTCAAATAAACATCCAATAGCCAGCAGGGCTTCATATTTACATATATAAATTAGTGTACAATAATTTATCAGAGTAATAGCGGAAAAATATTAGTTTTGAGTGTCATAACCAACACATATAACTTTGTCTAACAAAACATCCTAAGCCTCATTTCAAAATATGCATATTAAATTTACATCAAAATAATATAAGAGGCTTAGGTTCATAATATACTCTAAACCCATATCACCCTACTCTCCCTGTAAGGGAAAGTACTCCTGCTCGGTCGGGGGCTGTGCCAACTCAATCTCCGTACCTGAAAATGTAAGGGAGTGAGCATTGCACATGAAATAGAAGGCAGTTTCTAACTAGACATAACAACCCACTAGCTCAAGCACAATTAGCAAGTAAGCATATATTCACATATTACACACCATACTCATTTCATTATTTCCATACTCATTATTTATTTCACATTTCCATTTTCATTATTCCATTTCAACATCCATTTTCATTATTCTTTTCAACATCCATTTTCATTATTAAATTCATTCATTTCACATACTCATTTCATTTCAGTACATCACCTCAAATCAGAGGCCAATGAACAATTTTCATTCAACACATTTATCACCTCAAAACAGAGGCCCTTATACTTTTCCATATTTAAATTATGTGTCCCTCAGATCAGAGGTCAACACTCAGTTCTTTAATTCATCCGGTGTCCCTCAGGTCAGAGGTCAACACCCAATAACATTCATTTCATCTTGTGTCCCTCACGTCAGAGGTCAACACTTTATTTCATTCTGTGTCCCTCAGGTCAGAGGTCAACACTTTATTTCATTCTGTGTCCCTCAGGTCAGAGGTCAACACTCATTCACTTTAATTCATATGGTGTCCCTCAGGTCAGAGGTCAACACCCATTCACTTTATTCCTTTTCGTGCCCCTCAGGTCAGAGGTCAACACTCTATTACTTTCATTCATTTTGTGCCCCTCATATCAGAGGTCAGCCAAATCATTACTTTCCATTAATCGTCACCTCAAAACAGAGGCCAACGCACTTATTACATTTTCATTTCACATTACCTCACATCAGAGGCCAAATTATACTTTCACCATCTTACAAAAACAACTTAGCACATACAATCACAAATACACTTACACACATTTCCCATTCATTCTTTATCCATACTCATTCCCTATATCAATTATCAAATCTTTCCTTATTCTTTTCCTTTCTCAGATATCACAATCATACCAAATAGTGTTCTCTTTTATAGCCTAACATTTAGATTCGCCCTTCATTTTAATTTTGCATATATCATCTTTTACTTTTTATTTCCACATAATTGTTTTACTTCCGTTTCCTATATTCACAAGTTCAATTCATAAACCATGATCTTTATTCACAATTGATAATGCTTAACATTTTTACCTATTTAACAATTAGATACAAATATGCACATTTATCACATTTAATCGTTTCCATTCCCTTTCTTCCTATATCAATTTATTCCACAACACATACATATATTTGCTACAGTAATTAATTATCATTTAATTCACAACTTTACAAATAAGGTCAATAGTCATAAAAATCATTTATGTCAACTTTATTATCACATTACCCAATTCCTCATGTACTTCAATATAATCATTAACCAAATTTCATTTATCAAATTACTCATTTTCATATTATTGAGTTTCCTTTTCCTAATCTTAACATCCAATCATCATGCATATTTAATAAATTAGAATTTTATATTCAATAACCTAGGGTTTTATAATCTAATTTTCTCCCCTAACACATAACCCTAACAAGCATTATATACTAACTAGAACCTACTCTCTAGAACAAGGCAAAGCTCACTA
Organism: Crotalaria pallida; assembly: GCA_037953625.1. NCBI lineage: Eukaryota > Viridiplantae > Streptophyta > Magnoliopsida > Fabales > Fabaceae > Crotalaria > Crotalaria pallida. The sequence continues at coordinate 74,416,314 of CM075655.1, read as the reverse complement.
TATCCACCCCCTTACCTCGAATACTTAAGGATAAGGAGATTCCAAATGCCCTATGCTTGAGTTTGCCCACCAACAAGATACCCAACCGAAAGATAAGGATGGTACCTAATATAGAGTTATAAAAGAGAGGAAATCATCATGTATGTCATGAATCAAGTCAAGAATCAAAGAAAAATGGTGTCTTCAAAGCCTAGCATTGAAAAACCACCATTTATGGTAGAGAGAGAGAAAAAAAACGAATTTGATAGGGAAAGAGGGGAACCCACACTTAAACACTCACTTAGAGATGATAATAACAAGCCTTGATGATGGAATGAGTGTCACCCCCTTGAGTCTTGATCAATTTGAAGTGAGGAGAGCTTGAGCCCTAGAGGAGAGAGAATACGAATTTTAGAGAGGGAGGGAGAGTTTGTTTGCTAGCTCCTTGCTTGTTGTTGAATGAAAATGGAGGGTGAGTTGTTGTGGTGGTTTGATTTTGGGTGCTTGGTGGGTGGTGGTGATTGGGTGTTCATGGGTGAAGAGGGAGGATGGGAAGAGGATGATGGAAGAAGAAGATGATGAGTGAGTGGTGGGGAGGAAATGAGTGATTTAGAGTGAGTTTGGGGTGGGCAAAATGCCCAAAACGCCCCCCATTCGTGTGCAGAGCGGGCTGATGCGTCAGGGAGCCATTGGTGCGCCTGGGCGAGTTTTTCACTGTCTGATGCTGCATTTTTCTATTTCACTCGCCTGGGCGAGTGCCTCATGCGCTTGGGCGAGAGTCAGTTGACTCCGCATTGACTTCGACATAACTTCTTCGTTAACCGTCGGATCTTGCTCAAATTTTTAGACAAGCTTCTTCACCCCATAAACTTCATATCCAACGGTGGAATTTATTTTCTTAGCATCCTATAATAAATTTCTATTTTCTATTTTCGGTTGATTTCTAACATCCAAAACGCCGATTTAACTCCCGATTTCGCTTAGTTAACTCTGCTCGAAGCCACAATTGCTTTCTATACAACCCCTAGGACTTATAATCACCACTCACCTATCTACCAAAATTCGTTAAGTCATTATTCCAATTTTTCTTAGGTTTTTAATAATAATTTCATCTAAAATAAAGCTTAGGATGTTACAATTCTCCCACACTTCTTGGAATTTCGTCCCCGAAATTCCGTTCAATTCCTTTAATTGGAGAATCATCCCATTATTAGAATTCACGATGTCCGTCTTTACTTCCCTTCTCTTCCTTCCGTCACTTCTCGATTCGCCCGAACTTGACTTAGGTTAAGAGATACTCCCCCACTTAGTGTCGAAATACCCGATTTCATCTCATGCTAAAAGATATGGAAGGAAGGAGTCCATATCAGTTCCAAGATTTACCCAACTACCAAGGGTGAAGGGTACGACACTTGCCATTGGCTGGGTCAATTATCAAGATTGTTTGGTATTAACGCAGGGATTTTACAAGTCTTTGGCAAATACCGGCTATTCTTATGAACGGTTATCTAAGATCCTGGAAAAGATTCGAAGCAAATGTCAAATTGCTCAAGATCGGTTTAGTTGATATGATGTTTAAGAATAATTTCTGGAGAGTTTTCTTAACTCATCCAAGGGATTAGCACTTAGCTATACTACTTTGGAACAAGTAGCATACACCAAGACTTCCTTTCTTTAGAACTATTTTCTTTCTACTCTCCAACTCTATGCGAAGCTTTCGAACGAATGTTTCGGGGTAAGGTTGGCTTCACTTACAAGAATTATTTTCCTTGGAAGTCACTTCTTTGGTTGTCTACTTTCACTTTAAAGGTTACAATGATAGCATTTATTGATAGATGCAAGAATTGAGGTGATCAATCCCATCCTCACGTCTACCAACAACACATCACTGTCAGGTTTTGTCAATGATGTCATCGTTTAACAAATGCAAGGATTAGAGTGATCAGTTCTAACCTTACATTACATCAAATAACAACATCACAACATAGTGTTGGTCACTTGGTACTAGAATTCTCAAACTTAAGAATTCTTTCTAAGGTCTTTCTTATGCTATTTGCAAGAACAGGATTGTATTTGGAGAGGCAGATATCCAACATGTTTTTAAACAATTCTACCCTAAGACATTACTAACTCACTATTTAGCTAACTGAGGAGAAAACTAACTCCACAACAAATGGACTTAGAAACATTATGCACGGACTTGGCAAACATTAGTTACCTGCGGCCATATCAACCGGGTCCACCTCGTCACCCTCGACGGTAAATAATTTCCCCTTCTGCAATGATGGACCACCACGGGCCTTCTGTGCCTTAGCAGCATTAATCTCTTTCTTTATTGTGTTCTTAGGACAATTTGAAGCAAAATGTCCGGGTTGTCCACAGTGAAAGCATAACCCCTCCTTTCGACCCAATGTCCAACACAATCCCCTATGCATCCTGCCACAGTGCTGACAAGTCGAAATAGGACCAAAGGTACTCACTACATGGCCTGTTCTAGGCTGGGAGTAAGGACCTGGTCGCTGCACCGAACTCCTGCCCCTAATAGGACCTCCCGCCTTCTGAACATTCTTGTTTCTTTTCTCAGTTGCCCGTTGTTTCCGACTCTTTTCATAAGTACTAGTCATATTGATCAATTGAGACAGGTTGGCGATGTTCTGATACTCAAAAGCCATCTTGATTTCAGAACGAAGTCCGGTCTCGAACTTGATGCACTTGGTCCTTTCATCAGCATCCCTATAACTCCCTGCATATCAGATCAAGTCCTCAAACCTAGCAGCATACTCCCCAACGCTCATGTTCCCTTGCACGAGCTGCAGAAAAGTTATCTCCTTCTCTCTACGAACATCTTCAGGAAAGTATTTGCCCAGGAAATGATTCTTGAACAAATCCCATGTGATCGCCTGATTGTCCACCTCTAAACCCCTCCGCATTTGTTGCCGCCAGTGTTCCGCTTCACTAGTCAGCATGTACTGTGCTAGCAGAACCTTCTGTTCCTCTGGTGATGCCATGGTGTTCAGGATCTTTTCAATCTCCTGCAACCAAAGCTGTGCTCCATCGGGATTAAACCCTCCTTCGAACTTAACCGGATCATTCTTTCTGAACCGTGCCAACCAGTCGATTGCAACTGGAGTTGGGGGTTGCGGAACCATTGCGGCTGCTGCGGCCGTTGCTGCTGCCGCAGCTGCTGCTGCGATGTTTTCCCCCTGGTTATGATGCACTTGCGCTATGTTAGCAGCCTGATCCCGTTGCATCTGTACCAGATGTTCCAGAATAGCACGGATCCCGTCATTTTCGACTCACCTACCAGCCATTCTGTTCAGTCATGCATCAGGCCGACAGTTAATGCTTATTAGCATAATTAATAGTATAAACATCCTATCAATAAACTCTAGACTCTAAACTATAATTATCGATCACTCGCTCGGTGAGTAATCACTGAAGTAGCTCATAACTCCAAAGGCCGAGGGAAACTGCTCTGATACCATAATGTAACACCCTATGATTAATTACCCTATTATACCCTTATATAAAATAGTGACTTTAAAATTTCCTTTTTAAGCTTATAAAATCTTCCGTCAAACGGACGGAGTTTTGTTTGTTTTTCGGACTAATCCAAAATTTAACCTGTGATAATCAATTTCAAATAAACATCCAATAGCCAGCAGGGCTTCAGATTTACATATATAAATCAATGTACAATAATTTATCAGAGTAATAGCGGAAAAATATTAGTTTTGAGTGTCATAACCAACACATATAACTTTGTCTAACAAAACATCCTAAGCCTCATTTCAAAATATGCATATTAAATTTACATCAAAATAATATAAGAGGCTTAGGTTCATAATATACTCTAAACCCATATCACCCTACTCTCCCTGTAAGGGAAAGTACTCCTGCTCGGTCGGGGGCTGTGCCAACTCAATCTCCGTACCTGAAAATGTAAGGGAGTGAGCATTGCACATGAAATAGAAGGCAGTTTCTAACTAGACATAACAACCCACTAGGTCAAGCACAATTAGCAAGTAAGCATATATTCACATATTACACACCATACTCATTTCATTATTTCCATACTCATTATTTATTTCACATTTCCATTTTCATTATTCCATTTCAACATCCATTTTCATTATTCTTTTCAACATCCATTTTCATTATTAAATTCATTCATTTCACATACTCATTTCATTTCAGTACATCACCTCAAATCAGAGGCCAATGAACAATTTTCATTCAACACATTTATCACCTCAAAACAGAGGCCCTTATACTTTTCGATATTTAAATTATGTGTCCCTCAGGTCAGAGGTCAACACTCAGTTCTTTAATTCATCCAGTGTCCCTCAGGTCAGAGGTCAACACCCAATAACACTCATTTCATCTTGTGTCCCTCACGTCAGAGGTCAACACTTTATTTCATTCTGTGTCCCTCAGGTCAGAGGTCAACACTTTATTTCATTATGTGTCCCTCAGGTCAGAGGTCAACACTCATTCACTTTAATTCATATGGTGTCCCTCAGGTCAGAGGTCAACACCCATTCACTTTATTCCTTTTCGTTCCACTCAGGTCAGAGGTCAACACACCCTTTCGTTTTAATTCATCCGGTGTCCCTCAGGTCAGAGGTCAACACTCTATTACTTTCATTCATTTTGTGCCCTTCATATCAGAGGTCAGCCAAATCATTACTTTCCATTAATCGTCACCTCAAAACAGAGGCCAACGCACTTATTACATTTTCATTTCACATTACCTCACATCAGAGGCCAAATTATACTTTCACCATCTTACACAAACAACTTAGCACATACAATCACGAATACACTTACACACATTTCCCATTCATTCTTTATCCATACTCATTCCCTATATCAATTATCAAATCTTTCCTTATTCTTTTCCTTTCTCAGTTATCACAATCATACCAAATAGTGTTCTCTTTTATAGCCTAACATTTAGATTCGCCCTTCATTTTAATTTTGCATATATCATCTTTTACTTTTTATTTCCACATAATTGTTTTACTTCCGTTTCCTATATTCACAAGTTCAATTCATAAACCATGATCTTTATTCACAATTGATAATGCTTAACATTTTTACCTATTTAACAATTAGATACAAATATGCACATTTATCACATTTAATCGTTTCCATTCCCTTTCTTCCTATATCAATTTATTCCACAACACATACATATATTTGCTACAGTAATTAATTATCATTTAATTCACAACTTTACAAATAAGGTCAATAGTCATAAAAATCATTTATGTCAACTTTATTATCACATTACCCAATTCCTCATGTACTTCAATATAATCATTAACCAAATTTCATTTATCAAATTACTCATTTTCATATTATTGAGTTTCCTTTTCCTAATCTTAACATCCAATCATCATGCATATTTAATAAATTAGAATTTTATATTCAATAACCTAGGGTTTTATAATCTAATTTTCTCCCCTAACACATAACCCTAACAAGCATTATATACTAACTAGAACCTACTCTCTAGAACAAGGCAAAGCTCACTATATCCACCCCCTTACCTCGAATACTTAAGGATAAGGAGATTCCAAATGCCCTATGCTTGAGTTTGCCCACCAACAAGATACCCAACCAAAAGATAAGGATGGTACCTAATATAGAGTTATAAAAGAGAGGAAATCATCATGTATGTCATGAATCAAGTCAAGAATCAAAGAAAAATGGTGTCTTCAAAGCCTAGCATTGAAAAACCACCATTTATGGTAGAGAGAGAAAAAAAAACGAATTTGATAGGGAAAGAGGGGAACCCACACTTAAACACTCACTTAGAGATGATAATAACAAGCCTTGATGATGGAATGAGTGTCACCCCCTTGAGTCTTGATCAATTTGAAGTGAGGAGAGCTTGAGCCCTAGAGGAGAGAGAATACGAATTTTAGAGAGGGAGGGAGAGTTTGTTTGCTAGCTCCTTGCTTGTTGTTGAATGAAAATGGAGGGTGAGTTGTTGTGGTGGTTTGATTTTGGGTGCTTGGTGGGTGGTGGTGATTGGGTGTTCATGGGTGAAGAGGGAGGATGGGAAGAGGATGATGGAAGAAGAAGATGATGAGTGAGTGGTGGGGAGGAAATGAGTGATTTAGAGTGAGTTTGGGGTGGGCAAAATGCCCAAAACGCCCCCATTCGTGTGCAGAGCGGGCTGATGCGTCAGGGACTCGCCTGGGCGAGCCATTGGTGCGCCTGGGCGAGTTTTTCACTGTCTGATGCTGCATTTTTATAATTCACTCGCCTGGGCGAGTGCCTCATGCGCCTGGGCGAGAGTCAGTTGACTCCGCATTGACTTCGACATAACTTCTTCGTTAACCGTCGGATCTTGCTCAAATTTTTAGACAAGCTTCTTCACCCCATAAACTTCATATCCAACGGTGGAATTTATTTTCTTAGCATACTATAATAAATTTCTAATTTTCTATTTTCGGTTGATTTCTAACATCCAAAACGCCGATTTAACTCCCGATTTCGCTTAGTTAACTCTGCTCGAAGCCACAATTGCTTTCTATACAACCCCTAGGACTTATAATCACCACTCACCTATCTACCAAAATTCGTTAAGTCATTATTCCAATTTTTCTTAGGTTTTTAATAATAATTTCATCTAAAATAAAGCTTAGGATGTTACGCGCACCGTCCGTACAGCTGTCTCTGTCAATCACTTTATGTCATTTTCAAATCACTGTTGATGGCATCCTTTAGAAGCCAATAAATCTCATCCACATATTCCCAAGCTTCTCAAAGAAGCCTCTAATAAGGACCACACAGTTAATTCCCAAATGGGAATAAAAGAGAATCCCTAACCCAACACAACAACACTTTCTATTCTCTTTCCCTTCCGTCTCTCTCATTTTCTCTGAAGTCCGGTACCAACAGTTCAACACATACACTATTTCACTCACGCAAATCTCTCTCTCTCTTCTTCTCCATTGATACTCACAAACTAGGAGCTACTTTCCTTCATCCCCTTTGCCTTGTCGGACGTTCCCTGTACTGTTGCAGCGTGTGGGTGTGCAGCAAGGGGAGAAGCGGTTCAAGGGAGTTCTAAGCTCAAAAGGTCGAACAGTAAAGAAGCCACACTCAAGCCCTCAAGCTCTTACCTATCACGGGTTGAGGTAAGGAGTGAGTGTTGCCTTTGCTTAGGTTTGCGTTGCTAGTGTGTTCATAACGGGTGTGATCGAGGCCGTACCCGATCAAAATAAAAGGTGTTTATTCTGTAGTACTAGGAAGGTGATCCTAGGTCGTTTCCCAGCGAATATCGGTCTAGGCAAAGTATCAAACACGTAGTGTGCAGTAAAATGGGGGGGTTTTTGTGTGTGACAAATGTGAAGAACAAAACACAAACAGAATATAAAAACTAAGAAAATCAGAAACAAAAGCGGGCAAACCCCTTTGGTTACGTACACTACTCAATCTTAGCTCACTAAAGATCGATTCCTCTCCTCTCCTCTGTCCAACTCGTGATAACCAAATACTAAGCGAAAATTCAGTTATCACTCCAAACCCTAACTTCTAATTAAGCATCAGAAACCAGAATTGGAGTTTTTACGAGTTAATACAAATTAAGCATTTATATTCATGTATTATCTCTACGAAATGGAATTAAGCAAACCACTACACATCGATAAACATGAAAACAGAGAAGAGAAAACGAAATTGCATTAATAACAAGAGCTCAAGAGTAGATAATACAATACCAAAGGGATTAACCCTTGAAGTCTAGCCTTCCATGGCCATAAATGAAGAAAAACGAGTAGAAATGGGGAAGAACAAAACCCTAGCAGCCACCACCACTTGGGAGAGCCAAGAGAGAAGTTCTAACCTAGAGAGAGAGTGAGAAATCTGAAATGAAAGTGTGTCTTGGGGGTTACACGAATTTCCCCTCTTTAGTCATGAAAATGGGCCTAAAACATGGGCCCAAGTCCTAAGAAACACTATTCTAAAAATTACAATTAAAAAGGGACCTAAATGCAAATTACAATCTTCACTTCAATGCTTCAATCTTCATTTCCAAACATCCCAAAGTGTCCTTGTGCCAAATATTACCTGAAAATAGAAATAGAATTAATTAGGCTAAATAATCCCAGATTAAACAATATTCGGAATATTAGTCCAATAAACTCAAAATCACTAAATCAAGCTAATCAATGTCAAATGGGCAACAAGTATCAATAATAGGAGTAAAATAATGCAAGGAATAATGGGAAATAAAATGCTCATCAGGGTGCTAAGAGTGGGTGTTAGTTTAGGGAAGAGACATAGGATAATACTAGGGAGAAAGAGAAATAACTAGGAAGGAGATTAATGGATGAACTAGAGTCATGAATTCTTGAACTAAGTGAAAATAATTGAATGATTGCTAAATGTTTTAAAATCCTATTTTGCTGTTGTATTCTTGTTTATAAGTTGTGATAAATGTTACTCATGTTTTCTTTAAATATGCCTATGGGCCGAGCATGACAGGCCGAGAGGGGTTATGGGGAATGATGTTAATGACTGGAGGAAGAAAATATTAGTAAAGAACTACATAATGAAAGGACGAGCGAATAGGGTAAACAAGAGGGTTAAGCTGAAGGAATCAAATAATGAATGGCTTAAGGGATAAAAGAGTAACTAAAGAGAAATGGTTGTGTGATCGGGTCATAGAAGACGCGTACTGGGTGCGTGCATTGATTGCCTCAGACGCATACTGGGTATGCGCAGCTGTAAGACGGGTACTGGGTACTCGCAGTTATGATTCACACAAGGTTCTGAGCAACGAAATCGGTGGGATGTGCTCCTGGTCATAGAAGATGCGTACTGGGTGTGTCCATTGATCGCGTAATATGCCGAGAGGCGCAGCTGTAAGACGGGTACTGGGTGCTCGCAGTTATGGACACTCCTTAACTCCATAGAAGAATCGGCGGTAGTGCTCCTGGTCATAGAAGACACGTATTGGGTGCGTGCATTGATCGCGTCAGACACATACTGGGTATGTGCAGCTGTAAGACGGGTACTGGGTACTCGCAGTTATGGACACTCCGGAATCCGACCCTAAATGGTGTAAGACATGCACTGGGTGTATGCAGCCGAGAAGAGTAAAAGATTGTAAGATATGTAAAAGATGAATGAAAGGGAAAAGAGACCGATAGGAAATCTAATACCGAGAAAGGAAAGAAAAACCGAGTGATCAAGTATAGGAATTGAGGAAAGCTTACAAGGGTAAACAATCGGAAATGTAGGAGTAAAGATGGTCGGTAAGTATATAGTGGAGAGTTAATATGGACCGAGTAGAATGAGGTTGTGCGCATGTGTTATGTATCTGATTGAATATCTTATAATATGCTATTTGATTATTTGTGTTTGGCTTGGTAGTTCGATATGTCATATTAGAAACTGCTTACTTAAGTTCTATGTAATGCTCACCTCCTTACCATTTTCTGGTACTGAGCCCGAGCAGACGCAGTCCTCGGCCGAGCAGGTTCACTCTCCCTCACAGGGAGAGTAAGTTATTAGAGTCGGAGATTATGATTAGGCCTCGGCCAGTTGGCCGAGCTAAAACTTTTTATATCTCACGTTTTGTATAACCGACTGATGTAATCAAGCTGTTTTGCTCTCTTATTTTGTACGAACTAGTCTTCCGCTGAAAACTCTGTTGCTAACATTAATGAAATGAATTATTGTCTCGCTCATTATCATAAATACCTTTGTGCCGCTTTTACAAGAAAAATTTAAGTCCTATCTTCGGTTTAAAAAAAATCCAATTAGGGCGTTACAATCTCCGACTGAAATAAGATATCCGAGCTTTTTGCCGACCGTAATATTCAATCTCGAACTGACCTTAGCCGAGCTAAATATCCAATCTCGAACTAAGACTTTAGCACTTTAATCGTCCACAACGAAGGCCGAGCAGAACATTTGACGCGCTGATGCTTTACTATTTTACTCGGACGTAACGAAGGCCGAGCTTAACATCTGAGGCGCTGATGCTTTACTATTTTACTCGGACGTAACGAAAGGCCGAGTTGATGGTTCTGCCGAGCTAAAGATTTAACATTTCACTCGTCTACACCGAAGGCCGAGCTGAAGATTTAACATTTCACTCGTCTCCAACGAAGGCCGAGCTGATGGTTCGACTACATTCGTTGAGCATCTTCAAGCTTGCTTCTGTGTTTCTGACTGCTTCTGGTTCAGCTTTAGTTCTTCCGAGTATCTTCCAAACTGAGCTTCTTACTTTGTTGTTGGTTCGACATCCAGTTCTTCCGAGCATCTTCCGAACTGAGCTTCTTACTGTCCGAGCTGAGCTAACCACCTGAGTCTACCGTGTTGGTTTTGGCCTCAAAATCTCGAGAGGGGGGGTGAATCGAGTTTTATTAATGTATTGTAAAAACCGTTACAAATTAAAAATTTGATTTGAGATGGAGAGATTAAGCGTTTGAAACGGATCGCGAAAGCGATAGATAAAAATAAACGAGTAGCGCAGAAACGTAAAAATTGAAATATGCAGAAATTAAAAGAGATAGGGATAGAAAAGCTTGCACCGGTGAATTTTATACTGGTTCAGCCTTCCCGTCGAAAGGCCTAGTCCAGTCCCCAAGCGACCCGCCTGAGAGTTCTTATACCAAGCAATAGAGCCGCACCCTATTACAACCAAGAGCACCCCGCACACTACTAGGAACCTCCATTCTCTAGGGGCCTCAATCACACAGCAGGGTTCCTCGCCCTACGACGTATCAAACGTCCACTAAGGGATTCTCTCCCTAATCACTAAGGTTTAGAACGAATACAATGAGAGTGATTAAAATAGTTTGATGTGTTCTTCAACAACACAGATACAACAATCAAGTACTATGATAATGAAGTAGCTGTTTCTCTAGAAGTCACTCAGCCAATAAGGATTTATGTTCTTCAAAAATATGAACGTGAAAAGCAGAAGACTTGTGAAGAAGAAGAAGAGAGAAACGTGCAGAAAGAATGTATGAATGATCTGATCAAAAAATGAATCGCCTCTATGTTGGAGTGATTTGTTTTTTAAAAAGAAAACAATTTAGCATCAAAAAGGATTTTGAATAAGTAAAACAAAATCAAAATAAAATAAAATAAGATTTGAAATAAGTTTTAAAATCAAAACAAAACCAAAATGATTTACGAAATAAAATAAAGATTTGATTCTTAAAACCAAAAAGGAAATAATTCAAATTTAAAATCATTTTCGAATTTTATAAAATAAATCAGAATCTTTTATATAAAAAACAAATCAGGAAATAATTAAAATGATTCTGACACGTTTTTCAATAAAACATGAAGTAATCGATTACTTTCTGAAGGTAATCGATTATTCCTTCAAAAATAGAAATTCTTAAATTCATTTGAAAACCATGTAATCGATTATACCAAGAATAGTTAATTGATTACACCACTCCTGTTAATGTATGATGCAACTCATAATAATCGATTACACTAGAAGTTAATCGATTACTGAGCCTCTGATATGCATATGATGCAACATCATGTAATCGATTACTACAGAGCTTGTAATCGATTACTAAGCCTCTGAAAAATATATGATGCAACAATTATAATCGATTATTTGACCCATGTAATCGATTACTTCCATAAGAAAGTAACTTATTAACAAAATTCAATTAATCGATTACAACCTCTCTGATTTTTCTATGATGCAACAAAGTTAATCGATTACTTGAGAAGATAATCGATTACTCTCTCTTGTGTAACATCCCGACTCTCTAACCTTGATTTCTTTATTATTATGAAAATAGAGACTAATTTTTCGCAAATAAATTTCAAAACTTTATTATTCAATTGCGGAAGCAAATCAACATAACTTAATTCAAAGAACAAGTCACAATAGTTCAAACTAACTTATTCAAATAACAAATAGACTTTGAGCTACTCGAGACACTAATCGTAACCCATAACTTATTCAAATAACAAATAGACTATGAGCTACTCGAGACACTAATCGTAACCCAGAGCATGGTTCTCAACTCCAATGGTCAGGAAGGGAATCTCATATCCCTTGTCGTTCTTACTCCCCTTTTGTGAAAACAGGACCTTCATTACCTACAAGGGCAATAAGAGAGTAAGTCATAGCTAATCACGTTAAAGCGAATAATAGATAACATTGTCTAAAAACAACAAACACAAGTATTCAAGTAGCAACAATTTCCATCATGCATATACATATGTCAAACCCTCTTTGTTCAACAGTTAATCTTATGGTTAATGGCATGATGCATGCTGATCTCAACAATTTCCCGGGGCATCACAGTTTGGAGGGAACATGGGGTCCTCGTGAGCTTCCTCCGCTCGACCACTCGAATGTCTACGAATTACAGGCTTCCTCCGCCAAACGCAACTAGTATAAAAGCCTCACAAACTGGAGCAAAACAATTGCATGAATGCAAATAAAATCCAATTCCAATCTTTATCTTTCACTCATCATCATCATTCATCTCACTCTCTTTTAGGACATAGTCCATGTTACACATTTTATTCCTCCATCTCATTTCTTTTAAATCTTCCTTTTGGTTGGTGCTGTTGTTTTTCATAGGAAAATTCATCAACCATGTGGCGACGGTTTTAGAAATAGAATATAATTATTTGTTTAATAATCCGTCGGGGCCCAGCCTCCTATTGGCGGATATTTATTGCAACGACCCTATTGGGACTCCCTTAGAAATATCAACCAAGTGAATAAAACTTTTCACTGGGACGTTAGGGATAATATCAACCAAATGGGTGTACGCACTTTCGTTGGGACTCCTGTAGGGAAATAATCAACCACTGAATAGAATTCCAGTAGGACACCTCCAGGATAGTTATCAACCAACGGGATTTAAGTTAGGATAGTATTAAACGAGTTAATTATAAGAAAAACTTTTAAGAAAATAAGTATTTCTGAAAAATTGTTCAAACTACTCGAGTAGTTCTTGACTACTCGAGTTGTTCATGCAAAAATACTCGAGTCTTTAAGGATCCACTCGAGGGTTCTTCCAAATTCCCAGAATACTCGAGTCTTCCTTAAACTACTCGAGTCTTTTTACTGCAACAGCACTAGTTTTCTGCGTTTTAAGCACCAATTCGAGTTCCTTGCTTTATTTCTCCATTCCTATGCAAAACATCAACTTAGACACATAAAACAAACATGTTATGACACTAAACCATAACTGAAACAACATCAAATAACATCAAATCACAGAATTTCATAAACATAGCAAATATCCATTTCAACATATGACTTTCATTTCTACTTGATTTTATGTTCGAAAATCAATCCAGTAAGCTTTATTAGGTTCACTTAAACTTGTTTGAACATAAAAACCGTGAGTTATTGACCTCCAAGTCAGAATCCTAATTCAAACTATATTGCCCATGAACCCCATATTGGTTCCTATGGATTTAGCTTGTTAAATACCATTCTAGCGATTAGGTAACTTCCCCCTTACCTCAGAGAAGCTAAAGAAACAGTTGATTGAAAGAGAAACGAGTAGGATCAAACTTTGAGTTCCAACACTCAAGTTCAGCACTTTGAACAACGAACTTTGGCCACCAAATTCACCACGAATAAGGCATGAAAAAGAACGAAATAAGTTAGCTTAAGAAACTAGGGAATGCTAACTTTAATCAGAAACAAATTTGGGATCAAGAGGTTTCCTAGATTTACCAAACCAATTCGAGAAAGAGAGGTTGAAGGTGCTGATTTGCACTCTGTTTTCAGTTTGGAGTCCCTAACTTTACAAGGTTGTAACTTGAGCTACAGGGGGTCAATTTATGTGGTTCTTGATTCTAATTTAAGATTGGAATTAGAACTCGGATTGTGTTTTGATTTCACAAAATTTGGTTGAGTGAAGAGAGAGAATCGAAGGCACCAAGAGAGCACCAGAAAACAGAGGAAATGTGAATATAAATTTGGGTCAGGAGGATTTGAATGAGTTTGGGGCTTCCCCAATCACCTATTTATAGTCTGAGATTACCCTCCTATGAAGTAAGGTCCATCTCTGTGCTTGGAACCTCGAGAAAACGCGTTTTGGTGCGAGTTTTGAATCAAAACCGACTTATAGACTCAGCACACTGCTCGAAATACTCAAGTCTTTTCCCCTGTACTCGAGTCTTTTTCAGCACATCAAAGAACACTCGAGTCTTCCATGAAAGACTCGAGTCTTTCGACTCAAAATTCAAATTTTTCAAACAACTATTGATTATACTCGAGTCCTCCCCAAAACACTCGAGTACTTTAACCTAATTTTAGAAAATTCGTTATTTTGTTCGATATTATAACATTATTATTTTAAATACTAAATTTTTATTTAGTTATGAAAATATAGGGCCTTACATCCTCCCCCACTTAAACAGAATTTCGTCCCCGAAATTCCGATTTGGAAAAATAAAACTTATTGGAACAAATACGGATATTCTACCCTCATTTGACCCAAATGATGTCACTAGCATCACTACGTTCGCACACAATCTTCGCTAATCAGGATTTCCTTCCCTCGCATCTACTTACTCTTCCTATCTTCAATCCGAACGAAACCAGTTTCGAATATCAGGCTTTCTCGCAAGGGCATATCGGTGGATTTGATGGGTGAACTCTCCCCCACTTGGGATTAGCATAGCGGAATTATATTCGCTCCTATCATTAAGGCAAACACCATTGCAATCAATCTTGATGGATGCCAAGAGACGAGGGCTTATCCTAACGGGATCAATCCTGTTTTCTTCTTCTACAGACCCGGAAGGCGTGGTTAGGTATTCTTTAGGGTGTAACCTATATGGATTTAGGATTTGATAAGAAGAGAGAGAAAACTTACTATGATGTTCTATCTACACTTAGGGTTGCATCTTAAGCTTTCAATCCAACTAAGGTGATTTTGTTGAGTATAACTATTTTACGATCAGCTTGCAATGTAACTACCATGGGATTGGGTGGGGTAGACACTTTTAGGTCATCTGGTAATTCTGAGATTTCTAGCTTCAAAAAGAAATAAGAGACGAGGTGGTTTCAAAATACAGCAACTGATTTAGAAAACAACCATCTCATACTCCATTCTCCGATTGGCTGAAGGCTTTTGTCTTCAACAAACCTTGGTACTTTCTTTATGCCAACAACTTTGTAAAAGTCTTCCAATAAAATTTTACAAGAAAAGGACATTCGGTTACAGAATATTGTGCTTTCCTTGAGATAAAGAAAAATATAAACAAATTATTTTTCATTCAAAACTTTAGCAAAATCATTTGACAATGTGAGATATGTCGTACTATTAAACGTTTAAAGTATTTGTGTAAACTTTCCCAAAATAGTTTATATCAATCATGGAGCAAATTTCAAAATTTTAAAGATTTGTTTCACAAAAGGAACATTCCATTTATTTCCATAAGGATTTTAGAAGGAAAAACGTAAAGTCATTTTGAGGTTATAAAAATTTAAACAAAAAGGAGTGTGTTTTTCGATCAAAATGATTTCCTTTCATGTTGTGCATATCATCATCACTTTTCTAAAACAAGGTTTCAAAACAGTTTGATACAAAAAGCGAGTTCGCATATCTTTGTCATCAAAATATAGTGTAGGCATTAAGAAGGTACTTAGGGTTCCACTAAGAATGACATCTAGTGGTTAAGGTCCGAGGCAAGCATATCGGTTTAACTCTTAATCACTTCCGCTGCGTACTCTGATAAAAGACGCTGACAAAGTTTAACCAAGATAAGACTCACATCCTAAATTTCTAGACCAGATGTAAAATTCAAAAATATTTTCTGAAACTCAAGAGTTTGATGATACTATTTTCCAACAAATGTATAGATCAAGGTGGCCAGTCTCAAATACACATTACATTGGTGATAGAATCATTTTCATGCTTTAAGTTTCGGTCGTGTGGTGGATTTCAAAATCAACGTAATTCTACAAGGCAACGATTCAAAAGATAACTAGCTTATGCTGAGTCCTAGACAAAGGCTCAAAAGACAACTAACTCGTTCTAAATCCTCTGACGGATTAGCATCGGTTCCCGACATCGTAAAAACCTTGACGTTGGTATCGGGTTCGGGTGCCACACTACCTTGGTCTTTTATTCTTTTCTGGACAGTACGGAGAGATATGTCCTAGTTTTCCGCAGTTGAAACAGATTTTAGGTTGCGAGCTCCAACAAAATCTTCCACCATGGAATTTGTGGCATTTTCCACACCTGGGTATACTAGCGCCTGTTGGTTTTTCCTTACTCTTTTTCCCTTTTCTGTGCTTATCGTAGGGACCCTTGTTGTGGTTACTATGGTGACGATTGTAACACCCCAAAATTTTAATCCCCGATTAATGAAATGTTAATTATAATTTAATTATAATTAATAGTCTCCAAATTAATCCTCGATTAAAATATGTGTGTATATAATTAGCTTGCATGTGAGAAATTATTTAATAAATAATTTAAATGCCTAAAATGTATATTTTGCATATTAGCCCCTGGGTTGGGACCTAGAAGCAATTATAGGAAAGGTTTTGGAGAGAAAGTAAATAAAATAATTATTTTTCAAAATCTGGGCGAATTACTCGAGTATTACTCAGAATACTCGAGTAATCTGGGTCAAACTGCACGAGTTAGTGCGTTTGATGAGTCACAGCCAACGATTCCTTTCGTTGACACGAAAACGTCTTCAAGCCACCTCCATGGCAGTCGTGTCGCGACGCATGATGCCTCTCTATGCCTATAAAAGCTCATCTTCAACCCTTAGCCAAGAATTTTGCTTAACTTTGTTGAAATTGAAGAAGTTAGGGTTTCTGAGTTGTGAGCTTCGATTCTCTTTCTCTACATTGATTTGAAACACAAACCAAACACGAATACAAAGCTTACATCTTGAGCTTTGTATAGAGAGTGAAAACGTGAGATTTGAGTGAGTAAGCTAAGAGAATTGAAGAATTGAAGTGAAGCTGTTCTTGCTCGAGTTGGTGTCTGGAGCTTACTTTGATCATCGATTTCGGTAAGCTCGTGAATCCCTGAGTCTCAAACTTAATTCCTTTAGTTAGTTCATGTTGCATAGAGTTAATAAATCTAATTTTCCCCAATTTAAATCTCTGTTCCATGTACAAACCAATTCCATTTTGGTATGGTACTCAAAATGCTCTGCTCATGGTTCTTGAAGTTGGTCTGAGGAGTTTGGAGTCTCTTTCTTGCCAAGTTTCGTTTGGAAAACATCTGAGAGGTAAGGGGAAGTAATTATATTCACTAGATAGAGTTTGAAATCCATTAAATGTGTTAGAGAGCCACCAAGAGGCTCTAAGGGCTTAGATTCTATAGGAACTTTGGTTTGGAGACCAATCCATGCTCTAAATCTGTATTGAGCAAGTTTGTTATCATGTATGTGAACCTGAATGAGCTTTGTTTCATGAAGATTATGCTTATTGTGTGATTTGAGGTATTGAGTTGTTAAAATGCCTTTTTGTGCATAATCAATGATTTCTCTGTCAATTCTGTGTTTTGAATTGAAATAAGTGTTGTAACATGTTTGATTAATGATATGTTAACTCTGTTGATCCCTGAAATGGACTTAAATTGAGTAGAAATGAAAATGGCATGTTAAAACCAGTTTTCAATACTGTCAGCTGCGAAACACTCGAGTAAATGGCAAAGTACTCGAGTGAATCGTGTTCAAAATAAAGTAAATTTCATAAGAACACTCGAGTATTTTGTTTTTCCTACTCGAGTATCGGGCATGAACTGAGAATTGTTATAGGTCAAACACTCGAGTCATTCAAAGTCACTCGAGTATTCTGGAAAAGTCCAAGAACACTCGAGTAACTCATGAACTACTCGAGTAAATGGTTGAAATTAAAACCCAAATCCTCAGAAAGACATGGACACTCGAGTAAGCTTAAGAACACTCGAGTAATCTGGAAAATCTCCAGAACACTCGAGTATTCTGAACTTTACTCGAGTAAAATGCCCAGAATCTGAAAACATCATTTTCAATTCTAACTTAATTGATTAAGGAATTATTAAAGGTAATTCAAGGGATCAAGACTTAGAGAAATTGATCAATACAATTCGATCGTTTGGTGACGATCCTTTTTGATAAAAATTAAGCCTAGGTGGCTAGTAAAGTATTAATCAATTTCCCCTAAGTCTAAAATGCATTCATTCTGGAGTTTGGATGGTAGGACGTATTCATGTTCGATAAACATGAGGAGGGCCTCTGGGAGTGCCAATACGCTTGCTTGATGACACGTCGTTGACGTGGTCGGCTTTGTGGATGCCGATATGGATATATCGTTTGGATGACGATCCGTTTGGATGACGGGATATGCTCGGGTGGCATGGATACCAAGCTTGTCGTGTACATTCTAGGTGAATGTACGAATTGTTGTATACCTAGGAATACAACGCACTGTGGAGTGCTGGGTTGTCAGGGATGGACGTCAGAGAGTGACTTAGAAAATGTGGAGATAAGTTGAGAGTTAAAGTCATGCATCATGTCATTCACCTAATGCAATTGATATACCTGAATTAAGTGTGAACATCCTATGTGCATCTGATACTTGCTAGATGCTAATTGTGATTGTTATTAATTGATGCATTATTATCTTTCATATGTTGCATGATTTATTCTCTATTGATAATGTGAGTAGAATTGCTTACCCCTATGCCCTTGTAGGTGATGTCTCGCTACATTGCTTGCATCGAGATCCGGCCACTTCCTAGTGGCGTATGGATCTATGAGGACCATCGCGCGATGTATGAGGGGGAGGTAGAGTTCACATTCTACCACCCTAATCCACTGATGCGATTCCGTCCTCGTAGGTTTAGGATTCCCATCATATACACTATGCATGTACCCCCGTTTTATACTTATCATGGACCACCTCCCATGCGACCAGCTCGCTCTTACCATAGCTTTCATTTTCAACCTACCCGCTCTCACCCTTTTACTTCGAGAGTCGTCCGCGAGGAGACTCCCCTATCTGATCCGAGGAGCCCAGTCAGGGTTTCACCATCACCTGACCCGGTACCCAGTGGTAGGGTACACTCTCCTTCGGATGAGATCGAGGAGGATCCGGTGGAGGACGAGAGTGGGAGCGAGCCTGTCGTGCATTCTTCTGGGAGTGACTGGAGGGACGACGATCCCTAGGTACATGTATATGGTGTATGGTGTGGATATGAGGATCCGGTGTGTGGAGGAGATGTGTTGCTGCTGCTGTGATGATGATGCTACTACCTTATTACCTATCTTTTTGGGAGACTACTGCTGCTACTACTACTGCATCTGATGCTGATGGATCTACATGACTATCCCTGGGGTTGTATTTTGGTTATATATATAGTGTACATATGTTTTACTCTAGGGTTATAGTATCATGGTAATGTAGATCTGTTTATATGGACTTGTTATATTTTGGAACTTGGTGACTTATCTCATGGACTATGTATCTATGACTCTTTCATATATATGAAAATCTATGTTTATATTATATCGGTTGCATAGTCCAGTAATTTCCGCTTACTCTGATTTAACTTATAAAAGAGCTCGGCTATAAGTATTAATTGACGGTATCAGTTTTATTGAACAAAGTATGGGTAGCTTCAATTGATTGTAAAATGTAAAGAAATTTCTAAAGAACGAAGGTTATCCTGTTTGAGAAAAGGTTTTAGAAATCGCCGAACTCGATACAAGTGTTTTAAAGGATTTTAGAAACTATTCTCCAAGAGTTCCATTTGATAAATTGTGCACCCACAATAAAGAAAATTTTATTTACCATATTTTCTTAGCGCACAAGTCCATATATTATCCAATAGAAAGTATAATTACTATATTATATTTGGGTAATCCGGAAGGGTGTCACACTTAGTGGTATCAGAGCAAAAGTCAGATCCTGTGGTAGTAGAAGTGGTTCCAGAAAGGTAGCCATCAACATCAAACAGGTATCTCCAAAGTGCTTATTACCTTGAATGCTGTTATTTTGATTGTTAAAGGTTTGAATACCTTGAATTGTTTGTATCTTGTCTCTTTTGAGTACAAGACGCAATTGATTGTAGATCTAATAAGCTTAGGATAGAGCCTTAGGATAGGTGGTGTAATGGAAGTTTCTCTAGTTCAACATATGTGACCGTAAGCCCATAGCGCAGGTCTAATATGGCAACTAGAAACCAAAATCACACCAACGCGATGTTGGAGCGAATCACCACAGTATTGGAAGCTATGCAAAGGCAGTCTCAGCAACAATCTCAACCGGTTAATCCGCCTCATCAGTGTAATATGGGAAACACTGAGGCGAAGACTCTGGCTGATTTTAGAAGTTGTAACCCGCCAAAGTTTGAAGGAGGATTTAAACCGGAAGAGGCCAACAAATGGATTCACACTATGGACAAGATTTTGAGAACGTTGGCATGTTCGGATGCTCAGAAGGTGGCATATGCAACCTATATGCTGGAGGATGAGGCTGAGAACTGGTGGAATCACACCATGCAGCTTTTACAATATGAAGGAAGGGAGATAAGTTGGGGAGTATTTATGGAGAAGTTTCTCCAGAAATATTTTCCTGAAGATCTGAGAAGGAAAAAGGAGGTGGAGTTCCTGCAGTTGAAGCAAGGGAACATGAGTGTGGGCGAGTACGCGGCAAAGTTTGAAGAGCTGATGAAGTACTCTCCATATTACCAGAACAACCCAGACGAGAGGAGCAAGTGCATCAAGTTTGAAGGTGGATTGAGGCCAAAGTTGAAGTCAATTTTCAGCTATCAGCGGATTCAAAGTTTCCCTGCATTGGTAGATATGTGTAGGATGTATGAAGATGATACCAAGGCTGAGGAGGTGCAAGTTGTGGAAAAGAAGGACAATCATGGATATGGACCACAGAGACGAAAGGGTTTCAATAATAGAGGTAAAGGTCCATATGATCGCAGAGGGAAAGGCAAGGGTAAAGTTGGTGGTTCTGAGGGAAGAAATTATCGGAGCGAAGCTCCATTCTGCGACAAGTGCAAACGCAACCATTATGGTCGTATTTGCTGGGGAACAAGTGGATGTTTCAATTGTGGAAAGCCGGGGCATTTTGCGAGAGATTGCAAGGAGCCAGCCAAGGCCAATTCAAGAGGAGTTGCAGATAGACCGGTGACTCAAGGAAGGGTCTTCACCCTTAGTGGTGTGGAAGCGAATCGATCCTCTGATCTGGTGCAAGGTAAATACTTGCTTAATGGTCAGTTTTGCCATGTTTTGTTTGACTCCGGTGCAACGCATTCATTTGTTTCATATGAATGTGTAAACCGCTTAGGCTTGATTGTGTCTGAAATGCCTTATGTTCTTAAGGTAGAAACCCCTACCAATGCTCCTGTAATTGTTTCTAGAGCATGTCTTAACTGTTGTATAGAAGTGTTAGGACAAACCTCTAAAGTAGATTTGATCTGCTTACCCTTAGTACAATTGGATGTGATCTTGGGAATGGACTGGTTAAGTCAAAACCAAGTGATCATTGATTGTGATAGAAGACTCGTGACCTATAGAAACCCAAAACCCTCTGGTTACATATGTCTGTTTAACACCGAGGTGGGAGAAAGTGGTCCGAGGATGGAAGAGATCCCTGTTGTCAGAGATTTCCCGGAAGTTTTTGCTGACGAGATTCCTGGTTTTCCACCAAGAAGAGAGATAGAATTTGGCATCGATCTCGTTCCGGGAGCTGGTCCCATTTCTATCGCTCCCTATAGAATGGCACCACCGGAAATGGCGGAAATGAAGAAGCAAATTGAGGAGTTGCTGCAGAAACAGATGATTCGACCAAGCGTGTCACCTTGGGGTGCTCCTGTCTTATTCGTCAAGAAGAAAGATGGTAGCATGAGGATGTGCATCGACTACCGACAACTTAATAAGGTCACCATCAAGAACAAGTATCCGTTGCCACGAATAGATGACCTTATGGATCAAGTGCGTGGGGCTTCAGTATTTTCCAAGATTGATTTGAGGTCGGGGTACCATCAGATCAGAATTAGAGAAGAGGATATTTCTAAGACTGCATTTCGATCTCGATACGGACATTATGAGTATGTTGTGATGCCGTTCGGATTGACTAATGCACCAGCTATCTTCATGGACTACATGAATCGAATCTTTAGACCTTATTTAGATTCATTCGTGGTTGTGTTCATTGATGATATTCTGATCTACTCTAAGAGCCCGGAGGAGCATGCTGAACACTTGAAGATAGTGTTAAGCATCTTGAAGGAGAAGCAGCTGTACGCCAAACTTACAAAGTGTGAGTTCTGGCTGAAGGAGATTAAATTTTTGGGGCATGTGATTTCAGATAAAGGGATAGCAGTTGATCCAACGAAAGTAAGTTCGGTTTTGCAATGGGAGCAACCAAAGTCGGCCACGGAAGTCAGAAGTTTTCTTGGTTTGGCTGGGTATTATAGAAGGTTCATCGAAGGTTTCTCGAAGATTGCACTGCCTCTGACGAAGTTGACAAGGAAAGATCAACCGTTCCTATGGGATAAGAAGTGTGAGAGAAGTTTTCGGGAGTTGAAGGAAAGGTTGACATCGTCTCCTGTATTGGTGTTGCCCGATACACAGAAGAGTTTCGATGTGTATTGTGACGCGTCGAAACAAGGTCTTGGGTGTGTCTTGATGCAAGATGGGCAAGTTGTCGCTTACGCTTCGAGACAGCTAAAAGTTCATGAGATGAACTATCCAACTCATGATCTGGAGTTGGCAGCTGTGGTGTTTGCCTTAAAGATTTGGAGGCACTATCTCTATGGCACTACGTTCCGGGTGTTTAGTGACCATAAGAGTTTAAAGTACCTCTTTGATCAAAAGGAGTTGAATATGAGGCAACGCCGATGGATGGAGTTTTTGAAGGATTATGAGTTTGAGCTCCATTACCATCCTGGGAAGGCTAACGTTGTGGCGGACGCATTGAGTAGAAAGGCAATGAATATCAGTGCAATGATGGTTAGAGAAGCTGCACTGATAGAGGAGTTTCGGGATTTAAATTTGAAGATGCAAGTGGAGCCGACGAGTATCAAGTTGGGGATGTTGCAAATTGCTAATGAATTCCTGCAAAGGATTCGAGAATTGCAACACAAGGATGGGAAACTTATGGAGAAGAAGAGGTTAATGCAAGAAGGTAAGGAGTTAGAATTCCAAGAAGGGAAGGATGGAATCCTGCGTTTTAGAATGAGGATTTGTATTCCGGATAATTTGGAAGTAAGGAGAATGATTCTGGATGAAGCGCATAAGAGCAAGATGAGTATGCATCCAGGAGCCACCAAGATGTATCAGGATTTGAAGAAATTATTTTGGTGGCCGGGACTGAAGAAGGACGTAGCTGAGTATGTGGCATGCTGTTTGGTGTGTCAAAAGGCGAAGGTAGAACACCAAAGGCCAGGAGGAGAGTTGCTTTCTTTAGAAGTTCCTGTATGGAAGTGGGATAGCATCTCGATGGATTTTGTGTCGGGATTGCCAAGGACGTCTACTGGTCATGATGCAATCTGGGTGATCGTGGATCGGTTGACCAAGTCAGCGCATTTCATTCCAGTGAATATGCGCTACTCATTGGAAAAGCTCACTCAGTTGTATATCAAGGAAGTTGTTCGTCTTCATGGGATACCATCAAGTATTGTGTCTGATCGCGATCCAAGGTTCACGTCAAAGTTCTGGCAAGATCTACACAGAGCCTTGGGTTCAAGATTGAAGTTAAGCTCTGCATACCACCCTCAGACTGATGGTCAGACGGAAAGAACTATTCAGTCATTGGAAGACATTCTGCGAGCTTGTGCACTGGAAGAACAAGGGAATTGGGAGAAAATGTTGCCACTCGTGGAATTCACTTACAACAATAGTTATCACACGAGTATTGGAATGGCACCATTTGAAGCTCTGTATGGAAAAAAGTGTCAGATGCCGTTATGCTGGTTTCAAGTGGGGGAGAATTCTCTGATTGGACCAGATATTGTGCAAGAGACCACGGAACATATCAAAATGATACAAGAGAAGATGAGGGCAGCTCAGAGTAGGCAGAAAAGCTATGCTGATAGAAGGAGAAAAACCTTAGAGTTTGATGAAGGAGACCACGTGTTCATTAGAATAATACCAACCAAAGGTGTTAGTAGAGCCTTGAAAACCCAGAAACTATCGCCTAAGTTTATTGGTCCCTATCAAATTCTCAAAAGAATCGGTCCAGTAGCTTATCAATTAGCTTTGCCTCCGTCATTAGCTAACCTCCATAATGTATTCCATGTGTCTCAATTGAAGAAATATGTCCATGATCCCACCATTGTCCTTAGAATCCAACCGGATGACTTAGAAATTCATGAGAACCTAACCTTCAAAGCTGTGCCCGTTCGCATCGAAGATCGGAGAATCAAGCAGCTGAGAGGGAAGGATATTCATCTGGTCAAAGTTGTCTGGGTTTGTGGAGATGTAATAGAATCCTCTTGGGAGTTAGAGAATAAGATGCGTCAGGATTATCCTGACTTGTTTGTATGAGTTGAATTTCGGGGACGAAATTCCTTGTAAGGGGGGGAGTAGTGTAACACCCCAAAATTTTAATCCCCGATTAATGAAATGTTAATTATAATTTAATTATAATTAATAGTCTCCAAATTAATCCTCGATTAAAATATGTGTGTATATAATTAGCTTGCATGTGAGAAATTATTTAATAAATAACTTAAATGCCTAAAATGTATATTTTGCATATTAGTCCCTGGGTTGGGACCTAGAAGCAATTATAGGAAAGGTTTTGGAGAGAAAGTAAATAAAATAATTATTTTTCAAAATCTGGGCGAATTACTCGAGTATTACTCAGAATACTCGAGTAATCTGGGTCAAACTGCACGAGTTAGTGCGTTTGATGAGTCACAGCCAACGATTCCTTTCGTTGACACGAAAACGTCTTCAAGCCACCTCCATGGCAGTCGTGTCGCGACGCATGATGCCTCTCTATGCCTATAAAAGCTCATCTTCAACCCTTAGCCAAGAATTTTGCTTAACTTTGTTGAAATTGAAGAAGTTAGGGTTTCTGAGTTGTGAGCTTCGATTCTCTTTCTCTACATTGATTTGAAACACAAACCAAACACGAATACAAAGCTTACATCTTGAGCTTTGTATAGAGAGTGAAAACGTGAGATTTGAGTGAGTAAGCTAAGAGAATTGAAGAATTGAAGTGAAGCTGTTCTTGCTCGAGTTGGTGTCTGGAGCTTACTTTGATCATCGATTTCGGTAAGCTCGTGAATCCCTGAGTCTCAAACTTAATTCCTTTAGTTAGTTCATGTTGCATAGAGTTAATAAATCTAATTTTCCCCAATTTAAATCTCTGTTCCATGTACAAACCAATTCCATTTTGGTATGGTACTCAAAATGCTCTGCTCATGGTTCTTGAAGTTGGTCTGAGGAGTTTGGAGTCTCTTTCTTGCCAAGTTTCGTTTGGAAAACATCTGAGAGGTAAGGGGAAGTAATTATATTCACTAGATAGAGTTTGAAATCCATTAAATGTGTTAGAGAGCCACCAAGAGGCTCTAAGGGCTTAGATTCTATAGGAACTTTGGTTTGGAGACCAATCCATGCTCTAAATCTGTATTGAGCAAGTTTGTTATCATGTATGTGAACCTGAATGAGCTTTGTTTCATGAAGATTATGCTTATTGTGTGATTTGAGGTATTGAGTTGTTAAAATGCCTTTTTGTGCATAATCAATGATTTCTCTGTCAATTCTGTGTTTTGAATTGAAATAAGTGTTGTAACATGTTTGATTAATGATATGTTAACTCTGTTGATCCCTGAAATGGACTTAAATTGAGTAGAAATGAAAATGGCATGTTAAAACCAGTTTTCAATACTGTCAGCTGCGAAACACTCGAGTAAATGGCAAAGTACTCGAGTGAATCGTGTTCAAAATAAAGTAAATTTCATAAGAACACTCGAGTATTTTGTTTTTCCTACTCGAGTATCGGGCATGAACTGAGAATTGTTATAGGTCAAACACTCGAGTCATTCAAAGTCACTCGAGTATTCTGGAAAAGTCCAAGAACACTCGAGTAACTCATGAACTACTCGAGTAAATGGTTGAAATTAAAACCCAAATCCTCAGAAAGACATGAACACTCGAGTAAGCTTAAGAACACTCGAGTAATCTGGAAAATCTCCAGAACACTCGAGTATTCTGAACTTTACTCGAGTAAAATGCCCAGAATCTGAAAACATCATTTTCAATTCTAACTTAATTAATTAAGGAATTATTAAAGGTAATTCAAGGGATCAAGACTTAGAGAAATTGATCAATACAATTCGATCGTTTGGTGACGATCCTTTTTGATAAAAATTAAGCCTAGGTGGCTAGTAAAGTATTAATCAATTTCCCCTAAGTCTAAAATGCATTCATTCTGGAGTTTGGATGGTAGGACGTATTCATGTTCGATAAACATGAGGAGGGCCTCTGGGAGTGCCAATACGCTTGCTTGATGACACGTCGTTGACGTGGTCGGCTTTGTGGATGCCGATATGGATATATCGTTTGGATGACGATCCGTTTGGATGACGGGATATGCTCGGGTGGCATGGATACCAAGCTTGTCGTGTACATTCTAGGTGAATGTACGAATTGTTGTATACCTAGGAATACAACGCACTGTGGAGTGCTGGGTTGTCAGGGATGGACGTCAGAGAGTGACTTAGAAAATGTGGAGATAAGTTGAGAGTTAAAGTCATGCATCATGTCATTCACCTAATGCAATTGATATACCTGAATTAAGTGTGAACATCCTATGTGCATCTGATACTTGCTAGATGCTAATTGTGATTGTTATTAATTGATGCATTATTATCTTTCATATGTTGCATGATTTATTCTCTATTGATTATGTGAGTAGAATTGCTTACCCCTATGCCCTTGTAGGTGATGTCTCGCTACATTGCTTGCATCGAGATCCGGCCACTTCCTAGTGGCGTATGGATCTATGAGGACCATCGCGCGGTGTATGAGGGGGAGGTAGAGTTCACATTCTACCACCCTAATCCGCTGATGCGATTCCGTCCTCGTAGGTTTAGGATTCTCATCATATACACTATGCATGTACCCCCGTTTTATACTTATCATGGACCACCTCCCATGCGACCAGCTCGCTCTTACCATAGCTTTCCTTTTCAACCTACCCGCTCTCATCCTTTTACTTCGAGAGTCGTCCGCGAGGAGACTTTCCTATCTGATCCGAGGAGCCCAGTCAAGGTTTCACCATCACCTGACCCGGTACCCAGTGGTAGGGTACACTCTCCTTCGGATGAGATCGAGGAGGATCCGGTGGAGGACGAGAGTGGGAGCGAGCCTGTCGTGCATTCTACTGGGAGTGACTGGAGGGACGACGATCCCTAGGTACATGTATATGGTGTATGGTGTGGATATGAGGATCCGGTGTGTGGAGGAGATGTGCTGCTGCTGCTATGATGATGATGCTACTACCTTATTACCTATGTTTTTGGGAGACTACTGCTGCTACTACTACTGCATCTGATGCTGATGGATCTACATGACTATCCCTGGGGTTGTATTTTGGTTATATATATAGTGTACATATGTTTTACTCTAGGGTTATAGTATCATGGTAATGTAGATCTGTTTATATGGACTTGTTATATTTTGGAACTTGGTGACTTATCTCATGGACTATGTATCTATGACTCTTTCATATATATGAAAATCTATGTTTATATTATATCGGTTGCATAGTCCAGTAATTTCCGCTTACTCTGATTTAACTTATAAAAGAGCTCGGCTATAAGTATTAATTGACGGTATCAGTTTTATTGAACAAAGTATGGGTAGCTTCAATTGATTGTAAAATGTAAAGAAATTTCTAAAGAACGAATGTTATCCTGTTTGAGAAAAGGTTTTAGAAATCGCAGAACTCGATACAAGTGTTTTAAAGGATTTTAGAAATTATTCTCCAAGAGTTCCATTTGATAAATTGTGCACCCACAATAAAGAAAATTTTATTTACCATATTTTCTTAGCGCACAAGTCCATATATTATCCAATAGAAAGTATAATTACTATATTATATTTGGGTAATCCGGAAGGGTGTCACAACGATTGTTCTTTTTGCGATTACTGTGGGGACCGTAACCCTCCTGGCTACGCTGTTGTTGTTCATACACCGCCTTGGCGTTGAGGTCATCTTCCGCGATACGGTCTAGGGGTTCATCGGTATGGCGAGCGCGCCATGATGCCATCGCTACGTTGGACTATTTACCAAATATAACATTTATATTTAAATCAAAACAATATATTCATATATCATATCCTATTGACTTAATCCTAATCTACCCATAACTCAATTCAGAGTTATCACAGCTTATAGCATGTGTGGCCATATTCCATAGGCCGAGAGTTTGAACCATTGCTCTGATTCCACTAATGTAACATCCCGACTCTCTAACCTTGATTTCTTTATTATTATGAAAATAGAGACTAATTTTTAGCAAATAAATTTCAAAACTTTATTATTCAATTGCGGAAGCAAATCAACATAACTTAATTCAAAGAACAAGTCACAATAGTTCAAACTAACTTATTCAAATAACAAATAGACTCTGAGCTACTCGAGAAACTAATCGTAACCCATAAATTATTCAAATAACAAATACACTCTGAGATACTCGAGACACTAATCGTAACCCAGAGCATGGTTCTCAACTCCAATGGTCAGGAAGGGAATCTCATATCCCTTGTCGTTCTTACTCCCCTTTTGTGAAAACAGGACCTTCATTACCTACAAGGGCAATAAGGGAGTAAGTCATAGCTAATCACGTTAAAGCGAATAATAGATAACATTGGCTAAAAACAACAAACACAAGTATTCAAGTAGCAACAATTTCCATCATGCATATACATATGTCAAACCCTCTTTGTTCAACAGTTAATCTTATGGTTAATGGCATGATGCATGCTGATCTCAACAATTTCCCGGGGCATCACAGTTTGGAGGGAACATGGGGTCCTCGTGAGCTTCCTCCGCTCGACCACTCAAATGTTCATGACATGGGGTCCTCGTGAGCTTCCTCCGCTCGACCACTCGAATGTCTACGAATTACAGGCTTCCTCCGCCAAACGCAACTAGTATAAAAGCCTCACAAACTGGAGCAAAACAATTGCATGAATGCAAATAAAATCCAATTCCAATATTTATCTTTCACTCATCATCATCATTCATCTCACTCTCTTTTAGGACATAGTCCATGTTACACATTTTATTCCTCCATCTCATTTCTTTTAAATCTTCCTTTTGGTTGGTGCTGTTGTTTTTCATAGGAAAATTCATCAGCCATGTGGCGACGGTTTTAGAAATAGAATATAATTATTTGTTTACTAATTCGTCGGGGCCCAGCCTCCTATTGGCGGATATTTATTGCAATGACCCTATTGGGACTCCCTTAGAAATATCAACCAAGTGAATAAGACTTTTCACTGGGACGTTAGGGATAATATCAACCAAATGGGTGTACGCACTTTCGTTGGGACTCCTGTAGGGAAATAATCAACCACTGAATAGAATTCCATTAGGACACCTCCAGGATAGTTATCAACCAACGGGATTTAAGTTAGGATAGTATTAAACGAGTTAATTATAAGAAAAACTTTTAAGAAAATAAGTATTTCTGACAAATTGTTCAAACTACTCGAGTAGTTCTTGACTACTCGAGTTGTTCATGCAAAAATACTCGAGTCTTTAAGGATCCACTCGAGTGTTCTTCCAAATTCCCAGAATACTCGAGTCTTCCTTAAACTACTCGAGTCTTTTTACTGCAATAGCACCAGTTTTCTGCGTTTTAAGCACCAATTCGAGTTCCTTGCTTTATTTCTCCATTCCTATGCAAAACATCAACTTAGACACATAAAACAAACATGTTATGACACTAAACCATAACTGAAACAACATCAAATAACATCAAATCACAGAATTTCATAAACATAGCAAATATCCATTTCAACATATGACTTTTATTTCTACTTGATTTTATGTTCGAAAATCAATCCAGTAAGCTTTATTAGGTTCACTTAAACTTGTTTGAACATAAAAACCGTGAGTTATTGACCTCCAAGTCAGAATCCTAATTCAAACTATATTACCCATGAACCCCATATTGGTTCCTATGGATTTAGCTTGTTAAATACCATTCTAGCGATTAGGTAACTTCCCCCTTACCTCAGAGAAGCTAAAGAAACAGTTGATTGAAAGAGAAACGAGTAGGATCAAACTTTGAGTTCCAACACTCAAGTTCAGCACTTTGAACAACGAACTTTGGCCACCAAATTCACCACGAATAAGGCATGAAAAAGAACGACATAAGTTAGCTTAAGAAACTAGGGAATGCTAACTTTAATCAGAAACAAATTTGGGATCAAGAGTTTTCCTAGATTTACCAAACCAATTCGAGAAAGAGAGGTTGAAGGTGCTGATTTGCACTCTGTTTTCAGTTTGGAGTCCCTAACTTTACAAGGTTGTAACTTGAGCTACAGGGGGTCAATTTATGTGGTTCTTGATTCTAATTCAAGATTGGAATTAGAACTCGGATTGTGTTTTGATTTCACAGAATTTGGTTGAGTGAAGAGAGAGAATTGAAGGCACCAAGAGAGCACCAGAAAACAGAGGAAATGTGAATACAAATTCGGGTCAGGAGGATTTGAATGAGTTTGGGGCTTCCCCAATCACCTATTTATAGTCTGAGATTACCCTCCTATGAAGTAAGGTCCAGCTCTGTGCTTGGAACCTCGAGAAAACGCGTTTTGGTGCGAGTTTTGAATCAAAACCGACTTATAGACTCAGCACCACTGCTCGAAATACTCGAGTCTTTTCCCCTGTACTCGAGTCTTTTTCAGCACATCAAAGAACACTCGAGTCTTCCATGAAAGACTCGAGTCTTTCGACACAAAATTCAAATTTTTCAAACAACTATTGATTATACTCGAGTCCTCCCCAAAACACTCGAGTACTCTAACCTAATTTTAGAAAATTCGTTATTTTGTTCGATATTATAACATTATTATTTTAAATACTAAATTTTTATTTAGTTATGAAAATATAGGGCCTTACATCTTGCAAACATACAAATATACAGAGTTTTGTAACATCAAGTATTTTTACTCAGATCAATTGCAGAAAACATATTTCCATGCAAAAACACGTTTTTCTTCTTCTCTCCTAAAATGAAAAACTTATTGGCTTTTGTAACTCTTAAAGAAATAAAAAACTTCATTACCTTACAATTGATCTAAGGAGAAGGTTTCTAATAATATATGCCTTGCCTGAGTCTTCAATCTTGAATGACACTTGCACTTGTGTGAGCTTGAACTTGAGTTGGTTTGTTATCATCAAAACATTGTTTTGAAATAAACTTGAAGTCCATAGAGAGTTTAAAGCAAGACTTCCAACTAGCTTGGCTTCCAACACTCCCCCTTTTTGATGATGACAAACAACCATTCTGATATGTTCTTTATTATCTGCATCACAAGTGTTATGCAAGCAAAAAACACATATATATAAAATAACAGTAACCTTCCTTAGAACAATAATCACAGGAAAATAATAATTTGTATCATCTCCCCCTGTATAGATGCATAAAATATATCACTTCGAACAAGATTTGCATCTTTCAGAGTATCTCTCCCCCTGTATGAATCAATCACAATATAATCACAATATCAGAATATCTCTCCCCCTTTCGTAATCATCAAAAAGTCGTGCTATCTCCCCCTGAAACACTAAGAAGATTCATCAATAATAACAAGAGAGATAAACATAGTCACATACTCAAAAGAGGTGAGAGACAGAAGTTAAACCAGTTTCTCTACGAATTAAAAAGAAATTTTCTTTTGGAAGCGGTTTCGTAATGATATCAGCCAACTGCCGCGAAGTATCAACATACTCAATAATGCAATCACCCTTTTGAATATGATCACGAATAAAATTGTGTCGAATCTCTATATGCTTAGTTCGAGAATGTTGCACTGGGTTTTTGGTAATACTAATAGCACTGGTATTATCACATTTTATGGGAATGTGATCTAGACTTACACCGAAGTCTAGGAGTTGTTGTTTTAACCATAAGATTTGCGCATAACAACTACCCGCGGCGACATATTCAGCCTCAGCTGTAGATAGGGCCACACTAGACTGTTTCTTGCTAGCCCATGATAGCAACGAATTGCCAAGAAGATGACAAGTGTCGCTAGTGCTTTTTCTATCTACTTTGCATCCAGCAAAGTCAGAATCAGAATACCCAACAAGATTACATGAAGAACCTTTGGGGTACCATAAACCCATATCAGTTGTGCCAGACAAATATTTCATTATACGCTTGGCAGAAACCATGTGCGTTTCTTTTGGATTCGACTTAAAACGGGCACAAAGACGCACACTAAACATTATATCTGGCCTCCTTGCCGTTAAATAGAGAAGGGATCCGATTATATCACGATATTTTGTAATTTCTACGGATTTACCTCCTTCATCTTTGTCCAAATAGCAAGAAGTGCTTATAGGAGTTGCTACTGCCTTGGCCTTATCCATGCCAAATCTCTTCAATAGCTCCTTGCAGTACTTTGTTTGGCTAATGAAAATCCCGTCCTTCGCTTGCCTTATTTGCAATCCCAGGAAAAAGTTCAGCTCGCCCATCATAGACATCTCGAACTCTTCCTGCATCATACTCGAAAATTCCTTGCAGAGGATTTCATTAGTAGCACCGAAAATAATATCATCAACATAAATTTGAACTAAAAGAATGTCCTTTCCTTTCTTTTTAATAAAAATTATGTTATCAACCTTCCCTCTTTCAAAATTATTTTCTAATAAAAATTTGCTAAGACGGTCATACCACGCTCTAGGAGCTTGTTTGAGACCGTACAAAGCCTTTTTCAATTTAAAAACCTAATCCGGGTGTTCATAATTTTCAAAGCCAGGAGGCTGACACACATAAACTTCTTCATTTATAAAACCATTAAGAAAGGCACTCTTTACGTCCATCTGATATAATTTAAAATCTAGAATGCATGCAAAAGCTAAAAGCAGTCTAATGGCTTCCAACCTAGCAACAGGGGAAAATGTTTCCTCATAATCTATCCCCTCTTCCTGGTTGTAACCTTGTGCAACTAACCTAGCTTTGTTTCGAACAATTAAACCAGCCTCAACAAGTTTATTTCTATAAATCCACTTAGTTCTGATAACCGGATGAGACTTAGGCCTAGGAACAAGTTCCCACATCTGATTTCTTTCGAACTGGTTTAATTCCTCTTGCATTGCCAAAAGCCAATGCTCATCAAGCGTAGCCTCAGAAATATTCTTTGGCTCCACTTGAGAAACAAACGCAAAGTAGTTACATAGATTGCTAAGAGAAATGCGAGTACTTACACCTCTTGTGATGTCACCTATGATTTGATCAATGGGATGGTGCCTCGAAGTTCTCCATTCCTTAGGCAAATCAGCGTTGAGCTCCATGGATTGTTTTCGATTTTTCTCCTCAACTGATTCAACTGATTTTTCCTTGCTTTCGGAAAGCTCCTTCCCTTTAGCATTTGGCTCCTCATCCTCATCAATGAACAAATCTCCAAGAATACCTGAAATGTCATTAACAGATACCTTTCCCAACTTTCTGGGATCGGATTCGTCAAATGATACATGAATAGATTCTTCAATAGTATTACGAGATTTATTGTAAATCCTATATGCTTTGCTCAAAACAGAATATCCAAGGAATATGCCCTCATCAGCTCTAGCCTCAAAACTTCCTAGATTTTCTCTACCATTATTATGCACATAACATTTACATCCAAAAACACGAAAACGGGAAATATTCGGTTTTCTCCTCTTGTACAGCTCATAGGGGGTTTTCTTTAAAATAGGCCTTATTAAAACACGGTTCATAACATAACAAGTTGTACTAACTGCATCGGCCCAAAAGTATGTAGGCAAATTCATGTCATTAAGCATTGTTCTTGAAAGCTCTTTTAATGAACGATTTTTCCTCTCCACAACTCCGTTTTGCTCAGGAGTTCTTGGAGCTGAAAAATAATGCTTAATTCCATGTTTTTCGCAAAATTTTTCAAAAAGATGATTTTCAAATTCTCCACCATGATCAGTTTTAATGGATGCAATGCTCAAATGCAAATGGTTTTGAATAATCTTGGCTAGCTTTTTAAATTCATGAAATGCGTCATTTTTATGAGTAATAAACAGTGTCCATGTATACCT
Organism: Crotalaria pallida; assembly: GCA_037953625.1. Classification (NCBI taxonomy): domain Eukaryota; kingdom Viridiplantae; phylum Streptophyta; class Magnoliopsida; order Fabales; family Fabaceae; genus Crotalaria; species Crotalaria pallida. Next base: position 74,382,092 of record CM075655.1, on the reverse strand, counting down.
AGAATAGTCATCCACCACAACTAAACAATAATAGTTGCCACCAAAGCTTTTTGTTTGACACGGTCCAAAAAGATCCATACGTAAAAGTTCTAAGGGCCTTTGAGATGAAACAAGGTTTTTAGAAGGAAAAGATGCCCTTGTGAGTTTTGATTTTGAACAAGGATCACATTTTTCAGAAATAGAAAAATTTTGCTTTGGCAGACCAACTACTAAGTTTTTAGAAGAAATTTTATTTAAATGAGCCATGTGGATGTGACCTATTCTACGATGCCATAGCCACGATTCATCCTCTTTAGATAATAAACATTTCGCATCATTTGAGGGTATTGAATTAAAATCAATAACATAAACATTGTTTATCCTGCGAGCAATTAGCTTAATAAGATTATCAATTTTACCCTCGATAATACATCTATCAGAATCAAAAATAACCCTATTGCCCTTATCACACAATTGACTAATACTTAGCAGATTGTGTTTTAGGCCCTCAACATGTAATACATTTTCAATGCAAGGGTTAGGAGGTGTACCAATTTTACCGACTCCGAGAATCTTTCCTTGATTGTTATCACCGAAAGTCACATGTCCTTGGTCCTTAGGCACTAGATGCGAAAATTTAGATTTATCTCCAGTCATATGTTTTGAGCATCCGCTGTCCAAGTACCACCACGACTTCCTTTCTTCCGGAGTAACCTACAAGCAAAGAGTTCAAGGTTTCTTTTTAGGTACCCATATCTTTTTGGGTCCTTGAGCGTTAGTATAGCCATAGTTTAAATCATGCCACCTTCTAGTTTCATTGTTCGGTTTAATGAACTTCACTTTTAGGTGTATGCATTCATGTGCACCATGACCCTTTTTACCACAAATATGACAAATAATTAAAGGTTTCTTATGATTACTAGCAGGGACAAAAATGGTACTTAATTTCTTTTGATGCCTACCGGGTTGATATCCTAAACCCGCTCTATTGAAGAAACATTTTTGTCTCCCTAGCATCAAATTTAAAGTATTTCTACCTTTTGTAAATTTAGTAAGGGTTTATTTTAAATCCTCAACTACTTTAACCAAGTCCTTGTATAATTTACAAGAAGAAGAACTAGCTTTAAATTTTATGTAATTACTCGAGGTGTTTGAAGGCTTTTTCAAAGTCAAATTCACCTCCTTATTTTGATTTTTCAAAAATTCATTTTCTTTAATAAGGTTTTTATTCTTTTCTAAAAGAGAAGCTGAATTTTTCTTTTCTAGAGAAACCAATAAGGATAACCTCATCGATTCCTCATGCAATTCTTCAAATGCCTCTTGTAATTCATCATATGAAAATTTTAGTTCAGTGTTTACCTCTTCTTCGTGAGCCATCAAGCATATGTTGGCGGTCTCCTCTTGTTCGTTTGAATCCTCATCTGAACTTCCTTCATTGTCCAGCCATGCCAAGTATGCTTGCTTCCCCTTCTTTGAATTCGAGGTGCCTTTTTCTGAATTCTCTTTCTTTTTCAGTTGGCAGCAATCTGCTCTGATGTGACCAGGCTTGCCACACTCATGACATGTAATAGTCGAGCCTCTATTCTTGTTGTTGTCTCTTCTGTTGAAATTCTTCTTCCTCGAAAATTTCCGAACTTTTTCACCAAAAGACCCATGTGTTCATCATTCAGTAATTCTTTGTCCGAGTCACTTTCTGTAACAGGTGCTTCAGACTTGAACACCAAACTTTTAACCTTCTTGTTTTCTTCTTCATGCTGAGCCAACCTTTTTAATTCACTTTCGTGCTCTTGTAACTTCCCAAAGAGAGTTGCCAGCGTCATAGTTGAAAGATTTCTTGATTCAGCAATCGCGTCACTTTGGGTTGCCATTCTCTTCCCAAACACCTTAGGACTTTGTTGATGAGATCCTCATTGGTGAATTTCTTTCCCAATGTCGTCAATTGATTTACAATCATTGTGAAGCGTTTTTGGATCTCTTGAATCGATTCCCCGTCTTTCATTCTGAATAACTCATATTCACCAGTCAGCGTGTTGATTCTTGATCTCTTTACTTCAGTTGTACCTTCATGCGTGACTTCCAGCGTATCCCACATCTGTTGTGCTATCTCGCATGTTGATATCCTGAAAAAATCATCACAGCTCAAAGCAGATGTTATAATACTTTTCGCTTTTAGATCGTACTGGACTCTACGTTCTTCCTCCTCCGTCCACTCAGCCATTGGCTTTTCGACGGTGTTACCACTAACTACATAGGTAGGAACATAGGGACCATTTACGACTGCATCCCAAACTTTTAATCCTACTCCTTGAATAAAAATTTTCATACGGGCTTTCCAATACGCGTACCCTACCCCATCAAACATGGGAGGTCGGTTAATAGAACTCCCTTCACCACCAAACAGAGAGTTTGAAGCCATACTCTTGAGACGGTTAAGTCTTAACACAAGAGACTAGCTCTGATGCCAATTGTTGGTTTTGGCCTCAAAATCTCGAGACGGAGGGTGAATCGAGTTTTATTAATGTATTGTAAAAACCGTTACAAATTAAAAAATTGATTTGAGATGGAGAGATTAAGTGTTTGAAACGGATCGCGAAAACGATAGATAAAAAACGAGTAGTGTGGAAACGTAAAAATTGAAATATGCAGAAATTAAATGAGATAGGGATAGAAAAGCTTGCACCGGTGAATTTTATACTGGTTCAGCCTTCCCGTCAAAAGGCCTAGTCCAGTCCCCAAGCGACCCGCCTGAGAGTTCTTATACCAAGCAATTGAGTCGCACCCTATTACAACCAAGAGCACCCCGCACACTACTAGGAACCTCCGTTCGCTAGGGGCCTCAATCACACAGCAGGGTTCCTCGCCCTACGACGTATCAAACGTCCACTAAGGGATTCTCTCCCTATTCACTAAGGTTTAGAACGAATACAATGAGAGTGATTACAATAGTTTGATGTGTTCTTCAACAACACAAATACAACAATCAAGTACTATGATAATGAAGTAGCTGTTTCTCTAGAAGTCACTCAGCCAATAAGGATTTATGTTCTTCAAAAATATGAACGTGAAAAGCAGAAGACTTGTGAAGAAGAAGAAGAGAGAAACGTGTAGAAAGAATGTATGAATGATCTGATCAAAAAATGAATCGCCTCTATGTTGGAGTGATTTGTTTTTTAAAAAGAAAACAATTTAGAATCAAAAAGGATTTTGAATAAGTAAAACAAAATCAAAATAAAATAAAATAAGATTTGAAATAAGTTTTAAAATCAAAACAAGATCAAAATGATTTACGAAATAAAATAAAGATTTGATTCTTAAAACCAAAAAGGAAATAATTCAAATTTAAAATCATTTTCGAATTTTATAAAATAAATCAGAATCTTTTATATAAAAAACAAATCAGGAAATAATCAAAATGATTCTGACACGTTTTTCAATAAAACATGAAGTAATCGATTACTTTCTGAAGGTAATCGATTATTCCTTCAAAAATAGAAATTCTTAAATTCATTTGAAAACCATGTAATCGATTATACCAAGAGTAGTTAATCGATTACACCACTCCTGTTAATGTATGATGCTGTAACATTTGCCCATTTGACTCACTTCTACAAGTCCCTAAATAAGGAAATTGCTTTAACCTAATTAATTAAGAATTGAATTGAAAGAGTTTTCGATTTCTTGATGTGTTCTTATTTGATTGGCTTGTGTGTGTGTGCCTTTGTATGCTTGATTGATTATGGTTGATTGAGATTTTGTTTTCTTGATTGATTCTATGACTTTATGGTTTAAGATGGAAAATTATTTTCTAGGTTTCAAAGAATCAAGTCCAAATTACCCCTAGAAACCCTAATCGATGCCCAAATCGTGAACCAAACCCTAATCGAGCTCTTAATCTTTGATTAAGTGCTTAATCACTTTCTTGAAACCCTAAACTCTTTTTGATTAGTGAGTTAACCCAAAATTAGTTTTCCTTAAACCAAAGATTAAGTTTTTGATTAACACCTTAATCCTTGATTTAGCCCTAATTACTAAGGATTAGTGGACTAAACCTAGATTAATTAACCTAATCCTACCCTAATCACGATTAGCACCCTAATTAGTGCCTTAAACCTAATTAACTAACCTAATCACCCAAGGGCTCCATGTGGCCGAATTTAGATGCATGGCTTGGCCACCAAGCTCATTTGCATGGTTGCCAAGTAGCATGCCCTTTTAGTCAACACAATGACATCACTCTAGTGACATAAGCATGACATAAGAATGAAGGAAAAGTGAAGGAAAGGAAGGAAAGAAGGGGGAGGTCGTGAGGGCCTTAATGGCAAGACTTGGTCTCCAAGTTGATAACTTAATCCCTAAGTGTTGCAAATGTACCCTCCATGCAAAGCCTTCTTGGCAAATAGAAGAAAGTGGGACTAAAAGAAAAAGGGACCAAACCGTGAGAAGGGGGAGTTCATTTCACCCTTTCATTTTCATTCCATCTTCACCATTTCTTTCTTTCTCTCAACCAACAACAACACCAACATCAACACAAAAACCGTGAGGGAGTGAGTGAGTTCTTCATCATTCCCTCAACAATCACAAACTTCCTTTCATTCTTTTCCTAAACCAAACACAAAGAACCAAGAGAATCATCAAACTCTTGGTGAGAAAGAGAGAGAGAGAAGGTGGCCGAATTGTGGAGGAAGGAAACCAAGCCTTGAATCCTTCATGATCTAAGCTAGATCAAGCTAAGGGAGCGAAAAGAGAAGGAGAAAGACCATGGACTAGGAGAGAAGTGAGGAACCGTGAGAGAGAGGAGAGAAATCAAAAGATCTTGGACTTGAATTCTTAAAATTTTAACTAAGTAAGAAATGGTTTCATGATCTTAAAAGCTTCAAACCTTTTCTTTGATTCTTCATAAACTTTGATTTTGTTTGAGAAAGTGTGATGTATGTTTGTTTTGTGTGTTGATCTAGTGATCTTTGTGGCATGCATGTTGATTTTTGAAGTTGATCTTGAAGTTTTGTTAAGAAAATGTTTTCTCCTATGATTTTGAGTTTTCCTCTTGATCTCTTAAAAGTATTTTTGAAAAGAGCATGATGTTGAAGTTTTAATACAAAGATCTTTGAAAATGATTGATTTCTTGATGATTTTTCTTGTGTTATTCACGGCTTGAACTTGATTTTTAAGTTAGAAGTTTTGATGATTGAATCTTGTTATGTGCATGTGATTATCTTGAGATTCTAAGCATGTTTTGAAAGTTTGAAACTCTAAGAAAACTCTTTTAAGAAAATCATGGATTGATCACGGTTTTGTTGATTATTGTGAGTATGAACTTGATTTTCTTTTGCTTGATTCCTTGCATGTCATAATCTTGAAATTTAATAATGTTTTGAATGAGTGTGAATTGTGTGACCTCCTATGTTAGCCACGGTTTCACATGCTAAAATTAAAAAGATTAAGATTTTCTTAAACCTAATTGATGAATATGTGATTTCCTTGAACTTTGAATTGATTCTATGCGTTAAGTGTGAAATCCAAATTGTCTAGGAACCTATGTGTTGCTCACGGGTTCATGTAAGAAATACATGCTAGGATTATGCTTTTGTTTACTTGATGAACTATGTGAACTTGTTATTAGATCTGGAGTTGTTTTAAGTCTTGAATTCTTGAAAATGTTTTTAAGAAAACCTATTTAAGGTCACGGTTTAGACCTTAGATTTTGAGTTAAATTTCCTTGAGTGTTTGAATGATTATGTCATGAAATCATGTGTTGATTTGTGAAGTGAATCCTTGAGAAAATAAATTTCTGAACAAACCATGATGCATACGGTTTTAATTTAATAAGATGAAGTTTTGCTAATATGAAATTAAATAAATAGAAGTTAATTTAAGAATTGATCTATGTGTTTAAGTGAGGCATAATTTGGTTTGTGTATGCTAAGTGTTTGACTTCCTCATGCGACTTGGACTATATGTATGGATGAGTTTGTGAACATGCTTGATGGCTTGTAATTGTGAAATGTTTGGAACAAATGAATGATTGTTTGATTTGTTTGTCTTGAGTGCCTTGCTGCCCTCATATGATTCTAAGTGTTTAAACTTGATAAGTTATTGATTAAAGTGTTTATTTGATTTCTTTCAAGATGCTTGATTTGTGTATGCTTTTGAATTAGTTTTCAAACATGGAAATGAGTTTTAAACTTAGGACACAATGCTGTCCAGAATCTTATGAACTATGTTACTCAATTAAAAGTGACTTAAAAGTACCTTCAAGATGTTTTAGGGTTGAGTCGTTAAGGACATTCGATCTAGGTCAAAGATAATTCGAAAAGTACGATTTTTCGGTGTTTTTGGAATTGGATTCAATGCTGTTCAAGAAGGACCAGCAAAGGAACTTTTTAATTAAATTAATTTAATTGATTATTTTCTCATGATTCTAAAGTGTGAAAGTTAATGGTGGACCTTGGGCAAGTTTGAGTGAAGAGAATTGATGTTTCGGTTTCTAAATGAAGTAAATGTTTGAATTCTCTTAAGTTGTCTTGAGAATAATCTTAATGATAATAATTAAAAGAACTTAACACTCACGTATCTATTTTATGGGACTTGAAAGAAGTTGGGGTCGGGCAGACGAGGAAGGAAGCAAATCGTTTGGAACTCGTAGAGTCAGTAACTGCGAATCCAGGTGAGAGAGAAGTTATCCTAAGACGCTTTGGTGTCTAGTGAGTATGCTAGGACACTCCGTACTCTCTCAAAGTCAGAGTAAAGGTCTATCGTAGCTAGTAGTATACCCGATGAATTGTGTGATTGCTTGTATCGAGGTATACAAAGACTCCGACCTATACCATTACATGGTATTGATTGACTGATATGCTTGTGTATGTTGAGATATAATGTTGCTTATATTATCATTGCATGTGCATAATGCATCATCCCGCGTTATAAGATAAGAATAGAAAAGACATAGAAAAACTTTAAGAATCCCCCTGACGATTAGAGTAAGACTCTAAGGGCTGGAACGCGTGATGGAACCGGATGATGCTGATGCGCCGAGTACGTGGCACGAGCTGATGCTGTGTCAACTATATGTGGAAAGTGTATCTGATTGGCGATTAGCCATATGTGGAAAGTGTATCTGATTGGCGGTTAGCCATATGTGGAAAGTGTATCTGATTGGCGGTTAGCCATATGTGGAAAGTGTATCTGATTGGCGGTTAGCCATACGTTGAAAGTGTATCTGATTGGCGGTTAGCCACATGTTTGAAAATAGTGGTCGAGTCCCATCAGAGGCAACCCGCATATGGTTGGTGCTATATGACGGAGGAGACTTAGGATGGGTCGACAGTAGGACAAATCGAATAGAACCTTTTCGTCCTAAAACCCTTACCCGAAGTAGTGGAGAGGAAGACACGGTGTTTACCTGCATGGTACTCACTTGATGATTGGGATAGGGGAAGGCAATGACGGTGACTCGTCAAGAAGCCTGAAGAGGAGTCTGTCTAGGCGGGAAAAGCTACAGGGGACCTGGGTTGACCATCCCGGGTAGGGGTGAGTAGTCCAGTGTCGTAGTTGAAGTACTGCATGATCACTAGACAGACGACTGTCGCCCCTTGACTAAATCAGGATCGGAAGAGGGATGCTTGAACACGGTGGAGGTCGACACCCTTTTTGTCATGACATTTTTCCCGGGCAATTTTATAGTGTATCTTGGTGTGGTCTCCTGAAGCCGGTGTGGTAGAGATCCTGTACTTCTGATTGCTTCCGACTAGGTGGATGGATTCGAGGAGATGTAAACCTGAACCGTAAACCCTAAAGCTTGAATTCTGATACGATTAACTTGAGATATGTGAACTACGAGACTTCGGCTTTGAGAAAGCGATACGATAAGAGATTCGACTTTGCGAGACAAGTTGTTTAAGGGACTCGATTGAGTGAGACGAATTCCCCAATGAAAGAATAAAATGTTAGTTAGTGCGACGATTGCATTGCATTCTCATATGTTGTGCATAATTATCTGTTGTGCTGGTTATCTATATTGTTTGCTATGTTCTGGTATGCGTCACTAGTGTAATTCCAAGAAGTCGATGGGAGTAATTCCATTCGGATAACTTACTCTCTCAACTTCTTGTGCACATGTGTCTATCAATCTTCGATTCTAAAAGACGGTGGAGCTGGTGGTGCTACTCCCGGAGGGAGGACCTACTGATCGTGATGCGCTGACGAGAGGGCTACTGACGGACGATGAAGATTGCTTTCGAAGGCTTATGTGTGGATCGAGAAAGAGTTGTGTTAGTAGCTATAATTAGGTTCCCTTTGGACCCTTGTTGTTATGCTTATCAAGTGTACCCCTTTCTTTTGAAATGCTTTTAATAAGACATATGTTTTGTAAGAATGGCACCGGAATTCTGTGGTGACCACTTTTGTAAAAAAAAAACCTTTATGATCTATTTCCTAACGGTTTCTTGAAGGACTGTCACAGTCGGACAGGTAAACCCTTTTTAAGCAAATCAAACACGTTTTCTAAAGGATCCAAACGTTTTCTTATTGATTGAAAAGAAGACTCCGACTTCAAACTGTTTTTTTCAGAAACTTCCGCAAACGTTTTGAGAAGAAGGATTTTTAAAAGTAATACCTTGTTTTGGGAAGCTCGACAGCCGAGTGTTATTCCTATCCCGTTTCAAAAAAAAATTTCACCCTCTTTTTCCCAAAAAGAATTAATTAGCGTTGCAGAGTGTTTGTTTTCGAGTTTTCCAAATCAGGGTGTTACAATTGGTGGTATCAGAGCAATGGTTGTCCATGCGGCCTGAACATGGCCTTACATGTTCTCTGTTGTGTGATCTCTAGATATATTTAGGTTGTGTGCTTAGATACGTTAGTAGGTATATTAAATCGTTAGTGCGTTAATGAATATAGTTCACGATGTCTGGAAGAGGAAGAGGTCGACATGCTCCTGAAGCAGCTCGGAACACCGAGGACATGCTGAATGAGCTAACTGCTGCTGTTTTGGGTATGAATGAGAACCTCAACGCGATGCATCAGCAGGCCCAGCAGAACAACCAAAACCAAAACTTAGGACCTCAGGAATATAGGGGATTAGATGAATTTTGTAAGAGGAACCCTAAGGAATTCGCCGGTGGATATGCTTCGGAGAACGCTAACGAGTGGATTAGGGAGCTAGAAAAGATCTTCGCCGCTATGCAATGCGCCGATGCTCAGAAGGTAACCTACGCGGTCTACATGTTGACGAAGGAGGCGTCTGATTGGTGGGAGAACACTAGGCAAATTATGGAGGTTCAACAGCAAGCTGTTACTTGGGACTCCTTCAAGCAGAGATTCTTAGAGAAGTATTTTCCTATCGATATGAAATTGAAGAAGGAGATTGAGTTCATGCACCTGATTCAAGGAAATATGACGGTCGGCGAGTATGCTGCGTAGTTTGAGGAACTGGTGAAGTATGTGCCACACTACAATCAACCCGGAAATGACCAGTCGAAGTGCGCGAAGTTTCTCGATGGGCTTAAGACTGAGATTAAGATGGCTTTTATGCATATGGGAATCGAGAGCTTTCCGCTTTTGTTTTTAAGTCTTGAATTCTTGAAAATGTTTTTAAGAAAACCTATTTAAGGTCACGGTTTAGACCTTAGATTTTGAGTTAAATTTCCTTGAGTGTTTGAATGATTATGTCATGAAATCATGTGTTGATTTGTGAAGTGAATCCTTGAGAAAATAAATTTCTGAACAAACCATGATGCATACGGTTTTAATTTAATAAGATGAAGTTTTGCTAAGATGAAATTAAATAAATAGAAGTTAATTTAAGAATTGATCTATGTGTTTAAGTGAGGCATAATTTGGTTTGTGTATGCTAAGTGTTTGACTTCCTCATGCGACTTGGACTATATGTATGGATGAGTTTGTGAACATGCTTGATGGCTTGTAATTGTGAAATGTTTGGAACAAATGAATGATTGTTTGATTTGTTTGTCTTGAGTGCCTTGCTGCCCTCATATGATTCTAAGTGTTTAAACTTGATAAGTTATTGATTAAAGTGTTTATTTGATTTCTTTCAAGATGCTTGATTTGTGTATGCTTTTGAATTAGTTTTCAAACATGGAAAATGAGTTTTAAACTTAGGACACAATGCTGTCCAGAATCTTATGAACTATGTTACTCATTTAAAAGTGACTTAAAAGTACCTTCAAGATGTTTTAGGGTTGAGTCGTTAAGGACATTCGATCTAGGTCAAAGATAATTCGAAAAGTACGATTTTTCGGTGTTTTTGGAATTGGATTCAATGCTGTTCAAGAAGGACCAGCAAAGGAACTTTTTAATTAAATTAATTTAATTGATTATTTTCTCATGATTCTAAAGTGTGAAAGTTAATGGTGGACCTTGGGCAAGTTTGAGTGAAGAGAATTGATGTTTCGGTTTCTAAATGAAGTAAATGTTTGAATTCTCTTAAGTTGTCTTGAGAATAATCTTAATGATAATAATTAAAAGAACTTAACACTCACGTATCTATTTTATGGGACTTGAAAGAAGTTGGGGTCGGGCAGACGAGGAAGGAAGCAAATCGTTTGGAACTCGTAGAGTCAGTAACTGCGAATCCAGGTGAGAGAGAAGTTATCCTAAGATGCTTTGGTGTCTAGTGAGTATGCTAGGACACTCCGTACTCTCTCAAAGTCGGAGTAAAGGTCTATCGTAGCTAGTAGTATACCCGATGAATTGTGTGATTGCTTGTATCGAGGTATACGAAGACTCCGACCTATACCATTACATGGTATTGATTGACTGATATGCTTGTGTATGTTGAGATATAATGTTGCTTATATTATCATTGCATGTGCATAATGCATCATCCCGCGTTATAAGATAAGAATAGAAAAGACATAGAAAAACTTTAAGAATCCCCCTGACGATTAGAGTAAGACTCTAAGGGCTGGAACGCGTGATGGAACCGGATGATGCTGATGCGCCGAGTACGTGGCACGAGCTGATGTTGTGTCAACTATATGTGGAAAGTGTATCTGATTGGCGATTAGCCATATGTGGAAAGTGTATCTGATTGGCGGTTAGCCATATGTGGAAGTGTATCTCATTGGCGGTTAGCCATATGTGGAAAGTGTATCTGATTGGCGGTTAGCCATATGTGGAAAGTGTATCTGATTGGCGGTTAGCCATACGTTGAAAGTGTATCTGATTGGCGGTTAGCCACATGTTCGAAAATAGTGGTCGAGTCACATCAGAGGCAACCCGCATATGGTTGGTGCTATATGACGGAGGAGACTTAGGATGGGTCGACAGTAGGACAAATCGAATAGAACCTTTTCGTCCTAAAACCCTTACCCGAAGTAGTGGAGAGGAAGACACGGTGTTTACCTGCGTGGTACTCACTTGATGATTGGGATAGGGGAAGGCAATGACGGTGACTCGTCAAGAAGCCTGAAGAGGAGTCTGTCTAGGCGGGAAAAGCTACAGGGGACCTGGGTTGACCATCCCGGGTAGGGGTGAGTAGTCCAGTGTCGTAGTTGAAGTACTGCATGATCACTAGACAGACGACTGTCGCCCCTTGACTAAATCAGGATCGGAAGAGGGATGCTTGAACACGGTGGAGGTCGACACCCTTTTTGTCATGACATTTTTCCCGGGCAATTTTATCGTGTATCTTAGTGTGGTCTCCTGAAGCCGGTGTGGTAGAGATCCTGTACTTCTGATTGCTTCCGACTAGGTGGATGGATTCGAGGAGATGTAAACCTGAACCGTAAACCTTAAAGCTTTAATTCTGATACGATTAACTTGAGATATGTGAACTACGAGACTTCGGCTTTGAGAAAGCGATACGATAAGAGATTCGACTTTGCGAGACAAGTTGTTTAAGGGACTCGATTGAGTGAGACGAATTCCCCAATGAAAGAATAAAATGTTAGTTAGTGCGACGATTGCATTGCATTCTCATATGTTGTGCATAATTATCTGTTGTGCTGGTTATCTATATTGTTTGCTATGTTCTGGTATGCGTCACTAGTGTAATTCCAAGAAGTCGATGGGAGTAATTCCATTCGGATAACTTACTCTCTCAACTTCCATGCGGCCTGAACATGGCCTTACATGTTCTCTGTTGTGTGATCTCTAGATATATTTGTTGGAAATCAACAAGCGACTCAATATAGTCTAGAGGGGGGTGAATAGAATATTGAAGCCTTATTACAGATTTTTCGTCCACCTAAGAGAATGGTTTTATGAAAATAAATTTTCTTAAGAATTCAGTTCAGATTACTCGAGTAACTCAAGCCTTCACTCGAGTAATACGCAACCAAAAATAATTTCACTCGAGTATTCAGCAAATCACTCGAGTATTACGAAAGCAGATTTTAAATCACTCGAGTAACAGAAAACCTACTCGAGTAATGTTTATAAACTGAAAGCAGATTACTCGAGTGACAAGAACTTTACTCGAGTAAACTGGGTAAAATTCAATTTAAACTTTGTTTTCAATGGAGTTCTTCAAGAATAACAATGCTATGATGATTCAACAAATTATGAATGATTAATATGAACAATTTCAAGTAATATTAACATGCAATTTTAGATCAATTTAGTAGAATTAAGAAAACCCCAATTCTAACCTAAAAATGCAAATGTTAATGAATTAATGAAATACAAGGAATGAAAATAAAAGAGACACAAGGATTTATCCTGGTTCACTTTCACCCACTTGAAAGCTACTCCAGTCCCCTCTTAAATCAAGAGAGATTCTTCACTAGAAATCTTCAAATGTAGATTTTACAATGTTTTAAGATGCAACTAGATTCTTAGTTCTCCTATCTTAAAACCCAACTCAAAGTGTGTACCAAACACTTTGATCTAATCTACCCCTTTTGAGTATTCTAGATTTCCTTGCTAATTGATTGAAGATGCTTCCAACCAATCCTCTTTTCTTGCTTTGATTTGATCCTCAAAGTCTTCCTTGTGAGATTCTTCACTTGTGTTGAAACTTCAATGATGCAATCACAAATTGCAAATCTTCAACAACCACTAAGAACAAAAATATGATCTCAAGAATATTTGAACAATGATAGAAAATAGAGTGAAGAATGAAAAGTTCTTTGTTGAATCTTGATAGCTCTTGAAAGATGTAAAATAGCTCTTGAATTACTTTTCAAAGTGTATTAGAAAATTGTAAGAATGAAAGTCTATTTCTTTGAAAGAGAAAATTAAGTCCTTTTAAAATTTTCCCAACACTGATTGAATTACTCGAGTAAACCAAACAACGTCACTCGAGTGAAACATGTCAGATTAAGTTACTCGAGTGATGTGTAAACCATTACTCGATTAACCTGTCAGAACATAAATTACTCGAGTGAACCAATACTCATTACTCGAGTAAACTGATCAGAATCTGAATAAAAACAAAGTTTTTCTAAAATGATTTTCACAAGCTATTTAATCAAGATTTAAAGTATCTTCACTCTTAATCAGACATTATTTAAATATTCTTAAAATCACCTAAGCTACCCACACCAATGAGATGCATTGCATAAAATAAAGATTACATTGAAATAGAATTAATAAAAATCCTAATTCTAATCTTCATGTGGTGTAGCTTGCTTGTTGCCAATGTTGTTGCTTGGAGAGAGATTGTTAGCATCAAAACATGAGAATCCTACAAACTCCCCCTTTTTGATGATGACAAACCTCCTTTCAAATTAAGCACTAAGTTTTAACATACTCCCCCTAAATGTAAAACATCTAGGAAAAATATAATAAAACTTAACCTACAAGAACAACATCAACAAAATATTCTCCCCCTTTTGGCATCATTAAAAAGATAATATTTTTGAGAAAAGTCCTTTGCCAAAAGTTGAAGGTAAGTAGTTCACAATGGTATAGAAAATATATAACAATAAAGACAATACCAAAATAAACCACAATAGTGCCTCAACGTATATAAACAACGAATATATAAACGAACAACGAATATAGCACCAGAAACATGAAACAGAAACATAAACAAAGAATATGCAAATGAAACATGCAACAGAAATCAACAGCAAACATCATCAGCATCCACAGGTCTAGGAATCAGGTGGAGGAGGAGGAAAATGATGAGAAAATAATCCAGACATGTAATCCATCAAACGATGCTCCATGGCAATATTCTTCACATCCTGTCTCATCTCCAACTGAGTGAATTGAGCATTGATGTGCTCAACTAATGACTCATGAGCAGCTTGTGCATCAAATGGAGTACCAAGATTATCCAAATCGATATAGTCCTCAATACGATCGGTATCCATCGGATCAGTAGAAGTAGGAGGAACAGAAGAGGATGCACCAGCCCTATCACCAAGTAAATTCCTTTTCCTAGTACCTGAAACTCTTGCAGCCTTTGCAGCTTCAGCCATTTCCTTAATCTGTGATTTCCATAACCAAGTGCGACTGTCCCTATGCCAAGCAATTTTCATATAACTAATGTGCGAATCATTAAGACACCAGTTATTTTTCTTTTCCTTTTCAGCTGGCTCATCATCAGGGATTGGAACACGATAATACCTCATGATCTTGGTGACATGCATAGGATATGGCAAGAATTGGGTAGGAGGAGATTGAGCAGCAGCTTCCATACGAGCTAAAAACATTTTATTCCAATTCATCTCATACCTCTTTTTAATCCCATGAAACAAAGTAAGATCATCATCTCCCAATTGAGCATAATTTTGATTGCATTTTGGAATCAAACAATAAGAGATAATATACATGAGCACCCTATCCACAGCATGCAAAGGTGATACAGTTCTAGTAGTTCTATCACCCCAAGATTCACCAGTACGCAACAAATCAGTATAAATCTTATTAGTATCCACATCCAAATCCAGACATTCAGTATCACCAATAAAAGTTCCCTTGTTTTCTAAACCAAACATCATAGTCAAATCCGCAGGCTTTATAACAAAATGATGTCCTCTAACCATTGTTTGATACTCACCATCTAGCTTAGTAAAATTTTGATAAAATTGTCTGACAAGCCTAGGGTAATAATGAGTCTCAAATTCCAAAAACCTCTGCAAATTCTGAAATTCTAAATCCTCTACAAACGGAAATTGCTCCTTATGCAACCAAGCAAATTTAACATACCTTGTAAGACCAAAAGAGCGATTGATAAATGCCGGTTCCCGCAAATCTCGGTTGATTCCAGAAAACCAAGTATCATTACGACCTGCTCCTTGCTTTGCTTTCTTTTGAGGAGGTTGAAAGTGAGAGGAAGAAGCCATTAATTCAGAAAAAACAAATTCGGTTTTGAGAGGTTAGGGTTTTGATTTGGGGTTTTCGGATTTTTGGATAAAATTGGTGAAATTGATGAATGAAAGGAGTAGAAATGATGATATAAAGATGAAATATGGAAGAAATTTGTATGATTTGTGAGTTTTGTGGCTGAAAGATGATGATTTGATGAAGATCCGTATGAGAGAGAAGAGAGAAAGACGAACAAGAGAGAGAAAAAATCGTGAAAATGATGCAGATTTTAACAGTTCAGCTTTTAAAATCACGTAAGTTACTCGAGTAATGTTCATACGTTACTCGAGTGATTCGAGCAGTACTCGAGTGAAAGAGTATGTTACTCGAGTATGCCGAAAAATAAAAAGATTTTACTCGAGTGATGGATGAACTTAATCGAGTGATACGCAAGTCATTTTAAAATTAATCGAGTGACAGACAGAATTACTCGAGTAATACGAAAGAGTTTTTAAAATTACTCGAGTGAAATTTCTGTTACTCGAGTGAACTGTACAGAATTTCAAAAATTTCAATTTTTCATGCAAAATCATTTTTCATGCACAAACACAGAGAAACACTTAGCATGTAGCAAGTAACACACATACAAATAAAGCAATTAGCATATTATAGAAAACATACACACATAACTGCATAAAAAAAAATACTTTAATAAGATACAACAACTCAAAATACAAGTCACATTGAAATAGGCTTGAAGATGAGTATAAAAAGCATCAAATACAATTAGCTAATAGTTAATTCATCAAAAATACCAAGTTCTCTTCGAATCTTATAAAATGTGTCCCTTGGTAATGGTTTTGTAAAGATATCAGCTAATTGATCCGAAGTTTGAACAAACTCAATAACACAATCACCTTTTTGAACATGATCTCTCAAAAAGTGATGCCTAATTTCAATATGCTTTGTCCTTGAGTGTAATACTGGATTTTTAGTCAAATTAATTGCCGAAGTGTTATCACACTTTATAGGGATATTTGTTAAATTTAAACCAAAGTCAGATAATTGTTGCTTCATCCATAAAATTTGAGCACAACAACTACCTGCAGCTATGTATTCGGCCTCCGCGGTTGATAAAGCTACACAATTTTGCTTTTTAGAAAACCACGATACAAGTGAATTACCAATTAAATGGCATGTTCCGCTTGTACTTTTTCGCTCAACTTTACAACCGGCAAAGTCAGAGTCCGAATATCCTATTAGTTTTAGAAAAGCATCCCTAGGATAATAAAGTCCAGTATTCGTTGTACCCTTTAAGTATTTCATTATTCTTTTGACAGCAGTTAGATGCGACTCTTTCGGTTTTGCTTGAAAACGTGCACACATACATACACTAAACATGATATCAGGTCTAGATGCAGTTAAGTATAACAAACTACCAATAATACCACGATACTTCGTTACCTCTACCGCTTTTCCAGCCTCATCTTGATCTAGGTAGCATGCAACGCTCATTGGTGTAGAAGCGGATTTGCACGAATCCATTCCAAAACGTTTGAGAAGCTCTCTACAATATTTACTCTGATGAATATAAATGCCATCATTAAGCTGCTTTATTTGAAGGCCAAGAAAGAATGTAAGCTCTCCCATCATCGACATCTCGAATTCACTTTGCATCAATTCTGAAAACTTCTTACACAAGTTATCGTTAGTAGCACCAAATATAATATCGTCAACATATATTTGAACCAATAAAATATCCTTACCGGAACGTTCAATAAAAAGTGTAGTGTCAACAGTACCTCGTTTAAAACCTTTTTGTAATAAAAAATTGCTTAGTCGGTCGTACCAAGCTCTAGGAGCTTGTTTCAAACCGTACAAAGCCTTTTTCAGTTTGAAAACGTAGTCCGGATGCTCAAAACTCTCGAATCCGGGAGGTTGTGACACATAAACTTCCTCTTGAATGTATCCGTTAAGAAAGGCGCTCTTAACATCCATTTGAAACAATTTAAAATTCATAATTGAAGCAAAAGCGAGAAGAATACGAATAGCTTCTAATCTAGCAACGGGAGCATATGTCTCATCGTAATCGATTCCTTCTTCTTGACTATAACCTTGTGCTACCAACCTAGCTTTATTCCTAACAATAATACCCGATTCATCTAACTTATTCCTATAGACCCACCGAGTACCAATTTCAGGACGATCATCGGGTTTTGGCACAAGCTCCCAAACTTGGTTTCTTTCAAATTGATTTAATTCTTCTTGCATGGCCATAATCCAATGATCATCTTGAAGAGCCTCTTTGATATTCTTAGGTTCTATTTGAGATACAAAGGCAACATAATAACAAAAATTATTTAAAGTGCGTCGGGTTACCACTCCCTTCGCAATGTCACCTAAGATATTAGAAATCGGATGATTTTTGTTGGACTTCCAAGCTATTGGTAATTGAGGTTGTATCTCTTGTGCTAAGTCTTTATCTTGTGCTTGCACCTCTCGATCTTCATTTTGATTCTCTTCTATTTGTTGTGGTGTTGAATTCTCATGATCCAAAAATGTACCTATATAATCATCACAAGAAACAACACAATCTCCTTTCGAAGATTCATCAAATACAACATGCACGGATTCCTCAACGGTTAATGTTCTTTTATTGTAGACTCTATATGCTTTGCTATGAGTTGAATAACCTATGAATATGCCATCGTCGGCTTTAGAGTCAAACTTGCCGACCGGTTCCTTTCCGTTATTTAAAACAAACACCTTACACCCAAAAACATGAAAATGTGAGATATTTGGCTTTCGCCCTTTTAAAAGTTCATAAGGTGTTTTATTTAAATGCGGATGAATAAGAACCCTATTAAGCACATAGCAAGCGGTGTTTACCGCATCAGCCCAAAAATATTTAGGAACATTTGATTCTATCAACATAGTACGAGCAAGTTCCACTAATATTCTATTTTTCCTTTCTACAACTCCGTTTTGCTCCGGAGTCCTAGGGGCCGAAAATTGATGATCAATACCAAACTTATCACAAAACGCATCAATCCTAGTGTTTTCAAACTCACCTCCGTGATCACTTCTAATAGACACAATTTTCAAACTTAGTTGATTTTGGATGAGTTTGGCAAATTTTTTAAAACATTTATAAACTTCACTTTTTGCGGATAAAAATAAAGTCCATGTGAATCTAGTAAAATCGTCTACTAAAACGAATCCATAGTAATTGCCACCTAAACTTTTAATTTGTGAAGGGCCAAACAAATCCATATGGATTAGCTCCAAAGGCTTTGTTGTGCTTATCACATTTTTAGGTTTAAATGAACTTTTAACTTGCTTGCACTTTTGACAAGAGTCACAAATGCCATCAAGCTTAAAGTTTAGTTTAGGCAAACCAATCACTAAATCTTTTCGCAAAAGTTTGTTCAATTGATTCACATTCACATGAGCAATTCGTCTATGCCAAAGACGAATTTCATCATCAAAAGATTTGAAACATTTTGAAAACAGTGAAGTTATCTCATCCAAATCAATTAAGTAAGTGTTATTAGAGCGACGACCAACAAACTTAACACTATCATCTATAGAAGACTTAATGAAGCATAATTCCGGAGTAAATGTCACATAATTGCCCATATCACATAGTTGGCTTATACTAAGCAAGTTGTGTTCTAAGCCTTCTACGTATAGGACATTTTCTATGACAAGGTTAGATACGTTACCGATTTTCCCGACTCCTAGAATTTTGCCCTTGTTGTTGTCGCCGTATGTCACAAATCCATCACTTTTTGGAGTAAGTTCCATGAAGTGCGTTTTGTCTCCCGTCATGTGTCTCGAACAACCACTATCCAAGTACCATTTTCGCTCTTTGGTTCGAAGACACACCTACAAGAAAGATATCATTTGGTTGACTTAGGTACCCAAGTGGTCTTGGGTCCTTTGTTGTTAGCATGAGGAGAAGTCCCCTTAACAATCCAAATATATTCACCGCTTGGTATACCAAATTTCTTTATATTACATTTATTCGTGGTATGCCCAAAGATTCCACAATAATGACAAGTTGGGTTTTTAGAAATCTTATTCTTTGAAAAACCACCAACTTTGCGATAATTGCGTTTCTTAGGTTTGGTATAGCCAAGACCGGATCTATTGCTATTGTTCCTTTGAGTTGAAAGCAAATGATCTAAAGAAGTATCTCCTTTCATGAGCCTTGCAAGTCGATCATTCAAATTAAAAACTTCTTTTTCCAAAGACTTGCAATTTTCACAAGATGGAGTCTCATTTGATTTCAATTCACAATTGCATGTAGAGTTTGCATAAATGAGTTCAAGAGTTTCATTTTGAAGCTTAAGTTCTTCTAAATCTTTTTGAAGTTCAATTATCTTTTCATGTTGCTTCATTATGAAATTCTTTCTTTCAACATTTATTTTAGCAAGTTTCTTCAACTCTTTATGCATCTCTACATACACATTGTACAATTCATTGAATGAAGGAGAATTAGAACTTGAGCTAGCATCGGAAAGATAATCTACCTCATTGACGTTCTCACTTGATTTAATGCTTGAAGATTCCTCTTCATCAAGCTTTGTCATTAAACATAGATTTGCAAGTTCTTCATCATCCGATGAGCTAGATGTTGATTGACTCTCCACTTCATCCCATACTATGTAAGCCCTTTTTCCTTTAGAAGAATTGAATTTTGAGTTGTCACCTTCCGACTTCTTAGAATGAGTTGGACAATTCGATCGATAGTGACCAAGCTTTCCACATCCATGACACTTGATGTGATCCTTGATAGTCTTATTTCTTGGTTGTGAGTCCTTAGAATCTCTTTGTCTATTTCTATTAAAGTTCCCCTTTTTCTTAAGGAACCTACCAAGCTTTTTAACTAGCAAGCCAAGGGTCTCATCATCTATATCGGAGTCCGAGTCAACCACTTGAAAGTTTTCCTCTTGTGCCTTAAGGGATTTTGAAGTTGATTTAAGAGCTATCCCCTTTTTCTTCCTATCGGCATCTTCATTCAAGGATAACCGTCCAAGCTCCATTTCATGCTCTTGAAGCTTTCCGAATAGAGTTGCTAAATCAATTTGATCCACGTCTCTAGCTTCCATAATGGCCGTCACCTTAGGTTGCCATTCCCTGCTAAGACATCTCAAAATCTTATTAACAACTTCACCATTAGATATAACTTTTCCAAGTGCAGAAAGATGATTAATGATATGAGTGAACCGCTTTTGCATGTCACCTATATTTTCATTAGGTAACATACGAAAGAGTTCATATTCATGCATGAGTGTATTTAGCCTAGCCCTTCTAACCTCCGAAGTGCCCTCATGTGTGACTTGTAATGTGTCCCACATTTGTTTAGCATCAACACATTGAGATACTCGAAAGAACTCATCATAAGAAAGAGCGGACGTGATGATATTTTTAGCTTTTAAATCAAATGCAACTTTCTTCTTATCATCATTGTCCCAACTCGATTGAGGTTTAATTGAAACAACATCATTTACTTTCGTTTGAGGAACAAAAGGTCCATTCTCTATGGCGTTCCAAATTTCCATATCTATGGCTTGAATAAAAATTTTCATGCGGACCTTCCAATAAGCGTAACCCTCACCACTAAATAGTGGAGGACGATTAATGGAAGTTCCTTCACCACCAAAAGGATTTGAAATTGAGCCCATTGTTTCCAAGTAAAAAGGATCTTTTCGAAAAAGCTTTTTAAGGCTCGGATTTTTCGTCCGAGCTCTGATACCACTTGTTGGAAATCAACAAGCGACTCAATATAGTCTAGAGGGGGGTGAATAGAATATTGAAGCCTTATTACAGATTTTTCGTCCACCTAAGAGAATGGTTTTATGAAAATAAATTTTCTTAAGAATTCAGTTCAGATTACTCGAGTAACTCAAGCCTTCACTCGAGTAATACGCAACCAAAAATAATTTCACTCGAGTATTCAGCAAATCACTCGAGTATTACGAAAGCAGATTTTAAATCACTCGAGTAACAGAAAACCTACTCGAGTAATGTTTATAAACTGAAAGCAGATTACTCGAGTGACAAGAACTTTACTCGAGTAAACTGGGTAAAATTCAATTTAAACTTTGTTTTCAATGGAGTTCTTCAAGAATAACAATGCTATGATGATTCAACAAATTATGAATGATTAATATGAACAATTTCAAGTAATATTAACATGCAATTTTAGATCAATTTAGTAGAATTAAGAAAACCCCAATTCTAACCTAAAAATGCAAATGTTAATGAATTAATGAAATACAAGGAATGAAAATAAAAGAGACACAAGGATTTATCCTGGTTCACTTTCACCCACTTGAAAGCTACTCCAGTCCCCTCTTAAATCAAGAGAGATTCTTCACTAGAAATCTTCAAATGTAGATTTTACAATGTTTTAAGATGCAACTAGATTCTTAGTTCTCCTATCTTAAAACCCAACTCAAAGTGTGTACCAAACACTTTGATCTAATCTACCCCTTTTGAGTATTCTAGATTTCCTTGCTAATTGATTGAAGATGCTTCCAACCAATCCTCTTTTCTTGCTTTGATTTGATCCTCAAAGTCTTCCTTGTGAGATTCTTCACTTGTGTTGAAACTTCAATGATGCAATCACAAATTGCAAATCTTCAACAACCACTAAGAACAAAAATATGATCTCAAGAATATTTGAACAATGATAGAAAATAGAGTGAAGAATGAAAAGTTCTTTGTTGAATCTTGATAGCTCTTGAAAGATGTAAAATAGCTCTTGAATTACTTTTCAAAGTGTATTAGAAAATTGTAAGAATGAAAGTCTATTTCTTTGAAAGAGAAAATTAAGTCCTTTTAAAATTTTCCCAACACTGATTGAATTACTCGAGTAAACCAAACAACGTCACTCGAGTGAAACATGTCAGATTAAGTTACTCGAGTGATGTGTAAACCATTACTCGATTAACCTGTCAGAACATAAATTACTCGAGTGAACCAATACTCATTACTCGAGTAAACTGATCAGAATCTGAATAAAAACAAAGTTTTTCTAAAATGATTTTCACAAGCTATTTAATCAAGATTTAAAGTATCTTCACTCTTAATCAGACATTATTTAAATATTCTTAAAATCACCTAAGCTACCCACACCAATGAGATGCATTGCATAAAATAAAGATTACATTGAAATAGAATTAATAAAAATCCTAATTCTAATCTTCATGTGGTGTAGCTTGCTTGTTGCCAATGTTGTTGCTTGGAGAGAGATTGTTAGCATCAAAACATGAGAATCCTACAATATTTAGGTTGTGTGCTTAGATACGTTAGTAGGTATATTAAATCGTTAGTGCGTTAATGAATATAGTTCACGATGTCTGGAAGAGGAAGAGGTCGACATGCTCCTG
Organism: Crotalaria pallida; assembly: GCA_037953625.1. Lineage (NCBI taxonomy): Eukaryota > Viridiplantae > Streptophyta > Magnoliopsida > Fabales > Fabaceae > Crotalaria > Crotalaria pallida. Next base: position 74,359,500 of record CM075655.1, on the reverse strand, counting down.
AAGCAGCTTGAAACACCGAGGACATGCTGAATGAGCTAACTGCTGCTGTTTTGGGTATGAATGAGAACCTCAACGCGATGCATCAGCAGGCCCAGCAGAACAACCAAAACCAAAACTTAGGACCTCAGGAATATAGGGGATTAGATGAATTTTTTAAGAGGAACCCTAAGGAATTCGCTGGTGGATATGCTTCGGAGAACGCTAACGAGTGGATTAGGGAGCTAGAAAAGATCTTCGCCGCTATGCAATGCGCCGATGCTCAGAAGGTAACCTACGCGGTCTACATGTTGACGAAGGAGGCGTCTGATTGGTGGGAGAACACTAGGCAAATTATGGAGGTTCAACAGCAAGCTGTTACTTGGGACTCCTTCAAGCAGAGATTCTTAGAGAAGTATTTTCCTATCGATATGAAATTGAAGAAGGAGATTGAGTTCATGCACCTGATTCAAGGAAATATGACGGTCGGCGAGTATGCTGAGTAGTTTGAGGAACTGGTGAAGTATGTGCCACACTACAATCAACCCGGAAATGACCAGTCGAAGTGCGCGAAGTTTCTCGATGGGCTTAAGACTGAGATTAAGATGGCTTTTATACATATGGGAATCGAGAGCTTTCCGCTCTTAGTAAGTAGGTGTAGAATTTATGAGGATGGACTCAAGGCGAAGAATGCGGGCAATAAGGCTGCGGTACCCTCGAGTTCCCATGGACCGATGAGGAACAACCCCAATTACCAGAATGCGAGACAAGGAACCCAGCATGGGCGAGGACCTTACGATCGATCTGGAGGAAGAAGGGATAATCGTTATGGAGGATCATGGCCCCGACGGAACAACAATCGTAATGATGGCAACCGGGGTAATAGGAGTGCTAACACTTGGAGCAACAACGGGAATAGGAATCGTCCCAATAATGCTGATAGGAACTCTGGAACTTCAGCCCCGTACTGTGCTCAGTGTCGTCGACACCATTTCGGTCAATGTCGTTCTAAGGTAGTTTGCTTCAACTGCCAAGGAACCGGTCACTATGCAGACCAATGCACTAAGCCGAGGCAAGAGAGGAATGTTTCAACTGCTGCTAAGCCTCAGGAGAAAGGAAGGGTCTTCACGATGAGCGGTGTAGAGGCTTCGAACCATGATGGTCTTATCCAAGGTACATGTCTTATACGTGAGATTTCCTTGAATGTGTTGTATGATTCGGGTGCTACGTACTCTTTTATATCCGATGATGTTGTGAGTAGGTTGCATTTAATGGTAGCTTCTCTACCATATAACTTGATTGTGTTTACCCCTACTAGTGACCCAGTCACAGTTTCGACTTTTTGCCCTAGGTGCCCTATAGTGATAGATAACAAGACCCTTCCCACTGACCTGATAGTATTACCCTTGTCCCAAATCGATGTTATCTTAGGAATGGACTAGTTATCTGCTAACCATGTTCAGTTGAATTGTTTCACTAAGACCTTATCTTTTGAAAACCCTGATGAATCCTCACCCAAGCACGTATCTGCCAATCAAGTCATGGCTTCTCTGAGAGAGGGAGCCCATGTATACATGATCTCAACTTCTTTAAACGTCAATGTGGACAATCACATCCAAGAGCTGCCCGTAGTTCGAGACTTCCCAGAAGTTTTCCTTGACGATATTCCTGGATTGCCACCTGTTCGAGAGGTCGAATTCTCAATCGATGTGATACCGGGAACTGGACCAATCTCTAGAGCGCCTTATCGAATGGCACTAGTGGAGCTAACTGAGCTGAAGAAGCAGACCGAGGAGTTGACGGAGAAGCAACTCATCAGACCCAGTGTGTCGCCTTGGGGAGCTCCAGTCTTACTAGTGAAGAAGAAGGACGGTAGTATGAGGTTGTGCATCGACTATCGCCAGCTGAACAAGGTAACGATCAAGAATAAGTATCCTCTGCCAAGGATAGACGACTTGATGGATCAGCTGAGAGGAGCTGCGGTATTTTCAAAGATCGATCTTCGATCGGGTTATCACCAAATTCGAGTAAAGGAGGATGACATTCCGAAGACTGCTTTTAGGACCCGATATGGACATTTCGAGTACTTAGTCATGCCTTTTGGGGTGACTAACGCTCCTGCAGTGTTTATGGACTACATGAACAGAATCTTTCAACCCTACTTAGATTCGTTCGTGGTAGTATTCATAGACGATATCCTCATTTATTCCAAGAATAAGGAGGAACATGGGGAACATTTGAGGATAGTTCTGCAAATTTTGAAGGAGAAGCAGTTGTACGCAAAGCTCTCAAAGTGTGAATTTTGGTTAGAAGAAGTGAATTTCTTGGGTCACGTAATTTCGAAGGAAGGAATAGCGGTAGATCCGGCCAAGGTAAAGGCGGTTTTGGACTGGAAGGTACCAACGACGGTGACGGAGATTCGAAGTTTTCTCGGTTTGGCAGGATATTATAGGCGTTTTATCGAAGGATTTTCAAGATTATCCTTGCCAATGACGAAGTTAACCAGGAAAGGACAGCCGTTTATGTGGACCACGAAGTGCGAGGAGAGTTTTCAAGAGCTCAAGAAGAGGTTGACAACAGCCCCAGTGCTTGTTTTGCCTGACCCAGAGAAGAATTTCAGCGTTTACTGTGATGCGTCAAAGCAAGGTTTAGGTTGCGTCCTGATGCAAGAGAGAAAAGTTGTGGCTTATGCCTCTAGACAACTGAAGGTTCACGAGCAAAATTACCCAACTCACGATTTGGAGTTAGCTGCAGTAGTTTTTGCTCTGAAGATATGGAGACATTACCTCTATGGAGCGAGGATCGAGGTATTCAGTGATCATAAGAGTCTTAAGTATCTCTTTGATCAGAAGGAGTTGAACATGAGACAAAGGCGATGGATGGAATTTTTGAAGGATTACGACTTCGAGCTACAGTATCATCCGGGGAAAGCGAACGTAGTAGCAGATGCTCTGAGTAGGAAATCTCTTCATGTGTCTGCAATGATGGTGAAAGAGATGGAGTTAATCGAGCAATTCAGAGATATAAACCTGGAAGTTAGGATGAATCCGCGAAGTATGATTTTGGGAATGTTGGTCGTGTCGAATGAGTTTATGGAACGAGTCAAGGAAGGACAATCGAAGGACCCGGAGTTGCAAGCAAAGAAGCAGATGGCTTTAGAAGGAAAGGAGATTGAATTTCAAGAAGGAGCTGACGGAGTGCTAAAGCGTAAAGATCGGATTTGTGTGCCACAAGACAAGGAAATAAGGGAGATGATTTTGGAGGAAGCTCACAAGTGTAAGCTGAGTACCCATCCCGGAGCAACCAAGATGTATCAGGACTTGAAGAAAATGTTTTGGTGGCCGGGTATGAAAAGAGAAGTAGCGGAGTATGTGTCGAGATGTTTGGTATGTCAGAAGGCTAAGATTGAACACAAGAAGCCCGGTGGAGTGTTACAACCATTGGAAATTCCAACCTGGAAGTGGGACAGTATTTCCATGGATTTTGTGACTGCTTTACCTAAGACCAGAAGAGGATTTGACGCTATTTGGGTAATTGTTGACCGATTAACCAAAAGCGCTCATTTTCTGCCCGTCAATATGAAGTATCCGTTGGAGAAGCTGGCAACCGTCTATGTCAACGAAGTAGTGAGACTTCATGGAGTGCCGACACGCATTGTATCAGACAGAGATCCGAGATTTGTTTCGAAGTTCTGGAATAGTCTGCATGCTGCACTTGGAACGAGACTTCAGTTAAGTTCCGCTTATCATCCTCAGACGGACGGACAATCGGAAAGGACTATTCAATCACTAGAGGATCTTCTTAGAGCTTGCGTTTTGGAACAAGCAGGAGAGTGGGACACTCTTCTACCCCTGATTGAATTCACGTACAACAATAGCTATCACTCAAGCATAGGAATGGCTCCTTATGAAGCTTTGTATGGAAGGAAGTGCAGAACGTCGTTATGTTGGTTTGAGACTGGTGAGAATCTTATTTTGGGTCCAGAAATGGTTCAGCAAACAACAGACAAGATTAAGATGATTCAGGAAAAGATGAGAAGTGCGCAAAGCCGGCAGAAGAGTTACTATGATCAGAGAAGGACTCCTATCGAGTTTAATGAAGGCGATCATGTGTTCATGCGAGTAGTGCCAACTACTGGGATCGGCAGAGTGCTTAAAACCAGAAAACTTACCCCAAAATTCATAGGACCTTACCAAATTCTGAAACGTGTAGGACCAGTAGCTTATGAAATTGCTTTACCCCCAATGTTTTCTAACCTACACAATGTCTTCCATGTGTCACAACTTAGAAAGTATATTAGTGATCCGTCTCACATCATCGAACCCGACTCTATTCAACTCAAGGAAAATCTAACGTACGAGACCTTACCCTTAAGGATAGACGGTCGAAGTGTAAAGAATCTTCGAGGAAAAGATATTCCTTTAGTTAAGGTTATTTGGAATTCTGTGAATGGTGAGAGCGCTACGTGGGAGCGTGAAAGTAGCATAAGGGATTCGTACCCTCATTTGTTTGAAACAGGTACGTGATTTCTCGAGGACGAGAAATTTCTAAGTTGGGGAGGATGTAACATTTGCCCATTTGACTCACTTCTACAAGTCCCTAAATAAGGAAATTGTTTTAACCTAATTAATTAAGAATTGAATTGAAAGAGTTTTCGATTTCTTGATGTGTTCTTATTTGATTGGCTTGTGTGTGTGTGCCTTTGTATGCTTGATTGATTATGGTTGATTGAGATTTTGTTTTCTTAATTGATTCTGTGACTTTATGGTTTAAGATGGAAAATTATTTTCTAGGTTTCAAAGAATCAAGTCCAAATTACCCCTAGAAACCCTAATCGATGCCCAAATCGTGAACCAAACCCTAATCGAGCTCTTAATCTTTGATTAAGTGCTTAATCACTTTCTTGAAACCCTAAACTCTTTTTGATTAGTGAGTTAACCCAAAATTAGTTTTCCTTAAACCAAAGATTAAGTTTTTGATTAACACCTTAATCCTTGATTTAGCCCTAATTACTAAGGATTAGTGGACTAAACCTAGATTAATTAACCTAATCCTACCCTAATCACGATTAGCACCCTAATTAGTGCCTTAAACCTAATTAACTAACCTAATCACCCAAGGGCTCCATGTGGCCGAATTTAGATGCATGGCTTGGCCACCAAGCTCATTTGCATGGTTGCCAAGTAGCATGCCCTTTTAGTCAACACAATGACATCACTCTAGTGACATAAGCATGACATAAGAATGAAGGAAAAGTGAAGGAAAGGAAGGAAAGAAGGGGGAGGCCGTGAGGGCCTTAATGGCAAGACTTGGTCTCCAAGTTGATAACTTAATCCCTAAGTGTTGCAAATGTACCCTCCATGCAAAGCCTTCTTGGCAAATAGAAGAAAGTGGGACTAAAAGAAAAAGGGACCAAACCGTGAGAAGGGGGAGTTCATTTCACCCTTTCATTTTCATTCCATCTTCACCATTTCTTTCTTTCTCTCAACCAACAACAACACCAACATCAACACAAAAACCGTGAGGGAGTGAGTGAGTTCTTCATCATTCCCTCAACAATCACAAACTTCCTTCCATTCTTTTCCTAAACCAAACACAAAGAACCAAGAGAATCATCAAACTCTTGGTGAGAAAGAGAGAGAGAAGGTGGCCGAATTGTGGAGGAAGGAAACCAAGCCTTGAATCCTTCATGATCTAAGCTAGATCAAGCTAAGGGAGCGAAAAGAGAAGGAGAAAGACCATGGACTAGGAGAGAAGTGAGGAACCGTGAGAGAGAGGAGAGAAATCAAAAGATCTTGGACTTGAATTCTTAAAATTTTAACTAAGTAAGGAATGGTTTCATGATCTTAAAAGCTTCAAACCTTTTCTTTGATTCTTCATAAACTTTGATTTTGTTTGAGAAAGTGTGATGTATGTTTGTTTTGTGTGTTGATCTAGTGATCTTTGTGGCATGCATGTTGATTTTTGAAGTTGATCTTGAAGTTTTGTTAAGAAAACGTTTTCTCCTATGACTTTGAGTTTTCCTCTTGATCTCTTAAAAGTATTTTTGAAAAGAGCATGATGTTGAAGTTTTAATACAAAGATCTTTGAAAATGATTGATTTCTTGATGATTTTTCTTGTGTTGTTCACGGCTTGAACTTGATTTTTAAGTTAGAATTTTTGATGATTGAATCTTGTTATGTGCATGTGATTATCTTGAGATTCTAAGCATGTTTTGAAAGTTTGAAACTCTAAGAAAACTCTTTTAAGAAAATCATAGATTGATCACGGTTTTGTTGATTATTGTGAGTATGAACTTGATTTTATTTTGCTTGATTCCTTGCATGTCATAATCTTGAAATTTAATAATGTTTTGAATGAGTGTGAATTGTGTGACCTCCTATGTTAGCCACGGTTTCACATGCTAAAATTTAAAAGATTAAGATTTTCTTAAACCTAATTGATGAATATGTGATTTCCTTGAACTTTGAATTGATTCTATGCGTTAAGTGTGAAATCCAAATTGTCTAGGAACCTATGTGTTGCTCACGGGTTCATGCAAGAAATACATGCTAGGATTATGCTTTTGTTTACTTGATGAACTATGTGAACTTGTTATTAGATCTGGAGTTGTTTTTAAGTCTTGAATTCTTGAAAATGTTTTTAAGAAAACCTATTTAAGGTCACGGTTTAGACCTTAGATTTTGAGTTAAATTTCCTTGAGTGTTTGAATGATTATGTCATGAAATCATGTGTTGATTTGTGAAGTTAATCCTTGAGAAAATAAATTTCTGAACAAACAATGATGCATACGGTTTTAATTTAATAAGATGAAGTTTTGCTAAGATGAAATTAAATAAATAGAAGTTAATTTAAGAATTGATCTATGTGTTTAAGTGAGGCATAATTTGGTTTGTGTATGCTAAGTGTTTGACTTCCTCATGCGACTTGGACTATATGTATGGATGAGTTTGTGAACATGCTTGATGGCTTGTAATTGTGAAATGTTTGGAACAAATGAATGATTGTTTGATTTGTTTGTCTTGAGTGCCTTGCTGCCCTCATATGATTCTAAGTGTTTAAACTTGATAAGTTATTGATTAAAGTGTTTATTTGATTTCTTTCAAGATGCTTGATTTGTGTATGCTTTTGAATTAGTTTTCAAACATGGAAAATGAGTTTTAAACTTAGGACACAATGCTGTCCAGAATCTTATGAACTATGTTACTCATTTAAAAGTGACTTAAAAGTGCCTTCAAGATGTTTTAGGGTTGAGTCGTTAAGGACATTCGATCTAGGTCAAAGATAATTCGAAAAGTACGATTTTTCGGTGTTTTTGGAATTGGATTCAATGCTGTTCAAGAAGGACCAGCAAAGGAACTTTTTAATTAAATTAATTTAATTGATTATTTTCTCATGATTCTAAAGTGTGAAAGTTAATGGTGGACCTTGGGCAAGTTTGAGTGAAGAGAATTGATGTTTCGGTTTCTTAAGTTGTCTTGAGAATAATCTTAATGATAATAATTAAAAGAACTTAACACTCACGTATCTATTTTATGGGACTTGAAAGGAGTTGGGGTCGGGCAGACGAGGAAGGAAGCAAATCGTTTGGAACTCGTAGAGTCAGTAACTGCGAATCCAGGTGAGAGAGAAGTTATCCTAAGATGCTTTGGTGTCTAATGAGTATGCTAGGACACTCCGTACTCTCTCAAAGTCGGAGTAAAGGTCTATCATAGCTAGTAGTATACCCGATGAATTGTGTGATTGCTTGTATCGAGGTATACGAAGACTCCGACCTATACCATTACATGGTATTGATTGACTGATATGCTTGTGTATGTTGAGATATAATGTTGCTTATATTATCATTGCATGTGCATAATGCATTATCCCGCGTTATAAGATAAGAATAGAAAAGACATAGAAAAACTTTAAGAATCCCCCTGACGATTAGAGTAAGACTCTAAGGGCTGGAACGCGTGATGGAACCGGATGATGCTGATGCGCCGAGTACGTGGCACGAGCTGATGTTGTGTCAGCTATATGTGGAAAGTGTATCTGATTGGCGATTAGCCATATGTGGAAAGTGTATCTGATTGGCGGTTAGCCATATGTGGAAAGTGTATCTCATTGGCGGTTAGCCATATGTGGAAAGTGTATCTGATTGGCGGTTAGCCATATGTGGAAAGTGTATTTGATTGGCGGTTAGCCATACGTTGAAAGTGTATCTGATTGGCGGTTAGCCACATGTTCGAAAATAGTGGTCGAGTCACATCAGAGGCAACCCGCATATGGTTGGTGCTATATGACGGAGGAGACTTAGGATGGGTCGACAGTAGGACAAATCGAATAGAACCTTTTCGTCATAAAACCCTTACCCGAAGTAGTGGAGAGGAAGACACGGTGTTTACCTGCGTGGTACTCACTTGATGATTGGGATAGGGGAAGGCAATGACGGTGACTCGTCAAGAAGCCTGAAGAGGAGTCTGTCTAGGCGGGAAAAGCTACAGGGGACCTGGGTTGACCATCCCGGGTAGGGGTGAGTAGTCCAGTGTCGTAGTTGAAGTACTGCATGATCACTAGACAGACGACTGTCGCCCCTTGACTAAATCAGGATCGGAAGAGGGATGCTTGAACACGGTGGAGGTCGACACCCTTTTTGTCATGACATTTTTCCCGCGCAATTTTATCGTGTATCTTGGTGTGGTCTCCTGAAGCCGGTGTGGTAGAGATCCTGTACTTCTGATTGCTTCCGACTAGGTGGATGGATTCAAGGAGATGTAAACCTGAACCGTAAACCCTAAAGCTTGAATTCTGATACGATTAACTTGAGATATGTGAACTACGAGACTTCGGCTTTGAGAAAGCGATACGATAAGAGATTCGACTTTGCGAGACAAGTTGTTTAAGGGACTCGATTGAGTGAGACGAATTCCCCAATGAAAGAATAAAATGTTAGTTAGTGCGACGATTGCATTGCATTCTCATATGTTGTGCATAATTATCTGTTGTGCTGGTTATCTATATTGTTTGCTATGTTCTGGTATGCGTCACTAGTGTAATTCCAAGAAGTCGATGGGAGTAATTCCATTCGGATAACTTACTCTCTCAACTTCTTGTGCACATGTGTCTATCAATCTTCGATTCTAAAAGACGGTGGAGCTGGTGGTGCTACTCCCGGAGGGAGGACCTACTGATCGTGATGCGCTGACGAGAGGGCTACTGACGGACGATGAAGATTGCTTTCGAAGGCTTATGTGTGGATCGAGAAAGAGTTGTGTTAGTATCTATAATTAGGTTCCCTTTGGACCCTTGTTGTTATGCTTATCAAGTGTACCCCTTTCTTTTGAAATGCTTTTAATAAGACATATGTTTTGTAAGAATGGCACCGGAATTCTGTGGTGACCACTTTTGTAAAAAAAAAAAAAAAAAAGAACCTTTATGATCTATTTCCTAACGGTTTCTTGAAGGACTGTCACAGTCGGACAGGTAAACCCTTTTTAAGCAAATCAAACACGTTTTCTAAAGGATCCAAACGTTTTCTTATTGATTGAAAAGAAGACTCCGACTTCAAACTGTTTTTTTCAGAAACTTCCGCAAACGTTTTGAGAAGAAGGATTTTTAAAAGTAATACCTTGTTTTGGGAAGCTCGACAGCCGAGTGTTATTCCTATCCCGTTTCAAAAAAAATATTTCACCCTCTTTTTCCCAAAAAGAATTAATTAGCGTTGCAGAGTGTTTGTTTTCGATTTTTCCAAATCGGGGTGTTACAGATGCAACTCATAATAATCGATTACACTAGAAGTTAATCGATTACTGAGCATCTGATACGCATATGATGCAACATCATGTAATCGATTACTACAGAGCTTGTAATCGATTACTAAGCCTCTGAAAAATATATGATGCAACAATTAATATCGATTATTTGATCCATGTAATCAATTACTTCCATAAGAAAGTAACTGATTAACAAAATTCAATTAATCGATTACAACCTCTCTGATTTTTCTATGATGCAACAAAGTTAATCGATTACTTGAGAAGATAATCGATTACTCTCTCTTGCAAACATACAAATATACAGAGTTTTGAAACATCAAGTATTTTTACTCAGATCAAATGCAGAAAACATTTTTCCATGCAAAAACACGTTTTTCTTCTTCTCTCCTAAAATGAAAAACTTATTGGCTTTTGTAACTCTTAAAGAAATAAAAAAACTTCATTACCTTACAATTGATCTAAGGAGAAGGTTTCTAATAATCTATGCCTTGCTTGAGTCTTCAATCTTGAATGACACTTGCACTTGTGTGAGCTTGAACTTGAGATGGTTTGTTATCATCAAAACATTGTCTTGAAATAAACTTGAAGTCCATAGAGAGTTTGAAGCAAGACTTCCACTAGCTTGGCTTCCAACATACTGCTGCTTGATATCTAAAGGTACGGTATGTCGGCAGACTCGGAATCTGGGTTGTTGTTGTTTTCATATTTCTCAAAACACATTCTTCTACGCAATTTGTCTTCATCAAAACTTAGCATTCCTTGCTAATTCTACAGCTAGGAGCTATGAGCTTGTAACTAAGAGTTTATAGTTGTTTAACTAACTATTTGAAATAGTATTGTTCAGCAAAATTAACTTTAGAAATTGCTAAAAATTATTAATTGACCAAAAAGGACATGCAACATTTTATTATTTTAAGTTTTTCAAATTTATTTCTTTATTTATTAAATAGATAGTTAATCAATTAATTAATAAATAAAAGATAAAAATTATTAAATTATAATCAATTAAATTCATTTTTTTTCTTAATTAATTAATTATGTAGTTAATTATTAATTAAAACAAAATTATTAAATTATAATTAATAATTAATTAAAGGGCAGTAAAATAATTTTAAATTTTGTTTGAGGTATAATTGGTATATGAATTATTGAAAGCTAATTTAGTTTCTTGATGTAACTTTGTAAAAACTAGCTTTCAAAAACTACAAACTCCTTTTTTAAAAGCTACAAGCTCTTTCTAATTTGTGTTCACCGAACATGATAAATAGCTTATTGACTGAATCTAAAAGCTCTTAGTGAGTTAAAAAAGCTTCTAGCTACCTTTGCGGAAAAGGGGCCATGAACATTCAATTTCCAATAAGGAATACAAAAAAAGATTACCATTAAAAAAAATTATGTGAGAGATAATTGAGTCAGCTACTCCCTCCGGTCCTATATATAGATCACATTCTAGAAAGTTTTCTTGATCCTAATTATAAGTCACTTTATATTTTCTATGCATCATTTATTGATTTTTCTCTTTTTTGCCCTTATTAAATGCTTTGACTAGCTATGTGGTTTTTGTTGTTCATTAATGAGTTCGAATTTTCCAAAAAAAGTTAAAGAGGGTAAAATTGTAATGTTACAATATATTATCATAGAATTCATAAAACCAACCATTTTCCTTAGTATGTGTAATTCGATTAAGTTATGTCCTATAATAAGGACCGGAAGGATTATTTTATTAAGGAGGGTTTATGCCAAGTTAACAACACTTCTCATCTATCTATATATAAATTACCCCTATTTCCCCCACCCACTCCCAAATTCCCGCCCATTTCCTCCTACTTTTTTTTTCTTTTTTTTAAAAAAAATCATGCCCATCACTCACCTTCTTGTTTTAAAAAAAAAATTAAAAACTACTCCCTCCTATTTTGAGTATGTGCCCAAACACTACAATGGTGCTTTTACCATGCAACAATTTTTGGTGCTTCGACTCTTTTTTTTTATTTTAATAAATCTAATATATTAAAAAAATATGTTTTGAGTTTTCTGTGTTATTTTTATGTGCATGATTTTGTTATTTGGATTTGAATTTTTTTATTATATGTTTCCTGACACAGATAATGGTTCAAACAAGTAAAATATAAAACAAGGGTGTTTCTACCATGTACCGGTTTTTTGTGCTCGGACTCTTTTTTTTATTTTTTTTATTTTAATAAATCTAATATATTAAAAAAATTATGCTTTGCGTTTTCTGTGTTCTTTTTATTTATATGTTTTTGTTATTTGGATTTGAATTTTTTTATTATATGCTTCCTAACACATGTAATGATCCAAACAAGTAAAATATAAAACAAGTGTGCTCCTACCATGCACCGGTTTTTGGTGCTCCGACTCGTTTTTTTATTTTTTTTATTTTAATAATCTATCTATATATAAATTACCCCTATTTCCCCTACCCACTCCCAAATTCCCGCCTATTTCCTCCTACTTTTTTTTTCTTTTTTTTTTAAATCCTGCCCATCACTCACCTTTTTTTTTAAAAAAAAAATTTAAAAACTACTCCCTCCTATTTTGAGTATCCCGCCCAAACACTACAAGGGTGCTCTTACCATGCAACGGTTTTTGGTGCTTCGACTCTTTTTTTTTTATTTTAATAAATCTAATATATTAAAAAAAATATGTTTTGGATTTTCTGTGTTATTTTTATGTGCATGTTTTTGTTATTTGGATTTGAATTTTTTTATTATATGTTTCCTGACAGGGATAATGGTCCAAACAAGTAAAATATAAAACAAGGATGTTTCTACCATGAACCGGTTTTTTGTGCTCGGACTCTTTTTTTTATTTTTTTAATTTTAATAAATCTAATATATTAAAAAAATTATGCTTTGCGTTTTCTGTGTTCTTTTTATTTACATGTTTTTGTTATTTGGATTTGAATTTTTTTATTACATGCTTCCTAACACATGTAATGGTCCAAACAAGTAAAATACAAAACAAGTGTGCTTCTACCATACACTAGTTTTTGGTGCTCCGACTCTTTTTTTTATTTTTTTATTTTAATAAATATAATATATTAAAAAATTATGTTTTGAATTTTCTATGTTCTTTTTAGGTACGATTACCAAACTATGATATTTTACACTTATGTTCTTTTTACTTATTTTTTTATCATATGTTTCCTAACACATGTAATGGTCCAAACAAATAAAATATAAAATAAGGGTGCTTCTATCATGTACCGGTTTTTGGTACTCTAGATTTATTTTTTAATTTTAATAAATCTAATATATTAAAAAAAATGCTTTGGGTTTTCTGTGCTTTTTTATTTATATGTTTTTGTTATTTGGATTTGAATTATTTTATTACATGCTTCCTGACTGACACAAGTAATGGTTCATAGTCTTATTCATGATACAACTAATATTAATTACAACTTTACGAAATGTTTTATCGATTTCGTATTTCTCCCGATGCACGAGATTGGGGTCTAGTACATATAGATGGTAAGTTATAGCATGATGCCATTGGTCAATGGCCCAGCTATAGTGCCATTATAATATTCTGTTGGATGTTAGGTGTATAACATGAAAGGTTGAGATTTTGCACTCCATTTACTCCAAACCGGTAGCAGTGTGATATGAAGTTAAATTTTTTTCCCATTTCGTTTCCCATTTCTAACAATAAGCCACGTTCTTTTTTTAATCACTTTTTTTTTTATGAAAACTAATGCAACATAAGCCACGTTTTCTTTTTTAAAAAAATTAAATTTGCTGATTATTTTTTTTGTTGAATTTCCTAGATGAATATTTTTTTTTAAAAAAAAAAGTAGTTAATGTAATTATTACTCCATCCATCCCTTAATGTAACACCCTTTTTATAGATTTTACGTCCATTAAAATTATCCGTATTTTCAAAAATACTTGTAGTAATATTATTAGATTTATTAAAATAAAAAATATTAGATTTATTAAAATAAAAAAAAGAGCCGGAGCACAAAAACCGATGCATGGTAGAAGCACCCTTGTTTTATATTTTACTTGTTTGGACCATTACCTCTGTCGGGAAGCATATAATAAAAAAAATTCAAATCCAAATAACAAAAACATGTACATAAAAATAACACAGAAAACCCAAAACATTTTTTTTAATATACTAGATTTATTAAAAAAAATAAAAAAAAAAGAGCTGGAGCACAAAAACCGGTGCATGATAGAAGCACTCTTGTTTTATATTTTACTTGTTTGGACCATTACCTCTGTCAGGAACCATATAATAAAAAAAAGTTCAAATCCAAATAACAAAAACTTGTACATAAAAATAACACAGAAAACCCAAAACATATTTTTTTAATATATTAGATTTATTAAAATAAAAAAACACATAAAACCCAAAGCATATTTTTTTAATATATTAGATTTATTAAAATAAAAAAAATAAAAAAAGAGTCGGAGCACAAAAATCGGTGTATGGTAGAAGCACTAGAGCTGTCAAAACGGGCCTGCGGGCCAGGTTCGGGCCGGCCCGCTTTGGGTTCGGGTCAAACCGGGCTCGGGCCAAAAAGCCCGGTTATAAATTAAGTATCCTAGCATCAAACCCAAACCCGCCCTAAGCGGGCTTCGGGCTGGGTGCGGGCCAGCCCGCATCACCTTTTTTTTTTTTTTTACAATTCAACCACTTCAAAAAAATATATATTTATTTTTCAAAAAAATTAATGAATAAACTTCCTTTATTTTTTACACATATTTTTTTAAACAATAATAAGTGTTTTATTCTTTTACACATTTTTTAGAGGATATATTTGATTTTTCTATTCTTACATAAATTAAAAACAAATTAAACTCAAATTAATTAAAAACAAAATAACTTTGTTTTTCATAACATACTTATATATTTTTTTAATACAAGAAAAATTTATTAAAGAATAAAAAATGTAAGACATACTTCAAAGTTTGCTAATATCTCTATCACTTAACGTCTTAACCTACCAAATACCTTTTAAAAGATAGTATATGTTTATCCACCCTGTTAAGCTTTGAACAAAATATATCAGTATGTAGCAAGATAGTAATTAAAGAAATACAATCCTGATACGGTACAGTACCCCTGGAATTAGAACAGGAACCCAACAAAAATGTAGCAGCAGCTTTTAATTTGCACGACTTCTTAATCAACCACCAGTGATTCTTCAAAAGATCCATATTTAAATGCAGTATGACCGAAGGCCTCGTCATTTGGTTGGAAGTACTGGTGCATTTTTAATGTTGTGTTTTGATTTGTTCAGGTGCATTTTTTATATGTGAATATTGATAAAAATTAAGGGAATTTTATTATAAGTGTTTTCTACACATATAAAATTAAAAAAAAATGTAATTTTTTTCTTTTTTTTTCGGGCCATCGGACCGGCCCGAACCCGGCCGGGTTTACCCGGTCCGAGCCCGAGCCCGAACCGGGCCGGGCTAAATAGCCCGGGTTGAATAAATAGGCCATATTAAGGAGCCCGAGCCCTATGATTTTTCGGGCTTTTTGGCCCGACCCGGCTGGCCCGGCCCATTTTGACAGCGTACATAAAACTATATGTGTAGTTACCTCTGTCGGGAAGCATATAATAAAAAAAATTCAAATCCAAATAACAAAAACATGTACATAAAACTAACACAGAAAACCCAAAAAATATTTTTTTTTTAATATATTAGATTTATTAAAATAAAAAAAAAGTCGGAGCACCAAAAACCGATGCATGGTAGAAGTAAAGAACAGAAGAAGAAAGGAGTAGTACTTGTGGGCTATTACTCCCTCAGTCCCGTATTATAGGGAATCATTTGAGTAGATTTTTGTCCCTTTTTATAAGTCGTTTTGGAATATCTAGGTAGAATTAAATAGTTTATTCCAAATACACCCCTCATAATTACATAGGGGTGATAGGGTAATAATTACAATAAAAAGATACAGTAAATGAATAGAATTGTAAAGTTTTAAATAGGGATAACTTTAGAATGATAACATATTTTTTGATAAATTTAAGAGTAATAATTATTTTTGTTAATATATGTGAATTAGATAAAAATGATTTATATTAAAGGATGGAGGGAGTATATAGTATAGATTACTTTGTTACCGTGTTTTCAGTTGCTTTTGGGTAATGTAGCAATAAAAACCTTTTAGTAGTAGGTTAGATAACCTGCACCATAGCTGGACCATTGACCAATGGCACCATGCTATAACGCACCCATAAAGATAGGCTTCTTATCTAATTCTGAGAAGGTTGTTTGGTTACTTTGGCATAAGCCTAGCCGAGCGTGATGGGAAGCATCGAAGCAATGATTAGCAAAGATGAAGTTATATCAAAACTGAAGGACGATGGTGACTTTGATAGGCTTCGCTCCAACATCGTCCGTAAACTCAAACACAACGTATGCACCCTCCTTTCTCTCTCTCCTAATTTCTCTTTAATTCCCTTTTCTTCCCCCCTCTCGTTAATTCTAGGGTTTACATTCTCCGTCTTTTAATTGCACACCATTTTATTCGATCTTCTTCTGTTTTATGCCTTTGATTTTCTTTTTTTTTTCTTTTAAATTCAAGCTGTTAGTCCTTGATATTGTTAACCAATCACACTACCTGTGACAGGAAGATTTGCGAGAACGTATTATCTCAATTGTGAAGCAGTCGATGGCGCTTAATCGCGCCGGAGCTGAAAATATGAAACCTAGACAGCTTTCTGATGCCATATATGAAGAAGTTGGGTAAGAATAACAATAAGATAATATGAAATCTAGATAGTTTTTTTTTTTTGTTAAAAAATAAATAAATTTATACCGTCCGTCAGCGCATCATTCACCATTTATGTGCATGACCTTTGCGTATAAGTCGATGTATTTTAATACGAATGGTGGATGATGATGCACTAGCAATGTAAAAAAACAAATCTTTAAACTGCCGTTGTTGCGCTCGTTAAACTCTTAATAAAATCATGTTGTCTACTTATTTTGGAAGTAGTTGGTTGATTTACATGGGAAGCTCATGTTTGGAAAGAGAATTTTTATTTTGTTTCATTTTGTTTTGGTGACCAGTGGTGAAGTAATGGGCCAGATATCCGATAGCTTATGGCAAATAATTAGGTCAAGTGATGGCATGAAAAGTGAAATCACGGAAACGGTGCAATCTGTCTACGACAAACTGGCGAATCCGAAGGGGAAAGATGAGGTTCTGTTGCCCGCGCCTGATGTGATGCCTATCCAGAGACAAAGTGAAACGACTTCAGCTACTGAGATCGATGATGAGTTGTATGAAGAAAATGAGCCCATGGAACCACCAGGATTCACCCTCTTACATAATCATGTGAATAACAATCACGAGGAACATGATAAAGGGAAGGAGCAGGCTCACAGGCAAAGATCCACTGCAGAGCAGAAGGAAGATTCCCACTCATTACTGGATACAATTGATGAAAATAAGGATAATGACGATGTGCCTCCTGGATTTTCGACGGCTGTGGAGCGCAATCAGCTTTCTGATTATTGTGATGAAGAAGACCCCGACTTACCTCCTGGTTTTGGTTGATGGTTTTGGAATTTGGAATGTGTTTCAATTTTTCTTCTGTTCAGAAGCCCATACTATGATTGCATATCACAGATGTCAATTTTTTTGCTATTGGCTATGACTGGGAGGTCTCTTTACATCCCAATCTGATTTTGGATGCATTCTTTTCTGATATTCGCTCGAGACTATCTATTACCCGCCATCTTTTTTAGGAATTCATGCCTAATTTTTATGAAATGGATGCTAGATCTTCATAATGAATTTTGTGAAAAGCTATTGACTAATAGAAGAAGCCCCCTTCAAGGCCGAGTTTCTGGTTTCTTTCTGTTTATCTTCATTTTGAAGTTCTTGTACAAAGGTAGTGAACTAAAACCAATACAGATAAGTTAAAGTGTTTGACTTAGTATTTGTTGGAATTTCTTGAGACATAGTAATAATGTTTTTCTGTGGTAGGTTTCTATTTATTTTCCACCATTACCATGCTCTTCTCACATTGTTGTGTTTTTATTAGTATCTTGGACCTTTTGTTAATTCTCTTTTTATTTTTAGCTTATCAATGGCCAACGCACTTAAAAGTTTATGCTGTTAGGGGAGTTAGGGGAAAGCTCGTGAATGGTTTTATTGCATCTCTAACACATTCTCTTGTGCAAGAATCCTTTGGGGTTGAATCGTGTACAATGCACACACATTTTCTATCACTTGAGAGGACATGCATACTGTATTGCTGTAAGAGATGAGAGATTAAGTCTTTAGATTATAAACAATGGCTAAAATTAAAACATTTGATTGATGTGTCAACTGACCATCCCACATTCTTCTCCTTTAGTGCCCTCTTTCTTTGTGCTCCCCGTTTTCTTTATTTCTTGCCCATGGGTCTTATCAAAGTTGTATGTGAAACATTTGATGAAGTCCAGGTTGATTTTATCCATTGGCATGTTGTTAGTGTGGGTTGTGGAGATCATTTTCCCAAATAGAGGTGCCACCACTTCTGTCAAATCAAACCCTACGTAATTATCCGCCAGAGCTTTGCTTAACATTTTCTTTTTGGTCATGTAGATGCTAGTTTCATGTCATCCCGAGAAATTAGTCTTACGGGTTTGATATAATGGAAAAAGAGTATATTTAGATCATTTAATGGAGAGGGACAATCCCTTAAA
This sequence comes from Crotalaria pallida, assembly GCA_037953625.1. NCBI lineage: Eukaryota > Viridiplantae > Streptophyta > Magnoliopsida > Fabales > Fabaceae > Crotalaria > Crotalaria pallida. The sequence continues at coordinate 74,341,081 of CM075655.1, read as the reverse complement.
TGGATAATGGCTGTAGTTAAATGGTAGGCTTATTTAAGTTTTCAGTCCCTAAACTTAGGTGCTCTTTTGGAATTGGTCCTTAAACTTTTTTTTCGATGCTGAGTTCCTAAACTTTGCTCAAATTTTGGAAATGGTCCTTTCATCACTTAAGTGATGATATGACCGAGGATATGTCATGTCACTTTTACCACATCGATAATTTATTAAAAATAATTAAGAATTGTTTTTTTTAAAGAAAATCGAATCGTTTAATAATTTTTAAAAGAAATGATTTATTTATTAAAAAAAATCATGTAGTGTCCTGTGACTCTACATAACACGTCACACGTCGATATTGTGAAAGTTACGTGACATGTCATCGGCTATATCATCATTTAAGTAACGAAAGGACCATTTCTAAAAAATGAGCAAAGTTTATGGACTCAGCATCGAAAAAAATTTTAGGACAAATTCCAAAAGAGCACCTAAGTTCATAGACTAAAATGTTAAATAATCCTAAATTGTATGTTAATATAGACTAGTGGACATGAAGGTAGTCCAACCAGTTACATATTCTTAAATAATTGTATTTCATGTTGGGGCAGTCATCTTTTTCCTTCATTTTAGATCTTGCTTGCCTTCCTGGAAAGTAGTTTGTGATCGTTAAATCAAAATGATGAAATCTTTCATTGTTCTGTTGGCTGACAATTTATATCTAAGAAGAAATTTGGTTTTTGAATTCTTTTAATTTCTTTCATGTTCTTGAAAGAGAACCATGCCTAAATTTATGCCTTTACTTGAAAACAAGATTCCAACATATTTTGGTATTCTAGTTTAAATTTTTCTCAAGCATAGGAGGAATAAATATAGAGATTAAAATAGTCTTAGTGCACCATTACAACTTTATTTCCACTTATTGCATGTTGTAGCTAGCATGACACTGGTTTGGTAGTTCAACTTGGTGCTTCTTTCTTATTCGAATATGACAGAGATAGGGCTCCTTACAATGCGATGGAAAGAAACCCATTTTAAAAACCCTTGACTATATTCCATTGTCTTATTACCTAACCCTATACGGTTGAATGTCACTGAATATGTCTTTTTCTGGTTCACTTCTGAAAAATAAAGGTAAATTGGATGGACCTTCACTTCAACCCCTTCTGGTGCTGTAACAATGGCAGTGTAAGATGAATAGGGCTCACCAACATTTGTCACGGTCCTTGTGAATGTCTGTAAGGAGGGACCGAGCACAACTGAAAATGAAGGATAGTTGAGCTCTCCTTCAGGAATGCTTGATTTTTCAGTGCACTTAATTGTTCTCTGTGCAATCATCCCAACTTGACGATCACTGTAACCCAAACCACACAGATAAGGTATATAATCACCAAGTTCGATATCATAAACTAATCCAGGATCATTTGCTCTTGATGGATTCACATGGCCAGAGCCCATGGCAAAGAGATCTGCAGGCTTCAATGTTTCATCAACAATTTGTTTGAGTCCTAAATGTAGTAAGTCTGCAGAAGTCATCATGGCAGATTTTATGGCAGCTGGAGACCAGTCAGGATGAGAGCTTTTTAGCAAAGCAGCAATGCCACTGATATGAGGGCATGCCATTGATGTTCCAGACATAATGTTGAAATTGGATTTTGAATTGATGCGGTTATCGACAGGGAATGGAGAAGCAGCTAGGATGTTTGCACCTGGCCCTATGATATCTGGTTTCAAAATGCCAGGACTTTGCAAGTTGGGACCTCTTGAAGAAAAAGATGTAACAGCAGGAGCTAGGGTGTTTCCTAGGGTAGTTCCCTTGAATAAAATGGTTGCTGTAGGTGTTGCAGTGGAGTTTATATAGGCCTTAATCCTTAGTCCCGCAGCATAGCTTACATGAGTGGCAGGTAGAACATGCACATCAGCCATGAGACTGAAGCCATCGATTTCATCATTGATGATTATCATAGCGACACCACCTACTCTTTTTACTTCCTCCCCTTTTTCAATTCTTCCCATGACCCCTCCTCTCTCACACAAAACAACCTTGCCTCTGAAGTCAATGTCACTCAAGTATCCCCTAGCACAGGCTGCAGATTTTTGTTTGCCATTCTTTCCGGCATATGCTAAGGGCAGCAATGTTTGAGAAAAATTGGAAGGTTGGAAAACTGATTCACCATAAAATTCTTGCCCGTCTCCAAGCTTTGCTGTTGCTACAATGCTTCTGTCTGTAGTGCTTGCTCCAACTGTGAGAATCCACGGGGCTCCATTAATTATGCTTCCCATGTATGGACCAGAGTTTCCTGCTGCACAACTCACTAATATTCCCTTCTGAGTTGCTGCAAATGCACCTATTGCGATATTATCATTGAAAAATGGTAATGGTGTATCAACTCCAAGGGATAGTGATAATACATCCACACCATCCTCCACAGCTGCATCTATTGCAGCTAGTATATTACTCTCAGGACAGTCGTGTCCAAAACATACTTTGTAAATTGACAGGTGAGCATAAGGTGCTGTCCCTACTGCTGTGCCTTTGGCATTTCCTAGCACTTCTGCATTGTCCACAAAAGCACCAGCTGCTGTGCTTGCTGTGTGAGTCCCATGTCCATCCTCATCAATTGGTGGCTCTGCTGTCATTGCATAACCTGCAATGTTCAATGACCTTGCACCAATCAATTTGTTGTTACAAGCCGTCCCATTTAATTCACATCTGCCTTTCCATTTTGGAGGTGGGGGTGGGATTCCTGCATCACTAAATGAAGGATGATCAGGCATGACTCCGGTGTCCAACACCCCAATAATAACTCCCTTTCCAAAATTTGATTCCTGCCATAACCCATTTGGTTGCCACAACCCCAAGAACTGTGGGGTATGTGTGGTTTGGTGGTGTAGCATCCTTTCTGGATGAGCTGAAATGAAGCCATTCTTCTTTTCTACAGCTCTCAACTCCTCTGGAGTGAGTCTTGCAGCAAAACCTTTCATCACGTGATGGTATGAATGAATCACTCGTGGTTGTTCCTTAGAGCTCATAGTAGTTGGTGGCATGAATGAACGGTACCAGCTCTCTAAATCTTCTGTTTTAGAAAATAGCCTTCCCTCTGGCTGCCTCACATGGATAATGTATATTTTTGAATTGCTTTTCAAGGTGCTCTCAGTGGTAGGGGGAAGGTCACTAGCTTGAGCAAAATGAATATGGAAGATCAGCATGAAAATGAGAGTAATGAATTGGAAAGGTCCCATGTTCATCAGAAACTTCAATTTCTGCATACGGAGAAAATATAAGAGGAAGGTTTTTTGGTACACTAATATGAAGTCATGGTTGGCTTCTTTCATTCATACTTATATTTGCCGTTGCACTTTTGATATTTTTCCAGTGTTTCATTTCATTGCTTCTTTTTTTCAGTGGTTAGAATGAAAAAAAAAAAGAGATTAAAATAAATGATTGGACCTCACAGTTATCCCTTGTTTTTCTTATCAATTGTTTCCAAAATGATCCTTGTCGATACTTGGAGACATGCTACTATTCTTCTTACTGTGGGAATGTGCAAAACGTCTGTACCATATAGCAAATAGTTACATTAATATTTTTAATTAATAATATTTCAATATAAGTTTTATGCTAAACCCATTTCATTGTCTTGTATAGTCATTCACTACTCTTGCAACCTTTCCAAACCCAGAAGAAAGACACAAGGAAAGAGTATCGTATTGCTTATATAGTTTTGTGCCTCTTGGTTATATCAATTGCATACATTATTTGTATATGTCTCGCTGGTGGGACGATTCCTTCCGTTAGAAGAAAAGGATGTGAACATTTATCACACATTTATTCATATACTGCATGGTAATATGGCATAAAGGATTGCCGATTTTTACTATATAGTAAAGCTCACATTCCCCCCGGGAAAAAGTGCTGTTTGTTAAACTAGTATACATATCAAAATGGTCCCCGTAAATGTTGACCTCTTTGAAATTGGTCCCTGTAAAAAAAAAGTTTTGGTTTTGGTCCCTGCATTTATAAAACGTTTTGGTTTTGGTCCCTCTTATTAAATGTGAATGGAAAACGCCAAAAACATAATGTATTACATTCTATGATCAATTAAGAATGATATTATTCTCAAGATTAAAAAAATAACTTATATTACATAAAAGAACCAATACAAAAACCATGACAGTAGAGAGATCAAAACCTATAAAATCTAATAACAGAGGGACAAAAACATATCTAATCTAATAATATAGGGACCAAAACAAACTATCAACGTTATTATGGGGCCAAAATTTAACAGGAGAGACTAAAACCAAAATCTTTTGTAAATGCAGGGACCAAAACCAAAATAATTTTTTTACCGGAACCAATTTCAAAAGAGTCAATATTTACGAGGACCATTTTGATATTTAAGCCTAACTTGTTTGAAAAAAAAAAGGGAGGAAAGCACAGTGTTTAATTTGTCTAGTCATTTCCTTTTTTTTTTTTCTAATAAGATAGATGTCCATATTACTTGTACAAGCTAGTTGTACTAATAACATTTTGGGAAAAGCCTTTAGAACAAGTATAGAAGTAATGTAGTTGATGCAGAGAAATAGGGAGTTGACAACAGACGCTCAAGGTGAGCTATGAATGCTTGGGAATGAATTCACTCGAGTGGAAAAATAAATTGCGGCAAGTGGTAGATCCAATTGTGTTTAAAGGTTGTGGTTCTTTTGGTCTCGATTACAAATAATTATTTTTATTTTAATATAAGTAAAAATTAACTAAATTATTACTATTCTTAAAATATCTTTATTTAAATTAGTTGACTCAATTAATTTTTGTTTTTATTTTTTATGTTACATTTCTAAATAAATCTTTTTTTTAATTTGAAAAAAAATAAATTTACTGAACTAACATATTTAATAAATATGAAGTTACTTTTTTTATTTTTTTTAACTGGAAAGGGAATAGTTCATTAAAGTTAATGGTTTCATTTACTACTTTACTAGTTAATTTTTTCATTTGAGATGATCCATTTCCAAAGCTTGAGCATATTGTAGAACTAAGTTTCATATTGAATTTTGTGCTCCCTATGTACATAAATTATGTATTTTTAGTCATTTTATTATGTTTCATATCTTATATACTTTTAGAATTTTAATATTTCGCTATCTCTCTTCAATATAATCTTCATACATTTATTATTACTCTCTTTCCAATAATTAAATAGGGGTAATATAGTCAAAATATACCAAATTTTCATATTATTTACTCATTTTTTAATCTAAGTGCAATGGCTAAAAAAATATAACTTATGAAATGGGAGGAAATAAGATGAATAAATGATATAAGCTATAAAGCTATACAAATTTTAGTGTGGGAACTTCTATTATTACCCAATAAAATACTACTTGCACCCATTCATGTTATACTTTTTATATAAACTACTCAAATTATCCCTCAATCTCACCCATTTCAACAATCCTCTGCATCCCCTTTCCCCTCTGACACTATTGCACAGCCCATCGTGGCACGTTACTGCACAACCCATTACTAAAATCTTCTCCATTTCCCCTTTCTCTCCACAACTAGTTCACAATACAGCGATACCGGGAAGGCACATATTTACAATAGCTCAATGCTATGCTAGTGAAGGCTATTTATTTGGCAATAGTGCAATAACCGGATGGACACAATGATGGTCGGAAAGGGGATGGTACTGAAGGGTTGACGACGATTCCGAATGAGTCAATGGCGGAGAATTTTGCGCTTGATTAAAGACTAGCTTTCAATTTGTGCCCAACTCATTCATGGTTGCCACTTGCCAATTTAAAGAACCAGAAGCCGTGGAGGTGTCCATTCAGGTTTGGTAACTGAGAGAGAGACAATCATTATGAGGAGCTCACCTTAGTTTGATCTAGTTTCACACACATAGCAGTGGCAGCGGTGCACGATCTGATGATGGTTTGGAAAGAGAAGGCTGAGGTGAGTAGGTCATGGTGGTTTGGAAAGAGAAGGCGAAAGAGGTGAGGGTTTGGGTTCTTGCCAGCAGAGGCTGATGGTTGAGAGTGAGGGTTTTTCCATCCTAGTTAGTTCATGGTCATAGGATTCATATGCTAAGGAGGTGAATGAAGATAAAAGGTAAAGGGTAATTTTGGAATATTGAGGGAAAAAAATTTTAAAGCAGGGATGCAAGTAGTATTTTATAGGTGTTAATAGAATTCCCTTTTAGTGTTTGGTTATGCATATGAATTTTCATAAAATTATATTGGCTTTTTCAAGCGCAAGGTCCTAAATTTAGGGGGTTATTTGGATTTAGTTCCTGTTCTTTTTTTTTTTGTTGGTTTTGGTTCCTAAACATTGTTATTTTTTGGATCTAATCCTTTCGTTATAACCGAGATAACTCCGTTAGTGATTTGCTGACTTGTTTTCACCAGTGAATGACACGTGACATTTGGTTTAATTTTTTTTAGCTTTTTTTTATCTTTCAGGTCCTTAAACTTAGGCGTTTTTTGGATTTAGTTCTTAATCTTTTTTTTTATCCAATCCCTAAACTTTTAAGTCTTTTGTTAGAGGTCCATCCGTTAAGTTCAAGATAACTCCGTCAGTCGGTTGTGACGTGTCCTCCTCCCAACCAATACGAAAACGTTACGTGTAAATTTTTTTTAAAACGAATTTATTTTCGTGAAAAAAATTAAAAAAAATAAAAGCATTAAAAAACAAAGGATAAAGTTGGATCTAAACAAATTTCTTCTTCTTCTTTGGATCCTAGGAAAAAATCAGTGATCATATATGTTTTGTCAAATGAACTTGTCTGCATGGCTTTGGTCATGGTTGTAGAAGATAGGCAGATAAATGACGTATTGGAAGAACTCTTTGCGGAGGAGATACTACTATTACTATTATTGTGCTTAATAAAATTTGAGTTAATTTACTTAATAGGTCCTTTGACTTAATAAAATTTGCGTTCATTTGATAAAACATAATCAGTGATTTTTGACATAGATAAAAGGTTTATTTCCTAGGATCCAAAGAAGAAGAAGAAGAAACTTGTTTAGATCCAACCTTATCCTTTGTTTTTTAATTCGTTTGGTTTTATTTTATTTTTTAATTTTTTTTTCATGAAAATAAATTAGTTTAAAAAAAGAATTGACACGTGGAGTTTCCGTATTGGCTGAGAGAAGGACAGGTCGGGTCAGCAGCTGACTGACAGAGTTACCTTGAACTTAACGGAGGGACCTCTGACAAAAGACTTAAAAGTTAAGGGATTGGATCCAACAAAAAAAAATTAGGGACTAAATCCAAAAAAACCCCTAAGTTTAAGGACCTGAAAGATTAAAAAAAAGCCAAAAAAATTAAACCAGATGTCATGTGTCATTCACTAGTGAAAACACGTCAGTAAACCAATAACGGAGTTACCTCGATTATAAGGAAGGATCACATAAAAAAAACAATGTTTAGAGACAAGAACAACAAAAAAAAAAGGAGACAGACTAAATCCAAATAATCCCCTAAATTTAGTAACCTGCCGCTTAAAAAAACCAGTTATATTTTATGCAAAACTTGCGGAGTGCATGTTTGCTTTCGCATTTTAGCACCTCTAAACACATCTTTTCGCAGAAGCAACACATATTAGCTTCGAGGCAAAGCACTTTTGAGGCTTAAAAAGCGACAAAACAAACACATATTGATTGTTGGGTGTGTCTTTGGCGGAAACGTGATTTTGGGGTATTCCCATCACAAAGTCAAACACACGGTTAACAAAAGGGTAGAATTCTTCCAAAGTGTATTTTGTATTTTAGAATTGAAAGTGAACTGATTTATATCATTGAATATCGAGAATAGTTGATAATACTTTTGATCATTTATACATTATTTTGAAAAAATTTATGCAAAAAAAAATAAGTAAGTTAGTTAACATTATTAATAAGTAGTAATATTAAAATTGCCAATATTTGATATATTTTTTAAAAATTAACTTTTTAAAGTAAACTGCTTATTCTTATTTCCAATTAGAACCTCATTAATTTTTGTTTGTTAACTAAAGAAAAAGTTGTTGGTTAAAAAAAGAGCATTTTGAGAAAGAAATAATTAATGTTATTTACAAGTTGGATGAAAGTCTTATAAATAATACATAAATAAAGTTCTAAAGAGTGTCTACAACAAACTTGAAGAAAACACTTTCTCACTTTCTCAGTTTTCAATGAGTATTTTTAGAGAAATTTTTTGTTTTATTATTGAAGTTTTTTTAGTTCCTTAGTATTACAAGGATGATAAAAATTGCAATAATAAAAAATATTAAGAAAACATGTATTTAATGGTTTGTCTAATACATCAACCAATTATCAAACAACTAATTTAATACATTTTGTATTAATCAACCAATCACAATTCAAAATTTGCAATTTTTAAGCTTTTTCATTAATTACATTAACTTTAATTTAGGACAAAATTCTTTTTCATTTTTTACCATCCTTGTAAGATGAAGGAGTACAAAACGAGTGTAACAGATAGTAAAGAGCAAAAAAGAAAAATATTAGAAAAAATTAATAAAAAATATTTTTTTTTGGTAAATAGAAAATCTGATTACCCTACAAATTATTACAAACAAGAGCAAAGAAAGGAAACCAAAAGGAGCATGCCACCAACTAGATTGGGTTCATACCCTAAAGGAACCAAACTACCTCACCAAACAAATTACAATCCAAATATTTCAATTATTTTTCGAGGATAGGGAAATGGAAATTGGAAATTAAATCCACCAAATGGTGGCTCCCAAGATCGAACCCGAGACTTCCAACTCTCAAACCTTAAGACTTGATACATGACCATTTGGACTGCACCCACTTGTCAATCCAAATATTTCAATCACAATTCCACGTTCTCAGAAAAACACTTGCTCCCTTTGCCTTAATTTATCAAGTAACAACTGCCCTTATCCTCAATAAAACTTCTCTCTTATTCATTAAGGATAGATCATTTACGTTCCTACTTTTTCTAGTAAATATCCTACAGTTTCTCTCATTCCGAATGAAATAGACCACAACCACAATGACAGCAAAGAGAATACTTTGTTTAGCTCTCTTATGCTGCCATATGATTCTAATGTGGTCAGTCCAATATTGAAATTGCTCATAAAATTTCATCAGCCCCAACTAGTCTCTACACAATTCCAATCTCTTCTTTGTTACAACTGTGCAGATACTCAGGTGAGCGATTGTGATAGGGGAGGGTGATGACGGTGATACGTCAAGTAACCTAGGGTACTTTTCTAGGCGGAACTAGTCTATAAGTGATCGGGGATTAATACCCAGGGGATCGTAGCGTGTTCTGCTCAGTTAACTAGAAAAGTACTGTCACCCCATTGATCAATTTCGAAACGGTGAGAGGGAACCTGAATGAGACGGGCAATTCGATTGGTTTTGGCCCCCTGCGATATCGCAATGAAATGAAATATTGATTATGATAATTATGATGATTGGCTGACCCAGAGTGGTTACAACATGTGTGTATTCTCGGTTGTTCGACTTGCATGGATTAAGGTTCATGTACGTCTCGTTTGCTTTCGTTTAGGCTCGGGAGGATTGGAGAAGATGTATGTGTGCTAACCAAGTCCACGATGACGTTTTCTTATCCCCTGTCATCGATGGATTCGATCCAATAAGACTTAACAATAAAAGTTTAAGAACAATGAAAAGACTTAATAAGTATAAGCTCAAAGATATTATGAATATTGAGGAGGAGAATGAGAATGGCCAAGTGATGAGAATGATGCGGTTAAGGACAAGGAAGAGAAATTATGATGGAGAAGAGGTCGTGAAAGAATGTAGAGAAATAAATTAAGAAATAGACCAATAATGTTGAGCAGAGGGGTATAAGAAAGAGAATTATAAATAAGTGATAATGATGGTGAGGTGAATTATGTTGTGTGCCTTACTTGTTGATACTTTATTATTGTTTGTTTATCTTTATATTTTGCCTGCTGTAATTCTACCCGTCGACGAGAGATCATTTGGAATTGCTCACTTTCTCTTCTGTTCTCTCTTTCCCTCTGCATCCGATGTCGCGCACTTCAGATGGGATTTAGCGTCAAGATTTATATGCGTCCTTTGGAAGACGGAGACTGGGAGTTTGCCCAGGAAGGCTGGAAGTGGCGAAGAGATGTTAGCTTGGAGGTCACCAACCCTCTGTTCACCCCGGTGGGTACCAACTTGTGGGATATGATTAGTAGGATAGCGCTAGAGGATCCAGAGTATACGAAGGGTTTGGTGCGACCCGATTGACGATGGGAGATTTGACGACGCTGAGGAGTACCCGGAGTTGGACGAGGTTCCTGTTGAGGATGGCGACCTGTAGTTTAGGTTTGCAGTTATGAGTATGCATTTTGCCTCTTAAGATTACTAAGATAGTGTTGCTCTACCATGATGTAACTTGTTTTATCAGATTACACGTTTTTGAGAACTACTCACCCTGATGGACGTGACATGACTAAAATAATGTTTTAGGAGCCAAAGTTTATTTTGATGAATGAAATATTTTATGATGACAAAAGAAAAGAGTTTCAAAGCGCGATGTTGGTGACATCTCGATTTGGAACTTGACGGATGACGTGTGACATGACAGCTTAAATTTTGTGATGTAAAGGTTGAAACTAAATTGTTTTGTGAAAATCGCTCCATGTCCATGTCATCAATAAAAAAGAATTCACCAGATTTTTACTAAATAAAATATATTCAAGTTGCTAAATCGAGGTGTTACAGCTGTGAGCTTGTAACTTCTAGCTATGAACTTCTAGCTTATAGCTGTTAAGCTAGCTAGGAGCTGTGAGCTTGTAACTGGGAGCTTATAGTTGTTTAGCTAACTATTTGAAATAGTATTGTTCGGCAAAACTAGCTTTTGAAATAGCTAAAAATTATTAATTGACCAAAAAAGACATGCAACATTTTATTATTTTAAGTTTTTCAAATTTTTTTCTTTATTTATTACATAGATAGTTAATCAATTAATTAATAAATAAAAGATAAAAATTATTAAATTATAATCAATAAAATTCATTTTTTTCTTAATTTATCAATTATGTAGTTAATTAATTAAAACAAAATTATTAAATTATAATTAATAATTAATTAAAGAGCAGTAAAATAATTTTAAATTTTGTTTGAGGGTATAATTTGTATATGAATTATTGAAAGCTAGTTTAGTTTCTTGAAAGCTACTTGAAGTAACTTTCTAAAAACTAACTTACAAAAGCTGCAAGCTCATTTTTTAAAAGTTACAAACTCCTTTTAATTTGTGTTCACCAAACGAGGTTAGTAGCTTATTGACTAAATCTAAAATTTCTAACCAGTTAAAAAAGCTCCCAGCTACTTTGCGGAACCGGGCCCATGAACATTCAATTTCCAATAAGGAACACAAAAAAAATTTCCTTTAAAAAAAATTACGTGAGAGACAAGTGAGTCAACAATTTTATTAAGAGTTAATTGTCACTTTGGTCCCTGAAATTACATACCGCTTTCACTTTCGTCTCTCAAATTACGAAAATAACTTTGAGGTCCCTGAATTTGTAAAAACGTGTGCACGTTAGTCCATGGAGTTAACCTCCGTCAACGTCCGTTAATGGCGGCGTGACATGCACTTTAAATAATTCATTATAGTCCCTGTAATCACTTTAAATAATTCACTATAGTCCATACAATAATTTTAAGTTATTCATTATAGTCCCTAAAACTATACAATTTATTCACTTTAGTCCCTATATCAGTATAGTTCAAATTCCATATTAACTCAAACAAAGCAATCAGTAAAAAATTAACCAAAAAGATTAAGGGGTATGGAATACCTTTCGCATATCTGCATATCTGAGATGAAATTTCATCCTTTAGAAAATTTAGTTTAAACGGGAATCAAGTTTAGAAAGGGAAATTACCTTTTGAAAATTTTGACCAAACACAATTCAAAATGCTCAAATCCTTTTGGGAGACACAAATCTGCATTTGCATGAGATCTAAACATACACTTAGACTTAAGGAAATTGTCAAATTGACCCTTAACTTTGCATTTCATCATCAATCAATTTGGTGCTGAAAAAATTTAATTTTTTTTCCTCAACAACCATATTAAATGACAATATGCAAAATGAGGAGCCAAATTGCTTTTACAATGTGAAGGATCAACCAATCCAAAGTAAATTTCATGAATCAAAGTGTTGTTTTACTATGTACAACATCGTTTTATATTTTTCCAAATTGTGCCGTTCTGTTTGAGATTTTTGTTTATTAACACTGTTTGAGTTTTTCGCTTCATTGCACCAAAGATAATATTTATGCAACCAAAAATGTAAAACTTACGTCCCTGAAATTATATATTTAATATATTAATAGTAAATTTTGAAGGTTTTTAATGTTTTGTTTTTGGTACACAATTTTCAATATTGACTTTACACTTTTAATTACTTAAACATTGTCCTTAAAAGAGCAAATATGAAATTTCATCTCAAATATGCAGAAGGTATTCCATACCCCTTAATCTTTTTGATTAATTCTTTACTTATTGTTTAAGTTAATCTGAAATTTGAACTATACTGATATAGGGACTAAAGTGAATAAATTGTATAGTTTCATGGACTATAATGAATAACTTAAAATTATTACAGGACTATAGTGAATTATTTAAAGTGATTACATGGATTATAGTGAATTATTTAAAGTGCATGTCACGCCTCCGTTAATGGACGTTGACGAAGGGACTAACGTGCACACATTTTTATAAATCCCGGGACCTCAAAGCTATTTTCATAATTTCAGGGACGAAAATGAAAGCGGCATGTAATTTCAGGTACAAGTGACAATTAACTCGTTTTATTAAGGATGGTTTATGCCAAGTGAACAACACTCCTCATACATATAGATAGGCTTCTTATCTAATTCTGAGAAGGTTGTTTGGTTACTTTGGCATAAGCCTAGCCGAGCGTGATGGGAAGCACCGAAGCAATGATTAGCAAAGATGAAGTTATATCAAAACTGAAGGACGATGGTGACTTTGATAGGCTTCGCTCCAACATCGTCCGTAAACTCAAACACAACGTATGCGCCCTCCTTTCTCTCTCTCTCTCTCTCCTCATTTCTCTCTAATTCCCTTTTCTTTCCCCCCTCATTAATTCTAGGGTTCACATTCTCCGTCTTTTAATTGCACACCATTTTATTCGATCTTCTTCTTCTGTTTTATGCCTTTGATTTTATTATTATTATTATTATTTTAATTCAAGCTGTTAGTCCTTGATATTGTTAACCAATCACACAATCTGTGACAGGAAGAATTTAGAGAACGTATTATCTCAATTGTGAAGCAGTCGATGGCGCTTAATCGTGCCGGAGCCGAAAATATGAAACATAGACAGCTTTCTGATGCCATATATGAAGAAGTTGGGTAAGAATAACAAAATAAGAAACCTAGATAGCTTTTTTTTCTTTTTTAAAAAAAAATTTATACCGTCTGTCAGCACATCATCCACCATTTATGTGCATGACCTTTGCGGATAAGTCGATGTCTTTTAATACGAATGGTGGATGATGATGCACTGGCAATGTAAAAAAACAAATCTTTAAACTGCCGTTGTTGCGCTCGTTAAACTCTTAATAAAATCATGTTGTCTACTTATTTTGGAAGTAGTTGGTTGATTTACATGGGAAGCTCATGTTTGGAAAGAGATTTTTTATTTTGTTTCATTTTGTTTTGGTGACCAGTGGTGAAGTAATGGGCCAGATATCCGATAGCTTATGGCAAATAATTAGGTCAAGTGATGGCATGAAAAGTGAAATCACGGAAACGGTGCAATCTGTCTACGACAAACTGGCGAATCCGAAGGGGAAAGATGAGGTTCTGTTGCCCGCGCCTGATGTGATGCCTATCCAGAGACAAAGTGAAACGACTTCAGCTACTGAGATCGATGATGAGTTGTATGAAGAAAATGAGCCCATGGAACCACCAGGATTCACCCTCTTACATAATCATGTGAATAACAATCACGAGGAACATGATAAAGGGAAGGAGCAGGCTCACAGGCAAAGATCCACTGCAGAGCAGAAGGAAGATTCCCACTCATTACTGGATACAATTGATGAAAATAAGGATAATGACGATGTGCCTCCTGGATTTTCGACGGCTGTGGAGCGCAATCAGCTTTCTGATTATTGTGATGAAGAAGACCCCGACTTACCTCCTGGTTTTGGTTGATGGTTTTGGAATTTGGAATGTGTTTCAATTTTTCTTCTTCAGAAGCCCATACTATGATTGCATATCACAGATGTCAATTTTTTTGCTATTGGCTATGACTGGGAGGTCTCTTTACATCCCAATCTGATTTTGGATGCATTCTTTTCTGATATTCGCTCGAGACTATCTATTACCTGCCATCATTTTTAGGAATTCATGCCTAATTTTTATGAAATGGATGCAAGATCTTCATAATGAACTTTGTGAAAAGCTATTGACTAATAGAAGAAGCCCCCTTCAAGGCCGAGTTTCTGGTTTCTGTCTGTTTATCTTCATTTTGAAGTTCTTGTACAAAGGTGGTGAACTAAAACCAATACAGATAAGTTAAAGTGTTTGACTTAGTATTTGTTGGAATTTCTTGAGACATAGTAATAATGTTTTTCTGTGGTAGGTTTCTATTTATTTTCCACCATTACCATGCTCTTCTCACATTGTTGTGTTCTTATTAGTATCTTGGACCTTTTGTTAATTCTCTTTTTATTTTTAGCTTGTCAATGACCAACGCACTTAAAAGTTTATGCTGTTAGGGGAGTTAGGGGAAAGCTCGTGAATGGTTTTATTGCATCTCTAACACATTCTCTTGTGCAAGAATCCTTTGGGGTTGAATCGTGTACAATGCACACACATTTTCTATCACTTGAGAGGACATGCATACTGTATTGCTGTAAGAGATGAGAGATTAAGTCTTTAGATTATAAACAATGGCTAAAATTAAAACATTTGATTGATGTGTCAACTGACCATCCCACATTCTTCTCCTTTAGTGCCCTCTTTCTTTGTGCTCCCCGTTTTCTTTATTTCTTGCCCATGGGTCTTATCAAAGTTGTATGTGAAACATTTGATGAAGTCCAGGTTGATTTTATCCATTGGCATGTTGTTAGTGTGGGTTGTGGAGATCATTTTCCCAAATAGAGGTGCCACCACTTCTGTCAAATCAAACCCTACGTAATTATCCGCCAGAGCTTTGCTTAACATTTTCTTTTTGGTCATGTAGATGCTAGTTTCATGTCATCCCGAGAAATTAGTCTTACGGGTTTGATATAATGGAAAAAGAGTATATTTAGATCATTTAATGGAGAGGGACAATCCCTTAAATGGATAATGGCTGTAGTTAAATGGTAGGCTTATTTAAGTTTTCAGTCCCTAAACTTAGGTGCTCTTTTGGAATTGGTCCTTAAACTTTTTTTTCGATGCTGAGTTCCTAAACTTTGCTCAAATTTTGGAAATGGTCCTTTCATCACTTAAGTGATGATATGACCGAGGATATGTCATGTCACTTTTACCACATCGATAAATTATTAAAAATAATTAAGAATTGTTTTTTTTAAAGAAAATCGAATCGTTTAATAATTTTTAAAAGAAATGATTTATTTATTAAAAAAAATCATGTAGTGTCCCGTGACTCTACATAACACGTCACACGTCGATATTGTGAAAGTTACGTGACATGTCATCGGCTATATCATCATTTAAGTAACGAAAGGACCATTTCTAAAAAATGAGCAAAGTTTATGGACTCAGCATCGAAAAAATTTTTAGGACAAATTCCAAAAGAGCACCTAAGTTCATAGACTAAAATGTTAAATAATCCTAAATTGTATGTTAATATAGACTAGTGGACATGAAGGTAGTCCAACCAGTTACATATTCTTAAATAATTGTATTTCATGTTGGGGCAGTCATCTTTTTCCTTCATTTTAGATCTTGCTTGCCTTCCTGGAAAGTAGTTTGTGATCGTTAAATCAAAATGATGAAATCTTTCATTGTTCTGTTGGCTGACAATTTATATCTAAGAAGAAATTTGGTTTTTGAATTCTTTTAATTTCTTTCATGTTCTTGAAAGAGAACCATGCCTAAATTTATGCCTTTACTTGAAAACAAGATTCCAACATATTTTGGTATTCTAGTTTAAATTTTTCTCAAGCATAGGAGGAATAAATATAGAGATTAAAATAGTCTTAGTGCACCATTACAACTTTATTTCCACTTATTGCATGTTGTAGCTAGCATGACACTGGTTTGGTAGTTCAACTTGGTGCTTCTTTCTTATTCGAATATGACAGAGATAGGGCTCCTTACAATGCGATGGAAAGAAACCCATTTTAAAAACCCTTGACTATATTCCATTGTCTTATTACCTAACCCTATACGGTTGAATGTCACTGAATATGTCTTTTTCTGGTTCACTTCTGAAAAATAAAGGTAAATTGGATGGACCTTCACTTCAACCCCTTCTGGTGCTGTAACAATGGCAGTGTAAGATGAATAGGGCTCACCAACATTTGTCACGGTCCTTGTGAATGTCTGTAAGGAGGGACCGAGCACAACTGAAAATGAAGGATAGTTGAGCTCTCCTTCAGGAATGCTTGATTTTTCAGTGCACTTAATTGTTCTCTGTGCAATCATCCCAACTTGACGATCACTGTAACCCAAACCACACAGATAAGGTATATAATCACCAAGTTCGATATCATAAACTAATCCAGGATCATTTGCTCTTGATGGATTCACATGGCCAGAGCCCATGGCAAAGAGATCTGCAGGCTTCAATGTTTCATCAACAATTTGTTTGAGTCCTAAATGTAGTAAGTCTGCAGAAGTCATCATGGCAGATTTTATGGCAGCTGGAGACCAGTCAGGATGAGAGCTTTTTAGCAAAGCAGCAATGCCACTGATATGAGGGCATGCCATTGATGTTCCAGACATAATGTTGAAATTGGATTTTGAATTGATGCGGTTATCGACAGGGAATGGAGAAGCAGCTAGGATGTTTGCACCTGGCCCTATGATATCTGGTTTCAAAATGCCAGGACTTTGCAAGTTGGGACCTCTTGAAGAAAAAGATGTAACAGCAGGAGCTAGGGTGTTTCCTAGGGTAGTTCCCTTGAATAAAATGGTTGCTGTAGGTGTTGCAGTGGAGTTTATATAGGCCTTAATCCTTAGTCCCGCAGCATAGCTTACATGAGTGGCAGGTAGAACATGCACATCAGCCATGAGACTGAAGCCATCGATTTCATCATTGATGATTATCATAGCGACACCACCTACTCTTTTTACTTCCTCCCCTTTTTCAATTCTTCCCATGACCCCTCCTCTCTCACACAAAACAACCTTGCCTCTGAAGTCAATGTCACTCAAGTATCCCCTAGCACAGGCTGCAGATTTTTGTTTGCCATTCTTTCCGGCATATGCTAAGGGCAGCAATGTTTGAGAAAAATTGGAAGGTTGGAAAACTGATTCACCATAAAATTCTTGCCCGTCTCCAAGCTTTGCTGTTGCTACAATGCTTCTGTCTGTAGTGCTTGCTCCAACTGTGAGAATCCACGGGGCTCCATTAATTATGCTTCCCATGTATGGACCAGAGTTTCCTGCTGCACAACTCACTAATATTCCCTTCTGAGTTGCTGCAAATGCACCTATTGCGATATTATCATTGAAAAATGGTAATGGTGTATCAACTCCAAGGGATAGTGATAATACATCCACACCATCCTCCACAGCTGCATCTATTGCAGCTAGTATATTACTCTCAGGACAGTCGTGTCCAAAACATACTTTGTAAATTGACAGGTGAGCATAAGGTGCTGTCCCTACTGCTGTGCCTTTGGCATTTCCTAGCACTTCTGCATTGTCCACAAAAGCACCAGCTGCTGTGCTTGCTGTGTGAGTCCCATGTCCATCCTCATCAATTGGTGGCTCTGCTGTCATTGCATAACCTGCAATGTTCAATGACCTTGCACCAATCAATTTGTTGTTACAAGCCGTCCCATTTAATTCACATCTGCCTTTCCATTTTGGAGGTGGGGGTGGGATTCCTGCATCACTAAATGAAGGATGATCAGGCATGACTCCGGTGTCCAACACCCCAATAATAACTCCCTTTCCAAAATTTGATTCCTGCCATAACCCATTTGGTTGCCACAACCCCAAGAACTGTGGGGTATGTGTGGTTTGGTGGTGTAGCATCCTTTCTGGATGAGCTGAAATGAAGCCATTCTTCTTTTCTACAGCTCTCAACTCCTCTGGAGTGAGTCTTGCAGCAAAACCTTTCATCACGTGATGGTATGAATGAATCACTCGTGGTTGTTCCTTAGAGCTCATAGTAGTTGGTGGCATGAATGAACGGTACCAGCTCTCTAAATCTTCTGTTTTAGAAAATAGCCTTCCCTCTGGCTGCCTCACATGGATAATGTATATTTTTGAATTGCTTTTCAAGGTGCTCTCAGTGGTAGGGGGAAGGTCACTAGCTTGAGCAAAATGAATATGGAAGATCAGCATGAAAATGAGAGTAATGAAATGGAAAGGTCCCATGTTCATCAGAAACTTCAACTTCTGCATCCGGAGAAAATAGAAGAGGAAGGTTTTTTGGTACACTAATATGAAGTCTTGGTTGACTTCTTTCATTCATACTTATATTCTGAATTTGCCGTTGCACTTTTGATATTTTTCCAATGTTTCATTTCATTGCTTCTTTTTTTCATTGGTTAGAAGGAAAAAAAAAAAAAAAGATTAAAATAAATGATTGGACCTCACAATTATCCCTTGTTTTTCTTATCAATTGTTTCCAAAATGATCCTTGTCGATACTTGGAGACATGCTACTATTCTTCTTACTGTGGGAATGTGCAAAACGTCTCTACCATATAGCAAATAAGTTACATTTCTATTTTTAATTAATAATATTTCAATATAAGTTTTATGCTAAACCCATTTCATTGTCTTGTATAGTCATTCACTACTCTTGTAATCTTTCCAAACCCAGAAGAAAGACACAAGGAAAGAGTATCGTATTGCTTATATAGTTTTGTGCCTCTTGGTTATATCAATTGCATACATTATTTGTATGTCTCACCGGTGGGACGTTTCCTTCCGTTAGAAGAAAAGGATGTGAACATTTATCAAACATTTATTCATATACTGCATGGTAATATGGCATAAAGGATTGCCAATTTTTACTATAGTAGCTCACATTCCCTCGGGAAAAAAATGCTGTTTGTTAAACTAGTTTGCATATCAAAATGGTCCCTGTAAATGTTGACCTCTTTGAAATTAGTCTCTGTAAAAAAAAGTTTTGGTTTTGGTCCCTGCATTTACAAAACGTTTTGGTTTTGATCCCTCTTGATTAAATGTGAATGGAAAATGCCGAAAACGTAATGTATTATGTTTTATAATCAATTAAGAATGATATTTTTGCATTAATTCTCATGATTAAAAAAATAACTTAAATTACATAAGAGAACCAATACAAAATTCATGACTGTAGAGAGACTAAAACCTATGAAATCTAATAACAGAGGGATAAAAACGTATTAATCTAATAATATAGGGACCAAAACAAACTAACAACGTTATTATGGGGACTAAAATTTAATAGGAGAGATCAAAACCAAAATGTTTTGTAAATGCAGGGACCAAAATCAAATTTTTTTTTCGGGAACCAATTTCAAAAGAGTTAATTCTTACGGGGACCATTTTGATATTTAAGCCTAACTTGTTTGAAAAGAAAAAGGGAGGAAAGCACAGTGTTTAATTTGTCTAGTCATTTCCTTTTTTTTTTTTATTTTTCTAATAAGATAGATGTCCATATTAGTTGTACAAGCTAGTTGTACTAATAATATTTTGGGAAATGCCTTTAGAACAAGTATAGAAGTAATGTAGTTGATGCAGAGAAATAGGGAGTTGACAACAGACGCTCAAGGTGAGCTATGAATGCTTGGGAATGAATTCACTCCAGTGGAAAAATAAATTGCGGCAAGTGTTAGATCCAGTTGTGTTTAAAGGTTGTGGTTCTTTTGGTCTCGATTACAAATAATTATTTTAATTAAGTAAAAATTAACTAAATTATTACTATTCTTAAAATATCTTTATTTAAATTAGTTGACTCAATTAATTTTTGTTTTATTTTTTATGTTACATTTCTAAATAAAACTTTTTTTTAAATTTGAAAAAATAAATTTACTGAACTAACATATTTAATAAATATGAAGTTAGTTTTTTTTTTTTTTTTACTGGAAAGGGAATAGTTCATTAAAGTTAATGGTTTCATTTATTACTTTACTACTAGTTAATTTTTTCATTTGAGATGATCCATTTCCAAAGCTTGAGCATATTGTAGACTAAGTTTCATTTTGAATTTTGTGCTCCCTATGTACATAAATTATGTATTTTTAGCCATTTTATTATGTTTCATATCTTATATACTTTTAGAATCTTAATATTTCTTTATCTCTCTTCAATATAATTTTCATACATTTATTATTACTCTTTTCCCAATAATTAAATAGAGGTAATATAGTCAAAATGTACCAAATTTTCATATTATTTACTCATTTCTTAATCTATGTGCAATGGCTAAAAGAATATAACTTATGAAATAAGAGGAAATAAGATGAATAAATGATACTCCCTCCGATTCAAAAGTCCTGTAGTTTAAGGTTATGTGCGGGTTTTAAGAAATGATTAAATGATGTAATAATTTGAAGCATTTAGACCAAAATACCCTTTTGTAATGATTAATATACCATTCTCATCCATTAATTACCATGTACATCACTCTCATTCATTTACTCCTAACAATAACCATCTTTACATTTCCCATGCACACTTTTTCCACCGTCACTCTTTTCGGTGAGCAAATGTGGAGTACTACTAGTACTGTAGTGTTTGGAGCACTATGAATATGAAGATGAAAGGTTTAGTGGTTGACACTAGAACACTTCCAAAATGTATTGTAGATTTAACAAGAATATTTCCCACCAAATTTTCGTCTGAAAATTTTTTATTCCCTCCTAAAATTGCTTTTTTTTTTTTTGAGGGGACCTCCTAAAATTTCTTTATATAAACGTGTTGTATAAAAATCATCTAAGGACTGTTCAAACTATGGCTAAAATGAACAATTATTGTATGACGTCACCTGAAATAGATTTAAACATTGATTTAATAGAGCCTATCATGTTCAATTCTTCAAGTACTCATAATGGATCATTCAACCATTTTTTATGGGATCTGAATAAGGAACCACCTTTAGAAGATACTAATACAGACCATATTGAAAATATGGCTCTTTGTGTTGAAGATGACATTTCTATGGAAGAAACAATAATAGAAGAAGTATTTGAACCAAACACAAATACTGGTGAGTGATTAAATATTTTTTTTCTTAAGTTTCTTATTTTTATTACACACCATGTCTGAAGTCTTACTCTAGCATCTTTTGCAAATTTTACTGTATCTTTTTTTTTTTTTGGGAAATCTTACTATGGCATGTTTGAAGTTTCTCATTCTTATGCTTATTACTGTAACGTAACAATGTCTTAGCATTTCTTTTTTTGATTGTAATGTCTTAGCATTTCTTTAATAACTGGAGTATATTATTTCCATGCACCTAAATATTTCTTTAAATAGCAATGTTCCCTAACAATATGTTACGTTATGTGCAGCAATATGTTTATCATGAATTAAGCAATATGTTACGTTAACTGGACAAATATTTCTTGAATTTTCCCTAACAATATGTTTATCTTTTACTATTAGAAGAAGATATCAACGAGAATGTGCAGCAACCACACTTGCAGACTACTTATAGGCATGAAAAAAGAAAGTATTTGTCCAATGATCTAAGAAGAGCCATATATATTATGCTACTGGAAAAGAGTGTTGATGGAAAATTGAAAAGAGGGGATACATTGAGTGTGGCATCAAGGTTTTCAATCCCCATATATACTGTTCAACGCATTTGGAATCGAGGAAGAACTTGTGGTGAAGTTTCCAATAAGCCAAAACATGGTCGGAAGAGAGTTCAAATTGATCTAAATCATGTTATGGATATCCCTTTGCCTAAACGAACAAATATTCGATCTTTGAGTGATGCAATAGGGACAAGCTACAATACAATGTGTAGGCATATAAAGGCTGGAGCTATGCGAAGGCATACAAATGCTATAAAACCTTTTCTAAAAGAAGAGAACAAAATAGCAAGATTGCAATTTTGTATATCAATGTTGGATACTACCAGTATACCACATGATCCAACTTTTGTGGGTATGTACAATGTCATTCACATTGACGAGAAATGGTTTTACATGACAAAGAAAACCGAGAACTACTACCTGCTGCCTGAAGAAGAGGAACCTATGCGCACCTGCAAAAGCAAACATTTTATTGTCAAAGTCATGTTTTTGGTTGCTATGGCTCGACCAAGGTTCGATCAACAAGGAAATGAAACCTTCTCTGGAAGAATTGGTGTATTTCCTCTTGTCACAAAAGAGCATGCTAAAAGAAGAAGTGCAAATTTAGAGACAAAACCAATCCCTTCAATCACAAGGGAAGTGGTAAGATGGTTCATGATAAATAAAGTATTGCCTGCTATCAAGGAAAAATGGCCAAAAGAGGATGCAAGCTATCCGATATTTATTCAACAAGATAATGCCAAAACTCATATTGATCCCAATGATCAAGAATTCTGTCAAACAGCCTTGAAAGATGGATATGATATTAGATTGATGTGTCAACCAGCCAATTCTCTAGATCTGAATGTTTTAGATCTTGGTTTTTTTAGCGCCATTCAATCCTTGCAACACAAAGAGTCACCCAAAACTGTTGATGAGCTTGTTACTGCTGTTGAGAGATCATTTGAATCATTTTCATCCATAAAGGCAAATAGAATATTTCTAACATTACAGTTATGTATGGTGGAAATTATGAAAGCTCGAGGATGTCATAAGTACAAGATTCCTCATATCAACAAAGCTGCATTGGAAAGGATTGGGCTGCTTCCAACAAATATCAAGTGTGATCCTACATTAGTGCAAGAGATTCTAAATTATTTGAATTCCCTATGAAGTTGAAGTGTGAATTTGTTAATACAACTAGGCTTTTTATCGATACTGTTATGAATGGAAAGAAAGGAGTTTTGTTTTGCAAGATGTTATTGGATTAAAAGGGAAGAAATGAGTTTTGTATATCTGGTTTTATGAATGGAAGAAATGAGTTTTGTATATCGATACTGTTATGAATGGAAGAAAGGAGTTTTGTATATCTGGTTTTATTAAAAGAAGTGATGTGACTACAGTAAAGGTACTTATATTGGAAAAAAAAATGGAAAAATATACTGTAAATGGAAAAAAATGGAAAAATATACTGTAAATGGAAAAATGAAAATTTGCTTCATAAATTTGACACTAACATAAACCAATTCATGCATTATAGTGATCCTCCATCATAAATTTTTTCCTTCAAATACTTTATTTCAAAAATTAACCATTACAACCAAAAGATAAATCACCTTCATTTTCTCCATCGAATCAAATGATCAATACAGAGTACTTGGAATGTAAATATTCAAAATGTTATGAAGCTCTTTTTTTATCTCTTCATTCTCAGTCCCATGCATCCACACAGCATGTGGGATTTCATTCAGATCAGAATTATCTCCATCCTCTGTAGGCACAACATCATCTTCATGAGGAAGTTTGTTCAAGTCAAAATAAGCTTTCTTCTTGTCTGCAGATTCTGCTTCTTCTGTATCACCACTTGGATAAGAGTTCACTTCATCTTCATGATTGACCTCTCCATCGTCCTTGTCCAGTGAGTCTTCAACATCCAGAGGTTCATCCTTATCCAACGAGTCTTCAACTTCAAGAAGTGATAGATCCTCATAATCGAGTGAAGCTCTATTGGGGTATTTTTGTGGTGCTGCCATTTTTAATTGGGTAAAGAGGAATTAAGAAGGAATGAAGATTGGGATGAAAAACAATTGGGACCATGGAGATCTATATATACAACGATGGAGATGAAGATTTGACTAAAAAAATTGGGAACTGAAGACTGTTGGTGACAATGAGATAGAAATGGTATCCAAAATGAATTGGGAAAAGATGACACTGTGAATTGGGAGATGAGTTTCGAAAAAAGAAAAAAGAAAAGAAAAAAAAGAGAGAGAAAGAATGGAATTGGGAGTAATATGCTTTTTAAAAAGTGGTTTTGCTGCCGTTGAACAATTTCAATTTTCCAGACTTGGAGTGTTACTATTAGAAACTTCGTATAAGTAATGTAATTATTGAAGAGAGAGGGAAATAAATTGGAGATAAAAAAGAGGTTGTTATAAATAAGGGTATAGTTGGAAAAAGTAGGATAATTATGTATTGGGTTTATAAAAGAACAAGACTTTTGAATCATGGTACAGATGCAAAACAACAAGACTTTTGAATCGGAGGGAGTATAAGATATACAAATTTTAGTGTGGGAACTTCTATTATTACCCAATAAAATACTACTTGCACCCATTCATTTTAAACTTTTTATTTAAACTACCCAAATTATCCCTAAATCTCACCCATTTCAACAATCCACTGCATCTCCTTTCCCCTCTGCCACTATTGCACAGCGGAAAATTTACGGAAGTAGTGTACTTTGACTGGTTAATTACTGGTTTGGTGTAACTTTTTGAAATATTACGGAGTTGGTGTAACTCTTTGCAAAATCGTATTTGCCACCCACGATTTATGTTTTCTTTTATTTATATTTTTTTTTATAAAGAAGTCGTATATTCCAGGAACGATTTCAACTTATTATTTTTTTTATTTTAATTTATAGAAAAATTGTGGTTGAAAGCCACGATTTCACTTTTTTACTTTTTTTATTTTAAATTTTAATGAAATCGTAAATACAAACCACGATTCCTTTTTTATTTTTTATTTTTTTTACAAAAATCGTGTTGGCTGGATACGATTTCATATTTTTTAATTTTTTTTTATTTTCTTAGTAATTGTGGATATAAGCCACGATTTTACTTTTTTTTTTTTTTTTACTAAATCGTGTTTTAGAGCCACATTTTTCTTTATTATTTTTTTTTTAATTTTTTAAAGAAAACGTGGTTTCCAGCCACGACTTGTTGATAACTTTATTTAAATCGTGGTTAGGTTACACGATTTATTCTTATATTATAACACTCTCTCTATAAATTAGGAACTCGGTTTCGAACAATTCCTCCATTCATACTTCCAAATTTTTATTGTCATACTTCAAACAATTCCTCCATTCATACTTCCAAATTTTTATTGTCATACTTCAAATTTCTTTTATCCGACTATTACGTATAAGGTTTCCGGTCATTGAAAATATCAAGTATAAGGTATGTATTACTCATATTATAATATAATGTTATTTAATAAAAAGTTTTTTATCTATATTTAATTTATTTAAATTTAACTTGAATCATGTTAAATATTAATGTTTAGTTTTTTAATTATGCAGATGTCATCACTTAATGTTCCCACTGTAAGAAGAGATATTGTAAGTGATTTTAGTGATGAGGAAAATATTGAACCATGTGCTGAAGATGAAGAAGAAGAAATTCAGATAGACATCAATGAATCTATCAATATAACATATGCTACTCCATTGCCATTTTTCTCTAATACTAATTCACAATTAATGCAGGAGGAATATGGAAATCGTGGAGAAAGTGTGGAAAATTTAGAGAATAATCTGTGTGTTGGAATGCAATTTGAATCAAAAGAAGCAACGATCAATGCGATTAAACAGTATCACATTAACAATTCATTTGACTATTTGGTTGTAGAGTCTAGGCCAGATAGATATGTTGCTCAGTGCAAAAATTATGGTGCTGGATGTGAATGGAGAATTCATGCATCATTCAACAAAAAGCGTGATAGATGAGAGATTAAAAAAATTAAAGGGTGCATACTTGTACTTCTACGGTAATTTCTCAAGATCACAGCAAATTAAACTCATCTTTAATCTCTGACTATATTGTTGATTTAGTTAGTGAAGATCCAAGCATCAAAGTAAAAGCATTGATCAAGGAAATAGTCATTCGTTTTGGCTATACGGTGACGTATAGAAAGACATGGATTGCAAAATAAAGAGCTATGGTCCAGGTTTTCGGTGATTGGGAGGGATCATACACTTTGTTACCAAGATGGATGACGGCTGCCCAATACTTTGCACCAGGTACAATTGTGAAATATCAGGTATCTCCAAATTTTGTGGATGGTACTCAAGACCCTTGCAATGTTATTCTTGATCGAGTGCTCTGGGCTTTCAAGCCATGCATTGAAGGTTTTGCATATTGCAAACCCATTCTGCAAGTAGATGGGACATTTTTGATTGGGAAATATCGTGGAACATTGCTAATTGCAAGTTCACAGGATGATAATAGACAAATCTTGCCAGTTGCATTTGCCATTGTTGAAGGGGAGAGAAAAGAAGCTTGGGAGTGGTTCTTCTATAATCTTCGCACGTATGTAACCCCACAACCAAATGTATGCATAATCTCAGACAGGGGCAAGGGACTTTAATAGAGGAACGAGGGAGTATTATTTAAAACAAGCCCGTGACTTCCAGTAACTAAAAAGCATTAGTTCAAGACTTAATTCAAGGGTCTATTCATACAAAGATTCTATGGATGCAGAGATTCTATGGAAACGCATGCATATATCATTTCACGAATCTTAAAAAAAAAATAGTTTTTTCTTAAACGTTATACTCCCTCCGGTCCATATTATAAACATCTTTTTTGTGAGAGAGAAAGAGTGCTTATAATATGGACCGGAGGGAGTATATAGTTTTTTTATATAAGTCATTATATATATAAAAAAAATTATATATAAAAAAATAAAAAAATAGTTGGAATTTATATAAGTCATTTCATAAATCTTAAACATTATATATATCTTTTCTATTTTTTTATTACATATTTATAAAAAAAAAAAATAGAAGTTGTGCTCTTAAACATTATATATTTTTTTCTATTTTTTTAAAAAAATAGAAGTCGTGCTTCCAATGCACGAATCTTGAAAAAAAATATATTTATAAAAAAAAATAGAAGTCGTGCATGTAGAGCACGATTCTTGTATAAGTTAAAAAAAAGGTGTTGTGGTTTACCAAAAAAAAAAAAAAAAGGTGTTGTCATTTAACATGACTACTCACTTGCATAACTTCAGGATTTAGCCTTTAACATATACATTCACGTGACATGCAATCTACTCTTTCTTTCTCTATATATTTCCTTACAAAATAGCATCATACTACACTATCTCTCAAACTCAAAGTTCACATCCCATCTTTCAAACCCTTCTATAATCTACCTCAGTATCATTTCAAATCTTTGCTTTTTTTTTTATTTTTTTCAAAATCCAAAATTTTAGTATGGAACATATTGGACCAGGACCTATTGATCCTACTTTATTAAGACTTCAAACAGAGCATATATCAGCTAAAGTTTGGGATGGAAAAGAGCATATATTTCGAGCTAGATACAACTTTTGGCAAAATCTACCAGCTGAACCAGTGTTACAGTTGATATGCAATACTGATTTTGGCAATGTAATAAACATTGAATCAGTTGATATTAATAATCACCTGATTACTGCATTGGTGGAACGATGGCGCCCGAAAACACATACTTTTCATTTCCCTAATGGAGAGTGCTCAATTACTCTTGAAGATGTGGTTGTCCAACTTGGAATTCCAATAGATGGAGAAGCCGTGACAGGTGCATCAGATCTCATCTGGGAACAAATTTGAGGACAATTATTGGGTGCAGTCCCAATAACTGGTAGAGACCTGAAAGGTCAAACGTTAAAGCTCACTTGGTTGGAAAACACATTTAGTGTACTCCCAAAAAATGTTGACCATGTTGTTATTGAACAACATGCTAGAGCATTTATTTTAAAAATGATCGGGGGACTCCTCATGCCAGATACATCGGGTGCTCGAGTTCACTTGATGTATCTTCCTTTATTAACAGATTTATCTCAAACTCATCTATATAGTTGGGGTTCCGCTGTTTTGGCCTGTTTATATAGAGGATTATGTCGTGCATCAATACTTAAAGATCAAAAGGATATCGGAGGATGTTTGTTACTTCTCATATCATGGGCATATGATCATATTCCGCTACTTGCACCACGTCTACTTGATCATACAATAAATCACTTCCCTTTGGTGAAAAGGTATAACTTTTTTTTAGTGTGAAGATATTTATTTGCAAATCATTATTATATATATATATATATATATATATAAATTTTTAATGTTTATAACAGATGGTCTCAACATTTGACTACAACTAATATTCCGGGCCATGCTGCTAATATCATACGCTCAATGCTAGATCGTTTGCAAATTGATCAAGTAAATTATATTTACCTTTCTTTTATTATTTAACGGACATATTTTTTAAAGAGAAATATTAACTTCTTTTTATCAGTTTGTTTGGACCCCATACAGGAACATGGATCTTCCTGTAGAAGTCCCTATTGTTGCCCGAGCATGTGTGCCATTAATTTGTTTCGCCATTGTTCATCCGCATGCTGCCGATCGAGTGATGAGACAATTTGGCTTACGACAAAGTATTCCAGACGATCCAGAGAACTTCGATGCTCTCTACAAGGTTGACATGCGAGGCAAAAATGATGTTAATTGGCCTCAAAGGCATGCACGATGGATTTCTAAGTGGAATGATTGACACATGCGGTTGATTAATGCCCAGCCCAATAATGAGATTTTATATCACTACTCAGAATATATGCAGTGGTACTTAAAAAAGACTAGGAGATATATATCTCCAGATGGGGGATATTCTGTTGGAGCGGTACGATTAATTTTTTTAATAATTTATTCACCGAGTATATTTATTATGTAACTAACAATTACATTTATTTTTTCAGTTTAATTTTGCAACTACAATTCGTGATCGAACAGCTCTTCCTGATGCTCTCAACAATCCCGCACAAGTTGTACGAGATGTCCACTTCGCATGTAATGATATGATAGCTGCCTTACAAGAGCTAAATCCATCAGCTTTCTCCATGTATCCCCATCAAGCAGCTCAACCTCAACCTCAACCTCAAACTAAACCTCAACCTCAAACTCAAACTTGGTCACGTACTTCACAACATGATCACTCCAATGTGTTTCAAGGTTTCGCAACATATGCTTCACGCTCTTCCTTCGGCAATGTTGCTTCAAGTTCTCAACAACATCTTCATACACCATCTATGTTTGCTGCGCATTCGACCATTCCAGTGTCAGCTTTCCCGCAAACATCAGATTATCGTCCTACCATGCCTTTTGAATTTCATCAACATGAGTTTACACCAACGCCGCACACTTTATTTTTGACATTTGCAGAAAGTTCAGTTTATCGTCCTACCATGCCTTCTCATCTCATTAGTGAGGACGAAGAAGAACAAGAAGAGGAGGAGAAGGAGGAAGAGGAGGAGGAAGAGCCCCCACCTCAAATTACAAGAGGTAACAGAGGAAGAACAAGAGTTAACATTCAAAGAATTGAACAAGAAAGGAGAGTTCAACCACCACGTAGGAGAAAAACACCTCATTATGGTACTGACTCACACAGAAGACGTCACTAATTTGTTTTTTATTTTTAATATTTGTATAATATAAATAAAAAAATATTCATGGCAAGTATTTCTTTACTCATTTAAAAATAAATTTATGCATTTTGATTTGGGCTTACTTAAAAAAAATTGGAAGACATCCTTGAAACAAATTTTTAAAATAAATAAAATTAAATTAAAAAAATGGTAAAT
The DNA here is from genome assembly GCA_037953625.1 of Crotalaria pallida. Lineage (NCBI taxonomy): Eukaryota > Viridiplantae > Streptophyta > Magnoliopsida > Fabales > Fabaceae > Crotalaria > Crotalaria pallida. The sequence goes on along the minus strand of CM075655.1, from coordinate 74,311,286 downwards.
GATTTTTTATTTTAAAAATTAATTTAAAGCAAAGCCGTGAAAATAATGATTTAAATAATAAAAAATTAATAAAAAAAATCGTGGCTACAAAACACGATTTTTGTAAAAATAAAAAAAAATAATCGTGGCTTGAATCAACGATTACTATAAAAAAAATAAAAAAAATAAAAAATAGAAAAAGTATCCGGCCAACATGATTTTTATATAAAAAAATAAAAAAGGAAACGTGGTTTTGATCCACGATTTCATTAAAATTATTAAAAAAAAAGAAAGTGAAATCGTGGCTCTAAACGACGATATTTTTATAAATTAAAAAAAAAAGTGGAAATCGTTCTTATGATCTACGACTTTTTTTTAAATAAAAAAAAAATAATAAAAGAAAGCATAAATCGTGGGTGGCAGACACGATTTTGCAAAAAGTTACACCATCTCCGTAATATTTCAAAAAGTTACATCAAACCGGTAATTAACCGGTCAAAGTACACTACTTCCGTAAATTTTCCATTGCACAGCCCATCGTGGCATGTTACTGTACAACCCATTACTAAAATTTTCTCCATTTCCCCTTTCTCTCCACAACTAGTTCACAATACAGCGATACCGAGAAGGCACATATTTACAATAGCTCAATGCTATGCTAGTGAAGGCTATTTATTTGGCAATAGTGCAATAACCGGATGGACACAATGATGGTCAGAAAGGGGATGGTATTGCAGGGTTGACGACGATTCCGAACGAGACAATGGCGGAGAATTTTGCACTTGATTAAAGACTAACTTTCACTTTGTGCCCAACTCATTCGTGGTTGCCACTTGCCAATTTAAAGAACCAGAAGCCATGGAGGTGTCCATTCAGGTTTGGCAACTGAGAGAGAGAGACGATGATTATGAGGAACTCACCGTAGTTTGATCTGGTTTCACACACATAGTAGTGGCAGCGGTGGACGATCTGATGATGGTTTGGAAAAAGAAGGCGGAGGTGAGTAGGTCATGGTGGTGGCCCACGGGAACAACTGTCGAGTTCAAAATCGCGACCGAGAGTAGGCGAAAGAGGTGAGGTGAGGGTTTGGGTTCTTGCCAGCAGAAGCTGATGGTTGAGAGTGAGGGTTTTCCCATCCTAGTTAGTTCATGGTCATAGGATTCACATGCTAAGGAGGTGAATGAAGATAAAAGGTAAAGGGTAATTTTTGTAATATTGAGGGAGAAAAATTTTAAAGGAGGGATGCAAGTAGTATTTATAGGTGTTAATAGAATTTCCCTTTTAGTGTTTGGTTTTGCATATGGATTGACATAAAATTATATTGGGTTTTTTAAGCGCAAGGTCGCTAAACTTAGGAGTTATTTGGATTTAGTCCCTGTCCTTTTTTTTGTTGGTTTTGGTCCCTGAACATTGTTATTTTTTGGATCTGATCCTTCCGTTATAACCGAGATAACTTTGTTACTGATTTGCTGACGTGTTTTCACCAGTGAATGACACGTGGCATCTGGTTTTATTTTTTTGGCTTTTTTTATCTTTCAGGTCCTTAAACTTAGGGGGTTTTTTTTGGATTTAGTCCCTAATCTTTTTTTTTGTTGGATCCAATCCCTAAACTTTTAAGTCTTTGGTCAGAGGTCCCTCCGTTAAGTTCAAGGTAACTCCGTCAGTCGGCTGTGACGTGTCCTCCTCCCAACCAATACGGAAACGTCACGTGTCAAATTTCTTTAAAATGAATTTATTTTCGTGAAAAAAAATTAAAAAAAAAATAAAAGCAAAAGAATTAAAAAATAAAGGATAAGGTTGGATCTAAACAAATTTCTTCTTCTTGTTTGGATCCTAGGAAAAAAAATCAATGATTATATATGTTTTATCAAATGAACTTGTCAGCATGGCTTTGGCCATGGTTGTAGAAGATAGGCAGATAAATGACGTATTGGAAGAGCTCTTTGCGGAGGAGGTACTACTATTACTACTATTGTGCTTAATAAAATTTGGGTTAATTTACTTAATAGGTCCTTTGACTTAATAAAATTTGGGTTCATTTGATAAAACATAATCAGTGATTTTTGACATAGATAAAAAGTTTTTTTTTCTAGGATCCAAAGAAGGAGAAGAAACTTATTTAGATCCAACCTTATCCTTTGTTTTTTAATTCGTTTTGTTTTATTTTATTTTTTAATTCTTTTTTGATGAAAATTGTGACACCCTTCCGGATTACCCAAATATAATATAGTAATTATACTTTCTATTGGATAATATATGGACTTGTGCGCTAAGAAAATATGGTAAATAAAATTTTCTTTATTGTGGGTGCACAATTTATCAAATGGAACTCTTGGAGAATAGTTTCTAAAATCCTTTAAAACACTTGTATCGAGTTCGGCGATTTCTAAAACCTTTTCTCAAACAGGATAACCTTCGTTCTTTAGAAATTTCTTTACATTTTACAATCAATTGAAGCTACCCATACTTTGTTCAATAAAACTGATACCGTCAATTAATACTTATAGCCGAGCGCTTTTATAAGTTAAATCAGAGTAAGCGGAAATTACTGGACTATGCAACTGATATAATATAAACATAGATTTTCATATATATGAAAGAGTCATAGATACATAGTCCATGAGATAAGTCACCAAGTTCCAAAATATAACAAGTCCATATAAACAGATCTACATTACCATGATACTATAACCCTAGAGTAAAACATATGTACACTATATATATAACCAAAATACAACCCCAGGGATAGTCATGTAGATCCATCAGCATCAGATGCAGTAGTAGTAGCAGCAGTAGTCTCCCAAAAACATAGGTAATAAGGTAGTAGCATCATCATCACAGCAGCAGCAGCACATCTCCTCCACACACCGGATCCTCAGATCCACACCATACGCCATATACATGTACCTAGGGATCGTCGTCCCTCCAGTCACTCCCAGTAGAATGCACGACAGGCTCGCTCCCACTCTCGTCCTCCACCGGATCCTCCTCGATCTCATCCGAAGGAGAATGTACCCTACCACTGGCTACCGGGTCAGGTGATGGTGAAACCCTGACTGGGCTCCTCGGATCAGATAGGGGAGTCTCCTCGCGGACGACTCTCGAAGAAAAAGGGTGAGAGCGGGTAGGTTGAAAACGAAAGCTATGGTAAGAGCGAGCTGGTCGCATGGGAGGTGGTCCATGATAAGTATAAAACGGGGGTACATGCATAGTGTATATGATGGGAATCCTAAACCTACGAGGACGGAATCGCATCAGCGGATTAGGGTGGTAGATTGTGAACTCTACCTCCCCCTCATACACCGCGCGATGGTCCTCATAGATCCATACGCCACTAGGAAGTGGCCGGATCTCGATGCAAGCAATGTAGCGAGACATCACCTACAAGGGCATAGGGGTAAGCAATTCTACTCACATAATCAATAGAGAATAAATCATGCAACATATGAAAGATAATAATGCATCAATTAATAACAATCACAATTAGCATCTAGCAAGTATCAGATGCACATAGGATGTTCACACTTAATTCAGGTATATCAATTGCATTAGGTGAATGACATGATGCATGACTTTAACTCTCAACTTATCTCCACATTTTCTAAGTCACTCTCTGACGTCCATCCCTGACAACCCAGCACTCCACAGTGCGTTGTATTCCAAGGTATACAACAATTCGTACATTCACCTAGAATGTACACGACAAGCTTGGTATCCATGCCACCCGAGCATATCCCGTCATCCAAACGGATCGTCATCCAAACGATATATCCATATCGGCATCCACAAAGCCGACCACGTCAACGACGTGTCATCAAGCAAGCGTATTGGCACTCCCAGAGGCCCTCCTCATGTTTATCGAACATGAATACGCCCTACCATCCAAACTCCAGAATGAATGCATTTTAGACTTAGGGGAAATTGATTAATACTTTACTAGCCACCTAGGCTTAATTTTTATCAAAAAGGATCGTCACCAAACGATCGAATTGTATTGATCAATTTCTCTAAGTCTTGATCCCTTGAATTACCTTTAATAATTCCTTAATCAATTAAGTTAGAATTGAAAATGATGTTTTCAGATTCTGGGCATTTTACTCGAGTAAAGTTCAGAATACTCGAGTGTTCTGGAGATTTTCCAGATTACTCGAGTGTTCTTAAGCTTACTCGAGTGTTCATGTCTTTCTGAGGATTTGGGTTTTAATTTCAACCATTTACTCGAGTAGTTCATGAGTTACTCGAGTGTTCTTGGACTTTTCCAGAATACTCGAGTGACTTTGAATGACTCGAGTGTTTGACCTATAACAATTCTCAGTTCATGCCCGATACTCGAGTAGGAAAAACAAAATACTCGAGTGTTCTTATGAAATTTACTTTATTTTGAACACGATTCACTCGAGTACTTTGCCATTTACTCGAGTGTTTCGCAGCTGACAGTATTGAAAACTGGTTTTAACATGCCATTTTCATTTCTACTCAATTTAAGTCCATTTCAGGGATCAACAGAGTTAACATATCATTAATCAAACATGTTACAACACTTATTTCAATTCAAAACACAGAATTGATAGAGAAATCATTGATTATGCACAAAAAGGCATTTTAACAACTCAATACCTCAAATCACACAATAAGCATAATCTTCATGAAACAAAGCTCATTCAGGTTCACATACATGATAACAAACTTGCTCAATACAGATTTAGAGCATGGATTGGTCTCCAAACCAAAGTTCCTATAGAATCTAAGCCCTTAGAGCCTCTTGGTGGCTCTCTAACACATTTAATGGATTTCAAACTCTATATAGTGAATATAATTACTTCCCCTTACCTCTCAGATGTTTTCCAAACGAAACTTGGCAAGAAAGAGACTCCAAACTCCTCAGACCAACTTCAAGAACCATGAGCAGAGCATTTTGAGTACCATACCAAAATGGAATTGGTTTGTACATGGAACAGAGATTTAAATTGGGGAAAATTAGATTTATTAACTCTATGCAACATGAACTAACTAAAGGAATTAAGTTTGAGACTCAGGGATTCACGAGCTTACCGAAATCGATGATCAAAGTAAGCTCCAGACACCAACTCGAGCAAGAACAGCTTCACTTCAATTCTTCAATTCTCTTAGCTTACTCACTCAAATCTCACGTTTTCACTCTCTATACAAAGCTCAAGATGTAAGCTTTGTATTCGTGTTTGGTTTGTGTTTCAAATCAATGTAGAGAAAGAGAATCGAAGCTCACAACTCAGAAACCCTAACTTCTTCAATTTCAACAAAGTTAAGCAAAATTCTTGGCTAAGGGTTGAAGATGAGCTTTTATAGGCATAGAGAGGCATCATGCGTCGCGACACGACTGCCATGGAAGTGGCTTGAAGACGTTTTCGTGTCAACGAAAGGAATCGTTGGCTGTGACTCATCAAACGCACTAACTCGTGCAGTTTGACCCAGATTACTCGAGTATTCTGAGTAATACTCGAGTAATTCGCCCAGATTTTGAAAAATAATTATTTTATTTACTTTCTCTCCAAAACCTTTCCTATAATTGCTTCTAGGTCCCAACCCAGGGACTAATATGCAAAATATACATTTTAGGCATTTAAATTATTTATTAAATAATTTCTCACATGCAAGCTAATTATATACACACATATTTTAATCAAGGATTAATTTGGAGACTATTAATTATAATTAAATTATAATTAACATTTCATTAATCGGGGATTAAAATTTTGGGGTGTTACACTACTCTCCCACTTACAAGGAATTTCGTCCCCGAAATTCAACTCATACAAACAAGTCAGGATAATCCTGACGCATCTTATTCTCTAACTCCCAAGAGGATTCTATTACATCTCCACAAACCCAGACAACTTTGACCAGATGAATATCCTTCCCTCTCAGCTGCTTGATTCTCCGATCTTCGATGCGAACTGGCACAGCTTTGAAGGTTAGGTTCTCATGAATTTCTAAGTCATCCGGTTGGATTCTAAGGACAATGGTGGGATCATGGACATATTTCTTCAATTGAGACACATGGAATACATTATGGAGGTTAGCTAATGACGGAGGCAAAGCTAATTGATAAGCTACTGGACCGATTCTTTTGAGAATTTGATAGGGACCAATAAACTTAGGCGATAGTTTCTGGGTTTTCAAGGCTCTACTAACACCTTTGGTTGGTATTATTCTAATGAACACGTGGTCTCCTTCAGCAAACTCTAAGGTTTTTCTCCTTCTATCAGCATAGCTTTTCTGCCTACTCTTAGCTGCCCTCATCTTCTCTTGTATCATTTTGATCTGTTCCGTGGTCTCTTGCACAATATCTGGTCCAATCAGAGAACTCTCCCCCACTTGAAACCAGCATAACGGCGTCTGACACTTTCGTCCATACAGAGCTTCAAATGGTGCCATTCCAATACTCGCGTGATAGCTGTTGTTGTACGTGAATTCCACAAGTGGTAACATTTGTTCCCAATTCCCTTGTTCTTCCAGTGCACAAGCTCGCAGAATGTCTTCCAATGACTGAATAGTTCTTTCCGTCTGACCATCAGTCTGGGGGTGGTATGCAGAGCTTAACTTCAATCTTGAACCCAAGGCTCTGTGTAGATCTTGCCAGAACTTCGACGTGAACCTTGGATCGCGATCAGACACAATACTTGATGGTATCCCATGAAGACGAACAACTTCCTTGATATACAACTGAGTGAGCTTTTCCAATGAGTAGCGCATATTCACTGGAATGAAATGCGCTGACTTGGTCAACCGATCCACGATCACCCAGATTGCATCATGACCAGTAGACGTCCTTGGCAATCCCGACACAAAATCCATCGAGATGCTATCCCACTTCCATACAGGAACTTCTAAAGAAAGCAACTCTCCTCCTGACCTTTGGTGTTCTACCTTCGCCTTTTGACACACCAAACAGCACGCCACATACTCAGCTACGTCCTTCTTCTGTCCCGACCACCAAAATAATTTCTTCAAATCCTGATACATCTTGGTGGCTCCTGGATGCATACTCATCTTGCTCTTATGCGCTTCATCCAGAATCATTCTCCTTACTTCCAAATTATCCGGAATACAAATCCTCATTCTAAAACGCAGGATTCCATCCTTCCCTTCTTGGAATTCTAACTCCTTACCTTCTTGCATTAACCTCTTCTTCTCCATAAGTTTCTCATCCTTGTGTTGCAATTCTCGAATCCTTTGCAGGAATTCATTAGCAATTTGCAACATCCCCAACTTGATACTTGTCGGCTCCACTTGCATCGTCAAATTTAAATCCCGAAACTCCTCTATCAGTGCAGCTTCTCTAACCATCATTGCACTCACTACAACATTTTTTACTTTAGGCAACACATAATGTTTCAACGGTTGGAAAACCGTTGCCTATGAATGGAAAAGGCAACGGTTTTTTAGTGTAGCCAAATAGTATAAATAAGCAACGGTTTTCACTATTATTTGTTAATAACTGTTTTATATTAATATAAGGTTTTCTATAGGCAACGGTGCAGCAAATGTTGATTAAAAACGCAACATTTTTTTTTTTGTTTACATGGGAGCTCTGGGACTAGAACCCATGATCTGGGGGAGGGGGAAATCCGAAGTGTCCCTGCAGCCACCAACTGACCTGTCTTAAGCGGACAAAAAACGCAACATTTTTATAAGTGTTGCCTAAAATTTCATTAATTAAACCGTTGCAGAAGGTTCTTTTACTTAGCTGAAAATAAAAAATGAGCGCATAAGAGACTCATATACTATAGTACTATACTATCAGACAGATCTCTTCAATTCCAACAAAGGAATACCCTTCAAAAGAAAATCCCTTCAATGGAAAAGCAGCTCTGATACGTCCTCACCCACGGCGGCCTCCGTTAGTGACTCCGCGCGTTACCGGTCTTTGCTCCATCCTCCGCTCCGCCTTGCCTCGCTCCAACCCTCGACTTCACGCCGCTCCATCCTCACTCATGGCGAAGCACCTTCACTCACGACTTTATCGACCTCTGCTCCTTCCTCCGCTCCCTCTGGTTCGTTGGTTCGTACACACTCAAAAAAAGGCCACCAAGGTTTGTCTCTCTCCCTCTTTTCTTCTTCGATCTCTCCCTCTCTTCTCCTTTTTCTCTCTCTCACTCTCTCTCATCTTCGTTCTCTCCTCCCCAATCTTGAACAGAACTCGAAGAGGAACAGAACTTTGATGGAGCGTCGTTGGAGAAGAGAACAGAGCATCGATGGAGAACCCGTTCACCGACACCGCCATCCATCACCGCCGCTGTTTTTCAGCACCAATTCGATTTGAAACCTTATTCTCACAGCCCTAATTCGATTCTCTGAAATTGAGAACAAAAAACCCTAATCCGTGAGTTCTTTTACAAATATACCTTATTCCTTATTCTTAATTCAATTCTCTGAAATTGGGAATAGAAAACCCTAATATGAGTTTTAGTTTATGATTTGTTTGGTAATTTTAGTTTTACTCCCTAATATTTTTTTTTTGGTATAGGAGATTCTGGTTTAATTGAATCAAGGTAAGAGATTGTTGTTTTGATTGGATTACTTTGTGTTATTCTTGGTGATTTCTGTTATGATTTTGATGTGGGAAATGTGTAGGAACCATTGTGCAGTGAAATTAAAGAGAGGATCACTTGAGTTCGCCATAGTATATGCCTGTTTTGATATGTATTATGACATGAATAAATATACTGTTAGTATTATTAAGCAAGGTTGTTGTCTCTATTAAAACTTTCTGTTTTTGCATTTTGGAAAGAATCAAAATTAATCAGTCTTGACTCTTGAGCAGAATACTTGGTGTTGCCTGTTGACTAGTATAACCTGGTAAAATTTTCAAGCATTGTAACCCACCACATGATGCTCTTGCAATGTGACAAGAATTACTTTATACTATTTTTTATGCAGATATATGAATCTGTTTGATTTTAAATTCTTTAACTTTTGTTCTTATATCATGCATTAAATTTTTATCCTATATCACTATGGATGACTAAATAGACACAACTGTGGATTCATCCTAGCATTTCTGCATTTATCTATAATGTGTTTTGCTAAAACCTTCCAAAAGTTATGTACTACTATATTTATGAAATTGTGAATTTATCTATAATGTGTTTTGCTAAAACCTTCCAGAAGTTATTATAGTTTTGCTACTTTCTCTTTCCTATCATTTTTTGCTTATTGCATGGTCCACTTCTAGTAACATTATACGTCAAATATATTGATAGCACTTCAGTATTTAATCAATGTTTAGTACAAGCTTATGTAACTCCTGATTTTATGTTATTTGATCACATCTCTTAAACTTTTTTTATTTTGGATTTTACACATCTAACTTGTATTACACTTGAACATGCAGTTGTTATTAGTGGCTCAAACTGATAACATCGCGACATCTTCCTGCCTTATAAGCCCTCAGCTAGTGAAGTATGGTTGCTTTTTTCCATTTTTTTTATTTTAACTATTATGTGAGATTCTATGTTGTTGCTGATTGACTCTTCGACATCCATCTGTTGTAGTTTTCTTATCAATGGAAAAGGAGTAGGCTACAGGACTAGCGTTCAAATCCTGACATAGAGGAACAGAGCCTACTCTTTCATTGAGAATGCACTATAGACATAACCCTTCTATGCATTTCAGCTACTCGAAAAAAAAAGCACTTCTGTTGAAGGGGTAGTTTCTCAAAAAATCACTTTTGTAACATTTTTAAGCCTAAACAAATAGAACAAAAATCACTTTTGCAGAATTACTATTTTTAAGCCTAAACAAATAGGCCCATAGTGTATGATATTCGTAGAAAATTGTTAAAAACTCAATAAATGCCAGACTAACTGAGAAAGCAGGTAACTTAGACTCAAAAACTTCTCTTACTATCTTCCACACCTGATACTGAGATTAATTAAAGTCTACGGCATGATTTCTGATTTCTGTGTTGTTTGAAGTTTCTCTTGCTTAATCACAAACCTGTGTTGCTATATGGTGTTGTTTCACATTCTTAAACTGTATTGTTCCAAATCTTTCTTGCTTGAGAACAAAATGAAATAATTCGCAGAGGTTCAATTTTTATGCAATAAATGTTCTTTTGAATTTTCCATTAGATCACTGATATGAAATAATGTGTATGTGCTGGTTTGGTGGTTTGGTTTGGTGTTTTTAGATGTGGAGTATTGACTGTTGAAATTGAACATGTTGATGTTGCTACATTGGAAAAACTTGAGAAGCAAGGAGTTGACTACCAACCTAAAGCCTTTGCTATACGAATTATTCTTGTATCTAGCCATTTTTTTTTCAAATAAAGAGTTAACTAAGAAAATGAACAACTAGATATTTTTGACTCACGTGTAAACTGTAAAGTATTGCCTTTATATATCTTAGCAGCAAGAGTGTTTCATATATTCTTGTATTTTGGATTTTTTTTATTTCTATGACTTTGTCCTCTAAATGCATTTGTTTTTTTTTTTAAAGTTGAACAGTTGGGAGGATGGGGAAGGGGGAGATGCAAATTGAATCTGATTTTTATCATGAGTGATTGATCAGTATTAGAGCAAAATGTGTGTGCGCTGTAAGTCCTAGTGAATTGTAGTTACAACTAGCAATGTACAAAATTATATTACAAAAGTAGCTATTAACTTTCATATTCTTCCAGTTTTGTACTAGAATTGCTATCAGCCTATCACACACTTGTTAAATTTAATATTTGTAAAGATAAAGAAGAAAGTTGTTTCCTTGCTAATTTCTTTGATGTGACTTTTCAACATACTACAAGATAAGTTTTTGCAAAAGGTTCACTTCGATAAGCATGGCATTCCTCTTCCTGAGTTTATACAGGTTTGGCTGTTTATATTGGTTCTTATAGTACCTAAGAATGCATCCTTTGGATAATAATCAAAGATATGTGTAATTGTGAATAATACATTGAACAAATAGATAATCTCGAAGGCGCTAAGAAAGAGGGGAACTTTTTGGATATCCTCTTATGGTAAAGAGTAGGTGATTAGCGTATATGATGGTAGAGGAAATGATAGATTCATAAATTCTGTTCGGTAGGCCATAACCCTAAGGTTGGATACTAATTTTGTTATGAATCAATGCCATATATTAAACTGCTACATTGGTTCAACATTGTTTAATTTTAAATTTGATCAAGCTGTGATATTGGTACTAATTCTGTTTTGTTTCGTTTTTGCAGCTTTCCCATTCATCATTCTATACTCACAATGTGAGGGGCTTGATATTACTGGATTGTGGTACTGCATAATGTGAAAGTGATGGTAGAATTGTAGATAATAGAAAGTGTTGTTTTACAAGCTACAACACTGCAAGATTTTTCATTTTATATATTTACTACTTTTTAGGCCCTAAGGTGTTTTTATATCCATCTTTTGTACTGAACAATTTGAAGTTATGTTTGTAATTGTTTGCGGGTTGTATATCTTATACTTATCTCTTACATAAATAAAATTCGTCTTATCCGAAAAAGAATTCAACAATGTACTTATGGCTTTATATATATATATATATATATATATATATATATTCATGTACAATTATGTTTATTTAATCGTTTCCTATACTATTTGTCTACAAGTAAACAAGTGTTGCATATAAAAGCAAAAGAAAAATAATTGTTGCCTATATAAAAAGGGCAACAATTAAATAATCATGGTTAAAGTGTATTGCAACGGTCATATTAGTGTTGCATAAACCCTCAACTCAAAAAACCGTTGCCTGAAACATAATGCAACGGTTTTATCAGGGTTGCATATGCTATAAATTAAAAAAACCGTTGCTGTTTAAAAGGCAAAGGCAACGGTTTTCTTACCAAAATCGTTGCATATTCTGAACAAACAAACCGTTGCTATTTATAGTAAAACCGTTGCATATTATGTACCAAGAAACCGTTGCTGTTTATAAGTCAAAGGGCAACAGTTTTCTAAAAACTGTTGCCAAATACAAAAAACCGTTGCCTTTGACAATAGGCAACACTCACCTAGAGAACAGTTTGAAAACCGTTGTCTATACTTTCAGCAACGGTTTTTGTGCTTTAAGCAACGGTTTTGTGTCGTTGCAGAAAATTAAAAATGTTGTAGTGACTGATATTCATTGCCTTTCTACTCAATGCGTCCGCCACAACGTTAGCCTTCCCAGGATGGTAATGGAGCTCAAAATCATAATCCTTCAAAAACTCCATCCATCGGCATTGCCTCATATTCAACTCCTTTTGATCAAAGAGGTACTTTAAACTCTTATGGTCACTAAACACCCGGAACGTAGTGCCATAGAGATAGTGCCTCCAAATCTTTAAGGCAAACACCACAGCTGCCAACTCCAGATCATGAGTTGGATAGTTCATCTCATGAACTTTTAGCTGTCTCGAAGCGTAAGCGACAACTTGCCCATCTTGCATCAGGACACACCCAAGACCTTGTTTCGACGCGTCACAATACACATCGAAACTCTTCTGTGTATCGGGCAACACCAATACAGGAGACGATGTCAACCTTTCCTTCAACTCCCGAAAACTTCTCTCACACTTCTTATCCCATAGGAACGGTTGATCTTTCCTTGTCAACTTCGTCAGAGGCAGTGCAATCTTCGAGAAACCTTCGATGAACCTTCTATAATACCCAGCCAAACCAAGAAAACTTCTGACTTCCGTGGCCGACTTTGGTTGCTCCCATTGCAAAACCGAACTTACTTTCGTTGGATCAACTGCTATCCCTTTATCTGAAATCACATGCCCCAAAAATTTAATCTCCTTCAGCCAGAACTCACACTTTGTAAGTTTGGCGTACAGCTGCTTCTCCTTCAAGATGCTTAACACTATCTTCAAGTGTTCAACATGCTCCTCCGGGCTCTTAGGGTAGATCAGAATATCATCAATGAACACAACCACGAATGAATCTAAATAAGGTCTAAAGATTCGATTCATGTAGTCCATGAAGATAGCTGGTGCATTAGTCAATCCGAACGGCATCACAACATACTCATAATGTCCGTATCGAGATCGAAATGCAGTCTTAGAAATATCCTCTTCTCTAATTCTGATCTGATGATACCCCGACCTCAAATCAATCTTGGAAAATACTGAAGCCCCACGCACTTGATCCATAAGGTCATCTATTCGTGGCAACGGATACTTGTTCTTGATGGTGACCTTATTAAGTTGTCGGTAGTCGATGCACATCCTCATGCTACCATCTTTCTTCTTGACGAATAAGATAAGAGCACCCCAAGGTGACACGCTTGGTCGAATCATCTGTTTCTGCAGCAACTCCTCAATCTGCTTCTTCATTTCCGCCATTTCCGGTGGTGCCATTCTATAGGGAGCGATAGAAATGGGACCAGCTCCCGGAACGAGATCGATGCCAAATTCTATCTCTCTTCTTGGTGGCAAACCAGGAATCTCGTCAGCAAAAACTTCCGGGAAATCTCTGACAACAGGGATCTCTTCCATCCTCGGACCACTTTCTCCCACCTCGGTGTTAAACAGACATATGTAACCAGAGGGTTTTGGGTTTCTATAGGTCACGAGTCTTCTATCACAATCAATGATCACTTGGTTTTGACTTAACCAGTCCATTCCCAATATCACATCCAATTGTAATAAGGGTAAGCAGATCAAATCTACTTTAGAGGTTTGTCCTAGCACTTCTATACAACAGTTAAGACATGCTCTAGAAACAATTACAGGAGCATTGGTAGGGGTTTCTACCTTAAGAACATAAGGCATTTCAGACACAATCAAGCCTAAGCGGTTTACACATTCATATGAAACAAATGAATGCGTTGCACCAGATTCAAACAAAACATGGCAAAACTGACCATTAAGCAAGTATTTACCTTGCACCAGATCAGAGGATCGATTCGCTTCCACACCACTAAGGGTGAAGACCCTTCCTTGAGTCACCGGTCTATCTGCAACTCCTCTTGAATTGGCCTTGGCTGGCTCCTTGCAATCTCTCGCAAAATGCCCCGGCTTTCCACAATTGAAACATCCACTTGTTCCCCAGCAAACACGACCATAATGGTTGCGTTTGCACTTGTCGCAGAATGGAGCTTCGCTCCGATAATTTCTTCCCTCAGAACCACCAACTTTACCCTTGCCTTTCCCTCTGCGATCATATGGACCTTTACCTCTATTATTGAAACCCTTTCGTCTCTGTGGTCCATATCCTTGATTGTCCTTCTTTTCCACAACTTGCACCTCCTCAGCCTTGGTATCATCTTCATACATCCTACACATATCTACCAATGCAGGGAAACTTTGAATCCGCTGATAGCTGAAAATTGACTTCAACTTTGGCCTCAATCCACCTTCAAACTTGATGCACTTGCTCCTCTCGTCTGGGTTGTTCTGGTAATATGGAGAGTACTTCATCAGCTCTTCAAACTTTGCTGCGTACTCGCCCACACTCATGTTCCCTTGCTTCAACTGCAGGAACTCCACCTCCTTTTTCCTTCTCAGATCTTCAGGAAAATATTTCTGGAGAAACTTCTCCATAAATACTCCCCAACTTATCTCCCTTCCTTCATATTGTAAAAGCTGCATGGTGTGATTCCACCAGTTCTCAGCCTCATCCTCCAGCATATAGGTTGCATATGCCACCTTCTGAGCATCCGAACATTCCAACGTTCTCAAAATCTTGTCCATAGTGTGAATCCATTTGTTGGCCTCTTCCGGTTTAAATCCTCCTTCAAACTTTGGCGGGTTACAACTTCTAAAATCAGCCAGAGTCTTCGCCTCAGTGTTTCCCATATTACACTGATGAGGCGGATTAACCGGTTGAGATGGTTGCTGAGACTGCCTTTGCATAGCTTCCAATACCGTGGTGATTCGCTCCAACATCGCGTTGGTGTGATTTTGGTTTCTAGTTGCCATATTAGACCTGCGCTATGGGCTTACGGTCACATATGTTGAACTAGAGAAACTTCCATTACACCACCTATCCTAAGGCTCTATCCTAAGCTTATTAGATCTACAATCAATTGCGTCTTGTACTCAAAAGAGACAAGGTACAAACAATTCAAGGTATTCAAACCTTTAACAATCAAAATAACAGCATTCAAGGTAATAAGCGCTTTGGAGATACCTGTTTGATGTTGATGGCTACCTTTCTGGAACCACTTCTACTACCACAGGATCTGACTTTTGCTCTGATACCACTAAGTGTGACACCCTTCCGGATTACCCAAATATAATATAGTAATTATACTTTCTATTGGATAATATATGGACTTGTGCGCTAAGAAAATATGGTAAATAAAATTTTCTTTATTGTGGGTGCACAATTTATCAAATGGAACTCTTGGAGAATAGTTTCTAAAATCCTTTAAAACACTTGTATCGAGTTCGGCGATTTCTAAAACCTTTTCTCAAACAGGATAACCTTCATTCTTTAGAAATTTCTTTACATTTTACAATCAATTGAAGCTACCCATACTTTGTTCAATAAAACTGATACCGTCAATTAATACTTATAGCCGAGCTCTTTTATAAGTTAAATCAGAGTAAGCGGAAATTACTGGACTATGCAACCGATATAATATAAACATAGATTTTCATATATATGAAAGAGTCATAGATACATAGTCCATGAGATAAGTCACCAAGTTCCAAAATATAACAAGTCCATATAAACAGATCTACATTACCATGATACTATAACCCTAGAGTAAAACATATGTACACTATATATATAACCAAAATACAACCCCAGGGATAGTCATGTAGATCCATCAGCATCAGATGCAGTAGTAGTAGCAGCAGTAGTCTCCCAAAAACATAGGTAATATGGTAGTAGCATCATCATCACAGCAGCAGCAGCACATCTCCTCCACACACCGGATCCTCAGATCCACACCATACGCCATATACATGTACCTAGGGATCGTCGTCCCTCCAGTCACTCCCAGTAGAATGCACGACAGGCTCGCTCCCACTCTCGTCCTCCACCGGATCCTCCTCGATCTCATCCGAAGGAGAGTGTACCCTACCACTGGGTACCGGGTCAGGTGATGGTGAAACCCTGACTGGGCTCCTCGGATCAGATAGGGGAGTCTCCTCGCGGACGACTCTCGAAGAAAAAGGGTGAGAGCGGGTAGGTTGAAAACGAAAGCTATGGTAAGAGCGAGCTGGTCGCATGGGAGGTGGTCCATGATAAGTATAAAACGGGAGTACATGCATAGTGTATATGATGGGAATCCTAAACCTACGAGGACGGAATCGCATCAGCGGATTAGGGTGGTAGAATGTGAACTCTACCTCCCCCTCATACACCGCGCGATGGTCCTCATAGATCCATACGCCACTAGGAAGTGGCCGGATCTCGATGCAAGCAATGTAGCGAGACATCACCTACAAGGGCATAGGGGTAAGCAATTCTACTCACATAATCAATAGAGAATAAATCATGCAACATATGAAAGATAATAATGCATCAATTAATAACAATCACAATTAGCATCTAGCAAGTATCAGATGCACATAGGATGTTCATACTTAATTCAGGTATATCAATTGCATTAGGTGAATGACATGATGCATGACTTTAACTCTCAACTTATCTCCACATTTTCTAAGTCACTCTCTGACGTCCATCCCTGACAACCCAGCACTCCACAGTGCGTTGTATTCCTAGGTATACAACAATTCGTACATTCACCTAGAATGTACACGACAAGCTTGGTATCCATGCCACCCGAGCATATCCCGTCATCCAAACGGATCGTCATCCAAACGATATATCCATATCGGCATCCACAAAGCCGACCACGTCAACGACGTGTCATCAAGCAAGCGTATTGGCACTCCCAGAGGCCCTCCTCATGTTTATCGAACATGAATACGTCCTACCATCCAAACTCCAGAATGAATGCATTTTAGACTTAGGGGAAATTGATTAATACTTTACTAGCCACCTAGGCTTAATTTTTATCAAAAAGGATCGTCACCAAACGATCGAATTGTATTGATCAATTTCTCTAAGTCTTGATCCCTTGAATTACCTTTAATAATTCCTTAATCAATTAAGTTAGAATTGAAAATGATGTTTTCAGATTCTGGGCATTTTACTCGAGTAAAGTTCAGAATACTCGAGTGTTCTGGAGATTTTCCAGATTACTCGAGTGTTCTTAAGCTTACTCGAGTGTTCATGTCTTTCTGAGGATTTGGGTTTTAATTTCAACCATTTACTCGAGTAGTTCATGAGTTACTCGAGTGTTCTTGGACTTTTCCAGAATACTCGAGTGACTTTGAATGACTCGAGTGTTTGACCTATAACAATTCTCAGTTCATGCCCGATACTCGAGTAGGAAAAACAAAATACTCGAGTGTTCTTATGAAATTTACTTTATTTTGAACACGATTCACTCGAGTACTTTGCCATTTACTCGAGTGTTTCGCAGCTGACAGTATTGAAAACTGGTTTTAACATGCCATTTTCATTTCTACTCAATTTAAGTCCATTTCAGGGATCAACAGAGTTAACATATCATTAATCAAACATGTTACAACACTTATTTCAATTCAAAACACAGAATTGACAGAGAAATCATTGATTATGCACAAAAAGGCATTTTAACAACTCAATACCTCAAATCACACAATAAGCATAATCTTCATGAAACAAAGCTCATTCAGGTTCACATACATGATAACAAACTTGCTCAATACAGATTTAGAGCATGGATTGGTCTCCAAACCAAAGTTCCTATAGAATCTAAGCCCTTAGAGCCTCTTGGTGGCTCTCTAACACATTTAATGGATTTCAAACTCTATCTAGTGAATATAATTACTTCCCCTTACCTCTCAGATGTTTTCCAAACGAAACTTGGCAAGAAAGAGACTCCAAACTCCTCAGACCAACTTCAAGAACCATGAGCAGAGCATTTTGAGTACCATACCAAAATGGAATTGGTTTGTACATGGAACAGAGATTTAAATTGGGGAAAATTAGATTTATTAACTCTATGCAACATGAACTAACTAAAGGAATTAAGTTTGAGACTCAGGGATTCACGAGCTTACCGAAATCGATGATCAAAGTAAGCTCCAGACACCAACTCGAGCAAGAACAGCTTCACTTCAATTCTTCAATTCTCTTAGCTTACTCACTCAAATCTCACGTTTTCACTCTCTATACAAAGCTCAAGATGTAAGCTTTGTATTCGTGTTTGGTTTGTGTTTCAAATCAATGTAGAGAAAGAGAATCGAAGCTCACAACTCAGAAACCCTAACTTCTTCAATTTCAACAAAGTTAAGCAAAATTCTTGGCTAAGGGTTGAAGATGAGCTTTTATAGGCATAGAGAGGCATCATGCGTCGCGACACGACTGCCATGGAGGTGGCTTGAAGACGTTTTCGTGTCAACGAAAGGAATCGTTGGCTGTGACTCATCAAACGCACTAACTCGTGCAGTTTGACCCAGATTACTCGAGTATTCTGAGTAATACTCGAGTAATTCGCCCAGATTTTGAAAAATAATTATTTTATTTACTTTCTCTCCAAAACCTTTCCTATAATTGCTTCTAGGTCCCAACCCAGGGACTAATATGCAAAATATACATTTTAGGCATTTAAATTATTTATTAAATAATTTCTCACATGCAAGCTAATTATATACACACATATTTTAATCAAGGATTAATTTGGAGACTATTAATTATAATTAAATTATAATTAACATTTCATTAATCGGGGATTAAAATTTTGGGGTGTTACAAAAATAAATTCGTTTAAAAAAAATTGACACATGGAGTTTCCGTATTGGCTTAAAGAAGGACAGGACAGGTCAGCAGCTTGGAGTTTCCGTATTGGCTTAAAGAAGGACAGGACAGGTCAGCAGCTGACTGACGGAGTTACCTTGAACTTAACGGAGGGACCTTTGACAAAAGACTTAAAAGTTAAGGGATTGGATCCAACAAAAAAAAATATTAGCGACTAAATCCAAAAAACCCGCTAAGTTTAAGGGTCTGAAAGATAAAAAAAAGCCAAAAAAATTAAACCAAATGTCACGTGTCATTCACCGGTGAAAACACGTCAGCAAACCAATAACGGAGTTACCTCGGTTATAACAAAAGGAACGCTAATCAGACATACTCAAACAATAACTAAACAAAATAAAGTATGCACAACAAATAAACATCTAGTGATGCATAACAAGTAGACATTTAGTATGCAAATAAAACAGCTAACACACATATCTGTGTTGCCTAATTCGCAGTACTCTCGCAATCCGTCGAATCGAATTGCGAGCAACCACGTTACAGGATCACCGCACTCTCACTCACCTGGATGACGACACATCCAGAAACTTTCCAAGACTTCCCAGTTGCTAACCTCGTCACGTTTTCTTCGCGTCCGACACCCGAACTAGACATTTTTCC
The DNA here is from genome assembly GCA_037953625.1 of Crotalaria pallida. Taxonomy (NCBI): domain Eukaryota; kingdom Viridiplantae; phylum Streptophyta; class Magnoliopsida; order Fabales; family Fabaceae; genus Crotalaria; species Crotalaria pallida. Next base: position 74,291,907 of record CM075655.1, on the reverse strand, counting down.
CGTGCGTTAGAACGTTTTCGATAAATTCTTAATCTCGTTTTGAACATTCTTTGAAATAATTCTCTCTTTAAGAATTCATTATTAATATCCAAAGACTCCAAAACCAAATCAAATTTCAAATAAAAGACTTTTGAGAAACTTTGAAACAATAATTAAAATGATCTTTGCATTAAAACAAATTCATTCTTTTTGTTATAAAAATCATTTTCTTGAACCAGTAAGTAAAATCCAAAACTCTAGGAAATAAACCAAATCAAAATCAATCACTGATCAAAGGATATTATTTAAAAAAATTCCAAATTAACTTAAGTTATTTAAATTATACTCTTTAAATAAAACTATTTCTTTGAATTTCAAACATATACTTTTCACACACAAGGTTCACAAACAGACTTCCAAAACAAATTCCATTCATTACATTCAATTAGCACACAACAGCACAATTTCAAAACAATGAAGGCATTCACAAACAGTACATACAGGTTCCAAACATTCATAAGCACACACCACACAAATCATACTTTTAATCACTCAAAATCATTAGTTATATCATAATCCTAACAAATTGATTTAATTGCACTTAAGAAAATAACTCCATCTTCTAATTACTTTAATATAACCGAATTGCTAATAGATAATAATTCCTACTTATAAATAAATTTAAAACTAAAAATCTTTGATTTATCACCATAAAAATTCTTCTCACACAATCAGATCAACCAAAAGAATTTAAAGAAATACACAACACTTTCACAAAACATCATGCACCTATGAATAGAGTTATCATCATGGTTATTTTATGAAAATAATTTTCCTATCATTTTAAACATACATAGACCGAATTACTCACATAAAAATTTGCAAGATCTAATGCACACATACAAACATACAATCATGAAGTCATTTTCATTCTTTTATGATTAAAAACTAAGGGCATACAATTCATGAAATTTTCTTCTTTATTTTAAGACCAAGACCGTGAACATACAGTGAGCAAAATTAACAACTTAGATTTCATTTTCCAAAACAAAATAAACACACACTTTAAATCACAAATTATGACACATATTTCTTTTAAGTTCAATCACTTCATGCATGCACCCTTAAATTCAATTATCCTTCTCATGCATGCAACCTATTTGGGGGACAAGCATAGCTATCTATTTTTTTTCTAGATTGGCCGAAAGTCAACAAGTAAAAGACATGGTTTTTCATTCATTTTCAACATGCAAGAATTATCCAATCAATTCATGTAAAACAACACATTACATTATTTATTCACATCAACCTTCACAAAATAGATTTCAATTTCATCATCTTATAAAGATCAAGTTACACTTTAGGTTTCCCAAAAGTAACATGCATGCACTTAAAATCAATGGATCTATCCTTAAAACAAACATGCATCAACTTTTACAAAATAAAAAGCATGTTTCTTAAATAAATTGGACATGGCCGAATGGCCTAAAGAAAATAAAGTATATAAAAATATCAAACACTTAATTAAAACATGTTTGCACTAAAAGAAATCAATTTAAAACTTGTTACCTTAATTCTTTTCTAAAAACCGAATCATACACAAAATAAATTAACATATAAACCAAAGATCTAAGCATTTTTCACACATCAAACAAGGACATTTACATGCGCACACTTAAAACAACTAAAATTATCAACAAAGTTAACATGCAAGGCCAAAGAATTAAGTCTTTTTCAAATTAAATTTAGATCATGAAGTTATTCATCAAATAAACATGGAAACACACACATAGATCAAGATCTAGCAAGAAGGATCCATCATGCAAGAACCGAAAATTTCACTTTATTAAGAAAAAGTTTAGATCATGAATTTTCTTGACAAATAATCACATAGACACACATTTTGGTCACGGTTGTACAAGAAAAATACACATGCAAGAAGATTCATTTTGGGTTGTCACAAAATTTTTAGTTTTCTCTTAGATCTTTAGGAGTTTAGTTAGAAAATTATTAGATCTAACAAAAGAGCTTTAACCAAACATCAAGCATATCAAAATCATATAATCATACACATAAACCACGGTTAGAGCAAAGAAATTTAAACATGCAAAGAGATTGGTTAGAAAAATTTCAAGATCCAACAAAAGAACCATAACCGAGGCATCACACATAAGGTCTAACATATTACAAATTATTCTTAGTTCATAAAAGTCCAAGATCAAAGAAGATCAACACAAAATAACAACATGCAAGAAGAAAGAATAAAGATCCACACAATTAAAAGAAAGATCTATAAACTAAAAGGAAAATCTAGGCTATTACAATTTTCCTCTTTGATCTCCGGTTTCCATCATGAAAAGTTGGTCTCTAGCTCCTAATGTTCTTGATCTACAAAGAAAAGCTTGGGTAGGCTTGGATCTCCTTCTTCATCTCCTTCTAACCCCCCACGACCTCCACTCTCTTTCTCTCTCTCTCTCTCTCTCTATTTTCTTTTCTTTCTTTCTCTAAGAGGTTGATGAGTCCCTTAGAGTTGTTTAGTGTTGGTGGAAGAATGAATTGAGTGAAGGGAAGTGAAATGAGGAAATGATCTAAGGCCATTCTAATTTATAAGCAAAATTCATTTTCCTTCTTGTGTCCTTGTAGGTTGGTTCGGCCATGTGCACTAAGGGGGGTAATTTTGGGCTTCCAAATGTTTGCATGGGTGGAAGTTATCAAAACCAAGGGGACAAAGGTAGAGTGGCTAGGTTCTTAGAAGTCAATCTAGGCTTAAGGATTTGTTGGCCATAATTAGGGTTTCCACTTAGTTTGGTTACTTACACTAACTTAGTTTCCTATTTGGTTCCTCATTGCTTAATCTCCAAGTTTCTAATCCTAGCTCATACACACATACATACATACATACGGCATACACACTCATACACACATATATACATCCATACACACACATATACCAACCGAAGCATACACATATGCAATTTTACATTTTATTTTTCTTAATCTCATTTACTTAAATTCATCAATTCACAAAACAGGATAATTAATTAAAAATCACACTCATACAATCAATTTCCATGCATCATACAGTACACACATATTAAAACAAGCACTCACCACATAAAAATCTCAAACCAAATCAATAAATTCATTTTCTTAAAAGCAATTTCTCCAAAAATTCGTATTTTAAAATTCTGGAAATAATTTTTCATAAATCCACCCAGAAAAATCTGAATTTTACATTTTCAAAATCTACATTTCGCTATGATCGTTTTGATATAAAGTTTGTAAAAATCCGAGTTATGGTTAAAAAGATACGAATTTTTCAAGTTAACAGACCCAAAAATTCAATTTCAAACAAAATCACCTTTAAATAAAAACACATTTTAACAAAATCATCCACTTCTCTTTTATGAACACATTTTGTTCATAGAAATTCATAAAAATCAAACTTTATTTCTTATTTACGTAAAACACTTTTCCAAAAACCTTTTATAAAAACAGAACTTCGGGGTTTATTTTAACCAAATTCGTCCTCGCACGTACGGGAAAAATGCGGGGTGTTACATTCTCCCCAACTTGAAGATTTCTCGTCCTCGAGAAATGCCGTGTAGAGTCTGACAAATTCGTGGACGCGTAACTTTTTGAAGAATTTCGTTCCCTTTTCCAACCGTAGCCATTGCCGTATTTTCGAACACGTACCATCTTCTTAACGTTCTTAAGAGCAAATCAAACGGATCACTTGCAAAAGTAATCTCTCAGGGTATATTCAATAACAAAGTTGATGGGTTATAAACAATATGGTTCCACTGGTAACAAAAGATTGAGGGGTTCAAAAACATCAGAACATTGTTCAAGAATAAAAGGTTATGGAGATTTGGGGTCAAGACGCTCCTACACTCAGGGTTACATCTTGCTTACCTCTTCAAGCCTAAACAAGGTACTCCTTGTAACATCCCAAATTTAATTCTTAGTGTAAATCATGTTTTGATAGTCTTAGGATAGAAGTAATTATGATTTAAGTTAGAAAATTGGCCAATTAGACATGCAAATTCAAGTTTAAAACATAGGACTTTGGGGAATAAGAATAACAATATTGGTAGCTTAGAATACAAATTCCACCGTTGGATGTGAAGTAGGATAGGTGAGGAAGCTTGTGTCAAAATTTGGGAAGATCCAACGGGTAACGAAGAAGTTATGGCCTTCCAAAGTATGAATGCTGCAAAACTGAGCAGCTTAATCGATTAAGCTGCAGAATAATCGATTAAGGTCAGAAAGTTTGAAAGTGCTTAATCGATTACTAATCGATTAAAGGCTGTACTGTGAGAAAAAAATAAAAGCGATTCACACGTTCATTCTTGACAAAATTCGAACTCTCTCTCTCTAGGGCACAAAATCTCTCATTCTAAATCCATTAAACCTCAAGGGAATCACTCCAAGGTCCATCATCAAGTCCCTCTTGGTCTCTCCAAGTAAGTACTCATGATTCTTGAAGTTCCTCTCTCTCTAATTTGGATTTTCTCTCTCTCTCTCTCTCTCTCTCTCTCTCTCTTTTCCCTCTTTGGGAAATCCGAATTCTCTATGGAAATGGGGCAATAATATCATTATCATTCCATTCCTTTGGCTTAGGGAAGATTATTATCACTACCTCCATCTTCGTGCGTTCGGAGCTCTTGGTTTTGGAGCGCTTGGAGCTACGGCTTGGGTCCTCCCACTTTCCCTCTCTTTGGTTAAGGTAAGGGGGTGGTTATAGTGAGCATTGGCTTGTTCTAGGAGAGGGTTTGTGTTTAGATATAATGATTGGTTAGGAGTTTATGTGTTAGGATTGGAAATTAGGAACCCCAAATTTAGAAACTAAGGAAAATGGTGAACATAAGCTTAATTATTAATTATGGAACTCTAAGAATTTGAGAATAAGGTTAGGTATTAATGGAGGAAAAATTAAATGGTATGAACCCCTAATTTAGGACTCTGAATCAATAATTGGGACATGTGAACAAAATGTGGTTATTATATAATTATATGAAAAGTCGAAGTTTGGTTGTTATTTGCACTCTAATTGTTTATGTGTAATGTAAATTGTGGCTATTTGATTATATTTGTGATGGTTTTTGTGATCGGAATGAATTGATAAATTAATGGAATTGGTAGACGAAGTAATGGCATATAATATGGACAATTGATAAGGCATAAATATGGTGGTGTATCATAGGCCTTCGATTTGGGGGAGACGATAAATCGTAAAAGTTTGGGTTGTATTGTAGGCCTTCGATTTGGGGGAGACAATACAACGAAAAAGGGGCGATGTATGTAGGCCTTCGATTTGGTGGAGACATACATCGTCGGTGGTGTATGTATGTAGGCCTTCGATTTGGTGGAGACATACATATGCCCTAAATAAAAAGGAAAAAGGAAAGAACAATGGATAAAAGAAGGTAAATGGTAAATCAAACGCGATGTATGTAGGCCTTCGATTTGGTGGAGACATACATCGTGATTGGTGTATGTATGTAGGCCTTCAATTTGGTGGAGACATACATACACCGTAAATAAAAGGAAATGAATAAAGGAAACAGGGAATAAAATTGAACAAGGTAATGGTAATGGAAACGCGATGTATGTAGGCCTTCGATTTGGTGGAGACATACATCGTGATTGGTGTATGTATGTAGGCCTTCGATTTGGTGGAGACATACATACACCGTAAAAATAAGGAAAGAGGTAAGGGAATAAAATTGGACAAGGTATGGTAATGGAAACGCGATGTATGTAGGCCTTCGATTTGGTGGAGACATACATCGTGATTGGTGTATGTATGTAGGCCTTCGATTTCGTGGAGACATACATACACCGTAAAGATAAGGAAAAGGTAAGGGTTTAAAAAGGGATTTCTTTGGGAACGGAGAAAGTGAATAAAAGGGAATTAAATGGTGGAAATTAACTAACTAAAAAGGGAATCGACATTTATAAAATAATGGGATTGGAAAATGTGGTATGCTTGTGTGGATATTGTGATTTATGCGTATGAATTGCTAAGTGTGTTTGGCCTGGTTAGTTGTTATGTCTACCTAGAAACTGTTTTTCTATTCATGTGCAATGCTCACTCCCTTACTATCTTTCAGGTGCAGAGATTGAGTTAGCACAGCCCCCGGCCGAGCAGGAGTGCTCTCCCTCACAGGGAGAGTAGGGTTATGGGGATTAGATATTTTTATTTTTGACTTCAGCCTCCGTATATTTGGATGTATATGAGCTATATATGCTTTTTGGGTGAGGCTTAGGCTAGTTTCTTTTGTGCAGGGTTTATGATTCTTTTTGAGCATAGTTGTTGTTATGGCCTCTTGATTTACATACTTAATATTTTGCTGGCACTCTGACATAGTGATGTTTTACACTTGAGCCCAAGGGGCAACTATGAGATACTTATATATTTATCTTTGAGCCCTGCTGGCTCCTGTTGATTTCATATAAATGTGTTTATCAGGTTGAAGATTTTGGAAAGTCCGAAAAACAGACAAAACTCCGTCCGTTTGACGGGTGATTTTACTAAACTAAAAAGAAATTTTTAAGTACTCATTTTTAATACTTGGTAATTAAGGGTAGAATTCATTAGGGTGTTACATTATGGTATCAGAGCAGTTTCCCTCGGCCTTTGGAGTATGAACTCACTACTCCTATGGTTACTCACCGAGCGAGTAACCCAAGTACTTAGTTGGGTGTCTAAGTGAAGTTATAGGATATTAGTAGTTTTATTTAATTATTATATCATTAACTGGTTTTCCTTCCATGACTCAACAGTATGGCAGGGAGACTGGCTGATAATGATAGGATTACTGCAATTCTCGAAACTCTGGTTCAATTGCAGCAGCACCAAGCTCAAGTCCAGTAGCAACAAGCTGATAATCTTGCAAACCTACAGCAGAATCAAGCCCAGAACATTGCTGTAGCTGCAGCAGCTGCAGCAGCTGCTGCAGCAGCACTTCAGCCTCCTCCACCACCACCAGTGGAGATTGACTGGATGGGCCGCTTTAGAAAAAGCGATCCGCCGAAGTTTGAAGGGGGTTACAATCCCGATGGAGCTCAAAGATGGCTCCAGGAGATGGAGAAGGTGTTTCGCTCACTGCAGCCACCAGGTGACCAGTATATGCGACTAGTGGAGTATGTTCTGGTGGGTGAGGCAGAACATTGGTGGGACCAACAGAGGAGAGGTCTGGAAGCAGCTAATGAGCTTATTTCATGGGATCTTTTCAAGGTCCGTTTTCTTGGGAAGTACTTTCCGGAGAATGTAAGAAGGGAGAAGGAAGTGGCTTTTCTTGAGCTGAAGCAAGGGAACCTCAGTGTTGGAGAGTATGCAGCTCAATTCGAGGACCTCATTCGCTATTCGGGCAGCTACCGGGATGCAGATGAACGCACTAAATGTATCAAGTTTGAGGCTGGTATCCATCCCAAGATCAAAACTGTTTTTGTCTATCAAGGAATCTCTAATCTCTCTCAACTAGTGAACATGACCAGTGCTTATGAAGATTCACTCAAGCAGGAACAAGTAGAGGAGCGAAGCAGGGCATCTCAGAAATTGTCTGGTCCTATTAGGGGCAAGAGTCCTATGCAGAAATCTGGCCCTTATTTTAATCCCAGACCTTCAGTCCCTAGAGGAGCAGGGCAATCTGCACTATCTCTTGGTCCTGTTCCTACTTGTACACATTGTGGGAGGCAACACAAGGGGGTGTGATGGAATATGGATCGAAGAGATGGACTTTGTTACTTGTGTGGACAGCCCGGGCACTTTGTTTCCAACTGCCCTAAAAATCCTGTGAAGAGAGAGGTCAATGTGGCTAGTGCACAGAAATCTGGTGGGAGTCAGCCAATGCAGAAGGGCAAGGTGTACACTCTAGATGGCGAAGAGGTGACAAATGATGATGAGTTGATCAGAGGTATTTGTCATGTTAATGGCAATTCTTGTGGTGTTTTATTTGATTGTGGTGCATCCCATTCATTCATTTCCATGGAATGCATGAAGAGACTAGGGTTGTCTACTATAGAAATGCCTTATAAGTTGTCAGTTTCTACCCCTACGAATTCTTCAGTTATTACTTCTCGGATATGTTTGGATTGTCCACTCCGAGTTCTGGAGAGGGAATTCAAAATCAATCTCATTTGTCTGCCTTTGACTAGATTAGATGTTATTCTGGGTATGGACTGGATGGCTCAACATCATGTTCTAATTGACTGTCATAAGAAAGCAGTCATCTTTAATGATGCTACCCTGTCTACCATGGAAGTTGATGAAGTTTCTGATGTAAGTCAAATTCCTGTGGTCCGTGAGTTTCCGGAAGTCTTTTCTACGGAGATTCCCGGATTGCCTACAAGAAGAGAAGTTGAGTTTAGTATTGATTTGAAGCCTGGTACAGGCCCAATTTCTATTGCACCTTACAGAATGGCGCCTCCGGAATTGGAAGAATTGAAGAAGCAGTTGGAGGAGCTATTAGCAAAGGGACTTGTCAGGCCAAGTGTATCACCCTGGGGTGCTCCTATCCTCTTTGTCAAGAAAAAGGACGGTAGCCTTCGGATGTGCACTGATTACAGGCAGCTGAATGCAGTGACAGTAAAGAACAAATATCCGCTCCCTCGCATTGACGATTTATTGGATCAGTTGAGGGGTGCATCGGTGTTCTCTAAGATTGACCTTCGATCGGGATACCATCAGATCCGTATCCGTGAAGAGGACATTCCAAAAACTGCTTTCAGGACGCGTTATGGGCACTTTGAGTATGTGGTGATGCCTTTCGGATTGACCAACGCTCCTGCAATATTCATGGATTACATGAATAGGTTCTTCATGCCATACTTGGATTCTTTTGTCATTGTGTTCATTGATGACATCCTGATTTATTCTAAGAGTCCGAGCGAACATGAGGAGCATTTGAGGATTGTACTGCAGGTCCTCAAAGAGAAGCAGTTGTATGCCAAGCTGTCTAAATGTAGCTTTTGGTTGGATGAGGTCCATTTTCTGGGACATGTGATTTCGGCACAGGGAGTTGCTGTGGATCCCTCCAAGGTGGAAGCGGTGTTAAAGTGGGAGAGACCCACAACAGTCACAGAAATCAGAAGCTTTTTGGGATTGGCAGGTTACTATCGGAGATTTATTGAAGGTTTCTCCAAACTGGCTCTTCCATTGACAATGCTAACCAGAAAAGGTGTCCCTTATCAATGGTCGCAGTAGTGTGAGAGCAGCTTCTTGGAACTAAATAAGAGATTGACAAGTTCACCGGTTCTAACTTTGCCGGAACCAACCCAACCCTTTGACGTGTATTGTGATGCTTCAAAGCAAGGCTTGGGTTGTGTACTTATGCAACAAGGCAAAGTTGTGGCCTATGCATCCAGGCAGTTGCGACAGCATGAGCAGAATTATCCGACTCATGACTTGGAATTAGCAGCTGTGGTGTTTGCCTTGAAAATCTGGAGACATTACTTGTATGGCACAAAGTTTGAGGTGTTCAGTGACCACAAGAGTCTCCGTTATCTCTTCGATCAAAAGGAGTTGAATATGAGACAGAGGAGATGGATGGAGTTCCTGAAAGATTATGATTTCCATCTTCAATACCATCCGGGTAAAGCTAATGTGGTAGCCGATGCGTTGAGTCGTAAAACTCTTCATGTTAGCAACTTGATGGTGAAGGAGATGCAGCTAATCCAGGAGTTTAGTGATCTCAACTTGAACATGCTGGTGAAAGAGAAGAGTATTGTTCTGGAAATGTTGCAAGTCACTAGTGAACTGGTGGATTTGATAAAGGAAAGGCAAGCAGATGATGAAGAGCTCCAGAAGTTGTTAGAAGGAGCAGCAAGTAAAGAGGAACCTGATTTCATCAAGGGTGCAGATGGAATCATCAGATTCAGAGGTAGAATATGTGTTCCAATGGACTTCCAGATTCGAAGAGACATATTGTGGGAAGCTCACCAAACAAAGATGAGTTTCCATCCCGGTACAACAAAAATGTATCAGGATTTGAATAGGATCTATTGGTGGCCAGGGTTGAAAACTGATGTGGCCGACCATGTGTCTCACTGTTTGACTTGTCAGAAGGTGAAGATTGAGCACCAAAAGCCAGGTGGTCCATTGCGATCACTTGACATCCCTGAATGGAAGTGGGATAGCATAGCCATGGACTTTGTGACAGGTCTACCTAGAACTACTGCAGGTTGTGATGGTGTATGGGTTGTTGTAGACCGTTTAACAAAGTGTGCTCACTTTATTCCGATCCATAAGAACTACACACTGGAGAAGCTGACACAGTTGTATATTCGGGACATAGTGAAGCTTCATGGTGTGCCTTCGAGTATTGTGTCTGATCGTGATCCGCGGTTTCTATCCAGATTTTGGCAGAGTCTTCAGCAGGCCTTGGGTACCAAGTTGAGGTTTAGTACAGCCTATCATCCTCAAACTGATGGGCAGTCCGAGCGTACTATTCAGACTTTGGAGGATCTGTTGAGGGCTTGTGTTCTAGAGCAGGCTGGTAGTTGGGAGCAGTTGTTACCATTGATGGAGTTCACTTACAACAATAGCTTTCACTCCAGTACTGGCATGGCACCTTTTGAGGCACTCTATGGAAGAAAGTGTAGAACGCCTCTTTGTTGGTTCCAGATTGGGGAGAACTTGTTGACTGGGCCAGAGTTGGTGCAAGAAACCACAGAGAAGATCGCGATGATTAAGGATAAGATGAAGACTTCTCAAGACAGGAAAAAGAGCTATGCAGATAAGCGTAGGAGACCCCTAGAGTTTGATGTGGGTGATCATGTGTTTCTTAGGGTGTCCCCTACCACTGGCATTGGTCGAGCAATCAAGTCAAAGAAGCTGACTCCGAGGTTTGTCGGACCTTATGAGATTCTGGAGAGAGTTGGACCTTTGGCGTACGGGATTGCTTTGCCTCCACACTTGTCTAGACTTCATGGTGTATTTCATGTTTCCCAGTTGAGGAAGTACATTCATGATCCCTCCCATGTGGTAGCAGCTGACGATTTGCCCTTGAAGGAGAATCTTACTTTTGAGATCCTCCCGATCAGAATTGAGGACAGGCAGATTAAGCAGCTCCGGGGCAAGGAAATTCCATTGGTGAAGGTGATTTGGAATAGAAACAACGTGGAAGAGGCTACTTGGGAGATGGAGAGCAGGATGAAGGAGTCTTATCCTCAGTTGTTTCAGGACATATGAATTTCGGGGACAAAATTCTGGTAAGTGGGAGAGGATTGTAACATCCCAAATTTAATTCTTAGTGTAAATCATGTTTTGATAGTCTTAGGATAGAAGTAATTATGATTTAAGTTAGAAAATTGGCCAATTAGACATGCAAATTCAAGTTTAAAACATAGGACTTTGGGGAATAAGAATAACAAGATTGGTAGCTTAGAATACAAATTCCACCGTTGGATGTGAAGTAGGATAGGTGAGGAAGCTTGTGTCAAAATTTGGGGAAGATCCAACGGGTAACGAAGAAGTTATGGCCTTCCAAAGTATGAATGCTGCAAAACTGAGCAGCTTAATCGATTAAGCTGCAGAATAATCGATTAAGGTCAGAAAGTTTGAAAGTGCTTAATCGATTACTAATCGATTAAAGGCTGTACTGTGAGAAAAAAATAAAAGCGATTCACACGTTCATTCTTGACAAAATTCGAACTCTCTCTCTCTAGGGCACAAAATCTCTCATTCTAAATCTATTAAACCTCAAGGGAATCACTCCAAGGTCCATCATCAAGTCCCTCTTGGTCTCTCCAAGTAAGTACTCATGATTCTTGAAGTTCCTCTCTCTAATTTGGATTTTTTTTCTCTCTCTCTCTCTCTCTCTCTCTCTCTTTCCCCTCTTTGGGAAATCCGAATTCTCTATGGAAATGGGGCAATAATCTCATTATCATTCCATTCCTTTGGCTTAGGGAAGATTATTATCACTACCTCCATCTTCGTGCGTTCGGAGCTCTTGGTTTTGGGAGCGCTTGGAGCTACGGCTTGGGTCCTCCCACTTTCCCTCTCTTTGGTTAAGGTAAGGGGGTGGTTATAGTGAGCATTGGCTTGTTCTAGGAGAGGGTTTGTGTTTAGATATAATGATTGGTTAGGAGTTTATGTGTTAGGATTGGAAATTAGGAACCCCAAATTTAGAAACTAAGGAAAATGGTGAACATAAGCTTAATTATTAATTATGGAACTCTAAGAATTTGAGAATAAGGTTAGGTATTAATGGAGGAAAAATTAAATGGTATGAACCCCTAATTTAGGACTCTGAATCAATAATTGGGACATGTGAACAAAATGTGGTTATTATATAATTATATGAAAAGTCGAAGTTTGGTTGTTATTTGCACTCTAATTGTTTATGTGTAATGTAAATTGTGGCTATTTGATTATATTTGTGATGGTTTTTGTGATCGGAATGAATTGATAAATTAATGGAATTGGTAGACGAAGTAATGGCATATAATATGGACAATTGATAAGGCATAAATATGGTGGTGTATCGTAGGCCTTCGATTTGGGGGAGACGATACATCGTAAAAGTTTGGGTTGTATTGTAGGCCTTCGATTTGGGGGAGACAATACAACGAAAAAGGGGCGATGTATGTAGGCCTTCGATTTGGTGGAGATATACATCGTCGGTGGTGTATGTATGTAGGCCTTCGATTTGGTGGATACATACATACGCCCTAAATAAAAAGGAAAAAGGAAAGAACAATGGATAAAAGAAGGTAAATGGTAAATCAAACGCGATGTATGTAGGCCTTCGATTTGGTGGAGACATACATCGTGATTGGTGTATATATGTAGGCCTTCGATTTGGTGGAGACATACATACACCGTAAATAAAAGGAAATGAATAAAGGAAACAGGGAATAAAATTGAACAAGGTAATGGTAATGGAAACGCGATGTATGTAGGCCTTCGATTTGGCGGAGACATACATCGTGATTGGTGTATGTATGTAGGCCTTCGATTTGGTGGAGACATACATACACCGTAAAAATAAGGAAAGAGGTAAGGGAATAAAATTGGACAAGGTATGGTAATGGAAACGCGATGTATGTAGGCCTTCGATTTGGTGGAGACATACATCGTGATTGGTGTATGTATGTAGGCCTTCGATTTGGTGGAGACATACATACACCGTAAAAATAAGGAAAAGGTAAGGGTTTAAAAAGGGATTTCTTTGGGAACGGAGAAAGTGAATAAAAGGGAATTAAATGGTGGAAATGAACTAACTAAAAAGGGAATCGGCATTTATAAAATAATGGGATTGGAAAATGTGGTATGCTTGTGTGGATATTGTGATTTATGCGTATGAATTGCTAAGTGTGTTTGGCCTGGTTAGTTGTTATGTCTACCTAGAAACTGCTTTTCTATTCATGTGCAATGCTCACTCCCTTACTATCTTTCAGGTACAGAGATTGAGTTAGCACAGCCCCCGGCCGAGCAGGAGTGCTCTCCCTCACAGGGAGAGTAGGGTTATGGGGATTAGATATTTTTATTTTTGACTTCAGCCTCCGTATATTTGGATGTATATGAGCTATATATGCTTTTTGGGTGAGGCTTAGGTTAGTTTCTTTTGTGCAGGGTTTATGATTCTTTTTGAGCATAGTTGTTGTTATGGCCTCTTGATTTACATACTTAATATTTTGCTGGCACTCTGACATAGTGATGTTTTACACTTGAGCCCAAGGGGCAACTATGCGATACTTATATATTTATCTTTGAGCCCTGCTGGCTCCTGTTGATTTCATATAAATGTGTTTATCAGGTTGAAGATTTTGGAAAGTCCGAAAAACAGACAAAACTCCGTCCGTTTGACGGGTGATTTTACTAAACTAAAAAGAAATTTTTAAGTACTCATTTTTAATACTTGGTAATTAAGGGTAGAATTCATTAGGGTGTTACACTCCTCAACTTGGATGACACATACCAACTTTATTCTTAGAGACTCAACCTCCAAATACTCCTATCCTTCATCACTTTTTGGTTACTCTTACAAAATTTCCCTTCATTTAACTCCAATCTATCCTCTCATTATTTTACTTCTCACCAAATAATAATCCTTGTCAGACTCCTATAACCACTATCTTATCCACCTTTTGCCCTAATAGCCACTAATCCACAAGAAATATACACTACCTCACTCTTATCTCAATCATTTAATCATTTAACTTAGACAATTCTAAACCATTTTTCCACTTTCCACCATTTTCCTCCTATTCTAAACCACCAAAACTTCTTCAATTTAAAGCTCTATCATCCAATACCATATCAAATCCTAGTGGTTTTCCTAACCTTGAGTCAATACTTAAAGAGTCTAACCACAATTTTCCACCAACCTCTTACTTGACTCTACCAGATCATCACTTATTTATCTCTATCTAACCATTTACACCCCAAATCAAAACACTTATGACCTCAAAATTCTAAATATCACCTTAATTTCTCCCACGTCTTAACACCACCTAAACCATTATTTTGGACCATCTGACATCAAAATTCTTAATCCTAACCACTTTACGCAACTCACCACTCATCTAAGGCTCTTATTCCCTTCAAGACTCATCTTTCCCTTCATTCATACTATCATCACTTCACATTAACTCCCCATTCTAAGACCACCTATTTGCCCGGTACATGGTATTAGGGTTCATCAATCAAACGAGGAAACTTCAGGTTCATAAACAATCAGGGATTGTCCAAATGGGGGTCTAGGGTTTTCAGAAAAGGCTTTTTCAAACATCATGCCAAAGCAATTTGGCACGCATAAGGTTTTCACAAGAAAAGTTTTAATCGGAGAAGTGTTCTAATCACAGGACAAGATCACACAGCAAGAGTGTAAGGATCATCAAAAACAAGATGGGTTCACATCAAAGAAAAGTTCAATGAAAGAAGGTTCGAATCACGCATCAACAGTCCATGACGTACTGATCACTGCTCCTCGTCTTCGCGGTAGACGAAGACTGACACGCCTCATGAAACTTTCGCGCACTCTTAGCGTTCCTATTCTCATCTATCGCTATCTTATCACTAACGCACACATAGAGACACACATCAGAGTATGTAAGTCCACACGTAAAGTTACTTAGTTCAACCTCTGCTCTGATACCATTTCTGTAACACCCCGATTCGGCAACTTGAAAACTCACATTCAAAGTAATAAAAATTAGGGCCAATTTTTTTTTTTCAAACATGTATTACAAAAGGTGAGAACATTTGGATTTTCAAAAGAGTTATTAGTCAGTTAGGTCCCTGAAAGATACCCGTGGCATCAGATAGGTCCTCGGAAGATATGTGGCATCTCTTATACCCCTGAAAGATCACTTTGGCGTCCCGTTAGTCCCGCCGTCTAACACCGTCAGTTTGTGTTTAACGGAAGCTGACGTGGCATCAGATAGGTCCCTGAAAGATACCCGTGACGTCAGATAGGTCCCTGAAATTTTATTTTTTAAAAGTATCATAAATTTTATTTTTTTTATCTTTACTCATATATAATAAATTTTTATTTACTTAAGTAGTTGGAAAAATTAATAATTATAAAGGGTAAAAAATAATAATAAAAAAACATAATTAATATATTAAAAGTCTAAACAATAATTACAATTCTTAAAAAAATTTATTTTATTTAAAATAGAACATATAAATAAAAATGGATGAAGTAATAATAAAAAAAAACCTCAATAAAAAAATACATATAAAACCTTTAGAATAAAGTCTTATATACAAGATCAAAAATAAATTCCGAATTAAAAATAAAGTCTTTACATGTAGGATCTTATATATAAGACGATCATAGTGGGAGTATGTATTAAAAGTGTTTATAGAAAAAATATAACATGGGAATCACTTTGACTTCAAAGATTATCTGCATCGTTGTATTGGTTTCTATGCTTCCAATTCATGAAAATTATCGTTGAAGATCTTTCTAATTAACTCGAGTGATTGAACCCACTGATAACTACTGAAGTTAAAATCTCGTGATATAAGTGCAACTTTCTCCTTAAAAATATATAAAGTCTTATATATATAAGTATATATATATATATATATATATATATAAAATTAAAAATTAATTTCACACTTATGAAGAAAATTAGTTCATATTTAAGACTTTATATATTTTTAAGGAGAAAGTTGCACTTATATCACAAGATTTTAACTTGAGTAGTTATCTGCACCATTGCAGTGGGTTCAATCACTCGAGTTAATTAGAAAGATCTTCAACGATAATTTTCATAAATTGGAAGCATAGAAACCAATACAATGATGCATAAAATCTTTGAAGTCAAAGTGATTCCCATGTTATATTTTTTCTATAAACACTTTTAAGACATACTCCCACTATGATCGTCTTATATATAAGATCCTACATGTAAAGACTTTATTTTTAATTCGGAATTTATTTTTGATCTTGTATATAAGACTTTATTCTAAAGGTTTTATATATATTGTTTTATTGAGGTTTTTTTTATTATTACTTCATCCATTTTTATTTATATGTTCTATTTTAAATAAAATACAATTTTTTAAGAATTGTATTTATTGTTTAGACTTTTAATATATTAATTATGTTTTTTTTATTATTATTTTTTACCCTCTATAATTATTAATTTTTCCAACTACTTAAGTAAATAAAAATTTATTATATATGAGTAAAGATAAAAAATAAAATTTATGACACTTTTAAAAAATAAAATTTCAGGGACCTATCTGACGCCACGGGTATCTTTCAGGGACCTATCTGATGCCACGTCAGCTTCCGTTAAACACAAACTGACGGTGTTAGACGGCGGGACTAACGGGACGCCAAAGTGATCTTTCAAGGGTATAAGAGATGCCACATATCTTTCGAGGACCTATCTGATGCCACGGGTATCTTTCAGGGACCTAACTGACTAATAACTCTTTTCAAAACATAGTTATAATCAAAACTCATGTTCTCACTTTGCATGAACTTTTCAAGTTCCAAACCGAGATGTCACAGGACACCGCACTTTGAAACTTGTTTTTCAAAACATCTTGTAAAACGTGGCCCGTTTACTTGTTTCAAAACAACAATGCTAAATAAAACACTTGCCGGGGTACAGTATGATAGAGCTAGACAACTAAGAATCTTACAATGGATTACCTTCCGCCAGGGGAATTCCTAGCTTCTATTCATGCACGCAGAAAATATCGTTCTATCTTCGCGTCATGGCAGCCCAAGTTCTCGGTCCACAAGAAGAGTTGTCGCCCTCAACCATCTCCGGAGCCTCCCTCCGAGAATCGTCTGGTACTCGCTCCTTGCCGGGATGCAGATGCATCACTACACGC
Organism: Crotalaria pallida; assembly: GCA_037953625.1. Classification (NCBI taxonomy): domain Eukaryota; kingdom Viridiplantae; phylum Streptophyta; class Magnoliopsida; order Fabales; family Fabaceae; genus Crotalaria; species Crotalaria pallida. Next base: position 74,274,617 of record CM075655.1, on the reverse strand, counting down.
TATACCACCTACCGGATGCAATATCAACAATTGTCGATACGACAACACAGTAGGAGAGAGTCAGTGTTCCGGACACCAACGGGTTGACCATGTAGTCTCGGGATAATTAAATATAAAGGTATACAGATAATAAAACTACATAACCATATCATGCAATGCACATAGCACATATGAATCACATAGAATAAAACATATCATAATACTCTAAACGCATCAACACTCATCATTCATAACCCATTAATTCATTCACACTCTTATAACACATTCTCAGAGTCTTTCTCACAAGCTTTCACAACTTAACTCCATTTTCCTTTTATCATAACTTTCACTCTTATCTCTCATTCCGAGAATCATTTCTTATATACTCATCTTAGTACATTTTATTTAATATTTTGATACGCTTCTCTTTGAAACATCTGTGTCTATTAAATTTTATTATTCCGAATAGCATCAATGATGAGGGGGACACATCATTGAGCTCACACACGTCTACATCTCCTCGGTCCACCACCCAACCTAGTCGGAAGCAAACAGGAGTACAGGACCTTTACCATGCGGGCACGACAGCTGTCACGCAAAAAAATGGTCCCAGACTAGGAGGACTCAACCTCAAAACAATCATATCATATATAAACAGGCCCGCTCTCAGCGGCAAACACAAATGCCTCATTCCAGTCCCTCTCACTGTTCTCGATTTGCAATCAAGGGGGCGACAGTATATTTCTAGTCTGCAGTGCAGAACTTACCACGGTATTAGACCCAGCCCCACCACGTTAGTGCACCACATGTGGAGTTCGTTCTGCCTAGAAATATACTCTAGACTTCTTGACGTTTCATCGTCATCGTCCTCCCCTCATGCAATCTCGTCCTAAGTATTCGCATATACTTATCGTTCCTTCCTCTCCACTACTTCGATACGACACTCATACCTCACCGTGTTTGTAAATGTCTTTTAAATCTTTTAAGGATTCAACGTTTTAATTAGCAGCTTATCCTAACGATCGGCCCGTCCTTGGTGCATCCCTTCAACGAAGCCCGATCACTAACACAATCTGTTCCCCCTAAATCTCAATGGCCCTCGGCCTCAAATCACTTTCTCATCTCATTTCATGACACATTCTTTCTCGTCTCATCTCGTCATCACAATTCATATAAACTCATGCTCGGCAGCATCTTTTCCTCGCTTTTCTCAAAACATCTTTTCACAAAACTTTTACTTCACAGAACGTTTTCAGAAAAATCCTTTCACAAAACTTTTTCGAAAATAATGTTTCCGAAAACTTTCACAAAAATATCATTTTCACAAAAATATCATTTTCACAAAAGCTTTTCAAAAATCTCTCTTTCAAAAACTCTTTTCAAAAATCACATTTTTGGGTGAGTGTTAATGGAGGAGCAAGCTCAACTCAACACTAAGCTTCTTCCCAAAAACGTGTACGAGGAATCATATCTCTACTCAACCACATCTCACTTTCATAATCACTTTCTCTTTCCAATCTCGACTCTTTATCTCTTTCTTCAATCACATTATCCTTTTTCTCTTTCTCAAACATTCTCATACTTTCTCCTCGTCCTCAACTCATCGTGTATTTCTTTCTCAATTATCTCTTTTATTTCTCACTCACATCTCTATTCTCTGTTCAATTATCTTATTACTTTCGCGTTTCCATCATCATCATTTCGCTAATCAGACATACTCAAACAATAACTAAACAAAATAAAGTATGCACAACAAATAAACATCTAGTGATGCATAACAAGTAGACATTTAGTATGCAAATAAAACAGCTAACACACATATTTGTGTTGCCTAATTCGCAGTACTCTCGCAATCCGTCGAATCGAATTGCGAGCAACCACGTTACGGGATCACCGCACTCTCAATCACCTGGATGACGACACATCCAGAAACTTTCCAAGACTTCCCAGTTGCTAACCTCGTCACGTTTTCTTCGCGTCCGACACCCGAACTAGACATTTTTCCCGTGCGTTAGAACGTTTTCGATAAATTCTTAATCTCGTTTTGAACATTCTTTGAAATAATTCTCTCTTTAAGAATTCATTATTAATATCCAAAGACTCCAAAACCAAATCAAATTTCAAATAAAAGACTTTTGAGAAACTTTGAAACAATAATTAAAATGATCTTTGCATTAAAACAAATTCATTCTTTTTGTTATAAAAATCATTTTCTTGAACCAGTAAGTAAAATCCAAAACTCTAGGAAATAAACCTAATCAAAATCAATCACTGATCAAAGGATATTATTTAAAAAAAATTCCAAATTAATTTAAGTTATTTAAATTATACTCTTTAAATAAAACTATTTCTTTGAATTTCAAACATATACTTTTCACACACAACGTTCACAAACAGACTTCCAAAACAAATTCCATTCATTACATTCAGTTAGCACACAACAACACAATTTCAAAACAATGAAGGCATTCACAAACAGTACATACACGTTCCAAACATTCATAAGCACACACCACACAAATCATACTTTTAATCACTCAAAATCATTAGTTATATCATAATCCTAACAAATTGATTTAATTGCACTTAAGAAAATAACTCCATCTTCTAATTACTTTAATAAAACCAAATTGCTAATAGATAACAATTCCTACTTATAAATAAATTTAAAACTAAAAATCTTTGATTTATCACCATAAAAATTCTTCTCACACAATCAGATCAACCAAAAGAATTTAAAGAAATACACAACACTTTCACAAAACATCATGCACCTATGAATAGAGTTATCATCATGGTTATTTTATGAAAATAATTTTCCTATCATTTTAAACATACATAGACCGAATTACTCACATAAAAATTTGCAAGATCTAATGCACACATACAAACATACAATCATGAAGTCATTTTCATTCTTTTATGATTAAAAACTAAGGGCATACAATTCATGAAATTTTCTTCTTTATTTTAAGACCAAGACCGTGAACATACAATGAGCAAAATTAACAACTTAGATTTCATTTTCCAAAACAAAATCAACACACACTTTAAATCACAAATTATCACACATATTTCTTTTAAATTCAATCACTTCATGCATGCACCCTTAAATTCAATTATCCTTCTCATGCATGCAACCTATTTGGGGAACAAGCATAGCTATCTATTTTTTTTAGATTGGCCGAAAGTCAACAAGTAAAAGACATGGTTTTTCATTCATTTTCAACATGCAAGAATTATCCAATCAATTCATGTAAAACAACACATTACATTATTTATTCACATCAACCTTCACAAAATAGATTTCAATTTCATCATCTTATAAAGATCAAGTTACATTTTAGGTTTCCCAAAAGTAACATGCATGCACTTAAAATCAATGGATCTATCCTTAAAACAAACATGCATCAACTTTTAAAAAATAAAAAGCATGTTTCTTAAATAAATTGGACATGGCCGAATGGCCTAAAGAAAATAAAGTATATAAAAATATCAAACACTTAATTAAAACATGTTTGCACTAAAAGAAATCAATTTAAAACTTGTTACCTTAATTCTTTTCTAAAAACCGAATCATACACAAAATAAATTAACATATAAACCAAAGATCTAAGCGTTTTTCACACATCAAACAAGGACATTTACATGCGCACACTTAAAACAACTAAAATTATCAACAAAGTTAACATGCAAGGCCAAAGAATTAAGTCTTTTTCAAATTAAATTTAGATCATGAAGTTATTCATCAAATAAACATGGAAACACACACATAGATCAAGATCTAGCAAGAAGGATCCATCATGCAAGAACCGAAAATTTCACTTTATTAAGAAAAAGTTTAGATCATGAATTTTCTTGACAAATAATCACATAGACACACATTTTGGTCACGATTGTACAAGAAAAATACACATGCAACAAGATTCATTTTGGGTTGTCACAAAATTTTTAGTTTTCTCTTAGATCTTTAGGAGTTTAGTTAGAAAATTATTAGATCTAACAAAAGAGCTTTAACCAAACATCAAGCATATCAAAATCATATAATCATACACATAAACCACGGTTAGAGCAAAGAAATTTAAACATGCAAAGAGATTGGTTAGAAAAATTTCAAGATCCAACAAAAGAGCCATAACCGAGGCATCACACATAAGGTCTAACATATTACAAATTATTCTTAGTTCATAAAAGTCCAAGATCAAAGAAGATCAACACAAAATAACAACATGCAAGAATAAAGAATAAAGATCCACACAATTAAAAGAAAGATCTATAAACTAAAAGGAAAATCTAGGCTATTACAATTTTCCTCTTCGATCTCCGGTTTCCATCATGAAAAGTTGGTCTCTAGCTCCTAATGTTCTTGATCTACAAAGAAAAGCTTGGGTAGGCTTGGATCTCATTCTTCATCTCCTTCTAACCCCCCCACGACCTCCACTCTCTTTCTCTCTCTCTCTCTCTATTTTCTTTTCTTTCTTTCTCTAAGAGGTTGATGAGTCCCTTAGAGTTGTTTAGTGTTGGTGGAAGAATGAATTGAGTGAAGGGAAGTGAAATGAGGAAATGATCTAAGGCCATTCTAATTTATAAGCAAAATTCATTTTCCTTCTTGTGTCCTTGTAGGTTGGTTCGGCCATGTGCACTAGGGGGGGTAATTTTGGGCTTCCAAATGTTTGCATGGGTGGAAGTTATCAAAACCAAGGGGACAAAGGTAGAGTGGCTAGGTTCTTAGAAGTCAATCTAGGCTTAAGGATTTGTTGGCCATAATTAGGGTTTCCACTTAGTTTGGTTACTTACACTAACTTAGTTTCCTATTTGGTTCCTCATTGCTTAATCTCCAAGTTTCTAATCCTAGCTCATACACACATACATACATACATACGGCATACACACTCATACACACATATATACATTCATACACACACATATACCAACCGAAGCATACACATATGCAATTTTACATTTTATTTTTCTTAATCTCATTTACTTAAATTCATCAATTCACAAAACAGGATAATTAATTAAAAATCACACTCATACAATCAATTTCCATGCATCATACAGTACACACATATTAAAACAAGCACTCACCACATAAAAATCTCAAACCAAATCAATAAATTCATTTTCTTAAAAGCAATTTCTCCAAAAAATCGTATTTTAAAATTCTGGAAATAATTTTTCATAAATCCACCCAGAAGAATCTGAATTTTACATTTTCAAAATCTACATTTCGCTACGATCGTTTTGATATAAAGTTTGTAAAAATCCGAGTTATGGTTAAAAAGATACGAATTTTTCAAGTTAACAGACCCAAAAATTCAATTTCAAACAAAATCATCTTTCAATAAAAACACATTTTAACAAAATCATCCACTTCTCTTTTATGAACACATTTTGTTCATAGAAATTCATAAAAATCAAACTTTATTTCTTATTTACGTAAAACACTTTTCCAAAAACCTTTTATAAAAACAGAACTTCGGGGTTTATTTAACCAAATTTGTCCTCGCACGTACGGGAAAAATGCGGGGTGTTACATCATACTCCTAAAGGAACCAAACTACCTCACCAAACAAATTACAATCCAAATATTTCAATTATTTTCCGAGGATAGGGAAATGGAAATTAAATCCACCAAATGGTGGCTCCCAAGATCGAACCCGAGACTTCCAACTCTCAAGTCTTAAGACTTGGTACATGACCATGTGGACTACACCCACTTGTCAATCCAAATATTTCAATTACAATTCCAAGTTCTCATAAAAACACTTTCTCCCTTTGCCTTAATTTCTCAAGTAACAACTCCCCTTATCCTCAATAAAACTTCTCTCTTATTCATTAAGAATAGATCATATGCGTTCCTACTTTTTCTTTCCTACTTTTTCTAGTAAATATCCTACAATTTCTCTCATTCCGAATGAAATAGACCACAACCACAATGACAACAAAGAGAATACTTTGTTTAGTTCTCTTATGCTGTCATATGATTCTAATGTGGTCAGTCCAATATTGAAATTGCTCATAAAATTTCCTTAGCCCTAACTAGTCTCTACACAATTCCAATCTCTTCTTTGTTTGCAATATTCCATGATTCATGATCCAACACACAATAGAATGTTTTGGAATGTTATACTTCCCCCGCACAAATCTGGCATGTTTTCACTTCTGATGATCTCCTCTATGTTAGGATTGGCAGCAGTCACACAAGAGGGGGGAGGGGTGAATTGAGTTTTTAAAAATTCATTTAATACTTTGGAAATTAATCGCTTTTCAATAAAAACACTTTATACACGCAACGTAAAAACGAAATAAAGCGATCGAGAGAGATTGAGAGGAAGCTATAGAAGAATATAATAGAAATTTAATACTATCGCGAGACAACATAAAACAACAATCACAAAACTAGACTCGCGCTTATTAAATTAAAACCATTTAAAATAAATTATTATGAAAATAATTATTTTGTTGCAAATCAAATAAATATAACTACGATGAACAAGAGCAACAATAAAAACGATAAATAAATGAGTTGAAGGATAGAGAAAATTGCTCGGATGATTTTATACTGATTCAGCCTTTCCAGCGAAAGACCTACGTCCAGTTCCCAAGCAGCTTTTCTTCACTAATCAAAACAGGGACAACCAACCCCAAATACAAACAAGAGCGTCCCACACACTATTAGGATCCACCGTTCGCTAGGGACCTCAAAACAACACACTAGGTAGCCTCTACCTAGAACCTAAGGTAGTCTTTCTACTAGGTGCCCCACCGTTCGTCTAGACTCTACCCCAGTAAACAAGGGTTCCTCACCCTAAGAACGTGCCACACATTCAACTAGGAGATCCACTCCCTAACACTAAGGGTCACACTTTCCCTTACAAGAATTTGGTTTAGAGAAGAATAAAAACTAACAATTCATGCACTCTAGGTAGTGCTGATACAACAATGAAAACTCTATATCAACGAATGTCTTAGGCTTCTTGAGGATTTTATTCTTTTTAGAACGGAGAAGAAGAAAAAGAACTCTCTATTTTTTATTTTCAAAAACTAGGATTCGTGAGAGAGATGGTGAAGAGAGAATCAAAAAGAGGAAGAAGAAGACTTTTTAATCTGAAACGAAATCAAACAAAAAAGGAAATAAATCATTTTCTGAATCAGCTCGATTGTTTCACGATTTTCAAAATTAATATGGAGTCAATCAATTACTTGACCAGGGTAATCGATTATCTGCATTATGTGAAAACAGATAATTTGAATTTTGAAAAAGTAACTGATTACTCTGCAGAAGTAATCGATTATTTTCACTGAAAATAATATTAATGTATCAGACCTGAAGGTAATCGATTATTTATAGAGAAGCAATCGATTATCATCTTTCTGAACTCTCAGGTTATAAAATTTAATGGAAGTAATCGATTATCTGAAAAAAAGTAATCGATTACTTTTTCTTAAAAACAGTTTTTCTGAAAGATTTGTAACCAGAGGTTTTCGCAAAAGATTTTCACAAAGGTTTTTCATAAAACTGGTTCTTCTTCTATAGTTCTTAAAATACGAAACCTTGAGTGCCTAGACATTATTGATTTACAACATGTCCTAAGATACAACACAATAAACTAGGACATACAATCTTGAAAATGAGCAAGCATATCTTCATCAAAAGCTTTAACCTGTCACTTAATAAAGATTAGACTAGTCATCATCAAAACATCAGTTGGTATTGTCATCATCAAAACATCAGTTGGGAACACATGAACGTCAACACTCCCCCTTTTTGATGATGACAAACACTTCCTGCAAAACAGAGGTTATAGCGCACATAAAATATATAATCATAATACATAAACTTTTGATGATAAGCTCATAAGCTCAGCTCCCCCTAAACTTTTGAGAAGCTCCCCCTGAAAACCTGATATCTTTCCCCCTTTTGGCAACATAAAAAAAAGGGTTAACTCCAAAAATATAACAAGCGCACAACTCAAGACAAAGTAATGATAACAAAACATATTAGAACATTGTTAAGAGTTTGCATAAAGCGTAGAGTTAAAAGTGAGAGAATGCAAAAAAAAAAAATAATCCAAGTTATACAACTATGGGGTTAGACAAATGAACTTCTAAGAGAGAAAAAAAATCTCCGCAAGCTATGCATTGTGCGATCCCCCGAAGCCACTTCTTTCCCTATTCTGCTGTCGCAGATCATGAATATCTTGTCTTATCACACCCATGTCCATGTTCAAATTTTCAATCCCAGTGGTGAGATTGACAAGACTGTCGTCAACGAATTCCATATGCACCTGGGATCGTCCCATGTGGTCATCAGATCGCTGCATGTAGCCGCGGACATCATCCATGAATGCTTGCATATAAGGAGGCTCATGATCAGGAGGAAATATGGTTTGCAATGGAGGCAGATCAGGATTATGAGTAGGAGCCCATGGACTTGACGAATGAATTGTTGATGTACATGTTAGAGGTGAATGAGGTTTTAGATTCTCCAGTCAAAGGAACTCGGAAATGATGCAGGATTTTAGTAATCAAAGTGGCATAAGGAAGGCGAGTTGTCTTGAGCTTTGAATTTTGGTCAACAGAGCGCCTAACCTTAGCCGCTGTTTCCTTCAAGTGATACAGGGCATACCATCCCCAGTTAATGGGCTTGTCGTGGGAAAGCGCCCAGAAGATAATAAAATCAGTGTCCATCACTCGAAAGTAGTTTCTTGGCCTTGGAATCAAGCATCTGTTCAGTATGTAGTGTAGCAGCTGATATCTGAATACAAGATTACCAGAAGTGATAACTTTGCCAGGGTCATTGTCCAGAAATTATTCGTTAGCTGAGTCTTTGTTGTACTCATCACCCCACAAGTTGTTTGGACCACGTCATGTGAAGGTGACACCATCCATAGGAAGTCCTGTGATTTCAGCCCAAAGATCCAGATTAATTGAGATCTTTTTACCTTTCACCTCAGAAGAAAGGACTTTATTGTCATCATCCCATCGGAGATTTGTGTAGAAGACTTTAACCAGATCATCATAGAAATCTCCTCCAATGAATCTGAAAGGAAGGAGGTTCTTTTCTCTAAGAATAGCTATGGGAGGTAAATTGCAATCTTCATCACTAAAGTCCTCACTGTCAATAAACCTGGGTGAGATGACAGTGCATGTAGCAAAGTATTTCTCAAAATCAGCAATTTGACCAGGTGAAGAAAACCATCGTCTGTATTGCGCAAGAGTTGCTGGCTGAGGCATGACAGGAGGTGGAGCAGAAGGACCAGCTCCATCTCGACTCTGGCGAGATGATCTCTGACCACGGACTATAGGCGGTGAAGGCGCATCGTCCTCTGAATCAATGATTTGAGCTCTTTTTCTAGGTCTTCTACTAGTCATTTTTACAAATTCAACAGACAAATAGAAGAATAACAAAAGCTGATTTCCAACAATATCAAATGCAAACAGTACAGTGCCTTCAAGCCAAACACAATATCCCAACAATCACAGAGTTAACCGCTGATGCTACTTTAAATAACAAACAGTAAGCAGCTAAATCAAAATTATCAACATATCATCTTCATGTTTAGCAGCAACAAGTGTCATACTAGAGAAGTAGCAATATCTAGACTTATGAAGAGGATGAAACACAAAGCAACTTGAACCTATGAACCGAGAATAGCTGTGCTGAAGCAGGAAGAAAACCGAACTGAGCTGACTGAAGCGAAACACTCTGAACCTGTCTTGAACCAAAACTGAACCGAATCACACTGAACGGAAGAAGAAGCCAAACTGAACTAAACTGATCTAACTGAACCGAGACTCACTGAACCCGTCTTGAACCAAAACTGAATCGAATCCTTCTAAGAACCAGTGAACCAGAGAGAATGAGCCAATGAACCAGTCTTCCTTTGCAAAAACTGTGTTGAACCAAGGGTGTACGGGTTTGAGGCTAGGGTTTGAGAAATGGTGAGAATGATGAAGGTTTTGGTTAAAGAAGGTTGGTTATGGTGGAGAAGAGGTGGTTTATGGTGGTAAAGGGATGGAGATCGAATGGGTAGGAAAGAGAGAGAAGGACAAATTTTTTGGAGTGAGTAGAAGGAAGAGATGAATGTTTATGGGTGTATTGTGGTGATTTGAGTTTGAATGGAGTTGATTTGTGAAGCTTTGATGTGGGTGGCTATGGAGGTTTGATGGTTTGAGGAAGAAGATGAAGAAGTTGAAGAAGAAGAAGGGAGAAGGAGGGAGTACGTGATTTGAGAGTGAGAGGGAGAAAGGGATGGCTAGGGTAAGAGAGTCCCACTTGGTAAAACACGGGTCAAGGCCCACTTGGCCCACCAAGAAACGCGCTTTCCCCCCCTTTTTTTTTGACATCTGATGCAAGTAATCGATTACTTCCAGGAGGTAATCGATTACTTCCTTTCTGCCTTCCAGACTTGTACATGAACCCAACAGGTAATCGATTACTTTCCAGGGTAATCGATTACTTCACCCAAAACTTGCATAGCTGCTTCAAATTTGATCTGATTGCTTTTTGATGAACAAGGCATACAAATTCTAATGATTTTAGGGAATCACAAGGAATGCATAGCTTGAGAGTTGCTTACCAGATAAGGCTGATACCTACAAAACAAGTCTCAGGCTATCTCCAACGCTAAAGTTAGTAATTTTTTCAATGCAAAACAACTAGAGCAATTGAAAGAATTAATATCAACCATATGATAATATAAAATAATACTCAAAGTCATACAAGCCTTATATAACTATGAATTATAACAAGTTCATACACATTATGAATTTAAATGCTAACTTAAACAATCCAAGTTTGCACTAAATACCATAATATGGATGAAGTACACTGCTATGCCAAGGTTTGATAATCATGTGATAAAATATTTTAAATCAGATTTTTATTGTACATGATTTATTTTCAAAACAGCTTGGAATAGTCGAAGTATACTCTGGTATAATCATGGATATAATAGGGATATGACTTATTTACCTCAAACCTTTTGTGCCAGGATGACCTTGTTCTTAACCATTGCTTCCTTTTCTGATTTTCCACCATAGTGAACTTTCCATTTCTACTTGAGAATGCTTTGGTCCTTGATGGCTTGTTTCTCCTTTTGTCAACCCATCTTTCTTTTGTTATTCTGTGAATCATCCGGGATGATCTTACTTTATTTTCTCTTGGTTCTTCCTTGGGTAAATGATTCTGCATATTCCTGTTACAAGGAGAGCCTTTTGGTACCCATCTCATTTTGGGTCCAAGAGGATTAGACTTGGATTCCTTAGAGATCATTGGAACCCATTTCATTTTATTTCTCAGATAATAATTTTTCTTATATAAACATAAATGAGAAATATGACCCAAATGTCCGCAATAATTACAGATAATGGGTTTGAGTGATGATTTGCCTTTTTCAAAAATGTTTTTACAAAAATTAGTACTTTTATCTTCATATTGAATATCACCCTTGTCAACTATCTTACTTGATTTTTGGATATCCACATTATCATCAATTTCATCAAATACATAGTTGGAACAAGATGATTTTTCAATACTACTAGATTTAAGAGGTGCATTCTCAACATATTTTTTCAAAGAGTAGACAATTTTCACAAGCAGTTGAGGTGCTGTTTTCCAAAATTGTACTGTTCAAATCATCACTCAAGTCATTATTTGTAAATTGCATGTGACACCCTTGTTTTATATCTTGAAAATAATAAATATTTCCAAATATAGAATACTTGCTATCCAAAAATTGGGTCTAGAAAATTTTTTCTTTTTAACTTATACTTGCTCAATTATAAACACATTTAACCTTGACGAATAATTTGAATTCGGCTTAATAGTACCTTAATTACAAAAACCTCTTGAGACAACGCCTTTTTAATATAATAAAACGTATCCGTAGTGTTGATTAAAAACGTATTAATTGTCTCTTGAGTTTAATCGGACTAGTAGAATATAAACTTATTGCCGAATCCTTTTTAACCAAAATCAGAGTATGCGGAAGTAAAAATAATACTTGTGGGGCACTGCTGAGGTAAAAATATCATATATATATATATATGCCATAAGATAAACACCCCCCACCAGTATCAAAGTTGTAACACCCCAAAATTTTAATCCTGGATTAATGGAATATTATAATTAATTATTTCTATTGTAACCTTTGGCTAAAACCTGTGTTTATATTATTGGAATTTATTTGGTAAGTCTATTTATGCATAAATATAAATATTTTGCACATTAATCCCTATTTAGGGACCTCGAAGTAATTTTAGAAAGGTTTTGGAGGGAAAGAAAATAAAATTAATATTTTTCAAAAACTGGGCAAAACACTCGAGTATTTTTTGAAGTACTCGAGTATTTTGGTCAGAGTTGACGAGTTAGTGCGTTTGGTGAGTCACCACCAACGAGTCACCGCCGTTTGACATGAAATCAGTCCTTCAACACGTCCATGGCTTTCGTGTCGAGCTGCATGAGCTCCAAGAATGGCTATTTAAGCCATGGTTGATGAATCAACCAATCCATTTGCCAATTTCGTGAGTTTTGCTTGAGTTAGGGTTTCTGAATTGATTCAATCGATTCTCCCTCTCTGTATTGATTCAAATCAAAAATTATACACCAATACAAAGCTCACATCACGAGCTTTGTATAGACACCAAGATTGTGAGCTGAGAGTGAGTGGATTGGAAGAATCGAAGCTTGGAAGTTGGAGTCCGTTTTCTGTCTCAGGTTTCCTGGAGCTTACTTTGGAGTTTGATTTTGTGTGGAGTTTGGGAAATTCAGTTTGGAAGCTAAGTTTTGGTAAAGTCTCTGTTGATTCATGTCTAAGAGGTAAGGGGAAAGCTCTCTATTCACTAGATAGAGTTTAAATTGCATGCATTTGATTAGAGAGCCACCAAGAGGCTTTAAGGGCTTAGTTTGAATAGGGAAATTGGTTTGGAGACCAACCTGTGTTCTATTGTTTTTCTGAGCAAGTTCTATGTGTTGCATGTGAGCTATATGCAAGTTGTTTTCATGCCAAAAGTGTTTGGAACTGAATTTGGTATGTTAAGTTGTTGAAAATGTGTTTTTATGCATAATTGTTGCTCAGATTCGATTCAATGTAATAAGTTGTTGTTTTTGTGTTGGAACATGTTTATTATGTATAATGTAAGCTCTTTTGATCATTGGATTGGACTAGAAATGGTTAGAATTGAAAATGGTATGTTAAAACCAAGTTTCCAGTCTGTTCTGCAGGAAAAGACTCGAGTACTTGGCTTTATACTCGAGTAAAATTTTGGTAAAACAATGTATTTTGTGTCAGAACACTCGAGTACCAAGCCCAGAACTCGAGTATCAACTGGTGTATGGGGACATTTTATGGTAAACCACTCGAGTAATGCAGGAGTCACTCGAGTGTTCTGGAATTGATGAAGAACACTCGAGTACTGATGAATCACTCGAGTATTTTTACGAACCTGAAACCCAAATCCTCAGAAAGACATGAACAACTCGAGTAAATGAGAACTACTCGAGTAATCTGGAAATGATTGAAGAACACTCGAGTATTCTGAAGAACACTCGAGTAGTTTACCCAGAATATGAAAAATATCATTTTTAATTCTGAACCATTTGGTTAATACTTAAATGACAGTAATCCAAGTGATTTGGGACTTAAAAGAAATTGATTGATTATATGGTTATTCCCAAGGTTGTCAAACTCGCGAGTTTACGTAAACTCGTGAGACCGAGGTAAACTCGACTCGTGAACTCGACTCGTAAACTCGTACGAGTTTACCTCGAGTCCACTTATTCTAAAATTAACCTGTAGATAACTTTCATAGCTTCCATTTCATAGTTTTACTCTAAAAATTAAACATAAATATTTAAATGTTGCTATAGCATATAAGAACCCATAAATAATATTAGCAAACCAACTTAACAACAACCAAATATGATGGTTTTATGATTTAAGTGGTTAGTTACGTAAAAATAGTGGTTATAGTGCTATTTTAGTGAAAATATCGTTCAAAGATCGATCAGTATCTTCTTTGTTAACCGTTGGATCATGCTCAAATTTTTATATATGCTTCCTAACTTGTTTATCTTGACATCCGACGGTGGAAATTTTGTTTTGAGAAGTAAAAATCAAGAAAATTCAAATATCCGTAAGGCCACTGTTGTTTACCCGAGTTTGCACGAGTTTACCCGAGTTTACCCGAGTTTAGTGGGAAGCGAGTTTGCATGAGAGTTGACTCGATTCTATGGATAGGATCGTAAACTCGTACGAGTTTACAAGTTAACTCGCGAGTTTGACAACCTTGGTTATTCCGTTTGGATGACGGGACGTTGCTCGGGTGGCACGTCATAACGTTGCTCGGGTGGCACGTTACATATTGAAATATACCAATCAGTTTCTTTAAGTTAAGATATTTCATTCGTTTTTGAGTTTGGATATTAAATCGTTTACTCATGTTCGGGTGACATGAGGAGGACCTCTGGAAGTACAAAAAAGTTGCTACTAGCTCGATGACACATTAAGGTGGACAACGTGGGCAGTATGTGGTATACTGTTGATTTGATGTTTCAACGGTGTGATGCACACAAGAGGTAAGGTTTACGTTTTGGCGACGTGACGTTCATCAGACATGGTGACGTTGTTTATCACCTCTGTTGTGTATCACAAGTGATAAGGTTTACGTCCTTAGGCGACGTGACGTTCATCAGATGTGGTGACGTTTTTTATCACACCCGTTGTATGTTGAGAAGTGATAGGTTTATGTCCTTGGGCGACGTGACGTTCACCATATAGTGTGACGTTTTTATCACTTCCGAGCTAGTACGCCATACGTTTTGGTAACGTATTCGTGATCTGGGAATGTACTGTTGTATTGGATTGACGTCTGTGAGGACATTAGATGGAGAATCTCAGAAAAGAAGAATGTCAGGCATCATGCCACTTACCCTTAATTGAGTTAAGGCTTGACATCAAGAATGAGTGCGAACATCTTATTTGCATTAAGTGTTTGCTAAGTGTTAACTGTGGCTATTAACTGATTTAGGGGTTATATTTGTGCATAATTCTGTTGCTTCAACATTTATGCTCTATTGATTATGTGTATAGAATTGCTTACCCCTATGCCCTTGTAGGTGATGTCACGTTACATCGCTTGCATCGAGATCCGGCCACTTCTTAGTGGCAAATGAATCTACGAGGATCTCTGAGTTGTGTATGAGAGGGAGGTAGAGATTTCCTTTTTATCACCCTAAACCACTGATTCGGTTCCGTCCTCGTAGGTTTAGGATTCCCATCATATACATTATGCATGTACCAACTTTTTATACTTACTATGGAACAACTCCCACTCGACCAGCTCGCTCGTGTCACAGTTTTCAATTCCAATCTACCCGCTCACACCCTTTTTATTTTAGAGTCGTTCGAGAAGAGACTCCCCCATCTATTTAAAGGAGTCCTATTAAGGTCACGTCTTCACCAGAACTTGTACCCAGTGGTAGGGTACCTACTCCTTCAAATAAGATCAAGGAGGATCTTGTCGAAGACGGGAGCGGAGGCGAGCCTGTCGTTCATTCTACTGGGAGTCGGAGAAGGGATGATAATCCCTAAGTACATGCATAGGGTAAATGATGAGAATTAGGGATCCGGTGTGGTGGATGCTATGGAGAAAGTTTGCTGCTGGAGATGTTAGATGATGACTGCTGGTACTTCTTGGAAGACTTCTACTACTACTACTGCCGCTACCAGTGCTATGAGACCAGCTTTGGAGTTTTATATATTGTGGGAATTTCTTTTGAAAACTCTTGAGTCATGGTCTATTTTGATGTACGTATAAATACATAGCCTTATGGACTTGTTCTGGGATTTTGGAGATCTTAACCAGTGGACTATGCATTACGAACCTTTGTTATATATAAAATCTGTGTTTATATTATGGTGTATTTCATAGTCCTGTTATTTCTGCTTACTCTGATATTGATTTAAAAGAATTCGGCTATGACATTTTGGAAATGGTATCACTTGGTTAGATGAAAACTGGATGGCATTATTTAAGTTCCTTTATATGAAATATAATACATCTATCTTCAGAGAGAATGCTATCTCAGATTTGCGAAACTATCTTTTGAGCAAAGCAAATGCCGAATTCGATTTTAAAAGTAATACGTAAACTATTCTCCAAATATCCTATATTTTGGTTTGTGCACCCGACTCTTTAGAAAATATAAAAGACAATTTTGAATCCAGCATTTTCTAATATTCAACAAGTCCATATATTCTCAAGTAATAGCCTTTATTTTGTATTAATTACTTGGGTAATTTTGAGGGTGTCACAAAAGTAGCAAGTATCACAGTCGAGATAACAAGTTTTAGTGAAACATATACATAACTAGCTGCTCAAAATAAACCTCACTCTAAGACCTCTCAAAAATATATACAATATATAACAAAGTCAAAATAGAAGTCCCAGAGCAGGTCATCCATGTCCTCAACAGCTCCTCTGATCCTCTGCAGCTCTATCCCTAGTCCTAGGATCCAAAACATCTATGCTATGCAAGCTCCTAGGAACCAGCAGGTCCACCTCTAGTAGTAACAGTAGGCTCGACATGCACCTCCTCCTCGTCCTCATCCTCAATGGGATCCTCCTCGACCTTGCCCGACTGTGCAGAGACCCCACCACTAGGCCTAGGATCTGCAGAAGCAGTCCTCTCAAAGTCAGCCGGACCAGGAGAAGGAGTCTCCTCAGTAACCACTCTATGTGAAGAAGGATGAGTACGAGTGGCTGTTCTAAAACGAAAACTATGAAATCGACGCACGGGTCGAGCCGGGGGTGGTCTTCTATATGAGTAAAAGGGTGGAACATGCATAGTATAGACTATAGGGATCCTAAACCTACGAGGTCGCACCCGAACCAAAGGGTTAGGGTGGTAGAGAGTAATCTCCACCTCCCCCTCAAAGGTAGCTCGGTGCTCCTCGTAAGTCCATATACCACTAGGGATAGGACGTATCTCGATGCAGGCTAGGTATCTGGCCATCACCTAAACAGGGCATAGGGAGTAAGTATACACTTATACATAATCAATAAAGGCTAAAATGCAAACACAAGTATATCATGGACAGACAATAATGCAAGTACATATGAGCACACCAATTTTCAACATTATATCTCTTATAATGCAAGTGGCATGATGCATGATTTCCATCCACAAATGATGCCTCCAATACTAATCCATCTCGGACGTCCATCCAATACACCAATGTGTTCCCAGAACACTAACATACGTTCCCAGAACGTATGGCCAACCATACTTGGAAAAACAAACATCACTCCCAGAGTGTGCATTACGTTCCCAGAACGCATAAAAACCGTGTCCCAGGCACTGGCCACATTCCCATAATGTGTCATCAAGTAGGTTACATCAATTCGGTACTCCCAAAGTACCCTCCTCATATTCCCAGAATATGACAATCGTTTCTTGCCAACCTATTTTCCATTCTCTATGAATGAATGCACAATTACTAAGGTTGGTTTTTATCTTTAATTTAATTATTGTGATTTAGAAATATCTCAAACTCTCCTTTGAATGATTGATTTGAGGTATAACCTTTGACATGAAAATTCATCCATGAATTAACTTAAAAACATGCCATTAGACTTGGATTGGGAAAAACTTAACCAATGGTATCCAACTTTTCACTTAAAAGACTTAACTTTTATTTTTTAGTTTCAGGTACTAACCGGTTACAGTTGCAGACTAACCGATTAGAATTACAGACCTGAACCTACTAACCATTGAAATTCAGAAAAACCCTTTTCTTGAATTCTCTACCCAATCCATAAACAGTGTCTCAACATTGTTATATACCTCAAACCCCATTGATTTCATCATTCAAAAGTCTAAATCACAATCCAATTTCCATTTAGCATAATTTCCACTTGAAATTATCTTTTAACCTTAAGGCATTGACTCATCAATTACAATCTGAAACAAACAGTGTTCATTGACATGTTTTCAGATTGGTTTAATATGAAATTAGATTATAGACTTGAGTTCAAATGGTAAGAACACTGGGCTATTTTAAAAAACCATTTTCTTGAAAAACTGACAGCATCTAACCGGTTACAGATCCAGAATAACCGGTTAGATTCTGCAGAATGTACACTGCAGAAAGGGATTTTGCATACCATTTTCTACCATACTGAAATCTAACCAATTTCAGTCATTACCAGAGTTCACATACTTGAATATAAACATGTTTAACCACAGAAACATATTCATTTTGCATGCATTCAATTTAGAGCATCAAATTGCATATAACTCAACATAAACACAACTTGATATAACAAAACTCATAATAAGCATTTAGATTCTGTTTCAACCATAAAAATCACTTGCATGCATACTACCAAACTTGCTCAAAAAGAATTGAGCTGCAGAAATGGCCTCCAAGCCTTTTAACATGTTTATATAATGCCCTTTTGAGTCTTTGTTGACTCAAATCCTAAAACACATAATTTTAGCCTTAATCTAGTATAAGGTAAAATTCTCCCATACCTTAGGATAGTGTTTGATGAGTATTAACACTGAGATTGAAGAAAAATCCACTGATTCCAAAGAAATCCTTAGTTCTGTTCTCAACCACGATTTTCAGCAACAGGGTCCAAACACCAGGGATTTTGACATAGAGATTGACCAAACAAATTAGGGAAAATAATTAGGACTTGCTCTAGGTAACATGCACTAAAGGATCAAAGCAATTTGAGGCTTAAAGGTTACCTGTACTTACCAAAATCAGAGCTTAAACCTAGCTTCTAGAAACAAGAACAACACTGAACCAGTTTTCAAGCTTCAACTTCAGAAGTTGATTTCTACTTCCACACTCACTTTTAGCTTAAAAACTTTATATCAACACGAAGCTCTGGATGTAAACTTCGTGTTTGTGTATCACTCAAAGTCTATCTCTCAGAAACAAAGGAGAATTGCAAAGACGAACCTCAGAACCCTAACACGGAGCAATCCCTCACACTTGGGCAAAAAATGGGCTCAATTCATCAACCATTGAGCCTTAAATAGAGGGATTTGATTAACATGCAGACCGACACGCGTTTCCCACTATGAATCGAGTGGGATTCGTGGCAATTAAGGGGTAATTGCAGTGATTACTCATAAAAATCCACTAACCCAGTTTCTGGGTTCATCGTCTAACCGGTTACAGGGCATTACTAACCGGTTACATCAGTGTAAAATTTAAAAATTAATACTTTTAAAACCTTTCCCTCCAAAAACCTTTCTAATATTACATTTAGGTCCTAATCCAAGGACTAAAATGCAATATCTATATTTTTGTATATATTTATCATATAAAAAATACCTTCACCTATTTCTTATATTTCAAGGCTAATTAAACACAAAACATAAACTTGGAAAATTATATTAATTAATAATAAAACTTTATTTATTATTAATTTCCTTATTATCCGGGAGACGAAAATTAGGGGTGTTACATTGCACATTATGGGAATGAGAGTTGATTAAAGTTACCTCATGAGGAGTGAATGCATGTAATTCAATTTCTTTGTCTACTGACTCCTCATCTGAAGAACTTGCCTCCATATAAGTTTCCATAAATGCTTCTAATAGGCTTTCTAAGTTGTCATCCTCACTTGAAGAGTTGCTCCTCATGCTTTTGGTATCATCATTAAAAGATTCATCATGGGAGTTGGTAATTTCAGGCTTTGTGACCTTTTCGTGCTGATGTGACTTTTCTATCCTGTGGACACTAACACTTTCAAATAGATCATTAGTAGCATAGTGTGTTTTTAACGTGTCCCAAATACTTTTAGCATCAACACATTCCTTGGTTCTAGCATATGCAACATCATTTAAGACATTTCTTAGAATGCGCAAAGCTTGAATATTCAAGGCAAAAGATTTTCTATCAAATTCATTTAAAATAGATTTTGGTTTTAAATCGAAACCATGAAGCACAATATTCCATAATTGAAAACTAATAGATTGCAAATAGAATTTCATTCTTGAACGCCAATAGAGATAATTTTTCCCATAAAAAATTGGTGCATCATCGAATGTAGAACCCTCCATTTAAGATCAAAAGCAAATAACCCAACGCTGCCAAATTACAACGGATCTTGATACTCAAGCTGTTAAGCCTTTACCAGAGCACGAAGCTCTGATACCAATTGTTAGGATTGACAGCAGTCACCCAACAGGGGTGAGGGGGTGAATTGGGTTTTTAATAATTCGTTTAATACTTTGGAAATTAATCATTTTTCAATAAAAACACCTTATACATGCAGCAGAAAAACGAAATAAAGCGATCGAGAGAGATTGATTGGAAGCTATAGAAGAATATAATAGAAACTTAATACTCGCGAGACAACATAAAACAACAACCACAAAACTAGACTCGCGCTTATTAAATTAAAACCATTTAAAATAAATTATTATGAAAATAATTATTTTGTTGAAAATCAAATAAATATAACTACGATGAACAAGAGCAACAATAAAAGCCATAAATAAATGAGTTGAAGGATAGAGAAAATTGCACCGATGATTTTATACTGGTTCAGTCTTTCCAGCGAAAGACCTACATCCAGTGCCCAAGCGACCCGCTTGAGCTTTTCTTCACTAATCAAAAGAGGGACGACCAGCCCCAAATACAAACAAGAGCGTCCCACACACTATTAGGATCCACCGTTTGCTAGGGACCTCAAAACTACACACTAGGTAGTCTCTACATAGAACCTAAGGTAATCATTCTACTAGGTGCCCCACCGTTCGTCTAGACTCTACCCAGTAAACAAGGGTTCCTCACCCTAAGAACGTGCCACACGTTCAACTAGGAGATCCACTCCCTAACACTAAGGGTCACACTTTCCCTTACAAGAATTTGGTTTAGAGAAGAATAAAAACTAACAATTCATGCACTCTAGGTAGTGCTGATACAACAATGAAAACTCTATATCAACGAATGTCTTAGGCTTCTCGAGGATTTTATTCTTTTTAGAACGGAGAAGAAGAAGAAGAACTCTCTATTTTTGATTTTCAAAAATTAAAAATTAGGATTCGTGAGAGAGATGGTGAAGAGAGAATCAAAAAGAGGAAGAAGAAGACTTTTTAATCTGAAACGAAATCAAACAAAAAAGGAAATAAATCATTTTCTGAATCAGATTGATTCTTTCACAATTTTCAAAATTAATATGCAGGTAATCTATTACTTGATCAGGGTAATCGATTATCTGCATTATGTGAAAACAGATAATTTGAATATTGAAAAAGTAACCAATTACTGTGCAGAAGTAATCGATTATTTTCACTGAAAATAATATTAAATGTATCAGACATGAAGGTAATCGATTATTTATAGAGAAGTAATCGATTATCATCTTTCTGAACTCTCAGGTTACAAAATTTAATGGAAGTAATCGATTATCTGAAAAAAAGTAATCGATTACTTTTGCTTAAAAACAGTTTTTCTAAAAGATTTGTAACCAGAGGTTTTCGCAAAAGATTTTCACAAAGGTTTTTCATAAAACTGGATCTTCTCCTACAGTTCTTAAAATACGAAACCTTGAGTGCCTAGACATTATTGATTTACAACATGTCCTAAGATGCAACACAATAAACTAGGACATACAATCTTGAAAACGAGCAAGCATATCTTCATCAAAAGCATTAACCTGACACTTAATAAAGATTAGACTAGTCATCATCAAAACATCAGTTGATATTGTCATCATCAAAACATCAGTTGGGAACACATGAACTTCAACACTCTACACCAATCATAGCCATCTGCTATTGATGAATAGGACCTATCCTGACTTAGAGCCTAAGTGTCCCCTGCAAATCCTAACTTAAATATTTTTTTATCTTCATTAGATTTCTCCAATGCCAATTGGAATCTGCCTTAGGAACATACTCCCACATGTTGCACCTCTTTAAGTATACAGTAAGGATCCATTTAATCCACTAAGAATCCTCCTTGTTAGCAATAGCCCATACCTGTTTCATTAAAGCTTCTTTATTCCACTGCTTCAGGTAGGTGATATCCAAAGCACCAAACTGCTTTGGCAAACATACAATTTCCCAAATCAACAGAGGCATTGATCTACCATTATGTCTAACTCCCCATAAAAAATCTCTACAAATCCTTTCAATCTCTTTTATTACCTTTTGAGTTAATAAGGTGAACTCTACCAGCATATGATCAGCTTCTAGAAGTCCTACACTTAACTCTGGCTGCTATCTTAGTAACTAAGCTTTGGCAATCCTGATGAGACCACTTAGAAGGTGTAAGTGGCAGCTCTAAATACCTCATTGGAAATTGACTCTTCTCAAATCCTGTTATCAGTAGGATTTCTTTCTATAATGTTTCATTCACTCCTTCAAAGAATACAAACGATTTTTGATTATTTGCCATTACACCAGTTGCTTTTGAGAACTTTTGAAAATTTTCCATTAGAATTTGAACTGATTCCTTCTCAGCTTTGCAAAATAGCATCAAGTCATTAGCAAAACATAGATTTGACATTGCTAATCTTTTGCACATAGGATGGTAGTTAAAAGCCTAACACTCTACTGCAATCTTCAAATATCAACTGAGAATCTCCATGACCAATACAAATATCATAGGAGAGATAGGATCTCTCTGCCTTAATCCCCTTTTGCCAACAAAATAGCCTATTGATTCACCATTTATAACAATGAGAAAGAAAAGACAAAAGTTGAAGCAACCTTTCTTCTTTCGAGGGAAGGAGGTTGTCATTGCCTCCTTAATACTCCTATCTAAACGACCCAATAACAGAGTCTGCTCTCACTTAGCATTGATAATAAAGAGGGAAAAAGTTCGCTTCAACTACAAAAGCATAAGGCGGAAAACAAAGGTCACCCTAAAGTGGAAAAAGGATCCTAAAGATGGAAAGCAACAAAGTTACTTTCATGTACGCAAGTCAAAAGGAGGTACAAATATTCAACACATTTATGAAAACATTCAATCATACATAGCATTCATTCATTTGCATCATTTACACATTAATAGCATTCACTCACTCATTCATTCATTCATATATTACATCCAAGCATACAGAAACTTGAGAAGAGCATGATCCTGAGTGAATCATGTCAATAGTAAGAACTGCCATGACACATGGCATATTGGAAAATTAGTAAGAAACCAAAAGAGTCCAAAAGCGAGAAACCTTGTGTTTGGAATCAAGTTAGCAAAGCGGAACAACAATTAAGGGGTTTCCTGTAACACCCCGATTTTCTTAATATAAAAATATACGAAAATAAAAGTTTTGGAAATAATTAAGGTGCTATAAAAGTTACTTCATTAAATAAAATACATAAATCAGAGTTTAAAAATAAAGCGGGTAACTTTAAACCTTTACTTTTACAAAATATTGAATTACAAAATGTGGGGCACCCAAATACAATATAGAGAACATATACACAAATCAGTTTCCTTTCTTCCGACTTGTTCCGCTGCGCACTCTGATCTCCAAGCCTCTTGAACT
The DNA here is from genome assembly GCA_037953625.1 of Crotalaria pallida. Classification (NCBI taxonomy): domain Eukaryota; kingdom Viridiplantae; phylum Streptophyta; class Magnoliopsida; order Fabales; family Fabaceae; genus Crotalaria; species Crotalaria pallida. Next base: position 74,251,103 of record CM075655.1, on the reverse strand, counting down.
TGTACCTAAATTGTTATCCACTAAGGGTGAGATCTTTCACAGCACAGTGAATTAAAAGGACAGTATACAATTCATAATAAAGACATAAGAATAATAATCAAATCAAAGATAGCGGCAACAACATCCAATCGCACACACAATTCCCTTTTTATTCATAATTATTTTAGACTTCCATTATTCATTTTAATCCACTGTTCATTTACAACACTTTATTCCTTAACCATTTTCACTTTTCATTCTCTTTATTCCCTTAAACTATATATATATATATATACTATATATATATATCCACAATCCACTTTCAGTCTCACAATTAACACTTAAAGCATTAAATCACAATTATAAACATTTAACACTTAAGTTATTCAACAATTAATTTACAACCAACAACAAGCAAATCAATAGACATCCAGCAACCATTCGACATACTCAGGTATGTCTCAGAGTGCAGTAACATAAATCATCTCCCTAGGGTTCTTCACTTCCTACATTAATATTTACAAAGAAATAATTTAACATAAACATTTATAAAAGGGTCAAATTTAATTAAAATACAAAAAGAACAACTCTAATCCAACACTAATTGTTACCTACACTCTAACTTAATTATTATACCCAAATCCTATTATAAATTCTAACTATCCCTAATTCAAAGTGTGGAAAGAGTCCCCCCTTACCGGTTGAAGAGTAGACGAGAAGGAGAGAGAGAGAGAGAGCTCCACCAAGCCCTAGGGACAAGCTCCTAAGCTCCTAGTTCCTTGCTCCAAGATCAATTCTTAGCTCCCTTGATGATTGCCTAAAGAAAAGAGAAGGATTGAGGGAGTTAGGGTTTTGAATTGGGAATTGGGGATTTGAGGGATTGAGAATGAAATTGGGGTTTTTGTTGGTAGAAAATCATGGAGAGTTGATGGGGAATGATTATGGGGTGGTGGATTGATGTTATTTGATGTTAATTTGAAGATTGGAAGAGTTTGGGAGGAGAGAAGAGGGAAGGGCCGTGAAAGAAGAGAGAAAGAAATGAAGAACAACACGTTAAAATCGTGTTTTTAAGTCTGATCTGCAGTGGTTAATCGATTAACCACTTTGGTTAATCGATTAACTCGCTTAATTTACAAAGGGCTAATCGATTAACTCATGTGTTAATCGAGTAATGCCGAAAGGTGCTCAAAATTTAATTGATTAACAGACCCATTAATCGATTAATGCACTACTTTTTCCTTTCTTTCAAGCCTTCTAAGAGTTCTAAGCCGATCCTAATGCATCCTAACTTGTCCGATCATAATACCACTACCTAAACACCTTCTAAACACCTCTAAACACAATTCAAACACTTCACTCATCAACTTATAATAACAAACATACAAATCACAATCACAGCAAGACGAGACGAACAAATGATCGAATTCTACACCTAACCTCTTCTTAAACACTCGATTTAATCCGATCAATCTAAGACAAACCCTATGACTGATTACCCCTAGAACCAATCACCCTCGAGGCATAACCAATAGGATCGAATTGATCCCAATTGCCTCGCACCTTTATCGGGTTCCGGAACTCAATTGAAGTGTGAGTTCGAGGGAATTCTCCGAACATAGACGCTAGGGTCCATTCTTATACACAAGGCTCTATCCTAGGACCCTTAATCCACTCACACTATCGAGATCAAAACCCTAAAAGCACTCACAAGGGCTTTGGAATTCCTTGGCACCCGTGCCTACATAAACCTACTTAATCAACCACAACCACAATCACACCAATCTAGGATCTAAATCGACACTCTTCGACTATAATCGATGACTCTAAGATACTTCCCTACCCAAACCTACGATGCTATCACATAATCAATACACACATACACACAGGGACACGAACACAAACACTAACATCTAAGAATACACACGAACACACACACACACACATATATATATATATATAAACACATATCCTAACTTAACCTATTACCTATACCTATGCATACATACATATGAATATACACATACAAACACACACACATACATATACACGAGGATATAGTTACAAATACTAATATCTACGCAAAGATATATTTACACAAATATATACGTATACTAGGAAAACGTTTACAAACACTTATACATATACATATTTAGATTCAACATAATAATAATATACATATAAGAAATAGTTGAAATTCATCTTTCGCGTGTAAATAAGATATTTATAATTATAATCATTAGGTTAATAAAATGAGGATGTTACAATTCTCCCCCACTTAAAAGAATTTCGTCCCCGAAATTCCTTCTTTGAAAAACATTGAAAAGAGTTGGAGGGGGATTTCTGTAAAAATTGTTTTCTCAAAACCTTTTAAAATTAACAAAATACTTAAAGTTTCAAAACCATTTAGTTTTCCATAGTAAAAATCATAATAGTAAAAATAACGATTTCTCAGAATTTCTACAATCTTAAATTCTAGCCCTATGGGTGCTCCCCCACTTAGGCTTGCGTTGTCTTGATAAACTCAGGTTCGGTGTAGAATGGTTCGACTCAACTGGTTCTGACTTTGGTTTTACTTAGTAGGTGCTAAACTTTCCTCATTCTCAGGTACCCTAAAAGTTGTTGGGTTTTAGCGAGACGAGGTAACCTTATCATGGTTCACTTTCTCACTAATGCTTCCTTTTTCCCGAACTTGCATGAAAATCAATCAGAAGTTCCCTGAGGATTCTCATGCCATGGTTAGGTTCTAACTTCAAGGTACTTTCTAGTCTTGGTGATCTACAACTATGAATGTGACATTCCGTATTTTCATAACTAAAATCAATAAGTTTTCATCAAAGAGAAATTTTGAGATATTATTTTACAAATGATTTTCAATGAATATTTTATCCGACTGTGTAATCAATTTTCGATTTTCTGGAATTTGGTAAACAAAGATTTTTATATAATTCAAGCAAATGATTTTATTGGGTTTGGAATAATTCTATTATTTGTGATTTCATTTGAGAAATGAATCTCTTTGTGCATTTTTATGGACTTAACCTAATTAATTAAAGAATTGATCTAAAAAGAGTTTTGATTCCATGATGAATCCTTATGTTTTGAAATTTGATTTGCTTGTGTGTGTGTGACTTCGTGTGCTTGATTGTTTAAGGTTCAATTAAGATTTTGTTTTATTGATTTCATGGAAAATTATTTTCTCTAGACTTCAAAGAATCAAAGTCCAATCACCTCTAGAAACCCTAATCGATGAGTGAAACCCTAATCGAGCTCTTGATCTTTGATTAAGTGCTTAATCACTTTCTTAAAACCCTAAACCCATTTGATTAGTACGCTAATCCAGAAATTAGTTTTCCTTAAACCTGTGATTAAGTTTTTGATTAGCACCTTAATCCTTGATTAAGCCCTAATTACTAAGGATTAGTGAATTAAACCTAGAATAATTAACCTAATCCTACCCTAATCATGATTAGAACCCTAATTAAGTGCCTTAAACCTAATTAACTAACCTAACCTACCCTTAATCACTCTTGGCCGAATGCTATGCATGGCTTGGACACTAAGCTCACTTCTTTGATCAACAAGTGGCATGCCTTGTTAGTCAACAAGATGACACCACTCTAGTGACCTAAGCATGACCAAAAAATGAAGAAAAAGTGAAGGGAAGGAAAGGAAGAGGAAGGAGCCGTGGGAAGGAAACTAAGACCAAGGAAATTGCATCAAAGCCCTCCATGCAAACCCTTAGTAGCAAATAAGAAAAGTTGGAATGGATAGAAGAAAAGGGACCAAACCGTGAGGAGGAAGGAGTGAGTGTTCATTCTTATTTCCTCATCCCATCTTCATCATTTTTTCTTTCTTTCAATACCCACACAAACAACTTCAACAACACCAACACCCATCAAACCTCCCAAAACCGTGAGGGAGTGAGTGAGTTCTCCATCATTCCTTCAACAATCACACACTTTCTTCCATTCTTTTCCTAAGCCAAACACAAAACACCAAGAGAATCATCAAACCCTTGGTGAGAAAAAGAAAGAGAGAAGGTGGCCGAATCTAAGGAGGAGGAGAATCAAAACTAGAACACTTTATCACCTAAGCAAGATCAAGCTAAACTAGTAAAGAGGAGGGAGAAAAACCATGGACCTTAGAGGATGAGTGAATAAACTGTGAGGAGAGAAAAGAAACCAAGGATTTTGGACTTGAAATTCTTAAAAGTTTTAACTAAGTAAGGATTTATTTCTTGATCTAAAAGTTTTAAAACCTTTTTCGTTGATTCTTGCTCTTTTTCATTCTTTCTTTCTAAACTTTGATTTTGTGCATGTTATTTTTCCAAGCTAGATTCTAAAAAGTTTTGTTAAGAAAATGTTTTCCTTTATGATCTTGAGTTTTCTCTTTGATCTCTTGAAAATGTTTTGGGAAAGAACTTGATTTTAAGTTTCATGAAAGATTTTTCAAAGATCTAATAATTTTGATTGCATGCATGTCAAGATCTATGTTTGAGCTTTGCCATACTTGATGTTTGAATCCTAATGTGAAAAATCTTTGAAAATGATTGAATTTCTTGGTAACTTTTCTTGTGATGTTCACGGCTTGTGCTTGATTTTTAAGTTAGAAGTTTTGATGATTGAATCTTGTTATGTGCATGTGATTATCTTGAGATTCTAAGCATGATTTGAAAGCTTGAAACTCTAAGAAAATTCTTTTAAGGAAACTATGGATTGGTCACGATTTTATTGTGATTGTGAGCATGAACTTGATTTTCCTTTGCTTAATCTCTTGCATGTTATGATCTTGAAATTTAATAATAAGTGATGTTGTGATCCTTAGGTGTAGCCACGGTTTCACATGCTAAATCAAAAGATTGAGATTTTCTTAAGTTTGGTTGATGAATATGTGATTCTCATGAACTTTGAGTTAATTTTTGGGTGCTAAATGTAAAATCTAATTTGTTTAAGAAACCTATGTATGCCACGGTTTCATGAATAAAAATATGTTAGGACTATGCTTTTGTTTGCTTGATGAATTATGAGAACTTGTTGTTGGATTTAGAGTTGTTTTTAAGTCTTGAATTCTTGAAAATGTTTTTGACAAAATCTAAGTCTAGGCCACGGTTTAGACCTTAATTTCTAAGTTGAATTTTCTTAATTGAATATGTGTTAATGTCATGAAATTATATGTTGATTTGTGAAGATGGTTCTTTGAGAAAATGAATTCTTAAACAAACCATGATGCATACGGTTTTGACATGTTTAAGTATGACAAGATGAAGTTTTGCTAAGATAAAATTGACTAAGTGAAAGTTAAATGAAAATGTTTTGGTTTGAACAATTTGACCAAGTGCTGAAATCTTAATTTATAAGAGATTTTCTTGCAAGAGACTTTGAGAAATGATAGTTATACTAATTGGATTGCCTTGAAATTTTAATACGTGGCCCTTGGTGCTATCTAAATGAATTCTGGAAAATTTGAAGCTATTTGGAATTGTTTTGGCATTTTAAAAGAATTTTGGTTATTCGGTGTTGATTATGGAAGTCTAGGGCTTTTAGTGAAAAAGATTTTGATAAGTAGCACTTGTGCATGTTTTATGATTCTGAAACTTGGACACTGTTTTAAGTAGGTTAGATTGAGTGTCCCTGAATTTTTATAAGATTTTTGGAATTGGTTTGTTAATTGAAATGAAGTCATTTTGGTGAAAACGATTTCGGAAAAGTAAGTTTTCAAGGAAAAACCTAAACCGAGTTTTATAACCTAAACAACTCTAAACTGCTCGAAATTTTTATGGTAGCTCCTTAAACAGGTCTTGTGACTCTCTGTAAAATTTGAGGTGATTTGGAGTTGGTTTGATATTTTTACCAATTGAAAAACAGTGAACCGTTAGGTTCAGATTTTCCAGACTTAGTGACTAATGTAATTGAAAAAGTATGACTTGCACAACTCCAAATAATCTGAAATTTTTATGATATTATCTTGATTGTGTAAGGAAGCTTTATACCAATTTTCATGCAATTCGGAGTTGAAACACTATTTTTAATAATGGCATTTTGGCCTCAGGTCAGCAACAGTTCCATCATGCTTTTTATGCAAAATCTGATTGGAAACCTAACTTAAGATTGTTCAAATGACTTGGAAATTTTATATGATTAACTTTAACCTATATTGGTATGTTCTGGAAGTTTTGAGAATTAAACAAATTGACTTAATGTAGTTTTAAATTTTATCTTTTGTGCTTTTCCGTGATTGAATAAAAAGCTTTATTTAAATGTTTTTGACAAACATGAATTTTGTTCTTTGCTTTGTGAATTGGCTGGACTTGTATGATGGTTATTATGTCTTGAAGTAATTGAATGAATGATTACTTGATGATATGTTTAGACTATGCATGATTAAGTTTGCAAGATTGATTGTTTACGGTGTTTCGGTCTAGGGTATTAGTTTGAAATTATGATTTGAAAAATGTGCTATGTGCTATGTGCTAAATGGTTTGTTTTAGGTGATGCATGCTAATTGAATTTATTTGTTTGGGTGTCTGGGAATTGTTATTTGACAAAAGAAGTAAAGAAAAATGAGTTATTCGACAAATTGCGATGATGTAATTAACCTTCTAAAGTTGATTGATCTTGAAAAGAATTTGATTATTTGAAAAAGTATTGGGTTTACTAGTTGCTGCCTTATTTGATTTCATAAGTGTTATGTTTGAAAATAAATTATTTCAAATATTCATTTTAACATGGAGTATTAAAGAGATTAAATAACAATTTTTCGATGTTTTCGAACCTTGGTTATGGCTGTCCGGAATGGACCAACAACCAATTCATTTATTTAAAGTGTTTGCATGAGTATGATTTCATTTTTGTGTGCCTATATGTTTTATTACTTTATTTGGTTGAGAAATTGTTGATCAAAGTGTTTATTTAATTGCTTTCAAAATACTTGGTTTATCTATGGAGTTAAATTGGTTTCGAACAACGGAAAGTGAACTTGGGACTTAGCATATGATGCTGCCCAGAGTTTTTCTAACTTGTATTTCTTATTTAAAAATGTTTTCAAAGTGCCTTGAAGTTGAGTTTTTATGAGTATTTAATATAAGATGAAGTTGGATTTAAAAAAAAATGACATTTTTCGATGTTTTCGGGATCGAGCGAGCTGCTGTCCAGGACAGACCAGCAACCGACCCATTTATTTAAATTGATTTCATTGATTTCTTATAGTGATTTCAAAGTATTTAAAGTATAGTGAAAGTTGGGTTTTGGTTTTTAGAAAATCTCGACGTTTTACAATTTTCCGGCAAGAAGTGAAAGGAGTTTTAGAAAACGCGCTTTGATTTTAAGTATGATGATCATTTGGATGGACTAGTAACGTTAGTGTCTCCTATCTGGTATAAGGTACGTATAAGTCAAGAAGCTGGAGCAGCTGACAGTTGGGAGGACCTGCAACGATTTCGGACGAGGTATTTGCTGGAGCTGAGGTGAGAGAGAAGCTTCCCTAAGACACCGTGGTATTTAGGTGATCTATTAGGACACTCCGTACTCTCTCAAAGTCGGAGTAAAGGTCTATCGTAGTTAGTAGTATACCCGATAAATTGTGTGATTGCTTGTATCGAGGTATACGAAGACTCAGACCTATACCATTACATGGTATTGATTGACTGATATGCTTGTGTATGTTGAGATATGATGTTGCTTATATTATCATTGCATGTGCATATTGCATCATCCCGCGTTATAGAATAAGGATAGTAAAGACATTAGAAAACTATAAGAAATCCCCCAACGACTCGAGCGAAACTCCTTGGGGAGGAACGCGTGATGGCACCGGATGATGCAGATGCGCCGAATGTGTGAATCGAGCTGAGGTTGTGACAACGATGAGGTCTTCAAGTGTGGATACAACGGATGCTGAACTCTATAAAGAATATATCTATGTGGTCGTAGCCACTTACTGAGAGTGTTTCCACATGGTCGTAGCCATGTGTTGAGAGAGTGTTTCCACATGGTCGTAGCCATGTGTTGAGATGATTTCCATATGGTCGTAGCCATATGTTGAGATAGCCTCCATATGGTCATAGCCATATGTTGAGAGCGAGTTGAGATAGGTCGGAGCCTATCTATCAATGATTAATGGATATCCCGCATATGGTCGGAGCCATATGCCGACGGTGATTCTGAGTGGGTCGTTGCCCGTCAGAATGATGTTTGATATTCCGCATATAGTCGTAGCTATATGGCGAGGTTGACTCTGAATGGGTTGTAGCCCGTTAGAGAGATTGTGGATATCCTGCATATGGTCGGAGCCATATGCCGAGAATGATTCTGAGTGGGTCGGAGCCCTTCAGAATAGTTGTTGATGTTCTGCATATGGTCGGAGCCATATGCCGAGAATGATTCAGGATGGGTCGGAGCCCGTCAAATATAGTAGTCGAGTCCCATCAGAAGCAACCCGCATATGGTTGGTGCTATATGACGGAGGAGACTTAGGATGGGTCGACAGCAGGACAAATCGAATAGAACCTTTTCGTTCTAAAACCCTTACCCGAAGTAGTGGAGAGGAAGATACGGTGTTTACCTGCGTGGTAATCACTTGATGACTGGGATAGGGGAAGGCAATGACGGTGACTCGTGAAGAAGCCTGAAGAGGAGTCTGTCTAGGCGGGAAAAGCTACAGAGGACCTGGGTTGACCATCCCGGGTAGGGGTGAGTAGTCCAGTGTCGTAGTTGAAGTACTGCATGATCACTAGACAGATGACTGACGCCCCTTGACTAAATCAGGATCAGAAGAGGGATGCTTGAACTCGGTGGAGGTTGACGCCCCTTTGTCATGACATTATTTTCCCGGGCATTTTATATTATATTATGGCGTAGTCTCCTGAAGCCGGAGTGGTAGAGATCCTGTACTTCTGATTGCTTCCGACTAGGTGGATGGATTCGAGGAGATGTAAACCTGAACCTTAAACCCTAAAGCTTGAATTCTGATACGATTGACTTGTGATATGTGAGCTATGAGACTTCGACTTTGAGAAAGCGATACGATAAAAGATTCGACTTTGCGAGATAAGATGTTTAAGAGATACGATTGTGTGAGGCAGATTAATTAAGAGAATTCCCCAATGAAAAGATGAGACGTTAGTTAGTGCGATGATTGCATCGCATCCTCATGCATCATGCATAATTATATGTTGTATTGTTGTGTTGTGAATGTGTATCGTTGTGTGTTTGTATCGTCTTAATATTTTGCCTATCGTAAACCCACACCGTCGACGATACGTCGTTCGGAATGCTTACTCTCTCTGTCTTTCCCTTCCCTGTGGACTTCGGTGTCGATGTCCATAGGTGATAGAGTAAGTAGATTTCCTTGAGAGCTGGTGCTTCAAGCGTTGGGCTACGAAGACACGACCGTGATGGAGTCTCAAAGAAGAAGAAGGCTCAGCTCGACTCGAGGATTCGATGGTGGATGATTCAACCTGCTGAGGAGCATCACGTTAGCGGAAACCGCTGTTACGGTGTCTATGTCCAAGTATTGTGCTCCCTTACCAGGTACTTAGACATCATTAGCTGTATCCACATGTGCACCCGAAAGATGTTTTATAAAGCTGGACAATCAATATTAAGTTTTCCGGTTAGACATAAATGAGATGGGCTTTCTAAATGTGATTGTGAAAACGAGTTTCAAAGTGCAATGTGTAACACCCCGATTTCGGCAACTTGAAAACATCATCTCTTTAGTAAAAATTTGAGAAATTTTTTTTAAAGGTGACATGTGCATGAGGACCTTTGTGTTCAAAACATTTCGGTAACTTAAATGTAATAAAATACTTTCTCATGTCACATATCACAAGTCAAGTTCCAAACTGAGATGTTACTTAACATCACGCTTTGTAACTTAGCTTCACTAATCTTTTTTGGGAAAACATTTTCACAGCTTGTTTCATAAAAACTTTTCCCTTAAAAACCATATTCAATAAAATACCAAGTGGGGTTCAGAATGATATGACAATGTAACCAAATAGTTGCAAGGGAATGCAGTACTCGAAGGGGATTACCTATTGCTAATCTTGATTCCTAATCTGCCTCGCTGAAGTCCACTGCCGAATCCACATCGAGACGAAGGTACAGACTCCACTACAGGGACGACCATCTACCCGTTGCAATATCGGAGTAACCCGACACAACAACATGGTAGGAGAGATGGTCAGTAATCCAGAAGTACAACATGACCAGACAGAATACTACCAACTTCGTATAAAAGAATGCTCAAAATAAAAATGCAATAACCACTACTCATGCTATGCACATGACAAATATATTCACATAAGCACGTAGGAAACACTTATAAACAAAATCATAATTCGTCACAACACACATCACCGCACTTGGCACCACTGACCTTCAATTACTCAAGTCTTATCATCATCTTTCTCAGTATTCCCCACAAACACTTATACTTTTACTCTTTGAATCTTTTCCACATCTCTTCATAAATTCTTTATGCTTTCTTTCTTGTAATCTTTTATCATTATTAAGTCTTATCAACGGTTCGCTCAATGATGAGGAGGACACATCATTGAACTCGCACACACGTCTACATCTCCTCGGTCATCCACCCAACCTAGTCGGAAGCTAACAAGAGTACATGACCTTTACCACGCGGGCACGACAGCTGTCACACAAACAAATGGTCCCAGACCAGGAGGCCCTGCCTCAATTCATAATCATAATTCACATAACAATGCACGCTCTCAGCGGCAATCTCAAATGCCCCGTTCCAGTCCCTCTCACTGTTCTCGAATTGCCATAGGGGGCGACAGTACTATTCTAGTCTCGAGTGCAGAACTCACCACGGCATAGGACCGATCTGCCCGTACCACATGTGGAATTCGTTCCGCCTAGAATAGCACTCAAGGCTTCTTGACGTATCACCGTCCTTACCCTCCCCTATTGCAATCACAACCCGAATATCTGCAGATACTCCGGGGTATCTTCCTCTCACTACTTCGATACGACACTCATACCTAACCGCGTTTGTAAATATCTTTTAAAGTCTTTAAAATTTTAACGTTTTAATTATCGGCTTAATCCTAACAGTCGGCTCGTCCTTGGTGCATCCCTTCAACGAAGCCCGACCACTAATCGGAATCTTTTTCCCCCTAAATCTCAAATGGCATCATGCCTCAATCACTTTCATCTCATCATCACAATTCTCATACTCTTTCTCGTCTCATCTCTTCAACATTCTCAACATCTTTTTCCTCATCTTTCTCAAAGTCTCTTTTCACAAAACCTTTTCGAAAACATGATTTCACCAAAACTTCCGCTTCACAAAATATTTTCAAAAAAACCCCTTTCATAAATTCTTTCACAAAACTTTTTCAAAGATGATGTTTCCCAAAGACTTTCACAAAAATATCATTTTCACAAAAAGCTTTTCAGAAACTTCTTTTTCAAAAACCCTTTTTGTAGTGTCCAAGAACACTATGTTCTTAACCCCCTAAGTCCTCAAGATTATGGTAATCAGGAGTTCAAGAGAGGATCAAGTGTTTATGTGTGACCTTATGGTTTTTCTGCAGTTCCAGTTGGGAAAAGCAAGGTTTCCCTAGTCAACAAGTGTGTGCAGAGTGTCAACTTAGGGATGAGAGTACGTACCTGAAACCCTAGCTGTTATGAGCCATTTATAGGGTTTAGAGGAGGTTGATATGGGCCGTATGGGCCTTGTACCAGAGTTAAGCTGAACCTGGATTCTGTGAGATAATATCGGAGGTTTATGCTCTTAGAATCTGGATAGGGTCAACTTACGATCCCATGTCTAGGCTGTTGCGAGATTCCAGGAGAGATTTGCGGAAGGGATAGGAAGCTGTGGTAACTGAGTCTATCTACCAGCCGACGTTATATCTCGGCCCTGGAGTCCCGAGCCGATGGGCTGAAGACCATTGGCGAGGCTCGGCCCCATCAAGTCCGAGCCTGGTCTTTTATTGTACTCGGAACCAGCGAGTCCGAGCGAGGGACGTTTGTGCTGAGTAAACCGAGGGAGGGGTCCTTGAAGAATCCCTTATATAAGACTTAGTCCTTATTGGGTCGGCAGACCCTACAAGCCCCCCAACTCGTAAGACTTTATAAAGTCTGTGACGAGGTAGCATGTGCTTAGGGTTAGACCTCCTAGATGTCTTAGTTCGAATGTGTGACAGCTGTCCGAGTTGACGTTTTGGTCTCTCTAGGTATGGCGCGCTCTCTTGTAAGTTGTGCCAAATCATTACAAATTTTGAAATTTGAAAAAGCGCCTCCTGAAACTGCCACGTCTCTTCCAACGAGTGGTTGCATGCGTTTATGGGCTTTCGGCCCGTGTATGCGATACGGGGGGAAACTGAAAAGTTCCCGTCATTACTCCAAATCACTCCTTCATATCTTTACTAACATTTCTCATTTCTTTGCCTCCTCCAGAATCTTCTCAACCAGAATCCCCCATTTCCCTCTCCTCTAATCTCCTTCCCAATTCCTCCGCATTTGATCCCGAACTCTTCTCCTGCTATCCTAACTTTCTAAAAACAACTTCTTCAAACCCAGTTTTCTCATCTCTTTCAGCAACCAAAAAGCAGGTATTTTTTCCAACTTTTCTTATAACTTCTGCGGTTTTTCAATTTTCGTGAATAGGGTTTTTTGTTTTGGGTTTCCTAGTGAGCTTTGATTTTAGAGGTTCTGGGTTGTCTCTGGGTTTTGTTCTAAGTGAGTAGTGTTTAGGCTTCTTTTTATTTAAATCATGAGGGGATGTAGAGATTTAAGAAGGATTTATCGTGAGCTTTGCAGAAGATTAGGAGAAGAACCCTCCAGCGATAGTGATTTGGGGACTTTAAGTTCTTCCGAGTTTTCTGGGAATGAGGGAGACTCTGAGTTTTCTGGAAATGAGGGAGATGAAATTGATGATTCTATACCCACTTCTACTCCCCCTTTAAACCAGGGATTCACCGAGTTAAAACTGTTAATTGTAGAACACCCCTTGAATTTCGCCGACGAGAATAAGTGGTTGGTAGCTTATAGATTTGCCGAGCGCCGAGCTCAAATTAGAATCAGTCCTGACCGTGATACCGAGGGATAAATTTTAGGAAGCTCAACTAGAGAGGGGGGAAAAAGTCCAGGGCTCGGCCTTAAATTTAAAACGAAAACGCGTGCTGTAAAAAATCCTAACGCCGAGCCTTTTACTTTTTCCCCAGATATGGTGGAACGCAGGTGCGTGACAAATCCTGAAGAGTACCCGTTGCCGCCGAATCACGCGCAGTACAGTGCCATTTTTGATCGGGAGGTGTTGGGGACAAGACCTTCCTTGCAGACAGAAGATAGTCTTACCCACCTTCGACCAGTTTTAACTCCTCCGAGCGCTGACGGAAACGCCTTGGAATACGTATTGGGACCTCTGGGCATTGACGATCGGATATGCTTTCAAATTCCAGAGAATTCTCGATTTTTTTACTTTTACGAAGAAGTAGCCACCAAAATTGGTATTTCATGCCTTTTTCCACTCTTGAAATTGAAGTCCTGAAACACTTGGGCATTGCTCCGAGCCAACTTCATCCGAGCGGATGGGCTTTCGTCCGAGCCTTTCAGCAATTTTGTGACGCCCAGGGGTTGACGGCGACTTTACGATCTTTATTTTGGTTGTATGCCCCACAAGTCAACAAATTCGGAGATTCGAAGGGGCTTTGGGTATCGCTAAAGGCTCGGAAGGAGCACGCCCTATTTGCCAAGGTAACCGACTCGTGGAAATCTTTTAAACCCCTCTTTTTCAAATATGAACATACGGGAACTGGAGAATGTTGGTTTATGGAGCAAGTCATTGAAGACGGAGTAATTAAGTCTGTACCTCGGTTCCCTTTGAATTGGACCACCAATATTTATAGCCGAGGGCCTTCTCTATACCAATTTAACTTTAAAACAGAGCTTACAAGATCCGAACGTGGGGTGTGTGATGATGCTTGGACTTATCTTCAAACCCATGGGCAAATAGATACTAAGCAAATCTTGTTAAAAGGAACACGGGATGAAGTGAAAGCCGAGCTGGGTATTTATTTATTTATTTTTTTTTGGTGCTAACCTATTTTTCTTGCAGAAGCCATGGGAAAGAAAGCGACCAAGGCCAAAAATAGCGAAGCTCGGGCAGCTAGAGTGTCGCAGCTGGCTGCACTCAAAGAGACTGCATCCGGATCTCCAATCAAGGGTCAGTCTTCTGAGCCGACCCATTCTGAAAGCCCGATCGTTATCCCCAGTACCACCCCCACTGTAAGGGTTACGGGTGTCGAACAGGTGATCAAAAAGGGCCGTGTAGTCGACGCGGTGAATATTGAAGTGGAAGCTCGTTCATCTCTCCAAGACATTCCCGAGCGCCCCCTCACGAGGACTTGGCAGGACAAAGGAAAAGATCTCGCTGGAGATTGGTTCAACTTGAGCAGGTCTAACAAAGGGATTGAAATTCCCGAGGGTAAGGAAGATGTAGCTGCCAAGACGGTGTGGGGTAGGAAAATGTCCGACTCATTCATTGCCACCGTCTTCCCTCCTGAAAATGCTGAAGTAATCGAGTCTTGGACCCCTGGGACTTGGGAAAATAACTGTAAATCGTTGGTGAGAAGCTTCTTACGGGGTGCGAGCCTTTTCCATCACCTTGGTCATCATGGTGATGACGCCTATGCTGGATTGGCCCCCGAGGAAAAGAAGAAAAGATATGAAGCCAACGAGCGAGAAGACTACTTGGAAATTCAGGTCCAAGGTCTGAATAAAAGGATACAAGAAATGGCAGCGGAAAACGAGCGGCTTCAAAAGACTGCTCAAGATTCTGAGGGGGCCAAGGTTCGGGCTGAGAAAAAACTTCAGGCTGCCGAGGCACAGATAAAGAGGTCGGAAGAAATCCAGAAAAAGGCTGAGGAGGATGCTGCTGCTCTTCTGGTGGCTACGGAGAAAGCTCGTTCGGCCGAGCAAGCTGCTGCAGTGGCTCAGGAGCAACATGAGTATGCTAAGGACGAGATACTCAGGCTCCGAGCTTCCTTGGAGAAGATGAGTGCGTAAGCTCTCAAGCATAAGAAAGCAGCTAAGGAGAATCTGTTCAATTGGGACCATGCAATTGAAGATTCTTTCTTCAATACTGCCGAGCAACTCCGTGTTCTGAATCCTGGGCTCGTGACCAAGGGCGCTGACCCTAATTTTGCTGTGAAAAAAGGTCGAATTGTCGGCCCGAGTGGAGTTCCCATAGATTTGAACAACGCCGACCTTCCTAACCATTTGGCCGAAGATTCCGAAGGGGAAGGAACCGAGGATGTTGAAGGTGAAGAAGAAGAAGAGGACACATTCAATGCTGACAGCATTGTATTGTCCGATTTAGAATAGTTTGATTATTCTGCTCTTTTTTGTAATTGCCCCAGTAGATGGGTTTAAACTTGTATTACTGTTTCATTTGGAATATTTTATAATATCCTTAATCATGTTATGCTTCTTTTTATGCTCTTTGTTAAGAATTCAAGTGTTAAGACCTCGGAACTCCAGCACTTTAGTCGAGGTGGGTTCCTCTATCCGCAATATAAAATGATTCGAAAAAATCATGATTTAATCGGGAATCTTACTAAGAGTACTTGACGAGTTATAAGCTCTTGTTAGAGCTATTTATAATCGTTCGCGTCATAAACGGTGGCTAGTCGAATATGAGGAAAAGTACGTAATACAATGAATTCAATAACAAGTCTTTTTATTAACCAGAAGCAGAAAGTACAATGGGCTCGGAATTTCACCGAGCGTACACCAATGTTTAAAAGAAATAAACAATAAAAACAATACACTATAAAATTGAAATGAAAGAAAAATTCTAACTATAGTATGCTCTGAGCTTTGTCGCGTTCCAAGTGTTGTTGATGAGGGCTCCCGAGAGAGTTTCGAGCTTGTAGGCTCCTGTTCCAGTCTTAGAGGCTACTCGGTATGGTCCTTCCCAGCTTTGGGCCAGTTTTCCGTCCTTTGCATTTTTGAGACCAATATCAGCTCTTCTTAGGACAAGGTCGCCTAGCTCGAACTCTCTGGGCATAACCGTACGATTATATCCTTTCACTTGCATCGTCTTGGCATGCTTCTCTCGTTCGGCGGCTAAATCTCTGACTTCCTCCGACAAAATCAAATCCTCACACAATATAGTGCTGTTGAGGGGATTCGGCTGTTGCATAACTCGGAATGAAGGGATGATTGTTTCAATGGGAATGACTGCGTCAGACCCATAAGTGAGTCGATAAGGTGTTTCTCCTGTTGAGGTTTGTATGGTTGTGCGATACGACCAAAGTACCTCATACAAGTTTTCCAGCCAATTCCCCTTCGCACCTTCGAGTCTTCTTTTGATTCCCTGAATGATGGATCGGTTAACGGACTCTACTTGCCCGTTAGTCTGGGGATGCTCGACTGAGGAAAAATAGTGCTTAATGCTCAGAGCGTTGACCAAATCCTTGAATGCCTTTGCCGCAAATTGTGTTCCATTATCTGTTACTACCACTTGCGGAACTCCGGATCGAGCTACGACCTGTCTCTCGAAGAACTTCTGAACCTTTGCTGATGAAATGGTAGCAAGCGGCTCAGCTTCAACCCACTTTGTGAAATAATCAATGGCCACTATCACCCACTTGATCTGTCCTGGTGCGGTAGGGAACGGTCCGATTAAATCCATTCCCCACTGATAGAAGGGATATGGAGATGAAAGCGAATGAAGTTCCTCGGCGGGTTTCTGATATACATCACTGTGGAACTGACATTTCTCACATCTCTTCACATGGTGGATTGCATCTTGTTGAAGGGTCGGCCAGTAGTATCCTGCCCTTAGGATCTTTTTAGCCAGTGATTTCCCCCCAACATGATGACTTCCAACCCCCCCGTGAACTTCCTCTAGCGTTTGTTTTGCTTCGGCAGGGTCCAAACATCTGAGCATTGGGCCGCTAACCCCTCGGCGAAACAGGACTCCACTTACAAGGGCAAACTGCGACGCTTTTCTGACAAGTTTTTTGGCCTCGACCGGATCAGTTGGCACAATCCCTTGTTCCAAGTAACCTACAATTGGAGTGATCCAGCTCGGATCCACTAAAATGGAGAGGACAACGCTAGGTCCATGCACCATTTCTTGAATCCGAGTTTTGTTGTTTTCAGAATTTTTTGTTGATGCGAGTTTGGAAAGAATATCCGCTCGGCTATTACTTTCCCTCGGAATGTGGCAGATTTCGACCTTCATAAATTCGGAGGATAGGAATTTTACCTTTTCCAAGTATTTTTGAAGGATAGGTTCCTTAGCCTGAAACTCGCCCTTGACCTGTGAAACCACCAACTGAGAATCACTAAAAATTTTGACCTCTCGGGCCCCCACCTCTTTTGCCATCCTCAATCCTGCCAAAACGGCTTCATACTCCGCTTGATTGTTCGACGTTGAAAATCCGAACTTCAAAGAGTACTCGAGGGTGACCCCCTCGGAGTTTTCCAAAATTATTCCTGCCCCCGCTCCAAGTTTGTTACTTGATCCGTCCACATAAATATTCCAATCCGAGGTTGAGCTCGTCAATGGCTCAGTAAACTCGGTGAGGAAATCAGCCAAAGCCTGAGACTTCACCGCCTTTCTTGGTTCGAAAGTGATTTCAAACTCGGAAAGCTCAATTGCCCAAGTTACCATCCTTCCAGCCAAATCAGGTTTCTGCAATATTTGACGGATCGGCTGGGCCGTTCTGACCGTAATATGGTGGCTTTGGAAATATTGGCGCAGTCGTCTGGCAGTAACAATCAAGCAGAAAGCTAATTTCTCCACTTTTTGATATCTCAACTCTGGTCCCTGGAGAGCTCGGCTAACAAAATAGATGGGCAGCTCTTTACCAGATTCCTCCCGAACCAAAACCGAACTGATCACCGAGTCTCCCACTGATAAGTACAAGAAAAGAGTTTCACCATTGTTCGGACTAGACAAAATTGGAGGTGATGCCAAATAATGCTTAAGATCAGTAAAGGCCTTTTCGCATGCTTCATCCCATTCAAACGCCTTTTCCTTCTCCTTCCTCGACAGCTTGTACCAGGGAAGGGCCTTCCTAGCTGATTGAGATAGAAATCTTGAGAGAGCTGCAACCCGACCCGTCAGTTGCTGTACACCCTTGATATCTGACGGACTCTTCATTTCCAGAATAGCTCGACACTTTTCTGGATTTGCCTCGATTCCGCGCTCAGTAAGCATGAATCCGAGGAAGGACCCTGCCGGAACTCCGAATGTGCATTTTTCCGGGTTCAATCTCATATTAAATTGCCGGATCCTTCCTAGGATTTCCTTTAAATCTTTAGCATGATCTTCCTCCTTTAAGCTTTTTGCAATCATATCGTCTATATAAACCTCCATCCTCGGCCCAATCAGAGGACCAAACACCTTGTTCATCATCCGCTGGTAAGTTGCCCCAGCGTTCTTCAACCCAAACGGCATCACATTGTAACAATATCTGGCGTTTTCTGTGATAAACGAGGTTTTTACCTGATCCGGGGGGTACATTGGGATCTGATTGTACCCTGAGTAAGCATCCATGAAGGATAGCCTTTGATAACCTGTCGAGCTATCCACCAGTTTATCAATGCAAGGAAGTGGGTACTGGTCCTTGGGGCAAACCTTGTTCAAATCTGTGTAGTCCACGCACATCCTCCATTTTCCATTGGATTTCTTGACTAACACGGGATTTGCCAACCAATCAGTGTACACTACCTCTCTGATAAATCCTGCTTCCAATAGCTCGGCTACTTTCTCATTCGTTGCCTGTGCTTTCTCGATTCCGACCCTTCTCTTTTTTTGACACACTGGCTTAGCGCCAGGATACACACTTAGCTTGTGGGAGATGAAGTTAGGATCGATTCCCGGCATGTCTGCCGAAGTCCAGGCAAACAAGTCCTTATTTTCCATTAGTAATTCAGCAAGCTCCTTTTCTAGTTCCTCAGATAGGCCAACTCCGATTTTGACGCAACGAGATGGCTCGGGGCCTAGGATTACCTTTTTTGAAGTCCCCCTGAGGGGTTGGTCTAGTTTCATCTTCCTCTCTTACGTCGAGATCAGCCAGGTTGACACTTCCTTTGTTCAATGGTTCCTGCATAATTTTCTCATCATCCAGCTTTAGCTTCCCCAAACTGATGTTGTAGCACTTCCGAGCCAACTCCTGTTCGGACCGTACTGTTACTACCTTGTCATCCGACCCTGGGAATTTCATGGCCAAGTGGACCGTCGAAACAACGTCGCCAAAAGACTGGAGTGCCGTTCGGCCAAAGATAGCATTGTACGCCGAGGGAGCCTGGACAACTAACCACTTCACCATTTCAGTCCGAGCAGAAGGTGGTTCCCCCATGGTCACTGGGAGGTGGATATGGCCTAAAGGAACAATTGAATGTCCCGTGAAGCCGATCAAGCTTCCTTCGAACGGGGTGAGATCGGACCTTCTCAACTTCAATTTTTCGAACAAATCCAAAAACATGATGTCCGCCGAACTCACCACGGCATAGGACCGATCTGCCCGTACCACATGTGGAATTCGTTCCGCCTAGAATAGCACTCAAGGCTTCTTGACGTATCACCGTCCTTACCCTCCCCTATTGCAATCACAACCCGAATATCCGCAGATACTCCGGGGTATCTTCCTCTCCACTACTTCGATACGACACTCATACCTCACCGCGTTTGTAAATATCTTTTAAAGTCTTTAAAATTTTAACGTTTTAATTATCGGCTTAATCCTAACAGTCGGCTCGTCCTTGGTGCATCCCTTCAACGAAGCCCGACCACTAATCGGAATCTTTTTCCCCCTAAATCTCAAATGGCATCATGCCTCAATCACTTTCATCTCATCATCACAATTCTCATACTCTTTCTCGTCTCATCTCTTCAACATTCTCAACATCTTTTTCCTCGTCTTTCTCAAAGTCTATTTTCACAAAACTTTTTCGAAAACATGATTTCACCAAAACTTCCGCTTCACAAAATATTTTCAAAAAAACCCCTTTCATAAATTCTTTCACAAAACTTTTTCAAAGATGATGTTTCCCAAAGACTTTCACAAAAATATCATTTTCACAAAAAGCTTTTCAGAAACTTCTTTTTCAAAAACCCTTTTCAAAAATCATATTCTTGGGTGAGTGTTAATGGAGGAGCAAGCTCAACTCAACACTAAGCTTCTTCCCAAGAACATGAACGAGGAATCATATTTCCATTCAAACCACATCTCACAGCATTACTCTTCTCCAATCTCAACTCTTTCAATCACATTTTCTCACTTTTACAATTCCTTCATCTCGTCAACTCATTTCTTTCGCAATTTTATTCATGTTGCGTTTATTTATTTCTCAATTATATCCTCTCAATTTTCAAATCTCATCCTTTCTCGTAATTCTTATTTCCTCGTATAACCTTTTTCCAAATAAAACAAAATACACTCTACAGGATAATTCGCAAAGAATTCCAATACATAACCAAATAAACCATGCATCATATATAATAGAAAAGCATCTAGCACATATATGCATCATGTATGATAATGCAGCATGCAACACATTAGACTCGATGTACTCAGTTTAGAACTGAGTCTACGTGTCACGAGGACCTAGGCCTACTGCATCTCTCACCTCATCTCTAGCATCTGAAATCGTTGTGGGTCCTTTCCGATACGTCAGTTGTTCCACTACTTGACTCATACGCACCTTGTACTACATAGACGATACTAATGTCATAAGTCTAGCTTAGATAATCGTCCTACTTAATATCTACACGCGTTTTCGAAAACTCTTTTTATTTCTCGTCGGAAAATCGTAAATCGTTAAAACTTTTTCAAAACAAATCTTTCTTAAGTTAAACACCACTTAAAATTAAAATTTAAACCAGCCAAATAAATTTTTAGGATTGGAAAACAATTCAAATAAAATATGGACAGCAAGTATGCAAGTCCATAAATCACTTTTTAGGAAACCCGAAAACACCGAAAAATCATACTTTTGTTCATGTAAAACTTTATTATAAAATAAACACTTAAATGATTTATTTATTTATTTTTTTAAAAATTAACATTGTGAAATGAATTAAGGGCAGCAACCATTAAGTCCAAGGTTATTCAATTAAGTCAAGACTAAATTATTTCAAAACCGATTCATTTTCAAACCAATCACAAACTCAAACATAACACTTTGGTTAATTAAATAATTCATTTATGCCTAACCTAAACACATCATCAAACAATCACTCATTCAATCATATCAAAACATCATGATTATCATACAAATCATCCAAGGTCATAACATAAAACATACAAGTTCAGGTTCATCAAAAACACTCAAATGAAATCCTAGTATGATTACTAGCAAAACACAAAAGATAAAATCCAAAACCATATCAAATTAATTTATTTAATTCTCAAAATTTCCAGAACACACACATATATGATAAAGTTCATCAAATAAATTTTTCAAGCCATTTAAACAATCCTAACCTAGGTTTTAAATCATATTTTGCATGAAAAACAAAACTATACTGTTGCTGGACTGAGACAAAAACGTTATTATTAAAAATAGTTCCTCAACTCAGAATTGCATAAAAATTAGTATATATCTTCCTTATACAGTCAAGACTATCTCATAAAATTTTCAGATTATTTGGAGTTGTACAAGTTATATTTTTCCAATTAAAATTGTCACTAAGTCCAGGAAATCTGAACCAAGTGATTCAATGTTTTGCCTTTTGTAAAAATACCAAATCAACTCCAAATCTCTTAAAATTTTACAGAGAATATCTAGAGATGTCCAGGAAGCTACCATAAAATTTTAGACCCATTTGGAGCCGTACAAGTTCGAAAATTATTTTCATCTTTGAACTGAAAAACTTATTTTTCTGAAAATCATTTTCACAAAGTTTTTTTTGGTAAAAGGAAAATCTTATTACCACAGAACAAAAATTAATACAAAACCAGGCACCACTCTAACACCATGCCACCTTCTAGGAAGGGTTCAGAGTTCTAAAGTAGCCCAACTTCATAATTCCCTGCCACCTTCTAAGAAGGGTTCATAAAATTAAGAAGCTAAATTAAATTCCATTACATATCCTCTGTAATAAAATAGTATTATTCCATGTCCTAAACTTATCTAAATTGCTATGAACCCTAACAGCTAAGTCCCTTTTCACAATTCTGAAAATGTGCTCCATAGGTCTCCTTGTATCCTGAAACAAACGCAGGTTCCTCTCCTTCCAGATTTGGTAGCAAGCTGACGGCCAAAGAGCCACCACAATCCATCTACGGTGCTTGTCCCTAAAAGCAAACTTCATCCAGCGTTTCCACTGCTCCAATTTAAAAAGGTATGAATCTAACCCAATCCACTCACAGCATCTTCTAATAAGTTCTCTAGACCACACACACTCACAGAATAAGTGCTTGTGATCTTCATTTGCAGCTTCACACAAGCAACAATAGTTAGGAATGCCCAGCCACCGCATGCGATCCCTCGTATCAAGCTTCCCAAGAACAAGGAGCCAGAAGTTGAACCGATGCTTCGGTAGAGTGAGGGGATTCCAAACGATTCGGTGAAGAGGAAAAATTTGATGCACACCATCCAGGAATCTATAACCCGAAGTGATGCTATACACTCCTTGCATGTCAGCAATCCAGGTACTGCCATGAAACCCAGCCTTGATTTTGTCTCTGGTTTTAATTATTTTCTTCCAATGCCAATTATGATGAGGTAGAGCTACACAATCCCAAAAATTTTGGTCCTTGATGTAATTAGCATGCACCCATTTGACCCAAAGATTCTCCTGATCACTCGCTAACCACCAAACATGCTTCCCAATAGCTGCATAGTTCTAGATTTCTGTATTTTTGATGTTGAGACCACCATTTCTCTTAGGTTTACAAACCTCATTCCAAGCAACCTTAGCTCTATATCGACCCTGCTCACTTCTGCCCCATAAAAAACCCCTGCAAAGCCTATCCACTTCCTTAATGACAGATTTAGGGAGAATAAAACAAGACGCCCAGTAAACATGTAAGTTCATAAGCACAGAATTAACCAAGCACAATCTACCTTGATAGGATAAATTCCTAGTCTTCCAAATAAGGAGTCTAGAAGTAATTTTCTGAATCAGAAAATTGCAAGTATTTTTATTCCATTTCCTAGTCATAAGAGGGATACCCAAATACTTACAAGGAAAGGCTCCTGTCTGAAACCCAGTAATTTGAAGCAAGTCCTATTGTACATGCACATCAATTCCAGCCATAAACATAGATGACTTAACCTGATTAGCTTGTAACCCAGACCAATGTGAGAATTGATCAAAAGCTCTCCAAAGAATAGACACACTAGCAGGGTGTGCTTTTGAAAACACCATTAGATCATCTGCAAAAGCAATATTAACCAGCCCAAGCTCCTTACACTGGGGGTGAAATCTAAAATTTCTATCTTTTGCAGCATACTGAAATTGTCTTGTTAGAGTTTCCATAGCAAGAATAAAAAGTAGAGGAGACAAGGGATCACCCTGTCTAATACCCCTAGTACCCTTGAAACTCTGGCCCTTCACACCATTAATCACTATACTGTAGGAAGCTGATCTGATACACACCATGATCCAAGAAATGAATTTAGGAGGAAATCTCATAGCCTCTAGAACCTGTTCTAAGAAGCACCACTCAATAGAATCATAGGCTTTCCTCAGGTCTATCTTCATCATGAATCTAGGAAAAACATTCCTTCTCTGATAAAGCTTAATTAAGTCCTGTGTAATTAAGATATTATGGAGAATACTCCTGTTCTTCACAAAAGCACCCTGGTTATCTTGCACTAGATGAGGCAGTACCTTACTTAATCTGCTGCAAATAAGCTTAGTAATACACTTATAAAGGCTATTACAACAGGCAATAGGTCTAAAGTCACTCACAGATGTAGGGCTATCCACCTTAGGGATCATAACCAAAAGGGTTTGATTTAATTCTTGAAGTAGCTTCCCTGTCTGGAAAAACTGATGAACAACCTCCACACAATCAGTTCCAACAATCTCCCAAGCAGCTTTAAAAAAACCAGCCCCATAGCCATCAGGACCTGGAGCCCTGTCCTGGTGGATAGAGAACATAGCTTCCTTAATCTCTTGATCAGAGAAAGGGAGAATAAGAGAAACCTGCTGATCTGATGAAAGAACATTTCCTTCCATAAAAATAGCACCATTCATTCTACTCCTATTATTTCTTGACCTGAACAGATCTTCATAATAGAGCAGAAATGCCTGTTCAACCTGATTCTGGCCTGTAATGACTCCTTGGTGAGATTGAATCCTCAGAATCCTATTCATATACTGCCTCTTACGAATTGAATTGTGGAACACCTTAGTGTTTTCATCCCCATTCACAAGCCAACTCAACTTAGCCTTCTGTCTAAGGAAACTATAAGCTGCCTCCTTAACCTCCATATAGTCTCTAACTAACACCTTCTCCTTATGCTGAAGAGAAATATCCATAGGCCTTGTCATGAGATCTGTTTGCACTTCATCAAGCTCCTTCCTAATCTGAGCTTCCCTTTTATCAATATCACCAAAAGCTGCTCTATTTAACTCCTTCAGAGGCTGTTGCAAGTTCTTCAGCTTCTTGCAAATCTGGAACATTTTATATCCCTGAATATCCCTATTCCAAATCTGTTGCACTAGAGACTTGAAATCCCTGTGAGCAGACCACATATTAAAAAATTTGAACCCAGTTCCTTTCCTAACCTGCTGATTACCCCACTCTATAAGAATAGGACAATGATCTGACACCCCAGGATTAATGAAATTAGTAAAAGCCTCTGGCCATTTTGAGCACCAAAGGTCATTAACAAGGCTTCTATCTAACTTGCAGCACACCCTATCCACCCCTGTCTGTTTGTTGGACCAAGTGAGAGTATGACCAATGAATCTCATATCAACTAGGTCACAAGTCCCAACACAATCTTTAAAATCTGCCATGCTTCTGTAATCCACTGTATTACCACCAACTTTCTCACTATCATCCATGTAAAAATTGAAATCCCCTATCACCAACCAAGGCCTATCAATAAAGCTTTGAACCCCATTAAGAATCTGCCATAACTCTTGCCTCTCAATCATATCATTTGAAGCATATACAAAGGTAATGTAGCATGACTTCATAGTTTGCTTCATTGTAATTAAACAATGCATATATTGATGGGATCTAGCTATTAACATCACATCAAAGCTATCCTGCTTCCAAATTATCCAAATTCTACCAATATCACACACATCCAGATTATCTAAGGAACCCCAGCCATAAGCCACCTTATTTCTTATTTGCTGAAAACATCTAGTTCTCAGTTTATTCTCTAAGATGCCAAGCAAACCTATACTATTATTCCTACACAACTCCTGAATAGCATCTTGTTTAAGAGGGCTATTCATCCCTCTTATATTCCAAGCTGCAATCTTATCCATCATTTCCTTGCTTTGAGGTAGACCCTCTCAGCAAACCCTTATTCTTATTATGTATCTTACTCCTAGTATGAACTGGAGTCCACCCCTCCTCAGTCCCTTCTGTATCTGACACTTTCTGCTGATTTCCTTTCCCACTGTCAAGTTGAATTTCTTTCCCTTTATCTATGGCAGCTTCAAGAACCTGGACAGCCTCAGCCCCAGCACTTTCTACATTCTCTAGTGGAATAGTACCAGAGACAATAGCTTCCTTAGTCTGAACAGCACTTACCACCTCATCAATTTCCTTTTGTGAAGGCTTATTCTTCTGGACCCATTGCTGCTTAACACCTTTCCTGCACATCTTAGAGTCATGGCCATATGTTGAGCATCTTGCACAGAGAACTGGTTTCCACTCATACACCACCTTCTGGTTAATAACAATACCCTTCTCATCCTCAAAGTAGACTTCATCTGGCAACACTTTGGGATTAACCTCTACCAGGACTCTAGCATAATTTATTCTATTCCTGTCCTTAGTAACTTGGTCCACCATAATTGGTGTTCCAATCAAGCTAGATATCTTACCAATAGCCACTGCCCCCCAATACTTAAGGTTTAAGTTTGGCAATTGTACCCACACAGAGACTCTATCTAAAAATTCTCTAGTCAAAGGCTTCCCAGTCCAAGGAGCAAGGATTATAGGTTTTTTATCAAAATGAAACAAACCTATGTCCAAAACAGCATTCATGCCATCAACACTGTTGAATCGCACAATAAAAGTGCCATCAGCATTCATCAATACCTTGTCAACTCCATGCTCACCCCACACCTTCCTGATATAACCATTCAATACAGGGAATGGGGGTTTAGCTCCTAAGACATAGCAGACCAGTGCATTTTTCCAATAGGTCAACTCATTCTCAACATCTTCACTATCTATTTTGCCAACAGCCACTCCTTCTTTCAACTCAGGTTTGTAGAATTGCAGTTTCTCCCTTGCATTCCTGAGTTTACTAATATCAAATTTCTCCCACACACTAGGCTGTTTAGTATATTCATTCTCCTGACGTTGGCCAATATCAATACTAGGGTTAGAGGTCAGATCCTTCTGAAGTAATGATTCTTCAATATTAGGATTAGCACCTGGATCCTTCTCTTCCTCTTCATGATGTACTTGCTTACTCCCTGCAGAAGTGGCTTTCTCCTTGATCTTCGCACGCAGTATATCAATCTTCTGCATCCATAACTCCGCTTGCTTGGGGCTTAAGTTTTCAATATCCTCCAAATCATCATCATCAAGCTGTGAGAAATCTACCTTTGTTGGCGAAACCTGAGCATTCACATTTGTTAAAGGGGGTGTTTTAGGCGTTTTAGGAGGCCTCCCTCTCTTTTTGCCCATTACGGCAGAGAGCGGCGGCGACACCTAGGTTACAACCTAGGGTACAGTCGCGAGAGAGAGAGGAGTTCTAAAATTAAATTCCCATTTTCACAAAGTTGGTCTTCATAAAAATAGGAAGTAATTTCCAAAAATCATTTAAAAATTCAGAGAAGTTTATTTTAATATTTTTAAGATAGTGACAAAATTTCAGAATTATTTAACATAGAAAAACATCATTCATCAAAGTTAGAAACACACAAATCACCATTTCAGCATACTCTTTATTTAACAAATTTGTTCATTCATTCATTTTTATGAAAATCAAAATACACTCATATATACAAATCAACACATAGTTTCAATACATCAATCATTTTTCCTTCTAAAACCGAATCAACATTTTATGAAAACAATTTATTTTAATTCAATTAAAACATGCATCAAGGATATAGGTTCATTTTATAAAAAGTTTTCATGCTTTAGATTAAGCTCTTCTTGCTAAAAAAATAATTTTCCTTTACATGCACATACTTAAAGTCAATAGATCTTAGAGGAAATCATACATGCATGCATTTAGATCATGTAGATCAAGTCACATATAGAATTCAAGATCAAAACCAAAATTAAAGATCATGGTACAAAGCTTTTCTTAAGGTTAAACCGACAATCAAGGCATGCAAGGATTAAAAGTCATCATCAAGCAACATGCAAGACCACAAATAAAAAATGAGTTTAGATCAAACATTGATTTAACACATAAACACATAAGTATCTCATGATTCACAATTTTAAGCATCAAAATCTAACATACAAAGAGTTCTACTTCAAGTTCACAAAACTTTAGATCTAAGAGAAAAATATCAAGATCTATCATGACTATCATCAACCAAATCATCAAGTATAAGCTACACTTATTACAAATAAATTTAAGTCCTTAAAAGTCCATGAAGTACATAAAAAGGAACATGCAAGAGAAGAAAATAAAATTGCAAAACAAGCACTAGTTCTAATCTTCTAGGATCTTTGGTTTATACCAAAAAAATGGCCTTGTAATACTTGATCTTCAAAAGGGCTCCTAAGTTTTAAAGCTTTGGACTCCTCTTCTTCTTCTTCCTACCTCACGGTTTTCTCTCTTCTTCTCCATGGTTCTCCTTCTTTTTTTTTCTAAGGGTGTTGAGCTTGATGATGCTCTAACACCAAGTGTGTTTGGGTTTGTGTGAAAAAGAAATGGGAGAATGAAAGAAAGGAACGAAGGAAGAAGGAAAGAATGGAAATGATAGTGTGAATGGAAAGAATGGGAAGTGGACTAAGGGTGAACTTTATTTCTCTCCCTTGGTCTTGGTTTTGGTTCGGCCAACACTCATCTAAGAGGAGGTATTTTGTCAACACCACTACACATACTTGGTCTCCAAGTTCCTTCTCTCATTTTCTTTTTATTTTATTTTCCTTTTTCACACTTAGTCAACATGCAAGGCTTTCCCAAGCCTACACATGTGCCATCTACACACACCACACACCTACACCCTTCATGCACTCACATACCCCACGTAGCACCCATGCACAACACCCACATGTCCTATTTTTTTTAATCATGTTTTAATTATTTATTTGCATAGTCAAGTACTTAACACAATCATACACACATATATAAGCACATATTCATAAATCAAGCACACACTTAATCACAAAATAATTAATCAAACATACATATATAAGCACACATAAATCTTAACACAAAATAATTAACTTAACCAAACATACATATTAACAACTAAACACATTTTCCTTTGAATAATAAACTGCACTTATTGGTTGCACTTATTGCACTTATTTCATTTTCTAAAATCATAATTTAATATAATAAAGATAATCCCAAAAGGAAAAATTCATTAGAAGTCAAAAACTATTTTTCATGATTTATTTCTTTAAAATTCGTCCTTTACAGCTCTGAAAAATAATTTTTTCAAACCAACCCAGAAAATTATGAAAAATACATTTTTGAAAACTACATTTTGACACGATCGTTTCGATATAAAGATCATAAAAATCGGAGTTATGGTTAAAAAGTTATGGATTTTTGAAGTTAATACATTCAAGCAAATCCATAAAAATTCATTTTCAAAACAAATCATCAACAATAAAAATCATTTTTCATTAAAAATCACTCTTACTTACTCCATAAAAATATTTGTTTATCAAGACTTCGTAAAATTAACACCTTACTGCGTAATCGAATAGAATTCTCATTGAAAACTTTTTGTAAAACCGTATCGTAAAACTTTTCTTTAATTAAATTTTATTTATCCTAGTCGGAAAAACGCGGGATGTTACACGATGTTTCGTAACATCTCGGTTTGGAGCTTGAAGTATAACATGAGATATGAGAATCCAATTTATGTTGCAAATTATTTGACGAAAGATTTTGGAACTTGGAGATTCTCATATCCATGTCATGTTTCAAAAAAAAAAAATTGGCCCAAATTTTCATCATATTAATTAAAGAAATTATATTTTCAAGTTGTCAAATCGGGGTGTTACATTTGTGGTATCAGAGCCATGGTTGTCCTAAGTAGCCTGTTATATGGGCTTACATGCTTTGTTTGTGTGCGTTTGTTTGTGTGTTAGTGTTAGTAGTACGATGAGTGAGAGTAGAAGTACGAAGTAACGCGAGTGTTCACACCCTGTCTATCATTCTGTCTCTATCATTCTGTCTCTATCATTCTATCTCTCTATCTCTGGAAGTGCATTGGGAGTATGTCAATGGTGCATGCAAAGAACCGAGACTAGTGTCCTCGTGAGACTTTGTTCTGTGTGACCTGAACCTTCTCTTGTTTGTTGAAGCCCTCTTTGTTGGGAACCCGTTTTGTCTGCAATGACTTTTGAACCCCTGATATGAGACCTTGTTTGTTGAAGCTTCTTTTGATACAAACCCATTTCTTATGATCATGGCCAATGTCCTTGGCGACTTGGCACGTCTTTTGAAAATGACCCTGTTCTGTCAAGCAACTTGACGAGACAGTGATTGCTGATGAACCCAAAGCTTCATCTCCTGAACTTTGACAAACCAATTTTCTTCTTCAGAAACTTTGTGACAATCTTCGACCTTGACATCTTATGCCAATCAAGTAGATATTTCCGAGTTATGAGGTGGACGGTGAGATGTTGCTAAGAAAGAGTTATGATGGTTGAGGGATAAGTAAGCGTGAACGAGGTGAGGTAATAAGGACAATGTAAGGTAAGAGTACCCCTTAGAACCATAAGTATGATAGTGGAACGTACAAGCCTGATAGCAGCCTACCCTGAGTAATGGTATGGATAGCGATAAGGTGGTGGATATCTAAAACAAGTCTGAAGGATTTAGGGTTAGAGAAGCTCTAATTGGAGTAGGTGAATGATTGGAGTGGATGTGAACTTAGGATAGGACCATGAGATTGAGTAAATGGGGTGGTAAAATTAACGGATGAAACCCTTAAGAGACGACCAAGATTAGGTTAAATGACTAAGATTCGACATTTTAATAGACACAGGTGACCGTAAGCTGTAGAATTAAGGGTGTCATTAGGTGATAAGATCGTTAATCTAAAGGATGAATCCCGAAGTCGGAGAGCTTTTGATGGTTTAGAACCCGGAGATAGCCATAAGGGGGTGTGAAGGAGGTCTAGAATGCATAAGTTATTCAGGATGAGGAGTAAAGATGGTGTACTTTTCCTTAAAAATTTAGTGGTTGTTAAGGAAAAGGAAGGGATAATGGTTACCATAGTAATTTGATGAGGGGGAAAACTTAGTCTAGTCCGCAGAATTTAAGGTGATACTCTGATAGGCTTGAACAAAGTGAAGGGAAGTTTTGGTAAGATAAACTAGAATTGATGAATGTTGGGAATTTTATGGTTTTAGTTCCTGTAAAATGCTATTGTATGGATGTGGTGTATAGGAGTATGATTCATCAAAGTTGGGGAGTAAACGGAGAATTTTGAGATTTGTAATGACCCGCCTATGTCTAAGTAGGTGAAGAGAGTTAAGTTAAGTGAGAAAGACCCTGAGAATGGTAGTGCCCTTGTAGGGATTGGCATAAGTATGTTATTCTTTCTAACTGTTGTTTCAAAGCCCTTGAACCCTTGAATTTTTTGTTGACAAAACTAAACCATTAGTATTCCATTGTATCCGATAATGGAATAGCCCGAAAGATTACTTTTGAAAGTAATCAATTTGACTTACTCCCAAGAACCTCCAGAGAAGGATACATAATTGGCAACTCGAGGACAACGACTATTGTTAAGGGCAAAAGGAATCGTTTGAAAAGACCTGACATCCTTTGATCATGGAGTTCCGCGTAGCATTTCTCGAGGACGAGAAATTTTTAATTTGGGGAGGATGTGACATTCCGTATTTTCCTAACTAAAATAAATAAGTTTTCATCAAAGAGAAATTTTGAGATTTTTACCAAAAAAAAAAAATTTGAGATATTATTTTACAAATGATTTTCAATGAATATTTTATTCGACTGCGTAATCAATTTTCGATTTTCTGGAATTTGGTAAACAAAGATTTTTATATAATTCAAGCAAATGATTTTATTGGGTTTGGAATAATTCTATTATTTGTGATTTCATTTGAGAAATGAATCTCTTTGTGCATTTTTATGGACTTAACCTAATTAATTAAAGAATTGATCTAAAAAGAGTTTTGATTCCATGATGAATCCTTATGTTTTGAAATTTGATTTGCTTGTGTGTGTGTGACTTCGTGTGCTTGATTGTTTAAGGTTCAATTAAGATTTTGTTTTATTGATTTCATGGAAAATTATTTTCTCTAGACTTCAAAGAATCAAAGTCCAATCACCTCTAGAAACCCTAATCGATGAGTGAAACCCTAATCGAGCTCTTGATCTTTGATTAAGTGCTTAATCACTTTCTAACAACCCTAAACCCATTTGATTAGTAAGCTAATCCAGAAATTAGTTTTCCTTAAACCTGTGATTAAGTTTTTGATTAGCACCTTAATCCTTGATTAAGCCCTAATTACTAAGGATTAGTGAATTAAACCTAGAATAATTAACCTAATCCTACCCTAATCATGATTAGAACCCTAATTAAGTGCCTTAAACCTAATTAACTAACCTAACCTACCCTTAATCACTCTTGGCAGAATGCTATGCATGGCTTGGACACTAAGCTCACTTCTTTGATCAACAAGTGGCATGCCTTGTTAGTCAACAAGATGACATCACTCTAGTGACCTAAGCATGACCTAAAAATGAAGAAAAAGTGAAGGGAAGGAAAGGAAGAGGAAGGAGCCGTGGGAGGGAAACTAAGACCAAGGAAATTGCATCAAAGCCCTCCATGCAAACCCTTAGTAGCAAATAAGAAAAGTTGGAATGGATAGAAGAAAAGGGACCAAACCGTGAGGAGGAAGGAGTGAGTGTTCATTCTTATTTCCTCATCCCATCTTCATCATTTCTTCTTTCTTTCAATACCCACACAAACAACTTCAACAACACCAACACCCATAAAACCTCCCAAAACCGTGAGGGAGTGAGTGAGTTCTCCATCATTCCTTCAACAATCACACACTTTCTTCCATTCTTTTCCTAAGCCAAACACAAAACACCAAGAGAATCATCAAACCCTTGGTGAGAAAAAGAAAGAGAGAAGTGGCCGAATCTAAGGAGGAGGAGAACCAAACCTAGAACACTTTATCACCTAAGCAAGATCAAGCTAAACTAGTAAAGAGGAGGGAGAAAAACCATGGACCTTAGAGGATGAGTGAATAAACCGTGAGGAGAGAAAAGAAACCAAGGATTTTGGACTTGAAATTCTTAAAAGTTTTAACTAAGTAAGGATTTATTTCATGATCTAAAAGTTTTAAAACCTTTTTCGTTGATTCTTGCTCTTTTTCATTCTTTCTTTCTAAACTTTGATTTTGTGCATGTTATTTTTCCAAGCTTGATTCTAAAAAGTTTTGTTAAGAAAATGTTTTCCTTTATGATCTTGAGTTTTCTCTTTGATCTCTTGAAAATGTTTTGGGAAAGAACTTGATTTTAAGTTTCATGAAAGATTTTTCAAAGATCTAATAATTTTGGTTGCATGCATGTCAAGATCTATGTTTGAGCTTTGCCATACTTGATGTTTGAATCCTAATGTGAAAAATCTTTGAAAATGATTGAATTTCTTGGTAACTTTTCTTGTGATGTTCACGGCTTGTGCTTGATTTTTAAGTTAGAAGTTTTGATGATTGAATCTTGTTATGTGCATGTGATTATCTTGAGATTCTAAGCATGATTTGAAAGCTTGAAACTCTAAGAAAATTCTTTTAAGGAAACTATGGATTGGTCACGATTTTATTGTGATTGTGAGCATGAACTTGATTTTCCTTTGCTTAATCTCTTGCATGTTATGATCTTGAAATTTAATAATAAGTGATGTTGTGATCCTTAGGTGTAGCCACGGTTTCACATGCTAAATCAAAAGATTGAGATTTTCTTAAGTTTGGTTGATGAATATGTGATTCTCATGAACTTTGAGTTAATTTTTGGGTGCTAAATGTAAAATCTAATTTGTTTAAGAAACCTATGTATGCCACGGTTTCATGAATAAAAATATGTTAGGACTATGCTTTTGTTTGCTTGATGAATTATGAGAACTTGTTGTTGGATTTAGAGTTGTTTTAAGTCTTGAATTCTTGAAAATGATTTTGAGAAAATCTAAGTCTAGGCCACGGTTTAGACCTTAATTTCTAAGCTGAATTTTCTTAATTGAATATGTGTTGATGTCATGAAATTATATGTTGATTTGTGAAGATGGTTCTTTGAGAAAATGAATTCTTAAACAAACCATGATGCATACGATTTTGACATGTTTAAGTATGACAAGATGAAGTTTTGCTAAGATAAAATTGACTAAGTGAAAGTTATATGAAAATGTTTTGGTTTGAACAATTTGACCAAGTGCTGAAATCTTAATTTATAAGAGATTTTCTTGCAAGAGACTTTGAGAAATGATAGTTATACTAATTGGATTGCCTTGAAATTTTAATATGTGGCCCTCGGTGCTATCTAAATGAATTCTGGAAAATTTGAAGCAATTTGGAATTGTTTTGGCATTTTAAAAGAATTTTGGTTATTCGGTGTTGATTATGGAAATCTAGGGCTTTTAGTGAAAAAGATTTTGATAAGTAGAACTTGTGCATGTTTTATGATTCTGAAACTTGGACACTGTTTTAAGTAGGTTAGATTGAGTGTCCCTGAATTTTTATAAGATTTTTGGAATTGGTTTGTTAATTGAAATGAAGTCATTTTGGTGAAAACGATTTCGGAAAAGTAAGTTTTCAAGGAAAACCCTAAACCGAGTTTTATAACCTAAACAACTCTAAACTGCTCTAAATTTTTATGGTAGCTCCTTAAACAGGTCTTGTGACTCTCTGTAAAATTTGAGGTGATTTGGAGTTGGTTTGATATTTTTACCAATTGAAAAACAGTGAACCGTTAGGTTCAGATTTTCCAGACTTAGTGACTAATTTAATTGAAAAAGTATGACTTTCACAACTCCAAATAATCTGAAATTTTTATGAGATGATCTTGATTGTGTAAGGAAGCTTTATACCAATTTTCATGCAATTCGGAGTTGAAACACTATTTTTAATAATGGCATTTTGGCCTCAGGTCAGCAACAGTTCC
Organism: Crotalaria pallida; assembly: GCA_037953625.1. NCBI lineage: Eukaryota > Viridiplantae > Streptophyta > Magnoliopsida > Fabales > Fabaceae > Crotalaria > Crotalaria pallida. The sequence continues at coordinate 74,216,649 of CM075655.1, read as the reverse complement.
ATCATGCTTTTTATGCAAAAATCTGATTGGAAACCTAACTTAAGATTGTTCAAATGACATGGAAATTTTATATGATTAACTTTAACCTATATTGGTATGTTCTGGAAGTTTTGAGAATTAAACAAGTTGACTTAATGTAGTTTTAAATTTTATCTTTTGTGCTTTTCCGTGATTGAATAAAAAGCTTTATTTAAATGTTTTTGACAAACATGAATTTTGTGCTTTGCTTTGTGAATTGGCTGGACTTGTATGATGGTTATTATGTCTTGAAGTAATTGAATGAATGATTACTTGATGATATGTTTAGACTATGCAGGATTAAGTTTGCAAGATTGATTGTTTACGGTGTTTCGGTCTAGGGTATTAGTTTGAAATTATGATTTGAAAAATGTGCTATGTGCTATGTGCTAAATGGTTTGTTTTAGGTGATGCATGCTAATTGAATTTATTTGTTTGGGTGTCTGGGAATTGTTATTTGACAAAAGTAGTAAAGAAAAATGAGTTATTCGACAAATTGCGATGATGTAATTAACCTTCTAAAGTTGATTGATCTTGAAAAGAATTTGATTATTTGAAAAAGTATTGGGTTTACTAGTTGCTGCCTTATTTGATTTCATAAGTGTTATGTTTGAAAATAAATTATTTCAAATATTCATTTTAACATGGAGTATTAAAGAGATTAAATAACAATTTTTCGATGTTTTCGAACCTTGGTTATGGCTGTCCGGAATGGACCAACAACCAATTCATTTATTTAAAGTGTTTGCATGAGTATGATTTCATTTTTGTGTGCCTATATGTTTTATTACTTTATTTGGTTGAGAAATTGTTGATCAAAGTGTTTATTTAATTGCTTTCAAAATACTTGGTTTATCTATGGAGTTAAATTGGTTTCGAACAACGGAAAGTGAACTTGGGACTTAGCATATGATGCTGCCTAGAGTTTTTCTAACTTGTATTTATTATTTAAAAATGTTTTCAAAGTGCCTTGAAGTTGAGTTTTTATGAGTATTTAATATAAGATGAAGTTGGATTTCAAAAAAATGACATTTTTCGATGTTTTCGGGATCGAGCGAGCTGCTGTCCAGGACGGACCAGCAACCGACCCATTTATTTAAATTGATTTCATTGATTTCTTATAGTGATTTCAAAGTATTTAAAGTATAGTGAAAGTTGGGTTTTGGTTTTTAGAAAATCTCGACGTTTTACAATTTTCCGGCAAGAAGTGAAAGGAGTTTTAGAAAACGCGCTTTGATTTTAAGTATGACGATCATTTGGATGGACTAGTAACGTTAGTGTCTCCTATCTGGTATAAGGTACGTATAAGTCAAGAAGCTGGAGCAGCTGACAGTTGGGAGGACCTGCAACGATTTCGGACGAGGTATTTGTTGGAGCTGAGGTGAGAGAGAAGCTTCCCTAAGACACCGTGGTATTTAGGTGATCTATTAGGACACTCCGTACTCTCTCAAAGTCGGAGTAAAGGTCTATCGTAGTTAGTAGTATACCCGATAAATTGTGTGATTGCTTGTATCGAGGTATACGAAGACTCAGACCTATACCATTACATGGTATTGATTGACTGATATGCTTGTGTATGTTGAGATATGATGTTGCTTATATTATCATTGCATGTGCATATTGCATCATCCCGCGTTATAGAATAAGGATAGTAAAGACATTAGAAAACTATAAGAAATCCCCCAACGACTCGAGCGAAACTCCTTGGGGAGGAACGCGTGATGGCACCGGATGATGCAGATGCGCCGAATGTGTGAATCGAGCTGAGGTTGTGACAACGATGAGGTCTTCAAGTGTGGATACAACGGATGCCGAACTCTATAAAGAATATATCTATGTGGTCGTAGCCACTTACTGAGAGTGTTTCCACATGGTCGTAGCCATGTGTTGAGAGAGTGTTTCCACATGGTCGTAGCCATGTGTTGAGATGATTTCCATATGGTCGTAGCCATATGTTGAGATAGCCTCCATATGGTCGTAGCCATATGTTGAGAGCGAGTTGAGATAGGTCGGAGCCTATCTATCAATGATTAATGGATATCCCGCATATGGTCGGAGCCATATGCCGATGGTGATTCTGAGTGGGTCGTAGCCCGTCAGAATGATGTTTGATATTCCGCATATAGTCGTAGCTATATGGCGAGGTTGACTCTGAATGGGTTGTAGCCCGTCAGAGAGATTGTGGATATCCTGCATATGGTCGGAGCCATATGCCGAGAATGATTCTGAGTGGGTCGGAGCCCTTCAGAATAGTTGTTGATGTTCTGCATATGGTCAGAGCCATATGCCGAGAATGATTCAGGATGGGTCGGAGCCCGTCAAATATAGTAGTCGAGTCCCATCAGAAGCAACCCGCATATGGTTGGTGCTATATGATGGAGGAGACTTAGGATGGGTCGACAGCAGGACAAATCGAATAGAACCTTTTCGTTCTAAAACCCTTACCCGAAGTAGTGGAGAGGAAGATACGGTGTTTACCTGCGTGGTAATCACTTGATGATTGGGATAGGGGAAGGCAATGACAGTGACTCGTAAAGAAGCCTGAAGAGGAGTCTGTCTAGGCGGGAAAAGCTACAGAGGACCTGGGTTGACCATCCCGGGTAGGGGTGAGTAGTCCAGTGTCGTAGTTGAACTACTGCATGATCACTAGACAGATGACTGACGCCCCTTGACTAAATCAGGATCAGAAGAGGGATGCTTGAACTCGGTGGAGGTTGACGCCCCTTTGTCATGACATTATTTTCCCGGGCATTTTATATTATATTATGGCGTAGTCTCCTGAAGCCGGAGTGGTAGAGATCCTGTACTTCTGATTACTTCCGACTAGGTGGATGGATTCGAGGAGATGTAAACCTGAACATTAAACCCTAAAGCTTGAATTCTGATACGATTGACTTGTGATATGTGAGCTATGAGACTTCGGCTTTGAGAAAGCGATACGATAAGAGATTCGACTTTGCGAGATAAGATGTTTAAGAGATACGATTGTGTGAGGCAGATTAATTAAGAGAATTCCCCAATGAAAAGATGAGACGTTAGTTAGTGCGACGATTGCATCGCATCCTCATGCATCATGCATAATTATATGTTGTATTGTTGTGTTGTGAATGTGTATCGTTGTGTGTTTGTATCGTCTTAATATTTTGCCTATCGTAAACCCACACCGTCGACGATACGTCGTTCGGAATGCTTACTCTCTCTTTCTTTCCCTTCCCTGTGGACTTCGGTGTCGATGTCCACAGGTGATAGAGTAAGTAGATTTCCTTGAGAGTCGGTGCTTCAAGCGTTGGGCTACGAAGACACGACCGTGATGGAGTCTCAAAGAAGAAGAAGGCTCAGCTCGACTCGAGGATTCGATGGTGGATGATTCAACCTGCTGAGGAGCATCACGTTAGCGGAAGCCGCTGTTACGGTGTCTATGTCCAAGTATTGTGCTCCCTTACCAGGTACTTAGACATCATTAGCTGTATCCACATGTGCACCCGAAAGATGTTTTATAAAGCTGGACAATCAATATTAAGTTTTCCGGTTAGACATAAATGAGATGGGCTTTCTAAATGTGATTGTGAAAACGAGTTTCAAAGTGCGATGTTTCGTAACATCTCGGTTTGGAGCTTGAAGTATAACATGAGATATGAGAATCCAATTTATGTTGCAAATTATTTGACGAAAGATTTTGGAACTTGGAGATTCTCATATCCATGTCATGTTTCAAAAAAAAAAAAAATTGGCCCAAATTTTCATCATATTAATTAAAGAAATTATATTTTCAAGTTGTCAAATCGAGGTGTTACAATGAAGGTTATGGTTTGCAACTCCATATTCTTTTGATTGGGTTCTTTTGTTTGGGTATGCGACGACACTCCCACTCACCGATTCACTCCGGCAATATAGATTTGAAGACCGGCTAACTATTTGGTCTCTCTTAAGTCTTGAAAAATTAGAGAGTACTAGGATGTGTTACTTATGGGTTAGTCGGTTATTGGACTTAGGATTTTTGGTTTGGTTCACTATCTCCCTTAAGAAATTAATTGGTCCATGCTAACCTAACATATTCTCGGGATAGAGAACACAACTCTAATTCTTATGTAGCATGGTTCTAGCACACTCTATTTCACTCGGTTTTCAAACAAAAGGTTTGATGGTTCTTCTGTGGTCCTTATGGGGAAATTCAAATTACAGAGCTTCCGATAAATACTTTATAAAGATAAGGCAAAGGAAACAAAACTTTACACATAGGTGCATGAATATATTTATAAACAAACACAAGTACGCCATGAAGATATATACATATACATACATACCAATATATCAGGAAAATGTTCACACACACACACCATTATTCATATTTTCAAAACTCAGTTTGAAAACACTTCTTAAAACGGTTCAAGGAAATGTATATATTAATCATCTTAGTTCTTAAAATAGGGTTTCCACTTATATTGGAAAGCCTTTTAGAAGAAAAGGGAGATTAAAATTTAAGACATAAATAGTTTTTGAAAATAGTTTAAAATTGTCTCACAAAAGCGTCAATCAATTCATTCAATCATACATAACAACAACCATGCCTCACCACCATTCAACTGACAAAATAAACCTACATACATAAACCTATACCTATATCAATCTCCCAATTGAACTCAAATCCTTGGTTCTGTTTAGTTAAAACTTCTTTGTCATTCATAAATTTAAATATTATCATTCTGGGTTTAAGTTCAATTGATAGAACTCCACACTTGACTTTCGTTTAATGTTGAAGTGATCGAAGTCAATTTGATAGTGGAAATCAGTCACAAGTTCAATATAAAGTTGTTATAGTTTTCTTGGATTTTATTCTATCCGATGTCAACTAAGTCATTCGGCTAGATTAGAATCGCGAAATAACTTATTTGATTTTCATGGTTCCACTCAAATCTTCGTTCGCTTACTTTAACACTAAATTAGTCCACATCCGAACACATTTCGAGGACCCCTTGATTGAATTCGAACCGTTTTCCAACTTAGGCAAAAAGTTTCTCTTATTCTTTCAAATTTCCAATTGGACTAGTTCGGCGGTTCGAATCCGATCGATTAGTTCTCGATTTCTATTTCATTCCTGGTGTCATAACTATTTGAATCTAGATTAGTAATGGAATCGACCGTTAGTTTAATTTAAATCTTATTTTTCATTCCCTTTGATTCTAATCTAATCGGTGTGAACTTAGTCACTCGGTTGGATTAGGATCAAAGCTATGATTCGTTCAATTCAAACGGTTCCATTCCTAATCACAATCCAATTACTTTGACACTTCACCATTCCACAAACATACACCCAAAACATACACAATACACATAGTCAAGCCAAGAAAGAACAACAACAACAAACGATTAAGCATTAAGGTTTTATACATGGAAAATTGTACACTAATTCATGGTAGTGCACGAATTCCTAGATTTCGACGACTTCACCTCCCGGTAAATGTAATGTCGGATTGGCCAATTCCCACACTACATTAAATTGGGGGTAGTAGCCCTCGCAATCCAATGAATTCCCGTACTACGATTTCAGTTGCCTTGGCATTATTCGGATTTTCCCTTGTATAAAACTTTAGCCTTTCCTTAGCGTAACACTTAAAACACTTCTACTCTCACTATTTATCTAATGTCACTTAGGTTTTTGGTTTGCAATGGGAAACACTTACAACATTTAAAAATTTCCAAGTTTTCTCCGTTTATCACTTGTTAGTATTTCCCTTTGCAAACTTAAACCGATCCTTTTTCTCTTAACATTATGCACTCTATATATTTATATATACATATACCCACCCCTATGATAACTATTTGTACACAATCCCCTCACTACAAGGCATCAACTAATATCTATCAAGCACAAAACAATATTCTAAGTACGGTGCAAATGCAATGCGATGCGGATGCCATGCGATGCTAATGCAATGCAGAAAAAATTCATTTTCCTTTACTTTCCACTTTAAAACACTTTCACTTTTCATGCAATGCAACCTCACTTCTCCCTCTTGTACATTGTGCTTCACATTCTCCCCGAAGGAGGGTTCCTCACACAATGTACCAATTTTAACAATTTTTAACTTTATAATTTTATTGACATTGTACTTCTCGTTCTCCCCGAAGGAGTAATCCTCATACAATGCCCACTTTTTAATTTAAAAACTTTATTGGCATTGCGCTTCACATTCTCCCCGCAGGAGGGTTCCTCACGCAATGTCTACTTTTAACAATCTTGACTTTATGTGCATTGCACTTCACATTCTCCCCGCAGGAGGGTTCCTCATGCAATGCACCACTTTTAACAATTTTACCTTTTTAACCTTTTTATAACAATTCCCACTTTTCCTCACCCCACTTGCCCCTCCACTCTGGGGAAAACCGGCCAGGAGTAAGCATTTCTCAACCCCTAGTTGGGTGCTTCACCTCCACTTAGGAAGGTCCCTCGCTCACCCGCTTGCACAACACTTCACCTCCACTGCGGAAGGTCCCTCATGCAATTTGGTTTGATTTGTCCAAATTGGCTTTAGCAGAAATCACCGTCACTGGCCAAAACGAGCCAAAGTGATGGAATTATCCCGGTTTGCGTGGAACCAACCCCCAATACGGGAAGCGAACCCGTATCCTTTGCAGGATCAAAGTTTCCCGAGATAATCCCATAATTCACTCTTTCCCTCATCAATCGATAAACGACGTAAGTTTTCTCCGTACCTAAGGTCCACCTTTCTCCATGAATGCACGTGTTTCTAGTTCGTTTTAGGGGTTGTAATTATTCTTTCTTTATTTATATAGATTCATTGGGAGGGCTTTTCTAGTCTAAAATGCGTGGCCATATGATGCAACATTCACATTCAAGGATGCACACACTTATTCACAAACATTTAGCAACAAATATGCACATATGTTCCTAGTTATGCCTAACAATTTCATCAAACATATGCGACGAACACTTAACATTAACACTTTTCACAAAATTCTATAAGTCTCACCTTTATTCAAGAAACTTGAGATTAGAGCGTTTGCAGCGGATTCGGGATTACTTTCCCTCAGGTCGAAAGGAAGAACTGCTCTGATACCATATTGTAACACCCCGATTTTCTTAATATAAATATATACGAAAATTTAAAAGTTTTGGAAATAATTAAGGTGCTATAAAAGTGACTTCATTAAATAAAATACATAAATCAGAGTTTAAAAATAAAGCGGGTAACTTTAAACCTTTACTTTTACAAAATATTGAATTACAAAATGTGGGGCACCCAAATACAATATAGAGAACATATACACAAATCAGTTTCCTTTCTTCCGACTTGTTCCGCTGCGCACTCTGATCTCCAAGCCTCTTGAACTTGTACCTTAATTGTTATCCACTAAGGGTGAGATCTTTCACAGCACAGTGAATTAAAAGGACAATATACAATTCATAATAAAGACATAAGAATAATAATCAAATCAAAGATAGCGGCAACAACATCCAATCGCACACACAATTCCCTTTTTATTCATAATTATTTTAGACTTCCATTATTCATTTTAATCCACTGTTCATTTACAACACTTTATCCCTTAACCATTTTCACTTTTCATTCTCTTTATTCCCTTAAACTATATATATATATATATATATCCACAATCCACTTTCAGTCTCACAATTAACACTTAAAGCATTAAATCACAATTATAAACATTTAACACTTAAGTTATTCAACAATTAATTTACAACCAACAACAAGCAAATCAATAGACATCCAGCAACCATTCGATATACTCAGGTATGTCTCAGAGTGCAGTAACATAAATCGTCTCCCTAGGGTTCTTCACTTCCTACATTAACATTTACAAATAAATAATTTAAAATAAACATTTATAAAAGGGTCAAATTTAATTAAAATACAAAAAGAACAACTCTAATCCAACACTAATTGTTACCTACACTCTAACTTAATTATTATACCCAAATCCTATTATAAATTCTAACTATCCCTAATTCAAAGTGTGGAAAGAGTCCCCCCTTACCGGTTGAAGAGTAGAGGAGAAGGAGAGAGAGAGAGAGCTCCACCAAGTCCTAGGGACAAGCTCCTAAGCTCCTAGTTCCTTGCTCCAAGATCAATTCTTAGCTCCCTTGATGATTGCCTAAAGAAAAGAGAAGGATTGAGGGAGTTAGGGTTTTGAATTGGGAATTGGGGATTTGAGGGATTGAGAATGAAATTGGGGTTTTTGTTGGTAGAAAATCATGGAGAGTTGATGGGGAATGATTATGGGGTGGTGGATTGATGTTATTTGATGTTAATTTGAAGATTGGAAGAGTTTGGGAGGAGAGAAGAGGGAAGGGCCGTGAAAGAAGAGAGAAAGAAATGAAGAACAACACGTTAAAATCGTGTTTTTAAGTCTGATCTGCAGTGGTTAATCGATTAACCACTTTGGTTAATCGATTAACTCGCTTAATTTACAAAGGGCTAATCGATTAACTCATGTGTTAATCGAGTAATGCCGAAAGGTGCTCAAAATTTAATCGATTAACAGACCCATTAATCGATTAATGCACTACTTTTTCCTTTCTTTCAAGCCTTCTAAGAGTTCTAAGCCGATCCTAATGCATCCTAACTTGTCCGATCATAATACCACTACCTAAACACCTTCTAAACACCTCTAAACACAATTCAAACACTTCACTCATCAACTTATAATAACAAACATACAAATCACAATCACAGCAAGACGAGACGAACAAATGATCGAATTCTACACCTAACCTCTTCTTAAACACTCGATTTAATCCGATCAATCTAAGACAAACCCTATGACCGCTTACCCCTAGAACCAATCACCCTCGAGGCATAACCAATAGGATCGAATTGATCCCAATTGCCTCGCACCTTTATCGGGTTCCAGAACTCAATTGAAGTGTGAGTTCGAGGGAATTCTCCGAACATAGACGCTAGGGTCCATTCTTATACACAAGGCTCTATCCTAGGACCCTTAATCCACTCACACTATCGAGATCAAAACCCTAAAAGCACTCACAAGGGCTTTGGAATTCCTTGGCACCCGTGCCTACATAAACCTACTTAATCAACCACAACCACAATCACACCAATCTAGGATCTAAGTCGACACTCTTCGACTATAATCGACGACTCTAAGATACTTCCCTACCCAAACCTACGATGCTATCACATAATCAATACACACATACACACAGGGACACGAACACAAACACTAACATCTAAGAATACACACGAACACACACACACACACACACACACACACATATATATATATATATATATAAACACATATCCTAACTTAACCTAATACCTATACCTATGCATACATACATATGAATATACACATACAAACACACACACATACATATACACGAGGATATAGTTACAAATACTAATATCTACGCAAAGATATATTTACACAAATATATACGTATACCAGGAAAACATTTACAAACACTTATACATATACATATTTAGATTCAACATAATAATAATATACATATAAGAAATAGTTGAAATTCATCTTTCGCGTGTAAATAAGATATTTATAATTATAATCATTAGGTTAATAAAATGAGGATGTTACATTTCCCCTTGAAGAGACAATATCATGAACAATCATAAACAAAGTTGAGTCATTGAGAAAGGGAAGTTCTCAACTTTTATTACATTGACCATTGAATTTGAGATAAATGCATTTTATTGCTAGCTAAGTTTTATGCAGCAAGAACATTACAAGCTCTAGAAGAGCACAAAACAACGGTTTATGGTCCTTAAAAATATTATGCTCTTAAGGAAGAAATAATTCTCCCTCAAGCGTAAGGGGGCTAATGTTCTAAACCTATTTTTATCATGTTGACACCCAATTTTGTCCACCCCAAACAAAATAAAACCAAAAAATTAAAAAAAATTAAAAAAAATGAATGAAAATGAAAAATGAAAAATAAATAAAAAATATTTTTTTCTTTATGAAAAATAAAAAAAAAGGAAAATTAAAATTAAAAAAAAGGGAAAGGGAGGTGTTGGGCCGTTTGGCCCAAACCATGTTAACACCTTCTATATCGCGGGGTTTGAAGCAGCAAGTGTAACACCCCGAAATTTTAATCCCCGATTAAGGAAATGTTAATTATAAAATTAATTATAATTAATAATTTCTATTTTTAATCCTTGATTAAAATCGGTGTTTATGTAGTTAGGAAATGTGTGTGGATTTGTTTAATAAATATAATTATGCATGAAATAAGTATTTTGCATATTAGTCCCTGGGTTGGGACCTAGAGGTAATTTTAGGAAAGGTTTGGAGGGAAAGTAAATAAAATAATTATTTTTCAAAAATTGGTCAAAATACTCGAGTATTTTCTGGAATACTCAAGTATTCTGGACAGAGTGGCACGAGTTAGTGCGTTTTGATTAGTCACACCAACGATTTCATGTCGTTGACACGAAATCACCCCCATTCCACGTCCAGGGAGGTCGTGTCGACCTACATGAGCATTCTCCCATCCTATTTAAGCCAATCCACACTGAATTGTTGAGGTTCTTGGTCAAATTCGAAGTTGGTTATTGAAGTTAGGGTTCCTGAGTTTTGGCGTTCGATTCTCCTTCTCTGAGTCGAATTGAACTACAAATCATACACCAATACAAAGCTCACATCACGAGTTTTGTATAGATATCAAATTCGTGAGCTAAGAGTGAGTGTGGTGGAAGAATCAAGGCTTGGAAGTGGAGCTGTTCTTTGTCAAGTCTTTGTTTGGAGCTTACTTTGATTCCAATTTCTGGTAAGCTCACGAGTCTCTGAGTTCCAAATTCGATTTCTCTAGTTAGTATGAGTTGCATAGAGTATAGAAATACTAATTTCCCCAATTGTTATCTCTGTCTTCCATGTAAACCAATTCAATCTTGGTGGTGCACTCAAACTGTCCTGCATGTGATGCTCAAAGTGGTTTCTGGGGTTGGAGAGCTTTTTCTTTGAAATTCTCTGTTGGTACACGTCTGAGAGGTAAGGGGAAGTAATTTTATGCACTAGATAGAGTTTAAATTCCATGATTTTCATTAGAGAGCCACCAAGAGGCTCTAAGGGCTTAGATTGAATAGGAACTTTGGTTTGGAGACCAACTCATGCTCTATGACCGTGTTGAGCAAGTTCTATATCATGCATGCAAGCTGTAATGAGTATTCTTTCACAAATTTGTTGAGTATTTTACAAATTGAAGTGTTAAGTTGTGAAATTATGTGTTTTATGCATAATCTTGTGATTCTCTGTCAAATCTGTAATTTGATATGTAATAAGTGTTGTAACATGTGTAATATATGATATATGAACTGCTTTGATCATTGTTTTGGGTTAGAAATGTTTAGAAATGAAAATGGTATGTAAAAACCAAGTTTTTAGTCTGTTCTGTCTGATAAAACTCGAGTAGATGGCTCGATACTCGAGTATTTCGTGATGCACCAGTGTGGATTTTGGTGCACGACTCGAGTATCTGACTTAAGACTCGAGTATTACCAGATGCAACAAGAGTCAAGTTTGATGAACAACTCGAGTAATGGATGAAATACTCGAGTATTCTGGGTGATGAACGACTCGAGTATCTCATGAACTACTCGAGTATTTTATTGAAAATCTGAAACTTAACTTTCTGAAAGGGGATGAACGACTCGAGTATAATGATAAACTACTCGAGTAAAAACTGGAAACTAATGAACTACTCGAGTTTTTGGGGAAATACTCGAGTATTTTAGCCAGAAACTGAAAAATACCATTTTCAATTCTAATTCATATTGTTAACACTTAAACAACAATAATCCCAGTGATCTAAGACTTAAAGGAATCTGATTGATGATATGATGAGTTTTTCGTTTGGATGACGAGACGTTGCTCGGGCGGCACATCGAGTATTGTTAACAAGGAAAACATCAATCAATTTCTTTAAGCGAAGTATGATGCATTCATTCTGGAGTTTGGATGGTAGGTCGTATATCATGTTTTTGGTAAACATGTGGAGGGCCTCTGGGAGTGCCAATACGCTTGCTTGATGACACGTTGATGACGTGGTCGGCTTAGTGGATGCCGATATGGTTATACCGTTTGGATGACGGGATGTGCTCGGGTGGCACGGATTCCAAGCTTGTCGTGTACATTCTTGGTGAATGTACGAAATGTTGTATACCTAGGAATACAACGCACTGATGAGTGCTGGGTTGTCAGGGATGGAAGTCAGAGAGTGTCATAGATTGATGGAGATAGGCTTGAGAGCTAGATTCATACATCATGTCACTCATTTAAATTAAGTGTGATAAATGAAACAAGTATGAACATCCTACTTGCATTCTATTCCTGCTAAGTGCTACATGTGTTTGCTATTTATTGTTGCATGTTTATACAATTACATTATTCATACATTTCTGCTCTATTGATCATGTGTATAGAATTGCTTACCCCTATGCCCTTGTAGGTGATGTCTCGATACATCGCTTGCATCGAGATCCGACCACTTCCTAGTGGCACATGGATCTATGAGGACCATCGCGCGGTGTTCGAGGGAGAGGTAGAGATTACCTTCTACCACCCGAACCCGTTGATTCGATTCCGTCCTCGTAGATTTAGGATTCCTATCATATACACTATGCACGTAGCCCTGTTTTACACATATCATGGACCACCTTCCACACGGCCAGCTCGCTCTTATCACAGCTTTCGTTTCAGACCTATCCGCTCACACCCTTTTTCCTCGAGAGTCGTCAGCGAGGATACTCCCCCTTCTGATCCGAGGAGTCCAGTCAGGGTCACACCATCTCCTGACCCCGTACCCAGTGGTAGGGTACACTCTCCATCGGATAAGATCGAGGAGGATCCCGTGGAGGATGAGAGCGGGGGCGAGCCTGTCGTTCATTCCACAGGGAGTCAGTGGAGGGATGATGATCCCTAGGTACGTGTATGATGAGGATCAGAGGATCCGGTGTGGGGATGTTGTGGAGGAGATTCTGCTACTGCTGTTGATGTGGATGTTTCTTTTGCTACCTGGAGAGTGCTACTGCCATTATCACTACTACTACTACTGATGCTGCCAGATCTATGTGACCACCTCTAGAGTCTATATTTTTGAGATGTACATATTGTAGATATACTATGAGTACTCTAGGGCTATGGTTTTATTTTGTGCATAGATCTGTTATGGACTTGTGTTGTAGATCATGGAGACATGACTTCTGCTTGGACTATGTATCACCTGATTTTTTATTTATATATGTATATAAAGTCTATGTTATATTTCTATTAGTTGCATAGTCCTATAATTTCCGCTTACTCTGATTTAATCTTTTAAAAGAGCTCGGCTACAAAAAGGATAGCTTCATTTACTTTCTATCATATAAAGACGATTTCAAATACGAATGCTATTTCGCTTATGAAAAGGTTTTAGAGATCGCCGAACTCAATACCACTGATTTAAAATGGTTTAGAATTTCTTCTCCAAGAAATAGATTGGTCCTGTAAGTTATTTTTTGGTTGCGATTTCGTCCCTTAACTTTTTTTCGTTTCAAATAAATCCGTAAGTTTGTAACTTGTTTCAAATAAATCCTTCCATCCAATTTTGTCTTAACACCGTTAATGGGAGCCTCCTATGTGGCAACCATTGGTCTTATGTGGCTAAAATTCAACGTTACACCCCCAAAATAATGTCATATGAGGCCAAAAGAGAAAACCAAAACAGTTAGGGATAGCCGAATAAGCATCTATTTTTGTCTCATACGACATTATTTTGGGGTGTAACGTTGATTTTTATCCTTGTAAGACCATTGGTTGCCACGTAGGAGGCTCCCATTAATGGTGTTAAAACAGAATTGGACGGAAGGATTTATTTGAAACAAGTTACAAACTTCCGGATTTAGTTGAAACGAAAAAAAGTTAAGGGACGAAATCGCAACCAAAAAATAACTTACAGGACCAATCTAATAGTTTTGCCTTTAATCTTTTAAAAGAGCTAGGCTACAAAAAGGATAGCTCCATTTACTTTCTATCATATAAAGACGATTTCAAATACGAATGCTATTTCGCTTATGAAAAGGTTTTAGAGATCGCCGAACTCAATACCACTGATTTAAAATGGTTTAGAATTTCTTCTCCAAGAATTCCAAGTTTTGGTTTGTGCACCCGCTTAAAAAGAGAAATTTTAATTTTCATCATTTCTATACAATAACAAGTCCATATATTTTACAAGTAAAACTTATTTATTGTAATATTTACTTGTATGGGAAAAGGGTGTCACAGCAAGCAGCAGCAGCAGCTGCTTCTTTGTTCTTACCCCTTTCTTCAAATCAAAAACCCTAAAGTCCCAATCTCAAAATCCTCTTCAATCTTCAATCAAGTTTTGATTCCATCTCCCAAAACTTTCTTTTTCCATCCCAAAATCACGAATCAATTCGTGATTCTTAGACAAAATCGCGTTTCTTCTCTTCTCCTCGGTTCCCTGCGTGAAATTCGGTCTCTCCTCCTTAATCTTCAAGAACGTGTTTTGCAGGGGTAAAAATTAATTGTGCATGATTCAGATTGATTCTTTCTTTTCTTTGATTCAACATTTGAGGCCTATAAAAGCAAAACAGCAACAAGCACAGTAGGGGGGAGAGTGAAAAAAAAGAGAGAAAACGTGAAGAGAACTGGAGGCAATACAACAGTGAAGACAAACAGTGAAAGAAAAGTACACATAATTTTTTTTCTTTTTTTCATCTCCTCTGTAATTTGATTGTTGAGTGAGGGGGACTTTTCTTTGTATTCATCAATCTGTTCTCAAGGTTAGTTTTAATATGAATAATTCTATGATTGATAATTAGTTAGTATATGCTGTGAATTTTGGTTTACCTGATTGCCTCTGTAACATCCCAAACTTAATTTTTTTTAGTGTAGCGTGTGTTGTGATAGTCTTAGAGTAGAAGAAGTGGTGATATTAAGTGAGAAATGGGGTAATTAGGAGTGTAAAAGTGAAGCTTTAAGCATAGAACCTTAGGAAATTTAAAATAAAAGATTGGTAGCTCAAATCACAAATTCCACCATTGGATGTGAAGATTAGTATGTAGGGAAGCTTGCTTTAAAATTTGAGGAAGATCCAATGGGTAACGAAGAAGTTGTGGCCTTTCAAAGTCTGGATACTGCAAAAATGGTGCAGCTTAATCGATTAAGCTGCAATTTAATCGATTAACGTCAGATTGAGTGAAAAGTCTTAATCGCCTCTTAATCGATTAAGTACTGCTGCTGAGGAAAAAAATAAAGGCAAAACACACGTTCTTTTCTTTCCAAATTCGAACCACTCTTTCTCTCTCCCCTAGGGTTCCATTCTCCATCATCAAATCCACCATGAACAAGTGGGATTTCTTCATTCCATCAACAAATCTCTTCCTTCTTCACTTCAAGTAAGTGTTTAATGCCATGAATTTCCTTTTTATCTCTCTAATTCGTCCTTCCCTTTCTCTCTCCTCCATCCATGGTGGTTTTTGATTCTAAGCCATGGAAGCTCCACTTTTCTTGACTTTTGGCATGACCCATGACATGAATGTTAATCTTTACTTGCTATGGCACTTATATTAGGTTCCTCCCTCTTCCCTTGGATCATAGCTCATTGGGTGGCAAGACTTTCAAGCTTAGGACAAGTAAAATCACCTTATCTCCAAGTGTTCGAGGTAAGGGGGTGGGTGTTGGTTTGATCTAGAAATGAGTATCCCTATAGTTATAGTGATTTTCTAGGAGTTATGTGTTTATAAAAGTTAAGGATAAAACCCTAGGTAGTGATTTAGGGCATGGTTAATATAAGAAAGATGAATGCATAATAATGAACTTAGAAAATTATAAATAGAAAGTGATATGTAGTGTGAACCTTGAATGTGAATTTATGTGGAATAATTGGTGAAATGATTATTGTGAATTATATGTATGATTTACATGGTCATGGCTAGATTATATTTATTTATTGAAATTGTAAAGTGACAATATGGATATTGTGCATTATGTGTGTTTGCTGAAATTGGAATAGATTATGATTATGATAATTGAAGATACAATGCTTATTTGTGATTATTTGGAAATGACAATCTTTATGTATTTATATGAATTGGAATGGATTACACTTATGCTTATTTGTGATTATTGATGGTATGGTGACTATGTTTATAATTAATGGACTGGATTGTTGATAATTAAAAATGGTAAAGGTGAACTGAAGTGGAAATTGATCAGTGGGGCCCGAAACACTAGGTACCCGGCTAGGTGTTCCAATTACCTGTTAGGGCCAATTACCTGCCAGGCCAATTACCCATCAGGCCAAATCGCCCTGTAGGCGCCGGGTGACCCACAGGATCAATTTTCCACACCAATAATTGAAATAAATAATGGAATGGTAAAAATGTACATATTCCTACAGGTTATGGTCTGGATGGGTGTAAAGTCCTGGGCAGGTGTTCCAAGTCCCTAGACAGGTGTGCCAATTACCTAGCGGGTAACCAAAATCCTAGTGGTGTATAATTAAAAAGGAAAAAGGGGAAATGTTTGCAGATCACTGTTTGTGGTTGCATACGTTTTGCGTGTAGATCTCTGTTTGGGGTTACACACGCTAATGGAAAAGGAATAACAAAAAATGGATAAAGGAAATGGAAATAAATATTGAAAATGGCTATGGACATGCTAAATATACAGTGAATATGGAATTGTGATAAGGAATGGTAATATTGAAAAATGTTGACTGTGAATATGCTTGCAAAGTGTTATATTTTGTTATGTTACTATTTGTGATTGGCCTAGTGGATTTGTTATACCTATAAGGAAACTGCAATTCTATTTCATGTGCAATGCTCACTCCCTTAACATTTTTCAGGTTCGGAGCTTGAGCTAGTACAGCCCCCGGCCGAGCAGGTGTGCTCTCCCTCATAGGGAGAGTAGGGTTATTTGGGTATTGGGTTTTATTAGACCTAAGCCTCCTTTATTATTTTGATGAATATGGAATGTATATCTTCTTGGGAGAGACTTAGGATATTATCTTTGACATAGTTATATGTTGTGCATCATACTGGAGGTATTTAGTATTTTCCGCTGATACTCTGATGACTGATGTTCTGTTTATTCCAAGCCCTGCTGGCTTTTGGAAATGATATGTTATATTTGAAGTTTATCAGGTGCAGGGTTAAATTATTTTTGGGAAAGTCCCTGAAACAAAGGAAACTCCGTCCGTTTGGCGGTAGATTTTAATTAACTAAAAAGGAATTTTCAAGTACACAAATTTAATTATGGGTAAATAAGCGAAGGTGTTACATTTATGGTATCAGAGCAGTTTCCCTCGGCCATGGAGTATGGACTCACTACCCCATGGGTTACTCACCGAGCGAGTAACCAAAGTAAAGAGTTTAGTGTCTAAGTTAGTTAGCATAGGTTGCATATAGTAATGTATATAATTTTTAGTTAATAAATCTTTAACTAGCTGTCCTTCCATGAATTAACAGCATGGCAGGAAGGCGGGCCGATAATGACCGAATTGCTGCTATTCTTGAGACCCTGGTTCAGATACAACAAAACCAGGCTGATAATCAGGCTCAAAACATAGCAGCAGCAGTGGCCGCCGCAGCAGCAGCAATGCAACCCCCACCACCACCTCCTGCGGTGATTGACTGGATGGCTAGATTCAGAAAGAGCGAACCGCCTAGGTTCGAGGGGGAATTCTGTAACACCCCTAATTTTCGTCTCCCAAATAACTAAGAAATTAATTATAACAATTATTTTATAATTGATTTATATTAGTTTTTGTACATTATGTGTTTTTATATTAAAATATGAGATATATTTTTATATGGTTATTTTGTACGAAAATGTGAATATTGTAAATTATCCCTTGGGTTGGGACCTAATTGCAATATTAAAAAGGTTTTTGAAGAAAGAGTAATTAAATTATTAATTTTTTAATTTTATCAGTATGTAACCGGTTTGAAGGGTTGTGTAACCGGTTACACGATGAACTCAGAATTTGGGATTAGTGCGTTTGATGAGTAATCAAGCCAAAACCCAGAAATTTGCCACGAATCAACCTTCATACTTGGTGGGATACGCGTGTCGCATTGCATGCAAGCCTGAAATCTCTATATAAACCCGAATTGTTGATGAATTTGGGTTGATTTTCTGATTGAAGTGCTGAAACTCTGTTTTTAGGGTTCTGAGATTCGTCTCTGAAATTCTCCTTCGTTTCTGAGAGTTAGAACATGAGTGATACACCATTACAAAGCTTGAATCAAGGGCTTTGTATTGATATAAAGTTTGTGAGTTGAGAGTCCCTTAATCAAGAGAACGAAGCTTGCCAAGTTGAGGTGTTGATGCTGTCAAACCTCAGCTTCTGATTTCTGGAGCTGACTTTGAAGCTCGATTTTGGTAAGCACACAAACCCTTCTGGTTTCAAATCTATTCCTACTTCTAGTGCATGTTGCAGAGAACTCAATTTGACTATTTTCCCCAATTCTTAATTGGGTTTTGCATGTCAATTTCCCTGGTTTTGGTACCCTGTCCAACTCTATCTGCATATAGTGGATTTAATGGAGATCTATGTTGGAGCCTTTCTCTCTGCAATGTTTTGGATCAAGCACGAACCTAAGGTAAGGGGAAAGCTTACTATTTGCTAGAATGAGAATAAATTGTGGTAGAATATAGGATGAGTCACCAAGAGACTCAAAAGGCATAAGTTGAAATGGTTAAATGGCTTGGAGGCCAATTTGAGCTCAATTGTTGTTTTGAGAAATGTTATCTGGATGCATGCAAGCTATGTTGATGTTGATTTCATGACTTAATTGGATATTATGTGAATTGATGCATTAAGTTGTGAAATATGTGCAATTATGTGCAATTTGAGTATCTAAATTGAATGCATGCAATATAGATAGGTTTATGTGGTTGAACACACTAGTATTAAGGTATGTGAACTCTATTTATGAATGAAATTGGTTAAATTTGAGTATGGTAGAAAATGGTATACAAAACCTCACTTTTCAGTGTATTTTCTGCCTAATCTAACCGGTTAGTCGAAATCTGTAACCGGTTAGAGACTGTCAATTTTCAAAGAAAATGAATTTCTGAAATTTGTTAAATGTCCATACCATTTGTACTCAAGTTTAAGCTAAAATTTCATTCAAAGACCAATCTAAAACTATGTGTTTGAGCATTGTTTGGTTTGGATTGGAGGTGATGAGTTAATACCTTAATATCAAATGATAATTTCAAGAGGAAATTATGCATAAATGAAATGGGATTATGACTTAGATCTTTTGAATGATATTATGTGTTGAACTTGAGGTATTCTGTTATGCTAAAACCTTGTGATGGATTGAGTAGAGTATTCAAGAAAAGATTCTTTAAAAATTAGTGGTTTTATAATCAGGTCTGTAATTCTAACCGGTTAGGTGATGACGTAACCGGTTAGTACCTGAAAACTTAAAAATAAAAGTTAAGTTTTTGAGTAAGAATTATATTCTCTCAATCCAGGTCTATGAGCATATGTTAAATTTAAATTCAAAGGTGAATTTTATGAGTAAAGCCATACCTCAAGATATCATTCGAAGTTGTGTTTTTATAAGTCATAATTGTGGAATCAATAGAAAGACCAACCTTAGTAATTATGTATGCAAATCATGCATAGAGAAAAGTAATGAAATAGGTTGGCAAGGATTGTTTGTTATGTTCGGGGAACATGACCCTGTACTTTAGGAGTACCAAATTGATGCAACCTACTTGATGACACATTCTGGGAATGTGGCCATTGTCTGGAACATGGTTTCTTTGATACGTTCTGGGAACGTGATGCACACTCTGGGAGTGGTGCTTGATTTTATTCCAAGTATGGTTTGCGATACGTTCTGGGAACATATGTGAGTGTTCTGGGAACACATTGGTATAATAATAGAATTAAATATAAAAACCAACCTTAATGATTGTGCATCCATATAGAATGGAAGTTTGGTTGGTAGGAACGTTTATCATATTCTGGGAATATGAGGAGGGTACTCCGGGAGTACCAAATTATAACCTACTTGATGACACATTATAGATATGTGGCCAGTGTCTGGGACCTGGTTTTTATACGTTCTGGGAACGTATGTTAGTGTTCTGGGAACACATTGATTTGCAACCTACTTGATGACACATTATAGATATGTGTCCAGTGTCAGGGACCTGGTTTTTATGCGTTCTGGGAACGTATGCGTTCTGGGAACGTGATGCACACTCTGGGAGTGATGCTTATTATTCCAAGTATGGTTTGCTACACGTTCTGGGATCATGGTGCACACTCTGGGAGTGATGCTTATTATTCCAAGTATGGTTCGCATTACGTTCTGGGAGCGAATGTCGGTGTTCCGGGAACAAAAGGATGTATTGGATGGACGTCCAAGATGGACTTTAGAGGCCTCAGTTGTGGAAGGAAATCATGCATCATGCCACCTGCATTGAAAGAATTATTAAGATTAACCGGGTGTGCTCATATGATTATGCATCATGATTTGCTACATGTTGACTTGTGGATGTTAGTTTTATTCTCATTTGATTATTCGAATATGTATAGCTAAGCGCCATGCCCTTATTAGGTGTTGATCGTGCATCTAGCTTGCACAAGAATCAGTAAAGGGAGATGTTCCTTTAGGTGCATGCAGAGTGTAGAAAGTATGGGTTGGGAACCCGTTGTGCAGATATCGAGGATCCGACCAAATAAATGTTTGGACAGAGGACCAGTGACTAGCTCTATAACATCTATGTTTCTAATAGTATTTATATGAGACCCATTTTGAAAGAGGTATCATAAGATGAATTTGGTTTCATAATAATACTTATTTGGTATCAATGGACTTGTTACACTTGATATATTTTGGGAATGTAATATGATGATTTTACTATGTTTTCGCAAACTCTGATTTTACTAGTCACCTTTATCATTGATTAAGTGTTTGTGAAAATAAATTTTCAAGGGAAGGGACAATTCTTATTTTCAGATCTTTTTCCAACAATAACAAGTCCAAGTAATCATAAACTTATTACTTTTCTTATAAAGTAAGATGATATACAAGGAGTGTTACAGATTCAATCCTGATGGAGCACAGAAATGGCTCCAAGAGATTGCGAAGGTTCTCCGCTCTTTGCAACCACCTGAGGATCAGAAAGTCCGGTTGGTTGAGTATATGCTGTCAAGCGAAGCGGAGCATTGGTGGGAGTATCAAAGGAGGAGCTTAGAAGCTGCTAATCAGACCATTTCTTGGGATTTGTTCAAAATCCGCTTTCTTGGGAAATACTTTCCCGAGGATGTCAGAAGGGAGAAGGATCTGCTGTTTCTCAAGTTGGAGCAGGGGGATCTGAGTGTTGGTGAGTATGCTGCACGGTTTGAGGATCTGATTCGGTACTATAGTGGCTACAGAGATGCAGATGAGAGAGCTAAATGCATCAAGTTCGAGTCTGGACTTCGGGAAGATATTCGACTTGCCTTCGAATATCAGAACATTTATTATCTCTCTCATTTGGTCAATGTAACCAGCACTTATGAGAAAGGACTTAAGAGGAAAGCTGATGCGGATCGGAACAAGTCATATAAGAAATATGTTGGGCCTATCAGAGGCAAGGGTCCTATGCAGAGATCAGGGCCATACTCCAATCAGAAAGGGGTAGATCCAAGGGGGACAGGACAAGCAACATTTGGTTATGGTCCAGTTCCAGATTGCAAGCATTGTGGGAAGCCACACAGGGGTGTATGCTGGGCTCATAGCAGGAATGAAGGGCTTTGCTTTATATGTGGTCAGCCTGGACACTTTGCAAACAACTATCCCAAAAGCACAATGAAGAAGGAAGCTAGTGATACTAGGGTGCAGAAAGCAGGTGGCAGCCAACCATTGCAGAGGGGCAAGGTGTATACACTGGATGGAGAAGAGGTGACTGATGAGGATTAGCTGATCAGAGGTACCTGTCATGTGAATGACATTTCTTGTGGTGTTTTGTTTGATTGTGGTGCATCTCATTCATTCATTTCTATTAACTGCATGAAGAGATTAGGGTTGTCCTCTGTAGATATGCCATATAAGTTGTCAGTTTCTACCCCCAAAAATTCTTCAGTAGTCACTTCTCAAATGTGCTTGGATTGCCCACTCCGAGTATTGGAGCGGGAATTCAAAGTTAATCTCATTTGTCTGCCTCTAACTAAATTAGATATTATTCTGGGTATGGATTGGATGACTCAGCATAATGTTCTAATTGACTGCCGTAAGAAAGCAGTTATCTTTAATAATTCTTCTCTATCTGCTATGGAAATTGATGAGATATCTGATGTCAGCCGAATCCCTGTAGTTTGTGAGTTTCCGGAAGTCTTTTCTACAGAGATTCCCGGATTGCCTCCAAGAAGAGAAGTTGAGTTTTGTATTAAGCTAAAGCCTGGTACTGGTCCAATTTCAACTGCACCTTATAGAATGGCGCCTGCGGAATTGCAAGAATTGAAGAAGCAATTGGAGGAGCTATTAGAAAAGAAACTTATCAGGCCAAGTGTATCACCCTGGGGTGCTCCTATCCTTTTTGTCAAGAAGAAGGACGGTAGCTTCCGAATGTGCACCGATTACAGGCAGTTGAATGCAGTAACAGTAAAGAACAAATATCCGCTCCCTCGCATTGATGATTTGTTAGATCAGTTGAGGGGTGCCTCAGTGTTCTCTAAGATTGACCTCCGATCGGGATACCATCAAATTCATGTCCGTGAAGAGGACATTCCAAAAACTGCTTTCAGGACGCGTTATGGGCACTTTGAGTATGTGGTGATGCCTTTTGGTTTGACCAACGCTCCTGCAATATTCATGGATTACATGAATAGGATCTTCATGCCATATTTGGACTCTTTTGTCATTGTGTTCATTGATGAAATCCTGATTTATTCTAAGAGTTCAGGTGAACATGAGAAGCATTTGAGGATAGTGTTGCAAATCCTCAAAGAAAAGCAGTTGTATGCCAAGTTGTCTAAATGTAACTTTTGGTTGGATGAAGTCCATTTTCTGGGACATGTGATTTCTGCACAGGGAGTTGCTGTGGATCCCTCTAAGGTGGAAGCAGTGTTAAAGTGGGAGAGGCCCACAACAGTCACAGAAATCAGAAGCTTTCTAGGATTGGCAGGTTATTACAGGAGATTCATTGAGGGTTTCTCCAAATTGTCTCTTTCATTGACAATGTTGCCCAGGAAAGATGTTCATTATCAATGGTCACAGTAGTGTGAGAGCAGTTTCTTAGAGCTGAAGAAGAGATTGACGAGCTCTCCGGTTTTGATTTTACCGGATCCAACCCAACCCTTCGATGTGTATTGTGATGCTTCAAAGCAAGGCTTGGGTTGTGTACTTATGCAGCAAGGCAAGGTTGTGGCTTATGCATCTAGACAGTTGCGACAACATGAGCAGAATTATCCGACTCATGACTTGGAATTAGCAGCTGTAGTGTTTGCCCTGAAAATTTGGAGACATTACTTGTATGGCACGAAGTTTGAGGTGTTCAGTGACCACAAGAGTCTCCGTTATCTCTTTGATCAGAAGGAGTTGAATATGAGACAGAGGAGATGGATGGAGTTCTTGAAAGATTATGATTTCCATCTTCAATACCATCCTGGTAAAGCTAATGTGGTAGCTGATGAATTGAGTCGCAAAACTCTTCATGTTAGCAACTTAATGGTGAAGGAGATGCAGCTGATTCAGGAGTTTAGTGATCTCAACTTGAACATACAGGTGAAAGAGAAAAGCATTTTTCTGGAAATGTTGCAAGTCACTAGTGAGTTGATGGATTTGATTAAGGAAAGGCAAGCAGATGACGAAGAGCTCCAGAGGTTGTTGGAAGGAGCAGCAAGTAAAGAGGAACCTGATTTCATCAAGGGTGCAGAGGGAATCATCAGATTTAGAGGTAGAATATGTGTCCCAATGGACTTCGAGATTCGAAGAGACATATTGTGGGAAGCTCACCAAACAAAAATGAGTTTCCATCCCGGTACCACAAAGATGTATCAGGACTTGAAGAAGAGCTACTGGTGGCCAGGGTTGAAATCGGATGTGGCCGATCATGTGTCTCACTGCTTGACTTGTCAAAAGGTAAAAGTTGAGCATCAAAAGCCAGGTGGTCCTTTGCGATCACTTGACATTCCTGAATGGAAGTGGGATAGTATAGCCATGGACTTTGTGACAGGCCTACCTAGAATTGCTGCGGGTTGTGATGGTGTATGGGTTGTTGTAGACCGTTTAACAAAGTGTGCTCACTTTATCCCGATCCATAAGAAGTACCCACTGGAGAAGCTAACTCAGTTGTATATTCGGGACATAGTGAAGCTTCATGGTGTGCCTTCTAGTATTGTGTCTGATCGTGATCCACGATTTCTGTCCAGATTCTGGCAGAGTCTTCAGTAGGCCTTGGGTACTAAGTTGAGGTTCAGTACAGCCTATCATGCTCAAACTGATGGGCAGTCTAAGCGTACTATTCAGACCTTAGAGGATCTATTGAGGGCATGTGTACTAGAGAAGGCTGGTAGTTGGGAGCAGTTGTTACCGTAGATGGAGTTTACTTACAACAACAGCTTTCACTCTAGCATTGGTATGGCACCCTTTGAGGCACTATATGGCAGGAAGTGTAGAGCGCCTCTATGTTGGTTCCAAATTGGTGAAAATCTGTTGACTGGGCCAGAACTGGTGCAAGAAACCACTGAGAAGATCACTATGATAAAGAATAAGATGAAGACCTCTCAAGATAGGCAGAAGAGTTATGCGGATAAGCGTAGAAGACCCCTCGAGTTTGATGTGGGTGATCATGTATTTCTAAGGGTGTCCCCTACCACTGGCATTGGTCGGGCAATCAAGTCAAAGAAGTTGACTCCGAGGTTTGTTGGACCCTATGAAATTCTGGAAAGAGTTGGACCTTTGGCGTACAGGATTGCTTTGCCTCCACATTTGTCTAGGCTTCATGGTGTATTTCATGTTTCTCAGCTAAGGAAGTACATTCATGATCCCTCTCATGTGGTAGCAGCTGATGATTTGCCCTTGAAGGAGAATCTTACTTTTGAGGTTCTTCCAATCAGAATTGAGGATAGGCAGATAAAGCAACTGAGGGGCAAGGAAATTCCACTGGTGAAGGTGATTTGGAGTAGAAACAACGTGGAGGAAGCTACTTGGGAATTGGAGAGCAAAATGAAGGAGTCTCATCCACAATTGTTTCCCCTCCAGAGTTGAATTTCGAGGACGAAATTCTAGTAAGTGGGAGAGAATTGTAACATCCCAAACTTAATTTTTTTTAGTGTAGCGTATGTTGTGATAGTCTTAGAGTAGAAGAAGTGGTGATATTAAGTGAGAAATGGGGTAATTAGGAGTGTAAAAGTGAAGCTTTAAGCATAGAACCTTAGGAAATTTAAAATAAAAGATTGGTCGCTCAAATCACAAATTCCACCGTTGGATGTGAAGATTAGTATGTAGGGAAGCTTGCTTTAAAATTTGAGGAAGATCCAACGGGTAACGAAGAAGTTATGGCCTTTCAAAGTCTAGATACTGCAAAAATGGTGCAGCTTAATCGATTAAGCTGCAATTTAATCGATTAACGTCAGATTGAGTGAAAAGTGTTAATCGCCTCTTAATCGATTAAGTACTGCTGTTGAGGAAAAAAATAAAGGCAAAACATACGTTCTTTTCTTTCAAAATTCGAACCACTCTTTCTCTCTCCCCTAGGGTTCCATTCTCCATCATCAAATCCACCATGAACAAGTGGGATTTCTTCATTCCATCAACAAATCTCTTCCTTCTTCACTTCAAGTAAGTGTTTAATGCCATGAATTTCCTTTTTATCTCTCTAATTCGTCCTTCCCTTTCTCTCTCCTCCATCCATGGTGGTTTTTGATTCTAAGCCATGGAAACTCCACTTTTCTTGAGTTTTGGCATGACCCATGACATGAATGTTAATCTTTACTTGCTATGGCACTTATATTAGGTTCCTCCCTCTTCCCTTGGATCATAGCTCATTGGTTGGCAAGACTTTCAAGCTTAGGGCAAGTAAAATCACCTTATCTCCAAGTGTTCGAGGTAAGGGGGTGGGTGTTGGTTTGATCTAGAAATGAGTATCCCTATAGTTATAGTGATTTTCTAGGAGTTATGTGTTTATAAAAGTTAAGGATAAAACCCTAGTGTAGTGGACTTGTAGTAGAACCGAGCGTCGACCGACCGAGAGCCTCATTACCCTTACTAGTATGATACTGATGCAGGGCCAACGATCGGATACTTACACCGAGCAAACTGGGTTTCTACATGAGAGTCACGTGCCGATGAGGTTAACACCGAGCACAGGACTTTCAATCTGATCCTTATCGTTTACAGCCTCATCAAACCGTAACTACTCCTAGATTCCCACGACTCTTGGTTAGATAAAACAGCATTGGATAAGGTCTATCATTTATAGGATTTATGGGCATGATCTTATCATAACCTCTACAAATCCTACTTGAGTTCTACCTCTACAGAAGGCTCATCAGAACGGCCCACAATACACAGGTAATCCCCTATAAGAACCACCATGCTATAGGGG
Organism: Crotalaria pallida; assembly: GCA_037953625.1. Classification (NCBI taxonomy): domain Eukaryota; kingdom Viridiplantae; phylum Streptophyta; class Magnoliopsida; order Fabales; family Fabaceae; genus Crotalaria; species Crotalaria pallida. Next base: position 74,190,048 of record CM075655.1, on the reverse strand, counting down.
CAAAGGTACGTCTTCTCATCCCTAAGTTGACACTAGCACACACATTGTTGACTAGGGAGAACCTGATTATCCCAACTGGATATTCAGAAATCCTAAAAAGTCCTATATTAACATCTTAGATGGGATCATTCTTCAAGGCTCTTCCATAGCTTTAAGGTTGATCTTGGTTAAGGACACGACATTGGCTCCGTCTGTGGGGACCGAATAACATATCATTCCCACCACCACCATGGTTACCACCAGAAGTCAAGTTGGTGACCTCCGTGACCGCATCACCCGCAACCGTGGCAGGCCCAGAAACGCTGACAACAACAACCCGCAGCCTCATTCTGCAGGTGATCTGCGCGATGTTCTCAACCATAATCGTGTAGATAATGGGCAACCGCCACGAACCTCCCATTCTGGGGCAGGGAATAATTCCCAGCCACCAAACCATTCACAAAGTCATCCACCCCCTCATTGCAGCCATAATCGTGGTAATAATCACGCTACTCACTCCCAAACACCACAATCTTCCCATCCTAGGACTAGAAGCAACCACCAACCACTCCAAGTTCTACGAACCATACTGCCTCCACCACCACCACCAGCCCCTCCTACACCACCTCCCTCCACCCATGGTGATTCGAGCAGCACAGCCCCAACCACTCAAAACACATCCAGGACCACTGGAACCCAAGCACATCATGGCCGAAATACCCAACGTACCCCTCCTATCCCACCCAATCCCGACCACATAAGTTCAACACCTAGGACCAGACTGAATCCAGGATGAACTGCTCCTGGAAATTCTCATCATAGCCATCCCATCGGCAGGTCCTATGGAACATCTGCATCTGCTCGGGCTCGGGAGCAAGAGATGATTAACATCCTAAACAGACAAACGGCTCTAATTGAACAACAAGGTCGGGCTATTGCCGACCTTCAACAGCAAGCTATGGCAAGGATTGCACAGAGTCAACCGACCACCATACTACCCCAAAATACAATGCCTCAAACCATGGACCCACAACCACTCCCAGTAATGCAGCTCCCCCCGCCACAAAATACCCATACTAACCCTACCATGAACCATGATCAAGGTGATTTTCACCCTGGTCATCCCTTTACTCCATATATTATGGCATTCCAAACTCCTCAAGGTTACTTGGGCCCTTCTAATGTGCCACATTATAACGGCCTAACCGATCCAGTAGACCATATTGTCTCTTACGAAGGTGCGATGAATTATTATGGTGGAGGAGAGGAGATGAAATGCCGAGCCTTTTCCATGACCCTAGAGCCGTCGGTGTTACGTTGGTACTCATCCCTCCCTCGGAACTCAATAAATTCTTGGGAGGAGATGAAAAGAGTGTTTTTAAACAGATACACGGCTAGTTGCATCCAGCCTAAATCCGACCACACCTTAGCGGTAGTCACCCAAAACCAAGATGAGTCATTGAAAGATTACCTTTCGCGATTCCATGCAGAGGCTAGATCGGTTCCTCGATTAGAACCTGGTGTGGCAGTACTATTGTTCACGCAGGGTTTACAGTCGGGGGATTTCAGAAAGTCCTTGATTGGAAAACCTCCAAAAGATATGGCCGAGCTGAGACAGAGGTCTAATAAGTTCATTAATTTGGAGGAATTCCATAAGGGGCAGAAAGTCAGAGAAGAAAGGCAACGAGCTGATCCTCAAGGTCAAAATAAACAAAAACGTGACGAACGTTTTGGTGGAAGACAGGATAGGAATGATCGAGACCGAAGGATTCCTCTGAGGAATAAATTTCAGGAATACACTCCTTTAACTGTTCCAAGGAGTCAAATCCTAAGGGAAACAATGCAGACTGACTTACGCTCTGCCCAAAGGCCTCCATCTTTAAGAAAGGGCGCACAGCGTGATAGGTCAAAATATTGTGACTTCCACAGGGGATATGGCCATACGACCGACGAGTGCATCTGGTTGCGGGATTTGATCGAAGAGATGATCAGGGATGGCAAGCTACAACAATACATCAGGGATGCAGCCGGCCGAAGAAGTAGGAACAGATCTCAGTCACCAGCAAAATCCAAACGCCAGAGAAGTAGGTCACTAGACGATAGAAACATCGGAAGGCAGAGAACCGATCCCACTCCAGCTCCTGATACAAACGCTAATAAAAATGAATTCTTGGTTAACACTATTGCGGGAGGTTTTGCTGGAGGTGGAGAGAAGAAAGCCGACAGAAAGAAGTACATCAACCAAATTTTGGCAGTCAGTCAGAAGCCTATAGCCAAGAGATCAACAAAAAACGTTCCCATTATTTTTGATGATGGCGATTTGGATGGAATCCTTCCGGGACATAATGACCCCATGGTGATCACTGCCCTTATTGGTAATTACGAGGTAAAACGAGTCTTCATCGGCCAAGGGAGCTCGGCGGACATCATGTTTTTCCCTCTGTTCAAAGCCCTTAAACTCAGGGAGTGCAATCTCACTCCCTTTGAGGGTGAATTAATTGGTTTCACGGGGGACACCATTGAGCCAAAGGGGTACATCCAACTTCCCGTAACTCTCGGACAACAGCCTTCGGCCAGAACCGAGATAGTCAAATTTTTGGTGGTTGATTGTCCAGCGGCCTACAATGCCATTCTTGGGAGAACTTCTTTGCAAGCATTTGGGGCGGTTGTATCTACAGTTCACTTGGCTATGAAATTCGTCGGAACTGATGATAGAGTGGTAACTGTCAAGGCCGAGCAAGAAGCAGCAAGGAAATGTTACAACGCCAGTTTAGGGAAGGTTAAAAACAAGGATCCGAGCAATTTGGAAAGAGTCTCTTTGGGAAAGGGCAATATTAACCTCGCAGATCTGGATATGAGAGACCAATCCGACAGAAATAGACCAAGCCCGAAGGGACAGTGGGAATTCTTGACATTGACCAATGATCCCCTTAGGCAAGTAAAAATCGGTTTTGAACTACCCGCAAGTGTAAGAGAGGAGTTAACCACTCTGGTTATTTCAAATAAAGATCTGTTCGCGTGGAAATCAGCTGATATGCCGGGAATCGACCCAAATTTTATCTGCCATAAGTTGAGTATCATTCCGGGGTCGAGACCGGTGGCACAACGCAAAAGGAAGGTTAGTGCTGAAAAGGCCGCTGCCATTGAAGAAAAGGTTGCTGAATTACTCCGAGCAGGTTTCATTAGGGAAATTGACTATACAGACTGGTTAGCTAACACCGTCTTGGTCAAAAAACCCAATGGAAAGTGGAGGATGTGTGTCGATTACACGGACTTGAATAAAGTCTGTCCTAAAGACCAGTATCCACTCCCCGTTATTGACAAACTCGTCGACAGTTCAGCTGGTTACAAACTCTTGTCCTTTATGGATGCTTACTCTGGTTACAACCAGATCCCTATGTTTCCTGCCGATCAAGATAAAACCGCATTCATCACCGACAAGGCAACTTATTGTTACAATGTCATGCCTTTTGGGTTGAAGAATGCAGGTGATACCTATCAGAGGATGATGTAACAAGGTTTTTCAAGGCATGATCGGCTCAAGCATGGAATTATACATCGATGATATTATTGCAAAGAGCAGACAGCAAGAAAACCATGCCCAGGACCTCGCGACAATACTGGACCGAGTGAGAAAGTAATCCATGAGGTTGAATCCGGAAAAGTGTGTGTTCGGAGTCCCAGCCGGTTCTTTCCTTGGTTTTATGTTAACCGAGAGAGGGATTGAAGCCAATCCAGATAAATGCAAAGCAATCCTTGAAATGAGGAGCCCAGCTAATCTTAAAGAAGTTCAACAACTCACGGGCCGAGTGGCGGCACTCTCCAGATTTTTATCCCAAGCTGCTCGGAAAGCCTTGCCATGGTACCAGCTCCTTAGGAAAAACAAAGAATTCCTTTGGAACGAGCACTATGATCAAGCTTTTGTTCAGTTAAAGGAGTATCTTTCCAGCCCACCCGTACTCCACAGCCCACTTCATGGTGAAAACCTCATTCTATACATGTCAGTGGCAGAAGCGGCGGTCATTTCGGTTTTGGTAAGAGAGGATTCAGGTATTGAGGCCCCAGTGTATTTCGTTAGCCGAGCGCTTCAAGGACCGGAGTTGAGATATCAAAAGCTGGAGAAACTTGCGTACTGTTTGGTCGTGTCGGCTCGGAGATTAAGACAGTATTTTTAGGCACATAGAATATTGGTAAGAACAGCTCAACCTCTCAAACAAGTGCTTCATAAACCCGACCTAGCAGGTAGGATGGTTTCGAGGTCTGTCGAACTATCCGAATTCGATATTGCCTATGAACCGAGGAAGGCGATGAAATCTCAAGCTCTTGCCGATTTTGTCACCGAATTCACAGATATCCCTTCGAACGTCTCTCAAAACTTATGGTCAGTATATGTTGATGGATCAAGCAATAAGAAAGGAGCTGGAGCGGGGGTCATCATTGAAAATCCCGAAGGATTATGCATGGAATACTCATTGAAGTTCGAGTTCCAAACGTCGAAAAACCAAGCAGAATACGAGGCAGTTCTTGCAGGCCTCAAGATGGTTCATGAGTTCGGAGCAGAGCGAGTGTCAGTTTTCAGCGATTCACAACTAGTGGTTTCTCAGATAAAGGGTCGATACTCGGCAAAGGAGCCCATCCTACAAAAGTATCTTGAAGAGGTAAAGCGAATCATCTCAAACTTTTCGGAATTTGACATTTCCCATGTCCCGAGAGATTCAAATTCCCAAGCCGACATTTTATCCAAATTGGCAAGTACAAAGGGGTCGGAAAACAATAAAACATTGATACAAGAAACTATTCCCCGACCGAGTGTCATTTTGGCTGTCTCATTATCTCAATCATGGATGGATCCGCTTCTTACTTATTTGCAACGTGGGTTCGTCCCCCAAGATCAGGCAGAGGCTCGGAAGTTGGTTAAGAAAGCAGCTCAATACACAGTTCTGAATGGAGTTCTGTACAAAAGAGGCTTTGGTTCCCCCATGCTCAGATGTGTCAACCCATCTCAAGCTGAGGAGGTACTGGAGGAGATTCACGGTGGAATTTGTAGCCACCATATGGGTGGAAAATCCCTGGCGAGAAAAGTAATCCGAGCGGGCTACTTTTGGCCTACACTGCAAAAAGACGCCATGGAACATGTTAAGAAGTGTGTTCAGTGCCAGTTTCACAGCGACATCTACCAAAGACCTGTTGAAGAGTTACACTCTCTCGGTGCCCCTTGGCCCTTTTATCAATGTGGCATGGACATCATTGGGAAGTTTCCCACCGCACCAGGGCAACTCAAATTTGCGGTAGTGGCTATCGACTAATTCACTAAGTGGATTGAGGCGGTTCCGTTAGCAACAATTTCCACGGCCCGTATTCAATCTTTCTTTGTGAAGGAAATTATCTCTCGGTTTGGAGTGCCTCATGCCATAGTTACTGATAATGGATCACAATTTGCAGCCTCTCACTTTCAACAATTAGCAGCCGACCTGGGAATCACTCACTATTTCCGTTCTGTTGAGCACCCACAAACAAATGGGTTAGCCGAAGCGGCAACAGAACAATTTTAGATGGAATTAAGAGGAAACTCGGTAACGCAGCCGGCACTTGGGCGGATAAACTTCCGAGCGTCTTATGGTCACATAGGACAACTGTACACTCATCTACAGGAGAGACTCCTTTTTGTTTGACATACGGCTGCGACGCAGTCATTCCGATCGAAAAGTGAATCCCTACCTTTAGGACGCTTGAACGTCCTTTAGAAACTAACGACCATTTGATCAGCGAAGAGCTCATTTTACTTGAGGAAATTCGAAAGAACGCCGCCGCTCATGAAAGAAAAGTGAAGGAGCGGCAAGCTCGGGAATACAACAAGAAGGTTCGTCCGCGAAGTTTTGAAGTAGGAGATTTAGTCCTTCACCGAGCGGATATCGGAAAAGGAAATGCTGGAGTTGGAAAATTGAAGCCAAAGTGGGAAGGCCCATATCGAGTGAAGGCTAAATCTGGATCTGGTGCTTACAAATTGTAGAATCTCTCGGGCATGGAAATCAATAACAGCTGGAACGTGGCCAAACTCAGAGCTTATTACAGTTAAGCTCCTATTTTATTTTTCACTTTTTTACAAATAGGATAGTCTATTGCTCAAAAATGTTTTAGGTCAAATAAACGAAGGGTAACATCCTTCTTAGCTTAGAGACAATTGTTAGGAATTAGTTGACAAACGAGCAACATCATTTTTGTATTCTTTTATCAATAAAACGCATCAGTTTCCTTCAAACTCTTTTGCGAACATTGTGATGTGACATACGCCTCATTTCGTTCGGCTAGCCACCGAGCGGAATCGAGATACAACTCTTTATGAGAGTTTAACAACGTATTCATAGAACGCCCGAATTCAGGAAATTACTTTCCTAATTTCGCGGTCCGAGGGTCCCACTTCGGCTAAAGTCGGCGATCCGAGTTCTACTCACAATAATTTGTTCAATTGAAGCAATTCCTAAATTAGCCTTTTTTGTTCGAGAATAGCAGTAAAATCTGGGGTCATGTGACAAACGAAGCCCAAAAAAATAACGAAAGTAATTTACACAACACAATTTGTGTACAAGGCAAACTGATTAAAATTTAGCAGGAGCAAAAATAACTTGTTCATGGTTATAAAGAAGTACGCTCGAATACAACGAGCAACAGGTTAAAGCAAAAATTGTTCAGTAAAGACGCTCGGTAACAGCGAGCAACAAAATGTTAAACCCTACAGAAAAGCAACAAAAACAGATCACTACTCAATATTAGATAGAACAACGTTGGAATCATCAAAGTCAGGGGCTTCAGTCAGATCAACGAGAGGATTTGGCAGATCCTCACCTTGTAGATCGACTTCGGCCTTGGTCTCAATATCAATCAGCTTCCCATTCTCGACAATATGAAATGGATTAGCTCCGACCACCCTGAATTCGGTCTCAGGATTCAGAAATTGAATTTGCTTGATGGCCGAGACAAAAGAATCATCGATGCTTTTACTCCAGTTATAGAAGTTGGTTGCCGCCTTTTTCTTGTGAAGAAGAGCTTTCTCCTTCAATTTCTGAGCAACCGCGGCAAACTTCTCAACTTCTGCCCTCAGCTCGTCCATCTTCTACCGACTCTCCTGCAATTCCTTCTTCAGTGCTTCCCCGGCCTCTTTCTTCTTATCCTCAGCAACCTTTTGGGAAACCTTCAAAGAGTCCCTCTCTTTAATCAGTTCATTTTTGTCAGCCTTTAAGTTTTCCAACTCATTCTTTATACGGTTCAGCTCATCCGAGAGGCTAGCCTCTTGAGCAGCAGACAATTCACGAGCCTCCCTCTGCTCGGCATTATAACCAGCGAAAAGTCCATCAGGTTGCTTGGCCAAAAAATATGCAAGGTTGGCACCCCGCAGCAAATATTTGGCAAGAGTCATGTTGCAACGAGACCATTGGTCGGTAGAAAGAGTTCCAAAACGAGTACAGTCAGATTCAGAACAGATATATTGGCCAAATCTTTCATCAAATTGTTGGTCCCATATAGATGTTTCTGGTGGGGTCGCAGCAGAAGAGGGAGCGTTGTCAGAAGAGGGAACAGCAGCAGCCTTAGCACTTGAACCTTCAACCCGCGGATTCGCCCCTTCGGTCACTTTCTCTTTTCCTTTATCAATCCGTCGGCGGCGAATTTGTGGTTGAAGGGGAGAAATGGTTTGGACTTGGCCGCTAGGGCCCAATGAAACCGTAGCGCCGACAGCCACCACGTTTGAAGTTGGCCGAGGGGATGCCTCGGATGGAGAAGCAGTTGGAGTGGAGGTACTCAAGCTCGGGGTACTCAAGCTTGAAGACCCGGATGCCGTGCTCGTTGCATGGGTCTTCCTCTTCTTTCCCCCTTGAACTAAAGAAGCCATCCGGGAAGCCATTTTTTCTGCAAAGAACAAGAAAAACGAAGTAACATTAGAACGGATCAACTTAACAAATGCAACAACCAAAAGAAAACAGTTTTACCAAGTTCTGCTTTAACATCCGATGAAGGGATGTTCACAATGTCCTTTGTTTCTATCCTCCCATTAGATTTCATGTAACTCTCAACTGCTCGACACACCTCCTTCTCATGTTCAGCCAGTTCTTTCCAATCTGAGGAGTACGAGGCAATCGATCGGTTAAAGAAGCTCGCAGTCCACTGGAGAGGAAACCGTGCATTTGGTCGGGATTCACCAGGACGGGTGAACCAGCAAATTCCATTGCCGATAAAATTGTATTTAAAGAAAAAAGGTTTAAAACCCTTCCAAGATTCATAATACTTGGTGAAAATAGTATAGCCATTGCGGGACTTCAGAGAGACCCAAGGTCGTCTTACTTATCCTTTCTCAAAGGTGTTGCATTGAGGGGCAAATAGGTAGAAAAAAATCGGAAGAGTGCAGGACCACGCCATGGCTGAACACACTTGCTGGAAGCCCCTCACAAATGCCCAAGCATTGGGATGCAGCTGGGAAGGGGCCACTCTCAAAGTACTCAAAACACCTATCTCAAAATCGGTAAAAGGCATCCTAATCCCTAACCGAGTAACAACTTCTTCATAAAAATAAAAACCAGGACTACCCGCCGGAATATGACTGCAGACCCGTTCATTCAAGCCCACAGGACTAATGGAGTATTGGTTCCCAGCATTATCACCAGGACACGGCAGAATTATAGCCCGTGTTTGATCTAGTGAATTTTCTGTTGAGAGCTCAGATTGAGTACCAAGAACTTCTCGGTCCACCCAATCATATTGATCTGCGTCCGACGGAAATGGATAAAGTTCAGGATTAGAGACACACTTCCTCTTCATACCTGAGGAAAAGGGGGCACACTTGGAGTCAGAAGCAGAAAAACATAACTATTTCAGTTCAAATACTTACGGCTACGGTCGGTTGGAGAACACCTCCCTTTCAGGGCAGAATTTTCCCAAACCGACTAAAATGTCTAATACCTCTCTGTTGCTTCCTTAACCTCTTCTGTTCTACCCTCTCGGCAATCCTATAGTGAATCACACCCTGCCTGAACTCTTTCAAAGTCTGAGGAAAACGTGTGGCTATCGGTTTAACACAAATTTCTGGGTTTCCTCCTTTATGTGTTCTTGGAACATCAGAGTTTACAGATTCCTCACTCATGGTAAACGCCACTTCAGTACCAACCCTAAGAAGTTAAGTGCAGCAGAACGTAAAACAGACCTAAGAAACGCTACGACGATCACTTAGTAAACATTAAAGGGGGATAAAGGACTTCGAAGGGCAAATGGGGTACACTATAACAGTGATTTGGAGCAACAATGATTTGGGGTTTTGTTCGAAACAGTGATTTGGAGCAACAATGATATGAGGGTTTGTTCAAACCCTAGAAAAATCTTTTCAAAATCAGGGAAGAAGGACCAGAGCCAATGCATTAAAAAGAAAGTTCTAAACACATATACACAGCAGATGGCAGAAGCAGTCGCATGCAAAGAATCTTAAACATCAAAGAAGAAAGAGAAAATCGCCAGAGAAGAGAAGAAAGGTTTGTTACCTGTTAGTGACGAATGACCAAGAAACCAAAGAGAAATCAAGACCACAGAGATGGAAATGCACTTGATGTAGAGAAGAGAAACTTGGCAAGAACTCCTCTGAAGAACTCTGGCTTCGATGATCAAAGCTACAAGAAAACGATGAACAGAGGTGAGAGAGTCTGAAAGGTTTCTGAAGTTTGTTAGAATGAATTGTGTGAAACCGCCCTTTGGAATTCGTCTTAAAAACTTCCCTCCACTATCTCAAAGGATTGGGCCTGAATCAGAAAAAGCCCATTAGTATTGAAAACTAAATACGTGGCACCTCTGGTAAGTTTGAAATCATAACGTTCCATTTCCCTGTAAAGTAAGGGACACGTGTAAACACAAGAAGAAGTGAAAGGTCATCTTGGGGTCAATCAAACGACAGCTCTGATAAAAGCACGAAAATGCTCAGGTACCTCTTTCAATCAGCAAAGTTCAGTCGGAAGACGGCTCGCTCGTCTCATTAACTCGACAGGGCTCAAATCACCCAACCGAGCTTGGGGGGCTTATGTAGTGGACTTGTAGTAGAACCGAGCGCCGACCGACCGAGAGCCTCATTACCCTTACTAGTATGATACTGATGCAGGGCCAACGATCGGATACTTACACCGAGCAAACTGGGTTTCTACATGAGAGTCACGTGCCGATGAGGTTAACACCGAGCATAGGACTTTCAATCTGATCCTTATCGTTTACAGCCTCATCAAACCGTAACTACTCCTAGATTCCCACGACTCTTGGTTAGATAAAACAACATTGGATAAGGTCTATCATTTATAGGATTTATGGGCATGATCTTATCATAACCTCTACAAATCCTACTTGAGTTCTACCTCTACAGAAGGCTCATCAGAACGGCCCACAATACACAGGTAATCCCCTATAAGAACCACCATGCTATAGGGGCAAAGGTACGTCTTCTCATCCCTAAGTTGACACTAGCACACACATTGTTGACTAGGGAGAACCTGATTATCCCAACTGGATATTCAGAAATCCTAAAAAGTCCTATATTAACATCTTAGCTGGGATCATTCTTCAAGGCTCTTCCATAGCTTTAAGGTTGATCTTGGTTAAGGACACGACACCTAGGTAGTGATTTAGGGCATGGTTAATATAAGAAAGATGAATGCATAATAATGAACTTAGAAAATTATAAATAGAAAGTGATATGTAGTGTGAACCTTGAATGTGAATTTATGTGGAATAATTGGTGAAATGATTATTGTGAATTATATGTATGATTTACATGGTCATGGCTAGATTATATTTATTTATTGAAATTGTAAAGTGACAATATGGATATTGTGCATTATGTGTGTTTGCTGAAATTGGAATAGATTATGATTATGATAATTGAAGATACAATGCTTATTTGTGATTATTTGGAAATGACAATCTTTATGTATTTATATGAATTGGAATGGATTACACTTATGCTTATTTGTGATTATTGATGGTATGGTGACTATGTTTATAATTAATGGACTGGATTGTTGATAATTAAAAATGGTAAAGGTGAACTGAAGTGGAAATTGATCAGTGGGGCCCGGAACACTAGGTACCCGGCTAGGTGTTCCAATTACCTGTTAGGGCCAATTACCTGCCAGGCCAAATACCCATCAGGCCAAATCGCCCTCTAGGCGCCGGGTGACCCACAGGATCAATTTTCCACACCAATAATTGAAATAAATAATGAAATGGTAAAAATGTACATAGTCCTACAGGTTATGGTCTGGATGGGTGTAAAGTCCTGGGCAGGTGTTCCAAGTCCCTAGACAGGTCTGCCAATTACCTAGCGGGTAACCAAAATCCTAGTGGTGTATAATTAAAAAGGAAAAAGGGGAAATGTTTGCAGATCACTGTTTGTGGTTGCATATGTTTTGGGTGTAGATCTCTGTTTGGGGTTACACACGCTAATGGAAAATGAATAACAGAAAATGGATAAAGGAAATGGAAATAAATATTGAAAATGGCTATGGACATGCTAAATATACAGTGAATATGGAATTGTGATAAGGAATGGTAATATTGAAAAATGTTGACTGTGAATATGCTTGCAAAGTGTTATATTTTGTTATGTTACTATTTGTGATTGGCCTAGTGGATTTGTTATACCTATAAGGAAACTGCAATTCTATTTCATGTGCAATGCTCACTCCCTTAACATTTTTCAGGTTCAGAGCTTGAGCTAGCACAGCCCCCGACCGAGCAGGTGTGCTCTCCCTCACAGGGAGAGTAGGGTTATTTGGGTATTGGGTTTTATTAGACCTGAGCCTCCTTTATTCTTTTGATGAATATGGAATGTATATCTTCTTGGGAGAGACTTAGGATATTATCTTTGACATAGTTATATTTTGTGCATCATACTGGAGATATTTAGTATTTTCCGCTGATACTCTGATGACTGATGTTCTGTTTATTCCAAGCCCTGCTGGCTTTTGGAAATGATATGTTATATTTGAAGTTTATCAGGTGCAGGGTTAAATTATTTTTTGGAAAGTCCCTGAAACAAAGGAAACTCCGTCCGTTTGGCGGTAGATTTTAATTAACTAAAAAGGAATTTTCAAGTACACAAATTTAATTATGGATAAATTAGCGAAGGTGTTACCGCCTCTGTCGAGCATTTTTCTGCCCTTAATATAATATAATATTAATCGGTCCGGTGGTTTCCCTGGTACTTGAAAATTTTTCGTTCTTAAAATATGCTCCCTTTGATCTTCACATTACAGAGACAGTAGAGAGGAGTCCAAATGTGCTCCCTATATAATATATCATATGCTCCTCGTTGGAGAAAAAACGTGATGTCTCCTTTTCTGAAAAAATTTCATTGTTTTCTTGTTATAATAATTAGTACGTCTCCTCATAAAAATGGACATCATAAGTTTAAGTAATAATTCGTTCAGGAAATTGTGTTTCTTTTTGCCTATCAACATCAATTGTGGTCTCTGGCTCGGTACCAGCTCTCATCCTTATTCTTTGGCTTTGTGCCAATTTTCTTTAGTCAATGAGTCTGCTTAATTTGTATCCCTGCCAATTTATTTATTTATTTATTTATTTATTTTATTTTATTTTATTTTATCTTATTTTTTTGTGTTGGTTCGCTGTTTGGCTTGTATTAGTCAATTTAATATTGATTTAAGCCAACACTCTCAATACTTGCAAGAGACCAATTTTTGCTGATTGTGGTGACGTATGGTGCCTTTTATGTGGCAAGGTTGATGCCCGTGTTGCAAAATGGTGAGGCTATGTTTTTTTTGGATCATTTATTGATTTTTTTTTTCATCTACACTATAATTTATGCTTAATGTGTTTTGTTACTTCTAAATAGGTTTAGGATCCCTGTCTTGATTGCTGATTCAACTGCTTCTTTGAGCGTCTATATGCTGGATCGTGATTCTAGGGCATTGCTCAAAAGATCATGTGATGATGTTTATCTGCTCAATGATCATGTTAGAATTTTTTTTATATCATCTTTTGTCCTTCTATTTTTCGTGCTATTTGGTATGGTTGTACTATTGTTGTTAATTAAATTGTTTTTGTAATTGTTTTTTCAATGTTAAGGTTGGATTTGAAGATTCTTGATCAAAATTTCTTGAAACTCTGGTTGGAGGCCACTATAAAATGAAAATTGAGGTTACCAAGTTTTAACGTGTTGAAGGTGTTCTGAATTATTATGTACGTAGATTGACTGCGAAGCCCTGCAACCTTGCTTCCAAAACAACTAATGCAAAATCTGATGTTTTGACTCCAACCAATGTAATTTTTTAATGCATTGGATTTTTACTGTTTGATTCTTTTTATTTTTTCCTGAGATTATATTTGTGTTTTTAATTTCATCGCCTGCCTTTATGTAGTTGAGATTCAATCCCCCATTTCCAATTTTGTCTGCTGAAACAGTTGACAATGTTAATCGACATTCTCCCCATGCAAAGGTTTTTGATTTTGTTTGATTCTTTACTGGCATTTAAAATTGTAATGTTGTTCTTTGTTTGCTGATGCTTTGATGGTATTGGATGGTATACCTGTGCTTCGTTCATGTGATTCTTATATAGTGCGTCAAGATCATTTAGCAATTGGTAGTGATTTTAGAAAAAGGGTTTTGTATGATGGTGAATCCTCAGCTGCAAACTTGCCTCCTAAGTGTCGTAAATTGTCTATCTCAGTTTATGGTGAAGAAGATGATGGTGTTGATGATTCAGGTGTTAATCCAACTCTATCGCCAAAGATGCCTAATTTGGAGTAGTTTGAGGTCATGATGGAGGCACATATGCATTTAGGAAAATGTCTGGTTTTGAATGGTGTCGTCTTAACTTTTTGTAGTTTTGGTTTCATTCGTCACTGTGTTCAGCTTATGAGTTGTTCTTCTATATATGGTATTGTCATATGCAGTATTGTATGCTTCATTTGTGCTCTTCCTCATATACGTATTTGTCCTATTTGTCCTATATGTTTCCTTTGCTATTTTCTTTTAGTTTGTGTCATTATTTATTTATCCACAGTGAGACATGATATAGCATAAATAATCATATTTATGCATACTTACAAGTTCGTTGTAGTAATATACTGGACCTGCACTACCAAAATTAATTAGTAAAATAATAATCATTCCAGTTGTTAACTTGTTGGTTAACAGCGTACCAGCTACATGGTTGCTCTCTGTGTTTCTATGTGGTATATCTGAACCTAAGAATTGTGACGACCCAACTTTTATTCCAAAGTAAAATATTTATATTCAGGAAATACGACCATTTTTTTTTTTTTGAAACTAAAAGTCGAATCATCATCCATTATCAAATCTTGCGGAATTATACAAACATCGAGTCATGAGACGAGTGATGTAACATCATATTTCATTCATACGAAAAAAGGTACATACCACATTTTTCAAAATACATAATTACTTGACTTAACACTCTAGGTCATACATTATATTACATATATTACAACAAAATTCATAATAACCTAGAGCATATGGTTCATGACTCCAAATATAAAATAGTATAGATAAGAGAAAACCTGATGGATTATATCGTTCATATTCCACCCCACAACTTAACTCAGTCGTCAGTTCCCCACTGACTTCCGGTTGAGTTGTCCATAAAGTCGTCCACCATCTGATTCGCATTATCCACCGGATCCTCATCCTCGATTGGATCCTCCTCCTCCTCTTCCTCCTCCTCTTGTGCCAAATCATCAGGCACGTATATCGGAGTTCGGGATCGAACTCGAGGGGAAGGGCTAGGACGAGCAGGAACCTCCAAAATGATTCTTTCTGAGGAGAGTGCTGGACTTGGTGGGATAGTGCGTCTCAGAAAGCGTCTTGGTGGTGGTGGAGGGGTTCCATTTCGCATAACAAAATTTGGCGGAATATGCATGATGTAAACCATCGGGATTCTCGATCTGAGCGGACGCATACGGGAATATGGATTGGGATGGCGGAAGATAACTTCCACATCCCCCTCATATGTCGCCCTATGGTCCTCAAAATTCCACTCCCCATTAGGGAGCGGTCTCATCTCCACGCAGAACATGTTTCTCGCCATCACCTACACAAGGGACTGGGAGTGAGTCATAGCTAAAAGCAATAACAAATGAGCATAACAGTGGCTAGAAATAACAAGCACAAATTATCAAATAGCAATAATAGATGCATGTGCATATGCTCAAACTGTCTTTTATAATATCTCAAATTAGTGTCGTGATGCATGCCTACTCCTCATTCATGCTACGCGGTTTGGCATCCGAGTATCTCAATCTCGGGATATTCTCAATCCTATGTTTCATCAAACCGGAGCGATTCATATTCAAGCTTCACGATCGATTGGGAAATCGGTCTTCCTAGCATCCTTGTGCTAGGGATATTCTGATTTAACCTATACCGATGTTCCGAATCTAGATCGGAGCAACTCCATCTCCATGCATGATAATGTCACACAAACTTTTCGTCTTATTTCTTTTTATTATTCAATCACATCCTTGAACATCATGTCTCCAATATAGAGACCCAAAGTTCATAATCCTTCTCAATCTCAATTCCATCTTTTCTTTTAGCATTAACTGGTGCTAGTGCTTTTCTGAAAATTCCATCAACGGCCTAGCCATTTTGTGATGGTTTTATATAATAGGAGTTAATCATTTTATTATTACTTAATGCAACGACCCCATTTAGGATTCCCAAAATATCAACCAAGTGGGTAAAGACTTCCACTGGGACGTGAGAAAAACAATCAACCAAATGGGTGTACGCACTTCCATTGGGACATCCTGTCCGAATAAATCAACCACTGAATAAAATTCCAGTAGGACTCATCCAGGATTAAAAATCGACCAATGGGAATCAAATAAACTTATACATTTATCCGTTGGGACTCCTGTCCGAATATATCGACCACTGAATGAAATTCCAGTAAGACTCTTTCAGGATAATAATCGATCAACGAGATTAGGTTTTTAGGCATAAAGAGAAATAATTAGAATTTAGTAATATAGGAGATTAGACGAGTTAATCTTTAATGAAATTATAGAAAAGTAAAGATTTTCTGAAAAATTCTTTGAATTACTCGAGTAGTTCTTGACCACTCAAGTGTTCATATGAAAATACTCGAGTCCTCAAGAAATACTCGAGTGTTCTTTCACTTTTCCAGAATACTCGAGTCCTCCTTAATTTACTCGAGTGTTTTTACTGCAACAGCACCAGTTTCTGCATTTTTCAATGTCAATTCGAATTCCTTGCATTGTATTTCCATTCTTATGCAAAACAGAGGCATAAACACATATAGTAAACATGTTAGAACATGTAAACAAGTACATAATAGCATAAATCAACATCAAATCACAAAATCAATGCCAACTTGGAAAATAATCATTTCAAGATATGAAACTTAATTCCACTTGATTTTAATTTCAAAAATTAACCCAGTAAGCATTATTAGATCCAATTGAACTTGTTTGAATCAGAAAACCTCAGGTTTATGACCTCCAAGTCATATTCCCAATTCCAACTTCATCCCTTGATGAACCTTGTGAGGTTCCTACATTTCTAGCTTGAGATTGCTCATTCTAGCAATTAGATAACTCCTCCCTTACCTCAGAGAGGCTAAACAACAGATTTAAACAACAGGGAAACTTGGCTGGATCAAAATTCGAATTCTGGACTTTGTGAAAAAGGGTTGAACAGGCTGTCTTTGGCCACAGATTTCACCACGGATTTGGCATGAAAAAGAGTGAAACAAGTTAGTTTAACAAACTAGGACATACTAACTCCAATCAGGATCAAGTTTGACACAAAAAGGGTCCCTGAAATTACCAAATGAATGCAATGAAGATGAATACTTGATGCTGAAAACTACTCTGTTTTCTCAGCTTTGGACTTCAAACTTTGATGATCTAGAACTCGAACTACAGGGGCTTACTTGATGTGATTCTTGATTCTAATTCAAAATTGGAACTAGAACCTTGATTTGTGTTTTAGTTTCGAAGGATTTGATTGATAAACGAAGGAGAAATCAGAGATCAAAGTGTGCTCTGAAAAACTGAAAGTTTGAAACTGAAATTCGGGTTTTGGATGATTAAGGGTGTTGGATGCTTCAACTAAGCACTTATTTATAGCCTAGGAATGCTTCAAATCGAAGTAAAGTCCAGCTCTATGCTTGAAGATTCGAGAAACCGCGTTTTGGTGCGAAAATTAAATGAAAACCGACTTATACACTTTCAGGTCTGCACGAAATACTCGAGTGTTTTCAAAAATACTCGAGTGTTTATTTAAAAATTAAAATTTCCAAAAAGCTACTTAAAATACTCGAGTCTCTCCTAAAATACTCGAGTGTTTTTGCTAAAATAGGGAAAATTAACTATTTTAATGATACTAATGTCGATAAAATACTTTTATTTCATATATTAAAATATAGGACCTTACAAGACTAACTAGATCTTCTGTTGTTTAAGACTTAATTGTTCTTTTATTACCAATTTTAATTAGTTTGTTTTAATGTTTGGAACCATAAATTTATTCCATTTTTCCTTATAATACTTGGTTGATGGGTTATTGTGTTTTGTTAGGTGATGAGTAAAGGCGTTGGTTCTGTGTCAAACACGGATATCTTACACTAATTTTTTTTATACCATTTTGTAATTATCTTCTCATTTTTAATAAATGGTAAGTTTATGTGTTGAACTATGAATAGGATTCATCCCAATCATGTATGGTAATTAAAACATTATTTTAGGTGTTATTTGTAATTTTCTAATCTTGGATACATAATTATTTAAACAGAAAAAAGTTCCTCCTTGTATGAGGAGGAAAAGTTATATCCTTTATGAGGAGGAAAAGTTATATCCTAGAACTGTTAAGATTCTGACACTTGGCAAAATCATAAATTAAAACCAAATCATTAATTAAAATTAAAAAAACAAAAGAAAGGCCAAAACATCATTTGGAAAACGAGTAGAGAAGAGAGAAAGAGAGAGAGAGAGAGAGAGAGAGAGAGAGAACGCGTAGAGAGAAAGAAAGAGAGAGAGACTGCGTTGATGGAGAACCGCTCCGCCGCCACAAGGAAGGCTGTTACCTCCGTCGCCACAAGGAAGGTTGTTACCTCCGTCGCTTCAGGTCGCAAGCCACGACAAGGAAGGTGGTGACCTTCGCCGTGACAAGGAAGGCGGTGACTTCTACCGCTAGTTGTTGCCGGTTACTTCTGCCGCGAATACACGGCGTCACTCCTCCGCCCTTTCTCTCATGGTGGTCTCCATCAAGGCCTCCTCCTTCTCTTCTTCTTTCTGCAATTCTTTTCCTCTTTTGCATCTAATCTAATCTAATCTAATCTCTTTTCATTTTATTTTATAATTATTTGAAATTATATCCTTAAGTTAATTCATTTATTCGTAAATAGTTGTTAGAAAAAATGATTGAGATCTGTAATTGACCTGTCACTTTCATATTGCAGTTGAAGAGGAGGTTTTGATTTCTGTCACTTTCATATTGCAGTTACTGGTTAGGATTTTATTCTACATTCAGCAAATTTCAACTCAATTTCCAATGCCCAACTTCTCGATGTTTTTATTTTGATATAACAAACTTGGCTATATTTTACATTGATATACATTGTTTATGGTTGTGTTGTTCTTTACATACAAAATCAAACTCATGTAACACAAAAACCGTTTCCAAGGAGGATAACAATACAGGCACTGGACCCAACATCCATAACATGAATTGAATTGCAACACATAGAACCCTATTGCCAATAAAAGCTAAGGTGAACCCTCTTTCTAATATAATTTGTGTGTAACCATTAGAAATCAAGAAGTCCCCATATGAATTCATTAGAAAATTGGCATCAATTAGAAATCCTATGGCCATGGAGCTGCACAAGAAGCTAATCACCAAACAAAGTGATGTCGAGCCATACTTCAAGATGAAGATCTTATCTGATTTTGAGCCAAAAAATGAGCTCTTAAAGAGATGGTGGCTAACATTGTAGGTGTTGTTGGTCACAGCTGCCAAAGCCATGTTAACAAGAATGGTTATAGAAGCTGTTAGTATGGTGACCATTAAAGTGTTTCTCAAGCTTTGCACAGTCAGCATAGCCTTCTTGTCGTCACCCTGCACCATGACAAACATTTTTTTCTGTAAGGAACACTGGGACAAAACAAAGGATAGACGATCGGAACTTAGGATTTTATTCTATGTATAATTTTATCTTTGATTATTATTTTGTAGTATCGTATCTATTATTCTTGTGTGACCAATTTTTCTGTACTTTTCTTTTTCTTTTCAATATATCCACTCGCATAATTTAGTGACTAAATTTTTTGACATTGTTTCCACCCCTACCAATTCGTCTATATAATAAATTCTATGAGCTCAGCCAATCTTTACCGAAAACGATTTCAAATTGAAGCTCATCACGTTAGAAATATAAGTAGTTACTGGTTAGAATATTCAAGAATATGAATCTTTCATATTGCAGTTGAAGAGGAGATTTTGATTTTTGTATTCTTATGGCGAATGGATATGTAATTGATATG
Organism: Crotalaria pallida; assembly: GCA_037953625.1. Classification (NCBI taxonomy): domain Eukaryota; kingdom Viridiplantae; phylum Streptophyta; class Magnoliopsida; order Fabales; family Fabaceae; genus Crotalaria; species Crotalaria pallida. The sequence continues at coordinate 74,170,500 of CM075655.1, read as the reverse complement.
TAATTGAGTGTGGTTTTATGTTGGTCTGCTGTGGGTTTAATTATTTTTCTCTGTTTTATACTTGTATTTTTCTATTCCGGTACTGTTATGTAAACTCTGCTTTGGGGTTAATTATTTTGCCCTGTTTTCTGCTTGTATTTTTCTATTCCTATATTGTTCTGTAAAGTGTGTTTCTGTTGGGTTTTGAGTATGTCTCATACTCCACTATTTATCTTTTCAATGAAACTTCATGCATAAGAGTCTAAAGATTATGGAATATTTTGACTGCGAGCTGTGTTAATCTAAGATAGAGAATTCCCAAGATTATATTACATGTAGTCAGTTTCTGGTTATTACTATAGTTTGTGATATTACTATGTTTTTCAATGGATTTCATTACCCTCTTATTATTTTATTGGAATTTCGGTTGTGATTAAATCCTATTGTGTCCAATATTAATTCAGGAGACGAGAATTTGAATTACTAGAATGTCGGTTGTTATGAACTCCTTCAATTATTAGAATGTTGGTCACTCAGCTTGCCACCTTGATAAAGAACCAGAAGTTTCATGCAAGCATTAACATGTGAAAGCTCCTAAAGCTCACCAAAGGGAAAGCCATTCTAGCAGCAGAGAAAACCAGGGAAAAGCTTGTGAAAGAAAACCAAACTGGCGAAAATAATAATTCATTAAAAGCACTTCCGACACTTACAAAATGAAGACACAATTACATGGAGGTATTTGGCTTAACACCTGCAAGTGGATTTTCAAGTCTGCGAAGGAGATTAAGCTCGCTGACAGTGTTATCTAGCTTCTCCCCAAATTTTTAAGATTGTTTAATGTAAAATGTTAGATATTTTAAGGTATTTATAATGTAGGATCCTAATAGAAACTCTTATAATTACGATTTTTCAATGTAATATTATGTGACATGTAATTATTGTCTCAATTTTGTGAATGAAATGCTATTAGCTCAATCTCAATATGGAACAATCTCATTTCTTGTGATTTTATCTTCGGTCAGGTTTTATCTTTGGTTTTGTGATATTAGAAGTTGTTCTCAGTCAAACTTGGCCTTAATTGTTTTGAATTCATTCCTTTTTTTTATAAGGAAAAAAATTCATTCAAAAGCCACACAGCAAAGTCACAGCCCAACATGACAGTATATAGATTACATAAAGTCTCAATTTGGCCTTAATCTTGCTTGGTGGTATCACATATACACACTACTCCTGTGAAGTAAATTCCCCACGCTAAGAACACAAAAACCAGAACCAAACTTGAACAAGCCAAGTGAAAACAACCGACCTCCTATTTATTGTTCTCGCATAGACAACCTTCTCTGCATAAGTAATAAGACCACTAGCCAAGAACATAGAATTCAAAATGAAAACTTCATCTGCAATATGACATGAGACATTGTGGAGGAATTGAAAACTATTCAAACAAATACATAGGATCTACTAGTCACATAACTAGTAAAATTTGAGAAGGAACACTATTCATAATAACTAGTAAAATTTGTAGAAAAATTGAGTGTTCTACACTACATAAACATCATGTAAAAAAATCATTCTACATATAAAAGTTGAACTTCTTCATAAGACTTCTTCAATCCTTCAAGATTTCTTCGCGAGTGCTTGAGCTTCCTCCCTAAAGAAATGAAACAGTATTAAAACACTTGTTAGCATAAAGATATGTAAACTTACTAAAATTTTAAAATATATATTTAGTCATAACCTACCTTGATACGAGGGCATGTCCTTTTATTGTGACCCTTCTCATGACAATCACTACATGTTCGCATTCCTGTTTGAGATTGACTTTGAGCCACCACTTTTCCAAAAGGAAATCTTGTAGCCGCTTTTGGTCTTCCTTTGGTACTAATACTGGTTGGATCACGAATTGTGATGTTTGAATTTTCCAAGCATGTTGTATTAATGGTTGAATCAACTTGATTGCATTCTTGTGTTACTCCAACTAAGTCTGCCTCCATGATAGAAATTCTCTTGAATCCTTCTTGCAAAAGATCTACACCAATTTGGAAGTACTCGCATTAACTAGTAATATTTTCAAAGAAATTATTAAACGAAGTTCGAAAACTCCAAATTTCCATAGGAGTTAGTGGCTTTCCAACTAAGTCAATGTTTGTCTCTGTCAAATCACCAAGACACGTAGTATTATAACGAACACCAAGCGTCCACCTAGGCAAAATATATTAGCGTCCACCTAGGCAAAATACATGATTTATGATAGGCCTTTATGGCGTCGTTTGATCCATGTAGCCGACCCCACCTAGTGGGACAAAGGCTTAGTTGTTGTTGTTGTTGTTGTTGATGATGTACAAAATGTTTTTGCAAAGTAGCCCCCAATTCTCAAACTTTGCACAACTACATTTCAAAACTAGAGTACACAAATTAACATCAACATTGTGTGAAACTACTTTTCCTCTACAAGTAAATATTACCTCATAAGTGGCAAGCTCACCATCCTTCCTCAATTTCTTATGTTGGCAACTCCAAACATGTTTAAACTCTTCAGCAACAAGTTTAAAAATGTTCCTTGTATAGACTTTTCCGGCGTGAGACTCAATATCACTTAAATGTTTTAAGTCAGGACAAGTGCTCATACTAACTAAGTCCTCACTCTCTTCCTTTGATCGACGATCAGCCAGGGCCTTGTCATATTGATCAACAAATTCACTAAGCGGAGTGGTACTATGCACAAAGCCATCAAAAAAGGCATTCATGCTTTCACTTCTTTGACTTGATTTCATCCCTATAACATAAGTAAAATAATAAATTATAAATCGCCTGTAAACATCAATATATTACTAAATTTTAACAAAAAGTATATGAAATTTATCTAAATTTGAGCACCTGCAAAGAATGTGCCTCGCAAATAAGCTTTCACCTAGTGTTGCCTCTTTTCATACATACCCTCCAACCATTTCCAAGCTTTCATCACATTTCTCTGCTTTTCAATCAATGCAACATCAAAAGAAGGCTTAAATTTTTCTTTTAATGTTTCCCATTGTCGTTCTGATTCTTCGATTAATCTGCTTTTTTTAGCCCATCTTGTATAAACTTCATCGAACTCATCAGAAATTGAACGAAAAGGTCATATATGTTCGTCCTCATGAAGTAATAGATGCCAACTACAATAACGATGATGAGTATGCGGGAAGATTCTCTTAATTGCATTACCAATCGCATTATCTTGGTCAGTTATTATTCCACCTGGGGATTTATTCCACATACATCTCAGCCACTGTTTAAATAACCAAACAAATGTTTCTTCTCTTTCATCTGCTAAGAGAGCACAACCAAACAAAGTAGATTTTCTATGATGGTTTACACCAGTAAATGATGCAAACGACATCGAAAATTTATTGGTCTTATATGTGACATCAAATACTACAACATCACAAAATTTTAAATATGCATTTCTCGCACGACCGTCGGCCCAAAATATACTTTGACAAACATTATCCTCGTCAATCTCAAAGGCATAAAAAAATTGAGAGTCTAATGCTTTTCTCTCTAGGAATTTTTTAAAAACAATCATGCATTCTTTTCCTGTTGGAAACCAACAAGCGGCTCAATATAGTCTAGAGGGGGGGTGAATAGAATATTGAAGCCTTATTACAGATTTTTCATCCACCTAAGAGAATGATTTTATGAAAATAAATTTTCTTAAAAAATTCAAGTCAGATTACTCGAGTAACTCAAGACTTCACTCGAGTAATACGCAAGCAAAAATAATTTCACTCGAGTATTCAGCAAATCACTCGAGTATTACGAAAGCTATTTTTAAATCACTCGAGTAACAGAAAACCTACTCGAGTATTGTTCATAAACTGAAAGCAGATTACTCGAGTGACAAGAACTTTACTCGAGTAAACTGGGTAAAATTCAATTAAAACTCAGTTTTCAATGAAGTTCTTCAAGAATAACAATGCTATGATGATTCAACAAATTATGAATGATTAATATGAACAATTTCAAGTAATATTAACATGCAATTTTAGATCAATTGAGTAGAATTAAGAAAACCCCAATTCTAACCTAAAAATGCAATTGTTAATGAATTAATGCAATACAAGGAATGAAAATAAAAGAGACACAAGGATTTATCCTGGTTCACTTTCACCCACTTGAAAGCTACTCCAGTCCCCTCTTGAATCAAGAGAGATTCTTCACTAGAAATCTTCAAATGTAGATTTTACAATGTTTTAAGATGCAACTAGATTCTTAGTTCTCCTATCTTAAAACCCAACTCAAAGTGTGTACCAAACACTTTGATCTAATCTACCCCTTTTGAGAATTCTAGATTTCCTTGCTAATTGATTGAAGATGCTTCCAACCAATCCTCTTTTCTTGCTTTGATTTGATCCTCAAAGTCTTCCTTGTGAGATTCTTCACTTGTGTTGAAACTTCAATGATGCAATCATAAATTGCAAATCTTCAACAACCACTAAGAACAAAAATTATGATCTCAAGAATATTTGAACAATGAGAGAAATAGAGTGAAGAATGAAAAGTTTCTTGTTGAATCTTGATAGCTCTTGAAAGATGTAAAATAGCTCTTGAATTGCTTTTGAAAGTGTATAGAAAATTGTAAGAATAAAATGTCAATCACTTGTGAAAGAGAAAATTATGTCCTTTTAAAATTTTCAAACACTGATTCAATTACTCGAGTAAACCATATAACATCACTCGATTAAAACATGTCAGATTAAGTTACTCGAGTGATGTGTAAACCATTACTCGATTAACCTGTCATGACATAAATTACTCGAGTGACCCAATACTCATTACTCGAGTAAACTGATCAGAATCTGAATAAAAACAAGGTTTTTCTAAAAGGATTTTCACAAAACTTTTAATAGAGCTATTTAATCAAGATTTAAAGCATCTTCACTCTTAATCAAACATTATTTAAATATTCTTAAAATCACCTAAGCTACCCACACCAATGAGATGCATTGCATAAAAATAAAGATTACATTGAAATAGAATTAATAAAAATCCTAATTCTAATCTTCATGTGGTGTAGCTTGCTTGTTGCCAATGTTGTTGCTTGGAGAGAGATTGTTAGCATCAAAACATGAGAATCCTACAAACTCCCCCTTTTTGATGATGACAAACCTCCTTTTCAATTAAGCACTAAGTTTTAATATACTCCCCCTAAATGTAAAACACCTAGGAAAAATATAATAAAACTTAACCTACAAGAACAACATCAACAAAATACAAAATATTCTCCCCCTTTTGGCATCATTAAAAAGATAAGAATTGTGAGAAAAGTCCTTTGCCAAAAGTGGAAGGTAAGTAGTTCACAATGGTATAAAAAAAATATAACAATAAAGACAATACCAAAATAAACCACAATAGTGCCACAACGAATATAAACGCACAACGAATATAGCACCATAATCCATAATATCAGAGTATCATACTATGCAGCAAATCATAGTGTAAAGCAAAAAGACATCAACCATAGCAAATAATCAAACGAAACTAACCAAACTAGGCCAAACAGAGTCAGAAACATGAAACAGAAACATAAACAGAACATAGTCAGAAATATGCATATGAAACATGAAACAGAAATCAACATCAAATGAAAATGATGATTTGATGAAGAACCATATAATAGAGAAGAGAGAAATACGAACAAGAGAGAGAAAGAAACGTGAAAAAGATGCAGTTTCCAACAGTTCAGTTTTTAAAATCACGTAAGTTACTCGAGTGATGTTCATGCGTTACTCGAGTGATTCGAGCAGTAATCGAGTGAAAAGAAAATGTTACTCGAGTATGCCGAAAGTAAAAAAATTTTTACTCGAGTGATGGATGAACTAATCGAGTGATACGAAAGTCATTTTAAAATTAATCGAGTGACAGACAGAGTTACTCGAGTAATACGAAAGAGTTTTTAAAATTACTCGAGTGAAATATCTGTTACTCGAGTGAACTGTCCAGAATTTTAAAAATTTCAAATTTTTCATGCAAAAACATTTTTCATGCACAACCACATAGAAACACTTAGCATTTAGCAAGTAACACACATACAAATAAAGCAATTAACATATTATAGAAAACATACACACATAACTACATATCACAAAAAAATAAGAAACACTTTAATAAGATACAACAACTCAAAATACAAATCACATTGAAATAGGCTTGAAGGTGATTTCGAAAAGCATCAAATATAATTAGCTAATAGTTGATTCATCAAAAATACCAAGTTCTCTTCGAATTTTATAAAATGTGTCCCTTGGTAATGGTTTTGTAAAGATATCAGCTAATTGATCCGAAGTTTGAACAAACTCAATAACACAATCACCTTTTTGAACATGATCTCTCAAAAAAATGATGCCTAATTTCAATATGCTTTGTCCTTGAGTGTAATACTGGATTTTTAGTCAAATTAATTGCCGAAGTGTTATCACACTTTATAGGGATTTTTGTCAAATTTAAACCAAAGTCAGATAATTGTTGTTTCATCCATAAAAGTTGTGCACAACAACTACCTGCAGCTATGTATTCGGCCTCCGCGGTTGATAAAGCAACACAGTTTTGCTTTTTGGAAAACCACGATACAAGTGAATTACCAATTAAATGGCATGTTCCGCTTGTACTTTTTCGCTCAACTTTACAACCGGCAAAGTCAGAGTCCGAATAACCTATAAGTTTTAGAAAAGCATCCCTAGGATAATAAAGTCCAGTATTCGTTGTACCCTTTAAGTATTTCATAATTCTTTTGACAGCAGTTAGATGCGACTCTTTCGGTTTTGCTTGAAAACGTGCACACATACATACACTAAACATGATGTCAGGCCTAGATGCAGTTAAGTATAACAAACTACCAATAATACCACCATACTTCGTTACCTCTACCGCTTTTCCAGCCTCATCTTGATCTAGGTAGCATGCAACGCTCATTGGTGTAGAAGCGGATTTGCACGAATCCATCCCAAAACGTTTGAGAAGCTCTCTACAATATTTACTCTGATGAATATAAATGCCATCATTAAGCTGCTTTATTTGAAGGCCAAGAAAGAATGTAAGCTCTCCCATCATCGACATCTCGAATTCGCTTTGCATCAAGTCTGAAAACTTCTTACACAAGTTATCGTTAGTAGCACCAAATATAATATCGTCAACATATATTTGAACCAATAAAATATCCTCACCGGAGCGTTCAATAAAAAGTGTAGTGTCAACAGTGCCTCGTTTAAAACCTTTTTGTAATAAAAAATTGCTTAGTCGGTCGTACCAAGCTCTAGGAGCTTGTTTCAAACCGTACAAAGCCTTTTTCAGTTTGAAAACGTAGTCCGGATGCTCAAAACTCTCGAATCCGGGAGGTTGTGACACGTAAACTTCCTCTTGAATGTATCCGTTAAGAAAGGCGCTCTTAACATCCATTTGATACAATTTAAAATTCATTATCGAAGCAAAAGCGAGAAGAATACGAATAGCTTCTAGTCTAGCAACAGGAGCATATGTCTCATCGTAATCGATTCCTTCTTCTTGACTATAACCTTGTGCTACCAACCTAGCTTTATTCCTAACAATAATACCCGATTCATCTAACTTATTCCTATAGATCCACCGAGTACCAATTACAGGACGATCATCGGGTTTTGGCACAAGCTCCCAAACTTGGTTTCTTTCAAATTGATTTAATTCTTCTTGCATGGCCATAATCCAATGATCATCTTGAAGAGCCTCTTTGATATTCTTAGGTTCTATTTGAGATACAAAGGCAACATAATAACAAAAATTATTTAAAGTGCGTCGGGTTACCACTCCCTTCGCAATGTCACCTAAGATGTTAGAAATCGGATGATTTTTGTTTGATTTCCAAGCTATTGGTAGTTGAGATTGAATCTCTTGTGCTAAGTCTTTATCTTGTGCTTGCACCTCTCCATCTTCAATTTGATTCTCTTCCATTTGTTGTGAAGTTGACTTCTCATGATCCAAATATGTACCTATATTATCATCATCACAAGAAACAACACAATCTCCTTTCGAAGATTCATCAAATACAACATGCACGGATTCCTCAACGGTTAAAGTTCTTTTATTGTAGACTCTATATTCTTTGCTATGAGTTGAATAACCTATGAATATGCCTTCATCGGCTTTGGAGTCAAACTTGCCGATCGGTTCCTTTCCGTTATTTAAAACAAACACCTTACACCCAAAAACATGAAAATGTGAAATATTTGGCTTTCGCCCTTTTAAAAGTTCATAAGGTGTTTTATTTAAATGCGGACGAATAAGAACCCTATTAAGCACATAACAAGCAGTGTTTACCGCATCGGCCCAAAAATATTTAGGAACATTTGATTCTTTCAACATAGTACGAGCAAATTCCACTAATATTCTATTTTTCCTTTCTACAACTCCGTTTTGCTCCGGAGTCCTAGGGGCCGAAAATTGATGATCAATACCAAACTTATCACAAAACGCATCAATCCTAGTGTTTTCAAACTCACCTCCGTGGTCACTTCTAATAGACACAATTTTCAAACTTAGTTGATTTTGGATGAGTTTGGCAAACTTTTTAAAACATTTAAAAACTTCACTTTTTGCGGATAAAAATAAAGTCCATGTGAATCTAGTAAAATCGTCTACTAAAACAAATCCATAGTAATTGCCACCTAAACTTTTAATTTGTGAAGGGCCAAACAAATCCATATGGATGAGCTCCAAAGGCTTTGTTGTGCTTATCACATTTTTAGGTTTAAAAGAACTTTTAACTTGCTTGCACTTTTGACAAGAGTCACAAATGCCATCAAGCTTAAAATTTAGTTTAGGCAAACCAATCACTAAATCTTTTCGTAAAAGTTTGTTTAATTGATTCACATTCACATGAGCAATTCGTCTATGCCAAAGACGAATTTCATCATCAAAAGATTTGAAACATTTTGAAAATAGTGAAGTTATCTCATCCAAATCAATTAAGTAAGTGTTATTAGAGCGACGACCAACAAACTTAACACTATCATCTATAGAAGACTTAATGAAGCATAATTCCGGAGTAAAAGTCACATAATTGCCCATATCGCATAGTTGGCTTATACTAAGCAAGTTGTGTTCTAAGCCTTCTACGTATAGGACATTTTCTATGACAAGGTTAGATACGTTACCGATCTTCCCGACTCCTAGAATTTTGCCCTTGTTGTTGTCGCCGTATGTCACAAATCCACCATTTTTCGGAGTAAGTTCCATGAAATGCGTTTTGTCTCCCGTCATGTGTCTCGAACAACCACTATCCAAGTACCATTTGCGCTCTTTGGTTCGAAGACACACCTACAAGAAAGATATCATTTGGTTGACTTAGGTACCCCAAGTGGTCTTGGGTCCTTTGTTGTTAGCATGGGGAGAAGTCCCCTTAACAATCCAAATATATTCTCCGCTTGGTATACCAAATTTCTTTATATTACATTTATTCGTGGTATGCCCAAAGATCCCACAATAATGGCAAGTTGGGTTTTTAGAAATCTTATTCTTTGAAAAACCACCAACTTTGCGATAATTGCGTTTCTTAGGTTTGGTATAGCCAAGACCGGATCTATTGCTATTGTTCCTTTGAGTTGAAAGCAAATGATCTAATGAAGTATCTCCTTTCATGAGCCTTGCAAGTCGATCATTCAAATTAAAAACTTCTTTTTCCAAAGACTTGCAATTTTCACAAGATGGAGTCTCATTTGATTTCAATTCACAATTGCATGTAGAGTTTGCATAAATGAGTTCAAGAGTTTCATTTTGAAGCTTAAGTTCTTCTAAATCTTTTTGAAGTTCAATTATCTTTTCATGTTGCTTCATTATGAAATTCTTTCTTTCAACATTTATTTTAGCAAGTTTCTTCAACTCTTTATGCATCTCTACATACACATTGTACAATTCATTGAATGAAGGAGAATTAGAACTAGAGCTAGCATCGGAAAGATAATCTACCTCATTGACGTTCTCACTTGATTTAATGCTCGAAGATTCCTCTTCATCAAGCTTCGTCATCAAACATAGATTTGCAAGTTCTTCATCATCCGATGAGCTAGATGTTGATTGACTCTCCTCTTCATCCCATACAATGTAAGCCCTTTTTTCTTTAGATGAGTTGAACTTAGAGTTGTCACCTTCCGACTTCTTAGAATGAGTTGGGCATTTTGATCGATAGTGACCAAGCTTTCCACACCCATGACACTTGATGTGATCCTTGTTAGTCTTATTTCTTGGTTGAGAGTCCTTAGAATCTCTTTGTCTATTCTTATTAAAGTTTCCCTTTCTCTTAAAGAACCTACCAAGCTTTTTAACTAGCAAGCCAAGGGTCTCATCATCTATATCGGAGTCCGAGTCATCCACTTGAGAGTTTTCCTCTTGTGCCTTAAGAGATTTTGAAGTTGATTTAAGAGCAATCCCCTTTTTCTTTCTATCGGCATCTTCATTCATGGATAACCGTCCAAGCTCCATTTCATGCTCTTGAAGCTTTCCGAATAGAGTTGCTAAGTCAATTTGATCCACGTCTCTAGCTTCCATAATGGCCGTCACCTTAGGTTGCCATTCCCTGCTAAGACATCTCAAAATCTTATTAACAACTTCACCATTAGTTATAACTTTTCCAAGTGCAGAAAGATGATTTATGATATGAGTGAACCGCTTTTGCATGTCACCTATATTTTCATTAGGTAACATACGAAAGAGTTCATATTCATGCATGAGTGTATTTAGCCTAGCCCTTCTAACCTCAGAAGTGCCCTCATGTGTGACTTGTAATGTGTCCCACATTTGTTTAGCATCAACACATTGAGATACTCGAAAGAACTCATCATAAGAAAGAGCGGACGTGATGATATTTTTAGCTTTTAAATCAAATGCAACTTTCTTCTTATCATCATTGTCCCAACTCGATTGTGGTTTGATCGAAACAACATCATTTACTTTCGTTTGAGGAACAAAAGGTCCATTCTCTATGGCGTTCCAAATTTCCATATCTATGGCTTGAATAAAAATTTTCATGCGGACCTTCCAATAAGCGTAACCCTCACCATTGAATAGTGGAGGACGATTAATGGAAGTTCCTTCACCACCAAAAGGATTTGAAATTGAGCCCATTGTTTCCAAGTAAAAGGATCTTTTCGAAAAAGCTTTTTAAGGCTCGGATTTTTCGTCCGAGCTCTGATACCACTTGTTGGAAACCAACAAGCGGCTCAATATAGTCTAAAGGGGGGGTGAATAGAATATTGAAGCCTTATTACAGATTTTTCATCCACCTAAGAGAATGATTTTATGAAAATAAATTTTCTTAAAAAATTCAAGTCAGATTACTCGAGTAACTCAAGACTTCACTCGAGTAATACGCAAGCAAAAATAATTTCACTCGAGTATTCAGCAAATCACTCGAGTATTACGAAAGCTATTTTTAAATCACTCGAGTAACAGAAAACCTACTCGAGTATTGTTCATAAACTGAAAGCAGATTACTCGAGTGACAAGAACTTTACTCGAGTAAACTGGGTAAAATTCAATTAAAACTCAGTTTTCAATGAAGTTCTTCAAGAATAACAATGCTATGATGATTCAACAAATTATGAATGATTAATATGAACAATTTCAAGTAATATTAACATGCAATTTTAGATCAATTGAGTAGAATTAAGAAAACCCCAATTCTAACCTAAAAATGCAATTGTTAATGAATTAATGCAATACAAGGAATGAAAATAAAAGAGACACAAGGATTTATCCTGGTTCACTTTCACCCACTTGAAAGCTACTCCAGTCCCCTCTTGAATCAAGAGAGATTCTTCACTAGAAATCTTCAAATGTAGATTTTACAATGTTTTAAGATGCAACTAGATTCTTAGTTCTCCTATCTTAAAACCCAACTCAAAGTGTGTACCAAACACTTTGATCTAATCTACCCCTTTTGAGAATTCTAGATTTCCTTGCTAATTGATTGAAGATGCTTCCAACCAATCCTCTTTTCTTGCTTTGATTTGATCCTCAAAGTCTTCCTTGTGAGATTCTTCACTTGTGTTGAAACTTCAATGATGCAATCATAAATTGCAAATCTTCAACAACCACTAAGAACAAAAATTATGATCTCAAGAATATTTGAACAATGAGAGAAATAGAGTGAAGAATGAAAAGTTTCTTGTTGAATCTTGATAGCTCTTGAAAGATGTAAAATAGCTCTTGAATTGCTTTTGAAAGTGTATAGAAAATTGTAAGAATAAAATGTCAATCACTTGTGAAAGAGAAAATTATGTCCTTTTAAAATTTTCAAACACTGATTGAATTACTCGAGTAAACCATATAACATCACTCGATTAAAACATGTCAGATTAAGTTACTCGAGTGATGTGTAAACCATTACTCGATTAACCTGTCATGACATAAATTACTCGAGTGACCCAATACTCATTACTCGAGTAAACTGATCAGAATCTGAATAAAAACAAGGTTTTTCTAAAAGGATTTTCACAAAACTTTTAATAGAGCTATTTAATCAAGATTTAAAGTATCTTCACTCTTAATCAAACATTATTTAAATATTCTTAAAATCACCTAAGCTACCCACACCAATGAGATGCATTGCATAAAAATAAAGATTACATTGAAATAGAATTAATAAAAATCCTAATTCTAATCTTCATGTGGTGTAGCTTGCTTGTTGCCAATGTTGTTGCTTGGAGAGAGATTGTTAGCATCAAAACATGAGAATCCTACATTTCCAATATTATTTTTCCTGTTAACTCTCAAATGTCCAGATATTTTATTTGGTTTCACCATAACCAATTCATCACTCATGACAATAACAATACGTGAAATTTGTGCCGGACCAAGGCCACAGCCATGAATGTTATCTACAAGGCTCTTAACACAAGGGTTCTTATGCGCCTTGTTGTGAGAACGTAGTTGGCATTTTTTAGTTGGAGTTAGAATCAAATCATGGTTGTGTATATTGGAAAATTTACTTACTACCCAATCCCCTTCTTTTGTTCTATCAATATGCATGTGAGCATTGCAACCTTCTCTCTGAACACGGCAACGTTTTACTTCTTTTCCAGCATCTCTCTTATCTGGTTTTTTAAAGCCCTCTTTGTTACACACAAAGTGATACTTTGTGTCGATTCCACTATTTTTGGGCTTATAATTCCAATTCTTACGAATCGAGAAACCTTCCTTAAATGCAAATCCATTATAAAAATCATAAGCTAGTTTGTCAACAGCAAAACTCATACCGACACGTGGGCCTTTTAACAGATTTAAGTTGTCTTCAAATTTGATTGAACTTGAAATTACTCTTTTTCACCAATCTCTTCCATTACATGTGACTGATTATTCTCATCTTCTTTGATAGTCATTTTCTAATCAAGGAAATAAACATTTATTAAATTAATTATTTACTATTGATTGTGGATGAACTTAAATAGTAACAACTGCTTAACACAAAAATATTGAAAAATTCATTAAAATGAAAACTATAATGCTTTAATAAGGTGGATAATATGACTTACCGATGACTATGGGGTTTGGATTTGGCGGGATGATGGTGGGTGGTGTGAGAGAGGGTCCCGGTGGTTCGTGGTTGGTAGTTGGTAACTGGTGACGAGAGGTGGTGCGAGGCTAGCCTTTGACCATGGACAACGGTGGCCGGTGAGCGGTAGGTAGCGACCGACAAGCGGTGGTGCGGTGGGTGGCTCTTCTTGTTAAGAAATAGGATGCGACAAACGCAGCGAAAATATATATATCCTATTTCCTTCCGGGATCCATGTGAAAGCATGATTTGAGATAGGGAATAAAATTACCTTTTGCAGGGAAGAGGAGACCAATGAATCTTATCACGAACGCTTCGACAATCACGAGCACATCAATGTGTTGTGCCTCTATTGGTATCCACACGAACAAATTCCCAATTGGAGTCACGTCTCTCTTCTCAATGCTAGCAGAGAAGAAAGAGTCTGTGTATCACTCACTCTCTGATATGACGGCTAGGGTTACCGTTCTGTGTCTCACACATCTAAAAAAAACTAAAGCTAATAATATTATTTATAATATTATTAGACCAACTTGTTGGGCTTTTTTTTTTAAGGAGATAAATTCGAATTTCTATCTTATATGTAGAAGATAAAATCAAATTTATATCTTATACATAAAGATAAAACGAATCATATCTTAATCATATCAGAAAGATTTAATTTTATAAAAATACAACTATTGTATTTTTATCAAATGTGATATCTCCAATTTTATCTGCTCTTAGTGTGTGACCCTATAGGTTCCTGTAACGTTGGCAGTAATGTTAAAATCACATTTTAACTTTACAAGCAATGAGCGGTATCTAGAAACACATCATTGCTACCCAAGTGACAGGAATGTCTGTGATTTGACTAAACCTTTTACTGTGACCAATGAACATGTGTAAGTTTAATCCCTTTGTCCAAATATCATAGTTACACTCATGACATGGAACGTGTCACCCATGAATAGTGTAACCTATGGTTTCTTGATCCCTGAGTAGACGCGTCTAAACAAGTCTCGTCAATATCTCATATTGACTGTCTTGAGTATGGCCATACATTTCACCGTCTCACTCAATCAAGGGGCCCAGAGATATAATTCCTATTGATAAGGAAGGACAAATCCCATCTACGTCACTCACATCCCTCTACATGATTTGTCATATACCCGACTACAACCGTTATGATCACCTGGTTAAAGATGACGTTTGATTGCTTGAAAGCATATAATTCCTCATGTTGGGAACCGTAGCGACTTCAGGTCGAAGGACCATGTACACCATTGTCACTATGAGAATCGCTTATGACACTCACTTAATAACCCATGTAGCATTCTCATGGCGGGTCAATCCAGTACACAATCGTCCCAATGTGTACTTACGTGAAGACTTGATATCCCATATCCATGACCGGTGAGATACAGTCATCAGTCTGCCACATACTAGTCTCGATGTATTATAGTTGTCCTTATTAACTATAATACTCGACTAGGGAATCTTTAAGGATAATTATCAATCAATAAGATCTCACTATCAAGTCATGTACTTGATATTCTTATGACATTGAACTTATAATCCTAAGGACTTTATTACATCTATTTTAATTAAACAATTAAAGCATAAATATAATAAATGAAATGCCTCATTATTATTAATAGTAATAATCCATAAACATGAAATAAGTACAAGTAAAAGAGAAAATACGATTGCCACTAGGGCACTCTCCAACAATCTCCCACTTGCACTAGAGCCAATCGTTCATGTATCTAATACCATAAGCCCTAACATGTCTCTCATGCTTTTTTATGGTAAGAGGTTAGTCAGTGGATCAGCAATATTATCATCTGTTGAAACTCTGCATATCTTCACATCTCCTCTGTCAATTATCTCTCAAATGATGTGAAAACGCCGAAGTATATGTTTGGATTTCTGGTGAGATCTCGGTTCCTTAGCTTGCGCAATGGCTCCATTGTTGTCACAATAGAGGTCCACTGGAAACTCAATACTAGGAACAACATCAAGTTCAGTTATGAACTTCTTAATCCAAACCGCTTCCTTTGCTGCTTCTGATGCAGCTATATACTCAGCTTCTGTTGTAGAATCGGCTACAGTCTCTTGCTTTGAACTCTTCCAGCATATAGCCCCACCATTCAAACAAAATACAAATCCAGATTTTGATCTGAAATTGTCCTTATCAGTCTGGAAGCTAGCGTCGGTGTAACCCTTTACAACCAGCTCATCTTCACCTCCATATACCAAGAAAGCATCCTTAGTTCTTCTTAAGTACTTTAGGATATTCTTGACTGCTGTCCAGTGACCTTCACCTGGATCTGACTGGTATCTGCTCGTCATGCTCAAAGCATACGAAACATCAAGTCGAGTATATATCATGGCATACATGATAGATCCATTTGCAGATGCATATGGCATTATATCCATGCGTTCCCTTTCTTCCTTAGTGGAAGGACATTGTTCCTTTGACGAGGTTATACCATGTGACATTGGCAAAGATCCCCTTTTGGAATCCTGCATGTTGAACTATTTCAACACTTTGTCTATGTACGAACTTTGACTTAGGCCAAGCAATCTCCTTGATCTATCTCTATAAATCTTGATGTCTAATATATAGGTTGCTTCACCCAAATCCTTCATAGAAAAGCAATTCCCTAACCAAGTCTTAACAGACTGTAAGGTAGGAATGTCATTCCCGATGAGTAGTATGTCATCCACATACAACACAAGAAAGACAATTGCGCTCCCACTAACCTTCTTATATACACAAGACTCTTCTTCGTTCTTGATGAAACCAAATTGTTTGATTGCATCGTCGAATCGAATATTCCAATTCCTAGAAGCTTGTTTCAATCCATAAATGGATCGTTGCAGCTTACAAACCTTTCCAGCATCCTTTGGATCAACAAAACCTTCAGGCTGTGTCATATACACATCCTCTAAAAGATTTCCATTAAGGAAAGCAGTTTTGACATCCATCTGCCAGATTTCATAATCATGAAATGCTGCAATAGCAAGCAAGATCCTAATGGATTTAAGCATGGCAACTGGTGAAAAAGTTTCATCATAGTCAATACCATGAACTTGTTTGAAACCTTTAGCAACCAATCGTCCTTTAAAGGTATGTACATTACCATCCATGTCAGTCTTCTTCTTGAAAACTCATTTGCACCCAATTGGTTTTACCCCATCAGGTAGATCAACCAAGATCCAAACTTGGTTGGTGTGCATGGACTCCATCTCAGATCTCATGGCTTGAAGCCATTTCTCAGAGTCAGGGCTGTTTATAGCCTCTTGGTAAGTAGTAGGTTCATCTTAATCAAAAATCATAATGTCATCCTCTTGAGTCAAGAGAAATCCATATCTCTCTGGTTGAAGAGGAATCCTACTTGACCTATGCAAAACTTGTGTAACTTGAGCAGGTTGTACATCCACAACATCTTGTGGAACTTGCTCAACATCCATCGCTTGGTCTTGGCTACTTTGGGATTCTTGAATCTCATCAAGATCTATTTTCCTCCCACTATTTCCTTTAGAGAGAAATTCTCTTTCAAGAAACACGCCTGTGCGAGCGACAAACACTTTGCCTTCTGTGGGATTGTAGAAATAGTATCCCTTAGTTTCTTTGGGATATCCTACAAAGTAGCATTTGTCAGATTTGTGACTAAGTTTATCAGAAAGTAGACGTTTCACATAAACATCACAACCCCAAATCTTTAGAAAAGACATACTAGGACGCCTCCTAGTCCATATCTCATATGGTGTCTTTTCAACCGCTTTCGATGGGGATCGGTTAAGTGTAAAAGCAGCTGTAAGTAAAGCATGTCCCCAAAAAGAGATTGGAAGGTCCGATTGACTCATCATACACCTAACCATGTCCAACAAGGTTCGGTTTCTCCTTTCTGAAACACCATTCCACTGGGGCGTTCCAGGAGGAGTGAGTTGAGATACTATACCACACTCTTTTAGATAGTCATCGAACTCTTGGCTAAGGTATTCACCACCTCGATCAGATCGAAGGGCTTTAATACTTTTGCCAAGTTGATTTTGTACTTCATTCTTGAATTCCTTGAACTTTTCAAAGGTTTCATGTTTGTATTTCATTAGATATACATACCCATATCTACTAAAATCATCAGTAAATGTGACGAAGTACGGGTAACCTCCTCTAGCATTTGAACTCATAGGCCCACATACATCTGTATGTATGAGTCCCAAAAGTTCATTAGCCCGTTCACTGCTGCCAGTAAATGGGCCCTTTGTCATCTTGCCCAACAAACAAGACTCGCATGTCTCATAAGATTCAAAATCAAATGAGTCTAAGAATCCATCTTTATGAAGCTTAGAAATGCGTTTCTCATTTATATGGCCCAAACGACAATGCCAAAGAAAAGTTTGGTTTGTATCATTTGATTTAAACCTTTTAGTATTAATGTTATAGATTGGATGATCAAGATCTAACAAATAAAGACCATTTATTAATTGTGCACTGCCATAAAACATCTCATTCAAATAAATGGAACAACATTTGTTCCTTATTGAAAACGAAAAACCTACTTTGTCTAAACATAAAACTGAAATAATATTCCTACGAATAGCAGGTACACAATAAACATCCTCTAGTTCTAAAACTAATCCACTAGGTAAGGTTAAACTACAAGTTCCAACAGCAATGGCGGCAACTCTTGCTCCATTTCCAACTCGCAGTTCGACTTCACCTTTAGCTAATCTTCTACTCTTTTTTAGATCCTGCACATTAACACAAATGTGAGATCCACATCCAGTATCTAATACCCATGATGTTGAAGCAGAAAAATTAACTTCTATAACAAAAATACCTGAAGAAGAGGCTCCGCTTTTCTTCATTTCTTTCTCTTTAAGGTAATCTGGGCAA
Source organism: Crotalaria pallida (assembly GCA_037953625.1). Taxonomy (NCBI): domain Eukaryota; kingdom Viridiplantae; phylum Streptophyta; class Magnoliopsida; order Fabales; family Fabaceae; genus Crotalaria; species Crotalaria pallida. The sequence goes on along the minus strand of CM075655.1, from coordinate 74,152,075 downwards.
TTCCTCTTCCAATGTCCCTCCTTGTTACAATGGAAGCAATTTCCCTCCTTAGCCACCTCACCTTTAGGCTTAAGAGCCTTAGCTACTCTAGCTTTGCCCTTATCCTTAGGTTTTTGTGCTTTCCCTTTGGCCTTACCTTTGCCCTTTCCATTTTGAACCAACAATACAGTTTTTCCCTTGTTGATATCATGCTCAGCAGTTTTCAACTTCCCTAACAATTCAGTTAGAGTGCTGTCAATGTTGTTCATGTTGTAATTCATGACAAACTGACTAAAGCTCTGTGGTAAGGAATGCAGAACTAAGTCAACGGCCAACTCTTGACCTAGTGGGAAACCCATCCTCTCAATGTTCTCAATATAACCAATCATCTTGATTACATGATGACTAACTGGGCTTCCCTCTGTCATCTTACAAGTGAAAAGGGACCTTGTGACCTCAAAACGCTCATGCCTTGCTTGCCCTTGATAGAGCTCCTTAAGGTGTACGATCATATCATACGCACTCATGTTCTCATGAACCTTCTGAAGGTCAGGGGTCATAGTGACAAGCATGAGAGTTGCAACTTCTAAGGCATCATCTTGATGTCTACGGAAAGCATTCCGCTCAGCAGCCGGTGCATTAGCGGGGGGTGCTTCAGGGAGCGGTTGCTCTAGCACATACATCTTTTTCTCATTCCTAAGGACAATCCTTAGGGTTCGATACCAGTCCAGGAAATTAATTCCCGTCAGCTTGTCCTTCTCAAGGACTGATCGCAGTGATAAGTTGTTCGAATTGTTTGATGCCATGGTGATTTAACAACAAAATTAAAACAGAATTAAGATCATGTTTATTAAATAGTTAATAAGGACTTTTATTAAATATTACTCCCACTATTTTCCTCAAATCAATAACCCTCAATATTGACTCGGAAAATCTCAGCGCAAGATTTTCTAGTGGGACCAAGATCCATATTTCATCTTATTATGAGTCAAACTTTAGCTGATCTCCCATAATTTGATTATTTAGGTAGGGAACCCTTTCCCAATCACATCTCATGTGACTCTTGGATCAATTGGGTGAATAACATTTATTCAAAATTAACTTATTAATTTATACCCAATTTTTTTTCCTATAGATCTTCAATCCTATTGAACCATCCATTTAAGTTAGACCCAATGGTTGACATAACGAATATTACACTTATTCCTTCGCGTCTGACCAATGTAGATAAACGTACTCTACTTTAGCATACCCACATTCAAAACGACATCAATCAAGACGAGTGTCAAGTATTGGAAGGCATATAACTTAATATTTCAGTTTGAGGGATTTTATATTTAAGTGATCTCACCTATTTTATCTTACATTAACATACATTATAACGATAACATGCATCACATACATACTATAATTATAAACTACGTGATATGGTCATGGCCTAGAAAAACTAATTCACCCAAGCCAATGAGTGAATTAAAACAAAGATCCTAAACGCATAGCTTTTTCTCCAAGAGCATTCCTTGAATGTATGCACCGGTCTTTCTCCAAGAGCCTTCCTTAAATCTCCTTTCCTTTTCATCTTCAAGTCTTTTGCAGTATTTTAATAAAAATATTACAAATAGAAACCTCGTTCATGAGGGGATTTAGATGAGAAAAGAAATACATATTGAATATAGGGAGAGGCAAGACACGCAGGCCGTATTTTAAAATAAACCAAAAGAAAATAAAACATACACAAGGCGCGAAACGATCTGAGAGGCCATGACCATTCACCATACAACAAACAACATATTAAATAAAATACATTATTATTTTATTAAAATTATGTTTGTTACGAATTATAAAAAAAAATTATATTTTATCAACTTTTGATAAAAAAAAAATAGTTACAATATGGCCAGCCAAAAAATCAAATTCCTATTTGCCTTGCCAAGGATTCAATCACGTGCATGCCCAAATTGGAATCAGTGAAATTGGTGAAATATAAATTGGATTTCATGCGGCGCATCATCATCAAGAATAGCGCAACCAGTAGTTGGGCATCATCATCGCATGAAACAAAAGGCCGTAGTTGGGCATCATGAAACATAAGGCCGTGTGAAACATGATGATAAATTGGTGAAATATAAATCCTTTCATACGGCCTTGTTTGAACAGCCTTCTTTTTTTTTTTTAATTTTCGATTAATCGCATATTATAATCATATTAAAACATGTTTAATAAAAAATAATCAAATCATGGTTTCGCAAGTGGCTTTGATACCATTGTTAAGAAATAGGATGCGACAAACGTAGCGAAAAAAAAAAAATATATATATATATATATCCTATTTCCTTCCAGGATCCATGTAAAAGCATGATTTGAGATAGGGAATTAAATTACCTTTTGCAGGGAAGAGGAGACCAATGAATCTTATCACGAACGCTTCTCAATCAATAGCACATCAATGTGTTGTGCCTCAATTGGTATCCACACGAACAAATTCCCAATTGGAGTCACGTCTCTCTTCTCAATGCTAGTAGAGAAGAGAGAGTCTGTGTATCACTCACTCTCTGATATGACGGCTAGGGTTACCGTTCTGTGTCTCACACATCTATAAAAAAAAACTAAAGCTAATAATATTATTTATAATATTATCAGACCAACTGGTTGGGCTTTTTTTAGGAGATAAATTCGAATTTCTATCTTATATGTAGAAGATAAAATCAAATTTATATCTTATACATAAAGATAAAATGAATCATATCTTAATCATATCAGAAAGATTTAATTTTATAAAAATACAACTATTGTATTTTTATCAAATGTGATATCTCCAATTCTATCTGCTCTTAGTGTGTGACCCTATAGGTTCCTGTAACGTTGGCAGTAATGTTAAAATCACATTTTAACTTTACAAGCAATGAGCAGTATCTAGCAACACATCATTGTTACCCAAGTGACAAGAATGTCTGTGATTTGACTAAACCTTTTACTGTGACCAATGAACATGTGTAAGTTTAATCCCTTTGTCCAAATATCATAGTTACACTCATGGCATGGAACGTGTCACCCATGAATAGTGTAACCTATGGTTTCTTGATCCCTGAGTAGACGCGTCTAAACAAGTCTCGTCAATATCTCATATTGACTGTCTTGAGTATGGCCATACATTTCACCGTTTCACTCAATCAAGGGGCCCAGAGATATAATTCCTATTGATAAGGAAGGACAAATCTCATCTACGTCACTCACATCTCTCTACATGATTTGTCATATACCCGACTACAACCGTTATGATCACCTGGTTAAAGATGACGTTTGCGTGAAAGCATATAATTCCTCATGTTGGGAACCGTAGCGACTTCAGGTCGAAGGACCATGTACACCATTGTCACTATGAGAATCGCTTATGACACTCACTTAATAACCCATGTAGCATTCTCATGGCGGGTCAATCCAATACACAATTGTCCCAATGTGTACTTACGTGAAGACTTGATATCTCATATCCATGACCGATGAGATACAGTCATCAGTCTGCCACATACTAGTCTCGATGTATTATAGTTGTCCTTATTAACTATAATACTCGACTAGGAAATCTTTAAGGATAATTATCAATCAATAAGATCTCACTATCAAGTCATGTACTTGATATTCTTATGACATTGAACTTATAATCCTAAGGACTTTATTACATCTATTTTAATTAAACAAGTAAAGCATAAATATAATAAATGAAATGCCTCATTATTATTAATAGTAATAATCCATAAACATGAAATAAGTACAAGTAAAAGAGAAAATACGATTGTCACTAGGGCACTCTCCAACACTTCTTTCTTATTCCGAGAACGTGTTAGCTACTGAATCTTCATTTCTGTTTTATTTGCTTTATTATATTAGTGATTTTATTTTTAATTTGTGATTCTCATTTTAAATTAATGATTTGGTTTTAATTTATGATTTTGCCAAGTGTTACAATATCAACGGTTCAAGGATATAACTTTTCCTCCTTATTTTTTCTCCTTACATAAGGAGGAACCTTTTTCTGTTATTTAAAATATATTATTACTTCACTTATTCAATTTGTAGTTTTTACGATTAGTGATTTTATATTATGCCAGTGTCCTCGGCAGTGTATAAAATTGTTTACTTATCTTTTAGGTATTTAATATAAGAAAAAGCATATATACTTTTCCTAGTTTCTAATATAATAAAAAGTTAACTAACTTTTTATTTTCAATGCAATCATTCCTTAAATTTTTCTAGAAAAATATTAACCTCATTTAATTTTTGTTTCATTCCAATTGAAACTTTCCTAAAGTTGCAATATTTTTGATGATTTTGAGAAAATTAAATACATTCAACTAATTTTGTTAATATGTATGATTTCGGTTGTTTTTTTTAAACATTTATAAGATTGTTATCATTTTTGATTTTGCAGTTCATTCCCGTTCCATTTCTTATTTCTACTGCAAATTATAATTTTGTTAATAAATTATTATTTCAAAATTAAATTTTAAACCAAGTGAAATGCATTTAATTAAGATGTTTACAATTTTTATATTTATGTATTATTTCAGAAATTATCATTAGATTGAAACAAAATTAAAGAATATTAGTTACTATTGTTTACTATATTTTAATACAAACCTCTGTCGTTTTTTGGTACAACTTTGCTTGGCATGTATATAAACCATTGAACAAACACCTATTGAAATCTACTTTATATTTTTCTTTCTCCCTTTCACCCGTGACCAAAAACCCCTGGACCATTGGTCATACCTTCCTTGCATTCGTCTTCTTTTTCCTTTTTAAGCATGGCCAAGTAAAAAATATAATCCACCTTGTCATTTTCGTCACACACTTTGATATGTTTATGAGTAAATATGTTAAACTAATAAATCTTACATTGTTAACATGTACTGCTCATAACTTAGAATTGAGTTTTTCTTTGCCTTAACAGCATAAATTTTTACAGTACACTTTTCGAGTAACTAATATTGTCTCCTTCTTTTCCGTAATGTTTGTCAATGTTCCTTTATTGATTTAACTCATTTCGGGTAGATAATGCCATTGGCTGAAATGAAAAAAAGCTTATTAAAACCATTTGATGCTTTTCATTGATGTACCGTAAATTAATCATTTCCTGTTTGTGTTTAGAAAATTATCTTAGTTTGTATTTACCATTTTAATATCCACATTTTTATTTTTGAAACAACATATCCACAAATTGTAAGGGAAAGGGAAAGAGAAAGATGAATCCACGCAGTACTTCTGCTATTTGTTTCGACGAAGTTATTCAATTGGATTAGTTCGAAGATTACCAGGGCACTGACTATGGTGAATTTATCTACAAAGATCTTGATGGAAATGTACTGGAACATATCTTCTCTGCCTTGGTCACTAGGGGCCAGTTGAATGGTTACCAAACGCTGGTATTAATATAACTGTCTCATTACTTCCTACTGATACTTGAAAATTCTATATAACTGTGTATTTAACTGTAATGTCTATTTTCATGTTATATTCCATATGTTGTAGCCAATACCTGCGACGATTCGAGATAATTATTTAACCATTGGCCAAGAGTTTGTCTTGGTAAAGGGCAGGGACATTGAACCCCAGAAATGGTATATCAAATGGAACCATGACAAGAACAATTATTACGCCTTTGCTAAAGGCTGGTACGGATACGTGCAAGCCAACAGGATGGATGTTGATGACATTGTTGATTTCTTCTTGAATAAAACGACTAGTGCTTGGGTGGTCACATATCTCAGGACAGCTGATGCAAAGCGTGCATGAATATGACAAATCGTAATTCATATGTTCTCTTGTTATCTTATTTTTATCTTTCAATATGAACTTTCTTTAGGGCTTCTGTAATCCTTTGTCCCTTATATTTTTCAATTGTTTTCGTTGCTTCGTATTGTTGCACATCCTTTCATTTGACCTCATAACAACGTGTCAACTATACTCTCTGCCTATTTAATTTGTGCACATATGATAATCTCCTTTCTATTGACAATTACATATGAATTGTCTACCAATTACATTTGAACCGTCTACCATAAATTCTTTCATGTTATGTAATTATAAAAATGAAATAAATCTTCTTTTTTAAAAATATACATATATTTTTTCCTAACTTTAGGTTTCGTTATATATTTAAATAAGTAATTGATAACAATTAATAATAGTTCAATTTATTTTAGTGAAAAAAGAGTTTGGTTGTTTTACAATCCTAACATGTTTAATATATTGTGTGCTTCAGAGAGTATTATTAACTATAATAATTACGGTTTATTCTTGTCCTATCATGTGTGTACTGTTTATTACCAAAAGGCGATACAATTAGTTATATAATATACCAAACACATTGACGATTAACTAATTTATTACAATATTACTTATATTTTGTGAATATGAAATTTAAATAAATATTTTTTATCATAATGTTACACATATTTTTCTCAAATTGTTTTCCAAAAATATTTAATTATGTAATACATATCACTATTAGTTGATCCAATGATGCTGTTTTCCAAATTTTAGAATTTTGGATTGAACCACATACTAAGAAATTTCAGGTTCAATTTTTTGTTTAGGCCATACTTCTTTGAGAGGCATATAAGAATGATTTCATGTAGCATTAATTTGATGTACTCCAAATTGGTATCGTATCTTACATAATTTTATAATAATTAAATTTATGTTGATAAATAACAATTGGTACTAATTCCCGTGCAATTTAAATATATAATTCACACTAATTGTGGTTAACTCGAGTAATATTATTTAGAGAAGCTCATAATAATATATTAACAATGAATTATAAAAATGTATTGATAGAGTAAAACTTTGCATTGTTTATTCATATCCACTAAAGGTTACTTTAATGGGATAAATTGACATATTATTTAACTATAAATCGGTCATTCTTATATTAACTAATCTAAACTTTATAAATAACTATGTAATATTTAAAATGATCTAATACTTCCATTTTATAAATAGAAGTAGTAAAATAGATAATACCCATACTTTAATTTAGCATGGAAAAATAATTGTATTGAATAATATTTAAATTAAATTATTCATACAAATAAATTTTATTTAATTCTCGTGCATCCCAGAAGTACTGCATTAGTATTCAACAAAGTTCACAATGCGTTGTTGACTATGATTTCTTCTCCATCTCTTAAATTCTTTACTCTTATTTTAATAACAAAAACAGATAAAATTAATTTGTCCTAGTAATGAATAAAAAGGTGATGTTTGACACTAAACAAATGTATAATTCCTAGTTTTAATAATGACTAAACTGTCATTTTGGTCCCTCACTTTGTAAGGAGTTTTCACTTTAATCACCGATTTTTCAATAATTCCTCTTTAGTCTCTCACTTTGAGAAAAACTACTCACGTTAGTTCCTGGCAATGTTCTCTGTTCATGGATGTTAATGTGAAAGTTAACTTATGATATTGTGTTTCATTTTAGTCCCTAACTTTAAAATTTTAATTCACTTTATTAGTCCCTTACTATAATAACAATAATTTGGACAACAATTCACAACCACCATCCTTCTTCTTCAATCTAAAATTATATAGTTGATCTTACAATATATATATATATATATATATATATATATATCATCTCACATAAAATGTATATATCAAGGGGTGCACTAAGACTTAAGATTCTTGCAAACTTGTAGAGATATGAAAATCAAATCAACTAAGTGCCTCATGACTAGCTGTTTTTGTGATTAACAGTTAATGCCAAAGTATAGCAACAGGTATTACAAAGTATGATCTGCATCATCTCCTTTTTTGGTAGCAGAAATGCAAAGGCAATTATTTGCTTTCTGGCTGAAAATGCAGTTCAGGTCTTTGTGAGTAGCCATTTACACAAGACTTGTGATAATAATGCTACCGATTCCTTTTTTTGGCAGATAATGCAGTTTCAGGTCTTTGTCAAAAGTCAAGGACAAAACACTTGACAAAAATGAGAGTAGGGGAATTTCAAGAATTAAACTCGGGACCACCCACAACTGAGGAATACACTGTAAAATCATTGTTATTATAGTGAAAGACTAAAGTGAATTAAAATTTTAAGTTAGTGAATAAAATGAAACACAATATCATAAGTTACTGATCACGTTAACGTCCATGAATGGAATACGTAGCTAGAGACTAACGTAAGTAATTTTTTCAAAATGAGGGACTAATGAGGAATTATTGAAAAATCATGGGCTAAAGTGAAAGTTTCTTACAAAGTGAGGGACTGACAGTTTAGTCTTTTAATAATATTTTAGAAACTTACCGCAAACACGTAATTTGTGGGTCAACTTGCACTAGTTCCGTAAAAAATTTTAGTCTACAAACCCCAGACTTTAGGCCCCAAACCCCGTTTTTTATTTTATCCCAATAATACCCTCAAGCTTTTAAACTCCCTTCTTTCCTCCATTTCATTTTTATTTCCCAAACCCCACACCCAACCCAACTCTTCATCTCCCAACTCCCTTCTCTTTCTCCCTCCTTCTGTCTCCGACCATCGCTCGCTCGCACGCTACTACCGCTCGCCGTCGCTCCCGCCCACGTCGCTCCCACTCTCTCATTCTCTAGATGGTATGTGTTGCTTTCCTTTTTCTTTTTCTTTCCACTTAGTTGCCTCTTTCCCTCTTTGGTTCTCCTTTCTTGTTTGCTTCTCCTTTGCTGTCACACTCTATTTGGATGGGTTTTTTGTTTGGTTCTCCTTTGTTCATAGTTGTTGCTTTTTTTTTTAATTTTGTTGTGTTCTGCATAAATCCGACACGCCAGAAATTTCGACGCGAGGGTCTCAAATTTTTTATACAGTTTTTTTTACGTTATAGTTAATTCTGATATACCCGTGACAAGATGATTACCTACAAAGATCACTTATGGAACGTCCAAAGCAACTCTTTCTGTGTTTCAATGGCAAAAATGTGGAAGGTTTAGGACAAAGAGTGTTTAGGATTGTAGGAGATGAATGAAAGTGGAAGATAAGAATGGAAGGTGAGAAGGTTTTGCATGAATGAGGGAAGAAGGTGGAGGGTCTTGGGTTTTTTTTTTCAGAATTGGAATTGAGGTTTGGGGTTTGTTTTTGACTTTTGGTGGGAAAATAATTAACATGATCATTTTAGCCATTTTCCAATTAAAATAGGATTTGGGCCTAAAGTCTAGGGCTTGTAGACTAAAATTTTTTCGAGTTTTAATCTACAAACCCCCAACATTACCCCTACACTCAAACTCTAAACCTTATTCACTTTTTCTCTCTCCCATTCACTCAAACCCCATTCACCTTCATTTTCCACCCTCCGCCGCTGCCGCCACCATCTACCGCCACCGCCGTCACCCTATCTTCTCTTCCCTTCACCACCCTCTGCCATTGCCGCCATCATCCGCTGTCGCCGCCACCACCACTGCTCAAAATTATCTGTTGTTTGTAACACCTTAATTCTAATAACAAAATACACAATCCACGGAAGCTTACCAAGTACAATATTCAATAACTAAAAAAAATGTCTCATGAAGAAAAATATACATCTCCTTGAACCAAAATAATTGTTAAATAAAATTACATTGAAAATTTTACTTATTCTACAATGACACTGGGCACTAAAACTAGAAGGGCATTACAATGCCAACAATCCCCTTTAAACTTAATGTAGACTCCTTAAAAATAATTTACACAAGAAAGCTAATATTATAAACTTGTCTTCTTCCTGACGCTTCCCAAAATCTCAATCTGACAACATCAAACTCGAATAGTGAGATAAAAATCTCAGTAACACTATTTAGCTTGAAAGTATTTTTGAACTATGATATTGTCAGCCGTCACATGTACGGAAAATCTTCATAAAAAAATAATGAGGGAAATAACATTTAATAATATAACTCATGTCTAGTATCATGCTATTATCAATCGCATGAACAAAAATATGACTATCTAATACAATCAATGCAGAACAATCACTAATTGCATCTATGGCCTTTTGGCCTCGAACTCCAACTATTAACTTTAACTTTTTATCTTGCACACAGCACGCCTGCTGGAGGTGCCTACCCCTCGCCCGGCGCCCCAGGTTTGGATGACTTACACTCGCGTCCGAGTCAGTCCTGAATTATTTGTTGGAGTTCGTTTGCCCGTGCCCAGGCCAAATAATGAGTCAAAAGACTCTTCTAGAAACACGTTATAACTATTCATATTTGGTGCACAGAACATTCCCAACCAATGACTTCTCTCTTGCACACAGCACGCCTGCTGGAGGTGCCTACCCCTCGCCCGACGCCCCGGGTTTGGATGACTTACACCCGCGTCCGAGTCAGTCCTCTAATATATCATATGGTTGATGTGCGTGATCAAACAATGGATTCCGAAAATCCCTTAACAATATATATAAAGTATGTAATATCTCTCAACATCCATATTGACAAATAGATCAATCAAATTAAATTTATATTAAATATAAGAATTTAGAGAAGAAACTAGGCTAATCTTCATTATTTACTCCCAATATATAAATTGGTACTGAGGACTCATGAAACAATCCAACGAGTTGATAGTGTTATTATTTTATTTTTAGTTCTATTATTTTAATTCCATACCCCATATATATAAATAAATATGGCATAAGGGACATAAATTAAATTGAAACTCTCCACTAGCTTTTAAAATAGACAGTACTTATATAATCTATAAACTGTAACCGGTACCATGGGTTCACGTAATTAACCTATAACGCGTATTCTACATAGAAGTAATTGCCGCATAACCTAAATACCTATAATGAATTCAGGTATTCAAACAGAATTTGCAAGAAGAACTATATAGGATGTCTAATATAAATGTGCATTAACAAAATCACGGTCAATTCCCTATTATTATTTTTTTGGAATTTGATTTGGGTTTTAGTGTTACCTTAATGGGGATTCTCTCTTCTTCTTTTTCTTCTTCTTTCTCTTGTACGTTTTCTTCCTCTGGTTCTTCTAAAGGAGGCTAGGTTTTGTTTTTAGGAGAATGAAACTAACCTATCTGATCTTAACTTTTTATTTATTTTAAATCAATTATTCTAACTTATCCTTTTAGTCACAACTATTATCAAAAACTAATATTGATAAAGATAAAATAGAATAATTTAAATAAGATAATATCTAATACTATCTTATCTTATATTAATAATAATAATAATAATAATAATAATAATGATAATGATAATAATTCTATCAAGTACCCTTATTGAACAATGTATTACCATAAAATCTATATGCCTATTTTATTATCATTATAATATAATATAAAGGTCTAAGTTCTTTAATAATTTAATATTACAAAAAAAATTAACTACAAGAATAAAATTATAACACATGAATTTTGGGATGTTACGTTTCTCCCCTCGTTTAAAAAAATTTTGTCCTCAAAATTTGAATTATCAATATTTGAACTATAGAGACTCTAAGTGTAACTTTCAAGTTGCTTCATGTAACTATTTCAAATCTTATCTTACCTCCACACCGCTACTTCAACTCAAAGTTTGTCTTCTAAAAAATGACATATCCTTACATTTGTAAGTTCAAATCATGCAATTATCATCTAAAAAAAATTCATAATTCAAAAATGAAAATAGGTAAAGTCCAAAATAAATGCAAAAAAATAAAATTATGGATAAGAACATATCAAATACTTGAGATACATATGGTTCCATATAAATTATTAAATGCCATTTGTTCAGTTTTATAGACATCGTTAAATTAAATTTAAGATTTAATGTTTCTAATGTCACATTATGATAGCCTCTAGTACAAAAACAATTATTCGTTCGTTAATGCATTACTGTAAACCTCAAATTCATTTAAAAGGTTTGGAAAATTTAAGATAACATAGTTGTCAATTTCTTCCTGGGCTAAAAAAAAAATTCTTTTCACACTCTTAGGTTTCTTTATAAACAAAAAAATCAGCACCTAAATAGTAATCACATATCTTAAAAACTTTATGTTATACAATCAAAACTAATATTTTCAATCTCTAACGGTACTTAGTATTTATTGTGACCAGTCTCATCAGTCCAAAATATATTGTAAGGTATATCCTCAAGTTTGGTCTTAACTTTGCCGTGATCTTATGTCAACTTAGAAAATTTTACGACGTCTTCCAATTGATCTAAAAATCATTTATCTGTGGGAAAATGATATTTAGTGTCAACGATCATCTTATTCAAGTGTCCATAATCTATTCACTACCTCCTGCTCTAAATTATTTATTTTTCTCAACTAAAAGTAAAAGTACTAAACAAAGTATGTAAAATGTCATTTTTAATAAATTTATGAGCTAACAAGTTCTCTAGCTAATTGATTCTCGAGTTCACTTAAATCAAGTAGTAATATTGGATTAAATGTTGGAATTAAGTCAATGAGAACTCTAACCTATATGTGGCGGCAAAGTACAAATTGGTCAAAAAAAAACATTTAAAAAGTCATGTTCTTTACCTGTCTAATGTAAAATTAAAAATCTAAATATTCAACTAAACACAATAATATAATTAATGGATAATATTATACAGAGAACACCATGTATAATACAAATAATAATAATTCATGTATAATGAAGAGACATAATTTACTCTCAACCATCATATAAACAAAAAATTAGATTTTGTATATCTACGTGTTATGAGAAAAACTTAAAGAAGTAAGAACATAATAATATGTTAATCACATGACAATTAAACAACATTGAAACAAGACTTTTCTAAAAAAAAAGGTAAAAAAAATACACATCTAACTAATAAGACAATTTGCTCATAATACATATGAAAATAGAGTTTAACGTACGCTAACAAGTAATATAAAATTTATGTAAGTAATTATTTGTGTAATCATTGTGTGTTTCGGGAAAAAAAATTAAAGGAAAAAAAATTAAAGTATAAATTTCTAAAATTGAATTATAGTCACTTTAAAGTTACCTAAACATGTAATATCATATAAATAACAAAAAATTATAATTCAATATATTAAGAGATACACATGCACGTATTATATCAAAAATAATATTAAAAAAACGAAAGTGTTTAACTTTCAAATTATCACAAAAGTTAAAAAGATGTTAACTTTTATAGTATGCATCTAATTGAAAAAAATAAAATTAATAGCAAGATAAAAAAAAATCTTTTAGAACTTATAATTTCTTTTTTTTAAACACATGTTGGAAACAAACAAAATAAATATCATTTCACACTCTCATGCTATTCAGCTCAAAAGTAATTACTTTTCTTTTAGCAAAAATTAATTTCTAAATAACCTATCTACCTATCTACCTATCTATCTATCGTTATAAGATAAATTTCATTGAAGAAAGGAAAAAAAACTAGAAGTACAAGGAGTACTTAAACCAAGAGGAATACAATAGAGTTTTAGAAGACAAGATATATAAGAAACACAAAGCAACCCCTTTGAAACTATTTAATAACATAAATCAAAACATCTACTCCTCATACATAAATATGAATTATCTCACCAGCATAAAAAAATCAATATTAGAGGGCAGAAAAACAGGAGATAACTTAACCAAGGCCGACATATAAATTCCGATCGCCTAGAACCAATAAAACAACAAAAATCTCGAAAAAGTGATAGCGACAGAAAATTAGCAGTAGTGTTCTTACTCAAGAACAACAGTGCTTTTAACCTATATTTAATTTTTAAAAAAAAATAATAAAGAAACATATTTAAATGTATTCACTAAAATACCTTAAAAATAAAATTATACCGATGACATCAATCAAAACTTTCAATCATAAATATTTCTAAATTGGACCTAAATCCTCAATGAATGATACAGGGAAACTAATACAACAATCCAATAAAAGAACTTAGACTCCCAACCTCATGATAAAAATTCAAGAATTAATTAAAAAAATTTTCCCCCTAACTATCACATGATACTTGCAAACATACATACCTATATATATATATATATATATATATATATATATATATGTATATAATATTAATCAATACTTGAGTTTTTAAGATCAATAGCCTCTGATTGAAATATGATCCTGCTATATTTACAACACTAATAAGTGTTTAGTTTGTATCCGTAAATCCCTTTGATTGCATGAATCTATATAAGTACATTTGCAAACATTGTCATCCTTATGTATCAAAAGAACATACACCAATTCAATAAAGAATAAGAGCATATGATAGCCTCAAACATGTAACATTGTGTCCGGATCACAAAGTTACAAAATAGGATTCTATTTATACTTTACTCTTCAAAATGTACACACAAAAACAAACACTAGCAGCATGTGCCTAACGGCAGGATACCAATATTGGGGTAGCTAGTCCCAATACCATATATCCAAGTAGCAATACCATCTATCCAAGTAGCAAAACTCATCACGATTCCTTCCAAACCTTGTCATACACATACTAATCCAAGTTCATGATTCTATCTATTCCCTAAGTGCCCAGTTTATAGTTAATTAATTTATATCATTGTTCGAAGAGAACCGAACTGCTTTGATACCAAAAATGTAACACCTTAATTCTAATAACAAAATACACAATCCACGGAAGCTTATGAAGTACAATATTCAATAACTAAAAAAAATGTCTCATTAAGAAAAATATACATCTCCTTGAACCAAAATAATTGTTAAATAAAATTACATTGAAAATTTTACTTATTCTACTATGACACTGGACACTAAAACTAGAAGGGCATTACAATGCCAACAATCCCCTTTAAACTTAATGTAGACTCCTTAAAAATAATTTACACAAGAAAGCTAATATTATAAACTTGTCTTCTTCCTGGCTCTTCCCAAAATCTCAATCTGACAACATCAAACTCAAATAGTGAGATAAAAATCTCAGTAACACTATTTAGCTTGAAAGTATTTTTGAACTATGATATTGTCAGCCGTCACATGTACGGAAAATCTCCATAAAAAAAATAATGAGGGAAATAACTAATAATATAACTCATGTCTAGTATCATGCTATTATCAATCACATGAACAAAAATACGATTATCTAATACAATCAATACAGAACAATCACTAATTGCATCTATGGCCTTTTCCTCGAACTCCAACTATTAACTTTAACTTTTTATCTTGCACACAGCACGCTTGCTGGAGGTTACTACCCCTCGCCCGGTGCCCCGGGTTTGGATGACTTACACTCGCGTCCGAGTCAGTCCTGAATTATTTGTTGGAATTCGTTTGCCCGTGCCCAGGCCAAATAATGAGTCAAAAGACTCTTCTAGAAACACGTTATAACTATTCATATTTGATGCACAAAACATTCCCAACCAATGACTTCTCTCTTGCACACAACACGCCTGCTGGAGGTGCCTACCCCTCGCCCGACGCCCCGGGTTTGGATGACTTACACCTGCGTCCGAGTCAGTCCTCTAATATATCATATGCGTGATCAAACAATGGATTCTGAAAATCCCTTAACAATATATATAAAGTATGTAATATCTCTCAACATCCATTATGACAAATAGATCAATCAAATTAAATTTAGATTAAATATAAGAATTTAGAGAAGAAACTAGGCTGATCTTCATTATTTACTCCCAATATATAAATTGGTACTGAGGACTCATGAAACAATCCAACGAGTTGATAGTGTTATTATTTTATTTTTAGTTTTGTTATTTTAATTCCATACCCCATATATATAAATAAATATGGCACAAGGGACATAAATTAAATTGAAACTCTCCACTAGCTTTTAAAATAGACAGTACTTATATAATCTATAAACTGTAATCGGTACCATGGGTTCACGTAATTAACCCATAACGCGTATTCTACGTAGAAGTAATTGCCGCATAACCTATACCTATAATGAATTCAGGTATTCAAACAGAATTTGCAAGAAGAACTATATAGGATGTCTAATATAAATGTGCATTAGCAAAATCACGATCAATTCCCTATTATTATTTTTTTGGAGTTTGATTTGGGTTTTAGTGTTACATTAATAGGGATTCTCTCTTCTTCTTTTTCTTCTTCTTTCTCTTGTACGTTTTCTTCCTCTGGTTTTCCTAAAGGAGGCTAGGTTTTGTTTTTAGGAGAATGAAACTAACATATCTGATCTTAACTTTTTATTTATTTTAAATCAATTATTCTAACTTATCCTTTTAGTCACAACTATTATCAAAAACTAATATTGATAAAGATAAAATAGAATAATTTAAATAAAATAATATCTAATACTATCTTATCTTATATTATTATTAATAATAATAATAATAATAATAATGATAATAATTCTATCAAGTACCCTTATTGAACAATGTATTACCATAAAATCTATATGCCTATTTTATTATCATTATAATCTAATATAAAGGTCTAAGTTCTTTAATAATTTAATATTACAAAAAAAATTAACTACAAGAATAAAATTATAACACATGAATTTTGGGATGTTACATTGTTCATGTTCTAAAGAGATAGTACCTACTTTGTATATATAGTGGTTAGTTATAGTCATTTCTGATGATGCTCCTTTTTTTTCATTTGTGGAATTGATGATGCTCCTTTGGTTTATCTGGAATTGAACTTTGCTAGCTGTAATTTTCATTCGTTTCTCATTCGTTTTTTCTTTAACTGTTCCAAAAATTCCGACAAATCAGTGTCGGAATTTTTTGAATTTTTGACACGGGGGTATCGGAATTTGTTGGAACATTGCTTTTTTATATATATTTAAAAAATCCGACACCCCCTTGTCGAAATTCCGACATTGATTTGTCGGAATTTATACAGTTACGTAAAAAAATAAAAATAGAAAGATAAGAAATTTACTTTCGACAATACATATACAAAGTCCATTGAATGAGGAGAAAGTTTTTATTTTTATTTTTTTTTAAAGATAAGAGTGTTTTGGGGTTTCAGGAAGGGAAAGGAAGAAGGTAGAAGATGAAGGTGGAAGAAGGTGGATAATGGAGTTTGGGGTTGAAGAAGAAGAAGAAGGGACACTTTGTTTAGTGAAGAAGAAGGAGGGGTTTGAGAAAGGAAGGAGTGAATGGAGTTTGGGAAATGAAGGATGTTTTTGACTTTTCCAAATTAAAATAGGTTTGGGCCTAATGTGTGAGGTTTGTAGACCAAATTCAATGGGAATTAGTCCTCAAATCCCAGATTTATCCCCCAAACCCTACTTTTTTCATAATACCAATAATACCCTTTTTTAAACCATATTATACTCCCTCTTTTTTTCACAAACCCATCACCCCACCCTCATTCTTCTTCCTCCTTCACTTTCAACTCCCTCTTCTCACTGCCATTTTCACCGCTGTTGCCTCAAGGCATGCACGTTCTTCTTCTTCCCTCCATTATCGTTTTTCTTCTCTGTGGGTTTTTGTTTTGTTTTTGTTTATTTGATGTAGGAGGGTTTGGTTTAGGTTTTGTTTTTTGCTTTAAAGGTTTTTTTCGTTTTCATTACTGTAGTTTTAGTGTTTATTTTTATTGTTGTTGTGTTTTTTTTCGAATTCGCCATTGCTGTGTTGAAAGTATGCAGTCGCTGCAACTTTCCGACACGGGGGTGTCAGAATTTTTTTAAAAAATTTAACAAATTTTTCCGACATACAAGTGTCGGAAGTTTAACAAAAATTTAACATTTGTTAAAATTCCGACACACAAGTGTCAGAATTTTTTCCGGTAACGTAAAAAAAAAGGCTCTCTGGTTAATTACGACGAACCAGTGTCGGAAAATAAAAATTCCGACAAATGGTTCTCGGATTTTTTTAAAAAAATTTTAACAAATTTTTCCGACATATCCGTGTTGGAATTTTAACAAAATTTCGACACTGATGTGTTGGAAATTTTTCAGTAACCTAAAAAAACGCACATTAAACAGAAGTTACCTTTAACAAGGAGCAGAGAAAAGCCACTAAAACTCCTTTACTGATGAAGATGGGTAAAACTTATGAATTTCAATGACTTTTTGCTTTAGAGAATGTTAGGAAGAGAAGGGTTTGTTATGTGGAACAATGTATAAAAGGTGGAAAGGTAGAAGGTGATGGGGTTTGAGATTTTCCTAGTGTAGAAGGTGGAAAAGTGATGGGGTTTGGGGTTTCTTTCCTTTTATTAATGTTGAAGGGCGTAGTGAACATTTTTTCGTTAAGATGAGATTCGGAGATAATAGTGGGGTTTGTAGACTAACTTATAAATTCAATTCTTCCGTAAATTTCCCCAACCAGGCCCAATACCATGCTAACTAAAACCGGATAATATCCATCCCGAAAACATCCAATAGTAGAAGCTACTAGAAGAGGGGAGTCAAGAAGGGTCTAGACTCCTTCACTCACAAGTCGCCCCCACTCACCACCGTTACCATTCACCGCATAACATAAAAACCGAGGCAAACCCATCTTTGCTTGTTGCATAGCAAAATCACAATGGACGCTGCAAAGCTTAATCAATTGAGGCATTTCATCGAACAGTGCAAGTCCAATCCTTCCATCCTCTCCGATCCTTCTCTTTCTTTCTTCCGCGACTATCTCCAAAGGTAAACTCATTATTCAAAATCCCAAACCCTCCTTTTTTCATTCACATGTTTAACTTTTTTTTTTTTTTTTTCTGTTTTTGTTTTGTTTTGATGAATTGAAATTATCACAGTCTAGGTGCCAAGCTTCCCGAATCCGCGGACTCCAAATCGGTACTTTATAATTTAATTAAATCCTTCGTTCTATATTTTTTTTTTCAATTTCGATTTCTTATTTATTTATTTATTTCTGATTATATAATATGCGTGTATTGTGTTGTGTGCGATAGAGAGATTTGGAGAGTGATGAGGACACTGTTGAGGAGGAACAAGTGAAGGTTGAAGAGCCAGAAGAAGATGATGAGATAATCGAATCCGATGTCGAGCTCGAAGGTGAAACCGTTGAGCCTGATCATGATCCTCCACAGAAGGTTAGGTTTTGGTGGATTATATTTCGAGTACATACCTAAATTGATTATGTGAAAATAAAAAAAAATTGCACGCTCAATTTAGTACTTGAGAAATGAAAAAAAAAATTAAAATCTTAATTTGGTCCCTGAGAGCGATGGGGATCTTAAGAATATCCAATGCCGGTCAAATAGCCCTTAGTAGGGACTAATGTGTTCCTAAAATTTGTGGTGAAGAGGGTTCAATGGGTCATTTGATTGACATGTGAGATTCTTAGGGTCTGTTTGGAAGTTAGGAGGGAGAAGGAAAGATTGGGATCAAGGGGCAGGGAGGGAAGGAGAAGTGAAGATGGGGGAAACCGTGAAAATGGGCTTGTGAGGGGTACCTTCCTAGCTAGCCCTTCCTTTCCTTTCCTTCCCTTCCCCTCCAAAAAGGAACTCCTGAACAGACCCTTAGGGACTAAGTTGATATTCTTTATTTCTCGGGTACTAATAGGGAGCATATATTTTCTGGGGACAAATTTGGGTATTTTCTCATTTTTGCTATTGATGTATGAATGTATTTTAGATGGGAGACCCCTCTGTGGAGGTCACTGAAGAGAACCGTGATGCTTCGCAGCTAGCCAAAGCTAAAGCTGTGGAAGCCATTTCTGAAGGTAATATTCTCTGTATATTGAAAAAGGTTTTTGCATAAATCTGATTGTTTCTGGGGTTGATGAAAGGATTAAAAAGTTCTACCTAATAAAATAGTTTATTACTACTTTTGATCTGCACAAGTTGCAAACCCTTTCTGCAGTGTTAACTTGACAGGAATTTTGATTTCAAGCAGAAAATTATAGTTGTGAACCGTATGCATGCTATAAGATGTTCGGTATTTGCCTGGTGCAATGGATGTAACTGGGAAGCATGGATATGTCATGCACACATACATACGGCCAATTTTATAAATCATAGGACTTTGACACTCTTATGTATAAGTCTATAAGACATGAAATTTATATATGGTTAATATAAATGCATATTTTTTTAATTTGAAGAGAGGAATAATGTTTAAATTGTTATTGAGTCATTGTAAACATAATAAAACGCTAACATTTTATCTAGTTACTGTGACATTCTACCGCCACTATTTTGTCGTGTCAGTGCTTCATAGGATGTAACTAACACCTTTCGTGGCTTGGGTGTGGAGCCATTTCTAATGCTGATAACTTTATAATGCAGGTAAGTTGGATGAGGCCATTGAGAGCTTGACTGAGGCAATTTTGCTCAATCCTACCTCTGCCATAATGTATGCAACCAGAGGTATGTCTTGAATTGATTGTTTTATTTTTACATGCTTTAGTTGTTTGTTCTTATTACGCAAGATAATGTCCATTCTTACATATAATTTTCAATCATTTACAGCCACTGTTTATATCAAAATGAATAAACCCAATGCTGCTATCCGTGATGCAAATGCTGCTTTGGAGGTAACATTCTCACTCTGTGGCTTTTAGAGTGACCAACGGAAATATGTCCTTGCTTGACTTAAAATAAGATCTATGAATTCTCTGGTGTACATGTTTAATGTTGTTGCTTAAATGCTCTAAAATTCTTGCATTTGGAAAGTATGCAGTATCTAAGTTTGCTTTTTGAGGCAGAGGCAGAATTAGGTGGGATGTGAGGGGGCAGAGGCAACCCAAAAGCCAAAAGATTTCAAATGTTTTACATAATTATATTAAGTTGGGAAATTACATAAAGTTTAAATCCATCCCCTGTCTGAAATTTCTTGTTCTGCCGCTGCTTTTGAGTATGACAGCTGCATATAGGTTATACTCATTTAATGAGATTACCCATTCTTCAACTGGCATGTTGCACAGCTCATGTGAATAATATCTGCCAGTGGAAGTACTTCTACATGCGTGCATCTTTGACCTCTATGCAAGGATTGTAGGCTGTAAATTATTAAAATTTTCTTTTTCCAGATTAATCCTGATTCGGCTAAAGGCTACAAGTCACGTGGCATAGCACGATCAATGCTTGGTCAGTGGGAAGAGGCTGCGAAGGATCTTCATGTGGCTTCAAAGTTAGACTTCGATGAGGAAATAAGTGCTGTGCTTAAGAAGGTTTGCACTCTTGTCCCTTGGCACGAGTTGAATGACATATTTGCGTAGCTGTCATAGATTGCTGTAAAAGATTAGTTTAAGCGAATTAAGCTGAGAAAAATGCTTACACGAGTTTAAATAAAGCCCTCGTCAAAGCACATTCAGAATGACCTCACCTGTATAAATACAGGACACAAGCAATATTTATTATGGTTGTATGCATCCATAAAAATTGAAATATGACATGACAGAAAATAAATTAAATAACAAATCATTTGTTCGTTGATATTCTATAGATTATGGAGATCTCTATGAATATGGATTATGAAAGCCTTGAGCTGTTTATGAGAAAGAATGTGTTTGTAGACTAGTGTTACTAGTAATTTGGATGCCAGCACAGCATGCTTGTCATGGATTTGAACTAAAGTAATGAAAAGTGGGGGTAAAATGATTATGACTTGCTGTAATGGTCTGAAGAGGTAAAAACGCATTATAAATAAAAAGGATAAATAAAATGCATTTACAGGTAGCAAGATGGTGTCAAAGGGGTGAAGCTTTGCGCAATCAGTTTATTGAGAGATGAGCAAAATGTGTGCTGGAACAGTGAAAATATCTTCTGAAAGCATGGATTAGTGATAAAATTAGCTTATTTTTGTACATGTACAAATAACTTTAACATTGGAAAGGAAAGAGAGCTATATCTTGCATGGGAAAGGCAAAGGCATTAAGTAACCTTTTCTTTTTAGTTGGAAAAATTGCAATTTTACCTACCTGATCCTAGTTGTATTGTTCCCACTTTTTACAATCATTAATAATATAAAAATATGAATAGAAAAGGTTGTGACATGTGAATACCTTATATGCGGTAATAAACCTTGAAGTTAAATCTATCATTTAAGAATGCTTCTACATTTATAAAATTAGTAGCAGCTTTGCCTGGATAACAATTGAGTTATTGTTCTGATTGAGGATTAACAGTTCAATCTATAGTTTATATTCATGTGATCCTGGTAAAGTTGTTTGGTGTGGTATGAGTTATGTTAGGTTGCTTTTAAATGTTATACCAGGATATCTATCCTTTTCAGAACACTTGGCAATAAGATGGGTTGTGTTGAATGGTGGTATTATTTGATATGTCATGGCTAATTCTGAATCATCTAGGTGGAACCCAATGCTCACAAAATTGAGGAACACCGCCGGAAGTATGAAAGGCTGCACAAGGAAAAAGAGGAGAAAAAAGCTGAGCGTGAGAGGCAACGTCGCCGTGCTGAAGCTCAGGTTCTCAATTTTCAAATCGAAATGCTAAACTAGGCTTTCTATTTTAATTTGTTTTGTTTTGTACATGTAATAGAATTGGGTTGTTGCTAACATGATATACTTGTTTTTTCAGGCTGCGTATGAGAAGGCTAAAAAGCAAGAGCAATCATCTTCCAGTAGAAATCCTGGTGGCATGCCTGGCGGGTTTCCAGGTGGCATGCCAGGAGGCTTTCCAGGTGGCATGCCTGGAGGAAGCTTTCCAGGTGGCATGCCAGGTGGAGGCTTTCCTGGGGGAATGCCAGGAGGAGGCTTTCCTGGGGCTGGGGGAATGCCAGGAGGGGTGCCTGGGAATGTTGACTTTAGCAAAATCTTGAATGTAAGTAGATATGGTCCTGATGTTTTTTCATGTGCTTTTGCAGTGCTATATGAAAACTATCTTCCCTTGTTTATTCATGTGTTAATATCTATTACAAACTGAGAATGAGAGAGAGAAGAGAGAGATATCTGAAACTGAATTATTTCATTATGAGAAAAGTTAGTTGAAGCTAAGCAACTTACTTCTATTTATAGAAGAAGTTGACAGCTCAACTTAAGTTACAATTAGTTATAAGCTGAGCTGTCAGCTTATAAGCTGACAGCTAATACAACTAAACTAACTAATACATAGTTCTAATATATCTAACAATATCAAATGTTGCTTTGCTTGTTTCTCAGGACCCTGATCTGATGTCGGCATTTAGTGATCCAGAGGTCATGGCTGCACTTCAAGATGGTAATTTTCAGTTCTGATTTCTTGTTTTATTCTTTTTCCTTTTCTAGTTAATATGTTTTTTTTTTTAACTTAAAGGAACCCTTGACATGTGCCAAGGACCAATTTCTATTTGCTGCTGGTTGAAACTGCAATGCCATGTGCCATGTGCCATGTGCCATGTGCCATTGTCTTTTTCTGGTTAAATATTTCCAGCTTGATTGTGTATTGTAGTTTGACAATGGACATGATTTATAATAGATCATTATGGTGTTGTTTGATCATTGTAGCGGACCCCACCTGTTGGGTATAAGACTTGGTTGTTGATGATTGTGTATTTCGGATTTGATCTCTCTCATTGAGTAGTCAACTAGTAGTTGCATGGATTTGGATGGGCAATATGCAAAGAATGTAGGGGAAATTTCTTCTCTCCTTGCATTTTAACTAACAAGAGTCTGCTAAGTCTGTCAATGATTGCAGCTGTACCGACTTCTCTTATTAGATTCATAAAATTGCGATGCAGCACATTTGAAGATCAAATTTAAATTTCTATGCGGAAAGATCTTTTATGACTTCTACAATTAGATATTAGTAAAATTCAAGAATTACCTTCATTTTTTTTTTCTCGTATCCTATTAAAAAGTTCAATAGGAAATTGGATGATGCCCCTGTTGTTACCCTAAACATGTAGTTGTATTCTTCGGGGCAGTGCCGTTTTAATGATAGTACCTAAATTCTGTTCATACTCTGCTGACGCACTCGATATTTGTAACCCATTTCTATTTTTGCTCTCCTATTTGTTTGTTCTGGTTTTGAGAATATATTTGAACTGATTATTAACTGCATTTTTTCCTTCCTCCTTTTTGGGTTGGTTGCAGTTATGAAGAACCCTGCTAATTTGGCAAAGCATCAGTCAAATCCTAAGGTGGCTCCTGTAATTGCAAAAATGATGAGCAAATTTGGTGGTCCCAAATAAAAATTTCCAGAAGGGTAGCATGTTTATTTGAGATTTCCGTTCCTAGGCTCTGCCCCTCGGTATTTTATGTTTATTGAAATTGCATTTTCATTTTGAAGAAATCATCAAACCTCTTACCTTTCATGACACCTGTTTCGTAGATACTTATTTCTCCTCTGGGTAGCCTTGTTTATTAGTCAACAATGTAATTTTGTTCTCGTGATATAATTTGAATGATAAAAATTGAAAGCAACGTCTTCAGTGAAGCAAGTTGAGTTTTGGTTGTGATGGTCCTACTTTATCTCGCATGTAAAATTCCTATTATATCATCATTTCTTATTTTCAACTTCACTCATCCTCACCTTTTCACCCACGGACCCACCTCTCCATCTACGTCATTCCACCACTACCCCATCGTGCCGCCGTACATATTTTTTCCTTATTATTTTTAGCATGGTCTTCGTCATCCCATCGCCACCTCCTGTCCATCGAACGAGTGACAAACAAAACCACCCTCCACCTCCATTATTTGGGATTGTTTGAGGATTTGCTATTGGTGAATGTTGATGATTTCATCGTCTTCATCCCAGTTGACATTGTTGGAGGTGCGGGCAATGAAGGATTGGATGAACTTGATTGATGTCAAAGAGACAGAGAAGGTAGATAGAAGTGGTAATTAGAGCTTAGAGGGTGGCAGCAAGTTTGGGGAAGGTGATGACATGGAGAAGGGTGGAGGAGCGAATCTTGCCGAGCAGATGTTGGAAGAGGTATTAGGCAGTGGAGAGGGCCACTGTCAGGACAGTTGTGAAGGTCTGCAGGTGTGGTGAAACAGAATGGAGAAGATCTGAAGATGGGTTGGGTGGAATTGGTATTGATATTGAGGGTATGGTTGTCATTTCAATTTTAATTTGTTTTTTAATATCTTTTAATTCTTTTAATCCTAACTGTTATTTTATTCAATTAATAAATCCAATGGTCATGTTTTGCTCAGCATCACATAGAGCATGAGTGAAGTAACTCGAATGCTCCATCAAAGAAACAAATGTACTTTTGATAAAAAGAAGTTTCTTTACCTTTTCACATAAAAGCAATTGCTGTAAAGGTGTGTAGTCTTATGCTTGGGAGGTAGATAATTGGTTTGTAGTCTTATTCATTCATGGATAATGGATTAGTTGCTGTGTAGTCTTATTCATTCATGGATTAGGAGGAAGATGGCAAGTGTTTTTGCTTTGCTGTTGTATGTCCAATGTCCAGGCTTGTTCCAGCTGCCAAATTTGTTTGGCCAATGATTAAAGGTTTGTTCTACATAGCACCAGACACTTAAGGTGTTTGGCTGCACCATCTAATGAACAATATTTCTTCTTTTCATATTTATTTATGAAAACGTCTAATACCATTTCATCAGAACCACCAACTCCATCTCCATCGTAGCCGCTTACCTTCCCCAAACAGCCCACCGATTCGAAGGCATCATTGGTGAGTCCTGTAAGTGACCAAGTACAGCAGGTAAAAAATGGTTTGTGCGGTAAACGATTGCTTATTTAGAATTGAATGCATAGAACAAAGTGAACATCACCGTGTTGAGACGTCACTATCAATTCAGAAATTTAATTTAAATTTTTTTTTCAATAATATTTGGTCAGTACCACAGGTGTCCGCAAGAGCATTCTTAATATCAGGGAAACCTTGAGATTAATGCTGCACGGGGTCGTGTTCCTATGTCTCTCCCAGCAGGGTGTATTAACCGGGAATCGAAACTGAGACTTTTTTAGTCTCAAGCCTCATTCTCAAGTTCTCAAGTTGACGTCACTTGAGCCAATCCCTTTGATAAAATTTTATTTTATTTTCAATCTTCTCAACATTTACTCTCTCTCTCTCTCTCTATATATATATATATATATATATATTAAAGATTTTCTTAATTTCAACATTGAGGATAAACATCTTCAATTAGATAATTTTTTTTTAAAAAGTTAATTTACATTAAAAAAATGATTTATTTAACACCGATGATATACTGTAATAAATACTTCTTATATACTTCATCTACTCATATTTGCAAGACTATTTTGAGAATTTTCTTTTCCATCAAAGAATGTACTCTCTCCGGTCCTATTTATAAAACATTTTTAGGGTTTTTCACTCCCAGCAAGAAGAGTGGATAAATTTGTTAGTGGCATTGGCAATGTGAAAATTTGATATACTTTTTCAAAACTACCCTTATAATTATTATTGGAACTCTAAAAAGTGTTGACTTTATAGGGGTGTTAGTGGAAATAGGTAATTAAATGTTATTGAAAATTGGAAAGGGGTCTTATAAATAGGACCAAAATAAAAACCCCAAAAGAGTCTTATAAGTAGGATCAGAGGAAGTAGTTAAGTTTGTTAGGGGTTTTACTAACAAGTGCCTTTGAGGTACTTATTAAGATTTCTAGAAATGTAAAAAACATCACAAGTTCCAATAGAAACCACAAATTTCAATAAACTTTTACCCTATATAACTTCTTAACAAGTGTCTTTAAGACACTTATTAATAAAAGTAAAGAAATTATAGTAAGTAATTATAGTGTATTATAAGTAAAGAAATTAATAATCAAAATTTAAAATTGTTATTTGTTATTAAATTTATTGACAAAAAAAATGTCCCATTCGTAGTAAAAAAGTCAGTTACAAAAATTCATGATTACTTTCTTTTTTAATTATTATTTATAATTTTTTTTCATTTATCACACTTGATTTTTTTGTAAAGATACTTAATACTCTCTCCGATCCTATTTATAAGATTTTTTTGGGGTTTTCAATCCCACCATAGAAAATGATTAAATTTGTTAGTGACATTGGAAATGGGAAAATTTGATATACTTTTTCAAAACTATCCCTATAATTATTATTGAAAATCTAAAAAGTGTTGACTTAATAGGGATGTTTGTGAAAAAAAGTAATTAAATGCTATTGAAAATTGAAATGAGATTTTTATAAATAAGACCAAAATAAATTATGGGGTTCACTTGTTTAACTTACTTAAATGATGAGGTTCACTAGTTTAACTTACTTAAATGATGAGGTTCACTTGATTAAGTATTGGGGTTCACTAGTTTAACTTAGGGATGGCAATGTGAACGGACCCGCGGGTAATACCGCAACGGGTCCGAGTCCAGGTCCAAAAAGGAGACCAGTGGGTTCAAAGAATGAACCCGTTTGGGTACCCGCTTTGAACGGGTCTGGGTCCGAGTCTGAGCTATCCAGACCCGTGGCTACTCGGACCAGTTTATATTTACATATATGCGTTATATATATATATATATATATATATATATATATATATATATATATATATATATATTTTAGTATGTTTGTGTTTAACGAGAGAATTTCTTTGATGTCTACAAATGTTTAATGGTGGTAGGGATTATATTAAATTGAGTGTGTAATGATGTATTAAGGATCCCTCGGTCTACCAAAAAAACATAGAAATAATTTAAAAAATAATTTTTTTTAAAAAAATATTGCTAATGAGTACCCGTAAAACCCGTCTGGGTATCCGAAGATCCGCCTACCATTATGCAGCGCGTACCAGCGCGGGTCCGGGTCCATAATTTATGAATGGGTCCGGGTCCAGGTACAACATTACCCGGGCTCACCCGGACCCATTGCCATCCCTAGTTTAACTTACTTAAATGATGAGGTTCACTTGTTTTAACTTACTTAAATGATGGGGTTCACTTGCTTAACGAACTTAAATGATGGGGTTCACTTGACTAAGTAGTGGGGTTCACTAGTTTAACATACTTAAATGATGGGGTTCACTTGTTTAACTTACTTAAATGATGGGGTTCAATACAATTAAAACCCAGCAGCACGTTTATTAAAGGATTTTCAAAACTGACTCGGTCTCATTTTTAAGCAAAAATAACTACTACACATTTATTAAATAAATTAGTTGAATGAATTTAATTTTCTCAAATTAAAAAAAAACTATTTTAGTAAATTTAAATTGACATTGAAACAAAAATGATATGTCTCAAAACCGTATCGTGAGGATACTTTAAGAATAATTGTATTGGGAATAAAAAGTTAGTTAATTTTTGCTTATATTAGTTGAGTGTATTTTTTGCTTATAAATGAGATCGAATGGAGTACTCTCTAAGTCTTTAAATATAAGGTTTTCTTAACCTCAACCCTTAAGCAATAAAAAAAAAATTTTAAAAAATTTAAACAACTTTCATTTATTTATTCAATAATTTATTTACTAATTATTATTTATTTTTTCCCAAATAAATTTAAATATAAGGTTTTATTTACTTTCATTTATTATTTATTTACTAATTATTATTTATTTTTTTTCAATGTCTTACTTCCCGAAATTACTTATGTGTTTGTCACATACCCCTACTATCAATTTTGTTGATATGTAACTTTAGAATCCTGGTCAGAGACGCAGGAGGTTAGGCACGTGGTGTCCTGTGGGCGAAGTTTTCTTTTTTTAATTAAAAAACTAAAAATTCCTCTTTCTTTATTCACTCGTTCTTTTTCTCCCTTTTAACTTTTAGTTTTCTTTTTCTCTTTATTTATTTTTTATTTTTACTCTTACGTAATTCCCCATAATTGTACTCTTCTCTCTCTTTCTTTTCGCTCATAATTTAGTATCATTTTCCATTATTATCATTTAGGGATTAACACACAAATCATATATTCATAATAACATACATTTCATACATAACCCACAAGCAACTATATTCGACCTATTTATATAATTTTATATTCCAAGTTTTCATGCATTATTATTATTATTATTATTATTATTATTATTATTACTTACTTACTTACTTACTTTTATATTCACCAACTAAACAACCATTCCAAACCATCCCTTAATTATGAAGCTCGTTAACTCGTTATCTTTTAGGTTCATTTCAAAACCCCTATTGTAATACCCGCAATTTTCAGCATTTTAATAAATTAATTTGGAGAATTTCTGATTGGGCAGTTATTTTCGAATGTGCATAAATTCTTATTTGATTTAAATTCCCAAATGGAAATAATTATTTGGAATTTATTTTGGTGGATTATTTTATTATGTGTTGTGTTTCAAAGAGATTATGATTTATCGATTTATTTGATTACTTAACTTTGAAAATTCGTAACTTGTGATCTGAAAATCCGAATTTGACAAATTTATAGTCAAAACGTTCATATTGAAAAGTAGAATTTATTTTGGTACAGTTTGTGATTTCTTTTATTGTTCACGAAATTTTTAGTATTTTGAGAAGGATATAATGTTTTATTTTAATAAATTGAAATGTGATTTTCAAGTGTTATTTACTGTATTGGAAAAATATTATTTTTCATTGCATGATGAGCTGTACGATTTTAAGATTTTGGGCCAATGCATGCAAGTGCTCTTTATCTCTTTGTTTCATATTTAAATACCCAACCTAAACCTACCTACACTTAATTAATTAATTATCTTACACATGCAATAAAAATGCAAAGTCCAACCCTACTCTAGAAGGATGTTGGAGTCGTGAGGGAGTATGGCTTCTAGAGGAAGCCTCTCCAAAATTTTGCACCCCAATTTTAATTAGTGCACCCCACCCACATTCTTTTCTATAAATACCCCTCCACCTAAATGCCTTCATTCTTGTTTTGCTTCTTAAACACTAAGACAAAAAAAAAATAAGAGAGGAGAAAGAGAGAGGGGAGGCTGAGGCATAGAGACGAAGAGGAAGGAGGAGGACTTCACTTTTTCTTGCTTGATTTTTTTCTCCCGTTAGGGTTTGTAAGTCGGGAAATTGGAGCAGCTGACAGCCGGGAGAACCCGCAGCAGTTTTGGACAAGTATTGCTGGATTTAAGGTGAGAGAGGGGCTTTCCCCAGACACTGTGGTATTTAGGTAAATATTAAGATGTTCCGTATCATCTCAAAGATCAGAACTTAGTGGTCTCTGGGTCAGTAGTATCGTGACAATTGTTTGTGTGTGTGTGTAGCCACGTATACGAAGAGGACTAGGACCACACACCTTATGATGCATGATGTTATTAATGTGAATATGCTATGTTGAAATGAATTTCTTTTATTAATTATGCATGATGAATATTTTGTATATAATGATGATGTTAATGCCTGGAATTTGGTGAGATGTTTGCATGTTTAATCCACGATGGGAATTGAGTGAGGCAATGGAAATTATGAAAAATAATAATGATGCTGATGAGAATAATGCGATGATAGTAAATTAAGTGATGAAAAGAGAAATATTTTGAATAATGACGCGATGTGTCGATAAGCTCTGGAAATCTTGGATATGGAAGTGCAAGGAAAGAAATGATAAGTTTAATGTGATTGGAATCCGAGGCGCGTACGTGACGAGCAGCGAAAGAACTAGCATAATGTGTACCTGCTCGAGGAAATCTTCAAGGTGTACGATTGACGTGACGCGATCGTCGGGTTGAGGAGCTCCCCGACGCGATCAATGATCGTGACGATTGTGAAATATCGAGAAAGCGTTAATGTGGAAGATCAGATTAGAGGTCGAGGATCACCGAAGGGATGAACAAGGGTAACTCGTCCGAACTTAGGATTAATTAACATATTAATAAGACATTAAAAGACATTGAATAACGCTACAAGTTGAGTGTGAAGTAGTGGAGAGGAAGATACCCTGTTTATCTACGGATACTCAGGTGAGTGATTGTGATCGGGGAGGGTGATGACGATGAAACGTCAAGTAACCTGGAGTGATTTTCTAGGCGGAACGAGTCTATAAGTGATCGGGGATTAATACCCAAGGGATCGTAGCGTGTTCTGCACCCGGAACTAGAAAAGTACTATCGCCTCCTTGATCAACTTTGGAACGGTGAGAGGGAACCTGAACGAGGTGGGCAGTCGATTGGTGTTGGGCCCTTGCGATGTCGCGTAAAATGTTAATTCCCATGATGGTCGGCCTGTGCGGTTGTGGCTTTGAAAAATACATGTGTTGTTGGATTTCTCGGCTGTTCGACCTGCGTGGGTTAAGGTTCCTGTACTCCTGTTTGCTTCCGACTAGGCTTGGGAGGATTGGAAGATATGTATGTGTTCTAACTAACTCCTCGATGACATTTCCTAAAATTTCCCCTGTCATTGCTAGATGCGCTTTGATAAGACTTAATAAAGTAAGATGAAATTATTGAAAGGGATCTTTGGAGTAAGAGATTTAAATACAGCGCGAATCGTTGAGAAAGAAAAATGGAAAAGGTCAAGGGGTGAGAAAGTTAGTCTAAACCCAAGGATATGACGTTGTTATGATGAAAAGTTGTGATGTGACAATTGTGAGACAAGTAATGAAAGAGATGAATGTGGAAGAGAGAGAATGGCACGATTGAAAGTATCACTGTGTAATGACGTTGATGTTGATGATGATGATGAGGTGAATTATGTTGTGTATTTTGTTATCTGATATATATATATATATATATATATATATATATATATATATATTGTTGTGTGCTTGTCTTAATATTGTGCCTACTGTAATTCCACCCGTCGACGAGAAATCGTTCGGGATCGCTCACTCTCTCTTCTACCCTATTTCTTCTGCTGGTATTGTATACCACACAGCATAGATGGCGTACAAAATCAGGATCTCTATGTGCCCATTGGACGATGAAATCTGGGAGTTGACTCTAGTTGGCTGGAGATGGAGTGGACCCATCCGTGTGGAGGTCACTGATCCACTGTTCACGCTTGAGGGATTAGACATGAAGGACATGATGAGTAGGCTCGTACTAACGGATCAGTAGTTCACGATGAATCCAACGTTTCTCGATGATGATGAAAGAAATATTTGAAGACGTAGAGGATGTAACACCCTTATTTTATATACAAAATAATAAAAAAATATAATCAAATTGTTGTAATTAAAAATTCCTTTTCACAAATCAAGTTTGCAATAACTTTGGGCATCCATTTACAATATAGTATCACCCAAAATAAAGTTTCCTTCTTTCCCGATCTCTCGCTGCGCACTCTGATCCACAAGCTCCTTAGCAATCACCTAAAATGTTAACCACATAAGGGTGAGACCTTTTCACAACACAGTGAATTAGAGGATAATATACAGCTCATAATATAAACTCAAGAATAACAATCAAATCAAGTCAGGGATCAACCAATTCATTCCATTCCCATTTCCTTATACATTCATTTTTATCCATTTTCCATTATCTCTTTTTCCTTTCCTAAATCCTTTCCATTACCATGTTCATTATTTATTCCCTTTAATTCCTTTCTCAATTCTATCTTCATTTCCTTTATTCATTTTCCGTTATGTGTAACCTCAATCAGAGATCTACACTTTCCATTGGGTTTAACCTCAAACAGAGATCTACACTTTACCATTGTGCGTAACCCCAAACAGAGATCTACACACAGAGTATGCAACCACAAACAGTGATATGCAAACACTTGCCTTTTACCTTTCCATTATTCATTTTCCATTAATGTGTGTAACCCCAAGCAGAGATCTACACACACCGTGTAAGCAACCACAAACAGCGATCTGCAAACACTTCCCTTTTTACCGTACACCACTAGGATTTGGATACCCGCTAGGTAATTGGCACACCTGTCTAGGGACTTGGAACACCTGCCCAGGACTTTACACCCATCCAGACCATAACATGTAGGACTATGTACTTTTACCATTCCTTTTATTTAATCAAATTATTGGTGTGGAAAACTGATCCTGTGGGTAACCCGGCGCCTACAGGGCGGTTTGGCCTGATGGGTAATTGGCCTGGCAGGTAATTGGCCCTAACAGGTAATTGGAACACCTAGCCGGGTACCTAGTGTTCCGGGCCCCACTGATCAGTTTCCACTTAAGTTACCTTTACCATTTTAAATAATCAACAATCCAGTCCATTCATATGTACAAATAATCATAAAACTTCACATGTAATCTCACATTCGATTTCCAGTCCCTTTATTATAACCATCAACACAATTTCAATATTAATCACAATATGCATAAATATAAACCATTCCAATCACAGAATATTTATAGATTACCCTTAAGATTAGCCCTTATAACCATTTTCCTCTATTATCATATAGTCCAACTCATAACCTTATTCCTCTCCAATTTACATATCATAATCACTACTTTCTTCCATTATTATTAATTCCATTACATTTCCTTTTTCATGCTCTCATTATCCTTCATATTATTTTAATTAGCCATTCACATCATCCACTATCCATCATCCAATCAAAATAACACATACAACCTTCAAAATTCACATATATCCACAAATCATTCGACATACTCAGGTATGTCTCAGAGTGCTTAAAATGAATCATCTCCCTAGGGTTCTTCACTTCCTACTTATTTAATAAACAAAAAGATTAAACATTACAATTTCCAAAATAACAACCTTAACCAATATACTACCATTACCCTTCTTGGATTCTAATTACCTCTTAATCCATCTCCCATAACCCAACCTAACCATTAAACTCAAATCCTATTATAAACTCTAACTATCCCTAACTCAAAGTGTGGAAAAGTGACTCCCCTTAACTTTTGAAGAGAAGAGGAGAAGGAGAGAGAGAGAGAGAGAGCACTCCACTGAGCTCTTGGAATAAACTCTTAAACCCCTAGTTCCTTGATCCATGACCAATTCCTAGCTCCCTTGATGATTATCCAACCCCATGAGGAAGATTGAGAGAGTTAGGGTTTTGAATTGGGAATTGGGGATTTGAGGAGTTGAGAATGAAATTGGGGTTTTTGTTGATAGAAAATCATGGGGAGTTGATGGGGAATGATTATGGGGTGTTAATTTGGTTTGATTTGGTGTCACTTTGACATTGGAGAAGGATTGGGGAAGAGAGAAGAAGAGAGCTTCGAATTTTGAGAGGAAAACACATGTGTTTCTCTTTTATTTTTTTCATCAGTAGCACGATTTAATCGATTAAGAACCGATTAAGGTTTTGCACACTATCTGACCTTAATCGATTAAGCTACAGTTTAATCGATTAAGCTGCATAGTTTTGCAGTATCCAAACTTTGAAAGGCCATAACTTCTTCGTTACCCGTTGGATCTTCCTCAAATTTGAAAGCAAGCTTCCTTACATACTAACCTTGATATCCAACGGTGGAATTTGTGTTTAGTGATGTAAATCTTTTATTTTGAATTTCCTAATATAGGGTGTTTATAACACCGAAAACATCGCTTCTAACGCTCTCTTGTTCATCTTCCAACCTCTTTTCCGATGCCAATGCTTCCTAACTCCTTCATGGCACTCTCCGGGATCCCAATCCATCACCTAATTTATTGTTTAGCATGATTATCATTCTCCTAACCCTATCATTATTCTAATTATTTTGGGAATTAAAATTCGAGATGTTACAATTCTCCCCCACTTATTGGAATTTCATCCGCGAAATTCCTGTTCGACATCCTTAATTGGAGAACCATCCCAGAGAAAGGTTTCTAGGCTATGAGGCCTACTTCACTTCGGTCCTACTCCCCCACTTAGAATTGGCATACCGTTCCGCATGAGTACGCCTCTAAGCTCTTGTACTCATTGAGGAGTACTGACTATGATTTAATTTAGTCCGCCTCAAAGCGAAGATCCTATCGAGTTTTCTAAGATTAGCTGAGTTTCCCTTCGGAATTCTACATCGAAGGTTGGAAAGGGTACTAATACGCTCTAAACACTATTACCCTCAAGGGTTGATCATAGTCTAGTTCCAAAATCTAACACTTATCCTATTCCTACGCCCTTAACAACCACATTCATCATTCAAATAAACATAGATCATGTAAAAGTCATTCAAAGTTAAAGCATACACGACAACAACTCCCAATAACATTTAGTTCCAGTACAAACGCCATACCAAGCACTAGACATGGAGATTTAGAAGTTAGTAAAAAGATTCCATACTAGTGATGCTTTGTAGAAAAACGGTTTTGCATTTATAAAACAAAATCCCTTGAAATCGGGTTCCTCCCTTAATGAGGGGAACACTGAGTTTTACTTGAAAATTTAATGAAATTTTGAATCGTGCACGTCACCATAAAGAGCTACCTCCATCTAGTTTCACAAGAGTCTAGATGAGGAAGTGTAATCTTGTTCCAATTCGTCAGACTTAAAGAAAAGGGATATGCTGCTACTTTAAACAAAATTAGTTTAGTAAGTTTTCAAAATTTAGAACAATCGCATTCCCTTTTTCTCCAAGTTTGAAAATTGAATTTCATTCCAAATTGACTTGGGTTTGTATATAGAAAATTCCTATTTAATCGACGAGTGACTTGGTTAAAGCAATTGATCTAATTCACTGATCGATTACTTAGAAATCCTTTCATCCTTTATTACTTTCTTAAAAATTTGTCGTGTAACCTCATAATCCTTCATGGCACTCTCCGGGATCCCAATCCATCACCTAATTTCTTGTTTAGCATGATTATCATTCTCCTAACCCTATCATTATTCTAATTATTTTGGGAATTAAAATTCGGGATGTTACAGAGGAGTTGTTGGAAGTTAAGCTAGTGTTGGAAGACATGCTTCAAACTCTCTTATGGACTTCAAGTATATATCAAGCTGATGTTTTGATGATAACAAACTAACTCAAGTTCAAGCTCACAAGCTTCCTTCATGTTCAAGAATGAAGATTCAAGCAAGACATAGATTAGAAACCTTTTCCCTTAGATCATTTGTAAGGTAATGAAGTTTCTATTCTTTACTAGTTTAAGAGGCCAATAAGTTTTCATTTAAAAGAGAGAAGAAAATGTGTTTATCATGAAAACTTGTTTTCTATCTTAAATCTTTGTGAAAATACTTGATGTTACAAAACTCTATATATTTTTACTATGCAAGAAGGAGTAATCAATTAACTGCTCAAGATAATCGATTAACTTTGTTGCATCATAGAAAAATCAGAGAGCTTGTAATCGATTAAGTGAACTTTGCTAATCAATTACTTTCTGATGGGAGTAATCGATTACCTGGCTCAAGTAATCGATTATAATTGTTGCATCATATATTTTTCAGAGGCTTAGTAATCGATTACATGTTGTGTAGTAATCGACTACATGATGTTGCATCATATGCATAAGAGAGGCTCAGTAATCGATTAATTGATTAGTGTTAATCGATTAAATGAGTTGCATCACATATTGAACAGAAGTGATGTAATCGATTAATCATTGTTGGTCTAATTGATTACTTGTTTTTCAAATGAATTTAAGAATTTCTATTTTTGAAGGAATAATCGATTACCTTCAGAAAGTAATCGATTACTTCAAGTTTTATTGAAAAACGTGTCAGAATCATTTTGATTATTTTTCTGATTTGTTTTTATATAAAAGATTCTGATTTATTTTATAAAATTCAAAAATGATTTTAAATTTGAATTATTTCCTTTTTCGTTTTAAGAATCAAATCTTTATTTTATTTCGTAAATCGTTTGGATTTATTTTTGATTTTAAAACTGATTTCAAATCTTATTTTATTTTGTTATGATTTTGTTTTACTAATTCTAAATCTTTTCAAAATGCTTTTTCTATTTTTATAAAACTTCACTCCAACATTCAGATCAATAATTCTTTTTCAATCTCTGACATCTTTTCTGAAATTCACGTTCTCTCTTCTTCTTCTCTAAACTTCTGGTTTTCACGTTCATATCATTTGAAGAACAAAAGCTTATTGGCTGATTAATCTCTTAGAGAAAAACACTTCATTATCATAAGAGCATATTGTTGTATCTGTGTTGTTGAGAACACACTTTGCTATTGTAATCACTCTCATATTTGCTGTATTTGAAACCTTAGTGGTTAGGGAGAGAATCTCTTAGTGGACGTGTGATACGTCGTAGGGCGAGGAACTCTGCTGTGTGATATTGAGGCCCCTTGCGAACGGAGGTTCCTAGTAATGTGCGGGGTGCTCTTGGGTGTAATAGGGTGCGGCTCTATTGCGGATTATAGAACTCTCAAGCGGGTCGCTTGGGGACTGGACTAGGCCTTTCGACGGGAAGGCTGAACCAATATAAAATTTCGTGGTGCAAGCTTTTCTATCCCTATCTCTTTATTTTCCGCATATTTCAATTATGTACGTTTCCGCGCTACTCAATTTATTTTTATCTATTGTTTTCGCGATCTGTTTCAAACGTCTAATCTCTCCATCTCAAAACAATTTTTAATTTGTAAAGGATTTCACAATACATTAATAAAACTCGATTCACCCCCCTCTCGAGATTTTGAGGCCAAAACCAACAATTGGCATCAGAGCTAGTCTCTTGTGTTAAGACTTAACCGTCTCAAGAGTATGGCTTCAAACTCTCTGTTTGGTGGTGAAGGGAGTTCAATTAACCGTCCTCTCATGTTTGATAGGGTAGGGTACGCGTACTGGAAAGCCCGTATGAAAATTTTTATTCAAGTAGTTGGATTAAAAGTTTGGGATGCCGTCGTAAATGGTCCCTATGTTCCTACCTATGTGGTTAATGGTAACACCGTCGAAAAGCCTATGGCTGAGTGGATGGAGGAGGAGGAACGTAGAGTCCAGTACGACCTGAAAGCGAAAAATATTATAACATCTGCTTTGAGCTATGATGAGTTTTTTAGCATATCGACATGCGAGACAGCACAACAAATGTGGGATACGCTAGAAGTCAGGCATGAAGGTACAACTGAAGTGAAAAGGTCGAGAATCAATACTCTGACTGGTGAATACGAATTATTCAGAATGAAAGATGGAGAATCAATTCAAGAGATCCAAAAACGCTTCACGATGATTGTCAATCAGTTAACAACATTGGGGAAGAAATTCACCAATGAGGATCTCATCAACAAAGTTCTACGGTTTTTGGGAAGAGAATGGCAACCCAAAGTGACGGCGATTGCTGAATCAAGAAACCTTTCAACTATGACACTGGCAACTCTCTTCGGAAAGTTACAAGAGCATGAAAGTGAACTGAAAAGATTGGCTCAACACGAAGAGGAGAACAAGAAGGTCAAAAGTTTGGCATTCAAGGCTGAAGCACCAACAACAGAAAGTGACTCAGACAAAGAACTGATAAATGATGAACACATGGGTCTGTTGGTCAAAAAGTTTGGGAAATTTCTGAGGAAGAAAAGCAACTTCAATAGAAGAGACAACAACAAAAGTGGAGGGTCATCCATCACATGTCATGAGTGTGGCAAGCCTGGTCACATCAGAGCAGACTGCTACCAGCTGAAAAAGAAAGAAAATTCAGAAAAAGGCGCCTCCAATCCAAGAAAAGGGAAACAAGCATATCTTGCGTGGCTAGACAACGAGGGTAGTTCAGACGAGGAGTCAGACGAACAAGAAGAGACAACCAACATATGTTTGATGACACACGGAGATGAGGTTACTCCGGAAGAAAGAAAATCGTGGTGGTACTTGGACAGCGGATGCTCAAAACATATGACGGGAGACAAATCTAAATTTTCGCATCTAGTTCCAAAGGACCAAGGTCATGTGACTTTCGGAGATAACAATCAAGGAAAGATTCTTGGAGTCAGTAAAATTGGTACACCTCCTAACCCTTGCATAGAAAATGTTTTACATGTTAAGGGCCTAAAACACAATTTACTAAGTATTAGTTAGTTATGTGATAAGGGCAATAGGGTTATTTTTTATTCTGATAGATGTATTATCGAGGGTAAAGTTGATAATCTTATTAAGCTAATTGCTCGCAGGATAAACAATGTATATGTTATTGATTTTAACTCAATACCCTCAAATGATGCGAAATGTTTATTAAGTAAAGAGGATGAATCGTGGCTATGGCATCGTAGAATAGGTCACATCCACATGGCTCATTTAAATAAAATTTCTTCTAAAAACTTAGTAGTTGGTTTGCCAAAGCAAAATTTTTCTTTCTGAAAAATGTGATCCTTGTTCAAAATCAAAACTCATAAGGGCATCCTTTCCTTCTAAAAATCACGTTTCAACTCAAAAGCCCTTGGAACTTTTACATATGGATCTTTTTGGACCGTGTCAAACAAAAAGCTTTGGTGGCAACTATTATTGTTTAGTTATTGTGGATGACTATTCTAGGTATACATGGACGCTTTTTATTACTCATAAAAATGATGCATTTCATGAATTTAAAAAGCTAGCTAAGATTGTTCAAAACCAATTGCATTCGAGCATTGCATTCATTAAGACTGATCATGGTGGAGAACTTGAAAATCATATTTTTGAAAATTTTTGCGAAAAACATGGAATTAAGCATTATTTTTCAGCTCCAAGAGCTCCGGAGCAAAACGGGGTTGTGGAGAGGAAAAATCGTTCATTAAAAGAGCTTTCAAGAACAATGCTTAATGACATGAATTTGCCTGCATATTTTTGGGCCGATGCAGTGAGTACAGCTTGCTATGTTATGAACCGTGTTTTAATACGGCCTATTTTAAAGAAAACCCCCTATGAGCTGTACAAGGGGAGAAAACCAAATATTTCCCATTTTCGTGTCTTTGGATGTAAATGTTTTGTGCATAATAATGGTAGAGACAATCTAGGAAGTTTTGAGGCTAGAGCTGATGAGGGCATATTCCATGGATATTTTGTTTCGAGCAAAGCATATAGGATTTACAAGAAATCTCGTAATACTATTGAAGAATCTATTCATGTATCATTTGATGAATCCGATCCCAGAAAGTTGGGAAAGGTATCTGTTAATGACATTTCAGGTATCCTTGGAGATCTATGCATTGATGAGGATGAGGAAATGCTAAAGGAAAGGAACATTGTAACACCCCGATTCGGCAACTTGAAAGCTTAAATCAAATATAGCGAAAATTAGGGCCATTTTTTTTAAACAAGCGTTACGCAAGATGAGAACATTTATATTTCCAAAACATAGTTACATTTAAAAACTTATGTTCTCACATTGCATAAAACCTTTTCAAGTTCCAAACTGAGATGTCACAAGACACCGCACCTTGAAACTCGTTTTCAAAAACATCATTTAAAATACACAGCCCATTTACTTATTTCAAAACATCAGTTGTTAAATAAAACTTTTGCCGGGATACAGTATGGTAGAGCTAAGGTAACTAAGAACTTACAGTGGAATACATTCCGCCAGGGAATTCACCTAGCTTCTAGTCATGCACACCAAAACTGACTTTCTATCTTCGCATCTTGGCAGCCCAAGTTCTCGGTCCATAAGTAGAGTTGTCGCCATCAACCATCTCCGAAGTCTCTCTCCGAGAGTCGTCTTGTACTTGCCACCCCACGCTTCTCCTTACAGGGGCACAGGTGGCTCGCTATACGCTACGCCATCTACCAGTTGCAATATCAGCAATTGCCGATACGACAACATGGTAGGAGAGAGTCAGTGTTCCGAACATTAACGGGTTGACCATACGGTCTCAGGGTGAACTCAATATAAAGGAAGACAGATAATAAGACAGAACAATATAACTAAGACAACATAACATAGACATTTATCCCAAGCAGTCATATTAACACATATAGCATAGTAAACACATAGCATATATGAATCACATATATCATGCATATCGTAACATTCCAAACAAATAAATATCATCACTCATAGCCACATAATTTATTACGCTTACAACCCAACTTTCTCAATCTTCTTTCAATCATCTTCTCACAAATCTTTTTCATTCTTTCCTCAATCGTTAACTCAAGATTTATTTGCCACGAATCAATTCTCAAGCTCGTATTATAATTCTTACTCAACACTTGATATCTTTGTGTACTTTTCTTTGGTACGTTACAGTCTTTTAAGTTTTATCATTCCGGTTCACTCAATGATGGGGGGAACTCATCATTGAGGTAATCACACACGTCTACATCTCCTCGGTCATCCACCCAACCTAGTCGGAAGCAAACAGGAGTACAGGACCTTTACCACGCGGGCACGACAGCTGTCTCACAAACAATTGGTCCCAGACCAGGAGGACTCTGCCTCAAATCAATTCAATTCATATAATCTCATATAATCAATGCACGCCCCAGGCGGCAATCTCAAATGCCCCGTTCCAGTCCCTCTCATTGTTCTAGACTTGCATTCAAGGGGGCGACAGTATAATTCTAGTTGGCCTGCAGAACTTACCACGGCATTGGACCCAGTCCCTACCACGTTAGTACGCCACATGTGGAGTTTGTTCTGCATACTCTAGACTTCTTGACGTTTCACCGTCATCGTCCTCCTCTCATGCAATCCCCACCTGAGTATCCGCAAATACCCATAGTATCTTCCTCTCCACTACTTCGATACGACACTCATACCTCACCGCATTTGTAAATGTCTTTTAAAGTCTTTTAGGATTTTAACATTTTAATTAGCGGCTTAATCCTACTGTCGGTTCATCCTTGGTGCATCCCTTCAATGAAACCCGACCACTAATCACAATCCGTTCCCCCAAAATCTTAATGGCCCCAGGCCTCAAATCATTTTCTCATGCGTCTCAGCACTATTCATCAGCTCATGCTCAACAGCATTCCTCAGCATCTTTCTCAACAGCCATCACTTAGCAGCATCGTCATCATCAGCATTTTGCTCCTCAGTTGTTACTTGGCAGCACCATCAACATCGTTCTCCGTAGTTGTTGCTCAACAGCACGATCAGCTGCATCACCACGCTTCCGCTCGCCTTCTCGGGTATTTAACCTCATCATCATGAAAATCAATTCTTCTTCTCAATTCTTTCACAATCTCAACAATTAATTTCCTTTCATTTATTATTCTTTATCACTTTCTCGCAATTCCTTTCGTATCACAATTTATCTCTTTTCTCTTTTAAATTCCCTACTTTCACAATTTCATTTTCACATTTCTCATACATATCTCTTTTTCTCTTTTCAACCTTAATTTATTACTTTCACGGCTTCAGTATTATTGTGTCACCATCCAGACATAATCAAACAATATCTAAACGGAATAAAATTTGCACAACTAATAAACATTCAGCATGTAAATAAAACAAGTACACATTTAGCACACATATCTATGTTGCCTAATTCGCAGTACATTCGCAATCCATCTATTCGGATTGCGAGCAACCACGTTACGGGACCACAGCACTCTCACTCCCCTGGATGACCAATCATCGAAAGCTTTCCAAGGTTCCCAGTAGCTAGCCTCGCCACGTTTCCTTCGCGTCCGACACCCGAACTAGAACATTTTTCCCCGTGCGTTAGAACGTTTTACGATAATTTCTTAATTTCGTTTTGAAAATTCGTTGAAACAATTCCTTTCTTAAAAACACATGGCTAATGTTCAAAGATTTCAAATTCTAACTCAAAGGTTTTCAAGAAAACTTGAAACAATTAAAATAGTCTTCTTATTAAAAAAATTCATTCTTTTTAATTTAAAAACACTCTGATTAAAGAAAATCATTTTCCTGAATCTTTAAAGTTCGAACTTCAGAAAACTAAATCAAATTAATTCATTGAAACCTCAAACTTCACAACATTATCAAACACTGATCAAAGGGTATCATTTAAAGATTTCAAATTAATTTAAGTTATTTAAATTATACTTTTTAAATAAAACACTTCTCACAAATAAACCTTACAAACAGTATTTAAAACAATTTCAGTTCCATACATTCAGTTAGCACACAAACAGTACATACAAGTTTTAAAGCATACAAAGCATTCACAAGCACACACCATATTAAGAATCATTAGTCATATTATAATCTTAATAAATTAATTTAATTACACTTAAGAAAATAATTTAAACTTAATCCTTCAATTGATCAAAACCGAATCACTATGATTAATAATTCCTAATCACAATTAAATTTTTAAAACTTGGAATTATTAAATTAACATTACAAAAATTCATTTTCATATAATCAAATGAACTTATTCATTTCTACAAAAGATAAAAATAAACATATATCACTTTCATTCAAACACACAGCACCTTACACCTAGGGACATAGTCATAATCCTAAATCATTTCATGAAGACAATTTTTCAACTATATGCACATAACCTGGCTGAATCATGCTTATCTGGTTTTGCAAAGATTTCATGCACAAACAAAAGCATAAATTTATGAAATCATTTTCTTCAATTTTAGACTAAAAACCGTGAGCATACTGTAGGGAAAATTAACAACTTTAGTTTATTTTCAAAACAAGAATCAAAGTAACAATTTAAATCATAAATCATTTCAAAGATTCACATATATTTCTTTTAAAAACTTGATCATTTCATGCATGTACATTTAAAGCTTCTTAAAAATAGTTTCATTATACATGCACCCTACAAGGGAAACAAACATAGCTACCTATTTCTCCTAGATTGGTCGAAAGTCAACATGTAAAAAGACATGGTTTTTTATTCATTTTCAACATGCAAGAATCCTAAAAATTAAATCAAATCATGCAAGCTTTCAAAACTATTTTTTCAAAGCAACAAACTACATCATTCATTCACATAAACATGCATCAACAAAATCTTTTTCAAACATAAACTCAAGTTCATCATTTTCTCAAAACAAAAATAAAGATTGAATTTTAACTTCATGAAAATAACATGCATGTGCTTTAAATCATTAGATCTAGTCCTAAAACATACATGCATCAACTTTTTACAAAACAAAAAGCATGGATCCTAATATTTATTAATCATGGCCGAATGGCCTCATAAAAATAAAACATGCACACAATTAAACACTTGATGGAAATCATGTTTATATTCAAAAATTATTTTAAACTTGCTTCTTTAATTATTTTCTTTAAAACCGAATTAAACATAAAACAAAAACGTGATCTTTTCTTTTGAAAATAACATGCATGTTTCAAGATCTTAACTCTTTCACAAATCAAGTTTAAATCATGAAATTATTCAACAAATAAGCATAGAAATACACATAGATCATAGTTTAGCAAAAGATTTAACATGCAAGACAAGGAATTTCACTTTATAAATAATTAAGTTTAGATCATGAATTTTCTTGTCAAATAGTCACATAAACACACACATAGGTCACGGTTTAAAACAAGAAAATAGACATGCAAGAAGGATTGATTTTAGGTTTCACAAAATCTAAGTTTTCTTTTAGATCTTTAAGATTTTGTTAGAAAAAATGTTAGATCCATCAAAAGAAAACCCAACCGAGACACTAAACACAAGTTTAACAAATTACAAATTAGTTTAAGTCCTTAAAGTCCAAGATCAAGCAA
Source organism: Crotalaria pallida (assembly GCA_037953625.1). Classification (NCBI taxonomy): domain Eukaryota; kingdom Viridiplantae; phylum Streptophyta; class Magnoliopsida; order Fabales; family Fabaceae; genus Crotalaria; species Crotalaria pallida. Next base: position 74,107,951 of record CM075655.1, on the reverse strand, counting down.
TATCAACACATGAAATCACCTTACAAACCATAAAATAGAACATGCAAGAAGAAAAAGAAGTAGATCCACAAACTAAAAGAGAAAAAGCTAAACTATTACAAATCTTCTTCTTCTTCAAATCCTACCATGAAAATAATTGATCTTCTAGCTCCTAATGCTCTTGATCTACAGGGGACAAGGCTTGATCTAGTTGGAATCTCCTCTTCCTCCTCGCTCAAGCCTCACGGCCAACTCCTTTTTCTTTCTCTCTATTTCTTTTTCTTTTCGTTTCTCTAAGAACTTGATGAGCTCTTAGAGTGTGTTTAGTGTTGGTGTTTGGGCGTTGGAAATAAGGAAGTGAAGAATGAATGAAATGAAGCTAAGGCCAAGACTTATATAAGCAATTCGGGCTTTCCATTTTGCCCTCATGAAATTCGGTCATGAGCTTTGGAAGGGGGGTAAATTCGGTCTTCTCTATTTTTGCATGGGTGGAGTTTATCATCTCTTAAGGAGACAATGTAGGGAACATTAGGGCTTAGGGGTCATTCTAGGTTTTTGACTTGTTGATTCTCCATTAGGGTTTCCATTAATCTAGTTAGGACATGGTTAGGATTTGGTTAGGTCTTGGTTACTTGGTCTCCACTTAAAGAAATTTCTAGGCTTCTCTACACACTCACACATACACGGCACACACACATACATACATGCTTCACATTTTTATTTCCTCATCCTATTTACTTAAACATTCTAATTATTAATTCATACAATAATGCAATCATTTCATGAGGAATCACACTCACACATTTAATTTCATGCATCACACAGTACACACATCAAACACACACATCAAACCAAGCACATAACACATAAAAATTCATGTCAAATCAATAAATTCATTTTCTTCAAGATACAATTTCTAAAACTCGTATTTCTTAACTCTGAAAATAAATTTTTATAAAACCGCCCAGAAAAATCCGAAAATTACATTTTTAAAATCTACGTTTCAAGATGATCGTTTTGATATAAAGATTGTAAAAATCCGAGTTACGGTTAAAAAGTTACAAATTTTCTAAGTTTATAGATCCAAAAACCTCATTTCAAAGAAAAATCACTTTTAATAAAATCACCCTTTTGCAAATCATTTTCATTTCAACAAAATTATTCACTTCTCTTTTTATAAAAACATTTTGATTTATAAAATCCATGAAAATCATTACTTTATTCCTTCCTCACGTGAAATACTTTTCCGAAAATCTTTTATAAAACAGAACTTCGGGGTTTATTTTAACAAAATTCGTTCACGCACGTACGGGAAAAATGCGGGGTGTTACAAACATTCCGAATGCAATGAAAAATCAGTCGAGTCAGTTGAGGAGAAAAATCAAGAACAATCCATGGAGCTCAACGCTGATTTGCCTAAGGAATGAAGAACATCAAGGCACCATCCCATTGACCAAATCATAGGTGACATCACAAAAGGTGTAAGTACTCGCAATTCTATTAGCAATCTGTGTAACTACTTTGCATTTGTTTCTCAAGTGGAGCCAAAGAATATATTTTAGGCTACGCTTGATGAGCAGTGGCTTCTGGCAATGCAAGAGGAATTAAACCAGTTCGAAAGAAATCAGGTTTGGGAACTTGTTCCTAGGCCGGAGTCTCATCCAACTATTGGAACTAAGTGGATTTATAAAAACAAACTCGATGAGGCTGGTTTAATTGTTCGAAACAAAGCTAGGTTAGTTGCGCAAGGTTACAACCAGGAAGAGGGGATAGATTATGAGGAAACATTTGCCCCTGTTGCTAGGTTGGAAGCCATTAGACTACTTTTAGCTTTTGCATGCATTCTAGATTTTAAATTATATCAAATGGACGTAAAGAGTGCCTTTCTGAATGGTTTTATAAATGAAGAAGTATATGTGTGTCAACCTCCCGACTTTGAAAATTATGAACACCCGGATTACGTTTATAAATTGAAAAAGGCTTTGTACGGACTCAAACAAGCTCCTAGAGCGTGGTATGACAGTCTTAGCAAATTTTTACTAGAAAATAATTTTGAAAGAGGGAAGGTTGATAACACTCTTTTTATCAAAAAGAAAGGAAAGGACATTCTTTTAGTTCAGATTTATGTAGATGATATTATTTTCGGTGCTACTAATGAAACCCTTTGGAAGGATTTTTCGAGTATGATGCAGGAAGAGTTCGAGATGTCTATGATGGAAGAGCTGAACTTTTTCCTAGGATTGCAAATACAACAAGCAAAGGATGGGATTTTCATTAGCCAAACAAAATACTGCAAGAAACTAATGAAACGATTTGGCGTGGATAAGGCCAAGGTAGTAGCAACACCAATAAGCACATCTTGCTATCTGGACAAAGATGAAGGAGGTAAATCCGTAGAAATCACTAAATATCGAGGTATAATCGGATCCCTTCTCTATTTAACGGCAAGTAGGCCGGATATTATGTTTAGTGTATGTCTTTGTGCTCGTTTTCAAGCGAATCCAAAAGAAACGCACATGGTTGCTGCCAAACGTATAATGAAATATCTTTCTGGCACAACTGACATGGGTTTATGGTACCCCAAAGGTTCTTCGTGTAACCTTGTTGGGTATTCTGATTCTGACTTTGCCGGGTGCAAGGTAGATAAGAAAAGCACTAGCGACACTTGTCACCTCCTTGGAAATTCTTTAGTATCATGGGCTAGCAAGAAACAGTCGAGTGTAGCCCTATCCACAGCTGAGGCTGAATATGTCGCTGCGGGTAGCTGTTGTGCACAAATCTTATGGTTGAAACAACAACTCCTAGACTTCGGTGTAAGTCTAGATCACATTCCCATAAAATGTGATAATACCAGTGCAATTAGTATTACCAAAAACCCTGTGCAACATTCTCGCACCAAGCATATTGAGATTCGTCACCATTTTATACGTGATCATATTCAAAAGGGTGATTGTATTATTGAGTGTGTTGATACTTCGTGGTAGTTGGCTGATATCTTTACGAAACCGCTTCCAAAAGAAAATTTCTTTTTCATTCGTAGAGAAATTGGTTTAACTTCTGCCTCTCACCTATTTTGAGTATGTGATTATTTTATCTCGATCTCTTGTTATTATTGATGCGTCTTCTTAGTGTTTCAGGGGGAGATAGCACATTCTTTTTGATGATTACAAAAGGGGAGAGATATTCTGATATATTGAAGATGCTATGAAGGAATTGATATATATTGTTTATGCATCAATACAGGGGGAGATGATACAGGATGCTATGAATTGTTATATCTTTATTATTATTGTTCTAGGGAAGGTTAATTATATATATATATATATGTTTTTTCTTGTATAACACTTGTGATGCAGATTGTAAAGAGCATATTAGAATAGTTGTTTGTCATCATAAAAAAGGGGGAGTATTGGAAGTCAAGCTAGTGTTGGAAGACATGCTTCAAACTCTCTTATGGACTTCAAGTATATATCAAGCTGATGTTTTGATGATAACAAACCAACTCAAGTTCAAGCTCACAAGTTTCCTTCATGTTCAAGAATGAAGATTCAAGCAAGACATAGATTAGAAACCTTTTCCCTTAGATCATTTGTAAGGTAATGAAGTTTCTATTCTTTACGAGTTTAAGAGGCCAATAAGTTTTCATTTAAAAGAGAGAAGAAAATGTGTTTTTCATGAAAAGTTGTTTTCTATCTTAAATCTTTGTGAAAATACTTGATGTTACAAAACTCCGTATATTTTTACTATGCAAGAAGGAGTAATCGATTAACTGCTCAAGATAATCGATTAATTTTGTTGCATCATAGAAAAATCAGAGAGCTTGTAATCGATTAAGTGAACTTTGCTAATCAATTACTTTCTTATGGGAGTAATCGATTACCTGTCTCAAGTAATCGATTATAATTGTTGCATCATATATTTTTCAGAGGCTTAGTAATCGATTACATGTTGTGTAGTAATCGATTACATGATGTTGCATCATATGCATAACAGAGGCTCACTAATCGATTAATTGATTAGTGTTAATCTATTAAATGAGTTGCATCACATATTGAACAGGAGTGATGTAATCGATTAATCATTGTTGGTCTAATCGATTAATTGTTTTTCAAATGAATTTAAGAATTTCTATTTTTGAAGGAATAATCGATTACCTTCAGAAAGTAATCGATTACTTCAAGTTTTATTGAAAAACGTGTCAGAATCATTTTGATTATTTTTCTGATTTGTTTTTATATAAAAGATTCTGATTTATTTTATAAAATTCGAAAATGATTTTAAATTTGAATTATTTCCTTTTTTGTTTTAAGAATCAAATCTTTATTTTATTTCGTAAATCGTTTTGATTTTAAAACTGATTTCAAATCTTATTTTATTTTGTTTTGATTTTGTTTTACTAATTCTAAATCTTTTCAAAATGCTTTTTCTATTTTTATAAAACTTCACTCCAACATTCAGATCAATAATTCTTTTTCAATCTCTGACATCTTTTCTGAAATTCACGTTCTCTCTTCTTCTTCTCTAAACTTCTGGTTTTCACGTTCATATCATTTGAAGAACAAAACCTTATTGGCTGATTAATCTCTTAGAGAAAAACACTTCATTATCATAAGAGCATATTGTTGTATCCGTGTTGTTGAGAACACACTTTGCTATTGTAATCACTCTCATATTTGCTGTATTTGAAACCTTAGTGGTTAGGGAGAGAATCCCTTAGTGGACGTGTGATACGTCGTAGGGCGAGGAACCTTGCTGTGTGATATTGAGGCCCCTAGCAAACGGAGGTTCCTAGTAATGTGCGGGTGCTCTTGGGTGTAATAGCGTGCAGCTCTATTGCTAATTATAGAACTCTCAAGCGGGTCGCTTGGGGACTGGACTAGGCCTTTCGACGGGAAGGCTGAACCAGTATAAAATTTCCTGGTGCAAGATTTTCTATCCCTATCTCTTTATTTTCCGCATATTTCAATTATTTACGTTTCCGCGCTACTCAATTTATTTTTATCTATCGTTTTTGTGATCCGTTTCAAACGTCTAATCTCTCCATCTCAAAACAATTTTTAATTTGTAAAGGATTTCACAATACATTAATAAAACTCGATTCACCCCCCCTCTCGAGATTTTGAGGCCAAAACCAACAGGAGCTGTATGAATTGCCAGGAGTGCCCGATGCTAGTGGTTTCCTGTAGTATAGGTTCTTTTTATATTTTGAGTCTGTATTGCACTCTCTTGAGATATACTAAGAAAAAATGCTCTACCTTGATGTAACAAGTTTTATGGGACCATATGTTTTTTTGAAAATTTATCACTCTGATGAATGTGACCGGGTTTAGGAGTAACATTATTAGAGCAAGGTTTGTTTTAATGAATGAAATGTTTTATGAAAATGGAAGAAAGAGTTTCAAAGCGCGATGTTGGTGAAATCTCGATTTGGAACTTGATGTGTGATGTGGGACATTAACGATTCATTTTACAAAGAAATGTTTTGAGGAAAAATGTTGTTAGAAACTATGTCCACGTCACCAATGGTGTGTAAAAAAAAATTTTCAGGATTTTTACTAAACAAAAAGATATTCAAGTTACTAAATTGGGGTGTTACACCTACCCCTCATATAATCAAACAAACACATTATTGTTCAACATAGCAACACAAAACATATACACATATTAGCACAAACATCATCACATAAACCATTTACACATATACTTACAAACAATTTAGTGAATTCATTTCTTTTATTTTTCCATTCTATTTATTCTCTTAGTTTTCCCATAGTTCTTCTTTTTCCCTATTTTCATTCTTTAACTTAATGTCAATATCAACTACCCTATTGTTTATTCTTACACCTAATCTTTTCTACTCTTAACCACCCCTATAAACGACCTAGAAATCATGCCCTAAGTCAAGGTAAGGCTACCTTCTTACCTCAATGAAGGGAGAGAGAGTACCCCACAAGCCCTAACTTTCCTTCTTGTGCCCTAGAGCCCCTTAAAGCTTGAACCTCTAAGCTTAACTTGCCACCATAGGATAGCCACCAAGGAATGAGTGGAAATAGTGTCAAGTGTTGAGTTTTGATGAAGGAATGGATTTATCTTCTTCTTGAGAGGGTGAGGACATGAGAAAGAGAGTGGTTCTTCATAACCATGGTATTAAGAGAGAGAGAGAGAGAGAGAGAGAGAGAGCAAGCTTCAAGGTGTGTGTATGTTGGGGGGTTGATGGTGATGAAGGAAATGAAGTTGATGACGATGGGTGTTGGTGTGGGTGCTTGGGGTTTGGGGTTTGGCGCTTGACAACTTGGTTAGTAGCTCTTGATGATGAAGATGATGGAGATGTTGATGGAGAGGATGATGGCAAGCTTGGATGAGGAATGATGAGCTTGGAGAATGGGTTATGGGGTCTTGGCTTATGGAGGAAGCCAATTCCCTTCCAAAGCTTTGGGAAGAAGCAATGATGTGTGGTGGAGAATGGCTCTCATGCCTTATATTTTTTTCAGATTTTTATCGAACTAATCTATTAGTGGACTCACTAATCGATTAGTCAGTGAAATTTCACAATTTGAACTTGTCTTTTTAGACTGATTAATCGATTAGTTTGTGAACTAATTGATTAGTCACTGCTAATTGACTTTTCTATTTTTCTTCTATTTTCTTTATATTTTCTTCTTGCAGTCAAAACACCATAACTAGTTCGTTAACCGTCGGATCTTGCTCAAATTTGAAAGCAAGCTTCCTAAAATCCTTATCTTCATATCCAACGTTGGAAGTCTTGTTTGGAGTTATAAATCTTTTATTCTTAATTTTCTCTTATAACGCAATTATAATATTGAAACGCCGGCTTTAACCCTCATTTCTCCTCACCTTCCACCCTCTTATATTTTGCTAAGCTTCCTAACTACTTCACAATATTACAAGTGGTCCCACTCCATTGCCTCATTTATTCCTGGACATAATTACATTCTTTCTAAGCGGTTTATCGTTCTAGTTTACGATTAGGATAAAATGAATAAATAAAAATTTAGGATGTTACGTTTAACCACAAGACAAAAAAAATGGTTAGATTTCTTAAGAACAATAAAAATAATGGGATTGGTATACTCTTCCAAATACTCCATCCGTTCTTTATTATCTGTCCGTTTTTGGAGAGTTTTTTTTTGTTTTTTTATCTGAGCTATTGAGAATTTCAAGAGTGTAATAAATGTTATTTCCATACTTGCCCCTATTCAATAAGTCTTGGGTTACGTAAGTAGTACGGAAAAATTAATGATTAATAATGAGAAAGGATATAGTGGAAAAAACATAATTAATGTATTGAAAATCTAAGTAATGATTGGATTTCTTAAGGGTGTATTTGTTTTTTGAAATAGAACAGATAGGATGAAGTATCTCACAATTATTAATGAAATTCTTAAAAAACTAAAAGTTAATATCAATGTTTAACACAAAGAACAACAAGATAATATCAAAAGAAGAAGGTGATATGACATATATGACCAGAATAAAAAGGTTAAAAGTGTATGACAAATAGAAGAAGCTAAGAAAATATGTCACATCCTATGACGATTTTTTACTTGTAGATATCCATCATTTGGCATTTCCGGTAGAGAAAGGCTTTAATATTGCTTTCTGACAAATAATTACCAAACCACATGTTTGATAATGTATATATATTTCTAATTGTAAAATACAGTAAGCATTAGCAATGGCAATTGTTTGGTAACAATAAAATAGACATGTAAAATAATAACCAAGATAAAAAAAATGAGTTGCATCACTAAACCATAATTTTCAGAAAAATAAAGGAGTTTTATAATACTCTTTTGGGTTGTACTCACTCCGATCTCGATTATAAGCAAAAAAAAAAAAAAAAAAAAATTCCACTAATGGTCTTAAGTATAAACAAAATTTAACTAAATTTCTATTCCTAATACAATCATTCCTAAAATATATCTATAGAGTGGTTGAATAATTTAATTCTTGTTTCATTCTCAATGTAAGTTTACTAAAGTAGTCTAATTTTTTATGAATTTGAGAAAGTTAAGTACACTCAACTAACTTTCCTTAATACCTACGAAATTAGTTATTTTTGCTTATAATTAAGACCGGATGGACTAATTATTCTATGTGATCCTATTTATAATACTTTTTTTTTTGTAGATTTTTAACCACAACAAAAAAATGGTTAGATTTCTTAAGAACAATAAAAATAATGGAATTGGTATACTTTTCCAAATACTTCATCCGTTCCTTATTATTTGTCCGTTTTTGGAGAGATTTTTTATTTCTTTTTATGTGTCCTATTGAAAATTTCAAGAGTGTAATAAATATTATTTTCCATGTTTGTCCCTTTTTAATAAGTCTTGGATTATGTAAGTAGTGGAAAATAATTAATGATTATAGAAAGAGAAAAAGTATAGTGAGAAAGAACATAATCAATGTATTTGAAATCTAAGTAATGATTGAATTTCTCAAATGATGCGTTTTGTTCGAAATAGTAAAAACAAATAGGACTGGATGGAGTATCTCACAAGATAATATCAAAAAAAGGAGGAGATATGACATACATGACCAGAATAAAAAAGTTAAAAGTGGATCACAAATGGAAGTAAAAAAAAAATTTCACAAACTATGACGATTTTTTACTTGTATATATCCATCGTTTGCCATTTCCATTGCATTTTTAATCATTTTCTCTATTTTTACAACTTCCAATATTTTCACTATACTTTAACTGTTTTATTTTTATAGTTTTATAAAAAATTAATTGAAAGATCAAAAAAGCAAAAATTAACCCTCTTTTTTTTCCTTGTTTTCCAGTAAATATTAACATCCTAAAGATATTTGAAATGCAAAAGTTGGAGCATTTGAATATATGATAACTAATTACATACAACAAATTAATTTTCAATACTCCATCTACGAGGCGTGGTAGACGTGAAAGACCACACTAACAAAATATTTCACAAAAGTTACCAGATTAAAAAACACAAGATTAGGCAGGAACGTATATATGAAGTGGGTCCAGTTAAAAGGTAAGAAATAAAATTATACAAACGTTTTACCAGTGAAGCCATATTTATCTCTTTTAATATGGTGCTAACACAAGTACATTGCACTTGTTTCGAAAAAGCTTCTGTAAGATTCCGAAGAGAGAAGGTGCCAAATTTCAACCCATGGTAGCAACTTTTAATTCTACATGTACAAAAGACAATTTTCTTTTTTTTGAGTTTCTAAATAGCTATATAGATTATTACCAATTTATAACAAAAGTGTTTTCCTTATTTCCGCCCAAAAATGCATCCATTTTTAATTTGGTATGTGGAATTTTCACGGTTGATTGAAAAGTTAAACTTTGTCAAACAAGTTGCATAAAACGTATTAATGGTTACTTTCTTTCTTGGTTTAATCTAGAATTTATATTAATCTATTATGCACGTTGATTTGAAATCCAACTACCAACAGATACAGGATCACCTAAAGGGTCCCATCTAATTGATACTCCTACTGTTATATATTAACCCTTTTTAAAGATTTTTTTCTTTACAATACACGTCTCATTTTTTTAAATGGAATTATTTTTTTCATAAATATCTTTTATTTTTTCATTACTTTTTAAAATTTCAATAATAATTAAAAAATTGTTTTGAAAAGGTATATCAAATGTTTATACCTTTAGGGCCTTTCTAAGCTATGCATCAGATACATAGGTTAACCATATTTTAAAAAGTAAAGTTTTGTTGGAAGTTAAGATGATTAATGAATTAATAAAATTTATTGTTTACTTTTCCAATGCTATATTACTATTCAAACCTTGGAGGAGATCCGAGGCAAATTGGTGGGTATAGTAAGGGTGTGCCGCCGGTGGCTGAACCAAGCAGACCGGCCACAATCTGGTGCAGCGGTGCAAATTGGTGCGCAAATCCCTGGTGCTGTGCCGCAATTGGGCGCACAGAAACCTGGTGTGGTGCTATCTGCGGGGGAGGATTCTGGTGCTACGCGCAATCTGTCTGGTGTGGTGCGATCTGCGGGGGAGCATGATGGATCTGCTGCGCGGTCTCTCTGGTGTGGCGCGCGATCTAGCGCCTGGTTCTGGTGCGGCGCGTGGTCCGGTGCGCGATTCTGTGGTGGGCGCTGATGGTGCGCTGGTGGCTGATGTGGCACATGGGATTGGCGTGACTGGTGCACAGCCTGGTGCAGCTAGCAATCCTGGGTTGCAGGCTGGTGCACATAACTTGGATCATGGTGCAGCTGGGAGCAACTGTAAAGGAACTAATGCAAAGATTGATGATGCAAGGGTGCCATTTGTATGGGATAATTTTGATATTAAGAAGCTTCGTAATGTTGGGGAAAAACTTGCATATCATCAGCCAGAGGTGAAAGAAGGAATTGATGTAGGGAAGATTGAAGACAGTGATGTTGTCAATGAGGTGCAGTATTGGCAGAATGCTTTGGTATGTTACGTTTTGGGGTCACAGCCACCTTTCCCAGTGCTTAATGGTTACATCAAGAAGGTTTGGGGTCACCATGGTATTGATAAAATCCTGATGAATAATGATGGGACTTTTATTGTTAGATTCAATACAATTGAAGCCAGGAATGCAGTTTTAGAGATTGGTGTCTTTCACTTTGATAAGAAGCCGATGATCCTGGCTCCTTGGACTGGGAGACCTACTGCTAGGACTTTTATTGATCGTGTGCCTATTTGGATCCAATTTTCGGACCTGAATTGAAAGTACTGGGGTGCTGCAGCATTGAGCAAGATTGCAAGTCTTGTTGGAACTCCAATTATGGTGGATCAGGTTACCCAGGAGAGGAACCGCATCAATTATGCAAGAGTAATAATAGAGGTAAATCCTGCTATCCTTCCTGATGAAGTTTATTTTGAGAATGAGAGGTGTAACCTAATTAGCCAAAGAGTGGTCTATGAATGGTAGCCGACACTGTGCACTAAATTTTCTACATATGGTCGTTGTGCAACAATGTGTCGGAAAGGTGTGAAGCAGCAATGGGTGGTTAAAAACAAACCTACATAGAAGGATGTGGATGAGCTAGTTAATAAATTGAAGCTCAAGGAAAGCTTGAAGGAGGGTATAATTCCAGAAGATAATATAGAGTCAGCAACTGAAGCTATTAAAGACCTTTGTGAACCTACTCCTGAGGCAGTGGTGGAGGCTGAGCCAATTTCTGAGACTGTACCTGGGAAGGTTCATGAAAATTCCGAGGGAGGAGTGGATACTGATGAAGGATGGACACCTGTCAGATCAAGGAGTAGAGGTAAATCTAAAGCTGTAGTTTTGCATAAGGGGAAAACCTCTAGGCAAGGCTCTAACGAATAGAATAGCTGCATGGAATATTAGAGGGCTGAATCGCCCTCTAAAACAAAATGTAGTTGTAGATTTTTACAATAAATATAATGTAGGTTTGTTAGGTATTTTGGAGAATAAATTACGTGCATCCTCTTTTAGTACTGTTCAGAATAAGATTGCATCTGGTTGGGGTTCTTTTTCCAATCATGATTTAACTCCATTTGGGAGTATATGGCTTATTTGGAGATTGGATATGTTCGATGTTGATATTATTAGTAGGTCTGATCAATATATTCTCTGTTATGTGAAGGTCAAGCATACTGATGTTGTTTTTTATGCTACTTTTATTTATGCATCAAATGATTATGAGCATAGGAAGAAGCTTTGGAATGTTTTGAAAGGTGTTGATACCCAAAAATATGACGACCCAATAATGAAGCCCAAAAATACAGCCAGGCCCAAATCCATTAAGCATGCCAAAAACACGTGCTGAATCAAAGAACTACGAACAGAAAGTAGCGACGGAAAAGGGCGTACCTGGGGTATACATTCGCACACGAAGGCGCACCCCACTCTCAGAGAGCACACAAGCAGACAAAGGGGCACCCAACTCCACATGACACGTGCAGCTTGCACAGGAAGCTAGAAGGGAATCTTTGCTCACCTCACCTAGACCCTTCCCAAGAGAGAGAGACAGAAATGGCATGCCTTGAATGCCTTCTTTTCCCAGCCATTAATGGAAAGCTTGAAATGGCAAAAGGAAAAACTGGCACCTGATAAAGAAGGAGGGAGGCAGCAACAAAGAAGGAAAAGCTGCGTGGACCAACAGATAAAAGGAAAAAGGCAATGACCAGTGGATAAAAGGAGCATTATATAAAGGTGCCACCATCAATCGAAGAAACAGCAAGAAATGCAACGGCGACACACTGAAACAATACACAAAAACACATGGTTCTATTCTCTAAGTTTCAGAGAAGGAACAATGAAGAGAAACAAGAGTGAGAAACGTGAAAGAGTGAAGTGAGAAGCAAAAGCGCTCACCCTCCCCCTCTCATCACCATCACAAAGAAACTCCACCACTGCAACTACTGCACTGGTGATGTGGCGCACCACCGTTACCGCGCCTCCATAATCAACAGCCCCGATTTCTGCTCCAAAAGGCGTCTCTACTATCAAGAGCGCATCCTACCGTAGTTAAATAGCAAGTAGTGATGTCCCTTTACTTGTAATACCTGTAGTACTCGTACGCCTTCGAGGCCATAATTTCATCAAGCTTACGAACCCATTAATTTCTGTATAATTATATCTTTTGCAATAAAAAGATCCGAAACAATTTGGCGACTCCGCTGGGGAAGTTATGGCTTCCAGTAGCGAAGGAAATGGAAATAGCAGCATCCAGAAGGTATTCACCGGGGCTGCTGCGACAAAGGCGACTCCTCCAATTCAAGCCTCAATCTTTGCGCTGGTGAATCCAGGAGTCACTGTGGGTGTCAGGTGTAACACCCCAAAAATTTTAATCCCCGATTAATGAAATGTTAATTATAAAATTTATTATAATTAATTATTTCTATTTTAATCCTTGGTTAAAATTCTGTGTTATGTATTTAAGGAATGTGTGTGCACTTATTTAATGAGTATAATCATGCATAAAATAAATATTTTGCATATTAGTCCCTGGGTTGGGACCTAGAAGTAATTATAGGAAAGGTTTGGAGGGAAAGTAAATAAAATTATTATTATTCAAAAACTGGGCAAAATACTCGAGTATTATCTTGACTACTAGAGTATTCTGGTCAGAGTTGCACGAGTTAGTGCGTTTAGTGAGTCACCACCACCGATTCCCTCTCTTTGCCACGAAAACACCTCTCAACGACGTCTCCCGTTGTCGTGTCGATCTGCATGGGCTTCCAATCAGCCTATATAAGCCAATCAAGCTCGAATGGTTGAAGCATTTGGTCAAATTCGAGCTTGTTGTTCAAGTTAGGGTTCCTGAGTTTGGGCATTCGATTCTCTCTCTGTGTGTTGATTTGAGTAACAAACCATACACTAATACAAAGCTCACATCTCGAGCTTTGTATAGACACCAAATTCGTGAGCTGGGAGTGAGTGTGAAGGAAGAATCGAAGCTTGAAAGTGAAGCTCATTGCTGTCAACCCTTTTCCTGGAGCTCACTTTGGATTCGATTTTTGGTAAGCTCACGAGTTCTTTGAGTCTCAATTTGATTTCTATAGTTAGAACGTGTTGCATAGAGTTTAGAAATTCTAATTTCCCCAATTTCTATATATGTTTTCTATGTCAACCAATTCCATTTTGGACCTCCACTCAAAACTGTCCTGCATGTGATGCTTGAAGAGGTTTTGGTGCTGTGGAGTTTCTTCTTGCAAATTCTCTTGTTGATTCACGTCAGTGAGGTAAGGGGAAAGCTATCTATTCACTAGGTAGAGTTTAAATTGCATGAATTTAATTAGAGAGCCACTAAGAGGCTCTAAGGGCTTAGATTGAATAGGGAAATTGGTTTGGAGACCAACTTGTGCTCTAAAACTGTGTTGAGCAAGTCCCATATGTTGCATGCAAGCTGAATTGAACTTAAAATTACAAGTTTATTGAGTATATTGCAATTTGGCATATTAAGTTGTGAAAATTCATGTTTTGTGCATTATCATTTGATTCTCTGTCAAATCTGTTGATTGATGACTTGTAAGTGTTTGAGCATGTTCAATATGTGTTATATGAACTCTGTTGATCAATGGATTGGACTAGAAATGGTTAGAATTGAAAATGGTATGTTAAAACCAAGTTTTCAGTCTGTTCTGTAAGAAAAGACTCGAGTACTTGGCTTGATACTCGAGTGAAAATTTGGTAAAACAGTGTATTTTGTGTAAGAACACTCGAGTACCAGGCTCAGAACTCGAGTATTAACTGAATCATGGGGATATGTTAAGGTAAACCACTCGAGTAATGCAGGAGTCATTCGAGTGTTCTGGAATTGATGAAGAACACTCGAGTACTCATGAATTACTCGAGTATTTTTATGAATCTGAAACCCAAATCCTTAGAAAGACATGAACAACTCGAGTTATTGAGAATTACTCGAGTAATCTGGAAATAATTGAAGAACACTCGAGTATTCTGAAGGACACTCGAGTAGTTTACCCAGAATGTTAAAAATATCATTTTTAATTCTGAGTCATTTGGTTAATGATTAAATAACATTAATCCAAGGGATCTGGACTTAAAAGAAATTGATTAATATAATTATACCGTTTGGATGACGAGACGTTGCTCGGGTGGCACGTTATATATATTAACAAATTTCCTTTAAGTTTAAAAATAATGTATTCATTCTGGAGTTTGGATGATAGATCGTTTATCATGTTTTGAAAACATGAGGAGGGCCTCTGGGAGTGCCAAATGACGGCTCGCTTGATGACACGTTATGGTTGACGACGTGGTCGGCATAGTGAGATGCTGATATGGTTATACCGTTTGGATGACGGAACGTTGCTCGGGTGGCACGTATTCCAAGCTTGTCGTGTACATTCTTGGTGAATGTACGAATGTTGTACACCTAGGAGTACAACGCACTGTTGAGTGCTGGACGGAGTAAAGGATGGACGTCAGAGAGTGTTATAGAATGATGGAGATAGGTTTGAGAGCTAGGTTCATACATCATGCCACTCATCTAAAATAATTCTGAAAAATGAAATAAGTATGAGCATCCTACTTGCATTCAATAACTGCTAAATGCTAAATGTGATTGTTATTTGTTGTTACATGGCTATACATTCACACTGTTCACATATTTATACTCTATTGACTATGTGTATAGAATTGCTTACCCCTATTCCCTTGTAGGTGATGTCACGTTACATCGCTTGCATCGAGATCCGGCCACTTCCTAGTGGCATATAGATCTACGAGGACCATCGCACGGTGTTCGAGGGGGAGGTAGAGGTTACCTTCTACCACCCGAACCCGCTGATTCGATTCCGTCCTTGTAGGTTTAGGATTCCCATCATTTACACTATGCACGTACCACCTTTTTTACACATATCATGGACCACCTCCCACACGACCAGCTCGCTCATATCACAGCTTTCGTTTTCGACCTACCCGCTCACACCCTTTTTCTTCTAGAGTCGTCCGCGAGGAGACTCCCCCTTCTGATCCGAGGAGCCCAGTTAGGGTCACACCATCTCATGACCCTGTACCTAGTGGTAGGGTACCCTCTCCATTGGATGAGATCGAGGAGGATCCTGTGGAGGACGAGAGCGGAGGCGAGCCTGTCGTTCATTCTACCGGGAGTCAGTGGAGGGACGATGATCCCTAGGTGTGTGCATATGGTACATGATGAGGATCAGGGGATCCGATGTGGGGATGTTGTGGAGGAGATTCTTCTGCTGCTGCTGTTGACGATGATGTTTCTTTCTGCTACCTGGAGACTGCTACTACTATCACTACTACTACTACTACTGCTGCCAGATCTATGTGACCACTTCTAGAGTTTCATATTTTTGTGATGTATATATTGTAGATATACTTTTGAGAACTCTAGGGTTATGGTTTTATTTTGATATAGATCTTTTATGGACTTGTATGGGAACCTTGGAGAGATGACTACTGGGACTATGTATTCCATGACTTATATATATATAACTTATGTTCATATTACAACTGTGCATAGTCCTACCATTTCCGCTCACTCTGATAAAGATTAATTAACGGATTCGGTTATGTTCTTTAAATGGTATCAGTTCCGCGAAAGAAAAGAATAGATATGCATCGCTAAATTTTACTATGTCAATACGTTTTTCAAAAGCACCGATGCTATCTGGATTATGAAAAGGTTTTCTATCTTAGCAAATGCCAAATCCAATAAAATGTTTAGAACGACATAAATTATATTCTCCAAGAATTCCATGTTTTGGTTTGTGCACCCGCCTTGAAATAGAAATCTTTATTTCTACAATGTCTATATAATAACAAGTCCATATATCTTTTCGAGTAATACATAATTACTGTAATATTTACTTGGGTTAAGAAGAGGGTGTCACACTGAGTGGCATCAGAGCAAAAGTCAGATCCTGTAGTAGTGAAGTAGTTCCAGAAAGGTAGCCATCAACACCAAGCAGGTTTCCACAGGGCATATTTATTATTTTGAATGCTAGTATCTTGCTTGTTTTGAGCATTAGATATAATTGAATGCATTGTTTGAAGTTATGGTTATCGCCTTAGTATAGGTGGTGTGATGAATGTTTCTTTAGTTCAACATATGTGACCATAAGCCCATAGCACAGGTCTATTATGGCAACTAGAAACCAAAATCACACCAACGCGATGTTAGAAAGGATAACCGCGGTGTTGGAATTCATGCAACAACAGCAATCTCAGCAACCACCTCAACTTGTTAATCCACCTCACCAGTGCATGTGGGTAATACCGAGGCAAAGAGTCTGGCTGATTTTGGGAGTTGTAATCCACCCAAGTTTGAAGGAGGATTTAAACCCGAGGAGGCCAATAAGTGGATTCATACCATGGACAAGATTCTGAGAACCTTGGATTGCACGGAAGCTCAGAAAGTAGCATATGCAACCTACATGCTAGAGGATGAAGCTGAGAACTGGTGGAATCACACGGTTCAGCTCCTACACTATGAAGGAAGAGATGTGAATTGGGGCGTGTTTATGGAGAAGTTTCTCAATAAATACTTCCCTGAGGACTTGAGGAGAAAGAAGGAGGTGGAATTCTTGCAACTGAAGCAAGGAGACATGAGTGTGGGTGAGTACACGGCCGAGTTTGAGGAGTTGATGAAGTACTCTCCATACTACCAGAACAACCCTGATGAAAGGAGCAAGTGTATCAAGTTTGAAGGAGGTTTAAGACCCAAGCTGAAGTCTAATTTCAGCTATCAACGGATTCAAAGCTTCCCAGCACTTGTGGACATGTGTAGAATGTATGAGGATGACAAGAAAGCTGAAGGGTTGCAAGCAACAGAGAGAAAAGATAACCAGAATTATGGACCTCAGAGGCGTAAGGGTTTCAACAACCGAGGCAAGGGTCCGTATGATTGCCGAGGAAAGGCAAAGGAAAGGCTGGAGGTAATGATGGAAGGAACTTTCGGAGCAAGACTCCATTCTGTGACAAGTGTAGGCGCCATCATTATGGGCATTTTTGTTGGGGAACAAGTATTTGTTTCAACTGTGGGAAGCCGGGACACTTTGCGAAGGACTGCAAGGAGCCGGCTAAAGCCAATTCAAGAGGAACTGCTGATAGGCCTATGGTTCAAGGAAGGGTTTTCACACTTAGTGGTGTGGAGGCAAGTCGATCTTCTGATCTGGTTCAAGGTAATTACTTGTTGAATGGTCAGTTTTGCAATGTGTTGTTTGATTCTGGTGCAACGCATTCATTTGTTTCATATGAATGTGTAGAACGTTTGAGTTTACCCATGTCTGAATTATCTTACACTTTGAAAGTAGAAACCCCTACTAATGCTCCTGTAGTTGTTTCTAGAGCATGTCTTAACTGTTGTATAGAAGTGTTAGGACAAACCTCTAAGGTAGATTTGATCTGTTTACCCTTATCAAAATTGGATGTGATATTGGGGATGGACTGGTTAAGTCGAAACCAAATGATCATCGATTGTGATAGGAAGATAGTGACCTATAGAAACCCAACACCCTCTGGCTACATGTGCCTTCTCAACACTGAAGTGGAGGAGAATGGTCCAAGGATGGAAGTGATCCCTGTTGTCAGAGATTTTTCGGAGGTTTTCGCTGATGAGATACCCGGTTTGCCACCAAGAAGAGAGATTAAATTCGGAATTGATTTAGTTCCGGGAGCTGGTCCCATTTCTATCGCTCCTTATAGAATGGCACCACCGGAAATGGCTGAAATGAAGAAACAAATCGAGGAGTTGTTGCAGAAGCAGATGATCCGACCAAGTGTGTCACATTGGGGTGCTCCGGTTTTGTTTGTCAAGAAGAAGGATGGTAGTATGAGGATGTGCATTGATTATCGGCAGTTGAATAAGGTCACAATCAAGAACAAGTATCCATTGCCAAGGATCGATGACCTTATGGATCAAGTTCGTGGGGCTTCAGTATTTTCCAAGATTGATCTGAGGTCGGGGTATCATCAGATCAGGATTAGGGAAGAGGATATCTCCAAGACCGCATTTCGATCCCGATACGGGCACTATGAATATGTTGTGATGCCGTTCGGATAGACTAATGCACCAGCTATTTTCATGGACTACATGAATCGAATCTTTAGACCCTATTTAGATTTATTCGTGGTCGTGTTCATTGACGATATCCTTATTTACTCCAAGAGCCCGGAGGAGCATGCTGAACACTTGAGGATAGTGTTGAGTATCCTAAAGGAGAAGCAGCTGTACGCCAAACTTACAAAGTGTGAGTTCTGGCTGGAGGAAGTTAAGTTCTTGGGGCATGTAATTTCAAACAAGGGAATAGCAGTTGACCCGACGAAAGTAAGCTCGGTTTTGCAATGGGAGCAACCGAAGTCGGTCACGGAGGTGAGAAGCTTTCTCGGTTTGGCTGGTTACTATAGAAGATTTATAGAAGGTTTCTCGAAGATTGCGCTACCCTTGACAAAGTTAACTAGGAAAGATCAACCCTTTATCTGGGATGAGAAGTGTGAAAGGAGTTTCCGAGAGCTGAAAGAAAGATTGACATCCTCCCCTGTGTTGATTTTACCTGATACACAGAAGAGTTTCGAGGTGTATTGTGATGCATCGAAACAAGGACTTGGGAGTGTTTTGATGCAAGATGGGAAGGTAGTCGCTTATGCCGAGACAGCTAAAAGTTCATGAAATGAACTACCCAACTCATGATCTAGAGCTGGCAGCGGTTGTTTTCGCTCTAAAGATTTGGAGGCACTATCTCTATGGCACTACGTTCCGGGTGTTTAGTGACCATAAGAGTTTAAAGTACCTCTTTGACCAGAAGGAGTTGAATATGAGGCAACGCCGATGGATGGAGTTCTTGAAGGATTATGAGTTCGAACTTCATTACCATCCTGGGAAAGCAAACGTGGTGGCTGATGCGTTGAGTCGAAAAGCAATGCATATCAGTGCAATGATGGTCATAGAAGCTGCATTGAGAGAAGAATTCTGAGATCTGAGCATGGCAATGCAAGTGGAGCCGACAAGTATCAAGATGGGAATGCTACAAATTGCCAATGAGTTCTTGCAAAGAATTCGTGAATTGCAACATGAAGATGAGGGGCTTAAGGAAAAGAAGAAACTTATGGAGGAAGGTAAGGAGTCAGAGTTTCAAGAAGGAAAAGATGGAATCCTCCGCTTTAGAGCAAGGATTTGTGTGCCTGACGATTTAGAGGTAAGGAGGATGATTCTGGATGAAGCGCATAAGAGCAAGATGAGTATGCATCCAGGAGCTACCAAAATGTATCAGGATTTGAAGAAGATGTTTTGGTGGCCTGGCTTAAGGAAGGATGTGGCCAAGTACGTGGCGTGTTGTTTGGTGTGTCAGAAGGCCAAGGTGGAACATCAAAGGCCAGGAGGAAAATTACTCCCCTTGGAAATTCCATTATGGAAATGGGATAGTATCTCGATGGATTTCGTGTCAGGATTGCCAAGGATAGCTACTGGACATGATGCCATCTGGGTGATCGTGGATCGTTTGACCAAGTCAGCGCATTTTATTCCCGTTAATATGCGCTACTCTTTGGAAAAGCTCACTCAGTTGTATATCAAGGAAGTTGTTCGTCTGCATGGTGTACCATCAAGTATCGTGTCAGATCGCGATCCGAGGTTTTCATCGAGGTTTTGGCAAGATCTGCATAGAGCCATGGGTTCAAGACTGAAGCTGAGTTCTGCATACCATCCGCAGACTGATGGCCAAACGGAGAGGACTATTCAGTCACTGGAGGACATCTTAAGAGTTTGTGTTTTGTAAGGACAAGGGAATTGGGAACAAATGTTGCCACTCGTGGAATTTACGTACAATAATAGTTATCATACGAGCATTGATATGGCACCATTTGAAGCTCTATTTGGAAGAAAGTGTTAGACACCGTTATGCTGGTTTCAAGTGGGGGAGAATTCTATGGT
Organism: Crotalaria pallida; assembly: GCA_037953625.1. Classification (NCBI taxonomy): domain Eukaryota; kingdom Viridiplantae; phylum Streptophyta; class Magnoliopsida; order Fabales; family Fabaceae; genus Crotalaria; species Crotalaria pallida. Next base: position 74,087,581 of record CM075655.1, on the reverse strand, counting down.
TGGACCAGATTTTGTGCAAGAGACCATGGAAAAGATTAAGATGATACAAGAGAAGATGAAGACAACTCAGAGTAGGCAGAAAAGCTATGCTGATAAGAGAAGGAAACCCTTAGAATTTGCTGAAAGGTGACCATGTGTTCATTAGAATAGTACCGACCAAAGGTGTTAGTAGAGCTTTAAAGACCCAGAAACTATCACCTAAGTTTATTGGTCCCTACCAGATTCTTAAAAGAGTCGGCCCAGTAGCCAATCAATTAGCCCTGCCCCCGTCACTAGCTAATCTTCATAATGTGTTTCACGTGTCTCAGCTGAAAAGGTATGTCCATGACCCCACCATTGTTCTTAGAATCCAACCCGATAACCTAGAAATCCATGAGAACCTAACCTTTGAAGCCATGCCTATTCGCATTGAAGATCGAAGAGTCAAGCAGCTTAGAGGGAAGGATATTTGTTTGGTCAAAGTCGTCTGGATTTGTGGCAATGTGATGGAATCATCTTGGGAATTAGAGGATAAGATGCGTCAGGACTATCCTGAATTGTTTGTATAAGTTGAATTTCGGGGACAAAATTCCTTGTAAGTGGGGGAGTAGTGTAACACCCCAAAAATTTTAATCCCCGATTAATGAAATGTTAATTATAAAATTTATTATAATTAATTATTTCTATTTTAATCCTTGTTTAAAATTCTGTGTTATGTATTTAAGAAATGTGTGTGCACTTATTTAATGAGTATAATCATGCATAAAATAAATATTTTGCATATTAGTAACTGGGTTGGGACCTAGAAGTAATTATAGGAAAGGTTTGGAGGGAAAGTAAATAAAGTTATTATTATTCAAAAACTGGGCAAAATACTCGAGTATTTTGGTCAGAGTTGCACGAGTTAGTGCGTTTAGTGAGTCACCACCACCGATTCCCTCTCTTTGCCACGAAAACACCTCTCAACCAGCCTATATAAGCCAATCAAGCTCGAATGGTTGAAGCATTTGGTCAAATTCGAGCTTGTTGTTCAAGTTAGGGTTCCTGAGTTTGGGCATTCGATTCTCTCTCTGTGTGTTGATTTGAGTAACAAACCATACACTAATACAAAGCTCACATCTCGAGCTTTGTATAGACACCAAATTCGTGAGCTGGGAGTGAGTGTGAAGGAAGAATCGAAGCTTGGAAGTGAAGCTCATTGCTGCCAACCCTTTTCCTGGAGCTCACATTGGATTCGATTTTTGGTAAGCTCACGAGTTCTTTGAGTCTCAATTTGATTTCTATAGTTAGAACGTGTTGCATAGAGTTTAGAAATTCTAATTTCCCCAATTTCTATCTCTGTTTTCTATGTCAACCAATTCCATTTTGGACCTCCACTCAAAACTGTCCTGCATGTGATGCTTGAAGAGGTTTTGGTGCTGTGGAGTTTCTTCTTGCAAATTCTCTTGTTGATTCACGTCAGTGAGGTAAGGGGAAAGCTATCTATTCACTAGGTAGAGTTTAAATTGCATGAATTTAATTAGAGAGCCACCAAGAGGCTCTAAGGGCTTAGATTGAATAGGGAAATTGGTTTGGAGACCAACTTGTTCTCTAAAACTGTGTTGAGCAAGTCCCATATGTTGCATGCAAGTTGAATTGAACTTAAAATTACAAATTTGTTGATTTTAGAGGCTTGTCAAGCTTATGGTTGTGTTTGTTATTCATGATGTGCCTTGAGTGTAAACACTGATTAACCCTAAACACTTGAGTGTAAACACTTTTGAGTGATCCTTGCGAGATTTTATCATCTTTGTGACTACCCTCTTGATGTCATTGGTTTTCTTTGCATATTTGAAATAATTGGATGATGTTCATGGATGCCTTGATTCTTTGGTCCTTATTCTTTTCGTGTGCTCGATTTTGCCCATTTCTTTGCATTTCCTAGCATTCATTGTGAAGTATGTAATCTCTTAGGTTTTGCATTTTCTTAGTTTTTAGTATTTTTCCTTACATGATTCACTTTGGTGCATATTAGTCTTCTTAGTCCTATTTCTTAATTTTGCCCAGGAGTGCAAAAGGATAAGTGTGGGGGTATTTGATGAGCATTATATTTCCCATTATTCATAGCCTTATTTTGCTCTCATTGATGATTTTTGGTGCCTACTTGACATTGTTTAGAATGATTTAGTATTTTAGACTTTATTAGACTATTATTCCGGATTTTAATTAATTTGGATTATTTATCCTAATTTAATCTATTATTATTTTCAGGTCATATTTGGCACAAGGGCTTTTTGGACATTTTGGGAGTGAAGATTTAATTTTGGAAGAGAAGATATATAATGAGGTGAAGATTGTAATCTATCTTTAAGATTATTTGAGATTTAGTTTATATCTTTTAAGATTTACATTTTATTTATAGGACATTTTTAGATTTAATTTAGAGATTAGCTTTCCTTAGGATTTGGCCCATGATTTAGGCCCGTTTTGTGATTTAAAAAGCCAAATTCGTGTAGACCTAGCAGCCATCTATCATTCCACGTTTTTCCCAATCTCTCTAAGAGAAGGCTTAGTTTTGCTCTCCAAGCTTGTGGTGGCTCTAGGGTTTCTCTCTCTTCCTTTTCTACACGTTTTTGACTTATTTCATCATGGAAGGCTAAACTCTTAGGTTAAATCCCTTTGGTAATGTATCACATACTCTTGAGGTTTTGTTCTTAATGCTATTTCGTTTTTATTCACTGTTTTCATACTTATTGATATGTTATGGTTCGCTTAGTTCCATTCTATAGTGATAATCCATGTGTATGAATGCTTAATTTATACAAACTCGTAAAATCTCCATGCTTTGGCTTTTAATGCTTAATTAGAGGTTAGGGTTTTGGGGTGAGAATTGAATTTTCGCTTAGTATTTAGTTCTCACGAGTTGGACAGTGAAGAGGGAAGAAATTGATCTTTTGTGACCGATGATAGAGTTGTGAATGCGAGCCAAAGGGGTTTATCCGCTTTTCCTTATCTGTTATTTCGTTTTTATTTAATTCTGTTTTGATTCTAGATTTCAACATTCAATACAAAACCCCCCTTGTTTTCTATGCATACTATGTGTTCGATCTTTTGCTTGATAAGATATTCCTTGGGAGACGACCTAGGAGTCACTTCCTAGTACTATACTTAAAATTGTTTTTATTTGTATCGGGTACGGCCTCGATCAAAGTGACTCTGACATGAAAGCGAAGGTCAACCCAGGGGAACTCCGAGCAAGCAAGGCGAGAGCGTATAAGAAAGGGAACCAATTTGCAATGTTCTTTAGAGTAAGAAGGCTTGGAACATAGGCGTGCTGCGCTCTCCGGAACCACCAGAGCCTTAGATGACTGGCCCGAGAAGAGGCCGCCGGACTTTGGAGGCTGAGGGAAAGGGAGCTTAGCACGCGCCCCAGGCTCCCAACGGCGATGCCCTTGCTCCACTGGATCAGAACGCGGCGGAGGGAGAGCGTCCAGAAAGCAGAATGAAAGAGATTGAGGAACGTGCTCTTCGGTGGCTTCCTCTTGCATTTGACTTCCCTCGTCAGAAGAAGAAGACCTTTCTTCCTCGTTAGATTTTGTCATCATATGAAGACGATTTGGAGACAGAAAACAAAAGAAGATGAAAAGCAAATTTCTGGAAAGAAAGAAAAGAGAAGAACAGTGAGTTATGAGCAGAACCGAGGGAGAAAGAGAATGAGTGGAGGTAAGTGAAAGTAACTGAAGGGTTTATGTGAAACAGTTTGAAAAGAAGTGGGGAACGTGGGAAAGAGTGAAGCCTTATGAGCTGTTGGACAAAAGCTTCTCCCCCTGTATACACGTGGAAGGCAACAAAGAGAAGAAGAAAAAGAAAGAAGAGAGACAGACCGGGATTTGCACCAAAAAGGGAAGTTCCTACCCTTTTCATTGCAAAGGGGGCTATTGTTGATACCCAAAAATATGACGACCCAATAATGAAGCCCAAAAATACAGCCAGACCCAAATCCATTAAGCATGCCAAAAACACGGGCTGAATCAAAGAACTACGAACAGGAAGTAGCGACGGAAAAGGGCGTACCTGGGGTATACATTCGCACACGAAGGCGCACCCCACTCTCAGAGAGCACACAAGCAGACAAAGGGGCACCCAAATCCACATGACACGTGCAGCTTGCACAGGAAGCTAGAAGGGAATGTTTGCTCACCTCACCTAGACCCTTCCCAAGAGAGAGAGACGGAAATGGCATGCCTTGTGTGACGACCCACGAATTCCTCGTATTGTTTTAAGCACTAAAGAGATTTATTTTTGAGAAAAGTTTTTTTTGAAAGAGTATTTCCTTGAATGAATTTCTTATTTTATGATTTCAAAGTGGTGAATGATTTTAAAGGAATGGTTTTCCTAAAATGCTACTATGAGTTTTAGAAATTGAGTTTTTGGAATGGTTATGTATTTAATATTTTTATGCTTTAAAGAAATCGTTATTTTTAAACATGAGTTATTTTATGAGAAAAAGATTTGTTTTCTATGCATGTATGTGTATGTGAGTTGGTTTGATATGTGTTTGATGAATGATGTATAAAAATAATTGTGTTAATATGATTCCTTAAAGATATTTGTATTATTATGTGAATTGGTGATTATATTGTTCTAAAGTAAACATGATTAAGAATAAAAAGATAATGTGTGTGTGCTACGTGTATATGTGTGTATATATGTAAGTTTAGGATTTTAATCTTTAAGACAAAAAGCATATGAGGTAAATTAGAACCAATAAGGAAATTAAATGGGTAGAAAATTGAATTAGTAGAAATAAATCATGCATGAAGTGACCTAAAGCCTTAAATTTCTCCTAGATGTCCCCTTGATAAAATCCACCCATGCAACAATTTGAAGAACCAAAAAATACCCCTCCCTTTAACACACAAGACCGAATTTCCATAGGGCAAAATAGTAAGCTCACGTTTTGCCTATAAATACCCTTGGCCTTAGTTCATTCACCTTCATTTTCCATTCATTTCTTCACTTCCACTTCTAAAACCAAACACTATTCTAAGAGTCCATCCAACTCTTAGAAAGAAAAAAGAGAGAGAGAGAGAGAGAGAGAGAGAGAGAGATAAGGTGTTGGCCGTGAGCTAGGGAGGAAGAAGAAGAGGAGATCAAGCCAAAACCCTAGAGCTTTCCTCGAAGATTCATGAACTTAGAAGCTAGAAGATCAAGTCTTCCTTAGGTGGGTGGTTCGAATGAGCATGAAAGAGTTGTAATAGTTTAGATTTTCTTTTGATCTTGTAATCTTCCTTCCCTTCTTTCTTTGCATGTGTTATTTATGCTTGATCATGGACTTTTAAGACTAAAAGAAACTTGTACTATGTGAAACCATGGACTTTATGATTCGGTTAAGGTTTCCTATGATAGATCTTGATGCTTTTTAAACTAAACCTTAAAGATCTAAAGACTTGTTGAGATTTTTGTGGGTTTAAAGTAAAGCTTCTTTGCATGTTAAATTTCCTTGCTTGAACCGTGATTTGTGAAGCATTTATGTGATTATTTGATGAACAAATACATGATCTATGTAACACCCCAAAATTTTAATCCCCGATTAATGAAATGTTAATTCTAAAACTTATTATAATTAATTATTTCAATTTTAATCCTTGATTAAAATTCTGTGTTTTGTATTTAGGGTATGTGTGTGCATTTATTTAATGGGCATAATTAGGTATAAAATAAACATTTTACATATTAGTCCCTGGGTTGGGACCTAGTAGTAATTATAGGAATGGTTTTGGAGGGAAAGAAAATAAAATTATTATTTTTCAAAAACTAGGCAAAATACTCGAGTATTATCTTGAATACTCGAGTATTCTGGTCAGAGTTGCACGATTTAGTGCGTTTGGTGAGTCACCACCAACGATTTCGTTTCGTTGACACGAAATCACCCTCCAACCACGTCCATAGCCGTCGTGTCGATCTGCATGCAAGCTCCAAGCGTCTATTTAAGCTATTCATCAACGAATTTGAAGACTTTGTTGATGAAATCGTGAAGTTAGGGTTCCGAATTCGTTTCTTTCGATTCCTATTCATTTCTGAGTGTTAGAATTCGAGTGATACACGATTACGAAGCTCACATCCAGGGCTTCGTAAAGACACAAAGATTGTTAGTCAAAAGCAAGTATAGAGTGAGAATCGAATCTGAGAAGGGAAGGAGTTGAAGCTGTTTTCAGTTCCTGGAGCTTACTTGAGCAATCGATTTTGGTAAGCCCTTGAATCTTTGAGACTTCAATTTCATTCCATTCTCTAGTATGTGTTGCAGAGAACGATTTCTAATTATTTCCCCAATTGTTTTGCATGATTTCACCATCAAAATCTCTGGTTTTATGACCTCACTCAAAACTGTGTTGCTGTCATATGGTTCTTGGGGAAACTAGCTTGGAGTTCGTTTTTCTGTCCAATTTTAGTTCTCACACGAATTTGAGGTAAGGGGAAAGCTATCTATTCACTAGGTAGAGTTTAAATTGCATGAATTTAATTAGAGAGCCACCAAGAGGCTCTAAGGGCTTAGATTGAATAGGGAAATTGGTTTAGAGACCAACTTGTGCTCTAAAACTGTGTTGAGCAAGTCCCATATGTTGCATGCAAGCTGAATTGAACTTAAAATCACAAGTTTATTGAGTATATTGCAATTTGGCATATTAAGTTGTGAAAATTCATGTTTTGTGCATTATCACTTGATTCTCTGTCAAATCTGTTGATTGATGACTTGTAAGTGTTTGAGCATGTTCAATATGTGTTATATGAACTCTGTTGATCATTGGATTGGACTAGAAATGGTTAGAATTGAAAATGGTATGTTAAAACCAAATTTCCAGTCTGTTCTGTGAGAAAAGACTTTAGTACTTGGCTTGATACTCGAGTAAATTTTTGGTAAAACAGTGTATTTTGTGTAAGAATACTCGAGTACCAGGCCTAGAACTCGAGTATTAACTGAATCATGGGGATATGTTAAGGTAAACCACTCGAGTAATGCAGGAGTCATTCGAGTGTTCTGGAATTGATGAAGAACACTCGAGTACTCATGAATTACTCGAGTATTTTTATGAATCTGAAACCCAAATCCTCAGAAAGACATGAGCAACTCGAGTAATCTGGAAATAATTGAAGAACACTCGAGTATTCTGAAGAACACTCGAGTAGTTTACCCAGAATATTAAAAACACCATTTTTAATTCTGAATCATTTGGTCAATGATTAAATAATAATAATCCAAGGGATCTGGACTTAAAAGAAATTGATTAATATAATTATACCGTTTGGATGACGGGACGTTGCTCGGGTGGCATGTTATATATATATATTTTAACCAATTTCCTTTAAGTTTAAAAGTAATGCATTCATTCTGGAGTTTGGATGATAGATCGTTTATCATGTTTTGAAAACATGAGGAGGGCCTCTGGGAGTGCCAAATGACGGCTCGCTTGATGACACGTTATGGTTGACGACGTGGTCGGCATAGTGAGATGCTGATATGGTTATACCTTTTGGATGACGGGACGTTGCTCGGGTGGCACGTATTCCAAGCTTGTCGTGTACATTCTTGGTGAATGTACGAATGTTGTACACCTAGGAGTACAACACACTATTTTGTGCTGGATGGAGTAAAGGATGGACGTCAGAGAGTGTTATAGAATGATGGAGATAGGCTTGAGAGCTAGGTTCATACATCATGTCACTCATCTAAAATAATTCTGAAAAATGAAATAAGTATGAGCATCCTACTTGCATTCAATAACTGCTAAATGCTAAATGTGATTGTTATTTATTGTTGCATGGCTATACATTCTCACTGTTCACACATTTATACTCTATTGATTATGTGTATAGAATTGCTTACCCCTATGCCCTTGCAGGTGATGTCATGTTACATCGCTTGCATCGAGATCCGGCCACTTCCTAGTGGCATATGGATCTACGAGGACCATCGCGCGGTATTCGAGGGGGAGGTAGAGGTTACCTTCTACCACCCAAACCCGCTGATTCGATTCCGTCCTCGTAGGTTTAGGATTCCCATCATATACACTATGCACGTACCACCTTTTTACACATATCATGGACCACCTCCCACACGACCAGCTCGCTCATATCACAGCTTTCGTTTTCGACCTACCCGCTCACACCCTTTATATTCTAGAGTCGTTCGCGAGGAGACTCCCCCTTCTGTTCCAAGGAGCCCAGTTAGGGTCACACCATCTCCTGACCCTGTACCCAGTGGTAGGGTACCCTCTCCATCGGATGAGATCGAGGAGGATCCTGTGGAGGACGAGAGCGGAGGCGAGCCTGTCGTTCATTCTACCGGGAGTCAGTGGAGGGACGATGATCCCTAGGTGTGTGCATATGGTACATGATGAGGATCAGGGGATCCGATGTGGGGATGTTGTGGAGGAGACTCTGCTACTGTTGCTGTTGATGATGATGTTTCTTTCTGCTACCTGGAGACTGCTACTACTATCACTACTACTGCTGCCAGATCTATGTGACCACGTCTAGAGTTTCATATTTTTGTGATGTATATATTGTAGATATACAGTTGAGAACTCTAGGGTTATGGTTTTATTTTTATATAGATCTTTTATGGACTTGTATGGGAACTTTGGAGACATGACTACTGGGACTATGTACTCCATGACTTATATATATAACTTATGTTCATATTACAACTGTGCATAGTCCTATCATTTCCGCTCACTCTGATAAAGATTAATTAACGAATTCGGTTATGTTATTTAAATGGTATCAGTTCCGCGAAAGAAAAGAATAGATATGCATCGCTTAATTTTACTATGTCAATACGTTTTCAAAAGCACCGATGCTATCTGGATTATGAAAAGGTTTTCTATCTTAGCAAATGCCGAATCCAATACAATGTTTAGAACGGCATAAATTATATTCTCCAAGAATTCCATGTTTTGGTTTGTGCACCCGCCTTAAAAGAAAATTTTATTTCTACATTTTTATATTTAAATTATAACAAGTCCATATATCATTCCGAGTAATACATAATTATGTTAATATTTACTCGGGTATTTGAAGAGGGTGTCACACCGAGTGGTATCAGAGCAAAAGTCAGATCCTGTAGTAGTGGAAGTAGTTCCAGAAAGGTAGCCATCAACACCAAGCAGATATCCACAGGGCATATTTATTGTTTTGAATACTAGTATCTTGTTTGTTTTGAGCATTAGATACAATTGAATGTTTTGTTTGAAGTTATGGTTATCGCCTAAGTATAGGTGGTGTGATGAATGTTTCTTTAGTTCAACATATGTGACCATAAGCCCATAGCGCAGGTCTATTATGGCAACTAGAAACCAAAATCACACCAACGTGATGTTAGAAAGGATAACCGCGGTTGTAATACCCCGCATTTTTCTCGTACGTGCGAGAACGAGTTTTGTGAAAATAAACCTTGAAGTTTTGATTTATAAGAGATTTTTTTTTTGGAAAAGTATTTTACGTGAATAAGAAATAAAGTATAAATTTCATGGATTTTTATAAGTAAAATGTTTTATGAAAGAAGAGTGCATGATTTGTTAATTGATTTTTAAGAAATGAATTGTGATTTTTTTTTCTAAAAAGTGATTTTGTTTGAAATTAAGTTTTTGGGTCTGTTAACTTGAAAAATCTGTAATTTTTAACCGTAACTCGGATTTTTACAAACTTTATATCAAAACGATCATAACGAAACGTAGATTTTAAAAATGTAATTTTCAAATTTTTCTGGGTGGATTTACGAAAATTTATTTTCAGGATTATAAAATACGAATTTTGTAACTTGTGTTCTAAAGAAAATAAATATATTGATTTGGTTTGAAAACTTTATGTGACGTGTGTGCTGTGTGTACTGTGTGATGCATGGAATTATTGCATGAGTGTGATTTTTGAATTAATTGTTTTGATAAGATAATTATAAATGAATGTGATTAAGAAAATAAAAATGCAAAATATGTGTGTACATGTGTGTATGTGATACGGTTGTGTATATATACATGCATGTATGTGTGTGTCATACGTATGTAGGTGTGTATGTATAAGGTAGGACTATGATTTTCTAGAAGTCTTAGTAAGTAAGAAAGCCATAACTAAGCCATAACCAAACCAAACCATGGACCAAACTAAGTTAGGATGTAACCAAACCCTAACTTGTTTCAAACCTAGAATGACCCCTAAAGTCTTGGCCTATGCTACCTTGTCTCCCTTGGGTGTGATAAACACCACCCATGCAATTAATTGTAAACCCAAAACCGCCCCTCCTATAGTGTGTGACTAAACCTAAACTTAAGGGCATCGTAGGAATTTGTGAATGGCTTATAATTTAGTGGAGCCTTTACTCATGTCCCATTTCACTTCTCTTCACCATTGCATTTCCCACTTCCACCGTAGCCACACTAGAAACACATCTCTAAGAGTCCATTTTGCTCTTAGAGAAAGAAAAAGAAATAGAAAGTGAGGGAGAGAGAGGGAGAACCGTGGAACATAGGAGAGGAAGAAGAAGGGAATCCAAGCTTGAACCAAGCCTTTTCTTGTAGATCAAGGGTGTAGAACTAGAAGAACCAACTCATATTATGGTAGGACTTGAAGACCAAGAAGAGATTTTGTAATAGTTTAGTTCTTCTTTTTTTTTCATAGATCTTTATGTCCTTCTTCATGCATGTTTAATTTTGGAGTTTATGTATTGCTAATATTTTGATCTTGGACTTTTGGGACTCTAAATAATTTGTAACATGCTAAACTTTTGCTTGCTTGTGTTCGGTTCATAGTGTTCTTGATGGATCTAGCACTTTTTCAATTAAACTCTTAATGATCTAATGTTTTCAAACTAAAATCTTAAAGATCTTAAAAAAAAAGGGGCTAAAGATTTTTATGAAACCTAAACTAAACCTCTTTGCATGTCTATGTTTCTTGCTGTAAACCGTGAATCATTTGTGTTTATTTGATAATTTGGTAAATGAATCCATGATCTAGACTTGTTTGTTTATAAAGTGAAATTTTTAGTTTTTACATGTTAAATCTTTGTGCTAAAACTATGATCTATGTGTATTTCCATGGAGGATTTCATGATCTACATTTAATTTGTCAAAAGGTTTAATTATTTAAGTTTTGCATGTTGAATCTTTGTGAAACCGTGACACTGTATGTGTGATTCTATGCTATTTGATGACTAATTTCATGATTTAAACTTGAATTGTAAAAAGGTTTAAGCCTTAAGTGATGCATGTAGTTATTTTGCTTGATAAATGAAAGTGTTTAAGTCCTTGATTTGCATGTTATTTTTCAAAAGTAAAATTGTGTTTTCTTTTATGTGCATGTCTCGGTTTTAAAGAAAAGAATTGAAGAACTAAGTTTTAAAATGATTTTCAAGCATGAACATGCTTAGATCTTTAATTTCATGTTATTTTTCAAGATGCAAAGAATATGTTTCCTTCTCTGTATGATTCGGTTTTAAGGGAAATTTAAAACCAAGTTTTAGAATGATTTTCAAGTGAAAGCATGATTTTATCTAATGTTTAATCTTGTGCATGTCTTATTTTGTAAAAAGGCCATTCGGCCAAACTTGAAAAATAATGGGACCTTAGCTTTTTTTTATTTGTAAAAGTTCATGCATGCTATTCTCATGAAAAGGAAATTAAATCTTTTTGGTTTGAGAAATAATTATGAACTTGAATTTATTTTATGTATGTAAAAAAAAAAAAAGAATTTGTTTTAATAATGTTGATGCATGCTTGTATGAATAAATGAAATAAAGTGTTACTTAAATATCTTGGTTGTAGTTATATGATTTTGTGACTTTTGTGTGTGAATGAAAGAGCTTGTTTTGTGCATGTTGACTTTAAGCCATACTAGGTGCTAGATAGAAAGCTATGTTGTCCCTTGTCTAGGTTGCATGCATGATTAAGTAAATTAAATTTAAAAAGGTGCATGCATGAAGTAAATAAATTTAAATAGGGATTATGGGTGATGTTTGTGCTTTAAATTGTTGTGTTGAGTTGGTTTTATGAAACTGAAAATTGTTGGTTTTCTTCTCTGGACGTTCACGGTTTTGGTCCTAAAATAAATAAAAAGATTTCATGATTTCATTTCTTTATTTGTGCATCAAAACTTTGCAAAATTATATGTATGTAATTCGGTCAAAGTATGTTCATGTGATTGGAAAATTGTATCCATAACAGTGATGTGTGAATTCTTTATCTTTTTGGTTTGATGTAATTCTGTGAAGCTGATTCAACGATTTTAGTTTTAACGTTTATGTCTGAGTAGAAAATTTATAAACACATGTGATTCGGTTTTGCTGGATTAATTAAAAGGATTAAGTCAAATTATTTTCTTAAGAATAAATTGGATTAATATATTAAAGTTATAATTTAATTAATGTAAATAAGTGAGAATGTGATTTACTGTATGAATATGGTGAATGCTTGGAATTATATTGAATAACTGTTGTATGTGTGTGTTATTCGGTTTTTGCTAAGTTAATCAAAAGATTAAGTTTAAGTTATTCTCTTAAGTGTAATTTAGTTAGTTTATTAAAATTATAATTTAGTTAATAATTTTTAATTGATTGAAAATGTGGTTTGTGCTATGTGAGTTTGTAAATGCTATGTATGCTTTGAAATCTGTATGTACTGTTGGCCGGTGTACTGGTTAAATGTATGGAATTGAAATTGTTTGGAATGTGGTTTGTGTGTTCTGATTGTGAAGAGTTTATGGATGGATGCTAAAGTAATTGAAAAATGTGTTAAAAAGAATGATTTAAATAGCTTAAATTAATTTGAAATTCTTAATTTATATTCTCTGATCAGTACCCTATAAGGTTGAGAAATGTAGAAATAAAGTAAATTAATATGATTGTTGTGAAGTTTAGGGACTAAATAAATCAATTAATTGGTTTTGAAGTTTTACTTTCTTGAATTTCTGGGTATACGGTTTTCAAAGAGTTGTTTTCTAAAGGACTTATTCAGTGTTTAAAGAAAATGATTTTTCAAACCAAAGTGTTTTAAACTAAGAGTAATGGATTCTGTTTTGAAAAAGAAATTGTTTTAGCAATTGTTTTAAGAAATTTTCTTGGAAACATTTTATGAAAGAAATGATTTGAATTTAAAGTCTTTTGGATATTGGCAATGTGCTTTTAAAAGGAAATTATTTCTAAAGTATTTTTAAAACGAAATTAAGAGTTTACGTAAATCGTTTCTAACGCACGGGGAAAAATGTTCTAGTTCAGGTGTCGGACGCGGAGGAAGCGTGGCAAGGATAACGACTGGAAATCTTAGAGAATCTTTGGGTGTGTCGTCATCCAGGTGAGTGAGAGTGCGGTGATCCTATAACGTGGTTGCTCGCAATTCAAATAGACGAATTGCGAGGGCACTGCGAATTAGGAGATCCAAATCTGTGTGTGTTAGACGTTTGGTTGCATTCTAAATGTTTATTTGCTGTGCATCCCTAAATGTTTACTTGTTGTGCATAATTTATTCTGTTAGATATTGTGTAACCTTGTCTGGATAGTGAATGATGGTGATGGAACCATAAGAGTAAGAAGATAAAATTGGGAAAATAAAAAAGAGATGTGAATAAGAAACCCGAGAAACAATTGAGAAAGACATGAGTAATGAGTTAAGACTAAAGAGAAAGTATGAGAAGAATTGAGAAAGGGATAAAGGTGATATGAGTGAAGGAAAGAGATAAGAGTGAGATTGGAAAGAGAATGTGATTTTGAAAGTGAGAAAGTGGTTGAGGAGAGACGTGATTCCTCGTGCACGTTTTTGGGAAGAAGCTTAGTGTTGAGTTGAGCTTGCTCCTCCATTAACACTCACCCAAAAATTGTGATTTTTGAAAAGAGATTTTGAAAAAGAAATTTTTTTGCGAAAGTTGTTTTGGAAAAGACGAGGAAAAATGGTGGATGACGTGAATGAGAATTATGTTGAGAATGAGTATGAGCTGATGATGAGATGAGAAAGTGATTTGTGGCCTGGGGCCAATGAGTTTTGAGAATATTGATGATGAGATGAGAAAGTGATTTGTGGCCTGGGGCCAATGAGATTTAGGGGGAATAGTTGCGATTAGTGGTCGGGCTTCGTTGAAGGGATGCACCAAGGACGAGTCGACTGTTAGGAACAAGCCGCTAATTAAAACGCTAAAAACTTTAAAAGACATTAATACGGTGAGGCATGAGAGTGCGAAGTAGTGGAGAGGAATGTACCCCGGATATCAGGGATATCCGGGTTGATGAATGCATTAGGGTAGGCTCGGGCGGTGAAACGTCACGTTGCCTTGAGTACTATTCTGGGCGGAATGAATCCCACATGTGGCGTACTAACGTGGTAGGGACTGGGTCTAATGCCGTGGTAAGTTCCGCACCCGGGACCGGAATAGTGCTGTCACCCCTATGGCAGTTCAGGAACAGTGAGAGGGACTGGAACGGGGCATTTGTGATTGCCGCTGAGTGCGTGCCATATTTATGATATGATATTATTGAGGCTGGGCCTCCTGGTCAGGGACCATTTGTTTGTGTGACAGCTGTCGTGCCTGCGTGGTAAAGGTCCTGTACTCCTGTTTGCTTCCGACTAGGTTGGATGGTTGGCCGAGGAGATGTAGACGTGTGTGAGCTCAATGATGTGTCCCCCTCATCATTGATGCTATTCGGTATAATAAAACTTAAAAGAACAAAGAGGTCTCTAATAAAGAGTATATCGAATTATTAAGCATGGAATAAGAATGATAAGAAAGAATCCTTGGAATGAGAAACAAGTGTGGTACTGTAATGAAAGGAAGTGGAATAGAGTTGTGGAAGCTAAAGAGAAAGATTTTGATGTGGTGTTATAAGAGTGTGAATGGATTAATCGGTTATGAATGATGTGTTTAGAGTATGATGTTATGTGCTGTTCTATGTGAATCATATGTGCTAAGTGCATTGCATGTTATGTTGCTTTATCTGTAAATTTTTATTTTGACAATATACCCGAGACCGTATGGTCAACCCGTTAGTGTTCGGAACACTGACTCTCTCCTACCGTGTTGTCGTATCGACAATTGTTGATATTGCAACCGGTAGGTAGTATGGCGTGTAGCGATGCATCTGCATCCCTGCAAGAAGGGGGCGAGTACCAGACGACTCTCTGCGTGAGATTCCGGAGATGGCTGAGGGCGACAACCATACTTGTGGACCGAGAGCTTGGGCTGCCATGACACGAACATAGAACGATAGTTTCGGTGTGCATGACTAGAAGCTAGGAACTCGCCTGGCGGAAGGTAATCCATTGTAAGTTCTTAGTTACCTAGCTCTAGCTACCATACTGTACCCCGGCAATTGTTTTATTTGGTACTGATGTTTGAACAAGTAAACGGGTCTCGTTTTAAACGATGATTTGAAAACGGGTTTCAAGACGCGGTGTCCTGTGACATCTCGGTTTGGAACTTGAAGAGTTTATGTAATGTGAGAACACGGGTTTTAAATGTAACCATGTTTTGGAAGACTAAGTGTTCTTACATTCACATGACACTTGTTTGTAAAAAAAAAATGGCCCTAATTTTCACGGTTTTAATTTAAGTTTTCAAGTTGCCGAATCGGGGTGTTACAGAAATGGTATCAGAGCTATGTTGAACTATGTAACCTCTGCATGGACTTACATACTCTGCTGTGTGTCTTTGAGTGAGCGTTAGTATTAGATATGCGATAGATGAGAATAGGAACGTTAAGAGTGCGCGAATGTTTTCATGGGGCGTGTCAGTTTTCGTCTACCGCAAAGACGAGGAGCAGTGATTACGTCATGGGATGTTGGTGCGTGATTCGAATCTTCCTTCGTTGAACTTCTCTTTAATGCGAACCCATCTTGTTTTGATGATCCTTACACTTTTGTTGTGTGATCTTGTCCTGTGACTAGAACACTTCTTTGATTAAAACTTTTCTTGTGGAAACCGTATACATGCCAAATTGCTTTGGCATGATGATTGAAAAAGCCTTTTCTGAAAAACCTAGACCATCATTTTGACAAAGCCCTGATTGTTTATGAACCCGAAGTTTCCTCGTTTGATTGATTGAACTCTAATACCCTCTTCCAGTCAAGTAGATGATTCTAGAATATAGAGTTAGTCGTGAAGCGTGTTAATAAAAGGTTGCAAAGGCTAAGGAGGATGAGGATTAGTAGGTATGGATGAGAGGAATATGAGTCATCTAAGTTGGGGAGTCATGGAAAATGTGAGTTTTGTGGAGTAATTCGTCTAGGCTTGAAGTGATGATAAGAGATTAACCTGTAGGCGTGGAGGTGTCTTGGCCCAAATGCCCATAACCTTGTTGCCATTGAACACTGTTTTTGTGCCTTGAACCCCTCATCCCTTTGTTGCCAATGAAACCGTATTGTTTCTACTCCGCCATGTTTGTTATTGCATTGAAAATACCCCGAGAGATTACTTTTGGAAGTAATCCGTTTGATTCGCTCTTAAGAACGATAAATAGACGGTACATGTACCAAGATACGGCGATGGTTGCAGTTAAAGGAGAAGCGAATTTCTTCAGAAAGCTACGCGTCCACGAATTTGATAGACCCTACACAGTATTTCTCGAGGACGAGAAATCTTCAAGTTGGGGAGAATGTAACACCCAGCATTTTTCCCGTACGTGCGAGAACAAGTTTTGTGAAAATAAACCTTGAAGTTTTGATTTATAAGAGATTTTTTTTTGGAAAAGTATTTTACGTGAATAAGAAATAAAGTATAAATTTCATGGATTTTTATAAGTAAAATGTTTTACGAAAGAAGAGTGCATGATTTGTTAATTGATTTTTAAGAAATGAATTGTGATTTTTTTTTCTAAAAAGTGATTTTGTTTGAAATTAAGTTTTTGGGTCTGTTAACTTGAAAAATTTGTAACTTTTTAACCGTAACTCGGATTTTTACAAACTTTATATCAAAACGATCGTAACGAAACGTAGATTTTAAAAATGTAATTTTCAGATTTTTCTGTGTGGATTTACGAAAATTTATTTTCAGGATTATAAAATACGAATTTTGTAACTTGTGTTCTAAAGAAAATAAATGTATTGATTTGGTTTTAAAACTTTATGTGACGTGTGTGCTGTGTGTACTGTGTGATGCATGGAATTATTGTATGAGTGTGATTTTTGAATTAATTGTTTTGATAAGATAATTATAAATGAATGTGATTAAGAAAATAAAAATGCAAAATATGTGTGTACATGTGTGTATGTGATACGGTTGTGTATATATACATGCATGTATGTGTGTGTCATACGTATGTAGGTGTGTATGTATAAGGTAGGACTATGATTTTCTATAAGTCTTAGTAAGTAAGAAAGCCATAACTAAGCCATAACCAAACCAAACCATGGACCAAACTAAGTTAGGATGTAACCAAACCCTAACTTGTTTCAAACCTAGAATGACCCCTAAAGTCTTGGCCTATGCTACCTTGTCTCCCTTGGGTGTGATAAACACCACCCATGCAATTAATTGTAAACCCAAAACCGCCCCTCCTATAGTGTGTGACTAAACCTAAACTTAAGGGCATAGTATGAATTTGTGAATGGCTTATAATTTAGTGGAGCCTTTACTCATGTCCCATTTCACTTCTCTTCACCATTCCATTTCCGACTTCCACCGTAGCCACACTAGAAACACATCTCTAAGAGTCCATTTTGCTCTTAGAGAAAGAAAAAGAAATAGAAAGTGAGGGAGAGAGAGGGAGAACCGTGGAACATAGGAGAGGAAGAAGAAGGGAATCCAAGCTTGAACCAAGCCTTTTCTTGTAGATCAAGGGTGTAGAACTAGAAGAACCAACTCATATTATGGTAGGACTTGAAGACCAAGAAGAGATTTTGTAATAGTTTAGTTCTTCTTTTTTTTCATAGATCTTTATGTCCTTCTTCATGCATGTTTAATTTTGGAGTTTATGTATTGCTAATATTTTGATCTTGGACTTTTGGGACTCTAAATAATTTGTAACATGCTAAACTTTTGCTTGCTTGTGTTCGGTTCATATTGTTCTTGATGGATCTAGCACTTTTTCAATTAAACTCTTAATGATCTAATGTTTTCAAACTAAAATCTTAAAGATCTAAAAAAAAAGGGGCTAAAGATTTTTATGAAACCTAAACTAAACCTCTTTGCATGTCTATGTTTCTTGCTGTAAACCGTGAATCATTTGTGTTTATTTGATAATTTGGTAAATGAATCCATGATCTAGACTTGTTTGTTTATAAAGTGAAATTTTTAGTTTTTACATGTTAAATATTTGTGCTAAAACTATGATCTATGTGTATTTCCATGGAGGATTTCATGATCTACATTTAATTTGTCAAAAGGTTTAATTATTTAAGTTTTGCATGTTGAATCTTTGTGAAACCGTGACACTGTATGTGTGATTCTATGCTATTTGATGACTAATTTCATGATTTAAACTTGAATTGTAAAAAGGTTTAAGCCTTAAGTGATGCATGTAGTTATTTTGCTTGATAAATGAAAGTGTTTAAGTCCTTGATTTGCATGTTATTTTTCAAAAGTAAAATTGTGTTTTCTTTTATGTGCATGTCTCGGTTTTAAAGAAAAGAATTGAAGAACTAAGTTTTAAAATGATTTTCAAGCATGAACATGCTTAGATCTTTAATTTCATGTTATTTTTCAAGATGCAAAGAATATGTTTCCTTCTCCGCATGATTCGGTTTTAAGGGAAATATAAAACCAAGTTTTAGAATGATTTTCAACTGAAAGCATGATTTTATCTAATGTTTGATCTTGTGCATGTCTTATTTTGTAAAAAGGCCATTCGGCCAAACTTGAAAAATAATGGGACCTTAGCTTTTTTTTATTTGTAAAAGTTCATGCATGCTATTCTCATGAAAAGGAAATTAAATCTTTTTGGTTTGAGAAATAATTATGAACTTGAATTTATTTTATGTATGTAAAAAACAAAGAATTTGTTTTAATAATGTTGATGCATGCTTGTATGAATAAATGAAATAAAGTGTTACTTAAATATCTTGGTTGTAGTTATATGATTTTGTGACTTTTGTGTGTGAATGAAAGAGCTTGTTTTGTGCATGTTGACTTTAAGCCATACTAGGTGCTAGATAGAAAGCTATGTTGTCCCTTGTCTAGGTTGCATGCATGATTAAGTAAATTAAATTTAAAAAGGTGCATGCATGAAGTAAATAAATTTAAATAGGGATTATGGGTGATGTTTGTGCTTTAAATTGTTGTGTTGAGTTGGTTTTATGAAACTGAAAATTGTTGGTTTTCTTCTCTGGACGTTCACGGTTTTGGTCCTAAAATAAATAAAAAGATTTCATGATTTCATTTCTTTATTTGTGCATTAAAACTTTGCAAAATTATATGTATGTAATTCGGTCAAAGTATGTTCATGTGATTGGAAAATTGTATCCATAACAGTGATGTGTGAATTCTTTATCTTTTTGGTTTGATGTAATTCTGTGAAGCTGATTCAACGATTTTAGTTTTAACGTTTATGTCTGAGTAGAAAATTTATAAACACATGTGATTCGGTTTTGCTGGATTAATTAAAAGGATTAAGTCAAATTATTTTCTTAAGAATAAATTGGATTAATATATTAAAGTTATAATTTAATTAATGTAAATAAGTGAGAATGTGATTTACTGTATGAATATGGTGAATGCTTGGAATTATATTGAATAACTGTTGTATGTGTGTGTTATTCGGTTTTTGCTAAGTTAATCAAAAGATTAAGTTTAAGTTATTCTCTTAAGTGTAATTTAGTTAGTTTATTAAAATTATAATTTAGTTAATAATTTTTAATTGATTGAAAATGTGGTTTGTGCTATGTGAGTTTGTAAATGCTATGTATGCTTTGAAATCTGTATGTACTGTTGGCCGGTGTACTGGTTAAATGTATGGAATTGAAATTGTTTGGAATGTGGTTTGTGTGTTCTGATTGTGAAGAGTTTATGGATGGATGCTAAAGTAATTGAAAAATGTGTTAAAAAGAATGATTTAAATAGCTTAAATTAATTTGAAATTCTTAATTTATATTCTCTGATCAGTACCCTATAAGGTTGAGAAATGTAGAAATAAAGTAAATTAATATGATTGTTGTGACTAAATAAATCAATTAATTGGTTTTGAAGTTTTACTTTCTTGAATTTATGGGTATACGGTTTTCAAAGATTTGTTTTCTAAAGGACTTATTCAGTGTTTAAAGAAAATGATTTTTCAAACCAAAGTGTTTTAAACTAAGAGTAATGGATTCTGTTTTGAAAAAGAAATTGTTTTAGCAATTGTTTTAAGAAATTTTCTTGGAAACATTTTATGAAAGAAATGATTTGAATTTAAAGTCTTTTGGATATTGGCAATGTGCTTTTAAAAGGAAATTATTTCTAAAGTATTTTTAAAACGAAATTAAGAGTTTACGTAAATCGTTTCTAACGCACGGGGAAAAATGTTCTAGTTCAGGTGTCGGACGCGGAGGAAGCGTGGCAAGGATAACGACTGGAAATCTTAGAGAATCTTTGGGTGTGTCGTCATCCAGGTGAGTGAGAGTGCGGTGATCCTATAACGTGGTTGCTCGCAATTCAAATAGACGAATTGCGAGGGCACTGCGAATTAGGAGATCCAAATCTGTGTGTGTTAGACGTTTGGTTGCATTCTAAATGTTTATTTGCTGTGCATCCCTAAATGTTTACTTGTTGTGCATAATATATTCTGTTAGATATTGTGTAACCTTGTCTGGATAGTGAATGATGGTGATGGAACCATAAGAGTAAGAAGATAAAATTGGGAAAATAAAAAAGAGATGTGAATAAGAAACCCGAGAAACAATTGAGAAAGACATGAGTAATGAGTTAAGACTAAAGAGAAAGTATGAGAAGAATTGAGAAAGGGATAAAGGTGATATGAGTGAAGGAAAGAGATAAGAGTGAGATTGGAAAGAGAATGTGATTTTGAAAGTGAGAAAGTGGTTGAGGAGAGACGTGATTCCTCGTGCACGTTTTTGGGAAGAAGCTTAGTGTTGAGTTGAGCTTGCTCCTCCATTAACACTCACCCAAAAATTGTGATTTTTGAAAAGAGATTTTGAAAAAGAATTTTTTTTGCGAAAGTTGTTTTGGAAAAGACGAGGAAAAACGGTGGATGACGTGAATGAGAATTATGTTGAGAATGAGTATGAGCTGATGATGAGATGAGAAAGTGATTTGTGGCCTGGGGCCAATGAGTTTTGAGAATATTGATGATGAGATGAGAAAGTGATTTGTGGCCTGGGCCAATGAGATTTAGGGGGAATAGTTGCGATTAGTGGTCGGGCTTCGTTGAAGGGATGCACCAAGGACGAGTCGACTGTTAGGAACAACAAGTAAACAGGTCCTGTACTCCTGTTTGCTTCCGACTAGGTTGGATGGTTGGCCGAGGAGATGTAGACGTGTGTGAGCTCAATGATGTGTCCCCCTCATCATTGATGCTATTCGGTATAATAAAACTTAAAAGCACAAAGAGGTCTCTAATAAAGAGTATATCGAATTATTAAGCATGGAATAAGAATAATAAGAAAGAATCCTTGGAATGAGAAACAAGTGTGGTACTGTAATGAAAGGAAGTGGAATAGAGTTGTGGAAGCTAAAGAGAAAGATTTTGATGTGGTGTTATAAGAGTGTGAATGGATTAATCGGTTATGAATGATGTGTTTAGAGTATGATGTTATGTGCTGTTCTATGTGAATCATATGTGCTAAGTGCATTGCATGTTATGTTGCTTTATCTGTAAATTTTTATTTTGACAATATACCCGAGACCGTATGGTCAACCCGTTAGTGTTCGGAACACTGACTCTCTCCTACCGTGTTGTCGTATCGACAATTGTTGATATTGCAACCGGTAGGTAGTATGGCGTGTAGCGATGCATCTGCATCCCTGCAAGAAGGGGGCGAGTACCAGACGACTCTCTGCGTGAGATTCCGAAGATGGCTGAGGGCGACAACCATACTTGTGGACCGAGAGCTTGGGCTGCCATGACATTAACATAGAACGATAGTTTCGGTGTGCATGACTAGAAGCTAGGAACTCGCCTGGCGGAAGGTAATCCATTGTAAGTTCTTAGTTACCTAGCTCTAGCTACCATACTGTACCCCGACAATTGTTTTATTTGGTACTGATGTTTGAACAAGTAAACGGGCCTCGTTTTAAACGATGATTTGAAAACGGGTTTCAAGACGCGGTGTCCTGTGACATCTCGGTTTGGAACTTGAAGAGTTTATGTAATGTGAGAACACGGGTTTTAAATGTAACCATGTTTTGGAAGACTAAGTGTTCTTACATTCACATAACACTTGTTTGTAAAAAAAAATGGCCCTAATTTTCACGGTTTTAATTTAAGTTTTCAAGTTGCCGAATCGGGGTGTTACAGCGGTGCTGGAGTCCATGCAACAACAACAATCTCAGCATCCACCTCAACCGGTTAATCCACCTCACCAGTGCAATGTGGGTAATACCGAGGCAAAGAGTCTGGCTGATTTTAGGAGTTGTAATCCATCCAAGTTCGAAGGAGGATTTAAACCTGAGGAGGCCAATAAGTGGATTCACATCATGGACAAGATTCTGAGAACCTTGGATTGCACGGAAGCTCAGAAAGTAGCATATGCAACCTACATGCTAGAGGATGAAGCTGAGAACTGGTAGAATCACACGGTTCAACTCCTACACTATGAAGGAAGAGATGTGAATTGGGGCGTATTTATGGAGAAGTTTCTCAATAAATACTTCCCTGAAGACTTGAGGAGAAAGAAGGAGGTATAATTCATACAACTGAAGCAAGGAGACATGAGTGTGGGTGAGTACGCGGCCAAGTTTGAGGAGTTGATGAAGTACTCTCCATACTACCAGAACAACCCTGATGAAAGGAGCAAGTGCATCAAATTTGAAGGAGGCTTAAGGCCTAAGCTGAAGTCTATTTTTAGTTATCAACGGATTCAAAGCTTCCCCGCACTTGTGGACATGTGAAGAATGTACTAGGATGACAAGAAAGCTGAAGGGCTGCAAGAAACAGAGAGAAAAGATAGCCAGAATTACGGACCTCAGAGGCGTAAGGGTTTCAACAACCGAGGCAAGGGTCCGTACGATCACCGAGGGAAAGGCAAGGGAAAGGTTGGAGGTAATGATGGAAGAAACTTTCGGAGCGAGGCTCCATTCTGTGACAAGTGTAGGCGCCATCATTATGGACGTTTTTGTTGGGGAACAAGTAATTGTTTCAACTGTGGAAAGCCGGGACATTTTGCGAAGGACTGCAAGGAGCCGGCTAAAGCCAATTCAAGAGGGGCAGCTGATAGGCCCATGGTTCAAGGAAGGGTTTTCACCCTTAGTGGTGTGGAGGCAAGCCGATCTTCTGATCTTGTGCAAGGTAATTACTTGCTAAATGGTCAGATTTATAATGTTTTGTTTGATTCTGGTGCAACGCATTCGTTTGTTTCATATGAATGTGTAGATCGTTTGAGTCTACCTATGTCTGAATTATCATACACTCTGAAAGTAGAAACCCCTACTAATGCTCCTGTAGTTGTTTCTAGAGCATGTCTTAACTGTTGTATAGAAGTGTTAGAACAAACCTCTAGGGTAGATTTGATCTGCTTACCCTTATCACAATTAGATGTAATCTTGGGGATGGACTGGTTAAGTCGAAACCAAGTGATCATCGATTGTGATAGAAAGATAGTGACGTATAGGAACCCGAAACCCTCTGGCTACATGTGCTTGCTCAACACCGAAGTAGAGGAGAATGGTCCAAGGATGGAAGAGATTCCTATTGTCAGAGACTTTCCGGAGGTATTCGCTGATTAGATACCTGGTTTGCCACCAAGAAGAGAGATTGAATTCGGAATTGATTTAGTTCCGGGAGCTGGTCCCATTTCTATCGCTCCTTATAGAATGGCACCACCGGAAATGGCTGAAATGAAGAAACAGATCGAGGAGTTGTTGCAGAAGCAGATGATCCGACCAAGTGTGTCACCTTGGGGTGCCCCGGTGTTGTTCGTCAAGAAGAAAGATGGTAGTATGAGGATGTGTATCGACTACCGGCAGTTGAATAAGGTCACAATCAAGAACAAGCATCCATTGCCAAGGATAGATGACCTAATGGATCAAGTTCGTGGGGCCTTAGTGTTTTCCAAGATTGATCTGAGATTAGGATACCATCAGATCAGGATCAGAGAAGAGGATATCTCTAAGACCGCATTTCGATCCCGATACGGACACTATGAATATGTTGTGATGCCGTTCGGATTGACTAATGCACCAGCTATCTTCATGGACTACATGAATCAAATCTTTAGACCCTATTTAGATTCATTCGTGGTTGTGTTCATTGACGATATCCTTATTTATTCCAAGAGCCCGGAGGAGCATGCTGAACACTTGAAGATAGTGTTGAGTATCCTAAAGGAGAAACAGCTGTACGCCAAACTTACAAAGTGTGAGTTCTGGCTGGAGGAAGTTAAGTTCTTGGGGCATGTAATTTCAAACAAGGGAATAGCAGTTGACCCGGCGAAAGTAAGCTCGGTTTTGCAATGGGAGCAACCGAAGTCGGTCACAAAGGTGAGAAGCTTTCTCGGTTTGGCTGGTTACTATAGGAGATTTATAGAAGGTTTCTCGAAGATTGCGCTACCCTTGACAAAGTTAACTCGAAAAGATCAACCCTTTATCTGGGATGAGAAGTGTGAAATGAGTTTCCGAGAGCTGAAAGAAAGATTGACATCCTCCCCTGTGTTGATTTTGCCCGATATACAGAAGAGTTTCGAGGTGTATTGTGATGCATCGAAACAAGGACTTGGGAGTGTTTTGATGCAAGATGGGAAGGTAGTCGCTTATGCCTCGAGACAGCTAAAAGTTCATGAAATGAACTACCCAACTCATGATCTAGAGCTGGCAGCGGTTGCTTTCGCTCTAAAGATTTGGAGGCACTATCTCTATGGCACTACGTTCCGGGTGTTTAGTGACCATAAGAGTTTAAAGTACCTCTTCGACCAGAAGGAGTTGAATATGAGGCAACGCCGATGGATGGAGTTCTTGAAGGATTATGAGTTCGAACTTCATTACCATCCTGGGAAAGCAAACGTGGTGGCTGATGCGTTAAGTCGAAAAGCAATGCATATCAGTGCAATGATGGTCAGAGAAGCTGCATTGATAGAAGAATTCCGAGATCTAAACTTGGCAATGCAAGTGGAGCCGACAAGTATCAAGATGGGAATGCTGCAAATTGCCAATGAGTTCTTGCAAAGAATTCGTGAATTGCAACATGAAGATGAGGGGCTTAAGGAAAAGAAGAAACTTGTGGAGGAAGGTAAGGAGTCAGAGTTTCAAGAAGGAAAAGATGGAATCCTTCGCTTTAGAGCAAGGATTTGTGTGCCTGACAATTTAGAGGTAAGAAGGATGATTCTGGATGAAGCGCATAAGATCAAGATGAGTATGCATCCAGGAGCTACCAAAATGTATCAGGATTTGAAGATGTTTTGGTGGCCTGGCTTAAAGAAGGATGTGGCTAAGTACGTGGCGTGTTGTTTGGTGTGTCAGAAGGCCAAGGTGGAACATCAAAGGCCAGGAGGAGAATTACTTCCCTTGGAAATTCCATTATGGAAATGGGATAGTATCTCGATGGATTTCGTGTCGGGATTGCCAAGGACAGCTACTGGACATGATGCAATCTGGGTGATCGTGGATCGTTTGACCAAGTCAGCGCATTTTATTCCCGTTAATATACGCTACTCTTTGGAAAAGCTCACTCAGTTGTATATCAAGGAAGTTGTTCGTCTGCATGGTGTACCATCAAGTATCGTGTCAGATCGCGATCCGAGGTTTTCATCGAGGTTTTGGCAAGATTTGCATAGAGCCTTGGGTTCAAGACTGAAGCTGAGTTCTGCATACCACCCGCAGACTGATGGTCAAACGGAGAGAACTATTCAGTCACTGGAGGACATCTTAAGAGCTTGTGTTTTGGAAGGTCAAGGGAATTGGGAGCAAATGTTGCCACTCGTGGAATTTACTTACAACAATAGTTACCACGCGAGCATCGGTATGGCACCATTTGAAGCTCTATATGGAAGAAAGTGTCAGACACCGTTATGCTGGTTTCAAGTAGGGGAGAATTCTCTGGTTGGACCAGATTTTGTGCAAGAGACCACGGAAAAAATTAAGATGATACAAGAAAAGATGAAGACTGCTCAGAGTAGGCAGAAAAGCTACGCTGATAGGAGGAGGAAACCTTTAGAATTTGCTGAAGGAGACCATGTGTTCATTAGAATAGTACCAACCAAAGGTGTTAGTAGAGCCTTGAAAACCCAGAAACTATCACCTAAGTTTATTGGTCCCTACCAAATTCTTAAAAGAGTCGGCCCAGTAGCCTATCAATTAGCCCTGCCCCCGTCGCTAGCTAATCTTCATAATGTGTTTCACGTGTCTCAGCTGAAAAGGTATGTCCATGACCCCACCATCGTTCTTAGAATCCAACCCGATGACCTAGAAATCCATGAGAACCTAACCTTTGAAGCCATGCCTATTTGCATTGAAGACCGAAGAGTCAAGCAGCTTAGAGGGAAGGATATTTGTTTGGTCAAAGTCGTCTGGATTTGTGGCAATGTGATGGAAGCATCTTGGGAATTAGAGGATAAGATGTGTCAGGACTATCCTGAATTGTTTGTATAAGTTGAATTTCGGGGACGAAATTCCTTGTAAGTGTGGGAGTAGTGTAACACCCCAAAATTTTAATCCCCGATTAATGAAATGTTAATTATAAAACTTATTATAATTAATTATTTCTATTTTAATCTTTGATTAAAATTCTGTGTTTTGTATTTAGGGAATGTGTGTGCATTTATTTAATGGGCATAATTAGGTATAAAATAAACATTTTACATATTAGTCCCTGGGTTGGGACCTGGTAGTAATTATAGGAAAGGTTTTGGAGGGAAAGAAAATAAAATTATTATTTTTCAAAAACTGGGCAAAATACTCGAGTATTATCTTGAATACTCGAGTATTCTGGTCAAAGTTGCACGAGTTAGTGAGTTTGGTGAGTCACCACCAACAATTTCGTTTCGTTGACACGAAATCACCCTCCAACCACGTCCATAGCTGTCGTGTCGATCTACATGAAAGCTCCAAGCGTCTATTTAAGCTATTCATCAACGAATTTGAAGACTTTGTTGATGAAATCGTGAAGTTAGGGTTCCAAATTCGTTTCTTTCGATTCCTCTTCATTTCTGAGTGTTAGAATTCGAGTGATACACGATTACGAAGCTCACATCCAGGGCTTCGTAAAGACACAAAGATTGTTAGTCAAAAGCAAGTATAGAGTGAGAATCGAATCTGAGAAGGGAAGGAGTTGAAGCTGTTTTCAGTTCCTGGAGCTTACTTGAGCAATCGATTTTGGTAAGCCCTTGAATCTTTGAGACTTCAATTTCATTCCATTCTCTAGTATGTGTTGCAGAGAACGATTTCTAATTATTTTCCCCAATTGTTTTGCATGATTTCACCATCAAAATCTCTGGTTTTATGTCCTCACTCAAAACTGTGTTGTTGTCATATGGTTCTTGGGGAAACTAACTTGGAGTTTGTTTTTCTGTCCAATTTCAGTTCTCACACGAATTTGAGGTAAGGGGAAAGCTTTCTATTCACTAGGTAGAGTTTAAATTGCATGAATTTAATTAGAGAGCCACCAAGAGGCTCTAAGGGCTTAGATTGAATAGGAAAATTGGTTCGGAGACCAACTTGTGCTCTAAAACTGTGTTGAGCAAGTCCCATATGTTGCATGCAAGCTGAATTGAACTTAAAATCACAAGTTTATTGAGTATATTGCAATTTGGCATATTAAGTTGTGAAAATTCATGTTTTGTGCATTATCACTTGATTCTCTATCAAATATGTTAATTGATGACTTGTAAGTGTTTGAGCATGTTCAATATGTGTTATATGAACTCTGTTGATCATTGGATTGGACTAGAAATGGTTAGAATTGAAAATGGTATGTTAAAACCAAATTTCCAGTCTGTTCTGTGAGAAAAGACTTGAGTACTTGGCTTGATACTCGAGTAAATTTTTGGTAAAATAGTGTATTTTGTGTAATAACACTCGAGTACCAGGCCCAGAACTCGAGTATTAACTGAATCATGGGGATATGTTAAGGTAAACCACTCGAGTGATGCAGGAGTCATTCGAGTGTTCTGGAATTGATGAAGAACACTCGAGTACTCATGAATTACTCGAGTATTTTTATGAATCTGAAACCCAAATCCTCAGAAAGACATGAACAACTCGAGTAATTGAGAACTACTCGAGTAATCTGGAAATAATTGAAGAACACTCGAGTATTCTGAAGAACACTCGAGTAGTTTACCCAGAATATTAAAAACACCATTTTTAATTCTGAATCATTTGGTTAATGATTAAATAATAATAATCTAAGGGATCTGGAATTAAGAGAAATTGATTACTATAATTATACCGTTTGGATGACGGGACATTGCTCGGGTGGCACGTTATATATATATTTTAACCAATTTCCTTTAAGTTTAAAAGTAATGCATTCATTCTGGAGTTTGGATGATAGATCGTTTATCATGTTTTGAAAACATGAGGAGGGCCTCTGGGAGTGCCAAATGACGGCTCGCTTGATGACACATTATGGTTGACGATGTGGTCGGCATAGTGAGATGTTGATATGGTTATACCGTTTGGATGACGGGACGTTGCTCGGGTGGCACGTATTCCAAGCTTGTCGTGTACGTTCTTGGTGAATGTACGAATGTTGTACACCTAGGAGTACAACGCACTGTTGAGTGCTGGACGGAGTAAAGGATGGACGTCAGAGAGTGTTATAGAATGATGGAGATAGGCTTGAGAGCTAGGGTCATACATCATGTCACTCATCTAAAATAATTCTGAAAAATGAAATAAGTATGAGCATCCTACTTGCATTCAATAACTGCTAAATGCTAAATGTGATTGTTATTTATTGTTGCATGGCTATACATTCTCAGTGTTCACACATTTATACTCTATTGATTATGTGTATAGAATTGCTTACCCCTATGCCCTTGTAGGTGATGTCACGTTACATTGCTTGCATCGAGATCCGGCCACTTCCTAGTGGCATATGGATCTACGAGGACCATCGCGCGGTATTCGAGGGGGAGGTAGAGGTTACCTTCTACCGAGCCCGCTGATTCGATTCCGTCCTCGTAGGTTTAGGATTCCCATCATATACACTATGCACGTACCACCTTTTTACACATATCATGGACCACCTCCCACATGACCAGCTCGCTCATATCACAGCTTTCATTTTCGACCTACCCGCTCACACCCTTTTTCTTCTAGAGTCGTCCGCGAGGAGACTCCCCCTTCTGATCCGAGGAGCCCAGTTAAGGTCACACCATCTCCTGATCCTGTACCCAGTGGTAGGGTACCCTCTCCATCGGATGAGATCGAGGAGGATCCTGTGGAGGACGAGAGCGGAGGCGAGCCTGTCGTTCATTCTACCGGGAGTCAGTGGAGGGACGATGATCCCTTGGTGTGTGCATATGGTACATGATGAGGATCAGGGGATCCGATGTGGGGATGTTGTGGAGGAGACTCTGCTGCTGTTGCTGTTGATGATGATGTTTCTTTCTGCTACCTGGAGACTGCTACTACTATCACTACTACTACTGCTGCCAGATCTATGTGACCACCTCTAGAGTTTCATATTTTTGTGATGTATACATTGTAGATATACTGTTGAGAACTCTAGGGTTATGGTTTTATTTTTATATAGATCTTTTATGGACTTGTATGGGAACCTTGGAGACATGACTACTGGGACTATGTATTCCATGACTTATATATATATATATATAACTTATGTTCATATTACAACTGTGCATAGTCATATCATTTCCGCTCACTCTGATAAAGATTAATTAACGGATTCGGTTATGTTATTTAAATGGTATCAGTTCCGCGAAAGAAAAGAATAGATATGCATCGCTTAATTTTACTATGTCAATACGTTTTCAAAAGCACCGATGCTATCTGGATTATGAAAAGGTTTTCTATCTTAGCAAATGCCGAATCCAATACAATGTTTAGAACGACATAAATTATATTCTCCAAGAATTCCATGTTTTGGTTTGTGCACCCGCCTTAAAAGAAAATTTTATTTCTACATTTTTATATTTAAATTATAACAAGTCCATATATCTTTCCGAGTAATACATAATTATGTTAATATTTACTTGGGTATTTGAAGAGGGTGTCACAATCTAAACTTGCTTGATGATAAAGTTGAGATCTTTGACTTTGCATGTTGATTTGATGATGATTTTGATGATTTGAGTACATGCATGTGATTATCCATGTTTGATGAGTGAAAAATTAAGATCTTTAATCATGCATGTCAAGTTTAAGTGAAAAGATTATGTCTTTCTTTGATGCATGATTTGGTTTTAAAAAGGGATTTGAGAAACAAGATTTAAAATGATTTTTGGGTGTGAACTAAGTGTTTGATTTTGTGTATGTTAAATTCTTGTGAAGTATGATTCGGCCATGACTAAAAGAATAGGTTTTAATGCTTTTCAATTTGATTCAAGTAGTTGCATGTTAATCTCATGCTTAGAAAAATTGATTTGAGGTGTTGAAATGTTTGATTTTGAACTTGATCTTGATAAAGCTTTGATCTTGTCTTGATCCTTGAAAAAGTTTTTATTTTGGACTTTGCATGTGATTTTTGAACGAAAAGATCTAACCTTTCTTAATGCATGTCTTGATTTTGACTTGATCTTTGGAAAAGCTTTGATTTGGTCTTAATCTAAGAAAAGTTTTGATCTTGAAACCATGCATGTGATTTTTGAGCAAAAAGCTTTAACTTTTCTTAGTGCATGTCACGGTTTTGGTAAAGAACCAAGGAAACAAGCCTTTGAAAAATGATTTTTAACTTGATCTATGTTCTATGTTCTTCCATGATAAAGATTTGAAGCATAATCTTGATTTTTAGGGGTGTACATTCGGTTTAGAGCTTCAAAAGGGAAATGATATTTTTAAAATTTTTGTGAAATAAAGTACATGATTAAACCCATGAATCTAAATTTTTGCATGTTGAAAAATAGATCAAAAACCTTGTCTTGACCATAGTGAGATTAGGCCAATGCATGTTAACTAGACTAGGATTCTTTTTCATGAAGTGACATGAAGTAATGAGTGTGTTTTGTGAAATAGTGCTAAGTTAATTGGCTTGGAAGAAGCTTTGTGTTTAAATATATGTATGTGTGTGTATTCGGTCAAGAACAAAAGGAAGAGTAAACAATTTTGTTTCATGAAAAAGAAAATGGGGTTTAAGTGCTTGAATTAAATTAAGTTGGGTTATGTGTCTTAAATTGTGATTTTTGACTTGCTTTCTTGAATTCCATTCGGCCATGTAGTGCAAATAAGTCTAAGAGGTTTAATTGCATGAAAACAAATTTATATGGTGATATTTGAAAAGAATTAAGTTGCTTAAAGTGAGAAAAACAAATGTGTTTGGTTTATATCTTTGGTTCAATTCGGTTTGTGAATACATGTATGTCTAAGTGTTTTTGTTTTATGAAAATGAATGCTTTGGAAATTCAATGTGACTATTCTTCATGCTAATTGATATTTGAAAAGTGGATGATTTATATGATTTGACTTATCAAGTGTTGTTTGTTGTTGTGTGTTAATTGATGTTTGGAAAATATTTGAGTATGTAATTGGTTTTGAAAATTAATTGATTTTAAGATAAATCCATTTGATTTATTTGGAAATGTTGGTTATGTTTGGTGGCTGTCCAAGATTTTGTTTTATGACAAAAGCTTGAATTTTTAAGATGTTAGTTTTGAGCTAAAGACTTATTTGGAAACAAAAGTGTTTTTACAATGTTTTCGGGTTTTTATTAAATGGATCTTATGAAGCAATTCCTTGCTGTCCAGAGTTGTTTAAAATTGTTTATTGACTTTAAAAAGTGTGTTCATATGATTTAAAGTATGGTTTTCAACTGGTAATTGATTTGAGAAAAGCCGGATTAAAAACGGTGAATTTTTCGGTGTTTTCGAATGCGACTAAGGTTCTGTCCAAGACGGGCCAGCAACCAAATTAAATGGTTTAAATTATTTTATAAGATGTTTTCAAATGGTTTTGAAATACTTAAAGTGCTAGAAAATATGGGAGTTGTTTTGAGAAAACAATTATGTTTTTGAGTCTTCCGACGAGAAACGGAATGTGTATTGAGTTAAGAAAAGATTTTCTTATACAAGTTAATAACGTAAACGTATTTTCTTTAATACGAGGAATGGTATAGATGAGGGATTGGGGCAGCTGGCAACGACAAGGATCCGAGGAGATCGTGCGCATTTAAATTGCTGGACCTGAGGTGAGAGAGAAGCTTTCCTAAGACACAGTGGTAGTTAGGTGATATATTAGGACGTTCCGGATCATCTCAAAGACCGGAACTTAGTGGTTCGGAGTCAATAGTATAGTGGCAATTATTTGTGTTGTGTGGCCACTTATACGAAGGAGACAAAGACCACATTGTTGTTGTGTGATGAATTTGTATGTTGATGATGTGAAATAGCATGCTTATGTTTATTTGTTTAATTATGCATGATGATATTTAATATTGTTGATATGAGTAGTATGCTGATGGACGTCTCTTACGTCCTGAAAATGAAAATGAAAAGAATAAGATTATGAAGTAAAAGACATATAAAGAAGATATAACCCCCTGTTTGGCCTAAGTCCTTATGGAATAGACAACCTTGATAAGACATCAAGAAAAGAAATAATGATAAGAGGTATAAGAATGATCAGAAAAGAGATAAAGAGTTGAGATTAGGGAAAGATTTGAGGATATTAAGCCAGAGCTGGGAAAAGTAATGCTGTGAAGAAACGAGTTGTGATCTGAGTGGAGCTTGGCTCCTTTGTTGATGTTTTTGGAAAGAGACTGGTGTTGAGTTGAGCTTTCTCTCCATTGGTGCTCAGTGAAATGAGATTTTTGAAAAAGTTTATGAAAAGAGATTTTTGAGAAAGCTTATAAAATGTATTTTGAGAAAAGTTTTTGAAATGAGATTTTTTAGAAATTTTGTGAAATGCATGAGATTTTTAGAAATTTTGTGAAATGAGATTTTTAGAAATTGTGAAACGAGATTTTTAGAAACTTTGCGAAATGAGATTTTTAGAAAGTTACGAAATGAGATTTTTAGAGAAGTTGTGAAATGGGATTTTTAGCAAAGTTGTGAAATGAGATTTCTAGAAAATTTGTGAAAGAAAATTTTGAGGAAGTTTATGAAACCCGATTTTGTGAAACATTATGAAATGAGATTCTGTGAAAATTTATGACATGAGATTTTGAAAAAGATGATGAGACAAGATTTTTAGAAAGCTTATGAAAGATTATTTGGAGAAAGGGGATTATGAAATGAAATTGTTGTTAAAGAATTGTGAAACGGAACTATTGGAAAAAGAATGTGAAATGAGATGTTGAGAAAGCTTATGAGATGAGATACAAGTTGTTGATGCGATCCCAGCTCTGTGCTATGTTGAGAAAAGATGAGAGAAAGATTGAGAAAGTAGCGGTCGGGACTCGTCGAAGGGATGCACTAAGGATGAGCCGACCATAGGTTAATAATTAAACACTAAAAGACTTTTAAAAGACACTAACAATACGAACGCGGTAAGCTATGAGTGTGATATCGAAGTAGTGGAGAGGAAGAGACCATGAGTATCAGGGATACTCAGGTGGAGATTGCATTAGGGGAGGACGATGACGGTGAAACGTCAAGAAGTCTTGAGTACTTTCTAGGCAGAACGAACTCCACATGTGGCATACGAACGTGGTAGGGACTGGTTCCAAAGCCGTGGCAAGTTCTGCAGCGCAACTAGAATAGTACTGACGCCCCCTAGATTGCAAATCTTGAATAGTGAGAGGGACTGGAGTGGGGCATCTTGATTTGCCACTGTACCCGAATTTTCTACAGTGTGCCTTGATATTATATGATTTGATATGAGATGAATTGATTTGAGACTGTACCCGAGTTTTCTACAGTTCTCCTAGCTTGGAGCCAATTGATTGTTGAGACAGCTGTCGTGCCCGCACGGTAAAGGTCATGTACTCCTGTTTGCTTCCGACTAGGTTGGGTGGATGACCGAGGAGATGTAGACTTGAGACGTGTGTGCTAACTGCAAAAGAACGTGTACCTCAATGATATTCTAAACTTCCCCCAATCATCGATGGTCGTGATCTAATAAGACATGACAAGAAAAGTACAAGAGTAATGGAAAAGATTTATAATTATAAGAAGTAAGAGTTTATGAAAGATGGATAATGAGAATAAATTGAGGATGAAAAGTGAGGAAAGATGTATGAGACCCTATGAAGAGGGAAAGAAATGAAAGTGAAAAGAGTTGTAAGTTGAGCATGAGAAAGGAATGGAGAATTAAAAGAGGATTATGAATTAAGAAATGAAATTAAGTTTGGGCAAGATAATGAATGATGATGATGATGGTAATAATAATGATAATGATAATACACTTGATTGTTGTGTTGTATGTATGTTGTATTGTATGCTTGTATGGTCTTGATATCTTGCCTATCGTAAACCCACACCGTCGACGATGCGTCGTTCGGATCGCTTACTCTCTCCTGTTCGTTGGTATATTGGTGCTACTGGTATCTCAACGGGCAGATGGAGTATCGTATGGAGATCACTACGTGGACTAAGCATGGAAACAGTTGGAAGCGCACTCCGTATGGCTGGGTAAGGACCGGCTACACTCAGATAGTGATTCCAGACCAGGAACACCAATTGAGCGGAGTTAATTTGGGGCCGCACTTGGGACAAATCACCGTACGAGGATGTAGGAGCTACGAAGAAAAGGTGCGGTACGAGACTCAGAGAAATTCTACCACTCTGGGTGAAGTGGAGTTGGAGTCCAGTAGCGATGGAGGAACAACAACACGGATGACATCATCCTCGGGAGCGAAGAAAGGGCGTAAGAAAAAGGAGAAGCTTCATTCGATTGTTTTCGACAGGAAGATTTAAGAATAGTGTCATTAGTCTAAGTTTGTTGTGAGTGCTTTGAGTCAAGGATTACCTGAGTGATGAACTATTTATGTAATTCAGCTTATTTTAGAGTATGCCTATTTTCAAAAGAAGTGTAAGCATGAAACTGTTTGAGAATTGTGCAAGTTATCTTTTGATGAAATATAAAGAGCTATGCTGGGTTTGTAACCAAACTGTTTTCCGATGTTAAATGTTTATTTGAGATTCACATAAGTGAGTATGAGTTTTAGTAACAACTCGGTTTTCAAGTAAAGATGTTAGAGTACACCAATGACATCTCAAAATTTTTTCAAAAAAAAAAAATTTGGCCTCATTTTTGCAACTTTAATAAAGGAAAAGTTAATTATTTGGATTACGAAAATCGGGCTGTTACACCTTGTATGCCTTCTTTCCCTAGCCATTAATGGAAAGCTTGAAATGGCAAAAGGACAAACTGGCACCTGATAAAGAAGGAGGGAGGCAGCAACAAAGAAGGAAAAGCTGCGTGGACCAACAGATAAAAGGAAAAAGGCAATGACCAGTGGATAAAAGGAGCATTATATAAAGGTGCCACCATCAGTCGAAGCAACAGCAAGAAATGCAACGGCGACACACTGAAACAATACACAAAAACACATGGTTCTATTCTCTAAGTTTCAGAGAAGGAACACTGAAGAGAAACAAGAGTGAGAAACGTGAAAGAGTGAAGTGAGCATCAAAAGCGCTCACCCTCCCCCCTCTCATCACCATCACAAAGAAACTCCATCACTGCAACTACTGCACTGGTGATGTGGCGCACCACCGTTGCCGCGCCTCCATAATCAACAGCCCTGATTTCCGGTCCAGAAGGCGTCTCTACTATCAAGAGCGCATCATACCGTAGTTAAATAACGAGTAGTGATGTCCCTTTACCTGTAATACCTGTAGTACTCATACACCTTCGAGGCCATAATTTCATCAAGCTTACGAACCCATTAATTTATGTATAATTATATCTTTTTCAATAAAAAGATCCAAAACAAAAGGAATTCAAGCTTTTATTCAAATCCCCTGGATTGTTTTGGGGGATTTCAATACCTTTGTTTCTTATAATGAGAAACTTGATGGTATGCTTGTTGATGTTACTTTATTAGCTTATTTTAATGACTGTGTACACTCTTGTCAGTTGATTGATATGAGATACAGGGGTTGTTATTACACATGATGCAAGAAGCAGGATCAACAAGATAGAATCTATTGTAAACTTGATCGCGCTCTTGTGAATGGTTATTGGTGTATGCAGTGGCCGAATGCTGAAACAGAGTTTCTTCTTCCAGGGGTATCTGATCATTCCCCCATCCTCATAGATTGGGGATTGTGATCTGTGACGCTCTGTTTTTAACTTGAAAATAATTAATATTTCCAAATAGTTTATTTCTTGCTATCAAAAATTAGGACTAGAAAATTTTTCCTTTTTAAAACTTGTACTTGCTTGGTCATAAATTCTTTTGAATTCGGCTCAGCACGATATTAAGTTCGAAAAGACTCTCGAGATAGCATTTCCTTAGTCATAGAAAACATTATTAATAGTTATTATTGAAAACATATCACTTGCTTCTCGAGTGGGATCTGAACACATAACATAGGAAATATAAATTTATCTCTGAATCCCTTGTAAATAAAAATCAGAGTTCGCGGAAGTAAAAATAATACTTTTGGGGCTCTGCTGAGGAAATTAAACATCATATATATATATATATATATATATATATATATAAGTCGAAAGCATAATATGAAACCCCATAAGTACAGTAGCAGCAAGTAACATCAGTCGAGATAGCAAGAGTTTATGAAACATATACAACTCAGCTGTATAAAATAAAACCTCACTCTAAGACCTCTCGAAATCATATACACTAAACATGTAACAGCCCAGCCCCAGCCAGCCGTACGGTACTGGGCACTGGGGCCCAGTGCACCGCCACGTGGATATTGTCCGCTTTGGGCATTCTTCACCCTCACGGTTTTGCTCTTGGTCCCACACTAACAGTGAGCCCCAAAACGCGTCCACGTGAGGTAAGGTATCCACACCATATATAAGGCATGCTTCGTTCTCCTTACCAGCCGATGTGGGACTAAGGCGTACCTTACATCAATTGTAACATCCCAAAGTTTCACTTGTATTAAATAACGAAATTTACTAAATTAAAATTAAAATAATGAATCCTTGAAATTTATCATTAGTGTAGAGCATTTTCATAAAGTATCCTACAGGGTTACGAAGATATATCTTACTTATATATTTTAAAGTAGAATCATTAAAACAGTTACCCTTATTGAAAAATATATTTTCTATACTTTAATTTGCTTTCGACATATTTAATTATTAAATTTGTTTTAAGAACTTGAAGACTTTTAACTTTATAATTTTATAGAGGTAATTATTTGATGCTTACATTTTATTATTAGTATTTCTTGAGATTTACAATAAACAAATAAAGAAAAATAGTAATAGTAATAGTAATAATAATAATAAATAAATAAAAAGAAAAAGAAAAATAAAATAATGATAATAATAATAATAATGTAATAAAAAAATAAAAAAAAATAATAATAAGAGGAATGCACTAGTTGGCCGCCGGCCCTAACCCCCATATCTCCTTCCCTCCGCCGGCTCCATCTTTTGTACACCGCCCAAGCCTCCACAAGCCACCACCAGTCCTTGGCCAAACCATCTCTCACGTTTTCTCTCTTCCCCGAACCGTCCCTATCTTCCCCTCTCTCCCAGGAGCCTGACGCCGCCTCCGCCGCACCGCGCTCCTTTTCCCCCCACCGGTCGCGAATCGCGACCCGTTTCTCCCTTTAGCCAAGCTCGAACCGTCGCACGCCGCCACCGATTGCCACTGCTCCCTGCTTCCCTCGCATCATCACCACCGCCGGAGTTGGGGAAGGCTTGCAGATCTGAGACAGACTCCGTTCCCGATCTCTCTCCCTTCCTTTGGAGCCACCGCTGCCGTCCCTTCCTGGTTTGTTTGCCGCCGCCGCCACTGCAGGTTGTAACCGCCACTGTCCTCCTCCTCTCTCTGGGCCACCGTTGCTAGTCATCCCTGTTGAGCTCCATATCCGCCGCCTCCCTGCACTCTTCCCCGATCGCAATCCAGTCCGCGAAGCATAAAGGAAACCGCCACCCGTGGCTGTGCCGGGCTTGTGTCGGGTGTCCCGAAGCTCAAAGCTGTTGCTTTGGTTCAGCCAGTAATTGTTCTCACCACCGACATCGACCGCCGGCGCGCCGCCACTCACCGGTATCGACCGCCACGGACCCGTTCATCGCCCCGGGTCATTAAAGCTTCACGGATCGCCGCTCCTTCTCGTCGGCAAGCCCCGAATTGTGAGGTTAACCCTTTATTTTCGTCAATCGAGGTAAGGGGTGTTTTACCTTGCTTTAGAGAGTACTTTCTAGTTAGTTATAATACCTGCGAAGAATATATGGATATGTTTGTGAACGAATATTAGGGTAATTAATCGAGACTAAAAGTAAAGGATAAAAATAAACAAAAGAGAATCTAACTGGATAGTGTGATTTGAAATATGTGTTTTAAAAATATAAATGTGCTTGGGTTGTACTTAAGGTGAATGTAGATGATGATATGTTGAATGAAAAATAGAGATGTTGAATAAAGGTAAAAAGGGGAAATTGAATTGTATGAGGATATGTACAATTAATTATATACTTAGATTTGATGTTTAGAATGGATAACATAGACCTTAGCATGAATCATGAACTTAAAAGAAAAGGAGTTTGAAGTGATTGTGTAATTTAATGGGTGTGCTAAGTGTTAGTTATTAATGTGTATGTCTAATTGAAGGAGTTGAAATTATTGTTAGTGTTGGTGATTAATTTGATATGGTAATTTTCATGTATGCCTAACTGATAAATGCGAATTCTTGAAGTGTACTTATGCATGAATGATAATTGAGTTACGTGTGGTATTGTCTAAAGGTTAAGTGATGGAAAGGGAAATGATTAAAGTAAGAATGTGAAAGTTAGTTGTTATATGTGATTGAGCGTAGGTGATTAACTGTTATGTATGTCTGGCGAATTAAATGAAATATATGTGTGGAGTTCAATTGGTAATTAAAGGATACAACAATTAAAGAGTAAGAGTATAAACCAAGAAAATGATTTAAATTTGAAATGTGTATGTTCGGTGCTAGACGTGCATGACTGCTTATTTGCTAGTGTGCGTTGTGGAAACGTGAGAAAATGGATATATGTATATATATGGAATAGAAAGAGAATAAGGGCGATGCGGTTAAGCCGTAACCCAGAGGAAAAAGAAAAAGGGCGATGTGGTTAAGCCGTAACCCAGAGAAAAAGAAAAAGGGCGATGCGGTTAAGCCGTAACCCAGAGGAAAAAGAAAAAGGGCGATGCGGTTAAGCCGTAACCCAGAGAAAAAGAAAAAGGGCGATGCGGTTAAGCCGTAACCCAGAGTAAAAGAAAAAGGGTGATGCGGTTAAGCCGTAACCCAGAGAAAAAGAAAAAGGGCGATGCGGTTAAGCCGTAACCCAGAGAGAAAAAGAAAACGGGCGATGCAGTTTAGCTGTAACCTAGAGGAAAAAGAGAAAAGAAAAGTGAGCAAGAAAATAACAAAAAGGAATGAAAAGAAAGAAAATGAGTAAAGAAAAGAGAAATGTATTAGAAATGAAAAAGAAAGTATATTAAGAAAAGTGATAAGAATGATGGGCGAAAGAAAAGATTATAGATGCGTATGAATTTGAATTGTTTGAGTTTGCTATGTTTTGAACTACCTGAAATGTTTGTGTTTGATTTTGTAGGTTATTATGTCTAGTTAGAAGCTATTCTCTATTTCATGTGTAAAGCTCACCCTTGCAACCATTTTTACAGGTTCAAAGTTGAGCAGACTCAGTTTCAGGCCGAGCAGGAATAGCACTCCATGTGGAGTGCTCGCTCATTATTTTTGAGTGGACTGTAGTGGAATTTTATGAAAAACTGTTATTTTTGTAATTTGGAATATGTAGTAGTTATGCGCCCTAAACTTGTATTAGTAAGGGCATTAGGATTATAATCATATGTAAAATGTGTCTGTTTATATTTTAAATTGTTCTGGTCTGAACAGGTACAAACAGGAAATTTTCGGAAAGTCCGAAAAACAGAGGAAACTCTGCCCGTTTTCCGGAAAAATATTCTTAAGTATTTTAATTTAAAAAGAAATTTTTAAGTACCTATTTTAATAAATCATAATTTTAACTAGTTAATTGTGAGGGTGTTACATTTATGGTATCAGAGCAGTTTCCCTCGGCCTTTGGAGTTATGAGCTACTCCAGTGATTACTCACCGACCGAGTAATCGATGTTTATAGTTTAGAGTCTAGAATTTATTTATAGGGTGTTCATACCGTTAATTATTCCATTAAGCATTAACTGTCGACCTTATGCATGACTAAACAGAATGGCTGGTAGACGGGTCGATAATGACGGGATCCGCGCTATTCTGGAACATCTGGTACAGATGCAACAGGATCAGGCTACTAACATGGCGCAAATGCATCATAACCAGGGGGAGAACATAGCAGCAGCAATAGCAACAACAACAGCAGCATTATTGAATCCTCAACCACCAGCTCCAGTTGTGACTGATTGGTTGGCACGATTCAGGAAGAATGATCCGTTAAAGTTCGAAGGAGGGTTCAATCCCGATGGGGCACAGCTTTGGTTGCAGGAGATTGAAAAGATCTTGAATACTATGGCACCACCGGAGGAACAAAAGGTTCTGCTAGCACAATACATGCTGACTAGTGAAGCAGAACACTGGTGGCAACAAATGCGGAGGGGTCTGGAGGCGAACAACCAGGCGATCACTTGGGAGTTGTTCAAGGACCGTTTTCTCGGCAAATACTTTCCCGAGGATGTCCGTAGAGAAAAGGAGATAGCTTTTCTGCAGCTAGTGCAAGGAAATATGAGCGTTGGGGAGTATGCTGCTAGGTTTGAGGAGTTGATCCGATATGCAGGGAGTTACAGAGATGCTGATGAAAGGACCAAGTGCATCAAGTTCGAGACCGGACTTCGTTCTGAAATAAAGATGGCTTTTGAGTATCAGAACATCGCCAACCTGTCTCAACTGATCAATATGACTAGTACTTATGAAAAGAGTCGGAAACAACGTGCAGCTGAGAAGGCCCTCAAGCAAGAATTGGCGGAAAAGCAGAGCAAGACGACTCAGAAGTTAGATGGTCCTATTAGAGATAGGGGTCCAGTTCAGAGGTCGGGCCCTTATTCTCATCCTAGAGGAGACGTTCCTCTTGCAGCCGGTCAGGATGCGACCATCACCTACACTACGCCACCCTGTTCACTTTGCGGGAAATTCCATCGTGGTAAGTGCCGACTGATAAATCGGTGCAAGAAAGAAGGCCTTTGCTACCAGTGCGGACAACCAGGGCACTTTTCCACCAACTGCCCCAAGAGCACCCTAAAGATGGAAGTGGACGCGGCTCAGGTGCAAAAGGCAGGTTTAAACCAACTCGAATCAGAGAGAAATGTTGGAAGTCTCGGTTGAGCGGATTGGAGGTATGTGTTAGCTACTATGTTACATAATTCACCGCAACTAAATGTGTGAAAAGATTAGGACCTACTAAAAGGTAGAGACACTTTCCGAACCCCAGGCCTCTATCTTCGCTAGCTCTGTAATAATAACTACGCTGAACCTGCTCTACTTACGATTTCAATCCTTAACCCCTTACAACAAGGGACCATGAGATTTAAGAAATATGTGAATTCCATTTATAGTTTCTTAGCTAGTTGTGAAAAGCCTTAGAAATAGTCGGTAAACTATATGATTCTGATGAAACTTAGCTAAATCCCGAGATAGTGTTGTCACTCGATAGATTCTAAGGTTAGGAAGCGCTAACGAGGGAAGAGATCGGCTCGGAAAGTAGATCCATACGCCGACAACCACACTAAGGCAGCAGTCCCAAGAAATGCGAACCAAAGCGTGGTCGTTTCCATTACTAGACACCATGTTTGCATTTCAGAAAGTCTCACCGCGGTGTGTGCTAGTACAAGGATCGGATTGCTAAAGAGGGTCCTTGTCACCAGTGTGAACAACTGGGACTTTTTGCAGTATAGTGTCCCAGAAATACCCCGTGGACAGAAGTGGATGTACTGCAAGGCAACAAGCAGGTAGGAACCGATCTGGGCAAACAGTAGTGGTCTTGGATGAGTTGAGTGGAGGTATGCCTTATGTGAGATGTTAATTTCTTGAAACCGAACGGGCAAAGAAGTTAGGACAATTTTCTTTTGTTAAGTAGAAATTCTAAATGAATTCTAGGTTGATCTCATTAGTTTCT
The DNA here is from genome assembly GCA_037953625.1 of Crotalaria pallida. NCBI lineage: Eukaryota > Viridiplantae > Streptophyta > Magnoliopsida > Fabales > Fabaceae > Crotalaria > Crotalaria pallida. The sequence goes on along the minus strand of CM075655.1, from coordinate 74,045,192 downwards.
TATTAAGATTTCCCAAAGCTTACTCTTCTTAGAATCTAAATCCCTAAACCTTTCCAATGTGGTGTTGTGAAACTCAAGAAGTACACACACTTTAACCGATCTTTAAGACAACCATGAGGAGCCGTAGGAAGAACCGACAAGTTGTAGGACTCTAATTAAATTTTAAACTAAACCTTGCGATGGTATTGTCATTTAATAGTGTGTGGGGTAAGGATTGGCCATCTTTACTCTTGCATCCGTTAAAGGATGATACTATCAATGAAGATAGCAATGATGTGCTGTTGATAGATGCGAGGTTGGGATTGATCACCCCTATCCTTATGTTTATTGATGGTCGATATCATTGCCACCTTCCAAATGAAGTCGGAGCAACCGAGGTAGGAACTTTCATTTCCTAAAAAGCCAAATTAGATCCCAATATGCCATAGGGAACCTTACCAAGATTCGTAAACGGTTGTTCGCGAGAAATACAAACATTAGCAACTTTGCCAAGTAATCCTACCGAAACAAATTAAGTTACCCCTCGGTCGCACTCTCCATCTAGTACGAGAACATAGATGTGTGTAGAAACGAGAATCCGCCCAAACCATAGAAATTTGACATGACCCAATGATCATCAACTAATAACCAACTCAATATTATCTTCAATCCCGCCAAGTAATTAAGAATTTAAGTAGCTGACAATTAATACCGACCAAGCCTATTCCTTGACATTGATACACCCAGGTACTTCGATACTAAGTGGGGGAGAATTTGGTAGCTAGTTGAATTGGGCCAGGTGACAATTAATCGAGAAGTTGAGTTTAGTATTGCTCTTATTCCCAGAGCAGGATCAACCCCTATAGCTCTAAGGTGGAGAAGTTGAAAAGAAGTAAAAACCATAGTCGGGAATTCTATCAAGGGATGCCTCTCCATTTTATGGAACAATCGGAATTTCGGGGACGAAATTCTCCTAAGTGGGGGAGAATTGTAACATCCCAAAGTTTCACTTGTATTAAATAACGAAATTTACTAAATTAAAATTAAAATAATGAATCCTTGAAATTTATCATTAGAGTGTAGAGCATTTTCATAAAGTATGCTACAGTGGTTACGAAGATATATCTTACTTATATATTTTAAAGTAGAATCATTAAAACAGTTACCCTTATTGAAAAATATATTTTCTATACTTTAATTTGCTTTCGACATATTTAATTATTAAATTTGTTTTAAGAACTTCAAGACTTTTAACTTTATAATTTTATAGAGGTAATTATTTGATGCTTACATTTTATTATTAGTATTTCTTGAGATTTACAATAAACAAATAAAGAAAAATAGTAATAGTAATAGTAATAGTAATAGTAATAATAATAATAAATAAATAAAAAGAAAAAGAAAAAGAAAATAATGATAATAATAATAATAATAATGTAATAAAAAAATAAAAAAATAATAATAATAAGAGGAAGGGGGTTCGAAACCCTCCTTCCCCAACCTCTTCTTCTCTAATAGTTGGCCGCCGGCCTTAACCCCCATATCTCCTTCCCTCCGCCGGCTCCATCTTTTGTACACCGCCCAAGCCGCCACAAGCCACCACCAGTCCTTGGCCAAACCATCTCTCACGTTTTCTCTCTTCCCCGAACCGTCCCTATCTTCCCCTCTCTCCCTGGAGCCTGACGCCGCCTTCGCCGCACCGCGCTCCTTTTCCCCCCACCGGTCGCGAATCGCAACCCGTTTCTCCCTTTAGCCAAGCTCGAACCGTCGCACGCCGCCACCGATTGCCACTGCTCCCTGCTTCCCTCGCATCATCACCACCGCCGGAGTTGGGGAAGGCTTGCATATCTGAGACAGACTCCGTTCCCGATCTCTCTCCCTTCGTTTGGAGCCACCGCTGCCGTCCCTTCCTGGTTTGTTTGCCGCCGCCGCCACTGCAGGTTGTAACCGCCACTGTCCTCCTCCTCTCTCTGGGCCACCGTTGCTAGTCATCCCTGTTGAGCTCCATATCCGCCGCCTCCCTGCACTCTTCCCCGATCGCAATCTAGTCCGCGAAGCATAAAGGAAACCGCCACCCGTGGCTGTGTCGGGCTTGTGTCGGGTGTCCCGAAGCTCAAAGTTGTTGCTTTGGTTCAGCCAGTAATTGTTCTCACCACCGACATCGACCGCCGGCGCGCCGCCACTCACCGGTATCGACCGCCACGGACCCGTTCATCGCCCCGGGTCATTAAAGCTTCACGGATCGCCGCTCCTTCTCGTCGGCAAGCCCCGAATTGTGAGGTTAACCCTTTATTTTCGCCAATCGAGGTAAGGGGTGTTTTACCTTGCTTTAGAGAGTACTTTCTAGTTAGTTATAATACCTGCGAAGAATATATGGATATGTTTGTGAACGAATCTTAGGGTAATTAATCGAGACTAAAAGTAAAGGATAAAAATAAACAAAAGAGAATCTAACTAGATAGTGTGATTTGAAATATGTGTTTTAAAAATATAAATGTGCTTGGGTTGTACTTAAGGTTAATGTAGATGATGATATGTTGAATGAAAAATAGAGATGTTGAATAAAGGTAAAAAGGGGAAATTGAATTGTATGAGGATATGTACAATTAATTATATACTTAGATTTGATGTTTAGAATGGATAACATAGACCTTAGCGTGAATCATGAACTTAAAAGAAAAGGAGTTTGAAGTGATTGTGTAATTTAATGGGTGTGCTAAGTGTTAGTTATTAATGTGTATGTCTAATTGAAGGAGTTGAAATTATTGTTAGTGTTGGTGATTATTTTGATATGGTAATTTTCATGTATGCCTAACTGATAAATGCGAATTCTTGAAGTGTACTTATGCATGAATGATAATTGAGTTACGTGTGGTATTGTCTAAAGGTTAAGTGATGGAAAGGGAAATGATTAAAGTAAGAACGTGAAAGTTAGTTGTTATATGTGATTGAGCGTAGGTGATTAATTGTTATGTATGTCTGGCGAATTAAATGAAATATATGTGTGGAGTTCAATTGGTAATTAAAGGATACAACAATTAAAGAGTAAGAGTATAAACCAAGAAAATGATTTAAATATGAAATGTGTATGTTCGGTGCTAGACGTGCATGACTGCTTATTTGCTAGTGTGCGTTGTGGAAACGTGAGAAAATGGATATATGTATATATGTGGAATAGAAAGAGAATAAGGGCGATGCGGTTAAGCCGTAACCCAGAGGAAAAAGAAAAAGGGCGATGTGGTTAAGCCGTAACCCAGAGAAAAAGAAAAAGGGCGATGCGGTTAAGCCGTAACCCAGAGGAAAAAGAAAAAGGGCGATGCGGTTAAGCCGTAACCCAGAGTAAAAGAAAAAGGGCGATGCGGTTAAGCCGTAACCCAGAGAGAAAAAGAAAACGGGCGATGCAGTTTAGCTGTAACCCAGAGGAAAAAGAGAAAAGAAAAGTGAGCAAGAAAATAACAAAAAGGAATGAAAAGAAAGAAAATGAGTAAAGAAAAGAGAAATGTATTAGAAATGAAAAAGAAAGTATATTAAGAAAAGTGATAAGAATGATGGACGAAAGAAAAAATTATAGATGCGTATGAATTTGAATTGTTTGAGTTTGCTATGTTTTGAACTACCTGAAATGTTTGTGTTTGACTTTGTAGGTTATTATGTCTAGTTAGAAGCTATTCTCTACTTCATGTGTAAAGCTCACCCTTGCAACCATTTTTACAGGTTCAAAGTTGAGCAAACTCAGTTTCAGGCCGAGCAGGAATAGCACTCCATGTGGAGTGCTCGCTCATTATTTTTGAGTGGACTGTAGTGGAATTTTATGAAAAACTGTTATTTTTGTAATTTGGAATATGTAGTAGTTATGCGCCCTAAACTTGTATTAGTAAGGGCATTAGGATTATAATCATATGTAAAATGTGTCTGTTTATATTTTAAATTGTTCTGGTCTGAACAGGTACAAACAGGAAATTTTGGGAAAGTCCGAAAAACAGAGGAAACTCTGCCCGTTTTCTGGAAAAATATTCTTAAGTATTTTAATTTAAAAAGAAATTTTTAAGTACCTATTTTAATAAATCATAATTTTAACTAGTTAATTGTGAGGGTGTTACAAAACACATGGTCTCAAAATAGAAGTCTCAGAGCAGGTCTTCAGTGTCCTCAGCAGCTCCTCAGATCCTCCACCACTCTATCCCTAGGATCTAGGATCCAAAACACCTATGCTATGCAGGCTCCTATGAACTAGCGGGTCCACCTCTAGCAGAAATAGTCGGCTTAACATGCACCTCCTCCTCGCTCTCATCCTCCACAAGGTCCTCCTCGACCTCGCCCGACTGTGTAGACACCCCACCACTGGGTCTAGGATCTGCAAAAGCAGTCCTATCAAAATCAGTCGGACCAGGAGAAGGAGTCTCCTCGGTGACAACTCTATGGGAAGAAGGATGGGAACGAGTGGCAGCTCTAAAACGGAAACTATGAAAACGACGCATAGGTCGAGCCGGGGGTGGTCCTCTATAAGTATAAAATGGTGGAACATGCATAGTATAGACTAATGGGATCCTAAATCGACGAGGTCGCACACGCACCAGAGGGTTAGGGTGGTAGAGAGTGATCTCAACCTCCCCCTCAAAAGTGGCACGGTGCTCCTCATACGTCCATATACCGCTAGGGATAGGGCGTATCTCGATGCAGGCTAGGTATCTGGCCATCACCTAAACAGGGCATAGGGAGTAAGTATACACATATACATAATTGATAAAGACTAAAATTACAATCACAAGTATATCATGGACAGATCATAATGCAAATACATATGAGCACACCCATTTTTCAACATTATAACTCTTATAATGCAAGTGGCATAATGTATGATTTTCTATCCACAACTGAGGCCTCTTAATATCCATCTTGGACGTCCATCCAATACACCCTTGTGTTCCCGGAACACCGACATTCGTTCCCAGAACGTAATGCCGAACCATACTTGGATAAAAAGCATCACTCCCGGAGTGTGCACCACGTTCCCATAACGCATACGTTCCCAGAACGCATAAAAACCAGGTCCCGGACACTGGCCACATATCTATAATGTGTCATCAAGTAGGTTATAATTTGGTACTCCCGGAGTACCCTCCTCATATTCCCAGAATATGATAACGTTCCTACCAACCAGACTTCCAATCTATATGGATGCACAAATATTGGGGTTGGTTTTATCTTTGAATTAATTAATGTGATTTTGAAATATCCCAATTTCTCCTTTTGAATGATTTATTTGAGGTATAACCTTTGGCATAAAATTCCCCTTTGAATTTTTCTCAAAACATGCCTTTTTAAACTTAGATTGAGTAATACAACTTCAATGGTATTTAAAAACTTAACTTTTTATTTTTCAGATTCAGGTACTAACCGGTTACAGTTTCAGGTTAACCGGTTAGAATTTCAGACCTGAACTGTTTACCATTGCAATTCAGAAAAACCCTTTTTCTTGAATTCTCTACCCAATCCAAAACATCTTTAACATTGTTTTATACCTCAAAAGCCATTGTTTGCATCATTCAAAAGTCCAAATCACATTTCATTCTCCAATGAACATAATTTCCTCTTGAAATTATTTCATTAACTTAAGGCATTAACTTAAATCTTTCAAGTCTGAACCTTGGCATTATAACAACTCATATTCAGACCATGTATACTGAAATTAAAGCTTAGATTTGAGCAGAAACCATTAAGATTTCAGGACTGATTAATAAACTAATTTTCTTTGAAAATCTGCAGTGTCTAACCGGTTACGAATATCGTGTAACCGGTTAGATTATGCAGTCAGTCCATTAAAACAAGAGTTTTAACAACTCATTTTCTTCCTTTCTCAAATCTAACCCAAACTCAATATGCACAAAGTTCATATGCCTTAAAACAAACATGTTTACACCCAGAAACACATTCATATTGCATGCACCAAGTTTATGGTATCAAATTGCATGAAAATTCACATAAACACAATTTAATACAACAAAACATAGATTCAACACTTAAACTCAGAATTAAGCATCAACATACTTTGCATGCATCAAATTAAGGTTGCTCAAAACCACAATGAGCAGGATTTTGGCCTCCAAGCCTCTGTGCCATATTGCACATAATGCCCTTTTTGAGTTTTGTGAACTCAAATCCTAAATCATTCGATTTTAGTCTAAATCTAGTATAGTATAAACTTCTCTCATACCTCTAAGACTGAAGTTGATGAAGACTTGACACAGAAATTGAAGGAAACCCCCAGATTTCACACAAACCCCAGTTCTGCTCTTCAGCCACGAATTTCACCAACAGGGTCCTAAGATCAGAGGATTTGACACAGAGATTGACCAAGGAAATTTGGGAAAACAATTAGAAATTGTTCTAGGCAACATGCACTAATGAATGAAAAAGATTTGAGACCTAGAGGTTACCTGAACTGACCAAAATCAAGACTCCAATATAGCTTCCCGAATCAGAAAATTATGAGCTCAGTTTTCCCAACCTCAACTTCAAATGGTGATTTCTCCTCACACAAAGACTCTCAGCTCACAAACTCTATGTCAACACAAAGCCCTTGATGTGAGCTTTGTGAATGTGTATCACTCGTTCAACAAAACTCAGAGATGAAGGAGAATTTGTTCCAACAAAATAAGAACCCTAATTCCGCTTCTCAACACCAAACCAAGAAGAATCAACCCCCAATCTTCAGAAATCCCTCAATTTATAGGCAAATTACACTTGCATGCAGGGCGACGCGTGTGTTGCCACTAATCTCAGGCAGCAATCGTGGCGATTACGGATTTAATCAAGTGATTACTCATCAAAATCCACTAAACCAGTTTCTGGGTTCATCGTCTAACCGGTTACAGGGCATTACTAACCGGTTAGCTCAGTTCAAAAATTAAAAATTAATATTTTTAAATCTTTCCCTCCAAGAACCTTTCCAATATTGCTTTTAAGCCCTCACTCAGGGACTAACATGCAATATTCTTATATTTTGCATTTATTTGCCATATAAAAATATTTCAACTTATTTTTATATTTAAGGCTAATTAAATACAAAACATAAACTTGGAAAATTCTATAAATTAATAATAAAACCTTTTATTATTAATTCCCTATTATTCGGGAGACGAAAATTAGGGGTGTTACACTACTCCCCCACTTAAAAGGAATTTCGTCCCCGAAATTCTTGATTACAAAAACAACTCCGGATACTCTTGACGCATCTTCTCCTCTAATTCCCATGTAGCTTCAGATACGTCAGCATTCTCCCAAATCACCTTGACCAAAGGTATTTCCTTTCCTCTGAGCTGCTTGACTTCACGATCTTCTATCCGAACCGGTATGGTCTCAAAGGTCAGGTTTTCTTTCAAAGTTAGGTCATCAGGTTGGAGTTTCAGAATAACGGATGGATCATGAACATACTTTTTCAATTGCGAAACGTGAAAGACGTTATGCAAATTGGATAGAGAGGGTGGTAAAGCCAATTGATAAGCAACCGGACCAACTCTCTTAAGAATCTGATACGGACCTATACACTTAGGCGAAAGCTTTCGGGTTCTCAAAGCTCTACTAATTCCTTTCATCGGAACTACCCGAAGAAACACATGATCGCCCTCAGAAAACTCTAATGGTTTTCGCCTCTTATCCGCATAACTCTTTTGCCGACTCTGAGCCGTTTTCATCTTTGCCTGAACCATCTTGATCTTCTTAGATGTTTGCTGTATTATTTCTGGTCCAACCATCAAGTTCTCCCCCACTTGGAACCAACATAGCGGGGTTTGACACTTTCTTTCATACAACGCCTCGAACGGTGCCATTCCAATGCTCGCATGGTAGCTATTGTTGTATCTGAACTCTGCAAGAGGTAGCACTTGATCCCAACTTCCTTGTTCTTCAAGTGCACACGCTCGCAATACGTCTTCCAAGGATGGAATTGTTCTCTCCGTCTGGCCATCCGTCTGTGGATGATACGCAGAACTCAATTTCAACCTCGTTCCCATAGCATCATGCAAACTTCTCCAGAATTGCGACGAAAATCTCGGGTCTCGATCTGACACAATGCTCGAAGGCACTCCGTGAAGACGAACTACCTCCTTGATATAGATCTGGGTAAGCTTGTTCAAAGGATAGTGCATATTTATCGGAATAAAATGCGCCGACTTGGTTAACCTATCCACAACCACCCAGATTGCATCATGATTTGCTGCTGTCCTAGGCAAACCAGACACAAAATCCATTGAGATGCTATCCCACTTCCACTGGGGAATCCTCAGAGGTTGCAACTGACCTCCCGGTTTCTGATGTTCTATCTTCGCTTTCTGGCAAATCAAGCACGCCGCCACATATTCTGCCACATCTCTCTTCAATCCCGACCACCAAAATATCCTCTTCAAGTCCTGATACATTTTGGTTGATCCAGGATGCATACTCATCCGACTCTTATGGGCTTCATCAAGAATCATTCTTCTAACTTCTTGATCTCTTGGTACACAAATCCTTGTCCTGAAACGAAGGATTCCATCCTGTCCAAACTTGAAATCAGGTTCCTTTCCTTCCGAACCTAGTCTCATCTTTTCCATCAATTCTTCATCTGTTCGTTGCAACTCCCGAATTCTTTCCAAGAACTCGTTGGTGATCTGCAACGTTCCCAACTTGATACTTGATGGTTCCACTTGTGTCATCAAGCTCAAATCTCTTAATTCTTCAATCACCGCTGCCTCTTTAACCATCATCGCGCTTATGTGGATTGCTTTCCGACTCAAAGCATCTGCAACCACATTCGCTTTACCCGGATGATAATGGAGTTTAAAGTCATAATCTTTCAAAAACTCCATCCATCTCCTTTGCCTCATGTTCAACTCTTTCTAGTCGAACAGATATTTCAAACTCTTATGGTCACTAAATACTTAGAATGTAGTGCCATAGAGATGATGTCTCCATATCTTTAAGGCAAACACGATTGCAGCCAATTCTAAATCGTGCGTCGGGTAATTCACCTCATGATTCTTCAATTGCCTCGATGCATACGCCACCACTCTTCCTTCTTGCATCAATACACAACCCAGTCCTTGCTTAGATGCATCACAATAAACTTCAAAAATCTTGTGAGGATCGGGTAAGATCAACACAGGAGACGATGTTAACCTTTCCTTCAACTCACGAAAACTAACTTCGCACCGATCGTCCCATACGAACGGTTGATCCTTCCGAGTCAACTTAGTCAAAGGCAATGCAATCTTAGAAAATCCTTCTATGAATCGACGATAGTATCCAGCCAACCCTAAGAAACTTCTTACTTTCGTCACCGTCTTAGGCTGTTCCCAACTTAGCACTGAACTTACTTTCGCTGGATCCACCGCAATTCCTTCTTTAGAGATCACATGCCCCAGAAACTTCACTTCATTCAACCAAAACTCACACTTCGTAAGTTTGGCATATAGTTGCTTCTCCTTTAGGACCTTTAACACAATCGGGAGATGCTCTTCATGCTCTTCCGGATTTTTAGAACAGACCAAAATATCGTCAATGAATACCACCACAAACAAATCCAAATATGGTCTAAAGATCCGGTTCATATAATCCATGAAAATAGCAGGTGCATTTGTCAATTCGAACGGCATCACAACATACTCATAATGACTGTATCGCGATCGAAATGCAGTCTTGGGTATATCCTCCTCCTTTATCCTAATCTGATGATAACCCGATCTCAGATCAATCTTGGAGAATACTGCAGCTCCCCTCACTTGATCCATATGGTCATCAATCCTTGGCAAAGGATACTTATTCTTAATAGTGACCTTATTCAGCTGCCTATAATCCACGCACATCCTCATACTTCCATCTTTCTTTTTTACGAACAATAATGGAGCTCCCCAAGGTGAAACGCTTGGCCTGATCATTTGTTTCTGCAACAGCTCCTCGATTTGCTTCTTCATCTCTGCCATTTCTGGTGGTGCCATCCTATAAGGAGCAATAGAGATGGGACCAGCTCCAGGGATTAAGTCGATCCCAAACTCTATCTCTCGCTTCAGAGGTAATCCTGGTATCTCTTTAGGAAATACTTCCGGAAATTCCCTCACCACTGAAATTTCTTCGATCGACATCGACTCTTCTTCTCCAGAGGTCGAGAATAAACACATATAACCCTCCGGCTCAAGGGTCCTATATTGAATCGTCTTTTCCTCACAATTGATGATCACTTGGTTCTTCATCAACCAATCCATTCCCAAGATCACATCCAATTGTAATTTAGGGAGACAAACCAAATCTACCCGGGATGAACGACCCAGAATTTCTACATTACACCCTAAACAGACTTTAGCGGTGTAGATCGGTATTCCCGTAGGGGTGTCTATGCTAAGATAGAAGGGTGAATCATAAACAATAAGATTCAGCCTACTCACACATTCAGGGGAAACAAAAGAATGTGTAGCTCCAGAATCAAACATGATTTTGCAAGGTTGATTATTAAGCAGAAAATTACCTTGCACGAGAGTCGGGGTTTGGGTTGCTTCACTACCACTCAGGGTAAATACTCGTCCTTGTACCACAGGCTTTTCAGCAGATCCCTTTGCATCTCCCTTTGCAGATTCCTTGCATTCGCGGGCAAAGTGACCTTGCTTCCCACACTTAAAACATCCTCCTGTGGACCAGCAAAGCTGACCATGATGATAACGCTTGAACTTCTCGCAATAAGGAGCATTATCGCGAGGCTTGTTCCGGTTATCCATCACTGCCTTGCCCTTTCCCTTGTTCTTAGAATATGGACCATTATTCCGATGGTCAAACTTCTTCTTTCTCTGGGGTCCATAGTTCTGTCCAACCCCTTTTACTTGACTTCCTATCTGCTTCGCCTTCTTATCATCCTCATACATTCTGCACATGTCCACAAGTGCAGGGAAACTCTGAATCCTTTGATAACTGAAGATAGACTTCAGCTCCGGTCTTAGGCCACCTTCAAACTTCACACACTTACTCCTTTCATCAGGGTTATTTAAGTAATAGGGAGAGTACTTCATCAATTCCTCGAATCTGGCCGCATACTCCCCTACACTCATATCCCCCTGCTTCAATTGCATGAATTCCACTTCCTTCTTTCTCCGCAAATCTTCTGGAAAATATTTATTAAGAAATTTCTCCATAAATACTCCCCAGTTGATTGCCCTCCTTTCAAAATTCAGCAATTGGACCGTGTGATCCCACCAGTTTTCAGCTTCCCCATGAAGCATGTAAACTGCATAGGTCACCTTCTGTTCGTCAGAACACTCTAGAGTTCGGAAGATCTTATTGATCTCGTACAACCACTTGTTCGCCTCATCAGGTCTATATCCTCCCTTAAACCTTGGCGGATTGCACTTCCTGAACTCTGACAAAGTCTTAGCATCACGATTCGTCATGTTGCCAGCAGATGGGTCACCAGTTCTCCCTTGAGATGATTGATGCCTCTGCTGCTGCTGCATTCCTTCCAGCACGGTCGTGATTCGTTCTAACATCTCATTAGTAACATTTCTATTTCGGGTTGCCATAGAAAGACCTGTACTATGGGCTTTGGGTTACTAAAAAGGTCTTTAAAAACATAAATACTACCACTAACTTACTCAAATCATATTCAATCAACATTGAATATCATACTTAGCTGCATCTTCGGGGCCATGAGGAACAGGACCAATGCTCTGATACCACCAAAGGTGTGACGCTCTCTTTTTAACTTGAAAATAATTAATATTTCCAAATAGTTTATTTCTTGCTATCAAAAATCAGGACTAGAAAATTTTTCCTTTTTAAAACTTGTACTTGCTTGGTCATAAATTCTTTTGAATTCGGCTCAGCACTATATTAAGTTCGAAAAGACTCTCGAGATAGCATTTCCTTGGTCATAGAAAACATTATTAATAGTTATTATTGAAAACATATCACTTGCTTCTCGAGTGGGATCTGAACACATAACATAGGAAATATAAATTTATCGCCAAATCCCTTGTAAATAAAAATCAGAGTTCGCGGAAGTAAAAATAATACTTTTGGGGCTCTGCTGAGGAAATGAAACATCATATATATATATATATATATATATATATATATATATATATATATATATATAAGTCGAAAGCATAATATGAAACCCCATAAGTACAGTGACAGCAAGTAACATCAGTCGAGATAGCAAGAGTTTATGAAACATATACAACCCAGCTGTATAAAATAAAACCTCACTCTAAGACCTCTCGAAAACATATACACTAAACACATGGTCTCAAAATAGAAGTCTCAGAGCAGGTCTTCAGTGTCCTCAGCAGCTCCTCAGATCCTCCACCGCTCTATCCCTAGGATCTAGGATCCAAAACACCTATGCTATGCAGGCTCCTACGGACCAAGAGAAGGAGTCTCCTCGGTGACAACTCTATGGGAAGAAGGATGGGAACGAGTGGCAGCTATAAAACGGAAACTATGAAAACGACGCATAGGTCGAGCCGGGGGTGGTCCTCTATAAGTATAAAATGGTGGAACATGCATAGTATAGACTAATGGGATCCTAAATCGACGAGGTCGCACACGCACCAGAGGGTTAGGGTGGTAGAGAGTGATCTCAACCTCCCCCTCAAAAGTGGCACGGTGCTCCTCATACGTCCATATACCGCTAGGGATAGGGCGTATCTCGATGCAGGCTAGGTATCTGGCCATCACCTAAACAGGGCATAGGGAGTAAGTATACACATATACATAAATGATAAAGACTAAAATTACAATCACAAGTATATCATGGACAGATCATAATGCAAATACATATGAGCACACCCATTTTTCAACATTATAACTCTTATAATGCAAGTGGCATGATGTATGATTTTCTATCCACAACTGAGGCCTCTTAATGTCCATATTGGACGTCCATCCAATACACCCTTGTGTTCCCGGAACACCGACATTCGTTCCCAGAACGTAATGCCGAACCATACTTGGATAAAAAGCATCACTCCCGGAGTGTGCACCACGTTCCCAGAACGCATACGTTCCCAGAACGCATAAAAACCAGGTCCCGGACACTGGCCACATATCTATAATGTGTCATCAAGTAGGTTATAATTTGGTACTCCCGGAGTACCCTCCTCATATTCCCAGAATATGATAACGTTCCTACCAACCAGACTTCCAATCTATATGGATGCACAAATATTGGGGTTGGTTTTATCTTTGAATTAATTAATGTGATTTTGAAATATCCCAATTTCTCCTTTTGAATGATTTATTTGAGGTATAACCTTTGGCATAAAATTCCCCTTTGAATTTTTCTCAAAACATGCCTTTTTAAACTTAGATTGAGTAATACAACTTCAATGGTATTTAAAAACTTAACTTTTTATTTTTCAGATTCAGGTACTAACCGGTTACAGTTTCAGGCTAACCGGTTAGAATTTCAGACCTGAACTGTTTACCATTGCAATTCAGAAAAACCCTTTTTCTTGAATTCTCTACCCAATCCAAAACATCTTTAACATTGTTTTATACCTCAAAAGCCATTGTTTGCATCATTCAAAAGTCCAAATCACATTTCATTCTCCAATGAACATAATTTCCTCTTGAAATTATTTCATTAACTTAAGGCATTAACTTAAATCTTTCAAGTCTGAACCTTGGCATTATAACAACTCATATTCAGACCATGTATACTGAAATTAAAGCTTAGATTTGAGCATAAACCATTAAGATTTCAGGACTGATTAATAAACTAATTTTCTTTGAAAATCTGCAGTGTCTAACCGGTTACGAATATCGTGTAACCGGTTAGATTATGCAGTCAGTCCATTAAAACAAGAGTTTTAACAATTCATTTTCTTCCTTTCTCAAATCTAACCCAAACTCAATATGCACAAAGTTAATATGCCTTAAAACAAACATGTTTACACCCAGAAACACATTCATATTGCATGCACCAAGTTTATGGTATCAAATTGCATGAAAATTCACATAAACACAATTTAATACAACAAAACTTAGATTCGACACTTAAACTCAGAATTAAGCATCAACATACTTTGCATGCATCAAATTAAGGTTGCTCAAAACCACAATGAGCAGGATTTTGGCCTCCAAGCCTCTGTGCCATATTGCACATAATGCCCTTTTTGAGTTTTGTGAACTCAAATCCTAAATCATTCGATTTTAGTCTAAATCTAGTATAGTATAAACTTCTCCCATACCTCTAAGACTGAAGTTGATGAAGACTTGACACAGAAATTGAAGGAAACCCCCAGATTTCACACAAACCCCAGTTCTGCTCTTCAGCCACGAATTTCACCAACAGGGTCCAAAGATCAGAGGATTTGACACAGAGATTGACCAAGGAAATTGGGGAAAACAATTAGAAATTGTTCTAGGAAACATGCACTAACGAATGAAAAATATTTGAGACCTAGAGGTTACCTGAACTGACCAAAATCAAGACTCCAATACAGCTTCCCGAATAAGAAAATTCTGAGCTCAGTTTTCCCAACCTCAACTTCAAATGGTGATTTCTCCTCACACAAAGACTCTCAGCTCACAAACTCTATGTCAACACAAAGCCCTTGATGTGAGCTTTGTGAATGTGTATCACTCGTTCAACAAAACTCAGAGATGAAGGAGAATTTGTTCCCACAAAATAAGAACCCTAATTCCGCTTCTCAACACCAAACCAAGAAGAATCAACCCCCAATCTTCAGAAATCCCTCAATTTATAGGCAAATTACACTTGCATGCAGGGCGACGCGTGTGTTGCCACTAATCTCAGGCAGCAATCGTGGCGATTACGGAGTTAATCAAGTGATTACTCATCAAAATCCACTAAACCAGTTTCTGGGTTCATCGTCTAACCGGTTACAGGGCATTACTAACCGGTTAGCTCAGTTCAAAATTTAAAAATTAATATTTTTAAATCTTTCCCTCCAAGAACCTTTCCAATATTGCTTTTAAGCCCTCACTCAGGGACTAACATGCAATATTCTTATATTTTGCATTTATTTGCCATATAAAAATATTTCAACTCATTTTTATATTTAAGGCTAATTAAATACAAAACATAAACTTGGAAAATTCTATAAATTAATAATAAAACCTTTTATTATTAATTCCCTATTATTCGGGAGACGAAAATTAGGGTTGTTACAGGATCTCAACCGAGAAGATATGGTTTTAAGTTCTTCAATATGTGGGCTGAGCAGAGGTTTTTTGAGCAGATTGTTAATGTTGTTTGATCTATGCAGTGTGATGGCAGTTACATGTACAAGGTGTGTTGCATGCTTCGCCTTCTGAGGAAGCGTCTATCTAATATTAATAGGGAGGCGTTTGCTAATATTGACAAGCTGGAGATTGAGCTTAGAGACAAGTTGCATTACATTCAAACAGAGTTGATTACAAAACCATTTGATGTGGCTTTGCAGGCGGAAGAGAAAGATGTTATCATGCAGTATCAGATGGTGAGTTAGACAACTTTGTCTTTCCTTAGGCAGAAGGCAAAGTTAGCTTGGCTGAATGAAGGTGACCAGAACACTAGTTTTTTTCATACTTCAATCAAGCAGAGGCAGTACAGGAACATGATATTGAGAATCGTGAATGATCAGGATGCTATGGTTATGATTCAGTATGGTATCTGTAATGCTTTTGTGGACTACTACAAAACTTTGTTTACGGCTGATCATGGAGTTTTGGCTTTAGACCTCAGTGTTATCAGATGAGGCCCTATTTTAGACATGGATCAGCAGTTAAGCCTTCTTTTCTCTATTCATCATGACAAGTCGCCTAGTCCGGACGGGTATGGTTCTGGTTTTTTCAAGAAAGCCTAGGAGGTAGTTGGTGAGGACATCTGTGCAACGGTTAAGGAGTTTTTCCTTTCTCGTAGAATTTTGAGGGAAATTAACCAAACTAACTTGGTTATGATCCCTAAGGTTTAGAGTCCTTGTAATGTTAAGGACTTTAGGCCTATAGTGTGCTGTAACTCTATTTATAAATGCATTACTAAGATTCTATGTAATAGGCTTAATTGTGTTTTGCCTAGCATTGTGCAGGATAATCAGACAGCTTTTGTTAAAGATAGGAGCATTGTGCACAATATCCTTATTACTCAGGACCTTCTTAGGTTGTATGGGATGCGCAGGACATCACCTAGATGTTTAATGAAGATTGATATCAGGAAGACCTATGATACTTTGAGTTGGACTTTTATTGAGCAAATGCTTGCTGCTTATAGGTTTCCTGAGAAGTTCATTGGGTGGATAATGGCTTGTATATCAACTGTGACTTACTCTGTTGTGGTGAATGGCCAGCAGTCTTGCTTATTTACAGGCTCTGGAGGAATCAGACAGGGAGATCTTGTATCCCCCCTTATTTTTGTTTTATCAATGGAAATTTTGACTAGAATGCTGCAGCATGCTACCTGTCATGGGAATTTCAGGTTTCATCCTTTATGTAAAGAGATGAGGCTTGTTAATTTAGCTTTTGCTGCAGGCTTTTGAGAATTTTTCTAATATGTCAGGTCTGTATGCTAGCAATGAGAAGTCCTCTATATTTATGGCTGGTATCCCTTAACAGAGGCAAGACGAACTTATTGAGATCACTGGTTTTCAGAAGGGGATTTTCAATTTTAGATACCTTGGTTTACCTCTGTCTGCTAAAAAATGGTCTATTTCAACTTGCCATCTTTTAGTAGATAAGGTGACTAAGAGGATTAACTCATGGAAAACCAGGAATCTGTCGTATCAGGGCAGGTGTTGTCTTATAAACTCAGTTCTCTTAGTTTGCATTCCTATTGGGCCACTGTTTTTATTATTCCGAAAATTGTTTTGCGTGATATTGAGAAGATTTGAAGAGGTTTTCTTTGGGGTAAGCATGAAACAAGTCATTATTCAGCTAATGTCGCTTGAGATTCTGTTTGTAAATCTAGGAAGCATGGTGGGTTGAACATCAAGGACAGTTTCATTTGGAACCTTGAAGCAATTGGAAAGCAAGTTTGGGACTTGGCTATGAAGAAGGATACGCTCTGGGTGAGATAGATGCATTCGGTTTATATAAAGGAGCAAGATTTCTGGAAATGCAACTCAACTTAGGGATCTGGATGGCACTGGAAGTAGATTCTAAAAGTCAGAGATAAATTAAAGCCAGGTTTTTGTAATGATACTTGGAGTAGGACTCAGGATGGCATTTACACGGTCAAGAGTGGTTACTTGATGTTTAAAGACCAGCAAGGGATTTTTCCTTTGCATCGAATGGTTTGGAACAGTGTGAATGTTCAAAAACATTGTTTTATTGCTTGGCTTGCCGCTCTTGGGAAGCTTCAAACTTTGGACAGGTTATGTTTTATGAATATTCCTAATTATTGTTGTTTATGTCTATCTACTGCTGAGTCTAGGAATCACTTGTTTTTTGAATGTAATTGGAGCGGTAGTCTCCTTGATTACTGTTGTCTCTGGATTGGAATTGACATGTGTCCATACAAGTATCACAACTGGACAAGGTGGATCTGCCATGCTTTCAGGGATAAGGTCCGACGCAAGTGTGTTTTTGCTATGTTTGCAGCATTGATTTATCACATATGGGAGAAAAGGAATTATCACACATTTAAGAATCAGAAGAGGATTGTGCAACTTATTTTTAGTACTATAAGTAGGGAGTTTGCTTATAGGATTAGATTTTGTTTTCCTAATTTTGTAGATTGGAGGAATAGTGTTTTAGTTAATAGAATCAGACAGGAACTCTAGTTGTTATTTATTTGTTATTCTTTAGACCTTTGGTTGTTTTGAACCCTTCCTAGAAGGTGGCAAAATAACTTTGGGTTTCAGTCATTTGTTTTAGCTTTGAACCCTTCCTAGAAGGTGGCAAGACTTTTGCTTATCACTTTTTTATTGTTTCTGAACTTTGTGCGTGGTAATGAATTATTTCTTTTACCAAAAAAATAATGAAAAAGGACTGCACACATTTATCAGATATAAGTGGAGCCAGGCATCAATAAATACATAGCAAAGAATTTCACAAAAAGTTATATGCATACCAACTATAAAAAAACAGCTACATAGCATTAAACAACTTCTTTTAATATCACCGCATTTAAGAATTCATCCAGTTTCACAAGGACATAATTGACAACACAACCTTACAATAAAAAATATTCAATTATATTCAACTTTTTGGAGATGTAATATTTCTTTTGTTTATAAATCTACTTATCATTTTTTAACAAAATTGGATTAATTGTTTGGAGTAACACATGAAACCATTCACCTGAATTCAATTAACACTCATCCTATTTGAAGCAAGATTCTTGCATGTAATCCATGTACCATTTTGTAGCCGCTTGATATTTTTTTTAAAACTATTTTGACGGCCAGAAAAATATAAAGAAAATGATTTTTAAGTATGGGAAAGATTTCAACTTTTTATAAACTTTTCTTGATATTTTTCTCGGAGGGTCATTTCATAGAATGTGAAATTTTGAGGGAAAATTGCAATATTGCTCAATTATTAGCACAAAATTGTGAAGATATATTTTTTGTACCTTTAATGATTTAATTTCTGGGAGGTTTGTCTGTTGTGACCGATTGTGTCCAAAAAATTGTACCTACTTTAAATTGTTTACATCTTTTAACGTGTGTGGCTGCTACTTAATTTGGGGAAAGCAAGTCTGAATTTGGATGAATGTTGCATCAGCTTATGCAGGAATTTTGGAATTGTTCTAGCAGTAGCTTTGTTTATTATATTAATTGAACTGAGATATATATACCTCCTTGAAACCTAACTTACGATTAGAGTCTCATTTGAAGTTGAAAGGTATTTATAATGAAAATTTTAAATGCTTCAAAAGACGCATATCAGCACACGTTACATTTTAAAGTAGGTGGTTGATTCTTAATTTGGGGGAAGCAACTTTTGGATGAGGATGGAGGTTGCATCAGCTTATGCAGGAATTCTGCAATTGCTGTAGGAGTACCTTTGTTTATGACATTCATTTAAGTGAGATATATAAACATCCTTCAAAGCTGACTCACTAATAGACCCTACATTCAATTTGAAGGGTATTGATAAATAAAAATGTTTAAAAGGCTCAATAGACACATACGATCACACTTTTCAGTTTTGTGATTTGGATTAAAGTTAAAATGAATTATCTTACATACTTGATGTTGCTTATTCGTATATGTGAAATGAAGAGCAGGAAACCATATTTAAAATGACAAAAACAAAAAAATCATTCGCTAAATTCGCAAGAAGGAAGCAAGATGGTGAAAAATAAAGTTGAGTGAATCCTGACTAATGCAGCTCGTGACATAAGTGATAGCCATGCATCCTCTCCTCAGTTATCTGAGTGATTGAGGCCGTACCCGATCAAATAAAAGGGATTTAATTCTGTAGTACTAGGAAGGTGATCCTAAGTCGTTTCCCACCGAATATCGGTTTAGGCAAAGTATCAAACACGTAGTATACAGTAAAATGGGGGGTTTTTGTATGTATCAGATGTGAAGAACAAAACACAAAATAGAATATTAAAACTAAGAAATTCATAAACAAAAGCGGGCAAACCCCTTTGGCTACGTAACTACTCAATCCTAGCTCACTAAAGATCGATTCCTCTCCTCTCCTCTGTCCAACTCCAAACCCTAACTTCTAATTAAGCATTAGAAACCAGAATTGGAGTTTTTACGAGTTAATACAAATTAAGCATTTATATTCATGTATTATCTCTACGAAATGGAATTAAGCAAACCACTGCACATTGATAAACATGAAAACAGAGGAGAGAAAACGAAATTGCATTAATAACAAGAGCTCAAGAGTAGATAATACAATACCAAAGGGATTAACCCTTGAAGTCTAGCCTTCCATGGCCATAAATGAAGAAAAACGAGTGCAAATGGGGAAGAACAAAACCCTAGCAGCCACCACCACTTGGGAGAGCCAAGAGAGAAGTTCTAACCTAGAGAGAGAGTGATAAATCTGAAAATGGGAGAGTGTCTTGGGGTTACACGAGTTTCCCCTTCTTTTACCATGAAAATGGGCCTAAAACATGGGCCGAAGTCCTAAGAAACACTATTCTGAAAATTACAACTAAAAAGGGATCTAAATGCAAATTACAATCTTCACTTCAACACTTGATTCCTCATTTCCAAAATGCCCAAAGTGTCCTTGTGCAAAATATGATCTGAAAATAGAAATAGAATTAATTAGGCTAAATAATCCCAAATTAAACAATATTCGGAATATTAGTCCAATAAACTCTAAATCACTAAATCAAGCTAAACAATGTCAAATGGGCAACAAGTATCAGTAATAGGAGTAAAATAATGCAAGGAATAATGGGAAATAAAATGCTCATCAAACACCCCCACACTTATCCATTTGCACTCCTGGGCAAAATCAAAAGATAGGACTATGAAGATCAATATTCACCAAAGTGAATCATGCAACAAGATGACTAAAACTAAGAAATGCAAACCTAAGAGATTACATACTTCACAATGAATTCTAGGAAATGCAAAGAAATGGGCAAACTCAAGCACACAAAATGGTTAAGGATCAAAGAGTCAAAGCATTCGTGAACATCATCCAATTACTTCAAGTATGCAAAGAAACCAATGACATCAAGAGGATAGTCACAAAGATGATAGAAACTCACAAGGATCACTCAAACATGTTTACACTCAAGTGTTTGGGGTTAATCATTATTTACACTCAAGGCACATCATGAAAAACAAACACAACCATAAGCTTTACAAGCCTCTAACATCAACTATCAACACACATGCACAAAATGATCAAAAGGTCTTTTTAGGGTTGTAATGGGGCCAAGGACAAGGTAGGATAAAAATATGGGAATGTAGCTAAAACTAAGGGAATAGAGGAGCAATGGGGAATAAGTAAAAAGTACGCAAAATCCACCCCAAAATCAACAACCACTAATTCCAATCCTCTTTGCCTCAACAACCTTTTATTCACTTTTTTTTTCTTTTTTCTTTTTCTTTTTGCATTTTTTTTGTATTTTTGTCTTCTATTTTTTTTAGAGATATACAAAAAGAAAAGAAGAAACAACACAAATGGCATGAAAATGAAGCCATAACTACAACAACCAATGAGGCAAAACCAAGAACTCAACCAATTGAAGCATAGAGCACACTTAATTACCTAATACTCATTCCCAAAACAATTCCAAAGCTCCAAAATTCTCTAAGGTTAGGACAATCATGGTTTTTCAGTCATAAGCTTGTAATGAGCTAAAGAACAAGGAAAGGGATAAAAAGGCTCAAAGGGGCTAGCAAAGGATACATTCATTCAAGGTAGGTTCATATGGCTAATAGCTTATTCAAGAAAGAAAGTGCCTAAATCATTTCAAAATGTGCATGAGCAATCAAGTATCAACAAGAGTCAAGTCAAGTTCTAGAGTGCAAGTAATCCAGAGTGCAATCACACATGAAGAAAAGAGTTAGATGGCATATAGCAATCCATCCACAAATAAGGCACAAATCCTCACAAGGGACAATTCTATCACAATGTTACCATTTGTCAATGATCAAAAGCAACTTTGCACACAGAAATGCATGAATTCAGACAAAAGATGCCAAGACTCTACAAAAATGAAGCTAGCATGCAAGAAAATTGCCCAAAAACTAAGCAAAACCCAACAAAAATTCAAAGCAAAAGTATGCAACCTAAACCAGTCTCCCCCTACACTTAAATCACACATTGTCCTCAATGTAAAACAACCAGAAAATCCAGACAGATATACCAGCCAACAGATATAGACAAGTGCAATAAAAAGAGTAAGGAAGGAGAAAAGAAGACTCCCTAAGTCATGGTGGGTCAAAAGTGGGGTCGACCAATGAGGCCTCCTCCACAGGTGCATCATCCAAAGTAGGGGTGGTGAAGAAGGGCTTGAGTCGATGTCCATTAACTTTGAAGCTCTTGTCCGTGGACTCGTTCCTAATCTCCACAGTGTCATAAGGAAACACCTGAGTGACAATAAATGGTCCAATCCACTTGGAGCGGAGCTTTCCACTCACGAGACCAAGCCGAGAGTTATAGAGCAACACTCTCTGGCCAACTGAGAACTCCTTTCTAGAAATTGAGCTATCATGGAGCTTTTTGGTCTTCTCCTTGTAGAACTTAGAGTTCTCATAGGCCTCCAACCGGATCTCATCCAACTCACTCAACTGAAGCTTTCTTTACTCACCCGCCAGATCAAGGTCCAAGTTTCACTACTTCACTGCCCAGTATGCACGGTGCTCAATCTCCACAGGTAGGTGGCATGCCTTACCAAAGACAACCCAATAGGGTGACATCCCTATGGGTGCCTTGTAGGCGGTCCGATGTGCCCAAAGAGCATCCTCCAGTCTTGTGCTCCAATCTTTCCTATTCGGGCGCACCATCTTCTCCAAGATCCTCTTAATCTCTCTGTTTGAAATCTCAGCTTGCCCATTGGTTTGGGGGTGATATGGTGCGGAAAATTTGTGCACAACCCCATACTTCTTGAGCAAGGCTTGCATGGATCTGTTGCAGAAGTGGGTGCCCTGATCACTGACTATGGCTCTGGGTATGCCAAACCTGCAAAATATGTGAGACCTAACAAAATCCACAACAACCGCAAATTCATTAGTCCAAGTGGCTTTAGCTTCCACCCATTTGGACACATAGTCCACAACAAGTAAAATATAATGAAAACCAAAAGAGACAGGAAAAGGGCTCATGAAGTCTATACCCCAGACATCAAACACCTCGCAGAACAACATAGGTTGTTGAGGCATCTGCTGTCTCCTAGAAAGTGTGCCTCTTGCTCTTTGACATTGCTCCCATGAGCTGCAGATGTTGCTTCCATCCTTGAAGATGGTAGGCCAATAAAATCCAGAATCCAGCACCTTTCTTGCTGTCCTTTGAGTCCCAAGGTGGCCTCCAACTGGTGAAGCATGGCAAAACTAGAGAACCGATTGGATCTCATGATCTGGAATGCACATGCGAATGACCTGATCACTGCAAAAATGCCACAAATAGGGGTCATCCCTTACATAATACTTGGCATTGCTCTTTAATTTGTCTCTTTGAGCTTTGGATGCCAAGGTAGGAAAAACAGAAGCAACCAGATAATTAACAATGTCAGCAAACCAGGGAGTTTGGGGAGGGGGATGGGAAACATGTAAAGATAAAAGATGCTCATCCGGGAAGTCATCCCGGATAGGAAATGCATCCTCCTCTCTCTCTATCCTGCTCAAGTGGTCTGCGACAAGGTTATGCGCACCACTCCGATCCTGAATCTCAAGATCAAACTCCTAGAGGAGCAACATCCACCTAATCAACCTAGGTTTGGAATCTGTCTTTTTCAAAAGATCAGTGTACACTACAACCTTAGAACCAAGCAAATATGATCTAAACTTGTCAATTGCAAAAACAATAGCCAAAAGTTCTTTTTCAGTTGTTGTGTAATTAACCTGTGCTGCATCTAAAGTCCTAGAAGCATAATAAATCACATGCGACAGCTTACCAACCCTTTGGGAGAGAACTGCTCACAAAGCATAATTTGAAGCATCAGTCATGAGCTCAAATGGGAGGGTCCAATCAGGTGGTTGGATGATGGCGGTGGTGGTCATCAGTGCTTTCTTCAATTCATCAAATGCCCTCTTGCATTGGTCTCCAAATTCCCATGGGGCATCATATTGAAGCAGCTTGGTTATAGGAAGGGCAATGTAGCTGAAGTTTTGAATGAACCTGCGGTAAAATCCTCCATGGCCTAAAAAGGAACGAAGCTCTCGCACACAAGAGGGGTAAGGGAGGTGTGAAATAACATGCAATTTAGCAGGATCTACTTCTATGCCCTTGTGCGAAACAATGTGCCCTAAGACTATGCCTTGTTCTTCCATGAAGTGGCATTTTTCAAAATTCAAGACAAGGTTAGTATCAATGCACCTGTTAAGAACCTTAGTCAAATTATCAAGACATGTATCAAATGATGAGCCATAAACACTAAATTCATCCATGAAGACCTCTATGCAATGCTCGAGCATGTCAGCAAAAATACTCATCATACATCTTTGAAATGTGACAGGAGCATTGCATAGGCCAAAAGGTATCTTCCTATATGCAAATGTGCCAAAAGGACAGGTAAATGTGGTCTTATGTTGGTCCTCTCGTGCAATGCAAATTTGAAAATAACCAGAGAAACTATCTAAGAAGTAATAATGAGATTTACCTGTCAGGCACTCCAACATCTGATCAATGAAAGGGAGAGGGAAATGATCTTTGCGAGTCGCCTGGTTGAGCTTTCTGTAATGAATGTAGACTCTCCAACTGTTTTGCACCCTAGTAGGAATGAGCTCATTCCTTTCATTTTTGACAACTGTGACACCAGACTTCTTGGGGACAACTTGCACCGGGCTCACCCAAGTGCTATCTGAAATTGGGTAGATGATACCCGCTTGGAGTGTAACATCCCTAATTTAATTCCCAAGTTTAATTAGGAGATTAGTGGACTTAAGAGGTGAAGAGTGGTAGGAAAAACCCAGTGATAGATATTAGAACCAAGAATAGTCAGAAAATAGTTAAAGTTTCAAAATAGGGAGAAAAATTAGGATTTTAATATTTAGAGCTCAAAACCCAAAACCAACCGTTGGATTTGAAGATAAGTATGTTAGGAAGGTTATCTTCAAATTTGAGCAAGATCCAACGGTTAACGAAGAAGTTATGGCCATTTGAATTGCGAAAGGTGCTGTCATTTTTAGCATTGGATATCTATATCCAACATGGGACATCGATGTTGGATATCGATATCCACGACTCTGCTGCACCAATTTTTAAGTCGGTAAACACGAATTTTCACTCATTTTTCATGGTTTTCTTCCCCTCCTTCCACGAGCTCTCTCCCTCCCTCAACCCTAATGTTTCCAATCGACCAAACCACCCTAATTTACATGAAATCAACATCACAAATCGGTTCCCCATCAACTTCTAGCTATTTTCCCTCACATAAATCACATATATCTCCCTCTTTTATTCAAATCCCAATTCACCCACCAAAACCTAGTTTTGTGCAATCACTGCCATGGAGCTTCTAATTGTTCAAGGAGTCTTAGAATATGTTGGAGAGCATGGAATAGGAGGCTAAGGAGCTAGGTTTGGAGTTTTGTAAGTGGGTTCCAAGAGAACCCTATTTTCCTTTCTCTCTCTAAAAGGTAAGGGGGGAGACATTTTGTAACACCCCTCAAAATCCTCGTACTGGTTTAATCTCTAAAAAGAATTATTTTTGAGAAAAGTATTTTTGAGAGAGTATTTTCCTAAATAAACTTCCTTATTCACGTTTTCAAGTGATAAATGATTTTAAAAGAGTGATTTTTCATGAAATAAAGTTATGAGTTTTGAATTTTATTTTGGAAAGGTGGTTGATTTCCTATGAAAATGTGCTTGATATTTTGATATGGTAATAATTTGATTGCATGAATAATTTATTTTACATATGTGTATGAATGTGTAGGTACGGCCTTATATGCTTAGGATTATGTGGAATTTAATTAATAAATGAATGTGATTGTATGTGTATGTATGTATGTATGTAACGTGTAAGTGTGTATGAACATGTGTATGTATGTGTGTAGTACTGTGTGAATGCATGAGTATGTGAACATATGTGTGAGTGTGCCGTGTATGTGTGTGAGTGTGTAGAGAAACCTAGAAATTTCCTTAGTAACTAGCCAAGCAACTAAGTGCAACTAAATCTCAACTAAGCCCTAACTAGATGGAAGAAACCCTAAGAAGAACCCATAAGTCAACAACCTAGAGTGAACCCTAAGCCCTTATGTCCCCTACATTGTCCCCTTTGAATTTTGCTAACCTCCACCCATGCAATAATATAGAAGGCCGAATTTACCCCTCCTTTCCAAAGCCTTGGCCGAATTGCATGAAGGCTAAAATAGGAAGACATGATTTGCTTATAATAGGTGAAGCCTTGGTTGTTCTTTCCATTTCATTTCTCATTCCACTCCTTCGTCCAACACCCACACCAACACACAAGTCTAAGAGCTCCTCAAACTCTTAGACAAAGAGAAAGAAAATAGAAAGAAAGAAGGAGGAACCGTGAGTAGGAAGAAGGAGAAGGAAGGAGATCAAGCCAAAACCTAGGAATCCTTGAAGATCAAAGTGCTTGGGAGTGTTGGAGACCTTTTTTCTTTCTTGGTATAAACCGAAGACCTAGTGGTTTTAGAATTAGTCTTGATTTGTGATTTTGTAATTTTATTTTCTTCTCTTGCATGTTCATTTTCACGATTAATCTAAGCTTGCATGTGATGTTTTTGCTTTGATCTTGATTTTTAAGAGTTAAATTAATTTGTAATGAACTAAATGATGGACTTTTGAAGACTTGAAATTAATTTGTAATATGTGTAGTTATGTTGATGATTCGGTTGGTGCTTTTCTTGGTAGATCTTGATGCTTTCATATTAGATCTTGATGTTTTTCTTCTAGATCTAAAGTTTTGTGTATGATCTTTGTTGTAACACCCCGATTCGGCAACTTGAAAATTTAAACTAAAATAGTGAAAATTAGGGCCAATTTTTTTTTTTACAAGTGTTATGCATACGTGAGAACACTTAGTATTTCAAAACATAGTTACATTAAAAACCCGTGTACTCACATTACATAAACCTTTCAAGTTCCAAACCGAGATGTCACAGGACACCGCGCCTTTAAACCCGTTTTCCAAAACCTTATTTAAAAATAGCCCAATTACTTGTATCAAAATATCAGTACAAAATAAAACAATTGCCGGGGTACAGTATGGTAGAGCCAAGTAACTAAGAACTTACAATGGATTACCGTCCGCCAGGGGAATTCCTAGCTTCTAGTCTTGCACGCTAAAACCATCGATCTGTCTTCTTGTCATGGCAGCCCAAGCTCTCGGTCCACAAGTATAGTTGTCGCCCTCAGCCATCTCCGGAGTCTCACTTAGAGCGTTGTCCGGTACTCGTTCCTTTTTGTCGGGATGCAGATGCATCACTACACGCCATACTACCTACCGGTTGCAATATCAACAATTGTCGATACGACAACACGGTAGGAGAGAGTCAGTGTTCCGAACACTAACGGGTTGACCTTGCGGTCTCGGGTAAATTCAAAATAAAGATCAACAAATGAAACAACACGCAATGCACATAGCACATATGATTTACATAGAATAAAACATCTCAGAAAACACATCAGTACTATCATACTTAACTACTGGATTTATTAACACTCTTACAACACGTTCTCAAAATCTTTCTCACGAGCTTTCACAACTTATCTCCATTCCAAGAATCCTTTCTTATCCTCTCATTCCATGCTTTGCAATTCAATATACTCTTAGTTGAAACATCTTTGTGCTTTTAAGTTTTATTATGCCGGATAGCATCAATGATGAGGGGGACACATCATTGAACTCACACACGTCTACATCTCCTCGGCCAACCACCCAACCTAGTCGAAAGCAAACAGGAGTACAGGACCTTTACCACGCGGGCACGACAGCTGTCACACAAACAAATGGTCCCTGACCAGGAGGCCCAGCCTCAATAATATCAAAACATGGCACGCTCTCAGCGGCAATCACAAATGCCCCGTTCCAGTCCCTCTCACTGTTCCTGAACTGCCATAGGGGTGACAACACTATTCTGGTCCCGGGTGCAGAACTTACCACGGTATTAGACCCAGTCCCCACCACGTTAGTGCACCACATGTGGAGTTCGTTCTGCCGAGAATAGTACTCAAGGCAACGTGACGTTTTACCGCCCGAGCCTACCCTAATGCATTCATCAACCCGAATATCCCTGATATCCGGGGTACCTTCCTCTCCACTACTTCGATACGACACTCATGCCTTACCGCGTTTGTATATGTCTTTTAAGTCTTTTAAGGATTAACATTTTATTAGCGGCTTAGTCCTAACGGTTGGCCCGTCCTTGGTGCATCCCTTCAACGAAGCCCGACCACTAATCGCAAACTATTCCCCCTATATCTCATTGGCCCCAGGCCACAAATTACTTTCTCGTCTCATCATCAACATTCTCAAAACTCATTCTCATTCACATCATCAACAGATTTTCCTCGTCTTTCCAAAACCTCTTTCACAAAACTTTTCGAAAACACGATTTCACAAAACTGTCATTTTCACAAAGCTTTTCAAAACCTTTTCAAAAATCACATTTTTGGGTGAGTGTTAATGGAGGAGCAAGCTCAACTCAACACCAAGCTTCGTCCCAAAAACGTGAACGAGGAAATCACATCTCTACTCAACCACTTTCATAATCACATCTTTTTTCCAATCTCAACTCTTTCCACTCAAATATCAATTCTCTGTTACATTCCATTCTCCTCATACTTTATCTCTTTCTCACTCATTCTCATACTTCCTCATTAGTCTTAACTCATTACTCATTCTTTCTCAATCCTTTTTCATATCTCTTACTCGCTTCTCTTTTCTCTTTTCGGTTTTTCTTATTATTCTCACGGTTCTATCATCATCATTTTACTATCCAGACAAAATGAAACAATATCTAAACAAAATGAAGTATGCACAATAAATAAACATTTAGTATGCACAGAACATATGAACATTTAGCACGAACATCTACATTGCCTAACGCGCAGTATTCCCGTAATCCGTCTACTCGAATTATGAGCAACCACGTTACGGGATCACCGCACTCTAACTCACCTGGATGACGACACATCCAAAACTTTCCGAAATTTCCAGTCGTTATCCTTGCCACGCTTCCTTCGCGTCCGACACCCGAACTAAACATTTTCCCCGTGCGTTAGAAACGAATTACGTGAATTCTTAATTTCGTTTTAAAACACTTTAAAATAATCCCTTTTTTAAAAGCACATTGCCAATATCCAAAGGATTTTAAACCCAAATCAAATCTCTAATAAAAAGGTTTTCAAGAAAACTTTTTAAAACAACTTCCAAAACAATCTCTTTATTACAAATCAAATTCATTTTTCTTAACTTAAAAACATTCCAGTTAAAATCATTGTTCTTAAGCTTTAAAACAGAGTTCAAAAACAGAATTCCAAAACCAATCAATTAATTTATTTAATTTCTAAGCTTCACAGCATCAACACAAACAAAACTCACAAACAGTATTCAAAGTAATTCAATCCCTTTAAAACCAAACATACATCTCACAACACACTTTCAGATCAATTTCCAATTCAATCTAAATGTTCTAAAACACAATTCAACTAGCATACAGAACACCCACATAAAAGTATTCACAATAACATTCAAAACAGCTTCAATACATTCAAGCAGCATAAAAGCAACACATACAAGTTTCAAGGCACACACAGTATTCACATTGCAGGTCACATTTCACGTCATTAACTAAACTATAACCTTAAGAAATTAATTATAATCATAATAAACTAATTCAATTACTCTTAAGAAAATAATTTAATTTAAAAATTAATTTAAATAAAACCGAATTACACAGTCATGATTCTCTAATCAAATTAAGTTTTAAAGCTAAAAATCGTTTCTCATGATTAAATCAATTTATTTATTTTCTAAAAACAGTAAGCACTTATCACTATCATGAAGGTAGTTTTCATATTAACATGCATTAACCGAATTGTACTCATAAAGTTTGCAAAGATCTAGTGCACAATTAAAAACTTAGAATCATGAAATTATTTTCTGTACTTTATAATTAAAACCGAAAGCATACAGTAGGAGAATCAACAATTTTTAATTTCATTTTTTAAAAATCAACACAACAATTTAAATCACCAAACATCACACATGCATGCATCCTACATGAAAGACACATAGTTTCCTACTCACTCCTAGGATGGCTTTAAAATCAACATGCAGTAAGACAATATTTTCATTTTTCAATATCCACAACAATCAATCAAGTCCTATTATTATATAAAGTTAAATTTTTTTTTTAAACATCATGCTATAACTTTTATTATAACAAAATTCTTTTTCAAATATCTCTAACATGCATGAAATAGACTCAAGTTCATTATTTAATAAAAATCAAGGTTGTACTTTAAATCTTTAAAAATGGCATATAAACACTTAAAATCATTAGATCTATTCCTAGGAAAACATGCATCCACTTTTCATAAAATAAAAACATGGATTTCATTTTTTAATTAAGTATGGCCGAATGGCCTATCATAAATTTAAGCACACATGAAAATTATATATTAAAGCTAAATCATGCTTGCACTCCAAAAATCATTGTAAAACTTGTTTCTTTAGTTTTCTCTTTGAAACCGAATCATGCATCAAGTAAAAATATGACTTTTCTTCCTTAATTTAACATGCTTGCTTTAAGGACATGAATTCATGAAATGTTTGCATATAAATTTACAAGAGAATCATGAAATCAACATACCAAAACCAAAAGATCTTAATTTATTTTTCAAGCAAACTTAGATCATAACTTTACTCATTAGGAAAGCACACAACATAACTTAGATCTTTATTTAAGCGGACAAGATTTGACATGCAAGACAAAAGATTTCACACCAAGTTCACAACACCAATTAATTTATCAAAGCATTTCTTAAAAATGTCTTAGCTCACGGTTCGATCAAGAAATTCTACATGCAAGACCAAACAAATTTTACTTAATTCTTAATTAAGCTTAGATCATGCATTTGCTCACCAAATAATAACATAAACACATATAGATCATGATTTAGAACAAGAAAAATACACATGCAAGGAAGATTCATGTGAGGCTTCACAAAATCTTAAACAAAACTTTAGATCTTTAGGTTTGTGTTAGAAAAATAATTAGATCAAACAAGAAAATTATTAAATCTTACAAGAACACTATAAACCGAAAACATCAAGCACAATGTTGGCATATTACAATTTATTTAGTGTCCGTAAAGTCCAAGATCAAAAGAATATTAACACATAAACTTCAAAAATTAAACATGCAAGAAGAAAGAAATAAGGATCTACAAACTAAGAAAAGGAAACTAGACTATTACAAATTCTTCTTGGTCTTCAAAAATACTACCATGAGATGAGTTGGTTCTTCTAGTTCTACACTCTTGCTCTACAAAAAGGCTTGGTCTAAGCTTGGATTTTCCCTCCTCCTTCTCTTCTAGGCCTCACGGCCATAACCCTTCCTTCTTTCTCTATTTCTCTTTTCATTTTCTCTCTAAGAGTAAAAGGGACTCTTAGGAGTTGTGTTTGGTGTTGGTTTGAAGGAGTAGAACGAAGTGAAGAAATGAGAATGGGTGGAGTGAAAAATGAACCAAGGCTTTTTCTTATTTGTGGGCAATTCATGAATCCCACTTTTGCTCTTGTGTGTGGTTTGGTTCATGAAGAATGGGAGGGGTGATTTCGGGCATGCAAAAGTTTGCATGGCTAAGGTGGCTAAAGTCAAGGAGACAAGGAGAAGTGGCCTAGCTCTTTAGGGATCATCTAGGTGTAATGGCTAGTTAGCTTCTTGGTTAGAGTTTTAACACTTAGTTACTCCTTAATTCTAGTTTGGTTCCATTTGGTTCCTTAGCTTTCTTACTCCCTAAGCACACACACACACACACGTAGAAAGGCACAAATATGACACATACACCCACATGCATGCACACACCCACAAGTTGACACATATACACACCTATATACACATACAATTTTATTTTATTAATTCTCACTCAATTACAATTACACACACACAAGGCAATTGATTATTACATCACACAGTACACACACATAAGATAAAGTACATTTCACATAAAAATTTCATGCCAATTCAGTAAATTTATTTTCTCCAAAACAAAATTTCAAAAACTCGTATTTCACTGTTCAGGAAATAAATTTTTGTAAAACAACCCAGAAAATTCTAAAAGTTATATTTTTAAAATCTACGTTTCGAGACGGTCGTTTTGATATAAAGTTTGTAAAAATCCGAGTTACGGTTAAAAAGATATGCAGTTTTAAAGTTTACAGACCCAAAAACCTCAAAACTCCATTTCAAACAAAAATCATTCTTAGGAAAATTTCACAACTTATTTCTTAAAAATCAAATCATTCCAAAACCCAACAAAATTATTCACTTTTCATCTATAAAAACACTTGATTTATAAAAATCCCATGGAAATCATCATTTAATTTCTTTATTACATAAAATATTTTTCCGGAAATTTCTTATAAAACAAAATTTTGAGGTTTATTTCGACGAAATCGTTTACGCACGTATGGGAAAAATGCGGGGTGTTACATTCTCCCCAACTTGGAGATTTCTCGTCCTCGAGAAATACCATGTAGTATTGGTTCAATCTGTGGATGTGTAGCTCCTTGAAGAAATTCCTTTCTCTATCGAACTGTCGCAATCGTTGGGTCTTCGAACACGTATCATCTACCCATCGCGTTAAAGAGTAAATCAAACAGATCACATGCAAAAGCAATCTCTCAAAGGTCTTTTAATAACAAACAGGGTAGGGTACAATCATCACGGTCTCTTTGACAACAAAGGACCGATGGGTTCAAAGGCATCAAAATAGGATTCAGAAACAACAGGGTTACGGTCGTTTAGGGTCAAAACACTACTACACTTCAAGATTACACTCTTTTCATCGATTCAAGCCTAAACAAACTACTCCTCAAACTCACATTTCCGACTACTCCCCAACTTAGATAATTCATACCTCTACATACCACCTTCATGATTACAACTTAGTTTCTAAATACTCCTATCCTTCACCACTTTTTGGTCACTTCTTACAAAATTTCCATAACTTAGCTCCAATTTACCCTCTTATTGCATGATTTCTCACCAATAATGATCCTGATCATACTCCGGTAACCACGATCATATCCTCCTTTTACTCTAACAACCACTAATTCCTCAAGGACGTACACTATCTCACTCCTTATCTCCAACACTTAATCATATATCTTAGACACTCTACACCCTTTTTACACTTTCCACAATTCCTCTCATATTCTGAACCATCAAATTCCGTCAATCTAAAGGCCTATTGTCTATTACCACATCAAATCCTAACCTTTATCTAACCTTGGGTCAATTACTTAAAGACTCTAACCATAATTCCCACCATCTTACCAACTCAACCTTACCATATCATAACTTATTCGCCTCTATCCCACTATCTACCAACTCAACTCAACTTTATTTACTACTCCTCATTCTCTTAACAATACTTCACAACCCACCTTATAATCTAGGACTATCTACTTGTCTGGGTGCAGGGGTCAGGGTTCAAAATTTTTTTTTTAAGACTTTAGGAAGAACAAATGTCTGGTCACAATCAAAAGAAGGAACTTCGGTTTCATCAACAATCAGAGCTTCATCAAAATCATGGATTAGGGTTTTCATAAAAAGGTCCTTTAATTTCCAACGCTAGCGTTGGAAACACTACACCAGAAAAATTTGGCAAGATAATTTGGCAACGCATAGGGTTTACATAAGAAAAGTTTCAACAAGAAAAGAAAGGTCCTAGTCACAAGACAAGATCTTGAGTAACTTAGTGGTTATCACAGACAAAGGGGTTCATATCAAGGATAGGTCCAGCAAAAGAAGATTCAAATCACACGTCGACATCCCATGATGACACTGATCTCTACTCCTCGTTGTTGCCGTACACAAAACCGATATGCTCCATGAAAACATATGCGCACTCTTAGCGTTCCTATTCTTGTCTATCACTATCTTAATACTAATGCACACACAAAGAGACATACAACAGAGTATGTAAGTCCATGCAGAGGTTACTTAGTTTAACATAGCTCTGATACCATTTCTGTAACACCCCGATTCGGCAACTTGAAAATTTAAACTAAAATAGTGAAAATTAGGGCCAATTATTTTTTTTTTTACAAGTGTTATGCATACGTGAGAACACTTAGTATTTCAAAACATAGTTACATTAAAAACCCGTGTACTCACATTACATAAACCTTTCAAGTTCCAAACCGAGATGTCACAGGACACCGCGCCTTGAAACCCGTTTTCCAAAACCTTATTTAAAACATAGCCCAATTACTTGTATCAAAATATCAGTACAAAATAAAACAATTGCCGGGGTACAGTATGGTAGAGCCAAGTAACTAAGAACTTACAATGGATTACCGTCCGCCAGGGGAATTCCTAGCTTCTAGTCTTGCACGCTAAAACCATCGATCTGTCTTCTTGTCATGGCAGCCCAAGCTCTCGGTCCACAAGTATAGTTGTCGCCCTCAGCCATCTCCGGAGTCTCACTTAGAGCGTTGTCCGGTACTCGTTCCTTTTTGCCGGGATGCAGATGCATCACTACACGCCATACTACCTACCGGTTGCAATATCAACAATTGTCGATAGACAACACGGTAGGAGAGAGTCAGTGCTCCGAACACTAACGGGTTGACCTTGCGGTCTCGGGTAAATTCAAAATAAAGATCAACAAATGAAACAACATGCAATGCACATAGCACATATGATTCACATAGAATAAAACATCTCAGAAAACACATCAGTACTATCATACTTAACTACTGGATTTATTAACACTCTTACAACACGTTCTCAAAATCTTTCTCACGAGCTTTCACAACTTATCTCCATTCCAAGAATCCTTTCTTATCCTCTCATTCCATGCTTTGCAATTCAATATACTCTTAGTTGAAACATCTTTGTGCTTTTAAGTTTTATTATGCCAGATAGCATCAATGATGAGGGGGACACATCATTGAACTCACACACGTCTACATCTCCTCGGCCAACCACCCAACCTAGTCGGAAGCAAACAGGAGTACAGGACCTTTACCACGCCGGCACGACAGCTGTCACACAAACAAATGGTCCCTGACCAGGAGGCCCAGCCTCAATAATATCAAAACATGGCACGCTCTCAGCGGCAATCACAAATGCCCCGTTCCAGTCCCTCTCACTGTTCCTGAACTGCCATAGGGGTGACAGCACTATTCTGGTCCCGGGTGCAGAACTTACCACGGTATTAGACCCAGTCCCCACCACGTTAGTGCACCACATGTGGAGTTCGTTCTGCCCAGAATAGTACTCAAGGCAACGTGACGTTTTACCGCCCGAGCCTACCCTAATGCATTCATCAACCCGAATATCCCTGATATCCGGGGTACCTTCCTCTCCACTACTTCGATACGACACTCATGCCTTACCGCGTTTGTATATGTCTTTTAAGTCTTTTAAGGATTAACATTTTATTAGCGGCTTAGTCCTAACGGTCGGCCCATCCTTGGTGCATCCCTTCAACGAAGCCCGACCACTAATCTCAAACTATTCCCCCTATATCTCATTGGCCCCAGGCCACAAATTACTTTCTCGTCTCATCATCAACATTCTCAAAACTCATTCTCATTCACATCATCAACAGATTTTCCTCGTCTTTCCAAAACCTCTTTCACAAAACTTTTCGAAAACACGATTTCACAAAACTGTCATTTTCACAAAGCTTTTCAAAACCTTTTCAAAAATCACATTTTTGGGTGAGTGTTAATGGAGGAGAAAGCTCAACTCAACACTAAGCTTCTTCCCAAAAACGTGAACGAGGAAATCACATCTCTACTCAACCACTTTCATAATCACATCTTTTTTCCAATCTCAACTCTTTCCACTCAAATATCAATTCTCTGTTACATTCCATTCTCCTCATACTTTATCTCTTTCTCACTCATTCTCATACTTCCTCATTAGTCTTAACTCATTACTCTTTCTTTCTCAATCCTTTTTCATATCTCTTACTCGCTTCTCTTTTCTCTTTTCGGTTTTTCTTATTATTCTCACGGTTCTATCATCATCATTTTACTATCCAGACAAAATGAAACGATATCTAAACAAAATGAAGTATGCACAATAAATAAACATTTAGTATGCACAGAACAGATGAACATTTAGCACGAACATCTACATTGCCTAACTCGCAGTATTCCCGTAATCCGTCTACTCGAATTATGAGCAACCACGTTACGGGATCACCGCACTCTCACTCACCTGGATGACGACACATCCAAAACTTTCCGAAATTTCCAGTCGTTATCCTTGCCACGCTTCCTTCGCGTCCGACACCCGAACTAAACATTTTCCCCGTGCGTTAGAAACGATTTACGTGAATTCTTAATTTCGTTTTAAAACACTTTAAAATAATCCCTTTTTAAAAGCACATTGCCAATATCCAAAGGATTTTAAACCCAAATCAAATCTCTAATAAAAAGGTTTTCAAGAAAACTTTTTAAAACAACTTCCAAAACAATCTCTTTATTACAAATCAAATTCATTTTTCTTAACTTAAAAACATTCCAGTTAAAATCATTGTTCTTAAGCTTTAAAACAGAGTTCAAAAACAGAATTCCAAAACCAATCAATTAATTTATTTAATTTCTAAGCTTCACAGCATCAACACAAACAAAACTCACAAACAGTATTCAAAATAATTCAATCCCTTTAAAACCAAACATACATCTCACAACACAATTTCAGTTCAATTTCCAATTCAATCTAAATGTTCTAAAACACAATTCAACTAGCATACAGAACACCCACATAAAAGTATTGACAATAACATTCAAAACAGCTTCAATACATTCAAGCAGCATAAAAGCAACACGTACAAGTTTCAAGGCACACACAGTATTCACATTACAGGTCACATTTCACGTCATTAACTAAACTATAACCTTAAGAAATTAATTATAATCATAATAAACTAATTCAATTACTCTTAAGAAAATAATTTAATTTAAAAATTAATTTAAATAAAACCGAATTACACAGTCATGATTCTCTAATCAAATTAAGTTTTAAAGCTAAAAATCTTTTCTCATGATTAAATCAATTTATTTATTTTCTAAAAACAGTATCATGAAGTTAGTTTTCATATTAACATGCATTAACCGAATTGTACTCATGAAGTTTGCAAAGATCTAGTGCACAATTAAAAACTTAGAATCATGAAATTATTTTCTGTACTTTATAATTAAAACCGAAAGCATACAGTAGGAGAATCAACAATTTTTAATTTCATTTTTTAAAAATCAACACAGCAATTTAAACCACCAAACATCACACATGCATGCATCCTACATGAAAGACACATAGTTTCCTACTCACTCGTAGGATGGCTTTAAAATCAACATGCAGTAAGACAATATTTTCATTTTTCAATATCCACAACAATCAATCAAGTCCTGTTATTATTTAAAGTTAATTTTTCTTTTAAACATCATGCTATAACTTTTATTATAACAAAAATCTTTTTCAAATATCTCTAACATGCATGAAATAGACTCAAGTTCATTATTTAATAAAAATCGAGGTTGTACTTTAAATCTTTAAAAATGGCATATAAACACTTAAAATCATTAGATCTATTCCTAGGAAAACATGCATCCACTTTTCATAAAATAAAAAAATGGATTTCATTTTTTAATTAAGTATGGCCGAATGGCCTATCATAAATTTAAGCTCACATGAAAATCATATATTAAAGCTAAATCATGCTTGCACTCCAAAAATCATTGTAAAACTTGTTTCTTTAGTTTTCTCTTTGAAACCGAATCATGCATCAAGTAAAAATATGACTTTTCTTCCTTAATTTAACATGCTTGCTTTAAGGACATGAATTCATGAAATGTTTGCATGTAAATTTACAAGAGAATCATGAAATCAACATACCAAAACCAAAAGATCTTAATTTATTTTTCAAGCAAACTTAGATCATAACTTTACTCATTAGGAAAGCACACAACATAACTTAGATCTTTATTTAAGCGGACAAGATTTGACATGCAAGACAAAAGATTTCACACCAAGTTCACAACACCAATTAATTTATCAAAGCATTTCTTAAAAATGTCTTAGCTCACGGTTCGATCAAGAAATTCTACATGCAAGACCAAACAAATTTTACTTAATTCTTAATTAAGCTTAGATCATGCATTTGCTCACCAAATAATCACATAAACACATATAGATCATGATTTAGAACAAGAAAAATACACATGCATGGAAGATTCATGTGAGGCTTCACAAAATCTTAAACAAAACTTTAGATCTTTAGGTTTGTGTTAGAAAAATAATTAGATCAAGCAAGAAAAATATTAAATCTTACAAGAACACTATAAACCGAAAACATCAAGCACAATGTTGGCATATTACAATTTATTTAGTGTCCGTAAAGTCCAAGATCAAAAGAATATTAACACATAAACTTCAAAAATTAAACATGCAAGAAGAAAGAAATAAGGATCTACAAACTAAGAAAAGGAAACTAGACTATTACAAATTCTTCCTGGTCTTCAAAAATCCTACCATGAGATGAGTTGGTTCTTCTAGTTCTACACTCTTGCTCTACAAAAAGGCTTGGTCTAAGCTTGGATTTTCCCTCCTCCTTCTCTTCTAGGCCTCACGGCCATAACCCTTCCTTCTTTCTCTATTTCTCTTTTCATTTTCTCTCTAAGAGTAAAAGGGACTCTTAGGAGTTGTGTTTGGTGTTGGTGTGAAGGAGTAGAACGAAGTGAAGAAATGAGAATGGGTGGAGTGAAAAATGAACCAAGGCTTTTTCTTATTTGTGGGCAATTCATGAATCCCACTTTTGCCCTTGTGTGTGGTTTGGTTCATGAAGAATGGGAGGGGTGATTTCGGGCATGCAAAAGTTTGCATGGTTAAGGTGGCTAAAGTCAAGGAGACAAGGAGAAGTGGCCTAGGTCTTTAGGGATCATCTAGGTGTAATGGCTAGTTAGCTTCTTGGTTAGAGTTTTAACACTTAGTTACTCCTTAATTCTAGTTTGGTTCCATTTGGTTCCTTAGCTTTCTTACTCCCTAAGCACACACACACACACACACACACACACGTAGAATGGCACAAATATGACACATACACCCACATGCATGCACACACCCACAAGTTGACACATATACACACCTATATACACATACAATTTTATTTTATTAATTCTCACTCAATTACAATTACACACACACAAGGCAATTGATTATTACATCACACAGTACACACACATAAGATCAAGCACATTTCACATAAAAATTTCATGCCAATTCAGTAAATTTATTTTCTCCAAAACAAAATTTCAAAAACTCGTATTTCACTGTTCAGGAAATAAATTGTTGTAAAACAACCCAGAAAATTCTAAAAGTTATATTTTTAAAATCTACGTTTCGAGACGATCGTTTTGATATAAAGTTTGTAAAAATCCGAGTTACGGTTAAAAAGATATGCAGTTTTAAAGTTTACAGACCCAAAAACCTCAAAACTCCATTTCAAACAAAAATCATTCTTAGGAAAATTTCACAACTTATTTCTTAAAAATCAAATCATTCCAAAACCCAACAAAATTATTCACTTTTCATCTATAAAAAACACTTGATTTATAAAAATCCCATGGAAATCATCATTTAATTTCTTTATTACATAAAATATTTTTCCGGAAATTTCTTATAAAACAAAATTTTGAGGTTTATTTCGACGAAATCGTTTACGCACGTATGGGAAAAATGCGGGGTGTTACATTTGTGAGTTGAATAGAATTCCTTGCGTGATTAATTTTTATGTTTGAAACCGTGAAGTATGAGATGTTTTATGTGATTATTTGTTAAATAAATGATCGATCTAAACTTGTCTTTGATCTTTGGCCTTGCATGTTGTTTACGTGACTTTGATCTCTTGCATACCTTGATCCTTGCTCTTATTCTTATAAAGTTTTAAATTGTGCTTTGATTCTTGATTTTGTTTTAGTCTTAAACCCTTTTTGCTTGTTTCGGTTTTTGTTTGATCTTAATGAAAGTCTTAATTCTTGTTTTATCTTTGATCTTATTTTGATTTTGAACCCTTGCATGTCTTAATTTGTGTTTTGGTATTTGATTTGTGTTTAGATCCTTGCTTTTGTGATGATCTTGATTTGTTTTAAGCTTTGTACATGATGTTTGAACAAAAGCTTTCTTATTTTCTTTAAGAACATGTCTCGGTTTTGGGTCCCTTTCTATATGAAATGATTTTGTTTTCTAATTGTGTTCATATATTTAATTTTGTGACTTGATCTAAATGATATAAGTGCATGCATGTTGATTTTAAACTTTGAAAAAACTATTTTTATGATTCCTTGGAAAATAAATTGGGAATATTCATGTTGATCTAGGATGGTTACATGTTTGTTAGAGAAGCTTAAGATCCATCTTTGTATGTTAAATTCCATTAAAAGATCATGTTTTCTTTTGTGTATATCTCGGTTTTAGAAGAAAATTAGGGAGAACAAAATGATTTTTCCTAAATTGAATTATGTTCTATGTTCTTATGTGATTCTTGATCTAAACTAGGTGTTTATTTTGTGCATGTTGTATTCGGGTTTGCTTAGATTAAATCCATGCCTTTACGAGAACTTGGTATGTGCTCTATGTCTTTGTATAATTTTGATTGATTATTTTCCAAGATGTAGCTTACGGTTTTGGCTAAGAAAAAGAAGGAATAATTGCATGAATTTGTGTGTGTTGATGATGCATGAATCTCGTTTTGATTTGTGAAGTGTTACGGTTTATGCATGTAAAATTAGGTTAACATTCTTTTCATGAGGTAATATAGAAATGATGTTAAGCTAATTGATTAGGAACAAGTTTTGTGTCTACTTGGAATCATATAGATGCATATTCGGTTTGTAAGTTGAATGTGCCTAAGTATTTTTGTTTTATAAAAATAAAATGTTTTGAGAATAATTATGTGTGAAACCATGCGTGTGTATTCGGTTTAGGAGTTTATGCATGCTTAAATGTTTTTGTGTTACAAAAATGAAATGTTTTTGAAAGTGATTGAATTAAGTGTTTGATTTGTGAAATGTTTGATTTATAGTTGATCAATTGTTTATATGATTTGAATGATCAAAGTGTGTTGTTGACCGTGTGTATGTTTAGTTTTGAATTTAATTTGACTTGATTTATTTGAGTGGTGAGAGCATGTGTATGATTTCCTAAGGTTGTTTTATAACTTGAATTTTTAGTGTTAATATTAAAATTAAAAAGTATTTGAAACAAAAAGAGTTTTTACGATGTTTTCGGGTTTTATTTAAGCAATTTTTGTAAAACATTTCTTCGCTGTCCAAGCGTATTTAAAATTGTTTTCTTGATTTTTAAATTGAGTTCATGAGACTCAAAGTTTGGTTTTCAAAGAGATTTCAAAGTGTTTAAAGAAATAGGAAAAGTTAAAAGTGCTTTGAGAAAGCGATCTTATTCTTAAGATTTCCGACGAGGAATGAAAAACGTTTTAAGTTAAGAAAAATTTTCTTGAAACAAGTTAATAATGGAAATGTGTTTTTAATTAATTCAGGGAATGTTACAGACGAGGGATTAAGGCAGTGGCAGCAACCAAGATCAGAGGAGACTGTGTTCATCAAATAGCTGGACCTCAGGTGAGAGAGTAGCTTTCCTAAGACACCGTGGTAGTAGGTGTTGTATTAAGACGTTCCGTATCAGCTCAAAGATTGGAACTAAGTGGTTCTGCGTCAGTAGTATAGTGGCAATTGTGTGCTTTGTGTGGCCACTTATACGAATAGGACAAAGACCACATTGTTGTGTGTGATGTGTGATGATGTGTTGTTTATGTTGTTTACTTATGAATGTTGATATTGAATTACTAATGTGAAAAAATTGATAATGATGATAAAAGAGATCTGAAATAAAAGACACCAATAAAGAGATAATTCCCTTGTTTGGCTTAAGTCCTTGCGGAATAAGGCAGCCTCATCGTGATAAGACATTGAGA
Organism: Crotalaria pallida; assembly: GCA_037953625.1. Lineage (NCBI taxonomy): Eukaryota > Viridiplantae > Streptophyta > Magnoliopsida > Fabales > Fabaceae > Crotalaria > Crotalaria pallida. Next base: position 74,003,453 of record CM075655.1, on the reverse strand, counting down.
GTGGAGATAAGGATAAGAGGATCGAGATAATGAAAGAGATAAGAGAGTGATTGGGAAAAAGAGATATGAATTGAGTGGAGAGAAATTGGTATTGATGAGAATGAGCTAGAGCTGGGAAGAGTGATGTGAATTGTTGGAATGAGAGATGAAGTAAATGGAGCTGGGCTTCTTGGGTTTTGGTTTTAGTCTGGGTACTCGTGTTGAGTTGAGCTTGCTCCTCCATTAGTGCCCAGCAAAAATGTGTCTTTGAAAAAGAGTTTTTGAAAAAGGAATTTACGAAAGGAATTGTGAAAAGAAATATTTCTAAAAAAGGTTTTATAAAACGAAATTTTGGAAAAGGTTTTTGAAATGGAATTTTTGAAGAAGCTTGTGAAACAGGATTTTTCAAAGGAGTTTTTATGAAACAATCTTTTTGAAAGCAGTTTTATGAAAGGATGTTTCGGAACAACGTTTTTGAGAAAGTTTTACGAAATGACCTCTTTGAGGAAAAGTCTGTGGAAATGATAATTTTGGTGAATGTTGGTGAAAATAAAGTTTTGTGAAAGTTTTGGGAAAAGAGATGTTGAAGGTCGAGAAAGAAAGTTTTTGGAAAGTTGAGAACTCAAGGATTTTTGAGAAGGGTGGAAAAAAGAAAGATTGAAGAGTGAAATGTGAATCTGTTGATGTGATCCCAGCTCTGTGCTATGAGAGTTTTGAGAAAGAGAAAGATTGTGCAAAGTTAGCGGTCGGGACTCACTGAAGGGATGTACGAAGGGTGAGCCGACCAATAGGTTAATTAAAAAGATAAAAGACTTTAACAACGAATGTGGTGAGATATGAGAGTTAACCCGAAGTAGTGGAGAGGAAGGAACGATAAGTATCTGCGGATACTTAGGACGAGATTGCATTAGGGGAGGACGATGACGGTGAAACGTCAAGAAGTCTAGAGTATTGTTATAGGCAGAACGAATTCCATAAGTGGTGCACTAATATGGTGGGGACTGGGTCTAATACCGTGGTAAGTTCTGCGCGCGCACTATAACAATACTGTCGCCCCCTAGATTGCAAATCGAGAACACTGAGAGGGACTGGAGTGGGGCATCTTGTTTGCCACTGCGAGGCAGTGTGCCATGATTATTGTGAATTGATATTATTGAGGCAAAGCCTCCTAGTCTGGGACCATTTATGTGTTGTGACAACTGTCGTGCCCGCACGGTAAAGGTCCTGTACTCCTGTTTGCTTCCGACTAGGTGATGGATGGCCGAGGAGATGTAGACTTGATGCGTGAGTGCTAACTACGAAAGAAACGCGTACCTCGATGATTCTAAAATTCCCCTTGATCATCGATGGTTATAATTAATAAGACTTGATAAGACAAGAGTATGATTAAGAAAAGAAAAGTTTGAGAATTGTTGATGGAGAGTGTGAAAGGAAGAGATGTGACCCTCAAAGAGGGAAAGGAAATGAGTGAAAGATTGTGAATAGTGAAGGGAGAGATGGTTGAGTAAGCAATGGGAAAGAAAGGATGTTTTTGTAAGAATGATAATAAGTTTGATGAGATAAGAATGATAATAAGATAATAATAATGATGTTTGTAATGCTTGAGTGTTGTGTGTCTGGTTTGTGTTGTGTGCTGTCTTGATATCCCGCCTGCGGTAAATCCACAACGTCGACGATTCATCGTTCGGTTCGCTAACTCTCTCCTGCCCGTTGGTATATCGGTGCTTCTGGTATTCCAACGTGCAGATGGATTATCGCATGGAGATTTCAACTTGGATGAGGCACGGATGTGGCTGGAAGCGTACCCCTGCTGGTTGGGTATGGATTGGTGACTTGCAGATCGTGATTCCAGATCCAGAGCATCGACTTTGCGGAGCGAATCTAGGACTGTTGCTAGGACAAGTTTCTGTCCGTGGATATACAGACTATGAGGAGAAACTGCGTTGTGAAGCTCCGAGGACTCCTTCTGCTACGTCTAGGATGCAGTGGGTGCCAAAGTATGGTGGATCAGCAGGGACAGCAGTTGCTTCTTCTTCAGGAGTCAAGAAGGAACCCAAGGAGGATCGGGATCTTCATCCCATAGTTTTCATTAGGAGGAGTCGTAGGTAGGGTATGTAGTTAAGTGCTGTAAGTTGAGTCAAGGATTATCTGAGTAAAGTACCACTTCTGTAATCATGCCCTACTTTTATTTTGTAAACTTATGTAACTATTACGAGATGACTTGGAGGTTGGAGTAAGAAGAGGTTCTTACGTAACAGCCCGGTTTTCATGTAAGGAAGTTTGAGTGCACCAAAATGTTTAAAAAAAAATGGCCTCATTTTTAGCAACTTTTTAAATAAATAACGATTATTTTCGGATGGCGAAAATCGGGGCGTTACACATTTGGCTTAAATTAGAGAAAGGATATAGTAATAATCATAGTAATATAACTATATACATAATTGGTTTTTTATTTGCATGAGTTATGTGTGGTTTCTTACACTAGGGTTTTATGTTAAAGTGATTGGTTGATGATTATGTTTGGTTTTATGTTTGGATAATTGAATATATGTTTGTGAATTTGAGTAATATGCATAGATTAGGATTGATATTATTACTATTATGGAATTGTGCCTATAAATGGTAATTATTGCATTATCGTGGACAAACACCCTAAGCTAGAGGATATCTAAAAAGGAATATAATTATATAAAGGTTTGACTATTCCAATTTAAGTAAAATATGTAAAAACACGTGCATTAAGAAGTGAGGAAGGACGTTAGGAATTGGAAAAGATACGAGAACATTCTATGGACCGAAGGACGAATTCACGCGAAGGTTCATAGAATTGACGGACGAGAGTGTTATAGTGACTAGATTGTGTTATTTAAACAATCGCGGAAAGCTATTATAGAGGACTTTGATCCACTAGAGGACCTAATACAGTGTGAGGTATTCTACAAAGGGATGAAGTACTGGATAAGTCGGGGATTGGTCCTGTGCACACTGTAATAGCTTTTATCGGTCACTTATAAACATCATGACTAGTGAAAAGTGGTCCATACTATAGCCAATTTGGGTAAAACGACCCAAATTGTACGAAGGACGAATACACGCGAAGTACTGTGCGAGCATTGGTTGAGGGACACTTACTCCTAGTTGATCTTTTCCAATTTGTGTGGAGGGTGATGTGAGGATATATGGAAATATGGAATTGGGTGATGTGAGGATATATGGAAATATGGAATTATGGGCATATGGATAAATGGAAACCAATGGAAAATGGTATATGGATTATGGAGTTGCATTGCATCATATGCATTTGTGCATTTTGGATTATAATATGGAAAATATATGGAAACTTTATTTATATGGAATCATATATTGGTGTGATGTGTATATACTTATATTCTATTATTGTTATTATGTGTTTTCTTTAATTTCTGTTTAAATGTCTCACCCTCTTGGTTGACATTTTTAGGTACACAATGGTGATAAATTAGATATCTAGCCACCGAGAAGCATTACACTCCAAATGATGGAGTGTAATGGTTATATATGACCCTAAGGGTCAAGTTTATGCAACCTTTAGTTCTGTAATCATAAATGGTAAATTAATTATGTTTTATAAAGGATACTCAAATAATATTTTCTTTAAGTTATATTTGTGTATACATGTACAAGGACTTTATAATTATATTGGAACTTCATTAGAAAGTCAATTTTTAAATTTGGTTCATTATCTGTAATGTATCTGGAATCTGATAGGTGATTTGAATTATAAGGGAAAGATTCAATTTTTAAAGTAAACTCTGTCAAAAATTTTATTAACTCACTATTTTCCTAAATTAACCATATTATTTTAAAAGGCAAGGTGTTACATTTTATGGTATTAGAGCAATGGTTGCAATCCTCGGCAGTGGAGTATGGACTTCCATATCTCCAAGGTGTTACTCTACATTAGAGTAACTAATAAATAGTTAGTTAAGGAATATATATTAGTAGTTATGCATGCATTATAGTTGGAGTTGGTATAGTTCATTAGTATTGGATTAAAGCGAGTCATAGTTAGTTATTATAATGTGGTCTCTTCAATTTAAAGAGGATGAAACAAATTTTGCAAGTGTAACTTGTTGTATTTTGAAATGGACAGAAGGTAGAGACTAAGGGAAAGGAAAACTCCCAACGGGACAGAGCATGAAATTGCTACCCCAACGGGAAGGACTAACTCCTAGTTTCGAATTGCTTATGCCTATTTCAAATATGACAAAGAATTTAAATTTTCTTCAAAGGGAAATTTCAAGTCCTCTTTTGAATGGAAGATGAGTCATCTATTATTTGGTTGGAACTCAGGTTGTACGATAAATGATTCTATTCTCCAATGTAATGTAGAATCGAGATGGTACCCTCGAGATTTACGTTTAATTGGAAGATGGCATCATTGAGTCCTTGAATCCAATGAAATAATTATTCGGTGTATTTCCTAGGCCTAAGCATAAGAAAGGTGGTAGAAGGTATCTAAGTCGTATCAGAGTTGCGCAGCGGAGGTGTTGTAAGTGTTGTAAGTGTCGTAGGTGTGGTTTTGTAAGGGAATAGGAGTTTAGCAAGTTTGAGAATTTTAATTAGCTATAATAGTTACTAGAATTTTCAGGCATAGACTAGAAAGTCAGGAACCCGAAGATAGTGCATGTTGTTAGTCTCAGGTTTAAGCAAGTAGATGCTTGAAACTCTAGGTGGCTGTATTGAGCTAGGATGTATGTTGATATATATATGTGTGTGATGCTATGTGCTGTATTGTGTTTGCCTAAATGATTAATTGTGCTTTTTAATGATGCTGATTATTGTTTGTGAATGTTGAACTTGTTTTAAGTATGAAAACTATTTTGAAAACTTTCTCACAAAACGACATACTATCAAGAGATCAATTGATTCTTAATGGTAATGGTAGAATGTTGGGAATTATTTGATGTTTAAGCTTGATAGTACTTCAAATGAATTTCAATGTTTTGAAACTGAATTCAAAATGAATTTCATTACTTTGAATAGAATTGGAAATCCTTTCAAATTGAATGTTAGGTCGTATGAAGAAATTTTAAGAGGTTGACAAGAAAACTAAGGATTTCAAAGTAATCGGGCAATGAATGAATTCATTGTTTTATTTAAGTTATACGCCGATTAAATAGGAATCCTTATACATATGACACCAATCAATTTGGAATGAAACTTAGCTTTCAAGCTCAAAGTAAAAGGGGATGTGTAACACCCCGCAAATTCCTCGTATTAATTCAAAATACTAAAGATAATTAATTTTGAGAAAAGTGTTTTAAAAGGGTAATTTCTTAAATGATTTTTCTAATTTACGTTTTAAAGTAATGACTGATTCTAAAGAAAGGATTTTCAGAAATAAAATGATAAGAGTGGAGAAATCGAGTTTCTAGAAAAGATTTATACACTTGATATTTTTATGTTTTAAAGGAGAATTGTGACTTTTATGTGTGAATTATTTTATGAGAAAAGATCTATGTTCCATGTGTGTATATGTATGATATGTGTATATATGTGTATGCATAAGTATATATGTGTTATATATATATATATATGAATGCACATGAGTATGCCTAGAATTAAATTAGTAACATAAAATAATGCATGCATAAGTGTTGATGGGTGTGCGTGACACGTGTGAGAATGTGTGTGTATGTGCTACGTGTGTGCATGCATGAAAGAGGGCTAGGACTTTTAAACTAGGGGAGTCATGGACTAGGGTGGGGTTATAAGTAACTAAGTTAGCAACTAAGTCCTAACTATTAGCCAAAGAGTAGCAAAACCTAAAGGAACTTAGTTCCTTAATTCCCTCCCCATTGTCTCCTTAGAAATGATAATGTCCACCCATGCAAAGATTTGAAGAGCCAAAATTACCCTCCCTTGAACACACCATGACCGAATTCCCTTGAGGACAAAAAGGGAAAATTTCATGTCTTTGCTTTTGTCTATATAAGCCGCCACCCATAGTTCATTCCCATTTCTTTCCTTCATTTTCATTTCCTTTCCAAACACATTAGTTGGGAGCAACTATCAAAGCTCTCAACACATAGAAAATAGAGAGGGAAGCCGTGAGGGAAGAAAGAAGAAGAAGGAGAAACCAAGCCAAAAACCTAAGCCTTTCTTTGAAGATTCAAGACCCAAAAGCTAGGAGATCAACCTTTTCCTTAGGTGGGTGGATCGAATGAGCAAGAGGAAGTTGTAATAGTGTAGTTTTCTTTGATCTTGTGACCTCTTTTCTTTTCTTCTTTGCATGTAAATTTTTAAAGCCAAAAATAACTTGTAAACTTCTAATCAACGGACTTTATCACTTGTTTAAAGTTTCCATGAAAGATCTCAAAGTTTTTCAAACTAAATCCTAAAGATCTAAAGGTTTGATAAAATTTTGTGAAGTTTAACATAGATCTCTTTGCATGTTTGATTTCCTTTCTTGAAACCGTGATTTGTAATGTGTTTGAGAGTTTATTTAAGAAATGAATGGATGATCTAAACTTGCTTAATAGTGAGATTGAAATCTTTGTTGTTGCATGTTGTTATGATGATGATCTTGATGATTTGAGTACATGCATGTCTTGTTTGTGCCTTGATCTTTAATTTTTAAGAATAAATAAACCCATAAGACCCTAGATCAAGAGCCAAATGATTCGGCCTTGACTAGAACTATGGACCTTAATGCTTTTTAATCTATTTTAAGTCCTTGTATGTTAATATCATGTTTAGAAAAATTGATTGAAGTTGTTGAAGTGTTTGATTTTGATTTAGTTTTGATGGAACTTTGATTTGTGGGTTTTGATTTTTAAAAGTTTTAAATCTTATTTTGGTCTATGAAAAAGTTATGTTCTTGAAGCCATGCATGATTGTTTTAAAACCAAGAGGATTTAATTTTCTCAAATACTTCATCACGGTTTTACAAGGAAATCAAGGAAACATGTTTTTGGAAAAATAATTTTTCATGTATTGTGATCTTGCATGTGAAAGATTTGAAAATAAAGCCTTGATTTATGATGATGTGCATTCGGTCTAGATCTAGAGTTAGGGAATCATGTTTTGTTTCCATAAAAAAAGGGCACATGCATGTTAATATCTTTTTGACTTAAAGAAGCTTGTGTTTTTGCATGATGAAAAGTGAACGATGAACCTTGTTTTTGTCAAAGTAGGATTCGGCCTAGGATAAATGAATAGACTAGGGTTCTTTTTCATGAGTAGACTTGAAGTAATGAATATGTTTTGTGAAATTGTACTAAAATGAATTGTTTGAAATTGTATTATGAATGTTTAATTTCCATGTGGTTTTGAATTAAGAATAAAAGAAATGAATGAACTAAATAGTTGGAAGGAAAGTTTTAGGTTCAATTGGATATATATGTGTGTATTCGGTTAAGAGTAAAAGGGAAGAGTAAATAATTTTGTTGCATGAAAAAGAAAATAGAAATTAAGTACTTTAAATAAACCAAGTTGATTTGTGTGTTTTATATTTGTAAATTTTGACTTATTTCCTTGATTAGGTTCGGTCATGTATTGTAAGTGGGTCTAAGAAATTTAGTTGCATGAAAGCAAATTTATATAATGATTTTTGAAAATGATGTAAGATGTTTAAATGTGCTTGATTTATATCTATGTGAGTATGTGAATATCTAAGTGTTGTTTGTTGAGTGTTAAGTTAATTGAATGATGTTTGAGAATGTTTGTATTAGTAACTGGTTTTTAAATTAATTGATTCGGTTTGATCTATTGAACGGTGTTTATGGCTGTCCAAAGTTTGTTTTGTGATAAAAGTTTGAGTTTTAAAATGTTAACTTTGAATTAAAGAAGTATTCGAAATAAAAAGTGTTTTTACGATGTTTTCGGGGTTTTATTAAAATGATTTTTGTAAAATAACCCTTTGCTGTCCAGAAGTATTTATAGTTGTTTCTTAACTCTGAAAATGCATTCAAGTGATTCAAAGTAAAATTTTCAAGTGATATTTGATTTTAGAAAAACCCGGATTGAAACCGGCGAAATTTTCGGTGTTTTCGAATGCGGTTAAGGTGCTGTCCAAGGCGGACCAGCAACCAAACTAAATAGTTTAAATAACTTTACATGATGTTTTCCAAATGGCTTTAAAACAATTAAAATGCCAGAAAACACGAGGAATGAGAGGTGTCTAAGTTACAGAAAAAGATTTTCTTAATACAAGATAATAACATAAGCGTATTTGTTTAGTACGAGGAAAATCTTAAAGACAAGGGATTGGGGCAGCCGGCAACAAAAAGGATTCGAGGAGACGGTACGCATTACATTGCTGGACCTCAGGTGAGAGAGAAGCTTTCTTAAGACACCGTGGTAGTTAGGTGATTTATTAGGACGTTTTGTATCATCTCAAAGATCGGAGCTAAGTGGTTCGGAGTCAGTAGTATAGTGGCAATTGTTTGATTGTGTGGCCACTTATACGAAGGTGACAAAGACCACAATGCTATTGTGTGATGTTGTGTGCATGCTTTTATTTATTTAATTATATCTGATGATGCTTATTCCTGCTGATTGTAATGAGTGAATGTTGATGGACGTCTGTTACGTTCTGAACAAGGAAATAAGAAAGAAATGAATGAGGTGTGAAAATGATAAAGTAAAGACACAAAGAGAAAAGAATAATGAGTGAGAATAAGATATGCGTCGAGATTGGGAAAAGAATGAAATGATAGTGTTGAGAACGAGCTAGAGCTGGGGAGTGTGACGTTGATATGAGATGTGGATTGAGCGGAGCTGGGCTCCTTTTGTTGTTGGTTTTAGTCTAGGACTAGTGTTGAGTTGAGCATGCTCCTCCATTAGCACTCAGCAAAGTTATTTTTGGAAAAAGATTTTTGAAAAGCAGATTTTGAAAAGGTTTTTGATAAGAGCTTTTTGAAAGATTTTTAAAAAGGGATTTTTGGAAAGATTTGTGAAATGTTACTTTACATGAAACTTTACCTTCGCAAAAGAAAATGTTGGTGAAACCTGGTTTTTAGTAAACATCATTTTTGAAAAGATTCCTTATAAATAGTATTTTCAGAAAAGTTTTGGAAATGGATTTTATGAGAATTTGAAACGAGATTTTTAGAAACTTCGAGAAGGTCTTTTGTAGTGATACTTTTGAAAGAAAAATATTTTTGGTGAACGGTGGTGAAAAGATTTTACATGAAAGTTTTCGAAAGGATATCCTATGAAAGCTTATGGTATAAGATTTTCAAAATTAGTTATTGCATATGTGTCTGAGGAAAGTAAGGTTGTTCTTTTTGGAAAAGGGTGAGAATGCTGAGGAAGTTGAGAAATGAGATGATTGTGAGAAATGGAAAATGTTGTGAAAGATGGAGAGATGAGATTTTGAGGTTGTGATGTGATCCCAGCTCTGTGCTATGTGAGAAGTGATAAGAGAAAGATTGTGCAAAGTAGTGGTCGGGACTCGTTGAAGGGTTGCACAAAGGACGGGCCGACCTTAGGATAATTAAAAGATTAAAAGACTTAAAAGACATACGCGGTGAGGTATGAGTGTGCGAAGTAGTGGAGAGGAAGAAATGATAAGTATCTGCGGATACTTAGGACGAGATTGCATTAGGGGAGGACGACGACGGTGAAACGTCAAGAAGTCTAGAGTATGTTTCTAGGCAGAACAAACTCCACATGTGGCACACTAACGTGGTGGGGACTGGGTCTAATGCCGTGGCAAGTTCTGCGGGCCCACTAGAAACATACTGTCGCCCCCTAGATTGCAAATCAAGAACAGTGAGAGGGACTAGAATGGGGCATTGTGTTTGCCACTGCGTGGACAGTGTGCCTTGATATTATTGATATGATTTGAGGACGATATCCTCCTGGTCTGGGACCATTTATGTGTTGTGACAACTGTCGTGCCCGCGTGGTAAAGGTCCTGTACTGCTGTTTGCTTCCGACTAGGTTGGGTGGATGACCGAGGAGATGTAGACGTGAGTGATAGACGAGAACGAAGTGAATATCCTGATGATGTATGGTATTTCCCCCAAAGCGTTAAAAAGGGTAATTTGATAAGACTGGATGAAAAGAAAATGAGAAATTAAGGGAAGTAAAGGAATAAAAAAAAGAAAGAATACTCGTGAGAAATGCATAAAAGGGGATGATAATGATAATCGTAATGATAATGATATGTTTAGTTGTTGTGTGCCTGTGTGTTATATTGTATGCTTGCACGGTCCTATTATTTTGCCTAGCGCAATCCCACACTGTCGACGATCCGTCGTTCGGAATGCTTACTCTCTCCTGTTCGTTGTCATATTGGTGCTGCTGATATCGCAACGGGCAGACGGAGCATCCTAAGGAGATCATCACTTTAGAGGAATGGGAGCAGGAGCTTAAACGACAGCAGGGAAGCAACAACAGAGAGGACTTCACTTTCGAGAATGAGGAAAGCATACAAGAAAAAAAGGGAAGCTTCATCCGGTGGTGTCCGACAGAAAGAGTTAGGGGTAGTGCTTTTAGTTAAGTCTATTGTTTGGGTTTTGAGTCAAGGATTACCGAGCAACGAACCATTATGTATTCAAGCCAAGTTTTATTTTGAAAGGTGAAGTACTTCAAATTTGGAAGATGGAGTAGTGTAAATTTTTGAAATCCATTATGAACACTTTTAGATTCAATGCAATGAATCATGATGCTTTTGAAACCAAACCATTTTATGAAAACGAAGGTTCATAAATAAAAAATGTTTTAGTAACCACTCGATTTTCCGTAAAGGATATTAAGTCTGTCAATGACACTTCAACAATGTTTAAAAAAAAATTTGGCCCCATTTTTGCAACTTTAGTAAATAAAAGTTAACTATTTTTGGTTTACGAAAATCGGGCTGTTACCGGATGTAATTGTTCCAACCTTTGGAAGATGAACTATAATAAATTTTTCTAATTCAAAGGCATATTCCCTTTTTCCGTGGGTTTGCAAATCCTAAGTAATTTTATATTTCTTCATCTAAACTCTCCGAAAGTTAGATGGAGGCAACACTTTTTAAAGACACATGTCTGGAATTGAAAAGTTATTTTCAAAGTTGCATCCAAGCCATTTTTACAAGGAAAACTCTCAAGGTTGTAAGTACCAACCAACTTGGATGATTGAGTCTTTTATTAAGGTGTAAGAACTTTCTGACATCCACATTGATTTTAAAAGGTATAAGAACTTTTACAATATGAGGGTTGCATTTGTTTTTACTTTAACCCCATACATGATGATTGTTTTTACCGAAGTTTTTAACATGGCATAGGAATAGATTTGGTATTTCAAAACTCCAATCAGTATGAAGAAATTCAATAGTGGATATCGATATCCAGCAGGAGATATCGATTGTGTAACACCCCGCATTTTTCCCGTACGTGCGTAAACGATTTTTAACGAAAGAAATCTTGAAACGATGATTTTTCAGAAAAAGTATTATCATGAGAAAGAAATAAAGTGCTTATATCCATGGATTTTTACAAGCAAGATATTTTATAAGGGAAAAACAAATGATTTTTTTAAGATGGGAATTGATTTACTAAAGTTATTTTTGAAAAGTTTTGTGAAAGGAAGCTTTGTGATTTTATATTCTGGAAAAGTTTTACGAAAAAGTGTTTTGGGGAAAGATAAGGAAGTGAGTTTGGGAAAGTGGACGGAATGAGTTCGGGAAAGTTAATGAAATGAGTTTTGTGAAAGTGATGGGATGAGATGAGCAAGAGTGCGATATGAGATGTTGAATTGTGATGTGATGAATTGGGGAAAAAGATAGCGTTTAGTGGTCGGGTTTCGTTGAAGGGTTGCATCAAGGACGAGCCGACTGTTAGGAATAAGCCGTTTAATAAAATTCTAAAGCTATAAAACTTTAAAAGATTATTAAAAGACATTTATATGAGCGGTAAGGTATGAGTGTCGTATCGAAGTAGTGGAGAGGAAGATACCCCGGAGTATCTGCGGATATTCGGGTTGTGATTGCAATAGGGGAGGGTAAAGACGGTGATACGTCAAGAAGCCTTGAGTGCTATTCTAGGCAGAATGAATTCCATATGTGGTACGGGCAGATCGGTCCTATGCCGTGGTAAGTTCTGCGCGATCAACTAGAATTAGTACTGTCGCCCCCTATGGCAATTCGAGAACAGTGAGAGGGACTGGAATGGGGCATTTGTGTTTGCCGCTGAGAGCGTGCCATTGATTATGTGAATTGATATGATTTGAGGCTGAGTCCTCCTGGTCTGGGACCATTTATGTGTTGTGACAGCTGTCGTGCCCGCGTGGTAAAGGTCCTGTACTCCTGTTAGCTTCCGACTAGGTGTGGATGGATGACCGAGGAGATGTAGACGTGAGAGACGTTTTCCTCAATGATGGTTTCCCAAGTCATTGAGTGAGTTGAAATGATAAGACGTAATAACTTAAAGATTTGAAAAGAAAAGTACAGTAATGATATTGAGTATTGAGTATTGAGTCGAGAAACGAGAATGAGTTAGAGTATATATGATGATGATGATGATGATGTTGTTGTTATGAATTGCTTGCTGTTTACTGCCTTATCTTAATAATTGCCTATCGTAAATCCACATAGTCGACATTACATGTTTTGGGTAGTTCACTCTCTCCTATATGTCTATTGGGTATCGGGAAATTTTTGTATGGTCCTTAGACGGAGAAACTGTTAGCTCGTTATGAGGAGGAGAAGGAAACGCGAGAAGCTGCTATGGAAAGTGCCTCCAAGGAGACTAAAGAGGATGACGCTGCTTGCGACTCGAGGGTGTGACAAACCAAGAATCAGAGTAGCGCCGCGGAAGCGTTAGTGGCGATGACTAGAAGTTAGGTAATTCCCTTCCAGAGTTTTGTATTTCCAGTGCAAGTTACTTAAAGTCCTGGCTCTATAGTGCTGTAACCCCAACTGAAGTTTACTTTAGTAATGATGTTTTGAAAAGAGTAAACGGGCCGTGTTTTAAACGATGTTTTTGAAAACTAGTTTCAAAGTGCGATGTCTTGTGACATCTCGGTTTGGAACTTGAAAGGTCTTATGCATTTTGAGAACATGAGATTTTAAATCTGTAACTATGTTTTGTGAATACTAATGTTCTCATCTTGCATAACACTTGTTTAAAAAAAAAAAAAAATTGGGCCCAGATTTTCACTATAAACAAGTTGTGGTTTTCAAGTTGCCAAATCGGGGTGTTACAGAATGGTATCAGAGCTGTGGTTGGACTTAAGTAACCTTATGCATGGATTTACATACTCTGTGTGCGCGTTAGTGTTAAGATAGCGATAGACAAGAATAGGAACGCTAGGAGTATGGTGACGTTTTCCAGAGGAGTGCCAGTTTTCGTCTGCAATGGAACCGCGAAGCAGTGCTCAGTTCCGTCATGGAACGTTGATTCGTGGTTCAAGTTTTCTTCGTTGAGCTTCTCTTTGATATGAACCCCTTTCGTTTGCAATGACCCTAAAACCATAAAATTTTTCTTGCAACTAGAACCCTTCTTTCGTATTGGAACTTTCCTTGTATGAACCCTATGCATGTCAAATCGCTTTGGCATGATGTTTGAAAAGCCTTGATCATTGATGAACCCAAAGTCTCTCTTTGGACTTTGACCCAACATTGCCCTTTCCTAAAGCTTTTGCTGAGAGATATGCGTCATCTAAGTTGGGGAGTAGCTGGAAATGTGAGGTTTTGAGGAGAAGTTTGTTTAGGCATGAATTGATGATAGGGATGTAACCCTAGGCGTGGTAGTGTCTTGACTTTAATCGGAAGTAACTCTGTTCCCTTTGAACACTGTTTTGATGCCTTTGAACCCCAGTTCTTTGCTTTTCATGAAACCGTGTCCTTTTTATCCCACCATGTGTGTTGTTTAAAGTACTCCAAGAGATTACTTTTGCAAGTAATCTGTTTGAATTCCCTTGAGAGCGATGAACGAACGGCACCTATTCGAGAGTGCGACGACTGCTACGGTTAAAGAGGATAGAATTTTTCAAGGAGCTACGTGTTCACGCATTTACCAGACTCTTCGCAGCATTTCTCGAGGACGAGAAATCTATAAGTTGGGGAGAATGTAACACCCCGCATTTTTCCCGTACGTGCGTAAACGATTTTTAACGAAAGAAATATTGAAACGATGATTTTTCAGAAAAAGTATTATCATGAGAAAGAAATAAAGTGCTTATTTCCATGGATTTTTACAAGCAAGATATTTTATAAGGGAAAAACAAATGATTTTGTTAAGATGGGAATTGATTTGCTAAATTGTGATTTCTATTAGAAATTTAATTTTTGGATTTTCTGGAGTGATTTATAAAATTTTATTTTCTGAACCTAAGAAAAACGAATTTTTAAGAAAATGTGTTTTGGTGGTGATATCTTGGTATGAAATTTGTGTGATATGTGTTTGAGTTAATATGTGTGTATGTGTTACGGTTTGTGTATATAAATGTATTTTGTAGGTGCATGATATGAGTGTGCATTATGTGATAAATTTTTATATGCTTGAAGTATGTGTGAGGCGTGGGAATGACTATAAAAATGTGATTTCCTAGAATTAATTGCATTAGTATATGAATTAGTATTTTAAGTAAAAATGATTAGGAATAAATTAATGATTTAGGAAGTAAAAATGTATGTGACATGTGTGAGTGTGTGAGGATGCCACGGTTGTGTGTGTGTGTGTATGTGTTACACGTTTGTGCTTGTGCATGAAGGTGTATGTGTCATTTGCATGTGCATAATATGTGTGTGTGCTATGTGTATGCCGTGTGTGTGTGTGCTTAGTGAGTAAGGAACTAAGTAACTAGAACCAAACCAAACCAAATTGGAAAGAAAACCCTAACTAGAACCCAACTAATGGTTAGCCCTAAATGACCCCTAGTAACCTAGACCACATCACCATGTTCCCTTGACTTGTTGACCCTTAACCATGCAAATTTTATAAGGACAAAACCGCCCCTCCCTATATGTATGTTGGCCGAATTGAACCAAGGGCAAAAGAGGGTGATTCGTGAGTTTATTTATGCATATAGCCTTAGTTCATTTCTTCCACCCATCCTCATTGTCATTCTTCCAAACACAAACACCTCTCTAAAGGGCTCATTCAACCCTTAGAGAGAAGTAGAAAGAAATAGAGAAAGAAAGAAAGTGGCTGTGAGCCTTTAGGAGGAAGAAGAAGGAGATCCACTTTAGACCAAGCCTTTCCCTTTTGAAGATCCAAGTACTAGAAGCCTAAGGAGCCAACCCCTTGGTAGGAAAACCGTGGAGCAAGAAAGAAGAAATGTAATAGTTTAGAGTTTCTTTTGATTTTTAGTTGTAGATCCCTTTTTATTTCTTCATGCATGTGTATCTTTATGGTTTGTAAGGTGACTTTAGGTACTATTCTTTCTTGATCTTGAACTTTCATGGACTAAACACTATTTGTAACATTTGTAACTCTATGTGTATGATTCGGTTTGCATACTCTTGCTAGATCTTAATATTTTTCTAACTCAAACTTAAAGATCTAAAATTTTGTTTAAGTTTTGTGAGACTCAACACAAATCTTCCTTGCATGTTTATATTTTCTTGTTCTAACTCATGATCTATGTATGTCTATGTGTTTATTTGACAAATCAATCCATGATCTAAGCTCAATAAAATTCTTTGGCCTTGTATGATTAAAATTCCTGTTGAAACCGTGAGCTATGATGATTTTTGGTCTTGCATGATAAATTTTGTTTGCTTAAATGGTGGTCTATGATGTGTTTGTGTGATTCCTTAACAAATAAATATATGATCTAAGTTTACTTGAAAAAAATGAAATTGAAATCTTCTATTTTTCATGTTGACTGGATGATGACTTTGTTGACTATGTGCATCTATGTAGTGATCCAAGTTTTTAAAACATGCATGTTGAATTTTTAAGTAGAAAAATCATGTTTTTATTTTTAGGCATGCCACGGTTTTGGGAGAGAAAATTAAGAAACAAGTTTTTAAAATGATCTTGGAGCATGACCATGATTTAGCCTAAGTGTTTGATTTTTATGTGCTTTATTTTGTGTGCTGGCCATTCGGCCATACTAAATAAAAATGGATCTCATGCTTTTTAGTTGATGTATGTGCATGATAGGACTAGATTTAAAGACTTTGAGTGCATGTATGATTATTTTTAAGTATTAAGTGTAATCTTGATTTTTAAGACTAAGTAATAAACTTAAGCTTTATTGGGATTATTTGATAAAAACCTTGTTTTAATAAAGTTGATGCATGTTGTGGTGTGATGTCTTGAAAAGTTTATTTTGAATTCCTACATGTCTTGATGATTGATTTTGTGATGTTTTGTATGGTTGAAAAATGAATGAAACCTTGCATTCTTGCATAAGTAGTATTCGGCCATGAAGGGAAAGAAATAGGGAATCATATTTGATCATTGTTTAAATGGCGTTTAGGATAAGATTAGCTTAATTTAAGAACTTAGAAATACATACAGGAAGTAATTAAATATGTGAGGTGAATTGCACTTGTTGTCTGATTTAGGTTAAGAAAATAAATTAAGTTTTTCTTTTGATGCTCTCGGTTTCAATCTAAAAAGAAAAGAAAATGATTTCAATTGTCTTGTGCATTTAGGTGTGCATAAATCTTTGTAAAATTTCCATCTACATGATTTGGCCTAAACGTGTTTATGTAATTAGAAAATTTGTTTATATGAAATGATTTCTATGAATGATTATATGTTGGGTGTTGTGTATATGATGCTATGTGTGTGATGTATTATTTGTCTTGACCTTTTCGGTTTTGTTAAGAATAAAAGAAATAAGTTGATTAAATAATTGATTAGGGAATTTCGTGTTTAAGGTGGCTTGTTTTATGTGAAATTGTGAATGTTTTAATGATGTATTGTTTGAATGTGTTTTTCTATTTGAATTTCCAAATAATTGAAAAATGTTTTTACTGGAAAATATGATTTAAGAAACTCAAATTGATTTGAAAGAGGTTTTGAAACTTTATTTTCTTATGTTCTGAAATTTGTTTTATGATAATGATTTTTAGAACATGAATATTTTAAAATGAATTTACCATAAGAGGAATGTATTCTGTTTTCAAGAAATTAAATTGAAATTGTTTCAAAGCTCCTTGAAAACGTTTTATTCGGATTTGAAACCTTTCGGAATGTGAATAATGTGTTTTCCAAAGGAATGATTTCAAAGTGTTTTCTAAAATAAAGTAATTCGTTAAAACGTTTCTAACGCACGGGGAAAAATGCTATAGTTCGGACGACCGACGCAAAGGAAACGAGACGGGATTAGCGATCGGGAAATCTCAGAAAGCTTGCGGGAGCTTACGGTATTTGAGGTGAGAGAGGGGCTTCCCTTAAGACGTCGTGGTAGTAGGTAACTTATTAAGAGGTCCAATCATCTCAAAGGTTGGACTCCAATCTCATTTAGCGTAGTGGTGTATGTGATAGCAATTGTTTGTTGTGTGTTTGGCTATCCACCCGAACGGTTGAGATTGGCTTATTAAGTATGTTATTATGTTCTCTGGTTGTTTATGTTTATCCTGCTTTGCTTATGATCTATTTACTGATTAAGTAAATATGTTGTTGTGTGAGAAATATTAGTGTGCTGAGTAATATGTGGATGAGAAGTAAATTGTGAAAGTGAGAAAATGAGATTAAAAGAAATAAGAATGGAAGTAATAACCGTATAAGTCATGGAATGAAAAGAGAAAGAGGTTGAAAGGAGATGTGATTTGAGGAAAGATGTGATTGAGAAAAGATGATGAGATAAGTTATGGAAGTGAGAAAGAATTGTGGACGAGAGATGTGATGTGGCTCTGGTTGTTTCTGGTTTTAGTCTGGGACTAGTGTTGAGTTGAGCTTGCTCCTCCATTAGCGCCCAGCAAGCTTTATTTTTGGGAAGAAGCTTAGTGTTGAGTTGTGCTTGCGCCTCCATTAACACTCACCCAAAAATATGATTTGTTTGAAAACGGTTTTTAGAAGAGATTTTTGAAAGGTTTTTTAGACTTGTCTTTGAAAAAGGGTTTTTGAAAAGTGATTTTGAAAAGCTTTTGTTAAAGGACATATTTTTGAGAAAGTTTTGCTAACCAATCTTTGGGAAGGATTTTTGTAAAAAAAATGTTTTTGAGAAAAGTTTTTGGAATCAATCTTTTTGATAAAGTTTTTGAAAGGATATTTTGGAAAATGCCTTTTGAACACCCTTTTTAGAAAAGTCTTTTTGGAAACAATATTTTTGGGAAACGTTTTATGAAATGACACTTTTGAGAAAAAGTTTGTGAAAACAATATTTTATGAGCATTTGTGAAATTAGATTTTTGTGAAAGTTTTTGGAAATAGTACTTTTGAGGAAATCCTGTGATAGGACGTTTTTGAGGAAGTTTGCAAAAAGTTATTTTTGAAAAGTTTTGTGAAAGGAAGCTTTGTGATTTTATATTCTGGAAAAGTTTTACGAAAAAGTGTTTTGGGGAAAGATAAGGAAGTGAGTTTGGGAAAGTGGATGGAATGAGTTCGGGAAAGTTAATGAAATGATTTTTGTGAAAGTGACGGGATGAGATGAGCAAGAGTGCGATATGAGATGTTGAATTGTGATGTGATGAATTGGGGAAAAAGATAGCGTTTAGTGGTCGGGTTTCGTTGAAGGGTTGCACCAAGGACGAGCCGACTGTTAGGATTAAGCCGTTTAATAAAATTCTAAAGCTTTAAAACTTTAAAAGATTATTAAAAGACATTTATATGCGCGGTAAGGTATGAGTGTCGTATCGAAGTAGTGGATAGGAAGATACCCCGGAGTATCTGCGGATATTCGGGTTGTGATTGCAATAGGGGAGGGTAAAGACGGTGATACGTCAAGAAGCCTTGAGTGCTATTCTAGGCGGAATGAATTCCATATGTGGTACGGGCAGATTGGTCCTATGCCGTGGTAAGTTCTGCGCGATCAACTAGAATTAGTACTGTCGCCCCCTATGGCAATTCGAGAACAGTGAGAGGGACTGGAACGGGGCATTTGTGTTTTCCGCTGAGAGCGTGCCATTGATTATGTGAATTGATATGATTTGAGGCTGAGTCCTCCTGGTCTGGGACCATTTATGTGTTGTGACAGCTGTCGTGCCCACGTGGTAAAGGTCCTGTACTCCTGTTAGCTTCCGACTAGGTGTGGATGGATAACCGAGGAGATGTAGACGTGAGAGACGTTTTCCTCAATGATGGTTCCCCAAGTCATTGTGTGAGTTGAAATGATAAGACGTAATAACTTAAAGATTTGAAAAGAAAAGTACAATAATGATATTGAGTATTGAGTATTGAGTCGAGAAACGAGAATGAGTTAGAGTATATATGATGATGATGATGATGTTGTTGTTGTTATGAATTGCTTGCTGTTTACTGCCTTATCTTAATAATTGTCTATCGTAAATCCACATAGTCGACATTACATGTTTATGGTAGCTCACTCTCTTCTATATGTCTATTGGGTATCGGGAAATTTCTGTACGGTCCTTAGACGGAGAAACTGTTAGCTCGTTATGAGGAGGAGAAGGAAACGCGAGAAGCTGCTATGGAAAGTGCCTCCAAGGAGACTAAAGAGGATGACGCTGCTTGCGACCCGAGGGTGTGACAAACCAAGAATCAGAGTAGCGCCGCGGAAGCGTTAGTGGCGATGACTAGAAGTTAGGTAATTCCCTTCCAGAGTTTTGTATTTCGAGTGCAAGTTACTTAAAGTCCTGGCTCTATAGTGCTGTAACCCCAACTGAAGTTTACTTTAGTAATGATGTTTTGAAAAGAGTAAACGGGCCGTGTTTTAAACGATGTTTTTGAAAACTAGTTTCAAAGTGCGATGTCTTGTGACATCTTGGTTTGGAACTTGAAAGGTCTTATGCATTTTGAGAACATGAGATTTTAAATCTGTAACTATGTTTTGTGAATACTAATGTTCTCATCTTGCATAACACTTGTTTAAAAAAAAAAAAAATTGGGCCCAGATTTTCACTATAAACAAGTTGTGGTTTTCATGTTGCCAAATCGGGGTGTTACAGATTGTGTCTATCGATATGCATAAGGGGATATCGATATCACCACCCCAAATGTTTCTACCAAAATCTAAAATTTTGCATCCTATTTGATTAGAAAGTTGATTGTTAAAAAAAAATATTTTGTTTACTTGAAGTTGTAATGAATATCTGATGTGTGCCTTTCTAATGGATAAATTCCTACCTTCTGGGAGTTAGATGTTTATCTCAATTTCCTTAGAATCTAAACTTGTGATGAATAGTCATCATTGGGTCAGGCAAAGAGAGAAGAGTGAACCCTAGGAATTGTTTGATATTGTTTATTATGCTTGTGACTAAATAATGAATGAATGTGTTTGTTTGCTTAGGAAGCTTATGCTACCCCATAGGTATGTTGTTGTACTTATAATTTTTTGTCGATTGGGAAATCCGGGTTTTTAAATACAATGAAAAACTGAGTTTTGGGCTTAGGGAGAATTGAAATGATTTGGAAATGTTGTGCAAGTCTTCAAAAGTTGAATCAAAAGTTTTAAATGAAATTTCAAACTGCTTGTAGCCAGTTAACATTTTATAATAAATGTGATATTTTCTTTTGTAAACAGACCTGACAGTTCCAATATTTCTTATGTTGGGAACGCAGGATAAAAATTAAACTTAATGTGCTCCGCTTAGTTTGAAACTTTTACACAACCATTGAGGCTAAGTACAAGTTTAGTTCCTTTGAATTTTGAGGTTCCTTGGAGTTTCTTTCCTATTTTTAAAGAAAATGTGATGAAGGTTTAACTTTTGTTGTTTTCATGTTTTGACAAAGTGGTTGCAGAACCACAGTTGAACCTAACAAACTCCAACTCATCTGAAAATTTACTTTTATAATTCTTTTATGCAAAGGGATGCTACTTGAAAAACTTGTATGACATTTTGGAATTGAATTAGTCCTTGTTTTCGAAAAAAAATTTCAATGCAGTTACGTGATTTCTGATTTGGTTTGTAAACAAACCATGGAAACCATATTATCTTTCAAAAACTCTTTTTGAGCAAATTTCTGGAATACTTGATTAGTGTCAAATGTGTGTGTAGATATAGGCCTGAATTTTAGGTTGAATCAAGTAGATCAGGATTAGGTTAGAAGGAAATAGAGACTGCCTAAGTTAGAGTTTGCAATTAGGTGTTGATGTGAAATGTTGATGTGCATGTTTGAACTTTGATTGTTATATATATTCTAATTGTTGTTTGACAATGTATGTGTTTTGCTAGGACTTAAGAGGGTCCTTAAGTAATTATGATTAGATCCCTGCAAATACTGTTGTGTAAGTAGAATATAGAAGTAGATTGGGTTTTCCAAGGTACGACAGTCATTAAATGTTTAATCGCACCTGATCTTAGAACTTAAGGCCAATTGAGAGTCTCTTTGGCCAGACTCTTGAAATGTTTAGCTGTCTAAAGGGTAAACCTTGGAAACCTTAGAGTTTTATTGCTTTGAAACCCACCATAGCGAACCATAACTTGTATTCCTTATTGAATGCAAGAGTTTGTGGTGTATCAATGCAAAAGAGTATGCTTATTCTAAGTGGGGGAGTAGAATCAAAGTTCAGCCAGTATCGTAGTTTAGCAAACTTTTAGTTGGGATGATTCTCCATGTGACGAAATTGAACGAAATTTCGGGGACGAAATTGCAGTAAGTGGGGGAGAATTGTAACATCCCTAATTTAATTCCCAAGTTTAATTAGGATATTAGTGGACTTAAGAGGTGAAGAGTGGTAGGAAAAACCCAGTGATAGATATTAGAACCAAGAATAGTCAGAAAATAGTTAAAGTTTCTAAATAGGGAGAAAAATTAGGATTTTAATATTTAGAGCCCCAAACCCAAAACCAACCGTTGGATTTGAAGATAAATATGTTGGGAAGGTTATCTTCAAATTTGAGCAAGATCCAACGGTTAACGAAGAAGTTATGGCCATTTGAATTGCGAAAGGTGCTGTCATTTTTAGCATTGGATATCTATATCCAACATGGGACATCGATGTTGGATATCGATATCCACGACTCTGCTGCACCAATTTTTAAGTCAGTAAACACGAATTTTCACTCATTTTTCATGGTTTTCTTCCCCTCCTTCCACGAGCTCTCTCCCTCCCTCAACCCTAATGTTTCCAATCGACCAAACCACCCTAATTTACATGAAATCAACATCACAAATCGGTTCCCCATCAACTTCTAGCTATTTTCCATCACATAAATCACATATATCTCCCTCTTTTATTCAAATCCCAATTCACCCACCAAAACCTAGGTTTGTGCAATCACTGCCATGGAGCTTCTAATTGTTCAAGGAGTCTTAGAATATGTTGGAGAGCATGGAATAGGAGGCTAAGGAGCTAGGTTTGGAGTTTTGTAAGTGGGTTCCAAGAGAACCCTATTTTCCTCTCTCTCTCTAAAAGGTAAGGGGGGAGACATTTGGCTTAAATTAGAGAAAGGATATAGTAATAATCATAGAAATATAACTATATACATAATTTGTTTTGTATTTGCATGAGTTATGTGTGGTTTCTTACACTAGGGTTTTATGTTAAAGTGATTGGTTGATGATTATGTTTGGTTTTATGTTTGGATAATTGAATATATGTTTGTGAATTTGAGTAATATGCATAGATTAGGATTGATATTATTACTATTATGGAATTGTGCCTATAAGTGGTAATTATTGCATTATCGTGGACAAACACCCTAAGCTAGAGGATATCTAAAGAGGAATATAATTATATAAAGGTTTGACTATTCCAATTTAAGTAAAATATGTATAAACACGTGCATTAAGAAGTGAGGAAGGACGTTAGGAATTGGAAAAGATACGAGAACATTCTATGGACCGAAGGACGAATTCACGCGAAGGTTCATAGAATCGACAGACGAGAGTGTTATAGTGACTAGATTGTGTTATTTAAACAATCGCGGAAAGCTATTATAGAGGACTTTGATCCACTAGAGGACCTAATACAGTATGAGGTATTCTACAAAGGGATGAAGTACTGGATAAGTTGGGGATTGGTCCTGTGCACACTGTAATAGCTTATATCGGTCACTTATACACATCATGACTAGTGCAAAGTGGTCCCTGCTATAGCCAATTTGGGTAAAACGGCCCAAATTGTACGAAGGACGAATACACGCGAAGTACTGTGCGAGCATTGGTTGAGAGACACTTACTCCTAGTTGATCTTTTCCAATTTGTGTGGAGGGTGATGTGAGGATATATGGAAATATGGAAATATGGAATTATGGGCATATGGATAAATGGAAACCAATGGAAAATGGTATATGGATTATGGAGTTGCATTGCATCATATGCATTTGTGCATTTTGGATTATAATATGGAAAATATATGGAAACTTTATTTATATGGAATCATATATTGGTGTGATGTGTATATACTTATATTCTATTATTGTTATTATGTGTTTTCTTTAATTTCTGTTTAAATGTCTCACCCTCTTGGTTGACATTTTTAGGTACACAATGGTGATAAATTGGATATCCAGCCACTGAGGAGCATTACACTCCAAATGATGGAGTGTAATGGTTATATATGACCCCAAGGGTCAAGTTTATGCAACCTTTAGTTCTGTAATCATAAATGGTAAATTAATTATGTTTTATAAAGGATACTCAAATAATATTTTCTTTAAGTTATATTTGTGTATACATGTACAAGGACTTTATAATTATATTGGAACTTCATTAGAAAGTCAATTTTTAAATTTGGTTCATTATCTGTAATGTATCTGGAATCTGACAGGTGATTTGAATTATAAGTGAAAGATTCAATTTTTAAAGTAAACCTTGTCAAAATATTTATAAACTCACTATTTTCCTAAATTAACCATATTATTTTAAAAGGCAAGGTGTTACATGGAGCAGTTTGGTGACCTCTTTCTTAACCACATCAAGAATCTGGGGGTTCAACCGCCTTTGGGGTTGTCTCACTGGTTTAGCTCCATCCTCCAACAAAATGTTGTGCATGCACATGAAGGGGCTAATTCCAGGAATATCCGCTAAAGTCCATCCAATTGCCCTCTTGTTCTTTCTTATCACATCCAGTAGTTTCTCCTCTTGATCAACAGAAAGTGAGGTAGAGATGATCACTGGGAGTTTCTGCTCATCCTCCAAGTAAGCATATTTAAGATGAGGAGGGAGGGGCTTCAGGTCCAATGAGGGTGCCTGTATAATATATGGAACTAAATGGACAACAGAAATGGATTATGCTGCCTGCACCTGAACAAGTGAATCAGACTCATGCATAACAGATATGGGGTTAGGGTTAGCATAATCTGAATTTATAACATATGAATCATCAGATGCAGTAGCAGAGTCTAGAAACTAAGCTATTTCAATGTATGCGGTGCACCATCCAGAATTAGTGCATGATGGACAAGTAAATGAATTAGTGAAAGATGGCAATTCAAAATCATGATGCAAAAAGTCAAGCATATACTCATCTATCAAATCATCAAGCAATTCCAAATGGAAAACAGAGTGATCCTCAGGAAATGTTTCATAGCATGGAAAATGTCGAATCGGATCACACTGCCATCAAAATCCATGAAAAGTGAATCTGCATGCACATCTATCTTGGTTCGAGCTGTTTTCAAAAATGGCCTCCCCAAAATAATAGGAACAACATTACGGGGGGAGTCATCTTCCATATCAAGTATGTAAAAATCAGCAGGGAAGATCATCTCTTCAACCCGAACCAAGACATCCTCTATCAATCCTGCGGGGTGGGTAGTACATCTATTTTCCAATTGAATCACCACACCCGTAGGTTGAAGAAGTCCAAGAGAAAGAGACTTAAAAACTGACATAGGCATGACATTTATGGATGCTCCTAAATCTAGCATAGCATTTTCAAACTTAACATTGCCTATGATGCAAGGTATAGAGAAAGTTCTAGGATCCTTACATTTTTCAGGAATGTGAGGGATAGGTTTACCTATGGGAGCGGAGACATTCCTTCCCATGTTTATCCTCTCATTTCCCTTGAGTCTTCTCTTATGAGTGCACAACTCCTTAAGGAACTTCGCATACCTTGGAATATGTTTTATTGCATCAAGAAGGGGTTGTTGACTTCCACCTTCCTGAATGTGTCAAGAATCTCCT
The DNA here is from genome assembly GCA_037953625.1 of Crotalaria pallida. Classification (NCBI taxonomy): domain Eukaryota; kingdom Viridiplantae; phylum Streptophyta; class Magnoliopsida; order Fabales; family Fabaceae; genus Crotalaria; species Crotalaria pallida. Next base: position 73,978,344 of record CM075655.1, on the reverse strand, counting down.
TGTCCACCTCTTCCACCCTTTTGTTTTGAGGCACTCTTGGTGGGAATGGAAGAGGAACGGGAGGAGGTTGTAGGACAACAGTAGGGCTTGTGGTAGAAGTTGAGGAAGGTTGAGTTGGATGATTCTCCTTGGTGCTAGCATGGTCACCTTCATCTACCACTTGGCTCTTCCCTTTAGAGGAAGCTAGAGCATAATTGTTGAGGTGAGGTTGTGGTGTGGGTGTGACAATCTGCTTTCCTGACCTCAGGTTGATGGCACTCACATTCTGATTCTGAGGGTTGATCACTATTTGGGATGACAACTTGTCAGAATTTTGAGATTGCAAGTTGTTAAGAGAAGTTGCCATTTGACCCATCTGATTTGTCAAAGTCTAAATGGATGTCTCTTGTCTCTGAATGGATGCTCTAGTCTCTTGTTGAAAATTGGAGGTTTTGCATGGTCATTTGCCTCACCAACTCCTCCAAGGTAGGTTGGTTGGATGGAGGGGCTGGTGGTGCAGGATGAACCACTTGCTGCTGCTGTTGCTGTTGCCTTTGCTGCTGGATTGGAGGAGGTACATATGATGATCTACTCGGTCCAACGGTGTTCTGAAATGGAACATTAGGAGGAGGTTGCTGTTGTTGATCAGACCACTTCAGGTTAGGATGGTTCCTCCATCCAGGGTTTTATCTATTGGAAGAAAGGTCATGATTGTGCTGTTGTAGGCCTCTATTGTTGTATATGTTGGCCGCATGGGCTTCGTCTTGGTCACCACCGATCATCGGTTGTTGCTGCTGAAGGGAAGGGCATGCATTTTTGAAGTGCTCAATGGATGTGCATAGGCCACACACTCTAGCAGGAGGTACCATCTTTTTTCTGATTGATAGCCAATTGTGTGACCAACACCATTTACACCCCTCAGAACTATTGCATCACTAGTGCTTCTTGCATGGAATTGCTGACAGTTGGAAGCCATCTTCTCAATTTTGCTCCTCGCTTGTAAGGGTGTCATATCTCCCAATGTACCACCACTTGCAGCATCTACCATGTTTCTCTTCATAAAGTTGAGGCCCACATAAAAGTACTGGATGAGAAGTTGCTCTGATATTTGATGGTGGGGGACAGGAAGCACACCTCTTGAATCTCTCCCAATATTCATAGAGACTCTCTCCATGTTGTTGCATGATACTCGAGATTTCCTTTCTGATTGCAGTGGTCCTGTTTGCAGGGAAGAATTTTTCCAGAAATGCCCTCTTCAAGTCATCCCAGCTTTTGATGGAACCAAGGGTCAAGTCAGATAACCAATCCTGCGCCAGACCATCTAAGGAATGTGGGAATGCTCTGAGACACACATGATCCTCTTGAGCATCAGGTGGTTTCATTGTGGTGCACACTATGTGGAATTTCTTGAGATGCTTATGAGGATCCTCACCTGCAAGACCATGAAACTTGGGCAGCAAATGGATTAGTCCTGTTCTAAGCTCAAAAGGAACATCCTCATCAGGATACCGGATACACGAGTCTTCAATAGTGAAGTCAGGTGCAGCCAGCTCCCTAAGTGTCCTTTCCCTTTGTTGGGGTTGAGCCATGTTATCACAATTAACAAAAGCAGAATCAGATTGACTAGAAGCAGAAGGAACAGAAGAAACAGAAACAGAATCAGAATTAGATGGACTATAAGATGACTCTGACTCACTATCTAATGACTGATTCCTATTTTGTCTAACTAATCTGTGATAAGTCCTATCAATTTCAGGGTTGCAAGGATGCAAATAACATGGGTTGCCCCTAGTCATGTACTGAACAGAACACTAACACCATCAACCATAGCAGACTGTAACAGATATGCATGACCAAAATAGGCAACAAAATTTTTTTATTTTTAAAATTTTTTTATTTATTTTTTTCAGCACCCTAAAATCATGAAAACAAATCACAGAAAGTTGGGGGACAAAAATCAAAAGGGAACCAAGTCAAACAATTAATACAGGGACCAAAAACTATGAAAGTAAAACTTGTAAAATAAAAAAGAAATACTAAATAGCCTTTTTGGGGATCCAGACGATGGGTTTTTCTGACAAAGTGGGAAAAATCAGATTATTCATAAAATTCCCTTCGATTTGATATAAAATTCGTCAAATTCCGAGTTACGGATCAAAAGTTACGCCTATTTATAGTAAGTGTTGCTAAATCATGGAAATTTTTTCTGGAACTCACAACCAATGCCTATCTGAGTGTCTGTGATGCATCAACACACTAATATATGATGAAACAAGTGTGGATGCCAATTTTCGTGCAAAAATTCCATCCACAACTATGTCGAATGGCACTCACAGAAGCACTAAAACAACATCAGTTATGCAGAACAGCAAAACAGCAAACAGGGCAACTTTCAATCAGTTATCAGAATGCTTATTCACACACTAACTACACTAACTACTTTAACTAACTACTGTATGACCTTTGGCAAGAACCGATACTCCCCGGCAACGGCGCCAAATTTGATCGAGGCCGTACCCGATCAAATAAAAGGGGTTTAATTCTGTAGTACTAGGAATGTGATCCTAGGTTGTTTCCCAGCGAATATCGATTTAGGCAAAGTATCAAACACGTAGTGTGCAGTAAAATGGGGGGTTTTTGTATGTATCAGATGTGAAGAACAAAACACAAAACAGAATATTAAAACTAAGAAATTCAGAAACAAAAGCGGGCAAACCTCTTTGGCTACGTATACTACTCAATCCTAGCTCACTAAAGATCGATTTCTCTCCTCTCCTCTGTCCAACTCGTGACAACCAAATACTAAGCGAAAATTTAGTTATCACTCCAAACCCTAACTTCTAATTAAGCATCAGAAACCAGAATTGGAGTTTTTACGAGTTAATACAAATTAAGCATTTATATTCATGTATTATCTCTACGAAATGGAATTAAGCAAACCACTACACATTGATAAACATGAAAACAGAGAAGAGAAAACGAAATTGCATTAATAACAAGAGCTCAAGAGTATATAATACAATACCAAAGGGATTAACCCTTGAAGTCTAGCCTTCCATGGCCATAAATGAAGAAAAACGAGTGCAAATGGGGAAGAACAAAACCCTAGCAGCCACCACCACTTCGGAGAGGCAAGAGAGAAGTTCTAATCTAGAGAGAGTGAGAAATCTGAAAATGGGAGAGTGTCTTGAGGTTACACGAGTTTCCTCTTCTTTTACCATGAAAATGGGCCTAAAACATGGGCCCATGTCCTAAGAAACACTAATCCTAAAATTACAACTAAAAAGAGATCTAAATGCAAATTACAATCTTTACTTCAACACTTGATTCCTCATTTCCAAAATGCCCAACGTGTCCTTGTGCCAAATAAATGTTCTGAAAATAGAAAGAATTAATTATGCTATATAATCCCAAATTAAGCAATATTCGGAATATTAGTCCAATAAACTCTAAATCACTAAATCAAGCTAAACAATGTCAAATGGGCAACAAGTATCAATAATACAAGTAAAATAATGCAAGGAATAATGGGAAATAAAATGCTCATCACTAAGATACATATATTTGCTGGATAGTGATGTGTAAGGTGAAAAAAATACAATGCAGAGACCACAAATGTCTTGGAAGCAGAACTCTCCAAATCACCACAGATAAAAATTTGGATGATTGGATTACCAAAACGTAATATGTTTTATTTTAGAAAGCAAACCATGTCTTTAAAAAGCAATTGAGAAATTCCTATAAACCAACAGCGGAATGTTGGCCCAAAATTGCCTTTGGACCAATACAGTATTAAGAAACAGGAGTTGAATATTAGCATGTAACTACATACACAAGTAACAACATTTTTTGGATGCCAATTCGAATTTTCCTAATGAGGGTGACACATTAACCTGAATATGTACCTTACGAAAACAGGGATACAGACATTAAGTATACAACTTGATTCTGTATAAAGTTATGAATGGATGGCAAAAAAACTTTCCACGTGCAAAAGAAAAGGAGTCTCTAGCATAGGCACAAGCTACTTCCATAAATCCCAAAGAAATAAATGCGAAAAAGCATATACTCATTAAAGCTTAAAGTACAGTGACTGCTACAAACACAACTGAAAGTTTTAAGTTACCAAAACTTGCCAAGTACATAAGCATGCAACACAAGAAAATACACAGGGATTAACAACACCACACCAACAAGTAATACATCCCAAACATATTACATGGCCTTAATATAACAAAGCTGGAAGTTAGAAGTTGCCAACATCTGTGCAAAACACCCCAAGCACAAATGCAACATAAAACGTCCAGCAAAATACCACCAATTCACACAACACGAATTTACAAACACAAACCATCAACAAACCATAAGGACTTACAAGACATAGTCTGAAATATCTAATACCACTTCCAAAGAAAACATCATTTCTTCACATTCTTCACAGCCTTTTTGTTGGCAACAACATTGCTTGTGGATGTTTCACCAAGCATATCACCAAGAGAATGCTTAACATTTGGTCTGCAATTTCCAGAGGGAGTACTGTCATCATCAAGGCAAACTGCAGTCATGATAACCTCTTCATCATAACCAGCTATTTGACTATAACAAGCACTCATATCACCAACCTCCAGATTAGACACATTAGCAGGAGCAATGGATCCATCCTAGGAATGTAGAAAGTGAAGTCAATCGAGTCAGAGGAACACACAACATAGAAAAACATCCAGCAAAGTAAAACCAAAAAGAAGTCAAAATAAACAACCTTGTTTGGACTAATATCAACTCCAGGCAACTCATACATAGCTATAATATTAGGATCATCGCAAACACCACGAACTCTGTATATACCACTATGGTGAGGAGAACTGACAGATGTGTTAGCAACTTTAAACAACAACTTACGACCAACCAATGATTTGAAGTCAACCTGGATACTCAATTGTCTTAGCTCCCTACAAAAACAAAATAAATATATGTAATATAATTGAACAATAATCAAAACAACAGGAAATTAAATAACCAAGGAATAAAAGTAAAAAAACCTAAGCCATCGATGCAAGCAAATCGGCACAGCTCTCACGAACCAAATAGTAAACATCATAAAAAAAATAAGGATTGCACACCCAGCAACATCTGAAACCTCTATCTGCAATTTTTACCTAACAAATATTCAAAGATACTTAAATTTTATGAATAACATGAGAAACAAAAGACAAAAATTAAAAAAAAAACAAAAAAATAAAATGACCTTGGTGTCACATTATAAACATGGCGAGAGCAAGAATGGCAATAGTAAACTCCATTATCAGCAACTATTGCCTTATGACATTTGCAGGATACCACCATTGTCCATCATCAAAAATTTCATTTATTTTACCCAGCACAATAACAACAGCATCCTTCATTTAGTAAAAAAAAAGCAAGAACCGGGGTTAGAAAAAAAAAGAAAAAGAATAACAACACCCATTCAACAAACATGTACCTCAGGGCAAGAGTTGACACTCTCAATTGTCTTCTTAGGATAAAACTTCAAATATTCATCCTCAACATACACCTTGGGAGGACCCACAACAACACTGGAACAAGCAGAGAGCTGCAAACCGCCTGCTAGCATCCTTAAGAGGAAAAGTAGAACGCAAAAATTAGAAATAGAAACAGTTAAAAAAATGCAGTTTCTAATAATACAAATATCAGGGGAATTTAGTTAGAACAATATCTCGCTTGCTACGAAACTCAATAGCCTCGCTAATGTCAGGATTCAACAACAACCTTAATGCATACGTTGAGTTTTGCACAACAGGAGTTCTTGGATTAAATAAATAACCGAAACAAATTATTACACCCAAGGTTTTAAATTTCAAACTATATAGAGCACTACCAAAAAATGAATAAAATCAATACCTTTGAATATTTTAACTTTGGCATACTGAAGAACAACAACGACAGGTGACAGAGAATCAATTAACATAAAAACTTTCAACTGATCCACAAAATCACCAAAAATTGTACATTCAATCTTACCCCTGCAAAAAAAAATTAAAAATTCTCGACAGCATCCAAGAAATGGTAACAAAAAAAATGGCAATTTAGCAAAAGGGTGTAACTGGATATCAGTCAACTCCATAACCACCGTTTTGGTAACTTTTCCTTCCTTTAGATATTCCCTATCAGTTGATATTCCTTTCAGTAATCCCATCACTTCTGACCAAACAACAAAAGAAACAAATAATAATCATTAAATAATTAAATAATACAAAAAATTATCAACTATGTAATATGAAAGACCGAATAAATATTATACCTATCAAATAATCGGACTCTTGAAACATCTTGGATACAATCCCAAATGGAACAGGGGTAACACCAAAACAAGGGATACTAGAACAATAAGCTTCAGTGCGGTGGTGCGCAATTGAAACAAAAGCTTATACTCATGATCAGTGCCCCTATAAGAACCGGTATTGGGCATAACACCAAAATATGCAAATCGGTACAACCTCCCCTCCTTCAAAACATCTGAAAATTTGTAAAGAAGAGATTTTCTTACAGTGGCTTGAATCTTATCACCCTACAAGTGTCAAACTAATGTAATAAGACATAAATAAATCAAAAAACAAAACAAACACAAGTTTTAAAACTAACAAACAACTAACAAAAAGAATAAATAAAAAAGTACATATTCATCCAAAAAAAAATCTCCATGGACATGGGATGGGTTGGATTAATGAAGCCAAGAACCAACCAAAGGTGCACAAGTCGAACCCTAAAGCGATAGGTCTCCCTCTTCGGCACCACGGAACGAACACAATCATACTTTGGAGCCATCACAAACACAATAAAGTCTACCAGCTCTCATTCTTGCAAAGACAGGATCTGAGCAGCACCTTATATATAGAAACAAACGAAATTTGAATCGAGTTTTGGAAGGGAAAATAAAAAGATATTTAATAATAAAACAAAGAGCACAGGAACAAGATCCAAGCTATATAGAGAGAAAAGAGCAAGGGGCACTACTGGAAAAAGTACTTTTAAAATCGGTCGTTTTGGACTTTTGAAATCGGTCGTTGTGGTGATGTTGAAAATGGTGGAATTAAAAGTGAACCTTTTAAAATCGGTCATTAAGACCGATTTCAAAAGTACTTTACCTTTTAAAATCAGTCGTTATGATTGATTTCAAAAAGTCTTTTGAAATCGGTCTTTATGACTGCTTTCAAAAATAGTTTATGAAATCGGTCAATAGGACCGATTTCAAAAGTACTTTTGAAATCAGTCACTCTTACAACCGATTTTAAAAGTCTTTTTTTTTGCGTACCACATAATTTATACATCCCCTACTGCATGAAATTAAAAATTTTCTTTTTTACACAGAAGAATAACCCAATTACAGAACCTAAGCAAGCTAAAATTCATAAGCAAAATTCATATGAAACTAACAATCTTGAAATAGAAAATACAAAATACTTATCAAACTAACAAAATACGCAAGAGTTACAAAAGTTAAGTATTAAAGGCTAGCTAGTTTGAGAGTAAGTATAAATGATGACCAGCGCTCAATAACATTGTCAATGGATTCTTGTGATAGGGGACCTTGAGGATTGTGATTAAAGGCCTGAAATATAAATGAGATAAAGATTATTCAATTACCTCATTACTTTGTTCAATAGACTCAAAATACAAAGTCATATTCAATTACCTCATTCCATCTACCGAAAATATTTGCCATGATAATGGTGAGCATATGTATCATAACATAATACCCACATTGAACGCTCCCCCTGTTGTTTTGCACACTACAACATACAACATTTGAAATATTAAATAAAATTATCAACATAGAAAACAAATTCAAATCAATATAGGTTCGTTGTCTAATAAAGAAGAATGCAACCTTCGATACAACACCAATTATTTTTTAGATTAATTTTAAAATTTAAAGGAAAATTTTGGCAGAGTTTCCTCTAAAATAAGGAATTTCCCAAAATTTGTAATACATCTGTTAGAAGTCAGAATGCAACAACACATATCATATCATCCATAATCAGTTTTATATCATAGTAAGTATCATCAAGAGTCCATATCACAGTTCAAATACTCCCTCCGATTCAAAAGTCTTGTAGTTTAAGGTTATGCGCGGGTTTTAAGAAATGATTAAATGATGTAATAATTTGAAGCATTTAGACCAAAATACCCTTTTGTAATGATTAATATACCATTCTCATCCATTAATTACCATGTACATCACTCTCATTCATTTACTCCTAACAATAACCATCTTTACATTTCCCATGCACACTTTTTCCACCGTCACTCTTTTCGGTGAGCAAATGTGGAGTACTACTAGTACTATAGTGTTTGGAGCACTATGAATTTGAAGATGAAAGGTTTAGTGGTTGACACTAGAACACTTCCAAAATGTATTGTAGATTTAACAAGAATATTTCCCACCAAATTTTCGTCTGAAAATTTTTTATTCCCTCCTAAAATTGCTTTTTTTTTAGGGGACCTCCTAAAATTTCTTTATATAAACGTCTTGTATAAAAATCATCTAAGGACTGTTCAAACTATGGCTAAAATGAACAATTATTGTATGACTTCACCTGAAATAGATTTAAACATTGATTTAATAGAGCCTATCATGTTCAATTCTTCAAGTACTCATGATGGATCATTCAACCATTTTTTATGGGATCTGAATAAGGAACCACCTTTAGAAGATACTAATACAGACCATATTGAAAATATGGCTCTTTGTGTTGAAGATGACATTTCTATGGAAGAAACAATAATAGAAGAAGTATTTGAACCAAACACAAATACTGGTGAGTGATTAAATATTTTTTTTCTTAAGTTTCTTATTTTTATTACACACCATGTCTGAAGTCTTACTCTAGCATCTTTTGCAAATTTTACTGTATCTTTTTTTTTTGGGAAATCTTACTATGGCATGTTTGAAGTTTCTCATTCTTATGCTTATTACTGTAACGTAACAATGTCTTAGCATTTCTTTTTTTGATTGTAATGTCTTAGCATTTCTTTAATAACTGGAGTATATTATTTCCATGCACCTAAATATTTCTTTAAATAGCAATGTTCCCTAACAATATGTTACGTTATGTGCAGCAATATGTTTATCATGAATTAAGCAATATGTTACGTTAACTGGACAAATATTTCTTGAATTTTCCCTAACAATATGTTTATCTTTTACTATTAGAAGAAGATATCAACGAGAATGTGCAGCAACCACACTTGCAGACTACTTATAGGCATGAAAAAAGAAAGTATTTGTCCAATGATCTAAGAAGAGCCATATATATTATGCTACTGGAAAAGAGTGTTGATGGAAAATTGAAAAGAGGGGATACATTGAGTGTGGCATCAAGGTTTTCAATCCCCATATATACTGTTCAACGCATTTGGAATCGAGGAAGAACTTGTGGTGAAGTTTCCAATAAGCCAAAACATGGTCGGAAGAGAGTTCAAATTGATCTAAATCATGTTATGGATATCCCTTTGCCTAAACGAACAAATATTCGATCTTTGAGTGATGCAATAGGGACATGCTATAGTACAATGTGTAGGCATATAAAGGCTGGAGCTATGCGAAGGCATACAAATGCTATAAAACCTTTTCTAAAAGAAGAGAACAAAATAGCAAGATTGCAATTTTGTATATCAATGTTGGATACTACCAGTATACCACATGATCCAACTTTTGTGGGTATGTACAATGTCATTCACATTGACGAGAAATGGTTTTACATGACAAAGAAAACCGAGAACTACTACCTGCTGCCTGAAGAAGAGGAACCTCTGCGCACCTACAAAAGCAAACATTTTATTGTCAAAGTCATGTTTTTGGTTGCTATGGCTCGACCAAGGTTCGATCAGCAAGGAAATGAAACCTTGTCTGGAAGAATTGGTGTATTTCCTCTTGTCACAAAAGAGCATGCTAAAAGAAGAAGTGCAAATAGAGCCGCAGGCACATTAGAGACAAAACCAATCCCTTCAGTCACAAGGGAAGTGGTAAGATGGTTCATGATAAATAAAGTATTGCCTGCTATCAAGGAAAAATGGCCAAAAGAGGATGCAAGCTATCCGATATTTATTCAACAAGATAATGCCAAAACTCATATTGATCCCAATGATCAAGATTTCTGTCAAACAGCCTTGAAAGATGGATATGATATTAGATTGATGTGTCAACCAGCCAATTCTCCAGATCTGAATGTTTTAGATCTTGGTTTTTTTAGCGCCATTCAATCCTTGCAACACAAAGAGTCACCCAAAACTGTTGATGAGCTTGTTATTGCTGTTGAGAGATCATTTGAATCATTTTCATCCATAAAGGCAAATAGAATATTTCTAACATTACAGTTATGTATGGTGGAAATTATGAAAGCTCGAGGATGTCATAAGTACAAGATTCCTCATATCAACAAAGCTGCATTGGAAAGGATTGGGCTGCTTCCAACAAATATCAAGTGTGATCCTACATTAGTGCAAGAGATTCTAAATTATTTGAATTCCCTATGAAGTTGAAGTGTGAATTTGTTAATACAACTGGGCTTTTTATCGATACTGTTATGAATGGAAAGAAAGGAGTTTTGTTTTGCAAGATGTTATTGGATTAAAAGGGAAGAAATGAGTTTTGTATATCTGGTTTTATGAATGGAAGAAATGAGTTTTGTATATCGATACTGTTATGAATGGAAGAAAGGAGTTTTGTATATCTGGTTTTATTAAAAGAAGTGATGTGACTACAGTAAAGGTACTTATATTGGAAAAAAAATGGAAAAATATACTGTAAATGGAAAAAAATGGAAAAATATACTGTAAATGGAAAAATGAAAATTTGCTTCATAAATTTGACACTAACATAAACCAATTCATGCATTACAATGATCCTCCATCATAAATTTTTTCCTTCAAATACTTTATTTCAAAAATTAACCATTACAACCAAAAGATAAATCACCTTCAATTTCTCCATTGAATCAAATGATCAATACGGAGTACTTGGAATGTAAATATTCAAAATGTTATGAAGCTCTTTTTTTATCTCTTCATTCTCAGTCCCATGCATCCACACAACATGTGGGATTTCATTCAGATCAGAATTATCTCCATCCTCTGTAGGCACAACATCATCTTCATGAGGAAGTTTGTTCAAGTCAAAATAAGCTTTCTTCTTGTCTGCAGATTCTGCTTCTTCTGTATCACCACTTGGATAAGAGTTCACTTCATCTTCATGATTGACCTCTCCATCGTCCTTGTCCAGTGAGTCTTCAACATCCAGAGGTTCATCCTTATCCAACGAGTCTTCAACTACAAGAAGTTATAGATCCTCATAATCGAGTGAAGCTCTATTGGGGTATTTTTGTGGTGCTGCCATTTTTAATTGGGTAAAGAGGAATTAAGAAGGAATGAAGATTAGGATGAAAAACAATTGGGACCATGGAGATCTATATATACAACGATGGAGATGAAGATTTGACTAAAAAAATTGGGAACTGAAGACTGTTGGTGACAATGAGATAGAAATGGTATCCAAAATGAATTGGGAAAAGATGACACTGTGAATTGGGAGATGAGTTTTGAAAAAAAAAGAAAAGAAAAAAAAGAGAGAGAAAGAATGGAATTGGGAGTAATATGCTTTTTAAAAAGTGGTTTTGCTGCCGTTGAACAATTTCAATTTTCCAGACTTGGAGTAGTACTGTTAGAAACTTCGTATAAGTAATGTAATTATTGAAGAGAGAGGGAAATAAATTGGAGATAAAAAAGAGGTTGTTATAAATAAGGGTATTGTTGGAAAAAGTAGGATAATTATGTATTGGGTTTATAAAAGAACAAGACTTTTGAATCATGGTACAGATGCAAAACAACAAGACTTTTGAATCGGAGGGAGTACTATACAGCAGCTTCGGGTTAATAATAGTAAAACTTAAAGTTAATATACCTTGGTTTTAATGATTTTCATCTTCTTTCTCTTGTGTGCATCCATCACTCTATTTTACAAAATAACAATGATAAGTATATTTTGTATATGTTGGATAATAATACAATTACACTAAAGAATTTGTATAACAAGTAAAATTGCTCACGTTGTCAAAATCTGTTCAATATTCTTATTCATGTTCCACCATAATGAACACAACAAGACCACGTAAGAATCACTGGGACAAATGACAAGTAGCTGCCAATGTTGACTACAAGAGAATAATGGTTATTAAACAATACATAATTATAACCTTAAGGAAAACTTATAGGAGCATATTATAAATAACACAAATAGAATTTAATATTTACCTGGAAAGATAAGGTGCTAAGTAATATTTATGTCTTTCACTGGTAATCCTGATATTAATGTATTGCTGAATATCATTAATCGAAGATTGTCCATGTGAAATGTGTTGAGGTTCTAAGAATCCGTATTCTTCATTTATGCCTTTTGAGATGCATAAGCCATGTAAATACCTAAAATATAATAAGTTTTGTGTTAGCATTAAATAACTGTTTGAGTATATTAAACTAGTCTAGTTACCTAAAATAGTTTTAGGCTTAATTATGTTTGGGGTCCCTGTAGTTTGGACCTCTTTTATGAGATACCCCTATGTTTTTTTTTTTCAATGAATATACCCCTGTAGTTTACTCCGGTTAGGTATTTGCCCCCAGCTCCTTTTCTGGCGAGTTTTTGGGTGAGCTGGACCGCTGGAGCTCCACCTGAAGCCACGTGTTATACACGTGGCAGTCTCTTAAATTTTTTTTTAAATTTAAAAAAAAATAGGGCTTAATTATGTCAAGGGTCCTTGTAGTTTGGACCTCTTTTGTGAGATACCCCTATGCTTTTTTTCAATGAATATACCCCTGTAGTTTACTCCGGTTAGGTATTTGCCCCCAGCTCCTTTTCCGGCGAGTTTTTGGGTGAGCTGGACCACCGGAGCTCCACCTGGAGCCATGTGTTATACACGTGGCAGTCACTTAAATTTTTTTTAAAATTAACAAAAAAATAATAAAACAATAGAATAAACCAATAAACTAAAAAACACGTGGCTTATTATAATCCCTCCCATTTCCTTCCATTCGATCCATCTATCTCCCTCGTTCTTTTTCTCTCACTCACAACCAGCATCACTCTTCGGCGTTGTCACTCCATATCCCACAGTGTAGCTATCATCCTCTCCCTCCCTCAGTCGTTCGGTTCTTCTTCTTCTTCTCAGTCTTCTTCTTCTTATTCTTCTTCTCAGTCTTCTTCTTCTTCTTCTTAGTCATGAAGTCCTCCAGCTCCGGATCTGCAGCTTCTTCGAGGTCACCATTTGGGATTAAGGTGGCATGCGAAAATGAGAAGCACAAGAACAATTGACATTTTTTTTTATAAAAATGGAAAAAAAAAAGAAAAAGCAAATAGAATAGAAATAGGTGAAGTAGAAGATGAGGCTTTGAAAAAGGAACATACATACATACATACAGAAGCATATACCCATGTCAAGGGACATATAGTGTTTTCCTTTCCAGAAAATTGATTAATCAAGCACATGCATTAATCCTTTGACACATCATTTCATCTAAATTATAGAATTCAATCTTTGCATGGTATATCAGCAAATTGATTTCGATTGTTTTTTTTCTTTTGTAGTTTATTAGTTTATTCTATTGTTTTATTATTTTTTTTTCAATTTTTTTTTTAAAAAAATTAAGTGACTGCCACAGCCACGTGTATAACACGTGGCTCCCGGTGGAGTTCCGGCGGTCCAGCTCACCCAAAAACTCGTCGGAAAAGGAGCTGGGGGCAAATACCTAACCGGAGTAAACTATAGGGGTATATTCATTTTGAAAAAAAAACATAGGGGTATCTCACAAAATAGGTCCAAACTACAGGGACCCCAGACATAATCAAACCATAGTTTTATTTAACTTACACTATCCATGCTTGTATCGCTGGTATATCAACCTCAGTACATCTAATCATCCACTCTATTATGTTCCCATCAATAAAGGTTTCCATGTCTTGATTTAACCCAGTAATAACTTTATTTACAACTAGCTGTAAAACTCTTTCAGTCCTTTTCAATTTAAATGCCAGTGACAATGCACGTGGCATAGCCGGCTCATCATCTTCTTCAGGTGCAACATCTTGAGATTGAATTGGTTTTTTGGACATTCCCTAAACAACAAAATAGGTATGTTACTAGTGAAAGGAATAAAGGATAAAAGAAAATAATTATAAATACATGAGAATGAATTAATTATACCGTGTCCGAGCTATGCTTCACGAGTGGAGTAGGCCACAATATGAAGCTCTTGAGGGGCTTGTCCTACGGTTTTAACTTCATCAGTCTCGTGTGGCACTTCAGCATCTCCATCTATTACATCAACAACCACCACTTTCGTAAATCTCTTCGGTATTGGCATATTGTGTATGGTTGTTGATTCATAAACATTGGCCAGATCTGGCTCCTCAACATATAAGTTATATATGTCCTTGGGCTGAAGGCCACCACCACCACCACCATCATCATCATCCGATATCTCTAATATTACATTATTGCTCCCTTTAGTGCTTCTAGGTGTAGGACGTGGAGGTTCGGTAGCCTCTTGAACAAGATTCAAACCATTAGATAGCATCATTTGTTTAACTTGTTCCATGAATTGTTCTCTCATGGCATCCACTCTTGCTTGGACCTTAGCCTCCACCTGAGCCTCCACTTGAGCCTGCACCTGAGCATCCACCATCTTCCTCATGGAAGAGATAGATTGGGATGACGATGATGCGCCCTAATACTCTCGGTGCCCTACACCTTTTCCAGCTGTCCGAACACGACCAGAATGCTCTAGTCGCCCCAATGCAGTAGTAAGGATATCATTCTTTTTTTTTTTTGGTAAAGAAAAAATTGCATTACCAACAAACAATCATAAATACACTTGACATGGCAATTATCAAGCCCCTAGCCACCTTCTAGGAAGGGTTGTAGGATCAAAGATTACCCCTTAAAAAATAAATAACAAGAAAGCAAAAATAAATCAGGCCTAAAAGCCAGCCCTTATTCGACCAAAAATATAGCTAAGTGGGCCATTATTGGCAGCCCAGTTCCTACACGAGCTGATGATCTTCACTCCCAGTTCACTTTGAACTAAAACAAGAGCTTGGTGAGGATGAAGCTTCTGCTGTCTAAAAATCCGTCGATTGCGTTCCATCCATGTACCATGAAAACATGCTGCCACTGTTGCTGTAACTAGCTGCCTCTTCTTCTTATTGTTGAACCCATATTTTAGCCACCTGATCCAATTCGGATAGCTGAAATGATTAACCTCAATCCCAATCCAGTTCCCTGCCAAGTGCAACAGCTCCCTGCTCCAATCACAACTGAAGAACAAGTGGTTTCATGTCTCCTTTTCCCTTTCACAAAGCTCACACAGCGTTGAGGATTGCAAAAATGGAAGTCTATTCTTCGTGCTCAAGCTTCCATGGACCATTAGCCAGAATATGAAGTTGTGCTTCGCGATGCTGAGTTGATTCCAGATCTGGTGATGAAAAGGAAAGCTTGGCTGCTCACCAATCAGGTACGCATACGCTTCATTTATAGTGTAATGCTGATGATTCGCAATCAAGGCAGTGAATTTTATATTCAATTTGTCTCTTGCCTTAATTATCTGTTTCCAGTGCCAATTGTTTGACTGAGTTGCTTGTATGTTAACAAATTGATCCCTTCTTAAGTATACAGCCTGTATCCATCTAAGCCATAGGGAAAGCTTACTAGTCTGAATTTGCCATGCTTGATTTCCAATCGCAGCTATGTTTCAAAGGGCAATATTCTAAAACCCCAGACCCCCATGTTTTTTATGTCTGCACACCTTCTCCCAAGCCACTTTAGCCTTTACTCTACCACCTTGATCCTTGCCCCATAGAAAGCCTCTACAAGCCTTTTCAATCCCTTTAATCACAGATTTAGGAATTATAAAAGTTGTAGCCCAGTAAGTATGCATTGTCATGAGAACCGATTGAACAAGTTGAGCACGACCCTAAAATGATAGATTACGAGTTGACCACATGCTAAGTCTTTTAGTTATTTTGTCTACCAACACATTACAAGTGGACACACTCCACTTCTTAGCTGTTATAGGAAGCCCCAAATAAGTGAAGGGAAATGTGCCAATTCTGAACCCTGTAATACTCAGTAACCTCTCCTGAATTCCAGGCCCAACCCCAGCTATATACAACTGAGATTTACTCAGATTTGCAGTAAGGCCTGAACTTCTTGCAAAATCACCAAAAGCATCACAAAGAATTCTCACACTATTTGCCTCAGCCTTAGAAAATATCATCAAGTCATCTGCAAAAGCCAAATTTACCAACCCTATTCTCTTGCACATAGGATGAAATTTGAAATCTCTGGCTTTAGCAGCATAAATTAATTTTCTTGATAGCATTTCCATTACCATAACAAAGATAAGGGGTGACATAGGGTCTCCCTGCCTGAGCCCTCTGGAACTCCTGAACTGCCCCTGAATATTACCATTAATCACCAGTCTGTAGGAAACTGTTTTGACACAAACCATAACCCACTTCACAAATTTCTCAGGGAATTTTAGAGCCTCCATACTTCTTTGAATAAAATCCCAATTGACACTATCATAAGCCTTTTTAAGGTCAACTTTCATCAAACATCTAGGGGAAACATTCCTCCTTCTATACAACCTTAGAAGATCTTGAGTAATGAGAATGTTATGAAGGATAGATCTATCCTTTACAAAGGCTGCTTGATTCTCATTAATCAGGGAGGGCAAACATTCTTGTAATCTGATACATAGTAACTTAGATATAACCTTATACATGACATTGCAACAAGCTATGGGTCGATAGTCACTTACTAGGTTAGGACATTCAATTTTAGGTATGAGCACCATCAAAGTCTGGTTAGTCTCCCTAAGCATCTTGCCAGTAGCAAATAAATCTTGCACCGCCTCTATGACATTGTCCCCAATCACTGGCCAGGCTGCCTTATAAAAGGCAGCTCCATACCCATCAGGGCCAGGGGCCTTGTCATTCCCTATTTGAAATAAGCATTGTTTAATCTCCTCTGCCTCAAAAGGTCTGAGTAGTCTCAATTGCTGGCCTGCACTTAGGATAGATCCTTGATTCACTTCATTTTCTGACATACACCAAGGTCTGACCCCATCTGATAAAAGAGACTTATAGAAGTCCTCAAAAGCCTCCACAATCTGCTCCTGACTAGTAAGAACCCTTCCCCTGTTATCTTTTAACATCAGAATTCTGTTCCTGTACCTTCTTGTTTTAATTGCTTGATGAAAAAATTTAGTGTTCAAGTTTGCCTCACACAGCCAATCTTGCTTAGTCTTCTGCCTTAGGAAAATAACAGCAGCCTGGTAAGCCATATAGTGCTCTTCTCTAGCCTCCCTCTCCATTTTCTGAAGATGAGTATTCATAGGATCATTTTGGAGCAAATCTTGCACAACCTCCAGCTTATCTCTAGCCTGAATTTCCCTCCTATCAATATCTCTGTACTTCCTATTATTGAGATCACCAAGCTCAACCTTTAGTCTCTTTTGATTTCTCATAATTCTGAACATTGCATACCCATCTTCCTCTAAGCTCCAAGACTGCCTCACAATATCAAGAAATTCATTGTCCATAGCAAGATGGTTTAGGAATTTGAAGGAACCCTTTCTACTACTTACATTAGTGGACCATTTCACAACCATAGGGCTATGGTCAGATGTGCCATTGGTCATAAAATCAGGTTGCACATCTGGCCAAACTCTACACCATTCCTCATTCACAAGCACCCTATCAAGATTACTGAATATTCTGTCCTCCCCTTCTTGTCTATTATTCCATGTATAGAAACATCCACCATATTTCATATCCACCAGCTGGCAATGAAACACAAAGTCTCTAAAATCTGCAATTTGACTAAAGTCCAGCTATGACCCCCTATCTTCTCTTGGATGTTTGGGCAGCAGTTGAAATCACCCAGCAGCACCCATTTTTCTATCATCCTCACCCCTATCTCCATCAGGTCCCTCCACAAGTCTTCTCTTCTCTCAGCATCATTATGGGCATAAACAAATGTAGCATAAAAAACCAAATGATCAGGCCTGTGAATGATTTTGCAATGAACAAATTAGCTTGAATGATTTATCACTTCAATGTGGAACATGTCCTCCTTCCAAACAACCCAGATTCTCCCCACTGGGTGATCTTCTAAGTTAATAAAGGAACCCCAACCATCAAATAGCTTGATCCTCAGCTCACCATAAGAACTAGCTCTTATTTTATTTTCTAAAATAGCCATGACACCTATATTATGTAAATTCAACAACCTTTTAACCTCTTTTTGTTTCAGGGGTTGGTTAAATCCCCTGGTGTTCCATGCTCCAATACTATCCATTAATAATGAGGGCTGTGGAACCCCTCTTATTACCCTTTACCTGGCCTTTTCTTCTAGTCATAACTGGAGTCCAGGTCTCATCTATTTGATCTTTCTCATTCTGTCCCCCCTGCTCCTTGTCCACTCCTTGTAGTTGAGTTTCTTTGACAACAGAAGTCTCCTCATCCTCCTCAACAAATTTTTCTTTTAAAGCTTCTTTCACAGCTTCAGTTGCTAATTCTATATTAGCTTCTGGAATTATCCCTTCCTCCAACTGCTTCTTTAGCTTCAGTGCATCATCCACCTTTTCTATATCCTCCCTTGATGGCCTCCTTTTCTCAACCCAAACCTTTTTGATTTGTTTTCTACAAGTTTTACTATCATGTCCATACATGGAACATGTAGCACATAGGACTGGTTTCCATTCATAGTCAACCTTCTGAGCAATGATGTTCTCCTTTTCATCCTCAAAGAATACCTCATCTGGCAGGATAGTAGGGTTAACTTCCACAAGCACCCTTGCATAGTTAATTCCGTTTCTCTCTTTAGTCACATTATCCACCATGATAGGGGTCACCACAAGGCTTGCAATTTTGCTTAGAGCATTTGCACCCCAAAACTTAAGATTTAGGTTTGGTAATTGAATCCAAACTGGAACAGACTCATGAAAGCTCTTTGAAACTGGCTTCCCTGTCCAAGGTGCAATGATTAGAGGCTTTCTATCAAAGTGATAGATACCTACTTCTAAAACTGCATTTCTGGCTTCCATGGAGTTGAATCTGACTACCACAGTACCATCACCATTCATAAGGACTTTATCAATTCCATGGTGTCCCCATATCTTCCTAATGTACCCATTCAACACTGCATATGGGGGCCTAGCCTCTAAGACATAACAAACAATCGCCTGCTGCCAAAACTGTTCTTCCTTCTCAATATCTGAGGCCTCTATTTTCCCAACTGCAACCCCCTCTTTAATAGTAGGCTCCACAAAATTTAGTTTCTCTCCTGCGTTTCGAAGTTTAGTAATGTCAAACGAGTCCCATATTGATGCTCTTCTAGGCTGTTCTCCACTGGATTTTGGATCTAGATCCTGATTGCCATTGTTTTGTGTTGTAGTATTCAGTGCTATCAACTCCTTATCCATGCCTTCTCCTGTTTCTTCAACAATAGCCTTCCCTTTAATTTTAGCACGTAACTCATCCAGTTTTTTCAGAATGGACCCAGCTTTCTTAGGGCTCAAGTCTTCTAAGTCTTCCATATCTTCATCATCAAGGTTCAAGAGATCAAGGTTTTTTTGAATCGAGTTTGGGGTGGGAGATGGGAGGGGTGAGGGGGACTTGGGCGGACGCCCCTTCTTTCTTGCCATGGAGGCAAGCAACGGCGATCAGAGATCAACCGTGAGGCAAGGCAGGGGAGTACGTGAAACCCTAGCAGAGAGAAGTCAAACCCAAGTCAAACCCTTGTTTTTTTCGGCACATGCATTTTTTATTTTTTATTTTAGGATATCATTCTTTCCTACAAGCTCCGTTCCTTGAGAACTACTACTTTGGGTCAAAGAGTCCTACAATAAATAAATGTAGATATGTGATCAATATACGTGATTCAATCATAAGCACAGAGAGAATGTATTTATTATATATCAATAAATTTAGTTATTTACTTACAATCTTTTCAGCAACAACTTCTGTAGACTTGTTTACATACGCTCCTGTCTTCCGTATGCAAGCTGTCTTCCATTTCTCACCGTGTAATGGTGGAGACGGGGGAGCATTAGGATCAAGTTCAGGATTTTTCTCACCTTCAAGTCTATTTCTTTTGATCTTTTCTTCTATGATCTTCTCGATTACCATTTTGTATCCTCCACGAGATGTTATGTGAGGGTACAAATTCATCGCTGAAATATCTTGAGCCTTCTTTTTCACAACCTATCAATGGTAAAAGAATACATAATGTTACTCTTAATTACTGTAACACATAATGTCTATTATTAGTAATGGTAAGTACATAACTTACTTGAAACTCAGAGTATGTCGACCTCGAACAAATTCCTCCCAAACTTCCGGATCAAGAAAACTATATTTCAAACAAGGTGAAATATGCCTCTTCGGTCCAAATATGTACTTATTTGTGAGTTTTGTCTTGAACTGTCTCCATGCAACAGCAGCACTTAAGAGACATTTTTTCCTTAACAATCTATTGTTGGGAATATCGTAAGTGAGCTGCATTAGACAACAAACATAATGATTAGTTACATGAATCAAAATATATATTATATCGATTAAAAAGAATCATAAAGAATGGTAGTAGTGATGATACCTGTAGACATTCCCAAATATGGTTTTTCGTCTCTTCCGATACATGATCCCAATGATCTATTAGTATTGACACTTTGCTACGGCCTAGTAAACCCACGTAACTGTTGAATCTTCTAGCTTCTGTTCCCGTAGCATTCATGCTTTCATCAAGGTCAACATGCACTTTTTCATTGTCAAGACGTTTTTTAGTCAATGAGGCCAATCGTGTCGGGCCCCTAACATTTTTTGTGGGAGGAGGATTGGTAGAATCCATGAGCCTGCATAAAAGAAGTATAATTAGAAATATCAATAACCATAAATTAACACGATAAACTAAATATGCATCAAAACTAATTAGACATACATAGTCATTTAGGAATAGGATTATTCTCCCAAATTCCTTCATGATGATATTCCCGAGTGGCATGTGCAATATCTTTCTCATTTTTGTGATCCTCACTAAAAGTTGGTATTCTTGAATGATGAGACTCAAGAGAATCAAGAGTAGAATTAAGATCATCACAACCAGGTACACTTCTTCCTTGCAGAACAACTGACAATTGCTCATAAGAAGGATCCTTAACATAAAACACTTGAATGGCTTGGAAAACCATTATGAAAGGCTCTCCCGTGTAAGCGAATTTGTTAAGGTCAACCAATGTAAATCTCATCTCATCTTTTTGTATGGCATTCATGTTGACCCATTGACATTTGAAAACAGGCACACTGAATTTTTTGTAGTCAACTTCGCAAATCTCATCAATCATCCCATAGTAAGGTGTGGATGCCATTATAGGATTTTTATCGTTTACTTTGGAGAAGTGCATGGCATTGGCAACTAGCATAACCCTACTATTTTGAACAGTGCTCTTGTCATCGAGGGACTTTGTATAAAGAGAATAATTGTTGATATCAAATCCACTGGAACGTATTATATCAAAATTAGGCCCACGTGCTAGCCACTTTAATGTATCAGAAACAGTATTGTCTTTAACAATTTGTTCTTCAAACCATTTCATGAAAGTCTTATTATGCTCTTTCAACAACCACCTTTCACTCATTCGAGGGTTGTTATCCTTGATAATGCTTATGTGAGTAAATATGTAAGGTTGAACCTCGTCATTATTATTGAAGATGTAAAAATGTGCCTTTAGCACTTCCTCCCGTTTCATGCTCTTAACATGTACACCATGTGTTCTAACACCATCATACCTTCCATCGTGACGAGACTCCGGAAGGGCTATAGGTTTTTCTTTTCCCAAATAATCCAAACAATACTCAATACTTTCCTCAGCAATATATTTTTGAACAATGGATGCTTCAGGACGGTATAAATTCTTAACGTACCATTTCAAGATCTTCATGTATCGCTCAACAGGGTACATCCATCGTAAATAAACAGGGCCACACAACCTAATCTCCCTCACTAGATGACAATCAAGTGAAGCATGATGTCAAAAAATGAGGGAGGAAAATACATCTCCAATTGGCACAAGATAACAACACCTTCATTCTCTAACTCATCCAGTTCCTCCGGATCAATGACTTTGCTGCATAAAGCATTGAAAAAGAAGCACAACCTAGTGATGGTGCGCCTCACTTCTTTAGGCAAGATACCACGAATAGCCACTGGTAGTAATGGTTGCATCAACACATGGAAATCATGGGGCTTTAGGCCAACCAATTTGAGATCTTGCATTGAGACAAGGCTTGAGACTTTTGAAGAATAGCCCTGCGAAACTTTGGTGCCAGCGAAACAACCACAGAAACTCATTTTCTCTAACTTTGACATTGTGTAGCATTCCGGAGGCAAATATGTCTGTTTACCTCTTTCCTGTGGAGCTAACTCCTCTCTTATACCCATGGCAAGCAAATCTAGCCGAGAGTTCAAGTTATCCTTTGTCTTGCCCTTGATGTCGAGGAACGTGCCGGTAAGACTTTCATCCACATTCTTTTCAACATGCATGAAATCAATGCAATGTCTCACATCAAGAAGATGCCAATATGGGAGCATGTTGAGAATCGAGTTCTTCTTCCATAGGGTTTTTTCATTCGTCTTCTTTTTACCCTTCCCAAAGATAACATGGATATCTTTAACCTTTTGATAAACTTGCTCTCCAGTTAAAGGCTCGGGAGCAATTTCATGCTCCGCCTTTCCGTTAAAACGCTTTTTGAGTCTGCGCTAAGGGTGATCACGCCTAAGAAATCTCTGATGCCCAAGGTAAACTGTCTTCCTTCCATGAGTAAGTTGATGATAACACGTGTCTTCTCCGCATATAGGGCATGCATGATGCCCCTTCACGCTATATCTGTCTAAGTACCCATATGCTGGGAAGTCATTTATGGTACAGAATAATAAGGCACGCATCTTGAAATTTTCACGACGATAGCCATCAAATGCATCCACACTTTCTTCCCACAAAATTAACAAGTCTTCAACTAAGGGAGCAAGATAAGTATCTATGCCATTTCCCGGTTGTTTTGGTCCGGAAATCAACATGGACAACATCATATATTTTCGATTCATGCACAAAAAAGGACAGAGGTTGTAAATCATCAGAAGAACAGGCCATGTGCTATGCTGATACTCAAGCTACCAAAAGGATTCATTCCGTTTATAGCAAGTGCAAGCCTAAGGTTTCTTGGATCATTGTCAAAGTCGGGAAACAAAGAATCAATTTTTTTCCATTGCAAACAATCGGCAGGATGACGAATCTTTCCATCACATTTGCTCTCTTCTGCATGCCATATAAGGTTCTTCGCATCAATTTCATTAGCAAACAATTGCTTGAACCTTGGAATTATTGGAAGATACCATAAGACTTTAGCAAGAGGCCTTTTCTTGCTCTCGTCATCAAGACTAGAATCATCACTATCCTTCACCTTGTAGCGTGATTTCCCACATACAGGGCACTCATGCAACTCTGCATATTCTTTCCTATTCAATATGTGTAGTAGACCTATAGTAGACCGAACGTAACCCGACTAAAATCACCTGGGTCCGACCAGACAGACGTTGAAACAAGGCCTACGGTCGGAACATTACACCGAGCAACTGGGTTTTATGAAGATGTTACACGCTTATGAGATTAACCCCGAACACAGGATTCTCATCCTTATCTTTATCACTTACAGTCCCATTAAGCTTAACAACTTCTCCTAGATTCCCACGACACTTGGTTAGATAAAAACGGTATTGGATAAAGATCTATCACTTACAGGATTTACGGAGGTGATCTTATCATAACCTTTACGAATCCTACTCGAGTTCTCCCTCTTCAGAAGCCTTATCAGAACAATCCATGACACACAGGTAATCCCCTATAAGAACCACCATGCTATAGGGGCTAAGGTACGTCTTCTCATCCCTAAGTCGACACTAGCACATACATTGTTGACTGGGGAGAACCTGTTTATCCCAACTGGATATACAGAAATCCTAAAGAGTCCTACATTAACCTCTTAGTTGAGATCACTCTTGAAGTTTCTCCATAGCTTCAAGGTTGGTTTCGATTAAGGACACGACATTGGCGCCGTCTGTGGGGACTGAATAATATATCATTACCACCACCACCATGGTCACAACAAGGAGCCAAGTTGGTGATCTCCGTGATCGCATTGGCCGTTCTCGTGGCAGACCCAGAAACGCTAATAATCATGATCAACAGCCGCAATCTGTTGGTGACCTACGAGATATTCTTAACCAAAATCGTGAGACCAATTCGCAGCCACCATGTACGTCCCATTCTGGAGCAAGAAATAACCCGCAACACCCAAATAATTCGCAGAGCCAACCACCCCCAAATCATAGCCAAAATCATAGCGGAAATCATGCCACCCATTCTCAACCACCACAATCTCCTCACCATAGAGCTGGGAGCATCCCCCAACCACTTCAAACCTTACCGAATTTACTTCCTCCGCCACCACCTCCACCCCCTCCAACACCACCTCCCTCCACCCATGGCGATTCAAGCAGCACAACCCCAACCACCCGTAACACAGCTAGAACCACTGGAACCCGAGCACACCACGGGAGAAATACTCAACGAACCTTAACTCCGCCAATCCAACCCAACCCTGAGCATATAAGCGTAACCCCTAGAACCAGATTAAACCTAGGAAGAACGGTCCACGGTAACTCCCGTCATAGCCATTCCACTAGTAGATCTTATGCAACATCTGCATCTGCTCGCGCTCGTGAGCAAGAGATGATTAACATACTCAACAGATAGACAGCTTTGATTGAGCAACAAGGAAGAGCAATTGCCGACCTCCAACAACAAGCAATGACAAGGATTGCTCAGAGCCAACCTACTACCATGCAACCGCAAAACCAAATGACACAGACTATAGATCCTCAGCCTCTCCCCGTAATGCAACTTCCCTCACCTCAAAATTTCCATACAAACCCAGCCACGAATCACGGTCAGGGTGATTTTCACCCTGGCCATCCTTTTACCCCGTATATCATGGAATTTGAAACCCCTCAGGGATACTTGGGCCCATCCAACGTACCACATTACAACGGCCTGACCGACCCAGTTGACCATATAGTGTCTTACGAAGGGGCAATGAACTATTATGGAGGTGGCGATCGGATGAAATGCCGAGCTTTTTCCATGACCCTTGAGCCCTCAGTATTACGGTGGTACTCATCCCTCCCTCGAAATTCCATTAATTCATGGGAAGAGATGAAACGAGTATTTTTAAACAGATACATAGCCAGCTGCATCCAGCCAAAATCCGACCACACGCTGGCTGCAGTAACACAAAAACAAGATGAACCATTGAAAGATTACTTGTCACGCTTCCACACGGAGGCAAGCTCTGTTCCCCGGTTGGAGCCAGGTGTGGCAGTGTTATTGTTTACACAAGGTTTACAGCCAGGGGATTTCAGAAAATCGCTAATTGGGAAACCTCCAAAAGATATGGTCGAGCTTAGACAGAGGTCGAATAAGTTCATCAACTTGGAGGAATTCCACAAAGGACAGAAATTCAGAGACGATAGGCAATGAGCTGACCCTCAAGGACAGAATAAACAAAAACGTGACGAACGTTTTGGTGGCAGACAGGACAAGAACGATCGGGACCGAAGGCCACCTCCGAGGAATAAATATCAGGAATACACTCCTCTGACTGTTCCTAGGAGTCAAATTCTTCGGGAAACAATGCAGACCGACTTACGCTCTGCCCAAAGACCTCCGTCTTTAAGAAAGGGCGCACAGCATGATAGGTCAAAATATTGCGACTTTCACAAGGGGTATGGACATACAACCGACGAATGCATTTGGTTGAGGGATCTAATTGAAGAAATGATCAGAGATGGTAAGCTACAACAATATATTAGAGATGCAGCGGGACGAAAAAGCAGGAACAGATCCCATTCACCAGTAAAATCCAAACGCCAAAGAAGTAGATCACCAGATGATAGGAATGCAGGGAGACAGAGAACCGAGCCCGCCCCGGTCACTAACACAAATCCAACGAACAATGAGTTTTTGGTTAACACAATTGCCGGAGGGTTTGCTGGGGGGGAGAGAAAAAAGCCGACAGAAAGAAGTACATCAACCAAATCTTAGCCGTAAGCCAAAAGCCTATCTATAAAAGATCAACGAAAAATGTTCCCATCATTTTCAATGATGAAGATTTGGACGGGATCCTCCCAGGCCATAATGATCCCATGGTAATTACGAAGTAAAACGCGTCTTTATCGATCAAGGGAGCTCGACAGATATCATGTTCCTCCCTTTGTTCAAAGCACTGAAACTTAGGGAATGCAATCTCACTCCATTTGAAGGAGAACTGATCGGCTTCACGGGGGACACCATCGAGCCAAAGGGATACATTCAACTTCCTGTCACCCTCGGACAGCAACCTTTGGCCAGAACAGAAATAATCAAGTTTTTGGTAGTTGACTGTCCAGCAGCCTACAACGCCATCCTCGGAAGAACTTCCTTACAAGCATTCGGTGCAGTAGTTTCAACAGTCTATTTGGCTATGAAGTTTTTCGGAACTGATGACAAGGTAGTTACAGTCAAAGCCGAGCAGGAGGCAGCCCGAAAATGTTACAATGCAAGTCTGGGTAAAGTTAAGAACAATGACCAAGACCGTTTAGAAAGAATTTCCCTTGGAAAAGGTAACATTAATTTGGCGGACCTTGATGTGCGTTGTAACAGCCCGATTTTCGTAAACCGAAAATAAATGAATTTTACTTCTTAAAGTGGCAAAAATGAGGCCAATTTTTTTTTTTTTTGAAACGTATTTGAAAGGTCATTGGTATATTTAAAATTTCTTTGACTGAAAACCGAGTTGTTACTAAAACTTCTTTCACATAAAACTTTCATGTTCATAAAAGAACTTGATTCCAAAAAAGCATGGTGATTCATTGTATTGAATTAAAAGTGTTCATAACAGTTTCCTAAACAAGGTACTTCCACAATATAGAATTAAAATTAGCTTAGTTACATAAATGGTCCTTCGCTTGGTAATCCTTCACACATGACTCAAACACTCAACCTAAACTAGATACACTACTTTCGCTTCCTTATGATGAAGACCACCGGATTCGGCTTCCTTTTTTTTTCTGCTGATGCCTTCATACCGGAGGGTGATGCGACCTCGGTTGCTGACTCTCCTTCGGAACTTGGCTGGAGCTCTACACCGAACAACTTAACCGATTTCTCTTTAGTTTCATCCCGTGGCGGTGGTTCATTACTATCGTATCCCATTATAGAGACACTTCCCAAACACGATCCTAACGTCGATCTGCTTAGCTTGTGTTCTGGATCCGCGATCAACATCTCAGTATATCCCATCCACGCCCATCCATAGCGGGTGGGCTTCCAGCCGCTTCCCCGATGACGCCATGTAGTAATCTCCAAGCGATGCTCCATCTTCCCGTTGAGATACCAGCAAGACCGATATGCCAACGAATAGGAGAGAGTAAGCGATCCGAACGACGCATCGTCGACGGTGTGGGATTACAGTAGGCGAGATATCAAGACAATACAAACAAGACAAACAACATACACACAACATAGCATTCAATCATATTATCATTATCATTATCCTCATTGTTATCACTATTTCCATTATTATTACCACCTTTCATGCCTCAACATAATTATTTCTTATTCCTCAGTCCTTTTCTCAACTTCATCATTCCTTAAGATTTCACTTCTCATCCTCATAAACTTTCTTATTCACTCTTAACTTTCCTTATCATGTCTTATTGATTTACAACCATCGATGATTGGGGGAGATTTATAACATCATCGAGGTACTCGTTTCATTTCCATCGACACACACGTCTACATCTCCTCGGTCATCCACCCAGCCTAGTCGGAAGCTAACAGGAGTACAGGACCTTTACCACGCGGGCACGACAGCTGTCTCAACATCAATTGGCTCCAAGCCAGGAGAACTGTAGAAAACTCGGGTACAGTCTCAAATTAATTCATATCATTTCAAATTATATAATATCAACGCACACTGTAGAAAACTCGGGTACAGTGGCATATCAAATTGCCCCGTTCCAGTCCCTCTCACTGTTCTCGAAATGCCATAGGGGTGACAGCACTATTCCGGTTCCGGGTGCAGAACTTACCATGGCATTAGGACCCAGTCCCACCACGTCTGGTTACCACATATGGAATTCGTTCCGCCCAAAATAGTACTCAAGGCAACGTGACGTTTTACCGCCCGAGCCTACCCTATGACCCAGTCCCCACCACGTCAGGTTACCACATATGGAATTCGTTCCGCCCAGAATAGTACTCAAGGCAACGTGACGTTTTACCGCCCGAGCCTACCCTATTGCATTCACAACCCGAATATCCCTGATATCCGGGGTACCTTCCTCTCCACTACTTCGCACTCTCATTCCTCACCACGTTTGTGTCTTTTAAAATCTTTTATCTTTAATTAACCTAAGGTCGGCCCATCCTTCGTGCATCCCTTCAATGAGTCCCGACCACTAACTTTGCACAATCTTTCTCTCATCTGTTCTCAACATAGCACAGAGCTGGGGCCGCATCAATAAACTCGCATCTTATTTCTCAATCTCTTTTCTCGATATTCTCATTCCACAATCTTTCTCAACATAACATTTCCTCATCTTTCTAAAAACCTCATTTCATCATCTTTTTCAAAATCTCAAATCATCAACTTTCACAAAATCTCATTTCTTAAGCTTTCTCAAAATCTCCTTCCATAATTTCCTCAAAAATCTCATTTCATAAATTTCCTCAAAGTTTCATTTCACAAACTTTCAAAAATTCTTGTTTTATAAACCTTCTAAAAATTGTTTTTCATCACTTTCTAAAAATCTCATTTTGTAGACCTTCTCAAAAATCTTAATTCACAAAACTTCTTTTCACAAAATTTTCTAAAAATCACATTTCACAATATTTCTAAAAATTTCATTTCACAATTTTTCTGAAAACCTCGTTTCACAAAATTTCTGAAAATCTCTTTTTTACAAGTCGTTAAAAATCTCTTTTCACAAACCTTTCTTGAAAACTCACTTCACGGACTTTTACAAAATCTCTTTTCACAAATTTACCAAAAGTCTCGTTTCAAAAACTCTTTTCAAAAATTCTCATTTTCAAAAACCTTTTTAAAACAAAAACCTCATTTCAAAAACTTTTCGAAAACATATTGTTTCAGTGAGTACTAGTGGAGGAGCAAGCTCAACTCAACACCAGTCTCATTTCAACAATATCACAAAGGAGCCCAGCTCCACTCAAATCATATCTCATTTCAATAATCAACACCACAATACTTGCCCTGGCTCTGGCTTAACCTCATTCTTGTCATCAATCTGTCCCCAATCTCACTTCTTTATTTCTTTATTTCCTTTTCCGATCAGTCCCATAATTTTATCGTCATTCTTTTCTCTTTATGTCTTTTACTTTTACCACTTAATCATTTCACTTTCATTTTCAGGACGTAACAGACGTCCATCAGCATGTTATTCATATTAATCAACAATATAATTAGCATCATGCATAATTAAATACATAAACATACAAGCATGCTATTTCACAACATCAACACACAATCATCACACAACAATATTGTGGTCTTTGTCACCTTCGTATAATTGGCCACACAACACAAACAATTGCCACTTATACTACTGACTCCGAACCACTGAGTTCCGATCTTTGAGATGATACGGAACGTCCTAATATGCCACCTATATACCACGGTGTCTTAGGAAAGCTTCTCTCTCACCTGAGGTCCAGCAATTAAACGTACTCGAACTCCGCTGATCCTTGTCGCTGCCAGCTGCCCCAATCCCTCGTCTATACCATTCCTCGTATTAAATAAAACATGTTTTCGTTATTAACTTGCCTCAAGAAAATATTTCCTTAACTCAAGCACGCTTTGTTCCTCATCGGAAAACTTAAAACATAATGGTTTTCTCAAAACAACTTCCATATTTTCTAGCACTTTAAATTTTTCAAAACCATTTGAAAACTTCTTATAAAATAATTTTAATCATTTGATTTAGTTGCTGGTCCGTTTTGGACAGCACCTTAACCGTTTTTAATCCGGTTTTTTCTTAAATCAAATGCCACTTGAAAACTATGCTTTACATCACATGAACACATTTTTAAAGTCTAGGAACAACTTAAAACAAATCTGGACAGCAAGGGAATATTTTTGCAAATCCGTTTTAGAAAAACCCGAAAACATTATAAAAGCTCTTTTGTCTCAAATAATTCTTTTAGTTTAAAATTAACACTTTAAAACTCAAACTTTTTGTTATAAAACAAACATTGGACAGCCATAAACACAATCCAATAACCCCAAACAAATCAAATCCAATTATCTCAAAATTGATTACTTTTGAAAACCAATTACGTACTTAAACATTTTCCAAAACACAATCAATTAACGTAACACACAATAACAAACAACACTTTCGAAATCAAACACTTAATCACTTATGCACTCATGATTGCTTTCAAAACCATTCCATTTTCATAAAACAAAACACTTAGTTGTATATAGACTCACAAACTGAATTGGACCAAAGATATAAATCAAGTACATTTGTTCTTCTTACTTTAAGCAACTTAATTCCTTTCAAAAATCACTATGTAAATTTATTTTCATGCAACTAATTCTCCTAAGTTTAATTACAGTAAATGGCCGAATGGAATTCAAGTAAACAAATCCAAATTTGCAAATCCAAAACACATAAACCAATTTAATTTATTTCAATTACTTAAATTCCACTTTCTTTTTCATGAAACAAAATTATTTACCCCTTTTTTTTCTCTCTCTCTCTTAAAACCGAATAGAAATTAATTAATCACAATACAAATTTAAATAATTTAGCTTGGCATTAAATCACAAAACACACTTATGAATGCAAGTCACTTCATAAGAAAAAGAGCCTAGCCTACTAAACCTACCTAGGCCGAATCATCATCATGGCAAAAACATGGTTTTGATGCACTTTTCAAACATGCAAACCTTAGAATCACCAAATCAAATCATGCACTTTTAAACACATGGTTTTGAAAAATACTACTTCCCTTTTCAAACACAAAACCGTGACATGCAACACAAAGATCAAGACTTTTTGGTTCAAGAATCACATGCAAGATTCAAGATCAAAACTTTTTAAAGATCACGGCAAAGATCAAAGCTTTTTAGAGATGAAAACCAAAGATCAAAGTTTTATCAAGATCAAAACCAAATCAAAGAATTTTAACTACTTAAATTAACTTTTCTAAACATAAGATTAACATGCAATCACTTAGATCAAATTAAAAGCATCAAGACCTAATTTTTCTACTCATGGCCGAATTACCTAGTTCTTGATTTAGTGATTTTCAAGTTCATTTGACTCTTAAAGTTCAAAATCAAAGTATAAATAACACATGCATGTACTTAAATCGACCAAATCATAATCAAACTAACATGCAACAACAAAGTTCTTAACTTTATCATCAAACAAGTTTAGATCATAAATTTATTCATCAAATCATTCCTTAAAAACATCATGGTTCACGGTTTAAACAAAGAAATTTAACATGCAAAGGGATTTACTTCAAACTTCACAAAAATCTTAACAAGTCTTTAGATCTTTAAGGTTTAGTTTAGAAAATCATCAAGATCCATCATTTAAGTTCTAACCGAATCATGAAATCCATGGTTTTAAGTTATTACAATTTCTTTGAGTCTTAAAAGTCCAAGATCAAACAATAATAAAACATGTAAGGAAAGAAAAGAAAGAAAATTACAAGTTCAAAAGAAATCTAAACTATTACAACTCCTCATGCTTTTTCGAACCACCCACCTAAGGAAAGGTTGATCTTCTAGCTTCTAAGGTCTTGGATCTTCAAGGAGAGACTTAGGTTTTTGGCTTGAACTTCCCCTTCTTCCTCCTTCTTCCTCACGGTTTCTCTATCTCTCTATGTGTGTTGAGAGCTTAATTTTGCTCTCAACAAAGTGTGTTTGTTTGGAGTGAAATGGGAAATGAAGGAAAAGAGTGGAAAAGGACTAAGGCTTAAGGCTTATATAGACAACTAAGGTAATTCCCTTCTTGCCCTTGAGTTTGGTCATGAGATGTGTGTGTGGGAGGGGCAATTCGGTAATCCTAAAAACCTACTTGGGGGCCAAGTTTCTTATTTTCATTTCTTTTTATTCTTTTTTCCCTTTTACTTGGTCATTAAGTAATTTCTCCATGTGGTTCATCCTAGGTAATACATGCACATACTTACCATATATTTACATACATACACGTAGCACATATATATATACACACATATACATATTATTTTTATACATCATACATACATACACACGAAATACTCATATACACACATACATAGAAAATAAATTTTCTTCTCATAAAACCACCTATGCATAAAATCACAATTTCCTTAAAACACAAAAATGTCCAACACATAATCATTTCTTAAAAATCCAACTTTAAGACTCATAATATTTTCTTATGAAAAATCATTTCTTCAAAATTATTCACCACTTAAAATCATAAAATAAGAAATTCACTTCAAGAAAACACTCTTTTAAAAACATTTTCTCAAAATAGATCTTTTAATTATTTAAAACAGTACGAGGAATTTGCAGGGTGTTACATCCGTGATGAATCTGACAGAAACAGACCGACTCCTAAGGGACAATGGGAGTTCTTAACATTGAATGATGATCCTATTAGACAAGTTAAGATTGGTGCTGATCTCCCCTTAAATGTCAAAGATGAACTTTCCGCTCTGCTGATCGCTAATAGAGATCTGTTTGCATGGACCTCGGCCGATATGCCGGGGATTGATCATAATTTCATCTGCCACAAATTGAGCATTCTTCCAGGGGAAAAACCAGTGGCACAACGCAAAAGGTTAGTACCGAAAAGGCCCCGGCTATCGAAGAAAAAGTTTCTGAGTTACTCCGAGCAGGCTTCATCCGGGAAATCGACTATACAGACTAGTTAGCAAACACCGTCTTAGTCAAAAAACCCAACGGAAAGTGGAGGATGTGTGTCGACTATACAGACTTAAACAAAGTATGTCCAAAAGATCAATATCCTCTTCCCGTTATTGACAAGCTCGTCGACAATTCGGCCGGATACAAACTTCTTTCATTCATGGACGCTTACTCTGGTTACAACCAAATACCCATGTTCCCTGTCGACCAAGATAAAACCGCATTCATCACCGATAAGGCAACATATTGATACAATGTCATGCCCTTCGGACTAAAGAATGCAGGAGCTACATATCAGCGGATGATGAACAAGGTATTTCAAGGGATGATCAGCTCAAATATGGAGGTTTATATTGATGACATTATTGCAAAAAGTAGACAGCAAGAGACACATGCCCAAGACCTCAAGACAATACTGGACCGAGTAAGAAAGTACTCCATGAGATTAAATCCTGAAAAGTGCGTGTTTGGAGTCCCAGCCGGATCCTTTCTCGGTTTTATGCTAACCGAAAGGGGTATTGAAGCTAATCCAGATAAGTGCAAAGCAATTCTTGAAATGAGAAGCCCAACTAGTCTAAGAGAAGTCCAACAGCTCACGGGTCGAGTGGCGGCCCTTTCCAGGTTCCTATCTCAAGCCGCTCGGAAAGCTTTACCGTGGTACCAACTCCTTAGGAAAGATAAAAACTTCCTTTGGGATGATCACTGCGAGCAAGCTTTCGTTCAATTGAAGAACTATCTCTCCAGTCCACCAGTCTTTCATAGCCCTCTTATCGGGGAAGACCTTATTCTCTATATGTCGGTGGCAGACGCTGTAGTCAGTTCAGTATTAGTACGAGAGGATTCAGGAGTTGAGGCCCCCATTTATTTCGTTAGTCGAGCACTGCAGGGATCCGAGCTGCGGTACCAGAAACTTGAGAAACTTGCATACTGTTTGGTAATATCCGCTCGGAGGTTAAGACAGTACTTCCAGGCTCATCGAATCATGGTCAGGACAGCTCAACCCCATAGGCAGGTCCTTCACAAGCCTGACCTGGCTGGTAGAATGGTTTCATGGTCAGTAGAGTTATCTGAGTTCGATATCATCTACGAACCAAGGAAGGCAATGAAGTCTCAAGTTCTTGCTGATTTTGTCACTGAATTCACCGAGATTCCCTCGGACACTCCTCAGAATTTGTGGTCAGACTATGTGGATGGTTCGAGCAATAGGAAAGGTGCAGGTGCGGGCGTCATTATCGAAAATCCCGAAGGACTTTGCATGGAATACTCATTAAAATTTGAATTCCAAGCTTCGAATAATCAGGCAGAATATGAAGCAGTCCTTGCAGGCCTAAAAATGGTTCATGAGTTTGGAGCGGATTGGGTGTCGGTATTCAGCGATTCACAATTAGTGGTCTCTCAGATTAAGGGGCAGTACTCGGCTAAGGAACCCATCTTGCAGAAGTATCTTGAAGAGGTGAAGCGAATAATCTCCAATTTTTCAGAGTTTGACATCTCCCATGTCCCGAGAGATTCAAACTCCCGAGCGGATATTTTATCTAAGCTGGCAAGTACAAAGGGGTCGGAAAACAACAAGACTTTGATACAAGAAACCATCCCAAGACCAAGCGTCATTCTTGCAGTTTCAATATCTCAATCCTGGATGGATCCGATATTAACTTACTTGCAGCATGGTTTCGTTCCACAAGATCAGACAGAGGCTCGTAAATTAGTTCGAAAAGCGGCCCAATACACGATTCTTAATGGTGTCCTTTATAAGAGAGGGTTCGACTCACCCATGCTCAGATGCATTAATCCATCTCAAGCTTAAGAAATCATTGACGAGATCCACGGAGGAATCTGTAGCCATCATATGGGTGGAAAATCTCTAGCTCGGAAAATTATCCGAGCAGGTTACTTTTGGCCCACACTACAAAAAGATGCCATGGAACATGTCAAGAAGTGTGTTCAATGTCAAATCCACAGTGATACTTACCAAAGACCCGCGGAAGAGCTACATTCTCTTGGAGCTCCTTGGCCCTTCTATCAATGGGGAATGGACATCATCGGAAAGTTTCCCACTGTACCTGGACAACTGAAGTTTGCAGTCGTGGCCATTGATTACTTTACTAAGTGGATTGAAGCGTTACCATTAGCAACAATTACTGCAGCCCGAATTCAGTCTTTCTTTGTAAAGGAAATAATCTCTCGGTTCGGAATTCCACATTCTATAGTCACTGATAATGGGTCACAATTCGCAGCCTCTTACTTTCAAGAACTAGCAGCTGACCTGGGAATTGTTCACTACTTCAGTTCTATAGAACACCCACAAACCAATGGATTAGCTGAGGCCGCCAATAAAACCATTTTGGACGGTATTAAAAAGAAACTTGGCAACGCAGCTGGTACTTGGGCTGATAAGCTTCCGAGCGTTCTATGGTCACACAGGACGACTGTACATTCCTCAACAGGTAAGACCCCTTTTCGTTTGACATACGGCTGTGACGCAGTCATTCCAATCGAAAAGAGAATCCCCACCTTTAGGATGCTTGAACGTCCCTCGGAAACTAACAACAGTTTACTCAGTGATGAACTCACATTACTTGAGGAAATACGAAAGAACGCTGCAGCTCATGAAAGGAAGGTAAAGGAGCGACAGGCCCGAGATTACAACAAGAAGGTCCGACCGCGAAGTTTCGAAGTTGGAGACTTGGTCCTTCGCCGAGCGGATATTGGCAAAGGAAATGCTGGCGTTGGAAAGCTGAAGCCGAAATGGGAAGGTCCATACCGAGTGAAGGCTAAATCTGGAACTGGTGCCTACAAGCTGGAAACTCTCTCGGGCACAGATATCAATAATAGTTGGAATGTAACATCCTAAACTTTGATTTTAAGGAAATTATTGATTTAAAACCTTAGAAAAATTGGAAAAAAATGATTTAATGAATTTTGCCAAATATGTGGGTGGTGATTATAGGTCCTAGGAGTTGTATAGGAGGTACATATGGCCTTGGGCAGGGTCATATAAGCGAGATCGGGAGTAAAATCGATGTTTTAGGTGTTAGAAATCAACCAAAAAGAGGAAATTAGAAATTTAATATGGGAAGCTAAGAAAATAAATTCCACCGTTGGATGTGAAGTTTAAGGGGTGAAGAAGCATGTCTAAAAATTTGGACTCGATCCGACGGTCGACGAAAAAGTTACGGCGAATCGAAGGTTGGAAACCCTGAAACTCGCCCAGGCGCACCAGCCATGCGCCTAGGCGAGTCACTATTCATTTGGCGCACCATCCAGTGGGAAATCCGCCCAGGCCAGCCCACCATTCGCCCAGGCGGGCGCAACACCACTCCAGCGCACCAGGAGCGTGAGTTGGTGCACCAGAAAATCCCCCAGCCGCACCATTTCCATTTCTGACCGAGCCAGGTACGCACCAGCTTGGTTCTGGTGCAGTTCTCTCGCCCAGGGGAGGAAATGGCTCGCCCAAGCGACCTGGCGCGCACACCAGCCGCACCAGAAATTCTGTTGGCGCGCCAGAGCCCCCACCAGCATGCACCAGGTGCACCAGCAGCACCAGCTGGTGCTTGAGCTCGCCCAAGCGAGTATAAAGCTCGCCCAAGCGAGTGGCGCAGACCAGATTTGATCTGGTGCATCCAATTAGAACTTGGGGGCCAAGTTGTGGCCTCTTGGCCACACGATTTTGCTTTTCTTTGGCAAGAACAAGCACCCAACAACAAGAACACCACTCTTCATCATCAACACCATCTCTTCATCCATTTTCCCTCCATCTTCAACACATTTCCATCATCAAAACCACCAATCCCACCATAAACACATTGTTTTGGGCACCTCAAACCCAATACCACCAAGCTCCACCAAGCTTTCACCATGGGTGTTGATTGAAGCTTCATCCTCTTCCTCTTTTGGTCCACACGAATTACTCCCTTCTTCATTCTCTTTGGATTTTCAATTTTTCCACCATTGATTTGGGTAAGTGAGCTTCATGCCATGAGTTATTTCCTTTCCATTTCAACTTTCCTTGATTCATAGAAATTTAGCTCTAAAACCCTAGGATTCTTGCACTTGTTGCTATCTAGGGATTGTGTTTCAAGCCTTCCAACTCAAATCAAGGCAAGGACAAAGATCATTCCTCTTGTGCTCTATCAAGTAGGGTTGTCTATCATCACTTCATCATTTCCTTATTGTGGTGGCAAGCTAAGCTTTGGAAATTCAAGTTTCCAAGATTTTGAGCTAGGGCTCACTAAGGTTCTATTTACTCTTTACTAATTTAAGGTAAGGAGTGGGTTATAGTGAGTATTACCTTACTCTGGGGTTTAGTTTACATTATGCATATAATGAGTACTAAGATTTTGTGTTAGTTTAGGTTGATATAATATAAAATAATTGTTAGAATAGAATCTATGACTTAGGGAATTTATTTTGATGTTGATATATTGCATTTTGTGGTTTGGTGATGTTGATGAATTATATGCTTATGTTGTTTAATAATTTGAGTTGTGATAATAAGTGAAATTGTGCTAATTAAGTTACGAAATATATTTGTGATCATTGGATAATGAAAATGTGTAATGTGGTAATTAATTTTGAATAATGG
This sequence comes from Crotalaria pallida, assembly GCA_037953625.1. Taxonomy (NCBI): domain Eukaryota; kingdom Viridiplantae; phylum Streptophyta; class Magnoliopsida; order Fabales; family Fabaceae; genus Crotalaria; species Crotalaria pallida. Next base: position 73,940,629 of record CM075655.1, on the reverse strand, counting down.
AAATTTGCTAAAGAATTGATAATGATAAAGAACTAATTAAATTATACCCAGGCTCAGCCAGGGGAGATTATATTATACCCGGGCGCAGTAAGTCGTTTTCGCACGGGGGTGCGAACGCAGTAGGTCGTGACCAGGGGATTTACCCGGGCGCAGTAAGTCGTTATCGCGCGGTGGTGCGAACGCAGTAGGTCGTGACCAGGGGATTGAGAAACATACCCGGGCGCAGTAAGTCGCTATCGCGCGGTGGTGCGAGCGCAGTAGGTCGTGACCAGGGGATTTACCCGGGCGCAGTAAGTCGTGAGTGCACAGGAGTGCAGACGCAGTAGGTCGTGACCAGGGGATTGAGACACATACCCGGGCGCAGTAAGTCGTGAGTGCACAGGAGTGCAGACGCAGTAGGCCGTGACCAGGGACAGATAAAAAGAATATAAATATGATTAAAATACATGGAACGAAAGACTTAAGAAAATGTTAAATCAAAATCGATTTGAGAAACTAATGAATACTCGAAATTGAATTGTGATGAATTGACTCTTGTTTATGATGTTGTGATTGAATTGTTAAATGTGTATGGCTTAGTGTCGCATTATGTCTTAATTGGTAACTGCCTCCCCATTTTATGTGTAATACTCACTCCTTACTATCACCACAGGTACTGAGGAAGAGTTTGCACCTGAGCAGGCCGAGCAGGAGTACTCTCCCTCTCAGGGAGAGTAGGTTACCTTTAGATATGTAGGACTTAGGAATGTCCTGGGCCCGATGATGTGAATCATTTTTGTTGTATATAATTGTAAATAGCTTTTTGGGGGCCCAGGACAACTCCTTTTGGGAAAGGGGTATATTTTGGGGAAAAACTGTCTTCCTAAAACTTGTTTATGTTTCCGCTAACTCTGATGTTCATGCTATGATGTTTTAAACTTGTTTCTGATGCGTGCACATAGATGCACTAGCTGGTATATATATATATATTTATGTGAATAGCCCTGCAGGCTTTGTTATGTGAAAATATTATTGTTTATCAGGTTGCAGGAAAACAGGAATTTTTGGAAAAGTCCGATAAACAAACGAAACTCCGTCCGTTTGACGGAAGATTTTCATTCGGATTAAAAGTAATTAAGAGTTTTCCTAATCAATTCATGAGTCGAAAAAGGAATTTTCAAGTTCCTATTTTAATTAAGGGTATAAAAAGGGTAAATAAACTTAGGTGTTACATTTTATGGTATCAGAGCAGTTTCCCTCGGCCTTTGGAGTGTGGACTCACATCTCCATATGGTTACTCACCAAGCGAGTAACCGATATGAGTAAATAAGTGACTAAATTAGAGTAATAAGATAGAGTAGTTATTACTGCTAAATAATATATGTATTAACTTGTCATTTTCTAGGATTAGGAGTTATGGCAAGCAGGCGCAGTGACGATGATAGGATCACTGCAATCACAGAAAGTTTGGTCCAAATCAATCAAAGACAGGCTGAATTGGTGGCTACGGCTGTGATAACCATAGCCTCACTTAACCAGTCATCTCAGTCAATTCAGGATCCCTCCCCAGCTGCAATTCATTGGTTGACTGAATTCAAGTGGCATGGTCCCCCTAAGTTCGAGGGTGGCTATAATCCGAATGTAACTCGGAAGTGGCTTCGGGAGATAGAAGAAATTCTCCACGATATATCGCTGCCTGAGGAACAGAAAGTCCTTTTGGTTCAATATGCACTTGTTGGAGAAGCAGAGCAGTGGTGGGAGCAGGTTCAAAAGTGTATGGGGACCAATGAACAAAAAGTGTCATGGGACGCATTTAAGGAAAGGTTCCGGGGAAAGTATCTTTTCGAAGATGTCCGAAAGGATAAGGAACGTGATTTCCTATGCTTGAGACGAGAACATGAGTGTTGATGAATATGTAGGGAAATTTGAGGATCTTATTCGCTATGCTACCAACTATAAGGGTGTGAATGAAGAAATCAAATGCATCAAGTTCCTTGCAGGACTCCGTGAGGATCTTAGAGCAGTTCTTGGAGAGGTACCCAAGGACAACTTTGCTCGGCTAGTACATTGGGCCAGCATTTGGGATAAAGGTATGGCGAGGTCGAAAGGTGCCAAAGGGAAATCAAAGGTTCATTCTAAACCTGATATCGAGAGGGTTACTTCAAAGAAAGCAAGGCGGATGGTAACCCATCAGTTTCCCAAGTCTACTTGTGTCCATTGTGGGAAGAAGCATGGGGGAGAATGCTGGTATCGGAATCAAACCAGGAAGAATTTCACTTGTTTTCAATGTGGACAACCGGGGCATTTCATGGCAAATTGTCCCCTGAAGGGTGTACAGGAGGAAGCAGTTATGCTACAGTTGCAGCTAGCACCTGGAAGTCAGCATATTCCGAGGGGTACGTCTTGTATGTTGCGATCTTTTGTAGTTGTTGTTGGAATTAGGAAATTGAGTATTCTTGCAAATTTCCCTAGTCTCCCTATAAAATTATGAACATCTTAGGAGCTGTAAGTTTCTACCCTTGTTAAGCTTTTAGTAAAACCATATGAAGTATACCCCTCTATCTATTTTAAATGGCTGGCCAATAGTTCAAAATAAGTTAATGTTAGGCCTAAGCGAACGAAAATCAATCAACCCATGCCCTTAGGTATTGTCGGAATCGAATTTCTTCGATGTTGTTTTGATAGCTACATTCCTTGGATTGTATTCCTGATTTAGGTCTCGTTCTGGAAATTAGTGGTCATAGGAAAAGATTTAGAACTTCTGAGTTCTTATAACAGAAAATTGTGGAAAATTTAGTGATATACCAAAATAAATTTGACCTTAGAAAGAGCTTATAAGTGTAAAGCATTAGTTAAGACGCTTAAGCAAGAACTGCGATAATGTTATTATCTAATGGAGTGTGAGGTTAGAACTGATCACTCTAATCCTTGCATTTGTTAAATGATAACATTGTCAACAACCATTTAACAGTGATGTACTATTAATAGACGTGAGATTGGGATTGATCACCTCAATCTTCGCACCTATTAACAGATACTATCATCACAACCTTTTAAGTGAAATCGAGACGGCCGAAACAATGGCTTCCAAGAAGTAAAACCCTTGTAAGAAAGTCAACTGATCGAAAAATACCTTTCCCAAAACTTATTGTAGGATCTAGAATTTGACCTAGAACAAAACGGAAGGAAGGAGAACCTTAGGTTGTTTTTCCCGATTGTAGAATAGTATTAGTACATATTAGAATCATAGAACGGGTTAAGCAAAACCTTACATGAACTAACCCTAACTATCATAGAGACCGAACCGAAAAGGGGTAATCCAGAACTTACTGGGAATCTTACCAAGATTCCTAGATGACCCTCTGTCATGAGAACAAATCTTAGTAAACTTGTGAAGTCTCCACATCGAGGCTGAACAATTTTAATGATTGACCAACCACAAGGGGTAAAACACAGCTTGGCCTTCAATCGTAGAAGCGGTGTAAATCTTAAGCGTGTTGTGACTCCTAAAAGTGACATAAGAGTCAGATTCCATAAACACTCTTAGTCTATACCGAATTTATTCAAGCATCCTTGAAGGTTCGATTTAAAGTAGGCGAAAGTTTGGTCATTAACAAGCATCAAGACTTGGTTTATAACTCTATAGAGTTAGCTTAGTGAACAACGAAACCCCTAAATCTCAAGTATATATATATATGCCCACCTTGGATCATGATTACCCAATCATCATTTGAATGCTCCATTGCTATTCTGTGAAACTTTGACTAATGATTCGGTTAGTAAAAAAGTGGATCTCCTTCTTCTTATTCTATTTGGTCCAATGCAATTATGGAGTAGTGGCTTTTACGTCATAATCAAAGATTGCCTCCTTCCAACCGACTAAGAAGAGCGAATTCACGACTTACCCTTAGTTCTCATCCTGGAATAATCATTATCCCCGGAGTCCCCGTTTTATCTACTCGGCTCATTCCTTATGGACGAGTACAGTTCTAACCATGATCCGTTGTATTCTGCAAAAGTCTGTGGATTACATGATCTTATTCTGTCTCCCTAAAATTAGCAACATAAATTCTTCATGAAATTCTATGGATTTAGTAATTGTCATCGTATAATCCTTGCGTTCTTCGTCGGAAGTTCCACGGGAGACGATCAAAAGCTGATACAATCGGTCTCTTACCTTCGGGCATCGAGATAAAATGGTATGTTAATGCCAAGTGGGGGAGCAACTTAGCAATCCAACTTGGGGTTTAACTAAGTAAAAATGAGTCGAGAAGTAGACGAACTAAAACGGGAGGAAAATCCAAACCGTAGGCTAAAGTTGTATCAGTGGGGTGGTTCTCCAATTGAGGGACAGAATGGAATTTCGGGGACGAAATTCCAGTAAGTGGGGGAGAATTGTAACATCCTAAACTTTGATTTTAAGGAAATTATTGATTTAAAACCTTAGAAAAATTGGAAAAAAGTGATTTAATGAATTTTTACAAATATGTGGGTGGTGATTATAGGTCCTAGGAGTTGTATAAGAGGTATATATGGCCTTGGGCAAGGTCATATAAGCGAGATCGGGAGTAAAATCGGCGTTTTAGGTGTTAGAAATCAACCGAAAAGAGGAAATTAGAAATTTATTATGGGAAGGTAAGAAAATAAATTCCACCGTTGGATGTGAAGCTTAAGGGGTGAAGAAGCATGTCTAAAAATTTGGACTCGATCCGACGGTCGATGAAAAAGTTACGGTGAATCGAAGGTTGGAAACCCTGAAACTCGCCCAGGCGCACCAGCCATGCGCCCAGGCGAGTCACTATTCATTTGGCGCACCATCCAGTGGGAAATCCGCCCAGGCCAGCTCACCATTCGCCCAGGCGGGTGCAACACCACTCCAGCGCACCAGGAGCGTGAGTTGGCGCACCAGAAAATCCCCGAGCCGCACCATTTCCATTTCTGACCGAGCCAGCTATGCACCAGCTTGGTTCTGGTGCAGTTCCCAGGCGAGGAAATGGCTCGCCCAAGCGAGCTGGCGCGCACACCAGCCGCACCAGAAATTCTGTTGGCGCGCCAGAGCCCCCACCAGCACGCACCAGGTGCACCAGCAGCACCAGCTGGTGCTTGAGCTCGCCCAAGCGAGTATAAAGCTCGCCCAAGCGAGTGGAGCAGACCAGATTTGATTTGGTGCGTCCAATTAGAACTTGGGGGCCATGTTGTGGCCTCTTGGCCACACGATTTTGCTTTTCTTTGGCAAGAACAAGCACCCAACAACAAGAACACCACTCTTCATCATCAACACCATCTCTTCATCCATTTTCCCTCCATCTTCAACACATTTCCATCATCAAAACCACCAATCCCACCATAAACACATTGTTTTGGGCACCTCAAACCCAATACCACCAAGCTCCACCAAGCTTTCACCATGGGTGTTGATTGAAGCTTCATCCTCTTCCTCTTTTGGTCCACACGAATTACTCCCTTCTTCATTCTCTTTGGATTTTCAATTTTTCCACCATTGATTTGGGTAAGTGAGCTTCATGCCATGAGTTATTTCCTTTCCATTTCAACTTTCCTTGATTCATAGAAATTTAGCTCTAAAACCTTAGGATTCTTGCACTTGTTGCTATCTAGGGATTGTGTTTCAAGCCTTCCAACTCAAATCAAGGCAAGGACAAAGATCATTCCTCTTGTGCTCTATCAAGTAGGGTTGTCTATCATCACTTCATCATTTCCTTATTGTGGTGGCAAGCTAAGCTTTGGAAATTCAAGTTTCCAAGTGATGAGCATTTTATTTCCCATTATTCCTTGCATTATTTTACTCCTATTATTGATACTTGTTGCCTATTTGACATTGTTTAGCTTGATTTAGTGATTTAGAGTTTATTGGACTAATATTCTGAATATTGTTTAATTTGGGATTATTTAGCCTAATTAATTCTATTTCTATTTTCAGGTCATATTTGGCACAAGGGCTTTTTGGACATTTTGGGAATGAAGATTTAATTTTGGAAGAGAAGATATATGATGAAGTGAAGATTGTAATCTATCTTTAGGATTAGTTGAGATTTAGTTATATCTTTTAAGATTTAGATTTTATCTATAAGATATTTTTTTTTTAGATTTAATTTAGAGATAAGCTTTCCTTAGGATTTGGGCCCATGATTTAGGCCCATTTTGTGATTTAAAAAGCCAAATTCGTGTAAACCCTTAGGAGAGAGCTTCCATTCACGTTTTTTACATTCTCTCTCATAGAGAAGGCTTAGTTTTGCTTTCCAAGCTTGTGGTGGCTGCTAGGGTTTCTCTCTCTTCCCTTTCTACACGTTTTTTGGTATTTTTCTTCATGGAAGGCTAAACTCTTAGGTTACATCCCTTTGGTAATGTATCACATACTCTTGAGGTTTTGTTCTTAATGCTATTTCGTTTTTATTCACTGTTTTCATGCTTATTGATATGTTATGGTTCGCTTAGTTCCATTGTATAGAGATAATCCATGTGTATGAATGCTTAATTTATGCAAACTCGTAAAAACTCCATGCTTTGGCTTTTAATGCTTAATTAGAGGTTTGGGTTTTGGGGTGAGAATTGAATTTTCGCTTAGTATTTAATTCTCACGAGTTGGACAGTGAAGAGGAAAGAAATTGATCTTTTGTGACCGATGATAGAGTTGTGAACGCGAGCCAAAGGGGTTTATATGCTTTTCCTTATCTGTTTCTTCGTTTTGATTTAATTCTGTTTTGATTTCAATTATTCAATATTCAATACAAAACCCCCCCCCCCCTGTTTTCTATGCATACTATGTGTTCGACCTTTTGCTTGATAAGATATTCCTTGGGAGACGACCTAGGAGTCACTTCCTAGTACTATACTTAAACTGTTTTTATTTGTATCGGGTACGGCCTCGATCAAATTTGGCGCCGTTGCCGGGGAGTATCGGTTCTTGCCAAAGGTCATTAGTAGTTAGTTAGTGTCGTAGTTAGTATAGTTATTATAGTGTGTCGTGTCTGATTTAGGGTCTAGTAGTCAATTCTGATAACCGGTTGAAGTTGCACTGTTTGCTGTTTTGCTATTTTGTTGCAATTAGTGTATTTGATTGATTCTGTGGTTGCTAGTTCACATAGTTGTGGGTGGAATATTTCCACGAAAATTTATATCCACACTACTTTTATAATATAAAAAGGTTTCGAGGCACCACGATCACTCAGATCATCACTGGTTGTGAGTTCCAGAAAAATTTTCCAAGTTTTAGCAGCACTTTCTTCAAATCGTCGCAACTTTTGACCCGTAACTCGGAATTTGATGAATTTTATATCAAATCGAAGGGAATTTTCTGAATAATCTGATTTTTCTCACTTTGTCAAAAAACTCCTTCGTCTGGATCCTGAAAAAGCCGTTTTACTATTTCTTTTTTATTTTACAAGTTTTATTTTCTTAGTTTTTGGTCTCTGATTTAATTGTTTGCCTTGGTTCCCTTTTGAATTTTGTCCTCAAACTTTTTGTGGTATGTTTTCATGATTTTAGGGTGCTGAAAAAAATAAAGAAAAAAAAATTTAAAAAAATAAAAAATTTTGTTGCCTATTTTGGTCATGTATATTAGTGACAGATTGCTATGCTTAATGGTGTTCTGTTCAGTACATGACTAGGGGCAACCCAAGCTACTTTCATCCATATAACCCTGAAATTGATAGAACTTATCACAGACTAGTTAGACAAAATAGGAACCAGTCCATAGGTAGTGAGTCTATTGAGTCTTTACATAGTGAGTCTGCTTCTTTTTCTTCTATTCCTATAAATTCTGATTCTTATTCTGATTATTCTGAAAATATGGCTCAACCTCCACCACGTGAGAGGACATTGAGGGAGCTGGCTGCACCTGATTTCACTATTGAAGATTTGTGCATCCAGTATCCCGATGACCCGTATGAGCTAAGGTTTGGACTAATTCATTTGTTGCCCAAGTTTAATGGTCTTGCAGGTGAGGATCCTCATAAACATCTCAAGCAGTTCCATATTGTCTGTGCTACTATGAAACCACATGATGTGCAAGAGGATCATGTTTGTCTTAAGGCATTCCCACACTCCCTAGAGGGGCTAGCCAAGGATTGGTTGTACGATCTGGCCCCTGGTTCTATCATAGACTGGGATGACCTGAAGAGGGCATTTTTGGAGAAATTCTTCCCTGCATGCAGAACAACAGCAATCTGAAAGGATATATCAGGCATCAGGCAACAAAGTGGAGAAAGTCTCTATGAGTATTGGGAGAGATTCAAGAGATTGTGTGCGAGCTGCTCCCACCATCAGATCTCAGAGCAGCTGCTTATTCAATATTTCTATGAAGGTCTCAACCTCATGGAGAGAAACATGCTTGATGCTGCAAGTGGTGGTGCCCTAGGAGACATGACACCTTTAGAAGCCAGAGTCAAGATTGAGAAGATGGCTTCCAATTGTCAACAATTCCATGCAAGGGGCAACAGCGATGCAATCATAGTGAGAGAAGTGAATGATGTTGGCACAAGTTCTGGTAAGGTTGAGAAGCTTGAACAGAAGATAGATTCACTTACAACTTTGGTCACTCAATTGGCCATCAACCAGAAGAAGTTGTCCCTGCCTGCTAGATTATGTGGCATATGCACATCCGCTGAGCACCCCACAGATGCATGTCCTTCTGTGCAGCAGCCCACGACTGGTGCTGACCAACCTGAGGCATATGCCGCCAACATCTTCAACAGTAGAAACCAGCAGCCACAGAACTTTGATCTCTCTACCAATAGATACAACCCTGGTTGGAGGAACCATCCCAACCTGAGATGGTTTGATCAGCAGCAACCTTCACAGGTTCAATTTCAGAACAATTCTAGACCACCATATGTACCTCCTCCAGTCCAGCAATAGAGACAACAACAGGCTAATTCTGCACCACCAGCTCCTAGTACTGAGCAGCAGCCTTCATTGGAAGAGCTGATGAAACAGATGACCATGCAAAATCTCCAATTCCAACAGGAAACTAGAGCATCCATTCAAAGACAAGAGGCCTCCATTCAATCTTTGACCAATCAGATGGGACAGATGGCAACAGCAATCAACACTATGCAATCTCAGAATTCTAACAAGTTGCCATCCCAAACAGTGATCAATCCAAACCAGAATGTGAGTGCTATTAGTCTAAGGTCAGGGAAGCAGATTGTCACACCCACACCAGAATCTGAACTCAACAAAGATGATCTAGTTTCAACCAACAAGAAGAGCCAAATGGTCGAGGAGAGTGAGCACACAAGTACCAGAAAATCCCATCCAGCTCAGCCTTCCACAAGCACAACACCTGCTGCTGCCCAACAACCACCCCCCATTCCTCTTCCTTTCCCACCAAGGGGGGTGACTCAAAGCAAGAAAATGGAAGAGATTGACAAAGAGATACTTGACACATTCAGGAAGGTGGAAGTCAACATACCCCTTCTTGATGCAATCAAGCAGATTCCAAGGTATGCAAAGTTCTTGAAGGATCTATGCACACACAAACGGAAGCTCAAGGGCAATGAGAGGATCAGCATGGGAAGAAATGTCTCTGCTCTTATAGGTAAACCCGTCCCTCATATTCCTGAAAAGTGTAAGGATCCTGGAACTTTCTCTGTGCCTTGTATCATAGGTAATACTAAATTTGAGAATGCTTTGCTAGATTTAGGAGCATCTATTAATGTTATGCCTATGTCTGTTTTCAAGTCTCTTTCACTTGGACCCCTTCAACCTACGGGTGTGGTTATTCACTTGGCAAATAGATCTACTGCCTACCCCGCAGGTTTGATAGAGGATGTCCTGGTTCGGGTTGAAGAGCTTATCTTTCCTGCTAATTTTTATATTCTTGATATGGAAGAGGACACCTCTCGTAGTGCTGTCCCTATCATATTAGGGAGACCATTTTTGAAAACAGCCCGAACCAAGATAGATGTGCATGCAGGTACACTTTCCATGGAATTTGATGACAGTGTGGTTCGATTCAATATTTTTGATGCTATGAAACATTTTTCTGATGACCACTCTGTTTTTCATGTTGACTTGATTGATGATCTGATTGATGAGCATGTTCTAGACTTTTTGCATGATTATGATTTGCCATCTTTCACTAGCACATTTACTTGTTCTGCATGTTCTGATTCCGAAATGTGCACTGCATGCATTGAAATTGACCAGTTTTTAAATTCTGCTACTGCATCTGTTGATTCATATGATATAGATTCAGATCATGCTAACCCCATTTCTGTTTTGCATGAGTCTAATTCACTTGTTCAGGTGCAGGCGGCAAAATCCAATTCTGCTGCTCCTTTAGTTCCATCTGTGATGCAGGCACCTTTATTGGACCTGAAGCCCCTTCCTCCTCATCTCAAATATGCTTACTTGGAGGCTGAGCAGAAACTTCCAGTGATCATCTCTACCTCCCTTTCTGTTGATCAAGAGAAGAAGCTGCTGGATGTGATTAGAGCAAACAAAAGGGCAATAGGATGGACTTTGGCAGACATACCTGGTATTAGCCCCTCCGTGTGCATGCATCGAATTTTATTGGAGGATGGGGCTAAACCAGTGAGACAACCCCAGAGACGGTTGAACCCCCAGATTCTTGATGTGGTGAAGAAAGAGGTCACCAAGCTGCTGCAAGCTGGCATTATCTACCCCATTTCAGACAGCACTTGGGTAAGCCCGGTTCAAGTAGTTCCCAAGAAGTCTGGGGTGACAGTTGTCAAAAATGAGAAGGATGAGCTGATTCCCACTAGAGTGCAGAACAGTTGGAGAGTCTGCATTGATTATAGGAAGCTCAACCAGGCGACCCGCAAGGATCACTTTCCTCTTCCCTTCATTGATCAGATGTTGGAGCGCCTGGCAGGTAAATCTCACTATTGCTTCTTAGATGGTTTCTCTGGTTATTTCCAAATCTGTATTGCACCAGAGGACCAACATAAGACCACATTTACCTGTCCTTTTGGTACATTTGCTTATAGGAAGATGCCTTTTGGCCTATGCAATGCTCCTGGCACTTTTCAAAGATGTATGATGAGTATTTTTAATGACTTACTTGAGCATTGCATAGAGGTCTTCATGGATGATTTTAGTGTATATGGTTCCTCTTTTGATGCATGTCTTGATAGTTTGTCTAAGGTGCTTAATAGGTGCATTGAGACTAACCTTGTCTTGAATTTTGAAAAATGTCATTTTATGGTAGAACAAGGCATAGTCTTAGGGCACATTATTTCGCATAAGCGCATAGAGGTTGACCCTGCTAAGCTGCATGTAATATCACATTTGCCTTACCCCTCTTGCGTGCGAGAGGTGCGTTCTTTTCATGGCCATGCAGGTTTCTATCGCAGGTTTATTCAGAACTTTAGCAAGATAGCCCTTCCACTATCCAACTTGCTTCAAAAGGATACCACATTTGAGTTTGGAGACCAATGCAAGAAAGCATTTGATGAGTTAAAGAGAGCACTCACCACCACTCCCATCATCCAACCACCTGATTGGACCCTCCCATTTGAGCTCATGACTGATGCTTCGAATTATGCTTTGGGAGCAGTTCTCTCCCAAAGGGTTGGTAAGATGTCTCATGTGATTTATTATGCATCTAGGACTTTAGATTCAGCACAAGTTAATTACACCACAGCTGAAAAAGAGCTGTTAGCCATTGTCTTTGCACTTGATATGTTTAGATCATATCTATTAGGTTCTAAGGTTGTGGTGTATACTGATCATGCTTCTCTGAAGTATCTTTTGAAAAAGACAGATTCCAAACCTAGGTTGATTAGATGGATGTTGCTCCTCCAGGAGTTTGATCTTGAGATTCAGGATCGGAGTGGTGCACATAACCTGGTCGCAGACCACTTGAGTAGAATAGAGAGAGAGGAGGATGCATTTCCTATCCGGGATGACTTCCCGGATGAGCAGCTTTTAGTTTTGCATGTTTCACATCCCCCTCCCCTTATTCCTTGGTTTGCTGATATTGTAAATTATATAGTTGCATCTGTTTTTCCACCCTTGGCATCCAAAGCTCAAAGAGACAAATTGAAGAGCGATGCCAAGTATTATGTATGGGATGACCCCTATTTGTGGCGTTTTTGCAGTGATCAGGTCATTCGCAGGTGCATTCCAGACCAGGAGATCCAATCGGTTCTCCAATTTTGCCATGCTTCACCAGTTGGAGGCCACCTTGGCACTCAAAGGACAACACGAAAGGTGTTGCATTCTGGATTTTATTGGCCTACCATCTTCAAGGATGCAAGCAAAATCTGCAGCTCATGTGAGCAATGTCAAAGAGCAGGAGGCGCCCTATCTTGGAGGCAACAGATGCCGCAACAACCTATGTTGTTCTGTGAGGTGTTTGATGTTTGGGGTATAGATTTCATGGGTCCCTTTCCTGTTTCTTTTGGTTTTTATTATATCTTACTTGCTGTGGATTATGTATCCAAATGGGTGGAAGCTAAGGCCACCAGGACTAATGATGCTCAGGTTGTTGTAGATTTTGTCAGGACTAATATCCTTTGCAGGTTTGGCATACCTAGAGCCATAGTCAGTGATCAAGGCACACACTTCTGCAATAGATCCATGCAAGCTTTGCTCAAGAAGTATGGGGTTGTGCACAAAGTTTCTACACCATATCACCCCCAAACCAATGGGCAAGCTGAGATTTCAAACAGAGAGATCAAGCGGATTTTGGAGAAGATGGTGAAGCCTAATAGAAAGGATTGGAGCACACGATTGGAGGATGCTCTATGGGCCCATCGGACTGCTTACAAGGCACCCATAGGGATGTCACCCTATCGGGTTGTTTTTGGTAAGGCATGCCACCTGCCTGTGGAGATAGAGCACCGTGCATATTGGGCTGTGAAGCAATGTAACTTAGCTCTTGATCAAGCGGGTGAGGAGAGGAAGCTGCAGTTGAGTGAGCTAGATGAGATCTGTTTGGAGGCCTATGAGAATTCCAAGTTCTACAAAGAGAAGACCAAGAAGCTCCATGATAGCTCAATTTGCAGAAAGGAGTTCTTGGTTGGTCAAAAAGTGTTGCTCTACAACTCTAGGCTTGGACTCATGAGTGGAAAGCTCCGCTCTAAATGGATTGGACCGTTTGTAGTCACCCAGGTGTTTCCTTATGGCACTATGGAGATCAAGAGTGAGTCCACAGACAAGATCTTCAAAGTCAATGGCCACCGACTCAAGCCTTTCCTAACCTCTCCTACTTTGGATGATGCACCTGTGGAGGAGGCCTCATTGGTCGACCCCATTTTTGACCCACCATGATTTCGGGAGTCTTCTTTTCTCCTTCCTTACTCTTTTTATTGCACTTGTCTATATCTGTCTGATTCTGCTATTTGTGTTCCATTGAGGACAATGTGTGATTTAAGTGTGGGGGGGAGAGTAGTTTAGGTTGCATATTTTTGCTTTGATTTTTTTAGGTTTTGCTAAGTTTTGGGCATTTTCTTGCATGTTTTTGCTTCATTTTAGTAGAGTCTTGGTATCTTGTGTCTGAATTCATGCATTTCTGTGTGTAAAGTTGCTTTTGATAATTAAGAGGTGGTAACACTGTGATAGAATTGTCCCTTTTGTGAGGATTTGAGCCTTAATTTTGGGTGGATTGCTATATATGCCACCTAATTTTTCTTTCATGTGTGATTGCACTCTGGATTACTTGCACTCTAGAACTTGACTTGACTCTTGTTGATACTTGATATTCCCATGCACATTTTGAAATGATTTAGGCATTGTTTTTTTTCTTGAATAAGCCACTAGCCATATGAGCCTACCTTGAATGAATTTATCCTTTGATAGCCCCTTTGAGCCTTTATATCCCTTTTCTTTGTTCTTTAGCTCATTACAAGCCTATGACTGAAAAACCATGATTGTCCTAACCTTAGGGAATGTTGGAGCTTTGGAATTGTTTTGGGAATGGGTATTAAGTAAGCGAGGGTGCTTTGTTCTTCATCTCTTGTGAGTTTTGGGTTTTGCCTCTATGGTCGGTGATGTAATTATGGCTTTATCTCATTATGCCATTTTTATTGTTTCTTCTTTTCTTTCGTTCATGAAGTTCTGCAATGTAATGCAATTCAAAAAAAAAAAAGAAAAAAAAAAGAAGAAGAAGAAGAAGAAAAAGAAAAAAAATGGAATAAAAGGTTGATTGAGGCATGGAGGTTTGGAATTAGAGGTTGTTGTTATGTTTACCATTTCATTCTGGGGTGGATTGTGCTTATTTTTTTTTACTTGTTCCCCATTGCTCCTCTATTCCCTGGGTTTTAGCTACATTTCCCATATTTTTATCCTACCTTGTCCTTGGCCCCATTACAACCCTGAAAAGACCTTTTGATCTTAATGTGCATGTGTGTTGATTGTTGATGTTAGAGGCTTGTCAAGCCTATGGTTGTGTTTGTTTTTCATGATGTGCCTTGAGTGTAAACACTGATTAACCTTAAACACTTGAGTGTAAACACTATTGAGTGATCCTTGTGAGTTTCTATCATCTTTGTGACTACCCTCTTGATGTCATTGGTTTTCTTTGCATATTTGAAATAATTGGATGATGTTCATGGATGCTTTGATTCTTTGGTCCTTATTCTCTTCGTGTGCTCGATTTTGCCCATTTCTTTGCATTTCCTAGAATTCATTGTGAATTATGTAATCTCTTAGGTTTGCATTCATTAGTTTTAGTAATCTTGTTACATGATTCACTTTGGTGCATATTGATCTTCTCAGTCCTAATTCTTAGTTTTGCCCAGGAGTGCAAAAGGATAAGTGTGGGGGTATTTGATGAGCATTTTATTTCCCATTATTCCTTGCATTATTTTACTCCTATTATTGATACTTGTTGCCTATTTGACATTGTTTAGCTTGATTTAGTGATTTAGAGTTTATTGGACTAATATTCTGAATATTGTTTAATTTGGGATTATTTAGCCTAATTAATTCTAATTCTATTTTCAGGTCATATTTGGCACAAGGGCTTTTTGGACATTTTGGGAATGAAGATTTAATTTTGGAAGAGAAGATATATGATGAAGTGAAGATTGTAATCTATCTTTAGGATTAGTTGAGATTTAGTTATATCTTTTAAGATTTAGATTTTATCTATAAGATATTTTTTTTAGATTTAATTTAGAGATAAGCTTTCCTTAGGATTTGGGCCCATGATTTAGGCCCGTTTTGTGATTTAAAAAGCCAAATTCGTGTAAACCCTTAGGAGAGAGCTTCCATTCACGTTTTTTACATTCTCTCTCATAGAGAAGGCTTAGTTTTGCTTTCCAAGCTTGTGGTGGCTGCTAGGGTTTCTCTCTCTTCCCTTTCTACACGTTTTTTGGTATTTTTCTTCATGGAAGGCTAAACTCTTAGGTTAAATCCCTTTGGTAATGTATCACATACTCTTGAGGTTTTGTTCTTAATGCTATTTCGTTTTTATTCACTTTTTTCATGCTTATTGATATGTTATGGTTCGCTTAGTTCCATTGTATAGAGATAATCCATGTGTATGAATGCTTAATTTATGCAAACTCGTAAAAACTCCATGCTTTGGCTTTTAATGCTTAATTAGAGGTTTGGGTTTTGGGGTGAGAATTGAATTTTCGCTTAGTATTTAATTCTCACGAGTTGGACAGTGAAGAGGAAAGAAATTGATCTTTTGTGACCGATGATAGAGTTGTGAACGCGAGCCAAAGGGGTTTATCCGCTTTTCCTTATCTGTTTCTTCGTTTTGATTTAATTCTGTTTTGATTTCAATTATTCAATATTCAATACAAAAAAAACCCCTCCTGTTTTCTTTGCATACTATGTGTTCGACCTTTTGCTTGATAAGATATTCCTTGGGAGACGACCTAGGAGTCACTTCCTAGTACTATACTTAAACTGTTTTTATTTGTATCGGGTACGGCCTCGATCACCAAGATTTTGAGCTAGGGCTCACTAAGGTTCTATTTACTCTTTACTAATTTAAGGTAAGGAGTGGGTTATAGTGAGTATTACCTTACTCTGGGGTTTAGTTTACATTATGCATATAATGAGTACTAAGATTTTGTGTTAGTTTAGGTTGATATAATATAAAATAATTGTTAGAATAGAATCTATGACTTAGGGAATTTATTTTGATGTTGATATATTGCATTTTGTGGTTTGGTGATGTTGATGAATTATATGCTTATGTTGTTTAATAATTTGAGTTGTGATAATAAGTGAAATTGTGCTAATTAAGTTACGAAATATATTTGTGATCATTGGATAATGAAAATGTGTAATGTGGTAATTAATTTTGAATAATGGAAATTTGCTAAAGAATTGATAATGATAAAGAACTAATTAAATTATACCCAGGCTCAGCCAGGGGAGATTATATTATACCCGGGCGCAGTAAGTCGTTTTCGCATGGGGGTGCGAACGCAGTAGGTCGTAACCAGGGGATTTACCCGGGCGCAATAAGTCGTTATCGCGCGGTAGTGCGAACGCAGTAGGTCGTGACCAGGGGATTGAGAAACATACCCGGGCTCAGTAATTCGCTATCGCGCGGTGGTGCGAGCGCAGTAGGTCGTGACCAGGGGATTTACCCGGGCGCAGTAAGTCGTGAGTGCACAGGAGTGCAGACGCAGTAGGTCGTGACCAGGGGATTGAGACACATACCCGGGCGCAGTAAGTCGTGAGTGCACAGGAGTGCAGACGCAGTAGGCCGTGACCAGGGACAGATAAAAAGAATATAAATATGATTAAAATACATGGAACGAAAGACTTAAGAAAATGTTAAATCAAAATCGATTTGAGAAACTAATGAATACTCGAAATTGAATTGTGATGAATTGACTCTTGTTTATGATGTTGTGATTGAATTGTTAAATGTGTATGGCTTAGTGTCGCATTATGTCTTAATTGGAAACTGCCTCCCCATTTTATGTGTAATACTCACTCCTTACTCTCACCACAGGTACTGAGGAAGAGTTTGCACCTGAGCAGGCCGAGCAGGAGTACTCTCCCTCTCAGGGAGAGTAGGTTACCTTTAGATATGTAGGACTTAGGAATGTCCTGGGCCCGATGATGTGAATCATTTTTGTTGTATATAATTGTAAATAGCTTTTTGGGGGCCCAGGACGACTCCTTTTGGGAAAGGGGTATATTTTGGGGAAAAACTGTCTTCCTAAAACTTGTTTATGTTTCCGCTAACTCTGATGTTCATGCTATGATGTTTTAAACTTGTTTGTGATGCGTGCACATAGATGCACTAGCTGGTATATATATATATATTTATGTGAATAGCCCTGCAGGCTTTGTTATGTGAAAATATTATTGTTTATCAGGTTGCAGGAAAACAGGAATTTTTGGAAAAGTCCGATAAACAAACGAAACTCCGTCCGTTTGACGGAAGATTTTCATTCGGATTAAAAGTAATTAAGAGTTTTCCTAATCAATTCATGAGTCGAAAAAGGAATTTTCAAGTTCCTATTTTAATTAAGGGTATAAAAAGGGTAAATAAACTTAGGTGTTACATGGAACATTGCCAAGCTCAGAGCTTATTACAGCTAAGCTCTCATTGTATTTCTTTTGCTTCAAAAACAATTTAGTTTATTTATAAATTGCTCAAGAATAGTTTGTAACAAATAACGAAGGATAACAACCTTCATAGACTACAGTTTAAGTTGTTAGGAATTTCTTAGTTATGAGCAATTCATGCTTTGTATTCTCTTATCAATAAAGTACAACATTTCTTTGAAATTTTCTTATCTGTGTACATTGTGAAACCACATACGACTCATTTGGTTCGGCTTGCCACCGAGCGATACAGCTCTTTGCAAGAGTTTAACAACGTATTCATAGAACGCCCGAACTCAGGAAATTACTTTCCTTATTTCGCGGTCCGAGGGTCCCGCTTCGGCTAAAGTCGGCGATCCGAGTTCTACTCAAAATTAACTATACATACGAATAATGCGATTCTACACCCAAAAATTACGATAAATTACTCCTAAGAGTTTACACTCGGAAATTTCTACTAGAAACGTGACGAACGAAATCAAAAAGCAGCTAAAAACACACCAGACAGTGATACAATTTGCTAAACAACAAGTTAATTAAAAGTCATTTCCGAGATAGAAAAAGAGTTTGGTCAAAATAAACAAGTATAAATGCTCGAATACAACGAGCAGTAGAAAGAAATCCCACATATGCTACCAATAAACAGAAAAATAAAAACAGATATAAGGTGACCACCAAGTTCAGGCCTCATCATCCGACAAGCTGATATCTTTATCATCAAATTCAGGAGCCTCAGTCAGTTCTACTAGAGGATTGGGAAGATTCTCTGCCTGCAAATTTACTTCAGCCTTGGTTTCAAGATCAATCAACTTCCCATCTTCTACACAATGGAAAGGGTGTGCTCCGACCACTCTAAACTCAGTTTCAGGATTCAGAAGTTGGATCTGTTTAATCGCTGAAACAAAGGAGTCATCAACACCCTTACCCCAGTTATAGAAGTTGGCTGCTGCCTTTTTCTTGAAAACAAGAGCTTTTTCCTTGTATTTCTGAGCAGTTGCAGTAGATTTCTTCACTTCAGAATCCAATTCTTCGATCCTCTGTCGGCTCTCCTGCAGCTCCTTTTTAAGTGTTTCCTCAACTTCTTTCTTCTTATCTTCAGCGGCCTTTTGTGAAACTTTCAGAGAGTCTCGTTCCTTGATCAGCTCAACTTTATCAGCTTTCAGATTCTCTAGCTCATTCTTTACTCGAACCAGCTCATCCGACAAACTGGCTTCTTGAGCCGCTTGAAGCTCACGAGTCTCTTTCTGCTTAACATTCAGGCCTTTAAACAAATCTTCACCATGCTTGGACAGATAATGGGTTAAACTGGCACCTCGAAGTAAAACTTCGTCAAAGATATATTGTAATGGGACCATTCAGCAACACTAAGATTATCATACCGAAGATGGTCAGGTTCCGGGTAGATAAACTCAGGAAATTTTTCATCCAACTCACGATTCCACACCGAGACTACTGGTGGAGTCGGAGTAGGAGTAGGAACAGCAGCAGCTTTGGTACTTGTTCCCTCGGCCCTGGCACTTATTCTTTCTGAAACCTTTTCTTTCCCTTTGTCGAGCCTTCGGTGCCGAGTCAATTGAGGAGGGGGAGAGGGGGCTTGACCACTTGAGGACGGAGAAACTGTAGTTGCTGTAACAACAACCAAGTTTGAAACAGGTCGATGAGACACTTCAACTGGAGAAGCAGCAGGGGTCGGAGTGCCTAAACTAGGGGTGCTCATACTCGACGACCCTGAAGCTGCACTTGTAGGAGGAGCCTTTCTTTTCTTACCTCCTTGGAGCAAAGCAGCCATACGAGAAGCCATTTTATCTGCAAAGGAAACTGAGTGCCATTAGATCTAAATAAATTTACAAGTGTAAGAGCAAAGAAAAATAGTTTACCAAGCCGAGTCTTGACATCTTTTGAGGGGATATTCACTATGTCCTTCGTTTCAATCATCCCATTGGTGGCCAAGTAGCTCTCAAACGCTCGGCACGCTTCCTTCTCGTGTTCAGAGAGCTCTTTCCACTCCGAACCGTACGAAGCAATCCTCCGATTAAAAAAACTTGAACTCCATTGAAGAGGGAATCGAGGAACCGGTCGCTCTTTACCAGCTCGTGTAAACCAGCAAACACCAGTCCCAACAAAGTTGTATTTAAAATAAAAAGGTTTGAACGTTTTCCAAGACTCGGAATACTTGGTTAATAGAGCATACCCATTTCGCGATTTCAAGGAAACCCAAGGTCGTTTGGGGGACCCTTTTTCAAAGGCGTTTGCTTGCGGAGCAAATAAATAGAAAAAAGTTGGAACAGTACAGGACCAGTCCATGGCCGAGAAAACTTGCTAAAAAGCTCTAACAAAGGCCCATGCGTTCGGGTGCAACTGGGAAGGGGCCACTTTTAGTGTATTTAAAACTTCTATTTCAAAATTGGTGAAAGGCATCCTAATCCCAAGACGGGTAATCACTTCTTCATAAAAATAAAAACCAGTGCTGTCCTCGGGGATACGAGTGAAAATTCTTTTGTTAGGACCTACTGGACTTACTGAATACTAGTTTCCAGCATCATCACCAGGGCAGGGTAGTATAATGGCTCTGGTTTGCACTAAAGATCCGTCAGTTGAAAGCTCAGATTGGGTGCCTACAACTTCTCGGTCAACCCAATCGTACTGAGCAGCATCTGGTGGAAGTGGATAAAGTTCAGGATTTGTAATGCACTTTCTCTTCATACCTGAGGAAAAGGAGGCACACGCGGAGTCAGAAGCAGTAAAACTTGATTATTTCTGATCAAACACTTACGAATACTATTGGTTGGGGAACACCTCCCTTTCTGGGCAGAATTTTCCCAAACGAATTAAAACACTGAATACCACTTCGTTGCCTCCTTAACCTCATTTGATCTACCCTCTCAGCGATCCTATAGTAAATAACACCCTGCCTGGCCTCTTTCAAGTTCTGAGGAAAATGGGTCGCAATTGGTTTAATCCAACTCCCTGGATTCTCCTCCTCATGAGCTCTCGGTATGTCAGAATTACAGAATCCTCACTCATGTTTATCACAGCTTCAGTTCAAACCCTAATAAATTAGGAGCAACCAAAATAAAATAATCCTAAGAAACTCTACGGCGATCGCTCAAAAAATGACAAAGAAGGGTAAGAAATTCCAGAAAAAAGTGGGATATTCTGGCGAACAATGCAAGGTTTTCAGTAAACCCTAGGTTTCGTTCAAAATCAAATAAAGGGGAGTGCATGGCCAATGACAGAACACAACAACGAAAATCTAAGCGCAGTACTCATAATAGACGACACGAACAGACACATGCAGTATTTCAAGAAGGAAGAAAATAGAAGATACAAGAATTTGAAGAATGTGTACGTTACCTGTTTGATGGTCTGCGATCAAGAAAGTTGAAGATGATACGAGTACCAATGAACTTGGAAGATGCTTAGTATGAGTAAAAAGAGTGGAATCGGTGAAAATTTCCCTTCGATGATTTGTGAATCTGCTACTCAAACTTTAGAGAAAAGGTTCTTCAGGAAGGTGAGAATGAGAGAGAAAAGAAGTTGAGGAGTTGATGAATTTCTAATTTTGAAACAAATGAATTTCAAAAACCGCTCCCAAACTTTTCTTTCAGAAGTTTCCCTCCACTACCTAAAGATTTGGGCCGAATCAGCGAAAGCCCATTCCTCTTGTAAACGTACATCTGGCGTTTTGAAATCATAACGTTTCACTTCCCGATAATAGAAGGGACAGGTGGAGACATAAGAAGTACTGAAAGGTCTTTTCCATGACAATGAAAGGACAGCTCTGCTGAATGCGCTAAAACAACCGGATATCTCTTTTCTCCTCAACGATACCTGCCTTCGATCGGCCAACCGCTTATTTGTCTCTTCAACTCGGCAGGGCTCGAATCACCCAACCGAGCTTGGGGGGCTTATGTAGTAGACCTATAGTAGACCGAACGTAACCCGACTAAAATCACCTGGGTCCGACCAGACAGACGTTGAAACAAGGCCTACGGTCGGAACATTACACCGAGCAACTGGGTTTTATTAAGATGTTACACGCTTATGAGATTAACCCCGAACACAGGATTCTCATCCTTATCTTTATCACTTACAGTCCCATTAAGCTTAACAACTTCTCCTAGATTCCCATGACACTTGGTTAGATAAAAACGGTATTGGATAAAGATCTATCGCTTACAGGAGTTACGGAGGTGATCTTATCATAACCTTTACGAATCCTACTCGAGTTCTCCCTCTTCAGAAGCCTTATCAGAACAATCCACGACACACAGGTAATCCCCTATAAGAACCCCCATGTTATAGGCGCTAAGGTACGTTTTCTCATCCCTAAGTTGACACTAGCACACACATTGTTGACTGGGGAGAACCTGTTTATCCCAACTGGATATACATAAATCCTAAAGAGTCCTACATTAACCTCTTAGTTGAGATCACTCCTGAAGTTTCTCCATAGCTTCAAGGTTGGTTTCGATTAAGGACACGACAATATGTATTCATTGGGACAAGCATGAATTTTCTGATACTCCATACCTATTGGACACAACACCTTCTTCACCTCATAGTTGCAGTCAGGCAAAGTATTCCCTTCTGGAAGCAAGTCTTTCAACAACTTAAGCAATTCGGTAAAACTTTTATCAGTCCACCCATTCCTCGCTTTCCAATTGAACAATTTTAACACTGTTGACAATCATGTCAAATCATCATTGCACCCGGGATACAAAGGAGTCGCCAAATCATCAGTCAAACTCTCATACACATGCGCCTGGTGGAAAGACTCTGGTCCAATATCAAGGATCATGTCCTCCAGATGATCCTCCATAACTCCGTCATCAACTTCGACACTCTGAGACTCGCTCTTCATACCTATTAGATCACCGTGCCATATCCACTTTGTATAACTCTTGCAAAACCCAGGAAAAATGAGATGATCTCTTATTTCCCTAATTGTTCTCCGACCAACATTGACACACTCTACACATGGACAATGAAATAGCCCATTGTTATCACAATCATTGGCTTTTGTAAATTCCAAAAACTCTTCCACTCCACGAGCATACTCATCACTCAATCGATCAGCATTTATCCAACTACGGTCCATATATAATTATTCAACCAAACAGGAGTGCTTCTAAATGAATAATTCAATTTTCTCATCATTTCAAACAAATTATAATATGTAATCACTCCAACTATAAGATTATATTATATTCAAAATTAAAAAGTGCCACAAGCTTTTAAATGAATAATTCAATTTTTACATCCTTCCATGTCGAAAGGAACAGAAAAGGAAAGAAGAATGAAATTAGTACCTGCAGAGGAAGAAGACGAAAAAGAAGAAGTGAACACCGGAGTGAGAGAGTGCAGAGAATGTAAGAACTACAATAGGTGGGTGAAATAACTAGGAGACACTAGGAGAACACCTAGAAGGGGGGGTTGAATAGGTGTTAAATAAACCTTGAAAGATTTTTGAAAGAAACAAATCGAAACGATTAAAACAAAATGATTTTTACAAAAATTAAGCTTCTTAATCGATTAAGCCTTTCATTAATCGATTAATACCGAAAGACTTCAAAAGATTAATCGATTAATACTTCAGTTAATCGATTATTTACGAAAGCTTATTTTGGTTAATCGATTAACAGCTCCAGTTAATCGATTAATCACTGTTAAAACTGAAAAATCACTTTTCAATTGAATACGAAAATCAATCAATTAACACGTATGATCAGAGATAAAGCGGAATTGATTAACACCAATATTCTTATTGATTACCTAGGTTATGAAAATGATTTTCCCTAAATCAATTTACACAATTTAAGATTCAATTCAGTCAATTATGAAAATCAATCTTTTCTAGGTTTTCAACCAAGAACAATATTGAAATGACTTGAATGTAAAGAGTTAAGAGTTTAGAGATACGACACAGTGATTTATCCTGGTTCACTTTCATCCACTTGAAAGCTACATCCAGTCCCCTCTTCAACCAAGAGAGATTCTTCACTATGAGGAATTAGAGTTCTCAAATTACAAGTAAATGCCTCTCAAGACTCCCTTCTTGATAGCCTACAAGAGATACCACACCCTTGCCTTGCAATCCTATTGAATCTAATCTAACCTCTTCTCTTGCTTGCCGATATCCCACAACAAGTCTTCCAATTGCTTTGAGATGCTTCAAAGACTTCCACTTGCTTGATGAGGCCTCACACCAAGACTTCCAAATTTGCTTGTTAACACAACAAGACATCCAAGATAACTTTGCTTGATGAACAACCACCAAGGCTACCTTTGTTGTAGTTTGCTTGCCTTCTTTGCAATGATTACAACTCAAATGAAAACAATAACAATCCTATGAATCTCTTTCAATAGCTATGAAAATATCAACATGAGAGATTCAAAGATTTATAATCAAAGAATGTAAAAGTTAAAGCTTTGATCTATGAAAGTGAGAGAGAATAGTGTGGCTTTGATCTTTGTAAAATTGATATGAAAATGTTCTATGATTGTAAATATGATTCACAAAGGTTAGGAAAAGATTTATATGAAATACCCAAAAAATAAGAAACTTAAAAACTAGTTTTGAGAAGTGAAAAACGTAGTTTAAAAACCAATTTTACAGCTATTAATCGATTAACACTTGGCTTAATCGATTAACCACTGTAACAGTTGTGTTAATCGATTAACCCTAACACATTAATTGATTAGCCACTGCTAAAGTCAATTAAAAACTTGTTTTCTCAAAATTAAACCTTTCCTTTCAAACCTTTAAGCCACCTATTGGTTTTAGGTTAAGTGAATATTCAAATTATGATATAATCATGACCTTGATAGAGATTCACTACCCTCTAAAGACTCTACCCAAACTCATCAAAATAAAAGACTTGAGAGGCTAAAGATATTACAATAAAACACAACTAAGACTTCATGAGCTTGCTCTCTCTTCATCAATGTTGAGTGTTGTTTGCTTGTTGATCTTCTTCAAAACTTGAGCTTGATTAAACAATTTTTAGCTTGTTCAAAACCTTTGTCAACCTTTGTCATTATCAAAACCTTCTCACTGGATCTAACAATCTCCCCCTTTTTGAAAATGACAAACCATGTTTTGAATTTGTTTGATGTTGTTGATGCTTGAAAAATTTGATCACTTGGTGAGACTCTTGCTGCCCCTCAATAAATGCTTTTGATATTTGAATCCAATTGAGTAAGCTTGATTCTCCCCCTATATTCAACAACTTTGCTCAACCTATATAAAACAACAAAACAACCATTTCTCCAAACAACCATTTCTCCCCCTTTTGGCATTATCAAAAAGTAATATATACCAATTGAAATATAAAATTCTAAGCCAAAATAAGAGATATTATTAATCATTTCTTCACAACATTGATACCAATTAATCAATGATACCAAATGCAAAACACTTAATAACCATACTTTGAAATGTGACACCAATTGGAAAGAAATATGACAATGAAATATGATACCAATTGTAACTAAAGAGTTATCACATCACTTAACAAAGTAAGATATCAATTGTAAAGAAATAAGATCTATTATGATATTTCTTTAATAACAACAATAGCATGATAAACATATAATGATCACAAAATGATACCAATTATGAATTTTGTAGAAGTAATACCAATTATCAAAGATTAATAGCAAGAATAGAATATACCAAATGTAAGTCCAATTGTGAATACTTGCTATTTCTTGTGAGAAATTTACTTGATACCAATTGTGAATATCTAACAATATCAATTGTGTCAACTTGTAGGACTTTCACTTGAGATTTGAAGATGCAAATAATGAATAACACTTGTAAGTCCTTTTGATTTTCAATCATACCTACAAAAACAATCATGCTTTGCTTTTTGGTATCCAAATAGTCTTGGATCCATTTTTGTTAGTTAAGGGACTCTCACCCTTCTTAACCCAAACAAACTTTCCTTTAGGTATACCATGCACTTTAATATAACACACATTTGAAATATGTCCATGAGTGCCACAATAGAAACATGTTGGTGCATTTGAAAAATCAACTTTAGAAAAATCAACAATATTTCTATGAGACTTACTCTTAGCATTAGTATAACCCAAACCAAACTTGTTTGAATTTTCTCTTTGAAAATTTAACAATGTGCGCAATCTAATATCACCATTTGTGAAACTTGCAAGCTTATTTTTCAAAATAGCATTTTCATCCTTAAGCAACTTGCAATTCTCACAATCAACCACAATATTCAATCTACTAGCACAATCACAATAAGAATTAGCATAGATGAGATCAAGAGTTTCATTTTGAAGATTAAGCTCATCAACTTGTTTTTGAAGTTCTAAAATCTCTTGTTGATGTTTCAAAATGAGCTTCTTTCTTTCAATGTTTTTCAAAGCTAGTTTCTTGATATTTTCATGCATTTCTTCATAAGCATTATATAAAATTTCATATTTAGAAGAAATTTCGGATTTAGTTTCACTTACATTGCTTTCGTCGCTTTGTTCACTTGATTCATCATTTGAACTTTCCTCTTCATCTACTAGAGCTATCAAGTTAAGACAAGCGGCTTCTTCATCATCCGAAGAACTATTTGATGTGCTTTTCTTGTCTTCTTCATCATCCCAAACGATGTATGCCCTTTATGGTTTTGCATTTTTCTTCTCTTTCTCCTTTTTCTTGAGATACTTAGAGCACGAATACTTGAGATGACCGGGCTTTCCACATTCATAGCAAACTACTTCTTCTTTTGTTGTCTTGGTCTTGTAGTGTGGGGGATTCTTCTCTTTACTTTTGTCTTTGTTCAACCTTCCTTTTCTCCTTAGAAGCTTATTAAACTTTCTTAGTAGAAGTTTCATCTCTTATTCATCAATGTCTAAATAGGAATCTTCATTATCATCATTATCGGAACTCTCTTCCTTTTGATATGACCTTTGAGCTATAAGAGCAATTCCTTTTCTTTCTTTGTTCTTGTCCGATTCTTCATGCATATGCAAACGTCCAAGCTCCATTTCAGTTCTTGAAGCTTTCTGAAAAGTGTTGCTAAGTCCATGGTGTCCAAGTCCTTTGATTCAACAATTGCGGTAACCTTAGGTTGCCATTCCCTACTTAGACATCTTAAAACTTTGTTAACAAGTTCACAATTCATGAAAGTTTTTCCAAGAGCAATGAGATGGTTAATAATATGAGTAAAATGTTTTTGCATAATACATATAGATTCATTAGGTAACATACGAAATAATTCATATTCATGCATCAAAGAATTTAATCTAGCACGCCTAACTTCACTAGTGCCTTCATGTGTGACTTGCAAGGTGTCCCACATTTCTTTGGCATTACGACATTGAGAGACTCTAAAGAACTCATCATAAGATAGAGCGGAGGTGATGATATTCTTAGCTTTTAAATCATATTGAATTTTCCTTTTATCATCATCGGTCCACTTATCTTTGGGAACTAGTTGAGATACACCTTCTACTTGTTTTGAGGGAATATGAGGACCATTTTCAATGGCTTCCCAAATGTTCATGTCTATGGCTTCTATAAAAATTCTCATTCTAACTTTCCAATAAGCATACCCTCTCCACCAAACATAGGAGGGCGGCTAATTGAAGCACCTTCACCACCAAAGGGATTCGTAGAACACATTGTAGTTTCCTCAAGGATCTTAATGAAAAAGCTCTATGCTCGTGTCTTTCGACCGAGCTCTGATACCAATTGTAAGAACTACAATCGGTGGGTGAAATAACTAGGAGACACTAGGAGAACACCTAGAAGGGGGGGTTGAATAGGTGTTAAAGAAACCTTGAAAGATTTTCGAAAGAAACAAATCGAAACGATTAAAACAAAATGATTTTTACAAAAATTAAGCTTCTTAATCGATTAAGCCTTTCATTAATCGATTAATACCGAAAGGCTTCAAAAGATTAATCGATTAATACTTCAGTTAATCGATTATTTATGAAAGCTTATTTTGGTTAATCGATTAACAGCTGCAGTTAATCGATTAATCACTGTTAAAACTGAAAAATCACTTTTCAATTGAATACGAAAATCAATCAATTAACACATATGATCAGAGATAAAGCGGAATTGATTAACACCAATATTCTTATTGATTACCTAGGTTATGAAAATGATTTTCCCCAAATCAATTTACACAATTTAAGATTCAATTCAGTCAATTATGAAAATCAATCTTTTCTAGGTTTTCAACCAAGAACAATATTGAAATGACTTGAATGTAAAGAGTTAAGAGTTTAGAGATACGACACAGTGATTTATCCTGGTTCACTTTCATCCACTTGAAAGCTACATCCAGTCCCCTCTTCAACCAAGAGAGATTCTTCACTATGAGGAATTAGAGTTCTCAAATTACAAGTAAATGCCTCTCAAGACTCCCTTCTTGATAGCCTACAAGAGATACCACACCCTTGCCTTGCAATCCTATTGAATCTAATCTAACCTCTTCTCTTGCTTGCCGATATCCCACAACAAGTCTTTTAATTGCTTTGAGATGCTTCAAAGACTTCCACTTGCTTGATGATGCCTCACACCAAGACTTCCAAATTTGCTTGTTAACACAACAAGACTTCCAAGATAACTTTGCTTGATGAACAACCACCAAGGCTTCCTTTGTTGTAGATAGCTTGCCTTCTTTGCAATGATTACAACTCAAATGAAAACAATAACAATCCTATGAATCTCTTTCAATAGCTATGAAAATATCAACATGAGAGATTCAAAGATTTATGATCAAAGAATGTAAAAGTTAAAGATTTGATCTATGAAAGTGAGAGAGAATAGTGTGGCTTTGATCTTTGTAAAATTGATATGAAAATGTTCTATGATTGTAAATATGATTCACAAAGGTTAGGAAAAGATTTATATGAAATACCCAAAAAATAGGAAACTTAAAAACTAGTTTTGAGAAGTGAAAAACGTATTTTAAAAACCCATTTTACAGCTATTAATCGATTAACACATGGCTTAATCGATTAACCACTGTAACAGTTGTGTTAATCGATTAACCCTAACACATTAATCGATTAGCCACTGCTAAAGTCAATTAAAAACTTGTTTTCTCAAAATTAAACCTTTCCTTTCAAACCTTTAAGCCACCTATTGGTTTTAGGTTAAGTGGATACTCAAATTATGATATAATCATGACCTTGATAGAGATTCACTACCCTCTAAAGACTCTACCCAAACTCATCAAAATAAAAGACTTGAGAGGCTAAAGATATTACAATAAAACACAAACTAAGACTTCATGAGCTTTCTCTCTCTTCATCAATGTTGAGTGTTGTTTGCTTGTTGATCTTCTTCAAAACATGAGTTTGATTAAACCATTTTTAGCTTGTTCAAAACCTTTGTCAACCTTTGTCATTATCAAAACCTTCTCACTGGATCTAACAGAGAAGTGAAGGAGTTCGCGAACTAGAGGGAGAAGAAACGGAACACAAAAAAACAAAATATTAGAACTCAGTGAACAAGAATCATAGTAGTAATGCAACTTATCTTTGTAAAACAAAATGATAACTAGGCTCTAAAACTTTGACCACATCAGAATACAAGGTACCTTGATACCCATCAAAATCCCCATTAGTAATTTTCCCATATATAAAATTTAATTTGTTTCCAATTGGAGCAGAAAGTCCCAAAGTCATAAATTGACATAAGCAAGAGCAAAGTTCAATAAACAAATATGGATGCCTAAGAGTCTAAGACTATAAACCTTATGAGGTACTGCAGACCAACAAAGTAAATTTGCAAGTGTATTCATCCAGACAACAAATTACACCTCATATCATTTTCGCAACTCAATCAAAATTAGGAACAAATTAGGAACTCATTTTTGCAACTCAATCAAAGCTGAATTTCAGATTTTTTTGGTAGCTTCTGTGTTTTATTTTGGTCAAATGTGTAGTTGCCAAAATGAAAAATAAAATAAAAAGAAAATGCAAAAATGGTAACCTGCTTCAAGCAAAGAGAGAGCAAAGGAGGCGTTGAGGGCTGGAGGCGTCAAGCAAAGAGAGATAAAAGGAGCAACGATGAAGGAGGGTCTCAATGGAGGCGAAGAGAGACCAAACCAGAGAGAACGAAGATGGATTCGCGACCTCGCCTTCACTGGCAACTAAAGCGGAGAACGAAGTACCGGAAGCGGCGGCGGTTCTTCGTGAAATGTGTTCTCCCGTTCTCACTCCTCTATTAGTTCTTCGTGCGATTAGAGAGTGAAGTGACGAGTTCGGTTGAAGCAGCGGTGAGGGACCAGTTCGGAAGGGTGAGGAACGGAGGACGGAGTTGAGTGATTGAAGAGGGAGAGTGAACGGCGGTGGGAGAGTGAGTGTGAGGGCTTGAAGAGGGAGAGTGAGTGTGAGGAAACCTAATAACAAAATGGGGCCTTTAGTTTTCCGTGGGCGGAGTGGAGGGTACTGCTGAAAATTTTTAGACTTTCGAAATCGGTCGTCATTGACCGATTTTAAAAGCCCCATTTCCAACTTTCTAACTCGTTCGTCATTCACCGATTTCTAATCAACTTACGAAATCGGTCGTTAAAGTGACCGATTTTAAAAAATAAAAAATTTAAAAAATAGAGACACATTTTCAAACTTTCGAAATCGGTCGTTATTGACCGATTTCGAAAGCCCCAAAACTTTCTAACTCGTTCGTCATTGACCGATTTCGAATCAACTTACGAAATCAATCATTAAAGTGACCGATTTTAAAAATTAAAAATTTAAAAAATAGAGACACTTTTTAACGCGACTATGAAACAACCGATTTAGAAAATTAATTTCTAAATCGGTCACCCACTGACCGATTAAGTTAGATTTTATTTACAAAATTGTCACCGCGTTTTTTTTTAACTCGGTTTTTCAACAACCGATTTTAAAACCCCGATTTTAAATCCCTTTTTTCTAGTAGTGTGGATAAAAATAAAGATTCATTACATGCTAGTTTCGAGGTATAGGACTGA
This sequence comes from Crotalaria pallida, assembly GCA_037953625.1. Lineage (NCBI taxonomy): Eukaryota > Viridiplantae > Streptophyta > Magnoliopsida > Fabales > Fabaceae > Crotalaria > Crotalaria pallida. The sequence goes on along the minus strand of CM075655.1, from coordinate 73,910,165 downwards.
AACTGTTGCATAAAGAAAACAAATAACCTGCACAGAAAGCAAAGAACGACAACCTAAATTACAACATACCCTTCAAAACTCAAACTAAATACAAGCAGATCGAAGTTCAAGCAAAGACAATTAAGAGCCAAGGAAGTAATTTACAATTAGTACTGCAAAAGAAAACAAGAAAAAATACGGAGAGAGCACCCACTGGAGCTCTGCATTTTTGTCATAGAAAAGACAAAGGTTTGAAACCCAGAAGGCATAGGCAGAGCAGCTAAATGAAAAATGAAAGCATCGGGGGTAAAGAGATAAGGATGTTGATGAAGCCCATTTCCGTAATTGATGGTGTGAATGCACACAAGCAAGAGGACAACAATTGAAGGCCCAAGCAGAGCGAGAGAGCTAGCACATGCACGTGAGCTCCGCACGATAGATAAGCTTACGTGGAAATGAACAGTGATGGAGAGGGGTAGTAAGAATCCAACATTTGTATAAGGGATAGATACTTTCTTATGTACTGTTCTGGAATAATTGTCATTTTAGTTTGTTTTAAATAATTATTATTTTACAAAATCGATACAACAACATTAATTATTATTTTTATAGCTCTATTTTTATCTAATTAATAGGATAGATAATAAGCGAAGAAAAATGATCAATTATCATAAAGAGATAAAGGGAAAAAACACATTACGCATACTTTTAAGGCTTTTTTTTGTCTTTAGTCCCTGAAAGTTATGGGTATTTTAGTTTTGGTCCCTAGAAGATTTTTTGAACTTGACTCGTCCTTAATTGTTTTGAAAATTTGGTTTTTAGTCCCTACCGTAAAATCAGTTAACAGCAAATGTGACTAACAGAACGCCATGTTAGTATACACATGTGGTATGATGACGTGGATGATCCGAACTCGCAGAAGCAAAATGGCCAAAGTCCAATCCATAAATACATTTGGGTTGGACTTGTGGTCCTTTTGCTCATGCGCATCTAGATCATCCACGTCCTCCGATGACACGCAATACATGCACACGTGTATACTTATGTGATGTTCCATTAGCTACATCAGCAGCTAACATATCTTTCCTAATGCGGAGACTTAAACCAAATTTTCAAAATAATTAAGAATGAGTGAATGTCAAAAAAACTTTCAGAAACCAAAACCAAAACATTCTTAACTTTCAAGAACTAAACACATAAATAAGCCTACTTATAAATTCTTACCCAAAAGAAGCATATTTGTATATTAAAATATTAACAAAGGCGAGATTCCCACATCACGAACCTTGAGAACCTCACCTCAGATCAGTAATAATTTGATGTTAGAAATTAATTTTTTATCCAAAATCCACCTTTGAAAACTTCACCTCCATTCTAAAAGGAAACAACAACATAGCATTATTTCAACTCTATTTTCGACCTCATTTTCACTCCTAAACTTTCTCTAGTAAGGGATGCTTTGAGTATTTCATTTTAGTATGTTGATAGTCTGTATATATATATATATATATATTATGATATATGTTGATAGTCTATTAGTACTTTGTTTAAGTAATTTCTTGAGTTTTCAATTCGAGAGTTATTACTTAAAACCTGAAAATCCGAAGTCGAAGATTATATTCTTTTACGTTCCTTTGCCTATAGAAAAGAAAATAAAATCTTTTAGAGGTTCATCAGGACAATTTTCACAGATGGAGCCAAACTTTACCATAATAGTAACATCATTTGGCCCAAGGACATAGCATGTAGCTAATTTTCGATTAACAGGGACGGTAGAACAACTTCAAATGGATCACGGCAAATGCAAATATATATAGCCAATAACTTGCATAATTAAAGCTCAAATTAAAGGACTCCCTTTCACGCAAGATTCCATTAAGGAGTTGTTCTGTCGTAGAATCTTTAGTACTTGAGCTATACGGTCAAGTGTCCAATTCCTCTACGTGTTGCTTTCAGATTGAAGAATGACACCCTGATTACCAGGATTCCAGCTCTATTGTCATTTACTTGGGTGTGGTGTGTGTTAGTGTTAGTGGGTAAGATCCATACCTAGTTACCCCCTTGTGGCTTTATAGACCCAGCTCCCCCCTTACCATTGCGTATTCTTCCTATTGATGCCTTTTTCTTGGATTCCCGCTAACGGCAGGTACTTTATGGATGGTGTCTTAATGTTTAGAGGATCCTAGGTAAGGTTGATTAACTCTCCTCCCCCGTTCGTAACCGTTATACCGGTATCACGAGGTAAAGGGAATCTTTCCTCTCTATGTTTGTAAGCCACCAAGCTTCTTCTTTGTTAATCCGGTTAAGTGGTGGATATGGGCCCTTAATGGGCCTCCTATACCGGTAAACCAGTTTCAAGGGGTATTGGGCCTTTATTGAGCCTTTTATACCGATAACCGGTTTCGTGAAGTTTGTGTTCCTTAAAGGGCCTCCAATACCGGTAAACCGGTTTAGGGCCTCCAATATCGGTAAACCGGTTCCGTGAAGGCTAGGTCCCTTAAAGGGCCTCCAATACCGGTAACCCGGTTTCGTGAGGTATCCTTCTAGATCCGGTCCATAACAGTTGCCCCCTAGACCAGGGTTTATTCTTATAAACCGTGGCTTGAATAATTTTATAGGATCAGGGAATAGTATGGTTGTTTAACCGGTTTGTCTTCGTATAATCGGTAGTGTGGTTTTCATATTGGATTGGACTTCTTTTGAAGCTTCCTGTTCGTGCTGAAGTATTGATTTCAGCTTAATAATCAGTTTAACAAGGGTTCCTGCCATTTAGTTGATATGCCGAATTAAAGAAGATCTGGGTCGTTAAGGACCTCATCATATCTCATTTCGGCAATCCGATAAAGGGAAATGTTCAACCAAGTACATCCGATATACCGGTTTTCTTTCATACTCGTCCGAAACCATTTGCATTCTGAATTTGTGATGACAAATCCACTTTTTCCAATCAACATGTGCTTCCTCTTTTTCCAAGTATTCATAATGACCTTTACACAGTCTTCAAGAAGGCTCTTATTCCAAGTTCACATTAGGATTTCCAAGAAGAATACTTCTTCTTGTTTGCCGTGCCCATGCTTGTTCCCAAGGTGAGGTTTGAATTTAAAATTTTAAATGCTTCTCTTTTGGCTCCAAAACTCGAGTGCCACTTACTGTTCCAATCCGGTTACCCGGTTTACCGCTTTCTTTTACAAATTTTTCTTGTCAATTTCTCCACTATCTTTCCGATTAACCGGTTAGATATCTGACTTTCCCTCAGGGTGCACCGCTTTACCAGTTAGGTGAAGTCCATAAAGTCTTATTACCTAATCCGGATTACCGATTTCCCTTTCGTACGAATATTCTGATGACCTTTTTCCTAGAATTGCCAATGAATTTAATGCTACTCTTCAACTTCCCAAACTGACATAAAGTACTTCTTGTCATTAATTACAAGACTTATCACTGACTACACTTATTGATTTTATAAGGAAATCTGAAGAGATTCCTTTGATAAACCATGACCTTATCCTAACCTTGACTTGACCAACCCTTTCAAGTCCCTTATCCTTTCAAATTCCTAATTAATGTTTGAAGTCTTCCCACTGGCCTCTGAAAACCGAGTTTAGCTATAAATAAGGGGGTTTGTTTCACATCAACCTCACTCCTTCTTCCAAGCTTCACTTGAAAGCTCAAAAACCCAAGAGAAAAAACGTGCTCTTTTCCTTTTCTAAGAAAAAAACGCCTAGCTTCTTTACCCACCTCTCTTCAGTTCAAGTCTTCCTTCATACACTTCCATGTAACTTCTTGTTCCTTTTTCAATGGATAATCTTCCTCTTTCTTTTATATATCCTTCTCAAACCTCTTCTTCAAAAAAAAAATTTAACTACTGCAAGTGTAACCTCTATTAACCCAACTCCAAACTTAGGAAGTTCTTCAATTTGTACTTCCGAAAAAATCATGTTAGAGGAACTTGCCAAGCAATTTATAATAAAAAAATTATTTCGAGGTTGAAGTAGTCAGTAAGCCATCTCCCTCTCCTAATCTTTCCTACCTTTCTCACGAATCACATATGGGGAAGAAAAGATCAGAGACTAACCCCAAAGAGTTTATCAAACCAGACAATACTGCTGGATATGAGATGGTAGACTTAGATGCTTTAGGTAGACCTTCCATTTTTGTAGATCCGGCTAAACTTTGACATTACCACCTTAAAGCAAACTTGGTGAGACTCCTTGTTGTCCCTAATTTTTATTCGGTGGAGACTCCTAGTGATCAAGATAGAATTTCCCAGTTGGATTTCCTCAAGAAAATTTCTTTTTTATGTATACCGTACTTTTCGATGTTTGTGGTGCACAGATCCCTTTTACTGAATTTGAGAATCAGGTGCTAACCCACTTAGAGCTTGCTCCATCTCAACTCCATCCAAATTCTTGGTGTTACCTGAAAGCTTTTCAGCTGTTCTACTCCCATTTTAATCTTCTCTGCACACTTCCTGTTTTCTTTTCATTTTTTGGCCCTTTCCAGTCCAGTAAAGTAAAGGGGAAATGGGCATGGGTAACCCTTAAATCCCGTACTGGAAGGAAGGTTTTCGAGTCGTATTCGGAAACGTGGATAGATTTTAAGGACAAGTACTCGCAAATCGTGGGAGAAACCAACACATGGCCCTTCGTTTTTGACCATGGGGGCAATCCTTTTTTCCCTCTCTTTTGGTCCCCTCGCAATTCCCTCATTGCTGCCATACAGTTTGCCATACCGGATAACCGGTTAACAAACGCTGAAAGGTTCACCGTTTCATTCCTTTTTGCATTTTATGATCGATTTGGCTGTATTAGTATCAAAACCATCGTGGATTCAAAACCTCATTATATACAACAAGCTTTTGGCAGGAACTTTTCCTGAATTTTTTAAGCTTTATATCACATGTTTTTCTTCTTATATATATTTTTAACACTCTTTCTTTGTGCAGCTGAAATGGCATCTCCCTCTGATTTGGCTGCCCTTGCTGCAACCCTTGGAAATACGCCCCGTAACTTGCGTCCAAGGAAAAACAAATCCTCCGTCCCTAAGACACCTCACTCATCTGTGATTGTGGAAGGTACTGAGACTGTTCATGCTGGAACTCCCAAAAGGAGGAGAAGTGCTGAGGAATTACCTCATTTTGATGTCGGGAGTTCGGCCTATCCTCAATGTGGCGGTTCCTTATTTGGGCTGAAGAACTAAGTGAAGGTTTAAGCAAGATGCTCCTTACTAACACTGATTCCCAACGTTTGGGGAATATGTCTCGTAAGGAATTTGTTGGTTTGTTGAAGTCCCTCAAAAGAGAACAACTAAAAGCTGCCTCAACAATACAATATCTGGGGGAAAATGTTGAAAAAGTCCTTTTTGTTGGACAAGATGCAGTCGACCTCGCTAACCACATGAGGAAAGAGGCCGAATTGATTCAGCAATTGGCTTCCGAAACCGCCAAGCTGAACAAGGCCAAAGAAGAATTATCACAAGCTGTGGAAGAATATAAGAGAAGGTTGAACTCCAAAATTAATTAAATGAATGAGGCTCATGATGCAGCACTTTCCACCTTAAGGACTGCTTTGAAAGACATGGAATCAAAAAGGGATTTATACAAGGGAAAGTGGATTGACTCTTTTCAATCCTCCTTCATGAATGATATTGAACAAGCTAATTATTTGAATCAGAATTTTTCAATAAGGGGAATACACTTCCTACATAGGGTTGAGAATGGGGTATTATACAATTATCTTCCTGATGGTAGCAAAGCGTGATACACCCCTCCCAAGGGATGGGTTGTGCTTTCCTTGATCGTCCTAGGTTTTGCTCCTCAAAGCTTAGGCCGTGGCCACTCCTTGGCATAACTTCATAGCACAGACATTCAAAGACTCAAAACTAACAAAGGAAAAGTGTTTGACTCTCAAGAAGAACAAACAAAAGAATACTCACTCTTCTAATGACTCTTTTTGGTATTTTGGTGTTTATGAACACAAGAGTGTTCTTCGATTCTAAACTAAAGATAACAAGAAATAAAATGGATAGGAGGCGCCACAATCCAAGGATTGATAAGCCTATGGAATACTATCAAGAGATGCAACTCACTCTTGATAGCACTCTTGTGATTCAATCACTGAATCAAGGGAAAATCACTCTGCAAAAGTGGCACAAAGCCATGGCTTTTACTTCAAAATCGTTCCATCCCTTTTATTCATGAAATAAGAAGGCCTTTATAGGCTACAAATGAAAGAAGGGGCATGCTAATCATGCAACCACTCATTACATACATTAATCCAATCATAAAGATATCATAATGCTACATTATTACAAGTTAATGGCCGTTATGAAAAGTGTAACTCCTTTGGGCAGCCAAGTATCATCTTTATCTTCATTCTTTCTTTATTTGGACGTGCATAAGGTTTGCTTGATGCTTGGCATAGTTATCCAACCAAATAAGCTTCATACTCTGCCTGGTTGTTGGAGGTTTGAAAATCAATTCTTAGCGAGTACTCAATCGAAACTCCTTGGGCATTCTCTAGTATGATTCCAGCTCCTCCTCCTGTAGGATTAGAAGATCCATCAACGAAAAGGGTCCAACTTTTAGGATCTGCTTTCGGTGTTAATTTTGCCACAAAGTCAGCTAGAACCTGTGATTTGATGGTTGTTCTTGCTTCGTATCTGATCCCATACTCTGATAACTCCACTGACCAAGCAATCATGCGACCCGCCAAGTCAGGCTTTTGCAGTATCTGTCGGATGGGTTGATAAGTTCGAACCACCACTGGATGACACTGGAAATATTGTCTCAAGCATCTGGCGATGATCACCAATGCAAACGCCATCTTCTCAACCTTTTTTTACCTTTTTCTGCATCTTGTAACACTTCTCTTGCAAAATACACAGGCTTTTGTCCTTCTTTAACTTCCCTGACCAAATTGCACTTACAACCTCATCATTAACAGATAAATACAAATATAATGTTTCACCTGGTTCAGATTTACCGAGAATGAGAGGATTAGAGAGGTAATGTTTGAGCTCTTGGAAGGCGGCTTCACACTCTCCAGTCCATTTAAATTCCTTGTCTTTCTTCAGCAATTGGAACAAAGGAAGTAACTTATAAGTAGATTTGGAAAGAAATCTTGCCAATGCTGCAATGCTTCCTGTTAGTTGTTGGACCTCTTTGACAGAACTTGGGCTCCTCATACGGGGGATTGCCTCACATTTTTCCGGGTTAGCCTCTATTCCTCTGCTAGTAAGCATGAAACCTAGAAACTTCCCTGCCGTGACACCAAAGGCACATTTCAGCGGATTTAAATGCATATTGTGCTGACGTACCTTAAAAAGAACTGCTTCAAGGTCTTGTTTGTGGTTTTCTTGGACCATCGACTTGACAATCATATCATCAACGTAAACCTCCAGGGTTGGACCTATCAGCTCACCAAAAACTTTGTCCATCATCCTCTGATAAGTAGCACCTGCGTTTTTCAAACCAAAAGGCATTACGGTGTAACAATAAGCAGCCCTATCAGTCATGAAAGCCGTTTTCTCCTGATCATCTTCAAACATGGGTATCTGGTTATAACCCGAGTAAGCATCCAAAAAGGATAGTAACTGGTATCCAGCTGAACTGTCCACAAGCTTGTCTATGTTGGGGAGAGGATATGTGTCTTTGGGATAGGCTTTATTCAGATCCGTATAGTCGACGCACATGTGCCACTTTCCATTAGCCTTCTTTATCAGCACTACATTTTCCAACCACGTTGTGTAGGGGACCTCCCGAATGAAACCAGCTTGCAAAATTTCTTCTACGCTTAAGGCAATGACCTTTTGACGTTCAGCACCCATCTTTCTTCTATGCTGAGCCATTGGTCTGAATGTAGGGTCTATAGACAGACGGTGGCAAATAAATTCCGGGTCCAAACCAGGCATATCAGCTATTGTCCAAGTGAATAGATCTTTGTTCTCCCTTATCAAGGTAACTAGCTTATCCTTCTCCTCATTTGGCAAATTTTTCCCAATTTGAGTCCAGTGGTCCAGAGTCTCTCCGATTTGAACTCTTTCTAGCTCTCCTTCAAGCTTTGGACGTTCCTCTTTAATGTCTTCCCTCATATCCAGGTCAACCATCATTACTCCAAAATAGGAAGCAGGGGCCTTGCCTTATCTGTGCTTGTTTCCTTTCATTCTCCTTGGTGGCTTTTAAACTTGCTATGTAGCAGGTTTTTGCTTGCATTTGGTCTCCTCGGACAGTGATAATTGAACCCTTTTCACCTGGGAACTTCATCGCCATGTGGAGAGGAGAAGCAACCGCTTGAAATGCCTTCAAGGTGGGGTGCCCCAAGATCGCATTATAATCTGATGGGCAATCTACCACCGCAAAGCAACTTTTTCGGTCCTACATCGAGGAGGTGTTCCCAGTGTTAGCCTGATGTCTATGTACCCCCTAGGTTTGATCTCCAGTGAAACCAATTAACTCCTTTTGACAGGGACGAAGATCCTGGGCCATCAACTTCAATCGATCAAAAAGCTCAGAGAACATGATATCTGAAGAACTCCCTTGATCCACCATCATCCTACAAACGCGAAACCTGTCAATTATCCCTGTCACCACCAACGGGTCATTATGTTGAGGAATGTCTCCTTCCATTAGTTCTGCATTAAACCTCCATTAGTTCTGCATTCATAACCTCTAGGAGAATCTGAGATCTCGAAGCATTCAAGGGTGCGTATTCGTCATACTTGCCTTCTGGCTTCCTTCCCCCTGAATCTCCTCTCCCAGCTCTTTCTCCGTCACGATGCCCCTTTCCTGATCCTTTTGAGAAGAAAGCATCCTTCTACTTTCCAAATCCTCCTGGGATGTAGTTATCTTGGGCTTTCTGGTATTCCTCCAAGTTGATATATTTTTCTGCCCTCTCTATAACTTCGTCCATAGTCCTAATCTTGTGCATTACCAAATGATCAGTAAATTCACCAGGCTTTAAAGCCCTCATTAGCAAGTGAAGTGCCACAGAGGCTTCAATGTCACTGATAGATAAATATTTTAAATTGAACCGAGTGAGAAAATCCCTTAGTGATTCATCCTTTCCCTGCTTAATCTGGGATAGGTGGTGCTCAGATTTCGGTTGTGCCTTACTTGTGCTGAAATGACAAGGAATTTCGCAGCCAAGTCCTTCCAACATCTAATTGAATTGGGTTCCAGTTTTGAGTACTAGCATAATACTGCTTTTTTCAGAGTTAGAGGGAAGGTGCGACACTTATAGGCATCCTTAGCCCCTTGACAGTGTTGGAAACCAACAAGCGAGCTAAGCAAATACTAGAGGGGGGTGAATAGGTATTTGAAGCACTAATACCAAATATTTCGAATAATAATTGAAGAATGGAGCTAAGACTGAATTTTCTAAAAACAGACACGAAATACTCGAGTCTTTTGTGAAATACTCGAGTTTTTCAGGAAGAACAACTCGAGTCTTTATCAATATACTCGAGTTTTTCTTGTCAGATAGCAGCAAAACCAGAAACGAAAATTCAGCAATTCACCTCAAATCAATCCAATACAAAATAGAAACTTATCCAACAGAATAGCAAGCAATCTAAATAACTTTTAACACTAAGATTCCTTGAACTTGCTAACTAATTGAATAAATCCTAATTGTTTGAAATGATTTAAGTTGATTGAGCTAGAAAGTAGATTGAAAGCAATAAACCAACACTCAAGCAATTTTATCCTGGTTCACTCCAACAATGAGCTACATCCAGTCCTCCTAATCAACTTAGGAGTTTCTACAAATAATCAAATTGTTGGAAATTACAAGGATTACTTGAGAATGGACTCACTCAACCTAACCCTTCAAGAGTGTACCAAACTCTTGATTTCTACCCCAATTTGATTCCGGTGATGAAGAACTCTTCAAAAGCTTCCTTGAACTCCCTTCAAGAAACTCCACCGGGCTAGGAACCTCCTAGTCTTGTGCTTGAGAACCTCTCAAGACACCAACACCCTAAGCCACTTAGGGTTTTCTTGGGAACAATCCAAGACTTTGAATGATCAAGCTTTTTGTATGTGTATTACTAATCTCACAATGGATTAGCACAAATAAGCACAGCTCAATGTAGGAATTGAGGCCTAAAACTCAACTTGGAAGAGAATAACAATATGAGTGTGAAGTTGAGTTTTTGAGAATTAACACTTGAGAAGAGGAATTAATGAAAGCTTGTAATCAATATGCTCTTGTAGTCTTGTTTGTTCTTGTGCAAAAACAAAGAGAATTTTTTACAATAAAGTTCTGAAATGCTCTCTTGGGTTGGATGAGACTCAAGTGCCCTCAATTGGGTTTTGAGTCTCTTCCAACGTTCATTTTTGTTGACTGGACAAAAATACTCGAGTCTTTTGGCAAATACTCGAGTCTTTTTGGCCAGTCAAGAAGGATTTGGTGCACGAACAAGACTAACGGTCATATTTGCTGACTTGGCACAAATACTCGAGTGTTTTACAGAATACTCGAGTATATACTCGAGTCTTTCTCAATATACTCGAGTATTTTGATCAGACATGAGAAAAATTAATTTTCAATTTTATTTTTCTTCTCAAGTATTAATTTTGGTTAATCTCAACCTAATAAGCATATTAATTATTTTATTCCTAGAAGAGACTAACTATATCTACCCACTCTCAACCACTCTCAACATAAATGAGAAATTACAATTAAAATTTGATTGAGAATGAGTGAGCACTTGTCTTCTTTTCTTGACTTCTTGTTGTTGTTGATGTTGCAATATCTTCAAGGCTTGATTGTTAATTACTTTGTCATCATCAAAATATAATCCACATAATTAGGAGCATTGAATTTACAATCTCCCCCTTTTTGGTGATGACAAAATAATTAACACTTGTAACACTTGTTGAGCTTGATACCACTTGAAGATGCAACTCCCCCTCACTATAGGATCCCTTTTCACCTATCTAAAAATTCAGCTTGTGCAAGAAGTTATGACATTTGAATTTTAGCAACAAGCCTATGGTATTAGAGTAATCCACAAATATCAGAGTATATACCATAATCAGAAAAATTTAGTTGCAACAATATTCAAGGACAAGTGTAATATCTCTCTCCCCCTTTTTGTCATGAGCCAAAAAGATGTAACAATTGAGAAAAAGATAAAGGGAGGAGAGGCACATAATTGGAAACCCTATAACCAACTATGCAATAAAACAGAGACATAAAAAATAAAGAGCTCCCCCTGAAGCTTCGCAAAAACACCATAATGAAAACTAAATTCAATAACATCAAAATAACACCATAGATTTAAAAAGGTCCAAACGAAAAGTGCAATAACAAACCCAAAGATTCAAACACCAAGTTCCCAAAATACATAACACGCAACAAAGACCAACATAAAGAAAACTAAGATAAAATCCAAAAGGCAACATCATCAAAACATGGAAGGAGCAGGATCATCCGGAGGAGGATAAAACCGAGAGAAGGCCGCCATCATCTCATCAAACCGGCGGTTCATCTGCTCTGATTGCTGGTCCAGGCGGGAATAAATCTGGTCCAGGCGGGAATAAATCTGGTCCGAGTGCTGATCCAAGCGGGAATAAAGCATAGCAGACTCTGCACTCATCCTAGTATCCAGGCTAACAAAGTCATCACGCTGGGCGTCCATAGCAGTCACAAGAGAGTCCATCCTCCCATCTAGAGTGTCCAGCCGTGTGATGACATTATCTCTCCACCCCGAGTTATCAAACCCAAATTGAGATCCATTGAAATCATCAAAATTAATCTCATCCTCAACTGGGCGCCCACCTTCAGCTTGTGCAAATGTTGTAGCTTCTTCTTCCAATTGTTGGGCATCCACCCCTTGTTGAGCTGCAACATTTCCAGCCCTCTCCAAATTGGCTATGTCAGATGGGTACAGGTACTGTCCAGATGGTTCATGAAATTCCATACCTTGATGAGTCAAAGTACCATTGTTGAGGCAATGCTGGTTAGCATGAAGAGTCGTGGACTCTTCATTTCGAGGGATACGCACTTGGAAGTTGCGCAAGAGGCGACATACATGCATGGGATAAGGTAAAGACTTAGGGTGCTTAGATCGAGCCGCAGCTAGCATCCGATCCATAAAGATGCGACACCAATTCAACTGTTCATTGTTCAGAATGGCACTTACAAACCTAAGCTCATGGTTGGTTGGTTTCGCATAGTTTGGGGAAGTTTGGGGAACTAGCTGATGGCTAACAATATAGTGCAGGACCCTAGATTGGACAGTCATCAAAGATGCATGCTTAATCCCTCCGGTCCAGACACGACCGGGGCGCAAAAGACTTTGAAAAATTCCATCGGCATTGGTCCTAAGTGCGTTGTCCCCGTGTCGTGAAGGCCCGAAACAATGATAGATATCCTTAACTCTAATGCAAAATCTGACACCTTCAACCATGGATTCCATAACATTATTGTGTAGCCTAAGGTTTGCATAAAAGGTTCTAACTAGTCTAGGGTAAATTGGACCATTAAATTACAGAAAACGAATTAGTTTTTGGTGCCTAAGGTTAGAGACAAAGGAGAAACCCTTACTCTCGAGAAATTCACTGTTGATCCATGTGACTACACCAAACCCTCTTGTAGCAAAACCCTCCAACCTTTCCAAGCACTCATCCTCTTGATAATACTCTGGAATGTCCTCCTCGGATGATGATTCGACAATCCTTACTCTTTTTCCTTTCCCAGATGATGAAGCCATTGAAGAATTTTTGAGAAAATTGAAGAATTTGAAGGTTAGGATTTGAAAAGGGGGTGAGGAATTTGAAGGGGAAATTTGTTGAAATTTGTTGAAATAATAGATGAAAAGTGTTTAGGGGATGTAAAACTAATAAGTTTTGGCAAACCAAGAGAGAAGAGGGAGGAGTTCGTAAAAACTCGAGTGAGAGGGGCTGCAGGTATATATAAAAGCTGCAAAATACTCGAGTATATTGAGAATTACTCGAGTTGTTCTTGATAAAAGACTCGAGTTTTTGACAATATACTCGAGTCGTTCGTGACTCAGCCCAGGTCTGCCTAGAAACTCGAGTAAAAATCCAAATACTTGAGTTTGGTCAGATCAACAAATTTCAGGAAATTGAAAAATACTCGAGTTTTTGGGAAATACTCGAGTTTGGTCGGAAAGTCCAAAAATTGGGGTTTTCGAAAGACTCGAGTGTTTTTGGAAACACTCGAGTATTTTTGTCAGACCCTTAATAAAAACTTTTTCAATTTAAAACTGAATTAATTTTGAATTAATATACTCGAGTCTTTTGAGAAAAACTCGAGTATTTTTGACAGAACAGAATTGAAAACACAGTTTTAAAAGACCAAACACAAATCAAATACAATATGCTTCACTACCAACTTGGAATTCAGTATAGAATCACACACAATTAAGACATACTATTTCAAATATCATCAAGGGCAATTTAACTAAGAATCAAGAACACATTAAAGTAAGACCAATATGGTGATTCTCCAAAAATGACACACAATGCAATTAGCCTATATTAGCTTCATCTAAGATACCAAGTTCTCTCCTTATATGATAAAAGGTGTCCCTTGGTAGAGGTTTTGTAAAAATGTCAGCTAATTGATTTGTGGTACTAACAAATTCAATTGTACAATCACCTTTTTGTACATGATCTCTCAAAAAGTGGTGTCTTATTTCAATGTGTTTGGTTCTTGAGTGATACACCGGATTCTTAGTCAAATTGATTGCACTCGTGTTATCGCATCTAATAGGAATATTTTCAAGTTTCAAACCAAAATCCGATAATTGTTGTTTCATCCATAATAGTTGAGCACAACATCTACTGGCAGCGATATATTCCGCTTCGGCGGTAGAAAGGGCGACACAAGCTTGCTTTTTAGAAAACCATGACACCAATGAACTTCCCAAGAAATGGCAAGTACCACTGATGCTTTTGCAATCAAGCTTGCATCCTGCGAAGTCGGAATCCGAGTAACCAACTAAACTAAGATTGGCATCAGCAGGATACCATAAATCAGTGTTAATTGTTCCTTTTAGATACTTAAAAATATGTTTAACTGCGGATAGGTGAGATTCTTTAGGATTAGCTTGAAATCGAGCACAAATACATACACTAAACATAATATCCGGTCTAGGTGCAGTGAGATATAGGAGACTACCTATCATTCCCCTATACTTACTAACATCAACCGGGGTACCTTGTTCATCCTTGTCTAGGTAGCATGATGTGCTCATCGGAGTGTAGGCTTCTTTGCACTTGTCCAATCCGAACTTTTCAAGGAGCTCTTTGCAATATTTCCCTTGATGCACAAATATCCCCTCCTTGACTTGCTTTATTTGTAAGCCTAGGAAGAACTTGAGTTCTCCCATCATTGACATTTCAAATTCCTTTTTCATCAAATTTGAGAACTTTCTACAAAGAGACACGTTAGTAGCACCGAAAATGATATCATCAACATAGATTTGTACTAACAATATGTCATCTTTGGTTTTATAAATAAATAGTGTATTATCAACCTTCCCTCTTTGAAACTTGTTTTCTAATAGAAAGGAACTCAATCGATCATACCAAGCTCTAGGAGCTTGTTTCAATCCATAGAGTGCCTTTTCAATTTATAAACATGGTTTGGAAATTCACTATTTTCAAAACCGAGGGGTTGTTTGACATACACTTCTTCATTTATAAACCCATTCAAGAAAGCACTTTTAACATCCATTTGATATAAAGTGAATTTCATGATTGAAGCAAAAGCAAGTAAAATTCGGATAGCTTCAAGACGTGCAACCGGAGCAAAGGTCTTATCATAATCGATACCTTCCTCTTGGTTGTACCCTTGAGCTACTAGTCTAGCTTTGTTTCTTATAATCAACCCGAATTCATCAAGTTTGTTTCTATAAATCCATTTAGTACCAATTATGGTATGATCATCGGGTTTAGGGACTAGATCCCAAACTTCATTTCTTTCAAATTGGTTTAATTCTTCTTGCATAGCAAGAACCCAATGTTCATCCTCAATGGCCTTTTTAATTGAATCGGGTTCAATTTGAGAAACAAAGGAAACATAATGGCAAATGTTTTGAATAGACCTACGAGTTAGTACTCCCTTTGACATGTCTCCTATGACATTGTCTATAGGATGAGCCTTGACCGATTTCCAAGTCGGAGGAAGTTCTTCCCTAACTTCTCCTTCATCAACTTTTGATTTCTCTCTCTCTTTTTCTTCTTTTGAAAAATCAATGCCATCTTCACTAGCATCACATAAAACACTATCTTCTTTCGAAGACTCATTAAAAACAACATGAATTGATTCCTCAATAGTTAAAGTTCTTTTGTTGAAAATTCTATAAGCTTTACTATGAGAAGAATAGCCTAAAAATATGCCTTCATCAGATTTGGAATCAAACTTCCCAAGGTGTTCTTTTCCATTATTTAAAACAAAAACTTTGCATCCGAAGACATGAAAATGAGATATATTTGGCTTTCTTCCCTTGTAAAGTTCATAGGGGGTTTTATCCAAAGAGGGCCTTATTAAAATACGATTTAAAACATAACAAGCCGTATTGACGGCATCGGCCCAAAAATATTGAGGTACTTGAGAATCATTTAACATGGTCCTAGCAAGTTCCTCTAGCACCCTATTTTTCCTCTCTACCACTCCATTTTGTTCCGGAGTTCTTGGTGCGGAGAATTGGTGCTCAATACCATTTTTAGCACAAAATCTATCAAATTTGTGGTTTTCAAATTCACCACCATGATCGGTACGAATAATAATTACTTTTTGATTTACTTGGTTTTGCAAAAGTTTGACATGATGTTTAAAAGATTTGTAGGTCTCACTCTTAGTAGTTAAAAATAGAGTCCAAGTAAACCTAGAGAAGTCATCAACAATCACCAATGCATAATAGTTGCCACCAAAGCTTTTTACTTGTGATGGTCCAAACAAGTCCATATGAAGCATTTCTAATGGCCTTGATGTGGACATCACCATTTTTGATCCAAAGGTGTTTTTAGTTTGTTTACATTTCTTGCAAGGAGAACAAACACCTTCAATAGAAAAATTTAGCTTTGGTAAACCAACTACTAGATCTTTAGATTGTATTTTCTTCAATTGGTTTACATTTATATGAGCGGTCCTACGATGCCATAACCAAGTGTCATTTTATTTGCTCACTAAACAAGTAGAGACCAAAGAAGTGTCTTTGTTCAAATCAACTAAGTAAGTATTATTTGATCTTCTACCAACAAATTTGATTGATTCATCTTTGTCACTTTTAATGAGGCAATGGGTAGAGGTAAATACTACATGATTACCAATATCACATAATTGGCTTATGCTCAAGATATTATGTTTTAATCCTTGAACATAGAGCACATTATCAATAATCAAGTTTGAAGAGTTTCCGATTTTACCAATACCAAGGATTTTGCCTTTGTTGTTGTCCCCATAAGTGACATAACCCTTTTCCTTTGGAGTAAGCTCAATGAAGTGCCGCTTATCTCCCGTCATGTGCTTCGAACATCCACTATCTAGATACCACAATTCTTTTCCCGTTCGAAGGCACACCTACAAGATGAAATCACTTGTTCATTTTGGGTACCCAAACAATGTTAGGTCCCTTACTCCCTTCTTAATCCACATATAAGTGCCCTTTTTCATTTCAAACTTCTTAATGTGGCACTCAATGTTGATATGTCCAACTTTTCCACAATAAGTACAAGTTGGTCTCTTTGATGAGTTTTTCTTAGAAAATGTTCCAACCACCTTGTACTTCTTGTCCTTTTTATGAACATATCCTAAACCGGTTTTGTTATGATTATGTCTTTGAGATTTCAACAACCGTTGAGGTTTCTATCACTATGTGAGATTGTGAGTTTGTTTTTCAACTCTTTCACTTCTTTTTCAAGTTCATCACATCTCTCACATGGAGTGATAATCTCCTCATGATTTGCACAATCACTTTGATGACTAGAATTAATAAGTTCTAAGGATTCATTTTGAAGTTTCAACTCATTTATAGATTTTTGCAATTCATCAATTTCTTGTTGAAACTCCAAGATTTTCTTTCCTTTTTCCTTATTAATTTTAGCAAGCCTTCTAAATTGAATTAACATTTCATTGTAGGCTTCTTGCAAATCATCATAA
Source organism: Crotalaria pallida (assembly GCA_037953625.1). NCBI lineage: Eukaryota > Viridiplantae > Streptophyta > Magnoliopsida > Fabales > Fabaceae > Crotalaria > Crotalaria pallida. The sequence goes on along the minus strand of CM075655.1, from coordinate 73,893,051 downwards.
GAAATGGAGTTTGAAGAGGAACAAGAAGAGCTAGAGGTTACCTCATCATCACTTTCACTCATGTCATGATTAGCTCTTGATGAGGACTCATTGTTGTTCTTGGCCATGAGACAAAGGTTTGCATTTTCCTCATCGGAGCTACTTGAGGATGAGTCATTACTCTTCTCCGGAGCATCCCAAACAATGTATGCAAGCTTCCCTTTGGTCTCTTGGGTCTTCTTGTCATTCTTCTTCAAGAATGTGGCACATTCCATTCTAATGTGACCAACCCCACCACATTCATGACACTTAACTCCATCATTGGTACTCTTTTCTCTTTGTTTGGAGTCTTTGGTTCTCTTGAATTTGGATGAAGAGCTACCTTTCTTCCCTTTGAAGAATTTGTTGAACCTTTTCACAAACATGCCAAAATCTTCTTGATTTGGTTCACCATCGGAATCTTCACTTGTAGAGCATTCTTCAACTTCTTTTGTAGCTTTAGTTGAAGCTTTGAGTGCTATGCCCTTTTTCTTTTTGTCTGATTCCTCATGCATCCCAAGTCTTGTAAGTTCCATCTCATGCTCTTGGAGTTTGCCAAACAAAGTGGCTAAGTCCATGCTATTTATGTCTTTTGATTCCTTGATGGCGGTTACCTTGGGTTGCCAACTCCTATCAAGACATCTTAGAATTTTGTTAGTAGTTTCACCATTGCGAAATACCTTTCCCAAGGAAATCAAATGATTAACTATGTGAGAGAATCGCTTTTGCAAGTCACTAATGGTTTCATTTGGCAACATGTGGAACAATTCATATTCATGAGTTAGAGAATTTAATCTTGCATCTCTTACTTCACTTGTTCCCTCATGTGTGACTTGCAAAGTATCCCACATTTCTTTTGCAGATTTACATTGGGAAACTCTATAAAATTCATCATGGGAAAGAGCCGAAAAGATGATGTTTTTAGCTTTTAAATCAAATGAAACTTTTCTCTTTTCATCATCATTCCAACTACTCCTTGGAATTTCAACAATTTCTTCGTTAATTTTCTTTTTGGGAATAAAAGGACCATTTTCAATTGCATACCAAATATCGATATAAATTGCTTCAACAAAAACTTTCATGCGACTTTTCCAATAAACATATCCTTCAACATTGAATAGTGGAGGACGGTTTACTGAAGCTCCTTCTCCACCAAAGTTATTGCTTGAGCCCATTTAGTTTCCAAAGGATCTTTTTCGAAAAAGTTGTTACACTCGATCTTTCGACCGAGCTCTGATACCACTTGTTGGAAACCAACAAGCGGGCTAAGCAAATACTAGAGGGGGGTGAATAGGTATTTGAAGCACTAATACCAAATATTTCGAATAATAATTGAAGAATGGAACTAAGACTGAATTTTCTGAAAACAGACACGAAATACTCGAGTCTTTTGTGAAATACTCGAGTTTTTCAGGAAGAACAACTCGAGTCTTTATCAATATACTCGAGTTTTTCTTGTCAGATAGCAGCAAAACCAGAAACGAAAATTCAGCAATTCACCTCAAATCAATCCAATACAAAATAGAAACTTATCCAACAGAATAGCAAGCAATCTAAATAACTTTTAACACTAAGATTCCTTGAACTTGCTACCTAATTGAATAAATCCTAATTGTTTGAAATGATTTAAGTTGATTGAGCTAGAAAGTAGATTAAAAGCAATAAACCAACACTCAAGCAATTTTATCCTGGTTCACTCCAACAATGAGCTATATCCAGTCCTCCTAATCAACTTAGGAGTTTCTACTAATAATCAAATTGTTAGAAATTACAAGGATTACTTGAGAATGGCCTCACTCAACCTAACCCTTCAAGAGTGTACCAAACTCTTGATTTCTACCCCAATTTGATTCCGGTGATGAAGAACTCTTCAAAAGCTTCCTTGAACTCCCTTCAAGAAACTCCATCGGGCTAGGAACCTCCTAGTCTTGTGCTTGAGAACCTCTCAAGACTCCAACACCCTAAGCCACTTAGGGTTTGCTTGGGAACAATCCAAGACTTTGAATGATCAAGCTTTTTGTATGTGTATTACTAATCTCACAATGGATTAGCACAAATAAGCACAGCTCAATGTAGGAATTGAGGCCTAACACTCAACTTGGAAGAGAGTAACAATATGAGTGTGAAGTTGAGTTTTTGAGAATTAACACTTGAGAAGAGGAATTAATGAAAGCTTGTAATCAATATGCTCTTGTAGTCTTGTTTGTTCTTGTGCAAAAAACAAAGAGAATTTTTTACAATAAAGTTCTGAAATGCTCTCTTGGGTTGGATGAGACTCAAGTGCCCTCAATTGGGTTTTGAGTCTCTTCCAACGTTCATTTTTGCTGACTGGACAAAAATACTCGAGTCTTTTGGCAAATACTCGAGTCTTTTTGGCCAGTCAAGAAGGATTTGGTGCACGAACAAGACTAACGGTCATATTTGCTGACCTGGCACAAATACTCGAGTGTTTTACAGAATACTCGAGTATATACTCGAGTCTTTCTCAAAATACTCGAGTATTTTGATCAGACATGAGAAAAATTAATTTTCAATTTTATTTTTCTTCTCAAGTATTAATTTTGGTTAATCTCAACCTAATAAGCATATTAATTATTTTATTCCTAGAAGAGACTAACTATATCTACCCACTCTCAACCACTCTCAACATAAATGAGAAATTACAATTAAAATTTGATTGAGAATGAGTGAGCACTTGTCTTCTTTTCTTGACTTCTTGTTGTTGTTGATGTTGCAATATCTTCAAGGCTTGATTGTTAATTACTTTGTCATCATCAAAATATAATCCACATAATTAGGAGCATTGAATTTACAGACAGGACATTGCCACCTGAAAGTTGTCTATGTGTTCCTGAGGATCCGAAATTTCCAAAGTAAGAATCCACATTAATCGGGACCTTTAGATTCTCTGGCATCGAAAAGCTCATTATCTGATCGGAGAAGGGATGGTCCTTCTCCTCTTGTTCTTCTACCTCTATAAGATCAGCTCCAACCCCTTTGTTCATAGAGGAAGATGGTGCTCCTTTCTTCAGCTCTTTCATCAGCTTATCTTGCGCATCTAAGCGCTTTCGAAGACGAGCCAGTTCCATCTCCAAATTTGGTTTTTTGTGCGAACGTCCATCTGACGATCCTCTACTCTCATGACCAGAACGCGAGGGGCTACCTCCTCTAGTGGGGAGCCTCTGTCGCGATTTCTCCTGATCAGTTTGAGGGGGACTTTCATGTCTGAACCGCTCAGCCTCTGGATGTCTTCTTCCTTCACTCAAATGCTCCCTTAAATCTTTTTGTTGTGAGGGAACTCGTTCTCCACTTAACTGGTTTCTTAGGTCTTCCACACTGTGGTGGCTGACTTCCGTACGTTCTCCATGTGACCGGTAATCCATCTTATCACAGAAAGTGGTGGGAATAGATTTCTCGCTCCCACTGTGGTCGCCAATGTTCTGTCGTAGAATCTTTGGTACTTGAGCTATACGATCAAGTGTCCAATTCCTCTACGTGTTGCTTTCAGACTGAAGAATGGAACCCTGATTACCAGGATTTCAGCTCTATTGTCGTTTACTTGGGTGTGGTGTGTGTTAGTGTGAGTGGGTAAGATCCATACCTGGTTACCCCCTTATGGCTTTATAGACCCAGCTCCCCCTTACCGTTGCGTATTCTTCCTATTTATGCCTTTTTCTTGGATTCCCGCTAACGGCAGGTACTTTATGGATGGTGTCTTAATGTTCAGAGGATCCTAGGTAAAGTTGATTAACTCTCATCCCCCATTCGTAACCGTTATAGCGGTATCACGAGGTAAAGGGAATCTTTCCTCTCTATGTTTGTCAGCCACCAAGCTTCTTCTTTGTTAATCCGGTTAAGTGATGGATATGGGTCCTTAATGGGCCTCCTATACCGGTAAACCAGTTTCAAGGGGTATTGGGACTTTATAGAGCCTTTTATACCGATAACCGGTTTCGTGAAGTTTGTGTCCCTTAAAGGGCCTCCAATACCGGTAAACCGGTTTAGGACCTCCAATCCCGGTAAACCGATTCCGTGAAAGCTAAGGCCCTTAAAGGGCCTCCAATACCAGTAACCCTGTTTCATGAGGTATCCTTCTAGATCCGGTCCATAACAGAAGTCTTAGCTTCCTAATAATAAAGTTAAACAACAAAGGCAAGAGTACAAGAATTTTTTTTTTTTATTTATTTTAAATGAAGACTACAAGAATGTTTTAATCATACATAAGTCAGTCTTGCCGACTTGGGAATAAATAGAAACAGATTCTCACGACATATGTAATCATTATATTGTAGTATTTATGTTAGATACAATATGCATACCACTACAATACTTCTAAGTCATACTTAAATATTCCATCCGATTTCTATATAAAAAAATTAATTTCACACTTATTAAGAAAATTAGTTAAATACATTTAATTTTTTTAAATTCATAAAAAAAATAGTGCTACCTTAGGAAAAAAATGGAACAAAAATTAAATGAGAAAACCAATTCCTAGGAATATTTTAGGAATAATTGTATTGGAAATATAAAGTTAGTTAAACCAACAAGGTCTAACACAGTTGGTAAATAACCGGTTCATTAAACATGCTATCGGGGGGTTCGATCCCTACCGTGGGTAGGAGAAATGTTTGGTTAGTAAAGGCAAAACTCACTTCAATGATTTCTACGTTCGAAAAAGAGCAAATGTATTGATTCATATTAATGAGCAAAGGGAAAATAAGAAAAAATAATAATAAACACCCCTAAAAAATACAAAACAACTTATAAATAGAATCGAATAATTCATTTAAAAAGGGCCTATAAATAAAACTGGTGGGAGTATATTTTTAGTATTGCCACTTACTCATCACAACAAAACACAATAGTGGTTGATAGGTCCAAACAAACATTAATTACCACTTAATTATAAAGTAGTTGAATTATAATAAGGTTTTGCTTAAATTTGATGTCTAGGGTTGATGATATCAAGTCAAAATGTCAAATAATGGCAAAAATATAATGAAAACATAAGTTCATTATCTTTTACTTTCTCTAGTCCTTAATATATGACATTTTCTAGAATATTTTTTTGAGAAAAATATATGGTGTACCAATAGTGTAAAGGTGTTTTATACCATCAGTGAATCATCCACCATTCATGTGTTTATAGTCATTGACTTTCAAATAAAAGTAATACAAATGAATGATAGATGATGGATTGATTGTGTAAAAAACGTTACACAGTCACTGTACACACATTAATCTCATTTTTTTTTGTTTTAATTATAAGTCATCTTATATTTCCTCTACATTAATGAATGTGAATTTTCCACGAAAAATACATAAGGTAAAATTGAAATATTACAATATATTCTCATAAAATTCATAAAATTAACTATTTTTTTATTTTTGTGATTCGGTTAAATATGTCGTACGATAAGGATAGGAAGGAGTAAGTCTTATTTACGGATGATGTTAAAAATATCCTTGTAATAATCCCACACAAACATTAATGTGAATCCTGGATGGACTACTTTGGGGGGCTTGGTCTTCATTTAATTACCAATTTTGGCCTAAAATTAGGTGAGCAATTATATAATCATACCAAAAATATTGGATTATGGATCGTCCACATGCAAATGCCGGCCTATTCCTTTTTATCTTGACATAAGCAACTACTACAGTCTCTATATATTGATATTGTGTAGATGTTCAAAGCACACCCTACAAAATAAAGAAACCTTCCAGTTCCATTTTTCCAGCTAGCAGAAATTATTACAGTTTCTGCTAAATATGGAAGTATTCTATTTCATTGCTCTCATTTACATGTTAAGCTTCCATATTAAATTTGCTGAAGCAAGTGAACTATCCCCTGCCACTGAGACAAGCAATTCAAAAGTATACATTATCCATGTGAGGAAGCCAGAGGCAAAGATGTTTACTCAATCAGAAGAGTTGGAGAGTTGGTACCATTCATTCATGCCATCTACTACCATGAGTTCTGATGAACAACCAAGAATGATTCATTCATACAAGCATGTGTGGAGTGGTTTTGCTGCAAGACTCACTCAAGAGGAGCTGAGAGCAGTAGAAAAGAAAAACGGCTTCATTTCGGCTCATCCGGAAAGGATTTTACGCCGTCAAACCACGCATAGCCCACGATTTTTGGGGCTGCAACAGCCACAGGGATTATGGAAGGAATCGAATTTGCAGGTATATAAAATGTTTGCCTAGAATAAAAAATAATTTGCATCAAAATGAATCTTGGATGATTAGGCAAACATTTACATCACAATTTATATACAGGGAGCCACACTGTACTTTATGATGTCCACCCTTACATCTTGAGTTGAAACTATAAGTGAGAACTGAGAAGCAACTAAATTTGAATTCGTTTTGTCCTACAAATTTAGTTTGAATTTTAAATGTTCAATGTAACACCCCTAATTTTTGTCTCTCAAATAACAAAGAAATTAGTTATAACAGTTATTTTTATAATTGAGTTATATTAGTTTTGAAAGTTTTAAGTTTTTGTACATTATGTGTTTTTATATATAAAAATATGAGATATATTTTATATGGTTATTTTGTACAAAAATATGAGTATTGCAATTTAATCCTTGAGTTGGGACCTAATTGCAATATTAGAAGGGTTTTGAAGAAAGAGCAATTAAAATATTAAATTTTGGCATTTTATCAGTATCTAACCGGTTAGAAGGACTCTGTAACCGGTTAGACGATGAACCCAGAAACTGGGTTAGTGGATTTTGATGAGTAATCACTTGATTAATCCGTTAATCGCCACGAATCAACCCTAAATTCAGTGGAGATCAACGTGACGACCTGCATGACACTCGAATCCCTCTATAAATAGCCTTCCTTGCTCAGATTAAACTCCATTTTTGCTCTTGAATTGCTGAAGCTCCATTTCTAGGGTTCTTGAATTCAACCTTGCAATTCTCTTTCATTCTTTAGAGTTGGAGTGTGAGTGATACACGGTTGCAAAGCTTGAATCAAGGGCTTTACAAAGATATAAAGTTTGTGAGCTGAGAGTTCCTGGAGTGTGAGAACGAAGCTTGCAAAGTTAGGAGTTCAAGTTTGTCAGAATTCGTTTCTGGTTTCTGGAGCTTACTTCAAGCTTCGATTTGAGTAAGTATACACACTTTTTGAGTCTCAAATCTGTTCAAATCTTTACTGCATGTTGCATAGAGTGAGTATTGATGGTTTTCCCCAATTTGTTTGTCCATTTCATGTGTCAAATCTTATAGTTTTTGGACCCTGTCGAACCTGTTGTTGGCTGAAAATAGAGATTGTGGATTCTGGGGAGATCTTGCAAATTCCAGTGATTAAACTCATCACGCACAACTTAGAGGTAAGGGGGAAGCTTACTATTTTCTAGAGTGAGGATAAACATGTTTGGAAAATAGGATGAGTCACCAAGAGACTTTAAGGGCATAGCTTGAACTAGTTTTATGGCTTGGAGGCCAATTTTAGCTCATTTCTGATTTTGAGCAATTACAATATGATGCATGCAAGCTATTGTGATGACAATTTCATGACTTATTTGGATATTATGTGAATTGATGCATTAAGTTGTGAAATATGTGATTTATGCACTTTTGGTATATGATGATTTTGCATGCATAAATTTGTGATATGTTTAAGTGTTTAAACATGTGTACTTTAAGGTATTAAACTTTGGTTAATGATGATAATAGGTTAGATTTGAGTACAATTGAAAATGGTGTTGAAAAATCAGTTTTAGTATGTTGTGCTGCATAATCTAACCGGTTAGAGCCTGTCTATAACCGGTTAGAACCTGACAAAAATGAAAATATACAATTCTAGTTTTGTTAAGTAATTCTCACCATTTTTAATTGATACTTAAGGTCTATTATCACTGTTATTACCCTCTGATTGTTGGATATGGATTCCAAACTTGATAATTGGTTTATGCCTTAAAGTGAATGACAAATTCAATTGAAAATTGTGAAGTTATATGCAATTTGATGCTAATGTTAATGGATGCAAGATGAATGTGTTTCAGTGGGTAAACATGTTAATATTAAGGTATTGTCACTCAGTGTATGGTTGAAATTGGTTAGATTTCAGTATTGGAAAGAATGGTATGCAAAACCTCACTTTTCAGTGTATTTTCTGCATAATCTAACTGGTTAGTCTGAAGCTATAACCGATTAGATACTGTCAGTTTTCAAAAGAAAAAGGTTTCTGAAATTGGTTAAGTGTTCATACCATTTATACTCAAGTTTAAGCTAGAATTTCATATAAAAACCAATTTGAAACTATATGATTGAACACTGTTTGGTTTAGATTGGAGGTAATGAGTTAATACCTTAATATTAAATGATAATTTCAAGAGGAAATTATGCATAAATGAAATTGGATTATGACTTAGATCTTTTGAATGATAATATGTGTTGGATTTGAGGTATTCTGATATGCTAAGACTTTGTTATTGGATTGAGTAGAGAATCCAAGAAAATATTCTTTGAAAATCAGTGGTTTTAAGTTCAGGTCTGTAATTCTAACCGGTTAGGTTATGATGTAACCGGTTAGTATCTGAGACTTACAAATAAAAGTTAAGTTTTTGAGGCATAAGTTTAACTTAAATTCAAGGGTGAATTTTATGAGCAAAGTTATATCTCAAGATATCATTCAGAAGTTGTGTTGTCTAAATCATAATAATGGAATTAATGGAAAGACCAACTTTAATAATTATGTGTGCATTCATGCATGGAGAAAGGTGATGAAATAGGTTGGCAAGGATCGTTTGTCATGTTCTGGGAACATGAGGAGGGTACTCTGGGAGTACCAAATTGATGCAACCTACTTGATGACACATTCTGGGAATGTGGCCAGTGTCTGGGACATGGTTATACTTGATACGTTCTGGGAACGTGATGCACACTCTGGGAGTGGTGCTTGTTTATATTCCAAGTACGGTTTGCTATACGTTCTGGGAACGTATGCTAGTGTTCTGGGAACACGAGAAGTGTACTCTGGGAGTACCAAATTGATGCAACCTACTTGATGACACATTCTGGGAATGTGGCCAGTGTCTGGGACATGGTTATACTTGATACGTTCTGGGAACGTGATGCACACTCTGGGAGTGGTGTTTGTTTATATTCCAAGTATGGTTTGCTATACGTTCTGGGAACGTATGTTAGTGTTCTGGGAACACATTGGTGTATTGGATGGACGTCCGAGATTGATTAGTATTGGAGGCCTCAGGATTGTGAGATAGAAAGCATGCATCATGCCACCTGCATTGAAAGACTTATTATGATTAACCGGGTGTGCTCATATGGTTATGCATTTTGATTTGCTACATGATTACTTGTGTATGTTAGTTTTATTCTCATTTGATTATGCGAATATGTATAGCTAACCTCATGCCCTTATTAGGTGTTGATCATATATCTAGTTTGCACAAAAGTCAGTGGAGGGAGATGAACCTTAGGTGCATGCAGAGTATAGATAGTGTGGGTTGGGAACTATTGGTACCGATATCGAGGATCCGGCCAGATGGATCTTTGGACAGAGGATTAGTTACCAGCTCTATAACATTTCTATTTTTAGTAGTATTTATATTATACATATTCTAAGAGATGTATCATAGAATGAATTTAGTTTTATAATAATACTTATTTGGTATCCATGGACTTGTTACACTTGATATATTTTGAGAGTATAATATAATTAATTTATTATGTTTCCGCAAACTCTGATTTTATTAGTCAAATTCATTATTGATCAAATTTTTGTAAAAGGAACTTTCAAATGAAAGGAAAATTTTTATTGTCGGATCTTTTTCCAACAATGACAAGTCCAAGTAATCATAAACTTATTACTTTTCTTATAAAGTAAGATGATATACAAGGAGTGTTACACTTTTATGGTATCAGAGCAATGGTCCTGACTTTTAGTCCTTGGGTGTGTGGTCCAATACGCTAGTTATCGATATCTGCGATGTTTCCCGGGAAGTATGCTTCCATATACTTCCAAACTAGATCTAAGGTTATGTGTAATAGCTCTAGATTAGTAGCTTAGTCTGCTATTATGAAGTGTTCTATGTAGTCTAGGTAGAAGTATGATAGTTGTATGCTTCTCTTTAGACATGTTGTAAACCCAAAACCATAGTGTGGTTTATTAGTTCTCATAGAACCAGTGATAAGGAAATCTTAAGGAGTTGTAGTTAAGTCCTTAACTCTGGGGAAGAGTGTTTACCCTCACTAGTGTTAAAGTTAATCAACTTCTCAGACCGAGTGTAGGGCAGTCATCTTCTTAAAGATCAACCTTGTTGAGTTTGTTAAACTCTAAAGCTATCATTTCTTTTGTTCCTTATGGATACGGGTATTGATCAAAGTGTTGGAAACCAACAAGAGGCCTAACAATCGAGTAGAGAGGGGGGGTGAATAGGAGATTGAAGCTAACCGAGCTGCTTTAATCGGTAAACAGAATGGTTAATCGGTTAACCGAGCTGCTTTAAAGCCGAGCTATGCGAACAACACTCAAGGCCGAGCTATGACAAAGTCAATTAAAGCTTGGATGCTTAAATACAGCAGATAAACAGTTAAGCTAGGTTGACAACAGATAAGCGGTAAAGAAATAAAAACTTAACACCAGATATTTATCCTGGTTCACTCTCACCTTGAGAGCTAGTCCAGTCCCCTCTAAAAACCTTTTAGAGAGCTTTTACTAAAAATCGATTTTCTAGGTTACACAAGGATTTACAAGAGACTACCCCTCTAAACCTATCCAGTCAAACGAGTGTACCAAACTCGTGACAAACTACCCAACGACAAATCGATGACCAAAGAACCTCTTTAGAACCTTTTCAACACAGTGAAGCTTTCTCGATCAGAGACCAGCTTTTCACTATAGAAAATACAATGAAGAAGATGATGAAAGATTATGGCTCCAATTCGAAACACTCTTCGAATGAGTTTGAAAGATTGAACTTCAAGAGTGAGTCAATTTTTGTGAAGGGGTATCGCAGAGAAGAAATGAGTTGAACTTAAAGTTTGGATTTGAAAGTTTAACTCTCTAAGTTCTTGTGAAAATTCAAGCAATTCTTCTTCTCTGTGAATTTTTGATTTTGCTCTGTTTTTCGAAAGAGAATGAAAGTGAGGTTGCCAGAAAATTTTCCAAAAGATCATTTTTCACTGTTACCATTGAAGACCCCTTTTATAAGCTCCTCTGATTTTCCAGAAACAGAGAGAGAGAGAGAGCTGTACGGAAAAGTCATGGGGTTTCCAACGGCTACAAATGACAGCAGAGCAGCGATGGTGACCCTTCACCAACCTTTGATTTTAACTCATTTTGAATTTCAAACTTGTTACTGCGTTGGAGTTAAAACTTTTAACTTCTACCCAGACTCAACGGTAATAAAAAGTACGGAACAGCTGAGCAGAGTCTGAAGGTTGAAGATGATGTGTTGTTGAAGAGAATGAACAGAGATGGCCTTGTTCGAGTTTGGTCTGAGATTGGTGTTGCCGAGCTTTGAGCTTAGATGTCTTACTTGATACTTGACAGATCCAAGCCTTGACCTTTGCTCAGGGTGCGTTCTCAATCGGAGCTAATTTGATCGTTCAGATACTGAGGCTTATTTCAATATTCCGAGCCTTCTGAGCGTGTGCCGAGCTGATCAACATCTGAGCCTTCTTTCTTGAAGTGAAGAACTGAGCTTGCAAACTTGGATGAACTTCGACCGTGATCAAGGGCCGAGCTCAATCCGAGCTAAAGCTTCAAAAACTGATTTCCGAGCTTCAGCCTTTGGCGGAATGCATGCGCAACACTAAGTCTGACGCATTTGACACTTAGTACAAGCCGAGCTCATTCATTTTGACATCATCAATAGCTCTTTGATTCTACAATCTCCCCCTTTTTGATGATGACAAATATTCTCTAAAAGTTTGTTGCGTTTTGTGCTCTTCCTTCGATTGTCGAAATGATCCACTCCACTTGTTGAAGTCATTCGTTGAATCAAGAATTTGAGAAATTGTGGAGCCACTCGTAAAGTACTCCCCCTGAGTTTGTGCTCGGATACCTTTCTCCCCAATTTATAATCGCACACCTCTCTCCCCCTGAACATCTGCAACATTCGCAACAACACACCTTTCTCCCCCTTTTGACATGATAAAAAAGGAGCCAAAGATTAAGCACTTTTGCCAAAAGAGAGATGTAAATCGGAAATATTATTGGGATCAAAACTTCAAACATTAGAAAGTTTTCTCCCCCTGAAGAATTTTAAAAAAAAATCGAGGAAGAAAATTTTCATGATATGAACATCATTTTTCTCCCCCTTTTTCCGTGAAAGCATGCTTCTCATCAGAGAAGATAAATGTAAAAGGAGAGAATGACGAATAGCATGATATGAAAGTTCAATTAAAACATAAACCAACACTTTTCTCCCCCTTTTAAGAAAAACGAAAGCAAGCTTCTCAGAGAAGATAAATTATAGAAGAGAAAGAAGAGTTGGAGAATGTGAAATTTTAGGAATTTAAACAAACACACAATTGAAAGTAAAAATCGAGATTATGAAGGTGAACAAATTTATGATATACTGAAAACCAAGCTCATGCCGAGCGCATGCTGAACTTATCCAGGATGCCGAGCTTACGCCTACCATACACTAGATTCATCCAGAATGTCGAGCTCACGCCGAATTTTTTAAAGAGTTTCCCTCAGCAATGGTTTTGTAAACACATCGGCCAATTGATTTTCAGTGCTAACAAATTCAGTGACACATTCACCCTTTTGAACATGATCTCGTAGAAAGTGATGCCTTATTTCAATGTGTTTTGTTCGAAAGTGATACACTGGATTCTTAGCGAGATTGATTGCACTTGTATTGTCACATTTGATAGGAATGTGATCTAAAATTAATCCAAAATCTGATAACTATTGTTTCATCCAAAGAATTTGAGCAAAGCAATTACCAGTAGCAATGTATTCGGCCTCAGCTATTGACAGGGCAACACAAGCTTGCTTTTTAGAAAACCATGACACAAGGGCACTGCCGAGCAAGTGACATGTACCACTTGTGCTTTTTCGGTCAAGCTTGCACCCAACAAAATCTGAGTCTGAATATCCAATCAAACTAAGGTTGGCATCCCTCGGATACCACAAACCAGTGTTCACAGTTCCTTTTAAATATTTGAAAATTCTTTTAACCGCCGAAAGATGAGATTCTTTGGGATTAGCTTGAAAACGAGCACATAAACAAACACTGAACATAATATCTGGCCGAGATGCAGTCAAATATAAAAGGCTTCCTATCATGCCTCTATATTTGCTTACATCCACAGCTTTACCTGACTCATCCTTGCCAGATAGCTGGAAGTGCTCATGGGAGTGGCAGCTTCTTTTCAATTTTCTAAGCCAAATTTCTTGAGGACTTCCTTGCAATATTTGCCTTGATGCTCAAAGGTTCCTCCCTCAACTTGCTTTACTTGCAGCCCGAGGAAGAATGTGAGTTCTCCCATCATTGACATCTCGAATTCACCTTGCATTAATTCAGAGAACTTCTTGCAAAGAGACATGTTAGTAGCACCGAAAATTATATCATCAACATAAACTTGTACTAACAGAATGTCATTTTTGGATTTATAAATGAATAGAGTTGTGTCAACCTTCCCTCTTTCAAACCCTTGTTCAAGCAGAAATGAGCTCAACCGATCATACCAAGCTCGTGGAGCTTGTTTCAAACCGTAAAGAGCCTTTTTCAGTTTATACACATGGTTTGGATATTCAAAATTTTCAAAACCAGGAGGTTGTTTTACATAAACTTCTTCATTTATAAAACCATTTAAGAATGCACTCTTTACATCCATTTGGTAAAGGGTGAAATTCATAATAGATGCGAAAGCAAGCAAAATTCGGATTGCTTCAAGTCTAGAAACAGGAGCAAATGTTTCATCATAATCGATACCTTCCTCTTGGTTGTAGCCTTGAGCAACTAATCTTGCTTTGTTTCTTATAATTAAGCCTAGTTCATCAGTTTTATTTCTGAAAATCCATTTCACACCAATTATCGTATGATCATTGGGCTGAGGAACCAATTCCCATACATCATTTCTGATGAATTGATTCAGTTCCTCTTGCATAGCAATTGCCCAATGCTCATCTTCAATGGCTTGATCAACTGAATTAGGTTCAATTTGAGAAACAAAGTAAGGGAAATTGCAAAAATTCTGAATAGAACGACGAGTTAAAACTCCCTTAGTTATGTCACCGAGCACATTCTCTATTGGATGGTCCTTGACTCTCTTCCAGGCTGGACTGAGCTCGAGATGCCCTGCTTGGCTCGGAACGAGTTCGGATCGATCATTGTGAGTTTGGCTCGGTCTGAGTTCAGTTTGATCCTTGTTTGTTCTGCTCGGAACAAGCTCGTCCCTCTGATCTCTATCTTCAGCAGCTTCATCTTTGTGAGCTTTTTCAGTTGTTGTGCTCAGATCATGTTCGGCCATAGGTTGATCCTCTCTATCTGCACAACTAACATTTTCTCTCCGAGGAGACTCATCAAATACCACATGTACGGACTCTTCCACTGTGGAGGTCCTTTTGTTAAAAACTCTAAATGCTTTACTATGAGTAGAGTAACCCAAAAATATTCCTTCATCAGCTTTAGAATCAAATTTGCCGAGATGCTCTTTTCCATTATTTAAAATGAAAACTTTGCAACCAAATGCATGGAAATGAGAGATTTTTGGTTTTATACCCTTGTAAAGTTCATATGGAGTTTTCTTTAAAATTGGTCTGATGAGGATGCGGTTCATTACATAGCAAGCTGTGTTTACCGCATTGGCCCAGAAATAATGTGGCAAATTGTATTCATTTAGCATGGTTCGGGCTAGTTCTTCAAGAACTCGGTTCTTCCTTTCCACAACTCCGTTTTGTTCCGGAATCCGAGGAGCAGAAAACTGATGTTCTATGCCGAACTTAGAACAAAACTTATCAAACTTGTAGTTCTCGAACTCACCACCATGGTCTGTTCGGATTACAACTACTTTTTGGTTTGTTCGGTTTTGGAGTTGCTTGACAAGCTCTTTAAAGTTTTCAAAAGTGTCACTTTTTGATTTCAAAAATAAATTCCATGTAAATCTGGAAAAGTCATCTACAATTACTAAGGCATAGAGATTTCCACCAAAGCTTTTGACTTGTGATGGTCCAAATAAATCCATGTGTAACATTTCCAAGGGTCGAGTTGTTGATACCATCATCTTAGATGAAAAATCATTTTTCTTTTTGGTTGGTTTGCACTTCTTGCAAGACGAGCAAACCCCCTCAATATTAAAATTCAGCTTTGGTAAACCAATCACTAGGTCTTTTGATTGTAGTTTCTTTAACTGATTTACATTTATATGAGCTGTCCTTCTATGCCATAACCATGTGTCACTTTCTTTGCTAATCATGCATGTGGTTACCAAAGAGGTGATTTCATTTAAATCAACCAAATAAGTATTGTTATATCGTTTTCCAACAAATTTGACACAGTTGTCCTCATCACTTTTAATAATGCAATGGGCAGAGGTAAAAAAAACATGGTTACCAATATCACAAAGTTGGCTAATGCTTAAAAGATTGTGTTCTAGCCCTTTTACGAGTAAAACATTATTGATAACCAAGTTGGCAGCATTACTGACTTTACCTTCACCCAATATTTTACCTCGGTTGTTATCACCATAAGTGACATAGCCCTTATCTGAATGTGAAAGTTCAATGAATAAATTTTTGTCCCCCGTCATGTGCTTCGAGCAGCCACTATCAAGGTACCATCTGCTCTCCTTTGCTCGGAAGCACACCTGCATCACAAAAATATTACTTCTTTGATTCGGGTACCCAAGTTATTTTGGGTCCCTGGGGGTTAGCAGTTGGTTCTTTCCTTTCGACTACCCAAACAAAATTGCCCTTGGTGACACCATGACGTCGGATTTTGCATTCATTTGGTGTATGACCATGAAGACCACAGTAGGAGCAGCTCGGCTTCTTCCAATTATTAAAGTTTGAGACATAGCCGAGTTTCCTAACTGTATTCTTGATCTTAGTGTATCCAATCCCAGTTTTGTTCGAGTAGTTTCTTTGTTCGGCCAAAAGCCTATCAAACAAACCATCACTCTTGTTGACAGTTGCACTTTTAAATTTTATCTCAGAAATTTCTTTTTCATATTTAGTGCAGCAGTCAAGATTTTCATTTTTCAGTTGAGTGATAGTGTTTTCTAATGAGTTGTTTATGCTTTTCAAAGTTTCAATTGATTTTTCCAATTCAAGAACTTGCTCTTTATAGTTTTAAAGATTTTGTTTCATCTTAATGAAATTTTTAGCAAGCCTCTTGACTTCGGTTTGCATTTCAAGATAAGCAGAATACAATTCATCAGTGTCATTAAAATTCAGATTCAGAGTCAGAATCAGAAGTAGAGGTTACCTCAGTGTTTTTATGTTCGGACACTGTTTGACTAACTGAGCTTTCCTCGTTGTGTTTGCCCATTAAACATTTGATGCTAGATCTTTGCTTTGTTTCGCCAAGTGCCGAGCTCGATGAGACTTCTTGATCGACAAATCTGAGTACTGAACATGGTTCTTCATCTTCACACTCCGAGCATGAGTCATATACAGGAAGGTCTTGCGCAGCAATTCTGAACACTGAGCTCGATACTTCCTTTTCACAGTTTAAGCACGAATCTTGCTGGAACTAGTTTGGCTCGGGCTTCTAAACACAGTTTCCCTTCCCATTAAGCACAGAATTGCTTTTTCTTCTTCATCGGATGAACTGGAGCTTGAGCTATTGTCGATGTTGGGTGCATCCCATACTATGTAAGCTCTCTTCTTCTTGTGGTCTTTGTTCTTTTTCATTTCTTCACCACCTTGCTTTTGCAATATTGGACAGTATGTTCTGATGTGACCAGCTTCACCACATTCATGACATCTAACTCGGTCTTTTGAACTTGAACCTTTGTGGTGAGTGTTCTTGGCATCTCTTGCTCGGTTTCTGAAGTTCTTTTTGCCTTTGAAAAATTTGTTGAACTTCCTGACCATGAGACCAAAGTCTTCCTCATCCATGTCCGAGCTGGACTCATCCTCGGAGGATTCTTTGGTTGCCTTTACAGTAGCTTTGAGGGAAATTCCCTTCTTCTTCTTATCAGACTCCTCATGCATGGTCAGTCTACCGAGCTCCATCTCATGCTCTTGCAGCTTGTCGAACAAAGTAGCTATGCTCATTGTGTCCAAGTCCTTAGCTTCCATGATGGCAGTGACCTTTGGCTGCCATTCTCTGCTAAGACATCTAAGCACTTTGTTAGTTATCTCGGAATTTTGGAATGTTTTGCCGAGAGCATTAAGATGATTTATAATATGAGTAAACCGCTTCTGCAAATCATTTATATTTTCATTTGGCAGCATCCAGAATAACTCATATTCAAGCATCAGAGTATTTAGTCTTGCTCGTCTGACCTCACTTGTCCCTTCATGTGTAAGTTGAAGAATGTCCCACATTTCTTTTGCAGATTTACAACTAGACACTCTAAAAAATTCATCATAGGACAAAGCTGAGGTGATGATATTTTTGGCTTTTAAATCGAAGGATACTTTCCTTTTATCATCATCATCCCAGCTTTCCCATGGGATTTCTACAACTTCTTCATTAATTTTTATTTTAGGGACAAATGGCCCGTTTTCAATAGATTTCCAAATTTCCATATCTATAGCTTCAATGAAAATTTTCATTCGAGCTTTCCAATAAGCATAACCCTCACCATTGAATAGTGGTGGTCTATTTATGGAAGAGCCTTCACCTCCGAAGGGATTGTTAGTAGCCATTCGGTTTCCTCAAGGATCTTTTCGAAAAAGTTTTTACACTCGATCTTTCGACCGAGCTCTGATACCACTTGTTGGAAACCAACAAGAGGCCTAACAATCGAGTAGAGGGGGGGGGGTGAATAGGAGATTGAAGCTAATATGACAATTTTTCGATTTATTGAAAATTGATTGAATATTGTTCACTGTTTTAAATAAAAAGCCGAGCGATTTTCCGAGCAGACAGGGTTAAGCGATTAACCAAAGAGATAAACAGAATGGTTAATCGGTTAACCGAGCTGCTTTAAAGCCGAGCTATGCGAACAACACTCAAGGCCGAGCTATGACAAAGTCAATTAAAGCTTGGATGCTTAAATACAGCAGATAAACAGTTAAGCTAGGTCGACAACAGATAAGCGGTAAAGAAATAAAAACTTAACACCAGATATTTATCCTGGTTCACTCTCACCCTGAGAGCTAGTCCAGTCCCCTCTAAAAACCTTTTAGAGAGCTTTTACTAAAAATCGATTTTCTGGGTTACACAATGATTTACATGAGACTACCCCTCTAAACCTATCCAGTCAAACGAGTGTACCAAACTCGTGACAAACTACCCAACGAAAAATCGATGACCAAAGAACCTTTTCAACACAGTGAAGCTTTCTTGATCAGAGACCAGTTTTTCACTACAGCAAATACAATGAAGAAGATGATGAAAGATTATGGCTCCAATTCGAAACACTCTTCGAATGAGTTTGAAAGATTGAACTTCAAGAGTGAGTCGATTTTTGTGAAGGGGTATCACAGAGAAGAAATGAGTTGAACTTAAAGTTTGGATTTGAAAGTTTAACTCTCTAAGTTCTTGTGAAAATTCAAGTAATTCTTCTTCTCTATGAATTTTTGATTCTGCTCTGTTTTTTGAAAGAGAATGAAAGTGAGGTTGCCAGAAAATTTTCTAAAAGATCATTTTTCACTGTTACGGTTGAACACCCCTTTTATAAGCTCCTCTGATTTTCCAGAAACAGAGAGAGAGAGTTGTACGGAAAAGTCATGGGGTTTCCAACGGCTACAAATGACAGCAGAGCAGCGATAGTGACCCTTCACCAACCTTTGATTTTAACTCATTTTGAATTTCAAACTTGTTACTGCGTTGGAGTTAAAACTTAGAACTTCTACCCAGACTCAACGGTAATAAAAAGTACGGAACAGCTGAGCAGAGTCTGAAGGTTGAAGATGATGTGTTGTTGAAGAGAATGAACAGAGATGGCCTTGTTCGAGCTTGGTCTGAGATTGGTGTTGCCTAGCTTTGAGCTTTGTTTGAGCTTAGATGTCTTACTTGATACTTGACAGATCCAAGCCTTGACCTTTGCTCAGGGTGCGTGCTCAATCGGAGCTAATTTGATCGTTCAGATACTGAGGCTTATTTCAATATTCCGAGCCTTCTGAGCGTGTGCCGAGCTGATCAACATTTGAGCCTTCTGTCTTGAAGTGAAGAACTGAGCTTGCAAACTTGGATGAACTTCGGCCGTGATCAAGGGCCGAGCTCAATCCGAGCTAAAGCTTCAAAAACTGATTTCCGAGCTTCTGCCTTTGGCGGAATGCATGCGCAACACTAAGTCTGACGCATTTGACACTTAGTACAAGCCGAGCTCATTCATTTTGACATCATCAAAAGCTCATTGATTATACACAAAGTTGCTCTATGCCTTATCCAATCTGCTATCTCCTACAAATCTTCTTGTAGTTGTTTCCAAGGTATGTCTGAATTGTTCTATTAAGGTATTAGACTTTGTCTATCTACCTATGTCATGATTACATTTGATCTTAGACACGGTTTGGAAGCCGAGAGGTTAAGTGATCATGATTAATGATGATAGAACAACCCTGTATTGGGATTCCCAAGCTTCGAATCTGGAATCCAATGGATCCATGTGTTTGCTTCTGGGCAGCAGTGAAGGAAAGAAAGAAGGGGGTTAAAGAAATCTTGGTTACAAGAAATGATGTCAGGTTTGTAAGAACTACAATCGGTGGGTGAAATAACTAGGAGACACTAGGAGAACACCTAGAAGGGGGGGTTGAATAGGTGTTAAAGAAACCTTGAAAGATTTTCGAAAGAAACAAATCGAAACGATTAAAACAAAATGATTTTTACAAAAATTAAGCTTCTTAATCGATTAAGCCTTTCATTAATCGACTAATACCGAAAGGCTTGAAAAGATTAATCGATTAATACTTCAGTTAATCGATTATTTACGAAAGCTTGATTTTGGTTAATCGATTAACAGCTCCAGTTAATCGATTAATCACTGTTAAAACTGAAAAAATCACTTTTCAATTGAATACGAAAATCAATCAATTAACACGTATGATCAGAGATAAAGCGGAATTGATTAACACCAATATTCTTATTGATTACCTAGGTTATGAAAATGATTTTCCCCAAATCAATTTACACAATTAAGATTCAATTCAATCAATTATGAAAATCAATCTTTTTTAGGTTTTCAACCAAGAACAATATTGAAATGACTTGAATGTAAAGAGTTAAGAGTTTAGAGATACGACACATTGATTTATCCTGGTTCACTTTCATCCACTTGAAAGCTACATCCAGTCCCCTCGTCAACCAAGAGAGATTCTTCACTATGAGGAATTAGAGTTCTCAAATTACAAGTAAATGCCTCTCAAGACTCCCTTCTTGATAGCCTACAAGAGATACCACACCCTTGCCTTGCAATCCTATTGAATCTAATCTAACCTCTTCTCTTGCTTGCCGATAGCCCACAACAAGTCTTCCAATTGCTTTGAGATGCTTCAAAGACTTCCACTTGCTTGATGATGCCTCACACCAAGACTTCCAAATTTTCTTGTTAACACAACAAGACTTCCAAGATAACTTTGCTTGATGAACAACCACCAAGGCTTCCTTTGTTGTAGATAGCTTGCCTTCTTTGCAATGATTACAACTCAAATGAAAACAATAACAATCCTATGAATCTCTTTCAATAGCTATGAAAATATCAACATGAGAGATTCAAATATTTATGATCAAAGAATGTAAAAGTTAAAGCTTTGATCTATGAAAGTGAGAGAGAATAGTGTGGCTTGATCTTTGTAAAATTGATATGAAAATGTTCTATGATTGTAAATTAAATTCACAAAGGTTAGGAAAAGATTTATATGAAATACCCAAAAAATAGGAAACTTAAAAACTAGTTTTGAGAAGTGAAAAACGTATTTTAAAAACCAATTTTACAGCTATTAATCGATTAACCATTGTAACAGTTGTGTTAATCTATTAACCCTAACACATTAATCGATTAGCCACTGCTAAAGTCAATTAAAAACTTGTTTTCTCAAAATTAAACCTTTCCTTTCAAACCTTTAAGCCACCTATTGGTTTTAGGTTAAGTGAATACTCAAATTATGATATAATCATGACCTTGATAGAGATTCACTACCCTCTAAAGACTCTACCCAAACTCATCAAAATAAAAGACTTAATCTTGAGAGGCTAAAGATATTATAATAAAACACAAACTAAGTCTTAATGAGCTTGCTCTCTCTTCATCAATGTTGAGTGTTGTTTGCTTGTTGATCTTCTTCAAAACTTGAGCTTGATTAAACCATTTTTAGCTTGTTCAAAACCTTTGTCAACCTTTGTCATTATCAAAACCTTCTCACTGGATCTAACAATCTCCCCCTTTTTGAAAATGACAAACCATGTTTTGAATTTGTTTGATGTTGTTGATGCTTGAAAAATTTGATCACTTGGTGAGACTCTTGCTCCCCCTCAATAAATGCTTTTGACATTTGAATCCAATTGATAGAAGCTTGATTCTCCCGCTATCTTCAACAACTTTGCTCAACCTATATAAAAACAACAAAACAACCATTTCTCCAAACAAACATTTCTCCACCTTTTGGCATTATCAAAAAGTAATATATACCAATTGAAATATAAAATTCTAAGCCAAAATAAGAGATATTATCAATAATTTTTCACAACAATGATACTGTAACATCCTACCTTTTTATAATAAAGTTTAATATAAGAAATAGTGAGTCTTATAAAATTTTTGACAGGGTTTCCTTTAAAAATTTAATCTTTCCCTTATAAATCAAGTCACCTGTCAGATTCCAGAAATCATTCAATATGATAAACCAGATA
This sequence comes from Crotalaria pallida, assembly GCA_037953625.1. Classification (NCBI taxonomy): domain Eukaryota; kingdom Viridiplantae; phylum Streptophyta; class Magnoliopsida; order Fabales; family Fabaceae; genus Crotalaria; species Crotalaria pallida. The sequence goes on along the minus strand of CM075655.1, from coordinate 73,871,063 downwards.
TAAAAGTTTCCTTTCTAATGAAGTTCCAATATAAATGTAAAGTCCTTGTACACGTTTAAACAAATATAACTTAAAAGAAAATATTTGAATACCTTATATAAAAACATAATTAATTGTCTCATTTATGATTACAGAACTAGAGGTTGCATAAATATGACTCTTAGGTCATATATACCAATTACACTCCATCCTTTGGAGTGTAATGCTCCTCGGTGGCGGACTTGCCGATGACTCCACTGTGTACCTAAAAATGTCAACTAAGAGGGTGAGACATTTAAACAGAAATTAAAGAAAACACATAATAACAATAATAGGATATAAGTATATACACATCACAGCAATATATGATTCCATATAAATAAATTTTCCATATATTTTCCATATTATAATCCAAAATGCACAAATGCATATGATGCGATGCAACTCCATAACCCATAATGATCCATATGCCATGTGGTTCCATTTATCCATATTTCCATAATTCCATGATTCCATATGCCCATATATCCATAATTCCATATATCCTCACATCACCCTCCACACAATTGGGAAAAATCAACTAGGAGTAAGTGTTCCCCAACCAATGCTTGCACAGTACTTCACGTGACCGTCCTTCGTACAATTTGGGTTGTTTACCCAAATTGGCTATAGCGGGAACCACTTTGCACTAGTCATGATGTGTATAAGTGACCGATAAAAACTATTATAGTGTGCACAGGACCAATCCCCGACTTATCCAGTACTTCACGTGACCGTCCTTCGTACTGGCTTAGGTCCCTTGGTAGATCAAAGTCCTCTACAATAGTTTTCCGCGATTGTTTCAATAACACAATCTAGTCACTACGACACTCTCGTCCGTCGATTCTATGGACCTTCACGTACCCGTCCTTCAGTCCATAGAATGTTCTCGTATCTTTCCCAATTCCTAACGTCCTTCCTCACTTCTTAATGCACGTATTTCTACTTATTTTAATTTAATTAAATATTCAAGCCTTTATAACATTATTTCCATTTAAGCATGTTTTCCAACTTAGGATTATTATCCATAATAATCCCATAATTACCAATAAATTATATGATCAACCACAATCATGATAATAGCTTTCATTCATTCATGTCATGTAAGTTCGATTATAAATTAAGCAATAATTCAGCATAATCAACAACCAATCAATTTCACATAAAACCCTATTTTCAGCTACCACACATAATACATACAAAGACAAACCAAACATATGTATACAGTTATATTTCTATGATTATTACTATATCCTTTCTCTAATTTAAGCCAAATGTCTCCCCCCTTACCTTTGAAGAGAAGAGGAGAAATTGGGGTTCACATGGAACCCACTTACCCACTCCAAATCCTAGCTCCTTAGCACTCCAATCCTTTCTTCCAACATATTCTAAGCTCCCTTAAATAATTAGAAGCTCCATGGTAGTGATTGCACAAACCTAGGTTTTGGTGGGTGAATTGGGATTTGAAAGAAAGAGGGAGATATATGTGATTTATGTGAGGGAAAATAGCTGGAAGTTGATGGGGAACCGATTTGTGATGTTGATTTCATGTAAATTGGGATGGTTTGGTCGATTGGAAACATTAGGGTTGAAGGAGGGAGAGAGCTCGTGGAAGGAGGGGAAGAAAACCATGAGTAAATGAGTGAAAATTCGTGTTTACTGCCTTAAATTTGGTGCTGCAGGGTCGTGGATATCGATGTCCACCCCCTGGATATCAATGTCCAACATCTATATCCCTATGTTGGATATAGATGTCCAATGTTAAAAATGACAGCACCTTCCACACTTCAAATGGTTATAACTTCTTCGTTAACCGTTGGATCTTGCTCAAATTTTGAGACAAGCTTCCTAAGATACTAACCTTAACATCCAACGGTGGGTTTTGGGTTTTGAGCTCTAAATATTTAAATCCTAATTTTTCTCCCTATTTAGAAACTTTAACTATTCTCTAGCTATTCTTGGTTCTAATATCTATCACTTGGTTCTTCCTACCATTCTTCACCTCTTAAGTCTACTAATCTCCTAATTAAACTTGGAAATTAAATTAGGGATGTTACAATTCTCCCCCACTTATTGGAATTTCGTCCCCGAAATCTGTTCAATTCCGTCACATGGAGAATCATCCCAACTAAAAGGTTGCTAAACTATTATACTGGTTGAACTTTGATTCTACTCCCTCACTTAGAATCAGCATACTCTTTTGCATTGGTACGACACGGACTCTTGCATTCAATAGGGAATACCAATCATGGTTCGCTATGGTGGGTTTCAAAGCGATAAAACTCTAAGGTTTCCAAGGTTTACTCTTTAGACAATTAAACATTTCAAGAGTCTGACCAAAGAGACTCTCAATTGGCCTTAAGTTCTAAGATAATATGCGATTAAACATTTATTGACTGTCGTATCTTGGACGACCCAATCTACTTCTATATTCTACCTACATGGCAGCATTTAAAGGGATCTAATCATAATTAACCTAAGGATACTCTTAAGTCCTAGCAAAACACATATATACATTTTCAAGTAAACAGTTATAACATACATAGCAATCAAAAATCAAATATGCACACCAACTTTTCATATCTACACATAATTGCACACACTAACTTAGGCAATCTCTACTTCCTCCTAACCAAATCCTGATCTACCTGAGTCAATCTAAAATTCAGGCATATATCTACACACATTTGACACTAATCAAGTATTCCAGAAATTTCCTCAAATAGAGTTTTTTTTTTTGGAAGATAATATGGTATCCATGATTTATTTACAAACCAAATCAGAAATCATGTAACTGCATTGAAAAACATTTTCGAAAACAAAGATTGATTCAATTCCAAAATGTCATACAAGTTTTTCAAGTAATGTCCCTTCACATAAAAGAATCATAATAGTAAATTTTCAGGTAAGTCGGAGTTCGTTAGGTTCAACTTTGGTTTAATAACCGCTTGGTCAAAATATGAAAACAACAAAAGTCAAACCTTCATCAGATTTTCTTTAAAAGTAGGAAACAAACTCCAAGAAACCTCAAAATTCAAAGGGACTAAACTTGTACTTGGCCTCAAGGGTTGTGTAAAATTTTCAGACTAAGCGGAACACATTAAGCTTGAATTTTGTCCTACGTTCCCAGCATAAGAAATATTGGAAACTTTCCGTTGTATAAGAAAATGCCACATTTATTTTAAAATGCTAACTTGCTCCAAGAAGTTTGAAATTTCATTTAAAAATTTTGATTCAACCTTTAAAGGCTTGCACACTTTTCCAAATCATTTCAATTATCCCCAAGTCCAAAACTCAGCTTTCCATTGTATTTAAAAACCCGGATTTCCCAATCGACAAAAATTCATGAGCACCACACATAATCTAGGAATTAACACATGCTCCCTAGGCAATCAAACATACTCATTCATCATTTAATTACAAGCATAAACATGCATTACCAAACAATTCCTAGGGTTCGCTTTCTCTATTTGCCTGACCTAATGATGACTATTCATCACTAGTTTAGATTCTAAGGAAATTGAGATAAACAACTAACTCCCAGAAGATAGGAATCTATCTATTAGAATGGCACACATCAGACATTCATTACAACTACGCATTATAGTAAACACAATTTTTAACTATCAACTTTTTAATCAATTCAGATGTAAAATTTTTAGATTCTGGTAGAAAAATTTGGGGTGGTGATATCGATATCCTCTTGTGCATATCGATAGTCACAATCGATATCTCCTACTGGATATCGATATCCACTATTGAATTTCTGCATACTGATTGGAGTTTTGAAATACCAATTCTATTCCTATGCCATGCTAAAAACTTCGGTAAAAACAATTATCATGTATGGGGTTAAAGTAAAAACAAATGCAACCCTCATATTGTAAAAGTACTTACACCTTTTAAAATCAATGTGGATGGCAGAAATTCAGTTATGCATTTCTATATATATATATTTATGAAAAACAAAGAACCCATCAGAAAACATATATGCGTTTCTCATGTTATAAAATCTGAGTGACATGCAAGAAAACATTTTCAATTGTATGCTGATGAAATCAAGACTCTTGAAAAATCGGATTCTTCTCTTGATAGAAACTTTTATGTTTGGGTAAAATCTTAATAAAAGACTCAATCATCCAGGTTGGTTAGTTCTTTACAATCTTGATACTTTTCTTATAAAATAACTTGGATGAAAATTTGAAAACAACTTTGCAAATCAAATTATATATCCTTAAGAAGTGTTACCGCCATCTAACTTCGGGAAAGTTTAGATGAAGGATTATAAACTTACTTAGGATTTTCAAACTTACGTAAAAAGGAAATGCTCTTGAACTAAAAAAAAAATTTATTTTAATTCGTTTTCAAATGTTGGAACAACCACATTCCCTTTTTATTTTGAGCTTGAAAGCTAAGTTTCATTCCAAATTGATTGGTATCGTATGTATAAGGATTCCTATTTAATCGGCGTATAACTTAAATAAAACAACGAATTAGTTTACAGCCGATTACTTAGAAATCCTCAAAATCTCATCATACAACAAAGCACTCAATTTGGAAGGATTCCAAATTCTATTCAAAATAATGAAATTCATTTTAAAACATTGAAATTCATCTGAAATACTATCGGGTTTCACATCAACTAATTCCCAACATTATACCATTACCCGTGGAAATCAAATGATCTCCTGATAATAGCACAATTCCGTAAAAAGGTTTTCGAAATAGTTTTCATACTTAAAACAGGTTCAACATTCACAAATAATAATCAACATCGTCAAAAGCACAATTAATCCTTTAGGCAAACACACGACAACACACAGCATCACACATTATATGTATATCAAACATATATCCTAATTCAATGCAACCACTTAGAGTTTCAAGCATCTAATTGCTTAAACCTGAGACTAACACTACATCCTCTCTTGAGGTTTCTGACATTCTAGTCTATGTCTACAAATTCTAGCACTATCATAGCTAACTCAAATGCTTGAACTAGCTAGACTCCTATCTCCCTACAAAATAACTCCTACAACCCTTACCACACTTACAACACTTCCGCTGCGCAATTCTGCTACAACTTCTATACCTTCTAACACCCTTCCTAATCTTAGGCCTAGGAAATAGATCTAACAATTATTTCATTGGATTCAAGGACTCAATGATATCATCTATCAATAAATACAAAATACGAGGGATCCGTCTCGATTCTGTATTGCATTGAAGACAAAATCATTTTCGTACCACCTGAGTTCCAATCGAATAAAAGATGACTCATCCTCAATTCAAAAGAAAACTTTAAAATTTCCTTTAAAGAAAAGTTTCTATTCCTTATCATATTTGAAGTAGACAGGATTAATTCAAAACTAAGAGTTAGTCCTTCCCATTGGGGTAGCAGTTTCATGCTCTGTCCCGTTGGGAGTTTTCCTTTCCCTTAGTCTCTACTTTCCGTCCATTTCTAAATACAACAAAGTTACAGTTTGAAAAAAAAATTGAATTAGCCCACTTTAAATTGAAGATATAACCCTATGATTACCAAACTATGACTCACCCTACTAAACCATACCCATTCAACTAATGACACATGCATGAAACACTAAAGTGCACTACTTAACCAACTATCTACTAGCTACTCTCATATGGAGTAACTCTTTGGGAGTAGTAAAATCCATACTCCACGGCCGAGGATTGCAACCATTGCTCTAATACCATAATGTAACATCCTACCTTTTTATAATAAAGTTTAATATAAGAAATAGTGAGTCTTATAAAATTTTTGACAGGGTTTCCTTTAAAAATTTAATCTTTCCCTTATAAATCAAGTCACCTGTCAGATTCCAGAAATCATTCAATATGATAAACCAGATATAAAAGTTTCCTTTCTAATGAAGTTCCAATATAAATGTAAATTCCTTGTACACGTTTAAACAAATATAACTTAAAATAAAATATTTGAATACATTATATAAAAACATAATTAATTGTCTCATTTATGATTACAGAACTAGAGGTTGCATAAATATGACTCTTAGGTCATATATACCAATTACACTCCATCATTTGGAGTGTAATGCTCCTCGGTGGCGGACTTGCCGATGACTCCACTGTGTACCTAAAAATGTCAACTAAGAGGGTGAGACATTTAAACAGAAATTAAAGAAAACACATAATAACAATAATAGGATATAAGTATATACACATCACACCAATATATGATTCCATATAAATAAAGTTTCCATATATTTTCCATATTATAATCCAAAATGCACAAATGCATATGATGCGATGCAACTCCATAACCCATAATGATCCATATGCCATATGGTTCCATTTATCCATATTTCCATAATTCCATGATTCCATATGCCCATATATCCATAATTCCATATATCCTCACATCACCCTCCACACAATTGGGAAAAATCAACTAGGAGTAAGTGTTCCCCAACCAATGCTTGCACAGTACTTCACGTGACCGTCCTTCGTACATTATGGGTTGTTTACCCAAATTGGCTATAGCGGGAACCACTTTGCACTAGTCATGATGTGTATAAGTGACCGATAAAAACTATTATAGTGTGCACAGGACCAATCCCCGACTTATCCAGTACTTCACGTGACCGTCCTTCGTACTGGCTTAGGTCCCTTGGTAGATCAAAGTCCTCTACAATAGTTTTCCGCGATTGTTTCAATAACACAATCTAGTCACTACGACACTCTCGTCCGTCGATTCTATGGACCTTCACGTACCCGTCCTTCAGTCCATAGAATGTTCTCGTATCTTTCCCAATTCCTAACGTCCTTCCTCACTTCTTAATGCACGTATTTCTACTTATTTTAATTTAATTAAATATTCAAGCCTTTATAACATTATTTCCATTTAAGCATGTTTTCCAACTTAGGATTATTATCCATAATAATCCCATAATTACCAATAAATTATATGATCAACCACAATCATGATAATAGCTTTCATTCATTCATGTCATGTAAGTTCGATTATAAATTAAGCAATAATTCAGCATAATCAACAACCAATCAATTTCACATAAAACCCTATTTTTAGCTACCACACATAATACATACAAAGACAAACCAAACATATGTATACAGTTATATTTCTATGATTATTACTATATCCTTTCTCTAATTTAAGCCAAATGTCTCCCCCCTTACCTTTGAAGAGAAGAGGAGAAATTGGGGTTCACATGGAACCCACTTACCCACTCCAAATCCTAGCTCCTTAGCACTCCAATCCTTTCTTCCAACATATTCTAAGCTCCCTTAAATAATTAGAAGCTCCATGGCAGTGATTGCACAAACCTAGGTTTTGGTGGGTGAATTGGGATTTGAAAGAAAGAGGGAGATATATGTGATTTATGTGAGGGAAAATAGCTGGAAGTTGATGGGGAACCGATTTGTGATGTTGATTTCATGTAAATTGGGGTGGTTTGGTCGATTGGATACATTAGGGTTGAAGGAGGGAGAGAGCTCGTGGAAGGAGGGGAAGAAAACCATGAGTAAATGAGTGAAAATTCGTGTTTACTGCCTTAAATTTGGTGCTGCAGGGTCGTGGATATCGATGTCCACCCCCTGCATATCGATGTCCAACATCTATATCCCTATGTTGGATATAGATGTCCAATGTTAAAAATGACAGCACCTTCCACACTTCAAATGGTCATAACTTCTTCGTTAACCGTTGGATCTTGCTCAAATTTTGAGACAAGCTTCCTAAGACACTAACCTTAACATCCAACGGTGGGTTTTGGGTTTGAGCTCTAAATATTTAAATCCTAATTTTTCTCCCTATTTAGAAACTTTAACTATTCTCTAGCTATTCTTGGTTCTAATATCTATCACTTGGTTCTTCCTACCATTCTTCACCTCTTAAGTCTACTAATCTCCTAATTAAACTTGGAAATTAAATTAGGGATTTTACAAAGTTAAAGCTTTGATCTATGAAAGTGACAGAGAATAGTGTGGCTTGATCTTTGTAAAATTGATATGAAAATGTTCTAAGATTGTAAATTAAATTCACAAAGGTTAGGAAAAGATTTATATGAAATACTGTAACATCTCAAATTTAATTCCAAGTATAATCTATGTTGGGATGGTCTTAGGGTAGAAGAAATGGAGATATAAGTTAGAATCTAGCCAAAAATACATGTAGAACTAGGGTTAAAAACATAGAACCTTAGGAAATTCAAAATAAAAGATTTACAACTCTAAACACAAATTCCACCGTTGGATGTGAAGATTAGTATGTGGGGAAGCTTGCTTTAAAATTTGAGGAAGATCCAACGGGTAACGAAGAAGTTATGGCCTCTCAAAATCTTGGTACTGCAAAACCCTGCAGCTTAAGCTTAATCGATTAAGGTCTGCTGAGGTAAAAAGCCTTAATCGATTACTAATCGATTAAAGGTTGTTGCTGATGAAAAAAATAAAGTCATCCACACGTTCTTTTCTTCCCAAAATTCGAACCTCTCTTCTTCTCTCCCCTAGGGTTCCATTCTCCATCATCAAATCCATCAAGAGCAAGTGAGGTTTCTTCATCCCATCAACAAATCCCTTCCTTCTTCACTCCAAGTAAGTGTTTAATGCCATGGATTTCCTCTTTTCTCTCTCCAAACTCGTTTTCCCTTTCTCTCTCTTGTCTTCCATGGTGGTTTTCAACTCTAGGCCATGGAAGCTTCTCATTTTCTTGAGTTTTGGCAAGAGGCTATGGCATAAATGCTAACTCTTCTTGTTATGGCTATTATATTAGGTTCCTCACTTTTCTCTCGGGTCATAACTCAATTGGTGGCAAGACTCTCAAGCTTAAAGCAAGTGTAACCGCCTTATCTCTGAGTGTTGAGGTAAGGAGTGGGTATTAGTGAGTATTACCATACTCTGGGGAATAGTTTATAGTATGTATATAATGCTTGCTAAGAGTTAGGTGTTAGTATAAGGATTAGGAAACCTAAGTTAGAAAATAATGATAATATTAGAAACGAACTTAGTGTAACTCTATGATGGGGAATAGGAAATATAATTTGATTATGCAAACCAATAAATTTAGCTAGCTAAATGCATGATCTTGCTACTATATGTTATTAAAGGTGTTACTTGAGAATAATTGTTAAGTGCTAATGTGTAGGATATTTTAGGTGCTTATCTGAGTTGTTGCTAATTGTTATATATATTTGGAGCATTCTTGATAATTATTTTAAACTGTTCATTTGCTGCTCTAAGTGTTTAAGTGTTGTGAATTGTAATTGTGTTTATTTACTAGAGGGTTTATATGAGATTATTAGGAATGGTGTGCCTACTATTGTATATGGATATTTGTTGCTTATTATGATTGTTTGGAAGTGGTGAGTATGTTGGCCTTTGACCTGAGGTGACATACTTTGTAAATATGGTAAGTATGTGGGCCTTTGACCTGAGGTGACATACTTATCATGTGTGTATAGAGTGAGTATGTTGGCCTTTGACCTGAGGTGACATACTTTGTGAATATGGTAAGTATGTGGGCCTTTGACGTGAGGTGACATACTTATCATGTGTGTATAGGGTGAGTATGTTGGCCTTTGACCTGAGGTGACATACTTTGTAAACTGGGGATGTATTTGGGCCTTTGACCTGAGGTGACATACATCGTAAATGGGAATTGGAAAATAAAGGACATGAAAAGGGTAGGAAGAAAGGAATGAAGAATGAAAATGGAAAAAAATACAAGAAACATAAGATAGGAAGGTTTGTAGAAGGACATAATAAGATAATTTGGGATTGTATTAGAAATGTACTAGTAATAATAGGACAACAGGGTATGTAAAACAAATTAAATAGTTAGGAAACTAATGGGTAAAAGGAAAAGGGAATAGGAGCATAGGTGGATTAGTCGGATAGGTAAAATGAACTATAACTTAGGAAAAATAATGGAATCGGAATATTGATGCATGTTGGTATGAATGGAGCTGTTGTGAAATTGATTGAACTATGTGGTAATTGTGTGTGACTTAGTCGGTTATTATGTCATAATGGAAACTGCTTTTCCCATTTTATGTGTAATGCTCACTCCTTACTATTTCCACTGGTACTGCGATTGAGCTAGCACAGCCCCCGGCCGAGCAGGTTCGCTCTCCCTCACAGGGAGAGTAAGTCATATTAGTTGAGTCGTGTGTCCCGTCCTGACTACTTTTGGGATTTTTGTATATGATGATGATTATGTGTATGTACTGAAAAACATCATTTTGAGGTATAGTCAGAACCACTCCTTGTGGGAAGGGAGTAATTTTGGAGAATTTTATGGAATTTAAATAACTGCTAAAACTTGTATTAGTTTATAATTTTCCGCCGCACTGAAACTCTGATATAAATGCTTTAATATATGGTTTGGCCCTGATGGCTTTCTGATTTCACTTGAATTATTAAATTAACAGGTTTACAGGAAAAGAACTCATTTTTGAAATGTCCATATTACAAAGCAAACTTTGTCCGTTTTGACAGAGATTTTCATAAGTTAAAATGGTATTAATCAGAAAAATTTAAATTCACGATTTTATTATGGGTATTTAAGGGTAATTATTTAGGGTGTTACATTTTGGTATCAGAGCAGTTTCCCTCGGCCAATGGAGTATGAACTCACTACTCTTATGGTTACTCACCGAGCGAGTAACCGAAGTACATAGCTTAGTGTTTGAGTTAAGTTTTATGTAAATAGTCAAATGTCTGTAGGATTCTCATGTTTTGATGCTAACAATCTCTCTCCAAGCAACAACATTGGCAACAAGCAAGCTACACCACATGAAGATTAGAATTAGGATTTTTATTAATTCTATTTCAATGTAATCTTTATTTTATGCAATGCATCTCATTGGTGTGGGTAGCTTAGGTGATTTTAAGAATATTTAAATAATGTCTGATTAAGAGTGAAGATATTTTAAATCTTGATTAAATAGCTTGTGAAAATCATTTTAGAAAAACTTTGTTTTTATTCAGATTCTGATCAGTTTACTCGAGTAATGAGTATTGGTTCACTCGAGTAATTTATGTTCTGACAGGTTAATCGAGTAATGGTTTACACATCACTCGAGTAACTTAATCTGACATGTTTCACTCGAGTGATGTTGTTTGGTTTACTCGAGTAATTCAATCAGTGTTGGGAAAATTTTAAAAGGACTTAATTTTCTCTTTCAAAGTAAGAGACTTTCATTCTTACAATTTTCTAATACACTTTGAAAAGTAATTCAAGAGCTATTTTACATCTTTCAAGAGCTATCAAGATTCAACAAAGAACTTTTCATTCTTCACTCTATTTTCTATCATTGTTCAAATATTCTTGAGATCATATTTTTGTTCTTAGTGGTTGTTGAAGATTTGCAATTTGTGATTGCATCATTGAAGTTTCAACACAAGTGAAGAATCTCACAAGGAAGACTTTGAGGATCAAATCAAAGCAAGAAAAGAGGATTGGTTGGAAGCATCTTCAATCAATTAGCAAGGAAATCTAGAATACTCAAAAGGGGTAGATTAGATCAAAGTGTTTGGTACACACTTTGAGTTGGGTTTTAAGATAGGAGAACTAAGAATCTAGTTGCATCTTAAAACATTGTAAAATCTACATTTGAAGATTTCTAGTGAAGAATCTCTCTTGATTTAAGAGGGGACTGGAGTAGCTTTCAAGTGGGTGAAAGTGAACCAGGATAAATCCTTGTGTCTCTTTTATTTTCATTCCTTGTATTTCATTAATTCATTAACATTTGCATTTTTAGGTTAGAATTGGGGTTTTCTTAATTCTACTCAATTGATCTAAAATTGCATGTTAATATTACTTGAAATTGTTCATATTAATCATTCATAATTTGTTGAATCATCATAGCATTGTTATTCTTGAAGAACTCCATTGAAAACTAAGTTTTAAATTGAATTTTACCCAGTTTACTCGAGTAAAGTTCTTGTCACTCGAGTAATCTGCTTTCAGTTTATAAACATTACTCGAGTAGGTTTTCTGTTACTCGAGTGATTTAAAATTTGCTTTCGTAATACTCGAGTGATTTGCTGAATACTCGAGTGAAATTATTTTTGGTTGCGTATTACTCGAGTGAAGGCTTGAGTTACTCGAGTAATCTGAACTGAATTCTTAAGAAAATTTATTTTCATAAAACCATTCTCTTAGGCGGACGAAAAATCTGTAATAAGGCTTCAATATTCTATTCACCCCCCCTCTAGACTATATTGAGCCGCTTGTTGGTTTCCAACAAGTGGTATCAGAGCGCGGACGAAAAATCCGAGCCTTAAAAAGCTTTTTCGAAAAGATCCTTTTTACTTGGAAACAATGGGCTCAATTTCAAATCCTTTCGGTGGTGAAGGAACTTCCATTAATCGTCCTCCACTATTTAGTGGTGAGGGTTACGCTTATTGGAAGGTCCGCATGAAAATTTTTATTCAAGCCATAGATATGGAAATTTGGAACGCCATAGAGAATGGACCTTTTGTTCCTCAAACGAAAGTAAATGATGTTGTTTCAATTAAACCTCAATCGAGTTGGGACAATGATGATAAGAAGAAAGTTGCATTTGATTTAAAAGCTAAAAATATCATCACGTCCGCTCTTTCTTATGATGAGTTCTTTCGAGTATCTCAATGTGTTGATGCTAAACAAATGTGAGACACATTACAAGTCACACATGAGGGCACTTCGGAGGTTAGAAGGGCTAGGCTAAATACACTCATGCATGAATATGAACTCTTTCGTATGTTACCTAATGAAAACATAGGTGACATGCAAAAGCGGTTCACTCATATCATTAATCATCTTTCTGCACTTGGAAAAGTTATATCTAATGGTGAAGTTGTTAATAAGATTTTGAGATGTCTTAGCAGGGAATGGCAACCTAAGGTGACGGCCATTATGGAAGCTAGAGACGTGGATCAAATTGATTTAGCAACTCTATTCGGAAAGCTTCAAGAGCATGAAATGGAGCTTGGACGGTTATCCATGAATGAAGATGCCGATAGGAAGAAAAAGGGGATAGCTCTTAAATTAACTTCAAAATCCCTTAAGGCACAAGAGGAAAACTTTCAAGTGGATGACTCGGACTCCGATATAGATGATGAGACCCTTGGCTTGCTAGTTAAAAAGCTTGGTAGGTTCCTTAAGAAAAAGGGGAACTTTAATAGAAATAGACAAAGAGATTCTAAGGACTCACATCCAAGAAATAAGACTAACAAGGATCACATCAAGTGTCATGGATGTGGAAAGCTTGGTCACTATCGATCGAATTGTCCAACTCATTCTAAGAAGTCGGAAGGTGACAACTCAAAATTCAATTCTTCTAAAGGAAAAAGGGCTTACATAGTATGGGATGAAGTGGAGAGTCAATCAACATCTAGCTCATCGGATGATGAAGAACTTGCAAATCTATGTTTAATGACAAAGCTTGATGAAGAGGAATCTTCGAGCATTAAATCAAGTGAGAACGTCAATGAGGTAGATTATCTTTCCGATGCTAGCTCAAGTTCTAATTCTCCTTCATTCAATGAATTGTACAATGTGTATGTAGAGATGCATAAAGAGTTGAAGAAACTTGCTAAAATAAATGTTGAAAGAAAGAATTTCATAATGAAGCAACATGAAAAGATAATTGAACTTCAAAAAGATTTAGAAGAACTTAAGCTTCAAAATGAAACTCTAGAACTCATTTATGCAAACTCTACATGCAATTGTGAATTGAAATCAAATGAGACTCCATCTTGTGAAAATTGCAAGTCTTTGGAAAAAGAAGTTTTTAATTTGAATGATCGACTTGCAAGGCTCATGAAAGGAGATACTTCTTTAGATCATTTGCTTTCAACTCAAAGGAACAATAGCAATAGATCCGGTCTTGGCTATACCAAACCTAAGAAACGCAATTATCGCAAAGTTGGTGGATTTTCAAAGAATAAGATTTCTAAAAACCCAACTTGTCATTATTGTGGAATCTTTGGGCATACCACGAATAAATGTAATATAAAGAAATTTGGTATACCAAGCGGTGAATATATTTGGATTGTTAAGGGGACTTCTCCTCATGCTAACAACAAAGGACCCAAGACCACTTGGGTACCTAAGTCAACCAAATGATATCTTTCTTGTAGGTGTGTCTTCGAACCAAAGAGCGAAAATGGTACTTGGATAGTGGTTGTTCGAGACACATGACGGGAGACAAAACGCACTTCATGGAACTTACTCCAAAAAATGATGGATTTGTGACATACGGCGACAACAACAAGGGCAAAATTCTAGGAGTCGGGAAAATCGGTAACGTATCTAACCTTGTCATAGAAAATGTCCTATACGTAGAAGGCTTAGAACACAACTTGCTTAGTATAAGCCAACTATGCGATATGGGCAATTATGTGACATTTACTCCGGAATTATGTTTCATTAAGTCTTCTATAGATGATAGTGTTAAGTTTGTTGGTCGTCGCTCTAATAACACTTACTTAATTGATTTGGATGAGATAACTTCACTATTTTCAAAATGTTTCAAATCTTTTGATGATGAAATTCGTCTTTGGCATAGACGAATTGCTCATGTGAATGTGAATCAATTGAACAAACTTTTGCGAAAAGATTTAGTGATTGGTTTGCCTAAATTAAACTTTAAGCTTGATGGCATTTGTGACTCTTGTCAAAAGTGCAAGCAAGTTAAAAGTTCTTTTAAACCTAAAAATGTGATAAGCACAACAAAGCCTTTGGAGATAATCCATATGGATTTGTTTGGCCCTTCACAAATTAAAAGTTTAGGTGGCAATTACTATGGATTTGTTTTAGTAGACGATTTTACTAGATTCACATGGACTTTATTTTTATCCGCAAAAAGTGAAGTTTATAAATGTTTTAAAAAATTTGCCAAACTCATCCAAAATCAACTAAGTTTGAAAATTGTGTCTATTAGAAGTGATCACGGAGGTGAGTTTGAAAACACTAGGATTGATGCGTTTTGTGATAAGTTTGGTATTGATCATCAATTTTCGGCCCCTAGGACTCCGGAGCAAAACGGAGTTGTAGAAAGGAAAAATAGAATATTAGTGGAACTTGCTCGTACTATGTTGATAGAATCAAATGTTCCTAAATATTTTTGGGCTGATGCGGTAAACACCGCTTGCTATGTGCTTAATAGGGTTCTTATTCATCCACATTTAAATAAAACACCTTATGAACTTTTAAAAGGCGAAAGCCAAATATCTCACATTTTCATGTTTTTGGGTGTAAGGTGTTTGTTTTAAATAACGGAAAGGAACCGGTCGGCAAGTTTGACTCTAAAGCCGACGAAGGCATATTCATAGGTTATTCAACTCATAGCAAAGCATATAGAGTCTACAATAAAAGAACATTAACCGTTGAGGAATCCGTGCATGTTGTATTTGATGAATCTTCGAAAGGAGATTGTGTTGTTTCTTGTGATGATTATATAGGTACATTTTTGGATCATGAGAATTCAACACCACAACAAATGGAAGAGAATCAAAATGAAGATCGAGAGGTGCAAGCACAAGATAAAGACTTAGCACAAGAGATACAACCTCAATTACCAATAGCTTGGAAGTCCAACAAAAATCATCCGATTTCTAATATCTTAGGTGACATTGCAAAGGGAGTGGTAACCCGACGCACTTTAAATAATTTTTGTTATTATGTTGCCTTTGTATCTCAAATAGAACCTAAGAATATCAAAGAGGCTCTTCAAGATGATCATTGGATTATGGCCATGCAAGAAGAATTAAATCAATTTGAAAGAAACCAAGTTTGGGAGCTTGTGCCAAAACCCGATGATCGTCCTGAAATTGGTACTCGGTGGGTCTATAGGAATAAGTTAGATGAATCGGGTATTATTGTTAGGAATAAAGCTAGGTTGGTAGCACAAGGTTATAGTCAAGAAGAAGGAATCGATTACGATGAGACATATGCTCCCGTTGCTAGATTAGAAGCTATTCGTATTCTTCTCGCTTTTGCTTCAATTATGAATTTTAAATTGTTTCAAATGGATGTTAAGAGCGCCTTTCTTAACGGATACATTCAAGAGGAAGTTTATGTGTCACAACCTCCCGGATTCGAGAGTTTTGAGCATCCGGACTACGTTTTCAAACTGAAAAAGGCTTTGTACGGTTTGAAACAAGCTCCTAGAGCTTGGTACGACCGACTAAGCAATTTTTTATTACAAAAAGGTTTTAAACGAGGCACTGTTGACACTACACTTTTTATTGAACGTTCCGGTAAGGATATTTTATTGGTTCAAATATATGTTGACGATATTATATTTGGTGCTACTAACGATAACTTGTGTAAGAAGTTTTCAGAATTGATGCAAAGTGAATTCGAGATGTCGATGATGGGAGAGCTTACATTCTTTCTTGGCCTTCAAATAAAGCAGCTTAATGATGGCATTTATATTCATCAGAGTAAATATTGTAGAGAGCTTCTCAAACGTTTTGGAATGGATTCGTGCAAATCCGCTTCTACACCAATGAGCGTTGCATGCTACCTAGATCAAGATGAGGCTGGAAAAGCGGTAGAGGTAACGAAGTATCGTGGTATTATTGGTAGTTTGTTATACTTAACTGCATCTAGGCCTGATATCATGTTTAGTGTATGTATGTGTGCACGCTTTCAAGCAAAACCGAAAGAGTCGCATCTAACTGCTGTCAAAAGAATAATGAAATACTTAAAGGGTACAACGAATACTGGACTTTATTATCCTAGGGATGCTTTTCTAAAACTTATAGGATATTCGGACTCTGACTTTGCCGGTTGTAAAGTTGAGCGAAAAAGTACAAGCGGAACATGCCATTTAATTGGTAATTCACTTGTATCGTGGTTTTCTAAAAAGCAAAATTGTGTAGCTTTATCAACCGCGGAGGCCGAATACATAGCTGCAGGTAGTTGTTGTGCTCAAATTTTATGGATGAAGCAACAATTATCTGACTTTGGTTTAAATTTAACAAATATCCCTATAAAGTGTGATAACACTTCGGCAATTAATTTGACTAAAAATCCAGTATTACACTCAAGGACAAAGCATATTGAAATTAGGCATCACTTTTTGAGAGATCATGTTCAAAAAGGTGATTGTGTTATTGAGTTTGTTCAAACTTCGGATCAATTAGCTGATATCTTTACAAAACCATTACCAAGGGACACATTTTATAAGATTCGAAGAGAACTTGGTATTTTTGATGAATTAACTATTAGCTAATTGTATTTGATGCTTTTTATACTCACCTTCAAGCCTATTTCAATGTGACTTGTATTTTGAGTTGTTGTATCTTATTAAAGTGTTTATTATTTTTTTTATGCAGTTATGTGTGTATGTTTTCTATAATATGCTAATTGCTTTATTTGTATGTGTGTTACTTGCTACATGCTAAGTGTTTCTCTGTGTTTGTGCATGAAAAATGATTTTGCATGATAAATTGAAATTTTTGAAATTCTGGACAGTTCACTCGAGTAACAGAAATTTCACTCGAGTAATTTTAAAAACTCTTTCGTATTACTCGAGTAATTCTGTCTGTCACTCGATTAATTTTAAAATGACTTGCGTATCACTCGATTAAGTTCATCCATCACTCGAGTAAAATCTTTTTATCTTTCGGCATACTCGAGTAACATACTCTTTCACTCGAGTACTGCTCGAATCACTCGAGTAACGTATGAACATTACTCGAGTAACTTACGTGATTTTAAAAGCTGAACTGTTGAAATCTGCATCATTTTCCCGATTTTTTTTCTCTCTCTTGTTCGTCTTTCTCTCTTCTCTCTCATACGGGTCTTCATCAAATCATCATCTTTCAGCCACAAAACTCACAAATCATACAAATTTCTTCCATATTTCATCATTATATCATCATTTCTACTCCTTTCATTCATCAATTTCACCAATTTTATCCAAAAATCCGAAAACCCCAAATCAAAACCCTAACCCCCCAAAACCGAATTTGCTTTTTCTGAATCAATGGCTTCTTCCTCTCACTATCAACCTCCTCAAAAGAAAGCAAAGCAAGGAGCAGGTCGTAATGATACTTGGTTTTCTGGAATCAACCGAGATTTGCGGGAACCAGCATTTATCAATCGCTCTTTTGGTCTTACAAGGTATGTTAAATTTGCTTGGTTGCATAAGGAGCAATTTCCGTTTGTAGAGGATTTAGAATTTCAGAATTTGAAGAGGTTTTTGGAATTTGAGACTCATTATTACCCTAGGCTTGTCAGACAATTTTATCAAAATTTTACTAAGCTAGATGGTGAGTATCAAACAATGGTTAGAGGACATCATTTTGTTATAAAGCCTGCGGATTTGACTATGATGTTTGGTTTAGAAAACAAGGGAACTTTTATTGGTGATACTGAATGTCTGGATTTGGATGTGGATACTAATAAGATTTATACTGATTTGTTGCGTACTGGTGAATCTTGGGGTGATAGAACTACTAGAACTGTATCACCTTTGCATGCTGTGGATAGGGTGCTCATGTATATTATCTCTTATTGTTTGATTCCAAAATGCAATCAAAATTATGCTCAATTGGGAGATGATGATCTTACTTTGTTTCATGGGATTAAAAAGAGGTATGAGATGAATTGGAATAAAATGTTTTTAGCTCGTATGGAAGCTGCTGCTCAATCTCCTCCTACCCAATTCTTGCCATATCCTATGCATGTCACCAAGATCATGAGGTATTATCGTGTTCCAATCCCTGATGATGAGCCAGCTGAAAAGGAAAAGAAAAATAACTGGTGTCTTAATGATTCGCACATTAGTTATATGAAAATTGCTTGGCATAGGGACAGTCGCACTTGGTTATGGAAATCACAGATTAAGGAAATGGCTGAAGCTGCAAAGGCTGCAAGAGTTTCAGGTACTAGGAAAAGGAATTTATTTGGTGATAGGGCTGGTGCATCCTCTTCTGTTCCTCCTACTTCTATTGATCCGATGGATACCGATCGTATTGAGGACTATATCGATTTGGATAATCTTGGTACTCCATTTGATGCACAAGCTGCTCATGAGTCATTAGTTGAGCACATCAATGCTCAATTCACTCAGTTGGAGATGAGACAGGATGTGAAGAATATTGCCATGGAGCATCGTTTGATGGATTACATGTCTGGATTATTTTCTCATCATTTTCCTCCTCCTCCACCTGATTCCTAGACCTGTGGATGCTGATGATGTTTGCTGTTGATTTCTGTTGCATGTTTCATTTGCATATTCTCTGTTTATGTTTCTGTTTCATGTTTCTGACTCTGTTGCTACTATGACTTTAGGACCTTGTGTATGGTCTAGTTTGTTTAGTTTTCGTTTTGATTATCTGCTATGATTTGCTGCATAGTGTGATGCTCTGATACTCTGATTTATGGTGCTATATTCGTTGTTCGTTTATATTCGTTGTTTATATACGTTGAGGCACTATTGTGGTTTATTTTGGTATTGTCTTTATTGTTATATATTTTCTATACCATTGTGAACTACTTACCTTCAACTTTTGGCAAAGGACTTTTCTCAAAAATATTATCTTTTTAATGATGCCAAAAGGGGGAGAATATTTTGTTGATGTTGTTCTTGTAGGTTAAGTTTTATTATATTTTTCCTAGATGTTTTACATTTAGGGGGAGTATGTTAAAACTTAGTGCTTAATTTGAAAGGAGGTTTGTCATCATCAAAAAGGGGGAGTTTGTAGGATTCTCATGTTTTGATGCTAACAATCTCTCTCCAAGCAACAACATTGGCAACAAGCAAGCTACACCACATGAAGATTAGAATTAGGATTTTTATTAATTCTATTTCAATGTAATCTTTATTTTATGCAATGCATCTCATTGGTGTGGGTAGCTTAGGTGATTTTAAGAATATTTAAATAATGTCTGATTAAGAGTGAAGATATTTTAAATCTTGATTAAATAGCTTGTGAAAATCATTTTAGAAAAACTTTGTTTTTATTCAGATTCTGATCAGTTTACTCGAGTAATGAGTATTGGTTCACTCGAGTAATTTATGTTCTGACAGGTTAATCGAGTAATGGTTTACACATCACTCGAGTAACTTAATCTGACATGTTTCACTCGAGTGACGTTGTTTGGTTTACTCGAGTAATTCAATCAGTGTTGGGAAAATTTTAAAAGGACTTAATTTTCTCTTTCAAAGTAAGAGACTTTCATTCTTACAATTTTCTAATACACTTTGAAAAGTAATTCAAGAGCTATTTTACATCTTTCAAGAGCTATCAAGATTCAACAAAGAACTTTTCATTCTTCACTCTATTTTCTATCATTGTTCAAATATTCTTGAGATCATATTTTTGTTCTTAGTGGTTGTTGAAGATTTGCAATTTGTGATTGCATCATTGAAGTTTCAACACAAGTGAAGAATCTCACAAGGAAGACTTTGAGGATCAAATCAAAGCAAGAAAAGAGGATTGGTTGGAAGCATCTTCAATCAATTAGCAAGGAAATCTAGAATACTCAAAAGGGGTAGATTAGATCAAAGTGTTTGGTACACACTTTGAGTTGGGTTTTAAGATAGGAGAACTAAGAATCTAGTTGCATCTTAAAACATTGTAAAATCTACATTTGAAGATTTCTAGTGAAGAATCTCTCTTGATTTAAGAGGGGACTGGAGTAGCTTTCAAGTGGGTGAAAGTGAACCAGGATAAATCCTTGTGTCTCTTTTATTTTCATTCCTTGTATTTCATTAATTCATTAACATTTGCATTTTTAGGTTAGAATTGGGGTTTTCTTAATTCTACTCAATTGATCTAAAATTGCATGTTAATATTACTTGAAATTGTTCATATTAATCATTCATAATTTGTTGAATCATCATAGCATTGTTATTCTTGAAGAACTCCATTGAAAACTAAGTTTTAAATTGAATTTTACCCAGTTTACTCGAGTAAAGTTCTTGTCACTCGAGTAATCTGCTTTCAGTTTATAAACATTACTCGAGTAGGTTTTCTGTTACTCGAGTGATTTAAAATTTGCTTTCGTAATACTCGAGTGATTTGCTGAATACTCGAGTGAAATTATTTTTGGTTGCGTATTACTCGAGTGAAGGCTTGAGTTACTCGAGTAATCTGAACTGAATTCTTAAGAAAATTTATTTTCATAAAACCATTCTCTTAGGCGGACGAAAAATCTGTAATAAGGCTTCAATATTCTATTCACCCCCCCTCTAGACTATATTGAGCCGCTTGTTGGTTTCCAACAATGTCTAGATGAAATTTTATTATGATTATAAATTTGTTTAACTGTCCTATCATTAACTGGCTCTTCCCTCCATGACCAAACAGTATGGCTGGGAGACGGGCCGATAATGATCGAATTGCTGCTATCTTGGAAAATCTGGTTCAAATGCAGTAGAACCAGGCTGAGCAACTTGCACAGATGCAACAAAATCAAGCCCAAAACATTGCGACAGCGCAGCAGCTGCTGCAGCAGCCCCTCATCCTCCACCACCACCTTCAGTTGGGATTTACTGGATGGCTCGATTCAGGAAATGCGAACCGCCGAGGTTCGAAGGAGGATGTAATCCAGATGGAGCCCAGGGATGGCTCCAAGAAGTGGAGAAGATCCTTCGTTCCTTGCAACCACCAGTCGAGCAGAAAGTTCGGTTAGCCGAGTACATGCTGAAAGGAGAAGCCAAACATTGGTAGGATCAGCAAAGAAGAGGTTTGGAGGCGGCTGGTCAGGCAGTCACTTGGGATCTTTTCAAGGTCCGTTTTCTTGGGAAGTATTATCCGGAAGATGTGAGAAGGGAAAAGGAATTGCTATTCCTCAAGCTTGAACAGGGAACTCTGAGTGTCGGGGAGTACGTGGCCCAATTTGAAGATCTGATCCGTTACTCCAGCGGCTACAGAGATGCCGACGAACGAGCAAAGTGCATTAAATTCGAGTCCGGTCTCCGAGCAGATATCTAGCTTGCATTCGAATATCAGAACGTCGCCGACCTCTCTCAGCTCATCAACATGACAAGCACGTATGAGAAAGGACTCAAGAGGAAGGTGGATGAGGATCGGACCAAAGCAGTTCAAAAGTCGGCAGGACCCATCCGAGGCAAAGAGCCAATGCAAAGATCTAGTCCCTATCCAAACCCTAAACCTATGACTCCTGTAGCAACGGGACCAGCTGACACTACTTTTGGTCCTATTCCGACTTGTCAGCATTGTGGACGGCTGCACCGAGGAGTGTGTTGGACTCTGAGCAAACGTGAAGGAAATTGCTATCTATGCGGACAGCCCGGTCACTTTGCTACCAACTGTCCCAAGAACACATTGAAACAAGAAGTGAATACCACAAAGGCGCAGCGGGCAAGTGGGAGCCAACCAGCTATGAAGGGGAAGCTATACACTATAGATGGCGACGAGGTCGACCTAGCCGACGTGATCCCAAGTAAGCTTTGTTTAGCAAACCCAAGTAACGTAATGTTAGCTCGATTGTCGTGTGCTCTATTTTCTTTGGATAGTTATATGATGAGACAGTAAATGTCTTAGGCTAGAACTACCTTAGAAAAATTTCACATACTCATCTCCACGAATCTGATATAGCCTCTTTAGAGAAATTGTGATATGTCTTAGAAGAAATCCCTAAGTCAAAAAAAAAATTCTGATGTCCAGAAACCAAAACCTTATGGTAGTGTTGCTGCTTAATAGAATGTAAGGTTGGAATTGATCACTCTGATTCTTACACCTGTTAAGTAATAATATTATCTAAGATTTTGGCAATGACATTGCTATTGGTAAAAGTAAGATTGAGATTGATCACCTTGATCTCTACACCTATTAATGGTAGATGTCATTGACACTTATCTGCAAAATTCAAACCAACCAAGTTGAACTATTAAACTCTGTTCCCTATTGAGTGCAAGAACTCTAGGAATATGCAGACGCTAAGTGGGGGAGTAGAACCGAGAAGAAAATACCATGGTCAAAATGGGATGGTTCTCCATTTACGGAACCAAACGGAATTTCGGGGACGAAATTCCAATAAGTGGGGGAGAATTATAACATCCCAAATTTAATTCCAAGTATAATCTATGTTGGGATGGTCTTAGGGTAGAAGAAATGGAGATATAAGTTAGAATCTAGCCAAAAATACATGTAGAACTAGGGTTAAAAACATAGAACCTTAGGAAATTCAAAATAAAAGATTTACATCTCTAAACACAAATTCCACCGTTGGATGTGAAGATTAGTATGTGGGGAAGCTTGCTTTAAAATTTGAGGAAGATCCAACGGGTAACGAAGAAGTTATGGCCTCTCAAAGTCTAGGTACTGCAAAACCCTGCAGCTTAATCGATTAAGCTGCAGCTTAATCGATTAAGGTCCGCTGAGGTGAAAAGCCTTAATCGATTAGTAATCGATTAAAGGTTGTTGCTGATGAAAAAAATAAAGTCATCCACACGTTCTTTTCTTCCCAAAATTCGAACCTCTCTTCCTCTCTCCCCTAGGGTTCCATTCTCCATCATCAAATCCATCAAGAGCAAGTGAGGTTTCTTCATCCCATCAACAAATCCCTTCCTTCTTCACTCCAAGTAAGTGTTTAATGCCTTGGATTTCCTCTTTTCTCTCTCCAAACTCGTTTTCCCTTTCTCTCTCTTGTCTTCCATGGTGGTTTTCAACTCTAGGCCATGGAAGCTTCTCATTTTTTTGAGTTTTGGCAAGAGGCTATGGCATAAATGCTAACTCTTCTTGTTATGGCTATTATATTAGGTTCCTCACTTTTCTCTCGGGTCATAACTTAATTGGTGGCAAGACTCTCAAGCTTAAAGCAAGTGTAACCGCCTTATCTCTAAGTGTTGAGGTAAGGAGTGGGTATTAGTGAGTATTACCATACTCTGGGGAATAGTTTATAGTATGTATATAATGCTTGCTAAGAGTTAGGTGTTAGTATAAGGATTAGGAAACCTAAGTTAGAAAATAATGATAATATTAGAAACGAACTTAGTGTAACTCTATGATGGGGAATAGGAAATATAATTTGATTAGGCAAACCAATAAATTGAGCTAGCTAAATGCATGATCTTGCTACTATATGTTATTAAAGGTGTTACTTAAGAATAATTGTTAAGTGCTAATGTGTAGGATATTTTAGGTGTTTATCTGAGTTGTTGCTAATTGTTATATATATTTGGTGCATTCTTGATAATTATTGTGAACTGTTCATTTGCTGCTCTAAGTGTTTAAGTGTTGTGAATTGTAATTGTGTTTATTTACTAGATGGTTTATATGAGATTATTAGGAATGGTGTTCCTACTATTGAATATGGATATTTGTTGCTTATTATGATTGTTTGGAAGTGGTGAGTATGTTGGCCTTTGACCTGAGGTGACATACTTTGTAAATATGGTAAGTATGTGGGCCTTTGACCTGAGGTGACATACTTATCATGTGTGTATAGAGTGAGTATGTTGGCCTTTGACCTGAGGTGACATACTTTGTGAATATGGTAAGTATGTGGGCCTTTGACCTGAGGTGACATACTTATCATGTGTGTATAGGGTGAGTATGTTGGCCTTTGACCTGAGGTGACATACTTTGTAAACTGGGGATGTATGTGGGCCTTTGACCTGAGGTGACATACATCGTGAATGGGAATTTGAAAATAAAGGACATGAAAAGGGTAGGAAGAAAGGAATGAAGAATGAAAATGGAAAAAAATACAAGAAACATAAGATAGGAAGGTTTGTAGCAGGACATAATAAGATAATTTGGGATTGTATTAGAAATGTACTAGTAATAATAGGACAACAGGGCATGTAAAACAAATTAAATAGTTAGGCAACTAATGGGTAAAAGGAAAAGGGAATAGGAGCATAGGTGGATTAGTCGGATAGGTAAAATGAACTATAACTTAGGAAAAATAATGGAATCGGAATATTGATGCATGTTGGTATGAATGGAGCTGTTGTGAAATTGATTGAACTATGTGGTAATTGTGTGTGACTTAGTCGGTTATTATGTCATAATTGAAACTGCTTTTCCCATTTTATGTGTAATTCTCACTCCTTACTATTTCCACAGGTACTGCGATTGAGCTAGCACAGCCCCCGGCCGAGCAGGTTCGCTCTCCCTCACAGGGAGAGTAAGTCATATTAGTTGAGTCGTGTGTCCCGTCCTGACTACTTTTAGGATTTT
The DNA here is from genome assembly GCA_037953625.1 of Crotalaria pallida. NCBI lineage: Eukaryota > Viridiplantae > Streptophyta > Magnoliopsida > Fabales > Fabaceae > Crotalaria > Crotalaria pallida. The sequence goes on along the minus strand of CM075655.1, from coordinate 73,845,890 downwards.
TGTATATGATGATGATTATGTGTATGTACTGAAAAACATCATTTTGGGGTATAGTCAGGACCACTCCTTGTGGGAAGGGAGTAATTTTGGAGAATTTTATGGAATTTAAATAACTGCTAAAACTTGTATTAGTTTATAATTTTCCGCCGCACTGAAACTCTGATATAAATGCTTTAATATATGGTTTGGCCCTGATGGCTTTCTGATTTCACTTGAATTATTAAATTAACAGGTTTACAGGAAAAGAACTCATTTTTGAAATGTCCATATTACAAAGCAAACTCTGTCCGTTTTGACAGAGATTTTCATAAGTTAAAATGGTATTAATCAGAAAAATTTAAATTCACGATTTTATTATGGGTATTTAAGGGTAATTATTTAGGGTGTTACAAATACCCAAAAAATAGGAAACTTAAAAACTAGTTTTGAGAAGTGAAAAACGTATTTTAAAAACCAATTTTACAGCTATTAATCTATTAACACATGGCTTAATCGATTAACCACTGTAACAGTTGTGTTAATCGATTAACCCTAACACATTAATCGATTAGCCACTGCTAAAGTCAATTAAAAACTTGTTTTCTCAAAATTAAACCTTTCCTTTCAAACCTTTAAGCCACCTATTGGTTTTAGGTTAAGTGAATACTAAAATTATGATATAATCATGACCTTGATAGAGATTCACTACCCTCTAAAGACTCTACCCAAACTCATCAAAATAAAAGACTTAATCTTGAGAGGCTAAAGATATTACAATAAAACACAAACTAAGTCTTCATGAGCTTGCTCTCTCTTCATCAATGTTGAGTGTTGTTTGCTTGTTGATCTTCTTCAAAACTTGAGCTTGATTAAACCATTTTTAGCTTGTTCAAAACCTTTGTCAACCTTTGTCATTATCAAAACCTTCTCACTGGATCTAACAAGGTTTACCCTTGAGTATAGAGATAGAGTTTGGAGTCAAATTAATTCTTGAAGCTGATTCTATCTCTACTACCCTTATAATATGGTACCATCGGGAATGGTCAAATGGAAGAAACACATAGAGAAGTTGTTAAAAAGTTTATGGTTGGATCAGGTTAAAGGAGTCTAAGTGTTTTCTAAGATTAATTGGAGGTCGGATTAACCCCAAATTAGGATTCGGGACAGGGATACACCTAAGACTGTATTTTGATCTCGATACGGACATTATGAGTAGGAAATAATGCCGTTCGGATTGACTAATGCACCTGTTCTTTTATGGATTATAAGAACTGGACCTTTAGACTATATTTGGATTCGTTTGTGGTTTATTCTAAAAATCCGGAGGAGCATGAGAAACATCTCAGGATTGTGTTGATAATCCTGCAGGAGGGGTAGTTGTGTGCTAAGCTCACCAAAGATGAGTTTTGGTTGAGCGAAGTTAAGTTCGCAGGGCATGTGATCTTTACAGAAGAAATTGTGGTGGATCCAGCGAAGGTGAACTCAGTGGAGTAATGTGAACAACTTAAGACTTTGGTTAAAGTAAGAAGTTTCTTAGGGCTGGCTGGATACTATCGCCGGATTATTGAAGGATTTTCTAAAATCGCATGACCTTTGACCAAGTTGACTTAGAAAGGTCAACTGTTTGTATGGAATGATAGGATGTTGTTTAATTATAGTGGGATAGTGATGGATTATACCCTAATATAATATGATTAGTCCAAGAGGAATTATGGAAAAATGTGAGTATATTATGATTTAAATCATTTCAGTGATGAATTCAGTTGGAATCAAGGTATTAGATTATGATTAAATCCTATTTTGAGTTTGATTGGATGATGTAAAGAAAATGGTCTTGAAATTCTTTGGTTTTATTTCTAAAACTGTACTTACTAACCGGTTAGAGTTTCTTGTAACCGGTTAGAAGCTGAAAGTTTAAAATAAAAATTTAAGTCATTTGTGAAGGAACTTATGGTATCAATAAACATCTTCCTCCAATCCAAACTCAATGTCAATCACCTAAGTAAAATTTAAGAAAGGATTTAATGTGGTAAAATAACTTAATACCTTGATTCATCATTGAAATTGATTTAAGAGGATTGAATCATAATACTTATGGACTAATCAAGAGTTAAAATGAAGGAGCTACTCCAATCGGAGAAGGTAGAGAATTGAGCTGGATGATGCAAAAGAGGAAATAAGTACTAAGATAAGAAGGTTGTGATTCATGAACAAGTTTGGAGTTCGAAAATGTGAATGACAATAAGAAGAAGAAGAGTTGAAGAAAAAGAGAAGTTGGCTCTTGAGGGAAATGAGCTAGATTTCCATGAAGAAGCGAATGGAATTCTCTATTCGAGGTGTATTGCGATGCATCGAAGCAAGGCTTGGGAAGTATTTTAATGCAAGGAGGTCAGGCGGTTGCATATGCTTTTCGATAGTTGAAGATTCATGAAGTGAATTATCCGACACACGACCTGGAGTTAGCAGCAATCGTGTTTGCTTTGAAGATTTGGAGACACTACCTCTATGGCACTACATTCCGGGTGTTCAGTGACCATAAGAGTTTAAAGTACCTGTTTAATCAAAAGGAGTTGAATATGAGACAAAGGCGATGGATGGAGTTTCTAAAAGATTATGACTTTGAGCTCCATTATCATCCTTACAAAGCAAACGTAGTTGCAGACGCTTTGAACAGAAACGCTATTCATGTGAGCTCAATGATGGTAAAGGAGGCTATTCTGATCGAGGAGTTCAGAGACCTAAGTCTGGTAATGCAAGTGTAATCATCTAGCCTTAGACTGAGAATGTTGCAAATCACCAACGAATTCTTGAATCGGATTCGTGAATTACAACCAGAAGATGAGGAGTTGAAAGAGAAGAATGAGATTTAATCTTTGGACTTAAAGGCAGGGATTATGGATATTAGAATATATTACTGAAGGCAAGGGATTTATGAAGTGTTTTCTGGAACAACTTAGATGAGGAATCCGAAGGCATGAACTTCAAGAATAGATTATGTTCGAACCCCAAGTCAGCTATCAACTAGCAAGGAATAAAGAATTTCTCGATGTTGGTAAGCATGTATGAGGACTATGGGAAAACACATGAATTTCATGAGAGAAATGTCTGAGTTCAGAATGAGAGAAAGATTGAGGAAATAAAGGCTCAACTGGAGAAAGAGGAAAAGTAAATAGGAGAATATCAACCACGGAAATATCAAGGTTAAGGAATCCTCGACTGAAGAAAAGTGACTAAAGAGGAAATAGGGAAGGGAACATTTGTCCATCTCAAGGTGAAAAATGTGAGGCAGATCACTTTGGGTTTAGTTGTGATGTACCTAAGGGGATAGTCAATTCCGACTGCAGGAAGCTGGAGTATTATTCACCGAATTGTATTGAAGGAAAAGGTGAGAAAGGAATGGACAACAAACAAATCAAGCACGAGAAGAGTTCACCAGCTGAGAAGTGAGTTGAGTCTGATCCTGACGTAGATAACCCAAGTCTATCCCTTCCTTTGATCGGAGTTAACGTAGTCAAATGTTTTTCGATTACGTTAATCTAATCATTTGAAAATATCAATATCCTGTTGAAATCTCAACACCAATCTTTCCGTGATCAAAACCTTTATCACAGTTGGATGTGATAAATATCTGTGGACACTACAAAAATAGAAAGATCAGTTAAGGCTAGAGAGATTAACAACCACCGGGCTAGGACAAATCTTTGTCTCCCCAACGGAAATGTCTCTAGAACTTGACTATCTAACTAAGTCTGATAGTGATAATTACCATATCTTTAAGTTCATCTAACTTAAAGACCTGTCGTATGGTGTTTCTTGCGAAAGATTATATCTGAAAGGGATGATTTTGTTATTAATGGTCTGAATATTAGGACTGATCACCCTAATGTCTCAAGCTGTTAAGGAACGAAGTCATACAATGTTTCTTTAATCGTGCTTGAGTGATCAGAGTGCGCAGCACAAAAAGTTTTTCCCCAAAAAGTTTATTGAAAAGTGTTTTATTTGAAGAATGTTTATGTGAAGTGTATTACTTAAAAGAGTATTTCTTTTAAAAAGAATTCTTTCACATAAGAGTTTTTATGCAAAGAATCTTTATTGTTTCAATTGAAAGGTTTTATTAGAAATGTTTCGAAACAAAAAGAATTATATCGAAACTCCTTTAAGTGGGGGAGGACCCTAAGAACAATTTTTAAGGGAGTTAAATGAAGTTTTCTAGTATAAGAACATTTTGGAAAAGTGGAAAATTTCAGAAGATGAATTTCGGGGACAAAATTTCTTTTAAGTGGGGGAGTAGTGTAACACCCCTAATTTTTGTCTCTCAAATAAAAAAGAAATTAGTTATAACAGTTATTTTATAATCGAGTTATATTAGCTTTGAAAGTTTTAAGTTTTTGTACATTATGTGTTTTTATATATAAAAATATGAGATATATTTTATATGGTTATTTTGTACAAAAAAATGAGTATTGCAATTTAATCCTTGAGTTGGGACCTAATTGCAATATTAGAAGGGTATTGAAGAAAGAGCAATTAAAATATTAAATTTTGGCATTTTATCAGTATCTAACCGGATAGAAGGGCTCTGTAACCGGTTAGATGATGAACCCAGAAACTGGGTTAGTGGATTTTGATGAGTAATCACTTGATTAATCTGTTAATCGCCACGAATCAACCCTAAACTCAGTGGAGATCAACGTGTTGAGCTGCATGACACTCGAATCCCTCTATAAATAGCCTTCCTTGCTCAGATTAAACTCCATTTTTGCTCTTGAATTGTTGAAGCTCCATTTCAAGGGTTCTTAAATTCAACCTTGCAATTCTCTTTCATTCTTGAGAGTTGGAGTGTGAGTGATACACGGTTGGAAAGCTTGAATCAAGGGCTTTACAAAGATATAAAGTTTGTGAGCTGAGAGTTCCTGGAGTGTGAGAACAAAGTTTGCAAAGTTAGGAGTTCAAGTTTGTCAGAATTCGTTTCTGGTTTCTGGAGCTTACTTCAAGCTTCGATTCGAGTAAGTATACACACTTTTTGAGTCTAAAATCTGTTCAAATCTTTAGTGCATGTTGCATAGAGTGAGTATTGATGGTTTTTCCCAATTTGTTTGTCCATTTCATGTGTCAAATCTTATAGTTTTTGGACCCTGTCAAACCTGCTGTTGGCTGAAAATAGAGATTGTGGATTCTGGAGAGATCTTGCAAATTCCAGTGATTAAACTCATCAAGCACAACTTAGAGGTAAGGGGGAAGCTTACTATTTGCTAGAGTGAGGATAAACATGTTTCGAAAATAGGATGAGTCACCAAGAGACTCTAAGGGCATAGCTTGAATTAGTTCTATGGCTTGGAGGCCTATTTTAGCTCATTTCTGATTTTGAGCAATTATAATATGATGCATGCAAGCTATTGTGATGACAATTTCATGACTTATTTGGATATTATGTGAATTGATGCATTAAGTTGTGAAATATGAGATTTATGCACTTTTAGTGTATGATGATTTTGCATGCATAAATTTGTGATATGTTTAAGTGTTTAAACATGTGTACTTTAAGGTATTAACCAAAGTTAATGATGATAATAGGTTAGATTTGAGTACAATTGAAAATGGTGTTGAAAAATCAGTTTTAGTATGCTGTGCTGCATAATCTAACCGGTTAGAGCCTGTCTGTAACCGGTTAAAACCTGACAAAAATGAAAATATACAATTTTTTGTTTTGTTAAGTAATTCTCACCATTTTTAATTGATACTTAAGGTCTATTATCACTGTTATTACCCTCTGATTGTTGGATATGGATTCCAAACTTGATAATTGGTTTATGCCTTAAAGTGAATGACAAATTCAATTGAAAATTGTGAAGTTATATGCAATTTAATGCTCATAATGTTAATGGATGCAAGATGAATGTGTTTCAGTGGGTAAACATGTTAATATTAAGGTATTGTCACTCTGTGTATGGTTGAAATTGGTTAGATTTGAGTATTGGAAAGAATGGTATGCAAAACCTCACTTTTCAGTATATTTTCTGCATAATCTAACCGGTTAGTCTGAAGCTGTAACCGGTTAGATATTGTAAGTTTTCAAAAGAAAAAGGTTTCGGAAATTGGTTAAGTGTTCATACCATTTATACTCAAGTTTAAGCTAGAATTTCATATAAAAACCAATATGAAACTATGTGATTGAACACTGTTTGGTTTAGATTGGAGGTGATGAGTTAATACCTTAATATTAAATGATAATTTCAAGAGGAAATTATGCATAAATGAAATTGGATTATGACTTAGATCTTTTGAATGATAATATGTGTTGGATTTGAGGTATTCTGATATGCTAAGACTTTGTTATTGGATTGAGTAGAGAATTCAAAAAAATATTCTTTGAAAATCAGTGGTTTTAAGTTCAGGTTTGTAATTCTAACCGGTTAGGTTATGATGTAACTGGTTAGTATCTGAGACTTAAAAATAAAAGTTAAGTTTTTGAGTAAGGATTGTTAATACCAATGATTATATTCTTTCAATCCAAGTCTATGAGCATATGTTTAACTTAAATTCAAGGGTGATTTTTATGAGTAAAGTTATATCTCAAGATATCATTCAGAAGTTGTGTTTTCTAAGTCATAATAATGGAATTAATGGAAATACCAACTTTAATAATTATGTGTGCATTCATGCATGGAGAAAGGTGATGTTTGTCATGTTCTTGGATCATGAGGAGGGTACTCTGGGAGTACCAAATTGATGCAACCTACTTGATGACACATTCTAGGAATGTGGCCAGTGTCTGGGACATGGTTATACTTGATACGTTATGGGAACGTGATGCACACTCTGGGAGTGATGCTTGTTTATATTCCAAGTACAGTTTGCTATACGTTCTGGGAACGTATGTTAGTGTTCTGGGAACACGAGAAGTGTACTCTGGGAGTACCAAATTGATGCAACCTACTTGATGACATATTATGGGAATGTGGCCAGTGTCTGGGACATGGTTATACTTGATACGTTCTGGGAACGTGATGCACACTCTGGGAGTGGTGTTTGTTTATATTCCAAGTATGGTTTGCTATACGTTCTGGGAACGTATGTTAGCGTTCTGGGAACACATTGGTGTATTGGATGGACGTCCGAGATTGATTAGTATTGGAGGCCTCAGGATTGTGAGATAAAAAGCATGCATCATGCCACCTGCATTGAAAGACTTATTATGATTAACTGGGTGTGCTCATATGGTTATGCATTCTGATTTGCTACATGATTACTTGTGTATGTTAGTTTTATTCTCATTTGATTATGCGAATATGTATAGCTAACCCCCATGCCTTTATTAGGTGTTGATCGTATATCTAGTTTGCACAAAAGTCAGTGGAGGGAGATGAACCTTAGGTGCATGCAGAGTATAGATAGTGTGGGTTGGGAACTCTTTGTCCAGATATCGAGGATCCGGCCAGATGGATGTTTGGACAGAGGATCAGTGACCAGCCCTATAACATCTCTATTTTTAGTAGTATTTATATTATACATATTCTGAGAGATGTATCATAGAATGAATTTAGTTTTATAATAATACTTATTTAGTATCCATGAACTTGTTACACTTGATATATTTTGAGAGTATAATATAATTAATTTATTATGTTTCCGCAAACTCTGATTTTATTAGTCAAATTCATTATTGATCAAATTTTTGTAAAAGGAACTTTCAAATGAAAGGAAAATTTTTATTGTCAGATCTTTTTCCAACAATGACAAGTCCATGTAATCATAAACTTATTACTTTTCTTATAAAGTAAGATGATATACAAGGAGTGTTACATTCAAGATAATTACAAATTTAGTTTGAATTTTAAATGTTAAAGATAATTACAAATTTCAGAATTTAGGGGTTGTTTTGGAACTTTTTCAGGAAAAGGATTTAATAATAATTATAATAATAATAATAATAATAGCAATAATAATAATATTAATATTAATAAGATAAGATATTCTTTAGTTTGTAAGCTTGATATATGTATGTCAGAGTGGGAACTCCATGTCTCCGTGGCTCGGAAAGAACGAATGAAGCATAGTAAAGAATCATCGAGAAAATCGATTGAAGTGCTCTTGACCTGTGTTGTTTGTGAGACATCTCTCTAGATTAAAGAATACGGTGGCATCAGGGTTTTATGGTGTATGTAAGTACAGGAAATGAGGGAGATAATGCTGCGTAAGATCTTGGTATTCTACTGCTCAGGGTTCTCTTGGGGTAGAGCTTCTCCTTGGTGTTATTTGCTCTTGGTTCTCATGTTCTAATGATTCCTTTTGTGTTGGTTCTCTAGTTTTTTTTTGGGCTAAGGTGCTTTTGATCCTTTTGGTATCCAAAGTAACTCCTTTTATAGAGTTTTGGATGGGCATAATAGTAACGAAGGGAAACTTAGTCACCAAGTTATGGAAAAGGGTGTCAGTCCGCTTTGCGAGTTGTATGATGGTTAATGAGAGTTGGCTAAACAATGAGCGGACTAGAGAGTGAGCGAGTTCGTAAGCGTCCGAGAGCGAATTGGTGAGGGAGCGTGGTTTGTGAGCGGTCAAGAGAGTGGTCAAGTTAGAGCCGCTTTGTCCTACTGTGTTCTAGGTCTTAGAGTGACATAGGTGTCAGGGAGTTTCCATCTCTTATCTATCATGAAGGCGCTTTGTCAAGGCATGAACGCCATGTGAGCTTTCATCCATCCAAAGCCTTCCAAGCTACATAGTTCATGAAGTTCCTAACTTCGTGGTACTGCCGATGTGTCATCCTACACCAAGACATCATAGGCCACTAAGATTCTTATCATCATGCCTTCAGTCTTGGCCACGATCATACTTATCTTATCTTTTTTGTAGGCTTAAGTCGCTAAATATATATTATGGTCCTTGATATGTCGCGGCCGGTGTCCCGGGTCGCCCTCGGGGCCTCGAGTGGGGGTCAATTGACCCGATTTGGAGTCACCACCGCATTTTGTAACAAAAAACGCGGAAAAATTATTATTAATTTAAACTGGATAAAGATTGGTCTTGAACTAGATAGATTCCGAGTTCGGGAGTCGGTTACGAGCCGGGGAAGGTATTAGCACCCCATTCGAAAATGGTATCTTTGATTGATTTTAATTAAAAGACCTAAATAACTGATTTGCCAAAAAATAATTGTTTTTTATTGTGGTGCCTGACAAGGTTGCCCTTGGTCCTACGTACCCTCATAAAATGAGGAATCAAGGCTACGTAGTTCTAAATTAACTTTTAATGTTTTTTAATTTTATTACAAAAATATTTGATGCAGAGAGGAAATATGCACAAGATCTTGTCATTTAAGCAAGAAAAGGTGGATTTCCAAAACACATTTTGTTAAAACTTATTTAATAAAATTCATTTAATGTTTATAAAGAAAAATATTTTTAATTTCACTATTTATTTGTAACGTAATTTAAATTAAGTTAACGTTTTATTTTACAAACTTTTTTTAAAAAAAGGAATTTATGTGAAGAGGAAAATATATAAGACCTCGACATTTAGACGAAGAAAAATGAGTTTCCAAACCGCGATTTAATACTTAATTAATAAAATTTATTTAATTACTATTTTAAAAGGAATTATGTAATACTTATTTTGTGAGTGTGGAGAGGAAATTCTAAAGATCCCACCACTAAAATAACTTGGATGAGAAAAATCAACTTACCAAAACACAATAAATATAGTACGAACCAGATACTTATTCTAATATTTTTTTGAAGAATTGGGATAATCATTAAACTAATGCGTTAAAATTAAGATAAGAAGTAGTAGTTGCTAATGAATAGGAATATGGCATAAGTATTGAGAATGTTGGCTTAAATCAATATTAAATTGTTCACCAAAAAAAATCAATATTAAATTGACTAATACAAGCCAAACAGCGAACCAACACAAAAAAATAAAATAAAATAAATAAATAAATAAATTGGCAGGGATACAAATTAAGCATACTCATTGGCTAAAGAAAATTGGCACAAAGCCAAAGAGTAAGGATGAGAGCTGGTACCGAGCCAGAGACCACAATTGATGTTGATAGGCAAAAAGAAACACAATTTTCTGAATGAATTATTACTTATGATGTCCATTTTTATGAGGAGACGTACTAATTATTATAACAATAAAACAATGAAAATTTTTCAGAACAAGAGACATCACGTTTTTTCTCCAACAAGGAGCATATGATATATTATATAGGGAGCTTATTTGGACTCCTCTCTACTGTCTCTGTAACGTGAAGATCAAAGGGAGCATATTTTAAGAACGAAAAATTTTCAAGTACCAGGGAAACCACCGGGCGAATTAATATTATATTATATTAAGGGCAGAAAATTGCTCGACAGAGGCAATCAGGTAAACCAAAATTCACAGCATATACTAACTAATTATCAATCATAGAATTATTCATATTAAAACTAACCTTGAGAACAGATTGATGAATACAAAAAAAAAGTCCCCCTCACTCAACACTCAAATTACAGAGCAGATGAAAAAAACAAAAAAAAAATTATGTGTACTTTTCTTTCACTGCTGTATTGCCTCCAGTTCTCTTTGTAACAGCCCGATTTTCGTAAACCAGAAATAATTGACTTTTACTTATTAAAGTAGCAAAATTGAGGCCAATTTTTTTTTTTTTTTTTGAAAACGTGATTGAAGTGTCATTGGTATACTTAAAAATCCTTTTACTAAAAACCGAGTTGTTACTAAAAACTTCTTTTACATAAAACTTTAACGTTCATAAAAGAACTTGATTCCTAAAGCATGGGGATTCATTGTATCGGATTAAAAGTGTTCACACTGGTTTCCAAAACAAGGTACTTCCACAACATAGAATTAAAATTAGCTTAGTTACATGAATGGTCCTTTGCTTGGTAATCCTTCACACACACACAAACAATCAACTTAAACTAAATACACTACTTTCGCTTCTTTCTGATGAAGACCACCTGATTCGGCTTCCTTTTCTTTTCTGCTGATGCCTTCGTACCGAAGGGTGATACTTCCTCAGTTGCTGACTCTCCTTCGGAACTTGGCGTGAGCTCTACACCGAACAACTTCACCGGTCTCTCCTTAGCTTCATCCCGTGGCGGTGGTTCATTGTTGTCGTATCCCATTATAGAGACACTTCCCAAACATGATCCCAATGTCGACCTGCTTAGCTTGTGTTCTGGATCCGCGATCAACATCTCAATATATCCCATCCACGCCCATCCATAACGGGTGGGTTTCCAGCCGCTTCCCTAACGACGCCAAGTGGTGATCTCCAAACAATGCTCCATCTTCCCGTTGAGATACCAGCAGTACCGATATGCCAACGAACAGGAGAGAGTAAGCGATCCGAACGACGAATCGTCGACGGTGTGGGATTACGATAGGCGAGATATCAAGACCATACAAGCATACAACACACAATGGCATACAACATAGCAATCAAGCATATCATTATTATCATTATTATTATTCTTATCATTATTTCCTTATTTTACCAAAGTTATTATCTTCTTCGATCATAAACATTCCGTCTTTCTCAATCTCTTTCAAGTCTTCCACTTTCATTTCCCAATTCAGTTCTTGTCCTTAACATCCCAGGAGACTTCACTTCATAATATTATCAATCTCTTCCTTACTTTTAAACTTTTATCATCAAGTCTTATCAAATCACAACCATCGATGATTGGGGGAAAATCATAATATCATCGAGGTACTCATTTCGTTGCCATCGTCACACACGTCTACATCTCCTCGGTCATCCACCCAGCCTAGTCGGAAGCTAACAGGAGTACAAGACCTTTACCACGCGGGCACGACAGCTGTCTCAACATCAATTGGCTCCAAGCTAGGAGAACTATAGAAAACTTGGGTACAGTCTCAAAGTAATTCATATCATTTCAATTTATATAATATCAACACACACTGTAGAAAACTTGGGTACAGTGGCAAGTCATGTTGCCCCGTTCCAGTCCCTCTCACTGTTCTCGAAATGCCATAGGGGTGACAGCACTATTCCGGTTCCGGGTGCAGAACTTACCACGGTATTAGGACCCAGTCCCCACCATGTCTGGTTACCACATATGGAGTTCGTTCCGCCCAGAATAGTACTCAAGGCAACGTGACGTTTTACCGCCCGAGCCTACCCTATTGCATTCACAACCCGAATATCCCTGATATACGGGGTACCTTCCTCTCCACTACTTCGCACTCTCATACCTCACCGCGTCAATGTCTTTTAAAATCTTTTATCTTTAATTAACCTAAGGTCGGCCCATCCTTCGTGCATCCCTTCAATGAGTCCCGACCACTAACTTTGCACGATCTTTCTCTCATCTTTCCTCAGCATAGCATAGAGCTGGGATCACCTCGATAAACTCATATCTCATTTCTCAATCTTTCTCAACCATCTCATTTGACAATCTCATTTCACGATCTTTCTCAAAACAATCTCTCATAAGCTTTCTTAAAATCTCATTACTTAACTTTCTCAAAAATCTTGTTTCACATACTTTCCTCAAAACACATTTTTATAAACTTTCTGAAAATCTTATATCATAAACTTTCACAAAATCTTATTCCATAATTTCTCTCAAAATCTTGTTCCGTAAGCTCTCTCAAAAATCTCATTTCATAAAATCTCCTCAAAGTCTCATTTCACGACTTTCAAAAATCTTATTTCACAAACTTTCTAAAAACTTCTTTTCATAACTTGCTAAAAATCTCGTTTTACAAAATTTCTAAAAATTTCTTTTCATAAAACCGTTAAAAACTTCATTTTACAAACTTTTCTCTAAAACATATTTCATAGACTTTTCCAAAACCTCTTTTCACAATTTACTAAAAAAAATCTCGTTTCAAAACTCTTTTAAAAAATGCTCATTTTCAAAAACCTTTTCAAAAACTTCATTTCACAAACTTTTCTTAAAACAACATTTCACAACTTTTTCGAAGATCTCAGTTCGTGAAACTTTTCAAAAATCTTATTTCAAAAACTTTTCGAAAACATATTGTTTCAGTGAGTACTAGTGGAGGAGCAAGCTCAACTCAACACCAGTCTCATTTCAACAATATCACAAAGGAGCCCAGCTCCACACACATCACATCTCATTTCATTAATCAACACCACATCACTTTCCCAGCTCTGGCTTAACCTCATTCTTATCATCAAATCTGTCCCCAATCTCACTTCTTTATCTCTTTATTTCCTTTTCAGCACTTATCTCTTTTCCAGCTATCTCATATCCTTTATCACTATTCATTTCTCTTTGTGTCTTCTACTTTTACCAACTTATTTATTTCGTTTTCATTTTCAGGACGTGACAGACGTCCATCAGTATGTTATTCATATTAATCAACAATATAATTATCATCAGGCATAATTAAATGAATAAACATACAAACATACTATTTCATATCATCAACACACAATCATCACACAACAATAATGTGGTCTTTGTCACCTTCGTATAAGTGGCCACACAACACAAACAATTGTCACTTACACTACTGACTCCGAACCACTAAGTTCTGATCTTTGATATGATACGGAACGTCCTAATATGTCACCTAAATACCACGGTGTCTTAGGAAAGCTTCTCTCTCACCTGAGGTCCAGCAATTAAACGTACACGGTCTCTGCGGTCCTTGTCGCTGCCAGCTGCCCCAATCCCTCGTCTTAACATTCCTCGTATTAAATAAAACATTTTACGTTATTAACTTGTGCAAGAAAATATTTTCTTAACTCACTACCCGATCCTTTCTTCGTCGGAAGACTTAAAAACATAACCGTTTTCTCAAAACAACTTTAACATTTTTCTAATACTTTAAGTACTTTAAAACCATTTGAAAACATCTTATAAAACAATTTAAATTATTTGATTTGGTTGCTGGTCCGTCTTGGACAACACCTTAATCACTTTCGAAACACCGAAAAATTCACCGTTTTCACTCCGGCTTTTTCTTAAATCCATTAACACTTGAAAACCATACTTTAAATCATGTGAACACATTTTTATATTTAAGAAACAACTTTAAATAGTTCTGGACAGCAAAGGATTGCTTCACAAAATTACTCTAAAAAATCCAAAAACATCGTAAAAACACTTTGGTCTCAAATAATTCTTTTTAGTTTAAAATTAACACTTTAAAACTTAAGCTTTCATCTTAAAACAATTCTTGGACAGCCATAAACACCATATAAAAAATCTCAAATAAATCAAATGGATTTATCTTGAAATCAATTAAGTTCAAAACCAATTACGTACTCAAATATTTTTCAAACATCATTCAATTAACTTAACACTCAACAAACAACACTTTCACCATCAAACATTTAATCACACATAACTACTTTTCAAAACCATTTCAATTTTATAAAACAAAAACACTTAGACATACATATACTCACAAACCAAATTGAACCAAGGATATAAATTATGCACATTTGTTTTCCTTTTACTTTAAACTACTTAATTCCTTTAAAAAATTATTAAGTGAATTTATTTTCATGCAACTAAATCTCCTAGGCTTGTTTATACTACATGGCCGAATGGGATTAAAGAAAACAAGTCAAAATTACAAATCCAAAACACATAAATCAACTTAGTTTATTTCAAGCACTTAAACCTTATTTTCTTTTTCATGAAACAAAATCATTTATTCTTTCTTTTTGTACTTAACCGAATGCACACTTATATATATACACTTAAACACAAACTTTTCCAAATCATTTAGTTCATTTGTTTCTTTTACCTTTAATTAAAAACCGAATAGAAATTAAATATTCACAATCATAATCTCAAACACATTAATTTAACAATATTTTACAAAACACACTTATTACTTTTATGTCACTTCATTGAAAAAGAATCTAGCCTACTAATCCTAGCTAGGCCGAATCATCATCATGGCAAAACAAAGTTTTTGATGCACTTTTTCAACATGCAAAACCTTAAAGTCACCAAATCAAATCATGCACTTCAAACACATGGTTTTGGAAAATACCAATCCCTTTTTAAACACAAAACCGTGACCCCCTTTTTTTTAAATATTTGGATTAAATAGAAAACACATGCAAGTACCTTTTATGAAAAACAAATCATGATCTCTTGTTTCAAAGCTTTGGACGAATATTCATTAGCAAAAATCAAGAGAAAGCTCAAATCTTTAACATGCAAAAACTTTAAACTTAGATCAAAGCAAAACCATTTTTCAAAATTTGATTTCCTTATCTTTCTCACTAAAACCGTGACATGCAATCAAAATATCAAGACTTTTTAGTTTAAGAATCACATGCAAAACTCAAGATCAAACCTTTTTAAAGATCAAAGCAAAGATCAAACCTTTTTCAAGATAAAAACCAAAGATCAAGGCTTTCTCAAAATCAAAACCAAATCAAAGCTTTTCAACCACTTAAATCAACTTCGATAAACATAAAACTAACATGCAAGAACTTGAATCAAAATAAAAATCATCATGACCTAGTTTCCTAGTCATGGCCGAATAATAGAGTCCATAGTTTAAGGTTCTACAGTTTGTTTTGCTCTTGAAACTCAAGATCAAGGCTTAAGAAATTACATGCACCCATAGATCTACTAGAAAAATGAACATGAAACAACAAAGAGACCTCACAAGACTTAGAAAATAAAACTAGCTCTAATACTCTTAAGATCTTCGAAATATACTAAGAAAAAGAGATGATCTACAACCTTCTTCACTTGATCTCCAAGAAAAAGCCTAGGTATTGGGACTTGATCTCATCTTCCTTCTTCTCCAAGCTCTCGGTCTCTCTTTCTATTTCTCTCTCTCTCTCTCTCTCTCTCTCTCTCTCTCTCTCTTTCTCTCTTCTAAGAGTTTAAGGGGACTCTTAGAATTGTGTTTAGAAATGAAAGGGAAATGAAGGAAAATGGTTGAAAATGAACTAAGGCCTTGGGCTTAAATAAACAAGCAAGTATTTCCCTTCTTGCCCTTGAAGAATTTGGCCAAGAATGAAATGGTTGAAGGGTAATTTTGGCTTTCCAAAAAGTTGCATGGCTTAGGTCTTGTCACTAGACAAAGAGAGTGAATTAAGGCTCTAATCTCATGTCCTATTGGTTGGTCAATCTATTAACCACACTTCTCCACTAATCTAATTCTACATGGTTCTAGCCTACTCCTTTAGGCTTCTAGAAAAATACCAATCCTAGTATGTACACACATACACATACACGTATCACATACACATATACACACACATCATCTTTTTATTTCTTACTCATATTCACTTTAAAACAATATAATCACTAATTTTCGTAATAACACAATTATTTTATACATCATACATGTATTGTTCTATTCTTTCACTAATTTAATTTTCCTTGTAGTCCCAAGCATACACACACATAAAAAAAATTGATTTTCCTCTTATAAAACTACTCATGCACAAAAATCACAATTTCCTTAAAACACAAAAAAATATCAAACACATAAGCATTTCTTAAAAAAAATATTGAATTTTACAACTCACAATATTTTCTTATGAAAATCATTTCTTTAAAATCATTCACCACTTTGAAATCACAAAATAAGAAACTCATTCAAGAAATATCCTTTCAAAAACACTTTTCTCAAAATAAATCTCTTTATTGTTTAAAACAAATACGAGGAATTTGCGGGGTGTTACACTCTTCACGTTTTCTCTCTTTTTTTTCCACTCTCCCCCCTGATGTGCTTATTGTTGTTTTGTTTTTATAGGTCTCAAATGTTGAATCAAAGAAAAGAAAGAATCAATCTGAATTAGCATTGGCAATTTGGGCGGGTGGGCGGGCATGGGCGCATGCCCGCCAATGCCCGCGATTTTGGTGGGCGGGTGTAACATCCCGCGTTTTTCGACTAGGACGAATAAAAATTTATTAAAGAAAAGTTTTGCGATTCGGTTTTTCAAAGGGTTTTTAAGGAGAATTTTATTCGATTACGAAGAAAAATGTTGATTTTACGGAGTTTCAATAAATAAATATTTTTATGAAGTTAGTAAAAATGATTTTTAATAAGAAATGATTTTTGTTTTGGTGATTTATTGTAAAAATGAATTTCTTTATGGACTTTCTTAAGTTTATCAACTTCGGAAATCCATAACTTTTTAACCGTAACTCCGATTTTTATAATCTTTATATCAAAACGATCGTATCGAAATGTAGTTTTCAAAAATGTATCTTTCATAATTTTCTGGGTTGGTTTGCGAAAATTTTTTTCAGTGTGATAAAGGACGAATTTCCAAGGAATAAATCATGAAAAATGGTTTTTGATTTTTAATAAATTTTTCCTTTTGGGATTATCTTTAATATATTAAATAATGATTTTAGAAAATGAAATAAGGGCTATAAGTTCAACCCATAAGTAAAGTTTATTATGTGAAAAGGAAATGTGTTTAATTGTTGATATTGTGTTTGATTAATTAGTGAAAGAAGAAATTATTTTGTGATTAAGTGTGTGATTTAGGGATGAATGTGTATGATATAGGTGTGATATGTGTATGTGTGACACTTGTGTGAATAATTGTATAAGTGTTATTTTTATGGTGCATTATCATATGAATTAATAAATATAAGGTGATTAGAGGAAAAAAAAAGACATGTGGGTGTTGTGCATGGGTGCCACGGCTGTGTGAGAATGCATGAAGGAAATATGTGTGTTGTGTGTGTGGTTGACACATGTGTGTGTATGTGTAAGTGCATGGTGCATTTGCATGATTGACTAAGCAAAAAGAGAAATAAAAATAAAAATAAAAGAAAACCAAAGACTTGGGGACCAAGTAGTAGAAGTCTAAGAATGCCTAAAATACTTCTCCCTTAGTCCATTTCCCATTAGTTCCATTCACTCCTTCACTTCCTTCGTTCCTTCATTCTTTCATTTCCTTCACACTTCCACCTAAAACACATTTGGTGTTGGAGCCTCATCAAGCTCAACACCCTTAGAAAAAAAAAGAAGAGAGAAAACCGTGAGGGTAGGAGGATGAAGAAGGAGGCCCCAAGCTTGATCCAACCCTTTTTCTTGAAGACCCAAACACTAGGAAAGCTTGAGGATCAACCTTTTCATGGTAGGATTTAAAGACCAAGAAGAAGATTGTAATAGTTTAAGTTTTTCCCTTTTAGTTTGTAGATCCACTTCCCTTTTTCTTTTTGCATGTCCTATTTTATGGCTTGTAATATGATTTTATGTGTTGCTATTCTTTAATCTTGGACTCTAAGGACATAAAAATAATTTGTAATATGTTAAAGTCTTATGTTTGGTGTTATTTCTTCTTCATCATTTTATTTTGGTTCTATGTGTTGATTTGTTCTTACATGTTGATTTTTGAGTTAGATCTAGCATTTTTCCTTGCATGCATGTGATTTTCTCAAGTTGATCTTAATTTTCCTACATGTATGTGAAAGACTTTAATTTAAAAGTGAAAGATTAACTATTTTAAGAACTTGATGTTTGTTTCGGTTTTAAAAAAAAAATTGTGCTAATGATCTTGTTTTATTGTTTGATTCGGTTTTTGTGTACATGTGAAGGAAATTATTTTTAATAAAAGAGTTTAACCTAAAGCATGGGATTTTTAATAAAACGAATTCATTTTTTGGTGCATGTTTCGGTTTTGCTTAGATCTTTAGAAAAGAATTTTATTTAAAGTAATTGATGCATGCATGTAATGGTCTAGAGAAAAAGAATAAGTTTTGATGTTAGTTTTAATGTTTTTCTTAAAAAGCCTTGATTTTAATTGTTAAATGTTGATGCATGTATGATTTCCTCTAAGATCTATAAATTCTAAATGTGTGCATGTCTTGATCTAGGTTAGTTTAGTTTGATTCTTGATTTTTAGTTTAAAAGACTTGATTTCTATTTCTAAGAAATTGATGCATGTTTTATTTTAATTAAAATAAATTGTTTTCATGAAAGATCAATTCGGTTTTCAAAGGAAATAATAATTGATGGACTTATTTTGTAATTTATTTGTATGTATGTGTGTATTTTCAAATTTCATGGAAAGAAAATGAATGAACAAATTGTGGAATAATGTGTTGTGCTGAAATTGTGATTTGTGTGTGTGTTTGACCTTGATGAATGGTATTTTTATATGTTTAATGACTCTGAAATTTTGTCACTATCTTAAGTATGAGAAAATAAGATTCTTTAAATTTTTGCATGATTTTTGGAATTGATTTACTATTTTGATAAGGGCAAACCTTGTGAAAATGATTTTCAGAAAATAAGTTTTTCAGTTCAAAGATGAAAATAATTTTTGAACTTTTATTGCTCCAAATGGGTTGAAAATTTTATGGTATCTTCCTGGATCTCTCTAGATGTTCTCTATAAAATTTGAAGAGATTTGGAGTTGATTTGATATTTTTAATAAAGGCAAGACAGTGAACCGTTTGGTTCAGATTTTCTGGACTTAGGGACAAATTTAATTAGAAAAGTATGACTTTCACAACTCCAAATACTCTGAAAATTTTTTGAGATAGTCTTTACTGTATAAGGAAGAGTTATGCCAATTTTTAGACAATTCTGAGTTGAGGAACTATTTGTAGTCATGACGTTTTTGTCCCAGTCCAGCAACAGCACAGTTTTGTTTTCATGCAAAGATTTGATTTAAAACCTAGCTTAGGATTGTTTAAATGACTTGAAATTTTTATATGATGAACTTTGGCATATGTGTGTATGTTCTGGAAATTTTGAAGATTAAAAAAATTAATTTGATATAGTTTTGAATTTTATCCTTTGTGTTTTATTTGCAATCACACTAAGTGTCTATTTGAATGTTTTTGATGAATGTGAACCTTCATGCTTGATGTTATGACTTGGTTGCCTTGTATGATCATCATGATGCCTTGAAATGACTGAATGAGTGGTTGATTGATGCTGTGTTTAGGTTAGGCATAAATGAATTATTTAATTAACCAAAATGTTGTGTTTGATTTTGTGATTGGTTTGAAAATGAATTGGCTTTGAAATAATTTAGTCTTGAATTAATTGAATAACCTTGGACTTAATGGTTGCTGCCCTTAATTCATTTCACAATGTTAAGTTTTAAAAATAAATCATTTAAGTGTTTATTTTATAATAAAGTTTTACATGAACAAAAGTATGAGTTTTCGGTGTTTTCGGGTTTTCTGAAAAGTAATTTATGGACTCTTTTACTTGCTGTCTAGAATTTATTTAAATTCTTAAAATTTATTTGGTTGGTTTAAAGTTTAAGTTTTAAGTGGTATTTAACTTAAGAAAGAGTTGATTTGAAAAAGCTTTAACGTTTTGCAATTTTCCGACAATTAATAAAAAGAGTTTTCGAAAACACGTTTTAATTCTAAGTAGGACGGTTATTTAAGATAGACTTATGACGTTAGTATTATCTCCCTTAGTACAAGGTGTGTATAAGTCGAAAAGCGGAACGACCGACTCGTTGGGAAGGACCCACAACGATTTCAGATGCTGGAGATGAGGTGAGAGATGCAGTAGGCCTAGGTCATCGTGACGCGTAGACTCGGTTCTAAACTGAGTGCATTATGTCTGATTGATTATTTGTCATAGGTTATGCATTGCATAATTATGTGAGATCTATATGTGCTAGATGTTCATTTGTGTTGTTAAATATGTTGCATGAATGATTTTGGTTATGTATTGAATTTCTCTATGAGCATTTTGTTGAGTATATCCTGTTCTGTCTGAATGTGGGTGTGAGAGATAATGCAAATTATGAGAAAGAGTGAGATTTGAGATTAAATGAGGAGTTAAAGAGAAAGGATTGTAACGCGAATAAAGTTGTGGAAGAATTAAGTCATGAGATAAAGGAATTGTAAAAGATGTAAAGAGATGAGATTTGAAAGAAAACATGGGCATGAAAGTGAGATATGGTTTGAAAGTGAGATGTGGTTGGGATGGAGATGTGATTTCCTCGTAAACATTTTTGGGAAGAAGCTTAGTGTTGAGTTGAGCTTGCTCCTCCATTAACACTCACCCAAAAATGTTGTTTTTGAAAAGATATTTTTTTTGAAAGGCTTTTGTGAAAAAAATCTTTTTGTGAAAGTTGTGGAAACATTCTCTTTTGAAAAGGTTTTGTGAAGTAAAAGTCTTTGTGAGATCATGTTTTCGAAAAGATGTTTTGAGAAAAACGAGGAAATGATATTGATGATGTGATGAGATGAGATGAGATTATGTGAAATGTGATAGTGAAATGAAAGTGATATGAGGCTTGAGGCCATTGAGATTTAGGGGGAAACAGATTGCGATTAGTGGTCGGGCTTCGTTGAAGGGATGCACCAAGGACGAGCCGACTGTTAGGATTAAGCCGTTAATTAAAACGTGAAAACTTTAAAAGACTTAAAAGACATTATATACGCGGTGAGGTATGAGTGTCGTATCGAAGTAGTGGAGAGGAAGATACTATGGGTATCTGCGGATACTCAGGTGGGGATTGCAGGAGGGGAGGACGATGATGGTGAAACGTCAAGAAGTCTAGAGTACTGTTGTAGGCAGAACGAACTCCATAAGTGGTGCACTAACGTGGTGGGGACTGGGTCCAATACCGTGGTAAGTTCTGCACGCGCACTACAACAATACTGTCGCCCCCTCGATGCAAATCTACAACAGTGAGAGGGACTGGAACGGGGCATTTGTGTTTGCCGCCGAGGGCGTGCATTGATTATGTGATTATGATTTGAGGCTGAGCCTCCTGGTCTGGGACCATTTTGTGTGACAGCTGTCGTGCCCGCGTGGTAAAGGTCCTGTACTCCTGTTGGCTTCCGACTAGGTTGGGTGGTGTACCGAGGAGATGTAGACGTGTGCAAGCTCAATGATGTGTCCCCCTCATCATTGAGCGAACCGTTTGATAAGACTTAATGATAAAGAAAGATTATAGAATGAAAGTATAATGAAATTGTTGGGAAAGATTTAAAGGAAAAGTATGAGTGATTGTGAAAAGATTGAGAAAGGTGATGATGAGATCCGAATATTCGAGGGCTTTGTAATAGTGTAGTGATGCGTATGATATATTTGATATACTATGATGTACTTTGTTTATAAGTGTTTCCTACGTGAATATATGCATAGCATAAGCATTTATCATTGCATGAAAATTTGTAAGTTATATGCTTCTAGTATGGTCCTAGAGTCTTGTCATGTTTGTAATCCTGGAATACTGACCATCTCTCCTACCATGTTGTCGTGTCAGGTTACTCCGATATTGCAACGGGTAGATGGTCGATGTTGTAGTAGAATCTATGCCTTCGTCTCGATGCGGTTTCGACAGTGGGCTTCAGCGAAGGAGATTAGAGGTCAAGAGTAGCAATAGGTAATTCCCTTGAGCATTGTATCCCTTGCATCTTCTTGGTTACGTTGTCGTATCATTCTGAACCCCATTGATATTTTAGTGAGTATGGCCCGTGAAAGAGGAAGGTTTTTATGAAACAAGTTTTGGAATTAAATGTTTTCTCAAAAGAGATTTATGAAGTTAAGTTACGAAGCGTGATGTTAAGTAACATCTCGGTTTGGGACTTGACTCGTGATATGCGACATGAGAACGTTATTTGATTTCAATGAAGTTACGGAAATGTTTTCGAACATAAAGGTTCCCATGTCCAATATCACTCTTAAAAAAAAAATTCCCAAATTTTTACTATAAAGATAAGTATTTTCAAGTTGCCGAAATCGGGGTGTTACAGCGGGCATGCCCGCCCATTAAAATTTCATGGGCGAAAAGTTGAGGCCCTATAGGGCGGGCGGGCTTGTGGGCGGCCCGCTTTAATTAAAAAAATTTTAAAAATAAAAAAAAAACCCATAAAGAGACCAAAAATTGAAAAATGCTAACGTTACGTAACTAACGTAAGATTGTAAATTACTCAAAATACTCGAAAAACACATAAAAACAATCAATCAAAGGCTGAAAGCAAAAAAATGGGTCAAGCAGTTAAATAAAAATTGAGCAATCAATTAAAATTTGTACTGGATTAGAATAACAATCAATTTTTTTTAAAGTAATCAATACTTAGAAATTAGGAAACATATAACATATGTTTTTTTATTTTTAAATTAATGGACGATCCGTGGGCGGCCTGCCGCCCGCCCGACAATGCCCGCTAAAAAAATGGGCAGGGCGGGCAGGCATTTTTTTTGTTGGGCTTAAAATCAATGCCCTGCCCGCAAAAAATTGCAGGCGGGCGGGCGGGCGGGCCCCATGGGCATCCGCCCTAATTGCCAATGCTAATCTGAATCATGAACAATTAATTTTTACCCCTGCAAAACACGTGCTTGAAGATTAAGGAGGAGAGACCGGATTTCACACAGGGAACCGAGGAGAAGAGAAAAACGCGATTTTGTCTAAGAATCACGAATTGATTCGTGATTTTTATGATGGAAAAAGAAAGTTTTGGGAGATGGAATCAATAATTGATTGAAGATTGAAGAGGATTTTGAGATTGGGACTTTAGGGTTTTTGATTTGAAGAAAAGGGGTAAGAACAAAGAAGCAGCAGCGGCTGCTGCTTGTTGCTTCAAACCCCACGATATAGAAGGTGTTAACATGGTTTGGGCCAAACGGCCCAACACATCCCTTTCCCTTTTTTAAAAAAAAAAAATTAATTTTCCTTTTTTTTATTTTTCATAAAGAAAAAATATTTTTTTTATTTTTTATTTATTTTTCATTTTTCATTTTCATTCATTTTTTTTTAAAAAAAAATTATTTTTTGGTTTTATTTTGTTTGGGGTGGACAAAATTGGGTGTCAACAGCTGCCCCTCTTTACTTGTTTCTTATCACATAGCAAGCAAACGGTGGTTTGGATGTTATCAGGGTAAGGAACGAGTAAAGAAGTGGACACCAATTTTGTTTACAAATAAATCACACTTAACAAACTTGGAAATTTGATACAAAACTGGTCGGTGATGATTCTTTAGCATTTCTGCCAGGATATCATGAAAGCCTAATAACAATAACAGTGTTTGGTGAAAGTGATGACTTTGGATAAAGTGATGACTTTGGATCAGTCACTCAGAAAATATGAGACAACCTTGGATCAGTTGCTTGAAGGGATGAGATAACCTTGGATCGGTTACTCGAATAATTAAGATGACCTTGGATCAGTTGTAACAGCCCGATTTTCGAAAACCAAAACAATTACTTTCATTTAAGAATGTTGCAAAAAATGAGGCCATTTTTTTTTTAAACATTGCTAAGTCTCTTTAGCACACTCATCGAAAACCGAGTTGTTACTTGGAACCAAACTCATCTTCTCCACTTTCCGAAAACATTTTATTTAGAATTCAGTTTGGTTCCACTTAAGCAACTCTAATTATTTTCTCGGGAAAAATTAGACACATGTTATATAAAGAAGGGTTCATTCATTTCTTCAAGGGCGGGCATGCTCCAAAACAGTTAGAGTACAGTAATAGCTCATGACTCAGGTAATCCCGAGTACAATTACAAACATTAACTTATTCTAACTCTACTATTGGTTCTTTTCTCCTATCGAAGACTATTGAAATCAGCTTCTTTCTCTTCTTTGCGGGTGCCTTGGTGCTGGACGATGATGCGACTACATCCTTTGGTCTTCCATCAGAATTTGGCCTCGACTCTACTCCAAACAGCTTCACGGTGTTCTCAATCTTCTTATACTGGGGTGGTGGTTCAGAGTCATGTCCTAAAAAGGACACACTTCCCAAACACGAACTCATCGTTTCTTCGCCTAACTTGTGCTCCGGATCCGCGATCACCAACCAAGAATATCCGGTCCATACCCAATCGTGACTTATAGCTCTCCATCCCTTCCCTTCGCGGAGCCATGTAGAAACTTCCAAGCGCCGGTCCATCTGCCCGTTGGAATACCAGCGACACCGATGCGCCAACGAACAGGAGAGAGTAAGCATTCCGGACGCGTAGCGTCGACGGTGTGGAATTACGGTAGGCAAGATAATAGGACATACATAGATAACACACGATATACACAAACCATCATACAAACGTATTATCATCATTATTATTTTACGGTATCCGTACCCATTATTATTTCCCTCTTTATTCGCCACGTTTATTTCTTCTCCCACTCTTGGGTTTTATTTATGTTCCACAATTTCTTTCACAATCTCTTTTCTTTTCCTACACTTTTCACTCTCACTCTCTTGCATGCGAATCTTTCCCTCATAATGTTTTATTGAATTACAACCATCGATGATCAGGGGAGTTAGAGGATCATCGAGGTACGCGTTCCCTTTCGTAGTTAGCGCTCTTGTTTCAAGCCTACATCTCCTCGGCCATCCCTCCACCTAGTCGGAAGCCAACAGGAGTACAGGACCTTTACCACGCGGGCATGACAGCTGTCCAACAAATGGCTCCAAGCCAGGAGGTCTCAGCCTCAAACATAACATATAACATAAAACACATTGCCCCGTTCCAGTCCCTCTCCACTGTTGTAGACTTGCATCGAGGGGGCGACAGTATTGTTGTAGTGCGCGCACAGAACTTACCACGGTATTGGACCCAGTCCCCACCACGTTAGTGCACCACTTGTGGAATTCGTTCTGTCTACAACAATACTCTAGACTTCTTGACGTTTCACCGTCATCGTCCTCCCCTCCTGCAATCCCCACCTGAGTATCCGAAGATACCCATAGTATCTTCCTCTCCACTACTTCAGGTTAACTCTCATAACTCACCACGTTCGCTATTAATGTCTTTTAAAATCCTTTAATTATTAACCTAACGGTCGGCTCACCCTTAGTGCATCCCTTCAGTGAGTCCCGACCACTATCTTTGAACAACCTTTCTCAAAACTCGCATAGCTCAGAGCTGGGAGTTCCTCAATTGAATCACATCACATTTCCCAAACTTAGTCACACTCTCATTATTTCCTCCATCCTTCCAAAAATCTCAATTCCAACGGCTTTCACAAAACTTTTCCTCAAGGAGGCCAATTCGTAAAACTTGCTCAAAACGTTGTTCCACAACATCCTTTCATACGATTTCTTTCAAAAAGATCGTTTCATAAAAACTTCTTTGAAAAATATTGTTTTACTAACTGCTTCAAAAATCCTTTTTCAGAAACCCTTTCAAAATTTCAGTTCACAAACCTCTTCAAAATTGTTTTCGCAACTCAAAATTTCTTTTTCAAAACTCTTTTTCAACACCTTTGTGCTGAGCGCTAGTAGAGGAGAAAGCCCAGCTCAACACTAGCTCCCAGACTAAAACCAAGAACGGAGGAGCTCAGCTCAACTCGGTTCGGTTCTAATCACAACAATTAATATCACACTCCCCAGCTCTGGCTCGTTCGTATCCTCATCAATTTCTCTTTCTAATCGACTCTTATTGTTCTTTCGTTCAACCTCATTTCTCTTATTATCATTCTTATTCTCTTTATTACACCATCACTTCCAACCTCACACCTTCTCAACTCTTTCATTTTATTTTCATTCTTTTCTTAAGGACATAACAAGCCCCACACCCGTCCATTCATCATAACAATAGGCATCATTATACACAAATCAATAAACAACACAAGGCATGCTATCAACACACGACATTACACCATAAAAGTGTGGTTTTTGTCACCTTCGTATAAGCGACCACACCAAGCAAACAATTGTCGCTTATACTACTGACGCTAACCACGAGTTCCGATCTTTGAGATGATACGGAACGCCCTACTAAATCACCTAGCTACCACTGTGTCTTAGGGAAGGCTTCTCTCTCACCTGAGGCCCAGCGGTTGAGGGTGCGCTCTCCTTGGAATCCATGTGCTGCCGTCTGCCCCAACCTCTTTTCTCTATCATTCCTCATATTAAATAAAACACTTTACGTTATTAACTCATTTGAAAAAATCTTGTCTTAAATTAATACTTGTCTTTTCTTTGTTGGAAAAGCTTTGGAAGTATGATTAAAACCCCAACTATCGCTAGAGAACTTTGTTGTAGATCTCATGAAAACATTTTTAATCACAAAAGCAAGTCCAAATAATTCTGGACAGCAAACATAGCTTTATAAAATTAATTTGATACAATTCCGAAAATATTTGTAAAAATACTTTCATTAAAATCAGTGTTTGAAACTCAAACAATTATGGAGCAACCATGAAAACATCTTCAAGCAATTTCAACCAAATGTTCCTAAAATTCACTCATGTTTTCGGATATTTTTCAAACACATCTAATCACATAAAAACCTCAACAAGCAGCACTTAAATAATTTTCTTAGCATCACACAAATTTCATTTTTGTAAGGCACTTATGCATTTAAGCACCCATAAACCAAATTGAGTCAAGTTTCAGGCCAAATATATGCAATTGATTTCCCTAAATGGATTTAAACTACTCAACCGAATAAGGGAAAGGAAAACAAACCAAGTATCACAATTTAGGTCACATGCATCTATTCTTTTTATTTTAGACATTCAAATTCTATTTTCTTTTAGTCCTCACTGAATACACATAACACACACTCTTCCAAGGTTAATTAAATTCATTCACTTATCTCCTTTAATTCTAAGAAAGGGGCTGATTAGAAGACAATGTTCACAGTATGCATTCAAACAATTTAATTTAACACAATTCCTTAAAATACATTCATTCCTTCTAAGTTATTTCATTGAGTAAGGACCGTAGACTAGATAACATGATTAGGCCGAGTAGTATCATGGTCAAGCAAGGTCAAGTATTTACCATGTATGCACAAAGAACATAAACTAATGCAAGGATTATTTTCTAAAAACTCGTTTTCTTATTTCCTTGGTATAAATCGTGAGCTTCCCAAAAGTTTTAGCAATAACAAAATTTTAATTTCTTAATCACCATGAAATCAAGGATTATGCCAAGGTCTTCATTCTTTAAGAAAACATGTGCATGCATTTACAATTTCTAGGTAAGGCAAATTTGCAACATGCATGTAAGAAAAGCATGATTTCTTACTCTCCCTAGCTCTTGGTCGAATCATGACATTTAAGAAAACAAAGTCTTACAATTTTATTCCTACATGCAAATGTCTAAAACTCATGGATCATGTCATGAAAAACATAAAAGCATTATTTATTTTTCAACTATCAACCGAATCACCATCAACACACACAACCTTGATTCAATTTCTTTCCATACTAGAAATTATTTTTAGAGTTTGTTAAGCTCAATTTCCTTGGAAACCGTGACATGCATCCAAGAGGTCAAGACCTTACACTCAATTTAAACATATAAAATTCAAGCTTCATGTTTTCTTAAAAGTATCAAACATAGATTAAAACGTGCAAAAGAAGATCAAGACAAAGACATGAACTTAAACTCAAATCCTCAAGCCAACCGTGAAGAATTAATTTTTGCAAGTATAGAAGTAATTATTAAACCACTTAGATCAAATTAAAACATCAAGACCTAATTTTATACTCATAGCCGAATCATTTTGTTCTTAGTTTGGTAGTTTATAAGCTCATTCATTCATAAAGATCAAGATCAACACATAAATAGGACATGCAAAAGAAATTAAGGATTATAGGGCCATAAAATTAACATTCATGAGAGAATTCATGGACTTTGAACACAACCTCAAACAAAACTATGATGAAAAAAATTACAAGTAAGAGATCAAACACTTTTTAGCAACAACATTTAAGATCAAGCCTTTTTTTTTTTGGTAAAGAAAAATGCATTACCAACGAACAAATTAATACACATCAAAGGCAATAATCCAATTCTAGCCACCTTCTATGAAGGGTTCTAGGCTTAGATTATCCCAAAAAAAATGAATTGAAACCAAACAAAATAGGCCGAACAAGGCCAAGCAAAAATTAAACAAGGGCTCTTATTCTATCATATATTGTTGGCCCAATATTATTAGCCCAACTACTATGCCCACTAACGAATTTAATAGCTAGCTCATTCTGGATTAAAACAAAAGCTTGATGTGGTTGTAATCTCTCATGTCTGAAGACTCTTCTGTTCCTCTCCATCCACACACCATAGAGAGATGCAGCCATGGTCGCCGTTACCATCCTTCGTCTATGCTTGTTCTTGAAACCATTTTTCAGCCATCTCATCCGATTAGTCAACCTGAAATGATTCATTTCTACCCCAATCCAGTTCCCTGCATAATGAAGAAGGGTTCTGCTCCACACACATTCAAATAAATTCTTAAACACAATCATGCAAGACATTTAAGCCTCAAGATCACCCAAAAGTAATTACATGCACCTAAAAAATTTAAATCAAAGTCCAAAATAAATTCTTTTACAACACAAAATAATTAAATCAAGACTCTTTCTCCCTTAGTCCCTAATCCTAAATCTTTAAATCTCCTCCCCCGTTCTTCTTGGGTTTGCCTCGGTCACTCTTCTTTCTAGGGTTGATGGAGGTTTTTCTCCTTGATCTTAAAGAATGGGATGGTGGAGAAGGAAATTGAAGAAGCTTGGGTTAAGAACTTTGGGGTTTCAACTCTCTTCTCTTCTTTTCTTCCTCACGGTTCACTCTTTTCTCTTTAAGTCTTCAAGAGCTTGATGGGGCTCTTGAAGAGAAATGTGTTTGTGTTGGTATGTGGAAGAAATGAAACGAAAGGAATGAACCAAGCCTCACACATATACATGGTTTTTAGGACAATTGAAAGGGTGTGGAAATTCCCTATTTTAGCCTCGGTTCATAGTGTGGAAGGAGGGCAATTTTGGGCTAGGTTAATTGTTGCATGGGAAGGGTGAAGTCGTGGGGGACAAGGGTGGTGAGGGAGTCTTCCTAGGCTCCATGACTCATCTATCCTATTCTTCCCCTAGCATCATGACTCACACTTTCTACTTCTCCTTTTCATTTTCTAATTTCAATTTCTTATCTCTTAAGGAAATCACTCCCTCTTGGCCGAACCAATCTAACACATGCACCCAGAAATTTTTATCTTCATCACACCTAGCATAGACTCATGCATACACATACATACACATCGGCATACACACACTCACATGTAATTTGTGTTTATGTGGAGCATGGCATCATAAGGTAATGCATACATTCCTAAGCATGTTAGCTCTTGTAGAGCATCATACACGGCACACATAATTTTATACACATAGATTCACACATTCGTGTAGAACACATTTGCTCATACCCATTCACTCATAATTTAAATCCTCACATTATCCTAATCATGCCAAAGCCGTATATCACAACATTTTTATAAAATCATTGAGCATGTAAATTTTCTCAAAACCAGACTTTTAATTATGGCACATTATTTTAGAAAACCAATTCTTTCAAAATCATTTGTTATTTAAGAAAACATGAATTTAGGAAAATCATTTAAGGAAGTATTCTTACAAAATACTTTTCTCGAAAATAATTTCTTTAGTGTTTTAATTTAATATGAGGAATTTTCGGGGTGTTACATCAGTCACTCGGAATATGAGACAACCTTGGATCCGTTGCTCGAAAAGATGAGATAACCTTGGATCGGTTACTCGAATAATTGAGATGACCTTGGATCAGTCACTCGGAATATGAGACAATCTTGGATCAGTTGCTCGAAAAGATGAGATAACCTTGGATCGGTTACTCGAATAATTGAGATGACCTTGGATCAGTCACTCGGAATATGAGACAACCTTGGATTAGTTTCTTGAAAATATGAGATAACCTTGGATCGGTTACTCGAATAATTGAGATGACCTTGGATCGGTCACTCGAAATATGAGACAACCTTGGATCAGTTGCTCGAAAAAATGAGATAACCTTGGATTGATTACTCGAATAATTTATAGATTTATGAACAAAGTATTTAATGGAATGACAAAAGGTGTGTTTTTGAATGTTTGAATGTGATGATGTAATTGATGCATTATGAGAATGTTATGGAATGTAATGATGCTTGACTTATGTATTTTTGTTTGATTTTCAACTGAATTGTGTAATGAAATGCTATTACCTCAAAGGTCTGCATGAGTATGATGTATAGATGAAATATGATGCATGATGCAAATTATTTTTTAGGGGTAATGCATGATGTATGGTGCATGCGTATGGAATGAAGTCTAACTCAATGTAACATGTCCCCTTTTTTTTGTTTTTTGTTTTTTGTTTTTTTGTTTTTTTTTTGCAACCATAATGGACTAGACCGAAGCATGGTTCACCATTTGAAAGGACAAGAATAAATTTGCCCTAGTTTCTTCATCTTTACTGGTAATCTTCATACTTCAAAAGACGCTTTTATCCAAAAACTGCCCCAGTGTTAGCTTGGTTTGTGCTTGAGAGAGCTTGGGAGAAAGCTTAATAATATGTAGTGGCGATCGCAAGATTTTTTATTATTTTTCGTAGAAAATAATAAAAAATATGCTCCAGTATGTGCATGAAAGGATTAGGGAATCAACTCAACAACATTGCCTCAGTGTTGGCTTTGAAAAGGGATCACACCCCATGAATTGTCCTTATGTGAAGACTTCATTCATTCCCTTCTATTTGACCCTAACTTTTGCCTAGGTCGCCCTTTCAGGTTTTCAATCTAGCGGGTTGCTCTAACTTTTGCCTAGGCCACCCTTTCGAGTTTTCAACCTAACGAGCAATTTTCTTTCTTTCTTTTTTTTTTGGAATGCATATTTATTTAACAAGAAATACTAATGCAAAGATCATGTGATATAAAAGTGTTTGAGTTGATATGAAGTTATGGTCTTGGTGTAAATTAATGCATATATTAGAAATGAGATATCTTCATCAAAATTTCCAAAAGTCAAAGGAGCCAGTTTTATTTACACCTTGGTGTGTTTCTCAAGCAGATCAATCCTCAACAAGGTCTTTTAAGCTTGTAACGTGGCCAAGGGCTTCGAGGCTTTCATTTTCAAACAAAAGGATATGAGGCTCAAAATATTTGTGTTTCCCTAACCCTTCTTATTCCTCCATTTTCTCCTTCTACCTAGTCTTTCCAAACAAATTTTGCACAATTTTTAAATCATCGAGAGGATTTTCTAATGGTTGTAACGTGGTTAAGGGGTGATGATGTGGCTTATGAAAGAATGGATATAAAGGCCCAAAATTGATGTGGAGTTTAAATGAGAATCTTTATTTGACGTGACTCTTAGCGTGATCTGTGCAAGCACTGTGGATTCCCATCATGTTTCTTGAACTTTTTTGTATTTTTGCTTTCATTCTTTTGACTTTAGTTTTCCTGGGATATCCGTGAGCTCTTTATTTCTCTTGCTTGAACTTCAACCACGGAAACATTTTTCTTTACATTTGATTCTCATTATTTCTCGGGTAAAAATTGTTTTTGAGATTTTGAGAATAAAATTTTCTGTTGGAGCCCAAATGGGGTGAACAATGGATCAAATGTGTTTGGTTTTATGAAAAAAAGTAATCCTCTTTGATCTTTGAATAATTGACAAAAATTGTTTGAAAAACTAACCGCCCCAGGTTATACACATGATATGGGTCAAATGAAATGATCTCCCTTTCAAAATGTCAAAGCTCAATAGGGTAACTGGAGATATCTCCTTAATATTTGGGATTTGCAAAGAATGTCTTGTATCATTGAAAGAATCTACTTGAGGGTCCACACCATTGATGGATTTCAATTACTCCTTCCAGTTTCAAATTTGAATCAAACATCTCAAGTTAATGCAAGAATCAATTTTGTTTTTTTATTTTATGATTTTTTTATTTAATGGAAATGTGATAAGATGGTTTATCCACATGATCAAAAAAACTATTAAATAATTGTTAAAGAGATATGAAACAAAACGGAGATTTCATTATTGAATAACTTAGAAATGACCAAAAATGTCCTACAATTATTGAAGAAGGAGGGGAAAACACATTTCGTCCATTATTTAGTAGGATCATTCGATACCATTGATTCCCATTGTAACACCTAGGATTTATTACCCTTAATTCCCCATTATTGAAAATGCGAAATTAAAATTTCCTTTTAATTTGTTAAAAATCTCCCGTCAAACGAACGGAGTTTCCTTTGTTTTTCAATCAATTCCAAAATTTAACCTGTTGAAAACATTATCAATTATACAATCAGCAGCCAGCAGGGCTTCATTTCATATATATATATATATATCATATCAAAGCCCATGGGCTCAAAATACAGCATCATATAAAGTGTCATGAGTAGCAGCGGAAAATACTAAGTATGAACATAAGGATTTCCAGCATATAACCTTAACAAAAGAAATCATCCTAAGCCTCTCTCCAAAAGATATATATAAACTCATACACATCAAAAAATATAGGAGGCTTAGGTCCAATAACATGTCCTATCCCATAATAACCCTACTATCCTTGTGAGGGAGAGTAATCCTGCTCGGCCAAATCTGGTGTATGCTCCAGCTTAGTACCTGAAAAATTGGTAAGGAGGTGAGCATTACACAATAAAATAGGGAAAGCAGTTTCTACTACGCTATAATGAACTACCAAGCCAAACACATTTAGTCATATACTACACAAACTCCATCTATCAAACTCATTCAATTTAATTTTATTCACATTAAGGACAAAAGGTTTCTTTATAATTCTTTAACTCTTTATTTCATAAATTTCCAACTTATTCAAACTTATACTTTTCTCATCTCTTTACATAATTTCACAACTTTTTATCTATTTTCATATCTTTAAGTTTTTCGTAGATTTTTTTTAGAGATTATTACGTGGATCCATCATTGCATACAGTCTCCTACGGACAACGTCTTACAGCTGCACACAATGTGTGTCTTACGCGGTCTATGCGTACAGTCTCCTACGGACAACGTCTTACAAGACCTGGATTCCAAAATCAGAATGTGCGTCCATCATTGCTTACAGTCTCCTACGGAGAACGTCTTACAGCTGCACACAATGTGTGTCTTACACGATCTATGCGTACAGTCTCCTACAGACAACGCCTTACAAGATCTGGATTCACACAACCCAATTATACTTTATTATTATATGGTGTGTGTGTGTCCATCATTTCATAAAGTCTCCTTCGGACAATGTCTTACAGCTGCGCATCAAGTGCGTCTTACGCGATCTATGCGAACAGTCTCCTTCGGACAACATCTTACAAGACCTGGATCACACACTATTTTTGCCTATAATCTTTTAGATCATGTTTAAATTATTTTCATCTTGTAACCACTTTCATGAATTCATCCTTTTCATTATCCTTTTATAATCCTAGAGTCCAACATAATTTGGCAAAATATCAAACCACACATTCAAGTATCAATCATCATAATCATGCACAAAATAATACATTTCTATACTTTTCTAACATATTTACTAACCTAGGGTTTTAACTTAGCCTAACATAAATCTCTTAGTACCCACTATATACATAACACAAACTACCCCCTAGAATATGGTAACACACACCCGCTTACCTCAAACACTTAGAGATAAGGTGATTTTTACTTGCTCTAAACTTGAGAGCTTGCCACCATAAGAATTGTGGTCCAAATAAGAGGGGTGAAACCTATTATAAGAATCATAAGAATAAGAGTTGTTATCTTTGTCTTGTTCCTTACTAGGGTTCATGAAACAATGAAGCTTCCATGGCCTAGAGTTTGAAATCCACCATGGAAGGAAGAGAGAGAAAGAGAGCTCGAATTTTATGGAGGAGAAAGAGAAGATCCATGGACTTAGATACTTACTTGGAGCTAAAAAGGAGGAGATTTGTTGATGGAAATGATGAGATCCTTTGCTCCTTGGAAGATTTGATGATGGAGAATGGAACCCTATGGAGGAGAAAGGAGGGGTCGAAGATGAGAGAAAAAGAGGAAAAAAGTTGTTTTGTGTTGATGTTATGTGTTGTTGTTTTTAACTTTCTTATTTTTCTTTTATCAGCAAGCCTAAAAGGGAGTTTGAGTGGCTATGGTTGCTCCCTTATCTGATAAGCCACGAATTAGGTGGCCCCTACACTATATTTTTTTTTTCAAATTTTTACAAGGGTAATCGATTACTTTTCCACAGTAATCAATTACCACCTTTGAGGCAACATTTCTAGTACATTCAGCAGAGGACAAGTAATCGATTACTTCACTGAAAAGTAATCGATTACTTCACAAAAACACAAGGTAATCGATTACTTCCAAGAGGTAATCGATTACCAATGCTGCAACATTTAAGTGTTTCCACCAGAGGCCTTGTAATCGATTACCACCTTTGCAAGGTAATCGATTACTCTATGAAAAATTCCACTTTGATGGTTTTCTAACTCCAATTCATTTCCTTAGGCTCCTATACTCTTTCAAGCTTGATTTCCTACTCATAACCTCTCCCTAAACTTGACAATTCTCATAATCACTTTGCATATATAATTCACATTATAACCAAATTTAAATTGAGGATGTTACATCCATCTTATAGCCCATTTAACTTGTCTGTTCATTCATAGGATTTTTGTCCACATCTGTAGCACTGACTTTGAAGTTCAACTTACCACCATCTATCAAGTTTTGGACATGATATTTCCAACCCAAGCAACTTTCTAAAGAATGTCCTTCAAGTCCCATGTGGTAAGCACAATGCTGACCAGCCCTATACCATGAAGGTGGTGGATCTAGCGAGGGGATTTTTCCAGGTTGTGGTTCAGCTGCTCCATGTTTTAGCAAATACTCATAGAGTTCAGTGTATGTCATGAGTATAGGGTCAAACTTTCTTTTTGGTTTTTCTTGGTTTTGAAACTGTATCTGGGCTTGGTAATGTGGATTGGATTGCTTGGGGTAGGCTTGTGTTTGGACTGTTTGTGACGTATGAGAGTTTTCGTAACGGGTAGATGTTTGGTTTGGGCGATTTGGCTTACTTGAATTTTCAGTCATCACAACATTAGTTTCACCTTCTTTTTTCCTTGCAAATCCCGGTATTTGGCCGCCAGAAGATCCTCCTTGTCCATCTTGAATTTTTCTAGTTCTCATTCCTCCTTCAATCCTTTCTCCTATAGTCATTAAAACTCCAAAGTCAACAGAAACTTGTCCAATCATTGCAGAGTAGTAAGGATTTTGCAAAGTGTCTAGAAACATGGTGATCATTTCTTTGTCAAGAAGTGGGGGATCCACTTGAGCTGCGAGTGCCCTTTGTAAGATTCTCATGTTTTGATGCTAACAATCTCTCTCCAAGCAACAACATTGGCAACAAGCAAGCTACACCACATGAAGATTAGAATTAGGATTTTTATTAATTCTATTTCAATGTAATCTTTATTTTTATGCAATGCATCTCATTGGTGTGGGTAGCTTAGGTGATTTTAAGAATATTTAAATAATGTTTGATTAAGAGTGAAGATACTATAAATCTTGATTAAATAGCTCTATTAAAAGTTTTGTGAAAATCATTTTAGAAAAACCTTGTTTTTATTCAGATTCTGATCAGTTCACTCGAGTAATGAGTATTGGTTCACTCGAGTAATTTATGTCATGACAGGTTAATCGAGTAATGGTTTACACATCACTCGAGTAACTTAATCTGACATGTTTTAATCGAGTAATGTTATATGGTTTACTCGAGTAATTCAATCAGTTTTTGGAAAATTATAAAAGGACTTAATTTTCTCTTTCACATATGATATACATTCATTCTTACAATTTTCTATACACTTTGAAAAGCAATTCAAGAGCTATTTTACATCTTTCAAGAGCTATCAAGATTCAACAAAGAACTTTTCATTCTTCACTCTATTTCTTTCATTGTTCAAATATTCTTGAGATCATAATTTTTGTTCTTAGTGGTTGTTGAAGATTTGCAATTTGTGATTGCATCATTGAAGTTTCAACACAAGTGAAGAATCTCACAAGGAAGACTTTGAGGATCAAATCAAAGCAAGAAAAGAGGATTGGTTGGAAGCATCTTCAATCAATTAGCAAGGAAATCTAGAATACTCAAAAGGGGTAGATTAGATCAAAGTGTTTGGTACACACTTTGTGTTGGGTTTTAAGATAGGAGAACTAAGAATCTAGTTGCATCTTAAAACATTGTAAAATCTACATTTGAAGATTTCTAGTGAAGAATCTCTCTTGATTCAAGAGGGGACTGGAGTAGCTTTCAAGTGGGTGAAAGTGAACCAGGATAAATCCTTGTGTCTCTTTTATTTTTCATTCCTTGTATTGCATTAATTCATTAACAATTGCATTTTTAGGTTAGAATTGGGGTTTTCTTAATTCAACTCAATTGATCTAAAATTGCATGTTAATATTACTTGAAATTGTTCATATTAATCATTCATAATTTGTTGAATCATCATAGCATTGTTATTCTTGAAGAACTCCATTGAAAACTGAGTTTTAATTGAATTTTACCCAGTTTACTCGAGTAAAGTTCTTGTCACTCGAGTAATCTGCTTTCAGTTTATGAACATTACTCGCGTAGGTTTTCTGTTACTCGAGTGATTTAAAAATAGCTTTCGTAATACTCGAGTGATTTGCTGAATACTCGAGTGAAATTATTTTTGCTTGCGTATTACTCGAGTGAAGTCTTGAGTTACTCGAGTAATCTGACTTGAATTTTTAAGAAAATTTATTTTCATAAAACCATTCTCTTAGGTGGACGAAAAATCTGTAATAAGGCTTCAATATTCTATTCACCCCCCCCTCTAGACTATATTGAGCCGCTTGTTGGTTTCCAACAAGTGGTATCAGAGCTCGGACGAAAAATCCGAGCCTTAAAAAGCTTTTTCGAAAAGATCCTTTTACTTGGAAACAATGGGCCCAATTTCAAATCCTTTTGGTGGTGAAGGAACTTCCATTAATCGTCCTCCACTATTCAATGGTGAGGGTTATGCTTATTGGAAGGTCCGCATGAAAATTTTTATTCAAGCCATAGATATGGAAATTTGGAACGCCATAGAGAATGGACGTTTTGTTCCTCAAACGAAAGTAAATGATGTTGTTTCAGTCAAACCTCAATCGAGTTGGGACAATGATGATAAGAAGAAAGTTGCATTTGATTTAAAAGCTAAAAATATCATCACGTCCGCTCTTTCTTATGATGAGTTCTTTCGAGTATCTCAATGTGTTGATGCTAAACAAATGTGGGACACATTACAAGTCACACATGAGGGCACTTCGGAGGTTAGAAGGGCTAGGTTAAATACACTCATGCATGAATATGAACTCTTTCGTATGTTACCTAATGAAAACATAGGTGCCATGCAAAAGTGGTTCACTCATATCATAAATCATCTTTCTGCACTTGGAAAAGTTATTACTAATGGTGAAGTTGTTAATAAGATTTTGAGATGTCTTAGCAGGGAATGGCAACCTAAGGTGACGGCCATTATGGAAGCTAGAGACGTGGATCAAATTGATTTAGCAACTCTATTCGGAAAACTTCAAGAGCATGAAATGGAGCTTGGACGGTTATCCATGAATGAAGATGCCGATAGAAAGAAAAAGGGGATTGCTCTTAAATCAACTTCAAAATCTCTTAAGGCACAAGAGGAAAACTCTCAAGTGGATGACTTGGACTCCGATATAGATGATGAGACCCTTGGCTTGCTAGTTAAAAAGCTTGGTAGGTTCTTTAAGAGTAAGGGAAACTTTAATAAGAATAGACAAAGAGATTCTAAGGACTCACAACCAAGAAATAAGACTAACAAGGATTACATCAAGTGTCATGGGTGTGGAAAGCTTGGTCACTATCGATCAAAATGCCCAACTCATTCTAAGAAGTCGGAAGGTGACAACTCTAAGTTCAACTCATCTAAAGGAAAAAGGGCTTACATAGTATGGGATGAAGAGGAGAGTCAATCAACATCTAGCTCATCGGATGATGAAGAACTTGCAAATCTATGTTTGATGACGAAGCTTGATGAAGAGGAATCTTCGAGCATTAAATCAAGTGACAACGTCAATGAGGTAGATTATCTTTCCGATGCTAGCTCTAGTTCTAATTCTCCTTCATTCAATGAGTTGTACAATGTGTATGTAGAGATGCATAAAGAGTTGAAGAAACTTGCTAAAATAAATGTTGAAAGAAAGAATTTCATAATGAAGCAACATGAAAAGATAATTGAACTTCAAAAAGATTTAGAAGAACTTAAGCTTCAAAATGAAACTCTTGAACTCATTTATGCAAACTCTACATGCAATTGTGAATTGAAATCAAATGAGACTCCATCTTGTGAAAATTGCAAGTCTTTGGAAAAAGAAGTTTTTAATTTGAATGATCGACTTGCAAGGCTCATGAAAGGAGATACTTCATTAGATCATTTGCTTTCAACTCAAAGGAACAATAGCAATAGATCCGGTCTTGGCTATACCAAACCTAAGAAACGCAATTATCGCAAAGTTGGTGGATTTTCAAAGAATAAGATTTCTAAAAACCCAACTTGCCATTATTGTGAGATCTTTGGGCATACCACGAATAAATGTAATATAAAGAAATTTGGTATACCAAGCGGTGAATATATTTGGATTGTTAAGGGGACTTCTCCCCATGCTAACAACAAAGGACCCAAGACCACTTGGGTA
The DNA here is from genome assembly GCA_037953625.1 of Crotalaria pallida. NCBI lineage: Eukaryota > Viridiplantae > Streptophyta > Magnoliopsida > Fabales > Fabaceae > Crotalaria > Crotalaria pallida. Next base: position 73,806,513 of record CM075655.1, on the reverse strand, counting down.
CCTAAGTCAACCAAATGATATCTTTCTTGTAGGTGTGTCTTCGAACCAAAGAGCGCAAATGGTACTTGGATAGTGGTTGTTCGAGACACATGACGGGAGACAAAACGCACTTCATGGAACTTACTCCGAAAAGTGATGGATTTGTGACATACGGCGACAACAACAAGGGCAAAATTCTAGGAGTCGGGAAGATCGGTAACGTATCTAACCTTGTCATAGAAAATGTCCTATACGTAGAAGGCTTAGAAAACAACTTGCTTAGTATAAGCCAACTATGCGATATGGGCAATTATGTGACTTTTACCCCGGAATTATGTTTCATTAAGTCTTCTATAGATGATAGTGTTAAGTTTGTTGGTCGTCGCTCTAATAACACTTACTTAATTGATTTGGATGAGATAACTTCACTATTTTCAAAATGTTTCAAATCTTTTAATGATGAAATTCGTCTTTGGCATAGACGAATTGCTCATGTGAATGTGAATCAATTAAACAAACTTTTGCGAAAAGATTTAGTGATTGGTTTGCCTAAACTAAATTTTAAGCTTGATGGCATTTGTGACTCTTGTCAAAAGTGCAAGCAAGTTAAAAGTTCTTTTAAACCTAAAAATGTGATAAGCACAACAAAGCCTTTGGAGCTAATCCATATGGATTTATTTGGCCCTTCACAAATTAAAAGTTTAGGTGGCAATTACTATGGATTTGTTTTAGTAGACGATTTTACTAGATTCACATGGACTTTATTTTTATCCGCAAAAAGTGAAGTTTATAAATGTTTTAAAAAGTTTGCCAAACTCATCCAAAATCAACTAAGTTTGAAAATTGTGTCTATTAGAAGTGATCACGGAGGTGAGTTTGAAAACACTAGGATTGATGCGTTTTGTGATAAGTTTGGTATTGATCATCAATTTTCGGCCCCTAGGACTCCAGAGCAAAACGGAGTTGTAGAAAGGAAAAATAGAATATTAGTGGAACTTGCTCGTACTATGTTGATAGAATCAAATGTTCCTAAATATTTTTGGGCTGATGCAGTAAACACTGCTTGTTATGTGCTTAATAGGGTTCTTATTCATCCGCATTTAAATAAAACACCTTATGAACTTTTAAAAGGACGAAAGCCAAATATTTCACATTTTCATGCTTTTGGGTGTAAGGTGTTTGTTTTAAATAACGGAAAGGAACCGGTCGGCAAGTTTGACTCCAAAGCCGACGAAGGCATATTCATAGGTTATTCTACCCATAGCAAAGCATATAGAGTCTACAATAAAAGAACATTAACCGTTGAGGAATCCGTGCATGTTGTATTTGATGTATCTTCGAAAGAAGATTGTGTTGTTTCTTGTGATGATGATAATATAGGTACATTTTTTGATCATGAGAAGTCAACACCACAACAAATGGAAGAGAATCAAATTGAAGATGGAGAGGTGAAAGCACAAGATAAAGACTTAGCACAAGAGATTCAATCTCAATTACCAATAGCTTGGAAATCAAACAAAAATCATCCGATTTCTAACATCTTAGGTGACATTGCGAAGGGAGTGGTAACCCGACGCACTTTAAATAATTTTTGTTATTATGTTGCCTTTGTATCTCAAATAGAACCTAAAAGTATCAAAGAGGCTGTTCAAGATGATCATTGGATTATGGCCATGCAAGAAGAATTAAATCAATTTGAAAGAAACCAAGTTTGGGAGCTTGTGCCAAAACCCGATGATCGTCCTGTAATTGGTACTCGGTGGATCTATAGGAATAAGTTAGATGAATCGGGTATTATTGTTAGGAATAAAGCTAGGTTGGTAGCACAAGGTTATAGTCAAGAAGAAGGAATCGATTACGATGAGACATATGCTCCTGTTGCTAGACTAGAAGCTATTCGTATTCTTCTCGCTTTTGCTTCGATAATGAATTTTAAATTGTATCAAATGGATGTTAAGAGCGCCTTTCTTAACGGATTCATTCAAGAGGAAGTTTACGTGTCACAACCTCCTGGATTCGAGAGTTTTGAGCATCCGGACTACGTTTTCAAACTGAAAAAGGCTTTGTACGGTTTGAAACAAGCTCCTAGAGCTTGGTACGACCGACTAAGCAATTTTTTATTACAAAAAGGTTTTAAACGAGGCACTGTTGACACTACACTTTTTATTGAACGTTCCGGTAAGGATATTTTATTGGTTCAAATATATGTTGACGATATTATATTTGGTGCTACTAATGAGAACTTGTGTAAGAAGTTTTCAGACTTGATGCAAAGCGAATTCGAGATGTCGATGATGGGAGAGCTTACATTCTTTCTTGGCCTTCAAATAAAGCAGCTTAATGATGGCATTTATATTCATCAGAGTAAATATTGTAGAGAGCTTCTCAAACGTTTTGGGATGGATTCGTGCAAATCCGCTTCTACACCAATGAGCGTTGCATGCTACCTAGATCAAGATGAGGCTGGAAAAGCGGTAGAGGTAACGAAGTATCGTGGTATTATTAGTAGTTTGTTATACTTAACTGCATCTAGGCCTGACATCATGTTTAGTGTATGTATGTGTGCACGTTTTCAAGCAAAACCGAAAGAGTCGCATCTAACTGCTGTCAAAAGAATTATGAAATACTTAAAGGGTACAACGAATACTGGACTTTATTATCCTAGGGATGCTTTTCTAAAACTTATAGGTTATTCGGACTCTGACTTTGCCGGTTGTAAAGTTGAGCGAAAAAGTACAAGCGGAACATGTCATTTAATTGGTAATTCTATTGTATCGTGGTTTTCTAAAAAGCAAAATTGTGTAGCTTTATCAACCGCGGAGGCCGAATACATAGCAGCCGGTAGTTGTTGTGCTCAAATCCTTTGGATGAAACAACAATTATCTGATTTTGGTTTAAATTTGACAAAAATCCCTATAAAGTGTGATAACACTTCGGCAATTAATTTGACTAAAAATCCAGTATTACACTCAAGGACAAAGCATATTGAAATTAGGCATCACTTTTTGAGAGATCATGTTCAAAAAGGTGATTGTGTTATTGAGTTTGTTCAAACTTCGGATCAATTAGCTGATATCTTTACAAAACCATTACCAAGGGACACATTTTATAAGATTCGAAGAGAACTTGGTATTTTTGATGAATCAACTATTAGCTAATTGTATTTGATGCTTTTCGAAATCACCTTCAAGCCTATTTCAATGTGATTTGTATTTTGAGTTGTTGTATCTTATTAAAGTGTTTCTTATTTTTTTTTATATGTAGTTATGTGTGTATGTTTTCTATAATATGTTAATTGCTTTATTTGTATGTGTGTTACTTGCTAAATGCTAAGTGTTTCTATGTGTTTGTGTATGAAAAATGTTTTTGCATGAAAAATTGAAATTTTTAAAATTCTGGACAGTTCACTCGAGTAACAGATATTTCACTCGAGTAATTTTAAAATCTCTTTCGTATTACTCGAGTAATTCTGTTTGTCACTCGATTAATTTTAAAATCTCTTGCGTATTACTCGAGTAATTCTGTTTGTCACTCGATTAATTTTAAAACGACTTTCGTATCACTCGATTAGTTCATCCATCACTCGAGTAAATATTTTTTAATCTTCGGCACACTCGAGTAACATTTCTTTTCACTCGATTACTGCTCGAATCACTCGAGTAATGCATGAACATCACTCGAGTAACTTACGTGATTTTAAAAACTGAACTGTTGAAACTGCATCATTTTTCACGTTTCTTTCTCTCTCTTGTTCGTATTTCTCTCTTCTCTCTCATACGGTTCTTCATCAAATCATCATTTTCAGCCACAAATCTTCTCAAATCATACAAATTTCTTCCATATTTCATCATTATATCATCATTTCTACTCATTTCATTCATCATTTTCACCAATTTCACCCAAAATCCGAAAATTCCCAAATCAAAACCCTAACCCCAAAACCGAATCTGCACTTTCTGAATCAATGTCTTCTTCCTCACAATCTCAACCTCCTCGAAAGAAAGCAAAGCAAGGAGCAGGCCGTAATGACCCCTGGTTTTCTGGAGTCAACCGAGACTTGCGGGAACCGAATTTTATCAATCGCTCTTTTGGTCTTACACGGTATGTTAAGTTTGCTTGGTTGCATAAGGAGCAATTTTCATTTGTAGAGGATTTGGAATTTCAGAATTTGAAAAGGTTTTTAGAATTTGAGACTCATTATTACCCTAGGCTTGTCAGACAATTTTATCAGAATTTTACTAAGCTAGATGGTGAGTATCAAACACTGGTTAGAGGACATCATTTTGTTATAAAGCCTGAAGATTTGACAATGTTGTTTGGTTTAGAAAACAAGGGAACTTTTATTGGTGATGATGACTGTCTGGATTTGGATGTGGATATTAATAAGATTTATACTGATTTGTTGCGTACTGGTGAATCTTGGAGTGATAGGACTACTAGAACTGTATCACCTTTGCATGCTGTGGATAGAGTGCTCATGTACATTGTTTCTTATTGTTTGATTCCAAAATGCAATCAAAATTATGCACAATTGGGAGATAATGATCTTATTTTGTTTCATGGGATCAAAAAGAGATATGAGATGAATTGGAATAAAATGTTTTTAGCTCGTATGGAAGCTGCTGCTCAATCTCCTCCTACCCAATTCTTGCCATATCCTATGCATGTTACCAAAATAATGAGGTATTACCGTGTTCCAATCCCTGATGATGAGCCAGCTGTGACGGAAAAGAAAAATAACTGGTGTCTTAATGATTCACACATTAGTTATATGAAAATTGCTTGGCATAGGGAAAGTCGCACTTGGTTATGGAAATCACAGATTAAGGAAATGGTTGAAGCTGCAAAGGCTGCAAGAGCTTCAGGTTCTAGGAAAAGGACTTTACTTGGTGATAGGGCTGGTGCATCTTCTTCTGCTCCTCCTTCTTCTACTGATCCGATGGATACCGATCGCATTGAGGACTATATCAATTTGGACAATCTTGGTACTCCATTTGATGCACAGGCTGCTCATGAGTCATTGGTTGAGCACATCAATGCTCAATTCGCTCAGTTGGAGATGAGACAGGATGTGAAGAATATTGCCATGGAGCATCGTTTAATGGATTATATGTCTGGCCTATTTTCTTACCATTTCCCTCCTCCTCCACCTGATTCCTAGACCTGTGGATGCTGATGATGTTTTGTTGATTGACATCTGTTTCATGTTTCATATGCATATTTCTGACTATGTTATGTTTATGTTTCTGTTTCATGTTTCTGACTCTGTTACTACTATGTTTTAGGACCTTGTGTATGGTCTAGTTTGGATAGTTTCGTTTGCTTATTTGCTATGGTTGATATTTTTTTTGTTTTACACTATGATTTGCTGCTCAGTGTGATACTCTGCTATTATGGATATGGTGCTATATTCGTTGTGCGTTTATATTCGTTGTGGCACTATTATGGTTTATTTTGGTATTGTTTTTATTGTTATTTTTTTACCATTGTGAACTACTTACCTTCAACTTTTGGCAAAGGACTTTTCTCACCTTTCATATCTTTTTAATGATGCCAAAAGGGGGAGAATATTTTGTTGATGTTGTTCTTGTAGGTTAAGTTTTCTTATATTTTTCCTAGGTGTTTTACATTTAGGGGGAGTATGTTAAAACTTAGTGCTTAATTGAAAAGGAGGTTTGTCATCATCAAAAAGGGGGAGTTTGTAGGATTCTCATGTTTTGATGCTAACAATCTCTCTCCAAGCAACAACATTGGCAACAAGCAAGCTACACCACATGAAGATTAGAATTAGGATTTTTATTAATTCTATTTCAATGTAATCTTTATTTTTATGCAATGCATCTCATTGGTGTGGGTAGCTTAGGTGATTTTAAGAATATTTAAATAATGTTTGATTAAGAGTGAAGATACTTTAAATCTTGATTAAATAGCTCTATTAAAAGTTTTGTGAAAATCCTTTTAGAAAAACCTTGTTTTTATTCAGAATCTGATCAGTTCACTCGAGTAATGAGTATTGGTTCACTCGAGTAATTTATGTCATGACAGGTTAATCGAGTAATGGTTTACACATCACTCGAGTAACTTAATCTGACATGTTTTAATCGAGTAATGTTATATGGTTTACTCGAGTAATTCAATCAGTTTTTGGAAAATTATAAAAGGACTTAATTTTCTCTTTCACATATGATATACATTCATTCTTACAATTTTCTATACACTTTGAAAAGCAATTCAAGAGCTATTTTACATCTTTCAAGAGCTATCAAGATTCAACAAAGAACTTTTCATTCTTCACTCTATTTCTTTCATTGTTCAAATATTCTTGAGATCATAATTTTTGTTCTTAGTGGTTGTTGAAGATTTGCAATTTGTGATTGCATCATTGAAGTTTCAAAACAAGTGAAGAATCTCACAAGGAAGACTTTGAGGATCAAATCAAAGCAAGAAAAGAGGATTGGTTGGAAGCATCTTCAATCAATTAGCAAGGAAATCTAGAATACTCAAAAGGGGTAGATTAGATCAAAGTGTTTGGTACACACTTTGTGTTGGGTTTTAAGATAGGAGAACTAAGAATCTAGTTGCATCTTAAAACATTGTAAAATCTACATTTGAAGATTTCTAGTGAAGAATCTCTCTTGATTCAAGAGGGGACTGGAGTAGCTTTCAAGTGGGTGAAAGTGAACCAGGATAAATCCTTGTGTCTCTTTTATTTTTCATTCCTTGTATTGCATTAATTCATTAACAATTGCATTTTTAGGTTAGAATTGGGGTTTTCTTAATTCAACTCAATTGATCTAAAATTGCATGTTAATATTACTTGAAATTGTTCATATTAATCATTCATAATTTGTTGAATCATCATAGCATTGTTATTCTTGAAGAACTCCATTGAAAACTGAGTTTTAATTGAATTTTACCCAGTTTACTCGAGTAAAGTTCTTGTCACTCGAGTAATCTGCTTTCAGTTTATGAACATTACTCGAGTAGGTTTTCTGTTACTCGAGTGATTTAAAAATAGCTTTCGTAATACTCGAGTGATTTGCTGAATACTCGAGTGAAATTATTTTTGCTTGCGTATTACTCGAGTGAAGTCTTGAGTTACTCGAGTAATCTGACTTGAATTTTTAAGAAAATTTATTTTCATAAAACCATTCTCTTAGGTGGACGAAAAATCTGTAATAAGGCTTCAATATTCTATTCACCCCCCCTCTAGACTATATTGAGCCGCTTGTTGGTTTCCAACACCCTTCACCTCAAAGCATAGTCTCGGAAGCTTTCATTGTTCTTCTTAAACATATATTGTAGTTGAGTTCAGGTTGGTGCAATGTCCAAGTTGAACCTATATTGTTTAACAAAGGCCTCTTTTAAGTCATCAAAGGTCTTGATCTTGCTCTTTTCCAATCTCATATACCAACTAGAAGCAGCACCTATAAGACTGTATTGGAAAAAGTGAATCATCATTTGGTGATTCTTGGCGTAGTTGGTCATCTTTCTTGTGTACATGGTCAGATGTTGATCAGGGCAAGTCAAACCTTGATATTTCTCAAAATCTAGCACCTTGAAGTCAAGAGGTACCACCAAATCTGGGACCAGACACATATCAATAGTATCTTTCAACCCATATGATTTGCTTTCTTCGATTAATTTCACCTTTGCAGCTAGTGATTCCAAGAGTTCCCATTTTTCAGCATCAGCTTGAGGAGTCACAGTAGAGATTGTGACTCTTTCAGTGTTTATTGGTGGTGTCACATGAGTTGCACCCCTAGTAAGGTCTGTTTGAATAGCCCTTGACGCTTCCAATTGAACGTTCAACTGAGAACCGGGAGCTTCTCCTTCAAGCGGAGGGATATAACCTTGAGGGAGTCCAAATTCTGGCCAAATCGTACCTCCACCGGTTGGTCCAACCACTACAGAGTTCCCTTCAACATTTCTTTGTTCACCCAACTTCTCCAACAAACCAAATATCTGACCCATTTGTGTTTTGAGGCCTACTACTTCTGCTCGGATTTCTTCAAACGATTGATTCTCCTCAGCCATGATCCTTGCTTGTAGTTGAGTCCGATATTGGTGCTTCCGAGCAATTGTGACAAAGCCTTGTTTATAAATGAAGGGCTATTTAGAACTTTGTTTGATTCACAAGAATGTGATAATGCAAAATGCATGATGCAGTTCCCTTAGAATCCACAAGATCCGATTTGGGGGCGATTAAAATATCTATAGACCATAATCCTATGACATTGTTCTTTGGTACAACTAAAATGTAACACTCTAATTTGATAACTTGAAAAGGAGTATATATTTTTTAATTTTTGATTGACACAATCCCCACAGCTTTTTCGAAGGTTAAGTAGGTAACAGATTAACTGTTTTGACACCTCTTAACATTTGATAGTGAATGAAGAGGAATCATGATGGACTTATTCAAGCTCAAAATTAGAATGTTACATGAAGTGTACTCTATGGTGGCTCTAGACTTCTAAAGGTCCCCCGGATTGCCCTCACTCTTTAAGGTGAGTACCCACCTCGCAAACCATCGACAAGAGCTTGGCTATGCCTCCCAAAATAGGTAGGACGCACCTCCCAAAGGTCATGCTCACGAGAAATGGTTCCGAATCCGAGTGGTACTTTTACACACTACAAGAGACCATACACTTGGTAAGTCAAAGGTAGGGCAAAAGCACCTCTAAACTTAGGGTTTAAACAACAATACCCAGGTATAGGTTTTCATGTGTGTCAAGATCTGTGTAAAAAAAAAAAGAAAAAATCTATTTCGGGGGCATACAAAGCCCTTTTTTTTATAATAAATAAAACAACAAAAGAAATTACAATAAAGAATAAATAATTAAGCAAATATGTAAACAAAAAAAATTAATTAAACAGATATATACAATAAACAATTAATTAAAGGCAAACCAATTATGAAAGAAAATAGGTCTATTAAAACAAACCAATCATTTTGGCCTGACTCTCTTATTTGGCTTAGTCCCCCGTGGAGTCGCCAGCTGTCGCGGCCGGGGTCCCGGGTCGCCCTCGGAGCCTCGCCTACCAGTGGGGGTCGATCAACCCGATTTGGAGTCGCCACCGCATTTTGTAACAAAAAACGCGGAAAAATTATTATTAATTAAAACTGGATAAAAATTGGTCTCGAATTAGATAGATTCCGAGTTCGGGAGTCGGTTACGAGCTGGGGAAGGTATTAGCACCCCGTTCGCCCATTCGAAAATGATACCTTTGATTGATTTTAATTAAAAGACCTAAATAACTGGTTTACCAAAAAATAATTGTTTTTTATTGTGGTGCCTGATAAGGTTGCCCTTGGTCCTACGTACCCTCATAAAATGAGGAATCAAGGCGACGTAGTTCTAAATTAACTTTTAATGTGTTTTAATTTTATTACAAAAATATTTGATGCAGAGAGGAAATATGCACAAGATCTTGTCATTTAAGCAAGAAAGGGTGGATTTCCAAAACACATTTTGTTAAAACTTATTTAATAAAATTCATTTAATGTTTATAAATAAAAATATTTTTAATTTCACTATTTATTTGTAACGTAATTTAAATTAAGTTAACGTTTTATTTTACTACCCTTTTTTTTTTAAAAAAAAAAGGAATTTATGTGAAGAGGAAAATATATAAGACCTCAACATTTAGACGAAGAAAAATGAGTTTCCAAAGCGCGATTTGTAACACCCCAATTCTTATTTACAAAATAACACGTAAAAGTCTATAATTAAAATAATGTACTTAAAAATTTCTTTTCACAAATCAAATTTACAAATCATTTTGGGCATCCATTCATAATATACATAGCACAAAACGGAGTTTCCTTCTTTCCACTCTTCCGCTACGACACTCTGATCTTCAAGCTCCTTAGCATTCACCTAAAATGATAACCACTAGGGGTGAGACCTCTTCACAACACAGTGAATCATAAGATAGTAAATAACTCATAATAGAAACTCAAGCATAATAATCAAATCAAGCAATGAACTAACAAATTGCATCACATTCACATATTATCCATATGCCTTTCTAATCCTTTCATTCTTTCCTTATCTTTCGCTCACCTTTCGGTGGGTCCTATTACCATTATCCACACACCACTAGGGCAGGTCCTGTTTACATTTACACACTCCATATTGGAGGGTCCATAACATACATAATCATGCTCCTTTAGGGAGGGTCCATTATTCACGCTCCATTATGGAGGGTCCATTTATATACACGCTCCCTTATGGAGGGTCCATTTATATACACGCTCCGTTATGGAGGGTCCATTTATATATTTTCACGCTCCACTTAGGGAGGGTCATTATCCATACTCCTTTCGGAGGGTCAATATCCATACTTCCACTCAGCTATGGAGGGTCATTATTCATTCATACATATTTCCACTTCCATTGGAAGGGTCGTTCCTACTCATTCACATATTCGCACTCCCTACGGGAGGGTCATTCACACATACACAATCATAATCCATAAATTCATCCTCTTTCATTTTTCACACACATAATTCCACTTATCATCATCACCATTAAATTCTCAGTCACTCCATTTATCATTTCATCATACTTAACATATATTCATCACATATCATCATCACTATTCAATTCACAATTTTTTTCATTTATCCCTTAACTTATACATCTATCATCATTTTACACCATATAACATATATCACATCATGTATATTTACAATTATCACACACTCTTAACAAACAATTATAATACACATAACATCGAAGCATTCATATATTACCCTTACAATTAGTTAGCCATTTTCACCCTCTAATATCCAACGTTAAACAAAATATCACACATTTACCACTTAGTACAATTATACCCATTTAGCATACAGCTTACATAGCATTTTCTCGACAAACAACAGATATCACAAATCAGTCGACATACTCAGGTATGTTTCAGAGTACTTTAATATAAGTCAGCTCCCTAGGGTTCTTCACTTCCTACATTAACAAATACATAAAGGGGTTTAAGCATAACTATATCAATTATTAAATTAACCCAAAAATACCATAATCAACCCTAAACCAACTCTAAACAGGTGCTATTTTGTTACCCACAACCCAATTCAACCATTAAACTCAAATCCTATTATAAACTCTAACTATCCCTAACTCAAAGTGTGGAAAAGTGACTCCCCTTACCTGGAAATCCTAGTCATAGAGACAGAGTCACTTTAACATCCGCAACTTGCTCCAGGGTCAAGATCAAAAACAATAAACAACGTGTTGGATCTAAATAGGGACATGTGTTAAAACTAATTATAACATTAAAATATATAATACATATATATATAACTATATCAAATAAACTCATTTTTGTCAAAACAATAATATATATATCATTATATAATAAAGATATATCACTTTTCCCTAAAACATCTCTTTATTTGAAAATATAGGGGGAATATAAATACTAACGGATTGTAAAATAAATTATATAGATAGATAGAGAGAGTTGAGGAGATTATATACCTAAGAAGGATTTGAGATTAGACGGTCTCTCTCTCTGTGACGCTGAGTCTTTCTTTTACTTTGTGACTAGGCATTATATGTATATAATATAGGGTGAATGAGGGGGGGGGGGGGGGGGGGGGCGTTGGGTAGTTGTTAGGAATAAATAAATATATATATTTATGTTTTGTTTTTATTTGTGGATCAATGTGTGTAAGTATTTTGGATTATAACTAAAAGTTGGATGATACTAAAAATAAAATACGTTTAGGTAAAACAATATTGTATTTTGAATTACTCAAAACTGATTGAAAAATAATAAAGTTACCGGTCCTTCCGGATAGCTATTGCGTAAGAAAAATTATTGAAATTCAAAATAAAATATATTTTCTAAATCTTGATATTAAACTTGATAATATATAATATTTAATATTTTGAAGTAGAAGATTATTATATATAACTTAAACTGATAATATATTAAACCAGTCCAGAAGCTAAAAATAAAACAGCTTCCGAACACTATGAAAATTTACAGGGACGCTCAAAATATTAATTTAAACATATTTTTCTGAAGAAACTATTTATAAAAATGCTTCTAAGGCTTGTCACTTGAGCTTCCTGTCAAAATGTTAATTAAACTAAATAAAAGTACTGATTTATTTTTGGAAAACGTATGATAACAAACTTATACTTATTTTGATTAGAAAACATATTTCAAATATAACGATGAAATCAGAATTTTATTCCGAGACTCAAATATTGAAAACTTCATATCAAATCATTTAATTATTTTTCTAGAGGTATTAGAAATAACGGGATGTTACACGATTTAATACTTAATTAATAAAATTTATTTAATTACTATTTTAAAAGGAATTATGTAATACTTATTTTGTGAGTGTGGAGAGGAAGTTGTAAAGATCCCACCACTAAAATAACTTGGATGAGAAAAATCGACTTACCAAAACACAATAAATATAGTACGAACCAGATACTTATTCTAATATTTTTTTGAAGAATTGGGATAATCATTAAACTAATGAGTTAAAATTAAGATAAGAAGTAGTAGTTGCTAATGAGTAGGAATATGGCATAGCTGCATTCATCATAGTAGAAACGTTCACGGGGTAAAATTCCAACTATAGAAGCATCCACAATATATATGCTGGGCTAGAGGTCAAATAAACAAAGAACATCATATTAAATAATTTCAGAATAACAAAGTAAAAATGAACTACTAATATGATAAGACACAAAAAGTGAGAAAATAACCTGAACATCATTCAACAGGTCAAGTGTAATGGGTGTGCAGTCCCCTAGCAGCTATCCCTCAAAGTTATTTTTGCTACCAATGGCAACAATGGTAGGCAGTGTTCGACAAAAAACAGCATATAGCATGCTTCATTGAACAACGTTTACATGAAGCTTTGGAAATTAAAATGCAAGTAATAAACAATATAAACATAAAAAAATTGTTCACCGAAGCCGAAATTAAAGTTATCTACGTCTTTTGTCTTGGGATTGAACATCAGCTTACTAACCCGATCCTTGGTGTAAACTACAGCTCGACCTGAAATTGTTTAGCATAAGTGCTTGTAAAAGTTAAAATAAAACGTTTAAGAGTATTAAACACATTCATAAAAATTAGATACCTCTAAAAGCATGAATCTTGACAAATTCAAGAACCAAAGTAGTCTTGCGACAATGTTGCCTTGCCAAAAAGGATCGAAAATCTATAGGATATTGATAAAAAAAGTAGACAATCAAAGCTCCCAATGCATATAAAAAATATATTTTAGAAAAAGAAATAACGTAACAGTATATAAAAAAAAAAACATTGAATAAAAAAGTCAATTTTTAAAACATCCTTACTATTCATCACAAAGCTTTAGCACAACAACCCTAGTTCTTTTACCATTGTAGAGATAATACTTGTCTTTGGAAACTGCAGACAAAAAACCAATACAATCTGCACAAAAGATTTTAGACAGCGTTACAAACACTACACATTTGCTTCATTTAATAATGTACCAAGCATAAACAAAGCAGAACGAGTAAGTGCAAGTTCAGCCTCAACACAAGTCTTGAGAACTTCATCAACACACTCATTGTTGACCACAGGCTCAGGGAAAGTAATACTACCCACAGGTGCCAAACCATTATTGAGAAGGAGTCTCAAGCAAAAACCATGAGACTTTGTCCTAACTGCACCGTCATTATGCAGCACCTCAAATAGACCAAAATCATAAATAGCACCTTCATGCATGTAACGTAAAAAGAAAGGATGGATGGGCCAGCAACGAAAGCCTCAATCTTATCACCCTATTCAAAACATAAACCAAGATATTAATATATTGAAATATGACAAGTTTAAAGCAAGAAATAAGAAGTAACAAAAGTACCAAAAAAATTACATCCATACCAACATATCCATAAAGATGAAGTGGATAGAAGAAAATGTGTCAGGTTCTACTTCACTGAGAACTTTCCACATCCTTATCACTCTTGCTCTAAAGGCTACCCATCTCATACCAGGGTGAATAGAACGGATGGAAGTGTATGGTCCAAGCATTTTTCAACAAGACACACAGAAAGAAATAACGCAAAAAAAAATACAAAGAGAAATGCATATACAAACAGGTGAGTACAAAGCAAGTTTCTAATATAGAAGAAGATAAGATACACTGAAGGTGGCAACGTCCACTAATACTAATACTAAATAGAAAACAAATAGACACCGTTAGATTCAAAAAGAGGTAGAGTATCTTACGGCTGTGATAATTTAAAGAGAAAGTTGACAAAAGAGGGGGAAAGTATCCGCTCAACATTGTGACTGAAAAGTGGGTATGACTACTAAAGTTACCTGATATGAAAGAGTTATATATCCAATGAACAGTAAAACTCAATTATGGCTGTAGAGAAAGGCTTTAATGGTGCTTACTGACAAATAATTACCACACCACATGGTTGATAATGTATAAACACATATATATTTATAATTTCAAAATAAACTAAGCGTTGACAATGCCAATTGTTCGGTAACAATAAAATAGACATGTAAAGTAAAAAAAAAAGATAAAATAAAAAGGAATTGCATCACTAAATCATAATTTTCAGAAGAAAAAAAAAGACTTTTAATACTCTTTTGGGTTCTACTCCCTCCGGTCTTGATTGTAAGAAAAAAATCTCATGATCTTAAATATAAGCAAAATTTAACTAACTTTTTATTCCAATACAATCATTCTTAACATATATCTATAGAGTGGTTGAATATTTTAATTCTTATTCCATTCCCAATGTAAGTTTACTAAAGTAGCCTACTTTTTTATGAATTTGAGAAAATTAAGTATGTGACACCCTCATTTTATATCTCGAAAATAATAAATATTTCCAAAATGATTGAAATATTTGCTATCAAAAGTCGGGACTGAAAATTTTTTCCCTTTTCATTGTTTACTTGCTCATTTATAACTCCTTCTTTCGTGGACAAATAAATTGAATTCGGCGTCATATTATTTTAATTACAAAAAGGCTCTCGAGACAATGTCTGTTAAACACAGTAAAACATATTCGTAGTCCTTAATAAAATATATTATTTTGTCTCTCGAGTTTGATCGAATGTATAAAATACCAACTTATAGCCGAATCCTTTTTGAATCAAAATCAGAGTATGCGGAAGTAAAAGTAATACTTATGGGGCACTGCTGAGGTAAGTAAAACATAATATATATATATATCATAACATAAAACCCCATCAGTATCATCCGTAGCAGGTAGTGAAAGTCGAGATAGCAAGTTTTGTGAAATATATACAAACCAGCTGCATAAAATAAACCTCACTCTAAGACCTCTCAAAATATATATAATATATCACATAATCCAAAGGTAGAAGTCCCAGAGCAGGTCATCCATGTCCTCAGCAGCTCCTCAGATCCTCCACAGCTATATCCCTAGGATCTAGGATCCAAAATATCCATGCTATGCAGGCTCCTATGAACCAGCAGGTCCACCTCTAGCAGAAATAGTCGGCTCGACATGCACCTCCTCCTCATCCTCATCCTCCATAGGGTCCTCCTCGACCTCGCCTGACTGTGTAGAGACCCCACCACTGGATCTAGGATCTGCAGAAGCAGTCCTCTCGAAATCAGTCGGACCAGGAGAAAGAGTCTCCTCAGTGACAACTCTATGGGAGGAAGGATGAGAACGAGTGGCAGCTCTGAAACGAAAACTATGAAATCGACGCACAGGTCGAGCCGGGGGTGGTCCTCTATATGTATAAAAGGGTGGAACATGCATGGTATAGACTAAAGGGATCCTAAATCGACGAGGTCACACTCGCACCAGAGGGTTAGGGTGGTAGAGAGTGATCTCCACCTCCCCCTCAAAAGTGGCACGGTGCTCCTCGTACGTCCATATACCACTAGGGATAGGGCGTATCTCGATGCAAGCTAGGTATCTGGCCATCACCTAAACAGGGCACAGGGAGTAAGCATACACATATACATAATTGATAAAGACTAAAATTACAAACACAAGTATGTCATGGACAGATAACAATGCAAGTACATATGAGCACACCAATTTTCAACATTATATCTCTTATAATGCAAGTGGCATGATGTATGATTTTCTATCCACAACTGAGGCCTCTAAAAGTCCATCTTGGACGTCCATCCAATACACCCTTGTGTTCCCGGAACACTGAATTCGTTCCCAGAACGTAATGCCAAACCATACTTGGATAATAAGCATCACTCCCGGAGTGTGCAACACGTTCCCAGAACGCATACGTTCCCAGAACGCATAAAAACCAGGTCCCAGACACTGGCCACATTCCCAGAATGTGTCATCAAGTAGGTTACAATTTGGTACTCCCGGAGTACCCTCCTCATATTCCCAGAATATGATAAACGTTCCTACCAACCAAACTTCCATTCTATATGGATGCACAATCATCAAGGTTGGTTTTATCTTTAATTTAATTACGGTGATTTAGAAATATTTCCATTTCTCTTTTGAATGATTAAATTGAGGCATAATCCTTGGCACAAAATTCTCTCTTGAATTATCTCAAAAACATGCCATTAGGCTTAGCTTGGGAAGACATAACCAATGGTACTCAGAAACTTAACTTTTTATTTTTCAAATTCAGGTACTAACCGGTTACAGTTTAAGGCTAACTGGTTAGAATTACAGACCTGAACTGTTTACCGTTGAAATTCAGAAAAACCATTTTTCTTGAATTCTCTACCCAATCTATAACAAATTTCAAAATTGTTTTACACCTCAAAACCACTGCGTTAATCATTCAAAAGTCTAAATCACATTCTATTTCCAAATGAGCATAATTTCCTCTTGAAATTATCTCATTAAATTAACACTACAAGAATTATCTCGGACAGCTACAGAATTTTGCTACGAAATTCTTTCCTAGCAATTTCATAGCAAATTAGCTATAGAATAGATACGAAATTAATTTCCGTAGTTAGTTTTCAATACTATAAAATACACTTATTATATGAAAAACAACTATGGAACAACTACGCTTTAGCTAGGGAATATTGGTAACAATATAAAATTCCGTAGCAGATTAGTTTGCTAGGAAATATTCCGTAGCTGATGAATTTTTTTTGGCACCCGCGAAATTTTCACCCCTCCCGCTGCCACTTCCTTTGCTCCCGCCGTTACCTTTTCCTTTTCCTTCTTTTTTTTCCCAACTCTTTCAACTCCTTTCTCCACTATTTCCTTTTCCTTCTTTTTTTTTTTCAACTCTTTTCTCCACTGTTCCTTTTCCTTCTCTTTTCTCTCTCTTTTCCCTTCGTTTTGTTCCCTCCGCCTCCATCCTTACCGCCTCTGCCGCCTTCCCTTCTCCCTTCACGTTCTCCCTCCTTACCACCTCCGTCGCCTTCCCTTCTCTCTTCCCCTCTCCCTCACCACCGCCTAAATCCCTAAATCCCTAACTTCACCACCGCCTCCCTCCTTCACGGCCTCTCCCTCGTCCTTCCCTCCTTCCCTGCTTCAATTTCACTAAATCCCTAATTCCCTAACTTCCTTCCTTCCCTATCTCGGTGACGGATTGGGTTTGCTTTCACTCTCTTCCTCTATTCGAAGGTAAGCTTCTACTTCTTTTGCTTCAGCTTCGAAGGTATGCATGCGATTTTTGTTTTGTTTTGTTTCTTCTTCGATGTGTGTTTTTATGCACTTTAAAGAGTCTGCATTTGAAAAGGCCAAATCGGATAACCTCAGAATAAAGGGTTTGCTTATTACCAACCCATCAAACCCATTAGGAACCATAATGGATAGAGAGACATTAACAACAGTTGTGAGTTTCATTAACCAAAATCATATCCACCTAATATGCGATGAAATATATGTTTTGGTTGAAGCTGTGTTTTGTTTTTATTTTTGAGTATTTGTTTGGGTTCAGTTATGTGTAATTCTTATTTTTCGTTTTTTGCTTTCTTTTCAAATTCTTCTTTTTTGTTTTAATTTTTTGGTTAGTTCAGTTAATGAGTGTTTCTGTATTTGAATATTTGGAGTAACTGTTTGTTATGTTTCTTTTGCTTTCAGTTTGCAAGTAAATCTGCACCTACCACTGATGGAGTGAAGAAGCCTTACCGTTATCGTTATGGAAGTTTGCTCTTCGGTGAGTCTTGCAATTTAACTTTACAATTGCTAGTTACTTGGTGTTCATTTATTTTTGGGGCTTGTATTTGATTGGTTGTTTTGTAATATAAACAGTGAGATTAGGAAATACCAGAAGAGTAGTGAGTTGCTCATCAGGAAGCTTTCCAGAGGTTGGTTCCTGAAATTGCTCAGGATTTCAAGGTATTGTAATAGTGTGGTTTGTACTTAATGCATAACTAGTATAGTTGAACTGATGAATTCCAAAAAAGAACGAATTTCTTCCAGATGTCTTATTTAGCATGAGAAAAATAAATCAGAACTACAGTGGGAAATACAGAAAGTGCATCATTGATAGAGTAGCCAAATGAGAGGAAATGGTAGAGAGCTGCAATGTATTGTTTATAATGCATAACTAGTATAGTTGACCATGAGAGGATTTTATGGTCCATGCTTTGAACATTCGGATGATGCACTGTTCTAATTTCAAATCCATTATATGAATCATGATTCTTGAAATCTATCCGATATTAAAACTTTCCTTCATTACTATGCCATACCTCATGATCATGGTGAGGTGCATTGTGTTCATAGGTTCTGCAATGACAATATCATGTTAGTATTTCATAGAACAAAAAATGTTTGTTTTCATTGCAGTCTCGTCAAGGATTAGTTTGCATTCTTTCTCCGGAATGTATAAGATGATATCTCGTCAAGGATTAGTTTGCATTCTTTCTCCGGAATTTAGAAAATTAAGCATAAAGATTGAACTGATTGACATTTTCTATGTTTTGTTAACAGTTAGATTGGACTTCGTTGCTTGCATATATATAAGTCTATTGGCTTATTTTTCCAACCTTGAATCCTGGACCATTAACTTGCTCCCTCAAAGAATACTTGTACATTGTACCGGTGTTCTAATTTCTATTGGCATTAATTAATAATTCTGTTTAATTAACTAATTATTATGGACATAATCATATTTGGAACAAGGATTTGTAAGTCATGATCATTGCAATTTCTTATCCTTTTCAAATTAAAGCCCTAGTAGTTATTTAAGCTACTGCTTAGTTATCATCTCTAAATAGAATTTTACTAGCATGGATGGAAGACAATATCAACTTTAGCAAGTTAGCAATATTTTATAGTATATAATATTTTAGGATAAAAATAATGCATCTGAGAAACTCCCAAGAAGTTATTTTTGTGTTTTTGTCAGTCATCATCGTGAATAACATTAAATAAATTTCCCGATCTAAAGGACTAGTTATTGTTCTCCAATCATCTTTTATTAACATTTAATAGGTCTTAAGTTTGACATGAACAGTGAGTTATTCATCACTTTATTGCACTCTCTTCTTTCCAGGTTTGACAAGGAACTCAACAAAGAAGTCGCAATCAAAGTGATCGATTTGGAAGAATCGTAAGTCTGTTGTCCCCCTTCTTTTCTTTTATAGAACCTTGAAACTCAAGGAACTGCAGTATTGGTCATATCAGAGCATTAACCAATTTTATAATTTATAGTAATGGGAACCTGAAAATACATTGAGAACATCTTTTCATTGAATTATGAAGGACTGTCTGTCTGTTAAAATTGAGACATATACCACTGGAAAATAAAAAGTTTATCCTTCTTTTTGAAGCAATGCAGTCTTGTTGATCTTTCCAGTTCACTTAGGCTATGTTTTTGAGTATATTTTATGTGAGGGAAAGGAAATGGAGGGTATGTGATACACTCTTACGATTTATCCTTATCCTTATTCTTATATAAAGAATTGACATAACTAACGTACATTATGGTATAATAAGCAGAATATTTAATTATATTTTCATGTTTAATCTACGCACGATTATAACAATTACGATTACAAATTACATTTCAGCAAAAGCAACGATTGAATTCTTCGTTTTTCCCACCATCGTAACAACATAACATGTGTTTATCAGTTCTATTCAAAAGGGTTTTCTTGACAATTTTTATCAGTTCTATTCAAAAGGGTTTTCTTGGGATTGAGAGAGATTTGTGTGTTAAAGGGGTCACTGTTGTGCTGAGTTGAAGTTTTGAGCAATATTAGGTCATGGGGTTTTGAATTTTTTAGGGTCAAAGATCTTTAATTTTGGTTGTTTCCTGGTTGTGGGGTAATGGGGAATCTCACCAGCTCTTCCTGGTTATTGAGCAGGATCTAAATGGTTTTCTTTACTATTTTTTTTTGCAAGTTTTCTTATACTGTCATTAAAATTTCAGATCTCTATTTTTGATAGGCGTAGTTTTGGGGCTGATGTTACTGTTGTTATTAATTTTTCTCTGGGTTTTGTGCGGTTGGTTGGGGTTTCTGGTGGGAAAATTTGCTTTCAACTCTAATGATTTTTGGGTTTGGCTGCTGAAGTATAACTTGTACTTTGGTTGCTCAAAAAAAACTTGTGCAATTGATTGTTGTTGTTGTTGTTGTTTTTAACTCACTTTCTCTGTTTCTTTTTATATGCAAGCCTGCTACAGTACAATCAGAGGCACTCTTATGGATATCTTGATTCCTACTTTTGATCCTGATTCCTACTTTTGATCCTGATTCCTACCTGTGGATTATCAATATCATTTATGTCAATTTAGAGTCCTGAGATCCTAGAATCTAGATCTTCATCTTTCTTTTTGGTAGTATATATATGTAGTTCAGTATCGTAAGATACTTCTGGTAAACGGTCCTCTTTTGTATAGGTCACCAATGACAGTTCTAACAAGAAATGAGGCCTTGTTTTTTTTCCTTTTAAGCTTTTGATGTGAATGGCACAAGAAAGAACAAAAAATTGGTGTTATGGTGTTACATACTGTGCTTTCTTTCATATGAGATCCATGCTACAAAGCAAAGTCAACATTAATTTGGAAGATAAATGGTGCTTGGCCTAATATCTCTTCACATTTGCGTGCTCTTTACGTTGGCTGCTATTATTAGTATTTGTATTACAGCGTTAGGAAGGAATCCTTATTAGTATTAGTATTAGTATTACTCTCGGTGCAATCCTTATTAGCGTTAGTATTAGGATTACTCTCATATTTACTTGTTTCCTTCCTTAGTATTAATATTAGCGGTGGAAATTATTTAGAGAGTTTGATTTAAAGAAGGGTGAATACTTCGGTACCCTTTAGTTTATGAAGGGTTTGGTAGCACTAAACGATAAGAGTTTTATTCTTTTGGTGTTATTCTTTCTCTCTTTCTTCAAGGGTTGCTGAATTTCTCAATTTCCTTTCATATTGAGTAGAGGGTTTTCTCTTCTCTCTCCACTGTGTAGATCTCATGTCCTT
Organism: Crotalaria pallida; assembly: GCA_037953625.1. NCBI lineage: Eukaryota > Viridiplantae > Streptophyta > Magnoliopsida > Fabales > Fabaceae > Crotalaria > Crotalaria pallida. The sequence goes on along the minus strand of CM075655.1, from coordinate 73,785,132 downwards.
GGGATTTGTTTTTTTTGCTGTGTTTTTGATCTAAATCTTTTGCTTGTAATTAAAGTTTGGTGCATGTTGTTTGTTGCAATTTGAAGCGTGATGTGGAGAACATCCAAATTTAGCACTTCTGGATTGTGGATTAGGTGTTTGTCTATTCCTGGTATTCCTAACTACATTAAAATGGGAACCTGGTGGCTGAAAGAAACATGAAAGATACAGAAGAACTAAGAAAACAGATTTATTATTGAGTGAGATAGATACATAATATTTATACATAAGTTTGGTTTAAGAATAGTGAGAATTGAAATATTATTAGTTAGGTGTACTGTAACAGCTGCAACTAAGTTGTTTATTCTTGTCTTATTGCAGCAACTGTGAATTTTATTGTTGATTTTCTGTTCCCAACACTTACTCTGTTTTTCTTTCTTTTGCAGATTATATAATTCATACTTCTCAGGTACTTGTTATTCTCTTCCGAATTCCTTATTCTGTTTACTTGTTGGAATAAGAATCAATCTGTGCTAAGTATTTATTTGTAATTGTTATACCTATTTATTTCATGTTTTAGGAATCATATGACACAAAAATGAATGAGAAGTATGGAGAAGACTCAGCAGCACACCCTGTGGTTGACTCTGAGGTGTTGGCAGAAGCATCAGGTCCCAACAAGAAAAGACGGGTCCTTGGGGGTCGTACCATAGATATTGACAAGCATGGGTGCAACTCTTCTTCATTCTCGGAGGCATCTACCTCATCAGCTCCACAAATAGCTAAAGAACAACTTAAGGAGGTAGTAAATTCAACAAAGAGAGAGTTTATTCAAACACAATTTATGCCTATGTTGGCGCCTATGATATCCAGCATTGTTGGCTCTCAAGTAGGAAATGTTGGGCAGCAAGCATCCTTTCAATGCGGAGGAGTCACAAATGATCATGAGGATGATGATAGGGATAACATAGACTGAATATGGAATTTTGTTGTTAGCTTGTTTATAGACTGATTACAAGGATGGTATTTTGAAAAGTTGTTCTGAACTGAGTTTGAGTTGGGTTTTTTGACATGGTTGGGAAGTAGAAATATGAAGATAGTGGAAGAGCCACAAATGACCATTAGGAAATGGTAATGAAGACTTGTTTTGAAGTAGACTTAGACCAGAATTTATAACATTATTGAGAAGTGGCTAGCTAATATAAAAATTATGACATTATTATTTTGCTTGATATATTTTTTAGCTTGTGTTCTTTCTTTGAAACAATCTATATGGAGGTTATTATAAATATGCATTTCGATGATATAAAAATTAAGTATGTTAGTAATGTAATTTAGCTATTAAATCCAGAGAAAAATAAAATATAATTGTTATACAATAATAGCTTTAGAAGAATAAATATAGAATTCCAATGTAGTTATGGAATTGCTACAGAATAGCCATCCAATAATGCCACAAAATAGGTAGAGAACAGCTAGGAAAAAAAGGTACCCAACTGCTACTGAATTGCTACAAAATGCGATGCGAACAATTAGGAAACAGGTACCAAACTGCTACCGAATTGCTACAGAATTGTTTCGCAACACAGCTAGGGAATAGCTAGAGAACACCTAGGAAAAACAGCTACTGAATAGCTTCAAAATTGCTAGGGATGATATGGTTATCTTTCACCCATCAGCTAGGAAATAGATGCAACTTTGCTACAGATTCGGAAAAAATGGCTACGGATCAGCTACCGAATATTTCTAGTTGGATAGCTACGGAAAAAATACTATACTTACTTTAAAGTGAGCAATTATTTTGCTACAGTATTGCCACGGATTTGTTACAACTGTTTTTTAATTAGCTTTGGAATAGCTACGGAATAAATCGGTAGTGAATTAGCGACCTGAATTACGCTACGCACCGTGTTGTAGCTGTTCCGCGGCAATTCCGTAGTTATGACTACTTTGCTAGAGTACAGCAACGGAATTGCTACGCAATATTCCGTAGCTGTCCGAGAAAATTCTTTTAGTGTAAGGCATTAATCCTTACCCTTCAATCTGAACCAAAACAGAATTATCAATTCATTTTCAGATTGTCTCCAACGAAATTAAAGTCTAGATTTGAGTGGAAATTAATGTGACCTCAGGACTGATTTTATAAATGTATTTTCTTTTCAAATTTTACAGTTTCTAACCGGTTACAAATATCGAGTAACCGGTTAGATTATGCAGTCAGTCCACCAAAACAAGAGGTTTGACAAATCATTCTTTTCATTTCTCAAATCTAACCAAATTTCAACATTTATCAGGGTTCATATACCTTAAACAAATATATTTCACCACAGAAACATATTCAATTTGCATGCATTAAGTTTCTTGTATCAAATTGCATAAAAATCCATATAAACACAATTCAACACCACAAAACTTAAAATAAACATTTAGATCCAGATTCCAGTATCAATATCAACTGCATGCATCAACATAAAATTGCTCGAAATAGTATTGAGCTAAAATTTTGGCCTCCAAGCCTTTGTGCTATATGCACATAATGCCCTTTTTGAGTCTTTGTTGACTCAAGTCCTAATTCACTTAATTTTAGTCCAAATCTAGTATAAGATAAGCTTCTCCCATACCTTAGAATAGTTCTCGATGAAGATAAACACTGAACTTGAAGAAAAATCCCAGATTCCACCAAAATCCCTAATTCTGCCCTTTACCCACGATTTCAGCAACAGGGTCCAAAAACCACCAAATTTGACATAGCAATAGGCCAAAGAAATTGGGGAAAACCATTAGAACTCAATCTAGGTAACATGCACTAAGAGATAGAAGTGATTTGAGGTCAAAGGAGTTCTTATACTTACCAAAATTGAAGCTCTAATTCAGCTCCAGAAATCAGTTTTTGCAGAAACGGTTTTGGAACCCCTTTACTTCAACAACTTCGTTCTCTTAGCTCTCTAACTCTCAACTCACAATGTTTGGGTCTTTGTAAAGCTCTTGATGTAAGCTTTACAATGGTGTATCACTCGAAATATAACACTCAACAACAAGAAGGAATTGAAAGGAACGATTCTGAAACCCTAAAACAGAGTTTCCCCTAAATTCAGAGCAACAACAACCCAATCCTTCAGAATTGTGGGTTTTTATAGAGGGATTAAGCTTGCATGCACATTGACGCGTGGTATCCATTAGGTTAAGGCTGTATTCGTGGCGATTAAACGAATTAATCCAGTGATTATTCATCAAAATCCACTAACCCAGTTTCTGGGTTCATCGTCTAACCGGTTACAGGGCATTACTAACCGGTTAGATCAGTACAAAATTTAAAAATTAATATTTTTAAATCTTTCCCTCCAAGAACTCCTTCAATATTACATTTAGGCCCTAAACCAAGGACTAAAATGCAATATCCTTATTTTTTGCATTTATTTGCCATATAAAAATATTTCAACTTATTTTTATATTTCAGGCTAATTAAATACAAAACATAAACTTGGAAATTCATATAAATTAATAATAAAACTTTTATTATTAATTTCCTTATTATCCGGGAGACGAAAATTAGGGGTGTTACACTACTCCCCCACTTAAAAGGAATTTCGTCCCCGAAATTCTAGCTTACAAAAACAACTCTGGGTACTCTTGACGCATCTTCTCCTCCAATTCCCATGTAGCTTCAAACACGTCAGCATTTTCCCATACAACCTTAACTAAAGGTATCTCCTTTCCCCTGAGCTGCTTAACTTCACGATCTTCTATCTGAATTGGTCTGGTCTCAAAGGTAAGGTTTTCCTTCAAAGCTAGGTCATCAGGTTGGAGTTTCAAAATAACTGCTGGGTCATGCACATACTTCTTCAATTGAGAAACGTGAAAGACGTTGTGCAAATTGGATAGAGAGGGTGGTAAAGCTAGTTGATAAGCAACAGGACCAACTCTCTTAAGGATTTGGTATGGACCTATACACTTAGGCGAAAGCTTTCGGGTTCTCAAGGCTCTACTAATTCCTTTCATCGGAACTATCCGAAGAAACACATGGTCGCCTTCCGAAAACTCTAATGGTTTTCTCCTCTTATCAGTATAACTCTTCTGCCGACTCTGAGCCGCTTTCATCTTTGCCTGAACCATCTTAATCTTCTCAGATGTCTGCTGTATCATTTCCGGTCCAACCACTAAATTCTCCCCCACTTGGAACCAACATAGCGGGGTTTGACACTTCCTTCCATACAACGCCTCAAACGGTGCCATCCCAATGCTCGCATGATAGCTGTTGTTGTATGTGAATTCTGCAAGAGGTAGCATTTGATCCCAACTTCCTTGTTCTTCAAGTGCACAAGCCCGCAACACATCTTCCAAAGACTGAATCGTTCTCTCCGTCTGGCCATCCGTCTGTGGATGATACGCAGAACTCAATTTCAATCTTGTTCCCATAGCATCATGCAAACTTTTCCAGAACTGCGAAGAAAATCTGGGATCTCGATCCGACACAATACTCGAAGGCACTCCGTGAAGACGAACTATCACCTTAATATAGATCTGGGTAAGCTTATTCAAAGGATAGCACATATTTATCGGAACAAAATGCGCCGACTTGGTCAACCTATCCACAATCACCCAGATTGCATCATGATTTGCTGCTGTCCTTGGCAAACCAGACACAAAATCCATTGAGATGCTATCCCACTTCCATTGAGGGATACTCAAAGGTTGCAACTGTCCTCCTGGTTTCTGATGTTCTACCTTAGCTTTTTGGCAAATAAAGCATGAAGCCACATACTCTGCAACATCCTTTTTCAATCCAGACCACCAAAACATCTTCTTCAGATCCTGATACATTTTGGTTGATCCAGGATGCATACTCATCCGACTCTTATGTGCTTCATCAAGAATCAGTCTTCTAATCTCCTGATCTCTTGGTATGCAAATCCTTGTCCTGAAACGAAGGATTCCATCCAACCCAATCTTGAAATCAGGTTCCTTCCCTCCTGAACCTAATCTCATCTTTTCAATCAACTCCCCATCCGCTCGTTGCAACTCCCGAATTCTTTCCAAGAACTCATTTGTAATCTGCAACATTCCTAACTTGATACTTGATGGCTCCACTTGTGTCAACAAGCTCAAGTCTCTGAATTCCTCAATCAACGCTGCTTCCTTAACCATCATTGCACTTATGTGGATTGCTTTCCGACTCAAAGCATCTGCAACCACATTTGCTTTACCTGGATGATAGTGGAGTTTAAAGTCATAATCTTTCAAAAACTCCACCCATCTTCTTTGCCTCATGTTCAACTCTTTCTGATCGAACAGATATTTCAAACTCTTATGGTCACTAAATACTTGGAACGTAGTGCCATAGAGATGATGTCTCCATATCTTTAAGGCAAACACGATCGCCGCCAATTCCAAATCGTGTGTCGGGTAATTCACCTCATGATTCTTCAATTGTCGCGATGCATAAGCCACTACTCTTCCTTCTTGCATCAATACACACCCCAATCCTTGCTTAGATGCATCACAGTACACTTCAAAGCTCGTGTGAGGATCAGGTAAGATTAACACAGGAGACGATGTTAACCTTTCCTTCAACTCTCGGAAACTAACTTCACACCTATCGTCCCACACGAACGGTTGATCTTTCCGAGTCAACTTGGTCAAAGGCAACGCAATCTTGGAAAATCCTTCAATGAACCGACGATAGTATCCAGCCAGCCCTAAGAAACTTCTCACCTCAGTCACAGTCTTGGGCTGTTCCCAGCCTAGCACTGAACTTACTTTTGCTGGATCTACCGCAATTCCTTCCTTAGAGATTACATGCCCTAGGAATTTCACTTCATTCAACCAAAACTCACACTTCGTAAGTTTGGCGTATAACTGCTTCTCCTTCAGGACTTTTAACACAATCCTGAGATGCTCTTCATGCTCCTCCGGACTCTTAGAATAGACCAGAATATCATCAATAAACACTACCACAAATAAATCCAAGTATGGTCTAAAGATCCGGTTCATATAGTCCATAAAAATAGCAGGTGAATTAGTCAATCCGAACGGCATCACAACATACTCATAATGACCGTATCGAGATCGAAATGAAGTCTTGGGTATATCCTCCTTCTTTATCTTGATCTGATGATAACCCGATCTCAGATCAATCTTGGAAAATACTGCAGCTCCCCTAACTTGATCCATAAGGTCATCAATCCTTGGCAAAGGGTACTTATTCTTAATGGTGACCTTATTCAACTGCCTGTAATCTACACACATTCTCATACTCCCATCCTTCTTCTTTACAAACAGTAATGGAGCTCCCCAAGGCGAAACGCTTGGCCTGATCATCTGCTTCTGCAGTAATTCCTCTATCTGCTTTTTCATTTTTGCCATTTCTGGTGGTGCCATCCTATAAGGAGCAATAGAGATGGGACCAGCTCCAGGGACTAGGTCAATCCCGAACTCTATCTCTCGCTTCGGAGGTAATCCTGGTATTTCCTCAGGAAATACTTCTGGAAATTCCCTCACCACAGGAATCTCTTCTATCGGCATCGACTCTTCTTCCCCAGTAGCAGAGAACAAACACATATAACCTTCGGGTTCAAGGGTCCTATATTGAATTGTCTTTTCCTCAAATTGATGATCACTTGGTTCTTCATCAACCAATCCATACCCAAGATCACATCCAATTGTAACATAGGGAGACAAACCAAATCTACTTTAGAGACACGACCCAAGATCTCAACATCACATCCTAAGCAAACCTTAGAGGTAAAGATAGGTATCCCAGTAAGGGTATCTATACTAAGATAGCAAGGTGAATCGGAAACGACAAGATTCAACCTATTCACACATTCAGGAGAAACAAAAGAATGTGTAGCTCCAGAATCAAACATGATTTTGCAAGGTTGATTATTAAGCAGAAAGTTACCTTGCACGAGATTCGGGGTTTGGGTTGCTTCATTACCACTTAGGGTAAACACTCTTCCTTGAACCACATTCTTTCCAGCAGATCCCTTTGCCTCACCTTTGGCAGGTTCTTTGCACTCACGAGCAAAGTGACCTTGCTTTCCACACATGAAACATCCTCCTGTGGACCAACAGAACTGACCATGATGATAACGCCTACACTTCTCGCAATAAGGAGCATTATCGCGAGACTTGTTCTTATTATCCATCACAGCTTTGCCCTTTCCCTTGTTCTTCTGAGAATATGGACCATTATTTCGATGATCAAATTTCTTCTTCCTTTGTGGTCCGTAGTTCTGTCCAATCCCTTTTCCTTGACTTCCTATTAGCTCAGCCTTCTTGTCATCCTCATACATTCTGCACATATCCACAAGTGCAGGAAAACTCTGAATCCTCTGGTAACTGAAAATAGACTTCAGCTCCGGTCTCAGTCCACCTTCAAACTTAACACACTTACTTCTTTCATCAGGGTTATTCAAGTAGTAGGGAGAATATTTCATCAACTCCTCAAACTTGGCAACATATTCTCCTACACTCATATCCCCTTGCTTCAATTGCATGAATTCTACTTCCTTCTTTCTCCTTAAATCTTCCAGAAAGTATTTATTAAGAAATTTCTCCATAAATACTCCCCAGTTGATTGCTCTTCTTTCAAAATTCAACAATTGGACAGTGTGATCCCACCAATTTTCAGCTTTCCCATGAAGCATGTAAACTGCATAGGTCACCTTCTGCTCATCAGAACAATCCAAAGTTTTGAAAATCTTGTTGATCTCGTATAACCACTTATTTGCCTCATCAGGTTTGTATCCTCCTTCAAACCTTGGTGGATTGCACTTCCTGAATTCCGACAGAGTCTTGGCATCATGATTCGCCATATTGCCCACAGATGGGTTACCAGCTCGCCCTTGAGGTGGCTGCTGTCGCTGCTGTTGCTGCATGCCTTCCAGCACTGTCGTGATTCGTTCTAACATTTCGTTCGTAATATTTCTATTTCTGGTTGCCATAGAAAGACCTGCACTATGGGCTTTGGGTCACTAAAAAGGTCTTTAAAACATAAATGCTACTAACTTACTCAAAACATATTCAATTAACATTGAATCCATACTTAGCTGCACCATCGGGGCCATGAGGGACAGGACCAATGCTCTGATACCACCAAAGATGTAACACCCTCATTTTATATCTTGAAAATAATAAATATTTCCAAAATGATTGAAATACTTGCTATCAAAAGTCGGGACTGAAATTTTTTTCCCTTTTCATTGTTTACTTGCTCATTTATAACTCCTTCTTTCGTGGACAAATAAATTGAATTCAGCGTCATATTATTTTAATTACAAAAAGGCTCTCGAGACAATGTTTGTTAAACACAGTAAAACATATTCGTAGTCCTTAATAAAATATATTATTTTGTCTCTCGAGTTTGATCGAATGTATAAAATACCAACTTATAGCCGAATCCTTTTTGAATCAAAATCAGAGTATGCGGAAGTAGAAGTAATACTTATGGGGCACTGCTGAGGTAAGTAAAACATAATATATATATCATAACATAACACCCCATCAGTATCATCCGTAGCAAGTAGTGAAAGTCGAGATAGCAAGTTTTGTGAAATATATACAAACCAGCTGCATAAAATAAACCTCACTCTAAGACCTCTCAAAATATATACAATATATCACATAATCCAAAAGTAGAAGTCCCAGAGAAGGTCATCCATGTCCTCAGCAGCTCCTCAGATCCTCCACAGCTCTATCCCTAGGATCTAGGATCCAAAACATCCATGCTATGCAGGCTCCTATGAACCAGCAGGTCCACCTCTAGCAGAAACAGTCGGCTCGACATGCACCTCCTCCTCGTCCTCATCCTCCACAGGTTCCTCCTCGACCTCGTCTGACAGTGTAGAGACCCCACCACTGGGTCTAGGATATGCAGAAGTAGTCCTCTCGAAATCAGTCGGACCAGGAGAAGGAGTCTCCTCAGTGACCACTCTATGGGAGGAAGGATGAGAACGAGTGGCAGCTCTGAAACGAAAACTATGAAATCGATGCACAGGTCGAGCCGGGGGTGGTCCTCTATATGTATAAAAGGGTGGAACATGCATAGTATAGACTAAAGGGATCCTAAATCGACGAGGTCACACTCGCACCAGAGGGTTAGGGTGGTAGAGAGTGATCTCCACCTCCCCCTCAAAAGTGGCACGGTGCTCCTCGTACGTCCATATACCACTAGGGATAGGGTGTATCTCGATGCAAGCTAGGTATCTGGCCATCACCTAAACAGGGCACAGGGAGTAAGCATGCACATATACATAATTGATAAAGACTAAAATTACAAACACAAGTATGTCATGGACAGATAACAATGCAAGTACATATGAGCACACCAATTTTCAACATTATATCTCTTATAATGCAAGTGGCATGATGTATGATTTTCTATCCACAACTGAGGCCTCTAAAAGTCCATCTTGGACGTCCATCCAATACACCCTTGTGTTCCCGGAACACTGACATTCGTTCCCAGAACGTAATGCCAAACCATACTTGGATAATAAGCATCAGTCCCGGAGTGTGCAACACGTTCCCAGAACGCATACGTTCCCAGAATGCATACGTTCCCAGAACGCATAAAAACCAGGTCCCGGACACTGGCCACATTCCCAGAATGTGTCATCAAGTAGGTTACAATTTGGTACTCCCGGAGTACCCTCCTCATATTCCCAGAATATGATAAACGTTCCTACCAACCAAACTTCCATTCTATGTGGATGCACAATCATCAAGGTTGGTTTTATCTTTAATTTAATTACGGTGATTTAGAAATATTTCCATTTCTCTTTTGAATGATTAATTTGAGGCATAATCCTTGGCACAAAATTCTCTCTTGAATTATCTCAAAAACATGTCATTAGGTTTAGCTTGGGAAGACATAACCAATGGTACTCAGAAACTTAACTTTTTATTTTTCAAATTCAGGTACTAACCGGTTACAGTTTAAGGCTAACCGGTTAGAATTACAGACCTGAACGGTTTACCATTGAAATTCAGAAAAACCCTTTTTCTTGAATTCTCTACCCAATCTATAACAAATTTCAAAATTGTTTTACACCTCAAAACCACTGTGTTAATCATTCAAAAGTCTAAATCACATTCTATTTCCAAATGAGCATAATTTCCTCTTGAAATTATCTCATTAAATTAAGGCATTAATCCTTACCCTTCAATCTGAACCAAAACAGAATTATCAATTCATTTTTAGATTGTCTCCAATGAAATTAAAGTCTAGATTTGAGTGGAAATTAATGTGACCTCATGACTGATTTTGTAAATGTATTTTCTTTTCAAATTTTATAGTGTCTAACCGGTTACAAATATCGAGTAACCGGTTAGATTATGCAGTCAGTCCACCAAAACAAGAGGTTTGACAAATCATTCTTTTCATTTCTCAAATCTAACCAAATTTCAACATTTATCAGGGTTCATATACCGTAAACAAATATATTTCACCACAGAAACATATTCAATTTGCATGCATTAAGTTTCTTGTATCAAATTGCATAAAAATCCATATAAACACAATTCAACACCACAAAACTTAAAATAAACATTTAGATCCAGATTCCAGTATCGATATCAACTGCATGCATCAACATAAAATTGCTCAAAATAGTATTGAGCTAAAATTTTGGCCTCCAAGCCTTTGTGCTATATGCACATAATGCCCTTTTTGAGTCTTTGTTGACTCAAGTCCTAATTCACTTAATTTTAGTCCAAATCTAGTATAAGATAAGCTTCTCCCATACCTTAGAATAGTGCTTGATGAAGATTAACACTGAACTTGAAGAAAAATCCCAGATTCCACTAAAATCCCTAATTCTGCCCTTTACCCACGATTTCAGCAACAGGGTCCAAAAACCACCAAATTTGACATAGCAATAGGCCAAAGAAATTGGGGGAAAACCATTAGAACTCAATCTAGGTAACATGCACTAAGAGATAGAAGTGATTTGAGGTCAAAGGAGTTCTTATACTTACCAAAATTGAAGCTCCAATTTAGCTTCAGAAATCAGTTTTTGCAGAAACGGTTTTGGAACCCCTTTACTTCAACAGCTTCGTTCTCTTAGCTCCCTAACTCTCAACTCACAATTTTTGGGTCTTTGTAAAGCTCTTGATGTAAGCTTTACAATGGTGTATCACTCGAAATATAACACTCAACAACAAGAAGGAATTGAAAGGAACGATTCTGAAACCCTAAAACAGAGTTTCCCCTAAATTCAGAGCAACAACAACCCAATCCTTCAGAATTGTGGGTTTTTATAGAGGGATTAAGCTTGCATGCACATTGACGCGTGGTATCCATTAGGTTAAGGCTGTATTCGTGGCGATTAAACGAATTAATCCTGTGATTACTCATCAAAATCCACTAACCCAGTTTCTGGGTTCATCGTCTAACCGGTTACAGGGCATTACTAACCGGTTAGATCAGTACAAAATTTAAAAATTAAAATTTTTAAATATTTCGCTCCAAGAACTCCTTCTATATTACATTTAGGCCCTAAACCAAGGACTAAAATGCAATATCCTTATTTTTTGCATTTATTTGCCATATAAAAATATTTCAACTTATTTTTATATTTCAGGCTAATTAAATACAAAACATAAACTTGGAAATTCATATAAATTAATAATAAAACTTTTATTATTAATTTCCTTATTATCCGGGAGACGAAAATTAGGGGTGTTACAAAGTACACTCAACTAACTTTTCTTAAAACCTGTGAAATTAGTTATTTTTGCTTATAAATAAAACCGGAAGGAGTAATTAATCTATCCAATCCTATTTATAATACTCTTTTGTAGATATTTAATGTAACACCCAACCTAAATTAATACACTAATTACCTCGAATTAAAGTAGCTACTTGAAAATTTCGATTTAAAACTTACTTAATTATAAAAATCTCCGTAAAAATGGACAAAGTTTCCTTTGTTTTATGGATTTCCCAAAATATTAATTTTCCCTGTAAACCTGTACAATCAAATTTTTATAAAAGCAACAATGGGCCAGCAGGGCCGAGTATATCAGAAAATATTAGTTACATCCCTTTTTCCAAAATAATTACAAGTTGCAGGTATAGTTCGGTTTTTTCCAAGAAAATGCCATTTATACACAAAATTCTAAAATAAAACCCATGACCAACACTTGGTCACCCAACTAACAAATCACACTCCATTATGTGCTCCTGCTCGGCCAAAACTTGTGTATGCTCCTTCTGAACCTGTAATAAAAATAGCAAGAAGGGTAACATTACACATAACTTAGGAAATGACTTCTATGAAGTTATAGTAGTAACTAAGCCTAAACATAAATATCCACACACAGCGATCACAACTGTTTCATAAATTCACACACATTTACTTTTCAATATTGACATATTACTATTCATTTCTTATACCCGATTTATCATAAATAGTTTTCAATACTTAATTCTTCTTACTCTTTTTGTTCATTCTTATTTTCCTTTCATTATTAACTTGCTTTTCATTATATCACTCTTATCTTTGTTTTCATTCTTTTCTCTTTCTTTTTCTTTTTCATTTCTTTTATTTCTTTTCTTTTGTTTTTCATTTCATTTCTTTTTAGCGGCTTTGCGAACCCACCACTGCTCTCCCACACCGGGGCGTCTTACCGCTGCACACGCCATTTAATCGTGCGGCTTACGTAACCAATGCACCTCACCAGGGCATACTTACATGGCCTAACATCCGAGTACTGAATCATCTGTATAGGTTTTGTGAATCCACCACTGCGCTCCCACACCGGGGCCTCTTACCGCTGCACACGCCATTAAATCGTGCGGCTTACGCAACCAATGCACCCCACCAGGGCGTACTTACATGGCCTGACATCCACAAAACGAGTCGGGTACTGCGAATCCACCACTGCTCTCCCACACCAGGGCATCTTACCGCTGCACATGCTATTAAATCGTGTGGCTTACGCAACCAATACACCCCACCAGAGCGTACTTACATGGCCTGACATTCGCATACCAAATAACATAGTTTTTTAATTTCATTATCTTTCTTTTCTTTATTTCGATTTATTCAATCATATTTCCTCTTTTCGTTTAATACTTTTATATTTTAAGTTAAATAAAAAAATTAAAAATAAATTGAAGAGAGAGGTCGTCTTCACCCATATGACATCACGCTGCACCACAATGTTAACCTGTCGCGTCTAACCAGGATTTTGATGTTACAAGTCACCAAAATTGGTCATAATTGCTAATAGGGTGTGTGACAAACCCAGAAGTAACTTTAAAGAGTCAGACATTTGAATAAAAATAAGAGTATCTGTCAAAAATACCCCAACTTCATAGACTTGTGTCATAATTAAGCCAAACAATTATTAAACACTATGCATTGTCATTAAGTTTGTCACACAATTAACTATTTAATGACATTTTTAATAAATATTTGACAGCTAATAATTTGTTTATTATTGAAATAAATATGCGTGAAAATATGAGTGAGGGAATCATTAAAAATAATTTTTCACTAAGTTTATGTACTCTTTTATATTTATTTCCAGTAACCATATCTACAAGGACTTTACGCCAAATGTATGTAATATGTGTAAAGGTTATTGATTTTGTATGTAATACGTATAGCTATACGATGACTTATAGAGAAGGTGGTACATTGTTTAAAATCAACCGTTGATGACTTGATCCACAAAAATCAATGGTTGCAAGGCTTGGAATCACCGGTGGTGCCATAATTTTTGGCACCACATGAAACAGCATCCACCGATTCATCCACATCCAAATCAAGTATCAATATTTTTGTAGCATCAGCACACATTGCTCTTTTATGTTATTCATTCAAATGTTATTCATCTAGTTATAATGCTTGCATTGGGATACAAATACATTTTGCATACAGGCAAAAACTAAAGAAAAAAATGATTTAGATGGTAATATGAATGCTAGCTTGGATAGTTGTGTGAAGGTGGCTTGAACGTTAGTGTGAATGCCTGTTTGGATAGTTGTGTGAAGGTGGCTTGGACGTTAGTGTGAATGCCTGTTTGGATAGTAGTGTTTTTTAGATATAGAACAATAAGAGTGAAGTATCACTTTGGTCCTCATTTTTTTAGATGAGACATTTTAGTCTCTCATAATGTGGAAATTCACTTTTAGTCCTTGAAATTTTTTTAAAGGAACACTTAAGTCCCTTCGTCCACTCGGCCAACTACTTTAAGTGCGGACTTAAGTGTCCCATAAAAAAATCTTCAGGGACAAAAAATGAATTTCCACATTTTGAGGGACTTAAGTGTCCCCTCTAAAAAAACATGAGGGACCAAAATAGTACTACATTCAAACAATAATTTTTAAACCCGTGCTATGCTTCTCAATTGCTAATGTTGCAATTACACCAAGTTGTTTTCTACACTCTCCAAACTTTGGACAATTAAGTCCTTTTGTAAATAAAACTGCAATTTGATCTTCAATGTTGATATACTTTATTTTTTGTCCGAATTCCTTGCGGAACTACCGGTATCCCCAAGAGCGCCCTTAATACCAGGGAGCCCTTGAGACTAATCCGGAGCGAGTTGTGTGGCTGGCTCTCCCAGCGGGATGTTTTTAGTGGGAATCGAACCCGGAGCTACTAGCACCCTTGTCCCATTTCCAAGATTTCAGTTGGGGCCTTACACCAAGTGAACCAAGCCTCGTTGGTTGATATACTTTATTTCAATGTCGTGCATTTCAACACTTTTTCTCTGACAAAATGGTAATGTACTTTCACGTGCTTGGTCCTAGCATGAAATCCTAGTATGAAATCGCGGATTTTCAGCTAAACAGATTGTTGACTTGTTGTAGCAGTATAACTCTACTGGATATACTTTCAATGTTGATATATTTTGTTTCAATGTCGTTCATTTCAACATTTTTTATCTGACAAAATGGTAATGTACTTTTACGTGCTTGGTCTTAGCATGGAATCCTAGTATGAAATCGCAGATTGTTGACTTGTTGTAGCAGTATAACTCCATCGGATAGTCAGTCAAATGGCGTAAATCTCGCACTAGTTGCATTAGCTACACACATTCTTGAGTTCCCATTGTTTATGCTCTGTACTTTGGTTCTGTACTTGACAAGGATATGGTGGGTTGTCTCTTGCTGCATAAAAAAAACTACTCCTAATTCCAAGTTAACATATAACCACTTGTTGAACATCAAGTATCATGGTCATAGCATAATCAGTGTCCCGATATCCTACGTAGTACACTTGACATACCTTAGTATTTGTAAAGCTACTACTAAATGTGACTTTTTTTGCCTCTGCATGAGCCCATTTACCACACCCACTGGGTATGATATGCCAGATCGAGTCAGAGTGAGGTTGATCAAGCTACCCACCACTTCCCTATACATTGTTCTATCCTTCGTGTCCTTTCCTTCAGATAAACAAAATCTTGCATTCATGTCAATTGGGGCTAAGATTGGTTTCTAATCCAACATACCATATTTTTCCAACAAATCATGAGCATATTTCTGTCGACACAAAAATAATCTATCCTTGGTCCTATCAATCTCAAGCCTCAAAAAGTGTTTCAATTCACCAAGCTCCTTCATTTGGAAGCTGATAAACAAATTACTTCTTGTTCGATGAACTTTTTCTTCGTCATCTCCTGTGATAATGAGGTCATCAACATACATTAGCACTATTGCTAGCTTACCATCTTGCTCTTTCATGAACAAGCTTGAATCTTCTGGTGCCACAAAGAATCCACGAATTTTGCAATTTTTTCATACCATGCTCTTGGTGTTTGTTTCAGCCTAGAGGTGAGCATGGGACGAGTTGGACTTGTCCCTTACTCGTCCCTAAATGTTGTTCGAGTCAATTTTTAAATCCGAACCCGTTCTTAATTAGAGCGAGACAAGGTAAGCGCGGGTCCAAATTAGGATGGGTATGAATAAGGAGGGGATCGAGTTGACCCCAGACAAGGATGAATAGCATAAAAAAAATAAATTTAAAAAATGTTCCTTTCGTTTTTTTATCGTTACATATAAAGTTTGTAAAAATAAAAATGAGCATGAGTGAAATTCAAGATATGTTCCTCTAAGATTAAAAGTCTTAATATTCGTTTATCTAAACTCAAAAAAGAATTTTTTTGTGATATATCCGATTACAAAGATGCAACACAAAAATTAAAGAAACATACATACTTAATTAAATAGGATTTTGAGAGTGTATTAGTATAATCGTTCATTTTTTTTATAATGTTTGTAATAATAACATATTGGCTTATTTATGGTTTTGATCCCTAAAAGTTCTGCGTGTTTTGGTTTTAGTCCCTAAAAGTTATTTTGACCAGGACTAGTCCTTAATTTTTCAAACATTTTGGTTTTGGTCTCATCCGTTAGAAAAAAATCAATTATTTGTTGACGTGGTTAACAGAAACCCACAACAACAGCTACGTGGTGTGAGATAGCGCCAAATAAGTATTGTGATATGGATGATTCAGGTTCATAACGCAAAATTATGCGTATGAGACCATTTTGCATATGAGACCATTTTGTGTCCGTAGATCTGTATCATCCACGTTATATCACTTATTTGTCGTCACCTCACATTACGTGACTGCTAATATGGTGTTCCGCTAGCCATATTAGCAAATAACAGTTTTTCCATAATAGAGTGGATCAAAACCAAAATGTTTGAAAAATTAAGGATCAGTCCCAGTCAAAATAACTTACAGGGACTAAAACCAAAACACGCTGAACTTTTAGGGACCAAAAACATAAATAAGCCTAACATATTCATTCTTATGAAGAGCTTAAGCCATAATGGAAATAGTCGAAAAAACTAATTTGAGCAATTATAACACATTTAATCTCTACTTAATAAAGTAACACTAAAAATTAACAGAGAAAATAATTCAGAAAATTATATTTATTTGTTGTTATGAGAATTAGTCATCCAAAAAATAGTCATAAAACATACTAGAGTAGCACTCTCTCCTTGATACTATAGAGAGTCAGTGACCCGAATTTAGAACTCTGTCTAAGAACAAAAGCTTTCGTTAAAGACCAACCATAAAGAAAACAATTTAGAGTTGAAGGAAGAAGGGAGTTGCTGAGTTACAAGTTGAAGTTTTGAAGATGGGGGGCAGTAACACTACAATGGCTGACGGGTAGCTTTAAAGCGACGACAATAGTGTCTGGACAACGGTATTAGTGTCTAGGCTTTGGTGGGTGTGTGAGCGATAATGGGTGCCATGAGGAAGAAGGGAGAAGGATTCTTAGAAGTCTTTGTCTGAATTTTGAAAGGTGAAAAACGTGCGGGGTCAGCTTGTTATATCAAATTTGGGATGGATCTAAAAATCCTATATTTGGGACTTGTAACAGGACGGGTAGGGTAACCCGGCAGTAAACCCGAACCCTTCCTATTTATGGACGGGTCTATCCCTTTTTTAAATGGGTATGTCCTCCTTTGGTCGGGCCGGACCGGACCGGACCGTGGGTTAGGTCGGGTCTTGTCACCCCTTTTTCAGCCCGTATAGTGCTTTCTTGAACCTACACACATAAATGGGTTAGCCTTGCTCTCGAAATCTCTTGGCTGCTTCATATAAATTTCTCGATCTAATTCATCATGCAAAAATGCATTCTTAACATTTATCTGCCAAAGCCTCTAAGACTTGCTGGTTACTAATACTAACATAACCCACATAATGGTTATCTTAGCCATTGGACTGAATGTTTTATCACAGTTCTGCCCATACTCTTGTGAAAAACTTCTTGTCACTAAACGAGCCTTGTACCTTTCTATAGATCCATAAGGACGATATCTCACTTTGCACACCCACTCACATGAGATAGGTTGTACATGGGAAGGTTGTGGTATGAACTCCTAGGTTTCATTCTGTTCTAGTGGTTGCATCTTTTCCTCCACTGCATCTCTGCACTCCTTGGATTGAGCATCTTCTTCATAAGTTCTTGGCTCTTTCACATTTTCTTCAATTAGCGCTGCATAAGCATATTTTGGATTTGGTTTGGGAATCTTTAAAAATCTCTTTAGCTCTATTGGAAGAATCTCCTCTTTTAATTCCTCAATCTAGCTTGGTCTCTGCTCTTCTAGAGACTTATTATTAATGCATGTCCGTCAAAGGACTTTTGCCTTTCTCTGGAGATATTTCATTTACATGATTTGATGTTGGTCCATCATCACTAGATTCTCCATGTGTGAGGGGTTCTTCTTTTGCTTTTGATTAGACATCCAACTGCTTTTGTACTTGCTCCTCCATCTCTTTAGAATATGGTAACAATACGACTTGTGGGGATCGCCATGATGATGCCTCTCAAACACCACATTTATGAAGACATAACAATGTCCTGTCTTTGGATCACAAAATATCTATCCTTTTCACTGACTGTCATAGCCAACAAGTACGCAATAGAGCGTCTTCTTATCAAACTTGTTACGTTCCCTTCTGGACACAAACACATGGCAAACACATCTAAATACTTGGAAATAACTCACTGACGACTTTACACCCCATAACTTCTCGTGTGGTGAAATTGAATCGAGTTTGGCTTGAGGCAACCTGTTGATAACATAGGCAACTCCTTTAATCCATGCCCATAATTGTCGTGGAACACTTTTAGCATGTAACACGCTCCTACATGTTTCAGCCAAATGACGATTCTTCCTTTCTGCAGCATCGTTCTGCTGTGGAGTATTAGGACATGTTAGTTGTCGCCTTATGCCATATTCTTTTATATACCAAGTAAACTCATTAGAAGTGTACTCTCCCCAATTATGGATGTGTAAGCATTGAATTTTGCACCCAACTTCCTTCTCACTCTTGTCTTTAAACTTCATGAACTTCATTAAGGCTTCTGATTTCTCCTTCATGAAATCTACCCATACATGCCTTGAGAAATCATCAATGAATGTGATCATGTACTTGTTTTTGTTGATTGAAGATTGCTTTAGGGTTCCAAAAACATTAGGGAGCAATAGCTCCAATCGCATTTTCGCATCTCCGCTCTATATCTCGATTCTTCATATAGTAGTTCGTGAGCTTTGCCATAATGACATCTTGCACAAATCGTGTTATCTCGTACCTCCAGATTTGGCAAGCCTTTTAACATGGATTTCTTCATCACCATCTTTAATCAAGAATACCTCACATGTCCCAGCCTTAAAAAACAACCACGCCGCTAAGTCTTAATTGCTACATTTCAACACCTAACTTTCGACTTGATCTTCAATGTGGTCTTTGACGTAGTTTTCGTCTTGAACTTTGAAGCGTTCTCAACGCATTATTTTGGAAGTCTTCTGTGCACATCGTTGATATGCTTTTCCACACCACTTCAAAGTTTTAGGATCCCTCATGATGTCTTCAATTTGACTCCTTTTATTCTTTTCATTCTCTTCAATTTCTTGGCCAAAGGATCTTCTGGCATAACTTACGCTTATGTCTCAAATCCTTATGCCAATTCATCGAAGAGATTGCTCGACACAGAGTAAGAGGGTTAATTGTATCGAGTTTCCTGCTTCCACTTCCAGTTGATGGGGAAACCTTAAGGCTTTGATTATCCCTATACCAAAGCCTTATGATATGGGTATCAGGAAGAACCATTAGCTTGTTTCAAGTTCAACCCTTTCAACTATTGGAGCTTCATGATTCTTTCATATGTTCTTTTATCAAAACAACTAGCTTCTGATGAATGAAAGTTTCCAAATTGGTGAAAACACTCCAATCATTCAAAACTGTGTTTCGGCTGAAGAACATAATCTCCCACATCTAATTTTCAGTCATCAGAAAAGGAGTGGAAAACTCCCTGAGAAAGACACTGGTTTCACTTCTCTCACCAAGTAGATTTCATAATCTCCCATATATAATTCCTATGTTGTGAAAGCTTTGAAACCAGTCTCACATTTAATTCTTTTTATTTCTTTCCAAAACTCACACCAATATCTGATTCGACTTATTTGCATGGCCATGATTCTTTGGCCACTCACTCATGCAATGTTATGATGAGACCTATCTCCTTGTATAGCTATTTTTCTAAAACAGTAGGTGTATTTTGCAATTAATGAAGCCTCGATTTTACCCAACGAAGTGACTACACCATTAAAGACCTAAGATGACCGTCTGACTTCTTGGAACTGGTGCCATTACTGTTGCAATGTTTCTTTGTTCAAAATCCCTTAATTCGACATAGGTGCGTGTTCATCGAAGTCACTTTTGTACTTAACGTACAAGTCCATTTCCTTCAACACCACTTTCGTGTCAAATCTATCATTTTCCGTCGAAATTTATTTCGAGCCCAACACCAAGATGCCATCCATATTATCTAGTCAAGCTAATATGGAAAGTTTGTAAGAAAAAATCCATTAGTTTGGTTTGATTATCTTTCATTATTTCCTTGACGACACATCAATGGTTGTAATGTTCCGTATGCTTTGGATCATCTTACATACAATTTTTTATTTTATATGCTGATCCAAAAGCTCAAAAACAAATATGATGAATTTAATATTCAATACGTTAGGAGTCAGCTTTCATACATTTTTACTTCGTACGCCGACTATAGAGTTCACCAACAAATTTGATGATTTTAATGTCTAATACGTTTGAGGGTCAGCTTGCTTATATTTTTTACACATAAACTGACCCAGGAGCTTACCAACAAATCTCATGATTTTAGTATCAAATACGTTTGGGGGTCGGCTTACATATGGTTTTTACACATACTCTTACCCCTTAGCTTATTGTAACAAAAAAAAAGATACAATAAGGTAGGGGGCAACATAGAGTGTTTATTATGCATACGTTAACCTATAAAAATACACATGCACAAAAAATGAAATAAAGTATTTTCAAGTTTTTATAAAAGATGGTCCAAAATTATAAAGAGGTCAAAACCTAAAATATGGTTCGAAAACTAGATCAACGTATAAAATATACGCTCTCCCCTAAGCTTATGGGTAAATTACACATATGCTGAGGATCAACATATTGAGTAAAATTTAATTATTTTTGTTGTTGTTTGCTCTGGGGTAGTGTATGTGAAAAAGTTACACATACGCTGATCCCGCGGCGTATTGAACAAAAGTACTTTAAGGGTACTTTAAGGGTTCAACGTAGATGCAATTTTAAAATCCGTACTCTACCTCTTAAGCATACAAAGCATTAAAAAAATAATACATATATCAGGATATTTTTAGAAACAAAAAATATGTAATGTTGTTTTAGCATTTTTACTATCAATACATAATTAATGCTATTTTTCCAAACACACCTCTATTTATTACACTATCTTTTTCACTTACAATACCTTTCTCTCTCTTCAATAATGATTATATAGGGGTATTATAGTCCAAATAAAACAAATCCTTACATCATTTAACCATTTCTTAAAACTCGTACATAACCTAACCTTAAAACACACTACATATGAAACGGAGGGAGTAATTGAGATTCTTAAAATAATATCAAAAATTCAATATTGCCACAAATATAATAAAAATTGCTGCTTTTATTGATAAAAACAAAACGCACTTAAGTGATTTTTAATTCTCCTGTAAAAGTACGCGCGACTTGACTACTCCCATGGCTTCCATAATGCATTGCTTGTTCAGTTGTTCAATTTGGTGATATACGGCTACCAAGAAGAAAAGGAAAACAACAAAAATAAAAAAAATGGAAAGTGTCATCCTGTTAGTTGTGTTGTGAAGAATCAACAATGTGAAGGAATCACCCAATCTGTTCTACTTCTCGTCCTGACACATCCATCCATTCAAAGACCATCACGACTCACTTCATCTTTACACGTGTCCTCCACTCCTCACTCACTCTGCCACCTTAACACTCACTAGTCACTCCATTCTTGTCCTTCCTTCCTTCTAGTATTGGCAATTAGGGCGGGCGGGCGGGCTTGGCCCGCGCCCGCATTAGGCCCGCAAAGCCCGCCCTAATAAAATTCTAGGGCCAAAAAAAAGGCCCTGCCCGCCCTAGGTGCGGGCAGGACGGACATGCGGGCGGCCCGTTTACTCTGCTCCTCACAGCTGTTGTTTCAATGTCCATCGACGGTGCTGGCCTTGTGTTCGACGGCGGTGCTGGCTTTCGTGACTCCATCGGCGACGGCAGAGAGAGAATCGCGATAGATGAGTGAGAGAATCGCCAGAGAGAGAATCGCGAGGGAGATAGAATCGGTGGAGTTTTGTGGCTGGATTGAAGAAGATGACCGGTTGAGAGAGAGAATCGCGAGTTTGTGGCTGGATCCAAGGGAGAAGAAGTGGAGATGGGGTGCCGCCGGTTGAGAAGAAGATGAAGAAAAATAGAAAATAGGAGAAGAAGAGGGGTGCCGCCTCTGAACTAGTGAAGAGAGGAAAATAGGGTTTGTGAAATTAGTTTTGTTTGGGTACTAATACTGTGTAGTGTGTGTCTAGTGTCACGTGTGTGTGTAGTAGTGTCTGGTTGTTCTTTTTTTTTTATGTTAATTTTTTTTAGTGTGTGTCCAGTGTCCAGTTGGTTTTTTTATATACTTAAGCCCGCGGGCGGCCCGCAGCCCGCCCGCGTTTGCCGGCGAAAATAATGGGTGGGAGCGGGCGGGCATAATTTAAAGAATTTTCTAAAAGATGTGCCCTTCCCGCAAAAAAATGCGAGTGGGCGGGCAAGGCCCGCGGGCCACGGCCCTACTTGCCAATACTACTTCCTTTTAACCATCAATTATCCACAAATCCCATTTTTTAATTTAATTCCAAAATTACCCGAAAAAACTTAACATTTCCTCTTTCTTTTTCATACTTGAACAATTTCAAACCCATCTTTTTTCATCCATTCTCCAAACTCCCAGTTCCCACTCTATTCTCCCAAATCTCAATAGTCAACACCCATCCCCTGTGCCATTGAAAGAGACCTAGAAGCTCTAGTGATTCAGACCTTTGACACAAGCATACGGTTCTTTGAAGACAGAGAAGAAACAGAAAATCCAAGAGGGAGGCGCGGTGGTGGTGGCGCGACCAGAACCAGGAGTAGCTTGTAGCCATGGTGAGAGGGACAAAGTCCATTAAGTTGGAGATAATGACGCGAGTTTGGTGATGAAGGTCGTAAGAAGTGATGGGTGAGGTGGTATTAACGGAGTGAGGGGGAGAGGACAACATTGATGAAGGTGCCGGCAACAAAGTAGTAGTTGGTTTGATTTTTCTGCTTCTTCCCTCTCTTCCTCTGATTGTCATGTCTGTGTTTGTGTCTTGAGTATGTGTTTACGGGTTCTTTGAAGGTACTGGTGATAGGTTTGGTAAAGGAGAAAGGATTTGGCTCAAGTGGTGGTGATGGGTTCTTTGAAGGTATTGATAGAATCCATTGAAGGAGAAAGGCTCAGATTTGGTGAAGGTAGAGGTTCATTAAAGAAGAAAGGGGTTTAGGAATGTTGGTGAGAAAAAAAGGGTATTTCGGTCATTGTACAATAAAAATGGGGTTTAGAGATAATACATGGGAGTTAAATTCTAAGGAAATTGCTTTTTGGTCCCCATGACTGACTTTTTTGCCCCCATTTCAAATTTTTCATGGACCAAAATATCCCTAATAGTGTTAACATTTCCGGTTTTATGAAACCATAAAACTTTTTCGGTTTTGCTGAACCGGAATCAATTTAAACACTATTCCGGTTTTGCTGAACCAGAAATTTGATTCTGACTTTGTAGTACCGGAAATCTACGTAACCAGAAATTTGACATAACTTTGTAGTACCGGTACTGCTGAACCGGAAAAAGGGTACTTACACGCAAACTCATCATCATCTTTCCCAAGGCTGAGCCCAACACATATCCTACGTCCAACACCAAAAGGAATAATCTCAAAGTCATTCCCTTTAACATCAACACAAGCTTTCTCACCATCTGGGAGGAACCTTTCGGGTTTGAACTCCAATGAGTTGTTCCACTCATTTTCCGTGTCTGCAATATGTTCTATCATATCAAAGCAAGCTAGACAACTAATACTAAAAAAAATAGTTCAACTCTCATGGAAATCTATATTTTCGGTTCTGCAATACAAAGTCGGCATATTTTCGGTTTGGCAAAACCGTAATAGTTTTTAAATTGATTCCAGTTCAGCAAAACCGGAAAGACTTTTCCGGTTTCATAGAACCGAAAAACGTTAACATTGTTAAGAGTATATTTTGATCCATGAAAATTTGAAATAGGGGCCAAAAAGTCAGTCGTGAGGCCAAAAAGCAATTTCCAAATTCTAAAACTAAAAAAAAAAAAAGTAATCAATCATCAAGGCTTAAGCCCAACAAACCCAACCCAATATTTTTCACCAGCATCGTTTCTCTTTCCTTTGAAGCATCATCATCGTTTTGCTTCCTTCCCCTCGTAGAAGCTTCTTCAATTCTCCCTTCCTCGGTGCCGTAACCTTCTCTCTCCATTATCCGGTGAGTTTCTCAGCACGTATTTCATTATTCTCCTCTCTCTCTCTCTATATATATATATATATATCGTTATCGCCGTCGTCTTACCCTCCCTGCCTGCCTGCTTCTGAAATTTCTTTACATTTTATTAAATTTACCTGTAATTTAGATTCATTCCTTTCTAGTTTCATTTAGCATTATAAGTTGACACTGTTCGGTTATTTTGATTTCATGTCTGGGGTTTTAAAAAAATTAATCTATATGCTTAATTATGTGAAGTGAATAAAATGCCTAAGCAGGTTTGTAGGGGCAATGGGTTAAGTTTTGGCCAAAAGGGGTATATGCTTTTCGTTTTTTTTTCTTTTTTTGATAAATTCCAAAGAGAGTAAAAGTCGATGTAGTGAAAAGTTGCATCAGATGAGTGGACAAGGTTGACAAGATAGGATTATGAATGAATGCATCTCAGACGAAGTTGGGGCAAGAGAAGATGGTAGAATCTCTCGGTGCCGCCGAGGAGAATAGATCAGATATAGGGTAGCCCAATCGCTAGAGGTAGAGGAAAATCCATAGGCGGAATTATTAACAAGGATTTAGATGTCAATGTTTTATCTTTAAACATGATTTACAATAGAACATCATGCTGTTGTTTGATGCACATTGCTGAACTGTCGTAGTGGGAAAAGACTTGGTTATTGTTATTTTAGATTTCTATCTATGCTCGTGCATTTTGGTGTATGGAATCATCTACATAAATCTGTTTTTGGTTAGGAGATTTTCAAGTTCCAATAATTTTCTAAGATCAAATCAAGCAGGCAGATTGTGCACTAACATGTAAATCTTGGAGACATACCAATTTGCTCGCGGGAGTAATTTATGTAACTCCTTAGGTCACTTCCATTTCTCCGCTTCTTGGCCATTTAATATTTTATTAACCATCATACCTTCAACACACATGATATTAAGCTTATAGCTTGGTAGGGTTTTCGTATTTTATTTTGTTCTTTGCATATTTTTTACTCTTATGGTGATTTTCTACCTTCTTGTATGTAGTGAGCATATTGTCTTTTTCCTCTGATCCATCATGTGCTTCATTGTTTAATTGTTTGGTTTAAGTTGCGTTTATTTTCAATTTTTCATATAATGGTTCATCGCTAGATCTTTGTGTTTAGCATTCTTCGAAATCCAAATAACCAGGTACAGTCAGGCACGATTCAGAATAGTCTGAATTTGGTAGCCCCTTCAAATTTGAAAAACTGGTTTTATATTAAATATTTTTCGGTTAAAACAAATTCAAGAGAATTTTATTAAGATAATGTTATTTAGTACGAACTATTTCATACTTTCTTGCTATTAGTATTATGTAACATTCTTGCTTCTACTTTTATCATTTCCCCACCATCTCTTGAACATCTTATTTGTATGGCCTCTGTTAATTTCATCAAAATTTGCTCTACGGCTTTTTGTACTGGATAGAAGTCCCCATTCTTATAAAAAATTTAGTCCCTGTTCTATTATGAGTTGGTTTAAAACTGACTTATCAAGTTTCCTAATGTCTCTCTCATTTTCTCAACTCAGTCATCTTTCTTTGTATGAGTGGATGACAAACCCAATTACTTCATTTAGAACATACTGCAAAAAGCAACATGGTGGGTTGGGTTAGGATGCTTGCCTTTGCTCTGTTACTTTCAGAATCTTTTATTATTGTTTTGGAGCTGTTGTGTTAGGTTCAGGATGTTTTATGTTTGGGGATTTGGATTTTTTTTTGGTATATCCCTGTTACCTTGTAACTCCAGGAATTTTTCTTATTGCTCTGGAGCTGCTGCTTTGTTCTGGTGGGTAGGGGATGTATTATTGTTATAGCTCCTTTGTAGCTTCACTTTGTGGAGTACTTTTTATACTCCTTCCTATTAATAAAATTGTCATATAAAAAAAATAATAGAAATAGTTAATAGTAACTAGTTCAAACAAATTTTAAGAAAACTAAAGATATGTAGTGTTAGTTCAATTTTTGTAGGTTTGAGTAACTTAATTTAACTTGAGCAGTTGAAAGTTGAAACCCATTTTCTAGTTTACAAAACGTCCCTTTTGTCATGACTCATGACTCATGACTGAGGGAGAAACTGGACCTGTAATTTTGGGTTACGCTGCATAATATCCCTCCTTTCTTGGCTAACATAGTGGCAAGATTCATTAGTTTCCATTAAGAAATTCACCGTTCATGTAATTTATGTAATTGCTATTCCCTTTTAATTTGATCATCTTTATTTAGGAACCTAATGGAGATATTAGTTGCTAATTCAGTTTAAGCTAAAGATAATTTATATATTTTTTCACCATTATCATTTTAATGATGCAAGTCTGGTACAACGTCCAGGTGTTACCATATTATGGGTGAGTTTACAATTCAGATGAGCAATGGCCTTGTTAATCAGCTTGTTGATGATGTGGTGCCAAAGAAGAAAACCAAAAGAACTAGGCGTAAGGTAGCTAAGGAGCCTGAAAAGCCCCAATCTGATTTAAAGCAAAAACAAATTTTGGATGGATCTGGAAAGCCTGAGAGTGCAGCTGCTCCAGGGTGGCCAGTGCAGCCCTCTTTGTTTCTACCTGCAAATTTGCCTGTCCACCCAGCGCATTCAGAGTTAGAAAGAATCCGGTCTGTGCTTCAGGAAAGTGAGAAGGTTGTGGAAAGATTGAAGAAGCAAGAGGAGAACATGTTCCAGGAAGTAACCCAAAAGGCAAAGGATCTCCGTGATAAAGAGTATAAGCTTCCAAACCCAAAGCCTGAGCCTTGTATGGCTGAGAGGCTTGCTTCCTTAACATGTTACAAGGAACATATCAAGGACCCTTTGAAATGTGCTAGTCTTGTTACCGGTTTTGCAGATTGCTTGCGTAGGTTTGGCGGAGCAGCGGACAAGTAAGTGTTATGGAGATGTCGTTGACAAGGAAAACACAAATAAACTAGTAAATTAGAGACTGACAAAATACTATTGGTGTTACTGCCAATTTTGTTTAATCTGTCGCTCTCATCATTAAACTTTGCTTTAAAAGCTCAGAATAAGTTACATATTCTGTGTTTGGAATAGTTTGCAGACACCCTAATTGCTGCATGCTCATTTCTTCAAGGGGTGCGCTGTCAAAGTATACATAGTGTGTGCGTATAGTTTTCTTTGACAACAATATCATTTTGGTATTTGACATTGTAAGGCGGTTTCACTTTCGTTCTTGAGATTTTGAAAATTCCTCTTTAATCCATGAAATTATAAAATGTTACTCATGTTAGTCTTTAGGAAGAGATGTCGTTTAGTTCCTTATTCACGTTAATCTCTAACTTGTAAACATTTAATTCAATTTGAACTCTAAGATTACTCAATATACTTCAATTACATTCTTGTGATAACTACTAACAATCCACGTGGGACTAAGATGAGTAACGTTTTACAATCCTAGAGATTAAAGAGAAATTTTTGAAATTTCAGAGACAAAAATGAAACCATCTTACAATGTCGAGGATCAAAGTCATAATTTTGTCTTTTCTTTTGGAATTTGAATATTGTCAGATTTATATGCCCCAACGGCTGTTAAGAGAATATTGTATGTGTTTCGGAACGAGAATATTGGATGTGTTTTGGAATTTGAACATTGAGTTTTTGAATACCACAATTCCTTCAATTTATGTGTATTCCAAGTTAGTATCAAAGGAATACTTTGTTTCTTTTGAAATTTGAATAAATTATAACTTCCATAATGTAATTGTAGTGTTTTCCGTACCAACAATATCAAAGACATCCTTAAAGTTCGAGGAAAAATGGTTTAATTATGTTACAAATCCCTGAAGTTTGGGATACTTTTGACAGATACTCTTATACTTTTTTTTTTCAATGTCTGACTCCCCGAAATTACTTCTGGGTATGTCATATACTCCTACTACTAATTCTGGCCAATTTTGATGACATGTAATATCAGAATCCTAGTCAGACGCAGCAGGTTGGTCATGGGGTGTCGCGCGATGTCATACGGGCGAAGACGACCTCTCTCTTCAATTATTTTTTTTCTTTTTTTTTATTGAACTAAAAATATAAAATATTAAGTTTTTTAGTTTTTTAAATTTTATAAAAAAAATATTTTCGTCGACGGGGCACTAGATGCTTAACTTCTTGCGTCTGATCAGGATTCTGATGTTACTTGTCAGCAAAATTGGCCAGAATTGGTAATAGGGGTATCTGACAAACTTATAAGTAATTTCGGGGAGTCAGACATTAACAAAAAAAGAATAACATATTTGACAAAAGTACCCCAAACTTCAGGGACTTGTGACATAATTAAGCTAAAAAAATATCTAAAGCATGATTATCAAAAAGCTTAGATACGTTTTTCGGATTTTGTTGGCCAATTTAAAATTTTTCGACCTACTTTGATTTTTCCAAAGTTATATGAATTTTGTATTCATTCTTTCATCAATCTTTATCCGTTATGTGATGACGTGATTGTTAGTAGTCCATGTCACCGTTATCATGTCGTAGTTAACTTTGCCACTTGTTGACAACAGGTTCTCGAAGATAACAACATTATTTTCACCAATTGTAACATCCATGCCGCATGCTAAGAAAAGTCAGCATGCTAAAAATGCTGGGCAACACAGCCTTGGACTCAGTCTACAGACGTTGAAGAATTGAGGTTCAAAAAATAATCAAGTTTATTTATAATCAAGTCAGGTAAAAAATGAATATAAGGGAGTTGGATTTTTTATGCAACTAAACGTGATTACAAGCATGATGTGAGGGTGGGGCGATAGAAGGGACACAAAGAGAGTGGGAGCGGAGTTCAGGGAGATGGTAATGGAGATGACAATGATTCCGATGAAACAAAATGTGTTTGACTTTTTTCTTAGGTTAGCCCGGTTTGATTTGCAAAGTGTGGAGAAACAAATGTATGCATTGGTTCCTAAGTTGACACTCTTTCAAAATTTATTTTAATAACAAAGATTTTCTTTGCATTATTTTATAAGATCAGGAGTAATAATTTAATCTATGGGGCCAAAGCTTCTCACAATGATCAATTTGTATCTCATGTTTTCTCTACGGATGACAGCTTAATTTTTGCTAAAGCCACTAAACAAGAGGCGAATCATATATATTGTCCAAGCACTACCATTTCTACTGCTTGCATTTAGGGCGGGCAGAGCATGATAATAAAGGTGTGTTCCCGTTGAAATCAGCTTACCATATAGAAATGTAATGGAGACAGCAAACCAGTGCAGATGCGAGAGGCTCTTCATTATCTCTAATTAGTGATATTTGGCCATTTCTTTGGCAGCCCAAGTTCCCCCAAAGGTCAAGTTTTTTTTGGTGGCGTGCAATCCATAACATTCTCCTTTCAAATCACAAACTCATTCAGAATGATGATGAGGTTCCTATGGTGTGTGAGCTGTGTGATCATGAACCTGTATCACATGATCATGCTCACTAACAGTGTCCCAAGGTGTATGTAGTGTGGTCAGTTGCAGGGATAACTCATGTTACTGACCTAGGGAGTGATTTGTTAGTTGTAGATTGGTATGCATTGGTGATGTCCAAGTGCTCTAATGAGCTCATTCACTAGTTTATGGTTCTCAGGTAGGATATTTGGTAGCACGAGATAACCAAATTTTCCAAAACCAACCTATGCCGAATCAATGATAATATTTTTCAGGCTTTTTTACTTAAGTAGGGTAGTTTTACAAACAATTTATGGAAAATAGGTAGTTTAAAAACTATTTACGTAAGATAGGACAGTTAACAAAACTATTTACGTAAATGGGGCAGTCAAAGTCAAAAAGCATAGTCAAACGCGTCATCCCGTCTGACGCGACCCAAAAAGTGACACGTGGCAACCTCCCATTGGTCCTCCAGATTCTTTCTGGATAAAAAAAAAGTCATCCTACAGCGGCGCCACGTGGTGCAACTAGGGGTTGCGTCACTGCGCATGACGCCTTCATTTGCGTCAGACGCAATGATGCAACTCCCTGGTTGCGCCACGTGACACCGCTGTCCCCCAGTCCCGCATGCGTTTATTACTCCTCGGTTCCAACAGCCCACCTCCCTCTATACATTACTACTCCCTCTTACTACTCTATAAATAAATTAATAAATGCATACACCATCGAAAATCTAACTAAATTAATAAATTAAATTATTATCTTAAACAATAATGTAAATAATTAATAAACTAAAATTTTTATTTTACGCATTAGTATATAGAATATTATTAGCTAGATTTTTATTTTATTTATTTAATTATTTATTAAAAAAATATAACTATATATTATTTATTTAATTATTTTATATTATATTTTTTTAATAAATAAATAAATAAATAAAATAAAAATCTAGCTAATAATATTCTATATACTAATGCGTAAAATAAAAATTTTAGTTTATTAATTATTTACATTATTGTTTAAGGTAATAATTTAATTTATTAATTTAGTTAGATTTTCGATGGTGTATGCATTTATTAATTTATTTATAGAATAGTAAGAGGGAGTAGTAATGTATAGAGGGAGGTGGGCTGTTGGAACCGAGGAGTAATAAATGCATGCGGGACTGGGGGGACAGCAGTTCCACGTGGCGCAACCAGGGAGTTGCGTCATTGCGGCTGACGCAACTGAACGCGTCATGCGCAGTGACGCAACCCCCTGGTTGCGCCACGTGGCGCCGCTGTCGGGTGACTTTTTTTTTTGTTTTTTATTCGGAAAGAATCTGGAGGACCAATGGGAGGTTGCCACATGTCACTTTTTGGGTCGCGTCAGACGGGATAACACATTTGACTATGCTTTTTGACTTTGACTGCCCCATTTACGTAAATAGTTTTGTTGACTGCCCTATCTTACGTAAATAGTTTTTAAACTATCCATTTTTCGCAAATTGTTTGTAAAACTACCCCACTAAAGTAGCCTATCTTTCAAGGAAGAAAATGGGCCAAATAAAAAAAATATGTTACAGGTCTGCTACGCATGAACCTCACCTTTTATGAAGGGTTTGAACATGATAACACAATCATGTGTTCTAAATAGCCTAACACCACCGGAGAGCATTACAAATGGGTCTACTTCACAAGAGTATGAAGCCACAATTACAACTCTAGAGTAACAAACCAACGCTAACAATAATCAACACCTACCTAACCATTTCTAAATTCCTACCTCTTTAAAAACCTTGATAGAAAAGAAAACTAATGGGAAAAATCTTAAACAAGAGGAAAAGAGTATATAAATCCTAGAAATCACTTCCACCATCACCCCAAAGTGCGCCCTATGACACATTTTGCATTAGTGTTCATAGGGAACCAATGTTATTAAAGAACGTGAATTTTACATATGTATCAATTCATGGTACGATTTAATGTAAGACCCTTTTGAAAAAATTCACATCTACCAAGAAAGTTAATTAATGCAGTGTCCTTAATCGAAATCACCCTTGAAGCTATGGAAAAAACTCCAGGAATGATCCCAATCAAGATATTAATGTAAGACTCTTTAGGATTTCTGTATATCCAGTTGGGATAAACAGGTTCTCCCTAGTCAACAAAGTGTGTGCTAGTATCAACTTAGGGATGAGAAAGCGTACCTTAGCCCCTATAGCATGGTGGTTCTTATAGGGGATTACCTGTGTGCTGTGGGCCAATCTGATGAGGCTTGTGAGGAAGAAGAATTCAATTAGGATTAGTAAAGGTCCTGATAAGGTTGCCTTCGTAAATCCTGTGCGTGATAAGTTCTTATCCTTTATCATGTTTATCTAACCAAGCATCGTGGGAATTTAGAAGAAGTCGTTAAGCTTAATGAGACTGTAGATGATAGCGATAAGGATGAAGATCCTGTGCTCGGGGTTAATCTCATAAGCGTGTAACGTCCCCACAATGCCCATCGGCTCGGTGTAGCGTGCCGATCGTATGCAGACTGTGTGCCTTGTTCCAGCGTCTAACTGGTCGGACCAAGGTGATTGTGGTCGGATAAGCTCTCGGTCTACTACATAAGCCCCCCAAGCTCGGTTGGGTGATTTGAGCCCTGCCGAGTTGAAGAATGAAGAGAGCAAAGAACCGAGCATTCTGTCCTCTTTTACTAATGAAAGAATCCAGACGTTGGCTTTTTAAGTTCTGATCCTTCGTCCGTACAGAAATGACGTTTGATTTTCCCCTTAACTTCCACGTGTCCATCTTTGCTTTGGGATTTGAAATGTGATTATGATTTCCGGAACTGAAACGTTTTTCTTTTTCCAACTTACGCCGTTTACACAGCTGTCACAGTTATGGGCTTTGTACTATACGGCCCAATTCATTTTCGTAGTGGAGGGAAGTTTAGAAAGAGAAAACGGTTACATTCCTTTTTTATTATACTTCATTCATTATCCACCTTCATTCAGTTTCAAACCTTTCAAGAATGGTTCACAAATTTTCCTCCAAAGATTCTCAGACTTCATCGCTTCTTCTTTCCCCTGCTACTTCACTTTTCGGGGTTTCAATCAGACTTCATCACTTCTTCTTTCTCCTGCCACTTCGCTTTTCAGGGTTTTGATTCAGAGCACCGCCACTCATCTTCAAGCTTGAACATTTTTCCCCAACTAATCAGGTAACACTCCATTCTTAGTTTCTCAAGTGTTTGCATGCCTCCTTTGCTTAGTTTCTGTTGTGATTCTGCGATCATTATTTGTACTTCGAAAATGCTTCCGCTTCAATTGAAGGGTCAACATAATAAAGTGCTTAAAACCCATTCCTTTTCTGGAAAATTCCACGATTTTTGTTTTTGTTGAGGGTTTTTGCGTTTAAAGTTTGCGCCTTTTCTGACAAAAACTTCATCTTTCTTCTCGTTGAGAGAAAAAGATCCTACCTTTTTCTCTTTCTGGGGAGTTTCTTCATTAAAGGCCGTGGAGGGACGTTTATTGCCAAGGTTTTGATATTCTAGGAGTGAGATTAGATGAGTTCGTCAAGTTCCGAATCGCCTTTGTTAGGCGCGGAAGATGGTGAGAGTCTCAAAGTTAAACCGATCGCTTCATATTACCCTAGAGATTTGGTGGAATCTCGGCAGGGAATCCTGTATTACAAAATAGCCGAGCGAATCAAAAAATCAAGGTTAAGGAGGCAGCAGAGAGGTACCAACCAACTCAATTGTGGTATCTGCCATGGATTTCCGAGGGAGGGTCCCCCAATTGATAACGTAAATAGTTTAATTTTTGGATTTTGTGTTGATACTGATCTGCGTATGCCTCCTTTTCCTCAGGTATGGTTCGCAAGGTTATTACACATCCCGAGCTTTTTCCTTTGCCCCCAGACGCCGGTTAGTATGAATGGGTCGATCGCGAAGTCGTTGGCACATGCTCGGAACTTTCAACTGATAATTCCATTGAACAAAGTAGGACAATCCTGCTACCATGCCCTGGGGACGAGAGTAGGACTTCTTATACCGTTTGCCCTATTGGAGCTAATGAGCAGATTTGCACACGAATCCCTCGTGAAAACCCTGGCTTATACTTTTACGAGGAAGTCATCACAAGACTCGGGGTAAGGATGCCTTTCACTGATTTTGAAATGGAAGTTCTGAGGAATCTTAGAATTGCACCTTCCCAACTGCATCCCAATGCCTGGGCTTTTGTTCGAGCCTTCCAACTTGTATGTTCTGCTATGAGATGACAATGTACACTTCGTATATTCTTCTATCTTTTTGCTCTTCAAGCAAACACATTTGAAAAAGGGTCAGAGAAGCGGCCCTGGGTGTCACTCAAGGCTCGAACCGGCTACAGTCTGTTCACAAAATACTCTGAGTCTTGGAAAACCTTTAAGCCTTTTTATTTCAAGTATAGGTATGTAGGAAATGAGGTTAGTTGGTTCATGAGGCCCGGTGATGACCAACCAATACCACCCTTCCCTCTACACTGGACCGATGCCTTCTTTCAATGTAGGATTAAAAGTTATAGTACTGAGTGGAATGATTTATTTGACTCTGAGAAGGATGTATGTCGAGCGTACGAGGAGTATTTGTCAAAAAACGGAATGATTGAGACCCGAGAGATCGTTATCCTTCCAGAGGGCCAAGTTAAAGCCCAACTTGGTAAGAAATTTAGTATTTCTTGTTTGCATTTGTGTTAACACTCTCACCTTATCTCTATTTCTTTTTCAGGTATAATGGCCGATCGCATTGCAAGGATAGCAAAGGGGGGCAAGAAGAGGAAAAATCCATCAGTGAAGATTACATCAGAAGTTTCAACTCCGAGCACAGTAACTCCAACCGCCTCAGGGTCATCTCTTGACGGTTCCCCTCGTCCTGCGCCCGTTTTGGCTGCCATTCCCGTGACTACTGTTCATGTGCCGATCGCCGAGGGAGTAGTTACAGGAGAAGCTTCTAACACAGAAGCAGTTTCCCCCCCGGAACAACCATTTAGGCGTCGGAGATTGAATAAGGGGAAAGTTGTGGTTGGTGAGGGTTCTAGGATAGAATCTGTTGTGGAAGAGGAAGAAGGAGAAGATGCCATTGGCTCGGTTTGGGATCGAAAATTAGATGAGAAGTTCCCAAATTTCGTTTGCACCGATCAGGACCATGCCAAGTTTTCAGGGATGTCAGCCTCTGAGTGGGGTCAGCATATGAATCCTCTTGTAACACCCTAAACAATAATTACCCTTAAATACTCCAAAATTAGGATTTAAAATTTATTTTAAAGGAAACGAATATAATAAATTACCAAAATAATTGTTCCTTCCATTAATACCAAAATACTTCAGAGTTAATAAAGCGGGAGACTTAAATACATCAAATACATAAAGTATAAGTGAAAGTACATTCAGTTCGGAAAATCAAAAATACAAAACATTGTTTTAGCTCGGCCCAACTGGGTAATCCGAAGTCAAAATATACAAAAGTGTTTGAGCTCGGCCCAACTGGCCGAGACCCAACAAATTCTCCTACTCTAAATAACTTACTCTCCCTGTGAGGGAGAGTGATCCTGCTCGGCCGGGGACTGCGTCTGCTCGGGCTCAGTACGTGAAAAATGGTAAGGAGGTGAGCATTACACAGAACTTAAATAAGCAGTTTCTAAAATGCCATACCGAACTACTAAGCCAAACACAAGTAGTCAATTAACAAATAGTAACAAGTAATCAAACCACATGCATACATCATCATTTAGCTTGGTTCACATCATGTAATATTATTTAGCTCGGCTCACATCCTACCATCTAATTTAGCTCGACTCACATCATTACCTAGTTTATCCTTTACCTATTAGCTATACCTCGGCACATCCTACCGATTCCCCTTATCCTCTTTCCATAAATCTTACAATCGGCATCTCGGCCACTATCCTCTTACCTCGGTAAACCATCTCTCTACCTCGGACTCATTACTCATTATTCCATTTTCACATAGTTTACAATCTTTTACTATTCTCGGATGCATACACCCAGTGCATGTCTTACACCATTTAAGGTCGGATATCGGAGTGTCATCCATAACTGCGAGTACCCAGTACCCGTCTTACAGCTGCACATACTCGGTATGCGTCTGACGCGATCAATGCACGCACCCAGTACGCTTCTTCTATGACCAGGAGAACTTCCGCCGATCATTCTATGGAGTTAAGGAGAGTCCATAATTGCAAGCACCCAGTACTCGTCTTACAGCGGCGCATCTCGGCGACTTACGCGATCAATGCACGCACCCAGTACGCGTCTGCTATGACCAGGACCACATCCCACTAGTTCCGTGCTCAGAACCTTGTGTGAATCATAACTGCGAGCACCCAGTACTCGTCTTACAGCTGCGCATACCCAGTATGCGTCTGACGCGATCAATGCACGCACCCGGTACGCGTCTGCTATGACCCGATCACACAACCATTTCTCTTTAATTCCTCTTATCCTTTTTAACCATTCATTTAGCTCGGCCTCTCTCTGCTCACCCTGTTACTCATCCCTTAATTATTCCCATTATCCTCTTAACCATTTCTTAGCTCGGTCTATCTCGGCTAAACCCGGTAACCATTCCCTCTTTCCATTAACCTTTCTCATTATCTGACTTATTACTCTATCTCTCCTACTTTCCATCTCTATCAATTCCTCATACCCATTCCCAACGTCACTCAGCTTGGCCACAGACATGAATCATAAATATCAAAGCTCATAAACATTTATACACAAAGTTCATAAACACTTATACAACAACAACAATAAGAATCAAAGCATTCAACCAATCCATCATGTAAATACCAACATATAGCATAAAACAATATTCCTCCCTACTTCAAACTCATGTTTCTAATTCATTTATTAGTTCCCTTTTTACCCTTTTTACCCTTTCCTTTCTAACATTAACCTAGATCCATTTCCCTAATATAACACCCACTCCTAGTACCCTTTATGAACACCCTAGAAAACCAAACTCATGTAGAGGTAACACTCACTCCTTACCTCAAACCGTGAGAGATAAGAGTTGAGAGCTTGAGAATGGTTTCCTTGACCTTGACCTTGTGAGCTTCACACCTCTTGAATCCTCTTTCCTCCAAGCTGCCACGAGCTCCTCCAAGCTGCACACAAGCTCCACCAGCCAGACACGAACTCCACAGTGGTCCAGGGGCGTCCGGGACGGAAGAGAAGATGGCGGAAGGAGGGTTCTCCGGTTGGGTGGGACTTGGTGGAAGAGAGGGAAATGTTCGTGAGAAGAGAGGGAAAGAGGGAGTATGTTGGGGTTTTGGTTGCTGGATTTTCCAAAGAGAAAGAGAGAGAGACGTTGGGAGAAAGAGAGTGAGAGAATGCAAAGTGTGTTATGGGGTGTATTTGGGTTTTCTTTTATTCATTTGAGGGAAACATTTGTGCGGTCCTCATTGGAGGCTTCTTGGGAAAGCTAGAATGTGTGGACAGGATTCATTGGCTTCCAAAGGAAACCATGAATAGTACATTGAAAGGGACATAAAGCAATGATAGTGACATAAAGTGAATGACAATGACATAAAGTGAAGGATAGTACCGTACGGACGGTACGAAAACCAAAGGGTTAACAGCTCCACATGAGCTGGCACGGAGGAGCTAGGACGTGTCGGCTCGGGTACGTCGGCTAGGATACGTCGGCTCGGTTTGTAGGAACAGCAGTAGTCCGAGCTTCCTTCTCGGATGATACTGTGAGGTGCGCTGAGGTCGGCTAATCCGGACTGGACAACAGGTTCCGCGTTTGGTTCCCATCCAGCTCGGTTCATATGCACACGATCTCATCTAGCTCGGCCGGGATCGGACCGAGGTCCTATACTTACATCCTAGGTCGGCCTATGCTCATACTACCCTTCTAACCTTGTACAATTTCTAAGGCTTAATCCTATCCTTAAATAAATATTTATATATTAAAATTATATTATTTAATATTAATTTTCAGGATGTTACACCTCTGACTAAGTTTCTTTTACGATGAGCGTGCATGACTCACTTTCTGTTTCAGCATCAAGATGATGTGTTTGCTGGTGTTAATGTTGAGCAGAAAGAAGCAAGGGGCCTCTCGGCTGCTAAGGAAGCTAGTTTGTCTGACGAGCTGCTCAGAGTTCGATCCGAGCTGGAAAACCTCCGTGCGGATTGTAAGATCCATGAAGAATGTTTTGATAAATGCTAAAAGGTTTTGAACAAGCTACAAATGTGTTGATCAAGTTCAAGCTCAACAAGCAACAACAAACATCAAGTGATGAAGAGAGAGCAAGCTCATGAAGACTTAGTTTGGTAGTTTGTATTTTAATGTTTTATCTTTTGCCTCACAAGTCTTTTAGTTTATGAGTTTGGGTAGAGTTTATTAGAGGGTAGTGAATCTCTTTTGAATGCATGATTATATCATATTTTGATTATTCACTTTGCCTAAAATCAATAGGTGGCTTAAAGATTTGAAAGAAAAGGTTTAGTTTTTGAGAAAACAAGTTTTAAGTGATTTTTAATGTTAATAATCGATTAACAGATTTTGATAATTGATTAACAGTGTATTTTGCACTGATAATCGATTAACAAACTTTTGATAATCGATTATCTTAACTTTTACTCGATTAGAATTTTGCAGCCTTGCGCAAATACTCGAGTAGTAACTTGGTTACTCGAGTAAACAGGGTCTGTAACTGTTTTAAATACGTTTTTCACTTCTCAAAAGCTATTCTAAGTTGCTCCAACTTTTGGGTATTCTATATAAACCTTTTCCTAATCATTTCTATCAACTAGAATCATTTTGATACACAATTTTACAAAGAATCAAAGCCACACTATTCTCTCTCACTCTCTCAAGATCAAAGCTTTCATTTTTACATTCTTTGATCAAGAACCTTGAATCTCTCATGTTGATATTTCATAGCTTTTGAAAGAGATTCATAGGATTGTTATTGTTTTTCATTTGTGTTGTAATCTTTGCAAAAGGCAAGCTATCTACAACAAAGGAAGACTTGATTTTGTGAATCAAGCAAAGTTATATTGGAAGCCTTGGTGAGGCATTTCATCAAGCACTTGGAAGCCTTGTTGAAGAACAAGCATTTGGAAGTCTTGTAGTAAAGCAAGCAATTGGAAGACTTGTTGTGGGGTATCGGCAAGCAAAAGAGAAGAGGTTAGATTAGATCATCAATAGGATTACAAGGCAAGGGTGTGGTATCTCTTGTAGGCTAGCAAGAAGGAAGTCTTGTGAGGCATTTACTTGTAATTTGAGAAACTCTAATTCCTCATAGTGAAGAATCTCTCTTGGTTGAAGAGGGGACTGGAGTAGCTTTCAAGTGGATGAAAGTGAACCAGGATAAATCACTGTGTCGTATCTCTAAACTCTTTACTCTTTAAATTCTTGTTATTAATTGTGTTCTTGGTTGAAAACCTAGAAAAAGTGATTTTTCATAATTGATTGAATTGAATCTTAATTGTGCAAAATTGATTTGGGGAAAATCATTTTCATAACTAGGTTAATCAATAAGAATATAGGTGTTAATTGTTTCCGCTGAATCTCTGGTTATACTTGTTAATTGATTGATTTTCGTATTTGATTGAAAAGTGATTTTTCAATATACAGAGTCATTAATCGATTAAGGCTAAAGAATTTTTGTGAAAATCATTTGTTTTAATCGTTTTGATTTGTTTCTTGCGAAAATCTTTCAAGGTTTCTTTTACACCTATTCAACCCCCCTTCTAGGTGTTCTCCTAGTGTATCCTAGTTGTTTCAACCACCGATTGTAGGTTTCCACACGGATCATGGTGAAATTGTGAAAGAAAGGGATAACCAGAAAAAGTCTGAAAGTACTGCCCGCACGGAAAGTGAACAGTCAAAGAAAGCTCTGGAAGAGGCTCGGCAGCAGAATGCTCAATTGACTGAAAATGTGCGGAGACTGACTGCTGAGGTGCAGAGGCAAGCTAGTATTTCTGAGAGGTTGAAAAGGCAGGCCCTTGAGCACAAAAAGGCGGCTGCTACCAATCTCTATGATTGTGAAAAGGTGTCTATGGTTCTTTCCTTTCTGTCGTCCGACAAATTCAATACTTGAACCCCCAAGAGGATTTTAGGGTGACTGGCGCTCATCCATTCCATGCAGTCCGAGAGGGGAAGTTGATTGATTTAAGCGATCAGTCCGAGGTGGATCTCGGCGCTGACGACCTGCCCAATCCTCTGGTTGACATTGTGGAAGAGCCACCCTTTGACGATTCCACTGTGAACTTATCTGATATCGAGGCGTAAAAACCCTTATGCTGGGTAGCCTGATTTTTATCAACTCTTGATATTTTGACATATTTTTGCATATATCAATTTCCTGGCGGTTTTCTAAGCTCGTTGCATTCGAGCGTCTTTACTTGTATTTTTGCATATACTTCTTGCTAATTTGAAACGTAAACAGGTGTCATACTATAGTGTGAGTTATCTTGCTCGGTGTTTCCGAGCGTAACCCTTAAGTATAATGCATTGGTAGAAATTGTCAAAGTTTTCTTGTTCGGTGTTTTCGAACGTAAACCCTTAAGTTTGTTCGCATAATTCGTTAATAGAAATTGTGAGGAAGAACTCGGATCGCCGACTTTAGCCGAAGCGGGACCCTCGGACCGCGATGAAAGGAAGGTAATTCCTGGAGTCGGGTGTTCTTTAAGTACGTTGTTAAACTCTCGAAAGGAGCTGTATCTCGATTTCGCTCGGTGGCAAGCCGAACAAAATGAGTCGTACGAGGATTCACAATATATGCAGACGACGAAATTTCAAAGAAATCTAGAACTTTTATTAATAAGAGAGTACAAAGCTTGAACTGTTCAGGACTAAGAAATTCCTAAAATTTTGAACTGTAATCTATGAAGGGTGTTATCCTTCGTTATCCATTTCTAACTATTCTTGAGCAATAGTAAATAAACTAAACTATTCTTGAAACAAAGAAAACAAAATCAGAGCTTAGCTGTAGTAAGCTCTGAGCTTAGAAGCGTTCCAACTATTGTTGATATCTTTGCCCGAGAGAGTTTCCAATCTGTAGCCGCCGGTTCCAGTCTTAGTCTTCACTCTATATGGCCCTTCCCATTTTGGGCTCTGCTTTCCCACACCAGCACTTCCTTTACCAATGTCTGCTCGGCGTAGGACCAAGTCACTGACTTCAAAGCTGCGCGGTCGGACCTTCTTGTTGTATTCCCGAGCCTGACGTTCTTTCACCTTTCTTTCATGGGCTGTTTAACGCTCACATATTTATTACTAAAATTATATTGTTTTATTGGAATTGTAAGAAGTTTGAAAATAGGGGGTAGAAAATTTTTCCAAAAATACATTTCTAAGTTATAAAATAGTCTTTATGTAAGTACTTTAGAAACCAGACATTTCCGTTGTGAATTTACTTATTACCAAATTCCAATTGCATTAATGAAAAACATAGTGATGATAAAGTAAGCATTTTGCAAAAGAGTAACTGGAGATACTGTAGCAGTTCAGATACATAGTGTTATATTACAAGTCCAGTTGTTTACGAAGCACTCTCATAATACCTCTCAAAAATATATACATATGTACAGTGAACAAAATAGGTATCATTAGAGCTTGTCGTCGATCCACTGCCACTGCTCCAAGACCACACCACCAGGCTCCGCCCCTCCAAAAGCTGCACAAGGTTTCTAATTCCTACTATTTATACTAAGCATGTCCTAGGGGTCACCCGTCCTCCACTGACTGCCAGTGGAGTGCTCCACTTGTTAGAACCTACAATCGGT
The DNA here is from genome assembly GCA_037953625.1 of Crotalaria pallida. Lineage (NCBI taxonomy): Eukaryota > Viridiplantae > Streptophyta > Magnoliopsida > Fabales > Fabaceae > Crotalaria > Crotalaria pallida. The sequence continues at coordinate 73,743,599 of CM075655.1, read as the reverse complement.
GGATGAAATAACTAGGGAACCCTAGGAACACACCTAGAAGGGGGGGTTGAATAGGTGTAAAAGAAACCTTGAAAGATTTTCGAAAGAAATGAATCGAAACAATCAAAACAAATGATTTTTGCAAATTCTACAACACTTAATCGATTAACCTGCAATTTACTCGAGTATTAATCGATTAAATATATGCTTAATCGATTAAATCTGACAGAAAACAGAAAAATCAATTTTTCATTCGAATACGAAAATCAATCAATTAACACTTAAAATCAGAGATTCAGCGAAAACAATTAACACCTATATTCTTATTGATTACCTAGGTTATGAAAATGATTTTCCCAACTTAATTTGAACAATAAAGATTCAATTCAATCAATTATGAAAATCAATCTTTCTCTAGGTTTTCAACCAAGAACACAATTAAAGACTTGAATGTAAAGAGATAAGGGTTTAGAGATACGACACAGTGATTTATCCTGGTTCACTTTCATCCGCTTGAAAGCTACATCCAGTCCCCTCTTCAACCAAGAGAGATTCTTCACTATGAGGAATTAGAGTTTCTCAAATTACAAGTAAATGCCTCACAAGACTTCCTTCTTGCTAGCCTACAAGAGATACCACACCCTTGCCTTGTAATCCTATTGATATCTAATCTAACCTCTTCTCTTGCTTGCCGATACCCCACAACAAGACTTCCAATGCTTGCTTCACTACAAGACTTCCAATTGCTTGAAACCAATCAAGACTTCCAAATGCTTGTTCTTCAACAAGACTTCCAATTTGCTTGATTTGCTTGATTCACAAAACCAAGTCTTCCAATTGTTGTAGATAGCTTGCCTCTTGCAAAGATTACAACTCAATAGAAAACACAATAACAATCCTATGAATCTCAATCAATAGCTATGACAATTCACAATAAGAGATTCAAAGGTTCTTGATCAAAGAATAAGAAAATATGAAAGCTTTGATCTTTGAAATTGAGAGAGAATAGAGTGACTTGATTCTTGTAAAATTGATTATGAAAATGATGTATATTTATCACAAAGGTTAGGAATAGGTTTATATAGAATACCCAAAAGTTGTAGCACTTGAAAACTGATTTTGAGAAGTGAAAATCGTATTTAAAAAAACCAGTTCAGCAGTATTTACTCGAGTAGATTTCAGTTTAATCGAGTAATACTCGAGTAAATCCATACTTAATCGAGTAAACTGATACTGCACTTGTTTAAAACTTGTTTTCTCAAAAACTAAACCTTTCCTTTCAAACCTTTAAGCCACCTATTGATTCTAGGTTAAGTGAAAACTCAAATTATGATTTAATCATGACTTATGATAGAGATTCACTACCCTCTAAATAATCTACCCAAATAAAAGACCTAAGAAGCTTGAGAGGCAAAAGATAAAACAATTACAATTACACTCAAACTAAGTCTTCATGAGCTTGCTTTCTCTCTTCTTCATTTGATGTTTGTTGTTGCTTGTTGAACTTGAAACTTGATCAACACATGATAGCTTGTTCAAAAACACTTTGTCATTATCAAAACATTCTTCATAGATCTTACAATCTCCCCCTTTTTGAAAATGACAAACATGTTTTGAAATTTTGAAGTTCATTGAAGTTGTTGATGCTTGAACCATTTGATCACTTGGTGAGAAACTTTCTCCCCCTCAATCAATGCATTTTATATTTGAAATCCAATTGATAGAAGCTTGATTCTCCCCCTATCTCCAACAACTTTGCTCAACCTACATAAAAACAACAAAACAAACCTTTCTCCAAAACATACCATTTCATTTCTCCAAAATGATCAAAACATAATATTTCTCCCCTTTTTCAAATCTTTCAAATCTATCTCCCCTTTTTCAAAACATCATATTTCTCCCCCTTTGGCATTATCAAAAAGAAATATATACCAATTGAATAATAAGATCTAAGCCAAAATAGAGAGATTAATGAGATATAACAACCAAAGCATGATAATCATCTAATAATTACTCAATGATACCTATTGAAACAATTGCATACCAATTGTAATACTAATTGTAAAACAATTGTAAGAATTTGATACCAATAGTATTTTCTCAATAGTATAAACAATATCACATTATAAGAAATAATACCAATTGAGAGAACTATGAGCAATATCCAACAATATCAAATTGAAAAACACCAATTGTATAATATCAAATGTTACCAATTTGTAGGATTTTCTCCTTGATACCAATTGAAGAAGCAAATGAATGAATAACACATGAAAGTCCTTTTGCTCTTCAATCATACCTACAAAAACAATCATGCTTTGCTTTTTGGTATCCAAATGGTTTTGGATCCATTTTTGTTAGTGTAGGGACTTTCACCCTTTTTCATCCAAACAAAATCTCCTTTAGGTATACCATGCAGTTTAATATAACACACATTTGAAGTATGTCCATGAGTACCACAATAGAAACATGTTGGTGCATTTGAAAAATCAACCTTAGAAAAATCAACAACATTTCTATGAGAATAACTCTTAGCATTAGTATAACCCAAACCAAACTTGTTTGAATTTTCTCTTTGAAAATTTAACAATGTGCGCAATCTAATATCATCATTTGAGAAACTTGCAAGCTTATTTTTCAAAGTAGCATTTTCATCCTTAAGCAACTTGCGATTCTCACAATCAACCACAATATTCAATCTACTAGCACAATCACAAGAAGAACTAGCATATATAAGATCAAGAGTTTCATTTTGAAGATTAAGCTCATCAACTTGTTTTTGAAGTTCTAAAATCTCTTGTTGATGTTTCAAAATGAGCTTCTTCCTTTCAATGTTTTTCAAAGCTAGTTTCTTAAATTGTTCATGCATTTCTTCATAAGCATTATACAACAATTCATACTTAGAAGAAATTTCGGATTTAGTAAGACTTACATCGCTTTCGTAGCTTTGCTCACTTGATTCATCATTTGAACTTTCCTCTTCATTTACTAGAGCTATCAAATTGAGACAAGCGGCATCTTCATCATCCGAAGAACTATTTGATGTGCTTTTCTTGTCTTTTTCATCATCACTATTCCAAACTATGTATGCTCTTTTAGATTTTGAATTTTTCTTTTCTTTCTCCTTCTTCTTGAGATACTTAGAGCATGAGTACTTGAGATGACCGGGCTTTCCACATTCATGGCAAACTATACCTTCTTTTGAAGTCTTTGTCTTGTAGTGTGGGGAATTCTTCTCTTTACTTTTGTCTTTGTTCAACCTTCCTTTTCTCCTTAGAATCTTATTGAACTTTCTTAGTAGAAGCTTCATCTCCTCTTCATCAATGTCCGAATCGGAATCTTCATTATCATCATCATCATCATCATCGGAACTCTCTTCCTTTTTATATGACCTTTTAGCTTTAAGAGCAATTCCTTTTCTTTCTTTGTTCTTGTCCGATTCTTCATGCAAATGCAAACGTTCAAGCTCCATTTCATGTTCTTGAAGCTTTCCGAAAAGTGTTGCTAAGTCAATGGTGTCCAAGTCCTTTGATTCAACAATTGCGGTAACCTTAGGTTGCCATTCCCTACTTAGACATCTTAAAACTTTGTTAACAAGTTCACAATTCACGAAAGTTTTACCAAGAGCAATGAGATGATTAACAATATGAGTAAAACGTTTTTGCATAAAACATATAGATTCATTAGGCAACATACGAAACAATTCATATTCATGCATCAAAGAATTTAATCTAGCACGCCTAACTTCACTAGTGCCTTCATGTGTGACTTGCAAGGTGTCCCACATTTCTTTGGCATCACGACATTGGGAGACTCTAAAGAACTCATCATAAGATAGAGCGGAGGTGATGATATTCTTTGCTTTTAAATCATATTGAATTTTCCTTTTATCATCATCGGTCCACTTATCTTTGGGAGTTAGGGTAAGCACACCTTCTACATCTTTTGAGGGAATATAAGGACCATTTTCAATGGCTTCCCAAATGTTCACATCTATAGCTTCTATAAATATTCTCATCCTAATTTTCCAATAACCATAACCCTCTCCACCAAACATAGGAGGGCGATTTATTGAAGCACCTTCACCACCAAAAGGATTCGTAGAACCCATTGTAGTTTCCTCAAGGATCTTAACGAAAAAGCTCTATGCTCGTGTCTTTCGACCGAGCTCTGATACCAAATGTGAGAACCTACAATCGATGGATGAAATAACTAGGGAACCCTAGGAACACACCTAGAAGGGGGGGTTGAATAGGTGTAAAAGAAACCTTGAAAGATTTTCGAAAGAAATGAATCGAAACAATCAAAACAAATGATTTTTGCAAATTCTACAGTACTTAATCGATTAACCTGCAATTTACTCGAGTATTAATCGATTAAATATATGCTTAATCGATTAAATATGACAGAAAACAGAAAAATCAATTTTTCATTCGAATACGAAAATCAATCAATTAACACTTAAAATCAGAGATTCAGCGAAAACAATTAACACCTATATTCTTATTGATTACCTAGGTTATGAAAATGATTTTCCCAACTTAATTTGAACAATAAAGATTCAATTCAATCAATTATGAAAATCAATCTTTCTCTAGGTTTTCAACCAAGAACACAATTAAAGACTTGAATGTAAAGAGATAAGGGTTTAGAGATACGACACAGTGATTTATCCTGGTTCGCTTTCATCCGCTTGAAAGCTACATCCAGTCCCCTCTTCAACCAAGAGAGATTCTTCACTATGAGGAATTAGAGTTTCTCAAATTACAAGTAAATGTCTCACAAGACTTCCTTCTTGCTAGCCTACAAGAGATACCACACCCTTGCCTTGTAATCCTATTGATATCTAATCTAACCTCTTCTCTTGCTTGCCGATACCCCACAACAAGACTTCCAATGCTTGCTTCACTACAAGACTTCCAATTGCTTGAAACCAATCAAGACTTCCAAATGCTTGTTCTTCAACAAGACTTCCAATTTGCTTGATTTGCTTGATTCACAAAACCAAGTCTTCCAATTGTTGTAGATAGCTTGCCTCTTGCAAAGATTACAACTCAATAGAAAACACAATAACAATACTATGAATCTCAATCAATAGCTATGACAATTCACAATAAGAGATTCAAAGGTTCTTGATCAAAGAATATGAAAATATGAAAGCTTTGATCTTTGAAATTGAGAGAGAATAGAGTGACTTGATTCTTGTAAAATTGATTATGAAAATGATGTGTATTTATCACAAAGGTTAGGAATAGGTTTATATAGAATACCCAAAAGTTGTAGCACTTGAAAACTGATTTTGAGAAGTGAAAATCGTATTTTAAAAAACCAGTTCAACAGTATTTACTCGAGTAGATTTCAGTTTAATCGAGTAATACTCGAGTAAATCCATACTTAATCGAGTAAACTGATATTGCACTTGTTTAAAACTTGTTTTCTCAAAAACTAAACCTTTCCTTTCAAACCTTTAAGCCACCTATTGATTCTAGGTTAAGTGAAAACTCAAATTATGATTTAATCATGACTTATGATAGAGATTCACTACCCTCTAAATAATCTACCCAAATAAAAGACCTAAGAAGCTTGAGAGGCAAAAGATAAAACAATTACAATTACACTCAAACTAAGTCTTCATGAGCTTGCTTTCTCTCTTCTTCATTTGATGTTTGTTGTTGCTTGTTGAACTTGAAACTTGATCAACACATGATAGCTTGTTCAAAAACACTGTCATTATCAAAACATTCTTCATGGATCTTACACCACTAACTCGTCCTCGCTCCTGGGCTCGGATGGATCCTCCTCAATCCCATCGGGCTGGGTCGGTGCCCTACCATTTAGTTCATGGGTAGGGGAAGACGCTGTGCGTGTCGGCACAGTCCGATCGGAGTGGGAGGTCCCTCGAGGGAAAACTCGAGTGGCATAAGGATGGGAGCGAGTAGCTGTACGAAATCGCCGCCCATGAAAACAATGAGTTGGTGGAGATGAGGGAGGTCCATGATAAGTGAAAAAGGGAGGTACATGCATAGTATAAACTAGCAGAATACGAAAATGTCGGGGACGGAATCGTGCTAGAGGGTTAGGGTGGTAGATAGTGATCTCCACCTCACCCTCAAACGTAGCCCGATGGTCCTGGTACTCGCAGTCACCACCAGGTAGCGGGCGCATCTAGATGCAAAGCAGAACCCTGTCCATTACCTATAAGGGCAGGAGAGTAAGCTAAACGCCTTCGCATCATAGAATAAGACTAAGTACTAACAAGCACAAACTAGCACAACACAGATAATAATGCAAGTACATATGAGCACACACCAATTTAATTAATCTTTATTCTTAATGTAGGTGGCACGTGTTGGAAACCAACAAGCGGGCTAAGCAAATACTAGAGGGGGGGTGAATAGTATTTTGAAGCACTAATACCAAATATTTCGATTGATAATTGAAGAATGGAGCTAAGACTGAATTTTCTGGAATCAGACACAAAAGACTCGAGTCTTTTGTGAAATACTCGAGTTTTTCAGTGATGAACAACTCGAGTCTTTTCTGAAATACTCGAGTTTTTCCTATCAGATAGCAGAAAAACCAGAAACGAAAATTCAGCAATTTAACTCAAATCAATTCAATAATAAACAGGAACTTATCCAACAGAATAGCAAGCAATCTAAATAACTTTTAAACACAAAGATTCCTTGAACTTGCTACCTAATTGTATAAATCCTAATTGATTGAAATGACTTAAGTCTATTGAGCTAGAAAGTAGATTAAAAGCAATAAACCAACACTCAAGCAATTTTATCCTGGTTCACTCCAACAATGAGCTACATCCAGTCCTCCTAATCACTTAGGAGTTTCTACTAATAATCAAATTGTTAGAAATTACAAAGGATTGCTTGAGAATGGCCTCACTCAACCTAACCCTTTCAAGAGTGTACCAAACTCTTGATTTCTACCCCAATTTGATTCCGGTGATTGAAGAACTCTTCACAAAGCTTCCTTGAACTCCCTTCAAGAAACTCCACCGGGCTAGGAACTTCCTAGTCTTGTGCTTGAGAACCTCTCAAGACTTCCAACACCCTAAGCCACTTAGGGTTTGCTTGGGAACAATCCAAGACTTTGAATAATCAAGCTTTTTGTATGTGTATTACTAATCTCACAATGGATTAGCACAAATAAGCACAACTCAATGTAAGAATTGAGGCCTAAAAACTCAACTTGGAATAAAATGACAATATGAGTGAGAAGTTGAGCTTTTTGGGAATTAACACTTGAGAAGAGGAAATTAAGAAAGCTTGAATCAATGATGTGTTGTTGTCTTGTTTGTTCTTGCACAAATTCAAAGAGAAATTTTACAATAAGGTTCTGAATTCTCTCTTGGGGTTGGATGAGACTCAAATGCCCTCAATTGAGTTTTTGAGTCTCTCCAACGTTCATTTTTGCTGACTGGACAAAAATACTCGAGTCTTTTGGTAAATACTCGAGTCTTTTTGGTCGGTCACGAGTGAATTGGTGCACGAACAAGACTAACGGTCATAATTGCTGACCTGGCACAAATACTCGAGTTTTTCTATAAATACTCGAGTATATACTCGAGTCTTTATCAAAATACTCGAGTATTTTGATCAGATATGGGAAAAATTATTTTTCAATTTTATTTTTCCTCTCAAGTATTAATTTTTGGTCAATCTCAACTTAATAAACATATAAAAATTTATTCCTAGAAGAGACTAACTATTTCTACCCACTCTCAACCACTCTCAACATAAATTAGAAATTTACAATTAATATTTGATTGAGAATGATTGGGCACTTGTCTTCTTTTCTTGACTTCTTGTTGATGTTGATGTTGCATTATCTTCAAGGCATGATTTGTTAATTATTTTGTCATCATCAAAACATAATCCACATAATTAGGAGCATTGAATTCACAATCTCCCCCTTTTTGGTGATGACAAAATAATTAACACTTGATCCATTTGTTAAGCTTGATCCACTTGGAGATGCAACTCCCCCTCACTATATGATACTTTTCACCTATCTAAAAATTCAGCTTGAGCAAGATGTTATGACAATTTAATTTTAGCACCAAGCCTATGGTATTAGAGAATTTAACAATTATCAGAGTATATACCATAATTAGAGATTTTAGGTGCAACAATATCAAGACAAGACAAGTGTAATATCTCTCCCCCTTTTTGTCATACGCCAAAAAGATGTAACAATTTAGAAAAAGATCAAGGGAGGAGAGGTGCAGAATCGGAAAACCCCATAACCAACTATGCAAAAAAAATAGACTTAATAATAAATATAAAGAGCTCCCCCTGAAGCTTTGCACAAACATCATAATGAAAACCAAATTCATTAACATAAAAACATCATAAAAGGTCCAAATCAAAGGTGCAATAATAAACCCAAAGTCTCAAAACACCAAGTTCTCAAAATACAGAAAATGTAACAAAGACCAATATGATAAAAACAGAATGAAAACTAAGATAGACTGCAAAGGTCAACATCATCAAAACATCGAAGGAGCTGGATCATCTGGAGGAGGATAAAATCGAGAGAAGGCCGCCATCATCTCATCAAACCGGCGGTGCATCTCCCTTGACTGCTGGTCCAGGCGGGCATTAATCTGGGCCGAGTGCTGATCCAAATGAGAATAAAACATGGCAGACTCTGCACTCATCCTAGTGTCTAAGCTAACAAAATCATCACGCTGGCTGTCCAAAGCATGCACAAGGGAGTCCATTCTCCCATCTAAAGTGTCCAGACGTGTGATCACATTCTCTCTCCAGCCCGAGTTGTCAAACCCAGATTGAGATCCAGCGAAGTCATCAAAGTTAATCTGATCAATAGGATCCCCTTCTTCAGCCTGGGCAAATGCAGCAGCTTCCTCTTCCATCTGATGGGCATCCATCCCTTGTTGAGCTGTCACATTTGCAACCCTCTCTAGCTCAGCAATATCAGATCGGTACAAGTATTGGCCAGAGGGTTCATGGAATGCCATGTCCTGGTGACTCAAGGTGCCTTTGTTGAGGCAATGCTGGTTCACATGAAGAGTCTTTTTCTCTTCATTGCGTGGGATAGGCACCTTGAAGTAACTCAACAGATAACAAGCATGCATGGCATAGGGCAGGGTTTTTGGGTGTTTAGACTTAGCAGCAAGGAGCATTCTATCCAAAATTATGCGACTCCAGTTCAGCTTCTCATTGTTCAGGATGGCACTAAGAAGCCTAAGTTCATTGTTTGTGGGTTTGGCATAATTGGGTGAGGTTTGAGGCACTAATTGATGACAAACAATATAATGCAACACCCTAGATTGGACAGTCATGTATGAGGAATGCTTAACTCCTTCGGTCCATACACGACCGGGGCGCAAACAACTTTGAAAAATGCCGTCTGCATCGGCCTTTAGAGAATTGTCCCCGTGACGTGTTGTCCCAAAAGCTACAAAGAGGTCCTTAGTGCTAATTTTAAACGAACACCGTCAACCATTGTTTCTATGACATTGTCCTTTAGCCTAAGGTTTGCATAGAATGTTCTAACTAACCTAGGATATATAGGTCCATGAAATTCCAGAAATTGAATCAGTTTCTGATATCTAAGGTTAGTAACAAAATGGAAACCCTTACTCTCAAGGAAAGTACTATTGATCCATGTGATTACTCCGAATTCTCTGGTGGCAAAGCCTTCCATCCTTTCCAAGCGTTCATCCTCTTGATAGTAGTCGGAAATTTCCTCCTCGGAAGATGAGTCAGCAATCCTTACTCTCTTTCCTTTGCCAGATGAAGAAGCCATAGATGAATTGATGTGAAAATAGGAGTTTTTGAAATTAGGGTTTTAAAAGGGGGGTGACGGATTTGAGGTTGAAAAGTGTTGAAATTTGTTGAAATAATGGTAGAAAAGTGATTAGAGGATGTAAAACTAGTAAGATTTGGCAAAAATTTGAGTAAAATCGGAGTTTTGAGGAGAGAGATATGAGAAAACCGAGAGAGAAGAGAAAGGGGTTCGTGAAACTCGAGTTTGTGGGGGCTGGAGTATATATAAATTCGCCAAAATACTCGAGTATATTCAACAATACTCGAGTTGTTCGTTGCAAAATACTCGAGTGTTTGAGAATATACTCGAGTCGTTCATGACTCAGCCCAGATTTCCCCAGAAAACTCGAGTAAAAACGTAAAAACTCGAGTTTGGTCCGAAAGTTCAAATTTCAGGGAAAGGCAAAATAATCGAGTTTTTGGAAAATACTCGAGTTTGGTCTGAAAGTTCAAAAATTGGGGGTTTCGAAAGACTCGAGTATTTTGAAAAACACTCGAGTAATTTAATAAAGACTCGAGTGTTTGGAGAAAAACTCGAGTATTTTTCTCAGACCCTGATTAAAAACTTTTTCAATTTAAAACTGATTTAATTTTGAATTAAAATACTCGAGTGTTTTTGGAAAAACTCGAGTATTTTGACAGAACAGAAAGTAAAAACTCAGTTTTAAAAGACCAAACACAAATCAAACACAAATGCTTGACTACCAACTTGGAATACAGTACAGAATCACACACAATTAACATATACAATTTCAAATATCATCAAGGACAATTTAACTAAGAATCAATAACACATTAGAGTAAGACTAATATGGTGATTTTCCAAAAATGACACACAATGCAATTAGCCTATATTAGCTTCATCTAAAATACCAAGTTCTCTCCTAATATGATAAAAGGTGTCCCTTGGTAGAGGTTTTGTAAAAATGTCAGCTAATTGATTTGTGGTACTGACAAATTCAATTGTGCAATCACCCTTTTGTACATGATCTCTTAAAAAGTGATGTCTTATTTCAATGTGTTTAGTTCTTGAGTGATACACCGGATTCTTAGTCAAATTGATTGCACTCGTGTTATCGCATCTAATCGGAATATTTTCAAGTTTCAAACCAAAATCCGATAATTGTTGTTTCATCCATAACAGTTGAGCACAACAACTACCGGCTGCGATATATTCCGCTTCGGCGGTAGAAAGAGCGACACAAGCTTGCTTTTTAGAAAACCATGACACCAATGAACTTCCCAAGAAATGGCAAGTACCACTGGTGCTTTTGCGATCAAGCTTGCATCCCGCGAAGTCGGAATCCGAGTAACCAACTAAACTAAGATTGGCATCAGCAGGATACCATAAACCAGTGTTAATTGTTCCTTTTAGATACTTAAATATATGTTTAACTGCGGATAGGTGAGATTCTTTAGGATTAGCTTGAAATCTAGCACACATGCATACACTAAACATAATATCCGGTCTAGATGCAGTGAGATATAGGAGACTACCTATCATACCCCTATACTTACTAACATCAACCGGTGTACCTTGTTCATCCTTGTCTAGGTAGCATGATGTGCTCATTGGAGTGTAGGCTTCCTTGCACTTGTCCAATCCGAATTTTTCAAGGAGCTCTTTGCAATATTTCCCTTGATGCACAAATATCCCCTCCTTGACTTGCTTTATTTGTAAGCCTAGGAAGAACTTGAGTTCTCCCATCATTGACATTTCAAATTCCTTTTTCATCAAATTTGAAAACTTTCTACAAAGAGACACGTTAGTAGCACCGAAAATGATATCATCAACATAGATTTGTACTAACAAAATGTCATCCTTGGTTTTATAAATAAATAGTGTATTATCAACCTTCCCTCTTTGAAACTTGTTTTCTAATAGAAAGGAACTCAATCGATCATACCAAGCTCTAGGAGCTTGTTTCAATCCATAGAGTGCCTTTTTCAATTTATAAACATGGTTTGGAAATTCACTATTTTCAAAACCGGGGGATTGTTTGACATACACTTCTTCATTTATAAACCCATTCAAGAAAGCACTTTTAACATCCATTTGATATAAAGTGAATTTCATGATTGAAGCATAAGCAAGTAAAATTCGGATTGCTTCAAGACGTGCAACCGGAGCAAAGGTCTCATCATAATCGATACCTTCCTCTTGGTTGTACCCTTGAGCTACTAGTCTAGCTTTGTTTCTTATAATCAACCCGGATTCATCAAGTTTGTTTCTATAAATCCATTTAGTACCAATTATGGTATGATCATCGGGTTTAGGGACTAGATCCCAAACTTCATTTCTTTCAAATTGGTTTAATTCTTCTTGCATAGCAAGAACCCAATGATCATCCTCAATGGCCTTTTTAATTGAATCGGGTTCAATTTGAGAAACAAATGAGACATAGTGGCAAATGTTTTGAATAGACCTACGAGTAAGTACTCCCTTTGACATATCTCCTATGACTTTGTCTATAGGATGAGCCTTGACCGATTTCCAAGTTGGAGGAAGTTCTTCCCTTACTTCTCCTTCATCAACTTTTGAATTCTCTCTCTCTTTTTCTTCTTTTGAAAAGACAATGCCATCTTCACTAGCATCACATAAAACACTATCTTCTTTTGAAGACTCATTAAAAACCACATGAATTGATTCCTCAATAGTTAAAGTTCTTTTATTGAAAATTCTATAAGCTTTACTATGAGAAGAATAGCCTAAAAATATGCCTTCATCGGATTTGGAATCAAACTTGCCAATGTGTTCTTTTCCATTATTTAAAACAAAAACTTGGCATCCGAAGACATGAAAATGAGATATATTTGGCTTTCTTCCCTTGTAAAGTTCATAGGGGGTTTTATCCAAAGAGGGCCTTATCAAAATACGATTTAAAACATAACAAGCCGTATTGACGGCATCGGCCCAAAAATATTGAGGTACTTGAGAATCATTTAACATGGTTCTAGCAAGTTCCTCTAGCACCCTATTTTTCCGCTCTACCACTCCGTTTTGTTCCGGAGTCCTTGGTGCGGAGAATTGATGCTCAATACCATTTTTAGCACAAAATCTATCAAATTTGTGGTTTTCGAATTCACCACCATGATCGGTTCGAATAATAATTACTTTTTGATTTACTTGGTTTTGCAAAAGTTTGACATGATGTTTAAAAGATTTGTAGGTCTCACTCTTAGTAGTTAAAAATAAAGTCCAAGTAAACCTAGAGAAGTCATCAACAATCACCAATGCATAATAGTTGCCACCAAAGCTTTTTATTTGTGATGGTCCAAACAAGTCCATATGAAGCATTTCTAATGGCCTTGATGTGGACATAACCATTTTTGATCCAAAGGTGTTTTTAGTTTGTTTACATTTCTTGCAAGGGGAACAAACACCTTCAATAGAAAAATTTAGCTTTGGTAAACCAACTACTAGATCTTTAGATTGAATTTTCTTCAATTGGTTTACATTTATATGAGCGGTCCTACGATGCCATAACCAAGTGTCATTTTCTTTGCTCACTAAACAAGTAGAGACCAAAGAAGTGACTTTGTTCAAATCAACTAAGTAAGTATTATTTGACCTTCTACCAACAAATTTGATTGATTCATCTTTGTCACTTTTAATGAGGCAATGGGTAGAGGTAAAAACTACATGATTGCCAATATCACATAATTGGCTTATGCTCAAGAGATTATGTTCTAATCCTTGAACATAGAGCACATTATCAATAATCAAGTTTGAAGAGTTTCCGATTTTACCAATACCAAGGATTTTGCCTTTGTTGTTGTCCCCATAAGTGACATAACCCTTTTCCTTTGGAGTAAGCTCAATGAAGTGCCGCTTATCTCCCGTCATGTGCTTCGAACATCCACTATCAAGATACCATAATTGTTTTCCCGTTCGAAGACACACCTACAAAATGAAATCACTTGTTCACTTTGGGTACCCAAACAATGTTGGGTCCCTTAGGGTTAGTGTTGGGACTTTCTCCCTTATTAATCCACATATAAGTGCCCTTATTCATTTCAAACTTCTTAATATGGCACTCAATGTTGATATGTCCAACTTTTCCACAATAAGTACAAGTTGGTCTCTTTGATGAGTTTTTCTTAGAAAATGTTCCAACCACCTTGTACTTTTTGTCCTTTTTATGAACATATCCTAAACTGGTTTTGTTGTGATTATGTCTTTGAGAGTTCAACAACCGGTTGAGGTTTCTATCACTATGTGAGATTGTGAGTTTGTTTTTCAACTCTTTCACTTCTTTTTCAAGTTCATCACATCTCTCACATGGAGTGATAATCTCCTCATGATTTGCACAATCACTTTGATGACTAGAATTAATAAGTTCCAAGGATTCATTTTGAAGTTTCAACTCATTTATAGATTTTTGCAATTCATCAATTTCATGTTGAAACTCCAAAATTTTCTTTCCTTTTTCCTTATTAATTTTAGCAAGCCTTTTAAATTGAATTAACATTTCATTGTAGGCTTCTTGCAAATCATCATATGAAATGGAGTTTGAAGAGGAACAAGAAGAACTAGAGGTTACCTCATCATCACTTTCACTCATGCCATGATTAGCTCTTGATGAGGACTCATGATTGTTCTTGGCCATGAGACAAAGGTTTGCATTTTCATCACCGGAACTACTTGAAGATGATTCATTGCTCTTCTCCGGTGCATCCCAAACAATGTATTCACGCTTCCCTTTGGTCTCTTGGGTCTTCTTGTCATTCTTCTTCAAGAATGTGGCACATTCCATTCTTATGTGACCAACCCCTCCACATTCATGACACTTAACTCCATCATTGGTACTCTTTTCTCTTTGTTTGGAGTCTTTGGTTCTCTTGAAATTGGATGAAGATCCACCTTTCTTCCCTTTGAAGAATTTGTTGAATCTTTTCACAAACATCCCAAATTCTTCTTGATTTGGTTCACCATCGGAATCTCCACTTGTAGAGCATTCTTCAACTTCTTTTGTAGCTTTGGTTGAAGCTTTGAGTGCTATGCTCTTTTTCTTTTTGTCTGATTCCTCATGCATCCCAAGTCTTGTAAGCTCCATCTCATGCTCTTGGAGTTTTCCAAACAAAGTGGCTAAGTCCATGCTATTTATGTCTCTTGATTCCTTGATGGCGGTTACCTTGGGTTGCCAACTCCTATCAAGACATCTTAGAATTTTGTTAGTAGTTTCACCATTGCGAAATACTTTTCCCAAGGAAATCAAATGATTAACAATGTGAGAGAATCGCTTTTGCAAGTCACTAATGGTTTCATTTGGCAACATGTGGAACAATTCATATTCGTGAGTTAGAGAATTCAATCTTGCATCTCTAACCTCACTTGTTCCCTCATGTGTGACTTGCAAAGTATCCCACATTTCTTTTGCCGATTTACATTGGGAAACTCTATAAAATTCATCATGGGATAGAGCCGAAAAGATGATGTTTTTAGCTTTTAAATCAAATGAGACTTTTCTCTTTTCATCATCATTCCAACTACTCCTTGGAATTTCAACAATTTCATCATTTATTTTCTTTTTTGGAATAAAAGGACCATTTTCAATTGCATCCCAAATATCCATATCAATTGCTTCAATAAAAACTTTCATGCGAGTTTTCCAATAAACATATCCTTCACCATTAAATAGTGGAGGACGGTTTATTGAAGCTCCTTCTCCACCAAAGTTATTGCTAGAGCCCATTTAGTTTCCAAAAGGATCTTTTTCGAAAAAGTTGTTACACTCGATCTTTCGACCGAGCTCTGATACCACTTGTTGGAAACCAACAAGCGGGCTAAGCAAATACTAGAGGGGGGTGAATAGTATTTTGAAGCACTAATACCAAATATTTCGATTGATAATTGAAGAATGGAGCTAAGACTGAATTTTCTGGAATCAGACACAAAAGACTCGAGTCTTTTGTGAAATACTCGAGTTTTTCAATGATGAACAACTCGAGTCTTTTCTGAAATACTCGAGTTTTTCCTATCAGATAGCAGAAAAACCAGAAACGAAAATTCAGCAATTTAACTCAAATCAATTCAATAATAAACAGGAACTTATCCAACAGAATAGCAAGCAATCTAAATAACTTTTAAACACAAAGATTCCTTGAACTTGCTACCTAATTGTATAAATCCTAATTGATTGAAATGACTTAAGTCTATTGAGCTAGAAAGTAGATTAAAAGCAATAAACCAACACTCAAGCAATTTTATCCTGGTTCACTCCAACAATGAGCTACATCCAGTCCTCCTAATCACTTAGGAGTTTCTACTAATAATCAAATTGTTAGAAATTACAAAGGATTGCTTGAGAATGGCCTCACTCAACCTAACCCTTTCAAGAGTGTACCAAACTCTTGATTTCTACCCCAATTAGATTCCGGTGATTGAAGAACTCTTCACAAAGCTTCCTTGAACTCCCTTCAAGAAACTCCACCGGGCTAGGAACTTCCTAGTCTTGTGCTTGAGAACCTCTCAAGACTTCCAACACCCTAAGCCACTTAGGGTTTGCTTGGGAACAATCCAAGACTTTGAATAATCAAGCTTTTTGTATGTGTATTACTAATCTCACAATGGATTAGCACAAATAAGCACAACTCAATGTAAGAATTGAGGCCTAAAAACTCAACTTGGAATAAAATGACAATATGAGTGAGAAGTTGAGCTTTTTGGGAATTAACACTTGAGAAGAGGAAATTAAGAAAGCTTGAATCAATGATGTGTTGTTGTCTTGTTTGTTCTTGCACAAATTCAAAGAGAAATTTTACAATAAGGTTCTGAATTCTCTCTTGGGGTTGGATGAGACTCAAATGTCCTCAATTGAGTTTTTGAGTCTCTCCAACGTTCATTTTTGCTGACTGGACAAAAATACTCGAGTCTTTTGGTAAATACTCGAGTCTTTTTGGTCGGTCACGAGTGAATTGGTGCACGAACAAGACTAACGGTCATAATTGCTGACCTGGCACAAATACTCGAGTTTTTCTATAAATACTCGAGTATATACTCGAGTCTTTATCAAAATACTCGAGTATTTTGATCAGATATGGTAAAAATTATTTTTCAATTTTATTTTTCCTCTCAAGTATTAATTTTTGGTCAATTTCAACTTAATAAACATATAAAAATTTATTCCTAGAAGAGACTAACTATTTCTACCCACTCTCAACCACTCTCAACATAAATTAGAAATTTAAAATTAATATTTGATTGAGAATGATTGGGCACTTGTCTTCTTTTCTTGACTTCTTGTTGATGTTGATGTTGCATTATCTTCAAGGCATGATTTGTTAATTATTTTGTCATCATCAAAACATAATCCACATAATTAGGAGCATTGAATTCACAGCACGATGCATGCTCATACAATTCTAATGTTGAGGCCCCATTCCTGACCGGGTCCATATCTAGAGGAACAGTCAATCCACCATGGAACATATCCACAGTCGGGCGATTTTCCTCTATGGTTGTCACCATAGGTCAACGATATCCACGTTCCGAATGCTTTACCTCTATGGTCTCCCTACCATAGGTTTATTCCAGTACCCCCCTCGAAAGTATCCACATCCGCGAACGCTTTTCCTCTATGGTCGTCACCATAGGTCAACCATATCCACGTTCTGACGAATGCTTTACCTCCACGGTCTCCCTACCGTAGGTGTATTCGAGGTCATGAAGCATCCCTATGCTTCGGACATGCCCACGGCCCAGCCGCGTACATCGCAGTGCAGGCTGTCCGGACAACCTACCCACGAAAAAACATGTCTACCAAAGGTACTATCTCGTTCCTTAGATTGGGACTGGTCTATCACATTACATTCTCATTCTTTATGCATGTACAAGTATCATCATTCATAGATTCAGCATGGATACATTATCTTCTTAGCATAAGTCAAGGACATAACATTATGTATCCATGTATTTATTTCTTGTCTTAGTTACCACTGCTTACTATCTAAATCATATCCGAGTGTCCTTTTCTATTCTCAACCATACATCTTCATCTGACTATCACTGACATCCTACCGATGTCCAAGTCCTTATCCCACTCATGGGTCTCAATCTCTTTGTTGACACTCACTTATCAACCACACAAGTCAGATGTTAACTCATACACTTCAGATAAGATTTTGATAGAAGTTATGTCCTTTGACTGGGGTCCAATACTCATTTAGTTTTCCTTTAGTTAAGGCCTAGTTGAGACTTTAGTCTCCACTCTAGTTAAGACTTAGTTAACTGAGACTCTGGTTTTCCTTTTTGTTAGGACTTAGTTAACTAAGGTTCTCTTAGTTCTCACTTAAGTTAAGACTTAGTTAACTAATACCTTATTAATTTCCACTTTAGCTAAGGCTCAGTTAACTAAGGCTCCATTAGTTTCCACTTTAGTTGAGACTTAGTTAACTAAGGCTCGTTTAAGTCTTAAGTTCTCAACTAGTCCAAAACTTCACTAGGACCCATTTGTTGACTATTTTTGGGGTTTAATTCATTAATCATCATCTAGTCTTCGTTCAGCTAAGACTTAGTCAACTAATTGTCCCTTGGTCTCATTTAGTTTCCATTTAGTTACCACTTAGTTGACTAAAATTCAACAACATATCCAAGCACAACATGCATCCAAATAAAACCAACTCCAAGACAAGTAAACCAAACCATCAACCAAGTAATAAAAATGGCCTCCAAGCCAAAAACAAGAACTGCCTAGTGCCCTTGAGCCTCATGGTGGCTCGAACCTAAAATTTCTAAACTTAAATATTATTCTAGCAAAGGAGTAGCTTCTCTCACATACCTTTCAAGAACACACGAAATCTTTGAGCTCAAAACTTCGATTCCTCTCCTAAACTCCAAACCGTGAACTCACACCTTTGATACATTAAACTTGAGCTTGATTCTCCTAGACTCCAAGAGCTCCACGTGATACTCCAAGATAAGGAACTCAAGGTTTTGTTTATGGTTTGGCCGTGGGTTTTCTTTGAGGATAAAGGTTAGATGTTGGATTTTCTTCAACACAAGAGCTCATGCATGTGACATATTCATGATCTAGGGTTAGAATATGTTAAAGTTTCTTAAGTTTGATGAGAGTTTAAGCTTGAGTAAGGGTGATGGTGGTTGTGGCCGTGGAGAAGAATAAGCAAGAAGATGATGATGGTAGTGTGTGTGTGTGTGGCGTGAAGAAGGACTAAAGAAAGAAGAGTTCTCTCAACATGTAACCTTATATAGAAGTTGGTAATGGATGATTAGGTGGCATGGTGGGCTAAGTGGTGGTCCTTGGTGCCACCACCTCTTAATCTCATGCAAAAGGGTGGTGTGTGGTGGTGACACCTCATCTTGGCCCTTCATGCACCCAACAAGGTCACGCCACCTCACCTATGCCAAGCACACACACATCACTCACTTAGTTAACTAAGCCTAAACTAATTTCCTCATGGCCTAAGTTTAGTTAACTAACCCTTAACTAAAATATTCAAGGCTAACGTTTAGTTAACTAAAGCTAAGCTATTCACTCATCACTAAAACCATTAGTTGACTTATCAACTCACAACTACCCAAGTCTAACTTAGTTAACTAGGTCTTAGCTAAACCCCATAATTAAGGCCATTAGTTAACTAAGCGGAAACTAGACTCCAAACTAAAGCTTTTTAGTTAACTAATCCTTAACTAACGCCTTAACTAAACCAAACCTTAGCATATAAAGCACATCCGGCAAGGCAAAACATTCATCTATTAAAACATGAGTCATTCATTACATTATTCGGGAATCGAAATTCCGGGATGTTACACTCTCCCCCACTTATTGGAATTTCGTCCCCGAAATTCTACACTATTCAAATAACTCGGGATACTCTCTATGCATCTTAGCTTCGGGTTCCCAAGTTGACTCATAAAAACCATTGTGTTTCCAAACAACTCTAACCAAGGGTATTTCTTTTCCCCTAAGTTGTTTGATCCTGCGGTCTTCTACACGAACTGGGCCAGCTTCTAGGGTTAGATTTTCCCGCACAGCTAGGTCATCGGATCGGATATTAAGTACTGAGTTTGGGTCATGAACAAACTTTCAGAGTTGGGACACATGGAAGACATTGTGTAGGTTAGACAGGGAGGGCGGTAAGGCTTACTGGTATGCAACTGGACCAATCTTTCTAAGGATCTGATATGGACCGATGAACTTTGGTGAAAGCTTTCTGGTCTTCAAAGCTCTGCCCACACCTTTTGTCGGTGATACCTTGACGAAAACATGTTCTCCTTATGTGAACTCAAGCGGTCTCCTCCGTTTGTCAACATAACTCTTTTGTCGCCCTTGAGCCGCTCACATCTTTTCCTGTACCGTCTTGATCTTCTCCGTCGTATCTTGTACAATTTATGGTCCAAACAACGTATTCTCCCCCACTTGGAACCAACATAATGGTGTTCGACACTTCCTACCATACAACGCCTCAAAAGGTTCCATCCTGATGCTTGCATGATCTATTATTGTAAGTGAACTCTACCAGTGACAACACCTTATCCCAACTTTTCTGTTCCTCCAAGGCGCAGGCTCGCAGCATATCTTCAAGTGTTTGTATAGTCCTCTTTGTCTGTCCATCAGTCTGGGGGTGGTATGCGGAGCTCATTTTCAGCTTTGTCCCAAGAGCCTGATGTAGACTGTCCCAAAAACGAGATGTAAACCGTGGGTCGCGGTCCGATACGATACTCGAAGGTACACCGTGAAGTCGAACCACCCCGTCGATATACAACTGTGCCAGTTTTTCCAACGAGTAACGCATGTTTACCGGAATGAAGTGTGCCGATTTTGTTAGACGATCCACCACAACCCATATAGCATCAAAGTTCTGGTCTGTCTTTGGTAACCCCGACACAAAGTCCATTTATATACTCTCCCACTTCCACTAAGGAGTCTCCAATGGCTGAAGTTCTCCACCGGGTAACTTATGTTCCGCCTTTGTTTTCTGATATACGAAGCATGATGCTACGTATTCAGCCACATCCTTCTTGAGTCCAGACCACCAGAACATCTTCTTTAAATCTTGATACATCTTAGTAGTCCCCGGGTGCATACTCATACGACTCTTGTGCGCCTCTTCCAACACCATTCTTCTAATTTCTGGATCCCTAGGTACACATATTCTATTCTTGAACCGTAGAAGTCCATCCTTCCCTTCCTGGAAGTTGGGTTCTTTTCCTTCCAATGCTAGCCTTTTCTTCTCACACAACTCTAGGTCCACTAGTTGCCTTTCTCGTATCTGAGTTAGAAACTCATTGGTGATCCTTAACATACCCAGCTTTACGCTCGTCGGTTTCACTTCAAAGATCAAACTCATGTCCCGTAACTTCTCAAGCAGCTCAGCATCCTTAACCATCATGGCGCTAACACGTAACGCTTTCCTGCTCAAAGCATCTGCAACGACATTCGCCTTTCCCGGATGGTATGGAGTTCAAAATCATAGTCCTTCAAAAACTCAGTCCACCGGCGTTGTCTCATGTTCAACTCCTTTTGATCAAACAAGTATCTTAAACTCTTATGGTCACTGAATACCCGGAAAACAGTGCCATAGAGGTAATGTCTCCATATCTTGAGGGTAAAGACTATTGCGGCCAATTCCAGATCGTGCGTCGGATAGTTCACCGCATGCACCTTCAACTGCCTCGACGCGTAGGCCACTACCTTTCCTTCTTGCATTAAAACACACCCCAAGCCTTGCCCGGAAGCATCGCAATACACATCAAAACTCTTGTGGGGATCCGACAGAACAAGCACTGGTGACGTAGTCAGTTTCTCTTTAAGTCTTCGGAAGCTCTCTTCGCACTTGGAGTCCCAAACGAACGGTCGATCCTTCCTTGTCAGCTTGGTTAAGGGCAGTGCAATCTTCGAGAACCCTTCTATAAACCTCCTGTAATACCCGGCCAGCCCTAAGAAGCTTCGAACTTCAGTTACCGTCTTCGGTTGTTCCCATTGCAGAACTGACTCCACTTTCGTAGGATCAACAGCTATTCCTTCCTTTGAGATTACATGCCCCAAAAACTTGACTTCCTCCAGCCAGAACTCACACTTCGAGAGCTTGGCGTATAACTGCTTCTCCTTTAGGATTTCTAACACTACCTTCAGGTGCTCGGCGTGTTCTTCCGAATTCTTTGAGTAGATCAGAATGTCATCGATGAAGACCACGACAAACATGTCTAGGTATGGCCAGAAAATCCTATTCATATAGTCCATGAAGATAGCAGGGGCATTCGTTAGTCCAAACGACATCACTACATACTCATATTGCCCATACCAAGATCAGAATGCGGTCTTGGGAATGTCTTCTTCCCGAATCCATATCTGGTGATAACCCGACCTTAAGTCGATCTTCAAAAACACCGAAGCTCCCTGAACATGATCCATCAGGTCATCGATTCTCGGCAGGGGATACTTATTCTTAATCGTGACCTTATTTAGTTGCCGGAAATCCACGTACATCCGCATACTTCCATCCTTTTTCTTTACGAACAGTACTGGAGCACCCGAAGGAGACACACTCGGCCTGATCAACTGTTTCTGCAAAAGATCTTCTACTTGCCTTGAATATTTTAGTTAAGGGTCCTAGTGAAGTTTTGGATTGGTTGAGAACTTAAGACTTAAATGAGCCTTAGTTAACTAAGTCTCAACTAAAGTGGAAACTAATGGAGCCTTAGTTAACTGAGCCTTAGCTAAAGTGGAAATTAATAGGGTCTTAGTTAACTAAGTCTTAACTTAAGTGAGAACTAAGAGAGCCTTAGTTAACTAAGTCCTAACAAAAAGGAAAACCAGAGTCTCAGTTAACTAAGTCTTAACTAGAGTGGAAACTAAAGTCTCAACTAGGCCTTAACTAAAGGAAAACTAAATGAGTATTGGACCCCAGTCAAAGGACATAACTTCTATCTAAATCTTATCTGAAGTGTATGAGTTAACATCTGACTTGTGTGGTTGACAAATGAGTGTCAACAAAGAGATTGAGACCCATGAGTGGGATAAGGACTTGGACATCGGTAGGATGTTAGTGATAGTCAGATGAAGATGTATGGTTGAGAATAGAAAAGGACACTCGGATATGATTTAGATAGTAAGCAGTGGTCACTAAGACAGGAAATAAATACATGGATACATAATGTTATGTCCTTGACTTATGCTAAGAAGATAATGTATCCATGCTGAATTTATGAATGATGATACTTGTACATGCATAAAGAATGATAATGTAATGTGATAGACCAGTCCCAACCTAAGGAACGAGATAGTGCCTTTGGTAGACATGTTTTTTCGTGGGTAGGTTGTCCGGACAGCCTGCACTGTGATGTACGCGGCTGGGCCGTGGGCATATCCGAAGCATAGGGATGCTTCATGACCTCGAATACACCAATGGTAGGGAGACCGTGGAGGTAAAGCATTCGTCAAAACGTGGATATGGTTGACCTATGGTGACGACCATAGAGGAAAAGCATTCGAGGATGTGGATACATTCGAGGGGGTACTGGAATAAACCTATGGTAGGGAGACCATAGAGGTAAAGCATTCGGAACGTGGATATCGTTGACCTATGGTGACGACCATAGAGGAAAAGCGCCCGAATGTGGATATGTTCCATGGTGGATTGACTGTTCCTCTAGATCTGGACCCGGTCAGGAATGGGGCCTCAGCATTAGAATTGTATGAGCATGCATCATGCCACCTGCATTAAGAATAAAGATTAATTAAATTGGTGTGTGCTCATATGTACTTGCATTATTATCTGTGCTGTGCTGGTTTGTGCTTGTTAGTACTTAGTCTTATTCTATGATGCGAAGGTGTTTAGCTTACTCTCCTGCCCTTATAGGTAATGGACAGGGTTCTGCTTTGCATCGAGATGCGCCCGCTACCTGGTGGTGACTGGGAGTACCAGGACCACCGGGCTACGTTTGAGGGTGAGGTGGAGATCACTATCTACCACCCTAACCCTCTAGCACGATTCCGTCCCCGACGTTTTCGTATTCCTCTAGTTTATACTATGCATGTACCTCCCTTTTTCACTTATCATGGACCCCCTCATCTCCACCAACTCGTCGTTTTCATGGGTGGCGATTTCGTACAGCTACTCGCTCCCATCCTTATGCCACTCGAGTTTTCCCTCGAGGGACCTCCCACTCCGATCGGACTGTGTCGGCACGCACAGCGTCTTCCCCTACCCATGAACTAAATGGTAGGGCACCGACCTAGCCCGATGGGATTGAGGAGGATCCATCCGAGCCCAGGAGCGAGGACGAGTTAGTGGAGCACTCCACTGGCAGTCAGTGGAGGACGGGTGACCCCTAGGACATGCTTAGTATAAATAGTAGGAATTAGAAACCTTGTGCAGCTTTTGGAGGGGCGGAGCCTGGTGGTGTGGTCTTGGAGCAGTGGCAGTGGATCGACGACAAGCTCTAATGATACCTATTTTGTTCACTGTATATATGTATATATTTTTGAGAGGTATTATGAGAGTGCTTCGTAAACAACTGGACTTGTAATATAAGCGAGTTCCGCAATCTTTCTGAATTTCGCAACTGTAACCCACCTAGGTTTGAAGGGGGCTTCAAGCCGGAAGAGGCTAATCGCTGGATAAGCGAGTTGGACAAAATCTTTCTAACTTTAGGATGTACAGATACACAAAGAGTCACTTACGCTACGTACATGCTAAACGACGAAGCCGAGAACTGGTGGAAGCATACTGCTCAACTTCTGACTCATGAAGGAAGGGAGATTACCTGGGCAGTGTTCACTGAGAAGTTCCTCTAGAAGTACTTTCCCGAGGACTTGAGGAGAAAGAAAGAAATAGAGTTCCTGCAACTCCAGCAAGGAGAAATGAGTGTTGGGGAGTATACTGCAAGGTTTGAGGAGTTGATTAAGTACTCGCCCTATTACCATGAGTGTTGGGGAGTATACTGCGAGGTTTGAGGAGTTGATTATGTACTCGCCCTATTACCAGCAACATCCGGATGAACGTAGCAAGTGCATCAAGTTTGAAAATGGGTCAAGGCCAGATCTGAAGTCCGTTTTTAGCTATCAAAAGATTCAGAACTTTTTGACCCTGGTCGACATGTGTCGGGTTTATGAAGATGACAAGAAGGCTGAGGAAAGGTATCAACTGGAAAAGAAGAATCAACAGGGTGTTGGGTCGTAGTGGCGAAAAGCGAATAACTTTCGAAACAATGGGCCGTACTTGAACAAGTTCAAGGGGAAGGCTAAGTCGTCAGGATACACGTCGGGCTCTCGTGGTAATGCTCCTTTATGCGACAAGTGTAAACACCACCACTACGGAGATAAGTGCTGGGGTTCATCATTTACTGGATGTTTCAACTGTGAGAAACCGGGGCATTTTGCAAAGGATTGCCGGGAACCAGTGAAGAGCGAATCAAAAGGGTCGGTGAATAGGCCCGTGGTGAAGGGAAAGGTGTTTACCCTCAGTGGTGTTGAAGCTAATCAGACTCCCGATCTCGTGCAAGGTAACCTTCTTCTCAACAATCAACCCTGTAAAGTTTTATTTGATTCTGGAGCCACCCACTCTTTTGTTTCCTATGATTGTGTGAATCATTTGAAGTTGCCCCTATCCGTTTCGCTTTACTGTTTTAGAATAGAAACTCCCACAAACCCTCCTGTTCTTGCCTCCAAAGTTTGCGTGAACTGCTCGGTCGAAGTCTTAGGTCGAGTGTCAAAAGTAGACCTAGTTTGCTTACCCATGTCACGGCTGGATGTAATCCTGGGCATGGATTGGATGAGCAATGCAAGTTTTTCGAGTTTTTGGTAACGGAGCTCAGGTCCCTGAAGTGCTCGACTGACAAAATAAATGGGGGCCTCAACTCCAGAATCCTCTCGTACCAACGCTGAACTGGCCGCTGCGTCGGCCACTGATAAGTAAAGAAACAGGTCTTCTCCGACGAGAGGGCTATTAAGGACAGGTGGGCTGGAGAGATAGTCTTTCAACTGAACGAAAGCTTGTTCACATTGATCATCCCAAAGGAAGTTTTTGTTTTTCCTGAGGAGCTGATACCATGGCAAGGCTTTCCGAGCAGCTTGAGATAGGAACCTGGAAAGTGCCGCCACACGTCCTGTGAGCTGCTGGACCTCTCGGAGATCGGTCGGACTTCTCATTTCTAGAATTGCTTTGCACTTGTCTGGATTAGCTTCGATGCCCCTTTCAGTTAGCATGAAACCGAGAAAGGAACCTGCGGGGACTCCAAACACGCATTTTTCAGGGTTCAATCTCATGTTGTATTTCCTTACTCGATCCAATATTGTTTCGAGGTCCTGAGCATGAGTCTCTTGCTGCTTACTTTTTGCAATTATATCGTCAATGTAAACCTCCATGGTTGAGCTGATCATTCCCTGGAATACTTTGTTCATCATTCGCTGGTAGGTGGCTCCAGCGTTCTTGAGTCCGAAAGGCATGACATTGTAACAATAGGTTGCCTTGTCGGTGATGAATGCAGTCTTGTCTTGGTCGGGAGGGTACTTGGGTATTTGATTGTAGCCTGAATAGGCATCCATGAACGACAATAGCTTATACCCGGTCGAATTGTCGACGAGCTTGTCTATGACGGGAAGTGGATATTGGTCTTTTGGACAGACTTTGTTCAAGTCCGTGTAATCAACGCACATTCTCCACTTCCTGTTGGACTTTCTAACTAAGACGGTGTTTGCTAACCAATCTGTATAGTCAATTTCCCGAATGAAACCAGCTCGGAGTAACTCGGTGACTTTTTCCTCAATAACAACAGCCTTTTCAGCACTGACCTTTCTTTTGCGCTGCGCTACTAGTTTAGCTCCTGGCAAGATGCTCAACTTGTGGCAGATGAAATTTGGATCAATGCCCGGCATATCTGCCGAGGTCAATGTAAATAAATCCTTATTGGCGATCAACAGAGCGAAAAGTTCAGCTTTGACATCCGAAGGGAGATCCGAGCCAATCTTAATTTGTCTGAGAGGATCGTCTTTTAGCGTTAAGAGCTCCCACTGTCCCTTCGGAATCGGCCTAGTTTTGTCGGATTCAGTACGCACATCAAGATCTGCCAAGTTTACATTACCTTTCTCGAGGGGAATCCTTTCCAAGTGGCCCTGGTCTCTGTTCTTGACCTTGCCCAAACTTGCGTTGTAGCATTTCCAAGCTGCTTCTTGCTCGGCCTTAACTGTAACCACCTTGTCATCCGTTCCAACGAACTTCATCGCCAAATGTACTGTTGATACTACCGTGCCGAACGCTTGTAAGAAAGTTCTTCCGAGAATGACGTTGTAGGCCGCTGGGCAATCAACCATCAGAAATTTAATTATTTCAGCCCGAGCCGACGGTTGTTGACCGAGGGTAACAGGAAGTTGAATGTAACCACGAGGCTCGATGGTGTCCCCAGTGAACCCGATCAACTCCCCCTCAAACGGAGTGAGATTGCACTCCCTTAGTTTCAAAGCCTTAAACAGGGGGAGAAACATAATATCAGCGGAGCTCCCTTGATCAACGAAAACACGCTTCACTTCATAGTTTCCGATGAGAGCTGTGATGACCATGGGATCGTTGTGGCCTGGGAGGATCCCGTCCAAATCTTCATCGTTGAAAATGATCGGAACATTTTTTGCCGACCTTTTGGAGATTGGTTTCTGACTGACGGCTAAAATTTGGTTGATGTATCTCTTCCTGTCTGCCCTTTTTTCTCCGCCCCCGGCAAATCCTCCAGCAATAGTATTGACTAAAAATTCATTTGTGGTAGGATTTGACTCAGTAACTGGGGTAGGGTCGGTTTTTTGTCTTGCTGAATTCTTGTCGTCCGATGATCTGCTTCTTCGGCGCTTGGACCTTTCGGGGAGTGTGATCTATTCCTGCCTCTTCGTCCTGCCACATCTCTGATGTACCGTTGCAGCTTCCCATGTCTGATCATTTCTTCAATATGATCCCTCAGCCAAATGCATTCGTCAGTCGTGTGCCCATATCCTTTGTGAAAATCGCAATATTTAGACCTATCATGCTGTGCACTCTTTCTTAAAGACGAGGGTCTTTGGGCCGAGCGTAAGTCAGTCTGCATCGTTTCCCGAAGGATCTGACTCCTAGGAACAGTCAGAGGAGTGTACTCCTGATATTTGTTCCTAGAGGGTGGCCTTTAGTCACGATCATTTCTGTCCTGTCTACCACCAAAATGTTCGTCACGTTTTTGTTTATTCTGACCTTGAGGGTCGGATCGTTGCCGGTCGTCTCTGAATTTCTGACCTTTATGGAACTCCTCCAAGTTTATAAATTTATTTGAGTGTTGTCTAAGCTCAACCATGTCTTTTGGAGGCTTTCCTATGAGTGATTTTCGGAAATCCCCTGGCTGCAAACTTTGATTAAATAATAGGACAGCAACGCCCGGCTCGAGTCGAGGGACTGAACTAGCTTCCATATGGAAGCGTGACAAATAATCCTTCAAAGGTTCGTCCTGTTTTTGGGAAAACTGTAGCCAATGTATGATCAGATTTAGGCTGGATACAACTGGCTGTGTACCTATTTAGAAATACTCTTTTCATCTCTTCCCATGAACTAACGGAATTCCGAGGGAGAGATGAGTACCAACGCAGCACCGAAGGCTCCAGTGTCATGGAAAAAGATCGGCACTTCATCCGATTACCCCCTCCATAGTAGTTCATTGCCCCCTCGTAAGAGACGATATGGTCAACTGGGTCAGTTAGGCCATTGTAATGTGGCACGTTGGATGGGCCTAAGTATCCTTGAGGAGTTTCATATTCCATGATATATGGCCTAAAAGGGTGTCCAGGGTGAAAATCGCCCTGAGCATGGTCAGTGACTGGATTGGTGTCAAGGTGAGGGGGTGGGGGGAGTTGCATCACGGGAATGGGTTGAGGGTCTAAAGGTTGAGTCATTTGGTTATGGGCTTGCTGGGTAGTAGGTTGGTTTTGAGCGATTCTCGCCATTGCCTATTGTTGGAGATCGACGATGGCCTGTCCTTGCCGCTCAATTAACGTAGTTTGTCGGTTTAATATGTTAATCATCTCTTGCTCGCGAGCGCGAGCGGATGCGGAGGTTACATAGGACCTGCTAGTGGAGTGGGTTCGTCGGGAATTACTATGGGTTGTTCTACCTGGGTTTAGTCTAGTACTGGGAGTTACTCCTCTATGGTCAGGGTTGGGTTGGACTTGTGGAGTTGGGGTTCAGTGAGTGTTTCTCCCGTGGTGTGCTCGGGTTCCTGTAGATCTGGCTGTATTACGGGTGGTTGGGGCGGTGCTGCTTGAATCTCCTCGAGTGGAAGGGGGTGGTGATGGAGGTGGTGGGGGAGGTGGTGGAGGAAGTAAATTCCGTAGGCTAGGGGGTGGCTGGGGATTTGTCCCAGTTCTAGGTTGAGAAGATTGTGGTGGTTGGGAGTTGGTGACATTATTCTGACTTTGTGAATTATGGGGAGGCTGCGGGTTAATCCTCGTTCCAGAATGGGATGTACGTGGTGGCTGCGAATTAGTCTCACAATTTTGATTAAGAAGATTTAGCAGGTCACCAGTGGGTTGTGGTTGTTGATCGTTATTGCTAACGTTCCTAGGTCTGCCGCGAGTACGCCCAATGTGATCGCGGAGATCACCAGCTTGGCTTCTGGTGTAAACCATGGTGGAGGTGGGAATGATATATTATTTTTTCCCACAAACGGCGCCAATGTAGTGTCCTTAATCGAAATCACCCTTGAAGCTATGGAAAAAACTCCAGGAATGATCCCAATCAAGATGTTAATGTAGGACTCTTTAGGATTTCTGTATATCCAGTTGGGATAAACAGGTTCTCCCTAGTCAACAAAGTGTGTGCTAGAGTCAACTTAGGGATGAGAAAGCGTACCTTAGCCCCTATAGCATGGTGGTTCTTATAGGGGATTACCTGTGTGCTGTGGGCCTTTCTGATGAGGCTTGTGAGGAAGAAGAATTCAATTAGGATTAGTAAAGGTCCTAATAAGGTTGCCTTCGTAAATCCTGTGCGTGATAAGTCCTTATCCTTTATCATGTTTATCTAACCAAGCATCATGGGAATTTAGGAGAAGTCGTTAAGCTTAATGAGACTGTAGATGATAGCGATAAGGATGAAGATCCTGTGCTCAGGGTTAATCTCATAAGCGTGTAACGTCCCCATAATGCCCATCGGCTCGGTGTAGCGTGCCGACCGTATGCAGACTGTGTGCCTTGTTCCAGCATCTAACTGGTCGGACCAAGGTGATTGTGGTCGGATAAACTCTCGGTCTACTACAATTAATATGGTTAGTGCCATTGGAAAAATCAATATTTGATATATTTTTTCAAAACTACCCTTATATTATTATAAAGACTTTAAAAAGTGCAGAGTAAATAAGGGTATGTGTTGAAAAAAGTAATTAAATGTAGATAAATTCTTATAATTTTGACCATAAAAAATTGAGTAATATGTCAGATTGGTTTCTAACTTTGTAGACACCGGTCAATTTCGTCCATGAGATTGTCGAAATTACAAATTAGTCCGAGATAGCAAGACGTGAGTCAAGTTAGTCTATGTTATTAGTGGTCCTTAACGGTCAATCCATGTTGACTAACAGGTGGCCAAAATGATGTCGTTTTGGCCTTTTAGATTTTTTTAAATAATCCTAATATCCGGACCAATTCGAATCATATCATCCGACGGCTATAATCTCATCTTCCTTCATCCAACGATAAAAAGTTCGTCTTCAACCTCTAATCTCAGAGAACAAGTTGACCTCTTTTTTTTTCACCAACATCAAAAACTCCATCTAATCAATCTGCTTCACCAATAATGCCCTTATCTGTGATTGTCAAGAAAATTGGACAGGTGACGTTTTTGATGGATCCTTAAAGCTCTTAGATGTGGGTGCTTTAGCTGAAGATGCATTGTTGCAAACAAAAGAATGCACACTTGAGCTTCAATTCATCATAAGAAGAAGGACGACAGTGAAGTGGAAGAGGTTAAAAATTATTGGCATTAAAAAAGGCTGTGAAAAAGTTAACGTTTGATGTGGTGCAAGTGTTTTGGCACCACCTAGCTATGATGCCAAGTGTTTTGAACATTAATCTTACTGAATTTTCTGATCAACGATTGCTTTTAACCAACATGTTACCTTGGCTACAGGTAATTGTATTTTTATACGCACTGCATACAAAATACTTGACCAAAAACATAGAAATTTAGGCCCCGTTCGGGGTGGTTTTAAGTTTTGACTTTTAAAATTTTAAAAAACTAAAACTAGTTTCCAGTTTTATAATATCGGTTTCAAATTTTTTGGTTTTCAGTTTTTAAAATTAATTTCAAATTTATAATTTTTATAGCACTCCTACAATGTTATACACCATCATTTTGTATATACACCATCATTTTGTATACTACCACAATAATTTAATAACAACTTCCACGTGGTTGTTGTTATTACTAGTTGAAGACGGTGGTCGTTGTTATAGTGATTGCAGTTTAGAGTAGTAACTTTTGTGGTGTTGGTTAAATAAGAGATGGTGGGGGAGGAGGGGTGAGGATGTGGTGATGGTGTTAAGAGGTGATATTTGCGATGGACATGGAGGTGGTGGTGGTGGTTGAGGTGGTAGTGATGTTGCGATGGTGGTGGTGGTCGTGTGAGGGTAATGGTGATTGAGGTGGTCACTATGGTGGTGGTCCGAGTGGTGATGATGGTTGTTGGGTGGTGGTTGTCCAAATAGTGATGATGGTGGTACAAGGAGGGGCAATGGTAGCATGTGAGAATGTAGTTATATGGTTGGGGTGGCTATAAGGGTCAGGGTGGTGGTCTGGGTTTAGACGGTTACAATGGTGTTAGTTGGATGACAGTCATGGTGGGAGCAGTGACCATTATGGTTATGGTAGTGGGAGGAGTGATGATGACGGTGGTGGTGGTGGTTGAATGGATGAGTGATGATGGTGGTGGTGGTGATTGAATGATGTAAAAGATGATGAGGTGATATAAGTTTGCAACTCAAAATATTGAAATTATGAAACCAATATTTGTTGTTTTGAAAATAGAGGTGAAATTGTTCTGAAAATGAGTAAAAAACCATTTCAGCTCAAATTTTGCCGAACAAGTTTTGTTTTGAAAATACACTTTCGAAACCAAAAACCAGAAACTGACAACCAACCCGAACGGGACCTTATAGTTTTGTTGTTAACTCCTTCCGTGTTGTTTCAACCAGCGTAATCCTTTCGAGTTGACTTAGGAATAATGTCTATTTTAAAAAAGATTTAAAATTATTGATAAACTAACATTTATTACAAATAAATTAATAAAAATAGAAATTATTCATAATTCCATCATTGTTTTATGTGAGTAATATTTACTCACCTTTTCTTTTATGACTAATTTACTCCCTTCGTTCCTTTTTAACTGTCTTTTTTTGATAAGTTTTTTTGTTTTTTATCTGTTCTTTTGATAATTTCAAGAGTGTAATAAATGTTATTTTCCATGTCTATCCCTAGTTAATAGGGTATTGATTTACGTAAGTAGTGGAGAAAATTTAATGATTCCAGAAAGAGAAAGGATATAGTGGGAAAAAAACATAATTAATGTACTGAAAATCTAAGTGATGATTACATTTCTTAAATGGTGTGTTTTGTTTAAAATAGGACAGACAAATAGAAACGGAGAGAGTAATATGTTCTTAAATTAAATAAAGGTAATCATAGGAGGTTTTTAATATGTTTGTTTAAATTTATTATTTTTTTATTTTTACCATAATAAGAAGACTATAATTATATATAGAAAATAAAGTAACAATCAATAGAAAAATTGAAATTTTCAGTCCTAAGGCTTTGTTGGTTGAGACAAATCTCACTAGGTGATCTCTACGTCTTGGAGGGATTAGTCTTCGCCTATCGGTTGGAGGATACCTTTGGTGAAAAAAAAAAGGGTGAGGAATGGGAAATGTGAGGAAACATTAGAATCCATAAAGTATTAAAATCATTAAAATTTTCAGTCCTGAAGCTGTGAGGAATCGAAACTGATGAAGGATTCGGGAATTTGGAATCTATATGCTAAGCAGCAACTTAGATTTGGAATCGAAACTCGATTTGATGAGTGAAAT
Source organism: Crotalaria pallida (assembly GCA_037953625.1). Taxonomy (NCBI): domain Eukaryota; kingdom Viridiplantae; phylum Streptophyta; class Magnoliopsida; order Fabales; family Fabaceae; genus Crotalaria; species Crotalaria pallida. Next base: position 73,710,766 of record CM075655.1, on the reverse strand, counting down.
CTAGTTTTGAGCTCAAGGATCCGGTTTTGTAGGTGGGTTTGAGATCAAGGATTGGATTTAGTAGGATTCTTGAACTTGAGACAGAAGTTGGAGATTTGGTTCTTGAACTTGTTTCAGAGAGAGAGAAATTGGACATCCGAACAAGGCAATTAATATGTGTTGGTGACCCACATGGACCAGTCAACATCCTTTTTAATTAAAAGGGGAGTAAATTGTCACTTTGGTCCCTAAATTTAAAGAGTACTTTCACTTTAGTCCCTGAAATTAACAAAAATGTTCTTAGGTCCCTGACTTTGTAAAAAAATCATTCACGTTAGTCCTTGCCCCTAACTCCCGTCACGGACATTAACGGAGTGATGACTTGGCTAACTGGGGGCCTTAAACGACGTCATTTTTGCATCCTCGTAACACTTATAATGGAGTAAACTATCCCATTAGTCCTAACGGCTGCATCAGTACCATATTCAGCTGCATCATTCCCATGTTTTGAAGCTGAACACATGTTTTGCAGCTGAACACTTCAAAATATGCACACTTCAAAACATGGCACTGATGCAGCTGAACATGGGACTAATGCAATTGAACATGGCACTGGTGCAGCTGATGGGACTAACAAACAGTTTACTTCGTTATAAGTGTACGGGGACACAAAAACGACATCATTTAAGGCCCCCAGTCAGCCACGTTTTTTGGCACATGTTTTGGCTTGCACTGAATGCGTTTCCTTAAGAATATTATTTTTGAAAAGTGAGTTAGCCTATGATGATATGCTTGTTTGGACTGATGGTTGCATGAATAATCATTAGAATACTGATAATTGGCGGAAACTTATTGTGATTCTTGCTCTTCATTAAATTAGCCAATAAATGTGAGTTTTGAGCCTAACAAGGGTAACACATAATGAATATTTTTTTAAACCCCTATTCTTTCTTGATATTGAGTGATGTTCACTTTGATTGTGAATTTTAGAACTTGACCTGTGACCATCTTGAGACTTATAATTGTTTGCATGCATGAATAGGATAAAGGCACTTAGGACTATTTTTCTGGCCTTCAACAATTTTGATAACCACTTTCCCTTAGTTGCCCATTTTGGGCCTGTTTTCCTTGGTACCCTTTCATAATGTTACATCTTTTTGGTGCCCTTTGGATTGTGAATGGTGCAATTGAGAGAGTAGATCTTTGGATGAGATGTTATAGTGTTGATATTGAGCTTAAAGCATTATTCTCTTTATCTCTCTTCTGAAAAAAAAAAAGAGAAATAATTGAGTGTCAGGTACCCCTTTTGAGAGTAGGTAATTGCTTATTGGGGAAATACTTGATATGTGAAAAAAAAATATAAAGGAAGATAATAGAGAGAATGAAAAAAAAAAGGGAATGAAAGATCACAAATTTTTGGAGTTGATGTGTAACTACAGTGATTATATGCTCCATTCATAATTCAAGGGGATATTGTGTTTATGGTTACATTATTATAGCCCTTTGCGTGATCCTTTGTTTCTTATACCCCACCTGACATCTTTAGCCATGACCTCATTACAACCTAATTAAGACCTTTGGATTCTTGCATGCATTCAGTAGTTTCAGTGGAGATTTTGGTCTATGGTCAAGCTTATGGTAATTCACTTTCATTGATGAACTTGAGTGATATTTCTTTACCCACTTATACACATTGAGAGAAGGCGAGTGGAGTGACCCCTTTTAGTGATGAGCAAGGTTGTGATAAGTTTAAGGTTTTAATTGGGTAGATTTTTGATTATTTCATGATTGGTTAGTGGATATTAGCTTGGGAGAATTGCAGGTTTTGTCACTTAATAGAAGTTGTTTTGAGGAAGTTGTGTTTTTGTGCATGTCATTATTGGATTGTGAGTGTTGTTGCCTAGGTGATGAGTTGGTTAGCATTCATATAGGATTCATTCATTGCATTGCATGTTTTGCTTGGGGACAAGCAAAGGTTCAAGCTTGGGGGAATTAGATGTGTGTGTAGCATGCATATTATTTTCCTATCAGCTTGTATTTATTTTAATATTTATTTAGGTATTTTATTTTAATTTAGCATGCATTTATTTCATATTTCACTTGGGAAAGGTTTTTAGTGGTTTTGGCGTGCAGGTTACAATTTGGAGGCTTGGAGCTTTGGAAAGTATAGAATTTATCATTGACAAAATATTAAAGAGCTTTTGAGAGCAATTGTATAGAAAAAAAGAGATTTGGGGCCTTTGAGAAGGAAGATAAGTCATTAGGTTTAATTAATCAATTTGGGCCCAAATTTGGAAAAAGTAGCAGATAGCTTGTAAAAAGATAGAAACCCTTGTAAATTAGATTTGAATTAGAAGATTAGATTTGATGAGAAGATATATAAAATTAGAAAACAAGGATTGAAGGCATAACACAACATATCTCTCCGAAGGAAGAATTGGAAGGCGATTGAAGACAGAAGAAATTCTCCTCCTCTAAACTTTTGGTTATTCCTACTTTATTATGTCTTATTCTTATTTTTTAATTTGTATCATGAACATGAGTAGTGAGTAGTTCCTTTTTTCTGAGGATTAGGTAGGAATTTAGAGCTGGCAATTCGGGCTACCCGAACGGGTTCGAGCCGGCCCGCTTCGGGCTTGGGCTATGACCGGGCCGGGCTAAAAAGTTCCGGCTAAAATTCGAGCCTCTAAATTCATGCCTAGGCCCGCCCTATGCGGGTAGCGGGCAGCCCACGAGCCGCCTGACAACTTTTTTTTTTAATAAACATAAAATTTTTATACAGAAATTTCAAAAAAAATAAAATTAAACAATATGTTTTTCAACCATTTTAAACTTCAGCAGCTACATAGTAGTGAGTACTGAGTAGCCATACAAAATTACAAATACTACACGTTGCCAAGTGCCAACCATACTGATACTACCATAGTGCCATACAAACAAAAATAATACAATTTCAGCACTTCAGCAGCTGTGACATAGTAGTTAGTAGCCATGCAAATACTTCCAGCTGCCAACCATAGTGCCATACAAACAAAAAATAATAAAACTTCAGCACTTCAGCAGCTAAGACATAATAGTTTACATGTCCAGAGTACAACAAAGGAAATGTGCACACAATCCTCATTCTTCTCCATATAAATCCTCCATCCATTTAATCAATGGTAGATTAACCTGTCATTTCAAATTCAAGTAATCTAATTAGCACTACATTAAAATAATCTCCTATTACAAATGGATAACATATATTACAGAAAAAAAAATCCAATATCAATTTCAAATGGAAAATATATAATCTGTCATTTCAAATGGAATTTAACCCTCCTGAAGCAAGCTTTATTTGCATCTTCAACATACAGTGTCTCACACTTATCATTATCATCTTCTTCATCAAATTCTAGAATAATAAAATTGACCATGTTAATAATTTATTGTATAAATTAAATATTTACTTTCAAATACTAAAAAATGATAAAGCTTAAATAAACTTACCGACAAAACCATGTAACCAACTACGTGTGCATAAGAGAGCTTGTATTGTTTTAACTTCTATACTTATTCACAACTCGAGAGCCATGCATCGGAGGTTAGTATCTTAGCCTTTTTAGATGGTTGCACCTCTTGATTTAAGTTACTTATTGGCGGTGGGGGGGTTTCAAGTATTTCACAATCATCATCCATATTTCAAACTGAAATGAAAATTAAACTCCTAATCAAAATAAATTTTAACAGAAAAATTCCAATGAACATTTAAATTTTAAAGAACTAAAACAGGTTATTAAAAAATTAGCAGAGTAATACCCAAAAAAAATTAGCAGAGTAAGAAATTAATAAAAAAAAGTAAAAACCCTAGCCCCAAATTAAGTAATGATCACTGAAAATAGCAAAAAATGAGAGAGGGAGAAGGAAAGTAATAGATACCTGAGGAAGAAGGAATGGAATCAAAATACCTAATATGATGCCTTGGTCTCGGTGGTGCACAACGACGACGCTTACTCCTTGTGGCGGTAACACGAGAGTCACGATGGCCGACAGGTGCAAAGAAGGAGAAGACAGTGCAAAGAAAAAGAAGATAGAAAATGACAGGTGCAAAGAAAATGAAGAAAACGATGGTGAAAGAAATGAGTTGCTGTGTCGTGAGGAAGAGGAACTGGAGTGGAGATGGACAAGGGTACCAAGTTGAAGTAGGCAAGTACCAAATGCAAAGAAGGCAACACGCCAACAGCCAAGAACAAGAAGACCTAGAACTATGGTCCTGCGTGTTGGGCCTTGGCCCTTAATGGGCCTTTAAATTTTTTTTCTCAACCATTGTGTTGCTGCTGCAGGTGCACAAGAAGTGGGTTTTTTTCCAAAAAAAAATTAAACGGGCTGCTGGGCCGGGTCGGGCTAGCCCAGTTTAAACCCGGTTCAGGTTCGGGCTCGGGCTTTTTCGGGCCGGGCTAAAAAGGCCCGGATATATTTCGGGCTCACATTTTGTTGTATAAATAACCCGGATATGATGCGGGCTTATTCAGGCCGGCCCGGTCGGACCGGGCCAAATTGCCTGCTCTAGAGGCATTGACATGAGGATTTGATATTTTACCTTTTATTTATACTAGATTCTATTTTTATTTAATTTTGGTGTGCTTAATGTTTTTGGTTGTGTAGAGCTCCACAATTCCATGATCCCAAATAGTAAGGGAAGTACCGAATGGTGAACCTTAGTATTAGAAAATACCAAAATTGAACTTAGGAACTTAAATCACGATAGTAGTTTTAATTCCTGAGGGGATTCCCTGAATTATCATAGAACTTAATGAATTTAATGTACCCTAATTATCATAGAAAGTAGAAATTAGGCCTCATTAGGTACGTTGCTAAGACTCTAAAAGGAGCTAGTATTCTTCATTAGGATAATTCACCATAAAAATAAATCTAGCTAAATAAAAGAGATATCACTAAAGGTTGTCAATGCGGATATGTGGTGAAACTAATCCTTGGAAATTCCAATCCAAATCTCAATCCAATCTTTTAGATTTTATGTTATTTTATTTTTCCCAAAAATCAATCTTTAAATTTTATTTTTAATTTTCTACTAATCCGGTTTACATAATTGGTGCTTATAATTTGTTGGTATTTAACAACAAAATCCCTGCGGATACGATACTTTTTATTACTACGATAACCTGTGCGCTTGCGGGGCGGGGCTATCAATTTCTCTTCATAAGTTCCAGGTTTTTTGAGAAGATCTTGCATTATCATCTTGAATGGAAATTCATTCCGGTAAAACTTTATTTTTGTTCCATTTATTGAGTTTTATTTTATCAATAATGATAATGAATACACACTTATATTATTATGTGTCATGAATTCATTGCTTAGGGTCGGAAAAGTACAATAATGATAAATAGATTTGTTGATTCTTTACTAAAAGGATGGGCGTAATATGCATGGTGTATGATCGATCAACAAAGGCGAATTCTTCGGTGAGTAACGAATTATAGTTTATATTTTTTTTTTGTTTAAGGAATTATATTCCTGTTAGTATACTTCATTTGACTAGTTATAGAATTTTAAAAAGATTATAAAAATTTCAAAATTGGAATGGTTGAAATTTTTTTAATGTGATTGATCTGTCCTCCGGGTGAACCCGGATCCGTCCCTATTAGGACTCGTCCTATTTTGGACCTGTCCTTATCTTGTCTCTCTCCAATTAGGGACAGGTTCGAGTTGAAAAATTGACCCGATCAACATTTCGGGACGGTTGAGGGACAAACCCAATCCGTCCCATGCTCACCTCTAGACAAAAATACCCCAAGTTTCAGAAACTTATGACATAATTAAGCTTAGCTAAAACATGTGGTATCACTGGTGGTGCGTAAACGTTAACGACTTTATCAGCGTTTGAGCATTGTGGGAATTCATCTCAGGAGGGACCAAGAAGTGGAAGTGGAAGTGCACAAGCAATTAAAGTCAAATAGTTGGCTTTCAATTTCAATCCGGATTCAGACCAAACAAGTAGCTAGCTCACAAGTTTAATTAAGATGAAAGTGAAATTGCACAAGTGGATGTAGAATTGCAGACATTGGTATTGACCAAGAATAGCAAAATTGAAGAGGTGAATAATCTGAAAAATCAATTGAAGAAAATGGAGTCGCGGATTCAAGACCTTGAAGAAGGGCTTGAGTTCCTGTTTAGGCTTTTGATTAAAATCAGAGTTTTCCTTTTTAACATCCTCAAACATGGTAGCCAAAGCAAGTTGATCAGATGGAGTTTTTAATGTTGATGTAAAAAAAAAAGAAGAGGTTAAACTGGTTCCTGAAATTAGAGATTGAAAACGAAGTTTGTATCGTTGGATGAATGGGTATGAGATTATAGTGGTTGAGATGATTCAAATTGACTTATAATATTATGTTTTTTTTATTTTCAAAAAAGGTCAAAACAATATCGTTTTGGTCATCCGTTAGTCAACGTGGGTTGACCGTTAAGAATCACTAACTTGATTAACTTGACTCACGTCTTGCTATCTCATAGACGAAATTGATCGATACCTACAAAGTCAAGTATCAATATGATATATTACTCTAAAAAAAGTCCTAAAGAATCTTATATTAAAAACCAGATAATAATAATAATAATAATAATAATAATAATAATAATAATAATAATAAATGAATAAATATATTTCTCATTAAAAAATTAAAATCTGTTATAATAAGGAAAAACACATACTATATATATTAAAAATGTGAGAAGAGAACTAGAGTAATTAATATATATTTAAGTAATGGGAAAAGGGAATTCTCATAATTAGAGAGATTAAAACGTGGAAAAAAAATACATGCAAAGATTGAAGGTAGAAAAAAATATCCACATCAAGCATAAAATATCAAACCTATTAAATATAATGATTTGGAAAACTTACAAAACTTGAGTAATTTATTTAAGTTCAAATTTTAAATTTTTTTTAGGATAATGATTTTTTATAAAATGAAGATAATGATTTCACATGCAGATAATGACTTGAAAAACTTAAATAATTTATTTAATACCAAATTGTAATTTAAGTTGAAGATAATGATTATCTACCTACAATAGCTTTGGTGCTAGGAAAACTTCAACAACAAAACGTGGTGACTCGAAAATCTCAATGACAAACGTAGTGACTCGAATATGCGTCTTTTCGTATATAGATATATAGTAGATAATGAATAAAATATCATATGAATTTAAAGTATACTCCCTTTATCCCATAAGGATGATTACAAATTGGAAAAGTAAAAAAAAATTAAGGAGACATGCATTTAATGGTTTATCTAACACATCAATCAATTATGAAACACCTAATTTAATGTATTTTGCATTGATCAACCAATCACAATTTAAAGTTCATTATCTCTAAACTTTTCATTTATTATTTTAACTTTAGTTCGGGACAAAAAATTTTGTCATTTCTTATTAATTATCATCCTTATGGAATGGAGGGAGTAAAATGATAAGGAGTTTGTTATAAAAAATATATGGAAAGTAAACTAACAAGAAGTGACGCGCTACTTCAAACCTCTTAATCCGAAAGTAAATGTTAGTCTAATCGTATAATTTTTTTTTTGCATATGGTAAACAAAAATCTAGTCCCTCTCTTTGATATGTAATATTGTTTTAGCATTTGTACTATATTTCATAAGTTTTGTTTTTTTATAAATCTAATACATAATTAACGCTATTTTTTCAAACACACCCCTATTTAGTATAAATTTTTTTTCACTTTCAATACATTTCTCTCTCTTCAATAATGGTTATATAGGGGCATTATAGCCAAAATACAACAAATCATTACATCATTTAACCATTTCTTAAAATTTGTGCATTACCATAAAACACACTACATATGAAACGGAGGACTACATATGAAACGAAGGGAGTACTTTCTAACAAGGGTGATGCCTCTGTACTCCGGCAGGAGTTTTGTTAAAATGCTCCGTCAGGTTTTTTTAATTTTTTTACGTATTTGATAAATTAAAAATATGTTTTGGGTTTTCTGTTTTACTGTACATGCTTTTGTTATTTGGGCATGAATTTTTTTTTATTGCATGCTTTCTATTACTAGTAAAAAATTATATTGAGTAAATCTGCATTAAAAATTGACATATTTAATTATCAGTATTAAAAAAATATTCTAATTAAATCTAGATTAGAAAAAAAATAAAAATTTAAAAAGAAAAAAAAAAGCTACCCGGTGCATGATAAACCGGAGTAGCGTAGAATTTACCTTCTAACAAAACGAATAGTTATTTTATATAAGAGAGAGCAGTCGAGAAACTCCAAAAAACAAATAGTTATCTTATATAAAAGAGATTAGTTGGGAAATTCCAAATTTTGAAAGACTAATCTAAGAAGTTCGTTAAAGTAATAATTGTATTGAAAATTCTAGTTTATATTAAAAGTTTCTACATTGGTATATGATTTTGTATCGATTAAAAAATATATTGAATAAACATTTGTATTAAAAAATTTATTTCATTAGTTTATTATTTTAGGAAAAATAAAATCATATTTTTGATTTTTTTTTTAAATTACTAGTATATTCTATGGATATTTGTTAGCAATTTTCTTATATGTATACATACTTACATACATATATATAAATTTTTATAAATCTATATTTATAATACTCCTTGATATCCTTAATATAAGATTATTTTTGAGAATTTTATATCCGTTAAGAAAGTTAATTAATTTGTCCAAAAACAAAAAGAGAAGTTAATTAATTTTATTCATGACATTGTAAATATCAACATTTAATATACTATATCAAAACTACACTACCTGCAATTATTATTGAAATTAAAAAAAATACTAAGTAAATAATAATGTTTTTCCAAAAAAAAAAGTAATTAAATATCAACAAAATTAAAATGAGAACTTATAAATAAAAATGAAATAAAATTTTTAAAATAACCTTAATTATATAAAAAAATTGAGGAAGTATTAGATATTGCATTAATTATCTATCTAGATTTCAACGCTGAAAAGCAAGTATATTGACATCATGTATTTAATGTATCCTTCAATTATTTCGTTCCTGGCAACTGCCAGTTAACAAAGAAAAAACCATGCCTCTCCTCTCATCTTTCTTCCAAAACCTCAAAGATTCTGCGTATTATTATACTCACAGCAACACAGATCTCCTTGCTCTATGGGCCATTATTTTAACAATCACATGGTACTTATGGCTCTTCTTCAAATCCAAAACCCAACATAATCTCCCGCCAGGCCCACGGGGCCTCCCTATTTTCGGGAACCTTCTATCTTTGAATCCTGAACTCCACTCTTACTTTGCCGACTTAGCCCGAATTTACGGTCCGCTCATGAAGCTCCGTCTTGGAGGTAAGCTTGGAATTATAATCACCTCTCCTTACATGGCCCGCCATGTTCTTCAAGACCACGACACCATTTTCGCCAATCGTGCCAATCGTGCTGCAAGCAGAATTGCCTCGTATGGCGGAAATGACATCATTACAGCCTCATATGGACCCGAGTGGCGAATGCTAAGGAAAGTCTGCGTGTTAAAAATGCTTAGCAACACAACCTTGGACTCAGTCTATGAACTTAGAAGAACTGAGGTTCGAAAAATGGTAAAGTTTCTTTACAGTCAAGTCGAGTTGAAGGTAAACATAGGGGAGCAAGCTTTTTTGACGCAACTAAACGTGATAACAAACATGATGTGGGGTGGGGGGATAGAGGAGGTGGAGAGAGAGAGAGTTGGAGCAACGTTTAGGGAGACAGTGACGAAGATGACTTCACTATTGGGGAAGCTAAACGTGTCGGACTTTTTTCCTTGGTTAGCACGGTTCGATTTGCAAGGGGTGGAGAAACAAATGAATGAGTTGGTGTCAAGGTTTGATCAAATATTTGATAAGATGATTGGTCAACGGGTTAAGATGGAAAAAGAGAAAAGGAAAAAAGAAAGGAAAGACTTTTTGCAATTTTTATTGGATTTGAAGGAGGAAGAATATTCCCAAACACCACTTACAATCACCCAAGTAAAAGCCTTACTCCTGGTATGTTCTTTTTTTTGAGAAATTTCATTTCACTATCAAAATTTGCGAATCACTCTATCTCATATCAAAATTTGTGGATAAAAATAAGTCTTTGTCTTATTATATCTTAATGGAAAAAAAAAATCCTTTTACATTTTTTTTACTTGATTAGATAAAGTGAACATGAAAATATCAAAAAAATAAACTAGAGATTTTACAAATTTCGAAAAGGTTTTCGCAGCAGTTTTTTTTGGTTAAGGACAAAAAGCGAAAATAAACATTGTAAAGTAATGTATATTTATTAGGGTTTTATTCTCTTCATGAAACTAATAAAACGTAGTTTTAAATTTTAAATATACACATATCAATTATCAATTTATTGAATATATTGTTTCCAAACAATAATTTATTTTTATAAAGATTGCTTTTAAAACATTTGGTAGTATATAAGTAAGAAAAATATTTTTATTTTCCATGTTTGACTTTCTTGTATTAAGATTCATAATTATTATTACCCTTAGAACAATGATTAACAAAAACGAATTTAGAAAGTTTAAAACCTTCATTTATCATATAAAACTAATAATTGTTAGTGGTAGAGCTAATGACATAATGTTAGCATGACTCGAAGTCAAATCTTGGCCATTGCGCCTTTTTCTTCCTTAGAAAATGAAAAAAAAAAAATGCGTATAAAAAAAATATAATGCTAAATACTTGAAAAAAAATTTCAATAACGTATAATATTAAGCGAATTGTTAATAAACACTAAAAGATTAAGGGAATTGTAATTTACGAATTACAATCAAGTTGGGAGTTGTTGATATTTAGTAAATTAAACTTAAAGGGGATAGTGTAAAATACTCATAATTTTATGAGAAATGATAAAACTACCTACAGAACAACATACTCACCAAATATTGACAAGTGTCTTTTTTTTTTTTGTATTTTGTTGCTTTTCAAATATATATACCCCTCCTCTTCAACCAAAAATCTATATTTGTTTGCTTTTTTTTTTTTTTAAGAACCTAGCAGCGTTCTTAACTTTTTTTTTATATAATAACTTTTTTAATTGCTTTTGTTACTCAAAATTCGGCAGGCCTTTTTTATTTCTTTTTTTATAATATTTTTTTAATTTCTTTTCTTCCTCAAAATTTGTATAAGAATCTTTTATAATTTAAAATTTTAACAATGATTTTGAAAAAGTAAATAAATAAAATTGGACAACTTTTCCATAGGATTTTCTTTTCAATAATTTTTGTTTACATTAAACATATTAGCTTTTCATTTTTTATCTGCAAAATAATATTTTAAATAAGAATACTGTGGTGCCATACATTGTTCAGGAGTAGCATAATTCATTCAATTTACTGTTAAATAACTAAACCAATACCTGAACATGGCTGAAACTATATGTAGGTTGTGTGCTAGATTGTCATTCTATGTCTTGGAATTTGATCATCTCCATTCATCTCCCTACCAATAGCAAGCATAATAAAATGATTATATTCTAATTTTCAGCAAATTCTTAACCTTCCAAAAATTATAATTGTAATTTTATTTCCTAATATTCCTAACATTTTAGTTCTAATTTGCCAATTAATAACAGAATTGACCGAATAAATATGCTCAAAATTCATAGAAGTAGCACCATAAAAGATTGCTAAAATTTTTGAAGAATGATTTGGTAAACATGAAATCTAAGAACCACAATGATAAGAAAAAACTAAGTGAAATTGTATTCCATCTGTCCCTAAATATAAAGTCATCTTGGCATTTTTATTTTGTCCCTATTTATAAAGCCCCATACCAATTTTCAATGATCATTAATTATTTTTTCCACAAACATCTCTATTTATTTAACACTTTTTAGATTCCCAATAATATTAATAGGGGTAATTTTGAAATTACATATCAAATGTTCACATTTCCAATACAATTAACTAAATTATTCCACTTTTTAACGGACGATCCTCAAAGAGGCTTTATATTTAGGGACGGACGGAGTAACTTACTTAGGAGTTGTGATGGAAGTGGGAACGACACCATCTTTGAGAGCCGCCGGTTCAGGGTGAGGTTGGGGGTCTAGGGTAGGTTCAGTGGTGAGGTTGGGGGTCGGTTCACGAAGAGGGTCAGGGTTCACTCAGGGATCGACCACGAAGACGGTGAACGAAGAGGGCTGGGTGGCGGTCGATTTGGCGGCGTCGGAGGGCGACGGCGGTGTAACACCCTATCTTAATTAATATTCTAATTACCCCGATTTAATTAGTGACTTAAAAATTTCTTTTTAAAACCATTTTAACTTGTAAAAATCTCTGTCAAATCGGACAGAGTTTCCTTTGTTTTATGGACATTCCAAAAATAAGAGTACTCCTTGAAAACCTGTTTAACATTGTTACATAACCAGCAGTATGCCAACAGGGCGGAATACAAAACAGTTCAATACATTCGAGTACATCGTTTCCAACATAATAATAATCAAGTTATAAAATAGTTTGATCTCCTCAAAAGATAATACATCATATTTATTTACATCAAAAGCCAGAGTTTAGTTTTCAGATCCATATACTATCACACCCCTAATGTTCACACTCCACGTTGTGGAGTGTGTCCCTGCTCGGCCACGGCTAGTGCATGCTCCGCTTCTATAGCTGTAAAAATATATCAAGAAGGGTAGCATTACACAGAACTTAAAAATATAGTTTCTACAAAAGCATAGTAATAAACCAAGGACCTACCCTACACCATACTATCCAAATCATATACTACTTTACTTTCCTTTTATACGACTCAACATTTTCTTGTAATTTCAGTTACGTACTTTCCCTATGCTTTTCAAGTCTTTCCAATACTTTCCATTCATTCCCACACCTTTCGGTGGGTATTATTTCCATTTATTCGCACACCACAAGGGCGGGTCCTAATCGCATTTACACACGCCATATAGGCGGGTCCATCACATACATTATCACGCTCCCGTAGGGAGGGTCCATATCATGCATCTATCCACTCCTCTATGGAGGGTCCATAAGCATACACATATCCACTCCTAAATGGAGGGTCCATAATATACACGCTCCGCTATGGAGGGTCCATTATAAACACGCTCCGCTATGGAGGGTCCATTATATACACGCTCCGCTATGGAGGGTCCATTATATACTCGCTCCGCTATGGAGGGTCCATTATATACACGCTCCGCTATGGAGGGTCCATTATATACACGCTCCGCTATGGAGGGTCCATTATATACACGCTCCGCGATGGAGGGTCCATTATATACACGCTCCGCTATGGACCCCTCCGCTATGGAGGGTCCATTATATACACGCTCCGCGATGGAGGGTCCATTATATACACGCTCCGCGATGGAGGGTCCATTATATACACGCTCCGCGATGGAGGGTCCATTATATACACGCTCCGCGATGGAGGGTCCATTATATACACGCTCCGCGATGGAGGGTCCATTATATTTTCACACTCCACTTAGGGAGAGTCATTAACACATATATCCATTCACATCGTAAACTCATCTTTTCACATTCCTATATTCACTCCTCAATAGGTGGGTTCTTCTCACATTAACCATATCATTCCATTGTTCAAGTATTCACTCACTTTCATCTCATTCCCTATATAATTTCTATTCAATTCATTGCACACTTTAGCACTCATAGCCCATTTTAGCCACAAATGCCCCTTTGTGTTATTAATTCACTTTCATACACATTTATCACTCACATTATTTATTTATCACTAAGTCAACATTTTCCCCTAGTATTCATTTATCATCTTCTCTTAACATACATTCTTCTATATTTTCCATACATAGTTTCCATCATCTTCCCGAATTAAAACCAGTCTATCATTAACACTTCCCCTTTTCTTTACCTATCTCATAATTATCCCAATAATATAATATTTCATTCCTTCCACAATCTCCATATCTTTTCAAGCTTACCACCAGTCTCTAATTATTTTTACTCTATCATTCACCCTTAATTTCCTTTATAACTTTCTTATGGTTCATCAACTAATTATTCTCATTACTCTCAAATTATATAGTTACTTAGTCCATTATTAACTTTCTATCCATTATCACTTATATGTTTGTTCTCACAAATTTTACTAGCTTCTCCTTCTATTTTCCATTAATTATTTCCTTTAATTTCATTATCAAATACCCTAAGGTTTTTATGCTATACTCCCTCTCTACCCCTAGCCATCACTATAACTAAAGAGAATCTACTTCCTAAGCTAAGGTAATACGAACCCTCTTACCTTCTTAAGAGGTGATGATGAATTCAAGCTCTAGCTCCTTGATCCTTGGTATCTGAGTTCCTTGTCCTTGACTTGGTTTTGAGTTGGAAGCATGAAATAAAGTCCTATACATTCATGAGTGCAAGAACCCTAAGGACTTAAACTCAATTTCTATGAACTAAGGAAAGTTGGAATGGAAAGGAAATTAATTCATGATATAAAGCTAGCTTACCCAATTAGTGGTGGAAAATTGAAAAGCCAAAGAGAATGGAAGGAGGGAGTAACTCGTGAGGTCCAAGGGAGGAAGAGGATGAAGCTTTAACCCATCTTCATGGTGAAAAGCTTGATGGAGTTTGGTGGTTTTGGGTTTGAGGTGCCCAATACAATGTGTTTATGGTGGGATGTTGATGGGTGTGTGATGGAGTTGGGTTCTTGGTAGAATGGTGAGTATGATGGTTGCTTGGTTTGATTCTTGGGGTTTATGTGATTGATGTTGGTTTGTGCTTCTTGGACCAAGGAGGAGAGAAGGGTGGAGAGAATGGAAGAATGAGGAGGATGATGGAAGAGGAGGATGAGGAGGAAGGAGATGATGTTGATGATGGAGAAAATGTGGTGTTGTTGTTGGTTTTTGTTTGACTTATGGTGCCCCTTGCCAAGGAAAAGGAAATCGTGTGGCTGAGATAGGCCAGCTTGGTGCCCAAGCTGAGATCTGGTGGTTGAAAACGCACCAGATCTGGTCGCGCGCGCCTGAGCGCGGATCCGTGCGCCTGAGCGCGAGCCACGCACCAACTGGTGCTGCTGGTCGAGCTGGTGCGTGCGCTGGTGGGGGCTGATGCGGCTGGTGCGGATTTCTGGTGCGGTCAGGAACTGAGTTGGTGCGCCAGAAACGTGGCTGGTGCGCCTGAGCGCACGAAATGGTGCGCCTGAGCGTTAAGCTCCCTGGTTCAGCATCAATGAACAGTGGTGCACGCCTGGGCGTGCATCGGTGCGCCTGGGTGTGCACCAGAATTTCCAAACTTCGATTCGCCATAACTTTTCCGTTAACCGTCGGATCGGGCCCAAATTTTAAGACAAGCTTCTTAATCCCTTAAACTTCATATCCAACGGTGGAATTTATTTTCTTAGCATCCTATAATAAATTTCTAATTTTCTCTTTTCGGTCGATTTCTAACATCGAAAACGCCGATTTAACTCCCGATTTCGCTTATATGACTTTGCCCGAAGCCACAATTGCCTTCTATACAGCCCCTAGGACTCATAATTACTACTCACATATCTAGAAAAATTCATTAAGTCACTTTTCCAATTTTTCTAAGGCTTTTAATTATTAATCTAATTTAAAATAAAGTTTGGGATGTTACAGGCGGCGTGGTGGAGGCCGGAAGAGAGGGCGGTGGTGGCAGCGTGGACATGGTGTCTTCTCCTCTTCAAAGCTCTATGAGTTTGATAGAGAAGATTAGATTTTCTCGTTTTTTTTGTTGCATCAACTGAGAGAAAAGAGTAGGATATGGACAATTTGGTAACTAGCTAAATAATTAAAAATTAAAAATAGAAATAAAAAAATAAAAAAGGACATTTGTCAATATTTGGGGAGTAGGCTGTTTCGTAGGTTACCTTGTGTAGGTTGTTTTATCATTTCTCTAATTTTATACATGCACTAGTTTTAGGCCCGTGCACAACACGAGATATTTGTTTGTTTGCTTGTTGAAAACTAATTATTATTGAATAACTTAAGTAGATAATAATTGTTAATCATTTTGCATTTTTGAATTGAATTAGTATCGACTAATTTATAAATAAAAGTTAAAAGATAAGTGAATGTGCATAAATATTACTACTTCAATCCTAAATTGCGTTACTTAACATATCTTATTTTTATGTGGATAAAACTTTATATTGTTCTCTTTAGCTTACATAAGATTATGTGCTTCCACCAGTTTTAACGGTCTCAATTATTTAAAAAAAAATAAGAAAGATACACCACTAACTAAATAAGTGTGAAAGATACACTTAACTAACGTTAATTTATTTATTTATTTTTAAATGAGACCAGAGGAAATACACACACACACACACACATATATATATATATATATATTTGGTATTCAAGGGGATATGTTCTAGAGACTTTACACATCCTCTATCGCTTCCATTCAAACAATTCATTAAAGAAACTCTCATGATCAATCGCAAGGCATGTAAACTGATATCATCACAGTTCTTCAAAGTATTCCGAATATTCTCTTATTGTGTCGATCAAAAGTCAAATCAGAAGATATGAATGCGCCTTCCCATAAGCAAACTCACACAATGAAATTCAATCAACGATTCCATCACATAAATTCAAAATCTCATTCAACAATTGCACTAAAGAATCACCACACAATAATAATAACATAATTAGAAACAAAAACAGAGTGAGAGAACCGAAGTATAATCTAATTTTCGCGAAGAAAAATTTCGAACAAAAATCAAATAAGAAGAATATGAAATGTTAACTTCACACACACAACCTGATTTAATCTCAACTTCATATATTCATAATCGCATACAACAATCGTGTTAACATAGAATCGCCTAATAGATGAACAAAAACAGAGAATAGAAGCATAAACGCATGCTCTTCCATGAAGTGAAAAATAAAAGGAAAGAAAAAAACGGTTACCGACTCAAGGAAGATGTTACCGTGAACATTGTTGCGAACGTGCTTCAGCAGTGTTCTTTCGACAGAGATGATGTCATTCGCCATTCAAGAGTAGAGTACTGCAACATTACTCAAGTCCTCTCCATCTATTTATCATCTACTCAAACTAACATATTTCCTCATAAAAGCCATTTTTTTTAAATTCAAGAACATAAAAACTATGAAATTATGAAATGGAGAGAGATACGTTAAGAGAGAGGGGAGAGATAAGAATAAGAGAATGAAGGGGGAGAGAAGAGAAAAAAGGATTTATGGATATGTTGTGAATGAGGAAGAGTGTAGTAACTTTATGAATGAAAAAGGATGTATAAAAGTTTAACTTGCATCTAGTAACTTGCATGTAACTTGATTTTCAAATTTTAAATTTTAAACTGGTTCTTTTTGTAACACCCTATGATATAATTACCCATAAACCCGAAGATTTGGATTTAAATTTTTTTTAAAACGAGATTTGATAATTACCAAAGTAATGCTTCCTTTCATTAATACAAAACATCAGAGTTATAAAGCGGAAGACTTAATACATCAATAAGTAAAAGTTAAGAAACATAGCTACACCGAACTCATTAATCCAAAAGTACAAAATAGTGTTTAGCTCGGCCAACAGGCCGCGACCCATACAAAATACATATTACTTTAGCTTGGCCAACTGGCCGAGGCCCATATAGGCTATCCGACTCTAATGACTTACTCTCCCTGTGAGGGAGAGGGAACCTGCTCGGCCGGGGACTGCGTCTGCTCGGACTCAGTACCTGAAAAATGGTAAGGAGGTGAGCTTTACACAAAACTTAAATAAGCAGTTTCTAACATGACATACCGAACTACCAAGCCAAACACAAGTAGTCGGTTAGCATATAAATAACAAGTAATCAAACCATATATCACATGCATACATCATCATTTAGCTCGGTTCACATCATACAATATCAATTAGCTCGGCTCACATCATTACCCAGTATCCATTACCTGGTAGTTATGCCTCGACACAAGCTACTGATTCCCCTTATACCCTTTTCTTAATTCATACACTCAGCTTCTCGGCCACTATTCTCTTACCTCGGTAAACCATCTCTATCTCGGATCCATTACTCATTATTCCACAATTACATAGCTTATAATCTTTTACTCTTCTCGGATGCATACACCCAGTGCATGTCTTACACCATTTAAGGTCGGATGTCGGAGTGTCCATAACTGCGAGTACCAAGTACCCGTCTTACAGCTGCACATACCCAGTATGCGTTTGACGCGATCAATGCACGCACCCAGTACGCGTCTTCTATGACCAGGAGCACTACCGCCGATCATTCTATGGAGTAAGGAGTGTCCATAACTGCGAGCACCCAGTACTCATCTTACAGCGGCGCATCTCAGCGTCCTACGCGATCAATGCACGCACCCAGTACGCGTCTGCTATGACCAGGAACACATCCTACCGATTCCGTGCTCGGAACCTTGTGTGAATCATAACTGCGAGTACCCAGTACCCGTCTTACAGCTGCGCATACCCAATATGCGTCTGACGCGATCAATGCATGCACCCAGTACGCGTCTGCTATGACCCGATCACACAACCATTTCTCTTTAATTCCTCTTATCTTTTTAACCATTCTTTTAGTTCAGACTATCTCGGCTCAACCCTTTAAATTATTCCTCTTTCCATTAATCTCATTATTTTCTTAGCTCGACCTCTCTCGGCTCAACATCTCTTTAACTCCTTTTATCTTTTCCATTAACCTTTCTCCTTATCTACTTATTAATTTATCTCTTTGTTTCTCCCTGATTACCATTTTCTCACTTCCTATTCTCACCCTCTCTTAGCTCGGCCACAGATATAAATAGTGAATGTTAAAGCTCATAAGCACTTATACCACAACAACAAAATGAATAAAGCATTTAACCAATGCATCATGTAAAGGTAAGCATATAACCGAAAAGTAATGTTTCTTCTTCACCTAAAATTCATGTTTCTAGTTCATTCATTAGTTCCCTTTACCCATTTTACCTTTTTTTCTAACATTAACCTATATCCATTCCCTAATCTACCACCCACTCTTAGTACCCGTTATGAACACCCTAGAAACCCAAACTTAAGTAGAGGTAACACTCACTCCTTACCTCAAACCGTGAGAGATAAGAGTTGAGAGTTTGAGAATGGCTTTCCTTGATGCTTGACCTTGTGAGCTTCACACCCTTGGATCCGTGTCCTCCTTGCTGCAACCACAACAACACGCCGGTCCAGAGAAGCGTCCGAAACGGAAAGAGAACAGAGAGAAGGAGGGTTTCCAATCGGTGAAACTTGGTGGAAGAGAGGGATTTCCGTGAAGGAGTATAGAGAGAATATGGGAGTTGCTGAGTTTGTTGATGCCTGGAACTCGAGAGGGAAATGAGGGAGTCGAAAGAGAAAGAGAATGGAAGAAGTGTTGTTATTGTTTGTGGGTTTCTCTTTGATTCTTTTAGGAGAATTAATTGTGTGGTTCTCAATGGAGGCTTCTTTGAGAAGCTAGAATATGTGGACAGGATTTATTGGCTTCTTGAGGAAGCCATGAACAGTGGCTTGAAAAGGACATAAAGCAATTTGACAACGACAGCCGTACGGATGGCACAGGAACCAAGGATCAACAGCTCAACGTGAGCTGTCGCATAGAAGCGAGGATACGTCGGCTTGCTATGGAGAGAAACAGCATTAGTCCGAGCCTCCTTATCGGTTGACACTGCCATGTAATGATGAGCTCGGCTAGTTCGAGCTGACGCCAGATTCCACGTTTTGTTCCCATCTAGCTCTTTAACTCGGCAGAGATCGGTCCGAGGCCTAACACTTACCCATCTGGTCGGCCTAAGCTTCCTATTACCCTACGACCCTTGCACAACTTCTACGGCTTAATCCTATTCCTAAATAAATCAATATATGAATATATATATATATATATATATATATCTTATAAGTTTATTATATTAATGTTACTATTAATTTTTGGGATGTTACACTTTTAACTTGCATGGACATGTGGATGCCTTCATTGAGTTGGAAAGGCCAACTTTCAATTAGGAAGCACCATTTCAAAATGGGTGAATGAGAAAGCTCCATGGGGACTAGTTTTTAATGCTCTTTTTATTAAAACTAGCGTGCCGACAGAAACGGGATGTCGTCCCGCATTCTCATTGTCGTGTTTTTGTCGAAAAGAGTTGTTTATAGTAAAATAATATATTGAAAAATCGGTCTTTATGAATATTATTTATATGTTAAAAAGGTTTATTTTCATGTAAATTATTATTAAGAATTGTATGCATTCTTAGTTGTCATGTTTCGAAATATGGATTCATAAATTTCAAAGAAATTATACATGCATTGCTATTTTGTTAATCTTCGATTTAATTTCCCTTAAATTTAATATGTTTGTCTATATACATGATGTAGTAGAGTTTTCATAAATTGTAATAGATACATCGTTACTTTGTATTTTGGACCAAAAAAAAAAACTCAATATATCAAAGAAGAAATAATTTAATCAAAAAATTTAAATGAATGTCTCATTCATCGTTAAGAATTTCGAGTGAAGGTTGAAGTGAGAACCAATAAAGGGATAAGTTTTGCTAAAACAATAAATATCTTTCAATTTTTTTAAGATAATATTTCCCAATAAAACTTATAAGAATACTTTTTAGATTCTAATCCTCAACCCTAAGAAATTAGGTTAAAAAAACCAATTATAACCACCAAAGTTATGGTTATATTATTAAAACTTATAGTTTCTAGATTCTTATACTCAATCCTAAAAAATGAGGTTAAAAAAACCAATTATAACCACTAAAGTTATGGTTATCTTCTTTTTTTTTTACAATATTTCCCAATTAATTAAACTTATCCTTTTTAGATACGGGATGATGTTTACAAAAAAAATCAAATATAATTATCAAAGTTATGGTTATTTTTTCCTAAATATATCTTTTTTTTACATATTATTTTTATAACAACTATATCCTTTTTTATTATAAAATTTACGATTATCTTATGTTTTTATAACAACCATGTCATTATTTTTTGATACGGTTTGTTATTAGAACAACGATATCATTATTTTTTTATATTTTTTTAGAACAACTTTCATCAAAACAATGTGTAAACCTCCATAAAAAAATTAAAAAAAAAACTATCAAAGAATTATCATTATTCATACACAAAAATAAATTAGTTTTAGTTAAATATAGTATATAGCAGATTACATAAACTTCACCGCAAGAATAATAGACATCAGGATTGGTAGTTACCTATATTTTATAGCGCACGACAGTTATGTGTAAGCAAATTAAGGATCTTGAATTCATGATTCTCACATAATTTGTTTTTTTTTGTGAACTCTCACATAATTTGTTTGCTATAATTGAAGATTACAATGAAAGGAAACTTACCCGGATCCATCGCTTGAAGTTTCTCTTGAATCTCTTAAATGTATGTTTGTGTTCCTTGATAAAGAAATGGTTTTCTCTCCTCTGTTCTTTTCTCTTTTCTGGTTTCTCTGATGATAGGAGAATCCTTTCTTCCTGTTATATGACTTAACCACTTAACTGCCCATTTCATTCCTTGAACTGATACTGATATATATATCAGTATTCTGGACAGTTGCACCCTTTCGCCCAACTGTTATGTGGTTTGACAATTACTTCTTTATAAAGGCAGAGGAGAGGGACTTTAAATTATAAAAGACCCAATTGATTCTAAATGACTTTAATAAGGTTAACCATCATCACATTGAACCCTCTTTAATAAGAATCAATCCTTTAAATTACATGAGTCACTATAGATTATTAAAATAATCTAACAATCTCCCACTTGGCTCATGTGATGACTTGAATGTTCAACTAACTATAATTGTACACTATACGTTGAAACTATTAAGCCATCATCTTTAATTGAATTAAGATGATCGGATCATGGCGGTCACAAGTCAATTAAAACGACATGATTCCTTCCATGTATCACATAACCAACTCAACCCAAAATGACTTTTATCCTTGATGTCTTTCATAGACACAATTCATCATCACACTAAACAATACATATATATAACATAATGTGGATAACAAATAATAAAAAATGGAAACATAACTTTAATTGAATTCATAAGTGTCATTACAATACGAGCAATATAACTATAAATATATGTACATATCTTACTTTTATGCTAACAAGGTCTTATCTATGATGCCCATCTCTCTAACATGGCCAATGAATGTTTTGGGAGGCAACCCTTTGGTTAGCGGATCCGCTATCATCATATCAGTACCAATATGCTCAATCAACACTCTTTGTTTCCGAACTTCTTCTTTGACACTCAGGTACTTCAAATCCATGTGTTTCGCACCTTTAGAGTACCTATCATTCTTAGAGAAGAAGACAGCTGCAGAATTATCACAATACATTCTCAGCGGCCTAGCTATACTGTCGACAATGCCAAGTCCTGAGACAAAGTTCCGCAACCACAATGAATGAACAGTGGCCTCAAAGCACGCCACAAATTCAGCCTCCATAGTAGAAGTAGCAATCACAGATTCTTTTCCACTCCTCCATGAAATTGCCCCTCCAGCTAATAGGAAAACATAACCAAATGTGGATTTCCTAGAGTCCACACATCCTGCATAGTCTGAATCCGAGTATCCGATTACCTCCAGGTAATCTGACTTTCTATACGTGAGCATGTAATCTTTGGTGCCTTGTAAATACCTAAGAACTTTCTTTGTAGCTTTCCAATGATCCATTCCGGGATTACTTTGATACCGGCCTAACACTCCAACAGCAAAACTGATATCTGGCTGTGTGCAAGTTTGAGCGTACATCAAACTCCCAACAACTGATGCATAGGGTATAGACTCCATTTTCTTTCGTTCCAAGTCATTCTTGGGACATTGCATTTCACTAAATTTATCCCCCTTTTGAATTGGAACTATTCCAGGAGAACACTTTTCCATTCTGAATCTTTCTAGCACTTTATTGATATAGCCTTTATGAGACAATCCCAAAAGTCCTTGTGATCTATCACGAAATATTTCAATTCCTATCACATAAGATGCCTCTCCCATATCTTTCATTTCAAAGTTCATAGAGAGATACTTCTTTACATCATGTAACAATCCAGTGTCATTAGCAGCAAGTAGGATATCATCAACATATAGAACTAATATAATGAACTTACTCCCACTGACCTTCATGTAGATACACTTGTCAACAACATTTTCTACAAAACCATATGACGTAATGGTATCATTGAACTTAAGATACCATTGTCGGGAAGCTTGTTTCAATCCATATATTGACTTCTTTAACTTACACACTAAGTTTTCTTTTCCTGTGACCACAAACCCTTCTGGTTGGTCCATATATACTTCTTCTTCCAAGTCACCATTAAGAAAGGCGGTCTTTACATCCATTTGGTGAAGCTCCAAATCATAATGAGCCACCAATGCCATGACAATTCTTAGAGAGTCCTTCTTTGAAACTGGAGAGAAGGTCTCTTTATAATCAATGCCATCCTTTTGAGTGTAACCTTTGGCAACAAGCCTAGCCTTGTATCTTTCAATGTTGCCTTTCGAGTCTCGTTTGGTCTTACAGACCCATTTATTTCTGACCCGTTTAGACTTTTCAGGCAACTCGACTAGTTCCCATACATTGTTGTCATCCATATATTTCATCTCCTCTTTCATGGCATTGAACCACTTTTCAGAATTGCTACATTCCATGGCTTGTCTAAATGAGACTGGATCCTCATCAATGCTTAAGTCACATCCATACTCAACAGAATAAACCACATAGTCGTTTGGAATAGCTGATCTTCTATGCCTTTCAGACCTTCTTAATGCTACTTCTTGTGGTTCATCTATCGCTTGCTCATTTGCAACTTGCACATCATTAGCTGGTTCATTACCTATATGTTCATCTTGTGGGTTTGGAATATTAATGTGTTGTCTTGCCGTGTTGTGTGACTGTGATACAACAAGAGGGACAACAACTCGAGGAGGAACACTAGATGTAGGAGTTTCTATACGAATCTCTCTAATATCCACATTTCGTGGTTCTCCACTCCCACTGAACTGACCATTCTCAATGAACCGAGCATTTCCAGACTCAGTTATTCTCGTACTATGGTTAGGACAGTAAAATCTATACCCCTTTGATTTTTCTGGATACCCAATGAAGTAACCACTAATGGTTCTTGCATCAAGCTTCTTTTCATGTGGATTATTTACCCTTACTTCTGCCAGGCAACCCCAAATGTGAAGATGCCTCAAACTGGGTTTCCTTCCTGTCCACAGTTCATAAGGAGTCTTAGGAACTGCTTTACTGGGAACCCTGTTTAACAAATATGTAGCAGTCTTTAATGCATGCATCCACAACGAAATAGGTACAAGACCATCACTATTACTTAACATACTCCTAACCATATCCATGAGCGTACGATTCCGCCTTTCAGCTACACCATTTTGTTCTGGTGTACCAGGCATTGTATACTGTGCACATATGCCTCAACTTTCAAGAAACTTTGCAAATGGACCTGGACATTGTCCACTTTCATTGAATTTACCATAAAACTCAGCACCTCTATCAGACCTCATTACTTTCACTTTTCTATCTAATTGCCTTTCAACTTCATCAATGAACACCTTTAGGAAGTCCACTGATTGGGACTTTTCATGCAAAAGATACAAATAACAATATCTAGAGTAGTCATCAATAAAGGTAATGAAATACTTTTCACCGCCCCATGACGGAACATCAAATGGGCCACAGATATCAGTGTGTATTAACTCAAGTAATTGACTACTTCTTGTGGCAGGATTGTTTGATCTATTTTTTTGTTAGTTTGCCTTTAATGCAATCTACACATATTCCCCAGTCATCAAAATCCAATTGAGGTAAAATTTCATTTCTCATTAACCTCAGTATCCTTTCTCTGGATATGTGACCTAACCTTTGATGCCACAAGAAAGCAGAATTTTCATTATGTGCACTACGCTTAATACCAACATTATATTCAACATGAAACAGGGAATCAATAAAATTAACATCAAGATTAAAACGATATAAACCATTAATTAATGTACCAGAACCATAATAGTACTTGTCTTTATATAATGAGAATACACCATGTCCAATCTTAAAGTTAAAACCTATATTATCCAACATCGGAACAGAAACTAAATTTCTAGCACAACCTGGAACATAAAGACACTCTTCAAGATCCAAATGACAGCCAGTGTCCAAGACCAATCTATACGTCCTAATTCCTTCTATTCGTGCCTTCATTATGTTCCCCATATACAAAAACTTTTCATTTCCTTTTATGGTTTGGATCGAAAGAAATCCCTGTGTAACATGAGAAACATGAGTAGTAGCACCAGAATCTAACCACCAGGTACTATTAGGTACTTCAATAAGATTTGATTCAAAATTTACTGAAACATAGTAAATACCTTTCTTTTCGAACCAAGCCTTCCTTTTAGGGCAGTCTTTCTTGAAGTGACCTCCCTTCTTGCAGAAATGGCATTTCTGCTCCTTCTGGATTCTGCCTTCATTGACTTTCATTGAGGCTTTCTCCTTCTTTTTACCCTTCGAACCAGGCTTTCCCTTGCTGCTGCTAGCACCATCATACCCCACGAGATGGATGGATTGATCCTTCAGTTTCTTTAATCTCCCTTCCTCCTGAACCAACATTGCCTTAAGTTCCTGGAAGCTCCACTTTTCCTTGATAGTGTTGTAGTTCACTTGGAATTGTCCAAATTCTGGAGGAAGTGAGTTCATAATAAACTGAACCAGAAATTTCTCATTCACCTCCATATCCATGGTCTTTAATTTTGCCGATAGATTTGCCATACTAGTTACATGATCATGAATGGGCTGTGACCACTCAAACTTCTTTGTTGTTAACTCACTCATTAGGCTCCCAACAATGGACTTGTCAGTAATGTCCGATTGAGAGTACTCCTTAACCTTCATCATAAATTTCCTAGCATCATCGGTTTTGAGCATTGACGGCTTTACATTTTCTGTCATCGTCATCCTCATTAAATTCAAGCTCAACCTGTTAGACCGCTCCCAAGCCTCATAAAGAGATTTGTCAGCCTCTGTACTAGTCTCATTAATGGTCGCGGGCTTCTCATCCATAATCAGTGCAAGGTCCAAATCCATCACACCAAGTTGAAACTTGATTTGCTCAGACCAATCAACATAATTTAGCCCGTTGAATTTAATGACTCCACTGCCCATACCATATAAATTAGCGGAAACTGCAACATTTCACATGCTCATACTATTAATGCTTTGAGTAAACGTAATAGATTCAAACATATACTAACTTTGACAATGTATTTAAGTTCACCTTTGGGTTACGCCTAAATCCATAACTTCTAACAATAATGATGCTAACTCCAACATACTTAAATAGACAATTAGTCCCGCTTAAATGAACATACAAGTTATCTTTGGATATACAAACATATTCTCCAAGTATGTCAAATAATTCTTTAATATTATTAATTATAAGCAATGGTATACCTTTGGGCAACACATGGAGACCTTATAATAATAAATTTCAATTATTCCATAATTCTCTTTTATATAGCATCAAACTATAATTCTCTTTTATATATAGCATCAAACTTATGGGTAATTGGAACAACCATACAATTTTGAAATTAAAATTCTAAGACTCGATCACTTTGGTGATTAATGAATCTAATGCATAATATAATTTCAAAATAAATTATCCAAGATGTATGTATAAATATATAAAAAGTAGGGCACGTTAGTTTATAAATATATATATATATATATATATAAAATGGTATACTATCATAATATATGTAAAACTTTGACAACACAATTCAATAGCATATACTAGTAACAATCCTATACATTCGTATATATCTTATATATACAGTACTAGTTTGTGTTAAGTGATGAATAGAGTCTGGTACTATCATAATAGAGTCTGGTACTACTTATATATACAGTACTATCATAATATATGTAAAACAACATGAACCAGAGGCGACTACTCCATTAGGCAATAAAACACAACATTTCAGTATATAATGATACGCCAAAATAGATGTGCAGCGGATTCATAAACCCCATTCAAGTATGTAAAAAAAATTTGGGAAAACAATAAAATAACGATGTGCCAAAAATTTACTGTGCAGCGGAAGCAATAACTTTCAGATATATATATGGAACTAATAAATTTCTAGATGCAGCGGAAGCAATAAATTTATTTCTAAGTTCCATTATCAAGGTTCACATAATATTGAAAAAATATCATCAATGAAGAATCACAAAATTCAGAACCTTGCTCTGATACCAATTGTAAGCAAATTAAGGATCTTGAATTCATGATTCTCACATAATTTGTTTTTTTGGTGAACTCTCACATAATTTGTTTGCTATAATTGAAGATTACAATGAAAGGAAACTTATCCGGATCCATCACTTGAAGTTTCTCTTGAATCTCTTAAATGTATGTTTGTGTTCCTTAATAAAGAAATGGTTTTCTCTCCTCTGTTCTTTTCTCTTTTCTGGTTTTTTGATGATAGGAGAATCATTTCTTCCTGTTATATGACTTAACCACTTAACTGCCCATTTCATTCCTTGAACTGATATATCAGTATTCTGGACAGTTGCACCCTTTCGCCCAACTGTTATGTGGTTTGACAATTACTTCTTTATAAAGGCAGAGGAGAGGGACTTTAAATTATAAAAGACCCAATTGATTCTAAATGACTTTAATAAGGTTAACCATCATCACATTGAACCCTCTTTAATAAGAATCAATCCTTTAAATTACATGAGTCACTATAGATTATTAAAATAATCTAACAATCTCCCACTTGGCTCATGTGATGACTTGAATGTTCAACTAACTATAATTGTACACTATACGTTGAAACTATTAAGCTATCATCTTTAATTGAATTAAGATGATCGGATCATGGCGGTCACAAGTCAATTAAAACGACATGATTCCTTCCATGTATCACATAACCAACTCAACCCAAAATGACTTTTATCCTTGATGTCTTTCATAGACACAATTCATCATCACACTAAACAATACATATATATAACATAATGTGGATAACAAATAATAAAAAATGGAAACATAACTTTAATTGAATTCATAAGTGTCATTACAATACGAGCAATATAACTATAAATATATGTACATATCTTACTTTTATGCTAACAAGGTCTTATCTATGATGCCCATCTCTCTAACATGGCCAATGAATGTTTTGGGAGGCAACCCTTTGGTTAGCGGATCCGCTATCATCATATCAGTACCAATATGCTCAATCAACACTCTTTGTTTCCGAACTTCTTCTTTGACACTCAGGTACTTCAAATCCATGTGTTTCGCACATTTAGAGTACCTATCATTCTTAGAGAAGAAGACAGCTGCAGAATTATCACAATACATTCTCAGCGGCCTAGCTATACTGTCGACAATGCCAAGTCCTGAGACAATGTTCCGCAACCACAATGAATGAACAGTGGCCTCAAAGCACGCCACAAATTCAGCCTCCATAGTAGAAGTAGCAATCACAGATTCTTTTCCACTCCTCCATGAAATTGCCCCTCCAGCTAATAGGAAAACATAACCAAATGTGGATTTCCTAGAGTCCACACATCCTGCATAGTCTGAATCCGAGTATCCGATTACCTCCAGGTAATCTGACTTTCTATACGTGAGCATGTAATCTTTGGTGCCTTGTAAATACCTAAGAACTTTCTTTGTAGCTTTCCAATGATCCATTCCGGGATTACTTTGATACCGGCCTAACACTCCAACAGCAAAACTGATATCTGGCCGTGTGCAAGTTTGAGCGTACATCAAACTCCCAACAACTGATGCATAGGGTATAGACTCCATTTCCTTTCGTTCCAAGTCATTCTTGGGACATTGCATTTCACTAAATTTATCCCCCTTTTGAATTGGAACTATTCCAGGAGAACACTTTTCCATTCTGAATCTTTCTAGCACTTTATTGATATAGCCTTTCTGAGACAATCCCAAAAGTCCTTGTGATCTATCACGAAATATTTCAATTCCTATCACATAAGATGCCTCTCCCATATCTTTCATTTCAAAGTTCATAGAGAGATACTTCTTTACATCATGTAACAATCCAATGTCATTAGCAGCAAGTAGGATATCATCAACATATAGAACTAATATAATGAACTTACTCCCACTGACCTTCATGTAGATACACTTGTCAACAACATTTTCTACAAAACCATATGACGTAATGGTATCATTGAACTTAAGATACCATTGTCGGGAAGCTTGTTTCAATCCATATATTGACTTCTTTAACTTACACACTAAGTTTTCTTTTCCTGTGACCACAAACCCTTCTGGTTGGTCCATATATACTTCTTCTTCCAAGTCACCATTAAGAAAGGCGGTCTTTACATCCATTTGGTGAAGCTCCAAATCATAATGAGCCACCAATGCCATGACAATTCTTAGAGAGTCCTTCTTTGAAACTGGAGAGAAGGTCTCTTTATAATCAATGCCATCCTTTTGAGTGTAACCTTTGGCAACAAGCCTAGCCTTGTATCTTTCAATGTTGCCTTTCGAGTCTCGTTTGGTCTTACAGACCCATTTATTTCTGACCCGTTTAGACTTTTCAGGCAACTCGACTAGTTCCCATACATTGTTGTCATCCATATATTTCATCTCCTCTTTCATGGCATTGAACCACTTTTCAGAATTGCTACATTCCATGGCTTGTCTAAATGAGACTGGATCCTCATCAATGCTTAAGTCACATCCATACTCAACAGAATAAACCACATAGTCGTTTGGAATAGCTGATCTTCTATGCCTTTCAGACCTTCTTAATGCTACTTCTTGTGGTTCATCTATCGCTTGCTCATTTGCAACTTGCACATCATTAGCTGGTTCATTACCTATATGTTCATCTTGTGGGTTTGGAATATTAATGTGTTGTCTTGCCGTGTTGTGTGACTGTGATACAACAAGAGGGACAACAACTCGAGGAGGAACACTAGATGTAGGAGTTTCTATACGAATCTCTCTAATATCCACATTTCGTGGTTCTCCACTCCCACTGAACTGACCATTCTCAATGAACCGAGCATTTCCAGACTCAGTTATTCTCGTACTATGGTTAGGACAGTAAAATCTATACCCCTTTGATTTTTCCGGATACCCAATGAAGTAACCACTAATGGTTCTTGCATCAAGCTTCTTTTCATGTGGATTATTTACCCTTACTTCTGCCAGGCAACCCCAAATGTGAAGATGCCTCAAACTGGGTTTCCTTCCTGTCCACAGTTCATAAGGAGTCTTAGGAACTGCTTTACTGGGAACCCTGTTTAACAAATATGTAGCAGTCTTTAATGCATGCATCCACAACGAAATAGGTACAAGACCGTCACTATTACTTAACATACTCCTAACCATATCCATGAGCGTACGATTTCGCCTTTCAACTACACCATTTTGTTCTGGTGTACCAGGCATTGTATACTGTGCACATATGCCTCAACTTTCAAGAAACTTTGCAAATGGACCTGGACATTATCCACTTTCATTGAATTTACCATAAAACTCACCACCTCTATCAGACCTCATTACTTTCACTTTTCTATCTAATTGCCTTTCAACTTCATCAATGAACACCTTTAGGAAGTCCACTGATTGGGACTTTTCATGCAAAAGATACAAATAACAATATCTAGAGTAGTCATCAATAAAGGTAATGAAATACTTTTCACCGCCCCATGACGGAACATCAAATGGGCCACAGATATCAGTGTGTATTAACTCAAGTAATTGACTACTTCTTGTGGTAGGATTGTTTGATCTATTTTTTTGTTAGTTTGCCTTTAATGCAATCTACACATATTCCCCAGTCATCAAAATCCAATTGAGGTAAAATTTCATTTCTCATTAACCTCAGTATCCTTTCTCTGGATATGTGACCTAACCTTTGATGCCACAAGAAAGCAGAATTTTCATTATGTGCACTACGCTTAATACCAACATTATATTCAACATGAAACAGGGAATCAATAAAATTAACATCAAGATTAAAACGATATAAACCGTTAATTAATGTACCAGAACCATAATAGTACTTGTCTTTATATAATGAGAATACACCATGTCCAATCTTAAAGTTAAAACCTATATTATCCAACATCGGAACAGAAACTAAATTTCTAGCACAACCAGGAACATAAAGACACTCTTCAAGATCCAAATGACAGCCAGTGTCCAAGACCAATCTATACGTCCTAATTCCTTCTATTCGTGCCTTCATTCTGTTCCCCATATACAAAAACTTTTCATTTCCTTTTATGGTTTGGATCGAAAGAAATCCCTGTGTAACATGAGAAACATGAGTAGTAGCACCAGAATCTAACCACCAGGTACTATTAGGTACTTCAATAAGATTTGATTCAAAATTTACTGAAACATAGTAAATACCTTTCTTTTCGAACCAAGCCTTCCTTTTAGGGCAGTCTTTCTTGAAGTGACCTCCCTTCTTGCAGAAATGGCATTTCTGCTCCTTCTGGATTCTGCCTTCATTGACTTTCATTGAGGCTTTCTCCTTCTTTTTACCCTTCGAACCAGGCTTTCCCTTGCTGCTGCTAGCACCATCATACCCCACGAGATGGATGAATTGATCCTTCAGTTTCTTTAATCTCCCTTCCTCCTGAACCAACATTGCCTTAAGTTCCTGGAAGCTCCACTTTTCCTTGATAGTGTTGTAGTTCACTTGGAATTGTCCAAATTCTGGAGGAAGTGAGTTCATAATAAACTGAACCAGAAATGTCTCATTCACCTCCATATCCATGGTCTTTAATTTTGCCGATAGATTTGCCATACTAGTTACATGATCATGAATGGGCTGTGACCACTCAAACTTCTTTGTTGTTAACTCACTCATTAGGCTCCCAACAATGGACTTGTCAGTAATGTCCGATTGAGAGTACTCCTTAACCTTCATCATAAATTTCCTAGCATCATCGGTTTTGAGCATTGACGGCTTTACATTTTCTGTCATCGTCATCCTCATTAAATTCAAGCTCAACCTGTTAGACCGCTCCCAAGCCTCATAAAGAGATTTGTCAGCCTCTGTACTAGTCTCATTAATGGTCGCGGGCTTCTCATCCATAATCAGTGCAAGGTCCAAATCCATCACACCAAGTTGAAACTTGATTTGCTCAGACCAATCAACATAATTTAGCCCGTTGAATTTAATGACTCCACTGCCCATACCATATAAATTAGCGGAAACTGCAACATTTCACATGCTCATACTATTAATGCTTTGAGTAAACGTAATAGATTCAAACATATATTAACTTTGACAATGTATTTAAGTTCACCTTTGGGTTACACCTAAATCCATAACTTCTAACAATAATGATGCTAACTCCAACATACTTAAATAGACAATTAGTCCTGCTTAAATGAACATGCAAGTTATCTTTGGATATACAAACATATTCTCCAAGTATGTCAAATAATTCTTTAATATTATTAATTATAAGCAATGGTATACCTTTGGGCAACACATGAAGACCTTATAATAATAAATTTCAATTATTCCATAATTCTCTTTTATATAGCATCAAACTATAATTCTCTTTTATATATAGCATCAAACTTATGGGTAATTGGAACAACCATACAATTTTGAAATTAAAATTCTAAGACTCGATCACTTTGGTGATTAATGAATCTAATGCATAATATAATTTCAAAATAAATTATCCAAGATGTATGTATAAATATATAAAAAGTAGGGCACGTTAGTTTATATATATATATATATATATATATATATATATATATATAAAATGGTATACTATCATAATATATGTAAAACTTTGACAACACAATTCAATAGCATATACTAGTAACAATCCTATACATTCGTATATATCTTATATATACAGTACTAGTTTGTGTTAAGTGATGAATAGAGTCTGGTACTATCATAATAGAGTCTGGTACTACTTATATATACAGTACTATCATAATATATGTAAAACAACATGAACCAGAGGCGACTACTCCATTAGGCATTAAAACACAACATTTCAGTATATACGCCAAAATAGATGTGCAGCGGATTCATAAACCCCATTCAAGTATGTAAAAAAAATTTGGGAAAACAATAAAATAACGATGTGCCAAAAATTTACTGTGCAGCGGAAGCAATAACTTTCAGATATATATATGGAACTAATAAATTTCTAGATGCAGCGGAAGCAATAAATTTATTTCTAAGTTCCATTATCAAGGTTCACATAATATTGAAAAAATATCATCAATGAAGAATCACAAAATTCAGAACCTTGCTCTGATACCAATTGTAAGCAAATTAAGGATCTTGAATTCATGATTCTCACATAATTTGTTTTTTTTGGTGAACTCTCACATAATTTGTTTGCTATAATTGAAGATTACAATGAAATGAAACTTATCCGGATCCATCGCTTAAAGTTTCTCTTGAATCTCTTAAATGTATGTTTGTGTTCCTTGATAAAGAAATGGTTTTCTCTCCTCTGTTCTTTTCTCTTTTCTGGTTTCTCTGATGATAGGAGAATCCTTTCTTCCTGTTATATGACTTAACCACTTAACTGCCCATTTCATTCCTTGAACTGATACTGATATATATATATATATATATATATCAGTATTCTGGACAGTTGCACCCTTTCGCCCAACTGTTATGTGGTTTGACAATTACTTCTTTATAAAGGCAGAGGAGAGGGACTTTAAATTATAAAAGACCCAATTGATTCTAAATGACTTTAATAAGGTTGACCATCATCACATTGAACCCTCTTTAATAAGAATCAATCTTTTAAATTACATGAGCCACTATAGATTATTAAAATAATCTAACATGATGTTTAAAGTTATTGTAATTTAGTACATGCAATAAATAGAAACAACATAATTGGGAGTAAATCATAATACTAATCAGACATGCATATAACAATGCAAATTAGACATGCATGTTCAATTGGCATAATAATGTATTTAATCTTTTAGAGAACTTTAGAGAGTTAAAAAAGATTAGACATAGTTCACCAAAATAAAAAGATTAGACATATTCAACCTAAATAAGACCCCCTCCACTAAAAAAAGAGAGAGAGATTTGGAAGTTCAATAATTTGATATTTTTTAGCCAGAATTATTTAGAAGTAGTGGTATATGTTAGAACAAATGAGAGTATAACATGAGTAATACCTTACAAAATTTTGTCAATGAAATGTAACCATCAAATTAGATTTATGGACTAAAAAAATGAGAATAAAATACCATAGAGTAACAAATTGAAAACTGGTAGTTGTAGTGAAATAGAAAGAAAAACTGACCTTAAAAATCATTTTCTCATTGTTCATTTTCTTCTATGGGAGAAGAAACATGGGAAATTAAAAGTATTTAAAAATCAGATTAAAAAAGATAAATCAAAGAGTTATCATTATTCATAAAAAAAATAAATTAGTTTTAGTTAAATATAGCAGATTACATAAACTTCACCGCAAGAATAATAGACATCAGGATTGGTAGTTACCTATATTTTATAGCGCACGACAGTTATGTTTAAAGTTATTGTAATTTAGTACATGCAATAAATAGAAACAACATAATTGGGAGTAAATCATAATACTAATCAGACATGCATATAACAATGCAAATTAGACATGCATGTTCAATTGGCATAATGTATTTAATCTTTTAGAGAACTTTAGAGAGTTAAAAAAGATTAGACATAGTTCACCAAAAAAAAAAGATTAGACATATTCAACCTAAATAAGACCCCCTCCACTGCAAAAAAGAGAGAGAGATTTGGAAGTTCAATAATTTGATATTTTTTAGCCATAATTATTCAGAAGTAGTGGTATGTGTTAGAACAAATGAGAGTATAACATGAGTAATACCTTAAAAAATTTTGTCAATGAAATGTAACCATCAAATTAGATTTATGGACTAAAAAAATGAGAATAAAATATCATAGAGTAACAAATTAAAAACTGGTAGTTGTAGTGAAATAGAAAGAAAAACTGACCTTAAAAATTATTTTCTCATTGTTCATTTTCTTCTATGGAAGAAGAAACATGGGAAATTAAAAGTATTTAAAAATTAGATTAAAAAAGATAATAACCAAGAGTATGTTGAAATGATTCAAATCTCAATCTTTCTAAAAAAAAAATTAAAAATAAGAAAGATGGTACAAAAGTTCAACCAAAAAAAAAAAAAAGAAAAATGGTACAACATACCATGTATAGTTCTTTCAAGATTTCGATAATTTCATGAGTACTATGCTATCATCCATTCCAACCTGAACATAATAAAGAGAGACAAAATAATAATAAAAAACTTTAAAAATGGTAAAAAAGTTAAATTAAAAACAGATAGTTGTATTTAAAAAAACAAAAAGATAAAAGATAAAATAGAAACAGATAATAATAGTAAAAAAAAATATCAAAAAAATAAAAAAATAACCAACTGTATGTTGAAGTGATTCAAATCTCTATCTTACTCAAAAAAACAAAAAAAAAAGGGGAAAGATGCATGGGACTGCATACCATAATTCTTTCAAGATTTTGATAATTCAATGAGTATTATGCCATCATCCATTTCAAATAACCAAAAAGGATAAAAATGTTAAAAAAAAATAAACTAAAAACAGATAATAATAACAAAAAGAATTTTTTTTTTTAAAAAAAGAAGTAAAGCGGCTAAACAAAGAAAAAAAGAGAAAAAGATAACAGTACCGGGAAGTAACTATCTCTACTGTAACAATGTGGTTGGACCGGTGTATAAAACTTGGGCTTCTTCCTTCTTCATTCAATTTCCAATATGGAGCCTTAATTAATTGAAGAAATATATGTTGTTGGTTTGGTTAATGTGCAATTGGAGGCTGCCATATATATGGTTTCAAGTTTCACGACAGTTTTTTAGCAAGAGAAATAGGCGAGTTCTTATCGGTATACTAGTTTTTGGCCCGTGCATTGCACGGGTTTGTACGCGTCATTTTTTTTTATATTGAAACTTAGTTTATAGTTAAGTATTAATGATTGAGTATTAAATTTGTTGTATTAAATAAATTATATTTTATTTGTGAAATAATATTGTTTTATTGATAATAAGAGGTACTTATAATTCAAATCTAACAAAAATAAAATATCCCTATAAATTTTGAGTAAAAAACACTTATGCTCAACTTGATCAACTAAATGACACAAATTTCATAACGAAGCAACTAACTACCACAAAGTAGATCAACATAGCGTGAATGAAAAATTCATTAAGATTCCCTTAGTATTCAACAATTCATTAGGAAAAAAAAAGGTAAAAGTTATGCCAAAAAAATTGCACTTTCCAACCACACAGAGTTAACTTCCAAAGTTCTGAAAAAAAAAAAACAGAAAAAAACACATACCAATTTGCACTTGAATCAATTGCCATATATAAACAAATAGTAATTTAATTATTTCAAAAAAGAGCAAATTTTATCAAATATCATCATCATCATTTTCAACTATTGTAATCACAGGCATATCAAAATCGAAATAAAAATAAAAAGAAAAATAAAAAAACACCATAAACCCCAATAACAAATGATTTTTTTTAATGAAAACTTTTGATCAAAATAAAGAATCAAACAATGGAATTGAAGAAAACAAAAAAAAACTAATCACTTCGAGTGCCCTCTTCTTTTTCAACTTTATATCAACTTTTGTAATCACACGCATATCAAAATAAAAATAAAAATAAAAACAAAAATAAAAAACACCATAAACCCCAATAACAAATGATTTTTTTAATGAAAACTTTTTATCAAAATAAAGAATCGGACAATGAATTGAAGAAAAAAAACTAATCACTTCGAGTGCCCTCTTCCTTTTCAACTTCGTATGGAAAGTGAGATCATCGCAGGAATAAGATAAACAACAAGACTCGATCAATTGATCCTCCAATCCAATCCAATTGCGGAATGAATGAGAGAGAAGAATTGAAGTGAATTTTGTTTAGGAGTGAAAGTTGAAAATGAAGAGAGAAAATAAAGAGAGAAACAGAGAGAGAGAGGGGATTTGGAGAAGAAATCCGAATTGAAGGAAGAAGCTTAGCCTAGTTTACAATTACAGAGAAATCTCTCTCTGTATTGTGCTTCCAAAATAAATGAAATAACAAATAAATAATAAAATAGGATAAAAACTCAAAAGGGATCCGCAAGGCCGCAACCGCGCAACCATTAAATATTTCTACGTTTTCTTTTATTCCGGAGGGCAGCCACGCTTGATAATCGTGCACATATGGAACTTGTGAGTGAAGCATGTATGAATAGCCCAAACATAATGATAAAGCAAGCAACTGCTTGAAATTGATACGCGTCATGGAAATATATAATACCTTGCCTATCACACTCGGTCCCTGCTGGCAAATGACATTTCCGTTTCATCGAATCATCGCTGTAATTTCGGTGTAATCATCGCTGAAATCTTCTTGTTTCAGAACACCCGTAGAGGAAATCATCTGTAACTGGCATTGTTATTTGTAAGTTTTGTAACTGTACAATAGATTTTAAAATTTTAAAATTGAAATTAAAAAGAAAAAAGACACATGGATGTCTCAATCATTGTCACATGGATACCTTGATTGTTGAGAATTCCTCAACTTTTACTCAAGAAGCAAGATTTCAAAATGGAGCATTGTGAAAGCTCCATTAGGATAAGTTTTTATATAAAAAGGAATGATGGTTATTGTAGTGCCTATTTCTGGTGGCATGGCAGTTTTTAAAATAGGCCATTTACATTGAGAAATAGCCTAGCACTACAGTATATTGTTTCAAGTTCCACGGCAGTTTTTAACATATAGGCAGGGCAGTTTTTTTACTTGTAAGTTACAAAATTGTTTATTTAAAATTGTTCATATTAAGGATTAAGGATAAACTTGGAATAACAAAATTATGTACACTTTTTTGGGTAATTTAGTTAAAAACAGTTAAAAAACACTGTTTTTTTATAATAGGATTAAGGATAAACTTGGAATAACAAAATTATGTACACTTTTGTGGGTAATTTAGTTAAAAACAGTTAAAAAACACTTTTTTTTTTATAATAGTAGATAATAGATATATTATTAACTATTTTTTTTTTCTGAATTTAAATGTAATTATGTTTATTCTGTAACAAAAGAAATTATGTTTATTAATATTTAAACATGTGTATTCTGAATTGTTATGTGAAGATTGTGTTTTTGATTGATAGTAGTGGAGGTGTATCACAATTTCAACTTCTTATGTGCCGAATTTCAAAATTTACTACACAGATTAGGCATATTGACATAAATTTGGTAGGTGTATATGGGTTTTTGGGTTGTTTCAAATACTATGTGCCATATATATTAGACAAATCGTTCATTTTAGAATGTGATTTTGTGAAGACCAATGACAAATTAGATAGGTTTGAAATTCATACTTAGGATATTTTAGTTTTTAAAAAAATCGTGGCTGGAAATTTCTTCATGGCATGACTTACAATGTTTAAAAGATTTTGTGACAATGTATGAGAGTGTAGATAATTGTGAGGATTTATTTTCTTGATAGAAAAAATTGAGATTGATTTGGTGGCAAATTTTGGTTCTTTCTATTATATGTGGAGGGTGGATTTCAAATTTCTATTTGTTTTTTTCAAAACATTTACACCAATTAGATATTATTACCTAAATTTAAGAGGATTCCTCTTTGGAGGTTGGGATGTTTCAAATACTTTAACAAATTATGACAAATCATATCGTTAAGATTGTGAATTTATGAGGATTGATGACAAAATAGGTAAGTTTAGAATTCTTATTTGTGATATTTTATTTTTAAATCAAAATTGTTGCTTGAAATTTTATGGTTGAGGCTCAAGGATTTTGTGAGAGCTCATGAGAGCGTAGATAATTGAAAGTTTTTATTCTTGTGATAGAGAATTTGTGAGAATCATTCTAATGTCAAATGTTGTAGTCTTGATTATACATAAAGTGTGGATTGCATGTTACTAATTTATATAGGAATTTTGTTGGAAACCAACAAGCGGCTCAATATAGTCTAGAGGGGGGGTGAATAGAATATTGAAGCCTTATTACAGATTTTTCGTCCACCTAAGAGAATGATTTTATGAAAATAAATTTTCTTAAAAAATTCAAGTCAGATTACTCGAGTAACTCAAGACTTCACTCGAGTAATACGCAAGCAAAAATAATTTCACTCGAGTATTCAGCAAATCACTCGAGTATTACGAAAGCTATTTTTAAATCACTCGAGTAACAGAAAACCTACTCGAGTATTGTTCATAAACTGAAAGCAGATTACTCGAGTGACAAGAACTTTACTCGAGTAAACTGGGTAAAATTCAATTAAAACTCAGTTTTCAATGGAGTTCTTCAAGAATAACAATGCTATGATGATTCAACAAATTATGAATGATTAATATGAACAACTTCAAGTAATATTAACATGCAATTTTAGATCAATTGAGTAGAATTAAGAAAACCCCAATTCTAACCTAAAAATGCAATTGTTAATGAATTAATGCAATACAAGGAATGAAAATAAAAGAGACACAAGGATTTATCCTGGTTCACTTTCACCCACTTGAAAGCTACTCCAGTCCCCTCTTGAATCAAGAGAGATTCTTCACTAGAAATCTTCAAATGTAGATTTTACAATGTTTTAAGATGCAACTAGATTCTTAGTTCTCCTATCTTAAAACCCAACTCAAAGTGTGTACCAAACACTTTGATCTAATCTACCCCTTTTGAGAATTCTAGATTTCCTTGCTAATTGATTGAAGATGCTTTCAACCAATCCTCTTTTCTTGCTTTGATTTGATCCTCAAAGTCTTCCTTGTGAGATTCTTCACTTGTGTTGAAACTTCAATGATGCAATCATAAATTGCAAATCTTCAACAACCACTAAGAACAAAAATTATGATCTCAAGAATATTTGAACAATGAGAGAAATAGAATGAAGAATGAAAAGTTCTTTGTTGAATCTTGATAGCTCTTGAAAGATGTAAAATAGCTCTTGAATTGCTTTTAAAAGTGTATAGAAAATTGTAAGAATAAAATGTCTATCTATTGTGAAAGAGAAAATTATGTCCTTTTAAAATTTTCAAACACTGATTGAATTACTCGAGTAAACCATATAACATCACTCGATTAAAA
This sequence comes from Crotalaria pallida, assembly GCA_037953625.1. NCBI lineage: Eukaryota > Viridiplantae > Streptophyta > Magnoliopsida > Fabales > Fabaceae > Crotalaria > Crotalaria pallida. The sequence continues at coordinate 73,670,543 of CM075655.1, read as the reverse complement.
CATGTCAGATTAAGTTACTCGAGTGATGTGTAAACCATTACTCGATTAACCTGTCATGACATAAATTACTCGAGTGATCCAATACTCATTACTCGAGTGAACTGATCAGAATCTGAATAAAAACAAGGTTTTTCTAAAAGGATTTTCACAAAACTTTTAATAGAGCTATTTAATCAAGATTTAAAGTATCTTCACTCTTAATCAAACATTATTTAAATATTCTTAAAATCACCTAAGCTACCCACACCAATGAGATGCATTGCATAAAAATAAAGATTACATTGAAATAGAATTAATAAAAATCCTAATTCTAATCTTCATGTGGTGTAGCTTGCTTGTTGCCAATGTTGTTGCTTGGAGAGAGATTGTTAGCATCAAAACATGAGAATCCTACAAATTTTAAATAATTTTTTTATTTATAACTATTCTACAAATGATTTTAAGAAGATTATTTGAAAAATTTATTATTAATCGAGTCATAGATCAAAACAAATTGAAGTTATTAAATGTTTTTTTAAGAAAATCTTTTTTTTTTTTGTAAAATTTGGTATTTTTTTATCAGCAAAATTAATTCATTAAAGAATACTAGGTATTTTTAAAAGCCACCAAAATACAAAAAGTTGATGAGTAATATGTAAGATTGTGGACCCCGATGAATTTATTTCCTGATATTTTCAAAATTTCAAATTGGCTTCTGGGATAGGAAAATATGAGTCATATTAGTCCATAATGTTAATAACCGTCAGTGATCCTTAACGTGGACTAACGAAACGGTCAAAACGACGTTGTTTTGGCAAAAAAAAACCGTTGATTATCGATTAAATTCGTCACTGAGATTGGGGGCATCGATCAAACTTGTCTCTAACTTTGTGGACCACTAACGGCAAGGACAAATGTAACTCACATTTTGCTATCTCATGGGCTAATAACTTAGAATTTCAATAATTTCATAAACTAATTTGTCCATTGTCCACGAAATATGAAACTAATTTAACTATTTAACAATAGAAAGCTAAGCAAGTAGCACGAGCATTACACCAATTCACAAACAAAAGTTGGTGTTTAACCATAATTGAAAACCGACCCGGGATCAAACCTGAATATGGTATAACAAACCTAAAATGTCAAAAGGTTTAGAGCTGAAAATAACTAGCATTGACAATTAGGGTCAATAGGCGGGCATGGGCCACGCCTACAAGTTCCCGCAATATTTACGGGCGGGCATGGGCAACCCGTTTTGATTTTAGGGCAGTAAATTCATGCCCTGCCTGCCCGCGTTTTTTGTAGGCGGGCATGCGGGCCGCTCGTTTTTTATTTCAAAATTAAAAAAGTGGTATTTATTTTAATTGAATTTATACAACCGCTATAGACATAGACCAAAAATTAGAAACATATAATACAACACCTACGAATTATAGCTGCTTCTCAAATCTGAAATGAACAAGAACCTGTTTCAGCTTTCTTGAACCAAATGATATGCGAACATCAATTTACTGTCAACGCTATTTCTGCTCTTCAATCTGTCCATAAGTTGCCTCACTCTTGCAGTTTGGGCATTTATCACAATTCACAACAACTTCAAACCAAAAAGATCTTAACCCCACTCAATATTAAGAAACTTCATCCCATAGTTAATCATTATCGTTTCATTTGCTTCAGATGTTGGATGTCTGGAGCTGCCAAAAATGATTATGATTTTTCTCTAGTTAGAATGGTGGCATGTATGGCAGGTGGAGGGTTTGAGTGGTTTTATGAGATAACACACTTTATAATAATGAGACTTTGCGAAAGAGCAACTGGTCATCATCATGAATCTGATCTAGGAGCTGTGAAAGACGAAAGAAGACTAGCAGCCTGAGTAAGTAGAATATCTCCAAATGTGGATATATAAAATATTTTAATTGCCTGCGGGCTGCATGTTGTCCTCCCAAAATTGCCCGCAATTTTTACGGGCGAGCAGGCCCAGCCTTAATTGAAATTTGGTTAAAAAATCAAGCTCTGCCCGCAACTTTTGCAGGCGGGCTGGACGCAAGGATGACAATCGATCGGGGTGGGTCTGGGTATCCCATTACCCGGACCTGTCTCGTTCATGTATATCTGGACCCAGACCCGCCCCGGATCCGTACGGGTACTCGCTGTCACGCGGGTCTTCGGGTACCCAAACGGGTTCACGGGTACTCATTATATTTTAAAAAATTATTAAATTTTAAGTTTTTTTTAACAAAGATAAAAAATCTCTATTTTTACTTGCCAAACACTTTATATATCATTAAATAATTCACAAACAAAGTCACTAAAGGCAAAACATATTCACTTAGAAACAAAACCTCTCACACAAACATACTTAAATTCCAAATAAATTGAATAATAAATATTTTTCTGCGGGTCCGGGTACCCGCGGGTCCGATACGCCATTATCCAAAACCTACGGGTACCCGTTTTTATATACTCGCAGATACATTTTTGGATCAGGATCCGGACCCATTACGGATATTACCTGTGAGTACCTAGTAGGTACGGGTCTAATTGCCAAGCCTAGCTGGACGAACCCGCAGGTCCAAACCCTAATTACCAATACTAAAAATATCCTTATTAGTAAGTAATCAAATACCATTTCCAAAAAAAAAACAAATAGACCAAGATGTTGTATGACTAACAATAAAACCTACCGCCTTCTTTGAAGACCCTGAGTACTTAACATTAAATATTTTGTACTACCTCTATTCCTAATTATAAGGTCCTCTTGGGAGATTTCACGTCCATTAAGAAAGTGGAATAATTTAGTTAATTATATTGGAAATGTGAACTTTTGATATGTATTTTCAAAATTATCCCTATTAATATTATTGGGAATCTAAAAAGTGTTAAATAAATAGGGGTATTTGTGGAAAAAAATAATTAATGCTCATTGAAAATTGGTAAAGGGCCTTATAAATAGGGACAAAATAAAAGGACCTTATAATTAGGGACGGAGGGAGTAATATTATAACAATAAAAGTCTCTTGGAATCCCAACCAAGCAAACATGCATTGCCACACATTATAAGAATAAGAGTAATGGGCCAAAAGATGTTTTGTGAGTATCTTCCTAACCTAAAGGCTTAATTGCACTTTTGGTCCCCCAATTTTTTCAATTTGGCGATTTTGGTCCGCCAACTTTTAATTTGGTGATTTTGGTCCCCCAATTTACGATTTGTAGCGACTTTGGTCCCTCCGTAAATTCCACGGTTAACGGTGCTGACGTGGCGTACCAAAGGGACACGTGTCAGCAGCTTAATTGCACTTTTGGTCCTCCAATTTTCTCAATTTGATGATTTTGGTCTCCCAACTTTTAATTTGCCGATTTTGGTCCCTCTGTCAATTCCACCGTTAACTGTGCTGATGTGGCATACCAGAGGGATACGTGTCAGCAGCTTATGGCCCTATATTTATTTATTATTAATAATAATAAAATATATTTAAAAATGAAAAAAAATAAAATCCACGAGTCTCACTGAGATCGCAGCAAAGGGCAGAGAGTGTTGGTCTACTATTGTGTTCGCGATGAATTCTGGTGCGGATCGGCCGCCATCGTGAGTTCGCTTGCATTGCCACAACTGGAGCGTCACGATGCAGTGGTTCCTGCATAGATCGCGAGTTCGCTCGAACGATGAAGGGTACGATGGGGTGCAGCGGCGGTGGAGCAGCGATGCAACCTAGTCGCGAGTTCGCTCGCCGAGAGTGATGGTGGTGCTCGAAATAGCCGAAACCCCTGGAACACAGTTGCGGCGGCGACGTTGGAGGATGAAGGCGGCGGTGGCTGCGTGAGAATCGACAAGACCGTTGCACACTACTTCTTCCTTGCGAAACCATCGCTTGTTACAGCGATCTTGAACCATCTCGATCTTGACAACGATGGTCTCTGATTCGAATTTGATTTTGAAACCACGGTGGAAGGACACGAAGCAAGTGGGTGGCCATGGTGGATGTAGCATGTGGTGGTTTGTGTGCCGGTATCGGCGTCGGTGTCGATGTTCGATCAAACACTGTGTCACAAAGAGGCAGTGAACAGTTTCTATTGTTTGGGTTTTATTTTATTTTTTTTCATTTTTAAATATATTTTATTATTATTATTATTATTTTTAATAAATAAATATAGGGCCATAAGCTGCTGACACGTGTCCCTCCGGTACGCCATGTCAGCACCGTTAACGGTGGAATTGACAGAGGACCAAAATCGCTACAAATCGTAAATTGAGGGACCAAAATCACCAAATTAAAAGTTGGGGGACCAAAATCGCCAAATTGAGAAAATTGGGGGACCAAAAGTGCAATTAAGCTGCTGACACGTGTCCCTCTGGTACGCCACGTCAGCACCGTTAACGGTGGAATTGACGGAGGGACCAAAATCGCTACAAATCGTAAATTGGGGGACCAAAATTGCCAAATTAAAAGTTGGGGGGCCAAAATCGCCAAATTGAGAAGATTGGGGGACCAAAAGTGCAATTAAGCCTAACCTAAATTTTAGAAGGGTATTGATTTTCTAACCTCCCCAATTGGGTTTTTGACCCCCTCTTTTAAATTTTTTCTCAAAATTACCCTCATTCTTTTTTCTTCTTTATTTCTTTCTCCTCCTCCTCCTCCTCCTCCTCCTTTTTCTTCTTCCACCATCCCCACCCACACCCACATTGTCCTCCTTCTTCTTCTTCTTATGTTTCTTCTTCCACTACATCCAGCCACGGCCACCTTATCTTCTTCTTCTTCTTCTTCACCCATCCCACAACCACCTTCTTTTCTTCTTCTCCTTCATCCTCACACTCACAATTCTCCTTCACCCACACTCACCACCACTCCATACTGTTTTTTTCGAGTAAAAAGTGCTCTATGCCAATGCCAAAGCATAGGAAAGCGTATGGCCTTTTTTTTAAAAAAATTGTCCCCTACGCCCAGGCCCTGAAGTATGTGAAAAAAAACACGTACTTTAGGGCCCTGAAGCATGTGAAAAAAAACGTACTTTTTCATACTTCAGGGCCCTGAAGTATGTGAAAAAAAACATGTACTTCAGGGGCCTGAAGTATGTGAAAAAAACACGTACTTCAAGGCCCTGAAGTATGTGCAAAAAAAAACACGTACTTCTGTAAGAGAATTTTACAGAAGTAGATTAGAAGAAAATTTTGAAGAACAAGAGTTTTATAGTGAATGAGGAAGAAGAAAAAATGAGAAAGAGATGTGGAAAGAGATGTGGAAAGAGGAAGAAGAAGAAGAGAAAATGAGGAAGAAGAAGAAGTAGTGGAAGAAGATGAAGAAAAAGAAGAAGAAAGAAAAGGGATAAAAATGGAAAAAATAAATTTAAAAGGGGTCAAAAACTCAAAATGGGTGGTTAGAAAATCAATACCCTTTTAGAACACACGGCCACTCCGCGTTGGACCAAATTTCACCTCATTGGTATCCTGTCCAGAAGAGTTTGCCATCCAAAGCTTGCCACCTTTAAAGGAATTGGAGTTAACCAATAAGACTTAAAAATCTGCACTAGCTCCACGTCAAAATTGCTAGGACCTGCGAGATTTTGCTCAAGTAAAATGCACCCACTTTTGGCTGTATAGGCACAAATTGTATCAAAAGAACATGTTTATTCATTATCCTTATGCGCGTGTAAATCAACAGAATCCAGCAAGCTACAAAGCTTCTTGTTCCCAAGCAAATGGAACCCGCCTACAAGATAAATTCCAAGATGAACGTTGACATTACTTCTCATTTGAAATAGAATATAAGTGAGAATAGAATTCTCAAAGAGTTACTCTATCTGTTTTTATTTATCTGTCATATTTCAAACAAAACACACCCTTTAAGAAATCTAATTATTAATTATATTTCCAATACATTAATTATGTTTTTTTTTTCCATTACACTCTTTCTATCTTTATAATCATTAATTTTTCTCTACTACTCACATAAACCAAGACATACTTCCTCCTTCCCAAAATATAAGGCATTCTTTACACTTTTATTTTGTTCCTTTTATAAGACCCTTTGCCAATTCCCAATTATTATTAATTACTTTTTTTTCCCACAAACACTCATATTTATTTAACACTTTTTAGAGTCCCAATAAAACTAATAGGGATAATTTTGAAATTACATATCAAAAGTTCACATTTCCAATACAATTAACTAAATTATTCCATTTTCTTAATTGACGTGAAATCTCCCAAAGAGACCTTATATTTAGGGACGGAGGGAGTATTAAACAGGTGCAAACATGGAAAAAAAATTTATTACACTTTTGAAATCCTCAATACGACAGATAAAAAGAAAAAAAAAATCTCTCCAAAAAACGACAAATAATAAGGAACAGAAGGAGTATCTCCTAACCAAATATCCTTTCAAAATTATTTGTGCCTCCTCTCCCCATCGTTCTCATTAGACCCTGCTCAAACCAATTATCAAAACCTGCAACCAAACCAATACTACAAATACTCCTCCACCACCACCACAAACTTTAATCATATGAGTCACCATGGTTCATATAGAAAGTTTAAAGTTATCATATTTAGCCCTTAGCACATCAACACATAGACCGTGATCATTCTTGAGAAACCTCAATCTCCACTTGGTCAACAGTGCCTAATTAAACCTATGTAAATTTTTTTATCCCAAAACCATCCTCAATATTAGGATGACACACGTCATCCTATAAACCCAAGATATTTTCCTTTTAGTTTTATCCTCTCATCCTCCCCATAAAAATCGTGTTGAATAAAAATCAAAGAGTGAAGAACTTTACTTGAAATTCTATAACATTAAAAATAATACACATACAATTCAAGCTATTAAGGACAGAGTTTACCATTATTGGATAATCTCCTTCTTATCTACTCTTAACTCAAGATATTGTGTAACAAATCAATCTTATCTTTTAGTTGTTATATTTGTTGTAACTGTAGAGATAAGTATAGCTATGTATCTGCACTAGTCAGTTAGGATATACTCCCTAATTCCCTTATGAACCTGTGTATATATGGCAAGCATCAGAGATTAATAAAAGCATATTGTTCATTAACTCTATATGGTATCAGATTGCTAATTGCTTCACAGCATTCCTTCTTCGATCCTTCAAACATGTCTTCTGAAAATACTTCCTCAATTACAACACTTCTCACTGCTGACCCCAGCCAACTTGTTACACTCAATACCAGTGCTCACTCTACCATCAAACTCAATTCCTCTAACTATCCGGCATGGCGTGTTCACTTCAATGCTCTTCTCGTTGGCTATGGGCTCAAAGGTTATGTTGATGGCACCACACCATGCCCGACACCTGATGATGGCGGCTATGCTCACTGGATCCGCCAGGATCAATTGATCCTACTTGCAACTGTCTCATCAGTGTCAGACACTGTTATCACCATGCTTGGTAATGTCACCACCTCTGAACATGCGTGGGACATCCTTCAAACTGCTTTTGCAAATAAATCTCGCTCTTAGATTATGTCTCTCAAGGAGCGCCTCATGAATGCTCAGAAAGGTGACCAAGATGTCATGTTATATCTCCAAAATATTAAAGCCATAGCTCATGAGCTTGCCATAATCAGTTCTCTTGTGGATACTACTGATCTTGTTCTTCTTTCTCTCAATGGTCTTGGTCCTGAATTTCGTGAGGTTGCGGCTGCTATCCGTGCTCAAGATACTCATATCAGTTTTGAAGAACTCTCTGAAAAATTAACTAATCATGAAACATACCTCAAACACCAAGATCAAGTCACTTCACATGTTGTCATTCCCACTGCTCATACTGCTCATCGTACTCGCAACACTCACATGAGGTCACGACCTTCATTCCACAACTCCACTCCCAATCAGTCTCGTGGTCCTCCTTCATCAAGTAAAAACTACATCTTCTGCCAATACTGTGGTAAACCAGGTCACACTGCCAGGGAATGTTACAAGCTACATGAATGTCCTTCCAAGCCTTACTCTGCACCAACTTCTCATTATGCTCATAACATTAACCCTCCTCAATCTCAAACCTGGCTCTTAGACTCGGGAGCTTCTCATCACATTACAAAGGATTTTCACAACCTCTCACTCTCTCAACCTTATACAGGTTCTGATCAACTCTATGTTGGTGATGGTACTGGCCTCCCTATCAGTCACACAGGTAACACACATCTTAGCACTCTCACTCAGGATTTACACTTATCTCAGGTTCTATATGTTCCCCAAATTAAAACTAAACTTCTTTCCATTTCTAAATTATGTGCTTCCAATAACATCTCTGTTGAATTTCGAGGTACACAGTTCTTGATCAAGGATCTGCAGAAGGGGAAGTGTTGCTGCAAGGACATCCCACCAATGACCTGTACAAAGTCCATGCATCCTTCAGCCCATCTCACGCCCTGCACACTCACCTACCGTCAGCTACCACCCTTCACCACATCCTAGGACACCCTTGCTCACGAGTTCAGCAGCATATCTGCAACCAACTCCAAATAAAATCATCCTCTCATAATGAACTATGCACTTCCTGTCAAAGTTGCAAGAGTCATAAACTCCCCTTCACCAATAATCACCTACAAAGTACAAGACCCCTCCAACTAATCTACTCTGATGTTTGGGGTCCTGCACCCACTGGGTCCTTAGATGGTTATCTCTATAATGTTATCTTTGTAGATCACTTTTCGAAGTATATTTGGTTGTACCCCATGAAAAATAAATCAGAAGTTTCCTCTATCTTTATTCAATTAAAAAATGTTGTTGAAAAATTCTTTAACTTACCAATCATTACACTTTATAGTGAAAACGGTGGGGAATATATTAAACTTCGTCATACTCTCAACAATCTTGGCATCAGTCATTACTCCTCACCACCTCACACACCAGAAGTCAATGGCACTGCCGAGCGCAGACATCGCCATTTGGTTGAAACTGGTCGTACACTTCTTCACCATGCACAACTACCTGCTACTCTTTGGTCCTATGCATTTCTTACTGCCTCATACCTCATCAACCGCCTACCCACACCGAACCTGCATATGAAATCACCATATGAAGTTCTCCATCAAAAAGCACCAAACTATTCACATCAACACTCATTTGGGTGTCTTTGTTTTCCTTGGCTCAAACCATACGTATCCAACAAACTCCAACCCAAATTTGTGCCATGCATATTTGTTGGCTACTCTCTTCCCTATTATGCTTATTTATGTCTAGAACCTAAAACCAACCTTGTCTATATCTCTCGACATGTAACCTTCTTTGACGACTCCTTCCCTTACTCCAACCTACTCACACCACTCACTCCTCCATCTTCTCTTAACCCATCTGCTCATCACCCCTTACATGACCTCATCCCTCTACACCAACCCTCTATACCACCTGCTCCATCTCCCTTGCCTAGCTCGCAGCACCCCAACCATGATACTCAACCTTCTGCACCGCCGCATCCAGCCTCAGCTTCATCTGAAACAGCAGCACTACCTCCCTCCTGCAGCTCTTTACCAGGCACGTTACCTTCCCCTATACCTGACCCTCCTCCTCAACCACAAAATACTCATCCCATGCTCACTCTATCCAAAAACAACATATCTAAGGCCAAGAAGGTTTATAATATCACTAAACATCCTCTACCTGAGAACTTAGAACACTCTTGTGTTACTGAGGCCCTCAAACACCCTCACTGGTGAACTGCACTTCCTGAGGAGTTTAACGCTTTGATGCGAAATGGTACCTGGTCACTTGTTCCTGCACCCCGGAATCACAATGTTGTGGGTTGCAAGTGGTTGTTTCGAATAAAACAAAATCCTAATGCCTCTATCTCAAGATATAAAGCACGTCTGGTTGCTAAGGGATTCATACAAAGTCCAGGAATAGATTTTAAAGAGACTCTTGCACGTGTGGTCAAGCCTCAAACAATCAAAGTTATTCTCACAATTGCTCTGGCTTACTCTTAGCCTATGCACCAACTTGATGTTAACAATGCCATCCTCCAAGGCTCTCTCACCAAGGAAGTTTATATGAAACAGCCACCTGGGTTTGTCCATTCTCAGTTCCCTAACCATGTTTGCAGGTTTCATAAAGCTCTTTGCGGTCTCCGACAAGCACCTCGGGCTTGGCATGAAGCACTCGAGTCCTATGTACTTAATTATGGTTTTTCAATGAGTCGCAGTGATGAATCTTTGTTTATATATCATCATGGTACTACACTTGTTTATTTCCTTGTTTATGTTGATGACTTGTTACTCACAGGAAACTCTCCTACCTTTATCAGTCAATTCATCACTGATCTATCCAAACAATTCTCCTTAAAGAATCTGGGTGCACCACACTACTTCTTTGGCATTGAGCTCATTCCTACCAAAACTGGTTTGTTTCTATCGCAGCACAAGTACATACGGGACCTTCTACAAAAATTTAATATGACAGGTGCTTAAGCTTGCTCCACACCTCTTTGTACGACCACTGCATTAAAATTGGAGGATGGTTCAACCCCTACCGATAGTTCTTCCAACCGCAACATCATTGGTGCCCTTCAATAACTCACCTTGACACGCCCTGATATTTCCTTTGCAGTGGGAAAGCTTGCTCAGTTCATGCACAAACCCACTGAGTGCCACCTACAACACTTGAAGCGCACACTTCGATATCTGAAAGGTACAATCAATTATGGCCTACAACTCCTCAACCCTCGGTCTCTTCATGTTACTGCTTACAGTGATGTAGACTGGGATGGAGACTTGGACAGTAGACAATCAACCTCTGCATATGTCCTTTACCTTGGTGGCAATCCTATCTCGTGGAGTTCCAAACGCCAACGCACTGTGGCTCGTTCCTCAACTGAGGCTGAGTACCAGTTTGTGGCAAACACTACTGCTGAAGTACAGTGGCTTCGCCATCTCCTCTCTGAATTACATATCAGCCTTCCAGCCACTCCTCAGCTCTTTTGTGACATTGTTGGTGTCAGTTATCTATGTGCCAACCCTGTTCTTCACTCACGTATGAAGCACATTGAACTTGACTATCATTTTGTTCGTGAGCTATTTAGACAAGGTCTCCTGGTGGTATCTCATGTTTCCACTCGTGATCAAATTGCGGACATTCTAACAAAACCTCTAAGCAGACAACCATTCACTTCCAGTCGGTCCAAGATGCATGTCTCTGATGGTGACATGATCTTGCGGGGGCGTATTGGATAATCTTCTTCTTACCTACTCTTAACTCAAGATATTGTGTAACAAATCAATCTTATCTTTTAGTTGTTATATTTTTTGTAACTGTAGAGATATGTATAGCTATGTATCTGCACTAGTCAGTTAGGATATACTCCCTAATTCCCTCATGAACCCGTGTATATATAGCAAGCATCATAGATTAATAAAAGCATCCTGTTCATTAACTCTATAACCATCACAATTCAACCTACCAAAGACAAATGTCTCCCCTTCTAAGTAACAAGCCTCATATGCATCAAAAGAATGACATGTTGCCAACACCCAACTCTCCCCGAGTCATCACTATCAGACAACCCCAAATAAACAAAAAGAGCAGATCTAGTTTTTCTATTAAGGAACAAGGAGGTTGATTCACTTAAAACAAAATTAATATTAATTCCAAAACATTACTTTAATGAAAATTAACTTTTAGACCAAAAACCAATTCAAAACATCTTCCAGTTGACTTAATGGTCCATCAATTATTCTAAGTAGCCTTCCCAACAAAAACAACATCATCAACATAATTCAAAATAGACACTGTTGTTTCAATCCTACGAAAGCAAAAAGGCTTATATTGACTAATTTTAACAACACGATGAATGACCATCTTGGTTAAACCTTCTGCCACAATAATAAGCAAAAAATGGGCCAAGAGATCACCTTGATTTAATCCCCTTTTTATTTTAATCTCCCTTGTAGGACCTACCATTAACCAAAGCAAACAAGATTCCTTAGAACGTAAAGGTTGTTTTACAATCCCTCCATTTTTTACAAAAATTCATTCGACTCATAACATAGTTCAGGAAGGACCACCAAAAATAATCGTATGCCATCTCAAAATCAATTTTTAAAATAAAGAATTCCAAACCAAACCTCTTTGCATAATCTACAATTTCATTCAGCACCACAACCCCATAGATAACATACATCCCCCTCCAACACGTGTCAGAACCTCTTGTAGAAAGAAAAATTAATCTCGTCAAGACCAGGGCTCTTATTACCACCGTAGGATAGCATCACAATATCAATTTCAACACTAGGAAAAGGGGCTATAATCATTTTAACAGCCTCCCCATCAAATTGGTAAAATTTTAACCCATTCAGTTTAAGCAGGAAACATTTGGTCTAAAAACAAGCAGAAAAAGGAGCCACCACAATAGATTTATTGCCAACAACTTTAGTCACCCTATTATCCTCAACAAGCAAAGCACCCATAAAATTCCTTCTACGCCGACTAGCAAAACAAATATGAAAATAAGAAATGTTAACATCCGCCCCTCTTCTTTTACCCATTCACTTTAGATTTCTGCCTATAAAAACTATCCTTCTTCCACAAACAATTCCAAAGATCAACCAAACAATTACTCCTCTAAATACTCATCCGTGTCCATAGTCGTCTCAACCTTTTTATCAAGAGAATTTAATTTTTATGTTCGTTGTGTAACCAAAAATCCACATTCCCCAACACCTCCCTGTTCCAAAATTGGATATCGGATTTAAAGAGCGAGCTTAAGCATCTCCTAAAATTTATAAGCTTCTCAACCTGAAATCTAACAATGAGACCAAGAGTCACGAACTAGAGCTTCAAAAGATTCATCCAATAACCAATAGTTATAAAATCGAAAAGGGTTTTGATCCCAATCCATATCACCATGCTTCAAAATAATAGGACAGTGATCTGTGACATCTTTATCCTAAATTCACTAAGTGGCTGCACCTCATTCCTCCTCGCACTCAACAAAAACCAGGCACTTGTCCAATCTACTTAAAGCATAGTCGCCCTTCTTCTTCCATGAAAAATTCCTTCCACTGGTTAGTGGCTCAAACACGTTCATTTAATCAATAAAATAATTAAACTTATGAGTTTCTGTTGCATAAAGATTATCATTAGTAACAACCCTCCTTTTTATAGAGTTACAACACAATTAAAATCTCCAGTAATGCACCAAAGATCGTCACCATAACTTTGTCTAATACGCTGAAGTTCAAACCAACACAACTTTTGCTTCCGGTCAATATTACATGGTGAATAAACATTAATAGAAAAAAATACATTTCACATCCTTCTTCCATTTGAAAAATAATCTAAGAAAGCCATCACCTGAAAAAGTGGTATAAAGATGGAAAACTGAATTATTGCAGAAATTAAGGAGGCCTCAAGCCTTACCATTAGATGGCCAAAAACACCAACCACAACCACCACCACCCCACACAAACTACATATCCTACTATTAATAGTTACCATCTTCCTTTGATGCAAAGCAATAAATTGAGTTCCATCTATAGCCACCAAAGAACAAACCTTCTTCCACTTTGCTACACCAACTAGACCCATCACACTAAATGATAAAACCTTCATTGGCCACCAATAATTCCTTCCTTGAGATCACGACATCATGATCTCTTTCCGCTATTGCTACAAATTGAGAAATTGTGAACTAATTATCACCTATAGTCGTTAACCCAACACCATTGTCAATCTGAAGGACCCTGTCTGCGACTTGTTGAGCTGCTCATTCTTTTTTAAAAAGAACATTACATTTCTCTATACTAGAATCATGAATAGATAACCCTGACAAAAACAAGACGATACTTGAGGCTTTTGTACCTTCCTCGACTTCCCTATTCTCCTAGAAAAATTAGCAACTTGGAATCCTTGACGACCTAAGTCAATGGACCCTTTAAGAAAAACAACATCTTCATTATTTGAGGTCAAAATTGTGGCTAAGTATTTGGCATAATTTTCTCATCTTCATGAACTTGAGCCACACATAAGCTATCAACATGGATACCATTCAAATTCAACACGGACACTAACTCCACAACCACCTTTGTAATACCATTTGAATGTTGAATTTCTACTAAATCCTCCACTACCCAACCATGCACTTGCTCCATATTATCCACCCGTATAAGCAATGACGCATCACTACCTAAAAGTTTAGCAACCTTGTTAATGATTTTAGTTTGGCTAGAGTCCACAAGATCCATAGTTTTAGGCAGATATGTAGAGCTATTAGGAGCTATCGAAGCCTTCAAATTTTCCTCAAATTTCTCCTCATCAACTTCCCTCTCCATTCTTTATCATCAAAACCCACCGAAACCTCATAGTTATGATATGACTCCTCCATTCCACGGACTGAATTAGACTTAGAATTTGAACATTATGCTCGATTAAGAGTTGCACAATAAAAAAACCCTACCACCGAAGACACCCCCTTTATGTTGAAGCCAGGCTCCTCTAAAACATGAAACAAGAAATCAACGCCATTAACACCAATCAACACCTTTGTCGCATCAAACACACCTTCTAAGTAGTGCATACGTCAAACATAACAACACATCCAACCTTGCTTGCTAATTTTCTAATAATTCACGAGCCCCATGCATGGACTGGAATCCCATGACATTGAACTCGTATAAACCTTTCCCATCTTCCCATATCTATCTAGATTCCATAGAACAATATCATATAAACACATATCGAACTAGTCTAGTACATCATCATTCAAGATTTCAATGTCTTCATCCTTTTTCACCTTTATGAGAACATCATAACCACTCACTACAAAGAACTTGATGGAAAAATAGCCTTCTGCATTAAATCGTGCGTGAATCAGAGCAGAATCCTTCACCAGTCTAACCTTCATACATAACACCTCCTCAAGGAAACCATGTCCTCCTCATGAACAACAAAATCAAAATTGGTCTTCTTATGATAATGTGACACCCTCCCCGTATCAGGAATAACAACGAGACTTGCCAATTTCGGTTTCTAAGCCTCCATTTTCTCAAAAGGAATAGGCTCCAATATTTGTTTCAGGACTATGTTCTCACACCCCTTATATGCCCTCTAAATAACCTCCTCCGACAACACAATTTTACAAATGTCAAAAACCCTACGATAACATTCCACATTTGCCCAAAGTTTATGTGCGCCAAACCAAATACTATCCAATTTCCTATCTAGCTCCATCACATCATATATGTTTTTGAATTTGGCAAAGCCAAATTTCCACAGGTATGTATTACGTCTTGGGGATACGAAAACGTCTACAACGTCGCTACACTTACGAAACTTCTGACATAATTCATCCTGAGTCACTCCAACTATGAAGTGAGTAATGTAGTAACTCACCACCCCTTTTTGAGAGTCCTTTCCCGGTTTACCGTGATCTAGTCATCCGCCGTTGTTTTCGTCGTTATTTTCGCCGCCTCTCTCTCGTTCTCTCTCTCGTTCAAATTTTCTGCTTTTTGCTCTTTAGTAATAATATATATGTAAAATTTACTCTCTTGATTTTTTTTCTTCACAAAAAAAATGTTATGATCAAACTAATTAGTTCTACTCATAATAATAATTAAAAGATAGAATATTTTAACAATTTAACATATATGCATAGACATTGTTAAAAAAATTTACACCGACATCCATGAAATATCATACTGTTAAAATATTTGACTCTCACACTAACTACTTCAAAAACTGCATATATGATTATGTATGTTTGGTTGATGTGTAAAAAGCTTTACATTGATCATATATCAAAATTCAACTTATTTTATTATGGATGATTTTTATTTTTAAAACTGAACTAATTCAAGCTAAGAACACTAGTTAGGTCATTCTATAAGGATAAAAACTAGAAATTAAATAACATATTGTGCCTAAACAGAACATGGTGGTGGCTGGATCTGACACATCGTCCAACACAATTGAGTTTGCAATGGCAGAAATTATGCAAAAGCCAGAGGTAATGAAGAGAGTCCAAGAGGAATTGGAAGTTGTAGTTGGCAAAGATAACATAGTAGAGGAGTCTCACATTCATAATCTTCCCTACTTGCATGCAGTGATCAAAGAAGTTCTTCGATTGCATCCTGTACTTCCACTTTTAGTCTCTCATTGCCCTAGTGAAACGTCTACTGTGGGAGGCCACACAATCCCAAATGGGTCAATTGTGTTTGTGAATGTATGGGCTATACATAGAGATCCTTCCATTTGGGAGAACCCACTAGAATTTGATCCTACAAGGTTCTTAAAAGTCAAATGGGATTTCATCAATGGGAATGACTTCAATTATTTCCCCTTTGGATCTGGGAGAAGAATGTGCGCAGGAATAGCTATGGCTGAGAGAACGGTTTTGTATTCTCTTGCCACCCTTGTGCACTCCTTTGATTGGACAATACCCCGAGGAGAGAAGTTGAATGTATTAGAGAAATTCGGTCTTGTTCTAAAAAAGAAGATACCTTTGGTTGCCATCCCTACCCCACGATTGTCCAATCTAGATCTTTATAAATAGACATGAAAATACTTATAAGTCTTGAACATTAGATGCTATATTAATATGTTGAATTTTATATGCGATGCTTGTATACACCTAATAAGTGGTGGACCAAAGAAAGGCTTTACGAAGGCCTTTGCTCCCACTTCAATCAGGATGTTTATTTAATGATAATTATTTCTTAATATTACTATAATGTTTGTATTTATTTGATCTGTTTGTGTAACATCGCAATTTTTTCAACCTTAATTATAATTGAGTAAAGAATTAATAATGTGTTTCCGTGGTTAGAATGAACTATTATAATTTTGACTGCATCATTGATTTCGAACTACAATTTCTATTCAAAATAAGTTCAAACTTATATAAATTCATTTTACTATAACCAAAGTTGCTTTTTTTTTTAAAAAAAAAAAAACAAGTTAAAGCTTCAGTTTTTTATAGCTTTGAGCCCAAGTGTTGATCTTTAGAAGCAATTTATAAATATTTTATTTTTACAGCCAGTGTCAGTTTTATAAAGCTCTTGGCAAATTTTTATTAAATTCCAAAACTATTATATTTTTAGCTCCCTGCAAATTTTTCATAAATTTCGAAACTATTTTATGTTACTTGTGTCTCTAAAATTAATCGATTAATTGTTTCGAATTTTGTCTTAACTACCTTATCAATTATGGTCTCATGATTAAGAAAAACTGTTCAGATTACTATTTTGAGTATTTTAAAATTGAAAATTAATGTTAGTTTATGTTTAATTTATTTTTTTTATAATTAATTTATTTTTTTTTTATATACAGTTTATGTTTAATTTAATAGACCTGTTTTAGATCCAATGAGAAAAACTTTCTCGTTTTTGATTCGATTTGAACAATTCAAAAGTCAAAATTTTCCTAACAAACTTTAGCCTAAAATTATTTTTATGTTAGAACCATTCTATGTCTTATTTAACCTCGATTTGCTCAAACACATAATTCCAAAAAAATCAAAATTTTTCGAATTTAACAAAATTTACTCTGCCAACCCCTCACTTTTCGTATTTCCTTTCAGAATATCTAAACTAAAAACAAAAATATATGCTGGAATGATTTTGCAATAAATTCCATAATCTGTATGCTTTACCAACATAATATTAAATTATTAAGAGTTAACCGTCAATTTGGTTCTAAAAAATTATATTAGTCATCAATTTAGTTCCCAAAAGGTTTATACATCAATTAATTAGTCCCCCAAAAATTAATATGACACCACATTGGTCCTATTACAGATTTATTTGATGCCCATATGAATCTTTCGGAGACCAAAATTTATCCTTCGTGATGTCATCTTGATCTTTAGGGGACTAAATTTATGTCAAAAATCTTTTAGGGATTAAATTGATAAGTATTGTATCTTTAGGGGACAAAAGCGATTCTTAACTCTAATATTAAATAACCAAACCTTTCAATCCTCCATATCCTTAAATCCCACCCAAACACTCACCATTTCCTCTTAATCCCACCAAACACTTTTATCTACTTTCATCTACAACTTTCATTTACAATCCCGGTGATAAGTGCCAAGTTTTAGTAAAAAATATTATGAAAATTTGGGCACTTAATTTACTTAATTGTATAAATTTCTTAGTGAAAGCTTTTGAATCTACAATAATTGCACTCACTTGTTTATTTGTAATAATTATTTTTAAATAAAAATGTAAGGAATTTGATCTCAAGTGTTCATTTTTGAAGTTAAAGTGAAGAATGGGAACTATTGGATAGAGCTGGAAGCAATTTGAGAAGAAAAAGCAAAAAACAATTGATTTTGGCAATCCCACTTGAGTGAGAGTGCGAGAAACAGAGCAAATCATGAGTTCAACACTGATCCATTATGTCTAGCTTAATCGAGATCTCCTTTTTCGCTCATGCGAGCTTATGCAAACTTGAATGAAACTTGACTTTTCTATACTTACTGGTCCTTCGCTTAAACGAGACTTTTCAAAACTTAGGGAAAACTTAAAGGTGCTGAAAGTCACATTCCTTGCACCTATAATTCAGAGAAAAACACTTAGAATTCGTAGTTTAGCTCAATTTTCATGTATATTCTCTTGTTCATGGATGTTATGAGTAGTTAAACCTCTAATTGATGTTAAGCAATTAATCCATCAAACTTTGATGTATTTTGATGATTTTAAGCTATGACTAGAAAGTACTGCTCAGAGTCTGAATGGGATGAAATTACTTTATATATTATTTTGATAGAAATAGATATGAATATATTGATTGCTTGTTAATATAATCACGAATGTGCTAGTATGAATCGATCATTTGTTTCCATTTTAATTCCTAAAATTCTCAACGTCGATGGGGTATATAAGCAATTTCTATTGCAAACTTGCTAATTTTCGGCTCAGTAATAGGTGGTTTAAAGCACGCATTTAAATGGCAAACAATATTTTTAATGATAAAATATAAAATAATTTAATGTAATTCAATAACTATAAAACTAAGTTAAGGATATTTTAAAAAATCAAGCAATATGCAAACAAAACATACATGACAAAAACTTTTGTGATTTAAATTATGAGTGAAGTACACCAACGAGTAGTTGGTACAGTGGTGCCAGGGTCTGAACTTGGTAGGGCGAATCACGGTTGGATCTCCCACAACAACGTTGGGAGAAGAATAAAACCTTAACCCCAAGAACCCCCTCGAACTGGATTAGTCGGCCCAGTGGACCGGATATCAGGATGCAAACCAAAAAAAAATATGAGTGAAGTACCAACTGTCGCGGCCGAGGTCCAGGGTTGCACTCGGGATCTCGCCTACGAGTGGAAGTCGACTGACTCAATATAAAGTCTCCACCGCATTTTGGTTGCCAAAACGTGGAATTATTAATTAAATAAAAAATTGGATACATCATAGCCTTAAACCTGATAAATTCTAGGTTCGGGAGTCGGGGAAGGTACTAGCACCCCGTTCGTCCATTCGAAAATGGTACCTTTATTTGATTAATTTTAATTAAAAAGACCTAAATAATGGGTTTACCTAAACTATTTGTTTTTTATTGTAGTACCTGACACGGTTGCTCCCGGTCTTGCGTACCCTCATAAAATGAGGAATCAAGGCTACGTAGTTCTAATTAATTTTAATTTTTCTTTTAGAAAAATGTTTGTTGCGGAGAGAAACATGCACAAGATCTCGACACTTAAACAAGAAAATGTGAATTTCCAAAACGCATGTTGTTAATACTTAATTAATAAAAAAATCAATTTTTATTTTAAAAAAGGTGTTTTTACCTTTGTTTCTGACCGCTTTGTGCGATAATGATGATTTAATTAAAAGAGATAATGGGTTCGTAAACTTCGTGAAGCTTTAGGCTTTCATTATGTCGAGACGAGGTACAGAGGGGTTTATACAAGGAAATGGCTCCCACTTTTGTGGTTTCTTTTACAGAGAAAGGAGTGTGCACTTTGGCTTTACACTCCTTTTACGTTATTGTAGTTTCAGAAGGGGAGCTTCCTTTCCTCTTTGTTGTACGCCCTCCGTGTTGTAGTCGTCGTTGGTTGTGGCATTTCGGGTATTCTGACCTCCTCGTCCTGGCTCCTAGGATGATTGCTGGAGGCGCACGCCTTCTGGCTTTTCCTCCTTTTCTGTTCCTCCTTTGTTGTTTATTCTGCCTCTTGCTTCTTCATGGCAATTCTCCATTTCTCAGAGGGAGGAGCTTTTGAGTCTTTTGTGCATATTGTGTGTACTGTGTTGCAACTATGGTTGCTTTGAGGTATTGCTCCTCTTGCCTTCTGGCGTTTCTCGGCCTTTGGGAGGGGGTGGCTCTTGGGGCTCTGCTTCTCTGTGTTTTCTTACATTGTGTATATTGTGTCGTTTCCCCCTTTTCTCCGGTGCCTTTTTACCTCTTAGGGGGACGCCGTTCTCTTCTAGGGAGTTTCTTCCCCCTGAGGCTCTTTCTCCCCCTCCCGGAGTCCTTGCTTTCCTTTTCTTTTCTTTCTTTTATTTATAGTGGTGTCTTGGATCAGTGGTCTCTGTTCGCTTCCCTTCGTCCGTTGGTTAATGACCGCCTGCATCATGTGTCCAGAGCATCTTTCTAGTGGTTTTGTCTTCTTTGCCATTCTTGGCTTTGGTATTTGATGATTACGGGGAAGGAGAGGAATCCAAGTCTTACTCCCCTTAGCTTTGCCTTGGATAGATAAAAGATTCTCTCTTGACTTCCTCTGCAAGCTGCTAGAGCTTCGGATAGCTATGACGCCTTCGGCTAGTCATGAGTGCGCCTTCCACGGGTTCTTACTCCCGGATCGCCTTTACTTATTACGATATTCTCTTCGGTTTTTCGTGGCATCTGGGGCGCCTTGAGATAGCACATGGCATTCCTTGCCGTCAACATGCTTCGCTCTTTGCTCTGGATGTCTTATCAAGAATGGTCGCCTTAGTGATCGTCGCCTTGGGCGTGTGTCGCCTTGGGCAATTCCTGGGGTTGGCGCGCCTTTCTCAGCGTCTTTAATACTTTGTTTTTTGTTTGACAACTCCTGGGCCCTTATGTGATTTGGGCCTTATGATTTGGGCTACCAAATATTGAGGTATCAACAATTGCCCCCTTTGCAGTGAGAGGGGAAGAATTTCATTCTCAGTGCAAATCCTATTTTTGTGCTTTTTGCTTGTTTCCTCTTTTCTTGACTCTTCATTCTTTGTTCTTTCGCCTCTTGTCGCTTCTTTCAGCGTCGCCCTCGATTTCTGGGAAGGCGTACACCAAGGGACGCCTCTTTATCGCGGGTACCCTTTGCGTTTCTCCGGCTTCGCTCACTGCTTGGCAGCTTCTGCTTTAAATTTCGAAACCCAGTGGGGTCTTGTCAACGGGCCCTCACTGTGAGTCTTTTGGTTTTTTCTTCCCTCCATTCTTATGCTGCGCTCCACGTGTCGTTAGGGGGAAGAGGCAAATATCCTTCAGCTTGCACGTTTTCCCACGTCCCCCTTTTTCACTCCTTCTTTTGAAACTCCCTTAAAACTTTTCAGTTTTCTCCTTTACTTCCACTTGTTCTCTTTCTTCTTCGTGTCTTTGTTGTCTGAAACTTCTAAGAAAAACTTTCCTCCGTTACTTCTCTGCTTTCTTGTTTCCCTGTTCATCTCTTGCGTTTGCCATTATTATGTCGAAGTCAAAAGCTATTGCTACCCCTGCGGTCGGAAGTGCTTCCTCGAGTTCTGAGGAAGAGATTCAGCTTCCAGGTCCCATCTCTTACTACTTCATGCGAGAGCTTCCTTGCCCCCGCTCTTACCCTGTTGTACCGGGGTACCGTCGCTGGGCCACGGAGGTGAAGGCGGACTCGCCCTCTGGTCCCGATTCGGGCGATTTTACTGCTGGCTCGTCTTCCAAAGCCACGGTGGTTTCTGAGGAGGACGCCGAACTCATTTCTTCTCCCTCTTACAGTAAGTACCATTGCGCTCTGGGCTCCTCATTACTCCGTTCCTGCCTTCGCCGCTTGGAGTTCCCATGGGTGGATGTGAACTTCAATGTTCGCGTGGGAGGCACCGCTGGATGGCAAGAGTGGGTCGACCACGTTTTTGCTACTGATGCCGCTTTCGTGGCTGTTTTGGAGAAGGCGGGGATTGCTGCTGCCATCAAGGCGTCGCCTAGACTCGGTGCCAACCGCAAACCCAGTGATCTGTTGATGTTGGTGCAGCGCTGGTGTTCCTCCACCCACACCTTTCTGACGTCATGGGGAGAGTTTACCCCAACACTTGAAGATGTGATCATACTTCTTGGTCTTCCCGCTTTTGGAGATGCAGACCTTGATGTGGAGAATGTTGATGAGCAATTTTATGAGTTGTTGATGCAACTGAAAGCCGCTTCGGCTCTGAGCGCCAAGTATTCTCGGGACCTCTTCAAGCGAAGGCGCGCCTCATATGCTAAGGGCTCCTCTTCTCAACGGGTGAGGGGCACTGGGAACTTGGTTCCTAAGAGTCGAAGAGCAAGTCAACGTTCCTCTGTTAAGTACACCTTTGCTTGCTGGATTCGCTATTTCTTCGGCGATTTCCATGATGGTAAATTCCAATCCGGACCTGTCACTGATGCACGCCTCTGCCGTGCCGCTTTTATCGCCTTCTGGCTTAGCCGCTATGTGTTTCCTGGACCTCCATGGGAGTCTGTAAGCCCATGTGTCTTTCTTTTTGCTTGTCTCTTGGCGGAAGGTACACACCTTCCTCTCGCTTCATTTTACCTAGGCGGCTTCTACGCTCGCCTAGATCAGGTATCAGTTCAGATGTGCATATCTCAACACTCGGGTTTGAGGATTCCAGTCTAAGCCGAGGCTCCACTTGTAAAGCATGGTTGATAGAAACCTCCAGGACTTAGGCCCATCTCACGACAGTTCTTTATTACGTCTACCTGTCCTTCATGAGCCAAGTGCTGCTTCAGAAGAACCATTCCTGGTCTCAAAATTATACTCTCCTTCTCGCCAACTTGTACCCCCACGTGTTGCTCCTTGTCTTCAATAGTTGACCTAAGCTTACCCATTGCAGAAGTTTGCCCTTCTTGAAAGCAGATATCATACGGCTTGGATTTTAAAGAATCAGCTGGGGAGTTGATCTTACAATCAGTAGCCGAACTGCTAACATGAGAATGGAAAAACTGATTTTCCATGTTGCTACCATGTGGTAACAAAGGATTCTGTCGATGCAGACATCTACATAACTTAGTACATAACTACATAGGATTTTATAACTATAAACCTAAGTAACTACTGATAGAACTTGACACTATTTCCTGGTTACTCTCTTGGTGAGTAACCGTTGGAGATGTGAGTCCACACTCCAAAGGCCGAGGGAAACTGCTCTGATACCAAAAATGTAACACCCTATTTGATTTTTACCCTTAAACCAAAAATTAGGACTTGAAAATTTCTTTTAAAACAAACATGATAATTGAAAAAATAATATTTCCTTTCATTAATACATAATTCAGAGTTATAGTGGAAGACTCTAATTAAACAAAAGGTAGAAAGCATAATTTTAATTACATCCAGTCCATTAAGAAAAATACAAAATTCAGTGTTTTAGCTCGGCCCAACTGGCCGAGGCCTGACTTAAATTCCGACTCTAATGACTTACTCTCCCTGTGAGGGAGAGTGAACCTGCTCGACCAGGGACTGCGTCTGCTCGGGCTCAGTACCTGAAAAATGGTAAGGAGGTGAGCATTACACAAAACTTAAGTAAGCAATTTCTAACATGACATACCGAACTACCAAGCCAAACACAAGTAGTCAATTAGCATATAAATAACAAGTAACCAAACCATGTCACATGCATACATCATCATTCAGCTCGGATCACATCATACAATCTCATTTAGCTCAGCTCACCTCAGAATCCAGTTATCCATTACCTATTAGTTACACCTCGGTTCATCCGATTTAATTCCCCTTATACCTTTTCCTTAATTCTTACACTTTGTATCTCGGCCACTACTCTCTTACCTCGGATCACCATCTCTATCTTGGATTCATTACTCATTATTCCACTTTTACATAGCTTACAATCTTTTACTCTTCTCGGATGCATACACCCAGTGCATGTCTTACACCATTTAAGGTCGGATATCGGAGTGTCCATAACTGCGAGTACCCAGTACCCGTCTTACAGCTGCACATACCCAGTATGTGTCTGACGCGATCAATGCACGCACCCAGTACGCGTCTGCTATGACCAGGAGCACTACCGCCGATCATTCTATGGGGTTAAGGAGAGTCCATAACTGCGAGCACCCAGTACCCGTCTTACAACGGCGCATCTCGGCGTCTTACGCGATCAATGCACGCACCCAGTACGCGTCTGCTATGACCAGGACCACATCCCACCGGTTCCGTGCTCGGAACCTTGTGTGAATCATAACTGCCAGTACCCAGTACCCGTCTTACAGCTGCACATACCCAGTATGCGTCTGACGCGATCAATGCACGCACCCAGTACGCGTCTGCTATGACCCGATCACACAACCATTTCTCTTTAATTCCTCTTATCTTTTTAACCATTCTTTCAGTTCGGCCTATCTCGGCTCAACCCTTTAAATTATTCCTCTTTCCATTAATCTCATTATTTTCTTAGCTCGGCCTCTCTCGGCTCAACTTCTCTTATCCTTTCCACTAACCTTTCTCATTGTCTAATTTATTAATCTATCTCTTCGTTTCTCCCTTGTTACCATTTCCTTACTTCCCGCTCTCACCCACTCTTAGCTCAGCCACAGATACAAATCATGAATATCAAAACTCATAAACACATACCACAGCAACAATATGAATAAAGCATTTAACCAAATCATCATGTAAAATACAGCATGTAACTGAAAATAATATTCTCTCTTCACCTAGAGTCCATGTTTCTAGTTCATTCATTAGTTCCCTTTACCCATTTTACCTTTTCCTTCTAACATTAACCTATATCCATTCCCTAATCTAACACCCACTCTTAGTACCCGTTATGAGCACCCTAGAAACCCAAACTCAAGTAGAGGTAACACTCACTCCTTACCTCAAACCGTGAGAGATAAGAGTTGAGGGTTGGGAATGGCTTTCCCCTTGATGCTTGACCTTGTGAGCTTAGAACTTCCCCTTGAATCCGTGTCCTCCTTGCTGCAACCACAACACCACGCCGGTCCAGGGGAGATCCGAAACGGAAGAGAACGGAGAGGAGGACGGCGAGAAGAACGGCAAGAAGGAGGGTCTCCGGTGGGCACCGCTTGGTGGAAGAGAGAGACGGCGTGAGTGAGAAGAGGGAGGGATTTCCGTGAATAAGAAGGGAGAAATGGAAGTTGGAGCTTCAGAGAAAATGAGGGAGACGAAGGAGAAAGAGAGAGAATGCAAAGTGTGTTATGTTGTGTTTTGAGCTTCTTTTATTCTTTTAGGGGAATATTTGTGTGGTTCTCATTGGAGGCTTTCATGAGAAGTCAAAACATGTGGCTAGGATTCATTGGCTTCTTGAGGAAGCCATGAATAGTGACTTGAAAAGGACATAAAGCAGTGATAGTGACATAAAGTGAATGGTGCGAAACCCAATGGGCCAACAGCTCAATATGAGCTGTCACGGAGGGGCAAGAAGGTGTCGGCCCGGTATAGAGGAACCGCGGTGGTCCGAGCTTCCCTTCTCGGATACTAGTGTGAGGTGCGCTGAGGTCGGCTAATCCGAGCTTGGCGCAGATTCCGCGTCTGTCATCATTTAGATCGGCCGGGATCGGTCCGAGGTCCAATACTTACATACTAGGTCGGCCTATACTTCCTATTATCTCACTACCCTTATACAACTCCTACAGCTTAATCCTATCCTTTAATAAATCATTATATACTATATATATATCTAAAATTATTATATTTAATATTAATTTCTAGGATGTTACAATATCCACGGCAGGGATCGAACTCTAAACATTATGCTTAAAGAACCTAGTCATCTATCAACTGTGCTGAACTTTTTTGGTAACTGTAACACCCCTAATTTTCGAATCCCAAATAACCAAGAAATTAATTATAACAATTATTTTAGAGTGAATGGACACTTTGGTCCCTCAAGTTTTTTGACAGGGACACTTTAGTCCCTCAAGAAATTTAATTCATTTTTAGTCCCCAAAGTTTTCCAAAAGTACCAATTTAGTCCTTGTCCTATTTCCGTTAGCCACTTCGTTGAGGGACTAAATTGGTACTTTTGGAAAATATGAGGGACTAAATTGGTACTTTTGCAAAACATGGGGGCTAAAAATGAATTAAATTTCTTGAGGGACTAAAGTGTCCCTGTCGAAAAACTCGAGGGACCAAAGTGTCCCTTCACTCATTATTTTATAATTGATTTTGAAGGTTTTAGTTTTTTGTACATTATGTATTTTTATTATATAAAAATATGAGATATATTTTTATATGGTTATTTTGTACAAAAATGTGGATATTGTAATTTAGTCCTTGGGTTGGGACCTAATTGCAATATTAAAAAGGTTTTTGAAGAAAGAGTAATTAAATTATTAATTTTTGAATTTTATCAGTATGTAACCGGTTAGAAGGGCTGTGTAACCGGTTACACGATGAACTCAGAAAACTGGGTTAGTGCGTTTGATGAGTAATCACGCGTTTTAACCCAGAATTTGCCACGAAATCGTCTTAATCTTAGTGGGGAAAGACGTGTCAACATGCATGGAGCTCTGATTTTGCTATATATAGCTTTGTGTTGATGAATTGAAACCCATTTTGCTCCTGAATTGCTGAAGCTCTGTTTTAGGGTTCTTGATTCGTCTGGTGCGATTCTCCTTCGTTTCTGAGAGTTAGATCATGAGTGATACACGGTTACAAAGCTCATATCAAGGGTTTTGTATTGATATAAAGTTTGTGAGTTGAGAGTTCCTGGAGTTCGAGAACGAAGCTTGCCAAGTTGAGGTGTTGATGCTGTCAAACCTCAGCTTCTGGTTTCTGGAGCTGACTTTGAAGCTCGATTTTGGTAAGCACACGAACCCTTTTGGTTTCAAATCTATTCCTACCTCTAGTGCATGTTGCAGAGAACTCAATTTGACTATTTTCCCCAATTCTTAATTGGGTTTTGCATGTCAATTTCCCTGGTTTTGGCACCCTGTCCAACTCTATTTGCATATAGTGGATTTAATGGAGATCTATGTTGGAGCCTTTCTCTCTGCAATGTTTTGGATCAAGCACGAACCTAAGGTAAGGGGGAAGCTTACTATTTGCTAGAATGAGAATAAATTGTGGTAGAATATAGGATGAGTCACCAAGAGACTCAAAGGGCATAAGTTGAAATGGTTAAATGGCTTGGAGGCCAATTTGAGCTCAATTGATGTTTTGAGCAATGTTAATTGAATGCATGCAAGATAGATATGTTTCTGTGTTTAAACATATTTATTTAAGGTATATGAACTTTGTTAAAGGTTGAAATTTGGTTAGATTTGAGTAGTGAAGAGAATGGTTTGTTAAAACTCATGTTTTAGTGTCAGACTGCATAATCTAACCGGTTACTCGATATTCATAACCGGTTAGACCCTGTTAAAATGCAAAAGAAAATAAGTTTACAAAATTAGTGTTGTGGTCTTACAAATCCTACTTAAATCTAGGCCTTAATTTCATGGAAAACAATCTGAAAATAAGTTGATTTCACTGTTATAGTTCAGATTGCAGTTAAAGAGTTAATACCTTAAGGAAATGCGATAGTTTCAAGAGGAAATTATGCTCATTGGACAATGAAATGTGATTTAGACTTTTGAATGATATAAACAGTGGTTTTGAGGTATAAACATTGTTAAACTGGTTTATGGATTGGGTAGCGAATTCAAGAAAAAGGGTTTTCTGAATTACAATGGTAAACAGTTCAGGTCTGTAAATCTAACCGGTTAGCCTGGAACTGTAACCGGTTAGTACCTGAATCTGAAAAATAAAAAGTTAAGTTTTTGAATACCATTGACTTTGTTTTACCCAATCTAAGTTTAAGGGCATGTCTTGAGATAATTCAAAAGAGAATTTTGTGTCAAAGACTATACCTCAAATAAATCGTTCAAAAGAGAAATTGGAATATTTCTAAATCACAGTAATTAATGGAAAGACCAACCTTAGTAATTATGTATGCGATGCATGCATAGAGAAAGGTGATGAAATAGGTTGGCAAGGATTGTTTGTGATGTTCGGGGTACACGACCCTGTACTCTAGGAGTACTAAACTGATGCAACCAACTTGATGACACATTCTGGGAATGTGGCCATTGTCTGGGACATGGTTTCTTGGACACGTTCTGGGAACGTGATGCACACTCTAGGAGTGGTGCTTGATTATATTCCAAGTATGGTTTGCGATACGTTCTGGGAACGTATGTTTGTGTTCTGGGAACACGTTGGTATAATAATGGAATTAAAGATAAAACCAACCTTGATGATTGTGCATTCATATAGAATGGAAGTTTGGTTGGTAGGAACGTTTATCATATTCTGGGAATATGAGGAGGGTACTCCGGGAGTACCAAATTTGTAACCTACTTGATGACACATTATAGATATGTGGCCAGTGTCTGGGACCTGGTTATATACGTTCTGGGAACGTATGTTAGTGTTCTGGGATTACATTGATATGCAACCTACTTGATGACACATTATAGATATGTGGCCAGTGTCCGGGACCTGGTTTTTATGCGTTCTGGGAACGTATGCGTTCTGGGAACGTGGTGCACACTCTGGGAGTGATGCGTATTTATCCAAGTATGGTTTGCTACACGTTCTGGGAACGTGGTGCACACTCTGGGAGTGATGCGTATTTATCCAAGTATGGTTTGGCATTACGTTCTGGGAACGAATGTCAGTGTTCCAGGAACACAACGGTGTATTGGATGGACGTCCAAGATGGACTTTTAGAGGCCTCAGCTGTGGAAGGAAATCATGCATCATGCCTCCTGCATTGAAAGAATTATTATGATTAACCGGGTGTGCTCATATGATTATGCATCATGATTTGCTACATGTTGACTTGTGGATGTTAGTTTTATTCTCATTTGATTATGCGAATATGTATAGTTAACCCCCATGCCCTTATTAGGTGTTGATCGTGTATCTAGCTTGCACAAGAATCAGTAAAGGGAGATGTCCCTTAGGTGCATGCAGAGTAACTCATTTTAAGGGTATCCACAGTAGAGTCTGGTGGGGAGTCTTAAGTTCAGATTTTCTTCCAGACTCTCTCAAGACTCTACTAATCTTCAAAATCTGGTGGAGAGTCTTAAGTTGAGTATGTTATTTCCAGACTCAACTTAAGACTATGTGGAATCCGTTTTTTTTGTTTTTTCTTCTTTTTTACTTTATAAAACCCTAATAAAAAATAACAATAATAAATAAATAAATATTATCAACAATAAATAAATAATAATAATAACAAGTAATAATAATATTCTTTTTAAAAAAATAAAAATAATATTTTTAAATATATACTTTTTCTCTTTTATTCTTAAATATATTGTTTTGTTATGCAAAAATAAATAAATAAATAAAAATAAATATTTTTATATTAAAATAAATAAATAAAAACATATTTTTATATACAAATAAATAAATAAATAATCTGAAATTAATAGTCATTTCAAGTTCAAGCAACATACCACTACATGTTTTATGTACTTTATAATTTTTATTAGCTACCATTAATTATTGTAATGTTAAATTTTATTTAATTTTAATATTTATATATTATTTGGGATTATTTTTATAAATTGTATTATTGAAATTGTACTATAAAAGCACTATAGAAATAAAATTGTAGTGTATAAAAGTACATGATAATGTAATGCCGATGCATGTTTGGTGAGTCTAGTGTTAAGACTATGCTATGGTGAAAATATGAAAAGTCTGAAGTTGAATCTGAATCTGAAGTTGAGTCTGATAACAGATTGATTATATAATAATGATATGTGAGAGTGTGGTAAGTATGAAGTTAAGAGCATGCTGTGATGCCCTAAGACATGGATATAATTAGGAAAGAAATCATTCCCACAATTCGTTGTTTGTTACAAACCATCGTATCATGATTGTCCACATTGTTGCTGGAATTTGGAATTTCAAGATTGTATGTAATTAACTACATTCGAGAACCAAAGTCGATTAGCTTAGTGGAAATTGGCTGAGCGCTTAGGGACTTCAGAGTCAAAGGCTTGAGTCCCAGTGAGGCAACAATTCTTGGGGAGGATCCATACCATTGAGTCAAAAAAAAAATGTGAAACTCAGACATCACCTAATTTCGAAAAAAAAAACTACACTCGAGAATAAGAAAAAATACCTTTTAATTGCTTATTAAATTTATTTTATTCAATGGTCCATTCATCATTGCATTCATGTATCAAAATAAGATTGTTGCGGTGAAGAACCACTCGAAACAAATGGACACGGACTAAAACTCATAATATCAATTGTTCCAACACCTATCTTTTTTGGTCCGTATTCCTTGCGGAACCACCGGTATTCCCAAGAGCACCCTTAATACCAGGGAACCTTTGAGACTAATCCGGAGCGAGCTGCGTGGCTGGCTCTCCTAGCGAGATGTTTTTAGTGGGAATCGAACCCGAGGCTACTAGCACCCGTGTCCCATTCCCAAAATTTCAGTCGGGGCCTTACACCAACTGAACCAAGCCTCGTTATCTAATATCACAAGAGCAACCTAATTAGAAACAAATCAATTCATTAGAATTAAGATCAAACGCGGATTTTTTATTTCTATTTCTTTTATGAAGGAATAAAAGCAATTTAGTTAGTATCCAATGCATACTGAAATTATATAAACCAAATCGGAATGAATATCACTTTAATACTAAAACCAAATAGTCTAGATGCAAATCCTAATAAAAATAAATCCAGAATCGGTGTATGATCAAAATAATAATAAAAAAAAGAGTTTATAGTGTATTAGGTCCCCCAAAGATACACCTTGCATCAACTTACTTAGTTGTCAAAAGATTTTTTGGAATCAATGAAGACCCCCAAAGATTAAAATGACATCACGTTAGTCCCTCCAACCATAAATCCGTTAGAGAATCTATTAAGCGCCATGTGGTGCGTTCTCATTGGCTATCTTTCTCAACACATTTAGACACAAAACCACAAGATAATTCCTCAAAAATACACCTGGTGTAACACCCTATTTATAATTACCCTTAAATACCCATATTATATGTTCATGAACTTAAAATTTTCTTTCTTAGACATAACTGAAACTCCATTAATTTCTCAACCAAAACTCATATCATATATATACACAAAAATAAGTGTTCACATGACACCGACAACATCAAAGTCGTATACATACTTCAAAATACATAATCAAAATAGTTTCCTTGCCCAAAGTATCCAAAATACGGTCTCATATTGACCCAGCATAACCCATATACATAAACCTACTCTCCCAATGAGGGAGAGGGAACCTGCTCGGCCGGGGATCGTGTAAGCTCATGCTCCGAACCTGTAAAAATAGCAAGGAGGTGAGCATTACACAAAACTTAGGGAATCAGTTTCTAATATGACATAAGAAGACACTAAGTCAACCACAATTAGCTAGTTAAACACATACTCATATAACTCACATTATTCGATCCGAGGCATACATCAAACACAATCATCAACATATATTCAATTTTCACCTATCCTTTTCTATTCTTTTACCTTCTAATTTTTCTTGCATATTTCCTTCCCTTTTATTCTCTCTGGTATTCATATATCATGTCTTAAATTCTTTCATTTTATCCTTTTTCCTCTTTTCCTTTTCATTCCTACCTTTCATATCTTTTTAGAGAAGTGCACATCCCATGTACGTCTTACACATACTTTTGGAATTATGAAGTGTCCATCATAGCATACATCATCCCATGATGGACGACTTACAGAAGCGCATCCCATGATGGACGACTTACAGAAGCGCATCCTATGCGACTTACACGATCATGGCATACGGCACCCAGCACGTCTTACATGACCAGGAGCACAACATAACCGATTCCGTTAATAGGAATCTTGTGTGAGTAATTACTGCGTACATCATCCCATGATGCCCGTCTTACATAAGCGCATCCCATGCAGCTTACACGATTATTGCTCACGGTCCGCTTGCGGCTTACAACACACATTCTCATGTGCGACTTATTGCACCCAACCATGATGTCTCTAACATGACCCGTCTCACACAACCATTGCTCATTACTTATCTTATCTTGTTATAATGTCTATTAGCTAATCATATTTACTTAAGCATATACCTGCATTTACCATAGTAGTTCATGATATCAATCATTCACATATACCCAAATAATTCAGTGGGTTCCTTTTATCCATGTTATTTTCTAACAATAATCTATATTCACTATCCTACGTTTTAATACCCTAAACTAACATCCATTCTTAGTACTCATTATGAGCACACTAGAGCCCAAACCTAAGCTAGGGTAACACCCACCCCCTTACCTCAAACCGGCAGAACATCTACACAAACTCTAAAATTCCAGCTGCACCCATCGAGAAACTGCCGCTCGAGCAGTGAAAGGAGGGAGGAAGAGTGATAATGGAGGTTCCCTCTTGCTCTTCATAGAGTTTGCGAAGAGGAGAGAGAGAAATGCAAAGAGGAGAAAGAGAACATAACATTTGATGTTATGCTGCTTGGGTTTGCTTTTGTGGTAAGAGGAAAATAAACGTGTGGCTTACATGATAAGCTTCTCTGAGAAGCTTCATAAAGGTGTGGCTGAAAATGAATGACAAGGTGCTATTGCGGATTTGCCCCCAGATATTTTGCTAGTTCACACCACAAGGCCGAACAACATACCTGGGAGGAAAGGGTGCACTACTACATAATTGCAAAAAAGTAGCCGGATATTGATCCCGGTCCCGTTCCGGAACTGGGATTAATAGACAAATGATAGTTAAAAAATACCATGAATTTATTGATCCCGGTTATAAAAAACACGGAACCGGGATCAATGTTATAGCATATATAATTTTTTATTTTTTAAAAATTAAAAATCACACAAACCTTATTTATCCCATTGTTTTACTTCAAATGGGATGAATAATAAAAACACGGAACCGAGATCAATGTTATAACATAAATAATTTTTTATTTTTTAAAAATTAAAAATCCCACAAACCTTATTTATCCCATCATTTTACTTCAACTGGGATAAATAAAACTAACACTACGTGAGAAATGAAAAATGCCCAACACTCAAATTGCAAACCCTTATCTCTTTCTCTCTCTGAATATCGATCCCTTCTCTCTCTGAACCAAACCACCTAACACCGTCACTCCCTTCGCAAGACGATGGCGACGACGAGACTCACCCTTACGGTGGCGTCAATCATCCTTACGGCGACATCTCTCCCCCCTTCAACTCGTTGCTTCCTAAATCGCAGCAAACCCTATCTCGGTGACGGCGACGACTACGGTGATGGGGTTGGGGTTTATGCTTCTGCTTCTTTTGCTTATTTACTTATGCTTCTTTTGCTTATGCTACTTTTACTTCAATCGGAAAAACTGTTTTTAGTTTAATCTGTTGGTGTTATGGAGTGTTATAAGCCAACTTTCATTAAGTATTAAGTATTTCGTTGTTTTTGGGGTTTTCTAGATGAATATGTAATCAGTTTTGATTTCGGATTTCTTATCTGATTTCGTTATGTCTTCATGGCTGATTTGGTTATTTTTTTCTTAATCTGATTTCATTTTTATTTTGTTCATAATCTTTGGATTTAGGGATTTTAGAGCTCTTGGCCATTGTTAGCATATCAAAGGGGCATGCTTCACTTCCTAAATGTTTTTAATTCTTTGTTGCTGAGTTTGATAGCATATTAGAGTATAAGATATGTAAGGGTACACTATTTATGATATTATTTTTTATTCTCATTTCACTGTTTTAATGAGTGAATTAGGTAGAAATGTTACTGTAGAATGTATTTTTTTTCTATCCTTTTTTGTTCAGAGTCTTTTTACTACTATGTTCCTTAGTAACTTTATATGCAAAGGGAACTACAATCATTAGTCATCACTATCATGACTTTAATAAGTTTCATGCCTTTATCATAAGAATTCATTTAACTTTCTTCTTTCTTTCGTTCGTGTTAATAAATTATGAAATTCTATCTAAACAAATGAACAAAAGAGTATAATAGATATCCAAGTGTTTTCTCTCCTGAAAAAATTCATGAAACAATATCAGTTTAAAACTTAAGATCTGTATGAAAAGTCAGGTTAGATTCTGATTTTATAGTTTTGATGACAATTCCAGGTGGGAACCTTGCTTAACTTTTTAACCAGTTTTATGAGATGCCTGTTGACATATTGGCTATGTAGTAAGTGGTTTAATTTTAGAAAGATATTCAGCCACCATAAGTATTGCTAGATACTTAATACTCTTGCATTTCATATCTGCAATAGTGCAATTCAAATCTGTCATTGTTTTCTTCTATTATATTAAGTCTCAGATTTTATATATTTTCAGGATAGCAAAGGCTTTGAGCAGTTGTAGTGCTAGCACTGGTGACATTATTAGTACCACAGAGAGGCTCAAACAAGAGTTGTAGTGCTAGCACTGGTGACATTATTAGTACCACAGAGAGGCTCAAACAAGGCTTGAAACTACCACACAAAGACAAGAGATTGTGGCATGCTTCCTCCGTGATTATCAGCTTTCTCCCGAAGAGGTTTAAGTAATTGAACAATGATATTGTGAAATAATATGAGATACTTGTTTAATGTTATTGCTTACAATCAATTGTTGATCATCAGTAGATAAATGCACTTAGAGAAGAAGAGCTGAATGAAAACTTTTTCAAGGCACTTTCTTATGTCCAAGAGATTCATGCCAACTGCAAAGTGTTGCTTAGGACACATCATCAGGTAATCTTCTTCTCTTATCTACCTCCCTTTATATCCTATTTTCTCCATCATTAGCTGTGTTTGGAATTCTTTACATGTTTTCTGAAGTCTGAACCCAGAATGCCTCTTAAGATTACGTTTATTGAAAAAAAATCATTGTATCACATGTGAGTATATATAAAAAAGTTTTTGATATAACAAATATCATGAAATGTTATGCAAACAGTATATATGTATCATGAAATTAGCGGATTAGCATTGAAAATATATTTAACTAAGTTTGTTAATTTAGAATAGTTAAACAGATTTTGAAGGTGTTAGAATTTTTGCCAATGAGATTATATGCTTTATCCTAAAAAAAATCATAATGTGTTTGGCATTGAGTAAAATATGTATAATATCTAAGGACAGAAAACACATATTTCGGACACTGCCGTATATGAGTCACTTAGTAAAGCTTAGGAATATCACTTTCTCAGCCTTGGAACATGCATAGTAAAACCAAGCTAAATAAAGGCAGGGTAAGAGCAATACTGTGGTACACATTGGATGTGGATTTTCGTCTTGTATCTAGTGGTATTATTATTCCAGTGGTGATGGTTTAGGCAGGACCACATGGGGAAGCCCTACATTTTTGAGACACTTATTTGTAGCAGCAAGCACTAAATTAGTGATATGTAGGTTGAGAATTTGACAAGCTAGAAATTGCTTTTATTACCAATTTTGTTATACTTTGAGCCTACCCCTATTTTTTTTTCTACTTGAGCAATTAATATGAAACAACCAACCAACCAAGCACGTTGAGTATAGCCTCTCTAAGTCTAGGTTCATACTCAAAACTTTCTTCATAGACAGCTTAGCTTGCTTGCTATGCTTTGCTCTTACCTCTTAAATCTTAATCAATCTACATAAAAATGATCACAATAAACAGACCCCTGCATTTACTAGTTAGTACTAGTAAAACACATAATTCAAATACTTAGAATTTAATAATTCATGTGGCTGCAAAGGTATCATCTTAATTCTAGAAAAAGAAATCTGGGTAACTCATCGTATTTTTCTTTCAAGTCATATAAGAATAACCGATGTTCACTTCACTCCAAAAGCTAGCTTAGAGGAAAAGAATGTAAGCTAGCCTACATGGTTATGTACCAAGTCCCGGGTTCGATCCTGAGCACCAATCTTTTATTGGTGGGGCTTGGTTTGTGTTTTAGATTCATCTGATGTGAGCTATTTGTATTTTGCTTTTTACCCTTTGTTTTCTTGGTGGTTTGTCCATTTTGTTTTTGAGAGATTTGTTCCCAAAAACTTTTTTAGCTAATAAAAATTTAGATTATTCTTGATCAATATTCTTAATCAATGTGGTACTTGGACACTTAACACGTCAACCCAAAAAATAAGAAAATTGATACAAGTTCCTTGTTTTGTGTTCCTTGTAATGTGTTAAACTTGCTATCTCACATTCTCTCTAGTCGTGACAGGTCTGAATCAGTCCATAAAATTATAATTTGTGCAGAAGATGGTCAGGAACTAACCAATGATGATGCTCCAGAGTAGAATCCTCAACATACCACTATTTATGTTGGCAATCTTTCTCCAGAGGCAAGAATTATTAATTTTTTCTTTGACAGTTTATACCTTGATAGTGATTCCTTTATGTGTGCCTTTTCTCTTTCTGGTGATTTGGATGTGTATAATATGAACTAATCTGATAGCTGAAATGGAGCTTTAACACTACAGTATAATTGTTTGAGGATTATATTAGGATTATAATTATATGGAGATGACATGATTCCACTACCATCGGTTTGTAATTTTCATTATATGGTTTCTGTTTACCGCATATTTGATAACAAATATATCGTTTAGTTTATCAACACAATTCTAATTCCATTTTCTATTAAATTGTATAGTATTTTGAAGATTGTCAGTACACCTACTACTCCGATGAATTACTGAATGAAGTCAAGGATGAATGGGCAACATATGTTCTTCACGAGTTACCTTAGCTTAGTTTTGAATTTAGGGCACCATATATATTTTTGAATGTGACTATGTAGCATCTATATGATCGAGCTTGTTTAGCCTTTTGTATGTATGGAGCCATTAGTTTTGGTTTGGGAGTTATCTATCTTAAATGTGTATTGACATTTACGTTTCTAATGTATATAATTATGACATTTATTTGTTTCCAAAAAAAATGTTGACAATTTATTTAAATATATGGATATACCAAATATTACAAATTAAAATAAATATATATATATATATATATACTAAAGATCCCGGTTCATTTAAAAACTCAACAGTGATCATATATACTAAAGATCCCGGTTCATTTTAAAAAAACCAACAGTGATCATATATACTAAAGATCTCAGTTTTCATTATTAAAAATCAACAGTGATCATATATTCTATTGTTCTCGGTTCCTTGTTTTTTATTGATCTCGGTTCCGTGTTTTCTAAAACAACTGGGATCATAAGAATCAGACTTGTTATACAAGGGGATACAATCCTGGTTCGGAACCGGGATCAATAGGCATGCGGAACCGGGATCTTTTAGCTATTCTGTTGTAGTGGTGGTGCACTGGGTGCGGAACAGCCTGCAAAGGCCGACTCTCTAAGGTTCTCTCAACATAACAACGACGAAAACATGAGGACTGACTCGAACCTCGGTGCTCGGCTTAAGGGCGACCACCACCTCAGAAATAGAGACACTGAAGACAAGAAGTCACGACCTGTAGAGGTCGAAACGACACAACGCTGAAGCGAGATCGGTTCTATTAGGCTCGACTACAGCTCGGTAAATGATCGGTTAACATGAGGTAAAAGGTAACTGCTCGAATCTCTTAAGTCCGGCATGGGATCAGTTACATTGAGCTCGGCTACCGTGAGCTCAACACTACCTGCTCGGATTAACTCTTGGGTCCTCATGAGCTCGGATAACATGAGCTCGGCACAAAAAGCTCGGCTGGGATACTAGATGCTAATCAAAGGTCGGCTGGGGAAAAATCTCTTGGTGGCCGATAATAGGCCGAACCTATACTCGGTTTACACAAGGCAACATTCTATGGCCAAAAGGGTACTGCTGAGAGCCGTCTTGACATGGTCGGCGGCTCACTTAGAAGGGTTATCGATAAAATGAGGTCAGTTCAACAGAGCTCAGAGCTAACTGTTCGGCCCCCTATGAACTCGGATCTTACGCTTGGGCTTACATGAGCTCGGATCTTACGCTTGGGCTTACATGAGCTCAGATCTGACTATCCGGTCGGACGCTACTCGGCTTAAGATGGTTAAGACGGGATCTACGACCCTGAACGCCGCTCGATGGTCGGCTAAGATGGAAATTGGTCGGATCTGACACTTAAACTCCCTTATCTTTGGCTACAGCTTAACTACTTTATAGACTGGTTGAACTTGGTTACCACCCCACGGCAATCGATTACATCAACAGACTTTAGGTTTCTATCTCTATGGCATACTCCTCAACTCCTATACTCGCTTTGGCTATGGCTGCCTCACTACATCCCAGCTGACTCTTCAGATTAAGCTCGGTTCTAACTCGAATCTACCAAACTAAGCTTGGGGTAAGAATTTTGGATGTTACAATTCTCCTCCACTTAGAGGAATTTCGTCCCGAAATTCAGGTTAGTTCAAGTGAAGGGATATCCACCACTTAAACAGGACCTCCAACCATGGCACCTAACACTTTCCGGGCTCACTCCCTCACTCAAGAGGTTCCTAATTCCACACTCTTTGGTGTTTCTCGGGTGAATGTTCCGCTCAATCCACCCAAAGATGTTTCACGTTAACACCTTCTTTCCTCAACACCAATAAGTTCGGTTGGGTTCCTGGTCAGAATTCCTACTAAGGCAAGCTCAAGGTTCGCTAATTCGAGACTCAGATAGGCATGTCCAAGCATCGTGGTCCAGAACTCGGTCCGACCTACCCCGTTCTACCTGACAACACAACAAACCGCACAACCTAGACTCCGCTTCCAAACACTCGGATGCATCTGCTCAGCTGACCTTTTAATCGGCTCGGGCTCAAATCGCCTTACCGAGCTAGGAACAAATGAACTAACAAAAAACTTACGGAATCAGGGCCGAACACAGGGTATTCGCCCCTCACAACTTAAGACGGTTCCAACAAGCCTAACAACTACCATGCTAAGCTCTAACTCGATCCTAACACCTACCCTTGACCACATTATGCATTCCTCTCATGCAGGGTGACCCATTCTCAATTGACCTTAATTCGGTTACAGAAAATATATTTGTCCACACATTAAATTTTCAAGTGAGAAAGGTCGAGCATGCATGTCTGTGCAATTAGGGAAACAATTGCACATAGGAGATGCATAAACACACCTAGACATAACGGGACCTCACTTTCTAAAAACATTACAAGACCACCTTATTACATATTACAAATTCAGTCAAGACATAGATCACATACTAGCATGTAGTTCAACAAATAAACAAGTCCAAACAGTTATGATAAACTTAACATAACACACTCTAGATGCATAAAAATCATCTCATACCAACTCATTTGAAATTGAAATTTAACATATTTAATATGCTTGTAATTCAAAAGCTACACCTTCGAAAGTTCAGCTCAAAAGGAATTCGGGAGGCATTATTTCCATCTTTTTCCCAAAAGTCCGAAAACCGAAAAATTTACATAGCTGTAACAAAGATGCATTTTTGAAAATGTTTTTCGAAACTTGAGGGTTTGATGATTATATCTCCCAATAGGTATTTATATTTGAGGTGATAAGTCTCAAGTATACATACATTGATGATAAGACCATTCTTATGTCGCCTAGGTTTTGGCTAGGTGACTCTTAGAAAAGTTTTCTCGTTCCCGGACTTCACGTCAAGTTCAAAAATACCAAAGTCTTGAGTTGTTTTATCATATTTAGAATTGGCTCACTTGTCCGAGATCAAAGATTACTTTCTCCCGGTGGGGTAGCAACTTAATGTTCTAGCCCGTTGGGGTATTTCATTTCCTTATTCTTGTGATTCGTCCACTTCTAAATATGAAACATTCATTATCACAAGATTTTCGGGTTTTGCTTGGTAAATCTCAAACCATTTCATTAATTCAAACACTTAGCATTTAGATACACATCAAGTCAAAACAAACACTTAGCATATAATCATGTAAAATAAGATATCATTATGCATATGCTCAAAACCACAGATCAAGCTAAGACCTTAACATGCATCAACTCTAACACTAATTTAGCTCTGGCCAAATATTAAATCGAAATAAAATTCAGCAAAGTCCAGAAAATGCACAAATGTCAAACAGTGCAACGAGTCTAGTAAAAAATATTTAAGAAATGAAATTGCAAGATCATATCAAATCAATGCACTACACTATGATGCGCAACCATTCCTATTATGACTCTAGCAATACACAAATAAATGTTGAACTAATCTGTTACTGACTACCAGTTACTCGCTTGGTGAGTAAACACAACAGGAGTAATGGGTTACTCCAAGACCGAGGAGAAACTGCTCTGATACCATAAATGTAACACCCTATTTATAGTTACCCTTAAATATCCATATTATATATTAATGAACTTAAAATTTTCTTTCTTAGACATAACTGAAACTCTATTAATTTCTCAACCAAAACTCATATCATATATATCCACAAAAACAAGTGTTCACATGACACCGACAACATCAAAGTCGTATACATACTTCAAAATACATAATCAAAATAGTTTCCTTGCCCAAAGTATCCAACATACGGTCTCATATTGACCCAGCATAACCCATATACATAAACCTACTCTCCCTGTGAGGGAGAGGGAACCTGCTCGGCCGGGGATCGTGTAAGCTCATGCTCTGACCTGTAAAAATAGGAAGGAGGTGAGCATTACACAAAACTTAGGGAAGCAGTTTCTAATATGACATAAGAAGACACTAAGTCAACCACAATTAGCCAGTTAAACACATACTCATATAACTCACATTATTCGATCCGAGGCATACATCAAACACAATCATCAACATATATTCAATTTTCACCTATCCTTTTCTATTCTTTTACCTTCTACTTTTTCTTGCATATTTCCTTCCCTTTTATTCTCTCTGGTATTCATTTATCATGTCTTAATTTCTTTTCACTTTATCCTTTTTCCTCTTTTCCTTTTCATTCCTACCTTTCATATCTTTTTAGAGAAGCGCCCATCCCATATACGTCTTACACATTCTTTTGGAATTATGAAGTGTCCATCATGGCATACATCATCCCATGATGCACGACTTAAAGAAGCGCATCCCATGCGGCTTACACAATCATGGCATACGGCACCCCGCACGTCTTACATGACCAGGAGCACAACATAACTGATTCCGTTAATAGGAATCTTGTGTGAGTAATTACTGCATACATCATCCCATGATGCCCGTCTTACATAAGCGCATCCCATGCAGCTTACACGATCATTGCTCACGGTCCGCTTGCGGCTTACAACACACATTCTCATGCGCGACTTATTGCACCCAACCATGATATCTCTAACATGACCCGTCTCACACAACCATTGCTCATTACTTATCTTCTCTTGTTATAATATCTATTAGCTAATCATATTTACTTAAGCATATACCTGCATTTACCATAGTACTTCATGATATCAATCATTCACATATACGCAAATAATTCAGTGGGTTCCTTTTATCCATGTTATTTTCTAACAATAATCTATATTCACTATCCTACGTTTTAATACCCTAAACTAACACCCATTCTTAGTACTCATTATGAGGACATTAGAGGCCCAAACCTAAGCTAGGGTAACACCCACCCCCCTTACCTCAAACCGACAGAACATCTACACAAACTCTGAAATTCCAACTGCACCCCTTTTTCCTAGATCCTCAAGCTCCCACCGAGAAATTGCTGCTTGAGCAGTGAAAGGAAGGAGGAAGAGTGATAATGGAGGTTCCCTCTTGCTCTTCATAGAGTTTGCGAAGAGGAGAGAGAGAAATGCAAAGAGGAGAAAGAGAACATAACATTTGATGTTATGCTGCTTGGGTTTGCTTTTGTGGTAAGAGGAAAATAATCGTGTGGCTGACATGATAAGCTTCTCTGAGAAGCTTCATAAAGGTGTGGCTGAAAATGAATGACAAGGTGCTATTACGGATTTGCCCCCAGATATTTTGCTAGTTCACACCACAAGGCCGAACAGCATACCTGGGAGGAAAGGGTGGTGTACTGGGTGGCGGAACAGCCTGCAAAGGCCGACTCTCTAAGGTTCTTTCAACATAACAACGACGAAGACATGAGGACTGACTCGAACCTCGGTGCTCGGCTTAAGGGTGGCCACCACCTCAGAAAGAGAGAGACTGAAGACAAGAAGTCACGACCTGTAGAGGTCAAAACGACACAACGTTGAAGCGAGATCGGTTCTATTAGGCTCAGCTACAGCTCGGTAAATGATCGGTTAACATGAGGTAAAAGGTAACTGCTCGAATCTCTTAAGCTCGGCATGGGATCAGTTACATTGAGCTCGGCTACCGTGAGCTCAACACTACCTGCTCGGATTAACTATTGGGTCCTCATGAGCTCGGATAACATGAGCTCGGCACAAAAAACTCGACTGGGATACTGGATGCTAATCAAAGGTCGGCTGGGGAAAAATCTCTTGGTGGCCGATAAAAGGCCGAACCTATACTCGATTTACACAAGGCAACATTCTATGGCCAAAAGGGTACTTCTGAGAGCCGTCTTGACATGGTCAGCGGCTCACTGAGAAGGGTTATTGATAAGATGAGGTCAGTTCAGCAAAGCTCGGAGCTAACTGCTCGGCCCCCTATGAACTCGGTTCTTACGCTTGGGCTTACATGAGCTCGGATCTGACTATCCGGTCGGACGCTACT
The DNA here is from genome assembly GCA_037953625.1 of Crotalaria pallida. Taxonomy (NCBI): domain Eukaryota; kingdom Viridiplantae; phylum Streptophyta; class Magnoliopsida; order Fabales; family Fabaceae; genus Crotalaria; species Crotalaria pallida. The sequence continues at coordinate 73,627,826 of CM075655.1, read as the reverse complement.
CGGCTTAAGATGGTTAAGACGGGACCCGCGACACTGAACGTCGCTCGCTGGTCGGCTAAGATGGAAATTGGTCGGATCTGACACTTAAACTCCCTTATCTTTGGCTACGGCTTAACTACTTTATAGACTGGTTGAACTCGGTTACCACCCCACGGCAATCGATTGCATCAACAGACTTTAGGTTTCTATCTCTATGGCATACTCCTCAAGTCCTATACTCGCTTTGGCTATGGCTGCCTCACTACATCCCAGCTGACTCTTCGGATTAAGCTCGGTTCTAACTCGAATCTCCCAAACTAAGCTTGGGGTAAGAATTTGGGATGTTACATATCTAACTGTTAAAATTGAATGGAAGGGTTTATTTTTCTTTTTTTTTAATTTTTCATCTTAAAATCTAAATCGTTGGATATATCCAACGATTATAAATTCAAAAAAGGAATAATCTTGTGGTTTCGTGTCTAAATGCTTTGAGAAAGATAGCCAATGAGAACACAACATGTGGCACTTAACGGATTCACTGGCGGGTTAATGGATGGACGGACTAACGTTATGTCATTTTGTTCTTTGGGGGAACTTAATTGATTCCAAATATCTTTCAAGGACTAAGTTGATGCCAGGTGTAACAGCCCAGCCCCAGCCAGCCGTACGGTACTGGGCACTAGGGCCCAGCGCATCGCCATGTGGATATTGTCCGCTTTGGGTTACGCTCACCCTCACAGTTTTTCTCTTGGTCTCACCTTCCGTGAGCCCCAAAACGCGTCCACATGAGGTAAGGTATCCACACCCTATATAAGGCATGCTTCGTTCTCCTAACCAGCCAATGTGGGACGGTACTGGGCACTGGGGCCCAACGCACTGCCACGTGGATATTGTCCACTTTGGGTTACGCTCACCCTCACGGTTTTGCTCTTGGTCTCACCTTCCGTGAGCCCCAAAACGCGTCCACATGAGGTAAGGTATCCACACCCTATATAAGGCATGCTTCGTTCTCCTAACCAGCCGATGTGGGACTAAGGCTTCACCTTACATCCACCCCCCTTGGAGGCCCAACGTCCCCATTGGCACACCGACCCGGCCCTGGCTCTGATACCAAATGTAACAGCCCAGCCCCAGCCAGCTGTACGGTACTGGGCACTGGGGCCCAGCGCACCGCCACGTGGATATTGTCCGCTTTGGTTTACGCTCACCCTCACGGTTTTGCTCTTGGTCTCACCTTCTGTGAGCCCCAAAACGCGTCCACGTGAGGTAAGGTATCCATGCCCTATATAAGACACGCTTCGTTCACCTTACCAGCCGATGTGGGACTAAGGAGAACACCTTACAAGATATATTCAACGGTTTAGATTTTAAGAAAGAAAACCTAATTCATCTTCAACCTCCCCTCACTACAATGCCACTGCTACCGCCGTAGCCGCCGCCACCCACTCCAACCACCGCTACCACCTACTGCTGTCAAAGTCAGTGTCTGAACCATGTGGTGGATCCAAGCTCTTTTTGGAAGCACTTTTGGACATCTGATACCCTTTTGGTACATAATAATATGTGTCACTTCCATTGCAAGGTGATCATACTTCAGGTCAACCAATTGACGGGAAACCAAAAACAGTTCTGCGTGATGATCTTCATATTGTAGGGAGCATAGAATGTTGGTAATTATAACAAGGCTAGCAAGTTGTTCATATTGGAAAAATGAAACATTTCCTCTCCACTTAGATGAAAAATAATTATAAGAAAAACAATATTAAGAGGAGAAAAACAAAAGAAATTGACCACAACGAATACTTCTAGAACTAAACAGGAAGTACAAAAATATTAAAACAAAGGCGAAAGGTATGAAGGCACATAAACTTGATAAGCTCTCCAACCCTTTCCCGAATAAAACAATGAACCACTGACATAAAAATGTTATCAAAAAGCCCAAAAAGAGAGGAAACGATCTTGAACCGACAAAGATAAAGGCATACAATATTGTAATTGAAAACATTGGTAGGGAGAGGGAGAGAGTTGGTGGTGGGAGTGGGTGCGGCGGCTACGGCGACAGTAGTGGTGTGTAGTGAAGGGAGGTTGAAGATGAAATAGGTTTTTTTTTTTAAAAAAAAATTAAAATCTAAACCATTGGATATATCTAACGATTAAAATTGAATGGAAGGATTTTTTTTTTAAATTTTTCATCTTAAAATTTAAACCGTTGGATATATCCAACGATTACAAATTCAAAGGAGGAATAATTATGTGGTTCCATGTCTAATGCATTGAGGAATAGCCAATGAGAACGCGCCACATGGAACTTAACGAATTCACTAACAGATTTATGGACGGAGGAACTAACATGATGTCATTTCGATCTTTGGGGGACATAACTGATTCCAAAAATCTTTCAGGGACTAAGTTGATGCAAGGTGTATCTTCGAAGAAGAATAATCATGTGGTTCCGTGTTTAAATGCGTTGAGAAAGATAGCCAATGAACACACGCCATGTGGCACTTAACGAATTCTCTAACAGATTTATGGACGAAGGGACTAACATGATGCCATTTTGATTTTTGAGAGACTTAATTGATTCCCAAAATTTTTCGGGGACTAATTATAAGTTGATGCCATCTATATCTTTGGAGGATCTAATAGAATATTAACTCTATAAAAAATATCAAAGTAATAATACTTTCCAATGAATCAAAACTTCATACCTCCAAAGAGAAGAGAATATAGCAACAATAATCTTAATCTCAATACTCCAATCAGGCAATAAGTAAAACATTTATAAATGTTTCTCTCTAATGTTTTCACTCGATATACTATTTTTCTATTCTCCTCTTTCTCCGAACCTTGTTGTCGTCGTTGTTTTGTTACTGTTGTTGCGCCCAAGTAGTAGATGCTAAGGAAAGTCTGCATGTTGAAAGTGCTTAACAACACAACCTTGGACTTAGTCTACGAACTTCGAAGAACCGAGATTCGAAAAGTGGTCGAAATTTATTTACAGTTGAGTCGGATCGAAGGTGAACATAGAGGAGTATGCATTTTTGACGCAACTAAACGTTATAATGAACATGATGTGGGATTAGGGGGGTATAAGAGGTGGAGATCCAGGGAAACAGCGGGATAGGAGTTCAGATTTTGTGATTTTGAGATTTGACATATTTAATCTTTTAATTAAAATCAATCAAAATGTATCATTTTCGAATGGCCAAACTGACTCATAATCGACTTTCAAAGCCAGAGTATATTGGGTTTAAGGTCTTGCTTTATCTACTTTTTAATTTTAATTAATAATTTCACATTTTGATAACAAAATGAGGTGACGATTCCATATTAGGTCAATTGACCTCCATTCATAGCAAAGTCTCGAAGACAATCTAAAACCTCGGCCGCGACAAATTTCAAATAATGTAGAATGATAATGTTGATACGTGGCATGTTTTCATATGCTGAAAGTGGTAAAATAAATAGTAAATGAGTAAAATATAAGATGAATTTAAAATATAAAATGATAAGAAATTGGTTATAAAAAAGTACATGGAAAGTAAACTAACAAGAAGTAAACGTGTTAGTTCAAACGTCTTATTCCAATATTTAATGTCTGTTATTTGTATATGGTTTTGTTAACCCGTATTGATAAAGACACTAAAAGAATCTTTGTATAAAAAATTTTAGTTCCAGTTTTCCAAATCTGAAATTCATTGTTCAAGAAAAATAAAATCACATCTTTCAGTTTATTAAGTAATATTCTAATGGTATTTGTTTGGTTTTTTTATTTTAATATATATTTATATTTATAATACTCTTTACAAGCTCCTGTTGCAAAAATTTACGTACGTCAATAATATTGATTAATTTTATTAATGATATTAAAATTAAATATTTGACATTTTTTAAAATTATATTTACAATTATTATTAGAATTAAAAATATTTTAAGTTAATAAATAAATTAATATTAGCTTGAATTTCAAATGTAGAACGATAAATAATGTTGACACGCGGCATGCTTTCATATGCAAAAAGCTATAAAATAAAAGGATTTTCTTAACCTCATGTCCTATTTCCGATCATATTTGTGAAAATTTTTTGGGGAAAAAAGATGGTCCTATTTGCAAGACTCTATTTCAATTTTTAATAACATTTAATTACTTATTTTCAAAAATACGCATATTAAATCAACATTTTATAGAGGTGGTTTTGAAAAATTACATTAAATATTTACATTTTCAATTCTACTAATAACTTTAATCTATTTTCTCAATGAACGAGAATTTTCCAAAAAAAAAAATTAAATATAATACCGGAGGAAGGGTGCAATGAATAAGCTCAGAAAGTAAACTAACAGGAAGTAACGTGTTAGTTCAAACCTCTTAATCCGAAAGTAAACGTTATTAGTCTACTAGTATAATTTTCTTGTACATCAAAACTTAAAAGTAAAAAAAAAAAAATTACAACCAATTGAGGTTGCCATAGTTAATGTGAGATTGTGTTATTGAAGCAAGAAATTGGGATTCAATTCTAACTCTTAGGAATATAAAGAATTACACACGAAAAAATCGAATAATATCCAAAGATTAGTCACCGTACTTGCATTGGTGAATATCTTATAATTAAAAAAAAAATCACACTCTAACACTAGGAGTACTTATCTCCTCTCAAAAAAAAAAAAAGGAATGGTTATCTTATTGCCAAAAAAATATAGGAGAGAGGAGCCAAGAAATTCCAAATTATGAAAGGCTAGTCTACTCGTATATAATCTTGGTAACAAATATCATAAAGATCAGAGCAAGCATCGTTAAAGAAATATTTGTATTGAAATTTCTAGTTCATAATAAATGTTTGTGTATCAATATATGATTTTGTTAACAACTTTTCTAAGAACATTGATTTGGAAATACGTTGAATGAATATTGGTATTGAAAATTGTAGTTCATTGGTTTATTACTCTCTCCGGTCCTTATTATATATTTCATTGGAGTATATTTCAGAAAAAATAAAATCACCTCTTTTATTTTGTTAAGTAATAATATCCTATATTTTGTTAGCAATTATATATATATATATATATATATATATAGGGATTGCTAACCTATGTAAAGTGAGTTTTTAGTTGGTATCAGCTTTTAGTAGACAAAAACACCCTCACATTTTAAAAAGACATAGTTTTAAACACAAGGATATTTTAATAATTTCCTTTTTTAAAAAAAATTAAAAAAAAATCTGAAACCCTCACCCACCCAAACCCTATCTCCCCTCTCTCTCATCCCTCATTTCTTAATACACGTTCTCTCTTATCTCTCTCACTCTAAATTACTCCTTCTCTCTTCTCTTCTCCACCCGCCGCCGTCGCCGTCAGCCGCCCCAACGCCAACAGCAGCAATGACCCATAGGCCCACCCTCAACCAACACCGTGACTCGCGAGCAGCTCTGCGACCCGAAGCCCCACCACGACAGCCATCACCACTGCGACCCAGCAGCCGCGACCCGAAGCCCCACCACCCGCGAGCAGCCCCACCACGACACTGCCACCAGCGTGCGACCCACCTACACTGCGACCCGCTACCCCAACGGGAACGACCCACCAACACCGCGACCCCGATGGCAACGACCCACCAGCGTAATTTATAATAGATGGTTGGGTGAGTATTAGTTCCTGGTCCCATACAAAAATGGTTTGATAACAAACATAGCACATGCCCTTTGTGTCGCTCCATAGACTAGACAATAAATTAAAGTCTAGTTTCGTTTTTTTAATGTGTGACACATACAATTTTATGTTTTAGATTTTCGATAATTGAGAATCTACCACATGTAGTTTTGACATATATACTTTATGTGCTAGTGTGAGTTGTTACACTCTTTATATTGGTAGAGAGCTAGTTGGCATAGTGAAAACTAATTTGTAATAGATGGTGTGTGGAGGTAGGACCATTTGGTACATCAGTTTGATTCTGAAATTTGTTTACAGTAGTCTCTAATTATAGTCAATCTTTCAAGATCTAGTGATTTTTCAATTGTAGTGAAGTTAGTGATTAATTAGTTTATTTTGTATTCAAAACAACTTATAATTAGAATTTGAGTCTCAATTATTTACTCAGCCAAAATTATTTCCAAACATGTAGTATCTATCTATTTGTACTAGGATTCTGATTCATGGATTTTTTTGTTAGAGAAATCACAATAAGAAGATCAGATCATTTCTTCTGTCTTGGTGCTTCATCATAGCCATTTTAATGTTCATTTTTCTAGACCCCTTTCTTTCAACGAACTCTCTTTCTCTATTTTTATGTAATTTCTCTGCAATGCTGTTTCACCAGCATCAAGTTATGGCGTTCTTATTCCCTCACTCAATGACCTGGTCCACCTTTATCACCTCGACCCAGAGGTTTGTCTCCCCTTTCTATTTCCATTTCCCTTATAAACTTCCCTACATGACTCATGATAGTTGTCGAATGATTTTATCGCTATTACTGTTCTTTTTTTCCTGTTCAGTTGCTGCATTTATGGTAAATTGTGTAGAACGCTTGCTTGTCGCTATTCAAATCAACTATATGAAATCTACAAGAACAAGGAGGATCGATATTTTCCTTGACTGGAGCTGCAATTGATTCCTTGGTACTGTGTTAGAACTCAAGCATTGTCTTTTCCTGTGATTTAATAGGATGACAAAGGGTTGGCAAAAGTTGCCTTGAAGGATAAATTCAATTGCCTTGAAGGATGAATGATGGATGATGACAAAAAGTGGGTGCAGCGGTCACAGCCTGTTCCCAAATGTCTTTTATCACACCTCAAAAAATTCACTCTTAAAAACTATCAATGCTGGGAATGCAAGCTGCAATTCGCAAAATATATTATGCAAAATGCGAAAGTTCTACGTAGCATAGAATCTACATTGTCGCATTCTCAAATCCAGAGGTGAAATTCGAATTGATTCGCAAGTTATCTCTATGCCCAAGGAGCTCTGAGACATGTAAACTCTCATTTGATTGATAAATTACGAATATGCTTTGTATGAAGATGCAAGTAGTTTCGTGATGTCCTCCTTTTAATTAGTAGTGTCCTCTCCTCAAGTGTTGGCTGGGTTTTGTAGACTTTGAAGGACATGGTTTTGTACTCACGGATTAGAGAGAATGATTGTCCTTACTCTCCCTTTATGTAATGTAGATTTCAAAAAATAGATTAGTCTTTCCTTAACCAGATGACTGTAGCTCCTTCAATTTTCTCTTTATTGTTGTTTGTTTGTAATTTAAGTTTCATTCATATCATGTGTTGAGTTACATAGGCACCCAGTTTAGAGAATTAGTTGTTGACTTTGGAGGACATGATCTTTGTCTAGTACACATATTAGAGAGAATGATTGTCCTTGCTCTTCCTTTATGTAATATAGATTTCAAAAAAAAAAAGATTGGTTTTTCCTGAATCAGATGATTCCAGCTCCTTTTTAGATGATTCTAGTGCATCGTTATGAGAGTTTTCAAAACATGTAACCACCCATGGTTCCTTGAAGCCAAATGTTCTTTTAGAGGTCAACAATCTTGTACTACAATTACATTTTAAACTTTTTCGTTTCCTTTGTTTTTCTACTTCAGTGATTTTTTTTGTTTAGCAACATCTGCACGGTGACAAGTAAACTCTCTTTTATAAATATCTTCAATGTTGTTCTTGTACCGTTTGTAACTGTGACCGCGTCTAACTGAAAAACCACAACTCTTTGCAAATAAACAATAAAAATTATAAGCATCTTTATCGCTGTTAAACAATTTCCCTATGTAAAGAGTTGAGTCATTGACATTTTCGCCTTGAGGCAAACGTTCACTCAAGATGATCTCTTCAATTTCATCATCTTCATGAACCACTCCAATTTCAACATCTTCATATGTTAAATTATCATCTCTAAATAGCACTACAGGCCAATTACCAATTCCTTCAAATGACATTATGCCCGTAAAAATTTAAGAAAAATCGCAACCTAAAATTATAGTAAAACAAAATTAATTACAAACAAATATGTATATCATTATCAATATACATAAGACATGTACCGATAAATTTTACTTTCTGAACTATTTCCTATATGTATATTAGATACAAGCTTGATTCCAAAATGCTTACAAAAATTACTCGGAAGAAATGGATTTGCCCCTCAGGCTTTGTTTGAGTCTCCTTGAAGTAAACCAATATAGGGAAATTTGGCCACCAGAATTCCCAATTAACAAATGTTGAGTACCTGTTGCATATCAACCATGTTTTTTTGTCCAATTGTTGTGATATTCTAATCACCGTAAACAATAAGAGAAAACTAATTAAGCCATACTCTTATCCATTGATAAAAGAAAACCAAATGGTAGCAAGATCATGCAAAAAATTCGATTTTGGGACAAAAATTAAAACTCTTAGATATTGTCATATGGATACTTTATTCTACAATATTCGAACAATTATCAAGTACCCATATAGATATATGCTACATACAATACAAATCACCAGGCACCAGCTAAAGCTGATGAACTCGAAGTGAAGATTTTCTGCCAAGCCTGAAGCACAAATTCTGGCAACTTCATGTCTCAAGTTCCTTGGGCCACTCACTAATACTCCAACATCTTCACCTTTGATGTCAAACAGAATTTCTGCAATATTAACAAAACTTGTGTCACTTTATTTTTAGGCAAAGTTTTTTTTTTATGGAAAAGATGTATGGGACTAGGAACTAATACTCACCCAACCATCTATTATAAATTACGCTGGTGGGTCGTTGTCGTTGGGGTCACGGTGTTGGTGGGTCGTTCCCATTGGGGTAGCGGGTTGCGGTGCAGGTGGGTCGCACGCTGGTGGCAGTGTCGTGGTGGGGCTGCTCGCGGGTGGTGGGGCTTCGGGTCGCAGCTGCTGGGTCGCAGTGGTGGTGGCTGTCGTGGTGGGGCTTCGGGTCGCAGGGTTGCTCGCGAGTCACGGTGTTGGTTGAGGGTGGGCCTATCGGTCGTGGCTGCTGTTGGCGTTGGGGCGGCTGACAACGGCGGCGGCGGGTGGAGAAGAGAAGAGAGAAGGAGTAGTTTAGAGTGAGAGAGATGAGAGAGAACGTGTATTGAGAAATGAGGGATGAGAGAGAAGAGAGATAGGGTTTGGGTGGGTGAGGGTTTCAGTTTTTTTTTTATTTTTTTTTAAAAAGGAAATTATTAAAATACCCTTGTGTTTAAAACTATGTCTTTTTTAAATCTGAGGGTCTTTTTGTCTACTAAAAGCTGGTACACTATGCTAAAGTGTACCAACCAAAAACTCACTTTACATAGATTAGCAATCCCCACATTTATATATATATATATATATATATATATATATATATATATATATATATTTATAATACTTCTTTGTGCCTTTAACGTAAGATTATTTTTGAGAATTTCATATCTGTTAAGAAAATTGGTTAATTTTGTTCGTGATATTGAAAATATAAATATTTAATATACTATTTCAAAACTACATGACCTTCAATTGTTATTGGAATTCCAAAAAAAGTATTGAGAAAACAATGATATTTTTCCGGAAAAAATAATTAAATATCTATAAAATTAAAATGAAATAATGTAAATAAGAATAAAATAAAATTTTATCAATAATCTTAAATGAAAAAAATCTGGAGGGAGTACATGTTAATTCAACAATGTTATTTGAATATCCACGTCTAACATATAAACTCAACATCTATCATTTTGGATAAGGATCGAATAAACTCAACTTCTATGATTTTGAATAAGGAACGATAGGCCCTTCAATTTTTATTTTTTATTTTTTAAATTTGTCCATACTTCTAAAACTTAAATGTTAAATGCAACGTTCAAATCACGTTATATTGATTAGTATTTATTAGTATTTATTTTCTATCGTGATTTCAACGCTGACAAGCTAGCCAACTTTCTTACTTTACCTAATTGAAGTATCCCTCATTTATTTCCTTCATGACAGCCACCAGTTAATTAACAAAGAAAAAACCATGCCTCTACTCTCATCTTTCTTCCAAAACCTCAAAGATTATGCGAATTATAATCACAGCAACACAGATCTCCTTGTTTTATTGGCCATTATTTTAACCAGAAAAAATTTTCCTACCCCACATATAACTTCCTACACCCCATTTTTATAATTTTTTCTAAAATGCCCCCATCCTCACCCTCACCCCTTCTTATTCTTTTTCTTCTTTTTTTACACCCCACCCTCCACCATAGCAACTCCGTCCCCTTCCACCCTACCCGCCGTCGCCGCCACAGCACCCCACACCACCCCGACTCCAACCTCATTCTTCTTCTTCTTCTATTATAGCCACCGCCCACAACACACCACACTCACCGCCCCGCCGCCCCACTGCCAACAGCACCCACAACCACCTCGCGCAACACCCCACACCCACAGCCCCACCGCCAATAGCATCCGCAACCGAGCTCGCGGTTACACAGCCACACAGCCCCACCCATGTACACTCCACCCCAGTCGTGGGCTTTCTCACGACCCTCACGAACACCCCACCCTACAACGGTCGTCAGTTTTCTCACAACCCACCCATGTACCACCCCGGTCCGATCGTGAGCTTTCTCACGACCCTCACGAACACCCCGCCTCACTAAACCCAATTGTGACCCATGAAAGCCGAAGGAAGAAGAGGAGGTTGAACCTGGGGGGGCCTCGAGCGGGGTGGTGGCGCGGCTGTGCTGTGGTGGAGCGACGGCTGGTGGGGGGTTGGTGAGGCAGGGGTAGGATGGGGCTCGGTAGGTCTGTGGCTATGGCGGTGGATGGATGGGGTGGGTTGCTGCAGTAGAAAAACAAAAAGAAGAGGGAGAAGAAGAGGAAGATAGGGGCATTTTAGGGAAGTTCAAAAAAAATGGGGTGTAAAAAATGGGAGGTGGGGTGGCACCACGCACACCCACACCCGCACCACCCACACCCCACTACACTCTTTTCCTTCCCCACCTTCTTCTTCCTCTTTTCTCCTTTTTTTTTAAAAAAAATTCGACCTCGGGTCGTGAAGCCCCTCACTACCCGGGGTCGTGAGGCCCCTCACTACCGTAGTTATGACCCCACACCACACCTCCCCACACACACCCGCACCACCCACACCCCACCACACTCTTTTCCTTCCCCACCTTCTTCTTCCTCTTTTCTCTTTTTTTTAAAAAAAATTTGACCTCGGGCCGTGAGGCCCCTCACTACCCGGGGTTGTAAGGCCCCTCACTACCGTGGTTATGACCCCACCCCACACCACCCCACACACACCCACACCCCACCACACTCTTTCCCTTCCATTCCTTCTTCTTCCTCTTTTCTCTTTTTTTTTAAAAACAAATTTTGACCTCGGGATGTGAGGAGCCTCACTACCAAGGTTGTGAGGCCCCTCACTACCGGGGTCGTGAGGCCCCTCACTACCGGGGTTGTGACATGGCCTATACAATGGGGTGGCCTCGGTAGTGAGGGGGCTCACGACCCGGTTGGCTACACTATTTCTTGGATTGTTGAAAGGGTTACGACCCAAGGTCGTGAATTGGCTCACGAATCGATTCAGGTCTTCGGGTTGTGAAGAGGGTCACGACCCAGGTTGTGAAGAGGATCACAACCCCACTGGTTGTAGGGTGAGGTGGTTGGGGACATGGAGTGGTTGTGGGGTGGGGTGGTTGGGGTCATGCGGTGGCTGTGGGATGGTTAGGGTGGCGGTGGGGTGGCTATGGGATGGTTGGGGTGGGCTGTGGGGTGAGGTGGGGTGGGAAGGGAAGGGAAAAAAAGATGCGTTTTTGTTTTAAAAGAGGGTATTTTTGGTATTTTTTAAAATAGTGGGGTGTATAAATTTGCATGTGGGATGTTAAAATTGCCACCCATTTTAATCACTTGGTACTCATGGCCCTTCTTCAAATCCAAGACCCAACAGAATCTTCCACCAGGCCCATCGGGCTTCCCTATTTTTGGGAACCTTCTATCTTTGGATCCTGAACTCCACTCTTACTCTGTCGACTTGGCCCGAACTTACGGTCCGGTCGTAAAGCTCCGTCTTGGAGGTAAGCTTGGAATCATAGTCACCTCTCCTTTCATGGCCCGCCAGGTTCTTCAAGACCATGACACCATTTTCGCCAATCGTGACAATCGTGCCGCAAGCAAAATTGCCTCGTATGGCGGAAATGATATTGTATCAGCCTCGTATGGGCCCAAGTGGCGAATGCTAAGGAAAGTCTGCATGTTAAAAATGCTTAGCAACACAACCTTGGACTCAGTCTATGAACATCGAAGAACCGAGGTTAGGAAAATGGTAAAATTTATTTACAGTCAAGTCGAGTTGAAGGTGAACATAGGGGAGCAAGCTTTTTTGACGCAGTTAAACGTGATAACAAACATGATGTGGGGTGGGGGGATAGAAGAGGTGGAGAGAGAGAGAGTTGGAGCGGAGTTCAGGGAGACGGTGGCAGAGATGACTTCACTATTGGGGAAGCTGAATGTGTCGGACCTTTTTCCGTGGTTAGCACGGTTCGATTTGCAAGGCGTGGAAAAACAAATGAATGAGTTGGTGCCAAGGTTTGATCAAATATTTGATAAGATGATCAGTCAACGGGTTAAGATGAAAAAGGAGGAAAGAAAAAAAGAGAGGAAAGACTTTTTGCAATTTTTATTGGATTTGAAAGAGGAAGAAGATTCCCAAACACCACTTACCATCACCCAAATAAAAGCCTTACTCCTGGTATGTTCTTTTTTTGAGAAATTTCATTTTTTTTTGGTTTAGATGAGAAATTTCATTTCACTGTCAAAATTTGTGAATCACTCTATTTTATATCAAAATTTGTGGATAAAAATAAGTATTCGTCTTATCAAATCTTAATTGGAAAAAAAAATCCTTTTACATTTTTTTACTTGGTTAGTTAAAGTGGTCATGAAAATATAAAAAAGATAAACTAGACATTATTTTACATTTTTTGGAAAGGTTTTTATCGCAGTTTTTTTGGTTAAGGACAAAAAGAGAAAATAAACATTGTAAAGTGATGTATATTTATTAGGGTTTTATTCTCTTCAAGTAACTAATAAAACTTAGCTTTTGATTTGAAATATACACATATCATTTATCAATTTATATAATATATTGTTTCCTAATAATAATTTATTTTTTAAGAATACATTAAAAATACTTGTTAGCATATAAGTAAGAAAAAATATTTTTTATTTTCTATGTTTGACTTTCTTGTTTTAGGATTCATAATTATTGCCTTTAGAACAATGATTAACAAAAAGGAATTTTAAAAGTTTTAAAACCTTCATTTATCATATGAAACTAATAATGTTTAGTGGTAGAGCTAATGTACATAATATTAGCATGACTTGAATTCAAATATTGGCCATTGCACCTTCTTCTTCCTTAAAAAATGAAAAAAAAAATCTAATAAAAAATATAAAAAGAAAATAATTCAATAACTTACAATATTAAGCCAATTGTTAATAAACACTACAAGATGAATGAATTGTAATTTACGATCAAGTTGGGAGATGTTGATATTTAGTAAACTTAAAGGGGGATAGACAGGGTCGGTCCTGACATATTCAGGGTCCTAGGCAAAATGAAAATAAAAGACCCTTTTTTTTATAAAAAGTTTCAAATTTCAAGTAAATTTTTTATAGTATAAAATACTACCGATGTTCAGAAGTCAACGTCATTAAATGCAATCAACAAGATTATATGAGCTACATATATAATAACTTAATAGTGTGATATTCTATAAAAAAAATAAACAAAATAACAAAATGGGTACTTAAAAGTTGACTATCCTCCATGACTTTCCCGAATCCTAATACTGAAATAAATAAGAAAAAATGTTAGTTACCATGTAGTAAGCGATCCTAATGTGATTTTACAAGTTTGTCTAGAGTTTTCTTTTTTCCTTTTTTCACATCCAGACAAATATTTTCTAGGCATCATCTTAAAAAACAGAACAATTAAACTAAAGCGTGATCAATAACACCTGACACCTAGAGAATTCGATTGAAAAATTAATTTATGCTAATTTATAATTTAAAAATATTTCTAATTTTTTTTATATATGTATAGGTATTAAAAAATTTTGGGGCCCCTAATTCTCTGGGCCCTAGGCCTGCGCCCCACTTGCCATGCCTCAGGCCCGGTCCCTTGGGATAGTGTAATTTACTCATAATTTTATACATATATGTATGGTTAAATTTCAACTAGTTTTTAACCCTTTTTTTAATATAATATTAACTATTTTTTTTCTGAATTTAAATGTAATTATGTTTATTATGTAACGAAAATAATCATGTTTATTAATATTTAAACATGTATTCTGAATTGTTTGTGAGGATTGTATTTTTGAACATATTGATTGTGGAGTGCCGGGGGTATCACAATTTCAACTTTTTATTTGACAAATTTCAAAATTTATTACACAAACTAGGCATATTGATATAAATTTGGTAGGTATACAAGGGTGTTTCGGTTGTTTCAAATACTATGTGCCATATATATTAGACAAACCGTTCATTTTAGAGTGTGATTTTGACATTTTGTGAACGCTAATGACAAATTAGGTAGGTTTGAAATTCTTATTTATGATATTTTAGTTTTTTTTTTTAAAAAAAAAAATTGTGGCTGGAAATTCTTCATGGCATGACTTATAATGTTTAAAAGATTTTGTGAGAAGGCATGAGAGTGTAGATAAATGTGAGGATTTATTTTCTTGAGGATTGATGACAAATTAAAGCTGGTAAGTTTAGAAATCTTAATTGCGATATTTTATTCGTAAAATAAAATTGTTGCCTGAAATTTCACAGTTGAGGTTCAAGGATTTTGTGAGAACTCATGAGAGTGTAGATAATTGAGTTTTTATTCTCGTGATAGGGAAGTTGTGAGAATCATTCTGACGTCAAATTTTGTAGTTTCGATTATACATAGATTGTGGATTGCATGTGACTAATTTATATAGGAAATTTTAATAATCTTTTTATTTATAACTATTCTACAGATGATTTTAAGAAGATATTATTTGACAAATTTATTATTAATCGAGTCATAGATCAAAACAAATTGAACTTATTAATTTTTTTTAAAGAAAAACTATTTTTTGATAAAATTTGGTATTTTTTTTTGTTAGCAAAAGTAATTCATTAAAGAATATAAGGTGTCTTCAAAACCCACCAAAATACAAAAAGTTGATGAGTTATATCTCAGAATGATCATCGACTTTGTAGGACCGATCAATTTATTTTGAGACTTTCAAAATTCCAAATTGCTACCTGAGATAAGAAAATGTAAGTCGTATTAATCCCTGATGTTATAATGACCGTCAGTGGTTCTTAGTATGGACTAATGAGACGGCTAAAATGACGTCGTTTTGGCCAAAACCAAAAACAAAGACCATTGAGTATCAGTCAAATTGGTCACTGAGATTGTGGGCACTGATCAAATTAGTCACTAATTTTGTGAACTATTAATGGCAAGGACAAACGTGACTCACATTTTGCTATCTCATGGCTAATATGAAATTTCGATAATCTCAAAAATTAATTTGGCTAAAATCCACAAAATCAGAGACTAATATGACTTTTTACTCAAAAGTTAAACTATAAAAAGCACAGCAAGTAGCTCGAGCATTGCACCAATTCAAAAACAAAAGTTGGTGTTTAACAAGAACTGAAAACAGACTAACAAACTGAAAATTATTAATTAGTCCTGAACCATGTGATCCAGACAGATCTCAATCATTGGCGATTTATTTTTTATTTAAAAAAATTTAAAATTTAAATAATGGATGGTGATTATTATCCTGAACACCTACAATGTCAAAAGGTTTAAAGCTGAAAATAAACTAATTCCAGAATAATCAAATAGACTAAGATTTTGTATGACAAACAATAAAACCTGCCGCCTTCTTTAAAGAACCTGAGTGCTTAACTTTAAATATTTTGTAGACATAACTGTAACAGCCTCTTGGAACCCCATCCAAGCAAAAATGCATTGCCACACATTAAAAGAGAAAGAGCAATGGGCCAAAAGATGATTTGTATCTTCCTAACCTAAATTTTAGAACACACGGAGGTTATCAAGAGCCACCTCGCGTTGGACCAAATTTCACCTCATTGTTATCCTGTCTGAAAGAGCTTGCCAACCAAAACAGAGAGTCAATAATAATAATAATAATAATAATAATAATAATACCGAAATAATAATAATAATAATAATAATAATAATAATAATAATAATATTCTAATCGACTTAATCAACGAAAATAGAGAGTCTTGAGGGTTTAATATTAAATAATAATAATAATAATAATAATATTCTAATCAACTTAATCAAGTGAATCTCACATTCTAATCAACTTAGTGAGTCAATAAAGAGAAAACGTGAAGATTGAACAACTTTTGGGAAAGAAAGAAAAGAAGTTGTGGCAAAAGAAATATAACTTTTGTTCTTCATAAATTTTGAAACCAATGAGTCAATAAAGAGAAAGCGTGAAGATTGAACAACTTTTGGGAAAGAAAGAAAAGAAGCTGTGGCAAAAGAAATATAACAAATGGGAGAGAGGAAGAGAGGGACCTTTGGTTTGTAAGAGAGGAAGAGAGGAACAACTAGTAATAGGGGTTGATAGATAACTTACTAAAATTTTGCACCTAAAACCTTTTACCTGTAATAATGGGTAAAGTCAACAAGTACACGTGTGCACTCTTTGACAGAGAAGTGCAGAACAAAACCATTCAAGTTTGCCACCTTTAAAGGAATTGGAGTTAACCAATAAGACGTAAAAATCTGCACTAGCTCCATGTCAAAATTGCTAGGACCTGTGAGATTTTGCTCAAGAAAAATGTACCCACTTTTGGTTGTATAGGCACAAATTGTACCGAAAGAATATGTTTATTCATTATCCTTATGGGCGTGTAAAACAACAAAATCCAGCAAGCTACAAAGCTTCTTGTTCCCAAGCAAATGAAACCCGCCTCCAAGATAAATTCCAAAACAAATGTTGACATTGCTTTTCATTTAAAATAGAATACATGTGAGGAATGAGTCCTCAAAGAATTATCTCCTAGCCAAACATCCTTCCAAAATTAGTTGTGCTTCCTCTCCCCATCGTTCTCATTAGACCCTTCTCAAGTTAACGTTTGATGTGGTGCCAAGTTTTTTTGGCACCACCGGTGGTTCCAAGGTTTCTGATCATTGATTCTAGGAAAAAATGTGATCAATGGTGATTATTAAACAACCTATGACCAGCTGTACAGGTGAACATATAGTTATACGTAAAGGATACGAAATAAATAAATTTGAATAATATATTAAGAACTTTTGCTTTCAACCACCGAAAAAACATGAACATTTAACCCGAAGGGAGAAATTAGTAACCATTGGGCTCTGGATGTGGTATAACCGACTGGAATTTAGTAAAATATTTATTATTTAGTTAATAATTTGATTTAAATTTTTATCTAAACATCGAATTTTTTTAATTTTTTTTGAACAAAAGCTAAAAAAAATAATGAATGGCACGTACGGAGGAAATTTTTTTTTTTGGTGCCACTGTGCCAGTATAGCACGTATCTAGGAAAAAAGTATGGTTGCTTTGTTGGTTTATAATATGTTGGTTGATAATTATGTTGCTTTGTTTATGCATTTTAACACTGAAACTTTAAAATCAAAATTAAAATTATTAATAGTTAAGGGTATAGGTTTTTCAGGAATAAACATGTATGTAATAATAAGGTTCATATAAACATGTAAGGGTGTTGATAATAGGAACTCAATGTTAGGTTTATTGAATATTTGTTTTTTTATTTCTAAAAGAACAAATTGTTTAATTAAATTTAAAGAGTTACTCTTCCAATGCATGCACTTCAAATTTGGATTGCATCATGCAAATTATCAGTAATTAGTTTAACCTTTTGATGGAATTTATGAGAATATGTTAAAAGGTGAGAGTACGGGTGTGGCAACATTAGCAAACGTAATATTTTTTGATTTGGTGATTTAATGTGAAAACTCTTAATCATTAAGAATTAGAATTAAAGTTATAGAGCTTTTGACCATGAGAAAATAACAAACTTGAAACAGGATTCCATAAATAAGGTGGTTTTACAACTGTCATTCCTAAAATACATTAAGATAGCTCATAATGTGATTTTCTTGAATTTGAGCATGATCTGGTGTAAACCGTAATTTGGCATTGTCTGCAATGACTTCTTCTGGAATTTTAGGTGAGCTTGACTGTTGAGCCATATCACCCATTGTTATTATCCTAATAATAACACAATACAAACCTTAATTAAAAAATTTACAATAACTTTAACTCTAGTAACCATAACATTTACAATAACCATAATAATTTCATTAATAATCAACTACTACCCACCCCTTCCTTCTTCCTATACTGATACAAGTTTCTATTCCCCTCACAACTTCAAATCCAAACAACAAATTAGTTGGGGTTTGGTTCGGTTACTCAGATCTTCATATGGGGTAACAAAAATTACCCGACAACAAAATCAAAAATTCCACATGACAAGAAGCCACCTCAAAATTTAATCTTCCAAGTAATTTGATTATAAACCAACTAACCTGACCAATGAAAAACCTGAGCAAACGAAACTGATGAAGAAAAATGTAGGGGAACAACAACACAGAGATCGCTCCTTAAACTTCACAAATCTGGAATCTCGATGCACATTTATACGTGAAGACGAGCTCCACGTAAATGTGTTTCAGCTCCACGATGCTTGGTTTGAGCTCCGCAATATGGTTTTTGAGGTTGGGTTTAAGCTTAACGACTTGGGTAGGGTTCTTCAAGTAGAGAGAGAAGTTCCAAATTTGGTTTCACGCAAAGACCTCGTAACATTGTGAATAGGACAGAGCAATTATTAGGTTTCAGCTTTGTTTATAATTTTTTTAAGTTATTGCAAAAATAACCAGTAGTATTTTGCAATAATAACCGTTGATGATCCGCATTGACCAGTCAATATACGGCCTCATTGGTGGGAACGTATATCTACGGAACCACATTAAAACTGCCCCCTTCTCAAACTTATCATCAAAACCTGCTACCAAACCATGACTACAAATACTCCTCCACCACACCACAAACTTTTATCAAATGAGTCACCATGGTTCATATAGAAAGTTTAAAGTTACCATATCTAACCCTTAACACATCAACACACAGACCTTGATCATTCTTGAGAAACCTCAATCTCCACTTAGTCAATAGTGCCTAATTCAACCTATGTAAATTTTCTTTATCCCCAAGCTACCCTCAAATTTTAGGAAGACACACGTCATCCTATTAACCCACGATATTTTCCTTTTAGTTTTTTCCTCTCATCCTCCTCATAAAAATCATGTTGAAAAAAAAAATCGAGAATGAAGAACATTTCGTAAAATTTTATAACATTAAAAATAATACACATGCAATTCAAGCTATTATGGACAAAGTTTACCATCACAATTCGACCTACCAAAGACAAATGTCTCTCTTTCTAAGTCACAAGCCTCATATGCATCAAAAGAATGACATGTTGCCAACACCCAACTCTCCTCGAGTCATCACCATAAGACAACCCCAAATAAACAAAAGGAACAGATCTAGTTTTTCTATTAAGGAACAAGGAGGTCGATTCCATCAAAGCAAAATTAATATCAAATCCAAAATATTACTTTAATAAAAAATTTTAGACCAGAAGTCAATTCAAAACATCTTCAAATTGATTTAATGGTCCAACGATTATTCTAATTAGCCTTCCCAACAAAATCAGCATCATCAGCAATTCAAAATAGATTCTTTTGCACTACTACAGATTGGTCAAATGAGACCGGTTCCGCACCCCATTTGAGACTGGTTCGGAACCAGTCTCAAAAGTGGCGGTCTTATTGCTATGTTTTAAATGAGACTGGTTTCGAACCGGTCTGGTTCCCAACTAAAGAGACTGGTTCCGAACCAGTCTGAAAATTAAAAAATTACCAGTCTCTATTAAAAGATGAACCAGTCTCATTGAGCATTTTGAACCGATCTCAATTAAACTATGAACCAGTCTGATTGAGTGATTTGAACCGGTCTGAAAATTAAAAAATAACCGGTCTCATTTAGTATTTTGAACCAGTCTCATTGAGTATTTTGAACCAGTCTCATTGAGTATTTTAAACCAGTCTCATTGAGTGATTTGAACCGGTCTCAATTAAATTTTTAACCGGTCTCATTTAAATTTTGAACCAGTCTCATTGAATATTTTGAACCGGTCTCATTTAAATTGGTCTCAATTAAATTTTTAACTAGTCTCATTTAGTGTTTTTAACTGGTCTCAATTAAAAAAACACATGAATATAATAAAACAAATAAATAATAACTAAATGCTAAAATTATATTATAAAAACCACATTTTATATATATATATATACTACAAGTTTGATCAAGGCCAAGTATACATTCATATGCCAAGTGAAACTAGCAACATACTTATAAGGATAAGTATACATTCCTGCAACCTAGCAACATTCCTTTTATAATCTATTCCTACTGCAGGCAAATATCATTCAACAAATGCTTCTTCTTCTGGAGTTTGCTTTGCTTTAATTTTCACCATTTCTATGTACTCTTCAAATCTTCAAATCTAGCAAATGTCTTTAGCATGTTGTGGACTTTCAAAACTCTTTCGATTCTACCATAGTTGTTCTTCTCAGATTTTAGTCAACTTGGCCTGCATACGATTTCCACTATTTTCGTTGATGAATCACCTTCCACTAGTTCAGTAACTGCGAAGGGAAAGTTTGCTCTTAAATTCATAATATATTAAACTTAAAATGTCAAAACAATAAGAAAATAGCAAGAAACTTAAAGTCAAAAAATAAACTCTAATAAAAATCTTTAACAAAATTAACACCATACAAAATTGTATATATACCCACTAAAAAAGAAACCAAATAAAAATGTACAGGGAGTGATTACAGACCTTTGTAAATCCTGGACTTGCAATTACGGCACAGCGAACCACATTGAAATCTATATGTTTCAAGAAAGCCTAAAACAGATTGATAGAATCCATCGGAGAGGTATTATTAAAGGGATGAAAGAAATTTACAGCAAAAGAGAGGATAAGATATCCTATTAAGCAAGGAACAAAGGAGAAACACAGTAAAGACAAAGACATGAATACAATAATGAGATATTTGGTACATAGCATCATCATCCAGGCATCTAGTGTTCCTGGATATCTAAGATTCTTGAACCCCATGTTTGGTACATGGGTATGAAATCACCATAGGCATTTCATATTAACATGGTATGGAAGGGGCTGTAAGGCAGTGAATAAAAAAATGAGCAGCAACTTTAGAGCTAGAGTCACACATAACACACAAATCAGGTTGCAGAGCAAGAATTTTGTGGGTATTCTGAATTTGCAGCATATCATTAGCATTAATTCTATGATTAATCCATTATAATTGAAAAAAATACTATAAATCATTTAATAAATCACTTTTAAATTTTATAATATCACTAGTGAGAATAAATTTATAATGTCCTTCGAGTTTAACATACTTGTAAAACATTCTCAAAGAACTTATTCAAAGCCTACAAAAGGGAGGAAGATGCCTTAGAATCATACTATTGTTGTTATTGAGCTCAATCAGTGACATATCTTGAAATAGAGTGAAAGAACATACTGACTCATAACCATGAATAGCATGCCCATGCTTGCGAGGAATTGAAGCTTCTATCCGTGAACGAGTAACAGTCATACTGTTTTATCAGTCATAATAAGATGAGTCATTTGATTGCAATAGCAACATGCCAAAAGTGTTACTACATAATCAACAAGGACTAATATTTAATACCCGATGCTTATTTTCCCTCAAAGAAATCAAACACACACTTACCATCTGACTATAGAATGCGGACCGAGTAGTTCAAATATCTTCTATATATCATACTGTTCAAGGATTGCATGAATGGAACCTACTCAAATGAAAGTGACGTACCTTCTACCACCAAGGAGGATATGGGCGAGTCCTTCTTGCATCAAAACCACAGCTAGATTGGCACTTGTACCAGGATCTGCAAAACATGCATGGAAATTTTATTCAGTGTATTTATTACTGAGATTAACACCAACACTCATCGGCGAAGAGAGCAAACCAACAGCAGCAAAGAGAGAGAACATCGGCGAAGAACAATGGAAGAAGAGATTGAAACTTAGAAGCATTTCCTCAAACAAGTTGTGTGCAAATAAAGTAAGAGATTGAAACTTAGAAGCATTTCCTCAAACAAGTTGTGTGCAAATAAAGTAAGAGATTGAAGTGAGGGAATTGAGCTATACCAAGTGAGATTGAATTGAGAGAAAACGAACGATTCATAGATTGAGAGCATCGATTACTAATTTGGAGTAGCAAAAACGAAATCGAACTCCTGAATGACAAAAGATTAAACGAACAATCTAACAAAAATAAAACCCTAGCGAGTCAAATCAAAACCATAAATGAAATTAAACACAAATTTCAAACAATTTTTAAAAATTAAGAGGTGAAAGTATAACATCTAAGTGAGTTACATCGTCACCCTCGTCAGGGTCGCCGCCGCGCTCGCTGCAAGCTCCAGGACCTTGCTCCTCTTCGTCGTCTTCTCCGTCGTCATCCTCGCCGTCATCGGAAGAACCACCGTCATCGTCATCGTCTTCCTCATCTTCGACGTCGTCGCCGTCGTCGTTGTCATCTTCCTCGTCATTGTCCTTAGAGTCATAATCATCCTATGGCCTCTTCCTTGTTCAGAGCGGTGACCTTGTTCTCCTCCACATGCTCGTTCTCATCTTTGAAATCAGAGATTCGGAAAATTCGTTATATTAAGGGAAAAGAACATCAAAGAAAATTGGAAGAACTGACTAGAAAGAAGAAGGAGAAGGAAACACGTAAAGAATGGAGAAGGACCAGTCTCGTTTTAATAAATAAAGATGGAACCAATCTTATTTAAAACTCAAATGGAGATCGGTTGTGTGAGGGACCAGTCTCTTTTTAACAAACTGTCATAAGGAGACTGGTTCCATGTGTAACCGGTCTTATTTAACTGCATATAAGGAGACTGGTTTGACACGGAACCAATCTTATTTAAATGCAAAAAGAGACCGATTCCATGCGGAACCAGTCTCATTAAAATTTTTTGTTATAAGGAGACTGGTTCGGCACGGAACCAGTCTTATTTAATATATAATTCAGACTGGTTATATCAAGCAACCAGTCTTATTTCAATAAATGGCCATAAAGAGACCGGTTCAGTGCGGAACCGGTCTTAATTAACTAGTCTAAAATCTATATTTTGTACTAGTGTTGTTTCAATCCTACCAACCCAAAAAGGTTCATATTGACTAATTTTAACTACACAATGAACAACCATCTTGGTTAAACCTTCTGCCACAATAATAAGCAAAAAAATGGGCCAAGAGATCACCTTGATTTAATCCCCTTTTTATTTTAATCTCCCTTGTAGAACTACCATTAACCAAAGCAAACAAGTAAGGTTCCTTAGAACGCGAAGGTTCAAATACAATCCCTCCATTTTTTACAAAAATTCATTCGACCCATTAGACCACAAAAAATAATTTTATGCCTTCTCAAAATCAATTTTAAAAATCAATTTTAAAATAAAGCATTCCAAACCAAACCTCTTTGCATAATCTACAATTTCATTCAACACCACAACCCCATAAATAACATACATCCCCCTCTAACATGTGCCAAAACCTCTTGTAGAAAGAAAAATTAAACCCTCAAGACCAGGGCTCTTATTACCATCATAGGACTGCGTCGCATTATCAATTTCAACACTAGGAAAAGGTGCTATAATCATGTTAATAGCCTTCCCATCAAGTTAGTAAAATTGTAACACATTCAGTTTAGGCAAGAAACATTTGGTCTCAGAAAAAAGGCAGAAAAAGGAGTCACCATAACAGATTTATTGCCAACACTTTATTAGTCACCCAATTATCCTCAACAAGCAAAGCACCCATAAAATTCCTTTTGCACCGACTAGAAAAACAAACATGAAAATAAGAAATGTTAACATCTCCTTCTTTTACCCACCTCACTTTAGATTTCTGCCTATAAAAACTCTCTTTCTTCCACAAACAATTCTTATCAAGTGAATTTAATTTTTATGTTCGCTATGTAACCAAAAATCCACATTCCCCAACACCTCCCTATTCCAAAACTTGATATCAGATTTAAAGAGCTTGAGCATCTCCTTAAATTTATTAGCTTCTCAACCTGAAATCTAACAACGAGATCAAGAGTCACAAACCAGAGCTTCAAAAAGATTTATCCAATAACGAATAGTTATTAAATTGGAAAGGGTTCCGATCCTAATCCATATCACCATGCTTCAAAATAATAGGATAGTGATCTGTGACATCTTTATCCTGAATTCACTTAGTGTTTACACCCCATTCCTCCTCCCACTCAGCAAAAATCAGACACATGTCCAATCTACTTAAAGCAGAGTCATCCTTCTTGTTCCATGAAAATTTCCTTCCATTGGCTAGTGGTTCAAAACACCACCATTTGATCAGTAAAAGAAATTAAACTCGTGAGTTTCTGTTGCATAAAGATAAACATTAGTAACACCCTTCTTTTCTATAGAGCTATGAACACAATTAAAATCTCAAGTAATGCACTAAAGATCGTCACCATAACTTTGTCTAATACGCTAAAGCTCAAACCACAACTTTCACTTCTTGTCAATATTACATGGTGAATATAAACATTAATAGAAAAAAAAATTCACATCCTACTTCCATTTCAAAAATACTCTAAGAAAGCCATCACCTGAAAAAGTGGTATAAAGATGGAAAACTGAATTATTGCAGAAATTAAGGAGGTCTCAAGCCTTACCATTAGATGGCCAAAAACAACAGCCACATCCACCACCATCCCACACAAACTCACACATCCTACTATTAGTACTATTAGTAGTTAGCATCTTCCTTTGATGCAAAGCAACGAATTGAGTTCCTTCTATAGGCACCAAGGAACAAACCTTCTTCCTTTTTTCTACACCAGCTAGACCCATCACATTTAATGATAAAACCTTCATTGGCCACCAATAAATTCCTTCATTATAATAATAGTTAAATAGTGAAGTCAAACTAACATATTTGATTAAAATCATGATTTGATTCTTAAGCTTTTAGATATTTTTAAAATTTGACATTTGTTATTATATATTATTTGAATTATAATGTATTTCATATATGATTTTTGTTTAATACAATGAAAGAAAATTTTAAAAAATAATTGGATAGATTACCCGCGAGTTTCCCCGAACCCGATGGGAATGGGATTGGGTTTCAATTTTCATACCTGCTTTCTTTAAACCTGCACCCGAACCTGCCCCGCTCTTAATGGGTGTGGGGTTGGTCTAGGCGAAGCTTGACCCATTGCCATGCCTACCCATGCATGGACTGGAATCCCATGACATTGAACCCATATAAACCTCTCACATCTTCTCATCTCTATCTACATTCCATAGAACAATATCATATAAACACATATCGAACTAGTCTCGTACATCACCATTTAAGATTTCAATGTCTTCATCCTTTGTCACCCTTATGAGAACATGATAACCACCCATCGCAAAGAACTTGATGGAAAAATAGCCTTATGCATTAAACTGTGTAATTAGAGCATCATCCTCCACCAATCTAACCATTGTACTTAACACCTCCTTAAGGAAACCACGTCCTCCTCAAGGAAACCACGTCAATAATAAAATCAAAATCGCTTGGCCTTCTTATGATAATGTGACACCCTCACCGAATCAAGAGTAACAATGACACTTGCCAATTTTGGTTTCTAAGCCCCCATTTTTGCAAAAGGAATAGGCTCTAATATTTGTTTCGGGACTATGTTCTCACACTCCTTGTATGCCCTCTAAATAACTTCCTTCAGCAACACAGTTTTACAAACCTTAGGTTTGTAAATGTCAGAAACCCTATGATAACATTCCACATTCGCCCAGAGTATATGTGCACCAAATCAAATACTATCCAATTTCCTCTCTAGCTCCATCACATCATATATGTTTTTGAATTTGGCAAAGACAAATTTCCATCGGTATGTGTTACGTCTTGGGGATACGAAAACTTCCACAACGTCTCTATACTTACGAAACTTCTGACATAATTCATCCTAAGTCACACCAACTGTGAAATGAGTAATCTCGTAACTCATCAATCCCTTTTTGAGAGTCCTTTCCCACTTTATCGTGATCTAGTCATTTGCTGCTATTTTTGTCGTCATTTTCAATGCCTCCCGATCGTTCCCTCTCTCATTCAAATTTTCCGCTTTCTGCTCTTTAGTAATAATATATTCGTAAAATTTAGTCTTTTGATTATTTTTTCTTCCAAAAAAATATATTAAGATCAAACTAATTAGTTCTACTCATAATGATAAAGAAAAAAATAGAATAATTTAACAATTTAACATACATGCATAAATATTGTTAATAAAATTTACACCGTCATCAATGCAATATCATACTGTTAAAATATTTGACTATCACACTAACTACTTCAAAAATTACATATATAATTATGTATGATTAGTTGATGTGTAAAAAACTTTACATTGATTATATATCAAAATTCAAATTATTTTATCATGCATGATTTTTATTTTTAAGCTGAACTAATTCAAGCCAAGAACATACACTAGGTAGGTCATTCTATAACAAAAATAAAAAGTAGAAATTAAATCACATGTTGTGGCTAAACAGGACATGGTGGTGGCTGGATCTGACACATCATCCAGCACAATTGAGTTTGCAATGGCAGAAATTATGCAAAAGCCAGAGGTAATGAAGAGAGTCCAAGAGGAATTGGAAATTGTAGTTGGCAAAGATAACATAGTAGAGGAGTCTCACATTCATCATTTGCCCTACTTGCATGCTGTGATGAAAGAAGTTCTTCGATTGCATCCTGTACTTCCACTTTTAGTCCCTCATTGCCCTAGTGAAACGTCTATTGTGGGAGGCCACACAATCCCAAAGGGGTCAATTATGTTTGTGAATGTATGGGCTATACATAGAGATCCTTCCATTTGGGAGAACCCACTAGAATTTGATCCTACAAGGTTCTTAAAAGCCAAATGGGATTTCATCAATGGGAATGACTTCAATTATTTCCCCTTTGGATCTGGGAGAAGAATGTGCGCAGGAATAGCTATGGCTGAGAGAATGGTTTTGTATTCTCTTGCCATCCTTGTGCACTCATTTGATTGGACAATACCCCAAGGAGAGAAGTTGAATGTATTAGAGAAATTCGGTCTTGTTCTAAAAAAAGAAGATACCGTTGGTTGCCATCCCTACCCCACGATTGTCCAATCTAGATCTTTATAAATAGACATGAAAATACTTATAAGTCTTGAACATTAGATGCTATATTAATATGTCGAATTTTTTATGTGATGCTTGTATACACCTAATAAGTGGTGGACCAAAGAAAGGCTTTACGAAGGCCTTTGCTCCCACTACAATCGGGATGTTTATTTAATGATAATTAGTTCTTAATATTACTATAATGTTTGTATTTATTTGATCTGCTTGTGTAACATCGCAATTTTTTCAACCTTAATTATAATTGAATAAAGAATTAATAATGTGTTTCTGTGGTTAGAATGAACTATTATAATTTTGATTGCATCATTAATTTCGAAATACAATTTCTATTCAAAATAGGTACAACTTTATATAAATTCATTTTACAATAATCAAAGTTGCTTTTTTATTTAAAAAAAAGGTTAAAGCTCCATTTTTTTAGCTTTGAGCTCAAGTGTTGATCTTTAGAAGCAATTTATAAATATTTTATTTTTAGCTACCTGCAAATTTTCCATAAATTCCTATACTATTTTTATGTTACATATGTGTCTAAAGTTAATCGATTAATCGTTTCGAATCTTGTCTTAACCACATTATCAATTATGGTCTCGCAATCAAGAAAAATTGTTCAAATTACTATTTTGAGTATTTTAAACTTGAAAAATACTTTCTTCGTCTCATAAATTATGTTGTTTTAGGTCATTGCACATAGATTAAGAAATGAGTAAATGATGTAAGAATTTGTTATATTTTGACTAAATTACCCCCATTTAATAATAGGAGAGAGAGTAATAATAAATCTATGAAGATTATGTTGAAGAGATATAGAGAAATGGGTGGTGAAAAAAACGATGTAATAAATAAGGGTATGCTTGGAAAAAGAAGTATAAATGAGTAATGAGTTTCTAAAAGAACATAACTTAAAAGAAAAGTAAAATAACTAAATAAACATAACTTATGAGATAAAGGAAGTATATGTTAGTACACGTTTAATTTAAAAGGCCCATTTTAGATCCAATAAGAAAAACTTTCTCATTTTTATTGATCCAATTCGAGCCATTCAAAAGTTAAAATTTTCCTAACAAACTTTAGCCTAAAATTATTTTATATTAATTAGAACCATTCTACGAATTATTTAACCTCGATTCGCTCAAACAAATAATTCAAAAAAAAAATCAAAAGTTTTCCAATATAACAAAATTATTCCAGCCCCTCTCTTTTTTGTTTCCTTTCATAATGTCAAAACTATAAACAAAAGTATTTGCTGGAATGATTTTGCAATAACTTTCATAATTTGTATACTTTTTTTTTGTTACAACAATAATTTGTATACTTTACCAACATAATATTACTAGTACAATTGTTCGAGCCAGGCTCACAACTCAATTGGTTTGATTCTCAGCTTACTTAGTTGATGCTGGTTCAAACCGGCACCTTCACAGTTCACACTACCTTCCAATTCCAATACCATCAACTAGTAAAATTGTCCGTGCAATGCACGGGTCTTAAATTTCGCTATTTTGAGTTTGTTCAAGCATTAATATTATTTACATGTGACTATTTTTTTAGAGTACAATAAATTTATCATTTTTTGGAATTATATTTTATATGGTATTTTTTAATTATTATAATGAAAGAAAAATTTATGATCAGACAAATTTATGTAATAAAATTAGAATACAATACTTATAATTCACTAATGCGATGTTATTACAATCAAATTTACAAAAATAAGTAAAGAAAAGAGAATCAAGATCATAGATCCTCAACTTGAACACATGTTGTCCTTATTACAAATAAAAACATGTACAAAAATGATTTACCACTTGAGTCATGGTTGTACAACACAAACATGATCGTAGCAGCAAATAAATTGCTGCCTCCAATTGTGAGTTGGTTGAATCCATCTTGGTTGACTCCAATAGCAAAAAATTGTTTCATTCTTATTTTGATAGACCACAAATCTAAAATTGCCTTCAAATTCTTTGAAGACATTATTATCTGGATATTGACCCCTATCACGCAATGTCCGGTACCTTCAGTGATAAACACTGCACCATTATACCGATTCTTTTGATAGGACATAATACTCAGCATGCTTATTTTGTGAAAGTGACAGATGAAAGCACTATATAAATTGTCCGAACCACAAAATAACTTGTGACACTTTCTGCATGAGAATATAACTCAACAAAACATATAAAGGCACATAACCGTGCATGAATCATAGCCTAAACTGACAATAACAACAAACAATAATAGCACGCAACAACAACAAAAAAACTTGCAGATAAGGTCAAATCTAACTAAAAGCTTATTATCATTAGTGGGTATTAGCAATTAAGAAGGTACACCACTTAATTCCAGGTGATAAAAGAAATACAAAAAAAAGCTATTAATAATGAAAATGCAAGTGTAAAGAAGTTGAGATAAAAATATAATCAGGATACTCTGAAGTTGATCATATCTTAATTACATGATCATTATATTTTTTTTCCTTTTTCTAATATGATTCTTTACTTATAATTTTGGAATAAAAATATATGATATTCTGAAGTTGGGATCCCTCATTTTAATTCGTTGGCAACCATAAAATAATTGCAAAGCTTTAAAAAGTATCCAAATAACATAACATTATCAAACATAAATCTGAAGTTATTTTTGCTTCCAAACATATCCAATGAATTTAACATTTCCGAGCATCAAGATTAAACTTGACTATGTAGCATTTAAAGTAAATCCTTATTTGAATCAAGTAGGTTAAAGGAAGAGAAATAGACAGTAGTCACCTGAAAAAGACAGCAAGTATGAAGGTAAAAAGCAGGTATCAGGTTGCTAAGTGCATAAGAAAGAGTTGGTGAAGTGTATTGTATCCACTAAACTGAGCTGCAAATCTGCCTCACTCAATTCACAAAGCAAAATATATATAGCCAACTCTTGAAAACTTGAGTTTAATACTTCAAAAGAAATAGCTATATTTCCAAAATCTTACCCTATTACTCCAAGGAGAAAAATCCTGAAGATCAGAGACATCTTGAGTGACCGAAGTCCTCTTGACCTGCATAAGTATAGTGATCATCTAATTAAGATATGAATAGAGAAAAAAAATTCGGTTGGACTATATGTGTTAATTAATTAACGAACATGCAAGACAACACCTTTGGAAAACAAAGGGCATGAGCAAAAGAAGTGCAAGAGTGGAGACAACAATTGAATAAACAACGAAAACATAGTAACTAAATCCCTGTAATGCCGGTTTAATCATCATCACAACAACAACAGAAATATCGGCACAACAGCAGCTGCAACAACAACATCATCACAGCAGCAGCAGTGAGGTCCACTTAAAAAATAACAATTATACTTTTGCTAACCATTTTCTTGTACTTGAAAAGCTCGGTGAAGTCTACTTGCTTTCTAGTTGATATCACAAAATTGAGTTTAATTTTGTATCAGTCGATTTAGGCATATTCTACATCAAAATTATTGTTGCATAATTTTCTGTTTTTATACAAGTGTATAAGATTCACCAAACAAATCAAACATGAAAATAAATAAGAGAATAGTAGCTTATAGGCATCTTAGAAAAAGTGGAATTTTTTAAATATCTCAATAATAAAGGGAGAGTAAGAGAGAGAGAGAGAGAGAGAGAGAGAGAGAGCTTACTACCCCGGCAGCCTACACTACTAGAAAAAAGACTTTTAAAGTCGGGGTTTTAAAATCGGTCGTATTAAAGCCGATTTTAAAAAAAACGTAGTGGCAATTTTGTAAATCGGTCAAAAATGACCGAGTTAGAAAGTCCTTCTTCTTTTTAAAATTTTTTTAATTTTTTAACTTTTAAAATCGGTCAAAAATGATAAAGGTAATAGATACAAAGAAAAAACAACCGAATAACTCGATGAGAGAAACATGCATGTAAACACAAATCAAAACGAAGAAGCCCTAACCTGGTGGAGAAGAAGCGACGGAAAGAGAGGAGCGACGGAGAAGAAGAACGAAGAAGCCGTAGAGAGACGCGCCGCCGAAGAGAGGACAGTGATGAGGAGACGCGGTGAGGAGCTTTCAGTGATGAAGAACCAACGAGACGCGGTGAGAAGCCGAGTTAGAAAGTTTTTATTTATTTATTTATTTATTTTACAACTTTCTAACTCGGTCGTTATTGACCGATTTTAAAAGTAAAAAAATTAACCATTCTAATTTGGTCGTTACTAACCGATTTTAAAAATTAAAAAAATTATATTATCTAACTCGGTCGTTAGTGACTAATTTAAAAAAAAATATAGACTTTCTAACTTTGTCGTTTGTGACCGAGTTAAAAAGTCCTTCCAAAAACTTTGGTCAAAATCGCACGCAGACTACCAGAGTAGTGCCAAAACCTAAAACAAAACATAACACAAACTAACAGAGTAGGGCTTACACTCTGAACTGCTGCCATTGTTCTCCACCGACGACGACGGAAAGCTCCTCACCGCGTCTCGTTGGTTCTTCATCACTGAAAGCTCCTCACCGCGTCTCCTCATCACTGTCCTCTCTTCGGCGGCGCGTCTCTCTACGGCTTCTTCGTTCTTCTTCTCCGTCGCTCCTCTCTTTCCGTCGCTTCTTCTCCACCAGGTTAGGGCTTCTTCGTTTTGATTTGTGTTTACATGCATGTTTCTCTCATCGAGTTATTCGGTTGTTTTTTCTTTGTATCTATTACCTTTATTCACAGATCTGATTTTATTGTTTATTATGAGATACTATAAGTAAATCTTAACCACTAAATCATACTTAGGTAATCAAAATTAAAACATAATGCATGCCAAGATTCATTCCAGTGAAAAATGTGTATTTCAATATGTAATCAAGACTTAGGTAATCAAGACTCATTCTCACAATAAAAACTCCCCATTTAAGACCAAACTTCTAATTTCTCTTATCTAGCACACCATGAAAAATGTGTATGGTTCGGGCATTGACTTCCTCTTTTATAGAATTATTAGTATTATTCATATGATTTAATGTTCAACTTTTGTTGTAATAACTGTTTATGACTAGCCGTATCTAATATTTTTCTGGCTAGAAGAAATTGAAAGGAAAAAATTGTGCATGAACTAAGAAATTGAAAACGTTTAATTCCGGATCTGTGATGATATAAGCGATATTTGTGTTTTCGATTCGGAGTTTGTGTTTTGTAACGGGAATTTTGTTGATGCTCACTTTTTTAATAATAAGATTCTCATGTTTTTGTTCCAATGTGATTATTCTTTGTTAATATCTCCTTTTTAATTTTGAAATTTTATTCTTGACAAAAGTTTTGATTTGTGATTTTTTTATGTATAACATGTATGATATTGAGTTAGCTCAAACTTGTCGGAATGATTTGTTTCCTGGAAGTTGTCATTTTAGATGTGATATTTAATTTAAGATGCTGAAATTTAATCTTAGATGTGATGTTATTTTTGCTTAATATCAACAAAAGGTTGTCTAATTCCGATGTGAAATTTAAGCATAAGCAATGATTTAGAATGGATAAATAACTTTGAAAGGATTTCCAATATTTTCTTTAAAGGTTTGGAAAACTTACTTGGGCACTTTCTCCGGATCCTACATTTAGTGTTTTCTTTCGTTTTTCGTTCTTCTGATTGAGAATAGATACAAATATACTTCAGAAATATATGCACAGGAATTTGCTTTCTATAAACTATAAGGTAAAGTGAAACAATTTTGTATTCTAAAATGTTGAATACAAAACCTCAACATTCTGGGTCTGCAACTGCAGTTGTTGGTCCTTCTGGTTTTGATGTTCCACAGTTCTAATCACTTGGTCCATTAGTTGGCATCATGAAATCAATTTGTTAAGCTGAAATATAAAAAATATAAAAAAGATTCCTATGAAATGTTTTAGATACCATCAGTATGCATAAATTAGCTTGAATGGGGTGAAAATATCAACAAAAGGCTGTCTAATTCCACACTGCCTAATATTATCATACAAACCAGTACTTAAACTTACATAAATAACTGCTTCTAAACTGCTGTGATGTGTGGCATGGTAGGCTTGGATATGTGATTTCAATTCTATAAGAAAATTGATGTCTCTTGATCTTATTCCTAAGGCTTCTATTAATTTGAATAAAAAATGTCAAATATGTGTTGAAGCAAAACAACCTAGAAAACCTTTTAATAATTGCACTGAACATGATTCTAGCTTGCTTGAACTAATTCATAGTGATGTGTGTGATAGCAATGGTATGTTAACCCGTGGTGGAAAAAGATATTTCATCACGTTTATTGATGATTTTTCTAAATATTGCTATGTGAATTTGATTAGTCACAAAAGTGAATTGTTTGATAAATTTAAAGTGTATAAAGCTGAAGTAGAAAATCAATTAGAAAAAAGAATTAAGATTCTTCGATATGATAGAGGTGGAGAATATGCACATTCTGAAATGAATGATTTTTGTGAATTGCATGGAATTATTCATGAAGTTACTCCTCCGTTTGCTCCTCAATCAAATGGAGTAACTGAAAGAAAAATTCACACTTTACTTGATATGGTGAATGCTATGCTTTTAAGTTCTGGTTTGCCAAACAATCTTTGGGGTGAAGCTTTATATTCTGCTTGTCATGTTCTTAACAGAATTCCTTATAAAAAAATATGACAAGACTCCGTATGAGTTTTGGAAAAATAGAATACCAAATTTGAAATATCTCAAAATGTGGGGGTGTCTTTCAAAAGTAAGTGTTCCTATAAATAAGAAAATAAAAATAGGACCTAAAACTATTGATTGTGTGTTTGCTGGATATTCCCTGCATAGTTCTACTTATAGTTTTTTGATCATAAATTCTGAAATTGCTGAAATCTCTAAGAATACTTTGTTGGGATCTCGTGATGCTGTTTTCTTTGAAAATACTTTTCCCTTGAAATTAAATTTGCCTAAACATGTTGGTCAGTCTTCTAATTCTGGTTTGATATCTTCTAGTAATGTTGATATTGATGTTGTACATGAACTTAGGAAGAGCAAAAGGGCTAGAAAAGTCAAGGATTTTGGTCCTAATTTCTGTTCTTCATATTGATAATATATTTGTTAGCAAAGGTTTCTGAAATTAATTTCTGTTATGGCAATTTAATTTTATGCATAATAAAATTATACTAATATTCCAACTCATATCCATGTTTCAACAATCAAGTATTCACTCTTTTTGTATTTCAATATGCAGGTAATAAAAGTTCGGCCTTGCCCCATTGTTTTTGCATCTTTTTCAGGAGGTTCAAAAGCTTGTATGTTAAAGGTTCTTCAGGTATTCAATTTTAGTATTTCAGCATTGTGTTTGTGTGTGTGTGCGCGCGCGTGTGCATGTGTGCGTGCTGCTATAAATGGTTTAACTTCTGATGTCTGATTGACTCAGATCCACATTTTTAGATGATGAAACTGTGTTTTAATTAAGTTAAAGATTGTATCTTTGAGGTTTTGCTGATAATGTTATGCTCTATTTGGGATTTCTTTCACTGAATCAGATTGGAGATCTTTGCTGAGTGTATTGGTATCTTCCGTTCCATTGCTCTACAATTACTCTTCTCTGGTTACCAATTTGTGAGTATTTCTTCATTTTTTAGCTTAATTTTAATTCTATTTATCGCAGCAAGTCTCACTTTTACTGTTAGTTGGGATAAAATTTTACCGAAATCATTTATTTATTAGCACGAGTTGAGTGTGTAAGCCCTTCAAGAACATTAAATGTTGTTCCATATCTCCTAATTCATTCATAATCTCTTGCTTCATACTATTTCTCTCCTTCTGAAGCATATCAATTCTCTTATGAAGGTGTTGTTATCTTGTGCCAATTGGAGATGTATTTTCCTCCTTCATTTTTTGACATCATGGTTCACTTGGTTGTTCATCTAGTGAGGGAGATTAGGTTCTGTGGCCCTGTTTATTTACGATGGATGTACCCTGTTGAGCGATACATGAAAATCTTGAAAGGGTACGTTAAGAATCTATATCGTCCGGAAGCATCCATTGTTCAAAAATACATTGCTGAGGAAAGTATTGAGTTTTGTTTAGACTACTTGGGAAAAGCAAAACCTATAGGGCTTCCAGAGTCTCGTCACGATGGAAGATATGAAGGTGTCAAAACACAGGGTGTACGTGTTAAGAGCATGAATCGGGAGGAAGTGCTAAAGGCACATTTCTACATCTTGAATAATACTGACGAGGTTCAACCTTACATAGTTACTCACAAAAGCATTATCAAGGATAACAACCCTCGAATGAATGAAAGGTGGTTGATGAAGGAGCATAATAAGACTTTCTTGAATTGGTTTGGAGAACAAATTGGTAAAGACAATACTGTTTCTGATACATTAAAATGGCTAGCACGTGGGCCTAACTTTGATGTAATATGTTTGAGTGGATTTGATATCAACAATTATTCTTTCTATACAAAGTCCCTTGATGACAAGAGCACTGTTCAAAATAGTGGGGTTATGCTTTTTGCTAATGCCATGCACTTCTCCAAAGTAGATGATAAAAATCCTATCATGACATCCACACCTTACTATGGAGTGATTGATGAGATTTGGGAAGTTGACTACACCAAATTTTGTGTGCCTGTTTTCAAATGTCAATGGGTCAACACGAATGCCATACAGAAAGATGAGATGGGATTTACATTGGTTGACCTAAACCGATTAGCTTACACGGATGAGCCTTTCATAATGGCATTCCAGGCAATTCAAGTGTTTTATATCAAGGATCCTTCTAATGAGAAATTGTCAGTTGTTCTCCAAGGGAGAAGCGTACCTGGCGATGATCTTAATTCAACGCTTGATTCTCTTGAGACTCATCATTCAATTTCTTCGAGAATACCAACTTTCAATGAGGATCAGAAAATGAAATAGACACTGTACATGCCACTCGGGATGATCATCGTGAAGGAATTTGGGAGAACGGTCCTATTCCTAAACGATTTAAGGTCTAATTAGTTTAATTTTTATTTTGTCATATTTTATTGAATATTTTGTTTGTTGTGTTTCTTAAGGTTACTTTTGCTTCTTGTCTACGGGGTCATGGATGATACTAATTCTGCCCCCACAAAAAAGGGTAGGGGCCCGACACGGTTGCCCTCTTTGACTGCCCCACGTCTTGCTGGTCAAAAAGTGCCAATTGAGTTTGATAGCAGTAGAGATGCTATAGGGCCATAAGCTAGAAGATTCAATAGCTATGTGGGGTTACTAGGACGTAGCAAAGTATCAATCATAATATCAGAATGGGATCATGTATCGGAAGAAACGAAGAACCATATTTGAGAATGTATAACGGTATAATCACTACAATTCTTTTTGGTTGTTTTTAATCGTTATTTGTGTGTCTATATATTATTTTGAATTATTTGAATAAACCATTGTCTTTGTTGTGTAATGCAGATCACCTATGATGTTCCAAACGATGCAATTTTAAGAAAAAAAAAAGCATTTCAAATGCTGGTGTTGCATGGAGACAATTCAAGATAAAGCTCACAAATGAATACATTTTTGGAGAAAAGAGTCACCTAAACCCCTGTGACAAGTATAAATATATTGCTCCGGAAGATTGGGAAAAATTTGTTGAAAGTCGACATACACCTGAGTTTTTGGTAAGTTATTATACTAACTAGTATTATTTGTTATTGATTATGATCGAATTTTTGCTAATTTTTGTTAAGTTATTATACTAAGTTATATATTAATAATAAATAAACATTATGTATTCTTTCACTAACAACAGGCAAAAAGAAAGAAAGCTCAAGAGATTACAGCGCAAAATTTATACCCTCATGTAATGTCTCGTGGGGGATACAAATTGGCGACCGACAAGATCATGGAAGATAAGATAAAAAAAATTCAACTTCAAGAAGAGACAGATCATTCTATTGATCCTGATGCTCCCCCATCTCCATCACCACGCAGTGAGAAATGGAAGAAAGCTAGATTACGAAAGACTAAAGAGTTTGTAAATAAGGAAACGGAAGTTGTTGCTGGAAAGATCGTACGTAAATAACTATATTTATTGATATATATGTTGTGTGTATGCTTATGATTGAATCACACCTATATTGATCATGTTTACAAATTATTTATTGTAGGATTCTTTATGACAAAGTGGTTCAGGAGAGCTTGTTGGGAAGAATGATATCCTTACTGCTGCATTAGGGCAACCTGAGCATTCTGGTCGTGTTCGTACCGCAGGAAAAGGTATTGGTCACCGTGAATATTGGGGCACATCATCATCATGCCAAACTTTCTCTAGCATGGAAAAAATGGTGGAGACTCAGGTCAAAGCTCGAGTGGACGTTGAGGTCAAAGTTATTAGAGAAGAAATGATGAGCCAACTCATGGGGCAAGTAGCCATAATTATGAAATCAAACAATTTGAGTTGCGATATTGAACTCCTTACAACAAAGGATATTGATCCTAAAGTCTTGAGCGACAAAGGGAGTAATACTCCAATAGTAGAGATACCAAATGATGCTGATGACTTTGATCCCAATGATCTATACAATCTATATATTGAGGAGCCATATGTCCATGTTGTAGCAAAGGGCAAGGTTTATGAATACACAACCATACACAATATACCTATACCAGATAGATTTAAGAAAGTAGTGGTTGTTGAAGCGTTAGATGAGAATGCTAAAGTGCTTGAGGAGACTGAAGAAGTTAAAACAGTAGTACAAGCCCTCAAGCACTTCATATTGTGGCCAAGTCGACTCGTGAAGCATATCTCAGAAACGGTATATTATTAATTCATTCTTATTTATTCATAGTCATGTATCTTTTATTCTTTTAACTAATAATATACATATTATGTTGTTTAGGTAATATTGCCCAAAACACCAAATCCACCTCAACAATTACCTCAAGAACTTCCAAGTCTTAGTACGTGCATTTGCACTGATGTATAAATTGAAAGGGACTGGATCAACTATAGAAATATGTTTGAAACCTGAGGTCATTGGTTTGGATATGGAAATCACCACTTGGATTGATGCCAACATAATAGATTGGGTCATTAGAGCTGAAGAGGTTGATATACCAATCATACAAGCATGGATCGTGTAAGTTAATTAAAACTATTTTAGTTAACTACATTATTTTAATACTCAAACTATTAATGCTAACGAACAATTTTAGGTATTTGCATCGCTTGTGTGTCGAAAAAGGTATAGACAAAGAGTATGGATTCATAGAACCTAACCTCATTGCAAATGGAAAATTCTCGGATAAAGATATTCGAGTATACATTCAATCGAGGTTAATCAGTAAGACTCATAAATACTACCTAGCACCTTACATTAGCGGGTGAGTATTAATTGTTTTTGTGATATTTATAATATGCTCCAATATGTTGTCCTTTGACTTATATTTAATATCGATAAGTTGATAATCATTATTTTCTTGTAGCTGGCATTGGCAACTCATTGTCATTTGTCCGAGTGACAATGTCGTCGTGCACTTGTGTTCAATGTGGTGGCCCTTGGACAAGTCTATGTCCGATATTTTACAAACATAAGCCTTTATTTGTAATACAATTTGTTTTATGCAATTCTCACTACAACAAAAAAACGTTTTTGTAGCGTTTATTTTTCACATTTTGTAGCACTTTGAAGCGCTACGTATGAAAGTGTAATAAAAAGTACCGGTATCAATAGTAGCGCTTCCGGAAGCGCTACTAAAAACAACTATTCAGTAGCGCTTATGCTATAGGCGCTACAAAAAGTCGAACAATTATATTAAGAAATGGAAAATAAAACGCTACTAAAAATATAAGAATTAGTAACACTTTCTATAAAATGCTACTGAAAGTGAGCAATTTCTGTAGCACTTTTCATCCTAAATGCTACTAAATGTTCAGCAAATTCATGAACGCTACTAAATGTTCATTAGTTTTAGTACCACTTTTTCGTCATAATGCTACTAAAAGTTATGAATGTTTTTTTTAATATAAATAATATTTGTTAGAAGAACATACTATTTATAAACAAAAATAATATTAAATCTTTGAGTAATAAACCATTACAATGATACCTAATCCGAAATTAAAAAAAGTAACTATGTGATCAAAATCTATATGATAAGGTATATATCATTCTAATATTGTAGCAGTTTCTACTAATCCCATATAAATGCTTGCTTCAAAAACTCCTAAATTTGAACACCAATGCACATGCATTTCTTCTACAGATCTACATATGAAATCAAAAATAAATATTCACCAAAACATGCATATAACTTAGGGGTGTTAACCCATGAAGGAAACCAAACAACAACAAAATTAAAAACTAATAAAAACAAAGATACTTACCAAACCAAATAGTTATTTAGGCGCATGATTGAAAGCTACGTAAGGAGACCATTCTTCCTTAATTTCATCAAGTTGATCTGAAGAGTATGTCAAACCATAGTCAGAAAAGTACTACAACGTTATACCAAGCTAAGTTAAAAATAACAAATCTACACGGAATAATAATCAAAATTGAGAATCTCAGCAATATAAATTAAACTAAAACTAATTTGCTATGAAGGGGATTTGTTACCCATTTAAACAAAGACATCATCAATTTGTTGTTACACCCTTTTAGCCACAGCCAGGACCTTGTCTTGATCAAATTTGCTATTTCTTGTGAAGAGGTTTCCTTTGCTGAGAATACTAGTTGCTTCCTTGACAGCAAAAGGCATTAAACCAAAACATGAGACAACCACCTGAACAATCCGCTATGCCCAACACCAATCTAGCAACCAGCCCCCACTTGTAATCAGTACAATTCGCAGTAGCCCACCACCAGTCTGTTGCACATGACAACAAACAACAAACCAGTGCACCACCTATGGCAGCAAACAGCATATCGGATCACGTCATATGACAGCAAATTGAATGGGACATGGACAGAATATCACCCCCTTAAAAGTTTATGGTTGAAATGAATAAATTCCCACAACCAAAAGTAAGAATGCCTCGATGGGCATGTAAATTTTTTCCAACACAACAAGCAACCCTGTTTACCTATTAGAGAATGGAGCTTTTTTAGGTAACCACCATCAATATTCTTTTTATGGTGATTTAAATTGGCGACATTGAGAATTGAAAGAGAAAAGACCACAAAAAAACCATGCATGTACATCACAAATTTGCAGCAGAAGGGAGAAGGAGAAGCATAAAGCAAAGTGGCAAGGAGGGCAATAAGGAGAACAATTAGAACACATCTTTTGAAAAACTCTCAAATCGATTTTCTCCTAATGCAAAAGCGGCTCGGAGTTGCTTCAGCCCCAAATCGATGTGGAGAGGTGAATCAATTTCTCAAACGCCCAACCAAACAATCTGCTATCACGTTGGGGAGGAATGAACGCGTGTTGGCCATGGGGAAAATTGAAACCAAACATACCCTAAAAGTAAAAGTGGGACAACTAACTCAATGGTGCTAGCCCAAACATTGATGCAACAATAGCATATGTAGAAAATTAGTTTAAATCTGCAAAAAGTTAGTCTAACTATACCTGCTAATTAGTTCTATACCAAAAAGAGCCTTCACTGCATTCAGGATTTTCACTGAAAATACCCTCCTTCTAGATTTGTTAGCTTTTAGTTAAAAAAATCGCTCTTTTAGTTAATTTATCAAAATAATCATGTTTGCTTAAGGATTTTTCCCAAAAACAAAAGAGTGATTATTTTGATGTTAAAAAACACAAAATAAGCAAGGAACGATTGTGAGTTAATAAAAAGCACCATTGACACAAAATAAGCAAGCTAATCAAAGCACCAGACAAATGTTTACATGTCTAAAAACTAATCAGCAAGGAACCATTGTGGGTCGTGGGGCAGCGGGCGCGGGGCAGCAATGGAATCGCGCGAGTCCCTGGTTACGGCAGCAACAACGTTTGTCGGGGCAGCAACAGCGGGAAGCAGGGGCAGCGGCGATCGCAGCAACGTTCCTGGGTCGCGTGGGGCACCAGCAGGGAGCAGGGGCAGCGACTATCGTAGCAGCCGTGGTTTCAGCGTCGATCGTAATAGAGGGTAGCAGGGGCAACTATACACGCGTACGTGAGGTTTCAATGTGGTGGTTTCTAAGAGTGGGAAAGAAAATAGGGATTAAGATAGAGAGTTGGTTTCTATTTTATCTTTTCGTGGGGGATTCAATTTTATAGGATTAGTAGCGCTCATGTGATA
This sequence comes from Crotalaria pallida, assembly GCA_037953625.1. Lineage (NCBI taxonomy): Eukaryota > Viridiplantae > Streptophyta > Magnoliopsida > Fabales > Fabaceae > Crotalaria > Crotalaria pallida. Next base: position 73,586,300 of record CM075655.1, on the reverse strand, counting down.
AGTTCTATAAATAGCTAAAAATTCTATAGGATTAGTAGCGTTCATGTGATAAGCGCTACAGATATCTAAAAATTATTATACTAATTAATTAAAATTTTTTAGAATTAGTAGCGCTTATTTGATAAGTGCTACATATAATTGCTACGAATTACAATAAACTTCTTAAAAATTTTAGGATAATTTATTAGTAGCACTTATTAAAGAAATTCTACTGATTAATGTAATAATCATTAGCGTTTATGTAATAAGCGCTACAAATTGTATGACAATCAGTAGCGCTTATTAGTAAAAACGCTACAAATGTTAAATAAAACTTTTTTAAAATTCTATGATAACTTATTAGTAGCACTTTTCTGTAAAAATGCTATAAAAATTTTTCACATTCTGTAGCGTTTATTAAATTAAGCGCTACGTAAAATCTAAGAATTACCATTTATAGCATTTATTCCAGAAACGCTACTAAATATATGCGCTACTTATTCTACTTTTTGTTGTAGTGTCTATTATTATCCAATATTGCATACAACGTATACTTATATATTGTGGTTATTTTTCAAACAGAGCGATGACTGCATATCACACACATGAAGGAGTGCCCTCTCACAGGAGAAAGAAGTTTACATGAATTAGACCCAAGGTATATTAACTTTTTTAATGAGGTAATTTGATTAAATGAAATGGATTATGACATGTATGTGTGCTTGTAATGACCTTTCTGACCTTGTGAATAATTGATATGAAGTGACTATATAAAGGTTGGAGAATATATTTAACTTTGGGCAAGGGAATTTGTCTGGATCTGCTGGCCCTGTTAATTCGTTTATGACATATGTGCACTTGTAATGTCCGTGTTGGTCCTGCATGGGTTAATATGATTGATTTGAATTCGTCATGTACGTTATTGATAATTTGTATTTAATTATACAAATGTTGTATGTAGTGTGCAAAACAATTTGGGAGCAAGGAATGTGGATTTTATGTCATGGTAAATATGCTTACCATTGTCACTGCAAAAATTAAGGATAGATGGAATGAGGTAATTGAATGACTATGTATGTTGAGTATATATGGAATGAAGTGATGAGATATACTATACATCTTATTTGTTTAATTTATATTAATGACTTTTCATTTTATTATATTTCAGTCATTTTTGCACAATCCGCCAGGTCCGCTAGCAAAAGAAGTCATTGAAAATGTTCAGGAGCGTTGGGCATCCTTTATTCTTGAACTAGCATATAGCAATCAATGACATTTAGATAGTAATTAATAATGACATATATTGTTAGGAATTTATTGTGTGTTGGGCATCGTTTATTCTTGAACTAGCATATAGCAATCAATGACATTTAGATAGTAATTAATGACATTATTGTTAGGAATTTATTGTGTTGTGTTGTCAATTTGTGGTGTGGTGGTGACCCTTTAGTAATAGCAACAACACTATTTAAAGCCCCTTGCTGCAGAAATTTTATTCCTTGGCTGAGACACTGAACCAAGCAAAATGTTGAGATAGGGTAGTGTTACCCTTTTGAGAACTATATATATATTATCTTGTGTAGAAGTTATTGAAAAATATATATTTATTTTTGTTTCAATTCTGTTTTTCTGTTTGTGTTTGTTTTATTTATCTATTTATAAATATATTTTGAAAAATGCAGGGTTGAATGTTCAAAAGTGTTTTAAAAATAAAAAAAAAGCGACAATTAAAATCGGTCGCTAGTGACCAATTTTAAAAGTGGAACATTTTAACTCGGTCGTAAATTGAACGATTTTAAAAACGGAACATTTTAAATCGGTCATACATTGACCGATTTTAAAAATTAAACTTTTTAACTCGGTCGTACATTGACCGATTTTATAAATTAAACTTTTTAATTCGGTCGTACATTGACTGATTTTAAAAGTTCTTTTTAACTCCGTCACTTGACCGATTTTAAAAGTTTTTTTAACTCGGTCACATGACCGATTTTAAAAGTGCCACTTTTAACATCATCATTTTTCACATCACCTCAACGACCGATTTTAAAAGTCTAAAACGACCGATTTTAAAAGTGTTTTTTCCAGTAGTGCTAGTGAATATATTTGCGCTCGGTGCACTCTAGTATGCTTCTGTAATAATCGTTAAGGCCAAAACTAGATATAAGAAATGTATAGAAAACTTGTCATAAATTGCGTGACACATATCAACTTGAACTACTTACATTACAGATTGAAATTACAGAATTCACGATCTCTCGAAACATTCTCGTTCACAATATCTTTAAGAGAACCCAATTCAAATGTTAATAAACCAGTGAGTTCACCAACCTATAAGGAGGAAACCCATGAAAGTGCACCTATTCTATTAGTTTACCATCATTAAAGCAAAGAAATAAAGCAATACACTATACCTTTTAAAACCAAAAATTTATATTTTGTACTAAGATGCATAAAATGGAATTGAAAAGAGTTATGTTACTCGACAGATGAGAATGAGAGGGAAAGAAAGATGAAGTCAAAAGGACAGGAGAAGAGAGGGAAGGGACATATAATTAACTGATTCCACACACATACCTTGTATTTGTCAAAAAATTCAACCTGCATGAACAAAAGAGCATTAGTGTGCAAGTGTGATTAAATGACCATTGCAAAATAACTTCTGTCCTATAGTTTAGACTTCAGACTGCCATACATATTCTTTCAAATAAACATCTCTATGTCAGACTGCCGTACATATTCTTGCAAATAAACATCTCTACGCATCATCAAAGAGAACTAATTTAAAATTAGCAGGAATTTTTTAAAACATTTGGCTTTACCTTCTAAATCAAAATTCTTCCGAAGATCTGAGCCCTTAGAGTTGACATAACTTTCTCCCACACTACTTTCATGTTTATAACAAAAATAACAGTTAAAAGTGGATCAAGTGCATAAAGAATCCAATTTTAGCGAGCAGCCCCCATAATGGCTCCAATCTAGCGCCGATAAGAACTTAAAAAAATCGCCCTATTAAAATAGCACATAAGAATGAATCTCAATATTTTTTTATGGAGACTTTTCTTTTTAATAGGCAAAGTTTTTGCCAAGGAAAGGGGAGGGTGATAATTTTGCAGCTACTAGGGATCAATTCAATTCGTATGTGGAACTATTGACATGGCAAAGTTTAAAAGGACTTGCTATCTTCAAAATTGTTTAGGACATAAATAATTATTGTGGATCATAATGATCCAATAATAAAAAATAAATAAAAGGTTAATAGGAGGCCCAATAAAGTGCAGGCCCAAAGTTCAGAAGGAAGCCCTTCCACATGACCAGATCAAGATGAGAAAGGCGTCCCTCCCCCAGAGCGTCCCCTCCAAGCAGCAACAGCAAAGACACGTGAAGTCCCAAGGCAAAGTCTTCTCCATCAAGCATGTCACTCAAACTACCATTTATGGAAAGTATGCTATTCCTATCAGTAACAAAAAAGGGATTCCTTGCAAGATGGGTTGACAATGAAAAAGGAAGAGAACCGGTGGGCAAGGAGAAGAAGCAGCACAGTGACCAAAGGAAAATGAACGTTAAGGCCAAGTTGTATGAATGCATATGCTCCACGTGACAGTAATCAGGGAACAAAGGGCGTCCTCCTCCTAGCAATACTCTTCCTTCTAGAAAGTGCCTACACACTATAATATCAGAAGAACACCCTTCTGCAGTAAGCCTCTAGCCTTGGGCCAAACACCCCATCAGTTCAGTCATTCACAAATGCCATAAAAGGAAAACTCATTGTTTCACTCAAGCACAAATGAGGAAGGCTGCTCAGAGCTCCCTGCTAAAGGCAAGCAATGATGTTGCCCAGTGGACAAAGAAACAACATTGCAGCAACTCCAAGATAAAGAGAAGGGAAACGTGGAGAACAAGTTGTTGGCCAACTATAAAAAGAGAGTATACTACAAGGCAAAGGCAAGATGATCTAAGCCAGTCCACCCTAACTCAGGCCAATACAAGCCAGTCTAGAACAAGTAGAGAAATGCACTGATACTGCAGACACTGTAACGCAGTCTTAAGGAAGATGAGAGAAAGGCTTCCTATCAAGAGTCATCCTTTCTTGTCTAAACCCACTACAAAATCAGACCCAGAACTACTTACCACAATCACTGATACAACAACGACACCAGAAGCACAACGACACCACAGAGAGAAAATAGTATGGAGAGCGAGAGGGTGATAGGTGCAAAGGCATCCTATAAATTCTCATTATTTTAGCCCCACTGTACTTCCCTTGTAGCAAACACCCCCTCTCTTGTACTATCTCTTCCAGTATAATAAAAAAGAGGCCATTGATTTCACTAAGTTTACGAACCCACTTTATTTTATCTTTATTCTTCATAGGAATTTAGATTTTGGTATAAACAATTGGTGCTGTTGCCGAGGAAGTCATGGCTTCTACATTGGATGAGCTGAGTGATTTCGAAGGGTAGTTCAGGAGGATAGTGCAAGAACCACCGTTGGAGGAGCAGCAAGGAGGTTGACTTTCGGCCCTGAGAATGACAGAGGAGAACCTCCCTCGGATGATGCAGAGGAAGAGCAGGCACGAACAGACAAGGATCCCTAGGGAGGAGAAAGAAATGTGCAGGTGACCTTGGATGATGCTATCCTCAACAACATCATAGCAAACCAAAATGCTCTGGCTGAAATGATAGCAAATTATAAAGACCAAAGTGTCAAGGAAAAGGAGGAAACTGAAGCACTGAAGGCTAGATTCAGGATAGAAGAAGAAGCTAGGAAGGAAGAAGAGCTGGTCAAAGAAAAGGTGTGGGTAGAGTACGAAGCCCATGGAGGTATAGAGAGCATGGAGAACGCTCCCGTGACACAGGCAGAGTTGAGATGCATACTCCAAGCACACAAAGAGGGCAACGACTCAGTGATCGACCTAGATCCACTGTTCCCAGCAGAAATAGTAGCATATCGTTACCCCCACGGGTACGCAATGCCAACATTCCGGAAGTTTGATGGAGCTGGAAGTGCTAGGGAGCATCTGATGACGTACATTGATGATTTAGGAGTCCATGGCGTTGATTTGCGTCTAAGGTTAAGGGAGTTCTCTAAATCGCTCACAGGGCGCGCTTTCACGTGGTATTCCAAGTTGCATCCTGCATCCATTAGAAACTGGGAACAGATGGCGACAGAGTTCTGTAACAAGTTCCTTGAAGAGGAGGCCGCCATCCACGTAAGTTCCATACTCCAAATCAAAATCAAAATCGTAAGTTCCATACTCCAAATATTTGTTTTGCATTCCCTTCAAATTCCAATTTTCTGCTTTTCCCATTTTTTCTTACTAAATCTGGAGTTTGTTTCCTTGTTTTTTTTTGTTCAGATTCTTACTATTTCAGGTCCGATTCACGTGCTGATGGTGCTTGATTGGCTTCACATGAATGAGGATAGGGAACCCTATCTTGATTACTGTGCTCACTGTTCTTGGTAATTTCCTCAATCAAGAATACAATCATTACCTAATTACTTATTATTTTGATTTTTTTTGTCATTATTGATTATTTTCTAACAATTATTTAATGAAATATATTGTTTCTGGAAGACAGTGAAAAACAAAAGAGCAGGGAGACTATGCTGTGGAGGAGAGGGTTCCCCGAGCGATTCCGGAAATGTGGCCACCCGGATTGTATGAAGAGCCATTTGGATGGAAGAGGAGCGATTGACAAGTGTTGATCTTGAAACTTTTGGGTGTCCGAGCTTCCCAAAGCTGGCAATGATTTCAAGCTGGTAAGAAAATTAATCAGTTTTTCGTTTTAATTGCTTGTTTTGTAGGTTGTCAATTTGATTGATTGATTGATAGTGTCTGTTTATGATTAATGAGACTGTTTAAGTTATTCGGGTGATGTTTATTGGCATTGTAAGATGATGTTTAAGGTTATGTTTTTAGGCATTGTCATATGATGTTTATACCCTTTGATTGAGATTCATGATTTTTGCTGTTGTGGCTGTGCTTTTAGATGCACAATAGAAGCTTTTGGTCTATTGAGATTAGCATACACATAAAAATTACTTGCTGGAAAAATGTCACACGTCAAAAATGCTACTGTGTCCAGGATTTTTACTTGCCCTGGTAGCACAGACGGCTAAGCTTTTAGTTTTAGGTATTATTTAGTTTGAAGTTAAAATAATTCTCATTCCTTTGATAAAAAGCCATGGTCCTCTGGGCTCTCATATATCAGGATTCCTAGAAAAACTTTATAATATTTTGTCTATGAGACAATCGTGGTCAATTTATACATAACATTAATATCAACAATTCTTGACGTGTGATAGAGCTCTGGCCCTTCATTCATTTATAAATTTAGATTTAGGGAAATCTGCTTAGAATCAAATGGACAGCTATGAAGTATTGCTTTATACCTTTCCCCAAATGATTCATGTATTATTGCACTGGGCTGATAAAAAAAATTTATTGCACTGGAAATCAAAAAATGGTAAGTATGTGAAGCAATGAAGCCTCATCATGAGTGATGAGATTGTTAGATTTGCTAGATGATTGAAGGAAAACTTTCTCCTGGACCCTCCATATGTAATATTCGCCGACATGGTGACAATAGTCGTTGGCACGAAGTCGGTGTCAGTGTTGCCAGTGGTAACTTTCTTGCTGCCAAGGTTTGAACTTTGTTATTCATTCACTATACAGTTACAATGGTCTTCTGAAATTGCCCCTGTCCTACTGTTTCTATCATATTGTTGTTAGAGCACCTTGCTATTTTTATTTTTATTTCCTTTTTGGCAGAGAAGAGGGGTTGTCGATGGAATTGATTATGGGTGGACTGGGGAAGTTAAAAAAGTAGACGCATCTCGAGTGCGTGAGAGGCTTGATGGTGGTTGTGTAGTTATTTTAAGCAACTTGGGTTACTCGAGCTCTAGAGAATTATTAAATTGCAAGTATGCTTTAGAGCTTCTGATGACTACGTATAACTTATTGCATGCTGATTGATATGCTATTGTCATAACATTTCTGTAATTTTTGACTATTCATACGACTCGTATCTGATATTAAGTATCAAGTTCATGTTAATTTTTTTTTGTTTTTGTCGAACCAAGGCTCAATGTTTTATGTTGTTCAATTAGGTTTCCTAAATCAATATCTTAAGTAGATTTGTGTCTTAGTAATAGCCCGTAATTAACAGCCTTATGGGGATTATAATTGAAAATCACAAAAATAAGTTGGATGCCTAGGGAAAGAAACATATAGAACTTGATAGAAGGTTATATCTTGCTGGTTATCAGTTGGCAAAATATATCATAGCTAGGACTTTTTTCTTGTGAAATCTGAAAAGGCAAGTACTGAGAAATTAGCGGCACTATCCCAAAAAGGAGTTTTAAAAACACATATTTTAAAGCATTTGTATCTGAAATGCTGTAAAATGTTGGGAGAGATAACTGGATTGCATTTTTAAAAGCATTTGCTGTATAAAGCCTTAAAAAAAATTGCATTACTTAATTTAAAGCACTTCTTTATAAAAATGCTTTTGAATGAGTTTGGAGGAATTTAAATTTACAGCGCTCCTTTAAAAAAAATGCTTTTGAATGAATGGTGCAAAATTTTCTTGCCTCGCGCCATAAAACCCTTGACACGCTTCTGTTTTTATTTTGATGTTATGAAAATTCTCCCTCTTCACCCACTTCACTCGATAGTAGCCTTCACCTCATTCATGCGACTAGGGTTTTCTTCTTTTCCTCTGAATCGCGCTACCGCCGCCGCCGCCGCCGCCGTGCTGGCTTCGCTGCTGCCGTGATCGCGCCTCCCCATCTCTACTCGCGTCGCTGCTGCTCGCGTCGTCGCTGCTGGTCGTGTCTGCTCGTGATGCTCGCGTATGCTGGGATTCGTTGCTGCTGCTGTGGCTGTTGGAATCGTGGGTGCCTTGCTCGTGGTTCAGTGATAGAAACCACCGGCCGAACCCACCAACTCCTCTCTTCTCCTCTGTCACCATAGAAACCGACGACCCACGACCCACGAACCCCCATCTCGTCGCCTCTCCCCTGCATATACACAGCCACCACCTCCATTGCTCTCCTTCACAGTTCTAAACTATCAAAGCTCAAATTAGGTAAGCTTCTCATCCTCTTCATCTTTATTCTTCAGCTTTGTTCATATTATATGGGTTTTTAATTTGGGGATTAGCTTTATTGTTAGGGTTCTTAATTTGGGAACAATGACAGAGTTAATGGTCTTAAGTCATAACTGTTTTCATGCGATTGAGATATGCGTGCTGGGTGAGAGGAGTTTTCATTAGACAAGAGAAGAACTCTTGGTTTTGGTTAAAAGGCAAATGTAATAAAGCGAACATGTCCCTTTTTGAATGGTTCTCAAATCCTCACTTGTGCATTCCTACTGCTCATGATCTTGGCTTGCTGATAGATATGGCGTGTTTTGTACTTTTTTCCTTTCCTGTGCAGACTTGCGATTTTTGCTCTTGCTCTTGGTGGAGCATCGGGCTTCTAAGTCCTTATCTGATCTGTTTTTGGTCGTTGTTTTGGTGTTTTGGCTGATTCTCTTTGTTTGCTTGCTTTAGAATTTGTTTGACACTTATAATGAGCAATATCCTTAGGGATCGAAACATGTTTGATGGAAGAACGGTAGGACAAAGAAAGGACGCTTGCCACTGTGAGTGATGGAAGCTATGGAAGTAGTATTAATTGCTGTTGCTACCTTGCTAAATGTTATCTATTAATACCAACCTATCAGATAATTAGTGGAATTAAATGTGAAACTGTATATCCAGTGTTACTAACCTTAATAGTTTTGGGAATTAACATCATTAATTTTGTCTGGTTCATCTCCACATTCTACATTTGTTTGCTCATTCCAAAATGGGAGATACGAAAGAGAGAGATCTTGTTCTTATTATTGTTTTGTATTGTATAGGTTGGAGGGACTAAGGTCAGAGTTGGGGGAATGGCAAAGGGTTCTGGAATGATCCACCCAAATATGGCTACCATGCTTGGGGTATGTCTTATCTGATGCTTCTTTCTTATTTGGAATATATATAGTTTTTGTAGTCCATTCTTTGAACTATATCTACTCTAGGTAATAACAACTGATGCTCGGGTAACCAGCGGTGTTTGAAGAAAGATAGTGTAGGTTGCTGTGAACCCAAGTTTCAACCAGATAACTGTATATGATTTTCTCTTTTTTCTGGAGGCTGAAATCAGTTATTGATATAGGGGTGCTAAGTAGATCATGTAAATTTTCTTTCAAGTGTTCTCTCTAAATTAAAATACAAAATGTACTGGAATAATGTCACAATTGAAATTAATCTCACAATTGAAATTATTGTATTATATGTCAAATAGAATATTTGCCGAGATTTCTTTAGTTCTGTTGTGCAATGGGATGCCGTGTTTTCTCCATAACAAAGATTTTGTGCTTGGGATAATAGACCTTTTTTTTGGATTGTGATTGATTCTCATTTTGTTTTTGCTTAATTTTGTTACAGGTAGATGGAGATACTAGTATACTAGTACAAATGAGGTTGTTATTTCTTTAGCTAGTGGGTTATCTGGGTTAGGTTGTATTTCTTCTCTAGACAGTGATGAGGCCACTCAACTTAAGGCATTGCTGGATGCGGTAAAGTTTACATTGGACAGTTTATCACCATTTTTTTCATATCATATTTTCATTCTTTCCTGTTGAGCAAACTAATATAATGTTGTACTTCTACTCTCACTGGAAGCATTGTAGTTCTAGTAAAACTGGAAAATGGAACATTTTTGGCTGTTCTAGTGGAGTTAGTGTCATAGTCCGTCTAGAACTAGACACTCTAACATGCAAGGGTGATGTCTGCATTATCCCCATTCCTTTATTTATATTTTTTTAGTAATGTCCACATGTCTTGGGTGTGTGTTTATGAAGGTAGTATATAGTTGTTAGCATGCAGAACTTGTAGCATTGGACTATTAGAATTTAGGAGGTAAAGATACCTTTTTCCCAACTCCTTTGCAAAAGGAAACAAGTCCTAAAAAATGCCTATGTAAGTGAGTTCAAAAGTTCTCTTTTCTCAGTTAATGCTAAGTTTTGATATACTTGTCTTTCTAGGTTATGCAAGGTCTTGCCAAATCAATAGCTTGGGATGGAGAGGGAGCAACATGTCTCATTGAGGTCTATTTCCTGTGTCAAGGATATTTGTACTTCATGTCAGATGATTTGTGCTATTGTGTTATATTATATCAATTTTAATTTACTATGTTTGTTGTGGCTGAGTCATGATTGAAAATATCTCTACTTTCAGAGAATAAGAGATAGTTTTCATGAGCACTTGTTTTCATCAGCATTTTGATATAAAACTTAATTAGTGTATGGATGATCAGTTATTATATTGTGCAATTTTTTTATACAAGAAGTTTTGGTTTCTCTAATTTACACGTGACTGTAGTACGTGATCAAGAGATAAGAAGCTCCTTATAGATAAGATAAGGTCTAGGTTAAACTCTGAACATTCGACTTATTGTTGCAAGGAATTTTAAAATTCAGCACTATATTGGGGCTGTTTGCCTTATCTTTTGTGATGAAATTGAAGCCTTCCTTTTTGTTGTTTCATAACCCATTTCTGTTTTAAACTTCTATCATTTGAAACATGTATAATGTGTAGATGGGTTACAGTAAATGGATTCTTTTTATTTAATTATCATGCAGGATAGATTTGAATTAAATTGTTCCAGGATAAATGTAATATTTTCTTTTGCATGATATTTCCTGACATTGCTTGATTGCTTGTGTAATCCACATGTCAGTAAATCCAGTAAATCCACATGATATTTTCCTTTGCATGATATTTCCTGACATTCCTTGGACTTTTTGACTTTTGATACATTTTCTCATATCTAAAAAAAATATGCAGAGGCGAAGGAGCAACTAAAAGTTTAATCAAGGAACAATAAGGAAACAAAAGGATGCAGTAGAAGGATGTACCTATATATTTCCGTTTTTGTTTATATGCTAATGTTATAGCAGAATTGTTAGTTGTCTTGTGATGATTGAATAGGATACGGGACATATTGTTGATATTGATTTGTTCTCGTATGTTGGATTACATATCTATATTAATATTAAACAATTTTTCAATGTTATTGTTATTTTTTTTTACTATTTAATATTTTTAAATCATTTAAATAATATATGCAATAATAGCAATTGAAGAAAAATAATTAACAAATATATACATTTAAAGCGCTTATTAAAGCAAGTGCTTTTGAAAATAAATTAATTTAAAGCGCTTAGTAAAGCAAGTGGTTTTGAATTGACCCTCTAAATAAACATTTAAAGCGCTTGGTCAAGCAAATGCTGTAGAAATTATACACATTTACAGTTGACAGAAGCGCTTTTATATGCCATTTTTCTTAGATTCAGGAAACTGATTCAAAGCGCTTTTATTTTTGTATCCCTTTTTACTGCACTCAAATCTAAAGCACCTCGCAAGTGCTGTAAATTGCAATTTTCAAACGCTGTTGATTTAATTTTCTGGTGAAGTGTGGTTCATGTTTTCCAGGGATGTCATTTCTCAGATTTGTGAATCAGAATTCCACTTGTGCCATTGTGTTCAATTTCTTTTTTCTGTTGGATGTCACTATATTACTTGGATATGATCCAAATCCAATAGAAAAGGCAATTAAAAATAAAGAGATGAAATGGATGATAGAAACCTTGTATGAGTCACATCACCTACTTGTCTTGCCTGTTAGAATACATACTCTTGAGAATTTCTGGACTTAAATTTGCTGCCCCTTTACCCAATTGATGAGTCTGACAAATACTTCAATTCTGGATATTAATGATTTTTTGGTTGATTATCCCTTTGGGACTGGTTTATATTATATATATATATATATATATATATATATATATATGCACGCACGTGTGTGTGTGCGCCTTTGATATTTTGAGTGGTTATTGGCAGGTTAGTCTATTTCAGCTAAGATGGTTCTCATTGCTCATATCATCACTGTTCCAACTGGGGAAGTATGTCACTGATTTTTAGGAATTTGTTTTTATCTCTCTTTTTTGTGTATGTTGGAAAATGTTATGTATGAATATTTATCAGTATTTCTGCTTTCATGTTTAGATGAAGGTGTAAAAGTAAAACATCAGTTGATTTATTTTGGAAGCCATCTTTAGGCAGGGAACGAGGCGGGATATTGAATTTGTCTCTTGAATTAATGATAAAACTAATAGTGATCAAGTGGTGTATTCTTAGTAAATGCTCATTTAATATGTATTTTTTTTATCTTTAAAAGGACAAAAATTGATTTAATAAAGTCAAAACCTATTACTATTTGATAATATTGATTTAATAAAGATGGTAATAATGTGTGGAGGAGTCAAATATATCTTTAATTTGTGCCGTATTTAGTTTTTGAAAAATGCAGAGTTGTCTGTTGTAAATAAAAAGAATTCAGAAAAAAACAAAAAAAAAACTACAATTTAGATCGGTCAAGAAAAAACGATTTTGAAAGTTTGGACTTTCAAAATCGGTCAAGTAACAACCGATTTTAAAAATGCCTCTTTTAAATGGGTCAATGAATGTGACCGATTTTGAAATATGGACTTTCTAAATCCGTCCTTCAATGACCGATTTAAAAAGGGAGACTTTTTAAATCGGTCATTTAACGACCGATTTAAAAAGTTCAAACGACCGATTTTAAAACTTTCACTTTTAACATCACGACTTTGCACATCATCTCAACAACCGATTTTAAAAGTGTTTTTTCAGTAGTATGAAATGGAGCAAGCAAGTAGTGAAGAATTTGTGGGTTTAAATAAAATTTCTACTCTGAACTTGCAAAAAGAATTATGTTCCATTATGTTTATGGTAGCATAATGGCAAATTGATCAGCTTAGTTGCTCCTACAAGTGCAAAGAATCTCTCTAAATTAAATTGGAGGTCCATATACCAGCAAGACCCAACACAGTTGGCAGCTGGACTCATTAACCATGATGTCAGGGGTTCGATCCTGTTGTGAGTATGAAAAATGCTTTGTTGGTAGAGGCAAAACATAATTAGATGATCTCTACGCCTTAGAGGGGATTAGTCTTCGACTACAATTTTGGACACAAGTTTGCATACTTTATGTGAAAAGTCGACTAAAATTAAATGTCCCCATGAACTTTATCATTTCTCTATTTCTCGTTATTTTCTTCTTTATGACTTGAAAACATTGTTGAAATATGAAGTTTACACGTAATAACCAAAAATATAAAATTGAGTCTCGAGCTTAAGTTTTGGAATTATTTTCATAATTTTTGTGGGCCTTAACCTTTCTTGTTTATGATGGATGAAGACTAGAGTTAATAAATTATAAATTGGATAGGTCTCATTTGTCGTCACAAATACAAAATATACATCCACTCACAGTTTGCCACATCAATAACCGTAGAGGTATGGGATAAGAGAGTCACAAATACAAAATATACATCCACTCAAAGTTTGCCACATCAATAACCATAGAGGTATGGGATAAGAGAGTTGGTGATCAGGTAGAGAAAGACATTGTAATTCCTTTTCAAGATTCTAAAGAAGTGCTATTGTATTATGTCCTCAACGAGTGAGCGTAAACTCAGTGTTTTAATTTTATATAATTGCATATATTAATGTTTTATTTATAAAGTTCCTATAATTGATATCAGAGCCAAGATTATATGATCTAAGAGCTGATGTTTTGATTTATTGAAATGATTTTCCATATTTTCGTCTATATCATATAACCCAATTCTGTAAAATTCGATCCGCTTATTTTCGAGAATTTGGAACCTGAATCATTAGGGCTTGTATAAAGCATGATCACAAGAGCATTTTAAGAAAAAATACTTGAGCATATGAGAATAAAACTTATTCACAATTACTATAAGGGAGATGTTATTCACACCCATTACATTACTCCCTACACCCACTTTTTATAATTTTTTGCACTAACTTGTCAATATTACTCTTATCCTACTACTCACACTCATATATGATATATCTATTACTTACAGCCTACTCGTATTATTTACACCCATAATTCTAAAAACTCATGTATCACTACCCACACCCTATATATCACTACTCACACCCACCATCTTCTCAATCACAAAAACCTTCGTCACCCAAAACCATGCTAACCAAAACATTGAAAAGAATTTCATAGTTTGTTGTTTTTTATCCAAAAGTAACATTCTTCTTCTTATCTTTCTTTCTTTCTTTTGTTGATGTATTTGTCACAAATGGCAGGAGATCTTCATCGTTTTCATTTGGATACCAAACCGTCCCTTGCTAATTTCTATACATCTTTCTTTTCTTCACTCTTTTCACTTCAATCACCTCTTCTGAATTATAGTACTAAATTTTATTACGAAAATTAATAACATTTTTTTTCACCATTGTGATCTTATTATTCACTATCATCATTTTTCATCTATCGTGACCTTGGTTACTTATACTGTACAAATAATTCAGCAATTTCTGCTAACATTTGGGTTTTTTTTCCACATTCATACAAATTCTCTTGTTTACTGTAATTTACTACTTCCGCTGCAGCAAAAAAAGATACCAAAAGAAACAAATATTCTATCTACCTATCTACTATATATTTGAGCATAAACTTGTGGTTGAGAAGATATAGGTGAGCGTAGCAGAGAAGAAACCAGAAAAAAAGTGCGTGTGTATAGAAAAAGGAAGGGTTTAAAGAGAAGTAATAGATGTAAGTAAAAAATGAAGAGAATAGTTAAAATTTAAGAAAGATTGTGAAGAAGGATAATATTGGTAAGTAGCCATAAAATATTTTAAAAGCCAGGTGCGAGTAGTAATAAAACGGATGTTAATAACATATGGAGATGTTATTCACACCCATTACGTTACTACTCACACCCACATTTTATAATTTTTTGCACTAACTTGTCAATATACCCTTAGCCTACTACTCACACCATATACGATATATCTATTACTTACAACCTACTCCTATTATTTACACCCATAATTCTAAAAACCCATGTATCACTACTCACACCCTATATATTACTATTCATACCCACCATCTTCTCAATCAAAAAACCTTCATCACCCAAAACCATACTAACCAAAACATTGAAAAGAATTTCATAGTTTGTTGTTTTTTTATCCAAAAGTAACGTTCTTCTTCTTATCTTTCTTTCTTTCTTTTGTTGATGTATCTATCACAAATGACAGGAGATTTTCATCGTTTTCATTTGGATACCAAACCGTCCCTTGCTAATTTTTATACATCTTCTTTCTTTTCTTCACTCTTTTCACTTCAATGACTTGTTCTGGATTATAGTACTAAATTTTTTTAGGAAAATTAAGAACATTTTTTTTTCACCATTGTGATCTTATTATTCACTATCATCATTTTTCATCTATCGTGACCTTGGTTACTAATACTGTACAAATAATTCAACAATTTCCGCTAACATTTGGGTTTTTTTCCACATTTATACAAATTCTCTTGTTTACTGTAATTTACTACTTCCATTGCATCAGAAAAAAATACCAAAAGAAACAAATCTTCTATTTACCTATCTACTATATATTTGAGCATAAACTTGTGGTTGAGAAGATATAGGTGAGCGTAGTAGAGAAGAAAACAGAAAAAAATGTGGGTGTGTATAGAAAAAGGAAGGGTTTAAAGAGAAGTAATAGATATAAGTAAAAAATGAAGAGAATAGTTAAAATTTAAGAAAGATTGTGAAAAAGGATAATATTGGTAAGTAACCATAAAATATTTTATAAGCCGGATGCAAATAGTAATAAAACGGGTGTTAATAACATCTGGAGATGTTATTCACACCCATTACATTACTACTCACACCTACTTTTTATAATTTTCTGCACTAACTTGTCAATATCACCCTTATCCTACTACTCACACCCATATATTGTAACATCCCAAATTTTAAACCTAAAGACGAATAAGTAAATAATAATTAGAATAAAGGAAATAATGGTAATAAACTACAAATAGTTATTTAAAAGAAGTATTTTAACATTAGGAAAGGATAACAATAATAATAATAAGGTTAGAAAAGAAAGGAGCATTAAATTGAAGTTAGGAACATGCCAGAAAAATAGATAATTCGGTACTAAAACATAACATAGGGTAGAAAATCAAAATAAAAGATTTAAGACTCAAAACACAATTCCCACAGTTGGATATGAGGGTATGATTTTTAGGAAGTTGCTCGTCAAATTTAAGCAAGATCCGACGGTGAACGAAGAAGTTATGGCTATTTGAAGCTAGGGAGAAAATAGAAAAAAAATAGAAAAGCAAACTAGCAGTATCTGACCATTATACTCCAGTATTTTGTGAAATACTCGAGTATTTTGGGTCAAAATATTCGAGTATTGACAGAAATACTCGAGTATTTATGCCTGATGTCACCACTGAAGCCATTTCGCTTAAGCGAAAATATTTCGCATAAGCGAAAATCCTGCGATCTGCAACATTAAAAACGCGTTTTGGGGGCTGAAACCCCCATTCCCAACCCCACTTTCTCTCCCTCTCCGCCAAGCTCCACCACCGCCGCCCTAAGCCGCCGCCGCCTTGATCCTTCCCTCCCTTCCTTAGATCCGTCTCTCTCTTGCCCTTACTCTCTCTCTCTCCTCCTCTCTCACTCGAATCTCTCTCTCTCCTTCTCCACCGCCCTCCTCCTTCCCCTCCAGCCGCACCAACCACGGCCACCACCCACCCAGCCACCATCACCATCGTTCTTCCTCTCTCAGTCCCAAGCTCTCTCTCTCTCTCTCTCTAGCTCTTGGATTTGCGTTCTCCCTCCTCTATGTCGCGAATCGTGGCTCCTCTCTAGCTAGGCACAAACAACCGCCGCTGCCGCTGGGGTTGCTCACCGCTGCCGCCACTGTTTGCTGTCGGTGCCACCATTTCCTTCCTCTCTCCGGTGTGTTGCTGCTAAGGATCGTCACCGACGCCGGTATCGTCGTCATTGTTACCGGGGCCAGCCGCTCCTTTGTGCTTTGAACCGGCTTGACCGAACCAGCCTTCACAACCCTCCTCGAGGGTAAATCTAAAATCTCTAATACCCTTTTTATTACTCTATATTGTGTTTTAATAATAATACTAATTATACTAGTATGGTTAATAATTATTTAGTATTAAACTGATTTGGAAATTAAACTTTTAATATAGTCTATATTGATTTTAATTATCATGTTATTTTTAATGATTTTAATTAGTTACTCTGATTTGGGATAAGATAGGATTAAACGTTATGTCAAATGAATTGTTTTAAAGAGTATTTTAGTTAAACGTGTTAGGTTCCTAAGTAAGTGAGCTGTAGTTTAGCTTGATGGACTTGTCCCTAGGCTGAACAATACACCAGTTAATTAGGAACCTGATATAAACGACATAACGTTAATTCGAATTGAAACCTTGAACATTAATTTCAAATTAAGGGGAAGTGTAATTAATTGAATGTTATAATTGTAACTTGGATCTATTTTTGAACCGAGCACACTTCCTTTTAGTTCGGAATTAATAGTGTCAAACAACAACTTTTGATTTTAAGGCTTGAAAACTAAAGCTAATTAACCTTAATGAATTTTTGGTGATTATGCTAGTTTCGAAAGTTAGCGTATTTTCAATAAAAGCTATACTATTTTATGAAAAGGACAATGATCTTAATTTGAAATCCTATGTTATTTTGGTTTGTAAATTATAGTTAAATGATTTATTGATTTGGAAAACTACGAAAATACTCTACTTTGATATATGATAAGTATATACCGAGATTTCAAATTGAGACGATTTTGGCGCAATAAATTGATTTCTATTTGATTTAATAATATAGTCAGACGATGAAGGACTTTAGGACCAGCTAATATGCGAGCAACGAACTGCGTAATGCCGTGAGTAGAAACAGGATCTCCTCGTCGTGCCTCGAAACAGGTTCTGGTAGAACCCCAAGGTAAGGGGTTTATTTGCCGTCTCGGTGGGTGAGATACTAGTACTGTATAATCTGGCTCAAGGTTAATTGCTTATGTGTGATTAGGGAATTTAGAATTTATTTTAATGAGATAATATGCTTATATGAGATAAATGCTATTTGAAATGTGTTAAATGCTTAAGTGATGAATTCTTTGAATTATATGTTAATTTTACGTATATATGTATAAGTACCTGAGTAAAGTGCTATTTGATGTCAAGGATTATATGCGTGATGATTAAATAAGAATTGTAATTGTTAACTGAATATTTAATTTATGATTGTAATTTATATGTTTGATGTGTTCAAAGAGGTAAAGTGAGTTTGGTTTGCGTAGGTGCTAAGTTACGAAGAGAATGGAATATATAGGAAAGTTTAGGGAGAAAAAGAGGAAATGAGTAGAAGAAAAAGGTGTTAGGCGAGGGCGGAATAAAGTAAAAAGAAAAGTCATAAAATAAAAGAGAAACGAAAAGAGAATAAAGAAAGCACTCGGGTACGCGAATATCGATCCTAGAAGACGTGTGGTAGTTGGAACCCGCACGCATGGGTTGAGTAAGACGTGCGGCCTTTGGGGATCCGTACGCATCGGTAAGTCGTATCCTCGACAGACAGGGAACGCAGTGGGGTATTCGCATCACCCATTTCCATGTCGGTGGGTACTGGACCCTAGAAGATGTGTGGTAGTTGGAACCCGCACGCATGGGTTGAGTAAGACGTGCGGCCTTTGGGGATCCGTACGCATCGGTAAGACGTATCCCCGGGGAGATGGTGGATACGCAGTGGCGGGAGCCCCACGACATTACAAAAGAAACAGAAAAGATAATGAAAGAGAATGGGTCGATGGGTACTGGACCCTAGAAGACGTGTGGTAGTTGGAACCCGCACGCATGGGTTGAGTAAGACGTGCGGCCTTTGGGGATCCGTACGCACGGTAAGACGTATCCCTGGGTAGACGGAGGATACGCAGTGGCAGGAGCCCCATGACACCATAAAAGATAAAGTAAAAATAATAAAGATAAATAAATATAAAGAAATAAGAGGAAGGCAGGGGGAGTAAAGGAGATGCGAGAAAAATGAGTAGAATAGGTGTGAGTGAGAAGAATAGAGAGGATAGTAGAGAAAATTAGAGATTTGGGGTAAAGTGTAGAGAGTGAGATTTTGGTGTAAATAGGTAAGTGGCGAAATATATTAGGTAAGGACATGTGTCAGAAGGTGCTAATAATCGGAGACGATTGTGTTTGTAGTGAATAGGTGTTTGGGTGTGAGTATGATTGTATTATTTGACTAATTGCTAAATGTGTATGACTTGACTCATATTATGCTTTAATTTACTAGTTGTGCAATTCTCACCCTTACAACCACCACAGGTACAGGTCAGGAGCATAGCTGTTATTTGGGCCGAGCAGGAGCACACTTCCCATGGGGAAGTGTGAGTAATTTATTTTTATTTCGAGTTGAGTCGTACCGGGCCATATTATGGAATATTATGTATTTTTGAGAATTTATTAATAAATGTATTTTAAATTTCAGTTGTATATTTGGTGGCCCGGGCTCTTTATTTGGTTCCTCGAAAATCTAAGTATTTTCATCTTAGTATTTATCCCCGGATATTGGGAGAAGAGTTACATTATATATGTATATTTGTCCTGGATGTCTGGTTATTGTTGAAACTATTTTGAACAGGTTACAGGTCAAAGATAATTTTTGGGAATGTCCATAAAACAGAGGAAACTCTGTCCAATTTTCCGGAAAATTTTTAACAAGTATTTTAATTAAAAAGAAATTTTCAAATCCATATTTTCAAAATAGGTAAAATAAAATAGGTTGTTACATTTATGGTATCAGAGCAGTTGTCCTCGGCCTCGGAGTTGCGAGTTACTCCAATGGTTATCTCACCAAGAGAGTAACCGAAAAGTAGTGTCAAGTCCGGTTGTAGTAGGTCAGTATGTTTATATATATATATATATATAGGTAAACTTAGCCAATTCTATAGTTATCAACCGTTCGTGCCATAATTTATTTCTATTACAGAATCTTAGTACTATGACCAATGCACCTAGTGACAACACCCCGCTTCGACTGAGATCAATCGTTTAGTTGGGGGTAGGAAGATGGAAATTGCCTTCCTAAATCGGAAACATTTGAAGACTTGATTCGGTGGACTACAAGTTACAGAGGAGTAGATTGGAAGGCGAAGTGCCTCGAATTCAAGCGGGACTGCGACTTGGAATCAGGTTACCTTGGGAAAGTCAAGGTGAGTCAAACTCGTCTCGACTGGCGAAGGTCCTAATCACCTATAAAATGGGACTGGAACTAGAGGCGAGCGATGACGAAAGGAGACACGGCAATTAATCGGGGGCCCCAAACAAAACGAGACCGCTTCACGTGTTTCACCACTATGACATAGTGAGGGAAACCCCACCGTGGTATAGGCTGGTTCCTGAACCATTTTAAATAGGAAGCTTGTTGCTTTAGGTGCGAGTAGTCGGACCACATTACTTCAAACTACCCCAAGAAAGAAGAGGATTTGTTCGGAAGGACTTGAGCGGACTGATTAGAGGCACATTCTGCTACTAATACAGGGAATTATTTTAGAACCTCAAGTCTCCATCTCTGCTAAACCTTTAAGGAGGACCTTGCTAAACTCGTCTTTCTTAGAATCCAAATTCCGGACCTCTCACTTAGAGGAACTGTGAAACTTAGTTAGTATGCATGTACACATATAGGCTCAATCCAAATTCGTAGGAAATCAAGAAAAATTATAGGAAATCTCAATCAATTGTAAGATCTCATTGAGAAAGTTAACCGAAAAGACCTTGTAATAGTGTTATCTTTTAATGGAATGTAAGGGTAGGATTGGTCATCCTTACTCTTGCGCCTGTTAAAGGATAATATTATCATTATCTGTGACGGTGATGTACTGTTGATAGATGTGAGGTTGGGACTGACCACCCCGATCTTCGCGTTTATTGACATGCTACATTATTTCAATCTTTTAGTTGAAATCAGAACAACCCACATAGGAATTCTAGTTTCATCAAAGCCAAATCTAACTTTCAGTCCATTAGGAGCCTTACCAAGACTCGTGAACAGTTGGTTACAAAACCATCCTGTTTAGGACAAATTTATTCAGTACTTCCACCCGGACCAGTTAAGTAAAATTATCAACTCACCCTCTTCTCTTAATGCAAGAGCTGAGATATGGCATAGGAAAAATTTGAAAGTAACACCAATAATACCGACTAGAAGTCAATTTAGCCCATGTACCACCTCTCCAACCAATTAAGTGCTTAGCTAATAAATTCTTAGAATCAACCTAGTTTTCTCCTTGCCTTCGACCTACTCATGTATGTTGATACTAAGTGGGGGAGACTTGATGACTCAATTCGGATCCTATCCGATTGACAAAAGTGAAGGAAAAAGGATAAGAGTGAAGTCGCGAAGTGAAGCCTCACTTAAGGTGTCATGTCGGTGCTCCGCAAGTGATGACCTCAGTCTCTGGAAACTCTGTGCATTTGACAGGACCCCAATTGACCGAGATAAACCCCATAGGAGACAAGTAAGTATGCCGACGAACTTTCACCTTAGGAATTCCTCCAATGAAAGGATGGATCCGGAGGAATTAATTGACATGGTCGGAAACTATGCCAAGGGATGCTCCTCCAAGTTAAGGGACAACTGATATTTCGAGGACGAAATTTCAATAAGTGGGGGAGAAATGTAACATCCCAAATTTTAAACCCAAAGACGAATAAGTAAATAATAGTTAGCATAAAGGAAATAATGGTAATAAACTACAAATAGTTATTTAAAAGAAGTATTTTAACATTAGGAAAGGATAACAATAATAATAATAAGGTTAGAAAAGAAAGGAGCATTAAATTGAAGTTAGGAACATGCCAGAAAAATAGATAATTCGGTACTAAAACATAACATAGGGTAAAAAATCAAAATAAAAGATTTAAGACTCAAAACACAATTCCCACAGTTGGATATGAGGGTATGATTTTTAGGAAGTTGCTCGTCAAATTTGAGCAAGATCCGACGGTGAACGAAGAAGTTATGGCTATTTGAAGCTAGGGAGAAAATAGAAGAAAAATTGAAAAGCAAACTAGCAGTATCTTATCATTATACTCGAGTATTGACAGAAATACTCGAGTATTTCTGCCTGATGTCACCACGCTTAAGCGAAAATATTTCCCTTAAGCGAATATCCTGCGATCTGCAACATTAAAAACGCGTTTTGGGGGCTGAAACCCCCATTCCCAACCCCACTTTCTCTCCCTCTCCGCCCAGCTCCACCACCGCCGCCCTAAGCCGCCGTCGCCTTGATCCTTCCCTCCCTTCCTTAGATCCGTCTCTCTCTTGCCCTTACTCTCTCTCTCTCTCCTCCTCTCTCACTCGAATCTCTCTCTCTCCTTCTCCACTGCCCTCCTCCTTCCCCTCCAGCCGCACCAACCACGACCACCACCCACCCAGCCACCATCACCATCGTTCTTCCTCTCTCAGTCCCAAGCTCTCTCTCTCTCTCTCTCCCTCTAGCTCTTGGATTCGCGTTCTCCCTCCTCTATGTCGCGAATCGTGGCTCCTCTCTAGCTAGGCACAAACAGCCGCCGCCGCCGCCGCTGGGGTTGCTCATCGCTGCCGCCACTGTTTGTTGTCGCTGCCACCATTTCCTTCCTCTCTCCGGTGTGTTGCTGCTAAGGATCGTCACCGACGCCGGTATCGTCGTCATTGTTACCGGGGCCAGCCGCTCCTTTGTGCTTTGAACCGGCTTGACCGAACCGGCCTTCACAACCCTCCTCGAGGGTAAATCTCTAATACCCTTTTTATTACTCTATATTGTGTTTTAATAATAATACTAATTATACTAGTATGGTTAATAATTATTTAGTATTAAACTGATTTGGAAATTAAACTTTTAATATAGTCTATATTGATTTTAATTATTATGTTATTTTTAATGATTTTAATTAGTTACTCTGATTTGGGATAAGATAGGATTAAACGTTATGTCAAATGAATTGTTTTAAAGAGTATTTTAGTTAAACATGTTAGGTTCCTAAGTAAGTGAGCTGTAGTTTAGCTTGATGGACTTGTCCCTAGGCTGAACAATACACCAGTTAATTAGGAACCTGATATAAACGACATAACGTTAATTCGAATTGAAACCTTGAACATTAATTTCAAATTAAGGGGAAGTGTAATTAATTGAATGTTATAATTGTAACTCTAATATGCGAGCAACGAACTGCGTAATGCCGTGAGTAGAAACAGGATCTCCTTGTCGTGCCTCGAAACAGGTTCTGGTAGAACCCCAAGGTAAGGGGTTTATTTGCCGTCTCGGTGGGTGAGATACTAGTATTGTATAATCTGGCTCAAGGTTAATTGCTTATGTGTGATTAGGGAATTTAGAATTTATTTTAATGAGATAATATGCTTATATGAGATAAATGCTATTTGAAATGTGTTAAATGCTTAAGTGATGAATTCTTTGAATTATATGTTAATTTTACGTATATATGTATAAGTACCTGAGTAATGTGCTATTTGATGTCAAGGATCGTATGCGTGATGATTAAATAAGAATTGTAATTGTTAACTGAATATTTAATTTATGATTGTAATTTATATGTTTGATGTGTTCAAAGAGGTAAAGTGAGTTTGGTTTGCGTAGGTGCTAAGTTAGGAAGAGAATGGAATATATAGGAAAGTTTAGGGAGAAAAAGAGGAAATATGAGAGTAGAAGAAAAAGGTGTTAGGCGAGGGCGGAATAAAGTAAAAAGAAGTCATAAAATAAAAGAGAAATGAAAAGAGAATAAAGAAAGCACTCAGGTACGCGAATATCGATCCTAGAAGACGTGTGGTAGTTGGAACCCGCACGCATGGGTTGAGTAAGACGTGCGGCCTTTGGGGATCCGTACACATCGGTAAGTCGTATCCTCGACAGACGGGGAACGCAGTGGGGTATTCGCATCACCCATTTCCATGTCGGTGGGTACTGGACCTTAGAAGACGTGTGGTAGTTGGAACCCGCACGCATGGGTTGAGTAAGACGTGCGGCCTTTGGGGATCCGTACGCATCAGTAAGACGTATCCCCGGGGAGACGGTGGATACGCAGTGGCGGGAGCCCCACGACATTACAAAAGAAACAGAAAAGATAATGAAAGAGAATGGGTCGATGGGTACTGGACCCTAGAAGACGTGTGGTAGTTGGAACCCGCACGCATGGATTGAGTAAGACGTGCGGCCTTTGGGGATCTGTATGCATCGGTAAGACGTATCTCTAGGTAGACGGAGGATACGCAGTGGCAGGAGCCCCATGACACCATAAAAGATAAAGTAAAAATAATAAAGATAAATAAATATAAAGAAATAAGAGGAAGGCAGGGAGAGTAAAGGAGATGCGAGAAAAATGAGTAGAATAGGTGTGAGTGAGAAGAATAGAGTGGATAGGAGAGAAAATTAGAGATTTGGGGTAAAGTGTAGAGAGTGAGATTTTGGTGTAAATTGGTAAGTGGCGAAATATATTAGGTAAGGACATGTGTCAGAAGGTGCTAATAATCGGAGACGATTGTGTTTGTAGTGAATAGGTGTTTGGGTGTGAGTATGATTGTATTATTTGACTAATTGCTAAAGGTGTATGACTTGGCTCATATTATGCTTTACTAGTTGTGCAATTCTCACCCTTACAACCACCACAGGTACAGGTCAGGAGCATAGCTGTTATTTGGGCCGAGCAGGAGCACATTTATTTTGAACAGGTTACAGGTCAAAGATAATTTTTGGGAATGTCCATAAAACAGAGAAAACTCTGTCCAATTTTCCGGAAAAATTTTAACAAGTATTTTAATTAAAAAGAAATTTTCAAATCCATATTTTCGAAATAGGTAAAATAAAATAGGTTGTTACATATATGATATATCTATTACTTACAACCTACTCCTATTATTTACACCCATAATTCTAAAAACCCATGTATCACTACTCACATCCTATATATCACTTCTCACACCCACCATCTTCTCAATCACAAAAACCTTCCTCACCCAAAACCATGCTAACCAAACATTGAAAAGAATTTCATAGTTTGTTGTTTTTATCCAAAAGTAACATTCTTCTTCTTATTTTTCTTTCTTTCTTTTGTTGATGTATTTATCACAAATGACAGGAGATTTTCATCGTTTTCATTTGGATACCAAACTGTCCCTTGCTAATTTTTATACATCTTTCTTTTCTTCACTCTTTTCACTTCAATCACCTGTTCTGAATTATAGTACTAAATTTTTTTTACGAAAATTAAGAACATTTTTTTTCACCATTGTGATCTTATTATTCACTATCATCATTTTTCATCTATCGTGACCTTGGTTACTTATACTGTACAAATAAGTAATTATACGGTATGGGTAACATTGGCAATTAAGGCATTGGTCCGCGGGCCTCAAGGGATTTGGGGGCAGGGCATAAGTTTTGCCAAAAAATTAAATCATGCTCGCCCATCCCGCCCGTTATTTTTCGCGAGCGGCCCGCAGGCTTCATATTAAAAAAAGAAAGAAAACCACGTTAAAAACAAAGGAAGGAAACATGAATTAATTTTTTTTTACATAACACAAGCCGCCTGTGCGCCCCCTGCACTTAGTGTGGGTAGAGCCTAATTTTTTGGCCCTAAATTTTTTGGGCCTAAAAATGCGGGCGCGGGTCATGCCCGCCCACCCATTTTGCCAATGCTAGGTATGGGACATGGGAGTTGGTGATCAATTGTAATTCCTTTTCAAGAATATGAAGAGGTGCCATTGTATTATGTTTTCAATAAGTAAGCGTAGACTCAGTGTTTTAATTGCCAGAATTATATGATTTAAGAGCTTATGTTTTGATTTGTTGAAATAATTTCCCAATTTAGTGAAATTTGATTCGCCTATTTTCGAAAATTTGGAACCTGAATCATTAGGGTTTTTATAGAGCATGATCACATTGCATTTTGACACCTAAATCATTTCGTTTAATTACGTATTGAAGGAGAATTTTGATTTTGAAATCTGAAAAATTAGGGTTCATGGAACTGCGATTCTCTGGCCATTCGCATGAATCAATTAATCTTTTAAACAAAACTCATATGCAATTATTTTAATTAATTTGAAGAAATAGAACTTTGGTTGTCACTTTAATGGCAATGCATCCACATTTAGGAAGACAAAAAACCACATAAAAACCTTTGAAACAATTGAAGTTTTTGTGCTTGATGTGTTAGAATTGCATTATGATTTTAATGATGTCAAACACGCACCCGAAGACCCAAAGAATCAATAACCCATATTGCAGATTCGTTTCTTGCACGCGAGTCGTGGGGCATTCCGCCAGGGGTTGAAGAAGAACCCAATAATTCCAAAAAAAAAATCAATATAAAACAGAAAATGCAGTCCACATACAATAAAATACATGCATTTGCTTCTACCAAAACAAATGTAGTAATGTACCAGAGCATAAGTGAATGAGTGCAGATATGAACTTACTTTGGATAGGAGGATGTCATGAACATAATAAATTTTCACTTCCTAAACCCGTGCAATTGCATAACAAATTCAAAATCACTAACAAATTTGGTAAATAAGTGAATCACAAATCACATAGGAGATAGGACAACCAATTCATTCATATTACCAATAAAACTAAACCAATATGGCCCTCATCCTCTCGTTTATCTCAAGCTGTGAGCTCATGTAATCATGTGGGTGGCTCTCACTTTTCATGAAACAAATCACATGCATAGTAAAAATAACATATAATCAGGAATTTAGGATGCTGCTATTAAAGAAACATAGCACAATACCAATAGATGATGAACACATAAAGACAAAAAGGCATGAAATTGGAAAAATTTACTCAAAAGTTTCAAAGTTTTAGTACTTTTGTCACTTGATCATCTAAAAAGAAAGGCCTTTTTTGCAAGTAATCCCATGCCAAGTTCCCAGGTATCCTACTTTGATATAGAAGGAGAGAGATTCAAGGCTCATGAACCTTATCCTTAAAGCAGATATGCATGCCCATCAAAAACTGAGAACTTGCATCTCAAAACTCATACAAGACAATTAACAATTCAATTCTATGTAGCTGAGTAGCTGACAGTAGACAAGGCACTCACATACAAAAGCTGTTATTGGCAATGGATAAAAAGCATTGTTTTTTATCCCTAAGCTTCGACTTTAAAATAATACTCTTCACCTTGGTTTTGTCAATAAACCAAGGGAATTTTACAGAAAATGTGATCAACATCAACAGATCCCAAAACAAAAAAGATAAAACAAAGAAAAAGAACCAACTAACTGGAACTCTGCTACCTAGATTCTAATAGAAAAATTCAAAGGAAAAAAACCCAATAATAGTTGCATCTTGAACTAAACGTTAATAGACATGGATGACACAGGTAAAAGAAGAAAGCTTGTGTTGAGGGTCAAAAAATGGGAAAATGCAATAATAAGATTTTGGGTTCGTAAAACTTAAGAGATTGAACAATGACAAGAATATGGAGTCTCTGAGATCCAATGGTGGAGGAAAGTAAGCAAGTCTTGCACAATGACCTTTGTGGGAAGGGCAATAAGCTTCCCTTTTGCAACTCTCTAAACTTCCGCCCTCTCTGTATGGTTCTCTTACTAAGTATTTTGTTGTCTCCTTCTCCCTCTGTGTTTTTCGATGATCCCTCTCTCGCTCTTACCTCCCTCCTCTTAAGCTCCTTAGCTTCCTCACTTGTCACCATCATCCTCGTAAAACACCCTTACTTAGCCATTAAGCACTATTTGCCTCTCTGTACCTCCCTTGCACGTTACACATTTTTAGTTAGTCTTTTTAAGCTTATCTTCCTAAGACAGAAACAAAAGGTCCTTTTTTAGTGATTATGTACTATGACCCTATGCCTCCTACGCTTCCCTCTATTTCCTTATTGTTGCATAAAGTTTCGCTCTCCGGTCATTGTGCAAGTCCTCAAGAGTTCGTATCACTCTTTGGGGCGGAGCTCGCTCAGAGCCTACCAGCCACAGCCCTCAGAAACTCCCAGGGACGTCCGCCCAGCTGGCCACATTACCCCTTGTGTACAGCTTTGTGGGTGGAACCCCAAAAATCCTTTTCTTTCTGCCCACGTACTGGGCTGCTCCCTTCTTTCTTTCTTGCTTCTTCACAATGGGCCTTTTGCTTCCACTTGGTAATTTATTTCTTGGTTTATTATTTTGGCCCAAATAAATTGATCCTCAACAATAGCCCCTTTTTGAAGAAAAGGGAAAACAATTGCCGCCCTTGGTTTCCGCGTGCGACGTGAGAGGGAACTGCCAATTGCAGTTTTCCCTTTTGCTGCAAAACCACCTACACACGTCTTCCCACTACCATAACTGCTTCTTCATTAATTTGTATAGGCTTTGAGCTCCGTGCCATCTACATACCTTTGCTCCTTTCTTCCTTTATTTGTAACGGCTCCTTCTTTCTTCCTCTTCACTTTCAAATTTCTAATTTCACAGCTTCCCTCTCCGTCATGTCTTCGTCTTCTTCCTCTTCTCTTGATAGTGGTTCGATATCCCCCACTCAATCAGGAGGACCAACTGGTGACTCTTCCTCCGCCTCTATCCCAAACATTCTTCTCTTCCACACCCTCCCTTCGCTGTCTCTGCCCAGGGCGGATCTTGCGAGTAGTGGGTCTCGCCGAGATTCGGCGGAGATTCCTATCCCCATCCGCCCTTTCGTAAAGCCTCCCTCTTCTGGTAATTTGCTTGATTCTCCTGGCCCACAAACCCCTGTTGTTTCCTTGGCTGAAGCGAAATTGATCACTCCTCTTCCCAGTGAGCGTTCTCCTGAAGTGGGTCCCTATTTGCTTCGTTCTCGTCTGGCTGCTGAAGAATTTCCTTGGTCTTCTCCCTGTTTTCGTGGTCGCATAACTGGCACCAGTGGCTGGTCTTCATGGGTGAGTCATGTCTTTGTGCACGACCCGCCTTTTGTTAAGGTACTTGAACAGGTTGGGATAGCTTCCGCTATCAAGGTTTCTCCTTATCTGGGTACAAATAGGAAGGCGGAAGATCTGGAACTTTTGCTGCAACGGTGGTGCACAGCAACCCACACTTTCTTCACTTCTTGGGGGGAGTTCGCCCCCACCTTAGAGGATGTTATTATCTTCCTTAAACATCCCGCTTTCGGAGAACACTCTTTCTCTTTTGATTCTGTGAGTTTGGACGTTATTGAAATGGCACAACAACTTAAGGCGGCCACTTGACAGAGCGCCCGTCACTCTCGTGATGTCTTTGAGCGTCGTAGAGCGAACATGAGCGGAGGCTCCAAAGTGGCAGGAACTGGGTGCCTTATTCCAAAGGCCAAAAGGGCCAAGAAGAAGGATTCTTTGAAGTATACCTTCGCCACATGGATTCGCTATTTCCATGGTGATGTTCACAATGGCCGCTTTGAATCAGGACCCTTTGTGGATTTGAATTTGAAAAGGGCGGCGTTCGTTTCCTTCTAGCTTAGTAGATTTGTCTTCCCTGGTCCGCCCTGGGAATCAGTTAGCCCTGATGTGTTCATTTTTGCTTGCCTTTTGGTTAATGGCATTCATCTTCCTTTAACACCGATGTACCTAGGCGGTTTGTATGCCCGCCTGGATCAAACAGCGAAACAGATGAGACTCTCCTTTGGTCATTTTTCCATTAGTTCCTTTCTGGACTTAGTTTTTATCCAATATTTCCTTTTCGAGCACTTCCCTGATTATGGCCCTATTCGCCAAACCGCCACTCCTCCTGTTACCTCTGATGATCCCACAGTCTTCCTTATTCAACCTCGTGTCTTTGGTTGGTTCAATGGCAAACCCAGGCGTCCTCTCCTTGAAGTAATTGACAATGAAGACTGCTTTGTGTTTAGGCCTTTCCTCACAAATCTTCTTCCTGGTTGTGAGGGTCTTCATGATATATATTTGGAGTCTTCTTTCAACACTCGGAACAATTCATCCAAGCGTACTGAAGGTACTTTCGATTTGTGGCTCATGATCATGTCTCCCCGCTTTCTCCCTGGCTTTGTAATCACAGACCCCCTTGGGTCCTTTGGTGGTGCTTTGTGGCCTTATGTATATAGGCCAGACCGTGTTGCTAGGCAGCTGGGCTTTGATCAAGCCCCTTGTGCGTTGACTCTCAATCATGTTGACCTTTCTTCTATTGCTGATGCTACCTTGCTTAAGCCCCTTACTTCTCTTCCTCCTTATGATGATACTTTGTTTGCTCCTCGTTCTCGAGTGGGTCTTGTTCTTCAAGATTGGGTTGCATATCATGCTGCTGTTCTTGCTCATTTACGTGACTTTGAAACTGTTAAAAGTAATGCTCCCCCTCCTTCTGAAATGATTGCTTTGAGGGATCCTTACTATGCACCTATCTCCAAGAAGGACGTTACTCTTGCAGGTGTGTCTTGTTCCTTCCTAGTTTCTTCTTTTCTTTGTTTTATACTATTGTTTACTTTATTATTTTAATTGCAGTTGAATTGGCTTCTTCCGCTTTCTCTTCTGCTTCCAAGAGGAAACATGCTGCTTCCCCTTCTGCCAAAGCCAAGAGTTCCAAGGCTCCCAAAGCCAAGGCTTCCAAGGCTAAAGCCTCCCTCTCTGCGTCTCCAAAGGCTTCCGCCCACCCCCCAAAAAACAGAAGCGGGCGGCCACGTCCAGCCCGCCTATTTCTCAGCGTAGGGTTTCGCTTCGCCTGCGTTCTCGCTTTACTTCTTCAACTCCTGCATCTGACCCTGTTGATTTAGGTGATTGCTCTTCTGCTGATGGCGAAGTTCCTGCATCCACCTCTCCTCCTGTTGTTGTGTTAGATGATAATCCTGTTCCTACGTCCGCCCCTGTTCCCGTGGAGACTCATTCTTCTTGTCAAAGGAGTTCATCTACACCCTCCGTTCTTTTGGGAAGTTCATGTAGTCAAAAACATCAAATTGAGACTTCTAGTGAAATAAACCAGATCCTGCTGTCTATTCCTTCTCCTCCTCAAGGCTTGGATGTTATCACTAACCCTTCCTCTCCGCCTCCAGGTTCTTAAAAATTAAGAATTACTTTTCTTACCTCATGTATTTATCCCCTTTCCTTACGGTCATTTTCATTTCCCCTCTTTCTTCTTGATTTTAGTTCCTCCTTCTCATGCTATTTCCCCTCCCAAAGGCAATGAAGAGAATGTGTATCAAGGACTCATGCAAGACGAGAATCCTCAAGATGAACAGTTTGTGGAGGAGCAATTGCAAGGAGAGCAACTGCAGAATGAGCATATTCAAATTGATTCTGATCTGATCGCTGCTGGATTTCCCCCTGTTCCTTCCGATACTCTTACTGCCTTGGCTGATTCCCTAAAGCCTGCTGCTCCCATGCCTTCTCAATCTGATACAGATCCTTTGATTGCTGCTAAAGCTATAGCTGATAGGTTGAGTGCAAATAAGCAATCTTCCGCAGCTGCTGGTATGTTATCAACTTTCATATCTTGATCAACTTCTTTATTTACTATGTATCCCTCATGTTTTTCTTCTTGTCCAGGTGCTTCGCTTCCTGATCTTTCTCTTATCTTACCTCAAGAAGAAATTCAGTGGATCACTTCCTTCCTTTCACTTCATGATGATATAATTGTTCCACCATCTTCTCTTCTGCCTCCTTTGCGTTGTTCCGCCTTCCGTGTCTTGGCTGACTTGCTACGTCGATTTAAAACACATAGCATTGAAGAGCTACTCTCAGAGCATTTAATCGGCACCCTCCAGTACCTTTCCTCCCTTCCTCTATTGGGTTTTGATGGCGCATGGTTTCAGAAGCTTCATGATAGCATGAAAGCTATTGTGTCTTCCTTGGCTCCAACTGATATAGAAGCGAAGGCGATGTCAAAATCCGCCTTGATATCCAAGCGTGAAATTATTGCTCAAGAGGTGCTTTCTTTTGAAGACAAGCTTGCAGATGCTCGTGCCCGCCTCGCTTTGGTTGATGATGAAATAACTTCTTTTGAAGTTGGAGAAAAGGCTCGCTCGGATGCTCATTCTTCCATTGCTGCTCTTATTCAGTTCTGATGCTTTTTAATTATCTTGTACTGGCTTTGTAATGCTTTCGATCTTTGGATGTTATGTATGTTTCTTTTTTGCTTTGTAATGTGTTGGACCTGGCTTTCCTTTTGGTCTTTGGATGTTGTGCATGTTTCCTGCAATGTTAGTAATGGGCATTTTTTGTTGTAATTCATTGCAATCTCTTGCATTTTCTCTTACAAACACTCAGTGCTCACAAATCTGAAGGACAAGTGGGGTGGCCTCTATCCACTCATCCTTTATCCATCATGAAGGCGGGGAGCGACATCCCCTCGTTCCTTCCGATTTCCATTCTGGCATGCGCTCTTGCACATATTACTCCATTGTGCTCTTGCACAAATCCTTATCCATGTGCTCTACACACGTTCCCTTTTCATTTTTGTGCTCTTGCACATTCTCTCTTTACCTCTGTGCTCTTGCACATTCTCTTTTTATCTTTGCGCTCTTGCACATTCTCTTTTTTCTTAGTCCTATTGCTTTTAGCAACATACACTTTACAAGCAGCATGTTCTAATGTTTACTATTATTATGCCTTAGCGAGCGTTCGAGTTAATCTTGTGTTTTAGATTTCTTTCCTCCCCTTCTCATTACCTTCTTTTATCAATTCATGCATCTTTGTCATCTTATAAAAACTAACAGCAAAAACATAAATAATTCAGCACAGTGAAGTGGTAATAGATTCGTAATATAGTTCATGAAAGGGGTTCTTCATATCATACAAAAATGGTTCTTTCTACCAAGGCGATCATACATGTCCCTTGTGCCTTCCAAAACTAAAGAACTGATTCTTACATTCACTTCTACTTCTAAGGATAATACTTCTTAATATATTTAAAATTCAAAGGTCCTATTTTATTTTGATTGTCTGGATTGAGGAGAAAACAATACCCGTTGGGATGAGCATCTTGCACTACATAGGGTCCTTCCCACTTGGGCGCCCATTTTCCAGCATGGATATTCCTCATAACTGCATCCGTGGCCTTGAGTACTAGTTCTCCTTCATTGAACATTCTAGGCTTCACAATCTTGTCATACATCAGCATCACACGCCTCTGATGTTGCAACATCTCTTCCCTTGCTCTGTCTCTTTCTCCTTCTATGAGTTCCGCCTCTATCTCTCTCCGCCCTTCTCTTCCGCTGATCATTCTTGGTGAAGGCACAGTGACCTCAGCCGGCAATGTTGCTTCTGCACCATTACCAGAGAAAAGGGAGTGGCTTTGGTAGCTCCATGCCTTGTCGTTCTATATGCCCATAAAGAGAGAGGCAAGTATTCGCTCCAATCAGTAGGCGTATCTCCTACCATTTTTCTTAAAATCCCAACTAACAGCTTGTTTGTTGCCTCCGCCTGACCGTTGGATTAAGGGTAGTAGGGTGTTGATCTGCCATGGGTTATATTGAAATTTGCCAAGGTGTCTTTCACCCTTTCATTTATGAGATGTGTTCCATTATCTGACACAATCCGCTTTGGCAATCCAAATCTACAAATTATGTGCTCTTTTATGAATTTCACCACTGTTTCTCCATCAGCACTAGTAGTTGCTTCCGCCTCAGCCCATCTTCTGAAGTGCTCTGTTGCCACCAATACCCATTTCTTTCCTCTTGACTGTGGTTCTATAGGTCCAACAAAATCCATTACCCATGTATGAAAAGGGTAAGGCGTATCCAGCCCTTGCATCTATGCGGACGGGGCGTGGATTCTGTCTCCATGCTTCTAGCAATCTTAGCATCTTCTGCTGTATCCCTTCACATCATCCTTCATTGTGGGCCAATAGTACCCAAGTCTCATCAACTCATAATACATGTTCCGCCCTCCTAAATGCCGCCCGCACACTCCTTTGTGAACTTCTTCCATCACCCTTTCAATGTCATCCCCACCTATGCATCGCAACGTTTCTCCATTGAACGTTCTCTTCAACAACTCCCCTTTTTCGCAAAAATACCGCTCCGCCTTCTTCTTTAGTGCTTCACCTTCTGTTCTGTTCCCAGGGAGGCTTCCCTCTTGCAAAAACCTCTTCAAGGGGTTCCTCCAGTCCTCTTCTTCTGCTCTGGCCGCCTCCTCTTCTTCCCTTGCTTCCTGACACTGAATACATTTTCTTTGTATTGCATCGCTCTCCGCCTTCATCCTAGGCCAATAAATCCCCACACGTTGGAGCCTTCTATACAACCCTGGCCCAAGTTGTCCGCATATGCTTTCATGGAGCTTGTTCATCTTCTCTTTGCCTTCTTCCTCCGTGACACACCTCATTAGTAGCCCTTCGTTGTTCTTCTTATATAATCTCTTTCCTACCAAGTAATAATCCCTTGCTGCTCTCACTAGCGTCTTGCTCCTTAATTGTCTTATCACATCATCTCTCCAACTTGCCTCCTTCTCCTCCCCAGTCTTTGCCTTTTCCCTTTGCACTTTTATGAATGTTATGACTTTCTCTCCATCCTCCGCCTCCACTTGACTCTTAATTGTTGCCAAGGCATCCGCCTGTTTGTTCTCGGTCCTGGGGATATGCTCCAACCCTTCTATTTCGAATCCTTCCATCATCTTGAATGCCCGCTCCCTGCAAGACATCAGAGACATTTCTTTTGCTCCATACTCCCCCTTGAGTTGCTTGATAACTAGATTGGAATCTCCCTTGATCGTGAGCTTCTCTACTCCCAGTTCCTTTGCTATCTTTAACCCAACAATCAGTGCTTCATATTCCGCCTCATTGTTGGTGCAGGGAAATTCCAACTTGAGGGCGAATGATAGTGATTCTCCTCGCCCGTCAGTTAGCGTCACGCCCCCTCCTCCTTGAGGTGACGAAGGCATCCCATCAAACGTGAGGGTCCACTGTGGACTTCCTTCATACACGTTGACTCCAGGCACTTCTCCTCTTAATTCTTCCACCTCTTCGCCTTCTATTGAGATTGGGCAGATAGCCATGAGATCCGCCAAGGCTTGACTTTTTAAGGCCGTAGGCGTGACCAGTGTTATTTCGTACTCTGTGAGCATCAGAGCCCATTTGCTCAATCTTCCTGTTAGTACCGCCCCCTGCAACAAGTGCCTTATTCCCTCAGCTTTGGTCATTACCCAAACTTCATGGGCTTGAAAGTATTGTCTGAACTTCTGAGCCGCATATACCAGCGCCAAGCATTGCTTCTCCTGAAGCGAGTACCTTAGTTCTGCGTCTTTCATCACTCTACCAAAATAAGCCACTGGCCGCTCCATGCCTTCTTTCTCTTGTGCTATCAAGCCATTTATGGTATCTCTAGAAGGTGCCAAATATACTTTTAATGGGGTTCCCTTCTCTGGCGCGCTCATGACTTGGGGAGATGTCAACACCTCCTTTATCTTTTGGAAGGCGGATTGATGCTCCTCGACCCACATGAATCCCTTGCCATCTTTCACCAGGTCTCTGAAGGGTTTTAACAGCTCACTCATAGCTGGTATGAAGCGCCGTATGTAAC
Source organism: Crotalaria pallida (assembly GCA_037953625.1). Classification (NCBI taxonomy): domain Eukaryota; kingdom Viridiplantae; phylum Streptophyta; class Magnoliopsida; order Fabales; family Fabaceae; genus Crotalaria; species Crotalaria pallida. Next base: position 73,550,850 of record CM075655.1, on the reverse strand, counting down.
CCAACCTTCCAACAACCCTCTGCAGCTCTTTCTTTGTCTTAGGTGCTTCCATTTCTTGTATCGCTTTGGTCTTCCCTTCATCAGCTGATATTCCATCCTTGTGAACTTTAAACCCCAAAAATGCTCCCGATGCCACCTCAAATTTTCACTTTAAAGGGTTCATTCGCTGCTTGTATCTTCGACACCTTTCCAGCATGCTCCTCAGGTGTCCCACATGATCTTCTTTCTTTCTGGATTTTACTACTAGGTCATCGACATAGTCTTCCACGAAATCATGCATTACATCATGGAATATGGCCGTCATAGCTCTTTGATATGTCGCCCCTGCATTCTTCAAACCAAAGGGCATTACCACATAATGAAAGTTCCCAACGGGGGTCCTAAAAGCTGTCTTCTCTTCATCTCCTGGGGACACCCGAATTTGATTGTACCCACTAAACCCATCCATGAACGAGAACCTTTCGTGGGAAGCTGTGGCATCTATCATACTATCAATGTGAGGTAAGGGAAAATCATCTTTTGGACAAGCTTTATTGAGGTCTCTGAAATCCACACAACAACGGATTTGGCCATTTTTCTTTCTCACAGGGACAATGTTAGCCAACCATTCTGGATGTTGAATTGGCTTTATGAACCCCGCCTCCAATAGCTTTTCAATTTATTTCTTTATTTGGGCCTTTACCTCAGGGCTGAATCTTCTGGGAGGTTGTTTTATGGGTATCGGTCCTGGCCTCACCTCCAAATTATGTGTCACTAAACTTTTACTCAACCCAGGCATCTCAGTATAACTCCATGCGAATACTTCTTTGAATTCTCTCAACAAAACTATTAGTTCTTCCTTTTCCAGGTCGCCCAGATCCTTACATATGAATAGTGGCTTCTTTTCGCCTTCCGCCTCCCCCATGTTTACTTCCTCTAGATCTCCTACGATTCCTTGTCCGCCTTCTGTAACTCCATAACAATTTTCCCTTTCTCCTTGCAACGCTTCCACTGGCGTGTGGAGCGTGCACCACAATCTGGGGCTGACTAGTTCTTCTACTTTGGGTCTAGCCAACCCCGCCTCATCCTATAAGATTTTCCATGTCATGGTGCCGTCAGTGAGGCGGCACCTCTCAATCCTTCCCCTCTTGGGTGCTTCCTGCCTTCCCTCTTCCTTATCGCCTCGTGGTTTTTTGAAACTGCTGGTATAAACAACTCTACAGACTTAATTATAAAAACATGTGCAGTATCATATTTTGTGTATAACAGTGTTCTAGTTATAATATATAAAAAAATATATTCTCACACTTTAATTTAAGATGTAGAAGTATATGAAAAAAATATATTCATTGAAAAAATAATGAATACCTTAGGAACTGAGATTTATGAGTGAAGAGAAGCCACAAATAAACGAATATGCAGTGACAGACAACAAGTTGGTCTTTGTCCACCTAAAACAAAAAATAAAAGCTTTTTAGATACCTTGGAGAACGAATTGCTACATTACAACAGCTTATTTCTCCATATGGCAAGGTGAATGAGATTAACAATATATATGGACCTTACAGTGATGTTTTATATAAACAGCAAACAATACAGAATCAAAATAGAATAGGCCACCAAGGCATAGCCAAATTAAAAGAACCTAATGACACCTCAAAAAACCAGATCAAAGTCCAGATAATAATGAGGCAAAACACTTATCAGCTAATAATGGCCTTTGCTTCTTGTTTAGGATTTGGAAAATAAATAGTTGTTGGGCCAAGGCCCGCTAATAAGGAAGCAAAGGAAAAGGGGAAGTTCCAAATGGCCCATAAAGATTGTCTCAACCCAGGGCAGGACTCCACATCAACAATGGCAGAAAACGTGGAAGCGTCCTCTGGTCAGAGCGTCCTCAAACCATACCATTCCCCTGAAGCAAAACAAGGACCTGGGAAGTCGTTTCTCCTTGGGCCCAATGCTCAGCCAGCCATGTCTATCAGAAATACCATAAGTGGGAAAGATACCATTCCACTCAAGTGCCAAATGTAGTATGCCTGGAAGGAAGATGCCATTTCACTCAAGAAGGGAAAAGTACTGTTCATCTCCCCTACCAAGACTGAAGAGAGCAATGACCAGTAGACAATGGAGGGAGGATCACGATGTCCAGGAGACAAAGAGAAGGCCAAACTTGAAGACCAAGACAAGCCTTCTATAAAGAAATCACCACTAATGATAAGGAAGAACAACAAGAGCTAATACAAGCTAAAGCCAGTAAATACAAATCCACTATACTCGGAAAGTTACAACGACACAACCAGAGAGAGATCTTAGAGAGTCTTGAGGGAGACAAACTCAGAGCGTCCTATGAATCTTATCATTTTTCACTGTATCTCCTGATAGCTACGCTCTCTTTCTCCCTTGTATTCTCTCTCACCATGAAAGTAATAAAATGAGGCCTTGATTTCACTAAGTCTACGAACCCATCTCTTTTATTTTGCATTCCTGTTATTTTATTTGCAAAATATAAATCCCTGGCAGAAACAATTGGCGCCGTTGCCGGGGAAATCATGGCTTCAACGTTAGAAGGAGACACCCCAGGAGATTTTCAGAGAGGAGCGATCGAGGATGGTACCAGGATCACTATTGGAGGAAGCTCTGGGCCCGATGCATCACGAGTCGTCAATCCACGAGGAAAAGCAGCAAGGAGGTTAACCTTCAACCCAGATAGTGACCAGGAAGAGCCTTTCTTGGACGCTTCTGAAAAAGAGCAAAGTCGTGGAGAAGAAGACATAAGGCAGCCGAAGGGTTCTCAGAGTAAAGGAGAGTTTGGTGTGCAAGTGGCTCTTGACGCCTCCTGTAACATCCCAAAATTTAATTCCAAGTTAATTAGGAAAAACCTAAGCTAGAATTTATGATAAGAACCATAGGAAAATCATGGGTAGGAGTTAAGTGTAGTGCCTTAGAGTTAGAATTGGCCAAAATAGGAGTTTTCCTTAGAGTAATCGATTACTCTGTAGGGGTTAATCGATTACTGGGCCTCTGGTGAAAACACTTAAATGTTGCAGCATCAATAATCGATTAACTCATAAATGTAATCGATTATCTAGTGAAGTAATCGATTACTTTAGGTGGATTAATCAATTACTCCCTCTCTGCTGAATGTACTAGAAAGTGTTGCATCAGGGTATAATCGATTACTTTTGGTCAAGTAATCGATTACAAGGCCTCAGGTTGGAACCCATAAAATGTTGCACTGAAGCAGTAATCGATTATCTGGCTAGGATAATTGATTACCAGTGGGTCTGATTAAAAAAAAAAGAGAAAGTGAGGTACGTGTGGCATATTTCTACCACACAAAAAGAATCTTCCCCTCTCCTCTTTAATTTTGGGCCACATGTTTTTCCCCCAACCAAAACAATAAAAACAAAACCCACTCTCCCTCTTCCATCCATTCTTCCATCATCGACTCTCTCTCTTTCTTTCTCTCCTCCTCCCACGAATTCCACCCTTCCTCCACCAAGATCCAAGTTGTTTTCTTCTTCCTCTCCAAGTTCATTGATCATCATTAAGCTTCCTGTCTTTCTCTTCCTCATGAACCATGAGTTTCCTCCTCCTTCTCTCCATCTATACGGTTCTCTCTCTCTCTCTCTCTCCTCCACACAAAACCACCATAAACCACCCAAATCCATTCCTCTTTCCCAACCATTAGATCATCAACCACTAACAATAAATCACCACCTTCAACCTCCACCATGGGAGTAAGCCTTTAGATCTCCCTTAAGCTCTCCCTCTCATTCGTGGTCCCTCCCTCTCTGTTGGAGCTTCTTTCTCTTTCCTCCAATCTTGAAGAACGGAGTGGAGATCGGTCAAGAGGATAGGAATCAAGGTAGAACCGGTGTAGATTTGGTGTCTTTGGAGCTTTGTGTGGGCTCTCTCCCTCTCTAAGGTAAGGGGAGTCTCTTTTCCACACTTTGAGTTAGGGATAGTTGGGGTATATAATAGGATTTGGGCTAAGTAGTTGAATTGGGTCGTGGGTAGCAAAATAGCACCTGTAAAAGTGGTTTAGGAAGAATGAAGGTATCTTGATTTAAGTTAATCATTTAATAATTTAATGACTTAATTTAATTGTCTTAAACTACTAAAAACCCCCTTTATGTAAGTTGTAAATGTAGGAAGTGAAGAACCCTAGGGAGTTGACTTATATTTAAGCATGCTGAGACATACCTGAGTATGTCGATGGACTCTGTGAATATATGTTGTTTGTTGATCGTTGTTATGTGTGCAATGTGAGTAAAATGAATACATCCATGGCTAAGAGTTAACTAAGGTGATAAATTAATAATGTGGGCTAAGTGGTGGAGTAATAATTAATGGACATAGGGATAATACATGAAGGCTTAAATAAGGAGTGTAGTATAATCGTTTATCTAGGTTGTTAATGATTATTGGGAATGCAAGGGATTGATTTCTTTAGTGTTAATTAATAGTATGAATATTAGTTGGGAAGGGAATGAGTTCTTGTTTGAATTGGAGAATATTGTAAATGATGAGGAATAGATGTGATGTTTGTAAATTTGAAGGATATAAGTAATTGACTGTGGATATTTGCTAATTGATGAAATAGACTAAATGAATGATGTTGAATTATTTGTTGCTATGTGAGGTGAAAATTTAGAATGACGTGAATGCTTGAACGTGGATTATTGCTGCCTGATATAAATGGCTATTTGAAATTGTGTGTTTTATGATGAATGTGTGTGGATTGATAAGGACGGTTGAATTGATCATTGGGACATTGGGATACTACGTGTTCCTGCTAGGTGTACAAACGCCCCATTAGGGCCAAACGCCACATCAGGCAAAAACGTCCCACTAGGTGCAAATGCCCAGTTAGGAGTCAATGTCCCCAAATGATCAATTCAACAAAAACTAAAAGACTGGAAAATGTGAAAAGGACTAAAGTATGTAAATGGAATATGCTAAGGAATTTAATGAGTATGAGTAAAGATTATATGTATTAGTCCTAACGGGTGAGGCCTAGTGGGTGATAGTCCTGATGGGTGACTAAAGTCCCTAATGGGTGTACAAACGCCCTAGAAGGAGCAACCAAATTCCTAGTGATACAAACTAAAAGAATAAAGATCATTGATGATATAAGTCAATTGTAAATTTAAGGACTAAATATAAGTACGCGTCTCGGTGCTCACTTAAGCTACGGCAATGTGAGATCTCGGGCAAAGTATAAGGTTGCAGCTTGGTGCTCACATAAGCTACGACAATGTGAGACCAAGATAAAATAATGGGAAATGAAAATGATTTTGGAAAATGTAATGTGAAGCATTTTGCTACTCATGGCGTGATTTGATTATGATGCTTAAGTTGCTATTATGAGCTCTTTATTATCTTCTAATTCACTGTGTTGTGAAAAGGTCTCACCCTTATGTGGTTAACATTTTAGGTGAATGAAGAGGAGCTTGAGGATCATAGAGTGTCGCAGTAGAAGTTACGGAAAGAAGGAAAATTTTATGTTGCGCTACTCTTATTGTAATTGAAATACCCAATTTTGACGTGTAAACTTGATTTATGAAAAAAAATTTTAAGTTCCCCATTTTAATCTTTAAACCTGTTGAATAATATTTTTAAATAAAAGCTGGGTGTTACATTTATGGTATCAGAGCAGTTCCTTCCTTTCCGACCTGAGGGAAAGTGGTCCCGATCTCGCTGCGAACACTCTCATCTCAAGCTTCTTCTCTAGAGGTGAGACCCTTTTAAGTGAAAATTTTAATGTTTGGTGATTGGTAAAAATGTTTGATTGTAAAGAAGAATAGAATGTGATTCTTTGGGAACCTAAGTAGGATCCCTTAGGGATTCAAAGAATTACATCCTATAAGTGTGGCACATTTGTAAGCAGAAAACTTCAAAGGTGCAAATTGATTCATGTTTAAGAGATGCAAAATCCAAGTTTTAAGTTAATTAAAGGCTAAAGTTTCTTACAAAGGAAATCTTACTAATTAATAACGGAATGCATAAACTTATGCTGGATGGCGAGGGCTATTACCACTGATGGAATGTAGTGTCGGAACTGGCCAATCCGATGTTGCATTTGTCGGGAGGTGACGTCGTCGAAATCTAGAAGTTTGTGCATCATCGTGAATTAGTATTTGATTCCCTATGTATAAAACCTATGTGTTGATTCTTTTATGTATGTTTGTTTTGCTAAGTGCTTTGTGTGTAACCTTAATGTTTGTTTGTTGAGTAAGTTGATGTCAAAGTAACTGAACCGGGATTAGAAATGGAACCGCATGAATTAAATAAATTATAGATCTCGAATACTAATCCAACCAAGTGATTAAGGTCATGTTGATTCGATTAGTATTCAAGAGAATGAAAAATAAGGTTTATACTAAATTATTACGCGGTTCTGTAACTAAACTTGATTCAAGCGATTGTGGCATCAAATGAATATAGGCATCGGGAACTAATAGATCAGATTTAAACCACTGACTCGTATTAATTTGAATTACAAATAAAAACAAACTTTATGCCCAATGTGAGAAGTGGCTTGAATTCAATCCAAAGGGTTCTCGAAATATGCTTACATGTGGAATGGTGTAGTGTTAAAGTAAGCGGACCAAAAATTAGAAGTGGAATCCTGAGAATCGAAATGATTTACTACCCTCGATTCTAATCTATTCGAGTGACATAGTGGCACCGGTTAGATTAGACTCCATAAAAACAATAAAAACATTTATGTTGAACTCGCAGTTGATTCCACCACTAATTTGATTCCGGTGACTTTAATATTAATCGAAAGTTAAGTTGAAGCTTCTAAGGGTTGAACTTGAACCCCGAGTTACTATAATAAAATTTTGTAATGAAAAGAGGTTTATCTAATGGAGGATGGGGTTAAAATTCAAAATAGAAGTTCTTACCTCACTTTTGATTACACCATTGGTAGTGCATTGGTATATAGGAAAAAGTCTATGTTTATGGGAAAGTGAACCTAAACTTTAAAAAAATGTTTTCAAAATGATTTCGGATTAATAACTTTTCAATTGCACTCTTTATGTTTGAAATCCCAAATTACTTTCCACTAAGCATTGACTAAAGTGTTGTTTTTGAAAATTGTGTTCTTGATGAAACCAAATTTTGTTTGTGTATGCTCGATTGATATGTGTGTTTGATATGTCTTTGTGCAAAGTAAAATTTGTGTTTGATGCTTGTGAGTGTTCAAAATGAATTTCAAAGGTTTGCACCGAACTATAATCATTCCAAATGGATCGTGAGGTCGCACGACAAATTTTCAAGAACTAGTAAGAAAAGCCAGGATTTCTAAGTGATCGAGTAGTGAAATTAATTTAATTGTTTGTAACCAAATCATACATCGATCAAATAGGAACCCTTATTATGCGACTCAAATAAATTCGGAATGAAAACTCAAATTTTAAACTTGAAGTAAAAAGGGAATGTAATTTTCTCAACTTTTGAAGATGAATTAAAATTACATTTTTCCAAGACCGAGGCACATTCCTTCTTTCTTTGAGTTTATGCATCTTGAGTGATTTGTCGCTACTTCATCTAGGATCTTATGAAATTAGACGAAGGTAGCTCTTCATGGTAAGGTGCATGATTAAAAGTTTTAGTGAATTTTCAAATGAAATCATTTGTTCCTCATTAAGAGAGGAACCAAAATTGCAAAAGAATTCTGTTTTTATAAATGTGTTATTGTTTTCTAGATGTTCCACTTGTATGGGATCCTTTTCTTAAATTTTGAATCCCCATACTTAGTGATTTTTCGAACCAAAGGTTTTAAAGGATGTATGTGTTTGTAGTTAAGTGTTTTGGGGTACTCAGGGTTTTTGTATAAAGGGAAAGCTAAGTTTTTGGGTTTAGGATTTTGTTTGACTTGGAAGAATTGATATAAGCACCCTAAGGTTGAATTAATGTTTTATGTAACCCTTCAAGCCAATTGGAGCAAGTTATCGTTTTAAACAAAATGAATTTAATATGCTCTAATCGGTTTGAACATTTTACACAACCTTGGGCTAAGAATAGGTGATGTCCCATCAAATTTTGAAGCCAATTGGAGTTGTTTGCTATTTTAAATGGATTTGACATAGCTTCACCCCGACCATTACAAATCTTTTACAAAGTGGTCATAGGGTCAAAAGTGAATCTAATGAACTCTGATTGACTTGAAGATTTGCTATAATGTTCTTTTAGGTACAGGGACACTGTCTTCCAATTCTTCACAAACCTTGGGAAACTGAATTTATAAAACGCATTTTTAGTGGTGAACTATGTAAGTCCTATTCCCCGAACCCCTTTATAAATGCTCTTTAAAATATGTGATGATATTTGTGCATGTGTTTGTAGAGGTAAGTGTTAGCCCTAAGTTAGGCTAGGAATAGTTAGGAAGAAAACCAGGTTGAGTAATGTTTAGGTTTAAGGTGTAAGATGTTGTGGACTGCTGTTGTGAATGTTTGACCCTTGAATGATGTTTACATGATTTATGTTTGTGTGAATGATGGGTGTGTTTGATTAGAGTTTAGGCCTAGGACATAAGTGGTAGGATTTGGAGTTAGAGTATAACCAATCCTGTAGGGTAATAGTGTTTAGAGTGTTTTCAAGTGCCCTGTCCAACCTTCGAAGTAGGATTCCGGAGGAAAGCCAATTAACCTTAGAAATCTGTTAGAATAGTAGCCTAGAGGTTGACCCGAATTAAACCATAGTCGGCACTCTTCAATGAGTGCAGGAGTCTTGTGGCACATTCATGTTGAATGGTATGCCAATTCCAAGTGGGGGAGTAGACCTAAGTGAAGTAGGTAGTGTAGTTTAGAAACCCTTTTTCGGGATGGTTCTCCACTTAAGGGTTTTAAGCGGAATTTCGGGGACGAAATTCCAATAAGTGGGGGAGAATTGTAACATCCTAAAATTTAATTCCAAGGTAATTAGGAAAAACCTAAGCTAGAATTTATGATAAGAACCATAGGAAAATCATGGGTAGGAGTTAAGTGTAGTGCCTTAGAGTTAGAATTGGCCAAAATAGGAGTTTTCCTTAGAGTAATCGATTACTCTGTAGGGGTTAATCGATTACTGGGCCTCTGGTGAAAACACTTAAATGTTGCAGCATCAATAATCGATTAACTCATAAAAGTAATCGATTATCTAGTGAAGTAATCAATTACTTTAGGTGGATTAATCGATTAATCCCTCTCTGCTGAATGTACTAGAAAGTGTTGCATCAGGGTATAATCGATTACTTTTGGTCAAGTAATCGATTACAAGGCCTCAGGTTGGAAACCATAAAATGTTGCACTGAAGCAGTAATCGATTATTTGGCTAGGATAATCGATTACCAGTGGGTCTGATTAAAAAAAGAGAGAAAGTGAGGTACGTGTGGCATATTTCTACCACACAAAAAGAATCTTCCCCTCTCCTCTTTAATTTTGGGCCACATGTTTTTCCCCCAACCAAAACAATAAAAACAAAACCCACTCTCCCTCTTCCATCCATTCTTCCATCATCGACTCTCTCTCTTTCTTTCTCTCCTCCTCCCACGAATTCCACCCTTCCTCCACCAAGATCCAAGTTGTTTTCTTCTTCCTCTCCAAGTTCATTGATCATCATTAAGCTTCCTCTCTTTCTCTTCCTCATGAACCACGAGTTTCCTCCTCATTCTCTCCATCTATACGGTTCTCTCTCTCCCTCTCTCTCTCTCCTCCACACAAAACCACCATAAACCACCCAAATCCATTCCTCTTTCCCAACCATTAGATCATCAACCATTAACAATAAATCACCACCTTCAACCTCCACCACGGGAGTAAGCCTTTAGATCTCCCTCAAGCTCTCCCTCTCATTCGTGGTCCCTCTCTCTCTTGGAGCTTCTTTCTCTTTCCTCCAATCTTGAAGAACGGAGTGGAGATCGGTCAAGAGGATAGGAATCAAGGTAGAACCGGTGTAGATTTGGTGTCTTTGGAGCTTTGTGTGGGCTCTCTCCCTCTCTAAGGTAAGGGGAGTCTCTTTTCCACACTTTGAGTTAGGGATAGTTGGGGTATATAATAGGATTTGGGCTAAGTAGTTGAATTGGGTTGTGGGTAGCAAAATAGCACCTGTAAAAGTGATTTAGGAAGAATGAAGGTATCTTGATTTAAGTTAATAATTTAATGATTTAATTTAATTGTCATAAACTGCTAAAAACCCCCTTTATGTAAGTTGTAAATGTAGGAAGTGAAGAACCCTAGGGAGTTGACTTATATTTAAGCATGCTGAGACATACCTGAGTATGTCGATTGACTCTGTGAATATATGTTGTTTGTTGATCGTTGTTATGTGTGCAATGTGAGTAAAATGAATACATCCATGGCTAAGAGTTAACTAAGGTGATAAATTAATAATGTGGGATAAGTGGTGGAGTAATAATTAATGGACATAGGGATAATACGTGAAGGCTTAAATAAGGAGTGTAGTATAATCGTTTATCTAGGTTGTTAATGATTATTGGGAATGCAAGGGATTGATTTCTTTAGTGTTAATTAATAGTATGAATATTAGTTGGGAAGGGAATGAGTTCTTGTTTGAATTTGAGAATATTGTAAATGATGAGGAATAGATGTGATGTTTGTAAATTTGAAGGATATAAGTAATTGACTGTGGATATTTGCTAATTGATGAAATAGACTAAATGAATGATGTTGAATTATTTGTTGCTATGTGAGGTGAAAATTTAGAATGACGTGAATGCTTGAACGTGGATTATTGCTGCCTTATATAAATGGCTATTTGAAATTGTGTGTTTTATGATGAATGTGTGTGGATTGATAAGGACGGTTGAATTGATCATTGGGACATTGGGACACTAGGTGTTCCTGCTAGGTGTACAAACGCCCCATCAGGCAAAAACGCCCCACTAGGTGTAAATGCCCCGTTAGGAGTCAATGTCCCCAAATGATCAATTCAACAAAAACTAAAAGACTGGAAAATGTGAAAAGGACTAAAGTATGTAAATTGAATATGCTAAGGAATTTAATGAGTATGAGTAAATATTATGTGTATTAGTCCTAACGGGTGAGGCCTAGTGGGTGATAGTCCTGATGGGTGACTAAAGTCCCTAATGGGTGTACAAACGCCCTAGCAGGAGCAACCAAATTCCTAGTGGTACAAACTAAAAGAATAAAGATCATTGATGATATAAGTCAATTGTAAATTTAAGGACTAAATATAAGTACGCGTCTCGGTGCTCACTTAAGCTACGACAATGTGATATCTCGGGCAAAGTATAAGGTTGCAGCTTGGTGCTCACTTAAGCTACGGCAATGTGAGACCAAGATAAAATAATGGGAAATGAAAATGATTTTGGAAAATGTAATGTGAAGCATTTTGCTACTCATGGCTTGATTTGATTATGATGCTTAAGTTGCTATTATGAGCTCTTTATTATCTTCTAATTCACTGTGTTGTGAAAAGGTCTCACCCTTATGTGGCTAACATTTTAGGTGAATGAAGAGGAGCTTGAGGATCAGAGAGTGTCGCAGCAGAAGTTACGGAAAGAAGGAAAATTTTATGTTGCGCTACTCTTATTGTAATTGAAATACCCAATTTCACGTGTAAACTTGATTTATGAAAAGAAACTTTAAGTTCCCCATTTTAATCTTTAAACCTGTTGAATAATATTTTTAAATAAAAGCTGGGTGTTACACCTCCATCCTTAACAACATCATAGCTAACCAAAATGCCTTGACGGAGATGATTGCAAACTTCAAAGCCCAGAATGCTAAAACAAAAGAAGAGGCTGAAGCGTCAGAAGCCAGAGCGAAGATGGAAGAAGAGACACGAAGAGAGGATGAGTTGGCCAAGGAAAGGGTGCGGGTGGAACTTGAGGCTAAGAAAACCACAAGTAACGGGGAGGATGCTCCAGTAACACAAGTGGAGCTAAGACGTATTCTGCAAACACACAGGCACGGGGGTAACTCCGTGATAAACCTAAACCCCCCCTTCACAGATGACATAGTATCCTACCTCTACCCTCTCGGGTATACACCCCCAGCCTTCAGGAAGTTTGATGGAACAGGGAGTGCCAGGGAGCATCTAATGACTTATGTAGATGACTTGGGAATTCACAGTTCGGATTTGCATTTGAGGCTTAGAGAATTTTCAAAGTCCCTGACTGGACGTGCCTTCACTTGGTACTCCAAACTACGTCCAACATCCATTATAAGTTGGGAGGAGATGACAGTGGAGTTTTGCAACAAGTTTCTCGAAGAGGAGGCAGCCATCCATGTGATGGATTTAGGACGGGTCAGGAAAAGGATAGGGGAAGGCTTAATACCCTTCATAAAAAGATACAGAGATAAGGCACTCAGTTGCAGGGAGACGCTCCCGGAAGCAGATCTTGTATATGGGTGCATTAAAAGTATAGAAGATGGATTGCAAATATTTCTGGCTCTGAGCAAAATTACCACCTTCTCCAAGTTGTTAGCAAGAGAGCTAGATGTGACAGAAGCAATGAAGAAACAAGGAGGGAAGTGGACCCGGGACCAAACCGCTTTTGATGTCAACGTTGTGGAAGACAAAAACAGGAAAAAGGATTACAGGGCGGTCCCAGGAAAATATGAGAAAAGAGAACCCCCACCTGTGTTACCTGCTTCCATTCCCAGAGAGATGGTGTATGAGCTTGTAGAGGAATGGCTGAAAGAAGGAATACTGAAGGAAAGAGTGGAGAAGTGTCTGTGACACGACAGGAATATGAAGACCCTACCTTTTGCATCTTGCATAGGCACAAAGGTCATAGGACAGTGGACTGCTATGTGATCAGGTCTGTGTTCAAAAAGCAACTTGCTGCAGGGAAGGTGCTGTTACCAGAACAAGGAGCTGAGGAGAGTTTCGGGACGCAGCCTCTACCCAGACATCAAGTGGGCGTTATCTTGTCCGGGGAAAATCTGTTAGAAGAAATAGCAGAGGAAGAAATCATTGAAGATGAACTTAGAAGAGGACTGGTTAAGACAAGAGGCTTCAGGGCACTATTTGATCAATTGCAGTTGAGTACAGACGTGAGAGCAGAAGCAGCTCAAGCTCTAGCAGATGTAATCGTGAGAAGAGGGGGGAATGCCAGCGCTGCCCATGCTCCTCTTGCCAGGGTGGCTAAGGCACATGCCACCGCAATCATGTTCAGGGAGCCCCCTATGACGCATCCAGGGTTCTGCCAAAATAGGCCTTTGTATGTGGAAGCAGTAATAGAGGGTGTACGGGTCAGGCGTGCCATGGTGGACAACAGTTTTGGGGTGAACATTCTGCCTACTCACATTTTTGCTAAGCTAGGCATACCAGGGTCAAGACTTAAGAAATCTGAAACTGCTTTGAGCACGTTCAATGGAGATTCAGTGGAAACAAGGGCTTGTGTTGTGGTCGAATTAGAGGTGTGTGACACCCTTCTCATTTGCAGTAATTAATATACTAATTAAACAATTATATCGGATAATATATGGACTTGTAAGTATTTAGAAAAGGTAGAAATAAAATTTTCTTTCAAGGCGGGTGCTCAAATCAAAATATGGAGCTCTTGGAGAGAATAATTCGTATAATTTAAAACATTGTATTGAATTCGACATTTGCTAAAATAAGAAAATCTTTTCATAACTTCCGATAGCATCGATACTTTTGTAAAGACATTTTCATAGTAAAATTAGGCGATACTATCCATTTGTTTCTTTCATAGAACTGATACCATTTTCAAATCTCGTAGCCGAATTCTTTAAATCAAATTAAATCAGAGTAAGCGGAAACAATGGAACTATGCATAATTATAAACATAGTTTGCATATATATATAAAAGTAAGTCATAGAGTACATAGTTCCAAGATCAGATCTCCAAGATCCAACTACAAGTCCATAACAGATCTATATCAATATATAACCATAGCCCTAGAGCTCTCAAAAGCATATCTACAAAATATACATATCAAAATAGGAACTCTAGAGGTGGTCACATAGATCTGGAAGCATCAGTAGTAGTAGTGATAGTAGTAGCAGTCTCCAGGTAGCAAAAGAAAACATCATCATCAACATCAACAGCAGCAGCAGCAGTGTCTCCTCCACAGTGTTCCCACATCGGATCCCCTGATCCTCATCATATACCATATACACATACCTAGGGATCATCATCCCTCCACTGACTCCCGGTGGAATGAATGACAGGCTCGCCTCCACTCTCGTCCTCCACGGGATCCTCCTCGATCTCATCCGATGGAGAGTGTACCCTACCACTGGGTACGGGGTCAGGAGATGGTGTGACCCTAACTGGGCTCCTCGGATCAGAAGGGGGAGTCTCCTCGCGGACGACTCTCGAAGAAAAAGGGTGTGAGCGGGTAGGTCTAAAACGGAAACTGTGATAAGAGCGAGCTGGTCGTGTGGGAGGTGGTCCATGATATGTGTAAAAAGGTGGTACGTGCATAGTGTATATGATGGGAATCCTAAACCTACGAGGACGAAATCGAATCAGCGGGTTCGGGTGGTAGAAGGTAACCTCTACCTCTCCCTTGAACACCGCACGATGTTCCTCATAGATCCATGTACCACTAGGAAGTGGCCGGATCTCGATGCAAGCGATGTAACGTGACATCACCTACAAGGGCATAGGGGTAAGCATTTCTATACACATAATCAATAGAGCATAAATGTATGTACAATGTAAAGGTATAAACATGCAACAATAAACAACTATCACACTTAGCATTTAGCAGATATAAGATTCAAGTAAGATGCTCATACTTATTTCATTTATCAATCTTAGTTTAAATGAGTGGCATGATGTATGAACTTAGCTCTCAAGCCTATCTCCATCATTCTATGTCACTCTCTGACGTCCATCCTTTACTTCGTCCAGCACTCAACCGTGCGTTGTACTCCTAGGTGTACAACATTCGTAGATTCACCAAGAATGTACACGACAAGCTTGGAATCCATGCCACCCGAGCATGTCCCGTCATCCAAACGGTATAACCATATCGGCATCCACTAAGCCGACCACGTCGTCAACCATAACGTGTCATCAAGCAAGCCGTCAATTGGCACTCCCAGAGGCCCTCCACATGTTACCAAAACATGATAAACGATCTATCATCCAGACTCCAAAATGAATGCATCATTTTTTTGCTTAAAGGAATTGATTGATGTTTTTCTTGTTAATAATACCCGACGTGCCACCCGAGCAGCGTCTCGTCATTCAAACGAAAATTTATCATATCATCAATCAGGTTCCTTTAAGTCTTAGATCACTTGGATTATTGTCATTTAAGTATTAATCAATGATTCAGAATTAAAAATGGTATTTTAATATTCTGGGTAAAATACTCGAGTGTTCTTCAGTTATTTCCAGATTACTCGAGTAGTTTTCAATTACTCGAGTTGTTCATGTCTTTCTGGGGATTTGAGTTTCAGATTCATAAAAATACTCGAGTGATTCATGAGTACTCGAGTGTTCTTCATCAATTCCAGAACACTCGAGTGACCCCTGCATTACTCGAGTGGTTTGCCATAGAGTGTCCCCATGCATCAGTTAATACTCGAGTTCTAGGCCTGGTACTCGAGTGTTCTTACACAAAATACACTGTTTTATCAAAGTTTTACTCGAGTATCAAGCCAAGTACTCGAGTCTTTTCTTGCAGAACAGACTGGAAACTTGGTTTTAACATACCATTTTCAATTCTAACCATTTTTAGTCCAATCCAATGATCAACAGAGTTTATATAACACATATTGAACATGCTCAAACACTTATAACTCATCAATTAACAAATTTGACAAAGAATCAAGGGTTTGTGCATAAAACATACAATTTCACAACTTAACATCTCAATTTGCAAAATACTCAATAAACTTGTGAAATAAAGCTCATTACAGCTTACATGCATCATATGAAACTTTCTCAAAACAACCATAGAGCATGAGTTGGTCTCCAAACCAAAGTTCTTATTCAATCTAAGCCCTTAGAGCCTCTTGGTGGCTCTCTAATGAAAATCATGGAATTTAAACTCTATCTAGTTCATAAAAAGACTTCCCCTTACCTCTCAGACGTGACTCAACGAAGGATTTGCAAGAAAAAGCTCCACAACACTCAGAACAATTTCAAGCATCACATGCAGAACAGTTTTGAGTGGAGGTCCAAAATGGAATTGGTTGACATATGAAACAGAGATAGAAATTGGGGAAATTAGAATTTCTAAACTCTTTGCAACACCTACTAGCTATAGAAACCAAATTGAGACTCAAAGAACTCGTGAGCTTACCAAAAATTGAATTCAAAGTGAGCTCCAGGAAAAGGTTTGACAGCAACAGCTTCACTTCCAAGTTTCGATTCTTCCTTCACACTCACTCTCAGCTCACAAATTTGGTGTCTATACAAAGCTCGTGATGTGAGCTTTGTATTGGTGTATAGTTTTTATCTTAACTCCAAGCACAAAGGGAGAATCGAAGGAAACAAATCAAGAACCCTAGCTTGAACAACTAATCCGATTTTGACCAAATGCTTCAACAATTCGGTTTTGATTGGCTTTTATAGACCTCAATCGAGCTCATGCATGTCGACACAACTGCGTTGAAGTGTTGAGGATGGAGTATTCGTGGCAAGGAGAGGGAATCGGTGGTGGTGACTCACCAAACGCACTAACTCGTGCAACTCTGTCCAGAATACTCGAGTAGTCGAGAAAATACTCGAGTGTTTTGACCAGTTTTTGAAAAATAATAATTTTATTTACTTTCCCTCCAAAACCTTTCCTATAATTACCTCTAGGTCCCAACCCAGGGACTAATATGCAAAATGCTTATTTTATGCATACTTACACTTAATAAATAAATTCACACACATTCCCTAAATGCATAATTACAGATTTTAATCGAAGATTAAGAATGGAAATAATTAATTATAATAAACCTTATAATTAACATTTCATTAATCAGGGATTAAAATTTTGGGGTGTTACAAGGTGGGTCCTATAAAAACTCTCAACACATTTCATATCGTAGATGGGAGTCCAATTTACCACATTCTGCTGGGACGCCCCTGGATTCATTTACACCAGTGTATACCTTCTACTCTGCATCAATGTGTCAAGTCCTCATACAAAGGTAGAGATATTGAGATCCCAGCTACCAAAGCGCCTTTTGACGCATCAGAAATGCATCTGATTGATGCATATGTGTTTGACGAACTTGCGCCGCCAGGAACGAGCAAGGTTGAGAAGGACACTCGAATCAACATCAAAGGAAAGGAGAAAGCAACCCCAGCCAGAGAGTCTGTCTTTAAGCGACTCAGCCTGCCACCCAAGGAAAGCGCCCCAGGGCCAGTAAAAATAACAAAGTTCAAGCTACAAAAGCAGCACCACCAGCAAGGGGGGAGCAGATGGGTCATCTTATAGGAAATCGCGGGGCTGGCCAAGCCAAGCCTCCATGACCTGGCCGGTCCCACGCTCCTTAAGGTGTTGAGAAGAAAAGACACCTTCAGGGCCCAAGAAGATGTTATGGCTGTGCAGGAGGCAGAACCAAAGAAGAATAGAAGCTTGGAAGAAATCAATGTAGGAGGGGAAGGAGAGCACAGACCCCTGTTCATTTCATTATCCCTCACTGATAAAGAAAAGGAGGACCTAATTTCCCTACTCAAGGAGTATAAGGAAGTGTTCGCATGGACTTACGAAGAAATGCCTGGGCTGAACCCGAAACTGGTCACTCACAACCTAGCTGTAAGGGCAGACGATGTTCCAGTAAAGCAAGCTGCCAGGAAATTCGACCCAGACATTGAGAAAGCCATCAAGAAAGAGGTAGAGAAGTTGCTCAAAGCCCAATTCATCAAGCCAATACAGCATCCAACTTGGTTACCGAATGTCGTCCCCGTCAAGAAAAAGAATGGGCAGATAAGGTGTTGTGTGGATTTCAGGGATCTTAACAAAGCATGCCCAAAAGACGATTTTCCTCTGCCAAACATAGACAACATGGTTGATGCTACCACAATGCATAAGCGCTTCTCATTCATGGATGGATTCAGTGGGTACAACGAGATCAGAATGGCGCCAGGTGATGAAGAGAAAACTGCGTTAGGACGCCTGTGGGGAATTTCTTCTATACAGTCATGCCGTTTGGGCTTAAAAATGCAAGGGCCACTTACCAAAGGGCTATGACACAATCTTTCACGATATGATGCATGAGATCCTGGAAGATTATGAGACACCCTTCTTAATACCTCAAGTTTAATATAGTAATTTAACTATCTTATCAGATAATATATGGACTTGTAAGTATATAAGAAAATGTGGAAATAAAATTTTCTTTCTTTAAGCGGGTGCACAAACCAAAACTTGGAATTCTTGGAGAAGAAATTCTAAACCATTTTAAATCAGTTGTATTGAGTTCGGCGATCTCTAAAACCTTTTCATAAGCGGAATAGCATTCGTATTTGAAATCGTCTTTATATGATAGAAAGTAAATGGAGCTATCCTTTTCGTAGCCGAGCTATTTAAAAAGATTAAATCAGAGTAAGCGGAAAGTAGAGGACTATGTGTTGGAAACCAACAAGCAGCTCAATATAGTCTAGAGGGAGGGGTGAATAGAATATTGAAGCCTTATTACAGATTTTTCGTCCACCTAAGAGAATGGTTTTATGAAAATAAATTTTCTTAAGAATTCAGTTCAGATTACTCGAGTAACTCAAGCCTTCACTCGAGTAATACGCAACCAAAAATAATTTCACTCGAGTATTCAGCAAATCACTCGAGTATTACGAAAGCAATTTTTAAATCACTCGAGTAACAGAAAACCTACTCGAGTAATGTTTATAAACTGAAAGCAGATTACTCGAGTGACAAGAACTTTACTCGAGTAAACTGGGTAAAATTCAATTTAAAACTTAGTTTTCAATGGAGTTCTTCAAGAATAACAATGCTATGATGATTCAACAAATTATGAATGATTAATATGAACAATTTCAAGTAATATTAACATGCAATTTTAGATCAATTGAGTAGAATTAAGAAAACCCCAATTCTAACCTAAAAATGCAAATGTTAATGAATTAATGAAATACAAGGAATGAAAATAAAAGAGACACAAGGATTTATCCTGGTTCACTTTCACCCACTTGAAAGCTACTCCAGTCCCCTCTTAAATCAAGAGAGATTCTTCACTAGAAATCTTCAAATGTAGATTTTACAATGTTTTAAGATGCAACTAGATTCTTAGTTCTCCTATCTTAAAACCCAACTCAAAGTGTGTACCAAACACTTTGATCTAATCTACCCCTTTTGAGTATTCTAGATTTCCTTGCTAATTGATTGAAGATGCTTCCAACCAATCCTCTTTTCTTGCTTTGATTTGATCCTCAAAGTCTTCCTTGTGAGATTCTTCACTTGTGTTGAAACTTCAATGATGCAATCACAAATTGCAAATCTTCAACAACCACTAAGAACAAAAATATGATCTCAAGAATATTTGAACAATGATAGAAAATAGAGTGAAGAATGAAAAGTTCTTTGTTGAATCTTGATAGCTCTTGAAAGATGTAAAATAGCTCTTGAATTACTTTTCAAAGTGTATTCGAAAATTGTAAGAATGAAAGTCTCTTACTTTGAAAGAGAAAATTAAGTCCTTTTAAAATTTTCCCAACACTGATTGAATTACTCGAGTAAACCAAACAACGTCACTCGAGTGAAACATGTCAGATTAAGTTACTCGAGTGATGTGTAAACCATTACTCGATTAACCTGTCAGAACATAAATTACTCGAGTGAACCAATACTCATTACTCGAGTAAACTGATCAGAATCTGAATAAAAACAAAGTTTTTCTAAAATGATTTTCACAAGCTATTTAATCAAGATTTAAAGTATCTTCACTCTTAATCAGACATTATTTAAATATTCTTAAAAACACCTAAGCTACCCACACCAATGAGATGCATTGCATAAAATAAAGATTACATTGAAATAGAATTAATAAAAATCCTAATTCTAATCTTCATGTGGTGTAGCTTGCTTGTTGCCAATGTTGTTGCTTGGAGAGAGATTGTTAGCATCAAAACATGAGAATCCTACACTATGCAGCTAATAGAAATATAACATAGACTTTATATACATATATAAATAAAAAGTCAGGTGATACGTAGTCCAAGCATAAGTCATGTCTCCAAGATCCATAACACAAGTCCATAACAGATCTATGCTCAAAATAAAACCATAGCCCTAGAGTACTCATAGTATATCTACAATATGTACATCTCCAAAATATAGACTCTAGAGGTGGTCACATAGATCTGGCAGCATCAGTAGTAGCAGTGATAGTAGCAGAAATCTCCAAGTAGCAAAAGAAACATCCCCATCAACAGCAGCACCAGAAACTCCTCCATGGCATCTCCACATCGGATCCCTTGATCCTCATCATACACCCTATACACATACCTAGGGATCATCATCCCTCCACTGACTCCCGGTGGAATGAACGACAGGCTCGCCTCCGCTCTCATCCTCCACGGGATCCTCCTCGATCTCATCCGATGGAGAGTGTACCCTACCACTGGGTACGGGGTCAGAAGATGGTGTGACCCTGACTGGACTCCTCGGATCAGAAGGGGGAGTATCCTCGCGGACGACTCTCGAGGAAAAAGGGTGTGAGCGGGTAGGTCTGAAACGAAAACTATGATAAGAGCGAGCTGGCCGTGTGGGAGGTGGTCCATGATATGTGTAAAACGGGGGTACATGCATAGTGTATATGATGGGAATCCTAAATCTACGAGGACGAAATCGAATCAATGGGTTCGGGTGGTAGAAGGTAATCTCTACCTCTCCCTCGAACACCGCGCGATGGTCCTCATAGATCCATGTGCCACTAGGAAGTGGCCGGATCTCGATGCAAGCAATGTAGCGAGACATCACCTACAAGGGCATAGGGGTAAGCAATTCTATATACATAATCAGTAGAGCAGAAATGTATGAATAATGTAAATGTATAAACATGCAACAATAAATAGCAATCACATGTAGCACTTAGCAGGAATAGAATGCAAGTAGAATGTTCATACTTATTTCATTTATCACCCTTAATTTAAATAAGTGGCATAATGTATGAATCTAGCTCTCAAGCCTATCTCCATCAATCTATGACACTCTCTGACGTCCATCCCTGACAACCCAGCACTCATTAGTGCATTGTATTCCTAGGTATACAACATTTCGTACATTCACCAAGAATGTACACAACAAGCTTGGAACCCGTGCCACCCGAGCACATCCCGTCATCCAAACGGACCGTCATCCAAACGGTGTAACCATATCGGCATCCACTAAGCCGACCACGTCTTCAACGTGTCATCAAGCAAGCGTATTGGCACTCCCAGAGGCCCTCCACATGTTACCAAAACATGTTAAACGACCTACCATCCAAACTCCAAAATGGATGCATTACTTAGTTAAAAAGGAATTGATTGATGTTTTATTCTTTTATTAATACCTTACGTGCCTCCCGAGCAACGTATCATTACTCACATGAAAACATCATAACGCCAATCAATTTCTTTTTAAATCCAGGATCACTTGGTTTGTTGTCCTTTAAGTGTTAACAAAATGACTTAGAATTGAAAATGGTATCTTTAAGTTTCTGACTAAAATACTCGAGTATTATTCATAACACTCGAGTAGTTCATTAGTTTCCAGTTTTACTCGAGTAGTTCATCATTATACTCGAGTTGTTCATGTCTTTTCAGAATGTTAGGTTTCAGATTTTTAAGAAAATGCTCGAGTAGTTCATGAGATACTCGAGTCATTCACCAATCCAGAATACTCGAGTAGTTCATGCATTATTCGAGTCGTTCATCAAACTTGAATCTTGTTGCATCTATTAATACTCGAGTCCCGAGCCAAATACTCGAGTTGTGCGCCAAAATCCACACTGGTGCATCACGAAATACTCGAGTATCGAGCCATATACTCGAGTTTTATCAGACAGAACAGACTGAAAACTTGGTTTTTACATACCATTTTCATTTCTCAACATTTCTAACCCAAACCAATGATGAAAACAGTTCATATACCATATATTGAACATGTTATAACACTTATCACATATCAAATTACAGATTTGACAGAGAATCGATTGTTAATGCATAAAACATACAATTTAACAACTTAATACCTCAAATTGCAAATTAATCAACAAACTCATGAAATAGTGTTCATTACAGCTTGCATGCATCATATAAAACTTGCTCACAACAACCATAGAGCATGAATTGGTCTCCAAACCAAAGTTCCTATTCAATCTAAGCCCTTAGAGCCTCTTGGTGGCTCTCTAATGAAAATCATGGAATTCAAACTCTATCTAGTGCATAAAACAACTTCCCCTTACCTCTCAGACATGTACCAACAGAGGATTCCAAAGAAAAAGCTCTCCAACACAAGAAATGACTTTGAGCACCACATGCAAGACAGTTTTGAGTGCATCACCAAGATTGAATTGGTTCACACATGAAACAAAGATAAGAATTGGGGAATTTAGTTTTTCTAGACTCTATGCAACACATACTAACTAGATAAATCGAATTTGGGACTCAATGAACACGGGAGCTTACCAAAATCAAGGCTCCAAGTAAGCTCTAGAGAATGGCTTGACAGAAAATAGCTCCACTTCCAAGCTCCAATTCTTCCACCACACTCACTCAAACCTCACGATCTTTGTGTTTATACAAAGCTCGTGATGTGAGCTTTGTATTAGTTTATGGTTTGTTACTTGAATCAACACACAGAGGATGAATCGAAGGAAACGATTTCAGAACCCTAACTCACTAACTCATCAACAAATTGGCAAAATGGTTGCTCTTCAATCGGTTTCGAGCTTAAATACTGGGTTTGGAGGATCATGCACAGCGACACGAGGCTGTTGATGTGTCTGGGGTGGAGTATTCGTGTCGTGAAGAGGGAATCGTTGGTGATGACTCACCAAACGCACTAACTCGTGCAACTCTGTCCAAAATACTCGAGTTTTCCGAGAAATACTCGAGTATTTTGCCCCATTTTTTAAAAATAATTATTTTATTTACTTTCCCTCCAACATCTTTCCTATAATTACCTCTAGGTCCCAACCCAGGGACTAATATGCAAAATACTTATTCCATGCATAATTATATTTATTAAACAAATCCACACACACTTCCTAACTACATAAACACAGATTTTAATCAAGGATTAAAAATAGAAATTATTAATTATAATTAATTGTATAATTAACATTTCCTTAATCGGGGATTAAAATTTTTGGGTGTTACACTACTCCCCCACTTACAAGGAATTTCGTCCCCGAAATTCAACTTATACAAACAATTCAGGATAGTCCTGACGCATGTTATCCTCTAATTCCCAAGATGCCTCTATCACATCACCACAAATCCAGACGACCTTGACCAGACAAATATCCTTCCCCTTAAGCTGCTTGACTCTTCGGTCCTCAATACAAATGGGCATGGCTTCGAAGGTTAAGTTCTCATGAATTTCTAGGTCATCAGGTTGGATTCTAAGAACAATGGTGGGGTCATGAACATACCTTTTTAACTGAGACACATGGAATACATTGTGAAGATTGGCTAAAGACGGGGGCAGAGCTAATTGATAGGCTACTGGGCCGACTCTTTTAAGAATTTGGTAGGGACCAATAAACTTAGGTGATAGCTTCTAGGTTTTCAAAGCTCTACTAACACCTTTGGTTGGTACTATTCTAATGAACACATGGTCACCTTCAGCAAATTCTAAAGGTTTCCTCCTCCTATCAGCGTAGCTTTTCTGCCTACTCTGAGCTGTCCTCATCTTCTCTTGTATCATCTTGATCTTCTCATTTGTCTCTTGCACAAAATCTGGTCCAACCAGAGAACTCTCCCCCACTTGAAACCAGCACAACAGTGTCTGACACTTTCTTCCATACAAAGCTTCAAATGGTGTCATGCCAATGCTCGTATGATAACTGTTGTTGTACGTGAATTCCACGAGCGGCAACATTCGCTCCCAACTCCCTTGGTCTTCCAAAGCACAAGCCCTCAAGAAGTCCTCCAATGACTGAATAGTCCTCTCCGTTTGACCATCAGTCTGAGGGTGGTATGCAGAACTCAACTTCCATCTTGAACCCAAGGCTCTATGTAGATCTTGCCAAAACTTTGATGTAAACCTCGGATCGCGATCTGACACAATGCTTGACGGTACCCCATGCAAACGAACAACTTCCTTGATATATAACTGAGTGAGCTTTTCCAAAGAGTAGCGCATATTAACGGGAATAAAATGCGCTGACTTGGTCAAACGATCCACGATCACCCAGATTGCATCATGACCAGTGGCTGTCCTTGGCAAACTTGACACGAAATCCATTGAGATACTACCTCATTTCCATAATGGAATTTCCAAGGAAAGTAACTCTCCTCCTGGCCTTTGATGTTCCACCTTGGCCTTCTGACATACCAAACAACATGCCACGTACCTA
The DNA here is from genome assembly GCA_037953625.1 of Crotalaria pallida. NCBI lineage: Eukaryota > Viridiplantae > Streptophyta > Magnoliopsida > Fabales > Fabaceae > Crotalaria > Crotalaria pallida. Next base: position 73,526,388 of record CM075655.1, on the reverse strand, counting down.
GCCACGTCCTTCTTTAAACCAGGCCACCAAAATACCTTCTTCAGATCCTGATACATTTTGGAAGCTCCCGGATGCATACTCATTTTGCTCTTATGTGCTTCATCCAAAATCATCCTCTTTACTTCCAGATCATTAGGCACACAAATCCTTGTTTGAAAACGAAGGATTCCATCCTTCCCCTCTTGAAACTCCAAGTCCTTGCCTTCTTCCATAAGCTTCTTCTTTTCTTTAAGTCCCTCATCTTTATGTTGCAATTCCCAAATTCTTTGCAGAAATTCATTAGTAATCTGCAACATCCCCATCTTGATACTTGTTGGCTCCACTTGCATCGTCAGACTCATGTCTCTAAATTCTTCTATCAGTGCAGCTTCTCTAACCATCATCGTATTGATATGCATTGCCTTTCGACTCAATGAATCTGCCACAACATTTGCCTTCCCAGGGTGGTAATGGAGCTCAAACTCATAATCTTTCAAGAACTCCATCCATCGACGCTGCCTCATATTCAACTCCTTCTGGTCAAAGAGGTATTTTAAACTCTTATGGTCGCTAAACACCCGGAACGTAGTGCCATAGAGATAGTGCCTCCAAATCTTCAATGTAAAGACAACAGCTTCCAGCTCTAGGTCATGAGTTGGATAGTTAATTTCATGAACTTTTAGCTGTCTCGAGGCGTAAGCGACGACTTTCCCTTATTTCATCAAAACGCTTCCAAGACCTTGTTTCGATGCGTCACAATACACCTCAAAATTCTTCTGTTGGTCAGGCAAAACCAACACAGGAGATGACGTCAACCTTTCCTTCAACTCTCGGAAACTTCTTTCACACTTCTCGTCCCATATTAATGGTTGATCTTTCCGAGTCAACTTCGTTACGGGTAACGCAATCTTCGAGAAACCTTCAATAAACCTTCTATAGTAACCAGCCAAACCAAGAAAGCTTCTCACCTCTGTGACCGACTTCGGCTGTTCCCATTGCAACACTGAACATACTTTATCCGGGTCAACCGCTATTCCTTTGCTTGAAATCACATGCCCCAAAAACTTAACCTCCTCCAGCCAGAACTCACACTTTGTAAGTTTGGCATACAGTTGCTTCTCCTTTAGAATACTCAACACTATCCTCAAGTGTTCAACATGCTCCTCCGGGCTCTTGGAATAGATAAGGATATCGTCAATGAACACAACCACGAATGAATCTAAATAAGGTCTAAAGATTCGATTCATGTAGTCCATGAAGATAGCTGGTGCATGAGTCAATTCGAACGGCATCACAACATACTCATAATGCCCGTATCGGGATCGAAATGCAGTCTTGGAGATATCCTCTTCTCTAATCCTGATCTGATGATACCCTGATCTCAGATCAATCTTGGAAAATACTGAAGCCCCACGAACTTGATCTATAAGGTCATCGATCCTTGGTAAAGGATACTTGTTCTTGATTGTGACCTTATTCAATTGTCGATAGTCGATGCACATCCTCATACTACCATCTTTCTTCTTGACGAACAGAACCGGAGCACCCCAAGGTGACACACTTGGTCGGATCATCTGCTTCTGCAATAGCTCCTCGATCTGCTTCTTCATTTCAGCCATTTCCGGTGGTGCCATTCTATAAGGAGCGATAAAAATGGGACCGGCTCCCGGAACTAGGTCGATGCCAAATTCAATCTCTCTTCTTGGTGGCAAACCAGGGATCTCATCAGTAAATACCTCCGGGAAGTCTCTAACAACCGGAATCTCTTCCATCCTTGGACCATTCTCCTCTACTTCAGTGTTGAACAGGCACATGTAGCCAGAGGGTTTTGGGTTTCTATAGGTCACTATCTTCTTATCACAGTCGATGATCACTTGGTTTTGACTTAACCAATCCATCCCCAAGATCACATCCAATTGAGATATGGGTAAATAGATCAGATCTACCTTAGAGGTTTGTCCTAACACTTCTATACAATAGTTAAGACATGCTCTAGAAACAACTACAGGAGCAATAGTAGGGGTTTCTACTTTCAGAGTATATGACAATTCAAACATAGATAAACCCAAACAATCTACACATTCATATGAAACAAATGAATGCGTTGCACCAGAATCAAACAAGACATTACAGAGCTGACCATTTAGCAAGTATTTACCTTGCACCAGATCAGAAGATCGGCTTGCTTCCACACCACTAAGAGTGAAAACCCTTCTTTGAGCCATAGGCCTATCCGCAGTCCCTCTTGAATTAGCTTTGACCGGTTCCTTGCAGTCTCTCGCAAAGTGTCCCGGTTTCCCACAGTTGAAACAGCCACTTGTTCCCCAACAAACACGGCCATAATGATGGCATTTGCACTTGTCACAAAATGGAGCCTCGCTCCGAAAATTTCTTCCATCCGAACCACCAACCTTTCCCTTGCCTTTCCCTCGGCGATCGTACGGACCCTTGCCTCGGTTGTTGAAACCTTTCCGCTTCTGAGGTCCATAATTCTGGTTGTCCTTTCTTTCTGAGACTTGCAACTCTTCAGCTTTCTTGTCATCTTCATACATCCTACACATGTCCACGAGTGCAGGAATGCTTTGAATCCGTTGATAGCTGAAAATCGACTTCAACTTGGGCCTAAAACCTCCCTCAAACTTGATACACTTGCTCCTTTCGTCGGGGTTGTTCTTATAGTAGGGAGAGTACTTCATCAATTCCTCGAACTTGGCCGCGTACTCACCCACACTCATACTCCCTTGTTTCAGCTGTAAGAATTCCACCTCCTTCTTCCTCCTCAGATCTTCAGGGAAGTATTTATTGAGAAACTTCTCCATAAATACACCCCAATTCACATCCCTTCCTTCATAACGCAGAAGCTGAACCGTGTGATTCCACCAATTCTCAGCTTCGTCTTCTAGCATGTAGACAACATATGCCACCTTCTGAGCTTTTGTGCAATCCAGGGTTCTCAGAATCTTGTCCATGGTATGAATCCACTTATTGGCCTCTTCCGGTTTAAATCCTCCTTCAAACTTAGGTGGGTTACAATTTCTAAAATCAGCCAGACTTTTCGCCTCGATGTTACCCACATTACACTGGTGAGGCGTGTTAACCGGTTGAGGTGGTTGCTGAGCTTGTTGTTGCATAGCCTCCAGCACCGCGGTTATCCTCTCTAACATCGCATTGGTGTGATTTTGGTTTCTAGTTGCCATAATAGACCTGCGCTATATGCTCATGGTCACATATGTTGAACTAAAGAAACATTCCTCACACCACCTATACTAAGGCTATAGCTTATAACTTTAAATCAATATTCAATTGTGTTTTGTGCTCAAAAGAGACAAGATACAAACATTCATAACAATAAATATGCCCTGCGGATACCTGCTTGATGTTGATGGCTACCTTTCTGGAGCTACTTCCACTACTACAGGATCTGACTTTTGCTCTGATACCACTCAGTGAGACACCCTTCTTAATACCTCAAGTTTAATATAGTAATTTAACTATCTTATCAGATAATATATGGACTTGTAAGTATATAAGAAAATGTGGAAATAAAATTTTCTTTCTTTAAGCGGGTGCACAAACCAAAACTTGGAATTCTTGGAGAAGAAATTCTAAACCATTTTAAATCAGTTGTATTGAGTTCGGCGATCTCTAAAACCTTTTCATAAGCGGAATAGCATTCGTATTTGAAATCGTCTTTATATGATAAAAAGTAAATGGAGCTATCCTTTTCGTAGCCGAGCTATTTAAAAAGATTAAATCAGAGTAAGCGGAAAGTAGAGGACTATGCAGCTAATAGAAATATAACATAGACTTTATATACATATATAAATAAAAAGTCAGGTGATACGTAGTCCAAGCATAAGTCATGTCTCCAAGATCCATAACACAAGTCCATAACAGATCTATGCTCAAAATAAAACCATAGCCCTAGAGTACTCATAGTATATCTACAATATGTACATCTCAAAAATATAGACTCTAGAGGTGGTCACATAGATCTGGCAGCATCAGTAGTAGCAGTGATAGTAGTAGAAATCTCCAAGTAGCAAAAGAAACATCCCCATCAACAGCAGCAGCAGAAACTCCTCCATGGCATCTCCACTTCGGATCCCTTGATCCTCATCATACACCCTATACACATACCTAGGGATCATCATCCCTCCACTGACTCCCGGTGGAATGAACGACAGGCTCGCCTCCGCTCTCATCCTCCACGGGATCCTCCTCGATCTCATCCGATGGAGAGTGTACCCTACCACTGGGTACGGGGTCAGAAGATGGTGTGACCCTGACTGGACTCCTCGGATCAGAAGGGGGAGTATCCTCGCGGACGACTCTCGAGGAAAAAGGGTGTGAGCGGGTAGGTCTGAAACGAAAACTATGATAAGAGCGAGCTGGCCGTGTGGGAGGTGGTCCATGATATGTGTAAAACGGGGGTACATGCATAGTGTATATGATGGGAATCCTAAATCTACGAGGACGAAATCGAATCAACGGGTTCGGGTGGTAGAAGGTAATCTCTACCTCTCCCTCGAACACCGCGCGATGGTCCTCATAGATCCATGTGCCACTAGGAAGTGGCCGGATCCCGATGCAAGCAATGTAGCGAGACATCACCTACAAGGGCATAGGGGTAAGCAATTCTATACACATAATCAATAGAGCAGAAATGTATGAATAATGTAAATGTATAATCATGCAACAATAAATAGCAATCACATGTAGCACTTAGCAGGAATAGAATGCAAGTAGAATATTCATACTTATTTCATTTATCACCCTTAATTTAAATGAGTGGCATGATGTATGACTCTAGCTCTCAAGCCTATCTCCATCAATCTATGACACTCTCTGACGTCCATCCCTGACAACCCAGCACTCATCAGTGCGTTGTATTCCTAGGTATACAACATTTCGTACATTCACCAAGAATGTACACGACAAGCTTGGAACCCATGCCACCCGAGCACATCCCGTCATCCAAACGGTGTAACCATATCGGCATCCACTAAGCCGACCACGTCTTCAACGTGTCATCAAGCAAGCGTATTGGCACTCCCAGAGGCCCTCCACATGTTACCAAAACATGTTAAACGACCTACCATCCAAACTCCAAAATGGATGCATTACTTAGTTAAAAAGGAATTGATTGATGTTTTATTCTTTTATTAATACCTTACGTGCCTCCCGAGCAACGTATCATTACTCACATGAAAACATCATAACGCCAATCAATTTCTTTTTATGTCCAGGATCACTTGGTTTGTTGTCCTTTAAGTGTTAACAAAATGACTTAGAATTGAAAATGGTATCTTTAAGTTTCTGACTAAAATACTCGAGTATTATTCATAACACTCGAGTAGTTCATCAGTTTCCAGTTTTACTCGAGTAGTTCATCATTATACTCGAGTTGTTCATGTCTTTTCAGAATGTTAGGTTTCAGATTTTTAAGAAAATACTCGAGTAGTTCATGAGATACTCGAGTCATTCACCAATCCAGAATACTCGAGTAGTTCATGCATTATTCGAGTCGTTCATCAAACTTGAATCTTGTTGCATCTATTAATACTCGAGTCCCGAGCCAGATACTCGAGTTGTGCGCCAAAATCCACACTGGTGCATCACGAAATACTCGAGTATCGAGCCATATACTCGAGTTTTATCAGACAGAACAGACTGAAAACTTGGTTTTTACATACCATTTTCATTTCTCAACATTTCTAACCCAAACCAATGATGAAAACAGTTCATATACCATATATTGAACATGTTATAACACTTATCACATATCAAATTACAGATTTGACAGAGAATCGATTGTTAATGCATAAAACATACAATTTAACAACTTAATACCTCAAATTGCAAATTAATCAACAAACTCATGAAATAGTGTTCATTACAGCTTGCATGCATCATATAAAACTTGCTCACAACAACCATAGAGCATGAATTGGTCTCCAAACCAAAGTTCCTATTCAATCTAAGCCCTTAGAGCCTCTTGGTGGCTCTCTAATGAAAATCATGGAATTCAAACTCTATCTAGTGCATAAAACAACTTCCCCTTACCTCTCAGACGTGTACCAACAGAGGATTCCAAAGAAAAAGCTCTCCAACACCAGAAATGACTTTGAGCACCACATGCAAGACAGTTTTGAGTGCATCACCAAGATTGAATTGGTTCACACATGAAACAAAGATAAGAATTGGGGAATTTAGTTTTTCTAGACTCTATGCAACACATACTAACTAGATAAATCGAATTTGGGACTCAATGAACACGGGAGCTTACCAAAATCAAGGCTCCAAGTAAGCTCTAGAGAATGGCTTGACAGAAAATAGCTCCACTTCCAAGCTCCAATTCTTCCACCACACTCACTCAAACCTCACGATCTTTGTGTTTATACAAAGCTCGTGATGTGAGCTTTGTATTAGTTTATGGTTTGTTACTTGAATCAACACACAGAGGATGAATCGAAGGAAACGATTTCAGAACCCTAACTCACTAACTCATCAACAAATTGGCAAAATGGTTGCTCTTCAATCGATTTCGAGCTTAAATACTGGGTTTGGAGGATCATGCACAGCGACACGAGGCTGTTGATGTGTCTGGGGTGGAGTATTCGTGTCGTGAAGAGGGAATCGTTGGTGATGACTCACCAAACGCACTAACTCGTGCAACTCTGTCCAAAATACTCGAGTTTTCCGAGAAATACTCGAGTATTTTGCCCCATTTTTTAAAAATAATTATTTTATTTACTTTCCCTCCAACATCTTTCCTATAATTACCTCTAGGTCCCAACCCAGGGACTAATATGCAAAATACTTATTCCATGCATAATTATATTTATTAAACAAATCCACACACACTTCCTAACTACATAAACACAGATTTTAATCAAGGATTAAAAATAGAAATTATTAATTATAATTAATTTTATAATTAACATTTCCTTAATCGGGGATTAAAATTTTGGGGTGTTACAGATTACGTGGATGATTTGATGGTGAAGTCCAGGAAGAAGGAGCAGCACATGGAGCACCTGAAGGCCGTCTTTGAGAGGTGCAAGAAGTAAAAACTAAGGATGAACCCGTTGAAATGCAAATTTGGAGTCTCATCAGGGGAATTTCTTGGCTTTGTGGTACACGAGGAAGGGATCTCAGCTGCAGAAGACAAAGTGCAAGCTATAAGGAATTTGAGAGCGCCCAAGACTCAGAAGGAACTGCAACAGATGATGGGGAAATTGGGGTATATACGGAGATTCATTCCAGCTTTGGGAGAACTCCTGGGGTCAATGAGAAAGCTTTTAAAAGGAAAAGAGGCATTCAAATGGGAGACAGAACATCAAGAGGCCTTGGATAGAATCAAGAAGACACTTATGTCCCCGCTGATCATGATTCCCCCATAGAAAGGTACCCCCCTCAGAGTTTATTTAGCCACCACCAAGACAGCAATCACTGGATTGCTTGCCCAAGAAGTGGATGGTTCGGAGCGTCCTATTGCATACTGGAGCCGAATGCTCAAAGACGCCGAAGCCAGGTACTCAACACAAGAGAGGCAGTGTATAGCTTTGATGTATGTGTCTCAAAAATATAGACACTACTTCCAAGCACACACTGTACATGTCATGACCAAATCGGCAGGGATCAAGCATTTGCTACAAGGGACTGACCTGACAGGGAGAGTGAACAAATGGGCCTTTACACTCACGGATTATGAGATACAGCTAGTGACACCCACTGCCTTGAAAAGCCAGGCCCTGGTAGATCTAATCACGGTATGTGCCACGAATGAAGAAGAAGGATTAGAAGAGATGGTCAACATGGCCGAAGAGGCAGAAACTTGGACACTCATGTTCGATGGCTCTCCGTCTTGTCCAAAAGGAGGAGCAGGCGTGGTATTGACAAACAGAAAGGGGGAGGAGTTGACGTTCGCATTCCAGCTCGATTTTCTCTGCACTAACAACGAGGCCGAGTATGAGGCCCTTCTACTGGGACTGAAAATAGCTGAAGAGATGGGAATCAGCAGCGTGATAGTAAGTGGGGATTCAAACTTGGTGATCCGACAATTAAAAGGGGAATATGGCGTGAAAGAGTCCTCACTGGCGCTTTGCAGAGAAAGAGCCTTGGAAGTCATGAAAAACTTCAGGGTAGAATCACTAGAACATGTGCCCAGATCTGAAAACCGGAAAGTAGATTCCCTGGCCACTTTGGGGAGCAAAATCATGATGAAAGGGGAAGAACGGGCAGTCCACCTCAGAAGGGAGCAGAAGTCTCAAGTGAAAGAAGGAAAGACATAAGAAGAACCTAGAGATGATTGGAGGACACCATTCAGGAAAGAACTGAAGAGCAAGATGCTGACCAAAGCGTCCCGAGACTTCTGTTTGGTGAGGGGAATCCTGTACAAGAGAAATAGGGAGGGAATTCTCATGAGATGCGTGGCGAAGGAAGAAGGACTGAAGAAAATGGTTCGGCTGCACGAAAGTATCTGTCGACAAGTGGGACTAGGACTGTACAGACGCTTGCAAAGGATTGGTGTATTTTGGCCCACGATGAAGATGCACTGTGATTCCTTGCAGAGCTTTTGTGTTCAATGTCAGGATTGCAAAGAAGAAGTAGAGGTCCACCTTGCAGACACAGAATGGATTCATCCCATCAAGGAGTACTTGGAACATGGGATTTTACCAGAGGAAAACATGGAAGCTGAAAAGATAAGAAAGAAAGCTGATAGATACTTTTGTGACAAGGGGGAATTGTTCAGAAAGAATTTTGCAGGAGAAGTCTTGAGGTGCTTGAAGAAAACTGATCAAGAGAGAGTAATGGAAGGGGACCATAGGGGGCCCTGTGGGAGGCACCAAGGGGGAAGAGCGCTGTATGAAGAACTCACAAGGATGGGATATTTTTGGCCAACGATCAGGGAAGACTCCATTGATTTTGTGAGAAGGTGCGAATAGTGCCAAAAGCATGGGCACAGGATTCACGTGCCAGCCAACAGTATGAAGAGTCTGAGTGCCCCTTATCCCTTCCACACTTGGTGCATGAACTTTGTGGGGCCCATAGACCCTCCATCAAGAGGAAGAAGATGGATTTTGGCAGCTACTGAACACTCAACAAAGTGGGTTGAGGCAATCACGTGCAAAAGAGCGGATGCGGACACTACTGTCCAGTTCATAAGAGATAATATCATATGCCGCTTCGGGTTGTCCAAAAGAATTGTATCAGACAATGGCACTCATTTTATTAACAAGAAAGTGGAAAAGCTCCTAGGAGAATATGGGGTCACCCATCACAAATCCAACCCTTATTACCCTTAAGCAAATGGCCAAGCAGAATCTACCAATAAGGCATTGATCAGGATCCTATCAAGAACGGTAGAGGACTCGCCCCAGGAGTGGAGTGAATATTTGCCTTTGGCTTTGTGGGCTTATCGTGTTACAAAACATGGCACTACAAAGGCGTCCCCCTTTTCGCTTGTCTACGGAGCAGAGGCAACGTTGCCAGCAGAGGTGTTAGTACCTTCAGCACGCATGATCACACAGAATGAGGAAGGTGCTGTGGAAAGAGCTGAAGTAGTGGAAGGTATGAGAATCAAAGCACAAGACGAGTTACTCAAGCACCAACGAAGGGTCATGCTGGCCTATGAGAAGATGGTTAAGCCCAGAATGTTTGCAAAAGGAGAGCTAGTCTTAAAAGCCACTGATGCTGTCATGAGAAATGCCCACGCTAGCAAGTGGACACCCCAATGGGAAGGCCCCTACATTGTGCAGGAGGCGCACCCCAGTGGCTATTGTCATCTGCTAGAGCCGGAGTCGCAAAAAAGAGTAGGCCCCCTGAACTTTAAATATATCAAGAAGTACTATCCATAGCATGTAGGCACTAATGTTTTGTATACCACCTTTTGAATACATGAATGAATCAAATGTTATCCAGTAAAAGAGTTGTTTCCTTTTTTTAAAAAAAAAACTTGAGTTGCACCCTTATATGTGCAAAAGCACCCTGATATGTGCAACCTAAGTATAAGTAAAAAAATGCACCCTGATATGCGCGAAAGCGCCTTGATATGTGCAAAAAACTTAAGTTGCACCTTGATATGTGCAAAAGCACCCTGATATGTGCAACCCAAGTATAAGTAAAAAAAAATGCACCCTGATATGGCCGAAAGAGCCCTGATATGTGCAAAAAACTTGAGTTGCACCCTGATATGTGCAAAAGCACCCTGATATGTGCAACCTAAGTATAAGTAAAGAATTGCACCCTGATATGCGCGAAAGCGCCCTGATATGTGCAAAAAACTTAAGTTGCACCCTGATATGTGCAAAAGCACCCTGATATGTGCAACCTAAGTATAAGTAAAAAACTACACCCTGATATGCGTGAAAGCGCCCTGATATGTGCAAAAAACTTAAGTTGCACCCTGATATGTGCAAAAGCACCCTGATATATGCAACCTAAATATAAATAAAGGATTGCACCCTGATTTGTGCGAAAGCACCCTGATATGTGCAAACGAATATGAATCAAAAACCTGTATGTGCAAAAGCGCTCTCTGTTTCTGAAAACATACCCAGTTCTATGTATTACAAAGTAAAAACAGGTACAGTGAAAAATTTCAGTGCAAGCACCCAGAGAAACACTTCCCCAAAAAGTTTAAAAAAAAAAGAGAAAGAAAAGGAAGAGAAGAAGAAAATAAGGGAAGATTCTATTCAAAAGAGTAAAAAAGAAAAGTTTGTTCAAAAGGCAAGAGATACACACAAAGACTTCAAATCAAAAGAAGATTGCAAGCTCGTCCAATACAGCAGCAAAAGAAAAGCTTCAAGAGCCCATTCCCCAAAAGCCAAATTTGAATACAGCATAAGCAAAACAAAAACAGAAACGATAAGGCAAATACAAAGGTCCTACGAGTCCAACAAAAGTAAAGTAGAAATAGCAAAATACAAGAGTTCCAACAGTTTTCAACAACCAAGTGAGACAACAAACACAACAGTTACATCTTAAAAAGAGCGCCCAGAGAAGAAGCCTTGCAAATAGCAACATAAGACTCTTGTTGAGAGTCCAATTTAGCAAGATTAGCTTTCACACTTGTCAGATCAGCAGTAGCCTTGGACAAAGTAATAGAAATGTCATTGATCAAGCTCTCCAAATCAGCACGACGCTCCGACAAAAGTTGCCTCTTTGCAATAAAAGTTTCCTCATCAAAAGGAGGACGTTGACCCTCCACTTGCTTAATTGCATTATCAAGCCAAGACCCTGAATATTGATGAAGTTTGAGAGTCAGCAAATAGTCCAACAGGGAAGATTTTTTATCCCAAAAAAAGGAATCCACGTCCTGGTTCACAGTGAGCTTCAACACGTTCAGCATGGTATGAAGCCCAGTTTCATTAAAAATCTGAGGCAAATGCGGTCCAGGTAGCACCAAATCCGAATGAGCATGAAAGAACGACCTCAAAAGTGCTATGTCTTCATCAGAAAGGGGCTTGGTCATTTTCAAAGATAACAACGCTGCAAAAGTAAAGACAAAAAAAAGGGGGGGCAATGAGTCAACAATGAGTATGCAAAACAAAAGGAAAGTAAAATAAGCAACAAGTAATGGCACTTACGAAAAGAAGTAATACTGGAAGCAGCACCAGGAGCAACTTCAGTTTGAGGAGAAATCTCTTGAGCAGAAGTTAAGTCAATAACAGTGTGAGATGGGACTTTTCGAACGGGATCAGGAGTGGCAGTAGCCTCAACCCTTTGAGAAGAAGCAGGAGTGGCAATAGTCTTAGCCCTTTGAGAAGAGACATGAGTGGTAACAGTCTCATTCCTTTGAGAAGAAATAGGAGTAACAATAACGTGAGGGGCACTCTCACGAACAGGAGAATCAACAACAACACCACTTGGAGAAACTGAACCACCAGTTGGAACGTCTTCCACAGGAGGAGACTTGGAATCAGCATCTTCAGGAAGGTTCCTAGGGTCCACGTTCATGGGTGAACCCGAAGGAGAAAGAGCGGCAAGAGGTTCGACTTCCAAAGGAATAGGAGTCTCACCTTCAGCAAAGTTACCAGAAGCAGAACCAGATGAAATGTGTTCAGAAACAAGGGTACCTTTGGATTTGGGCTTGGGAGCAACGAACCTAGGAGGAGAGCGAGCAGGTGGAACCTATTCAAGGAAATCATTTCATTTATTATAATTTATAGTTTTAAATTTTAATTAAAGGGTATTTATATGAACGTGGGATTATGGATTATACTCTTATAAAAAAAATGGATTCTTTAATGTAATGTTAGAGTAACATTAATGTAAAATCACTAAATTTAGAAACATGATTTTTTAAGTTATTGGGCTCGTATAAGTTGAACAATTTTGGACCAACAATGACTAGAGTTTTGCTTGCCTTACCGGGTTATTCATGTCATATGCCAACATGGCAATAACTCATTATTACGCTGACACATGACATGCTAGTGTGGCAATACGTTAGTCATGTAAGCAATTAATAATATTTTACTTACACATAAACCAGAACAAAAAATTTTAAACTTTTAAGGACCTTGATCGGTAAAAATAAGATATGGACTAGAACCAAAATTTGGTCAACTTTTGGGAGCTTTTATTTTCGAAAAAAAAGACAAAGCATGCTGACGTGGCACTCCACAGCCACGTCATCAATTAACGGTGGATTCCTAACGGCAGAGAACAAACAAAAAAATTAAACTTTTAAGGATCAAGATCGGTCAAATAAAAAGATAAGGACTAAAATCAAAATTCAGTTAACTTTCAGGACAAAAAACTTAAATAAGGCTATCGTTATACTGAGGAAATTCGCGAGCATGAAGTAAATTAGTTAATATTATTAATGATATTCAAATTAACAATTAACCAATAATTGAAAATGAACTAATTCCTTTCCTCTTTTCTTAATTTGTTGGATATTGTTACATTTTTTTAAGTGTGTGATTGGGAAAATCAAGCTTTAATACTTTTTGATATGCTAAACATATTATTTTTTTAGCTAAGAATTTTTTAAAACTTTTATAAGCGATATTTTTAGGAAACTTCCTAGCATTTTTTTTAAGACATGCCTCATGATATTTGAGTTCTTTAATTAACTCCTCTAATTCAATATTTTTTTGAGATTAATGGATGTGCATTGACGATGTAACGTTTTTTACATTATCAGTCCAACATTTATCATTCAATTGTATTATTTTTATTTGAAAGTCAACAACAATAAACACATGAATGGTGGATGATGCACTGATGGTATAAAAAACGTTTACACTGTCGGCGCACCATCTATTTTCTTTATTTTTTTAACTTACAAATTTTACTAATTCAATATTGTTAATGCATGGTTCAAATTTAAAGTGATCCAACAATTAAAAAATTGAGTTATAGAAAATACCATAGAACTGAATTACAATATTCAAATCATGGTTATCAAAAACTAGTGTTAATACGTAGAATAGACGAATCTACCTATTGAAAACGAGTTGAAACTGAAGGAAACTCAGAGCGTAAGTGACTCGGGTGTATCACTACTAGAAATCCGCGTTTTAGTGACCGTAAATTTCAGTCACTAATTAGCGTTTTTCGGTCACTAAATCTGTTAGTGACCAATTAGTGACCGGACTAGCACAATAAAAAAAAAGTGGCGTCACAAATGAATTAGTGACTGAGAATTAATTCCGTCACTAGCAAATAAAATCCCGTCACAAGATGGTGACCCGAATAAAATTGGTACCAATTTAGTGACGGATAAATTAAACTTAGCGACTGCGGTTTCCGTCACTAATTAGAGCAATTTTTCCGTCACTATTTTAACAACAAAATTTGGGACGGTGCGATTTTTCCGTCACTATTTAACAACAAAATTTGTGACTGCGCTATTTTTCCATCAATATGTATGAAATTAGTGACCGCATTTTTCTGTCACTAATTAACATCAAAACTATTTTTTGTCTCAAACTATTTTTCGTCAATAAGTAAAAAATTTGTCATTATCAATGGAATAAATAAGATGAAGTTAAACATCCAAAATTAAAAAATAATTGTTGGCATGTATCACCAACATAAACAACTAATAATACATTAATCCTAAACTATTAGCCAATATAAATTGTCATAAACCATTGACACTGAAAAGTTATCAATCAACATAAACATAAAGTTTCAAATATCTTCCTAAAACAAACTCGATGAACTCCGCTACTCCATTCATGAATTCAGACGTTAGCCTTCCACTTTCTTTCCTATTGTCCATCTACCTTCGATGCTCGGGAGCTTCCTGCTAACTAGAAACTAATCTTCGTTCAAAAATCCATTGGACTAAAATTATAATATGAATGAGAAGCTAAGTGTTTTAACATCAATGCATTAGTACGAGAATACCAACAAGAACTAGTATAATAAAATATTGTGTACTTAATTTTTTTAATAATTCAATCATTAAAAAATAACTTCAACAATAAAATTATAACACATAAATTTTGGGTGGTTAAAAAATGGCACCCAGTCCTAGAATCGTACAAACACATAAGAAATGAAGGTTAGAGTAATCATACAAGCACGTAAGAAATGAAGGTTAGAGGAGAGACCATGCAGTTTTACTAATTCAAGCAAAAGGATGATGAAATGTTAAAGTAAAACAACAAACATTTTCTTTTGACAGAAGTGTAAACAATTAAAAAGACTCACACTTAGACTAAACTCAACAACCACTGCACATGTAATTTCTCTTTCTTTAATTTAGTCTAAAATCAAAGTTGCAGAAACTTAACCTTTCAAGACTGGTAGGATCAATTAATACGTGGTGGGTAGACCCACCAGTGTGGTGACCGGTGACGCCATGATTAGAAGCACTAGTTCCACCTATCATTTCCATCCTCCTCTGCTCATTACTTTTATTATGTTTACGAGTTTCTAAATTATGATTACTACACATCAATACATGACAATAAATAAATAATATATTAAGAATGTTTGATTATTACAACAATGATCTAAATCAACCAACTCTACAGACTTAATTATAAAAACATGTGCAGTATCATATTTTGTGTATAACAGTGTTCTAGTTATAATATATAAAAAAAATATATTCTCACACTTTAATTTAAGATGTAGAAGTATATGAAAAAAATATATTCATTGAAAAAATAATGAATACCTTAGGAACTGAGATTTGTGAGTGAAGAGAAGCCACGAATAAGCGAATAAGCAGTGACAGACAACAAGTTGGTCCTTGTCCACCTAAAACAAAAAATAAAAACTTTTTAGATACCTTGGAGAACGAATTGCTACATTACAACAGCTTATTTCTCCATTTGGCAAGGTGAATGAGATTAACAATATATATGGACCTTACAGTGATGTTTTATATAAACAGCAAACAATACAGAATAAAAATAGAATAGGCCACCAAGGCATAGCCAAATTAAAAGAACCTAATGACACCTCAAAAAACCAGATCAAAGTCCAGATAATAATGAGGCATAAAAACTTATCAGCTAATAATGTCCTTTGCTTCTTGTTTAGGATTGGAAAATAAATAGTTGTTGGGCCAAGGCCCGCTAATAAGGAAGCAAAGGAAAAGGGGAAGTTCCAAATGGCCCATAAAGATTGTCTCAACCCAGGGCAGGACTCCACATCAACAATGGCAGAAAACGTGGAAGCGTCCTCTGGTCAGAGCGTCCTCAAACCATACCATTCCCCTGAAGCTAAACAAGGTCCTGGGAAGTCGTTTCTCCTTGGGCCCAACGCTCAGCCAGCCATGTCTATCAGAAATACCATAAGTGGGAAAGATACCATTCCACTCAAGTGCCAAATGTAGTATGCCAGGAAGGAAGATGCCATTTCACTCAAGAAGGGAAAAGTACTGTTCATCTCCCCTACCAAGACTGAAGAGAGCAATGACCAGTAGACAATGGAGGGAGGATCACGATGTCCAGGAGACAAAGAGAAGGCCAAACTTAAAGACCAAGACAAGCCTTCTATAAAGAAATCACCACTGATGATAAGGAAGAACAACAAGAGCTAATACAAGCCAAAGCCAGTAAATACAAATCCACTATACTCGGAGAGTTACAACGACACAACCAGAGAGAGATCTTAGAGAGTCTTGAGGGAGACAAACTCAGAGCGTCCTATGAATCTTATCATTTTTCACTGTATCTCTTGTATTCTCTCTCCCAATGAAAGTAATAAAATGAGGCCTTGATTTCACTAAGTCTACGAACCCATCTCTTTTATTTTGCATTCCTGTTATTTTATTTGCAAAATATAAATCCCTGGAAGAAACAAGCAAGTAACTGATTTATTTAGTAAGAGTCTAAGTCTAGGATTAGGATATTTAGGTTATTGATTAAGTATTCAGTCTTTAACTGGCTGTTCCCTTCATGACCTAACAATATGGCTGGGCGACGTGCCGAAAATGAGCGGATGGCAGCCATATTGGAGAATCTGATTCAAATGAATCAGAATCAGGCCCGAATGCAACAGAACCAAGCTGAAAACATCGCAGCAGCCGCAGCCGCAGCAGCAGCAGCATTGAATCCACCACCCATTCCTGTCGAAATTGACTGGATGGCTCGATTTAGGAAAAGCGAACCGCCTAGGTTCGAAGGAGGGTATAATCCTGATGGAGCTCAGCGATGGCTCAGGGAAATTGAGAAGATCCTTCGCATCATGGCGCCACCTGTTGAACAAACTGTGTTGCTAGCGCAGTATATGTTGACTGATGAAGCAGAGTATTGGTGGGAACGAGTGCGAAGAGAATTGGAGGCAGCCAATCAGGATATCACTTTTGATCTGTTTAAGGCTCACTTCCTGGGGAAGTATTTTCCTGAGGATGTTCGTAGGGAAAAGGAGATCGCTTTTCTGCACCTGGAGCAGGGAAGTATGAATGTCGGTGAGTATGCGGCACAATTTGAAGATCTGATTCGCTATTCTGGCAGACGAACGCACCAAGTGTATTAAATTTGAAGCAGGTCTCAATGCCAGGATTCGGACTATCTTTGTGCACCAGGGTATAGCTAACCTCTCTCAGCTGGTGAAGACGACTAGCGCTTATGAGAAGAGTTTGAATCAGCAGGAAGTAGAGGAAAGGAGCAAGAATATACCGAATGAAGTAGGTCTCAACAAGGGTAAGGGACTGGCTCAAGGATCAGGTCCGCACGACGTTAACCGCACCAGAGCAGTGGTGCTAGAGAATGCGGGTCAGAGTGCGACCGCTTCAAGGACCAGGCCACCATGTCCACATTGTGGAGGATCCCATACTCGTATGTGTTGGATGCTGGAGCAGCGTAGAAAGGAATCTCTCTGCTTCCAATGCGGCCAACCCGGACACCGTGCTGCAAACTGTCCTATGGGCACATAGAACGAGGAATAAACTTATCCAAGGTACTTTTCATGTTAATGTTGCACCAACTGATTACTTTAGCGTCTTTGCCTAGAGTAAGTGTGAGTAGTGTAACCTAGAAGGAGTCGATAAGTGTTAAAACCTTAGCTAGAAATTTCACCAAGCTCAATTGTGATAGTGTCGTCCTCTAATAGAGTGTAAGGTCAGGATTGGTCATCCTTTCTCTTGCATCTGTTAAAAGATAATGCTATCATTCAATAACGCAGTGATGTACAGTCAATAAATGTGAGATTGGGACTGACCACCTCGGTCTTCGCGTTTGTTGACATGTTATATTATTGCAATCATCTAGTTGAGATCCGAATAAACCGTCTAGGAATTCTATCTCTATCAAAAGCCCGATTAGACTTTAATCCTATAGGATCTTTACTAAGACTCATGAACAGTGATTCACAAACCAGCCCCATTCAAGACACTCTTATTTTATATTTCTACCGAGAACACCCAACTAACTGATCGAATCACCCTTCTAACTTGTATGAGAACTTAGCCGTATACGTAAGTATAAAGAGCCATTATATCCTAGAAAATTCGAAACAACACCAATAATACCGATTAGCAGTCAACTTAATCCCATGTACCACCTCGCCAACCAATTAAGAACCTAACTAATCAATTCTTGGAATCAACCTAGTTTCTTCCCTGCCTTCGACTTACTCAGGTATGTTGATACTAAGTGGGGGAGACTTGACGACTCAATTCGGATCCTATCCGAGCGACAATAACTAGTAATCATACCATAAGCCATAGGACTACTAAACAGATAATTCCTAATGCTCCGCGGAGGATCGAGTGAGTGTTAAACTAGGGATAAAACAAGACCTCCTAAAAATAACACCGAATTGAGAAATAACAACTAGACCTTGACCTTGGCCCTCAAGTGACATCGATCTTTAGGAATTCCTATACCGAATTGAAATTATTAAACGAACGGGAAGGAAGTAACATCGAAGTAGAATGCGAGTATGGTGAAGATTGATTTTAAGAGTGACTTTGCTAGACTCACTTGAAGGAATAAAAGGTGAACGGGATAAAAGTGAAGTCGCGAAATGGAATATCAATTAAGATGTTATGTCGGAACACCGCAAGTGATAATCTAAGTCTTTTGGGACTTTGTGCATTTGACAGGACCCCGGTTGACCGAGACCAATCAATCAGCCGCAGATCCATAGAAAACGCATCCTTCGACTGCTCTTTGCTGAAAACGCACACTTTGGGGATAATCTCCATTGTCTTCTTGCTTGACATGTATCCAGTCCATCCTGGGTCATCTTGCAAAGACCATGAGACTTATTCTTGAGTGCTTCATGTTTCTTCTTTTCATCTTCACTCTCTTCAAGCTTCAAGCATCTCAGATGCAAAGGTGAGAATTTTCCAAGTCGTAGAAGCCCGGTGTAGTTCTATGCTTACCGATAGATAGTCACCCACGTGTCCTCTTCTTAGCCTTGGATACCGGTAAGGAACTAGCGTACTCTATTCTGAGAAACGAACGAGCATACCCCCCTAGCATAGATATAATCAAGTGTGTCGATGATAAGTGGGGGAGGATTTCAATCCAAGGAATGGGAGATGGAACTTTAATAATAAGAAAAACTGACGATCCAGTGTAGATAGAGATAATGCGTAGTATTAGGAGACAAGCATTGAAGTGGGCATGAACCTAACCACACCCGGAGCGGGAAATAAAAATCGAAGGGAAGTGAAAACCGTAGTCAGGAGTTTACCAATGGGATGGTTCTCCATTTAAGGAACCGAACAGAATTTCGGGGACGAAATTCTAATAAGTGGGGGAGAAATGTAACATCCCGAATTTTAATTCTAATAATAATTAGAATAATAGTAAGATTTGGAAGTAAGGATTATCATAGAAGGGATTTAAAATGATGGATTAGGAGTGCTTTGAGTGCCATATAGGAGTCAAGGAGCATTGGCATCGAAAAGCAAATTTAAAGAAGACCCAAACGAGTGTTAAAAATCGATTTTTCGATGTTATAAACACCCGACGTTAGGAAATTTAAAATAAAAGATTTAAGACTCAAAATACAATTCCCACCGTTGGATATGAAGGTATGATTTTTAGGAAATTACTCGTCAAATTTGAGCAAGATCAGACGGTGAACGAAGAAGTTATGGCTATTTGAAGTTGGGAGAAAATAGTTGAAAAATAGAAAAGCAAACTAGCAGTATTTGGCCATTTTACTCGAGTATTTTGTTACATACTCGAGTATTTTGGGTCAAAATACTCGAGTGTTGACAGAAATACTCGAGTATTCTGCGACCTGCAGCTCTAAAATCGTGTTTTGGGGGCTGAAACCCCCATTGGCAGCCCCTCCTTCTCTCTCTACACACTCTCCCTCATCCTCCTTCCTCCGTCCAGTTCCACCACCGCCACCCTCCAGCCGCCGCCGCCTTGGCCTCTCCTCCCTTCCCTTCAAACCGCCACTCCTTCTCCCTCTCTTTCTTTCTCTCTCCTTCCATTCCCTCTTCCCTCCATATCACCCTTCTTCCTCCTGGCCGGCCACCGCGAGCCGTCGCCCTTGGACCACTGCTGCCACCCCACCTCCTTGTTATTCCTCCTCTTAGATCCTTTACTCCCCTCTCCTCCCTCTTAGTTTCCTTTCTCTCTTTTTCCCTCACCTCCTCCACCACTTTCGGCCCCTCACCACCACGAGCCACCCACCTCCGACCGCCACCACCACTACTGCCTCTCTCTCTCTCCCTGCCATAGCCTCCCTCTCCTCCTCCTCAGATCACCCTGTCCTTTCTCTCTCTTGAGAGCAACACCGGCGTCGTTACCGACTCGTGACCGTGCCGGGCTTTTGTCGAGTGCACCGAAGCTTGAAGCTCTTGCCTAGGACCAGCCGTGATCGAGATCGACTGTCCCCACCGTGCTTGGAATCGAAGATTGGGGAAGCTTAGGATCAAGCTGGAGCCGAGCTAAAGCGTGGGTCGGGGAGTAAAGCGCCAGATTAAGGTTATCCCCCACTATCACCGATTGAGGTAAGGGGTTTCATTACCAGTCCTTAAGGGGTGTATTTCTGGGTAGTTATATCTATCGCTAGGACCGGGGAAAATGTTAATTGCTAACAAACCTTAGGGTAACCTGCTAATAATGAAGAAAGATAGACGGAGTAAATAGGGGAACCAAATAGTGATGAATAAAAAGGTAAGTAACAGAATAACTAATTAATTAGATTGGTAGGGTGTGGCAAAAGAATAGAAATGGTGAATAGGGAAATAAATTAGAAATGAACAAATGAGAGTAAAGAGAATTAAAGTATAATTGTATGTGGTAAAATCAGGTAAAAGTTAAACGGAATTGGTAGACAAAATAATGACAAATAAAATGGACAATTAATATTGGATAAATATGGTGATGTATCGTAGGCCTTCGATTTGGGGGAGACGATACATCGTAAAATTGGGGTTGTA
The DNA here is from genome assembly GCA_037953625.1 of Crotalaria pallida. Classification (NCBI taxonomy): domain Eukaryota; kingdom Viridiplantae; phylum Streptophyta; class Magnoliopsida; order Fabales; family Fabaceae; genus Crotalaria; species Crotalaria pallida. Next base: position 73,505,579 of record CM075655.1, on the reverse strand, counting down.
TTGTAGGCCTTCAATTTGGGGGAGACAATACAACGAAACTGGGGCGATGTATGTAGGCCTTCGATTTGTTGGAGACATACATCGTCGATGGTGTATGTATGTAGGCCTTCAATTTGGTGGAGACATACATACACCGTAAATAAAAAGGAAAAGGGATTAAAAATGGTAAATGTCACAGGTGGTTGTATTGACCCTGTGGCACGGCGCAGGTGGTTGTATTGACCCTATGGCTTGATAAATGGTAAATGTCACAGGTGGTTGTATTGACCCTGTGGCGCGGCGCAGGTGGTTGTATTGACCCTGTGGCCTAAATAAAATGGTACATGTCACAGGTGGTTGTGTTGACCCTATGGCACGGTGCAGGTGGTTGTATTAACCCTGTGGCCAAATAATAAAGAGGTAAAACGGTAATGGAAAAGCGATGTATGTAGGCCTTCGATTTGGTGGAGACATACATCGTGATTGGTGTATGTATGTAGGCCTTCGATTTGGTGGAGACATACATACACCCTAAATAAAAAGGAAAAAAAAAAGGAAGGAAAGGATAATGGAAAAAAAAAATATAATAAGGTAAATGGTAAAGGAAAAGCGATGTATGTAGGCCTTCGATTTGGTGAAGACATACATCGTGATTGGTGTATGTATGTAGGCCTTCGATTTGGTGGAGACATACATACACCGTAAATAAAAGGGAAAAGAATAAGGAAAAAGGTAAGGGGATATAACGGGATTTATTTGGAAACGGGGAAAATAATTAAAAAGGAAAAATGGAAAAGGAAATGGAAAATGGTAATGAAAAGGAAAAATGGATAATAAAGTGGACATTGAGAAATGAAATAAGAAGGTAAACAATGGAATTTATATAGGAATTAGAGGAAATAAATAAGGGGAATAATTATGGAAATGCTAAACATAAACGAATAATGGAAAACGGATAAAGGATGAAAATAAGAGGATGGGAAAGGAAGAAAAAGTAATAGGTTAGTTGGAAAGAGAGTGAATAGAGAAATTAGGGTGATTAGGAAAAGGATTAAAAAGGATAGAGCGAAAGTAATGAGCAACAAGAATAATTATGGGCTAGAGATTATTTAAAAGAAAACAATTAAAAAGAAAAAGAATTGGGAAACAGTTAGGAAGTAAAAAGGAAAAGAAGAGTATGAATTAAGTAGTATGGCATAGGCTTGAATGGTCTTGGTGTGTCGTATATACCTGCTTAGAAATCTCTTTTTAAGTTCTGTGTGATGCTTCCCCTGTGTGGTTAATATTTTTCAGGTACTCAAGTGGAGCATACACCAGTGCCGGCCGAGCAGGATTTTCATTCCATTACATGGAATGTTTATTAGATATTATGAGTGGATAACTATTTAATGTAATTTATAATATGAATTAGTAGCTTGCCCCGCAACTTGTATTATTTGGGCATTAGGATCTGTTATAACTATTAAACTGTTGTTGTTTATGTTTTTAAACAATTCTGGACTGACAGGTTTTAAGAAGGAATTTTGGGAAAGTCCGAAAAACAGAGGAAACTCTGCCGGATTTTCGTCGAAATTTTCAAGTCCACTTTTCAATAAAACTAATAAAAGTGAGAGGGTTACATTATGTATTAAAGTTGCCAAAAATTGAGGCCAATTTTTTTTTTGTTTGAAAAACATTGTCGGAGTGTTTGAGAACATATTCGAAAGTTCTTGAGGTTCTTCAACACTCTCTTTCGAAAACCGAGTTGTTACTAAAACTTATCCATTTAGGTTTTCCAAAACATTGGTCAAGGGAAAACGGTTTGGTTTCAACTCAAATAATTCTTATGTTACCTCAAAAGAAATTAAACATGGTCACAAAGTTATACTCATTCACATTGGTAAAAGTAGGGCATGCTTCAGAATGAGCTACGTTACATCAATAGTTCATCACTTAGGTAATCCTTAACATGAAACACTCACCATAATCTGAACTAACCACACTAATTCTTAAACTACCCTAGTGAAGGCAATCGGGTGGAGATCCTCCTTCTTCTTAGGTATTCTCTTCGCTTTCGAAGATGAAGCCATCCATGTAGCGGTCTCGGTATTGTCGTTGGGTTCCAACTTCACTCCTTCTTTAATGGTAGACTTCCACTGTTTCTCATATTGCACCTTCTCCTTGTAGTTCCGATATCCTCGCACAGTGACTTGTCCCAAGCGCGGCCCCAAGTTAGCTCCGCTCAGTTGATGCTCCGGGTCGGGGATTACAATCTGAGTATGGCCAGTCCATACCCAGCCGCTTGGAGTATGCTTCCAACCTCTTCCATACTTGCTCCACATGGTGATGTCCATGCAGTACTCCATCTGCCCGTTAGATACCAGCCACACCGATATGCCAACGAACAGGAGAGAGTAAGCGATCCGAACGACGAATCGTCGACAGTGTGGAAATACGATAGGCAAGATAATAGGACCAACAAACACACAAACAATACACAAGCACATAACAAACAAACAGTTTATTGACATCATCATCATCATCATCATTATCTCACATTATTAGCATTATTATTATTCTTTCTCATTTCTTCTTTACTTTCGCATCTTATGAACATTCTTTCCTTTTCTCATTCATTTCCATTTCACCACCGTATGCTCATAACCTCTGGTGATTGGGGAGTATTAAAATACCATCAAAGTATTCATTTCAATCTCGGCGATCACTCACGTCTACATCTCCTCGGTCATCCACCCAACCTAGTCGGAAGCAAACAGGAGTACAGGACCTTTACCGTGCGAGCACGACAGCTGTCTCAACACATAAATGGTCCCAGACCAGGAGGACTCTGCCTCAATCAATAATATCAATTCATAATACTCATGGCACACTGCCTCGTAGTGGCAAACAAGATGGCCCACTCCAGTCCCTCTCACTGTTTCGCGATTTGCAATCTAAGGGGCGACAGTATGTTTCTAGTGGGCCCGCAGAACTTACCACGGCATTAGACCCAGTCCCCACCACGTTAGTGCGCCACATGTGGAGTTCGTTCTGCCTAGAAACACACTCTAGACTTCTTGACGTTTCACTGTCATCGTCCTCCCCTAATGCAATCTCCTCCTAAGTATCCGCAGATACCTATGGTTTCTTCCTCTCCACTACTTCGCACTCTCATACCTCACCACGTGTGTCTTTTAATGTCTTTTATCTTATTAATTCACCTAAGGTCGGTCCGTCCTTCGTGCAACTCTTCAACGAGTCCCGACCACTAACTCTGCACAAACTTTCTCTCATCATTTCTCACATAGCACAGAGCTGGGATCACATCACAATTTCCAATCTCATTTCTCAAACTTTCTAATCATACTCCATTTCTCACAATCATCTCCTTTCATCATATTTTCTCAAAACCATCTTTTCTCAGCTTTCTCAAAATACTATTTCCAAAAACTTCCGCAAAATCTCTTTTCACCAACATTCACAAAAATACTGTTTCAAAAATAATTTCCAAAATGTCATTCCAAAATTTCATCATCAGATTGATTCACAAAACTTTTCTCAAAATTATATTCTTTCACAAATCTTTTTCAAAAAGATTGTTTCATAAAACTCCTTTGAAAACATTGTTCAACAAACTTCTCCAAAAATTCCATTTCAAAACCTTTTCAAGGACTTCTTTTCACAAAAATTTCCTTTCGAAAACCTTTTTCCAATAATCACCTTTCACAAATCTTTTCAAAAATCTTCTTTCACGATCTTTTCGAAATCGGTTTTCAAAAATCTTTTCAAAAATCTCTTTATAAAAATCTTTTCAAAAACCCTTTTCAAAAATTTCGCTTTACAAACCTTTTTCAAAAAAAGAATACAACTTTGCTGGGCGTTAATGGAGGAGCAAGCTCAACTCAACACTAGTTCCCAGTCTAAAACCAAAAACAAAGGAGCCCAGCTCCACTCAATTCACATCTCATATCCACATTCACATTTCTTTTCCCAACTCTGGCTCAACCTCATCACTATCATCAATTCTTTTCCCAATCTCAACTTTTATCTCTTTCTATTCCATCTTATATCTTTCATCATTCTTCCTTTCTCTTATCATGTCTTCACTTTCAATTTCCTTACTTTCACCACTTATTTATTTCATTCTCATATTAATTAACAGCATCCAATTTCAACATACGTAATTAAATAAATGAATATAAACATGCTATACACACACAATCAACACACAATACAATGTGGTCTTTGTCACCTTCGTATAAGTGGCCACACAAAACAAACAATTGCCACTATACTACTGACTCCGAACCACTTTGTTCCGATCTTTGAGATGATACGGAACGTCCTAATAAGTCACCTAACTACCACGGTGTCTTAGGAAAGCTTCTCTCTCACCTGAGGTCCAGCGATTTAATGCGTATCGTCTCCGCGTATCCTTTGTGCTGCCTGCTGCCTCAATCCCTTGTCTTTAAGATTCCTCGTACTAAATAAAATATACTTATGTTATTTTCTTGCATTAAAAACTTTTCTTAGTTCGTAACTTTCTGTTCCTTATTACAAAACTTGAAATATTATTGTTTTATCGGAACAACTTTCATTCTCTCTAGTACTGTAAATCTTTTAAAACCATTTGAAAACATTTCAGAAAATGATTTAAATCAATTTATTTGGTTGTTGGTCCATTTTGGACAGCACCTCAATTACGTTCGAAAACACCGAAAAATTCACCGGTTTCAATCCGGGTTTTGCTCAAATCCATTACCTTTTGAAAACCAAACTTTGAGTCTCATGAACTCAATTTAGAATTCAAGAAAACAATTTTAAATAAACTTGGATAGCAAGGAATAGTTTCACAAAAATCAATTTTATAAAACCCGAAAACATCGTAAAAACTCGTTTTTGTTTCAAATACTTTGAAAACTCAGGTTTTGTTGTAAAACACATCTTAAATAACCACAAACATAATCTCACGCACTCAAATAAATTAAATCAAATCAAATAGATCTCAAAACCAAATACATACACAATGTACCTTGGTCATTCAAATCATATAAACAATTAATCAATTACAAATCGACACTTGATTCAATTATTTAATTAAATCACATACAAACATTCATTCTCAAGCAAATATTTCACAAATCAATCACTTAAGTAAATCGTTCAACACATAATTAATTTAAAATCATTTCATTTTCATAAAACAAAAACACTCACATATATCTATCCCATAAACCGAATACATACACATAAATCAACTTAAACACAAAACTTATTCCTAATCAATTAGCTTAACACAACATACATGCATTATTCCTATGTTACTTCATGAAGAAGAATTCTAACCTAATTAGCATGTATAGACCGAAACACTTCACAAATCAAAGCAAGATTCATGCATCATCAAACATACAAAATCATGCAATTATTTATTCCTTTTTCCTTGACAAAATCGTGAGCTACATCTTTGGAAAATAGTCAAACTTTAATTTATTTTTTCTTAGCTTAAATCAAATCAAAAATCGTCCAAGAATATAAAACATGTATCAAGTCCTCACTACATAAGAGCATGGATTTAATTTTCATTAGACATGGCCGAATACATCATACATGAAATCAACACTTAAATTAATTCATGTTTATGCAAGGAGGATTATTTTAAAGCTTATTCCCCTAATTTTCTTCTAAAATCCGAGGCATGCATCCAAGAAAACATAATTTTTCATTTGAATTCAACATGCAAGAATTAAGTCCTTAAGCTTTCTTAGCAATTCATGCAAGAATCATATATTAACACAAACACTTTCAATTTGTTTCTCAAAGAAACATGAAAATAACTTTTCAAAGTTCAAGACCAACATGCATGCACTTAAATCATGTAGATCGAGTCATGGAATTAATCATGATAACACAATTAGAAGACAAAATCATCTTGAGTGGGAAAAAGAATTAAGACCGAGACATACTTATAGGAAATAAAAAGGCTTTTGTTTCAAAAATTACGTGCAAAGCTTAGAATCAAAACAAAATTAAAGATCAAAGCACAAATAAAAGCTTTTATTAAAATCAAACCAAAATCAAGATATGCAAAGGTTTTAGATCAAACAAAACCAAGAATAAAAATACAAATTAAAGCTTTCATCAAGATTAAGCCAAAACCGAAACATGCAAGGGTTCAAAACCATATAAATCATGTTCAAACAACATGCAAGACCAAAAATCAAAAATAAGTTTAGATCAAACATTGATTTAACAAATAAACACATAAACATCTCATAGTTCACGGTTTTAAGCATTAAAATCAAACATGCAAAAAGATCTACAAAGATCATGAACAAAATCTTAGATCTAAGAGATTTAACTTGAAAACATAAAGATCCACCATGAAAAGCATCAAGATCTACCCTAAACATCCCCAACCGACTCATCAAATATAAACTACACATATTACAAATTAATTTAAGTCCTTAAAAGTCCATGTTTAAGAAAGATCAACACATAAATTCATCTTTCCAAACATAAAAATGAACATGCAAGAGAAGAAAAGAAAAATTATAAGATCACAAATCAAACTAATTCTAAAACTACAGATCTTCGGTTTATACCAAGGAGAAAGGCTTCTAGTCCTCTTGAACACTTGATCTTCATGGATTTCCTAGGTTTGGGACTTGATCTCCTCTTCTTCTTCCTTCTCCTACCTCACAGTTCCTACTCTTCTTTCTCTCTATTTTCTTTTTCTTAGTCTAAGAGTTTGAAGGGCTCTTAGAACATGTTTTTGGTGGGGTTTGGGCGAAGGAGTGAAATGAAGAGATGAAGTGAAGAATAAATGGAATGAAGTTAAGGGCCAAAACTTATATAGAAAATTCGTGGTTTCCTATTTTAGCCCTCATGAATTTCGGTCCTAGAGAAAATGGGAGGGGTAAATTCGGTCTTCCAATTTTTTGCATGGGTGGAGTTTAGCAAAATCCAAAGGGAACAATGTAGGAGACATTAGGTGTTTAGGGCCACTTATGTTTGTTGACTTGTTGGTTCATCCTTAGGGCTTCTACTATTTGGTTAGAGTTTTGTTAGAAATTGGTTACACTTAGTTACTTGGCTAGTCACTTAGGAAATTCCTAGGCTTTCTCTCCACTCATACACACACATACAGCACACACATATTCACCTACTTGCACACACTCACTTACACGCCTAACCTCACTTACACGCCTAACACATACACACATGCATACACAACACATACATTCATGCATACACCATCATATATTTTTCACTAATTACATTTGCACATAATCATAAGCATACACACACATAAAACCGTATATACATGTATCCACATAGAAAGTAAATTTTCCACCTCATAAAATCATTCATGCATAAAATCATAGTTCTTCTAAGACACCAAAATATCGAACACATAGGCTTTTTCAAAAACTCGATTTCTGAACTCTTGACATTATTTCAGGAAATCATTTCTTTAAAGTCACTTATTATCTTAAAAACGTGAATTATGGAATTTATTTAAGAAAATATTCTTTCAAAAACACTTTTCACAAAAATAAATCTTTTTAGTATCTTAATTCAATACGAGGAATTTGCGGGGTGTTACATTCTCCCCAACTTAAAGATTTCTCGTCCCCGAGAAATACGCTGTGGGTTGGGTAGCAGGGCATAAAATTCTCATGTTACCGTGATTCTGATAAGAACACTCTCATTCATCCTTCGTGGTCGTATTCCCTTTTGCAGGTATAATCCTTCTTGCAGTGCTCCTCATGTGTTGCTCACGGATGAAGAAGTCACACTAGTACCACCGCCTGTGTGTCGAATCGGGTTAAGTCCAACGGACTAGCCGAAGAGGATGTCGCTCCTTTAGCTGATTGTCGTCACAAAAGTCCAACCATAGGTTCGGAATTAGGAGATAATCAAACAAACAAAATTCAAACATCTCTAAAAGCAGGGGGTTTCATCTAAAAATCCTCAGATATTCACTATTTTCTGCAACTTAGGTTCTTACTAATCCACAATAATCACTCCTTCCTTCGGTTCTCCTTCTAACTCTAAGGTTTTCGTCTATCCTTTCTTTATCTTAAAGGGATTCTATCATTACTTAGGCTTACTTACTTCCTCAAACTATCTCACTCTTCTCCTTAGGTTCATCCTAAACATTAATCAAACCTATCACCTTCATCGTCTAAACCTCTGATTTGGGCGTATGGCAATTCTAATCCTCAAATTCTCCTCAAGATTTCCCCTAATAACAGGTAACATATACCTCTTTTCTTCCTGGTGACTCCCCAACTTTGATCAAACTTAAAACTAAATCCGTTGTGATCTCATACCCTTGCTTCATTTATCCTTCCTTAATTGTTCAAGCCTAAACTATCTGGGTGACTATTGCACTTTTTATTCACAATTTGGACTTGAAGAGTCCTAGATTGGAATTGTAAGGCTACAGGTAAATAGGTAAGGCTCGTGAAGGAAAGGTTTAAATTCTAACAATACTAACTGTTTGGTTGAAGTAGTTTAACAACCATGAGGATTCATAGGTAACAAACTACATTCCTAAGGGTAATAGCTATCCTTGTGTAAAGGGGTGCTAAGGTTAACAAGCTTAAGTCTTACGAATACTATTGGAACATCAAAAGGGTAAGGGTCTCAGTCTTAGTATCTATTCACTGTCTACTTTTAGTCTACGTTTCTTCTAACTACAGGATGAAGAGGTTCCTTAAACTACAATCCAAATCTCACATCCTAAAAATATGAGAACCTAAACTTATGCTCCTAGTCTTACACTAACAAACACACAGAGTCACACAAACAAAGCATGTAAGCCCATGCTTAAGGCCACTAAGGATTACCATAAGCTCTGATACCATTCTGTAACAGCCCGATTTTCGTAAACCAAAATCATTAACCTTTATGTATTAAAGTTGCCAAAAATTGAGGCCATTTTTTTTTGTTTGAAAAACATTGTCGGAGTGTTTGAGAACATATTCGAAAGTTCTTGAGGTTCTTCAACACTCTCTTTCGAAAACCGAGTTGTTACTAAAACTTATCCACTTAGGTTTTCCAAAACATTGGTCAAGGGAAAACGGTTTGGTTTCAACTCAAATAATTCTTATGTTACCTCAAAAGAAATTAAACATGGTCACAAAGTTATACTCATTCACATTGGTAAAAGTAGGGCATGCTTCAGAATGAGCTACGTTACATCAATAGTTCATCACTTAGGTAATCCTTAACATGAAACACTCACCATAATCTAAACTAACCACACTAATTCTTAAACTACCCTAGTGAAGGCAATCGGGTGGAGATCCTCCTTCTTCTTAGGTATTCTCTTCGCTTTCGAAGATGAAGCCGTCCATGTAGCGGTCTCAGTATTGTCGTTGGGTTCCAACTTCACTCCTTCTTTAATGGTAGACTTCCACTGTTTCTCGTATTGCACCTTCTCCTTGTAGTTCCGATATCCTCGCACAGTGACTTGTCCCAAGCGCGGCCCCAAGTTAGCTCCGCTCAATTGATGCTCCGGGTCGGGGATTACAATCTGAGTATGGCCAGTCCATACCCAGCCGCTTGGAGTACGCTTCCAACCTCTTCCATACTTGCTCCACGTGGTGATGTCCATGCAGTACTCCATCTGCCCGTTGAGATACCAGCCACACCGATATGCCAACGAACAGGAGAGAGTAAGCGATCCGAACGACGAATCGTCGACGGTGTGGAATTACGATAGGCAAGATAATAGGACCAACAAACACACATACAATACACAAGCACATAACAAACAAACAGTTATTGACATCATCATCATCATTATCTCACATTATTAGCATTATTATTATTCTTTCTCATTTCTTCTTTACTTTCGCATCTTATGAACATTCTTTCCTTTTCTCATTCATTTCCATTTCACCACCGTATGCTCATAACCTCTGGTGATTGGGGAGTATTAAAATACCATCAAAGTATTCATTTCAATCTCGGCGATCACTCACGTCTACATCTCCTCGGTCATCCACCCAACCTAGTCGGAAGCAAACAGGAGTACAGGACCTTTATCGTGCGGGCACGACATCTGTCTCAACACATAAATGGTCCCAGACCAGGAGGACTCTGCCTCAATCAATAATATCAATTCATAATAATCATGGCACACTGCCTCGCAGTGGCAAACAAGATGCCCCACTCCAGTCCCTCTCACTGTTCTCGATTTGCAATCTAGGGGGCGACAGTATGTTTCTAGTGGGCCCGCATAACTTACCACGGCATTAGACCCAGTCCCCACCACGTTAGTGCGCCACATGTGGAGTTCGTTCTGCCTAGAAACACACTCTAGACTTCTTGACGTTTCACCGTCATCGTCCTCCCCTAATGCAATCTCCTCCTAAGTATCCGCAGATACCTATGGTTTCTTCTCTCCACTACTTCGCACTCTCATACCTCACCGCGTGTGTCTTTTAATGTCTTTTATCTTATTAATTCACCTAAGGTCGGCCCGTCCTTCGTGCAACCCTTCAACGAGTCCCGACCACTAACTCTGCACAAACTTTCTCTCATCATTTCTCACATAGCACAGAGCTGGGATCACATCACAATTTCCAATCTCATTTCTCAAACATTCTCATCATACTCCATTTCTCACAATCATCTCCTTTCATCATCTTTTCTCAAAACCATCTTTTCTCAGCTTTCTCAAAATACTATTTCCAAAAACTTCCCCAAAATCTCTTTTCACCAACATTCACAAAAATACTGTTTCAAAAATAATTTCCAAAATGTCATTCCAAAATTTCATCATCAGATTGATTCACAAAACTTTTCTCAAAATTATATTCTTTCACAAATCTTTTTCAAAAAGATTGTTTCATAAAACTCCTTTGAAAACATTGTTCTACAAACTTCTCCAAAAATCCCATTTCAAAACCTTTTCAAGGACTTCTTTTCACAAAAATTTCCTTTCGCAAACCTTTTTCCAAAAATCACCTTTCACAAATCTTTTCAAAAATCTTCTTTCACGATCTTTTCGTAATCGATTTTCAAAAATCTTTTCAAAAATCTCTTTATAAATTTTTTTTCAAAAACCCTTTTCAAAAATTTCGCTTTACAAACCTTTTTCAAAAAAAGAATACAACTTTGTTGGGCGCTAATGGAGGAGCAAGCTCAAATCAACACTAGTTCCCAGTCTAAAACTGAAAACAAAGGAGCCCAGCTCCACTCAATTCACATCTCATATCCACATTCACATTTCTTTTCCCAGCTCTGGCTCAACCTCATCACTATCATCAATTCTTTTCCCAATCTCAACTCTTATCTCTTTCTATTCCATCTTATATCTTTCATCATTCTTCCTTTCTCTTATCATGTCTTCACTTTCAATTTCATTACTTTTGTGACATTCCGTATTTTCCCGATTAATATAAATAAGTTTTCATTAAAGAAGAATTTTGAGATATTGTTTTAAAAATGGTTTTCGATGGGTATTTTATTTGATTACGTAATCAGATGTTGATTTTCTGGAATTTTAGTAAACAAAGATTTTTAATGGAATTCAAGCAAATGATTTTATTGAGTTTGGAGTAATTTTATTATTTGTGATTTCATTTGAGAAATGAATTTCTTTGTGCATCTTTATAGATTTAACCCAATTGATTTAAGAGTTGATTTAAAAGAGTTTTGATTTCATGATGAGTTTTCATGCTTGATGTAACACCTCGCAAATTCCTCATATTAATTTAAAACACTAAAGGAATTATTTTTTGAGAATTAAGTTTAGAGAAAGTGTTTCTTAAAATTCTCGTTTTCAAGATAAGGAGTGATTCTAATGTGATATCCAAAGTTTAGAAAAATTGAGTTTTTGAAAAGTTTATATGCTTGATGTTTCAAAAAAATATTTATGATATGGTCACGTGTGTGTATATACGGTTTTGGAATGAATGAGGGTTATATAAAAATTTAATTCTTGAAGATATGTATGTGTAAATGTAGGAGAATGAATATATATGAAGGAGGTATATGATGCACAAATGCATTTATGTGTGTGCCTCACGTATATGTACATGATGTATGTATGTGCATGCCGTGTGGATATGATGTCCTAAATATGATAATTGTATGATGCATGAATGTGGGTGTGTAAATGTGTGTCATACGTGAGTGTGTGTACGTGCATGAATGTGTTAAATGTATGCATTTTCCCATGATGCCATACTATGTGTTATTGTGATAAACATGAAAAGAAAATTTGTATGTGAATGTGTGTGTGCTAGTGTAAGAGGTTCGGTCATAGGAGGGTTAGAAGAACCAAGTGGGTTTGATTTCCTTAAGGATTAAGAAATTAGAAAATTAAATAGAAAATAGGAGGAGAAGTAGGGTAAGTGACTCATGAAGCCTAGGAAGACTTTCCTTCCTCCATGTTTCCCACGATTTGACCCTTCCCATGCAACAATTGGGTTGGCCCAAAATGCCCTTCCTTCCACCCATTGAACTGAGGGCATAAAAGGAAATTGTCCATTCCTTGCCTTGCCCTTAAATCCGTATGAGTGGGGGTGTGTTGGCTTGGTTCCTATTTTATTTCCTCTATTCATTTCCCTTCCTACACAAAACACCAACACACAAAGTCCCAAGAGCATCATCAAGCTCTTGAGACACTTAGAGAGAAAAAGTGAGACCGTGAGAAGGAGAAGAAAGAAAGAGAGTGGAAACCCCAAAGTTCTTAACCCAGACTTCTCAAATTCTTTTCTCAACCATCTTCTTCATCAAAGATCAAGAAGAAACCACATTAACCCTAGAAGAGAGAGAGAGAGACCGAGGCAAACCATTAAGAGGAGGGGAAGAGGAGATTGAAGATTTAAGTTAGGCTTAAGGTAGAAAGAGTCTTGATTTAACCATTTTTGTGTTGTAAAGGACTTTGTTATGGACCTTATTTAAATTCTTGAGATGCATGTAATTATTTGTAGATGATCTCGAGGATTAAATGTTTTGCATGTTATTTTTATGCTTTGATCTTGAATGTTGATGTGAAAAAGTTTTGATCCCTTACTTATAAATCTTCTTTATCACGGTTTTGGTTTAAAGTTGTGTTTGAGTTCATATTTTGCTTTGATTTTCTCATGCATGTTGATTTTGTGGCTTGATGATCCTTGTCTTCCTTTGCATGTTCTTCTTATGATTGGATCTTGGATTTCTAGAACTAAATGAACTCATAAACCACCAAATAAAGAACAAAATGATTCGGCTATGAGTAGAAATTTTAGGTCTTGATGCTTTAATTTGACCTAAGTGATCTCATGCTATTTTTATGTTATTTTCTAGCTTATTTCTCTCGGCTTGTTTGAAGATTTAAGTTTAAGTTTGCATTCTTGTCTTGATCTTCTTTTGCATGTCTTGATCCATCATTAATTTTAAGAAAACATGAAGCTTGAATTTTGTGTGTCTTATTTGAATATAAAGTCTTGATTTCTCATATATAAGTCACGGTTTTTCACAAGAAAGTAAGTTTTAAAAATAATTTCTAGTATGAAAAGAAAGTAAATCAAGGTTTGTGTGTGTGATGATGATGATTCGGCCTAGCTAGGATTAGTAGGCTAGACACTTTTTCAATGAAATGACATAAAAGAAATAAGTATGTTTTGTGAAATTATATTAAAATAAATTGTTTTAAAGTTGTGTTATGATCATTCATTTCTAATCGGTTCTTTATTCAAAGATAAAGGAAATAACCAAATTAAGTTAATATTAGAAGAGTGTTGCATATGTATGTGAGTGTGTGTTTGAAGGAATATATGTGTGATCGTGTGTGCCTATGTGTTTTCGGTTAGGGTTAAAAGAAAATGGAATTTAAATGCCTAAAATGAAATAAATTGATTCATGTGATTCAAGTTGTGATGTTTGATTTATTTCATTGCTTTTATTCGGCCATATAGTCTAAGTAGGTTAAGGGAGTCTAATTACTTGAATAAAATGTGCATGTAAATAAATATTGATGTGTTTGGTTGGAAATTTGGTTTAAATTGGGTTATGAACGCTTGCATGCCTAGGTGCTCTATGTTGTGAAAATGAACTATGTGTGAATGCATAACTGTTTTAATGTTGATGAAATTGTTTAAATGCTTGAGGTATTATTTGTTGTTGCGAGTGGAGTAATGCCTATAAGATAATTGAATATGTGGTTTTATTTATTTAAAGTTATCTGGTTGCTATGTGATTAGATATGTTTGAAAAATAATTGAATGCATGAACAGTTTTGAAATAAGTTGAATTTAAGAAGAGTTTAATTCGATTTGCTTGAGATTTTTAAATTATGACATGGCTGTCCAAAACTTGTTTTGTGATGAGACTTGGGTTTTAAAGCGTTAAATTTTAAACTAAAAAGTTATTTAAGGTACAAAGTGTTTTTACAATATTTTCAGAGTTTATCAAAATGATTTCATAAAACTATGTTTGCTGTCCATAATTACTTGGATGTGCTTTTCATGTTTGAAAATGTTTTCGTGTGATCTAAAACCGAGTTTCCAAGTGATAGTTGATTTTGATTACCTTTTCAAAGTTTTCTAAAGAAGAAAGGACAAGTATTAATCTAAGAAGAGATTTTCACAAATAAGTTAATAACGTAAAATGTTTTATTTAATATGAGGAATGATAAAGGAAAGAGGTTGGGGCAGATGGCAGCACAAGGATTCGAGAAGAGCACACATTCAATAGCTGGACCTCAGGTGAGAGAGAAGCTTCCCTAAGACATCGTGGTAGCTAGGTGATTTATTAGGACGTTCTGTATCATCTCAAAGATCGGAACTTTGTGGTTGGCGTTAGTAGTATAAGTGGCAATTGTTTGCTTTGTGTGACCACTTATACGAAGGTGACAAAGACCACACTATTATTGTGTGATGTGGTGTGTGATAGCATTCTTTGTTGTGTACTTATTTATTTAATTATGATGCTTATTATCATGATGAGTGGACGGGTGTTGGACGTTGTTGTGTCCCTAATAAAAGAACGAAAGTAAAATGAAAGAGTTGAGAAAGTGTTGAGGTTGGAGGTGATAGTACAATAAGGAATAAGAATGATAATAAGAGATATGAGGTTGAGTGAAAAAGCAATAAGAGTTGATTGGAAAAGAAATTGATGATGATAAGAACGAGCCAGAGCTAGGGAGAGTAACGTGAATTGTTGGAATGAGAGGTGAAGTAAGTGGAGCTGGGCTCCTTTGTTTTCAGTTTTAGTCTGGGAACTAGTGTTGAGTTGAGCTTGCTCCTCCACTAGCGCTCAGCACAAAATGTGTTTTGAAAACGAATTTTGAAAAAGGAATTTTCGAAAGGATTTATGAAAGAAATCTTTGAGTGTGAAGACAACTTTTGAAAAAGGTTTGTGAAATGAAATTTTTGAAAAGATTTTTGAAATGGAGTTTTGAACAAGTTTGTGAAACCATATTTCAAAGGAGTTTTATGACACTATCTTTTGAAGAAACTTTATGAAAGAATATTTTGTGGAAATAATGTTTTCGAAGAAGCCTCTTTGAGACAAGATTTGAAGAAGGTTTATTTGAAATGGTAGTCTGGTGTAAGATGATTTTGTGAAAATTTGGAAATGGTGTTTTGGAAATTGTGAAAAAGATATTTTGAGAAGGAAGATTTTGAAGAATGAGAGTGTGGTTGAGAAGAAAGTTTGAGAAATGAGATATGAAACAAATGAGAAACTCCCAGCTCTGAGCTATGTATGATTTTGAGAAAGAGAAAGATCGTGCAAATATAGTGGTCGGGACTCACTGAAGGGATGCACGAAGGGTGAGCCGGCCAATAAGTTAATTAAAAAGATAAAAGACTTTAAAAGACAGTAACAACGAACGTGGTGAGGTATGAGAGTTAACCCGAAGTAGTGGAGAGGAAGGAACGATAAGTATCTACGGATACTTAGGACGAGATTGCATTAGGGGAGGACGATGACGGTGAAACGTCAAGAAGTCTAGAGTATTGTTATAGGCAGAACGAATTCCATAAGTGGTGCACTAACGTGGTGGGGACTGGGTCTAATACCGTGGTAAGTTCTGCGCGCGCACTATAACAATACTGTCGCCCCCTAGATTGCAAATCGAGAACAGTGAGAGGGACTGGAGTGGGGCATCTTGTTTGCCACTGCGAGGCAGTGTGCCATGATTATTGTGAATTGATATTATTGAGGCTGAGCCTCCTGGTCTGGGACCATTTGTGTTTTGACAGCTGTCGTGCCCGCACGGTAAAGGTCTTGTACTCCTGTTTGCTTCCGACTAGGTGGCCGAGGAGATGTAGGCTTGAGATGTGAGTGCTAACTACGAAAGAAACGTGTACTTCGATGATCCTTTAACTCCCCCGATTATCGATGGTTATAACTCAATAAGACACTAATTATATTTATGAGAGTAAGAGTTCAATAAGTGCAAAGAATGAATAAGAGATTGAGAATGGACGATGTGGAAAAGATATTGAGATTTGTGAAAGGGATGAGGAACAAGAGAGGAGAAGTATGAAGGAAATGATGATAAGATGAAATAAATATGGATCGTGAATAATGAGGATAGTATGTTTGCTTGTTGTTATGTGTGTTGTGTGTTATATGTGTGTGTCCTATTATCTTGCCTACCGTAATTCCACACTGTCGACGCTACGCGTCCGGATCGCTTACTCTCTCCTGTTCGTTGGTACATCAGTGTCGCTGGTATCCCAACGGGCAGATGGATCGTCGTTTGGAGATCGTTACTTGGCCTCATAAGGGACGCGGATGGAAAGCTATACGTCGAGGATGGGCATGGTCGGGATGTGCTCAGTTGGTGATCGAAGACCCGGAACATAAGTTGGGTGGATCTACACCTAGTTTGTGTTTGGGAAGCATATCCTACATGTGTCACGGCTCCGAACCGCCGCCTCGGATTCAAGGGAAGGAGAACTCAGTGAAGCTATTCAGAGTGGAACTTAAACCGAACTCCGAAGGAGAGCCCAAGAACGCGGTCGCATCATCCTCTGGAACAAAGGCACCCGCAATGAAGAAGAAGAAGCTGGAACCAATCATCTTTGATAGGAAGAGGGAGCCAATAATAGAGTTAGATTAAGTTGTTGTTCTTATTTTGTATCCAGGATTACCTAAGTGATGAACTATTGCTGTACTTCAATTATTCTGAAGCATGCCCGTCTTTTATGAAACGTGAGAATACTTTTTATGAACATGTTTAAGTTCTTTTGAAGAAATGAATGAAGTTATTCAATTTGAAACAAACCGTTTACTTGATAACATGTTTTCTGAAAATAAAGTAAGTGAGTTGTGGTTTCACGTAACAACTCGATTTTCGAGAGAGAAGGTTGAAGGACATGGATAACTTTTCAAGAATGCTTTCAAACCCTTCAACAACGTTACAAAAAAAAAATTTGGCCTCATTTTTACAACATTAACAAGTGAAAGTCAATTATTTCGGTTGTCGAAAATCGGGCTGTTACAGTTGAAATTTAATTTACTTGTGTTGTGATTTTGTGTTTGATTTCTTGAGGTTTTAATTAGGATTTTGTTTTCCTGAATTCATGCATATGATTCTAAGATGGAAAATTATTTTCTCCAAGAAATCAAAGTCCAAATCATCTTGATTTCGAATCATTTCTAGAAACCCTAATTAGCATATTTGATCTTTGATTAAACCCTAATCGAGTTCTTAATCCTTGATTAAGCACTTAATCACTCTCTTAAACCCTAAACCCTCAAGGTTAGTGAGCTAACCTAGAATTAGCTTTCCATAAACCTATGTTAGAAAAGATTAAGTTTTTGATTAGCACCTTAATCCTTAATTAAGCCCTAATCTCTAAGGATTAGTGGACTAAACCTAAATTAATTTTCCTAATCCTACCCTAATCATGATTAGACCCTAATTAGTGCCCTAAACCTAATTAAGCTAACCTAACCTACCCTAATCACCTATGGCCGAATACCTAAGTGTATAGCTTGGCCACCAAGTTGTTTTGCTTGGTCACCAAGTGGCATGCTCCAAAGTCAAACTAATGACATCACCAAGATGACCTAAGCATGACCTAGAAAGGAAAAAGAAAAGAAATAGAAAAAGAAGGGGGAGAAAAACCGTGAGGGACTTAGGAGCAAGACTTGGCCTCCAAGTTTTGTAACTTAGTCCCCAAGTAGTTGCAAAGAAGCCACCCATGCAAGCCCTTGATGGCAAATAAGGAAAAGTAAAGAAGAATAAAAGAAGGACCAAACCGTGTGGGGAAGAGTGAGTTGTTTTCATTCTTTCATTCTTCATTCTTCATTCTTCATCCTTTCTTCTTTCTCTCATCAACACAAGCAACACCAACACACACCCACCAACACCATCAAAACCGTGAGAGTGAAACCAAGAGAGAGTGATCAAAACACACACACTTCATGTAGCTTCATTTCCTTCATTTCTTTCCAAGACCAAACACATAACACTAAGAGCATCATCAAGCTCTTAGTGAGAAAGTGAGAGAAAGAGAGTGGCCGAACATAGAGAGAAGGAGAACTAACCCAAACTCTTCACAATCTAAGTGAAATCAAGCCAAGATAGTGAAAAAGAAAAGGAGAAAACCATGGACTAGGAAGAAGAATGGGTAAACCGTGAGGAGAGAGGAGAGAAATCAAAGAATTGGACTTGATTCTTTAAAGTTTTGATTAATTAATAATTTTATTTCATGATCTTAAAAGTTCTTAACCTACTTTCTTCAATTCATTTTCGGTTTTTCATGATCTCTTTCTAGAGCTTTGATTTTTGTTTGAAAAGTTAATGCATGTTTGTTTTCAAGTTACATCTTATGTTTCCACTCACATGCATGTTGGTTTTCAAGGAGGATCTAGTGTTTTGTTTACAAACAAGTTGATTTCTAAACTTGATCTTGAAGTTTTTGCTAAGAAAGTGTTTTCTCATGATCTGGAGTTTTCTTCTTGATTTCTTAAAGTGTTTTCGAAAAAGTTTGATTTTGAGTCTTGCATGTGCATTTTTAAGTTTTCTTATGATTTTCTAAGTTTGATTTTTACTTGTATTTGAGTTCTAAAAATGAGAAATGAACATGCATCATCTTGTTGATGCTCATGGTTTTATGGTTCTTTTGTGCAAATGATTTTTGATCTTTGAATTCTATTTTTATGCTTGATTTTGAATGGATCTACGATGTTCATGAACTATAAGTTATTGATTTGCTAAAGACATGATTTTGCGTGTTGGTCTTCAATATTGATCTATGTTTTTCAATGATTAATGAGTAAAGATCTTGGCTTGAAAGTAAGAGAGTGATTATGTTTGAAAACTTGGTGTTCAATTCAGTTTTTAAAGGATTTTGTTTTCTTGTTTGATTCGGTTCTTGTAACTATTTTGTATGAAGGATTGTTGATCCATGTTGATGCATCTATGATTTTAATGACATGCAAGTATAAATTAATGCTTAGATCATGAAAATGTTTTGGTTTGAACAATTTGATTAAGTGCTGAAATTTTGATTCATAAGTGATTTTCTCGTAAGAAACTTTGAGAAACGATAGTTATACTAATTGGATTGCCTTGAAATTTTAATATGTATTCCTTGATGCTATTTAAATGAGTTCTGGAAAATTTGAAGGGATTTGGAATTGTTTTGGTAATTTAAATAAATTTTGGTTGTTCGGTGTTAATTATGGAAGTCTAAGGTTTTTAGTGAAAAAGATTTCAATAAATAGTACTTGTACATGTTTTATGATTCTAAAACTTGGACATTGTTTTAATTAGGTTAAATTGATTATCCCTGAATTTTTATATGATTTTTAGAGTTGGTTTGTTAATTGTAATGGAGTCATTTTGGTGAAAACGATTTCGGAAAAATAAGTTTTCGAGGAAAAACCTAAACCGAGTTTCCTAAACTAAACTACTCTAAATTGCTTGAAATTTTTATAGTAGCTCCTTAAACATGTCTTGTGACTCTCTGTAAAATTTGAGGTGATTTGGAGTTGTTTTGATAGTTTTACCAATTGAGAAACAGTGAACCGTTTGGTTCGGATTTTCCGGACCTAGTGATGAATTAAATTGAAAAAGTCCAACTTTCACAACTCCAAATAATCTGAAATTTTTATGAGATGATCTTGATTGTGTAAGGAAGATTTATACCAATTTTCATGAAATTCGGAGTTTAAACACTATTTTTAATTATGGCATTTTGGCCTGAGGTCAGGAACAGTTCTATCTTGCTTTTCACACGAAACCTGATTTGAAACCTAGCTTAAGATTGTTCAAATGACTTGGAAATTTTATATGATGAACTTTGGTATATATGTGTTTGTTCTGAAAATTTTGGGAATTAAATCAATTAATTTGGTATAGTTTTAGATTTTATCTTTTGTGTTTTCCCGTAATTGAACAAAAGCTTTATTTAAATGTTTTCGACAAACACGAATTTTGTACTTCATTTCATGACTTGGCTGGACTTGTATGGTGATCATAATGTCTTGAAATAATTGAGTGAGTGATATCTTGATGGTATGTTTAGACTATGCATGAATGAGTTTGCAAAGTTAATTGTTTACGGTGTTCGGTCTAGGCTATTAGTTTGGAATTATGATTTGAAAATGTGCTATGTGCTATGTGCTATGTTCTAAATGGTTTGTTTTAAGTGGTGCGTGTTAATTGAATTACTTTATTTGATTGAGAAAGTGTTGATTTAATTGTTTTCAAGATACTTAACTTGTTTATGGGTTTAAATTGGTTTTGAACAATGGAAAGTGAACTTGGGACTTAGCATATGATGCTGTCTAGAATTTTTATAAGTTGTATTTCTTATTTAAAAATGTTTTCAAAGTGATTTGAAGTTGAGTTTTGATGAATACTTAATATAAGATAAAGTTGGTTTTAAGAAAAGTGCAATTTTACGGTGTTTCCGGATTTTCTAAAGAGTGTTTTATGGGCTAGCATCTTTGCTGTCCAGTTTTTATTTAAATTGTTTTTCAATCTTGAAAATGTGTTTGATTGGTTTTAAAGTTTAAGTTTTAAGTCGTACGTGATTTAAGAAAAGTTGGATTTCAAAAATGACATTATTCGATGTTTTCGGGATCGAGCGAGCTGCTGTCCAAGACGGACCAGCAACCGATCCATTTATTTAAAATGATTTCATTGATTTCTTATAATAATTTCAAAGTATTTAAAGTATAGTGAAAGTTGGATTTTGGTTTTGAGAAAATCTTGACGTTTTATGATTTTCCGGCAAGAAGTGATAAGAGTTTTCGAAAAACACGTTTTGGATTTTAAGTATGACGATCATTTGGATGGACTAGTAACGTTAGTGCCTCCTATCTAGTATAAGGTGCGTATAAGTCAAGAAGCTGGAGCAGCTAACAGTTGGGAGGACCCGCAACGATTTCGGACGAGGTATTTGCTGGAGTTGAGGTGAGAGAGAAGTTTCCCTAAGACACCGTGGTATTTAGGTGATCTATTAGGACACTCCGTACTCTCTCAAAGTCGGAGTAAAGGTCTATCGTAGCTAGTAGTATACCCGATAAATTTAGTGATTGTTTGTATTGCAGTATACGAAGACTCAGACCTATACCATTACATGGTATTGATTGATTGATATATTTGCTTATGTTGAGATGTATTGTTGTTATATTGTCATTGCATATGCATGGTGCATCATCCCGCTATATAAGATAAGAATAGAAGAGACATAGAAAATTATAAGAAATTCCCCAACGACTAGAGCGAAACTTTAAGGGGTGGAACACATGATGGAACCGGATGATGCTGATGCGCCGAGTACGTGGAACGAGCTGATGCTGTGACGATGACGATGTCTTGAGTGTAGATGCAACGATTGCTGAAATATGTTGTGAGTGTATCTATGTGGTCGTAGCCACCTGTTGAAAGTGTATCTATATGGTCGTAGCCACCTGTTGAAAGTGTATCTATGTGGTCGTAGCCACATGTTGAAAGTGTATCTATGTGGTCGTAGCCACCTGTTGAAAGTGTATCTATGTGGTCGTAGCCACCTGTTGAAAGTGTATCTATGTGGTCGTAGCCACCTGTTGAAAGTGTATCTATATGGCCGTTGCCATATGTTGAAAGTGTATCTATATGATTGTGGCTACATGTTGAGAATGATTCAGGATGGGTCGGAGCCCGTCAGATATAGTAGTCGAGTCCCACAAGAAGTAACCCGCATATGGTTGGTGCTATATGACGGAGGCGACTTAGGATGGGTCGACATTAGGACAAATCGAGTATAACCGTTACGACTTAAAAAACCCTTACCTGAAGTAGTGGAGAGGAAGACACAGTGTTTACCTGCGTGGTAATCACTTGTTGATTAGGATAAGGGAAGGTAATGACGGTGATTCGTCAAGAAGCCAAAGAGGAGTATGTCTAGGCAGGAAAAAGCTACAGTGACCTGGGTTGACCATCTGAGGTTGGGTAGGTAGTCTGGTGTCGTAGCTGAAGTACTGCGTGTACACTAGATGGATGACTGACACCCCCTTGACTAAATCAGGATCAGAAGAGGGATGCTTGAACACGGTGGAGGTAGACACCCTTTGCCATGACATTTTTTCCCGGGCATTTTATATTATATTTTGGTGTTGTCTCCAGGAGCCGGTGTGGTTAGAGATCCTGTACTTCTGATTGCTTCCGACTAGGTGGATGGATCCCGAGGAGATGTAGACATGAACCCGAAATCATAAAGCCTGAATCCCGATGTTATGGACTCGAGGTGTGTGAATGAAGAGATTCGACCTTGCGAGACGAACTGATTTAGAGATTCCCTAAGGAAAGGACATAGTGTTAGATAATGCGACTATTGCATTTCATCCCCATGCATCTTGCATAATTACCTGCTGTATTGTTGTGCTGTGAAAGTGTATTGTTGTATGCCTGTATTGTCTTAATATTTTGCCTATCGTAAACCCACACCGTCGACGATGCGTCGTTCGGAATGCTTACTCTCTCTGTCTTCACCCTTCCCTGTGGATTTCGGTGACGATGTCCACAGGCGACAGAGTAAGTAGATTATATTGGGAGTCGGCGCTTCGAGTGATGGACTATGAAGACACGACCAAGGTGGAGTCTCGAAGGAGAAGAAGGTCAAGCTCGGCTCGAGGACTCGATGGGTGATGATTCAACCCATCCGAGGAGCATTGTGTTGGACGGAGGTCTACGGTCACAATATCTATGTTCAAGTGTGTACTTCCTTACCAGGTACTTAGACATCATTAGCTGCATCCACATGTGCACCCGAAAGATGTTTTATAAAGCTGGACAATCAATATTAAGTTTTCCGGTCAAACATAAAGGAGATGGGCTTTTAAATGTGATTTGTGAAAGCAAGTTTCAAAGTGCGATGTTTCGTAGTATCTCGGTTTGGAACTTGAAGTATAACATGAGATATGAGAATCAATTTTCTGTTGTAAATCATTTTGATAAAAGATTTTGGAACTTGGAGGTTCTCATGTACATGTTATATGATAAAAAAAAAAAATTGGCCCAAATTTTCACTACATTAATTAAAGAAATTGTATTTTCAAGTTGTCAAATCGGGGTGTTACAACTTTCACCACTTATTTATTTCATTCTCATATTAATTAACAGCATCCAATTTCAACATACGTAATTAAATAAATGAATATAAACATGCTATACACAAACAATCAACACACAATACAATGTGGTCTTTGTCACCATCGTATAAATGGCCACACAAAACAAACAATTGTCACTATACTACTCACTCCGAACCACTTTGTTCCGATCTTTGAGATGATACGGAACGTCCTAATAAGTCACCTAACTACCACGGTGTCTTAGGAAAGCTTCTATCTCACCTGAGGTCCAGCAATTTAATGCGTATCGTCTCCGCGTATCCTTTGTGCTGCCTGCTGCCTCAATCCCTTGTCTGTAAGATTCCTCGTACTAAATAAAATATACTTATGTTATTTTCTTGCATTAAAATCTTTTCTTAGTTCGTAACTTTCTGTTCCTTATTACAAAACTTGAAACATTATTGTTTTATCGGAACAACTTTCATTCTCTCTAGTACTGTAAATCTTTTAAAACCATTTGAAAACATTTCAGAAAATGATTTAAATCAATTTATTTGGTTGTTGGTCCATTTTGGACAGCACCTCAATTACGTTCGAAAACACCGAAAAATTCACCGGTTTCAATCCGGGTTTTGCTCAAATCCGTTACCTTTTGAAAACCAAACTTTGAGTCTCATGAACTCAATATAGAATTCAAGAAAACAATTTTAAATAAACTTGGACAGCAAGGAATAGTTTCACAAAAATCAATTTTATAAAACCCGAAAACATCGTAAAAACTCGTTTTTGTTTCAAATACTTTGAAAACTCAGGTTTTGTTGTAAAACACATCTTAAATAACCACAAACATAATCTCACGCACTCAAATAAATTAAATCAAATCAAATAGATCTCAAAACCACATACATACACAATGTACCTTGGTCACTCAAATCATATAAACAATTAATCAATTACAAATCGACACTTAATTCAATTATTTAATTAAATCACATACAAACATTCATTCTCAAGCAAATATTTCACAAATCAATCACTTAAGTAAATCGTTCAACACATAATTAATTTAAAATCATTTCATTTTCATAAAACAAAAACACTCACATATATCTAGCCCATAAACCGAATACATACACATAAATCAACTTAAACACAAAACTTATTCCTAATCAATTAGCTTAACACAACATACATGCATTATTCCTATGTTACTTCATGAAGAAGAATTCTAACCTAATTAGCATGTATAGACCGAAACACTTCACAAATCAAAGCAAGATTCATGCATCATCAAACATACAAAATCATGCAATTATTTATTCCTTTTTCCTTGACAAAATCGTGAGCTACATCTTTGGAAAATAGTCAAACTTTAATTTATTTTTTCTTAGCTTAAATCAAATCAAAAATCGTCCAAGAATATAAAACATGTATCAAGTCCTCACAACATAAGAGCATGGATTTAATTTTCATTAGACATGGCCGAATACATCATACATGAAATCAACACTTAAATTAATTCATGTTCATGCAAGGAGGATTAGTTTAAAGCTTATTCCCCTAATTTTCTTCTAAAATCCGAGGCATGCATCCAAGAAAACATGATTTTTCATTTGAATTCAACATGCAAGAATTAAGTCCTTAAGCTTTCCTAGCAATTCATGCAAGAATCATATATTAACACAAACACTTTCAATTTGTTTCTCAAAGAAACATGAAAATAACTTTTCAAAGTTCAAGACCAACATGCATGCACTTAAATCATGTAGATCGAGTCATGGAATTAATCATGATAACACAATTAGAAGACAAAATCATCTTGAGTGGGAAAAAGAATTAAGACCGAGACATACTTAGAGGAAATAAAAAGGCTTTTGTTTCAAAAATTACATGCAAAGCTTAGAATCAAAACAAAATTAAAGATCAAAGCACAAATCAAAGCTTTTATTAAAATCAAACCAAAATCAAGATATGCAAAGGTTTTAGATCAAACAAAACCAAGAATAAAAATACAAATTAAAGCTTTCATCAAGATTAAGCCAAAACCGAAACATGCAAGGGTTCAAAACCATATAAATCATGTTCAAACAACATGCAAGACCAAAAATCAAAAATAAGTTTAGATCAAACATTGATTTAACAAATAAACACATAAACATCTCATAGTTCACGGTTTTAAGCATTAAAATCAAACATGCAAAAAGATCTACAAAGATCATGAACAAAATCTTAGATCTAAGAGATTTAACTTGAAAACATAAAGATCCACCATGAAAAGCATCAAGATCTACCCTAAACATCCCCAACCGACTCATCAAATATAAACTACACATATTACAAATTAATTTAAGTCCTTAAAAGTCCATGTTTAAGAAAGATCAACACATAAATTCATCTTTCCAAACATAAAAATGAACATGCAAGAGAAGAAAAGAAAAATTATAAGATCACAAATCAAACTAATTCTAAAACTTCTAGATCTTCGGTTTATACCAAGGAGAAAGGCTTCTAGTCCTCTTGAACACTTGATCTTCATGGATTTCCTAGGTTTGGGACTTGATCTCCTCTTCTTCTTCCTTCTCCTACCTCACGGTTCCTACTCTTCTTTCTCTCTATTTTCTTTTTCTTAGTCTAAGAGTTTGAAGGGCTCTTAGAACATGTTTTTGGTGGGGTTTGGGCGAAGGAGTGAAAAGAAGAGATGAAGTGAAGAATAAATGGAATCAAGTTAAGGGCCAAAACTTATATAGAAAATTTGTGGTTTCCTATTTTAGCCCTCATGAATTTCGGTCCTAGAGCAAATGGGAGGGGTAAATTCGGTCTTCCAATTTTTTGCATGGGTGGAGTTTAGCAAAATCCAAAGGGAACAATGTAGGAGACATTAGGTGTTTAGGGCCACTTATGTTTGTTGACTTGTTGGTTCATCCTTAGGGCTTCTACTATTTGGTTAGTGTTTTGTTAGAAATTGGTTACACTTAGTTACTTGGCTAGTCACTTAGGAAATTCCTAGGCTTTCTCTCCACTCATACACACACATACGGCACACACATATTCACCTACCTGCACACACTCACTTACACGCCTAACCTCACTTACACGCCTAACACATACACACATGCATACACAACACATACATTCATGCATACACCATCATATATTTTTCACTAATTACATTTGCACATAATCATAAGCATACACACACATAAAACCGTATATACACGTATCCACATAGAAAGTAAATTTTCCACCTCATAAAATCATTCATGCATAAAATCATAGTTCTTTTAAGACACCAAAATATCGAACACATAGGCTTTTTCAAAAACTCGATTTCTGAACTCTTGACATTATTTCAGGAAATCATTTCTTTAAAGTCACTTATTATCTTAAAAACGTGAATTAGGGAATTTATTTAAGAAAATATTCTTTCAAAAACACTTTTCACAAAAATAAATCTTTTTAGTATCTTAATTCAATACGAGGAATTTGCGGGGTGTTACATAGAGGACTCGCCCCAGAAGTGGAGTGAATATTTGCCTTTGGCTTTGTGGGCTTATCGTGTTACAAAACATGGCACTATAAAGGCATCCCCCTTTTCGCTTGTCTAAGGAGCAGAGGCAACGTTGCCAGCAGAGGTGTTAGTACCTTCAGCACGCATGATCACATAGAATGAGGAAGGTGTTGTGGAAAGAGCTACAGCAGTGGAAGGTATGAGAATCAAAGCACAAGACGAGTTACTCAAGCACCAACGAAGGGTCATGCTGGCCTATGAGAAGATGGTTAAGCCCAGAATGTTTGCAGAAGGAGAGCTAGTCTTAAAAGCCACTGATGCTGTCATGAGAAATGCCCACGCTAGCAAGTGGACACCACAATCGGAAGGCCCCTACATTGTGCAGGAGGCGCACCCCAATGGCTACTGTCATCTGCTAGAGCCGGAGTCGCAAAAAAGTGTAGGCCCCCTGAACTTTAAATATATCAAGAAGTACTATCCATAGCATGTAGGCACTAAGGTTTTGTATGCCACCTTTTGAATACATGAATGAATCAGATGTTATCCAGTAAAAGAGTTGTTTCGTTTTTTTTTTAAAAAAAAACTTGAGTTGCACCCTGATATGTGCAAAAGCACCCTGATATGTGCAACCTAAGTATAAGTAAAAAAAATGCACCCTAATATGCGCAAAAGCGCCCTAATATGTGCAAAAAACTTAAGTTGCACCTTGATATATGCAAAAGCACCCTGATATGTGCAACCTAAGTATAAGTAAAAAAAATGCACCCTGATATGCGCGAAAGCGCCCTGATATGTGCAAAAAACTTGAGTTGCACCCTGATATATGCAAAAGCACCCTGATATGTGAAACCTAAGTATAAGTAAAAAACTGCACCCTGATATGCGTGAAAGCGCCCTGATATGTGCAAAAGCACTCTGATATGTGCAAAAGCACTCTGATATGTGCAACCTAAGTATAAGTAAAAAACTGCACCCTGATATGCGTGAAAGCGCCCTGATATATGCAAAAAACTTAAGTTGCACCCTGATATGTGCAAAAGCACCCTGATATGTGCAACCTAAATATAAATAAAGGATTGCACCCTGATTTGTGCGAAAGCACCCTGATATGTGCAAACGAATATGAATCAAAAACCTGTATGTGCAAAAGCGCTCTCTGTTTCCGAAAACATACCCAGCTCTATGTATTACAAAGTAAAAACAGGTACAGTGAAAAATTTCAGTGCAAGCACTCAGAGAAACACTTCCCCAAAAAGTTTAAAAAAGAGAGAGAGAAAGAAAAGGAAGAGAAGAAGAGAAAGAAAAGGAAGAGAAGAAGAAAAGAAGGGAAGACTCTATTCAAAAGAGTAAAAAAGAAAAGTATGTTCAAAAGGCAAGAGATACACACAAAGACTTCAAATCAAAAGAAGATTGCAAGCTCGTCCAATACAGCAGCAAAAGAAAAGCTTCAAGAGCCCATTCCCCAAAAGCCAAATTTGAATACAGCATAAGCAAAACAGAAACAGAAACGATAAGGCAAATACAAAGGTCCTACGAGTCCAACAAAAGTAAAGCAGAAATAGCAAAATACAAGAGTTCCAACAGTTTTCAACAACCAAGTGAGACAACAAACACAACAGTTACATCTTAAAAAGAGCGCCCAGAGAAGAAGCCTTGCAAATAGCAACATAAGACTCTTGTTGAGAGTCCAATTTAGCAAGATCAGCTTTCACACTTGTTAGATCAGCAGTAGCCTTGGACAAAGTAATAGAAATGTCATTGATCAAGCTCTCCAAATCAGCACGACGCTCCAACAAAAGTTGTCTCTTTGCAATAAAAGTTTCCTCATCAAAAGGAGGACGTTGACCATCCACTTGCTTAATTGCATTATCATGTCAAGATCCTGAATATTGATGAAGTTTGAGAGTCAGCAAATAGTCCAACAGGGAAGATTTTTGATCCCAAGAAAAGGAATCCACGTCCTGGTTCACAGTGAGCTTCAACACGTGCAGCATGGTATGAAGCCCAGTTTCATTAAAAGTCTGAGGCAAATGCGGTCCAGGTAGCACCAAATCCGAATGAGCATGAAAGAACGACCTCAAAAGTGTTATGTCTTCATCAGAAAGGGGCTTGGTCATTTTCAATGACAACAACGCTGCAAAAGCAAAGACAACAAAAAAAAAGGGGGCAATGAGTTAACAATGAGTATGCAAAACAAAAGGAAAGTAAAATAAGCAACAAGTAATGGCACTTACGAAAAGAAGTAATACTGGAAGCAGCACCAGGAGCAACTTCAGTTTGAGGAGAAATCTCTTGAGCAGAAGTTAAGTCAATAACAGCGTGACTTTTCGAACGGGATCAGGAGTGGTAGTAGCCTTAACCCTTTGAGAAGAAGCAGGAGTGGCAATAGTCTTAGCCCTTTGAGAAGAGACAGGAGTGGTAACAGTCTCATTCCTTTGAGAAGAAATAGGAGTAACAGTAACGTGAGGGGCACTCTCACGAACAGGAGAATCAACAACAACACCCCTTGGAGAAACCGAACCACCAGCTGGAACGTCTTCCACAGGAGGAGACTTGGAAGCAGCATCTTCAGGAAGGTTCCCAGGGTCCACGTTCATGGGTGAACCCGAAGGAGAAAAAGCGGCAAGAGGTTCGACTTCCAAAGGAATAGGAGTCTCACCTTCAGCAAAGTTACCGGAAGCAGAAACAGGGGTAGCTTTGGATTTGGGCTTGGGATCAACGAACCTAGGAGGAGAGTGAGCAGGTGGAACCTTCACTTTGGCAGCAGAGGTAGGGCGCTTGGCCCTAGAAGTATCCGATAAAGGTAAGCAAAGGCAATAAGAACATAACAGTATATAAGCAAAGAAGAAATAACACTGTAAGCAACAAGGCAAGTAAAATAACACAAGAAGGTAGGACAGCACAAGGAAGAAGATAGCAGGGATGTTTGGCTTTAGAAAAAAGGGAAATTGAACTAGAAAGGACATGATCAGCAGAATGCTTTTCCCCTAACACCCCATCCTGAGAAGAACCAGTGTTGGAAGAAGAAGGAGATGACTGATGACCCCCAGAAGAAGGAACCTTGGCATCCTGGACCACTCGATCATCCTCAGAAGAAGAATAATGAGCCGCAATGGACGCACCAGTATCATCCTCCTCTTCATCCACTAAATCAACAAGATCAGGAGTAGAAAGGGTTGGAGAAGAATCACGGGCCATCAAGCGAAGTGAGCGCCGAGAGGGAGTAGAAACTGGGGCGCTTCCTTTTGTCTTAGAAGGAAGACTTGAAGTCGTTTTAGCAACAGAGGGCTTTGGGATTGGGGGACCAGAGGCAGAAGCCTTCTACTTACCTTTTTTCGAAGCAGTGGATGAGGAAGGGGAAGATGCCGGAGTTTTCCTTTTACGAGTCTGAGGAGCAGAGCCAGTTGCACCTGAAAAATAAGCAGCACGCCATGTTTGAGTATAAAAATAAAGTGAAATGAAAAACAGCCTTTGTAAAACAAGGGTACCTTTCTTCAAGGGAGTGGCATAATAAGGGTCCATAAAGGAGATGGGCACAGCTGAAGGAGTAATGAGATTAGGGGTCGCCTCAAAGCTACGAAGACGCTGTAGTACACCTTGGTGAGAGTCCATCCAGCTTTGAAGGACACCGCCAGTAAGGGTGGGAGAAATATAGAAAGGGAAGGAGTCCTCTGAATCTGAATCCTTAGAAGTTCGAAAAAGCACTGACTGGAGAGCTGCTTCCACCCCTATAGGAGCAACATGAAGGCTGCAGGGGGGCTGATCCCAACCAAATTGACGAACAACCCTGTCTGGTCTATAAGCATACGGCCATAAGGCTCCCCCATGTGAACTTTTGTTGTCAGTAGGGACAAATCCAGGCAGACGACGTGGAGTAAGAATCAAGTTCCAAAGATCAGTAACACCTTCTGACTTCTTTGAGGCATCATTCCTGGTTGCAAAAAGGAACCTGTCATTGGTATAAAGGTCATGAAGTTTCTCCCCAGAACGAAACAGTGGTCTAGCATAAGGACGAAACGAGAAGCTTCCCTCATCATCAATCACATGGACCAAGGGACACCTCGGTTTTCCCTGGGACCAATGCCACGATCGGATTTTGAGAGGGTCAGCATCAGCTCCTTCACCAGCAGTAACTTCAGCACCCTCAGCAGCGCCCTCAGCATCATCACCTACGTCCTCGAGTTTGGGCCCTTCTGGACCAAATTTTGGGAAATGTTCGAACAGAAAATGTTGCAAGAAAATCAAGTCCAAGTAACATTTTATGGGAAAACGCCTATAGGAATTGCTCAATTGCTCTGCAATCTGATCTAACCTTGCGTATAAGCCACCAAGATACAACGATGACAATGGAAGACGGACCCCTTGCGACAGCATGCTGGCAAAGACGAATACGGAAGGACTCACGGATTCCCACGGCGGGCCAGGGAAAACGTAGCGGCTAAGCCAAAATGCAATAAAACCTGCTCTGTATAGACCCTCATCAAGGGTAGGACCAGATTCAAAGTTGTCACCACAAACTTCACCAAAGAAATACCTTACCCAGTTGGCAAAGGTATGCTTTAAAGAAATCTTTTTACCCGAATGCTGGCCCTTTGAGGTAGACCTACCAGCACCTCTTCCCTTTGAATAAGACCCTTTCCTCTGTGATAGAATGTCACGAGAATGCATAGCACTCAGAACTATGGCAGCCTTCAATTCCCTTGCCATGTCAAAAAAAACTTCTCATCAATGTCAGATAGAGAAAGGTCAGAATCACCAAAAGAGGGTAGCCTCATAAGGACGATTACATCTTCCAGAGACGGAGTGAACTCCCCCCATGCAGTAATAAAGGTGAGAGTGGTTGAACACCAACGTTGTACCAGCATGTGAAGATTAGTTACTCTCTTGCATACACTAAGTTTGGTGGAAATCTTGATAGCTTCTGCAATCCCTGTACTCTCCAGAACCTCAACAAACGAAGGGTCATCCTTGAAAACAGAGGCAACCCATTTAGGCCAGCCACCGGTCACACTGAGCATCATGTGGAATCGAACTTCTGACCAAGGAAATTCGGCCCTCAGCAAACGAGACCGAAGCAGTGTTGGGCCTAAGGTCTTGTTGTCAACATCAGTTACAGGTGTGCTTTTCAGATGGGCAAATTCCTCTGAGACAACAGTAGCCTTCAAAGGGAAATTATGAAACAAGTTACCAAACTTGGGTGGACCTTCGAATGGAGGAGAAGGACGGGGAGCGTCTACCCAGCGCCGATAACCTTGTTCCACTGGTTCAGATCGTGGAGGAGGGAGATCGTTTAAAATGGCAATAGAGATGGTTTGGGGGGACGTCCCCTCATCACCAACATACTCAGAAGCGTCAGACTCCAGATCTTCACCAGAGGAAGTTACAGCACTCGAACAAGCCATGGAGTTGGAAACGGTTTTTGGTAAAGGAAAAAAAAAGGGGCTACTGTGAGAGAGAGAAGGAGGAAAGTCTTTCAGAATGAGAGGTGGAGGAACGTGGGAATGTGAATGCATATTTGAAGAGTAACGTTAGAAGTGAGTAGAGGCACGGTTACCAGCTGCAACAGCCACATTTCACGCGATAAGGGGCTGGAAGGGAGTAGGCTTGCAGGCTACTAGGTTTGTATTTGAAAAAATAGGATTATTTCAAATACAAAAAGGGGCTATTGTTTAGGATTGGAAAATAAATAGTTGTTGGGCCAAGGCCCGCTAATAAGGAAGCAAAGGAAAAGGGGAAGTTCCAAATGGCCCATAAAGATTGTCTCAACCCAGGGCAGGACTCCACATCAACAATGGCAGAAAACTTGGAAGCGTCCTCTGGTCAGAGCGTCCTCAAACCATACCATTCCCCTGAAGCTAAACAAGGACCTGGGAAGTCGTTTCTCCTTGAGCCCAACGCTCAGCCAGCCATGTCTATCAGAAATACCATAAGTGGGAAAGATACCATTGCACTCAAGTGCCAAATGTAGTATGCCAAGAAGGAAGATTCCATTTCACTCAAGAAGGGAAAAGTACTGTTCATCTCGCCTACCAAGACTGAAGAGAGCAATGACCAGTAGACAATGGAGGAAGGATCACGATGTCCAGGAGACAAAGAGAAGGCCAAACTTGAAGACCAAGACAAGCCTTCTATAAAGAAATCACCACTGATGATAAGGAATAACAACAAGAGCTAATACAAGCTAAAGCTGTAACATCTGCCTTTTGACTCACTTCTTCTACAAGTCCCTAATCAAGAAATTATTTTAACCTAATTGATCTTCAGAATTAATTTAAAAGAGTTTTGATTTCATGATGGATTTTTATGCTTTGAAATTTAATTTACTTGTGTTGTGATTTTGTATTTGATTGTTTAAGGTTTTAATTAAGATTTTGTTTTCCTAAATTCATGCATATGATTTTAAGATGGAAAATTATTTTCTCTAAGTTTCAAGAATCAAAGTCCAATTATCTTGAACTAGAGTTACCCCTAGAAACCCTAATTAGTATCCTAATTTTTTTATTAAACCCTAATCAAGCTCCTAATCCTTGATTTAGAACTTAATCACTCTTTAAAACCCTAAACCCTCAAGGTTAGTGAGCTAACCTAGAATTAGCTTTCCATAAACCTATGTTAGAAAAGATTAAGTTTTTGATTAGTGCCATAATCTTTGATTAAGCCCTAATTTCTAAGGATTAGTGGACTAAACCTAAATAAGTTTTCCTAATCCTACCCTAATCATGATTAGACCCTAATTAGTGCCTTAAACCTAAATTAACTAACCTAATCTACCTAAATGCCTAATGGCCGAATGCTAGGTGAATAACTTGGCCACCAAGTTCATTTACTTGGTCACCAAGTTGCATGCTACAAAGTCAAACAAATGACATCACCTTGATGACCTAAGCATGACCTAAGGAAGGAAAAAAAAAGAGGAAAACCGTGGAGGGACATAGAAGCAAAACTTGGTCCCCAAGTTTTGTAACTTGGTCCCCAAGTAGTTGCACTCAAGCCCCCCCATGCAAGCCCTTGATGGCAATTAAGGAGAAGTAAAGAAGAATAAAAAGAAGGGGTCAAAAACCGTGAGGAAGGAGTGAGTTTCTTCTTCATTCCTTCATTCTTCATTCTTCTTTCTTCATCCTTTCTTTTTCTCTCATCACCACAAACAACAACACACACCAACAAACCGTGAGAGAGTGAGAGAGAGAAAGTGGCCGAATGAGAGGAAGAAAGAACCAACACCTAAACACTTCATAACCCAAGCAAGATCAAGACAAGCTAGTGAAGGAGAGGAGGAGAAACCAATGGACTTAGGAAAGGAGGGAGAAAACTGTGAGGAGTAGGAAGAACAACCCCAAAGATTGGACTTGATTTTGAAATTTTTAATTAAGCAAGCCTTTTATTTCATGATCCAAAAAGTTTTAAACCTATCTTCTTTGATTCTTTTTCCATGATCTTCTTCTAAAGCTTGATTTTGGTTTGAAAGTGTGATGCATGTTTGTTTTTATGTTAGATCTAGAGATTTTACTAACATGCATGTTGATCTTTGAACTTGATCTTGAAGTTTTTGCTAAGAAAGTATTTTTCTCATGATCTTAAGTTTTCTCCTTGATTTCTTGAACTTTTTCATCTCTTCTTTGATTTTTCTTAAAGTATTCTTTGAAAAAGTTTGATTTTGGTTTTGCATGACTTGTTTTTCAAAGGATCAAGACTTGATCTTAACATGCATGAAGTTTGTTTTGTTAAAAAATCAAATTTTCCTTAATGATCTTGTTAGAAAGGGCCACGGTTTTGTTGAAAACCAAAGGCTACAAGTTTTGTTAATTGTTTACGATATGTGCATGTTGATCTTGAAATATTTGAAACTTGTTTTGGATGAGTTAAAGTTCTAAGAAATTTTTTGAGAGAAGTTAAGAATTGGTCACGGTTTTGATGATGATGTGGTTAAAAGCTTGATTTTCTTTTGTTTGATTTATTGCATGCCATGATCTTGA
Organism: Crotalaria pallida; assembly: GCA_037953625.1. Classification (NCBI taxonomy): domain Eukaryota; kingdom Viridiplantae; phylum Streptophyta; class Magnoliopsida; order Fabales; family Fabaceae; genus Crotalaria; species Crotalaria pallida. The sequence goes on along the minus strand of CM075655.1, from coordinate 73,470,608 downwards.
AATTTAATGATGCTTTAGATGAATAAAATTTTATGTGATGTTGTGATCTTTATGTGCTAGCCACGGTTTGTAAGCCTAGATGAAAAGGATTAAAATTTTCTTAAGTTAATTAATGAATATGTGATTTCCATTAACTTTGTGTTGATCTTAAGTGTCTAATGTGAAATAAAAATTATTTAGAGACTTGTGTATGCTCACGGTTTTGTGTAGAAAATGCATGCTAGGATTATATTTTTATTTGCTTGATGAGTTATGTGAAATTGTTGTTGGATTTGGAGTTGTTTCTAAGTCTTGGATTCTTGGAAATATTTTTGAGAAAACTTAGTTAAGGTCACGGTTTGGACCTTAACTTTGGAGCTAAATTTTCTTGAATGTATATGTGTTCATGCCATGAAACTATGTGTTGATTTGTGAAGTTATTCCTTGAGGAAAATAGTTTTTGAAAAGCTAATGATGCATACGGTTTTGACATGTTTAAGTAAAATAAGATGAAGTTTTGCTAAGATAGGATTGATCAAGTGCAAGTCAAATGAAAATTAGTCTAAGTATTGTGTAAGACATGATTCGGTTGGCATATGCTTAAGAATTTGATTTCCTTATTTGATTGAGTCATATGTGTGAATGAATGTGTGAGCACGTTTATGTTCAACTTGATGACTTGTGATTATGTGATGTTTGAAATGAATGAATGTTTGTTTGATTTGTTCTGTGTAAGTAACATGCTGTCCACATTTGGTTTTAAGTGTTTGAACTTGAGAAAGTGTTGATTAAGGTGTTTATTTGATTGTTTTCAAGATTCTTGGTTTGTTTGTGGATTGGAATTGGTTTTGAACAATGAAAAATGAATTTAAAACTTAGGACGTGATGCTGTCCAGAATTTTCTAAGTTGTGTTTCTTATTTAAAAGTGTTTTCAAAGTGTTTTAAAGTTTGGTTTTTATGAGTATTTGATATAAGACAAAATTGGTTTTAAAAGTACGATTTTTCGGTGTTTTCAAAGTTAAATTCAATGCTGTCCAAGAGGGACCAGCAAAGAAACTTTTTATTTAAATTGATTTATTTGATTGTTTTATCATGGTTTTAAAGTATAAAAGTTAGTGTTTGATTTTGGGCAAGTTTGAGTGAAAGGATTGATGTTTTGAGTCTAAATAAAGACAAAAGTTTGAATTCTCTTAAGTTACTTTGAGACTAATTTTAAGAGTAACATCCAAATAAAGTCTAATTCTCACATATCTATCTTATGGGACTTGAAATAAGTTGGAGTCGGGAAGACGAGGAAGGAAACAGATCGTTCGGAACCCATTGAATTGGTAACTGCAAACCCAGGTGAGAGAGAAGTTATCCTAAGACGCTTTGGTGTCTAGTGAGTATGCTAGGACACTCCGTACTCTCTCAAAGTCGGAGTAAAGGTCTATTGTAGCTAGTAGTATACCCGATAAATTGTGTGCTTTGTTTGTATCGCGATATATGAAGACTCAGACCTATACCACCACATGGTATGAATTGATTGATATATTTGCTATGCTGAGATTATATTGTCATTTGTATTGTCATTGCATGAGCATAATGCATCATTCCGCCATATAAGATAAGAATAGTGAAGACATTAGAAACTATAAGAAATTCCCCAAAGATTAGAACGAAACTCTAAGGGGTGGAACGCACTACGGAACCGGATGATGCTGATGTGCCGAGTACGTGGATCGAGCTGACGATATAACAAATTATTTAGTGATTAAAGTTATTTGTTTTCGAGTTTTCCAAATCGGGGTGTTACACAAGCCAGTAAATTCAAATCCACTATACTCAGAGAGTTACAACGACACAACCAATGAGAGATCTTAGAAAGTCTTGAGTGAGACAAACTCAGAGCGTCCTATGAATCTTATCATTTTTCACTGTATCTCCTGATAGGTACGCTCTCTTTCTCTCTTGTGTTCTCTCTCCCAATGAAAGTAATAAAATGAGGCCTTGATTTCACTAAGTCTACGAACCCATCTCTTTTATTTTGCATTCCTGTTATTTTATTTTTAAAATATAAATCCCTGGCAGAAACACTTCTGTAGTTCTGTTTACTTTATTTGATACTTAATTTGAGTTCCATCAAAGCATTAAAAGATTCTGTGTAACACCCCGCATTTTACCCGTACGTGCGTAAACGATTTCGTCAAAATAAACCCTGAAGTTTTGCGATAAAAGAGATTTTCAGAAAAATATTTTATGTGAGAAAGAAATGAAATGATGATTTTTCAAGGATTTTTATAAACAAAATGTTTTTATAGATGTGAAGTGAATAATTTTGTTGAGTTTTGAATGATTTGATTTTTAAGAAATAAGTTGTGATTTTATTAAAGAGTGATTTTTATTTAAAGTGAAGTTTTTGGGTTTGTTAACTTTAAAAATTCGTAGCTTTTAAACCGTAACTCGGATTTTTACGAACTTTATATCAAAACGATCGTATCGAAATGTAGTTTTCAAAAATATATCTTTCATAATTTTCTGGATTGGTTGGCGAAAATTATTTTTCAGAGCTGTAAAGGACGAATTTTCAAGGAAATAATCATGAAAAATAGTTTTTGATCTTTAATAAATTTTTCCTTTTGGGATTTTCTTTAATATATTAAATTGTGATTTTAGAAAATGAAATAGGGGCTATAAGTGCAACCAATAAGTACAGTTTATTATTTAAAGACAAAGTTATTAATATGTGTGCTTGATTAAGTGATAAGTGTGTGCCTATGTGTGAATGTGTTGATTTGAGTTACTTGCCTTGTGTGTATGTATAATTGTGTGTAAATGGTTGTTTAAGTGTGATTTCTTAAGTAATGGTTACATTATCATATGAATTAGTAATTAAAACATGATTAAGAAATAAAAATTGAAGGACATGTGTGTGTGCGCAATGTGTGCCACGATTTTGTGTGGGTGTGCATGTGGAATATGTGTGTTTCATGTGTGTGGGAGTGACAAGTGTATGCATGGTAGGTGTATATGTGTAGGTGTGACACTTGTGTGTGTGTGTGACTAAGCTAGTTTAAGGAAATAAAATAAAAAAGAAAATGAAATGAAAGTCAAAACTTGGGGACCAAGTAGGTGTTTTAGAATGCCAAGAATACTCTCTCTTTGTTGCATGATGGTTGAACCAAACCAAAGGCCAAGGAAGGGAAATGATATTTTGCCCTTAGCTTATTTTCTTTCCCTTCATTCCATTAGTTCCATTCATTCTTCCATTCCCTTCATTTCCTTCGTCCCTTTTCATTCCATTTCATTCTTTCACTTCTTCCTTATACACTTTCCCTCCAAACACTAAACACAACCTCTAAGAGATTCATCCAAACTCTTAGAAAGAAAAAGAAAATAGAGAAAGAAAGGAGAAGGTGGTCGTTGTTGGAAACCAACAAGCGGGCTAAGCAAATACTAGAGGGGGGGTGAATAGTATTTTGAAGCACTAATACCAAATATTTCGATTGATAATTGAAGAATGGAGCTAAGACTGAATTTTCTGGAATCAGACACAAAAGACTCGAGTCTTTTGTGAAATACTCGAGTTTTTCAGTGATGAACAACTCGAGTCTTTTATGAAATACTCGAGTTTTTCCTATCAGATAGCAGAAAAACCAGAAACGAAAATTCAGCAATTTAACTCAAATCAATTCAATAATAAATAGGAACTTATCCAACAGAATAGCAAGCAATCTAAATAACTTTTAAACACAAAGATTCCTTGAACTTGCTACCTAATTGTATAAATCCTAATTGATTGAAATGACTTAAGTCTATTGAGCTAGAAAGTAGATTAAAAGCAATAAACCAACACTCAAGCAATTTTATCCTGGTTCACTCCAACAATGAGCTACATCCAGTCCTCCTAATCACTTAGGAGTTTCTACTAATAATCAAATTGTTAGAAATTACAAAGGATTGCTTGAGAATGGCCTCACTCAACCTAACCCTTTCAAGAGTGTACCAAACTCTTGATTTCTACCCCAATTTGATTCCGGTGATTGAAGAACTCTTCACAAAGCTTCCTTGAACTCCCTTCAAGAAACTCCACCGGGCTAGGAACTTCCTAGTCTTGTGCTTGAGAACCTCTCAAGACTTCCAACACCCTAAGCCACTTAGGGTTTGCTTGGGAACAATCCAAGACTTTGAATAATCAAGCTTTTTGTATGTGTATTACTAATCTCACAATGGATTAGCACAAATAAGCACAGCTCAATGTAAGAATTGAGGCCTAAAAACTCAACTTGGAATAAAATGACAATATGAGTGAGAAGTTGAGCTTTTTGGGAATTAACACTTGAGAAGAGGAAATTAAGAAAGCTTGAATCAATGATGTGTTGTTGTCTTGTTTGTTCTTGCACAAATTCAAAGAGAAATTTTACAATAAGGTTCTGAATTCTCTCTTGGGTTGGATGAGACTCAAATGCCCTCAATTGAGTTTTTGAGTCTCTCCAACGTTCATTTTTGCTGACTGGACAAAAATACTCGAGTCTTTTGGTAAATACTCGAGTCTTTTTGGTTGGTCACGAGTGAATTGGTGCACGAACAAGACTAACGGTCATAATTGCTGACCTGGCACAAATACTCGAGTTTTTCTATAAATACTCGAGTATATACTCGAGTCTTTATCAAAATACTCGAGTATTTTGATCAGATATGGGAAAAATTATTTTTCAATTTTATTTTTCCTCTCAAGTATTAATTTTTGGTCAATCTCAACTTAATAAACATATAAAAATTTATTCCTAGAAGAGACTAACTATTTCTACCCACTCTCAACATAAATTAGAATTTTACAATTAATATTTGATTGAGAATGATTGGGCACTTGTCTTCTTTTCTTGACTTCTTGTTGATGTTGATGTTGCAATATCTTCAAGGCATGATTTGTTAATTATTTTGTCATCATCAAAACATAATCCACATAATTAGGAGCATTGAATTCACAATCTCCCCCTTTTTGGTGATGACAAAATAATTAACACTTGATCCATTTGTTAAGCTTGATCCACTTGGAGATGCAACTCCCCCTCACTATATGATACTTTTCACCTATCTAAAAATTCAGCTTGAGCAAGATGTTATGACAATTTAATTTTAGCACCAAGCCTATGGTATTAGAGAATTTAACAATTATCAGAGTATATACCATAATTAGAGATTTTAGGTGCAACAATATCAAGACAAGACAAGTGTAATATCTCTCCCCCTTTTTGTCATACGCCAAAAAGATGTAACAATTTAGAAAAAGATCAAGGGAGGAGAGGTGCAGAATCGGAAAACCCCATAACCAACTATGCAAAAAAATAGACTTAATAATAAATATAAAGAGCTCCCCCTGAAGCTTTGCACAAACATCATAATGAAAACCAAATTCATTAACATAAAAACATCATAAAAGGTCCAAATCAGAGGTGCAATAATAAACCCAAAGTCTCAAAACACCAAGTTCTCAAAATACAGAAAATGTAACAAAGACCAATATGATAAAAAGAGAATGAAAACTAAGATAGACTGCAAAGGTCAACATCATCAAAACATCGAAGGAGCTGGATCATCTGGAGGAGGATAAAATCGAGAGAAGGTCGCCATCATCTCATCAAACCGGCGGTGCATCTCCCCTGACTGCTGGTCCAGGCGGGCATTAATCTGGGCCGAGTGCTGATCCAAATGAGAATAAAACATGGCAGACTCTGCACTCATCCTAGTGTCTAAGCTAACAAAATCATCACGCTGGCTGTCCAAAGCATGCACAAGGGAGTCCATTCTCCCATCTAAAGTGTCCAGACGTGTGATCACATTCTCTCTCCAGCCCGAGTTGTCAAACCCAGATTGAGATCCAGCAAAGTCATCAAAGTTAATCTGATCAATAGGATCCCCTTCTTCAGCCTGGGCAAATGCAGCAGCTTCCTCTTCCATCTGATGGGCATCCATCCCTTGTTGAGCTGCCACATTTGCAACCCTCTCTAGCTCAGCAATATCAGATCGGTACAAGTATTGACCAGAGGGTTCATGGAATGCCATGTCCTGGTGACTCAAGGTGCCTTTGTTGAGGCAATGCTGGTTCACATGAAGAGTCTTTTTCTCTTCATTGCCTGGGATAGGCACCTTGAAGTAACTCAACAGATAACAAACATGCATGGCATAGGGCAGGGTTTTGGGGGGTTTAGACTTAGCAGCAAGGAGCATTCTATCCAAAATTATGCGACTCCAGTTCAGCTTCTCATTGTTCAGGATGGCACTAAGAAGCCTAAGTTCATTGTTTGTGGGTTTGGCATAATTGGGTGAGGTTTGAGGCACTAATTGATGACAAACAATATAATGCAACACCCTAGATTGGACAGTCATGTATGAGGAATGCTTAACTCCTTCGGTCCATACACGACCGGGGCGCAAACAACTTTGAAAAATGCCGTCCTCATCGGCCTTTAGAGAATTGTCCCCGTGACGGGTTGTCCCAAAAGCTACAAAGAGGTCCTTAGTGCTAATTTTAAAACGAACACCCTCAACCATTGTTTCTATGACATTGTCCTTTAGCCTAAGGTTTGCATAGAATGTTCTAACTAACCTAGGATATATAGGTCCATGAAATTCCAGAAATTGAATCAGTTTCTGATATCTAAGGTTAGTAACAAAATGGAAACCCTTACTCTCAAGGAAAGTACTATTGATCCATGTGATTACTCCGAATTCTCTGGTGGCAAAGCCTTCCATCCTTTCCAAGCGTTCATCCTCTTGATAGTAGTCGGAAATTTCCTCCTCGGAAGATGAGTCAGCAATCCTTACTCTCTTTCCTTTGCCAGATGATGAAGCCATAGAGGAATTGATGAAAATTGAAGTTTTGGAAAGTTAGGGTTTGAAAAGGGGGTGACGGATTTGAGGTTGAAAAGAGTTGAAATTCGTTGAAATAATGGTAGAAAAGTGATTAGAGGATGTAAAACTAGTAAGATTTGGCAAAAATTTGAGTAAAAACGGAGTTTTGAGGAGAGAGATATGAGAAAACCGAGAGAGAAGAGAAAGGGGTTCGTGAAACTCGAGTTTGTGGGGGCTGGAGTATATATAAACTCGCCAAAATACTCGAGTATATTCAACAATACTCGAGTTGTTCGTTGAAAAATACTCGAGTGTTTGAGAATATACTCGAGTCGTTCATGACTCAGCCCAGATTTCCCCAGAAAACTCGAGTAAAAACGTAAAAACTCGAGTGTGGTCCGAAAGTTCAAATTTCAGGGAAAGGCAAAATAATCGAGTTTTTGGAAAATACTCGAGTTTGGTCTGAAAGTTCAAAAATTGGGGGTTTCGAAAGACTCGAGTGTTTTGAAAAACACTCGAGTAATTTAATAAAGACTCGAGTGTTTGGAGAAACACTCGAGTATTTTTCTCAGACCCTGATTAAAAACTTTTTCAATTTAAAACTGATTTAATTTTGAATTAAAATACTCGAGTGTTTTTGGAAAAACTCGAGTATTTTGACAGAACAGAGAGTAAAAACTCAGTTTTAAAAGACCAAACACAAATCAAACACAAATGCTTCACTACCAACTTGGAATACAGTACAGAATCACACACAATTAACATATACAATTTCAAATATCATCAAGGACAATTTAACTAAGAATCAATAACACATTAGAGTAAGACTAATATGGTGATTTTCCAAAAATGGCACACAATGCAATTAGCCTATATTAGCTTCATCTAAAATACCAAGTTCTCTCCTAATATGATAAAAGGTGTCCCTTGGAAGAGGTTTTGTAAAAATGTCGGCTAATTGATTTGTGGTACTAACAAATTCAATTGTGCAATCACCCTTTTGTACATGATCTCTTAAAAAATGATGTCTTATTTCAATGTGTTTAGTTCTTGAGTGATACACCGGATTCTTAGTCAAATTGATTGCACTCGTGTTATCGCATCTAATCGGAATATTTTCAAGTTTCAAACCAAAATCCGATAATTGTTGTTTCATCCATAACAGTTGAGCACAACAACTACCGGCTGCGATATATTCCGCTTCGGCGGTAGAAAGAGCGACACAAGCTTGCTTTTTAGAAAACCATGACACCAATGAACTTCCCAAGAAATGGCAAGTACCACTGGTGCTTTTGCGATCAAGCTTGCATCCGGCGAAGTCGGAATCCGAGTAACCAACTAGACTAAGATTGGCATCAACAGGATACCATAAACCAGTGTTAATTGTTCCTTTTAGATACTTAAATATATGTTTAACTGCGGATAGGTGAGATTCTTTAGGATTAGCTTGAAATCTAGCACACATGCATACACTAAACATAATATCCGGTCTAGATGCAGTGAGATATAGGAGACTACCTATCATACCCCTATACTTACTAACATCAACCGGTGTACCTTGTTCATCCTTGTCTAGGTAGCATGATGTGCTCATTGGAGTGTAGGCTTCCTTGCACTTGTCCAATCCGAATTTTTCAAGGAGCTCTTTGCAATATTTCCCTTGATGCACAAATATCCCCTCCTTGACTTGCTTTATTTGTAAGCCTAGGAAGAACTTGAGTTCTCCCATCATTGACATTTCAAATTCCTTTTTCATCAAATTTGAAAACTTTCTACAAAGAGACACGTTAGTAGCACCGAAAATGATATCATCAACATAGATTTGTACTAACAAAATGTCATCCTTGGTTTTATAAATAAATAATGTATTATCAACCTTCCCTCTTTGAAACTTGTTTTCTAATAGAAAGGAACTCAATCGATCATACCAAGCTCTAGGAGCTTGTTTCAATCCATAGAGTGCCTTTTTCAATTTATAAACATGGTTTGGAAATTCACTATTTTCAAAACCGGGGGGTTGTTTGACATACACTTCTTCATTTATAAACCCATTCAAGAAAGCACTTTTAACATCCATTTGATATAAAGTGAATTTCATGATTGAAGCATAAGCAAGTAAAATTTGGATTGCTTCAAGACGTGCAACCGGAGCAAAGGTCTCATCATAATCGATAGCTTCCTCTTGGTTGTACCCTTGAGCTACTAGTCTAGCTTTGTTTCTTATAATCAACCCGGATTCATCAAGTTTGTTTCTATAAATCCATTTAGTACCAATTATGGTATGATCATCGGGTTTAGGGACTAGATCCCAAACTTCATTTCTTTCAAATTGGTTTAATTCTTCTTGCATAGCAAGAACCCAATGATCATCCTCAATGGCCTTTTTAATTGAATCGGGTTCAATTTGAGAAACAAATGAGACATAGTGGCAAATGTTTTGAATAGACCTACGAGTAAGTACTCCCTTTGACATATCTCCTATGACTTTGTCTATAGGATGAGCCTTGACCGACTTCCAAGTTGGAGGAAGTTCTTCCCTTACTTCTCCTTCATCAACTTTTGAATTCTCTCTCTCTTTTTCTTCTTTTGAAAAGACAATGCCATCTTCACTAGCATCACATAAAACACTATCTTCTTTTGAAGACTCATTAAAAACCACATGAATTGATTCCTCAATAGTTAAAGTTCTTTTATTGAAAATTCTATAAGCTTTACTATGAGAAGAATAGCCTAAAAATATGCCTTCATCGGATTTGGAATCAAACTTGCCAAGGTGTTCTTTTCCATTATTTAAAACAAAAACTTGGCATCCGAAGACATGAAAATGAGATATATTTGGCTTTCTTCCCTTGTAAAGTTCATAGGGGGTTTTATCCAAAGAGGGCCTTATCAAAATACGATTTAAAACATAACAAGCCGTATTGACGGCATCGGCCCAAAAATATTGAGGTACTTGAGAATCATTTAACATGGTTCTAGCAAGTTCCTCTAGCACCCTATTTTTCCGCTCTACCACTCCGTTTTGTTCCGGAGTCCTTGGTGCGGAGAATTGATGCTCAATACCATTTTTAGCACAAAATCTATCAAATTTGTGGTTTTCGAATTCACCACCATGATCGGTTCGAATAATAATTACTTTTTGATTTACTTGGTTTTGCAAAAGTTTGACATGATGTTTAAAAGATTTGTAGGTCTCACTCTTAGTAGTTAAAAATAAAGTCCAAGTAAACCTAGAGAAGTCATCAACAATCACCAATGCATAATAGTTGCCACCAAAGCTTTTTATTTGTGATGGTCCAAACAAGTCCATATGAAGCATTTCTAATGGCCTTGATGTGGACATAACCATTTTTGATCCAAAGGTGTTTTTAGTTTGTTTACATTTCTTGCAAGGGGAACAAACACCTTCAATAGAAAAATTTAGCTTTGGTAAACCAACTACTAGATCTTTAGATTGAATTTTCTTCAATTGGTTTACATTTATATGAGCGGTCCTACGATGCCATAACCAAGTGTCATTTTCTTTGCTCACTAAACAAGTAGAGACCAAAGAAGTGACTTTGTTCAAATCAACTAAGTAAGTATTATTTGACCTTCTACCAACAAATTTGATTGATTCATCTTTGTCACTTTTAATGAGGCAATGGGTAGAGGTAAAAACTACATGATTGCCAATATCACATAATTGGCTTATGCTCAAGAGATTATGTTCTAATCCTTGAACATAGAGCACATTATCAATAATCAAGTTTGAAGAGTTTCCGATTTTACCAATACCAAGGATTTTGCCTTTGTTGTTGTCCCCATAAGTGACATAACCCTTTTCCTTTGGAGTAAGCTCAATGAAGTGCCGCTTATCTCCCGTCATGTGCTTCGAACATCCACTATCAAGATACCATAATTGTTTTCCCGTTCGAAGACACACCTACAAAATGAAATCACTTGTTCACTTTGGGTACCCAAACAATGTTGGGTCCCTTAGGGTTAGTGTTGGGACTTTCTCCCTTCTTAATCCACATATAAGTGCCCTTATTCATTTCAAACTTCTTAATATGGCACTCAATGTTGATATGTCCAACTTTTCCACAATAAGTACAAGTTGGTCTCTTTGATGAGTTTTTCTTAGAAAATGTTCCAACCACCTTGTACTTTTTGTCCTTTTTATGAACATATCCTAAACCGGTTTTGTTGTGATTATGTCTTTGAGAGTTCAACAACCGGTTGAGGTTTCTATCACTATGTGAGATTGTGAGTTTGTTTTTCAACTCTTTCACTTCTTTTTCAAGTTCATCACATCTCTCACATGAAGTGATAATTTCCTCATGATTTGCACAATCACTTTGATGACTAGAATTAATAAGTTCCAAGGATTCATTTTGAAGTTTCAACTCATTTATAGATTTTTGCAATTCATCAATTTCATGTTGAAACTCCAAAATTTTCTTTCCTTTTTCCTTATTAATTTTAGCAAGCCTTTTAAATTGAATTAACATTTCATTGTAGGCTTCTTGCAAATCATCATATGAAATGGAGTTTGAAGATGAACAAGAAGAGCTAGAGGTTACCTCATCATCACTTTCACTCATGCCATGATTAGCTCTTGATGAGGACTCATGATTGTTCTTGGCCATGAGACAAAGGTTTGCATTTTCATCACCGGAGCTACTTGAAGACGATTCATTGCTCTTCTCCAGTGCATCCCAAACAATGTATGCATGCTTCCCTTTGGTCTCTTGGGTCTTCTTGTCATTCTTCTTCAAGAATGTGGCACATTCCATTCTTATGTGACCAACCCCACCACATTCATGACACTTAACTCCATCATTGGTACTCTTTTCTCTTTGTTTGGAGTCTTTGGTTCTCTTGAAATTGGATGAAGATCCACCTTTCTTCCCTTTGAAGAATTTGTTGAATCTTTTCACAAACATCCCAAATTCTTCTTGATTTGGTTCACCATCGGAATCTCCACTTGTAGAGCATTCTTCAACTTCTTTTGTAGCTTTGGTTGAAGCTTTGAGTGCTATGCTCTTTTTCTTTTTGTCTGATTCCTCATGCATCCCAAGTCTTGTAAGCTCCATCTCATGCTCTTGGAGTTTGCCAAACAAAGTGGCTAAGTCCATGCTATTTATGTCTCTTGATTCCTTGATGGCGGTTACCTTGGGTTGCCAACTCCTATCAAGACATCTTAGAATTTTGTTAGTAGTTTCACCATTGCGAAATACTTTTCCCAAGGAAATCAAATGATTAACAATGTGAGAGAATCGCTTTTGCAAGTCACTAATGGTTTCATTTGGCAACATGTGGAACAATTCATATTCGTGAGTTAGAGAATTCAATCTTGCATCTCTAACCTCACTTGTTCCCTCATGTGTGACTTGCAAAGTATCCCACATTTCTTTTGCCGATTTACATTGGGAAACTCTATAAAATTCATCATGGGATAGAGCCGAAAAGATGATGTTTTTAGCTTTTAAATCAAATGAGACTTTTCTCTTTTCATCATCATTCCAACTACTCCTTGGAATTTCAACAATTTCATCATTTATTTTCTTTTTGGGAATGAAAGGACCATTTTCAATTGCATCCCAAATATCCATATCAATTGCTTCAATAAAAACTTTCATGCGAGTTTTCCAATAAACATATCCTTCACCATTAAATAGTGGAGGACGGTTTATTGAAGCTCCTTCTCCACCAAAGTTATTGCTAGAGCCCATTAAGTTTCCAAAAGGATCTTTTTCGAAAAATTTGTTACACTCGATCTTTCGACCGAGCTCTGATACCACTTGTTGGAAACCAACAAGCGGGCTAAGCAAATACTAGAGGGGGGTGAATAGTATTTTGAAGCACTAATACCAAATATTTTGATTGATAATTGAAGAATGGAGCTAAGACTGAATTTTCTGAAATCAGACACAAAAGACTCGAGTCTTTTGTGAAATACTCGAGTTTTTCAGTGATGAACAACTCGAGTCTTTTCTGAAATACTCGAGTTTTTCCTATCAGATAGCAGAAAAACCAGAAACGAAAATTCAGCAATTTAACTCAAATCAATTCAATAATAAACAGGAACTTATCCAACAGAATAGCAAGCAATCTAAATAACTTTTAAACACAAAGATTCCTTGAACTTGCTACCTAATTGTATAAATCCTAATTGATTGAAATGACTTAAGTCTATTGAGCTAGAAAGTAGATTAAAAGCAATAAACCAACACTCAAGCAATTTTATCCTGGTTCACTCCAACAATGAGCTACATCCAGTCCTCCTAATCACTTAGGAGTTTCTACTAATAATCAAATTGTTAGAAATTGCAAAGGATTGCTTGAGAATGGCCTCACTCAACCTAACCCTTTCAAGAGTGTACCAAACTCTTGATTTCTACCCCAATTTGATTCCGGTGATTGAAGAACTCTTCACAAAGCTTCCTTGAACTCCCTTCAAGAAACTCCACCGGGCTAGGAACTTCCTAGTCTTGTGCTTGAGAACCTCTCAAGACTTCCAACACCCTAAGCCACTTAGGGTTTGCTTGGGAACAATCCAAGACTTTGAATAATCAAGCTTTTTGTATGTGTATTACTAATCTCACAATGGATTAGCACAAATAAGCACAGCTCAATGTAAGAATTGAGGCCTAAAAACTCAACTTGGAATAAAATGACAATATGAGTGAGAAGTTGAGCTTTTTGGGAATTAACACTTGAGAAGAGGAAATTAAGAAAGCTTGAATCAATGATGTGTTGTTGTCTTGTTTGTTCTTGCACAAATTCAAAGAGAAATTTTACAATAAGGTTCTGAATTCTCTCTTGGGGTTGGATGAGACTCAAATGCCCTCAATTGAGTTTTTGAGTCTCTCCAACGTTCATTTTTGCTGACTGGACAAAAATACTCGAGTCTTTTGGTAAATACTCGAGTCTTTTTGGTCGGTCACGAGTAAATTGGTGCACGAACAAGACTAACGGTCATAATTGCTGACCTGGCACAAATACTCGAGTTTTTCTATAAATACTCGAGTATATACTCGAGTCTTTATCAAAATACTCGAGTATTTTGATCAGATATGGGAAAAATTATTTTTCAATTTTATTTTTCCTCTCAAGTATTAATTTTTGGTCAATCTCAACTTAATAAACATATAAAAATTTATTCCTAGAAGAGACTAACTATTTCTACCCACTCTCAACCACTGTCAACATAAATTAGAAATTTACAATTAATATTTGATTGAGAATGATTGGGCACTTGTCTTCTTTTCTTGACTTCTTGTTGATGTTGATGTTGCAATATCTTCAAGGCATGATTTTTTAATTATTTTGTCATCATCAAAACATAACCCACATAATTAGGAGCATTGAATTCACAGTCGTGAGTTTTAGGAAGGAAAAGAAGAGAATCCAAGCCTAACCAAGTCCTATCCTTGAAGATCAAAACACTAGGAGAGCTAGAAGAACCAACCTTGTTATGGTAGGAACCAAAGATCAAGATGAAGGATTGTAATAGTTTAGTTTTCTTTTTTGTAGTTCATAGATCTACTTCTATTTTCTTCTTGCATGTTGTTATTATATGTTGATCTTGCTTGATCAAGAACTTTTAAGGACTTTAAATAATTTGTAATATGTGATCTTGATGCTTTATGTTTCGGTTTAAAGTCTTTTGATGGATCTAATATTTTCTTAACTAAATCTTTAAAGATCTAAAGAAAACTAAAGTTTTTGTGAAAGCTAAAATAAACTCTCTTGCATGTCTATTTTTCCTTCTCTAAACCGTGGACTATTTGTGTTTATGTGATGATTTGATAAATAAATCCATGATTTAAGTTTATTTATTAATAAAGTGAATTTGGTTTTTAGATCTTGATCTAAGCATGTGTTTGTATATTTGACAAGCAAATTTATAATCTAAGTTTGATCAATAATAAAGTGATATTCTTTGGCTTGCATGATAAATCTTTTGTTAGATCTAGATCCATGATGTGCTTCCATGTTTATTTGATGAATAATTTCATGATCTAAACTAAATGGGTAAAAAGTTTAAAGTTCTAGTCTTCCATGTTGGTCAATTGATGTTTTTATTTGATTCGAGTGAGTGCATGCTATTTTTCAAAGTAAAGGTTGTGTTCTTCTTTCATGTATTATTCGGTTTTTGAGGAAAAAAATTGAAGAAATAAAATAATTTTTCAAAGTATAATCCTAAGTTGATCAAGTATATGTTATATTTTATAGAGGCCATTCGGCCATACTTAATTAAAAATGAAACTCGTGTTTTTATTTTGGAAAAAGTTGATGCATGTTTGTTCTAAGACTAGATCTAACAATTTCTAACACATGCAAGTTATTTTCATGAAAGATTAAATAAGAGCTTTATTTTTATTTGAGAAAATGATGAACTTGAATCTTATAAATAGTGTTTGAAAAAGTTTGCTTGGAAAACCTACATGTTTAGGTGTGAATGCATGACTTTTGTGTTGAAGAAAAATGAATGAAAATCTTGCTTCTGTACATGTTGACTTTCGGCCAACTAGGAGGAGTAGGAAACTAGGCTTGTTCCTCATTTAGGTTGCATATATGATGACTTTATTTGAATTTAAAGACCTAAAAAGATACATGCATGAAAGTAATCAAATTTAAAAGGAATTATGATTGTTGTGTTGATTTTGGTATGAAAATGAAACTAAAATTGTTAATTTTCCTTGTGGTGCCCACGGTTTTAGCTTAAAATAAAGGAAAATGATTTCATGATTGTATGTTTGTATTTGTGTATTTAATCCTTGCAAATTTTATGTGTATAATTCGGTCCACACATGTTTAATATGGTTGAACATTTGTTTTCATGAAAATGACTATGTCTCTCAATGCATAATACTATGTGAATGTGACGTGTGATTTCTGTATATTGTGGTTTTGAAAATAAAAATGAATGAATTGATTTGATTTGATTTTGTAAAAAGGAAATTTTGTAATATTGAATCAATGATTTTTAGTTTTAAATTTTATTTGTGATTAGAAATTATTAAACATGTGTGATTCGGTTTTGCTGGATTAATTAAAAGGGTTAAGTTAAATTATTTTCTTAAGAATAATTGGATTAATTTATTAAGGTTACAATTGAATTAATGATGTTTGAGTGTTGTGAATGCTTGAAATCTGTATGCGATTGCTCTTTGTGCTACTCGGATGAATTAGAATTGTTTTGGGATAGTGTTTGTGAGTACTGTTTGTGAAAAATGTTTTATTTAAAAAGTGTAATTTGAATAACTTAAATTGATTTGAAAACTTTAAAGAACCTTCTCTGATCAGTAACTTATAATGTCCATGACTTAAATAAATCAAACTGATTGGTTTTGAAGTTTTGCCTTTTTGAAATTTTGTATTTGATTTAAGAAAAAAGATTTTTCGAACCAAAGTGTTTTTAAACTATGAGAAAAAGATTATGTTTTGGAAAAGAAATTGTTTTAAGAAGTTTTCTTGGAAACATTGTATAAAAGAAATAATTTGGATTTAAAGTCTTTTGGATATTGGCAATGTGCTTTTAAAAGGGAATTATTTCAAAAGTGTTTTAAAACGAAATTTAAAAATTAACGTAAATCGTTTCTAACGCACGGGGAAAAATGTTTAGTTTGGGTGTCGGACGCGAAGGAAACGTGGCGAGGTTAGCAACCGAAAAATCTTGGAAAGCTTTTGGATGTGTCGTCATCCAGGTGAGTGAGAGTGTTGTGGTCCCGTAACGCGGTTGCTCGCAATCCGAAGGGACGGATTGTGAGAGTACTGCGAATTAGGCAACATGGATGTTGAGATTAGATGTCTACCTGTCTTCTATGCATACTAAATGTTTACTTGTTTGCATACTAGATGTTTATTCGTTGAGCATTCTTTATTCTGTTTAGAAAATGTTTGATTATGTTTGGATAGTGAAATGATGATGATGGAACTGTGGAAGTAATAAGGTAAATTGAAAAGAGAAAAGAGAAAACGAATAAGAAACATGAGAAATAATTGAGAAAGAAATAAGTGATGAGATGAAGTTGAAGAGAAAGTATGAGAATGAGTGAGAAAGGGATAAAGTATGATGAGAATGGAATGCAAAAGATAATTGATAGTTAAGTGGAAAGAGTTGAGATTGGAAAGAGGATGTGATTATGAAAGTGGTTGAGTAGAGATGTGATTCCTCGTTCATGTTTTTGGGAAGAAGCTTAGTGTTGAGTTGAGCTTGCTCCTCCATTAACACTCACCCAAAAATGTGATTTTTGAAAAAGGTTTTTGAAAAGAGAATTTTGAAAGAGTTTTTGTGAAAATAACATTTTGTGAAAGTTTTTGGAAACATTATTTCTGAAAAAGGTTTTGTGAAAGGATTTCTGAAAATGTCTTGGTGAAGTAAAAGTTTTGTGAAATCATGTTCTCGAAAATTTTTTGCGAAAAGATATTTTGAAAAAGACGAGGAAAGATGCTGATGATGTGATAAGAAATATGTTGAGAATGAGTTTATGAGAACGGTGATGATGAGTAAGTGATTTTGAGGCCAAGGGCCATTGAGATTTAGGGGGAGCGGATTGCGATTAGTGGTCGGGCTTCGTTGAAGGGATGCATCAAGGACGAGCAGACAGTTAGGATTAAGCCGTTAAATAAAGCGTAAAACTTTAAAAGACTTAAAAGACATGTACAAACGCGGTGAGGTATGAGTGTCGTATCGAAGTAGTGGAGAGGAAGGAACGATAAGTATCTGTGGATACTTAGGACGAGATTGCATGAGGGGAGGACAATGAAGGTGAAACGTCAAGAAGTCTAGAGTACTTTCTAGGCAGAACAATCCCACAAGTGACGCACTAACGTGGTGGGGACTGAGTCTAATGTCGTGGCACGTTCTGCACCGGAACTAGAATTGTACTGTCGCCCCCTTGATTGCAAATCGAGAACAGTGAGAGGGACTGGAACGGGGCATTTGTGATTGCCGCTGAGAGCGTGCATTGTTATTATTATGATTATGATTTGAGGAGGGCCTCCTGGTCTGGGACCATTTATATGTTGTGACAGTTGTCGTGCCCGCGTGGTAAAGGTCCTGTACTCCTGTTTGCTTCCGACTAGGTTGGGTGGTTGACCGAGGAGATGTAGACGTGTGCGAGCTCAATGATGTTTCCCCCTCATCATTGATGCTAACCGAGATAATAAAACTTAATAGACAAAGATGTTTCAAAAGGAAAAGTATATCAAAATGTTAAGTATCGAATAAGATTATAAAGATGAGAGATGATTGTGGAATTTAATGGTGAAATCTTGCGAGAAAGATTTTGAGAACGTGGTTGTAAGCGCAGGAATAAATCAATTGGTTATGAATGAGGATGCTAATGTGGTTGGGAAAGTTTCGATATGTTTTGTTATGTGTGATTCTTGTATGTTATGTGCATAACATGTTATAATTGTTGCCGTATATGTCATGCTATTTCATTTATGCCTTTTATTATATTATCCGTCGATTTTTATTTTGAATCTATCCGAGACCGCAAGGTCAACCCGTTAGTGTTCGGAACACTGACTCTCTCCTACCATGTTGTCGTATCGGCACTTGCTGATATTGCAACTGGTAGATGGCGCAGCGGAAGCGTGGTGGGCTTCATCGACCAAGGCCCGGAGTTAGACCTCAAGTATTAGGAAGCAAGACTAAAGGATAGGAAATTCCCCTCAGAGCATGGTACTCCAATGTAAGTGCTTAGTTAACCTAGCTCTATCATACTGTACCCCGACAAAAGTTTTTATTAAACATGAATGTTTTGCAACAAGTAAACGGGCTACGTTTTGAATGATGCTTTTGAAAACGGTTTCAAAGTGCGGTGTCTTGTGACATCTCGGTTTGGAACTTGAAAGGGGTTGTGCAAAATGAGAACATGTGTTTTAATGTATCTGTTTTTTAAAAACCTAAGTGTTCTCATCTTGTGTAACATTTGTTTAAAAAAAATGGCCCTAATTTTTACCACTTTTAGTTTAAGTTTTCAAGTTGCCGAATCGGGGTGTTACATAATGGTATCAGAGCATGGTTAATCTAAGTAACCTCTGCAAGGACTTACGTACTCTGCTGTATGACTTCGTGTGTGCGTTAGTAATAAGATAGCGATAGATGAGAATAGGAACGTTAGGAGTACGCGGATGTTTTCTCTGGAATGTGATGGTTTTGATTACAGTGGAAACGAGGAGCAGAGATCAGTGTCGTTATGGGATGTTGACGTGCGATCGAATCTTCCTTTGTTGGACTCATCTTTGATGTGAACCCTTTTGTTTGTGATATCCCTAAGCTGTGAAATTTGTCTTGTGACCAGAACCCCTCTTTTCTTGTTGAAGCTTTTCTTGTAAAAACCCTATGTGTGCCAAATTGCTTTGGCATGATGTTTGGAAAAGCCATTTTCTGAAAATCTTAACCTATGATTTTAATGTAGCCTTGATTGATTGATGAACCCGAAGTTTCTTATTTTGATTCTTGACCAGACCTTTATCTTTCCTAAACTTTTGATGAGACTTTTGGGGTCCTGACACCTTATCTCAGTCATGAAGATGGTTTAAGTTGGGAAGTGAATTGTGAGGTGTTGTTAGGAGAAGGTTGCAAAGGATAAGGAAGAATGAGGTTTAGTTAGTAAGAAGTAAGGATGTATGAGTCTTGAAGAAAATAGGAGTATCTTTGAGTCTTAGGTAAGTGGTGAAGGGTGATTAGGATTAAGAGTTTTGATGTCGAATTGTTCAAATAATGGTTTAGAATGTGAGGAAAAATTGTGGAAAATGGGGAAAAGGTTTAGAATTGTCTAAGTTATATGATCAGGTGTTTAAGATAAGAAGTGAGACAATGCACATTTCTTGAGGATTAGTGGTGGATTAGAGTAAGGGAAAATTTAATGGTAACTATAGGAGTCTGATAAGGATCATTATTGGTGAAAAGTAAGGCAATAAGAGGATAGATTGGAGTTAAGTGATGGGAATTTTGTAAGTAAATAAAGGTGGTGAGGGATAGGAGTATTTAGACGTTAAGTTTGTAATCATGAGTGTGATATAGAGAAATATGAGTCATTCAAGTTGGGGAGTAGTCAGAAATGTGAGTTTTGAGGAGTGATTTGTTTAGGCTTGAATTGATGAGAAGCATGTAATCTTGAAGTGTAGTAGTGTCTTGACCCCAAACGACCGTAACCATGTTGTTTCAGGTTCCTATTTTGATGCCCTAAAATCCTTCCTTCCTTTGTAGCCAATGAAACCATGTTGTTATTATCTTACCCCGTTGTTATTGAAAGTACCCCAAGAGATTACTTTTGCAAGTAATCCATCCGATTCATTTGAAAGAACGATAAATAGATGGTACATGTTCGAAGATGCGACGATTGCGACAGTTATAAAGGAAAGGAAATTCATCAAGAAGTTACGCATCCACCGACTAGACAGACTCTACACGATATTTCTCGAGGACGAGAAATCTTCAAGTTGGGGAGAATGTAACACCCCGCATTTTTCCCGTACGTGCGTAAACGATTTCGTCAAAATAAACCCTGAAGTTTTGCGATAAAACAAATTTTCAGAAAAATATTTTATGTGAGAAAGAAATGAAATGATGATTTTTCAAGGATTTTTATAAACAAAATATTTTTATAGATGTGAAGTGAATAATTTTGTTGAGTTTTGAATGATTTGATTTTTAAGAAATAAGTTGTGATTTTATTAAAGAGTGATTTTTATTTAAAGTGAAGTTTTTGGGTCTGTTAACTTTAAAAATTCGTAACTTTTAAACCGTCACTCGGATTTTTACGAACTTTATATCAAAACGATCATATCGAAATGTAGTTTTCAAAAATGTATCTTTCATAATTTTCTGGATTGGTTGGCGAAAATTATTTTTCAGAGCTGTAAAGGACGAATTTTCAAGGAAATAATCATGAAAAATAGTTTTTGATCTTTAATAAATTTTTCCTTTTGGGATTTTCTTTAATATATTAAATTGTGATTTTAGAAAATGAAATAGGGGCTATAAGTGCAACCAATAAGTACAGTTTATTATTTAAAGACAAAAGTTATTAATATGTGTGCTTGATTAAGTGATAAGTGTGTGCCTATGTGTGAATGTGTTGATTTGAGTTACTTGCCTTGTGTGTATGTATAATTGTGTGTAAATGGTTGTTTAAGTGTGATTTCTTAAGTAATGGTTACATTATCATATGAATTAGTAATTAAAACATGATTAAGAAATAAAAATTGAAGGACATGTGTGTGTGCGCAATGTGTGCCACGATTTTGTGTGGGTGTGCATGTGAAATATGTGTGTGTCATGTGTGTGGGAGTGACAAGTGTATGCATGGTAGGTGTATGTGTGTAGGTGTGACACTTGTGTGTGTGTGTGTGTGACTAAGCTAGTTTAAGGAAATAAAATAAAAAAGAAAAGAAAATGAAAGTCAAAACTTGGGGACCAAGTAGGTGTTTTAGAATGCCAATAATACTCCCTCTTTGTTGCATGATGGTCGAACCAAACCAAAGGCCAAGGAAGGGAAATGATATTTTGCCCTTAGCTTATTTTCTTTCCCTTCATTCCATTAGTTCCATTCATTCTTCCATTCCCTTCATTTCCTTCGTCCCATTTCATTCCATTTCATTCTTTCACTTCTTCCTTATACACTTTCACTCCAAACACTAAACACAACCTCTAAGAGACTCATCCAAACTCTTAGAAAGAAAAAGAAAATAGAGAAAGAAAGGAGAAGGTGGCCGTGAGTTTTAGGAAGGAAAAGAAGAGAATCCAAGCCTAACCAAGTCCTATCTTTGAAGATCAAAACACTAGGAGAGCTAGAAGGACCAACCTTGTTATGGTAGGAACCAAAGATCAAGATGAAGGATTGTAATAGTTTAGTTTTCTTTTTTCTAGTTCATAGATCTACTTCTATTTTCTTCTTGCATGTTGTTATTATATGTTGATCTTGCTTGATCAAGAACTTTTAAGGACTTTAAATAATTTGCAATATGTGATCTTGATGCTTTATGTTTCGGTTTAAAGTCTTTTGATGGATCTAATATTTTATTAACTAAATCTTTAAAGATCTAAAGAAAACTAAAGTTTTTGTGAAAGCTAAAATAAACTCTCTTGCATGTCTATTTTTCCTTCTCTAAACCGTGGACTATTTGTGTTTATGTGATGATTTGATAAATAAATCCATGATTTAAGTTTATTTATTAATAAAGTGAATTTGGTTTTTAGATCTTGATCTAAGCATGTGTTTGTATATTTGGCAAGCAAATTTATAATCTAAGTTTGATCAATAATAAAGTGATATTCTTTGGCTTGCATGATAAATCTTTTGTTAGATCTAGATCCATTAAGTTTGATCAATAATAAAGTGATATTCTTTGGCTTGCATGATAAATCTTTTGTTAGATCTAGATCCATGATGTGCTTCCATGTTTATTTGATGAATAATTTCATGATCTAAACTAAATGGGTAAAAAGTTTAAAGTTCTAGTCTTGCATGTTGGTCAAATGATGTTTTTATTTGATTTGAGTGAGTGCATGCTATTTTTCAAAGTAAAGGTTGTGTTTTTCTTTTATGTATTATTCGGTTTTTGAGGAAAAAAATTGAAGAACTAAAAGAATTTTTCAAAGTATAATCCTAAGTTGATCAAGTATATGTTATATTTTATAGAGGTCATTCGGCCATACTTAATTAAAAATGAAACTCATGTTTTTATTTTGGAAAAAGTTGATGCATGTTTGTTCTAAGACTAGATCTAACAATTTCTAACACATGCAAGTTATTTTCATGAAAGATTAAATAAGATCTTTATTTTTATTTGAGAAAATGATGAACTTGAATCTTATAAATAGTGTTTGAAAAAGTTTGCTTGGAAAACCTACATGTTTAGGTGTGCATGCATGACTTTTGTGTTGAAGAAAAATGAATGAAAATCTTGCTTCTGTACATGTTGACTTTCGGCCAACTAGGAGGAGTAGGAAACTAGGCTTGTTCCTCATTTAGGTTGCATGTATGATGACTTTATTTGAATATAAAGACCTAAAAAGATACATGCATGAAAGTAATCAAATTTAAAAGGAATTATGATTGTTGTGTTGATTTTGGTATGAAAATGAAACTAAAATTGTTAATTTTCCTTGTGGTGCCCACGGTTTTAGCTTAAAATAAAGGAAAATGATTTCATGATTGTATGTTTGTATTTGTGTATTTAATCCTTGCAAATTTTATGTGTATAATTCGGTCCACACATGTTTAATATGGTTGAACATTTGTTTTCATGAAAATGACTATGTCTCTGGATGCATAATACTATGTGAATGTGACGTGTGATTTCTGTATCTTGTGGTTTTGAAAATAAAAATGAATGAATTGATTTGATTTTGTAAAAAGGAAATTTTGTAATATTGAATCAATGATTTTTAGTTCTAAATTTTATTTGTGATTAGAAATTATTAAACATGTGTGATTCGGTTTTGCTGGATTAATTAAAAGGGTTAAGTTAAATTATTTTCTTAAGAATAATTAGATTAATTTATTAAGGTTACAATTGAATTAATGATGTGATTTCCTGTGTAGATGTTTGTGAGTGTTGTGAATGCTTGAAATCTGTATGCGATTGCTCTTTGTGCTACTCAGATGAATTAGAATTGTTTTGGGATACTGTTTGTGAAAAATGTTTTATTTAAAAAGTGTAATTTGAATAACTTAAATTGATTTGAAAACTTTAAAGAACCTTCTATGATCAGTAACTTATAATGTCCAGGACTTAAATAAATCAAATTGATTGGTTTTGAAGTTTTGCCTTTTTGAAATTTTGTATTTGATTTAAGGAAAATGATTTTTCGAACCAAAGTGTTTTTAAACTATGAGAAAAAGATTCTGTTTTGGAAAAGAAATTGTTTTAAGAAGTTTTCTTGGAAACATTGTATAAAAGAAATAATTTGGATTTAAAGTCTTTTGGATATTGGCAATGTGCTTTTAAAAGGGAATTATTTTAAAGTGTTTTAAAACGAAATTTAAAAATTCACGTAAATCGTTTCTAACGCACGGGGAAAAATGTTTAGTTTGGGTGTCGGATGCGAAGGAAACGTGGCGAGGTTAGCAACCGAAAAATCTTGGAAAGCTTTTGGATGTGTCGTCATCCAGGTGAGTGAGAGTGTTGTGGTCCTGTAACGCGATTGCTCGCAATCTGAAGGGATGGATTGTGAGAGTACTGCGAATTAGGCAACATGGATGTTGAGATTAGATGTCTACCTATCTTCTGTGCATACTAAATGTTTACTTGTTTGCATACTAGATGTTTATTCGTTGAGCATTCTTTATTCTGTTTAGAAAATGTTTGATTATGTTTCACTACAACAGAAATGCTAAAAGATCCCAGTTCCGCATGCATATTGATCCCGGTTCCGAACTGGGATTGTATCCCCTGGTATAATATCCCAGTTGTTTTAGAAAACACGGAACCGGGATCAATAAAAAACAAGGAACCGGAATCAATAGTATATATGATCACTGTTGATTTTTAATAATGAACCGGGATCTTTAATATATATTATCACTGTTGAGTTTTTTAAAACGAACCGGGATCTTTAGTATATATGATCACTGTTGAGTTTTTTAAAATGAACCGGGATCTTTAGTGAATATATATATATATATATATATATATATATTTAAAAAATTATAATATTTGCTATATCCATATATTTAAATAAATTGTCAACATTTTTTTTTGCAACAAATAAATGTCATAATTATATACATTAGAAACGTAAATGTCAATACACATTTAAGATAGATAACTCCCAAACCAAAACAAATGGCTCTATACATACAAAAGGCTAAACAAGTTCGATCATATAGATGCTACATAGTCACATTCAAAAATATATATGGTGCCCTAAATTCAAAACTAAGCTACGGTAACTCGTCAAGAACATATGCTGCCCATTCATCCTTGACTTCATTCAGCAATTCATCGGAATAGTAGGTGTACTGACAATCTTCAAAATACTATACAATTTAATAGAAAATGGAATTAGAATTGTGTTGATATATTTTCTTCCGAGACAATAGACAAGTAAATATAATTTAAACTAATAAAAAAGACAGACAAGAGTACAAGACCACAAGGCTGCATTCTTTAATTAGTTAGTCATAAAGCATAAGATCAAACATAAAATTGCACTAATGTACTAGTAAAAAGAATGAACAGCAAGAATAGCATGTTCCCGGCTCTTTCGAACCAAAACATAAAATTGCACTAATGCACAAGACCATATATAATCAAACATAAAAATGAAGATACGTTGTACTTGATATAGTTGGCGATACTCAACAACCAAGTAGCATTGGCAGCATCAAGTTCAACATTAACAATTGATCTTGGCATATCCTAACTGAAATAAAGTTAAAAATGAATGGAATTTTAAATTAAGCAAACAATCAACACAAACATACATTCAACAAGCAAAGAAATTTAACCAAAATAATAATAAAATTAAGAAGTAAAGAAAGCACTTGCTATCCAACACAGAATAATAATAATAATAACCAACACAGAATAACCAACACACAACACTTATAGGGATGGACAAATATACTTTGAGATGGTTATAATCAACACAGACGACATATGTCACGGGGGGATTAGTTACCAGGCATCTGTACAGTCAAATTAAAATATATGCCAGTGACTTGTACATGAACTTGTTCAAAAGCCTCAATAGGTACAAACTCAATCCGAAAGACAACCATAAAATCAAATAAAATCTTATAATCTTATAGAGGCAATGCAGCACAACATAACAATGAATTAAAAAGCACGATAACATCATATTAACAAATGTAGATATTACTAACTAGAATTAGATAAAAATTCATAAAAAAACCAATAACAACATTAGCCAATATTGTTTAAGTACCACAATTGATAGTTAAAAACAAATATACCTTCTTCTGGTTAGCAGTACCAACACCTCCATCAGTAGCATCAAAAAACAGAGTCATTTATAATTGAAATAATTACCTTTTAGTTTTCTCAATGCTTTTAGCAATGAGATCAAAGTCCATGTCAAAGAAACCAAGCAGTAATGTATAGAACAATAGGTCCAACTTCTGGCCAGCTGCAATAGTCTTGCTTCCTGTCACCTTGAGATGTTCCAAGGCTTTCTCCTGGCTCATAAGGGACAGCGTAGTAAATGTTACAACTTAAGTGAGAGCAGCTTCTGTATACACCAAAGAGAAAAATGTTACAACTTAAGGCTAAGAGCAACAGTTAAGACAAAAATACATTGAACAACATGAAGCCTGCTATTAATTTTATAGGAACCCAGACCTGGCTATCCATGTTCTGCCTCAAGAATGTATCTTTAACTAAATTCTCATTACTGCAATAGACATGTTGTGATATGTACACAGTCAACTTTCTAAACCATTTAAAGTTAAGCTAACAACAATAAAAAAATATTATCATCTTGCTGCAATAAAAAGCATTAGCATCCGGCATCTTCTTGCTGCTGCTGCTCCTACTCTTCTTCATCTTATCAGCCTCTTCATATTCATAATGGTCACTCCCAAGCCCACCACTTCCCCATTGATCAGACCAGCTTGGTGCCTTGTTGCTTCCCATGAAATTTCACAATTCTACAATATTGAGATTCTAATAACTAATCAGATATCAAAATTCAAAGTCACTACTATATAATATAATCAACCAGCACAGATACTTCACAATAATCTTGTCTATAATCGGATCTTATTTGTATTATATATAATACACTTTTGAATACTCCTAACAATTTTATGTGTCAGTCTGTGTTGTGTCTCGTTCGTGCTTGGATATAATAACAAATTAAAATTGATTTAATAAACAATTGAATACAAAGGAAGGGAAAAAATTAAATTATAAAATGCGTGAGTACAATACTTCAATGCAAGTAGCACGCACTCAGAATTAAAAAAAAAAAAATTCAACACGGCCACAGCCATTGCTTGATGTGATTGTGACAGTTAACTAATATGAACATTCAAGGATGAAAATAATTAAAAATAAATAAAATAAAATTAAGTGGCATTTAAAAAATTGGGGTTTTGATTTCATGAGATTTGACAAGATTGATTGAGAGTTTTTTTCCTTAGCACGATGGAATCATATAATCAATTCTTTGAATAACAAAACTGAATTAAATTTCCACACCACAAGTGGTTAATTAATTAAATAAGAGATGGGAAATCCAGATCAAGATAAGAATCAGAACGAAATTGAATAATTACATTATACAGAACTATAACTATATGCATTATACAGAACGAGAGAGAGAGAGAGAGAGAGAGAGAGACCAACACCACGAACTTCCGGTGACGGCGGCGGCACACGAACCAGGGAGGAACGGCGGCGCGAGATCGGCGGCACAAAGGAGAAGGACGATTCGCGAGCTCTGTCTATGGTGTGACGAATCGCGAGGAAGAAGAAGAGATCGAGGGCGGCACTGGCTTCTTGGTGGCGGCGAGGTGAACAGGGGTCGACGGAGGGAGAAGGAACGAATAAAGAGGAAGACAAGAAGGGATGGGGGGCGGCGGCTCATTGGGGAAGAAGAAGGGAAATTAGGTTTTCCCCTATATGCACCAAAATAATCAATTTATTCATCCAGTTGAAGTAAAATGATGAGATAAATAATGTTTGTGGGATTTTTAATTTTTAAAAAATAAAAAATTATTTATGTTATAACATTGATCCCGGTTCCGTGTTTTTATTATTCATCCCAGTTGAAGTAAAACAACGGGATAAATATGATTTGTGTGATTTTTAATTTTTAAAAAATAAAAAATTATGTATAATATAACATTGATCCCGGTTCCGTGTTTTTTATAACCGGGATCAATAAATTCATGGTATTTTTAACTATCATTTGTCTATTAATCCCAGTTCCGGAACGGAACCGGGATTAATATCCGGCTACTTTTTTGCAATTCTGTAGTAGTGTTTGGATAGTGAAATGATGATGATGGAACTGTGGAAGTAATAAGGTAAATTGAAAAGAGAAAAGAGAAAACGAATAAGAAACATGAGAAATAATTGAGAAAGAAATAAGTGATGAGATGAAGTTGAAGAGAAAGTATGAGAATGAGTGAGAAAGGGATAAAGTATGATGAGAATGGAATGCAAAAGATAATTGATAGTTAAGTGGAAAGAGTTGAGATTGGAAAGAGGATGTGATTATGAAAGTGGTTGAGTAGAGATGTGATTCCTCGTTCATGTTTTTGGGAAGAAGCTTAGCGTTGAGTTGAGCTTGCTCCTCCATTAACACTCACCCAAAAATGTGATTTTTGAAAAAGGTATTTGAAAAAAGAATTTTGAAAGAGTTTTTGTGAAAATAACATTTTGTGAAAGTTTTTGGAAACATTATTTCTGAAAAAGGTTTTGTGAAAGGATTTCTGAAAATGTCTTGGTGAAGTAAAAGTTTTGTGAATTCATGTTCTCGAAAAAGTTTTGCGAAAAGATATTTTGAAAAAGACGAGGAAAGATGCTGATGATGTGATAAGAAATATGTTGAGAATGAGTTTATGAGAACGGTGATGATGAGTAAGTGATTTTGAGGCCAAAGGCCATTGAGATTTAGGGGGAGCGGATTGCGATTAGTGGTCGGGCTTCGTTGAAGGGATGCACCAAGGACGAGACGACTGTTAGGATTAAGCCGTTAAATAAAGCGTAAAACTTTAAAAGACTTAAAAGACATGTACAAACGCGGTGAGGTATGAGTGTCGTATCGAAGTAGTGGAGATGAAGGAACGATAAGTATCTGCGGATACTTAGGACGAGATTGCATGAGGGGAGGACAATGACAGTGAAACGTCAAGAAGTCTAGAGTACTTTCTAGGCAGAACAATCCCACAAGTGGCGCATTAACGTGGTGGGGACTGGGTCTAATGCCGTGGCACATTCTGCACCGGAACTAGAATTGTACTGTCACCCCCTTGATTGCAAATCGAGAATAGTGAGAGGGACTAGAATGGGGCATTTGTGATTGCCGCTGAGAGCGTGCATTGTTATTATTATGATATGATTTGAGGCAGGGCCTCCTGGTCTGGGACCATTTATATGTTGTGACAGCTGTCGTGCCCGCGTGGTAAAGGTCCTGTACTCCTGTTTGCTTCCGACTAGGTTGGGTGGTTGACCGAAGAGATGTAGACGTGTGTGAGCTCAACGATGTTTCCCCCTCATCATTGATGCTAACCGAGATAATAAAACTTAATAGACAAAGATGTTTCAAAAGGAAAAGTATATCAAAATGTTAAGTATCGAATAAGATTATAAAGATGAGAGATGATTGTGGAATTTAATGGTGAAAGCTTGCGAGAAAGATTTTGAGAACGTGGTTGTAAGCGCAGGAATAAATCAATTGGTTACGAATGAGGATGCTGATGTGGTTGGGAAAGTTTCGATATGTTTTGTTATGTGTGATTCTTGTATGTTATGTGCATAACATGTTATAATTGTTGCCTTATATGTCATGCTATTTCATTTATGCCTTTTATTATATTATCCGTCGATTTTTATTTTGAATCTATCCGAGACTGCAAGGTCAACCCGTTAGTGTTCGGAACACTGACTCTCTCCTACCATGTTGTCGTATCGGCACTTGCTGATATTGCAACTGGTAGATAGCGCAGCGGAAGCGTGGTGGGCTTCATCGACCAAGGCCCGAAGTTAGACCTCAAGTATTAGGAAGCAAGACTGGAGGATAGGAAATTCCCCTCAGAGCATGGTACTCCAATGTAAGTGCTTAGTTAACCTAGCTCTATCATACTGTACCCCGGCAAAAGTTTTTATTAAACATGAATGTTTTGCAACAAGTAAACGGGCTACGTTTTGAATGATGCTTTTGAAAACGGTTTCAAAGTGCGGTGTCTTGTGACATCTCGGTTTGGAACTTGAAAGGGGTTGTGCAAAATGAGAACATGTGTTTTAATGTATCTGTGTTTTAAAAATCTAAGTGTTCTCATCTTGTGTAACATTTGTTTAAAAAAAAAATGGCCCTAATTTTTACCACTTTTAGTTTAAGTTTTCAAGTTGCCGAATCGGGGTGTTACATTCTGTCCATACTTAATGAATTCTATCCAGTACAGAAAACCAACCAAAATAGAGTTACTACCACAAAAATACACAAGACACATTCTGTTTATGATTTTATTTCTGTTGTACATGAAGAGGAGAAGAAGGCCCTCCTATATTTGAGTGTGAAGGACATGCAATACGTGTAAGCGTTTCAATCTACAGACTTGTCAAAATCTGCTCCAAAGGGCATGTGTGTGACAAAGTTACAAAGATTTTGATTATTGGAAATAATCACTTTTTTTTCCAAAAGCTGAGTAAGATTTTGATTATAAGTGATTTTGAACATAAAATAACACAATCTAAAACACATAATTAGAATCAAACAGAATCAATCGATTACTAAATTTTTGAATCTAGCAAAATTAGTAGATATCTACATAGTTCATGCATATAAGATATCTGCTCCAATATTAGTTAGGAGACACTACATAACCAGTCAAACTTAAATCATCTACAACCTCCCTAATTGAAGATAATACTTAATTAACATTAATACTTAATACTTCTAGGTGCCTAAGCGTTATTACACCATAAAAATTTGTCAGTATATGCAAAAGTTTAGTAAAGCAAAAAACTCAGAAATTCAAACTTCTTAAGATGCCAACCATTAAAAACATAAACAACTGCATGCAAAAAAATCATAAAACGGACTCATACCTCTTGGCTGCACTATCACTTCCAAATAAGCAACACAAGCTACCCATAAGTGATTCAATGTTAGAATGTAAAACTCTATCGACAGGGTTGTCTTCATTATCCAACTGGTTGTCGAGGTCTAACAAGTTCTCAACAAACTTTACAACAATGTAAATAACAGCTTCAGAAGCTGACTTTACAGAGATAATTGACTATATATCAGGATAAGTCTCTCTTTCCTGCACAATAATGCTACAAGTTTATGGTTTGCACTCATGGCCACAAAACAAGACAACAATGAACTTGGCTTCTCGCTACTAGATTGCTTTCTGACAAATGAAATTGAACAAGAAACAAAATCAAATTGAACATCAACCTGTCCTGCAGAACCTCCTTAAGAAATTGGCTACAGTAAAATGACTTGGGATTCTTCATCAGCTTCAACAAGTTTAACCATTCTTTCAAGACAAGCTTCCAATCTTTACCTTTACAAGTATGAGAATCAAACAATCCCACACTGAAATTTCATTTTTCAAAGGAAAACATATTATCAAACTGAGCATTCAAGTAAAACTATGCAAGTTCACAAAGATCAAAATCATGTAGTGAAAGAGGGCCAAAATGCAGCATATATTACCTTTCAAGAGCATCAACGTCACAAGACAACTTTTGAATAATCACATAAAACAGGATTAGCTCTGCTAAGGTTTCTTCTCCTCTCCTCTACCGCGGTGGTATCTTGCCTTACCGCCGGTAGCTATGCCAAAAAAAAGGGGAAGACCCCCTAAGACCCCTAATCCTAAAACCCCTGATCCTTCCACATCAACAATAAATGAAACAAAAAAGCAAGGTCTTGATCTTATGGATCTTGACGAGGAAGATTTGGCTGACATAGATGGATTGTCCCCCAAGCAAGCTGAAAGAATGTTGAGAAATCTGGATGCGATCCGTACAAAGCTGCAAGGAAAAATAGTAGATTCATCAGTGAAGGTAGCAGTTAATAATCAGAAAGTACACAATAAGGAGGCAGAGACAACAACAGTTCCTAATTTTACAAAGCCCCCTTCTGTGTGGGACTCTTTTGATATAACAAAATTAAGAAATGCTGGAGAAAAATTGAATTTTGTTCAACCAGTAGTGAAGGAAGGTGTAGCCATGGGAAAGATTGATATGGCAGATGTTGAACAAGAAGAGAAGTTCTGGCAGCAAGCCCTAGTTTGTTATGTTCTTGGAGCAAGGCCCCATACTCTGTTATTAGTGGTTATTTGAAGAAAAATTGGGGACAATTTGGGATAGACAAGATCCTAATGAACAATGATGGCACGGTGGTTGTTAGATTTAATGATATGGAAGCCAGAAATAAAGTCCTTGAAATAGGGATTTTTCACTTTGACAGGAAAAATTTGATTATTGCCCCTTGGACTGGAAGGCCTGTGACAAGAAGTCATCTAGATTGTGTACCTGTCTGGATTCAACTTCCGAATCTGAATCTCAAGTTTTGGGGAGCCACGGCTCTAAGCAAGATAGCAAGCTTGGTAGGGACACCAATAATGGTGGACCAAGTGACAAAGGACAGAAATCGAATTAATTATGCCAGAATTCTTGTGGAGGTCAATCCCACTATATTGCCAGAGGAGATATATTTTGAGGATGATAAGGAAAATGTCATTGCTCAAAAGGTAGATTATGAGTGGAAGCCTGTTCGTTGTGTAGCTTGTGATATGTATGGACATGACAGCAAGTCATGTAGGAAACAGACTAAGAAGGTTTGGGTTGAGAAAAAGAAACCATCAAGAGAAGATATTGAAAAGGTTGATGATATCTTGAAACTAAAAAAGTCCCTGGAGGAGGATACCATTCCTGATGAAAATAGAAGGACAGCTTTGGAGGCTATCAAAGAACTGGACCAACTAGTTGTTACTAATACTCAACAAGAGAATGCAGCTGGCAGGGAGGAAAAAGAAATTGAAGTGGAGAAAGAGCAGTGGACTACAGTGGAGACTAGAAGTAAAGCACAAGTGAGGTATGTTAATCAGAAGAGGGAGAGTTCTACTTTGCACCTTAATGGATAAATTAGCCATATGGAATGTTAGAGGGATCAACCACCCTCAAAAACAAAAAGAAATAAAAAGGTTGATTATGAAATTTAATATAGGCATTTTTGCAATAGTTGAAAATAAGTTGAGAGTTAGTTCTTATGATATGGTGAAAAGCAGGATGTTTAATGGCTGGGGATCCTTTATTAATTTAGATGATCACCCAGTTGGAAGAATTTGGGTGGTGTGGAGAAGTGATATGTTTGACATTCAGATTGTGCAGAGTTCAAGCCAGCTAGTGCATTGCTACATAACTCATCAAATCCAGCATTTCAGTTTTTATGCTACTTTCATATATGCTAGTAATGAGGCATCAGACAGGGAAGTACTTTGGAATGGATTGAAGGATATTCAGCAGAGTATGAATATGTGCTGGATTATAGGAGGTGATTTCAATTGTTGTTTGAATAGGAATGAGAAGCTTGGGGGTCAGCCCATTGATGACAATAGTATGCAGCAATTCAGGGACTGTGTGTACCATTGCCAGTTGCAAGATATGAAGTATAGTGGGAACTTCTACACATGGAACAATAAGCACTACAACATTTTTGGCTTTAGGCAACACTGAAATTTCAACGGTTAGAAAACCGTTGCCTATACATGTAATAAGCAACGGTTTTTTGTGTGTAGCCAACTGATTTCAATTAGCAACGGTTTCTATTCATATTTGTTGCCAACTACTTCATACCAGCATATTCTTCCATATAGGCAACGGTTTTTTAAGTGTTGACCGAAAGGACCACGTTTTTAAACCGTTGCCTAAAACGTGATAACAAAACCGTTGCTGATAATTGTTTTATATTAATGTATGGACTTCCATAGGCAACGGTGTGTTAGAAAAGACCGCATTTTTGTATGTGTTGCCTTAATCTTCATTAAAAAAACCGTTCCCCAAAACATATATTCAGCTAAAAAAATTGAAGAAGTATCAGAGCGCCTAAAATAAAAATTTAGCGCCAACCTAAAATTAACAAAAACCCTTCCACTCTCCTCTCACTTCCCTTCCCAATCTTCATATAAATTACATCCCTAGCTTCCACGCGGTTCTCACTCTCTCACTCTCCTCCGAATCGACGGTCTCTCACTCCCCTCTCACTCTCCTCCAACCTCCGACCTCCAACCTCCGACTCTCACTCTCGCTGATACTTCACTCCCCTCTCACCGTCGAACTCATCATTAACGGCGCTGCCTCTCACTCTCGAAGCAGATTTCTCACTCTCACTCTCACTCTCGAACTCGGAGGTCGAGCTCAATCTCACAAGGATCGGTGATTTCCTTTCTCAATCTCTCACTCCATAATGCTGCTTCTGCTGCTTCATCTTTTAATTTTAGGGTTTCTAATTTTGAATTCTCTGTTTCCCTTCTCCTTCTCCTTCTGTTACTACAATAATTGAGCAAGATAATACTAATACTAACTGGGAAAAATAAAAGCAATGCAAAACATAACATACCCATGAAGAATTCAAACCAGTAACTATTCTCTATCTGCAAACAATTGCAAG
This sequence comes from Crotalaria pallida, assembly GCA_037953625.1. Lineage (NCBI taxonomy): Eukaryota > Viridiplantae > Streptophyta > Magnoliopsida > Fabales > Fabaceae > Crotalaria > Crotalaria pallida. Next base: position 73,436,463 of record CM075655.1, on the reverse strand, counting down.
ACAGAAAACACCTAGCTTTAGCTGTATTATTTTTCCTTTTGTTAAAGATGCTTAGGAAGCCTAGAACCTTGGACTAGTCTGTCACCTTAATATTAATAGGTGAATTAGAGAATCATTACGATTTTCTTGTCAGAGCAAGGCATAATTATTTATATGTCACTTCTGATCTTGGTGAAAACACAAAAGAAATGCCTGAAAAATCATATTGAATGTGTTTGGAATCAATTAAAGTTAGAAACGATTTGTTTTGATTTGAATTGAATTGATTTAGAGATCTAATTTTACATCGGGAACTTGTTATAATAAAATGGGATTTGAATTGATTTGGAAATCAAATTTTATCCACTTGTGACTGGTCAACATTGATTCTCCTATCAAATTTGCAGGGTGGAGTTGTCTATTCGAATAGAGTTGTCGTAATGTCATCTATCCATACAAAGCACAGAGTTGTTCATAATCTGAGTCATGGACTGGAACCTACTTTAAATGTGCACAAGTGAGTATTCTATCATAATAACATGTTTCCAATCTTGTTTAATGTTTGATGAGGGGTTGTTGCTTTTTCTTTTTTTGCAAATCAATATTAACTTCACATTGTTGACATAGCAAATTGTGCCCTTTGTACTGTTTGAATAACATGGTTTTATACTAAAGTTTGCCCTGTTCAATTTTTGAAGTATTAAAAAAGGAGAATTACATATGGTTGCATGGACAAGTTGGCCATTGCTCCGTATGGATTTGACAAATCAACATGGGATCCTTCAACAGACTATTTTCTTCCAGAAAATTTTAATGCTGAAAAGATGGATGGAAAAACTGTTTGCAAAGCTGCCCTGCAGCAGCGGCTGGGGTTAGCTGATAATGCTTCTAATATTCTTGCAAGTGTCTCACCTCTTGTCATGTTTAAACCTTAATAATTTGTCTGCCATGAGATATAGTTGGAGAAACTTAATGCGCTCTCTTTACTTTCTTATATATTTAATTTCTTTGTTGGAAAATGATCATATAATAAGAATACAATTAGCTAATTTCAGATATATATATATATATATATATATATATATATATATATATATATATATATATATATAATGTGATTTGCTTCTCTTGAATTTTCTACACGTGGTTTTACTTTGCTTCTTTGCTTGGCTTATTAGTGAATCTTTTTATCAGGTTGGATGCATTTTTTCAGAAGGAGCTGACCTTGATGTGAATAAGGTGAAGGATGTTATCCTGAATGCTAAGCAGCATAACGTCCAGGTTGCCACATCTACGGAACTTGACTTTTTTTCTTAGAAAGTTAGTTGCATTGTTTATAGTTATAAGACTCCTTATTTTCTGATACTGAAAAAGGAAGGTCCAGACTTGGAAGTATGCTATGAATTTTTAGTCTTTTGCTTATAGGACAAACATGATGTTTATTGGTACACTATTATAGTGAGGAAAAAATGTTACGAGGCTACAAAGCAAATAGACTTTGTTTGAATTGAATCCGGCAATGCAAGAATATATATATGGATTATTTAAGTTTTGACTTTTTTTTTAAAACTTTAGCAAAAAATTATTATGTTATTTAGCAAGTACTTAATTAACTTGGTCTTGTACTCTTTGGATTATGGAACAATATAATCTTATGTTATTTTGATATGTATGTTGATGATTATAATTTAATTTCATTATGGTGCGTTGTTATAATTTCATTACGGGGATGATTATAATTTAATTTCATTATGTACTCTGTATGGTATATATATACACAGATATATATATGCACTACTCAATATAATTTTATTTAAAGTGTTGCATATAGATTAAACCTAAAATAAGTGTTGCCCATGTGAAGTTGACAACAATTTTATAACTGTTCCTGAAACATAATGCAACGGTTATACCAAAGTTGCATATGCTATTAATAAAAATAACCGTTGCTGTTTTAAAGGAAAAGGCAACGGTTTTCTAACACGGTTGTTGCATATTCTGAACAACGAAACCGTTGCTGTTTATAGTAAAACCGTTGCTGTTTTAAAGGAAAAGGCAACGGTTTTATTGATACAATCGTTGCATATTCTCAACAAAGAAACCGTTGCTGTTTGTAGTAAAACCGTTGCTGTTTATGTAAAAAAAAAACCGTTGCTGTTTATACGTCAAAGGGCAACGGTTTTAGTAAAACTGTTGTCAAATTCAAAAAACCGTTGCCTTTGACAATAGGCAACGCTCACCTAGAGAACAGTTTCAAAACCGTTGCATATACTTTTAGCAACGGTTTTTCGGCTTTTAGCAACGGTTGTGCCGTTGCAGAAAGCCAAAAATGTTGTAGTGAAGCAAGAGGGTGTTGACAGGATATACAGTAAGATTGACAGAGTGTTAGTTAATAATGCTTGGTGTGATCAATGGCCAGAAGTTGAAACAGTTTTTCATAATGAAGGGATTTCTGATCATTGTCCTATGGTGATTGATTGGAGATGTGAGAGTAGAAGAAGTCCCTCAGGGTTTAAATTCCTGAATATGCTGGCTAGTGATGATGAATTTCTATCTATCATTCAGGATAATTGGGATAAGGAGGGTGATGGTTATGCTATGTTTCGTTTAATGAGGAACCTAAGGAAGCTTCAACAGCCTTTCAGGGACCTTAACAATCGAAAATATAGTAACATAGACAAGAAAGAGATCATGTACCGTGAAAAGCTGGATATAATTCAGAGCATTCTTCAACAGGACCCTCTGAATGTTCATGTCCAGAAGATGGAAAGAGAAGCTAACAGGGACTATCAAAATGTGTATAAGGCTGCCTTGAGTTTTTTGAGACAAAAGGCAAAACAAGATTGGTTAAGGGATGGAGATCAAAATACCAGATTTTTTCATGAATCTATCAAGCAAAGGAGATATAAGAATAGAATCTTAAGGATTCAGAATATGGATGGTCAGGTATTCACAGACCAAGATCAGATTGCTAAATCTTTTGAAGATTATTATAAGGAGCTCCTTTCTGGAGATTACACTCCTTGGGGGATTAATGAGGATGATATCAGACAAGGAAGGGTTTTAAATACCTCTCAACAGATTAATCTAATAAAACCTGTCACTTCTGAGGAAATAAGGCAGAGCTTTAGAGATATGAATGCTGACAAAACCCCTGGGCCAGATGGATATGGGGCTGGATTTTACAACAAAGCTTGGCATGTTATTGGGAGTGATGTCATTGAAGTTGTCAAGGAGTTCTTTGAAAAAGGGAGAATGTTAAAAGAAGCTAATCAGACAAACCTGGTGCTTATTCCTAAATCCGATTGTCCTAATTTGGTAAGTGATTTCAGACCTATTGCCTGTTGCAACACAATTTACAAATGTATTGCTAGAATTATGAGTAACAGAATGCAGAGTTGCTTGCCAGACATTGTGGATGAAAATCAAACAGCATTTGTAAAGGATAGATCCATCATTCATAATATCCTAATTAGTCAGGATCTATTAAGGCTATATAGGAGAAAGCCTGTGTCCCCTAGATGCTTGATGAAAGTAGATATAAGGAAAGCCTATGATAGTCTAAGCTGGAACTTCATTGAAAACAGTATGCAAGCTCTCAAATTCCCTCAGAAATTTGTAGATTGGGTTATGGAATGCATCAGAACAACTTCCTTCAATTTAATCATAAATGGTGTGAGACATGGAAATTTCAAGAGTACTAGGGGCTTGAAACAAGGGGACCCAATGTCCCCATTGATTTTTGTTATAGCAATGGAAATGCTCACCAGAAAACTAATGAATGCTGCTACTAAGACAGGTTTCAGATTTCACCCTCTTTGTAAGGGTATTGGGATGGTTAATTTGGCCTTTGCGGATGACTTAATGATTTTTTGCAAGGCTAACGATAGAAGTGTGAGCCTAATTTCTAATGCAATGATGGAGTTCTCAGATAGTTCTGGCCTATATGCGAATCTTAATAAATCAAAAATCTATATAGCAGGGGTAAATGAACATACTCAACATAGATTGCAGCAAATAACTGGGTTTGAAAGAGGGAATTTCCCTTTTACTTACCTGGGTTTGCCAATTACTTCCAAGAAATGGACGGTTGATACGTGTAGAAGCTTGGTAGATCGTGTAGCAAGACGAATTAATTCTTGGACCACGAGATCCTTATCCTTTCAAGGCAGAGCTCAACTGGTGAATTCGGTGCTTCTCTCCCTGCATGTGTACTGGGCAAATGTCTTTATCATCCCCAAAGCAGTAATTAAAGAAATTGATAGAAAATGTAGAGAGTACCTCTGGGGAATTGATCAACGAGGTAGAGCAAGGGCAAAAGTGGCTTGGAATACAGTTTGTTCTAGCAAGAAGCATGGAGGCCTCGGTTTTCACAATCTGGGGCTATGAAATATCGCGTCGGTGGGCAAACAGGTGTGGCATCTAGTATTAAACAAAGATATGTTGTGGATTCGCTGGGTTGGAACAGTATACTTACAACAATCGAACATTTGGGATGCAAACCCCAAGCAGAACCAGAGCTGGCATTGGAAACAGGTCCTGAAAACTCGTGACAAATTGAAGAACCTTCTTCTGACAACTCTAAACTTGAATAAGCAGTATGTGATTAAGGATGGGTATGATTTCCTCATGGGTAATCAACAAATTTTTCCCTTATATAGGCAGATCTGGAACTCAGCTTCAATTCAGAAACACAACTTTATTCTCTGGCTCATGGTACATGATAAGTTGCAAACGAAGGAAAACATGTGTAGATTCCAGCATCTGGATCCTCGATGTGGATTATGTATGGTGGAGAATGAAACTCGTGACCATCTTTTCTTTGAATGTCAATGGAGTAGGCAACTTCTGGAGCTTTTAAGCAATTGGATAAGGCTGGATTTTGCTTTCTACAAATATACAAACTGGACAAAGTGGGTGAAATATGGCTTTAAGGATAGGAAGAGGCAACAAGTTGTTGTAGCAACACTAGCTGCGTGTGTTTATAGCATCTGGATGGAAAGAAATAAAAGAATTTTCACAAGACAAGACAAGCAACCACATCAAGTTTTTTCACTTATTAAGAAGGAACTCTCATATAGATTTAATGTTTTTTATGATGTAAAAACTCTTATTAAAGTTCATATAGCTGATAGGGTGCTAGCAGAGATTTAATATTTTAATTAGTAAACTAGTTAAAATCAAACCCTACATAGTAGGTGGGGATTTTGACTAGTTTGCACTTGTAAGAGTTTTATTTTTGTTCGTGGTAATAAGATTTTTCTTTACCAAAAAAGAGCATCAACGTCATATCCTAAAAACTTCAAAAATAAAGGAATGAATTGCCGAGAGTGAGGTTCGATAACAGTTGCAACCATATATAAGATTGATTAGATATGCCGAGAGCCGAGAGCATCAGCGTCATACATATAAGATTGATCTGAATATACACGACTAATACAAAAATGAGACTCAAATCTCATGCATTGTCATCTTTAACTAACTAACAAAAAAATCACCAGCAGGTTTCAGATGTAGGATTTCCACCACCATAATAACCATTTATCTAGTTACTGACTAACTGCTACTCATCCCAGACAGTTAATTACAGTATTAAAAAAATGACAAATTAATTTTTTTTTTCATAGACTCATTATAGTCTAGTCTATAAAATTCATCCAATCCATCATTTATTTCATTATTTGTCACGACCACCAGTAAATTTATTTATAAGACAAGAAAAGAAACACTGAAGAAAACACTACAACCTGCTAACAAGATTTATTAGTTAGAATTGTAACCCTAAAGCACAAACTTGAATCAGCAATTGAATCATTTTTGAAGTTGAGGTTAGAACAACAATTGGCCACAATAATTGAATCAACTATGTTAGAACTCAAAAAGGCAACAAAAAAAAGTAAACAGAAGAAGCAGCTATGACCGAGAGTGAGAATGAGATGTTGGGATTAGAGAAATGAATGAGATGTTGCCGTGAGCCAAGGGTTCTCGATGAAGGAGGGTGAGAGTGAAGCCTTAGCCAAGAAATTGACGATGACGATGACGATGAGGAAGAGGGAGTGGGTCGCGAGCGCGTTGACGATGAGGAAGAGAACAAGGGTTTGCAACTGAGGAAGGGAATAACGAGAGTGGAGTGAGGAAGAGAGTAGAGTAAAGATAAGGACAGAAGAGAGTGTTTTTTCCTTTTGACCATATCAATTTCTTTAAATTTTTTTAATTGTAGCGATCGAAATATTCTGTCGCTATTTTTCGCGCTCCCAAATTCACTCACAAAATCCTTCCAAAATTACAAAAAATAAAATTCCCGCTTATTTGGTGCAGTAACAAATTCGGTCACTAAATGATCAAATAAATTTGACTCATATAAAATACTTTTTTAGTGACCTAATTTGTTACCCCAAATATTGTGACTGAACATTTCAGTCACTAATTCCGTCACTAATTTTTTTTTTCCAATCTTAATTCTTAAAATAGTTGATTGGTCACTAAACCAGTCACTATTTGTGATCATTTTCATTTCGGTCACAAAATGTGATCACTAAAATACAGATTTCTAGTAGTGGTATTGGAGTGGATGTAGGTAGAATAGTGTAAAATCGCGAGTTTATGATCGAGTTAGCGAGTTAGCATTCTCGAGCCCAAATGCAATTTCGGTGTTGATTTTCAATTTTTTTAAAAAAATTCTTTGTCCTATTTGCAATAATGTTTTGGCTTTTGGGTAAAAAATTCTTAAATCAATCTTCTCTTTTCTTATTCAAAATTTTTTTCAATCTTCATTTCTGCTCTTTCCATTGTACACACATCTGTCCTACGCCGCACGACGTTCGCTTCACACCTCATGTCCTACACTTGCGGTCCTCACATACCTTATTTGAATAAATATATATTCAAATATATTTAATATATTCATCTTTTTTATAATAATATACCCATTTAATTTTTTCATAATAACATAATATATTTTTTTTGGATGAACCAGGGTATCCACCTGCGCAACTGGGTGACTAATCCCTCGCACCACGGTCGGGCCCTTTCGGGGGCGATGCTCCAGTAAGGCTTGCTCCATTCACATGCGCCTCGGGAACGACTCGAACCCGCGACCACATAATATATTTAAAAATAAAATATGAAAATGTATATATTTAAGAATATTATTATTTATTAGTATTAAAAAAATAATATTATTATTTATTTATTATTTTTATTTAGTTATAATTATTATTATTTATTTATTATTAAGATGATGTAAAGTAAAATGACAAAAAAAATTGGATTCAACATAGTCTTAAGTTAAGTCTCTTATTTTACAAATTCAATTTAAGACCCTTCAGCATATTTTGAAGAATAACAATGTTTTGAGATACTCAGGTACAAATATGAAGTTAAGACTGTACCCTCCACCAGACTCTCTCAAGACTTTGGTGTGGTTACCCTTAGGTTTGGAAACACATATTAAGAAAGTGTTGATTATTATAAGTTTTATATAATGCGTTTTATCTAAAATGTCCATATTTAATCCTTATTAAAGATTGTAGTAGTATTTAATTTTTATTAGGAAGTGTATCCGTCATTTAATGTATAGTGGTTTGAGGATGAAAGAGAGGATAAAATTAGAATTAATAAGAAATAAGATAAATAATTGAATGAATGACTAAAATTAAAAAAATACATTATGTTTCTACATTGAAATTGTAAAAGGATGTCGCGGCCGGGGTTCCGGGTCGCCCTCGGGGTCTCGCCTACGAGTGGGGGTCGACTGACCCAATATGGAGTCGCCACCGCATGTTGTTGCAAAAACGCGGAAAAGTATTAATTAATTAAAATAGATAAAGCATGGTCTCAAACTAGATAGATTCCGAGTTTGGGAGTCGGTTACGAGTCAGGGAAGGTATTAGCACCCATTCGCTCATTCGAAAATGGTACCATTGATTGATTTTAATTAAAAGACCTAAATAATTGGTTTGCCAAAAATTATTTGTTTTTATATGGTTGTGCCTGACAAGGTTGTCCTTAGTTCTACGTACCCTCATAAAATGAATCAAGGCTACGTAGTTCTAAATTAACTTTTAATGTTTTTTTATATTTTTTTTAAAAAAATGTTTGATGCGGAGAAGAAATATGCACAAGATCTCAACATTTTGCCAAGAAAAGGTGGATTTCCAAAACGCATCAGAATTATTTAATTAATAAAATTTATTAAAATTTGATCTATTTTATTTTAAAACACAATAAAAAAGGGTGTTTACCATGTTGTTGAATACAAAGAGGAAATGCCGAGAGATCTCTCCACTGAATGAGTGAGGAAAATTGGCTTGCCAAAGGATATCCAATAATTAAAAAAAAAAAGATTTAATTATTAAAATTTATGATCCCAAATTATTTAATTTTGTGGTGGACCTGGCTAGGCCGAGCTCCCCATAAACCCCGCTAAAAGCTCAAGGACCTAACAAGGGACCTACTGAACGCTTGGCCGAGCTCAGGGCTCAACGGCCGAACAAGCGCCAGATACAGGCCGACCTCATGCCTCTGCTCAGGTCCGATCTCCGTACGTCTTCCCAGGTCCGACATCACCCCAAAGATTCCGACACCAAGGACATGATGACGTCCCCCAGCCTTATCCGCAAGGACAGCTCACCCCATCCTTATCCGGAAGGACAGCGCACCACTCCTAGCTCATTACAGGCTGGCCCTACTTGGGCCCCAAGTTGGCCCATCAGGGCAACCAGCTCCCCCCTATAAGTAGCTCAGTACTACATGGGGCAAAGGTACGTCCTCTTACCCTAATCGCCACCCTCACACACCAGTGATTAGGGTATCTCTTTGGCTTCCCCTTTGGCCACTAGAGGACTCCCAACAAACATCACACATAAACCCTAGGCAGAGTCCCTTCTAAGGTAGATTTCCCCTCTTTAGAGGTTCTCCTCGCCCTAGGACATCACATTGGCGCCGTCTGTGGGGACCAGATAAAATCACTCCCACCAGTACCTACCATGACTAAACACACATCAACCCAGAAAAAGAAGAAAGAGTTCCACGAGGAACGTAGCCCCGATCAGCCTCTACAGTTTGCTGTCAACAGGACACCAGATCCCCCCCTTGCCTCCCCCACCTAATTCAACCACAAGCTTCCCAGTTTGTATTATCTCGGGAGGTTTCGCCGGTGGTGGTGAGACCAAGGAGGAGAGGAAAAAGTACATCAACCAAATCCTGGCCGTTCGCCACAAGCAGATCTACAAGAGACCACCTCAAAAGGTACCCATTAGTTTCTCTAATCACGACCTGGAAGGCATAGTCCCTAACCACAACGATCCAACGGTGGTTGCGGCCATGATCGCCAACTTTAAGGTCGCCCGGGTCCTGGTAGACCAGGGCAGCTCAGCCGATATCCTCTTTATGCAGACCTTCCAGGCGCTAAAGTTGAAAACCTCTGATCTCCGAAGCTTCGAAGGAAAGCTGTTTGGATTCGCGAACGAGGCGATCCTTCCTGTAGGAGCAATCCACCTCCCGGTAACCCTAGGCGAACAACCTTCGGCCCGAACAGAGATCGTCATATTCCTGGTAGTCAATTGTGATTCCCCCTACAACGCTATCTTGGGAAGAACCTGTTTGCAGGCCTTCGGAGCAGTAGTTTCAACAGTTCATCTAGCGTTAAAATTCATCGGCTCAGACGACGCACTCGTCACGATCAGGGCAGATCAGGTCAGAGCCCGACTTTGTTACAATGCAAGTCTACGGGGAAAAGTAAAGGAGAAAGAGAATGAGGAGCTCGTCGGACCGATGTTGGCTAAAGGAAGAATCTTGTTAGCCGACCTGGACGTCCGGGCAGAGCAAGACGACTTGAGACCCTCCCCACAAGGAAATTGGTCGGCTGTCCCGATCAACCCTTCCGACCCTAGTAAAACCCTCAAGGTGGGATCCGACCTCTCCCCAGAAATCCGAGAAGCAATAATAGACCTACTGCGAACCAACTCGGACTTATTTGCTTGGACCTCGGTTGACATGTCAGGAATTGACCCGAATTTCATCTGCCACAAGCTGAGTGTACACCCGAAAGCCAAACCAGTAGCTCAGAAAATGAGGCGAGTAGGGACGGAGAAGGCGAAAGTCATCCAGGAGAAAGTTTCCGACCTATTGCAGGAAGGGTTCATCAAAGAAGTCCCATACGCTGAGTGGGTAGAAAACACCGTCCTGGTGAAGAAAGCAAACGGCAGCTGGAGAATGTGCGTAGATTATACCGACCTCAACAAGGCATGCCCAAAAGACCAATACCCACTGCCGATCATCGATCAGCTCGTCGACAACTCGGCGGGCTACCAACTGTTATCTTTCATGGACGCTTACTCAGGTTACAACCAAATCCCCATGTACCCCTCAGACCAGGACAAAACTACTTTTACAACCGGAAAGGCGACCTACTGCTACACTGTCATGCCCTTTGGACTGAAGAATGCCGGAGCAACCTACCAAAGGATGATGAACAAAGTCTTCAACGGCATCGAAGGTGATATTATGGAAGTATATATTGACGATATGATTACCAAGAGCAGAAAAAAAGAAGACCATGTCAAAGACTTGGCTTCTGTACTAGAGCGTGTTAGAGCACACAATATGAGATTGAACCCAGAAAAGTGCACTTTTGGCGTTTCAGCAGGCGCCTTCCTCGGCTTTATGTTATCAGAAAGGGGGATCGAGGCCAACCCCGATAAATGCCGAGCTATCTTGGAAATGAAAAGCCCCACCGACCTCAGAGGAGTGCAACAACTAGCAGGAAGGATGGCCGCGCTTTCAAGATTCCTTCCCCAAGCTGCCAGAAAAGCCTTACCTTGGTACCAGCTACTAAAGAAAGGAGCAGCTTTTAATTGGGACCAGGAGTGCGAAGCCTCCTTCTTGGCACTTAAAGAGTATATTTCATCCCCCCACTCCTCTCTAGTCCCGCCCAAGGAGAAACCCTCTTCATTTACCTGTCAGCAGGAAGTTCGGCACTTAGCTCGGTGCTGATCCGAGAAGAGGGTAAGAATGAGTTGCCAATCTACTTTATAAGCCGAGCTTTGTAAGGCCCCGAGCTCCGCTATACTAAAGTGGAAAAATTCGCGTTTTGCCTTATCCTGGCTGCACGGCGTCTTCGGCAATACTTTCAAAGCCATCCTATTGTCGTAAGAACGGCCCAGCCTATAAAACAAGTCCTTCAAAAGCCGGACCTCGCAGGGAGAATGATGGCTTGGGCGATAGAATTGTCCGAGTTTGATATTTCCTATGAACCAAGAAAGGCGGTCAAGTCTCAAGTGCTCGCAGACTTTGTGTCCGAGTTCACAGAGCCCCATCCAAGCCCTAACTCGGACACTTGGATTATATACGTCGACGGATCAAGCAACCAGAAAGGAGCGGGCGCAGGAGTAATTCTGGAAAATGCAGAGGGAATCAGCATTGAATATTCTCTAAAATTCAAGTTCCTCGCCTCGAATAACCAAGCAGAGTACGAAGCCGTCCTCGCTGGTCTTCGCATGGCCAACGAGCTCGGTGCATCCGAAGTCCAAATTTTGAGCGATTCCCAGTTGGTGGTGTCCCATATCACCGGAGACTACCAGGCAAAAGAACCTATTCTGCAAAAGTACTTAGATAAAGTCAAAACCCTGGTTCTAGAATTTGAAAAATTCTCCATTAATCATATCCCCCGAAGCTCCAATTCCCGTGCCGACGTTCTTTCCAAGTTGGCAAGCACCAAGGACGGAGGGAACAACAAAAGCCTAATTCAGGAGCAAATTTCAAACCCAAGCGTGGTGATGGCCATCTCGATCTCAACAACCTGGATGGACCCAATAAGGTCGTTTTTGGAACACAATATCGTCCCGGCTGATCAGAAAGAAGCAAGAACTTTAAGATGGAAGGCGGCAGAGTATGTCGTTATAGATGGGATCCTCTACAGAAGAGGAATGTCATCTCCTCTTCCGCGGTGTCTCACTCTTGACGAAGCCCAGGAGGCATTGGACGAAGTTCATGGGGGGTTTGGGAGCCACCACGTCGGAGGCAAATCCTTAGCACGAAAAATACTAAGGGCTGAATATTTTTGGCCGACCTTAGTGGCAGATTCTATTGACCACGTTCGCCGATGTCCCAAATGCCAATTCTTCAGTGACATTCATCAGAAACCGTCTGAGGAGCTGCATTCCCTGGCATCACCTTGGCCCTTCAGCATGTGGGGAATGGACATCGTGGGACCATTCCCAACAGCACCAGGTCAACTAAAGTTCATAGTGGTAGCCGTGGACTACTTTACCAAGTGGATCGAGGCTGAGCCACTAGCCACCATCACATCGGCAAGAATCCAAAAATTCTTCATGAAGCAAGTCGTTTTTCGCTTCGGGCTCCCGCTAACATTAATCACCGATAATGGCAGTCAGTTTGCAGCCAACAATTTCCAGATATTGGCAGAAAACCTCGGTATTTCCCACCATTTTTCCTCAGTTGAACATCCCCAAACCAACGGACAAGCTGAAGCCGCCAACAAAGTTATCGTGGACGGACTAAAAAAGAGGATTTTGGAAGCTAAGGGATTATGGGCCGAGCTCTTACCGGAGGTCCTTTGGTCAATCAGAACCACGGTCCAGACCTCCACAGGTGAAACCCCGTTCAGATTAACCTATGGCTGTGACGCGGTTATCCCCATTGAACGAAGAATCCATACCTTCAGGATGAGGGAGAGACCCACAGGGCAAAACGAAAGTTTGATCAAAGAAAATCTAATCCTGGCCGAAGAAGTCCGAGAAGCGGCATCGGTTCGAGAAAAGAAAGCAAAAGAAAGGCAAGCCAGGCAACACAACAAAGAAGTTCGGCCCAGGTCGTTCGAGGTAGGAGATCTGGTACTCCGAAGGGCCGATATTGGCCTCAAGAACCGAAGAGACGGGAAGTTCGCCCAAAACTGGGAGGGCCCCTACAGAGTAATCTCAAAAACAAACTCTGGGGCGTACCGACTAGAAACTCTTGAAGGCTCCGAACTTAAGAACTCGTGGAACATCGCGAAACTAAAGATATATTACAGTTAGTCTCACCTCGGTAGATTACCATTGTTTGCAAGGAATGATGTACTGATCCTTTAAGTAATGAAAAGAACTTTTTTTTTTCTCTCAAGTGCCACAGTCTTACATACGTACGTACTAGCTTCTCATTTAGCATTAGCCACCTAAATGTTGCATGGCGCTACGAACAGCTTACATCTCCTAAAAGAGATCGGCTTGTATGCACAATGTACAAGGGATACCCGATGATGTACAGCTTGCAGTGAAATGTTTTCACATCTCTTCACTCAGCAACCTCTTCTACATCGGGGCTGAGGATACCCGCCTCGGCCAAGACGGGTAATCCAAGTTCCCCACCGTATTCCCTTATATACAGTGCCTCTTTTCAGAGAACACTTATAAGCCTACTGCACTTACTGAGATATTCAAGTTAAAACTCACTCCTTCTTGATTCACATTCAACTTACATTTTCAAAATTTCATAGTACCTTACAGGGTTTCAAGTTAAACCTTAGGCTTAAAATAAATAAAGCATGCAACAAGTGAAAAACAAAACTTGCATTGAAATTTATAATGTGCTACAAGTATGATCCAAACAAAGTTCACACTATGAAAAGCTGTTGTACACAAAACATAGTACTTGCGCAAAATATTAGCCGCCCAACATAAGGGGCTTACGCTAACTCATCCTCCACATCGGACAGTATAACTGAACTCGGATCAAACTCCTCGTCAGTTTTCTCTTCCAACGGGTTCGGCAAATCCGCCTCGGGTTGGTTCAGATCGACTTCCACACCGTCCTTGTCATAGTCGACCAGCTTCCCATCTTCAACCCCGAACCCAGCGGAGGCACCAATAACTCGGATCCTCAAGCCCGGATTTAAATGAAAAAGTTGCTCCACAGCTCTGGCAAAAATCTTGTTACCAAATTTCTCAAAACTAAAATCAGCTTCATGCGCCGCTACCTTATGCTTCAGAGCTTGAGCAACCCTTTTCTCAAACTTCGCCTCCACTTGCCCCATCTCGGCCAAGCCTTCCTTTCGACCAGCTTCTTTCACCTCAACCCTTGCTTGCACAAACCGAGCTTCGTGATCCTTGAGAAGCTCCTCCACCTGTTGACGGTGTTTTTCCTCCAGATCGGCCAACTTTTGCTCAGCGGCCCTGGTACTGGTCCTTAGCTCGACCACCTCAGTTTGGATTTCGGCACGACTCCTTTTTTGATCGGCCGATATCCCTGCAGCTACTTCATCTCCACACTCGGATAGAACGCTAAAGAGATTGGTAGCCCTCTTCAGATGAAATGCTAACCCCTCGGTCATCATCTTCAGCTCATACCCCGAAAGATTAACAACAGCTTCTTTGACCGACCTCTTGACAACAGGCGGCCGGGGTGGAGCATCAGTGGCACTATCAACCTCCGCGCTCGTCGCCGGCGATTGGGCGAGAAAACTGAAGGTCAGATGAGTAGAGTCGGGCAGTGTCAGCCGAGCAGCAGGTTCAGTGGCTGCTCGGGAAACATTTTCTCCCCTCTTCCGCTTGCGGGCCTCCAGGGACGCTTTCAAAGCCCTTGCCGACATGGTGGACCAATATTTCTCTGCGAAAAGAAAAAGAAGTACATTAAATAAATGGAAAGGACTTGACAAAGACAAGACATCAAGAAATATTACCGATCTCAGTTAAAACCACGTCATCCGCACAAGTGATGAATACCCCAACGTCGAGCTGGGATTTTCGACTAAGGTATTCAGTACGAAAATGCAAAGCCGCCTCCGCCTCGGCAGCGTCAAGAGTCACTCCCGACCATTGTTGGGGTGTGTCTCGATGTCGATTAAAAAACTCTTGGGTCCACTGCAAAGGAAATTTTGGCCCCGCCTCATCTCGGAACCAAGGTCGCCCGTTACCGACATATTTATATTTGAAGAACCTGTGTTTAAAATGTTTCCAAGACTCGGCGAATAATCTGAGAAGCCCATAGTGAGCTCGAGCCTTGGTGGACACCCACAACCGACCAGTCACCCCCTCTTTGTTTCCAACGAAGGGGTTGTATATCCAAAGGAAGAGCTTAATGGTACATGTCAGCTCCTTTGCCCCGCAGTACCTCTGGAAGGCCCGGAGGAAGGACCAAGTGTTCGGATGCAGTTGCGAAGGGGCCACCCCCAGCTCGTTCAGAACGCCCATCTCAAACTCCGTAAACGGAAGAGTTATGCCAAGCTTATGTATTAGGTCGGCGTAGAAGAAGAAAGAGTTGGGGTCGGTTCGAGAGCAGATTCGGTCGTCGGCCGAACAGGGCAAAACTTCATAAGAATTCCCGCTAGGATCTTGGGAACAGGGCAATATCGCCCTCTTAACGTTGAAGAGTAAGCCATCGCAATCCAGTTGAGACCGGATCCCCTTTGGCTCAACGTCCACCCAGTGATAGTGGGAGGCGTCAGTAGGAGCTGGGTACAAGTCGGGACGACTGGCACATTTCCGAGGAGGCATCGTACCTGTGGAAAAACAGGGGAGCTCAAATGTCAGGTCTATGGGTCATGAAAAATAACCCCACAAAAAACCCCCATCCACAGGTACCCCGCGCCCCTCCCCGAACAGCCTCAATAGGAACTGCTCCTGGTTCCCAAAAAAAAAAAAAAAACCCGATACCAGAGGGGTCGTCCTCTTCCTTGCTACTGTAGGAGAACAACGAAAATACTCCTCTGGCTCCCACCCAAACCAGCGCTTACTCAAACGCCCCTAGTACTACCCATCATACCCCAAATACCTTTTAAACCAAAGATTCCCCAGAAAATTCAGTGTGCCCACAGGAAAGACCGTCCCCTTAAAAGCATAACTAACCCATTGCTACACAGATAAACCCACAAAAAACCCACCCAAATAATCATGCAAATGCAGAAACCAAAACTCAGGAATGAGGAAAGCAGAAGCAAGTAGAATACCTTGTGTATATCGCAGAAAAGAGATGAGTATGTCCAAGGAAGGGGAGAACAAGTCACGGAAGTCTCGCTGAAACCAAACCTTGCCTCGGAAACGTATTCGCAGGGAAGAAGAAACGTGGGTATAGTGAGAAGGTAAACCAACCGTTCAATAGGAAATGCAACAGAGACAATTTGCTAGTTAAAGTACAGGGAAGAGTAACCGTCCTCCCTCTATTTTTGAATATTGGGCTTGGCCCTGAAGGCCCAACCCAGTGAGGAGCCATAAGAACCGACACACGTGGCGCGCAACAGCCAAAAGCGTGGACCTCGATTAACGTCACGATGATGGTGACGCTCCGTAGACCGTGAATGTCTGACACATGCCTGGAAAAAGTAAATGTCATTCCAAGTCTAAGTGATTAGACAGCTATCAAAGCTCATGTCATCGTCACTGCCAAACCAGAAGATTGCATCTCACACGCACCAACCAGAGACGGAACATCACGACCTCGGAGCAAGCCTTAAATAGCCTTGACTGAGCTGGGGGGCTTATGTGATAAACTCGGCCATAAAGTGATGGACCTCGGGAAGAATACCCGAACCACGACCTCAGAGCAAGCCTCAAATAGCCTTGACCGAGCTGGGGGGCTTATGTGGTGGACCTGGCTAGGCCGAGCTCCCCATAAACCCCGCTAAAAGCTCAAGGACCTAACAAGGGTCCTACTGAACGCTTGGCCGAGCTCAGGGCTCAACGGCCGAACAAGCGCCAGATACAGGCCGACCTCATGCCTCTGCTCAGGTCCGATCTCCGTACGTCTTCCCAGGTCCGACATCACCCCAAAGATTCCGACACCAAGGACATGATGACGTCCCCCATCCTTATCCGCAAGGACAGCTCACCCCAGCCTTATCCGCAAGGACAGCTCACCCCATCCTTATCCGGAAGGACAGCGCACCACTCCTAGCTCATTACAGGCTGACCCTACTTGGGCCCCAAGTTGGCCCATTAGGGCAACCAGCTCCCCCCTATACGTAGCTCAGTACTACATGGGGCAAAGGTACGTCCTCTTACCCTAATCGCCACCCTCACACACCAGTGATTAGGGTATCTCTTTGGCTTCCCCTTTGGCCACTAGAGGACTCCCAACAAACATCACACATAAACCCTAGGCAGAGTCCCTTCTAAGGTAGATTTCCCCTCCTTAGAGGTTCTCCTCGCCCTAGGACATCACAAATTTAAATTTAACAATTAAATTCATAACCTAAAATACAAATACATTGATTTAAGAATAAAATTAGAATCTAGATATCAAATATGTACTTTGATGCAAAAATATTTATTATTCAGCAATCAAAGGGATTCATAAAAAATTAATAATTAAGATCTCAATAATAAAATACTATATTTTATTTTATTTATGTTTAATTATTTACAGTATTATTTATTAAAAAAAACTACAAAGAAAAGAAACAAATGAAAACAAACCTGACCAAACAAGGCCTGAGACTGAAGGAGACTCCACGGAGGGAGTATTATGGCACGAAAACTAAGAAAGAGGAATAGCAGTACTGAACAATGGGAGAAATGCTGGACACCGAAACTAATGCATAAATTCTTTTTTTTAAGATAAATTGTGTGTGTAAAATTGTGTCCCTCTCTATTTTTTATTTTTTTTGGTGTTTTCAAAGTGAGGAAGAGAGCTCTATTTATAGGAAAACTAGGTTAAGAAAAATAGGGTTTTTTCAACAGACTTTGAGCCCAGTAGAATATTCCCTGGTTTATTCCTCAATCAAATCTTTTAAACTTTTTAAAGATAAACTCTCAATTTTTTGATAATAATCCTTTCATAAAAAAACAAATCCTTTTAACCAAAAGACTTTTTTTTTATCCTTATCCTCACAAAAATTAACCAAATCTTTCTCTTAAAAAAAAACATTTTATCTTATCTTTTTTTTTTTTAAATTTTTATTTTTTTTTATTTTTCATAAAAAAATACTTTTTCAAAATCTTTTTTAATTTTTTATTTAATTTTCATTTTTCATCTTAAAAAAAACATTTTTATTTTTTAGTTTTATTTTGTTTGGGGAGGGGGGCAAAATTGGGTGTCAACAACTGCCCCTCTTTACTTGTTTCTTATCAGATAGCAAACAAACCGTGGTTTGGATGCTATTAGGGTAAGGAACGAGTAAAGAAGTGGACACCAATTTTGTTTAGAAATAAATCACACTTAACAAACATGGAAAATTGATAGAAACAGAACTGGTCGATAATGATTCTTTAGCATTTCTGCCAGGATATCATGAAAGCCTAATAACAACGATGATGCTTCGACGTTTCCATCAGGATATCATGAAAAGCCTAATAACAACGATGATGCTTTGACATTTATGTCAGGATATCATGAAAAGCCTAATAACAACGATGATGCTTCGACCTTTCCGACAGGATAACATGAAAAACCTAATGAAAAGCCTAATAAAAATGATGATGCTTCAACATTTATGTCAAGATATCATGAAAAGCCTAATAACAACGATGATGCTTCGACATTTATGTCAGGGTATCATGAAAAGCCTAATAACAACGATTATGCTTCGACATTTATGTCAAGATATCATGAAAAGCCTAATAACAACGATGATGCTTCGACATTTATGTCAGGATATCATGAAAGCCTAACCAACATCAAAATGACTTTAGCGTTTGTGCCAGGCGTCAAAAGACCCAAAATGATTTTCAACATTTCTGTTGGGGCATCAAAAAGCGCAACCAACATCAAAATGATTTCAGCGCTTCTGCAAGGCGTCAAAAGACCCAAAATGATTTTTCGACATTTCTGTCAGGGCATAAAAAAGCTCAACCAACATCAAAATGACTTTAGTGTTTGTGTCGGGTGTCAAAAGATCCAAAATGATTTTCGATATCTCTGTCGGGGCATCAAAAAGCCCAACTATCAAAATGACTTTCGGCATTTGTGCCGGGCATCAAAGGACCCAAGATGATTCTTTTGAAATTATTATTTTTTCATAATCAAGTTCTGGTGATGCAAACAATGCAAATAGTAATGAATAGAATGAAACCAATGCAAATGATATTGTTAATGAAAAAATGGTTTGTTGCAATTGGTATAATGCAATGAATAATGTAACTGGTGCAAATGATGTCAAAAATGCATAATGCAAGATGAACTTAATGCAAATGATGTTAATGACAATGAAATGAATATGATTTGGAATCAACAATGCAACTCCAACTTTTTTCTAATGTAAACCCATCAGGAATTAATGCGTCTAAAACACAAATTTTATTTTATTATTTTTAATAGTTTTTAACAAGATAAACTGGTTTCAACCCTTTTGCTCTTGAACACTAATATCGGGCCATACCAAAATCTGATCAAGACAGGAACGGGTAAATATTTAACAACTTTCTTCTTTAATAACACCTTTTGAAAACTCAGCAATCTGACATTTGTCAATAAGTAATCATCATCAAACCACCTGAACTTTCCAAAATCTGCCCCAATGTATTGTGCTTAAAATATTTACTAGGGAATCAATTTTTCAAAGGAATGCCCCAATATTTTTCATCTAGAGGCCAACAATGAATCTCTTCAAAAACTGCCCCAGTGTACTGTCTCATAGACAAAATAATGCAAGGGAATGATTGATACTTCTAATTTCTCTTCAAAAGCTGCCCCAATATCTCATTCTAGGGTTTATCAGCAAAAGTTTCCAAAACTCCCCCAGTTGATTACATTTGCAAGGGAACGAACAGTCTGCTTGATCTCTCTTCAAAATTGCCCTAGTATTTCTTTCCAGGACTTGTTAAAAATTTCCAAAATTGCCCCAGTTTGCTTAGCGAGCAACAAAACTTTCCAAAACTGCCCCAGTTTGAGCAATGTTTATCCGAGGATAGGGAATCTTCAACATTGTCCCAGTTTAAACCTTCAGGACTCTTTTTCTGGTTCTATTTGCAATTTTCAATATCTCTTTGTTAAGAACAAGCTGATTTGTGTTTGAGGATAATTTTTTTATGCCCTAAATTTTGCCTAGGAAACCCAATGTAGGCTCCTAGCGGGCTTTCATGTTATGATCCTAATTTTTGCCTAAGCCGCCCCTTTCGAGCTTTACGACTTAGCAGATCGCTCTAAGTTTTGCCTTGGTCGTCTTTATCAGGATTTTCAACCTAGCGAGCTATTTTTTATTCAACCTTTCTTATCTTTTTTTTAAAACACAACATTTCTTAATTGCTTTTGAATTGAGTAGAAATTTAAAATCTTCTTCATTCATCTTGCTCAAGGTTAGGACTTCCCCAAAGAACAAAAGATCCCTTATAATTCGGAGACCATCAGTTTCTGTTGAAGAACAATCATTTGAAGACAACCTTATCCTCTGGAAATCTCAAGGCCATAATCACTTTGGCATGAGCCCTCATCATTTTTCTAGTATAGTCAACTGTGGCAAATTGCAGTCGGGCGCTTTCCAATAACTATATTCAACCGATCGAGTTCCTTTCAACTTCTTTTCTCACATACCTTCTTAACAAGAAATACTAATGTAATGATCATATGAACATGGAAAATATTTGGATGATGGGAGTAATTGATTCATGCATTAAAAATGAGATATATTTCATCAAAGTTTCAATTATGTTTAATGAAGTCAGCATTTCTCCGCCCTAGTGTGTAACTCAAGAAAACCAATTCTCACGATGTCTTTTAAAGCTTGTAATGTTGTTTGGCTAAGGGTTGACAATTGTAACATCCCCAATTTTATAAAATCTTTAAGTTTCGTAATTAGTAGGATATGATAAGTGTTGTAGCATCCGCAAGCGTCGATTTCCGTTTAGAAGTATTAATTTGTATTAGTATTAGTAAGTGTTTAGATTTAGTATTTAGCTAAGTGTATAATGGTACGAGTTAAGAATGGATTAGATTGTGTTTAGAGTGTAGGCCTTAGTGTTTAGTTAAGTTATATTGGGTGGTGATAACATAGAAGTCTTAGAAGTATGAAATAAAGCCAATTTTCAATAAGTTAATTGATTAAGAGTAGCATTAATCGATTAGAATTTAAGCCACTTTCAGCCACTAATCGATTAAGGAGTGGCTTAATTGATTAAGTTTTGAGGCACTTTCAGGCACTAATCGATTAATGGCAGTGTTAATCGATTAGCCATGTGTTACTGATAAGTGTTAATCGATTAACCAAAGTGGTTGATCGATTAACCCCTGTTATATCAGACTTAAAACACGATTTTAGTGTGTTGTTGCTCATTTTCCTTCTCTTCTTCTTCACGAGTTCTTTGTCCCTCTCAACCCTAGGTTTTGAAAATCTTCATATCAACACCAAATCTCAATAAATCAACTTCATATAATCACTCCCTATCAATTCTCTATCATATTCTCTCTCTTAATCTCAATTAATTCCCTCTTTCTCAAAACCCCCAAACCCTAACTTTGCCAATCCATCATATTGAGCCTCCTAATCATTCAAGGGGTCTTAGAAGGTGCTATAGGACAAGGAATAGGAGTCTTGGAGCATGGATTGGAGCTTGGTGTGGGAGCTCCATCAAAACCCCAATTCCTCTACCTCTCTCCTCGAGGTAAGGGGTGTAAATTGGGTCTAGCTTAGGGGAATGGTTTGAAATTAGTAATTGGGACTTGATTAAGTTTATTTAAATGTTTGGTTGAGATTAGGATTAGGAGGAAATAGTTTAGTGTAAAAACCCTAAGTGATTGTGATTCTATATAAGTGCTTTTATGTTTATAGGTGTTAAATCTTATGTTGGTTATATAATTGTTGTTTTTCTCTGTGATTATGATGTGCTTGCAATTATAGGATTAAAAGTATTAATAGTTATGCATACCTTAGGGTCAAGTAGTATTCAATTGAGTTTGAACCAAAGTAATGTGATTTTCAAAAGGAGAACAAAAAGGGGTTTAAATCTCAATTGAAAAGCACTTGCATATAGTATCATTCATGGTGAAAAGATGGACGTTAGGAGTAGGGGAAAAACATACGTCATTTTACGATTGATGAGGACAAAAGTAAATTATCAGAATTATTATGGAGGACTTTGATCTTGCACAGGACATGGGTTTGATTCCCATGTTGCGCATTGGTTCTATACAAACTATAATAATTCTATTACTTTGGTTCCTTTTGGTCAGTCGAGGGTGATTTCTGCTAAAGCCAATTCGGGAGAATCAATCCGAATTGTATGACGAACCCTAGTGGGGTGAAGTACTGTGCAAGCAAGCATGACGAACCCTAAAGGGGTGAAGTACCTTAGGTTGAGAAATGCTTACTCCTGGTCGGTTTTTCCCCAGAGTAGAGGGTGTATGTGAGGATATGAATTGTTAATGAAAAGGGAAAAGTTAAAGTGTTAATGTTAAAGTGAAAGTGTGGAAGGAATTGCATAAATGAGTTGGATCGTTGAATCCGATTAAATTGTTAAAGTTAATGAAATGAAATAAATTGTGTAACATCGGATTCAATAATCAAATTCATAAGTGTGACGTGCATAGCATAATCATGTGATTGTATATTAAAGCATGGAATTATAAATATGAATCGTTTTATGATTGGTGATTGTCATTGGAAAACTCTCCTTTTACCTTAGTTACTTTATGTTATAATTGTGCTTAGTCATGCCTTATTATTACTTTCAAATGTTTTTCTCTAATCTATATCCAAGTTACTCACTCTTACTGTTGACCATATTAGGTACCCAGTGGAGAAAGATGTTCATAGCTTCTATGCCGAGAATCATCCACTCTCTTTTAAAGAGAGCATAATTGTGATAGTGACCTTGTAGTCGCATCACTTTAGCAACCAGACTAAGATTTTATTATGTAAAATATTTTCATTAATCAAAGATGTATTTTAACCTTGCTTCTACTTGGAGTTAAGACTATTATGATTTTGTAAAAAGGGACTCTATAATGACTTTTATGAAAGTATTAGTGTTTGGGGTGGATGTAATGATATCCTCTTTTAAATAGTTCTAAAATGTAATTATATGTCTCTTTTCTATACAATCTATTCTGGACTTGACAGGTTAAAAATTAATTTGGGGAAAGTCCGCATTTCAAACGAAACTCCGCCAAAATTTTTATAAAACCCCAAGTATTTTCTAAAGAAATCAACCATTTTAACTAATGTATTTTTAAATTAAAAAGTTAGGATGTTACAAATGGTATTAGAGAAATGGTTGCAATTCCTCGGCTGTGGAGTATGGATTTCCTACTCCTGAAAGAGTTACTCCACATGAGAGTAACTAAAGATAGTTAGATAGGTTGCATATTTTAGTACTATGTTCATGCATCTTTAGCTAAAGTTGGTATAGTTTAGTAGTGTGGAGTAGTGATAGTTATAGTTTAGTAATCTTAGGGTTCTACCATCAATTTAAAGAGAGGTTGAAACTAAATTTTCAATTGTAACTTTGTTATATTTAGAAGTGGACAGAAAGTAGAGACTAAGGGAAGTGAAAACTCCCATCGGGCCAGAGTGTAACACCCCGATTTGGACTTAGAATTTTCACTAAAAATTTGCGCCATTTTTTTTATTTATAATAAACATTTCCAAAGTCATTCAATTCTTTTACAAAAAGGTTTTCATAAATACAATTTGATTCATTTGGTTTACAAAAATGTTTTGGTACTTAGACTTACGTCATACAATTCTATTTCCAAAAAGAGATGTTATCATCCAACATATTTCCAAAAACTCATTTTATCATTGTCATATTTAGTCGATGGTTAATTTGCGGAAAATAGTTTAATTACTTTAAATGAACTTCATACATAATAAAAAAGAACTTCTTTTATTCCATTTAAAATAATCCATATTAGAACTGGGGTTACATTCGGGATAGATTAATCATGTCCTAATCACCTTAAGATAGGATACAAAGCAAAGACTATCCTATCTTATACTACAAGTCTTCCGTGCTATCTCCCAATCACAAATGTCTAGAAGATTCCTTGATTGTCGCTTCTGCTTCCTCCTTGTATGTGCGTCATCTCCTGATCCTCTTTCAGTCTTAAGCTACCACTCCTTGATCTGCCATCTGTGGACATGGTTCCCAATGTCCACAGGAAAGGGAAATAGAGAGAGTAAGCACTTCCGAACGATATTATCGTCGACGGCGTGGGCTTACCATAGGGGAATATTAAGACCACACAAACATGTACATCATTATTATCATTACCTTATTGTATTTGTTACCATAAAATCTTTTCCCATTAAATGTTATACCTCTTAAAAACCATAGTCGTTATATTTAATTATCTTTAGTCTCTAAGTTTCATACCATCGGTAAATCGAAAAGGGGGTACCATTACCGAGGTGCAAGGTATGGATATCACACACGTTACATCTCCTCCACAAGTCCAACCATATCCTAGTTCGGAAAGCAGATGGGATGCACAGGAACCCTAGCCACACTGGCATCGAAGTCGGTAAACGAAAAGGCTATACCATCGCCAGTGGTCAGTAAGATATAAAAATTCATGTGACCAACACCGGCGGTCAACAAGATTCATTTCATAAAAGTTTCCAAAAACCCAACCCTTACCGAACTTCTAGCCCCGTTCAGGTTCCCTCTCACCATCTATGATTTGCTCAAGGGGGCGTCAGCACTATCTCCAGTTGGCCTGCAGTCCTCGCTACGACGAAAGCCCAGACTCCTGTGTGAACCTTGTCATTGTAGTCCCGTTCCGCCTAGAGAAGTACTCGAGGCTTCTTGACGTTTCACCGTCCTTGCCCTCCCCTATTGCAATCATCACTTGAAGAACTCCTATCTCCAAGCATACCTGAGTATCCGTAGATAAACAGGGTGTCTATCCTCTCCACTACTTCACTCTCAACGCAAGGTTTAAATAAAGGATTCCTATGTCTTTTAAGTTATCGGAGAGTTTTACAAAGTTTAACATTCCTAGTTGTGGTCGACCCATTCTAAATCTTGCTTCTAACGGGCCTCGACCTCTAAGGGATTAGCTTCTCATGGACACTTCCAGATCACAGGGAATTCAACACTTAAAGATCAAGCACGTCATCAAGACAATGCGATCCGGGGGTAGTATTATAACTTTCATAAACTTCTGTAAAGGTTCCATATTAATTCCTTAAACCATAAAGCCTTTAATCAATTCCCAAAAATTATCCACCATGACATCTTATGAATCCATTATTTTCCAATAATAGGTTGATATATCATATTCGCCAGACATGTTATCATTAATAATTTAATATTATGATAGATTCAACATCATAATAAAACAAGATATACAACACATACAATTATATCTGAGGGATCGTGTTTTCGTATGAACGGCGGGACATACATACACACACAATTGCCGTTCTACTACTCACTCGATAGATCCCTAGTTCCGACCTTTGAGATGATACGGAACGTCCTAATAATATTACACTACATGCCACTATGTCTTAAGAAGGCTTCTCTCTCACCTTGAGTTGAAGCTACAAAATTAGTGTCCTCTTGCTTTGAAGTTACGTCACCCAAATCCGAACGACATCCTTTACCAAATAATATTTACAAAATAATTTCATAAATAACTACTCAATTTCAATTAAGCAAACCACAAGACACAATAGTTTCCTTTATCACTTTTAGGAATCCAAAAGACTTGAACCAAAACTTCCAATACTTAAAATAAATCATACTTTACAAAATAAAAATCTTTAAAACGTCAATGGAAATTTTTAGAACTATTTATTAAATCAACAGAGATTATTTCATACTTTTCATTAACTCACAAATCAATAACAACTACCACTCAAGGATTAACATAAGCCATTTAAAACAAAGAACTTAAACTTGATGCAACCTTTTTAATCATTTGGACAGTCCAGAAACACCTTCTTTAAAATCAATTTTAACATTTACCAAAAACACTAACACATCAACAATCATTCTAAAATATAACTTCATTCACTTTATCAAGACATTCCACAACTATCATACAAGCACCAGTAAGACCACAACTTGGTAAACAACTAGAACATTAAAGCATACATTTACAAAGTTACTTTTATAATTCATTTTTACAAAATAACCTTTATAACTATTCACACTAACTTAAAAGTAATTAACCAAATATATCCTTTGAAAACATTAATTTCTCAAAGCCTTTGAAAATTTGGAAATCATGTAAATACTTAGAAAATAACTCATAAAAAAAGAAACCTTTTAAAATCCAATATCAAATCAATATTTCTTTTTCAAGAACATCCTTCAATCATTCTTCATACAAATACAAACAATATTTCATTCAAACACATATACAACCTTACTTAATATTATTCTAAAATTACTTCTAAAAATTCATTTTCTAATCCTAAGTACTTATACATCAAGTTTAACATGAAATTTACATATCTAATCATTCAAGAACAAGTCATAACATAAATACTACACATTTCTCATTTTTGGACAGCATGCACACATAAACTTAAAAATTCATTTTCTCTTAAACAGAATATCGAAAACACATGCCGATTTTTCCTAAATTCTTATTACAACTTCTACTATAAAAAAAATAAAATAAAATAGTTGCATCTGCTGTACAACCACTGAAAAGTTGCATCAATTCAAGAAGTTCAAGTAAAATAATCCAAAACAATTATATACAATTCCAATTTATGCCAAAGACTTATAACTACCATTATTTCTAATAAAATATTACTTTTTCATTAATTCTAAATTCTGGACAGCAACTTAATATTTTTATTTAAATTACTTTAATCAATCAAAAATACTTATTTCTATTTGTTTCTATATTACATTTGCACATATAAACAATTTATCACTAACATTCTCAAAAATAATCATTTGAGGTCTTGAATAAATAATTTTCCAGAATAAAAATTAAATTTTCAGAATTAATCTTTTCCATAAAACATGTAATACATTCCATAAATATACTAAAGCAATCATCAAATCAATTAGAAAAATTTAATTACTTTAATTCCTTTTTTTTCTAAAATTCGACTAGCATATAGAAAAATCAGGAAAAATATTTTTAATTCCTAAAGCATCTATATAATATAATTACATCATTTTGTATACTAAAATAAGAGGTTTATTTATTAACACAATATAAAATAGATCTCTTTTAGAAAATAATTCACTTTTTCCAGCAACTAACATTTATAAACACATCAACCACATACTCATACAATTAATCAAAAATACATGTTCTTATAGGTTTATAACAACTACCATTTGTTCCTATTTCTTGTAAACAATTAACTATAATTTTACTACACATCAAACAACGAACAAATTACAAAAATTACTTTAAAATAAGGACCATAGGCCTCACGGCCTACTTATATTTATTTATATTTTCAGAAATTTCATTTTTGTTTATTATCCTAATTCATTGTTCTTATTTAACTTAAATCCACACAAAAGAAAATCAAATACAATCAAACAATAACAATTACATAAAAATTTCATAAAATATAATTCCATACACTTCATTTGCATTAAAATTTTTCCAGAATTCATTTTATTTCCAAAAATCATTTTTTTAGTTCCTTTAAATCATTTTCATTTCATTCCTACTTAAAGAAAAGCACTTATTTGTTTTCATTCTTTTTAGAGATTTAATTATAACTCAAATATACATGAAATAACAAAAATTATTACACAATATGCATACATACATACACGGTCCAGGAAAAGAAAAGAAAATAAAAACCAAAATAAAAATTCATTTTAATCTTTTTATTCATTTCCATACTCTTTTATTTTATTAAACGACAATACAATACACATACTAAAATACACAAATCAATCCTCAATTTTTCTTATTATGTGATACGGTTCATATATATACACATATATCAGAGATTAAAATTTTTCCATTATTATTTACTTATTGATTATTATTCCATAATACAAAGAAGTAAAACAATTAAAAAGACAATGAATAAAAAATTATTTTACTCATACAAAATTCTCTACAATTCTCATGTTCTAAGAATTAACATAAACCCAGAAATTAAATTACTCACACTCATCAAAACTATTAGCCATCTTAAGAATTTAAGAAAAGGGGAGATAAATCCCTTTAAACACCCTTTTTGTGTCCCTTTTCTTATTCTTAATTCATATGACTTAAGAACAATTTCATATATTCAAAAATAACTTCAAAAATGAAAAGGAAAATTTAGAACTTTACCATAGAAGAAATTTAGAAGATTTAAACAAAATATAAACAAAACAATTTAAAAACAACTTAAATAAATGAGTGATTTTGGGTTACCTCTACTCCTTAAGATTTTTAGAAAACTTCAAGCAACCAAGTAACTCTTCTCTTCCTTCCTAGCTTACACGTCCCTCTCTCTCAATTTCTCTCTTAGAATTTTATTTTTTCTCTTGTGAAACTATCAAGTTTTGTGTGTGAAAAATGTGAGAACTAAGGTTATCTATTTATAGGTGTTTGAAGATGCATTTCCCCTCATTTTTATGACTTAAAATTCGGTCCCCATCATCAAGTCTCATTCAAAAATTTTCAAACACTGCTTGGAACATGAACTAGCATTAAATGGGATTTTGTTGATTCCTAAAGCATTTTAATTCATGGTTTCTTCTCACAAACTTCAGAACTATTCTTCCCCTCTTCCCACTTATTTTGGACGGTGCATATTATTAAAATAGAAGAGAAAATTTCTCATTGGTTCATTGTGGAGGTGCCTACATAATTATCCAATCATCTTAACTATCAAAATTTGGTTTTCGACCTACTGTACAAAAATTTTCGTAAATATCAAAATAAAAATTTTATTTTTACATATTAAGATTATAAATTTTAATACGATCGTTTTCATATAAAGTTTGTAATTTTTGGACTTACGGTTTGAAAGTTATGAATTTTTGAAGTCCTAAGATCATTTCCTCCCAAAAATACATTTTCTAAGCTTTTCAAATATTTTAAAAAAATAAAATACGAAAATACATTTGATTTAAATGATAATACAATATACAACTTCAGAAATTTATTTTCATTTTCAAAATAAAATATACTTGGGTCAAAAGGTTATTAAATGCATTAAAACCATACTTTGATTCTTAAAACTCAAAAATTCGTTTACTACTGTAGCAGTGATAAAATTTCGAAAACTCAAAAATAAAAATCAAAGCTTTACATTTTAATAATCTACGTTTCGATACGATCGTTTTGACATATCATTTGTAATTTTTCGACGTACGGTTGAAAAGATATGAATTTCTAAAGATAGGATACTCTAATTCATCAAAAATCATTTCATCTTTTAAAATCATTTAAATCAAATACTTTACCTTAAAATATTTCATTTAAATAAGCTAGGGAAAACATTGGTATATAATATATATACCTATATATGTCACGTGTATATATATATATTCATATATATATATATATATATATATATATATTTTTAATTAAATCCAGACATCAAAATCAAGCATAATTTCCTAATTTCAATTATAAAATTACAAATAAATTGGGTAAAATTGTGGGTCTCACAATCCTCCTCAACTTAGAGATTTCTCGTCCCCGAGAAATACTATGCTATTGAAAATAAGGCATAACATTCTTATGAAAATAACTGCATTCATGCATTGAATCTTAAAAATTCCAACTTAAAATATCAAAGTACGAGAAGGAAAACTCCTTCAAAACAAGTCAAGCAACAAACAATCAAAAGACTAGATAAGATGAGTGGATAAGTCCACTTCGTTCAAACAACATTTAATACAAACATCAATCCTAAGAACGACTAGTAGCATTAGCATCCTTATTCCCAACCATAGCGAACACTCTTCCGTTTCCTTTTGGCCTATCAGAACCCATTTCACGCTTTGGTTCCCAACAGTTCTTCGCAGTGTGTCCTGGTTTGTTGCAGTTAAAGCAGTTAAGATTTTCGTAAGGACATTTGGGTCCATAATGATTCTTGTTGCATTTGTTGTGTTGTAAAATGGAGGTGCAGTAATTTGTCCTCCGTCAGCATCTCCATTGTTACCACTAGCATTCCCATTGTTCCATCGATTCCCACCATTGTTTTGATTATTCCGGTTGTTGTTATGATCATTCCCATGATTTCCACCACCACGATTGTTACCTCCAGCCGAATTGTTGCCTCCAAATCTGTTGTCTCCTTGTCCCCTTCCCTTTCCATAGGGACTTTGATGTCAGGCTCTTCTATTCTGGTTTCCACTTCCTAGGGAGTGCCTCATAGGACCACCACTTGAAGCTTGTGCAGCTGACTTCTCTATCGGATTTTTCGACTTCAAACCATTTTCCACAATACTCCCTTTATTTACCAAGGTTGTAAACACATTTATCTCCAAAGGTGCAAGAGTTTGCTTAATTTCCGACTTCAAACCATCTAGGAACTTTGCACACTTAGACCTCTCGTTCACAGCTTCTCCATAGTAAGGCATAAACCTTGCCAAGTTTTCAAATTTGGCGGCATACTCCCCTACACTCATGTTGCCTTTCTC
Organism: Crotalaria pallida; assembly: GCA_037953625.1. Classification (NCBI taxonomy): domain Eukaryota; kingdom Viridiplantae; phylum Streptophyta; class Magnoliopsida; order Fabales; family Fabaceae; genus Crotalaria; species Crotalaria pallida. The sequence goes on along the minus strand of CM075655.1, from coordinate 73,406,038 downwards.
CAATCGCAGGAATTCCAATTCCTTGGCTGTCTTCAGATGCTCCGGGAAATACTTCACCAAAAGCCTATCCTTGAATTGATTCCAAGTTATCACTCCAGCTTCTCCAGCTAAAGCTTGCCTCTCATTACGCCACCAATCGGCTGCTTCTCCTACCATCATATACCCAGCATAGGCAACCTTCTGTTCATCCGTGCACTGCACCATTCCTCCAAAAATCCTCTCTAGACCGGCTATCCACGCTTCAGCCTCTTCCGTTGCATAACCTCCAGAAAACTCCTTCGGATTTCTGCGGCAAAACTCATCAAGGCCTCTAATTCCTTGTCCACCAGCATTCGCATTTTGATTCTGTTGAAGTTGTTGAAGCATAAGGTTCATGTTGTCTCTTACTCCTGCCAAAACTGTAGCTGTCTGAGCCATCATAGCAGCTTGTTGTTGAGCGTTCATCGGTTCCTCATTTGCTTGTCGACGTGCCATTGCGATTCTTCTACACACGTGAAGTTTTAAGTCTTTAAACTAAGCAGAGGGTCGTACAAGAAAAGCATATAAGGCTATGCTTAAAGCCACAAAGGACATTCATCCTACATACTAACAAACAGAGTCACACAAAGAAAGCTTGTAAGACTATGCTTAAGGCCACTAAGGACAACCATCGCTCTGATACCACTAAATGTAACACCCCGATTTGGACTTAGAATTTTCACTAAAAATTTGCGCCATTTTTTTATATTTATAATAAACATTTCCAAAGTCATTCAATTCTTTTACAAAAAGGTTTTCATAAATACAATTTGATTCATTTGGTTTACAAAAATGTTTTGGTACTTAGATTTATGTCATACAATTCTATTTCCAAAAAGAGATGTTATCATCCAACATATTTCCAAAAACTCATTTTATCATTGTCATATTTAGTCGATGGTTAATTTGCGGAAAATAGTTTAATTACTTTAAATGAACTTCATACATAATCAAAAAGAACTTCTTTTATTCCATTTAAAATAATCCATATTAGAACTGGGGTTACATTCGGGATAGATTAATCATGTCCTAATCACCTTAAGATAGGATACAAAGCAAAGACTATCCTATCTTATACTACAAGTCTTCCGTGCTATCTCCCATCACAAATGTCTAGAAGATTCCTTGATTGTCGCTTCTGCTTCCTCCTTGTATGTGCGTCATCTCCCGATCCTCTTTCAGTCTTATGCTACCACTCCTTGATCTGCCATCTGTGGACATGGTTCCCAATGTCCACAGGAAAGGGAAATAGAGAGAGTAAGCACTTCCGAACGATATTATCGTCGACGGCGTGGGCTTACCATAGGGGAATATTAAGACCACACAAACATGTACATCATTATTATCATTACCTTATCATCACCATTCCACGTCCATGGAGGTCATGTCGACCTGCATGAATGTTCCCCCATTCTATTTAAGCCTATCAACACCGATTTGTTGAAGTTCTTGGTCAAATTCGAAGTGGTTGGTGAAGCTAGGGTTCCAAACTTCTCTGAATCGATTCTCATTCTCTGAGTCGAATTGAGCTACAAACTATACACTAATACAAAACTCACATCACGAGCTTTGTATAAACACTAAAATCGTGAGGTTTGAGTGAGTGTGGTGGAAGAATCAAGGCTTGGAAGTGAAGCTGTTCTTGGTCAAGTCTTAGTCTGGAGCTTACTTTGATTCCAATTTCTGGTAAGCTCACGAGTCTCTGAGTCCCAAATTCAATTTCTTTAGTTAGTATGTGTTGCATAGAGTCTAGAAAATCTAAATTCCCCAATTTGTATCTTTGTTTCATGTGTGAACCAATTCAATCTTGGTGTTGCACTCAAAACTGTCTTGCATGTGGTACTCAAAGTCATTTCTGGTGTTGGAGAGCTTTTTCTTTGGAATCTTTTGTTGGTACACGTCTGAGAGGTAAGGGGAAGTTGTTTTATGCACTAGATAGAGTTTGAATTTCAGTATTTTCATTAGGGAGCCACCAAGAGGCTCTAAGGGCTTAGATTGAATATGAACTTTGGTTTGGAGACCAATGCATGCTCTATGGTTGTTGTGAGCCAGTTTCTTATAATGCATGCAAGCTGTAATGAACACTATTCCATGAGTTGGTTGATTATTTTGCAATTTGAGGTGTTAAGTTGTGAAATTATATGTTTTATGCATCAATGATTAATTCTCTGTCAAATCTGTAATTTGATATGAATTGAGTGTTGTAACATGTTCATTATGTGGTATATGAACTCTGTTGATCATTGGATTGGACTAAAAATGGTTAGAATTGAAAATGGTATATCAAAACCAAGATTTCAGTTTGTTCTGCAATAAAACACTCGAGTATTAGGCTGGTTACTCGAGTAAAATTTTGGTAAAACAATGTATTTTGAACAAGAACACTCGAGTACCATGCCCAGCACTTGAGTAATCGAGTGTTGCATGGGATATGTTAAGGTAAACCACTCGAGTAATGCAGGGGTCACTTGAGTATTCTGGAAATGCTGAAGAACACTCGAGTAACTCATGAATCACTTGAGTATTTTTATGAATCTGAAACCCAAATCCCAGAAAGGCATGAACACTCGAGTAGTTTGAAGAACACTCGAGTAATCTGAAAATAGTTGAGGAACACTCGAGTCCTCTGAAGGACACTCGAGTAATTTACCCAAAATCTTAAAAATACCATTTTAATTCTGAATCATTTAATTAATAATTGAACGACAATAGTCCAAGGGATCTAGACTTAAAAGAAATTGATTAATATGAGTGTACCGTTTGGATGACGGGATGTGCTCGGGTGGCACGTTATATATTAACCAATTTCCTTTAAGCTTAAAAATGATGCATTCATTTGGAGTTTGGATGGTAGGTCGTTTATCATGTTTTGGTAACATGAGGAGGGCCTCTGGGAGTGCCAATACGCTTGCTTGATGACACGTTGAGGACGTGGTCGGCTTAGTGGATGCCGATATGGTTATACCGTTTGGATGACGGACCGTTTGGATGACGGGATGTGCTCGGGTGGCACGAGTTCCAAGCTTGTCGTGTACATTCTTGGTGAATGTACGAAATGTTGTATACCTAGGAATACAACGCACTGGTGAGTGCTGGGTTGTCAGGGATGGACATCAGAGAGTGATATAGTTTGATGAAGATAGACTTGAGAGCTAAATTCATGCATCATGCCACTCATTTAAATTGTGATAAATGAAACAAGTATGAGCATCCTATTTGCATTCAATAACTGCTAAGTGCTAAATGCGATTGTTATTCATTGTTGCATGTCTTCACATTCATATAGTACATATTTATACTCTGTTGATTATGTGTATAGAATTTCTTACCCCTATGCCCTTGTAGGTGATGTCTCGATACATCGCTTGCATCGAGATCCGACCACTTCCTAGTGGCACATGGATCTATGAGGACCATCGCGCGGTGTTCGAAGGAGAGGTAGAGATTACCTTCTACCACCCGAACCCGTTGGTGCGATTCCGTCCTCGTAGATTTAGGATTCCCATCATATACACTATGCATGTACCCCCGTTTTACACATATCATGGACCACCTCCCACACGGCCAGCTCGCTCTTATCACAGCTTTAATTTTAGACCCACCCGCTCACACCCTTTTTCCTCGAGAGTCGTCCGCGAGGATACTCCCCCTTCTGATCCGAGGAGCCCAGTCAGGGTCACACCATCTCCTGACCCCGTACCCAGTGGTAGGGTACACTCTCCATCGGATGAGATCGAGGAGGATCCTGTGGAGGATGAGAGCGGGGGCGAGCCTGTCGTTCATTCCACAGCGAGTCAGTGGAGGGATGATGATCCTTAGGTACGTGTATAAGGTGTATGATGAGGATCAAGGGATCCGGTGTGGGGATGTTGTGGAGGAGATTCTGCTGCTGCTGTTGTTGATGTGGATGTTTCTTTTGCTACCTGGAGACTGCTACTATCATTATCACTACTACTACTGATGCTGCCAGATCTATGTGATCACCCCTAGAGTTTATATTTTTGGGATGTATATATTGTAGATATACTTTTGAGTACTCTAGGGTTATGATTTTATTTTGGTCATAGATCCTTATGGACTTGTATATGGAATTTGGAGACTTGCTCTGGGACTATGTATCACCTGACTCTTTTATCTATATATATATAATCTATGTTTATATTCTATTAGCTACATAGTCCTATAATTTCCGCTCACTCTGATGAAGGTTATACAAAAGAATTCGGCTATGTTATTTGTAAATGGTATCAGTTCCGTGAAGGAAATAAGTGGATAGTATCGCCTAATTTTATTATGAAAATATCTTTTTAAAAGTATCGATGCTATCTAAAGTTATGAAAAGATTTTATTATCATAGTAAACACCGAATTCAAAACAATGTTGAAAACGATGTAAGTTATTCTCTCCACAAGTTCCATGTTTTGGTTTGTGCACCCGACTTGAAAGAAAATTTTATTTCCACATTTTCTTATATACCTACAAGTCCATATATTATCTGATAAGATAGTTTAATTACTATATTAAACTTGAGATAGTAAGAAGGGTGTCACACCTCTTTGAAAGATCCAAATATTATTAATGATAATAAATGTCAAGTATACTAGTATTCTAATATTTTCCAAGGCAGGGAATTGGTTCCAACTTTGATAATTAATTAAGTGTCGCAACACCAGTTTTTAAGAATGTATTGTCAATACTGTGAATTCCTAACTAATTGAATGATGGTGTAGTTTATTCTTAAGTTACACCAATTGCCGATTAAATAGGAATTCATTGAATACGATATAAGTCAATTCGAATCAAAGCTTGAACTTCAAAGTTAAAATAAAAGGAAATGTACTCAGTGAGATTGGAAAATTTAAATGAAATTAAAGTTTTAACCGAAGAATACTTTCCTTTTATTTGAGTTTGACGAATCATAGAGGACTCTCGTTGGCTCGGTCCAAAAAGTCCTCAAAGCTCCTGAATTAGTTTCAAAGCTAATGTGAGATGACCTTGGAAACTTATAAGAACACTCTGAACTTTTGAATGCTTGACATGTCTTTTTCTTATCTAATAATTTTACCAAAGTTTTAAATGAAAAAGGTTTTTCAAGTACAAAGTGTTTTTCCCTTATGATGAAGAAGATGCAAATCTTTAAAAGTACTTTATCACCAACTGCTCCATCTTTTCCTTACAAGTTAGAACTTCAAACTTTCTACGATAATGTGGAATTGAGAAATGTAAATGAAGGTAGCAAGGTGGGGTAAAGGCAATGCATGTTATCTTAGAGTTAAGACTTAAGTTAGAACCTAAGTTAAGGTGAGGGATGCTATGTTTTTTCCTTTAAGTTCGCTTAGAACTCCGAGGAAATGTGTGGGTATTATTGAACAAGCGATATTCCGAAACTACAAATGATTTTCAAAACCCTTATGAACTATTTTAAGGAATGTAGTTTGTTGAATGTTAAAGCCCCAATTTTAACATCTGGTAGGAAAGTCTTAGTGTTGAAGTCTAGATCGTGATATTCAAGTTTCGATTAGGATTTGGAGACAAGAAACAGTCGTGTGAAGTCCCAACCAATAAGAACTGAGTAGGAAGCCTTGAACCTTATAGAAAATAATAAACATAGGATTAGTTGAGGTCTTGCTTTGTGGAGTTATCTATTAGGTTACGTGTAGCACCTCAATAGTTTCTAATTCGTAGATTGGGTGGAAGAAGCTAGGTCCAATTTGCTTGAGTCTTAGAGTTTAAGACGTAGGCATATAGATATATAGATGTTCATATAGGAAGTAGGCTTTATGTGTTTCTGAATGGTTGACTTGTACATGTATGTGTGTGTATTTACAATTTTAAGTTTACTAACACTATATGTTAAGTTAAACAACTATTTTTATCAATCAATTTGGGATCTTTTTATGATATTTCCCAACTTTTAGTTATTTTCGTACGTTAGTTTCGTCTACAATTCAAAGTTAATTTTTGATAAAGAATATTTTTACCTATTATTTAAGATGGTTTTGAAAGAGTATTATACTAATCCTTATTAATTACTTATCAAATCAAATTCTTTCAAAATAAGTGTCTCGTATTTCTTTCATGAAAATTCTTTAATTCTAGTTCCAAGCCTAGCTCTTTTTCTACACTTTGTTGTGTTCTTTGCATGGAAATTTCTAATTCCAATTCTTTCATTAGTATATAAGAATATTTTCAATGCAACCTCTTTCTTAGAGAAAGTGTTGCACATGATAAAACTTATAATTTTGATAAACTAAGTTTTGGGTAATTGATAATTCATTTTCTCTACGTATATCATTATTAAAGTATATCTATTATGTACTATTTGCAATCCTCTTTATAAATATCAGTTTAATTTTCTAAGAACAACTCTTATACCTATCTTTTATTATAACCCTTATTTTCCAATCATGTCCATATAAAAAGTATTCCCCAATTTTGTTTACCTCTTTAAGAAAATGCTCCTTGTAAAATGAAATTGTAACTTTTCTAATGTGCTCGTTTCATGTGGACATTCCAAACCTTATTCCTTCTATATTCCATAGTATGGATATCAAATATCTATTTTTATAAATAAGATTACGAACAAATTTTCGAATCCAAATGTATTAAGATTTTGGCATTACCTCCCGATTTTCAACGTTGACTCACGTACTTTATCGTTTCTGAACTCTATTCATTTAACGATTTTCTCCCCAAACTTTGATTTTGTTATTCCGTAATTCGCAAACCTCTTTTATCCCAAGCAAGTCTTGCCATACCAAAATCTTTCAAACTTCTATCAAATTCAATTTAATTCAATGCAAGCCTATTTTTAGTGTGTGTGATTGTTTTCATCTACTCATATTTAATTGATGTTGTGTTGTATTTCTAAAATTTACACTGTTTAATGAAATTTCAAATAGAATCTTCCGTATTTCTGTTATGATTGATTTTGAGGTGAAATTTTAAAAGAGTAATGCACTAAATGTTTTGCTTGGATGTTAGGCTGTGTCTCTTGATTGTGATCGAATTATATTTTGGTGGTGTTAATTCTTCTAAGATTGTACGCTTTAGAATTGTCCTTTTTGAAGGTGTTGTGGATGTCAATTTTAAATATTTTCTTGAGGCTAATATTATAATTTTAATGTTTGTATCATCTTGAATAATGATATGCTATGATTGAGTATAAGACCAGCTCCTTTTCTGTTAGTTTGTAGTTGTAAAGGCTTAGAGTTCCAAGATTAAACCTCTAAGGAGGAATAAGACTTGTGTAAGAAGGAAACCTCATTAGTCAGCGGGGAGTTTTGTTATAGAAACCCAACCGGAGTTGTATTCTAAGTGGGGGAATAGATCCCTTAGGTAAGAACCATATCCTTGATTAAGATAAGAGCTCTTTTATTGTTTGAGCATATAGCTTTACATCTCCCTTATCTCCGTAAAGTGAGTCGAATTTCGGGGACGAAATTCATATAAGTGGGGGAGTATTGTAACATCCCCAATATTATAAAATCTTTAAGTGTCGTAATTAGTAGGATTTGATAAGTGTTGTTGTAACATCCCGCATCTTCTGGACTCAAATAGATCAATGGGGTTTTATTTAAAAAGAATTTTTGAGAATTTAAAAAGGATTTTTCAGAAATTAAGAGAGATTTTTCAGTTAAAGTGTTTTAGCAAATGATTTTTATTTGAAGTTGATTTCATGAAAACCAAATTATAATTTTGTTATTTGAGATTTCTTAAATAAACGAATTTTCTTTTTATTTGATTTGAGGTTTTTAATAAATGGTTTCTTGGAAAGTTTTTGATTTGTGTGAAGGTAAGATTATTTTGAAATTAAATTGATGAAGCAAATTGATTTTCTTAAAGTTGCATCTTTGGAATTTTGATAATGTGAATGTGTGTTTTCTTATCTTAAGAAATAAAATTGAAATGCATGAATTGTGTGAATGTGAATATATGTAGGATGTATGTGTGAATGTGAATGCATGATTGTGAAAATATGTATGTGTTTGTCGTGTGTGAAATATAATACGCATGATTAAATATATGTATGCATCATTCCATGATCCTATGCTATGTGCTTGTTATGATGATATGAAAATAAAAGTATTGCATGTGTATGATGTGCATGTGTGCATGTGTATGTTCGGCCATTAGGACTAGGAAGGCCAAGAGGAATGCATTGTTGGAAACCAACAAGCGGCTAAAAATAACCTTCTAGAGGGGGGGGGGGTGAATAGAATGGTTAAGCTACGATACCAGAATTTCGAAAGTAATCAAAAACGGTTCAGAAACAGTTCAATTTTAAGCAATTTTAACTGATTTAATCGATTAAACTGAAATTTAATCGATTAAACCTGAAAGTCAATTCTGTCTTAATCGATTACTACTCGATTAAAGTCTGTAGAAACTCAGAAATTCAGAATTCAATTCAAAACGATTATTCTACGAAACTTCTACGAATCAAGAATAAAATCAAGGTATTCAATCACAAATCAATTAACAAGAATATAATGATTACGTAATTGAAAAACCCAATACTAATCCTAATTGATTTTAACTCTCACAATCGATTTTAATAACGAATATGTAAAAACGAAAAAGAACAAGATGACACGAGGATTTATTCTGGTTCACTCATAAACGATGAGCTACATCCAGTCCACCCCTTCTGACTTGGGTGATTTGCTACACTATGAAATAAAGAATCAGTATACAAGAAATGTTAGAATCCTCTCACGCTCGATCCTAACCCAATATCATATGAAGTACCAATTCATATGACACTACCCCAATTCTTTATTTCGATCCTCGTTTCTCCTTAATCAAAAGTCGCTTTTGATCCAATGAGCTTCAAGCAATGAATCCCCGATTGCTCCAAGGTAGTGCTCCAACCTTCTTTCTTCAATTGCCTCAATTGAAACTTTGCCTTTGTTGAATCTTGAAGAACGTAACCCTTTGTTACAAGATTGATTCAACTAATAATGTTCAAGAACATTGAATCTTCAATTTAGAATCAAAAGAATGAAGTATGTATTGAAATTGAGATTCAAAAGAACATTGATAGAGATGATGTTTAATGAGAGAATCTTGGATCAAAGAATATTGAAAAGATGTGAAAAATGCTGTGCAAAAGTAATGGTTCGTAACCTCTTTCACGTTGAAAATGAAAAGCTTTTAATGTATCAGATTTAACAGGTTTTAATCGATTAAACGTGGCCTTAATCGACTAATACTCGATTAAACTGAGATTTAATCGATTAAACACTGCTAAAAAACCTTTTCTTTTATTTTGCATTTTTCACTGATTTATTTTAATAAAATCTTGAGCTCTTTTCTCTATCAATGTAATCCCAATTTCAAACATAATTAATTCCTTAATTCAAATTGAGATTTCTAATCCTAATTCTACCACCCACACTCATATAATAAAATAATAATACAATTAAAATACAAATATATGAATGAATAGTAGAACTAGTCCTTTGAGATTGTTGTTGTAGATTTGCCACACTAGATTGTCTTCATCAAAACATCATTGAGAAGCCTTGCATCTTCAATCTCCCCCTTTTTGATGAATGACAAACTCAACACCATTTAACCAATACTCCCCCTAAATGTTAGCACACTTAGGAAAATATCAATAACCTACAAAACAAACAATCCAACCTTTCTCCCCCTTTTGGCATTAATCAAAAAGTATAACAATAAACTGTGCCAAAGGTGAGAATTAGTAACACATAATCATGATCAAACTATTTAGAAATATGTAAGGGCAAAAATATTCAAGCACATAACCATAATACCATAATACCATAACCACAATGTGCTAGACAAGAATCCAAAGTACATAATAACCAAAGCCCAAACATCATAACAAACCAAACCATAGTCCACAAACGGACAACAAAAACGAACCACAGTCCAAAACAGAAAACCAGAAACCAGAACATAAAACCATAACCAGAGACATCCAACTAAAAACATAATATAACGAGAGATAAGTCATCAAAACATATGAAAATGCATGAGAGAAATCATTGTGGTGGTGGTGGTTGTGGAAACATCCTCCCAAGAGCACCAAAGAAGCGGTCCTCCATAGCCTGATGATGGATAGCCATATCCTGAAACCCACGTTCCAATATAGCCTGCTGATGCTCCTCTATAGCATATTGCCTAGCCTCCATTTGAGCAAAACGCTCATCTATCTGACCAGAGAGACTATCATGAAGAGCACGATAATCAAAACCAGCAGAAGCTCTCGGTGGTGGAGGTTGGTCTTGGTCAGCACTAGGAACATTCAGGAAATCCTCAACATTTATACCAGCATCCTGTGGTGGAGCAGATGAACCAGCCCCATGCATATCAGCCATGCGACGAGCCAAATCCTCTTCCGCTTTCTTTTGTTGCTCAATCTTTTGAATGTCTATTTTCCACATCCACGACTTAGCCTCAGGATATTCATCCATACCCAAACCATGCAACAGAGCAGCATTAATACAATTCTGATCAGTTATAGAAGTATCCTCCTCATCATCAAGTTCAACACCATAAAACGATAAAAGCTTAGAAACCAACATAGCATAAGGTAAAGTAGCCGACCCAGTAGAACCAGAAGCAATGACCATCCTATCTAACACAACACGTGTCCAGTTGATAGGAATGTGCTCACGAAGACCATAAAATATACGCATTTCATCACCATTAGCTTGAGCATAATTCTGATTAGTCTTCGGCAACAAACAGTAGGAAATAACATACAACAAAAACCTACAATCCTCTTTAATAATTCCAACATTCTTAGTCCCTTTACTCCAACTATAACCAGCCCTAACAGTTTGTGTGAATATATTTGCAACATCACAGTCAATGAGAATATCACTATCAGGATCATTTAAAAACGTGCCAGTCATACTTAAACCAAACAAATCGTGCAAATCTTGTGGCTTAATAATCAGCAACTTGCCTTTAACCACAGATTTATATTTCCCATCCTCATACTTGAAATTAGCATAAAATTTCCGGACAAGCCTAGGGTAAATATCACAATGGAAACTAAGAAACTTTTGGAGTCCTTGTTCTACAAATAGGGAAGAACACTCAAACCTTTGGTTTAGAAGCCACTTCATATTCATGAACCGAATATGACCAAACTCCCGACGCAAAAACCCGGCTTCACGTTGCTTTCTAATCTCCTTTGAATAATAGTATGAATCCAAGTCTTTATTAACTCGTTGCTTCTTCCTTTTTCCGGTGGAAGATGAAGGAGGTGCCATTTGGAATGCTCTTAGGGTTTTGATTTGGGGGTTTGTGAAAATTGATTGAAATGAAGTGAAATTGATGAAGAGAATGATGTAGAATGAGTTTATAATGAAGAAAGTAGAAGAAAAATGAAAGAAATAAAGTCTTTGGGGTTGAAAATTGATGAAACCGTGTGGAGTGAGAAGAGAAAACGCGTGTAGAGAAAGATAATGAAGATCAGAAGTGCCAAAAAATGTGTTTTAAAACTGTCAGATTTTTTACGACTTAATCGATTAAATTTCAACGTAATCGAGTATTAATCGAGTAAACTGCAATTTAATCGAGTAAGGCATGTGTAAATTGATGATTTAATCGAGTAAACTGTGATGTAATCGAGTAGATCCGAAAGTTCTATTTTTCATACTCGAGTAAACACCATTTTAATCGATTAAATTTCTGAAAAAATGCAGTTTTAACTTAGTTTTTAATACAAAACTCATGGAAAACATATTCAAAGCACATAATCACAGTTAACAACTAATGAACACAATTAGAAATACAACATGTAAACACATTTAGCACAAATTAAGCAAATCACATGAGATATCACACTTAACCATGACATTTAGAGAAACATGATGATTTTTAAAACACAAAATCTCAAAAACAAGATGATGATGATGTCTCTTATCTCCCGTCATGTGCCTTGAACAACCGCTGTCCAAATACCAACGATCATCTCTCGTTCGAAGGCACACCTACAAAAACAAATTATATGAAAGACTTAGGTACCCAAACAATTTTGGGTCCTTGGGGGTTAACATCCGGTTTCTCTCCTTTAACAATCCAAATAAATTCCTTATTAGGTACACCATAATTTTTGATTTTGCAAAAGTTTGAAGTATGACCAAAGATACCACAATAGAAACATGTTGATTTTCTAGAAAAATTAACCTTTGAAAAAGTTCCAACCTTTCTATAGGATTTCTTCTTTGGTTTAGTGTATCCCAAACCGGTTCTATTTGCATTGTCTCGTTGTCTAGAGAGCAAATCATTTAAATCTCTTTTTCCTTTTGTAAAGGTAGCAAGTTTTTCTTTCAAATCATGTAATTCACTTTCATAAGTCTTGCACCATTCACAATCAGAAATCACAGCATTAGAAACACAACATTCACATGATGCATTAGAGTAAATGATTTCTAAAGTCTCATTTTGAAGTACAAGCTCATCAATATGTTTTTGCATTTGAATAATCTTTTCATTGTACTTCAAAATGGCTTTCTTAGCCTCTATGTTGATTTTAGCGAATTTTTTATGTTCGGCATGCATATCAACATAGGCATTATAAAGTGCATCATATGAAGGGGAAGAGCAAGATTCACTATCCGAATCCAAATCAGAGTTAGGTTTAGAATGTACCTCCTTTGAGCTTGATTGCTCAAGAGACGTGTCACTAGTGGAAGCTTCAATGTCGTCCTTAGCCATTAGACACAAATTTGCCGATTCTTCCTCCTCCGAAGTGCTAGAGTTAGTATCATCTTCGGGTTCGTCCCAAACAATGTAGGCTTTCTTAGCCTTGTGATTGTTGGACCTCTTATTATCACTATTGGACTTTTTAAGCTTTTGAGGACAATGATATTTGATGTGACCCGCTTTCCCACATGTATGACATATTATCTTGTCTCTAGGGGTTTTCGATCTTTGTGGAGTTTCCTTGCTTTCCTTTGTATTGAACCTTCTTGTGTTTCCTTTCCTCTTGAGAAATTTTCTGAAATTCTTAACCATGAGTGCAAGTGACTCATCATCCAAATCCGAATCCGTGTCATCATCCAAGGAAGAGTCATTTTGAGTATCAACAATTTTTGATGATGAAGCTTTCAATGCGATACCCTTTTTCTTCTTGTCGGATTCTTCATTCGAGGTTAGGCGTCCGAGCTCCATCTCATGCTCTTGCAATTTTCCAAACAAAGTAGCGAGATCCATGGTATCCAAGTTCTTTGATTCAATAATGGCGGTGACCTTGGGTTGCCAATTCCTGTCCAAGCATCTCAAAACTTTGTTAGTAAGTTCTCCCGGTAAGAAAGCCTTACCAAGAGCAAGCAAGTGATTAATAATATGAGTAAATCTCTTTTGCATATCATTAATATTTTCATCAGGCAACATTTGAAATAACTCATATTCACGCATCAAGACATTTAATCTAGCTCGCCTAACTTCGCTAGTTCCCTCGTGAGTCACTTGTAAAGTGTCCCACATTTCCTTTGCACTAGCGCATTTGGAGACTCTAAAAAACTCATCATATGACAAAGCGGACGTGATGATATTCTTAGCCTTATAGTCAAATTGAATATTTTTCTTATCATCATCGGTCCACTTTTCTTCCGGGGTCAATTGAGCCGCTCCATCAACTACACTAGATGGAATATGGGGACCCATTTCGATATCTTTCCAAATTTCGTTATCGATAGCTTGTATGAAAATTTTCATCCTTACTTTCCAGTAAGCATACCTCTCACCACAAAATAGTGGGGGACGATTAATAGCTGCACCTTCTCCTCCAAAAGGATTTTGATTTGCCATGGTTTCCAAATGGATCTTTTCGAAAAAGTTTTTACACTCGGTTTATTTGACCGAGCTCTGATACCACTTGTTGGAAACCAACAAGCGGCTAAAAATAACCTTCTAGAGGGGGGTGAATAGAATGGTTAAGCTACGATACCAGAATTTCGAAAGTAATCAAAAACGGTTCAGAAACAGTTCAATTTTAAGCAATTTTAACTGATTTAATCGATTAAACTGAAATTTAATCGATTAAACCTGAAAGTCAATTCTGTCTTAATCGATTACTACTCGATTAAAGTCTGTAGAAACTCAGAAATTCAGAATTCAATTCAAAACGATTATTCTACGAAACTTCTACGAATCAAGAATAAAATCAAGGTATTCAATCACAAATCAATTAACAAGAATATAATGATTACGTAATTGAAAAACCCAATACTAATCCTAATTGATTTTAACTCTCACAATCGATTTTAATAACGAATATGTAAAAACGAAAAAGAACAAGATGACACGAGGATTTATTCTGGTTCACTCATAAACGATGAGCTACATCCAGTCCACCCCTTCTGACTTGGGTGATTTGCTACACTATGAAATAAAGAATCAGTATACAAGAAATGTTAGAATCCTCTCACGCTCGATCCTAACCCAATATCATATGAAGTACCAATTCATATGACACTACCCCAATTCTTTATTTCGATCCTCGTTTCTCCTTAATCAAAAGTTGCTTTTGATCCAATGAGCTTCAAGCAATGAATCCCCGATTGCTCCAAGGTAGTGCTCCAACCTTCTTTCTTCAATTGCCTCAATTGAAACTTTGCCTTTGTTGAATCTTGAAGAACGTAACCCTTTGTTACAAGATTGATTCAACTAATAATGTTCAAGAACATTGAATCTTCAATTTAGAATCAAAAGAATGAAGTATGTATTGAAATTGAGATTCAAAAGAACATTGATAGAGATGATGTTTAATGAGAGAATCTTGGCTCAAAGAATATTGAAAAGATGTGAAAAATGCTGTGCAAAAGTAATGGTTCGTAACCTCTTTCACGTTGAAAATGAAAAGCTTTTAATGTATCAGATTTAACAGGTTTTAATCGATTAAACGTGGCCTTAATCGATTAATACTCGATTAAACTGAGATTTAATCAATTAAACACTGCTAAAAAACCTTTTCTTTTATTTTGCATTTTTCACTGATTTATTTTAATAAAATCTTGAGCTCTTTTCTCTATCAATGTAATCGTAATTTCAAACATAATTAATTCCTTAATTCAAATTGAGATTTCTAATCCTAATTCTACCACCCACACTCATATAATAAAATAATAATACAATTAAAATACAAATATATGAATGAATAGTAGAACTAGTCCTTTGAGATTGTTGTTGTAGATTTGCCACACTAGATTGTCTTCATCAAAACATCATTGAGAAGCCTTGCATCTTCAATCTCCCCCTTTTTGATGAATGACAAACTCAACACCATTTAACCAATACTCCCCCTAAATGTTAGCACACTTAGGAAAGTATCAATAACCTACAAAACAAACAATCCAACCTTTCTCCCCCTTTTGGCATTAATCAAAAAGTATAACAATAAACTGTGCCAAAGGTGAGAATTAGTAACACATAATCATGATCAAACTATTTAGAAATATGTAAGGGCAAAAATACTCAAGCACATAACCATAATACCATAATACCATAACCACAATGTGCTAGACAAGCATCCAAAGTACATAATAACCAAAGCCCAAACATCATAACAAACCAAACCATAGTCCACAAACGGACAACAAAAACGAACCATAGTCCAAAACAGAAAACCAGAAACCAGAACATAAAACCATAACCAGAGACATCCAACTAAAAACATAATATAACGAGAGATAAGTCATCAAAACATATGAAAATGCATGAGAAAAATCATTGTGGTGGTGGTGGTTGTGGAAACATCCTCCCAAGAGCACCAAAGAAGCGGTCCTCCATAGCCTGATGACGGATAGCCATATCCTGAAACCCACGCTCCAATATAGCCTGCTGACGCTCCTCTATAGCATATTGCCTAGCCTCCATTTGAGCAAAACGCTCATCTATCTGACCAGAGAGACTATCATGAAGAGCACGATAATCAAAACCAGCAGCAACTCTCGGTGGTGGAGGTTGGTCTTGGTCAGCACTAGGAACATTCAGGAAATCCTCAACATTTATACCAGCATCCTGTGGTGGAGCAGATGAACCAGCCCCATGCATATCAGCCATGCGACGAGCCAAATCCTCTTCCGCTTTCTTTTGTTGATCATTCTTTTGAATGTCTATTTTCCACATCCACGACTTAGCCTCAGGATATTCATCCATACCCAAACCATGCAACAGAGCAGCATTAATACAATTCTGATCAGTTATAGAAGTATCCTCCTCATCATCAAGTTCAACACCATAAAACGATAATAGCTTAGAAACCAACATAGCATAAGGTAAAGTAGCCGACCCAGTAGAACCAGAAGCAATGACCATCCTGTCTAACACAACACGTGTCCAGTTGATAGGAATGTGCTCACGAAGACCATAAAATATACGCATTTCATCACCATTAGCTTGAGCATAATTCTGATTAGTCTTCGGCAACAAACAGTAGGAAATAACATACAACAAAAACCTACAATCCTCTTTAATAATTCCAACATTCTTAGTCCCTTTACTCCAACTATAACCAGCCCTAACAGTTTGTGTGAATATATTTGCAACATCACAATCAATGAGAATATCACTATCAGGATCATTTAAAAACGTGCCAGTCATACTTAAACCAAACAAATCGTGCAAATCTTGTGGCTAATAATCAGCAACTTGCCTTTAACCACAGATTTATATTTCCCATCCTCATACTTGAAATTAGCATAAAATTTCCGGACAAGCCTAGGGTAAATATCACAATGGAAACTAAGAAACTTTTGGAGTCCTTGTTCTACAAATAGGGAAGAACACTCAAACCTTTGGTTTAGAAGCCACTTCATATTCATGAACCGAATATGACCAAACTCCCGACGCAAAAACCCGGCTTCACGTTGCTTTCTAATCTCCTTTGAATAATAGTATGAATCCAAGTCTTTATTAACTCGTTGCTTCTTCCTTTTTCTGGTGGAAGATGAAGCAGGTGCCATTTGGAATGCTCTTAGGGTTTTGATTTGGGGGTTTGTGAAAATTGAGTGAAATGAAGTGAAACTGATGAAGAGAATGATGTAGAATGAGTTTATAATGAAGAAAGTAGAAGAAAAATGAAAGAAATCAAGTCTTTGGGGTTGAAAATTGATGAAACCGTGTGGAGTGAGAAGAGAAAATGCGTGTAGAGAAAGATAATGAAGATCAGAAATGCCAAAAAATGTGTTTTAAAACTGTCAAATTTTTTACGACTTAATCGATTAAATTTCAACGTAATCGAGTATTAATCGAGTAAACTGCAATTTAATCGAGTAAGCCATGTGTAAATTGATGATTTAGTCGAGTAAACTGTGATGTAATCGAGTAGATCCGAAAGTTCTATTTTTCATACTCGAGTAAACACCATTTTAATCGATTAAATTTATGAAAAAATGCAGTTTTAACTTAGTTTTTAATACAAAACTCATGGAAAACATATTCAAAGCACATAATCACAGTTAACAACTAATGAACACAATTAGAAATACAACATGTAAACACATTTAGCACAAATTAAGCAAATCACATGAGATATCACACTTAACCATGACATTTAGAGAAACATGATGATTTTTAAAACACAAAATCTCAAAAACAAGATGATGATGATGTCTCTTGTCTCCCGTCATGTGCCTTGAACAACCGCTGTCCAAATACCAACGATCATCTCTCGTTCGAAGGCACACCTACAAAAACAAATTATATGAAAGACTTAGGTACCCAAACAATTTTGGGTCCTTGGGGGTTAACATCCGGTTTCTCTCCTTTAACAATCCAAATAAATTCATTATTAGGTACACCATAATTTTTGATTTTGCAAAAGTTTGAAGTATGACCAAAGATACCACAATAGAAACATGTTGGTTTTCTAGAAAAATTAACCTTTGAAAAAGTTCCAACCTTTCTATAGGATTTCTTCTTTGGTTTAGTGTATCCCAAACCGATTCTATTTGCATTGTCTCGTTGTCTAGAGAGCAAATCATTTAAATCTCTTTTTCCTTTAATAAAGGTAGCAAGTTTTTCTTTCAAATCATGTAATTCATTTTCATAAGTCTTGCACCTTTCACAATCAGAAATCACAGCATTAGAAACACAACATTCACATGATGCATTAGAGTAAATGATTTCTAAAGTCTCATTTTGAAATACAAGCTCATCAATATGTTTTTGCATTTGAATAATCTTTTCATTGTACTTCAAAATGGCTTTCTTAGCCTCTATGTTGATTTTAGCGAATTTTTTAAGTTCGGCATGCATATCAACATAGGCATTATAAAGTGCATCATATGAAGGGGAAGAGCAAGATTCACTATCCGAATCCAAATCAGAGTTAGGTTTAGAATGTACCTCATTTGAGCTTGATTGCTCAAGAGACGTGTCACTAGTGGAAGCTTCAATGTCGTCCTTAGCCATTAGACACAAATTTGCCGATTCTTCCTCCTCCGAAGTGCTAGAGTTAGTATCATCTTCGGGTTCGTCCCAAACAATGTAGGCTTTCTTAGCCTTGTGATTGTTGGACCTCTTCTTATCACTATCGGACTTTTTAGGCTTTTGAGGACAATGATATTTGATGTGACCCGCTTTCCCACATGTATGACATATTATCTTGTCTCTAGGGGTTTTCGATCTTTGTGGAGTTTCCTTGCTTTCCTTTGTATTGAACCTTCTTGTGTTTCCTTTCCTCTTGAGAAATTTTCTGAAATTCTTAACCATGAGTGCAAGTGACTCATCATCCAAATCCGAATCCGTGTCATCATCCAAGGAAGAGTCATTTTGAGTATCAACAATTTTTGATGATAAAGCTTTCAATGCGATACCCTTTTTCTTCTTGTCGGATTCTTCATTCGAGGTTAGGCGTCCGAGCTCCATCTCATGCTCTTGCAATTTTCCAAACAAAGTAGCGAGATCCATGGTATCCAAGTTCTTTGATTCAATAATGGCGGTGACCTTGGGTTGCCAATTCCTGTCCAAGCATCTCAAAACTTTGTTAGTAAGTTCTCCCGGTAAGAAAGCCTTACCAAGAGCAAGCAAGTGATTAATAATATGAGTAAATCTCTTTTTCATATCATTAATATTTTCATTAGGCAACATTTGAAATAACTCATATTCACGCATCAAGACATTTAATCAAGCTCGCCTAACTTCGCTAGTTCCCTCGTGAGTCACTTGTAAAGTGTCCCACATTTCCTTTGCACTAGCGCATTGGGAGACTCTAAAAAACTCATCATATGACAAAGCGGACGTGATGATATTCTTAGCCTTATAGTCAAATTGAATCTTTTTCTTATCATCATCGGTCCACTTTTCTTCCGGGGTCAATTGAGCTGCTCCATCAACTACACTAGATGGAATATGGGGACCCTTTTCGATAGCTTTCCAAATTTCGTTATCGATAGCTTGTATGAAAATTTTCATCCTTACTTTCCAGTAAGCATACCCCTCACCACCAAATAGTGGGGGACGATTAATAGCTGCACCTTCTCCTCCAAAAGGATTTTGATTTGCCATGGTTTCCAAATGGATCTTTTCGAAAAAGTTTTTACACTCGGTTTATTCGACCGAGCTCTGATACCACTTGTTGGAAACCAACAAGCGGCTAAAAATAACCTTCTAGAGGGGGGGGGGGTGAATAAAATGGTTAAGCTACGATACCAGAATTTCGAAAGTAATCAAAAACGGTTCAGAAACAGTTCAATTTTAAGCAATTTTAACTGATTTAATCGATTAAACTGAAATTTAATCGATTATACTGAAATTTAATCGATTAAACCTGAAAGTCAATTCTGTCTTAATCGATTACTACTCGATTAAAGTCTGTAGAAACTCAGAAATTCAGAATTCAATTCAAAACGATTATTCTACGAAACTTCTACGAATCAAGAATAAAATCAAGGTATTCAATCACAAATCAATTAACAAGAATATAATGATTACGTAATTGAAAAACCCAATACTAATCCTAATTGATTTTAACTCTCACAATCGATTTTAATAACGAATATGTAAAAACGAAAAAGAACAAGATGACACGAGGATTTATTCTGGTTCACTCATAAACGATGAGCTACATCCAGTCCACCCCTTCTGACTTGGGTGATTTGCTACACTATGAAATAAAGAATCAGTATACAAGAAATGTTAGAATCCTCTCACGCTCGATCCTAACCCAATATCATATGAAGTACCAATTCATATGACACTACCCCAATTCTTTATTTCGATCCTCGTTTCTCCTTAATCAAAAGTCGCTTTTGATCCAATGAGCTTCAAGCAATGAATCCCCGATTGCTCCAAGGTAGTGCTCCAACCTTCTTTCTTCAATTGCCTCAATTGAAACTTTGCCTTTGTTGAATCTTGAAGAACGTAACCCTTTGTTACAAGATTGATTCAACTAATAATGTTCAAGAACATTGAATCTTCAATTTAGAATCAAAAGAATGAAGTATGTATTGAAATTGAGATTCAAAAGAACATTGATAGAGATGATGTTTAATGAGAGAATCTTGGCTCAAAGAATATTGAAAAGATGTGAAAAATGCTGTGCAAAAGTAATGGTTCGTAACCTCTTTCACGTTGAAAATGAAAAGCTTTTAATGTATCAGATTTAACAGGTTTTAATCGATTAAATGTGGCCTTAATCGATTAATACTCGATTAAACTGAGATTTAATCAATTAAACACTGCTAAAAAACCTTTTCTTTTATTTTGCATTTTTCACTGATTTATTTTAATAAAATCTTGAGCTCTTTTCTCTATCAATGTAATCCCAATTTCAAACATAATTAATTCCTTAATTCAAATTGAGATTTCTAATCCTAATTCTACCACCCACACTCATATAATAAAATAATAATACAATTAAAATACAAATATATGAATGAATAGTAGAACTAGTCCTTTGAGATTGTTGTTGTAGATTTGCCACACTAGATTGTCTTCATCAAAACATCATTGAGAAGCCTTGCATCTTCATGCATCTTCTTAAGCATTAAGAAACTAGGAAATTTAAATGGCAAACAAGTGGAAGCCTAGGGTGATGATTCATGGTGCCTAAGGATGACTTTTCTTCCCACCTTGTCCCCCACGAAAAAGACCCCCCATGCAACATTTGGAGTGGACCAACTTGCCCTTAAGCTAGCACCTTGAACCGAGGGTAGAAAAGGAAAATTCCATTCCCTTGCCTTTGCCTATATGGACCGTGTGTGTGGGTGTGAGTAAAGGCCTTAGTTCATTCTTCATTTCCTTTCCCATCACCAACACAAACACTTTAGTCCAAGAGCAACACAAAGCTCTTGAGACCTTAGAAGAGAGAATGGTCGAGAAAGGAGAAGAGTGGAAAACCTAAACTCCCAACCCAAATACCCTTGATTTCTTCCTCCAAAGACATCCTTCTTCAAAGACCAAAAAGAAAACCAACCTATCAACCCTAAGAAGGAGAGGCCGAAGCAACTATAGGAAGAAGAGAGGAGATTTGAAGCTTGAAGATTAGAGTTTTGTTTAAGGTAGTTGTCTAAGAGAGAGTTTAATGTAATAATTTTTGTGTTGTAAAGAACTTTGTGATGGACTTTGTTTAAGTTTAATTTTGTGATGCATGTATTTATTTTCTCATGATCTTGAAGTTTGAATGTCTTGCATGTAATTTCTATGGCTTGATCTTGAATATTTATGCTTGGAAGCTTTGATCTTTAACTTGTAAAAGTTCTTCTTCACGGTTTTGGTTGAAGTTTGTGTTTTTACTTTGATTTTTCCTTGCATGTCTTGATCTATGGTAGATCTTTGCAAAAGCATGAGGTTTGAGTTTTCATGTGAATTTAAGTGTAAAGCCTTGGTTTTCTTTGATGCATGTCATGATTTTTGAAAGAGAAAATTTTGATAACAAGTTTTAAAAATGATTTTTGGTACAAAAAGGATTTTTTAAACAAGATCTTGTGTGTGTGATGATGATTTCTTGATGTATGAAAAGAAAATGTTGTTCTAAAGCTTTGCATGTGAAAATAGAACCTAAAATCTTACTTTTGTGTACTTTACCATTCGGCCAAACCTAAGGAAAATAGGAAATCATATTTGATCCTTATTTTAGTTGCATGCATGTTGAGATTTATGTGATTTAAAGCTTTAAAGCACATGCATGAAATTTTTGGAGGTGAAAGATCTTGATATGACACTTGATGTTATTATGACAAATTATTTAAAGAAACAAAATTAAAATTTGATGAATTTTTATGTGAAGCTCACGGTTTTGTCTTTATAGGTATTAAAGTTTGTTTATTTTGTTTTGCACGTGTGTTTCATTGATAGATCTAGGGATTTTTAAAACCTATGGGGCTTGTACCTTTGATTAAAACTTGAAAAATAATTTTCATGTCCCATTCGGTTTTGGGAATCCATTTATTCAAGTCATTTTCATTTCCTTTGTGTGTTATGGTTGAGTTTAGCTTTGATTAGATGAAGTGAATTTGGTATGTGGTTATCTTTTTGAGTTATTCTTTTTATGCTACATTCGGCTTGATTAAGAAATAAAAGAAATAAATTGATTTTCATTTGCATGTTAATTTAGGGATAAAGTTAAATGATTTGAAAGATGTTTGCATGAATTTAATTGAAGATATTCCTTTTCTTCTAATAATTATTGTCGGTTGTGATGTTTAAAGTAGGATAATGTGTTTAAATGATTATGTCCTATATGTGCATTTTTTGTATGTGTTTGAAATTGTGAATATAACCTTGCCTTATGTGTGATAGGATTCGGCCATGTACAGGAAATGATAGAAGTTTGTGTTTGATTCTTGTTTTGTATGCATGCATGATGAGTGTAAAATTGATGCATGAATTATGAATGGTTTAACATGTTCAATATGTGTGTTTGAAAATGATTTGAATGTTGATACTTGTAAAAGATTTTTTTTGATTTAGCCTTTGTCGGTATTTTCTTTAATCTAATTCGGTTTTTGAAAGAAATAAAGTGATTTGATCTATTGAAAAATATTATTTTAAAAAGGTTTTCATATGATGTTTCATATTTAAGAACCCTTAAGATAAATGTGACTTTTAAAGAGGTCAGGAAACTGACTATGTTTTTAACCAGTGTTTGAAAAGAGTATTTTAAGTCTTTAAAATTAAATAAATGTTTTACTTGATTTTGATTAAAAACCCAACGTGATTTCAAAGTATTAAGAGGAAGCGAATACTTTGTTTTCGAATATAAAGTTTTGTAACGTTGCTTTATTTTCAAGATAATTAAATAAGAATGATTTTGAATAAGAGGGAAATATTTGAGTGCCAGTAACGATCGGGAAGCAGTTACAAACGTCGCAATGGAAACCAAGGAGCGCATTGAAGATCGTCATCGGTTGAGGTGAGAGAGAAGTTTCCCCCAAACACCGTGGTATTTAGGTAATATATTAAGCGTTTCGACCATCTCAAAAGTCGAAACGTAGTGGTTCTGAGTCAATAGCACGGTGGCAATTGTTTGATTGTGTGGCCACTCGTGTGAAGGAGACAAAGACCACGGGAAATTAGGTAATGATTATATGTGATGATGTTTGAATGCTAGCATACTGTTGTTTGTTTATTTGTTGAGTTTATTATGCATGATGAGATTGAAAGCAATGTGAATAGTAATGAATAAGAAGAATAAAAGAAATGTAAGATAAAGTCTGAGAGAGATGTTGAGATGTTGTGGAAATTGTAACTGCTGACGAGTAGTCTCGAGTATGTTTCTAGGCAGAACGAACTCCATAAGTGGTGCACTAACGTGGTTGGGACTGGGTCCAATACCGTGGTAAGTTCTGCGAGGTCCCTAGAAATATACTGTCGCCCCCTAGATTGCAAATCGAGAACAGTGAGAGGGACTGGAACGGGGCATTGTGTTTTGCCACTACGTGGACAGTGAGCCTTGATATTATTGATATGATTTGAGGACGAGATCCTCCTGGTCTGGGACCATTTATGTGTTGTGACAGCTGTCGTGCCCGCGTGGTAAAGGTCCTGTACTCCTGTTTGCTTCCGACTAGGTTGGGTGGATGACCGAGGAGATGTAGACGTGTGTGCTAACTTCGAGAGCGACCCTCCTCAATGATGATTAAATCCCCCGCATCATTGATGGATACGAATTCATAAAACTTAATTAAGAAAAGATAACTGATATTGTGAAGAAATAATTCTTAAGAGATGGCTTGAAAAAGAGGATGAGATGGAGGATGGAATCAGAGTTTCGCAGTGGAAGCAATTGACGGAAGTTCTGTGGATATGTAAAGTTTTGGAGAAAAGAAAAGAAATGGAGTAAAGTAGAGGTTTGAATATGATTGCTTGTATGTGTGGTTTGCTTATATGTTTTTGTTATTCCTTAATATCTTACCTATTGTAATCCCACATCGTTGGCATAACATGCTTGGGAATACTTACTCTCTCTAGTCTTTTGTTCTGTATGTTGGTGTTATGATGTCTATTCCCTTAGTCTGTGGATCCTATCAAGTTTGTGTTCGACATTCGAGACGAAGGAAGATGGAAAGTGGATTACCGAGATCGGAAGTGATGTGAAGACACTAAGATCGGTGTGTCAGCTGACGATCATGGTGGATACCCGATGCTTTCATCTGCACACATTGACCTCGAGGCCGAGGAGTTAGAAGAATTGGATGAGGACTTAGCTACTCAGAGACGGAAGTAATTGAGGTCGACTCTAGCAAAGCCTTCTCTGTGGACTACCATATTCAGTTCAATGGGCCTGGTGGTAGTCTTTCATTTTCCCTAAAGTATTTTGTATTACCTGTACTTACTTAGTTTCATTGCAATGCCATGATGTAACCCCAAATTTTTGTGGAAGAAATTTATTTTGATGGGCTATGACAAATGAGTTGAGAAGAATCAAGTTGCAAAGTGTAGTGCCTTGTGACACTCCGGTTTGGAACTTGAACTGCAGTATGAGATATGAGAACACTCTTTTAATTACGAAAGGGTTTTGAAAACTTAGTGGTTCTCATACTCATGCTACTCAACCACGTTACATGTTTAAAAAAAATAAAAATAAAAATTGGCCCATATTTTCACTGCATTTTGGCATTAAAGTTGTATTTTTTTTCAAGTGGCCAAATCGGGGTGTTACAGTTGTGGTATCAGAGCAATGGTTGATCTAAGTAATTTAATACATGGGAAACATACTTCCTTTGTGAGTGTCGTGTGTTAGTCTAGAGTGATTAGAAATAGGAATGCCGAGAGTGTGTGCATGTTGCTTGGAATGCGTCAGAATTCGTCGTAGAGTTTGAGGATTCGAATCCTAGCAAAACCTAAAATTATTGTTTGCACTTACCATTCTTTGTTGGAACCCTGTTTTGTTGCGATTCATTTTGCTTGGAATAACCTTCAAGCTCTTGATTTGATTTGAACCTTGAGCCTACCTCCTGTTGCTTGTTACCCAGATTGATCTCTAAAGTAACCTTGAATCTTCCTAATTTGATTGAACCCAAATTTGTGAACTCAGTTTATAAACCCTCCCTGTTCAAGCCGTTGGATTTCCAAAATTTTGGTTATGACTTATGCCAGTCAAGTAGTTATCTCTGAACTATGAATGGATTGTGAGGTGTTGATTGGTTAGATTTGCAATATTTGAGGAAAGTGAGGACTAGAAGGAGCGGATAAGGGAGATGTGTTGGTCATAAGGTAGAGTGAGGATATCTTTTAAGTCTTTAGGTTAAGATGGAGGATCGTACGAGTCAGTTAGAATTAAGTGTGAATGAGGGTAAATAGTCTAAGTCTTTGGTCTGGAATAGTATTGAGACAGTCAGAAATCCAAGGGAGTCAGGAGAGTTAGTGATCGTAGAGTCAGAGTTAAGGAGAGTAAATGATATGGTTTTGTGCTAATCGCTATTAATGGTGTGGAATTGGGTAGATGAAGTAAAGACATATACAGTTAGAACCCTTAAGTAATGATCAATGTTAGGACAGATGATGGAAGTGTGACGGTGAATTGTGGATTAGAAGAGCCCTGTTAGGAATGAAGACCTTTAATTAGATGGGTAATCATAGGATTTGAAGAACTTCAATGGATTTAGACCTTAAGGTGAAACATGAAGGATGGAAAAAGGAGTTAGAACGCTCAAGCGGCTGAAACCCATAGGAAATAGGAGGAGTAAAGAGAAGTATATGTTAGCGATCGCCTGAAGCAAGGAAAGACTAGTTATGAATAAGATGAAGTTATAAGGGTGAATATTTAATAGAATCTAAAGCAATGATAGGATGAATTTGAATGGGGTAAAGCGAAGTCGGGTAAGATGAATCGGAAGCGGTAAGGATGGGGATGTTGGTGAGAACCAAGTTCATGTTTGTGGCTGAGACATATGTAGTGATAAGGGTTATTAAAGTTGGGGAGTAGATGGAGATTTGAGGTTTTAAGGTGATCTGATTCAGCTAGAAGTTATTAGAAAAAGGTAAGTCGGAAGAGGAGCCTTACAAATAGTGTCCTTGCTTAGATTGGCATAAGCATGACATTCCTTCTTCTGTTGCTATTTACTTCAGCAAATTTGACCACCCTTAAAAATTTAACCCACTTAGCAAAGCCTTGTCGTTACACACCATTGTATTTGACAATGGGATGACCCAACAGATTGCTTTTGTTTGGAATTCTTTCAGATTCTTCATGAGGGCAGCTAATAAAAGATATGTCGCAACAGTCAGTTCATATGAGAATGAGGAAAAAGATTGCTATGAGGAACTACGCAAGATGGTATTGCGCATCATTTCTCGAGGACGAGAAATCTTCAAGTTGGGGAGAATGTAACATCCCGCATCTTCTGGGACTCAAATAGATCAATGGGATTTTATTTAAAAAGAATTTTTGAGAATTTAAAAAGGATTTTTCAGAAATTAAGAGAGATTTTTCAGTTAAAGTGTTTTAGCAAATGATTTTTATTTGAAGTTGATTTCATGAAAACCAAATTATAATTTTGTTATTTGAGATTTCTTAAAGAAACGAATTTTCTTTTTATTTGATTTGAGGTTTTTAATAAATGGTTTCTTGGAAAGTTTTTGATTTGTGTGAAAGTAAGATTATTTTGAAATTAAATTGATGAAGCGAATTGATTTTCTTAAAGTTGCATCTTTGGAATTTTGATAATGTGAATGTGTGTTTTCTTATCTTAAGAAATAAAATTGAAATGCATGAATTGTGTGAATGTGAATATATGTAGGATGTATGTGTGAATGTGAATGCATGATTGTGAAAAGATGTATGTGTTTGTCGTGTGTGAAATATAATACGCATGATTAAATATATGTATGCATCATTCCATGATCCTATGCTATGTGCTTGTTATGATGATATGAAAATAAAAGTATTGCATGTGTATGATGTGCATGTGTGCATGTGTATGTTCGGCCATTAGGACTAGGAAGGCCAAGAGGAATGCATCTTCTTAAGCATTAAGAAACTAGGAAATTTAAATGGCAAACAAGTGGAAGCCTAGGGTGATGATTCATGGTGCCTAAGGATGACTTTTCTTCCCACCTTGTCCCCCACGAAAAAGACCCCCCATGCAACATTTGGAGTGGACCAACTTGCCCTTAAGCTAGCACCTTGAACCGAGGGTAGAAAAGGAAAATTCCATTCCCTTGCCTTTGCCTATATGGACCATGTGTGTGGGTGTGAGTAAAGGCCTTAGTTCATTCTTCATTTCCTTTCCCATCACCAACACAAACACTTTAGTCCAAGAGCAACACAAAGCTCTTGAGACCTTAGAAGAGAGAATGGTCGAGAAAGGAGAAGAGTGGAAAACCTAAACTCCCAACCCAAATACCCTTGATTTCTTCCTCCAAAGACATCCTTCTTCAAAGACCAAAAAGAAAACCAACCTATCAACCCTAAGAAGGAGAGGCCGAAGCAACTATAGGAAGAAGAGAGGAGATTTGAAGCTTGAAGATTAGAGTTTTGTTTAAGGTAGTTGTCTAAGAGAGAGTTTAATGTAATAATTTTTGTGTTGTAAAGAACTTTGTGATGGACTTTGTTTAAGTTTAATTTTGTGATGCATGTATTTATTTTCTCATGATCTTGAAGTTTGAATGTCTTGCATGTAATTTCTATGGCTTGATCTTGAATATTTATGCTTGGAAGCTTTGATCTTTAACTTGTAAAAGTTCTTCTTCACGGTTTTGGTTGAAGTTTGTGTTTTTACTTTGATTTTTCCTTGCATGTCTTGATCTATGGTAGATCTTTGCAAAAGCATGAGGTTTGAGTTTGCATGTGAATTTAAGTGTAAAGCCTTGGTTTTCTTTGATGCATGTCATGATTTTTGAAAGAGAAAATTTTGATAACAAGTTTTAAAAATGATTTTTGGTACAAAAAGGATTTTTTAAACAAGATCTTGTGTGTGATGATGATTTCTTGATGTATGAAAAGAAAATGTTGTTCTAAAGCTTTGCATGTGAAAATAGAACCTAAAATCTTACTTTTGTGTACTTTACCATTCGGCCAAACCTAAGGAAAATAGGAAATCATATTTGATCCTTATTTTAGTTGCATGCATGTTGAGATTTATGTGATTTAAAGCTTTAAAGCACATGCATGAAATTTTTGGAGGTGAAAGATCTTGATATGACACTTGATGTTATTATGACAAATTATTTAAAGAAACAAAATTAAAATTTGATGAATTTTTATGTGAAGCTCACGGTTTTGTCTTTATAGGTATTAAAGTTTGTTTATTTTGTTTTGCACGTGTGTTTCATTGATAGATCTAGGGATTTTTAAAACCTATGGGGCTTGTACCTTTGATTAAAACTTGAAAAATAATTTTCATGTCCCATTCGGTTTTGGGAATCCATTTATTCAAGTCATTTTCATTTCCTTTGTGTGTTATGGTTGAGTTTAGCTTTGATTAGATGAAGTGAATTTGGTATGTGGTTATCTTTTTGAGTTATTCTTTTTATGCTACATTCGGCTTGATTAAGAAATAAAAGAAATAAATTGATTTTCATTTGCATGTTAATTTAGGGATAAAGTTAAATGATTTGAAAGATGTTTGCATGAATTTAATTGAAGATATTCCTTTTCTTCTAATAATTATTGTCGGTTGTGATGTTTAAAGTAGGATAATGTGTTTAAATGATTATGTCCTATATGTGCATTTTTTGTATGTGTTTGAAATTGTGAATATAACCTTGCCTTATGTGTGATAGGATTCGGCCATGTACAGGAAATGATAGAAGTTTGTGTTTGATTCTTGTTTTGTATGCATGCATGATGAGTGTAAAATTGATGCATGAATTATGAATGGTTTAACATGTTCAATATGTGTGTTTGAAAATGATTTGAATGTTGATACTTGTAAAAGATTTTTTTTTTGATTTAGCCTTTGTCGGTATTTTCTTTAATCTAATTCGGTTTTTGAAAGAAATAAAGTGATTTGATCTATTGAAAAATATTATTTTAAAAAGGTTTTCATATGATGTTTCATATTTAAGAACCCTTAAGATAAATGTGACTTTTAAAGAGGTCAGGAAACTGACTATGTTTTTAACCAGTGTTTGAAAAGAGTATTTTAAGTCTTTAAAATTAAATAAATGTTTTACTTGATTTTGATTAAAAACCCAACGTGATTTCAAAGTATTAAGAGGAAGCGAATACTTTGTTTTCGAATATAAAGTTTTGTAACGTTGCTTTATTTTCAAGATAATTAAATAAGAATGATTTTGAATAAGAGGGAAATATTTGAGTGCCAGTAACGATCGGGAAGCAGTTACAAACGTCGCAATGGAAACCAAGGAGCGCATTGAAGATCGTCATCGGTTGAGGTGAGAGAGAAGTTTCCCCCAAACACCGTGGTATTTAGGTAATATATTAAGCGTTTCGACCATCTCAAAAGTCGAAACGTAGTGGTTCTGAGTCAATAGCACGGTGGCAATTGTTTGATTGTGTGGCCACTCGTGTGAAGGAGACAAAGACCACGGGAAATTAGGTAATGATTATATGTGATGATGTTTGAATGCTAGCATACTGTTGTTTGTTTATTTGTTGAGTTTATTATGCATGATGAGATTGAAAGCAATGTGAATAGTAATGAATAAGAAGAATAAAAGAAATGTAAGATAAAGTCTGAGAGAGATGTTGAGATGTTGTGGAAATTGTAACTGCTGACGAGTAAGATTTGATGACCATGATGTGGATGAGCCAGAGCTAGGGAAAGTGACGTTGTGGTGAAATGAGATGTGATCTAGAAGGAGCACGGTCCTTTGTGATATTGTGGAAATGAGCACGGTCCTCCACTAGTACTCATTGAAACAATATGTTTTCGAAAAGTTTTTGAAACAAAGTTTTTGAAAAGGTTTATGGAAAGAGATTTAAAAAAAAAAGGTTTTTTTTGAAAAAGAGAATTTTTGAAAAGAATTTTTGGAACAAGATTTTTGGTAGAATTTATGAAGAGATATTTTTGAAAATATTTATGAAAAAGGGATTTTTGAAAAGGTTTGTGAACGGATATTTTAATGTTTTTGTGAAAAGAAATTTTTAGAAAGTAAATGAAGTAAGATTTTTGAGAAAATGGTATAACAAGATTTTGAGAAAATTTGTAAAAGTTTGTGATGGGAGATTTTAAGAAAAGTTTTGTGAGTTGAGATCTTGGGAAAGAGGATGATATGAGATTGTTGGAGACAAGTTGTGTAAAGAGATGCAAGTGTGATGATGTGAACCCAGCTCTGTGCTCTGACGAGAAAGATTGTGCAAAGATAGCGGTCGGGACTCATTGAAGGGATGCACGAAGGATGGGCCGACCATTAGGATTGATCTTAAAAAGATAAAAGACTTTTAAAATACATTAACATACGTGGTGAGGTATGAGAGTGAGAAGTAGTGGAGAGGAAGGAACCATAGGTATCTGCGGATACTTAGGAGGAGATTGCATTAGGGGAGGACGATGACGGTGAAACGTTAAGAAGTCTCGAGTATGTTTCTAGGCAGAACGAACTCCATAAGTGGTGCACTAACGTGGTGGGGACTGCGTCCAATACCGTGGTAAGTTCTGCGAGCTCCCTAGAAATATACTGTCGCCCCCTAGATTGCAAATCGAGAACAGTGAGAGGGAC
Organism: Crotalaria pallida; assembly: GCA_037953625.1. NCBI lineage: Eukaryota > Viridiplantae > Streptophyta > Magnoliopsida > Fabales > Fabaceae > Crotalaria > Crotalaria pallida. Next base: position 73,374,958 of record CM075655.1, on the reverse strand, counting down.
TGGAATGGGGCATTGTGTTTTGCCACTGCGTGGACAGTGAGCCTTGATATTATTGATATGATTTGAGGACGAGATCCTCCTGGTCTGGGACCATTTATGTGTTGTGACAGTTGTCGTGCCCGCGTGGTAAAGGTCCTGTACTCCTGTTTGCTTCCGACTAGGTTGGGTGGATGACCGAGGAGATGTAGACGTGTGTTCTAACTTCGAGAGCGACCCTCCTCAATGATGATTAAATCCCCCGCATCATTGATGGATACGAATTCATAAAACTTAATTAAGAAAAGATAACTGATATTGTTAAGAAATAATTCTTAAGAGATGGCTTGAAAAAGAGGATGAGATGGAGGATGGAATCAGAGTTTCGCAGTGGAAGCAATTGATGGAAGTTCTGTGGATATGTAAAGTTTTGGAGAAAAGAAAAGAAATGGAGTAAAGTAGAGGTTTGAATATGATTGCTTGTATGTGTGGTTTGCTTATATGTTTTTGTTATTCCTTGATATCTTACCTATTGTAATCCCACATCGTTGGCATAACATGCTTGGGAATACTTACTCTCTCTAGTCTTCTGTTATGTATGTTGGTGTTATGATGTCTATTCCCTTAGTCTGTGGATCCTATTAAGTTCGTGTTCGACATTCGAGACGAAGGAAGATGGAAAGTGGATTATCGAGATCAGAAGTGATGTGAAGACACTGAGATCGGTGTGTCAGCTGACGATCATGGTGGATACCCGATGCTTTCATCTGCACACATTGACCTCGAGGCTGAGGAGTTAGAAGAATTGGACGAGGACTTAGCTACTCAGAGACGGAAGTAATTGAGGTCGACTCTAGCAAAGCCTTCTCTGTGGACTACCGTATTCAGTTCAATGGGCCTGGTGGTAGTCTTTCATTTTCCCTGAAGTATTTTGTATTCCCTGTATTTACTTAGTTTCATTGCAATGCCATGATGTAACCCCAAATTTTTGTGGAAGAAATTTATTTTGATGGGCTATGACAAATGAGTTGAGAAGAATCAAGTTGCAAAGTGTAGTGCCTTGTGTGACGACCCAACTTTTATTCCAAAACTTAATATTCATTCTTAGAAAATTCGACCATTTTTTTTTTTTAAAAACTAAAAGTCAGTCATCATCCATTATCGAGTCTTTGCGGAAATTATAATTATCATGAAAGAAACTATTCATATTATATTTCATAAAAAGGAAAGTACATTTCCATTACATTAAAACTATCACCACTAGGTTTAACTTAAGTACTCTAGGTCATTACATTATATTACATATCTTACAACAAAATTTATAATAACCTTGAGCAACTGGTTCGGAACTCAAAATATCAAATAGATAAGAGAAACCTGATGAGTAGCACTATCCACACTCCAACATCCCAACTCAACTCAATCATCAGTTCTCCACTGACTACCGGTTGAGTTGTCCATGAAATCATCATCAGCCACCGGGTCAGCATCCTCCACCGGATCCTCATCCTCTATCGGATCCTCCTCCTCCTCCTCCTCTTCATGTGCCGGTTCAGATGGCACATATACCGGAGTCCGAGATCGGGCTCTAGTGGAAGGACGAGAGGGAGCAGGAACCTCCAAAATAATTCTTTCTTCAGAGGGTGATGGACTTGGTGGGAGGGTGCGTCTCGGAAAACGTCTTGGCGGTGGTGGTGGTGTTCCATGCCGAAACACAAAATTGGGCGGAATGTGCATAATGTACATCATTGGGATTCTCGTCCTACGCGGACGCATTCGGGACCATGGGTTCGGGTGACGGAAAATAACTTCCATGTCTCCCTCATAGATGGCCCGATGATCCTCGAAGTTCCACTCCCCATTAGGGAGCGGCCTCATCTCCACGCAAAACATATTCCTGGCCATGACCTACAACAAGGGATTAGGAGTGAGTCATAGCTAAACACAATAACAAATGAGCATAACAGAGGCTAGAAATAACAAGCACAAGTTTCCAGATAGCAATAATAAATGCATATGTATATGCTCAAACTGTCTTTTATAATATTTCATTTAGTTTCGTGATGCATGCCTACTCTCCATTCATGCTACGCGGTTCGGCATCCGAGTATCTCAGGCTCGGGATATTCATAATCCTATGGTTCATCAAACCGGAGCGTATTCACAACCCAGGCGTCACGATTTGATTGGGAATTTGGCCATCATAACATTTTCATGTTACGGAATCCAAATCATCACAGCATCTTCGTGCTATGGCATCACAGCTATCTCAGGGCTGCGGAATACTTCTACCTATACCAGATTCCACAATCAAAATCGGAGCATCTCCATGCATGTCAATGTCACATAATTGTTCATTGTCTTTTTCTCTTTTAATTCATATCTTTGAATATCATGCCTCCAATATAGAGACCCAAAATTCATAATCCTTCTTGCTTATAACCATCTTTTCATTTTTGCATTAACTGGTGCTTGTGCTTTCCAAAAATTCCATCAGCGGCCCAGCCACTTTGTGATGGTTTTATACAATAGGAATTTAATTACGTTGTCATTAATTTGTGCAACGACCCCATCTAGGACTCCCAAAATATCAACCAAGTGGGTAAAAACTTCCACTGGGACGTGGGAATAAAATCAACCAAATGGGTGTACGCACCTCCATTGGGACATCCTGTCCGAATATGTCAACCACTGAATAAAATTCCAGTAGGACTCATCCAGGATAAAATCAACCAATGGGATTAAATCTATAGATATTAAGAGCAGAAATTAAAATTTAAGCATATAGGAGTTTAGACGAGTTAATCTTTAATTACTTCATAAAGAAGTAAAGATTTTCTGAAAATTATTTTAAATTACTCGAGTAGTTCTTCACATACTCGAGTGTTCATGTAAAATTACTCGAGTCCTTCAAGACATACTCGAGTGTTCTTCCCATTTTCCAGAATACTCGAGTCTTTCTTCAATTACTCGAGTGTTTTAGCAGCAGCAGCACCAGTTTCTGCACTTTATAATGCCAATTCAAGTTCAGAGCCTTTCCTTTCCACTTTTATGCAAAACAGTAACTTAGATACATAAAATAAACATGTTAGAACATGTAATCAATATTGAAACAACATCAAATGCAATAAATCACAAAATCAACATAAACTTAGCAAATAACCATTTCACATATGATTTTCATTTCCTTTTGTTTTTAACTTCGAAAATTGATCCAGTGAGCATCATTAGGTCCATTTAGACATGTTTGGTTTATAAAAACTTGGGTTTATGACCTCTATGTCATATTCCCAATTCAAACTTCACCCCTTGATGAACCATATGAGGTTCCTACATTTCCAGCTTGAAATAACTCATTCTAGTATTTAGATAACTCCTCCCTTACCTTAGAGAAGCTAATCAACAAGTAAAACGACAGAGAAATCGGTTGGATCAAAAATCCAAATTCTGGACTTGGTGAAAAAGAGTTGAACAGGCTGACTTTGGCCACAGATTTCACCACGGATTTGGCATGAAAAGAATGAAACAAGTTAGTTTCAGAAACTAGGATATACTAACTTTAATCAGAAACAAGTTTGACACGAAAAGAATCCATGAATTTACCAAACGATTTCAATGAAGATGAATACTTGAGACTGAATGTTACTCTGTTTTTCTCAGTTTTGAACCTCCAACTTTGTAGGCCTAGAACCTGATCTTCAGAAGGCTATTTGAAGTGATTTCGAGTTCTAATTCAAGAATGGAATCAGAACTTCAGTTTGTGTTTAGGTTTCAAGGAAAATGGGTGAGGATTGAGAGAGAACAAAGGGATCAAAGTGAACTCTGTAAAACAGGGAAATTTCTGGTCAAATTCGGGTTTTGGAACTTCAGAGGTGTTGATGCTTCACCCAAGCATCAATTTATAGTCTAAGAGTACTTCAACTCGAAGTAAGGTTCAGCTCTATGCTTGTCACGTCAAGAAACCGCGTTTTGGTGCGAAATTAATTATAAAACCAACTTATACATTTAGCCAGACTGCTCGATTTACTCGAGTCTTTTTCTTTCTACTCGAGTATATCTCAAAAACTCAAGAACACTCGAGTATTTTCTGACATACTCGAGTCTTTTGACTCAAAATTCAAATTTTCAAACAGATAGTGATTATACTCGAGTACCCTCTACAATACTCGAGTAAAATATCTTAATTTCAGAAAAATCATTATTTTATTCAACACATTTATTTATTTTGTTTATAAAAATACAGGACCTTACATCCTCCCCCACTTACATAGAATTTCGTCCCCGAAATTCCGATTTACAAAAATAGATGTGGATATTCATCCCTCATCTTAGACTCTAATTCCCATGTGGAGTCAGACACTCCACCTTGCCCCCAGAGAACTCGTACTAACGGAATCTCTTTCCCTCGCAGCTTCTTAATCCTTCTATCCTCTATTCTCACGGGTCCAAGATCAAACGTGAGATTTTCTTTCAGCGGTATCAAATCTTGTTGCAATTGCACAATCGAAGATGGATCTTGGATAAATTTGCGAAGCTGAGAGACATGGAAAACATTGTGCAGGTTGGACAAAAATGGGGGTAGGGCGATCTGATACACGACAGGGCCTACTCGTTTCAAAATCTGATAAGGGCCGATGAACTTAGGAGATAGCTTCCTTGGCTTCATTACCCTTCCAATTCCAGTCGTTGGCACAACCCGCAGGAATACATGATCTCCTTCTTGAAATTCGAGCTTGGATCTTCGTTGGTCGGCATAGCTCTTCTGGCGACTTTGAGCGATCTTCATCTTCTCTTGGATAGTCCTTACCTTTTCAGTCGTTTCTTGAACTAATTCAGGTCCGATGAGAGCCTTCTCCCCCACTTGGAACCAACATAGCGGGGTTCTACACTTCCTTCCATAGAGGGCTTCGTACGGGGCCATACCGATGCTTGCGTGATAACTATTATTGTAGGTGAATTCCACAAGCGGCAATAACCGATCCCACCCTTCTTGATATTCCAGAACACACGCTCGAAGCAGGTCTTCCAAGGATTGAATCGTCCTTTCCGATTGACCATCGGTTTGAGGGTGATAGGCGGAACTCATCCTCAACTGCGTTCCCAATACCTGATGTAAACTCTGCCAGAACCGGGACACGAAACGGGGATCACGATCCGATACAATACTCGAGGGAATTCCGTGCAATCTAACAATCTCCTTAATGTACAATCTTGCAAGCTTCTCCAACGGATACTGCATGTTGATTGGAATGAAATGTGCAGACTTCGTTAAGCGATCAACCACAACCCAAATTGCATCAAAGCTTTCTCTTGTTCTTGGAAAACCACTTACGAAATCCATAGCTATTCCATCCCACTTCCATTCTGGTATGCTTAAAGGTTGTAGTTCTCCTCCAGGCTTCTTATGCTCAATCTTCGCCTTTTGGCAGACAAGGCAAGACGCTACGTAAGACGCAACATCCCTCTTTAGTCCGGGCCACCAAAACATCCTCTTCAGGTCTTGATACATCTTCGTTGATCCAGGATGCATACTCAGCTTGCTCTTGTGGGCTTCCTCTAATACAACTCTTCTTAATTCTTGATTTGCCGGGATGCAGATCCGATCCCGGAATCTCAAAATACCATCAGATCCTAATTGGAATTCCGGTTCTACTCCTTCCATTCCTAATCTTTTCTTCTCTAGAAGCTCCTCGTCCGCTTGTTGAAGGTTTCGAACTTGACCCTCAAACTCATTTGTGATTTGCAACATTCCTAACTTGACGCAGCTCGGCTTGAACTGAATTGCCAAATTCAAGTTGCGGAATTCTTCAATTAGCTGAGCTTCCTTTATCATCATCGTACTCATGTGCAACATCTTCCTACTGAGAGCGTCGGCTACAACATTAGCTTTGCCGGGGTGGTAATGCAATTCGAAGTCATAATCCTTCAGGAATTCCATCCACCTACGTTGCCTCATATTCAGTTCCTTTTGGTCGAAGAGATACTTCAAACTTTTATGGTCGCTGAATACTTGGAACGTATTACCATACAGGTAATGTCTCCAAATCTTCAAAGCAAAGACAATGGCAGCCAATTCCAAGTCGTGAGTAGGATAGTTCCCTTCATGCACCTTCAGCTGACGAGATGCATAAGCAACAACTTTCCCTTCTTGCATCAAGACACAACCCAAACCTTGTCGAGATGCATCACAATAAACATCGAAGCTTTTCCTAGGATCGGGCAAAGTTAACACTGGAGATGATGTTAACTTGTCCTTCAACGTCTGGAAACTAACTTCACACTTCTCATCCCAGACAAAAGGTTGCTCTTTCCGGGTCAAACGAGTCAACGGAAGAGCCAACTTGGAAAAACCTTCGATAAACTTCCGATAATATCCAGCTAACCCCAGAAAACTTCTTATTTCAGTAACCGTCTTTGGTCTTTCCTATTGCAAAACTGCTTCTACTTTGACTGGGTCCACAGTCACACCATCCTTTGAAATTATATGACCCAAGAAATTGACTTTTTCAAGCCAAAATTCACACTTGGCCAGCTTAGCATATAATTTCTTTTCCTTCAAGGTCTCCAAAATAATCTTCAAATGATTAGCGTGCTCTTTCGGATTCTTCGAATAGATGAGAATATCATCGATAAACACCACGACGAAGGAATCCAGGTAGGGTCGGAACACTCTATTCATGTAATCCATGAATATTGCTGGAGCGTTGGTCAACCCAAATGGCATCATTACATACTCGTAGTGTCCATATCGTGACCGAAAAGCAGTCTTCGGTATATCTTCCTCCTTAACTCTGATCTGATGATATCCTGACCTCAGATCAATCTTTGAAAATACCGATGCTCCACTCACTTGATCTATCAAATCGTCGATTCTTGGCAACGGATACTTGTTCTTGATGGTAACCTTGTTGAGTTGCCTATAATCAATGCACATCCTCATTGATCCATCCTTCTTCTTCACGAATAAAACCGGCGCTCCCCAAGGCGACACACTTGGTCTGATGAACTGCTTTTCTAACAAGTCCTCCACTTGCTTCTTTAATTCAGCTAATTCTGCTGGAGCCATACGATAAGGGGCGATAGAGATAGGGCCAGTACCGGGGACTAGGTCAATACTGAATTCTATCTCTCGATGCGGCGGCAAACCGGGCACTTCATCGGGAAACACTTCGGGAAACTCTCGAATAACCGGAATATCTTCGATCTTTGCTTCCTCTTTCTTTTCTTCAGCGATGGTTGAAAATAGGCACACATAACCTCCAGGTTGCTTGGCCGGCGACTTCTCACCAGGAAAGATGATCGTTCGAACCTTGCAGTCGATTACTACATGGTTGGATGCCATCCAATCCATGCCCAAAATGACATCGATATTGGACAACGGCAAACAAATTAGACTTATTCGAGAAATCTGATCTCTTATGCTAACCACACAACCGACACATGCTCTTGATGCAACAACATGAGCATTCGTGGGGGTAGACACACTCAGTTTAAACGGGGTCTCCGAGACAGACAAATTTAAACGCTTGACACATTTCTCCGAGATGAAGGAATGCGTTGCTCCGGAATCAAATAAAAAGCGACAAGGCATGCCATTGAGGAAATGGTTACCTTGCACAAGGTTGTCGGCCTGCTTTGCTTCCTCTCCAAACATCGTGAACACCTTTCCATTGACCCAAGGTTTGCTTCCTTGTCCTTGGTTGCTTTGACGCGGGGGTTGGCGGCACGCACGGGCGATGTGGCCGGTCCCTCCACAATTGAAACAGACTGGTGGCTTGTCCCTCCAGCATTCTTGACTAGGATGAGAGCGTCGACACTTGCTACAAATCTCTGCCGGAGCCGGAAGACTAACTGCTCCAGAAGGTTGTGCTCTTCCCTTTCCTTTGTGCCAATATGGGCCTCCACGATTTCCACGGTTATTCTTATGCTGATTGCGGTGGGGTCCATGGCTTCCTTGACTGACTTCCTTCTTGAAGTTGTTCTTCTCGAAAATGCGACATGCACTAATCAGGATTGGATAGTGACGAATCCTTTGCACGCTTACAGCTAGTTTGATATCTGACCTTAGCCCATTTTCAAACCGGGTGCACTTCGAGTATTCGTCAGGATGATATTGGAAGTACGGGGAGTACTTCATCAGCTCCTCAAACTTTTCAGCATACTGGTCGACAGTCATGCTGCCTTGCTTCAAGTCTAAGAATTCCATCTCCTTTTGGATCCGAACATCATCCGGGAAATACCTCTCCAAGAATTTTTCCGTGAAGACTTCCCAAGAGAGCTCGCGATGATCATACTCCAAGAACTGGCGGGTCTGCTCCCACCAAGTTGCAGCTTCCCCATTCAGCATGTAGGCCGCGAACGTGACCTTCTGAACTTCCGTGAGAGTCAACGTTCGGAAAATCTTATTCATCTCAGCTAACCAAAACTGGGCTTGCTCAGGGCAACGACCACCCGAGAAGCCAGGGGGTTTACATCTACGGAAAGAATCTAGTCCTTGAAATTCAACAGGGGTTACATTGCTGGGAGGACGGGTTTGCTGCAAGTTTTCCAGGACCGCAGCCATACGGGTCAGAGCCTCAGCAATGTTAGCGTTATTACGTCTAGCCATCTATCCTACAGAATCCAAAAGGGAAAACTTAATTAGATTCTGCTATTCTATATCTCAAAATGCAAACATGATTCTAGAGTATGCAATGGTTAGTGTGTAAGGCCACACTCCAAGGCCGAGAGTTGAACCACTGCTCTGATACCACTAAATGTGACGACCCAACTTTTATTCCAAAACTTAATATTCATTCTTAGAAAACTCAACCATTTTTTTTTTTAAAACTAAAAGTCAGTCATCATCCATTATCGAGTCTTTGCGGAAATTATAATTATCATGAAAGAAACTATTCATATTATATTTCATAAAAAGGAAAGTACATTTCCATTACATTAAAACTATCACCACTAGGTTTAACTTAAGTACTCTAGGTCATTACATTATATTACATATCTTACAACAAAATTTATAATAACCTTGAGCAACTGGTTCGGAACTCAAAATATCAAATAGATAAGAGAAACCTGATGAGTAGCACTATCCACACTCCAACATCCCAACTCAACTCAATCATCAGTTCTCCACTGACTACCGGTTGAGTTGTCCATGAAATCATCATCAGCCACCGGGTCAGCATCCTCCACCGGATCCTCATCCTCTATCGGATCCTCCTCCTCCTCCTCCTCTTCATGTGCCGGTTCAGATGGCACATATACCGGAGTCCGAGATCGGGCTCTAGTGGAAGGACGAGAGGGAGCAGGAACCTCCAAAATAATTCTTTCTTCAGAGGGTGATGGACTTGGTGGGAGGGTGCGTCTCGGAAAACGTCTTGGCGGTGGTGGTGGTGTTCCATGCCGAAACACAAAATTGGGCGGAATGTGCATAATGTACATCATTGGGATTCTCGTCCTACGCGGACGCATTCGGGACCATGGGTTCGGGTGACGGAAAATAACTTCCACGTCTCCCTCATAGATGGCCCGATGATCCTCGAAGTTCCACTCCCCATTAGGGAGCGGCCTCATCTCCACGCAAAACATATTCCTGGCTATGACCTACAACAAGGGATTAGGAGTGAGTCATAGCTAAACACAATAACAAATGAGCATAACAGAGGCTAGAAATAACAAGCACAAGTTTCCAGATAGCAATAATAAATGCATATGTATATGCTCAAACTGTCTTTTATAATATTTCATTTAGTTTCGTGATGCATGCCTACTCTCCATTCATGCTACGCGGTTCGGCATCCGAGTATCTCAGGCTCGGGATATTCATAATCCTATGGTTCATCAAACCGGAGCGTATTCACAACCCAGGCGTCACGATTTGATTGGGAATTTGGCCATCATAACATTTTCATGTTACGGAATCCAAATCATCACAGCATCTTCGTGCTATGGCATCACAGCTATCTCAGGGCTGCGGAATACTTCTACCTATACCAGATTCCACAATCAAAATCGGAGCATCTCCATGCATGTCAATGTCACATAATTGTTCATTGTCTTTTTCTCTTTTAATTCATATCTTTGAATATCATGCCTCCAATATAGAGACCCAAAATTCATAATCCTTCTTGCTTATAACCATCTTTTCATTTTTGCATTAACTGGTGCTTGTGCTTTCCAAAAATTCCATCAGCGGCCCAGCCACTTTGTGATGGTTTTATACAATAGGAATTTAATTACGTTGACATTAATTTGTGCAACGACCCCATCTAGGACTCCCAAAATATCAACCAAGTGGGTAAAAACTTCCACTGGGACGTGGGAATAAAATCAACCAAATGGGTGTACGCACCTCCATTGGGACATCCTGTCCGAATATGTCAACCACTGAATAAAATTCCAGTAGGACTCATCCAGGATAAAATCAACCAATGAGATTAAATCTATAGATATTAAGAGCAGAAATTAAAATTTAAGCATATAGGAGTTTAGACGAGTTAATCTTTAATTACTTCATAAAGAAGTAAAGATTTTCTGAAAATTATTTTAAATTACTCGAGTAGTTCTTCACATACTCGAGTGTTCATGTAAAATTACTCGAGTCCTTCAAGACATACTCGAGTGTTCTTCCCATTTTCCAGAATACTCGAGTCTTTCTTCAATTACTCGAGTGTTTTAGCAGCAGCAGCACCAGTTTCTGCACTTTATAATGCCAATTCGAGTTCAGAGCCTTTCCTTTCCACTTTTATGCAAAACAGTAACTTAGATACATAAAATAAACATGTTAGAACATGTAATCAATATTGAAACAACATCAAATGCAATAAATCACAAAATCAACATAAACTTAGCAAATAACCATTTCACATATGATTTTCATTTCCTTTTGTTTTTAACTTCGAAAATTGATCCAGTGAGCATCATTAGGTCCATTTAGACATGTTTGGTTTATAAAAACTTGGGTTTATGACCTCTATGTCATATTCCCAATTCAAACTTCACCCCTTGATGAACCATATGAGGTTCCTACATTTCCAGCTTGAAATAACTCATTCTAGTATTTAGATAACTCCTCCCTTACCTTAGAGAAGCTAATCAACAAGTAAAACGACAGAGAAATCGGTTGGATCAAAAATCCAAATTCTGGACTTGGTGAAAAAGAGTTGAACAGGCTGACTTTGGCCACAGATTTCACCACGGATTTGGCATGAAAAGAATGAAACAAGTTAGTTTCAGAAACTAGGATATACTAACTTTAATCAGAAACAAGTTTGACACGAAAAGAATCCATGAATTTACCAAACGATTTCAATGAAGATGAATACTTGAGACTGAATGTTACTCTGTTTTTCTCAGTTTTGAACCTCCAACTTTGTAGGCCTAGAACCTGATCTTCAGAAGGCTATTTGAAGTGATTTCGAGTTCTAATTCAAGAATGGAATCAGAACTTCAGTTTGTGTTTAGGTTTCAAGGAAAATGGGTGAGGATTGAGAGAGAACAAAGGGATCAAAGTGAACTCTGTAAAACAGGGAAATTTCTGGTCAAATTCGGGTTTTGGAACTTCAGAGGTGTTGATGCTTCACCCAAGCATCAATTTATAGTCTAAGAGTACTTCAACTCGAAGTAAGGTTCAGCTCTATGCTTGTCACGTCAAGAAACCGCGTTTTGGTGCGAAATTAATTATAAAACCAACTTATACATTTAGCCAGACTGCTCGATTTACTCGAGTCTTTTTCTTTCTACTCGAGTATATCTCAAAAACTCAAGAACACTCGAGTCTTTTCTGACATACTCGAGTCTTTTGACTCAAAATTCAAATTTTCAAACAGATAGTGATTATACTCGAGTACCCTCTACAATACTCGAGTAAAATATCTTAATTTCAGAAAAATCATTATTTTATTCAACACATTTATTTATTTTGTTTATAAAAATACAGGACCTTATACCTTGTGACACTCCGGTTTGGAACTTGAACTGCAGTATGAGATATGAGAACACTCTTTTAATTACGAAAGGGTTTTGAAAACTTAGTGGTTCTCATACTCATGCTACTCAACCACGTTACATGTTTTAAAAAAAAAAAACTGGCCCATATTTTCACTGCATTTTGGCATTAAAGTTGTATATTTTTTTCAAGTGGCCAAATCGGGGTGTTACAGTTGTAGCATCCGCAAGCGTCGATTTCCGTATAGAAGTATTAATTTGTATTAGTATTAGTAAGTGTTTCGATTTAGTATTCAGGTATGTGTATAATGGTACGAGTTAAGAATGGATTAGATTGTGTTTAGAGTGTAGGCCTTAGTGTTTAGTTAAGTTATATTGGGTGGTGATAACATAGAAGTCTTAGAAGTATGAAAGAAAGCCAATTTTCAATAAGTTAATCGATTAAGAGTAGCATTAATCGATTAGAATTTAAGCCACTTTCAGCCACTAATCTATTAAGGAGTGGCTTAATAGATTAAGTTTTGAGGCACTTTCAAGCACTAATCGATTAATGGCAGTGTTAATCGATTAGCCATGTGTTACTGATAAGTGTTAATCGATTAACCAAAGTGGTTAATCGATTAACCCCTGTTATATCAGACTTAAAACACGATTTTAGTGTGTTGTTGCTCATTTTCCTTCTCTTCTTCTTCACGAGTTCTTTGTCCCTCTCAACCCTAGGTTTTGAAAATCTTCATATCAACACCAAATCTCAATAAATCAACTTCATATAATCACTCCCTATCAATTCTCTATCATATTCTCTCTCTTAATCTCAATTAATTCCCTCTTTCTCAAAACCCCCAAACCCTAACTTTGCCAATCCATCATATTGAGCCTCCCAATCATTCAAGGGGTCTTAGAAGGTGCTATAGGACAAGGAATAGGAGTCTTGGAGCATGGATTGGAGCTTGGTGTGGGAGCTCCATCAAAACCCCAATTCCTCTACCTCTCTCCTCGAGGTAAGGGGTGTAAATTGGGTCTAGCTTAGGGAAAAGGTTTAAAATTAGTAATTGGGACTTGATTAAGTTTATTTAAATGTTTGGTTGAGATTAGGATTAGGAGGAGATAGTTTAGTTTAAAAACCCTAAGTGATTGTTATTCTATATACTGCTTTTATGTTTATAGGTGTTAAATCTTATGTTGGTTATATAATTGTTGTTTTTCTCTGTGATTATGATGTGCTTGCAATTATAGGATTAAAAGTATTAATAGTTATGCATACCTTAAGGTCAAGTACTATTCAATTGAGTTTGAACCAAAGTAATGTGATTTTCAAAAGGAGAAAAAAAAGGGGTTTAAATCTCAATTGAAAAGCACTTGCATATAGTATCATTCATGGTGAAAAGGTAGACGTTAGGAGTAGGGGAAAAACATACATCGTTTTACGATTGATGAGGACAAAAGTAAATTATCAGAATTATTATGGAGGACTTTGATCTTGCACAGGACATGGGTTTGATTCCCATGTTGCGGATCGGTTTTATGCAAACTATAATAATTCTATTACTTTGGTTCCTTTTGGCCAGTCGAGGGTGATTTCTTCTAAAGCCAATTCGGGCGAATCAATCCAAATTGTATGATGAACCCTAGAGGGGTGAAGTACTGTGCAAGCAAGCATGACGAACCCTAGAGGGGTGAAGTGCGGTATGACGAACCCTAAAGGGGTGAAGTACCTTAGGTTGAGAAATGCTTACTCCTGGTTGGTTTTTCCCCAGAGTGGAGGGTGTATGTGAGGATATGAATTGTTAATGAAAAGGGAAAAGTTAAAGTGTTAATGTTAAAGTGAAAGTGTGGAAGGAATTGCATAAATGAGTTGGATCGTTGAATCCGATTAAATTGTTAAAGTTAATGAAATGAAATAAACTGTGTAACATCGGATTCAATAATCAAATTCATAAGTGTGACGTGCATAGCATAATCATGTGATTGTATATTAAAGCATAGAATTATAAATATGAATCGTTTTATGATTGGTGATTGTCATTGGAAAACTCTCCTTTTACCTTAGTTACTTTATGTTATGATTGTGCTTAGTCATGCCTTATTATTACTTTCAAATTTTTTTCTCTAATCTATATCCAAGTTACTCACCCTTACTGTTGACCATATTAGGTGCCCAGTGGAGAAAGATGTTCATAGCTTCTATGCCGAGAATCATCCACTCTCTTTTAAAGAGAGCATAATTGTGATAGTGACCTTGTAGTCGCATCACTTTAGCAACCAGGCTAAGATTTTATTATGTAAAATATTTTCATTAATCAAAGATGTATTTTAACCTTGCTTCTACTTGGAGTTAAGACTATTATGATTTTGTAAAAAGGGAATCTATAATGACTTTTATGAAAGTATTAGTGTTTGGGGTGGATGTAATGATATCCTCTTTTAAATAGTTCTAAAATGTAATTATAGGTCTCTTTTCTATACAATCTGTTCTGGACTTGACAGGTTAAAAATTAATTTGGGGAAAGTCCGCATTTCAAACGAAACTCCGTCAAAATTTTTATAAAACCCCATGTATTTTCTAAAGAAATCAACCATTTTAACTAATGTATTTTTAAATTAAAAAGTTAGGATGTTACAACAATAAAAGGTATAAGGCTCAAATTTTTATTTCCCTTCCCTTCCTTTCTCCTTTCTCTTCAATTCCCTATTTTCCCAACAGATTTTGCACAACACTCAAATCATCAAGAGGATTTTCCAAAAGGCTGTAACATGGTCTGGGGGTAATAATGTGGAAAATGAAAGAATGGATATAAAGGTCCAAAATTTATGTTGAGTTTTTAATGAGAATCTTTCATTCAGAATGATTAAAATTGTTCTTTTTCATCACATAATGTGTAACAGCCCGATTTTCGTAAACCAAAATAATTAACTTTTATTTATTAAAATGGCAAAAATTGAGGCCAATTTTTTTTTTGTAAAACAATATTGAAGTGTTTGAAAAACGTTAATGTAGAGTCATTGATGTTCTTTAATACTCTCTTTCGAAAACCGAGTTGTTACCAAAAAATCTATTTTCATAAAACTTTCGTTTTCATAAAAGAACTTGGTTTCAATTCATCTTGACAGTTCTCAAAAACTTTACATGGGTCACCTTAGAAAAGATGTATTCCGTCAGTCAGTTTAAAAGCTTAGCTCGATTACATAAATGGTTCATGGCTCGGTAATCCTTACTTCAAAACATTCATAACATATCTAAACTAAGAACACTTTCCTTAAACTATCCTATTGAAAACGATCGGGTGAAGTTTGTGACACCCTTCCGGATTACCCAAATATAATATAGTAATTAAGCTTTTATATTGGATAATATATGGACTTGTGAAGATTAAGAAAATATGTAAATAAAATTTTCTTTTAAAAGCGGGTGCACAAATCAACACTTGGAATTCTTGGAGAATAAACCCTAAGGTATTACCAAAACAGTTATATTGAATTCGGCGATTTCTAAAACCTTTTCGAAAGTTGGGTAGCATTCATCTTTTGGAACCGTATTTTATATTATAGAAAATAACTGAAGCTACCCTTGCTTTATTTGATAAAACTGATACCATCGAATAGTTTTCACAGCCGAGTCCTCAAATAGATTAAATCAGAGTAAGCGGAATTATCGGACTATGCAATTACTAGTAAGATGAACATAGGTACATATATATATATATATATATATATATATATATATATATAATAAGAGTCATAAGTACATAGCCCCATATCAAAGCTTCCAAGATCCCAAAATACAAGTCCATAAACAGATCTACATAATAACATGACCAAATCCCTAGAGAACCCCAAAAGTATATCTACAACATATATACATAACCAAAATAAAACTCTAAGGGTGGTCACGTAGATCTGGCAGCATCAGATGTAGTAGTAGTGATAACAGCAGTCTCCAAGAAACATAAGTAGTAAGGTAGTAGCATCATCATCAACACAGCAGCAGCAGCAAGATCTCCTCCACAGCCTCCACACATCGGATCCCCTGATCCTCATCACATACCCTATGCACAAACCTAGGGATCATCGTCCCTCCAATCACTCCCAGTAGAATGCACGACAGGCTCGCTCCCACTCTCGTCCTCCACCGGATCCTCCTCGATCTCATCCGAGGGAGAGTGTACCCTACCACTGGGTACCGGGTCAGGTGATGGTGAAACCCTGACTGGGCTCCTCGGATCAGAAGGGGAAGTCTCCTCGCGGACAACTCTCAAGGTAAAAGGGTGAGAGCAGGTAGGTCGAAAACGGAAACTGTGATAGGAGCGAGCTGGTCGCGTGGGAGGTGGTCCATGGTAAGTGTAAAACGGGGGTACATGCATAGTGTATATGATGGGAATCCTAAATCTACGAGGACGGAATCGGATCAACGGGTTCGGGTGGTAGAAGGTAACCTCTACCTCTCCCTCGAACACCGCGCGATAGATCCATGTGCCACTAGGAAGTGGCCGGATCTCGATGCAAGCAATGTAACGAGACATCACCTACAAGGGCATAGGGGTAAGCAATTCTATACACATAATCAACAGAGAATAAATTGTGCAATATGAGTATGTAAATATGCATCAATTAACAACAATCACATATAACACTTAGCAGTTAATTAATGCACTTAGGATGCTCACACTTATTTCATTTATCACAATTGATTTAAATGAGTGGCATGATGCATGACTTTAGCTCTCAAGCCTATCTCCATCATACTATGTCACTCTCTGACGTCCATCCCTGACAACCCAGCACTCAACAGTGCGTTGTATTCCTAGGTATACAACAATTCGTACATTCACCTAGAATGTACACGTCAAGCTTGGTATCCATGCCACCCGAGCATATCCCGTCATCCAAACGGACCGTCATCCACTAAGCCGACCACGTCAACGACGTGTCATCAATCAAGCGTATTGGCACTCCCAGAGGCCCTCCACATGTTTACCAAAAACATGATATACGTCCTACCATCCAAACTCCAGAATGAATGCATTACTTTACTTAAAAGGAATTGATTGATGTTTTATCCTTTTATTAATACATTACGTGCCTCCCGAGCAACGTATCATTACTCAAATGAAAACATCATAACGTCAATCAATTTCCTTTAAGTCCAGGATCACTTGGCTTATCGTCCTTTAAGTGTTACAAAATGACTTAGAATTGAAAATGGTATTTTTAAGTATCTGACTAAAAATACTCGAGTGTTTTCCATAATACTCGAGTAGTTTATCATTTTCCAGATTTTACTCGAGTAGTTCATGATTATACTCGAGTCGTTCATGTCTGTTTAGAGATTCAAGTTTTCAGATCTTCAAAAATATACTCGAGTAATTCATGAGATACTCGAGTAGTCCATTACCCAGAATACTCGAGTAGTTTTCACATATTACTCGAGTTGTTCATTAATTTTTACTCTTGTTGCATCTGAAATACTCGAGCGCTTAGCCTGGTTCTCAAGTTGGTGCGCCAATTTTCACACTGGTGCATCACGAAATACTCGAGTGTTAAGCCATATACTCGAGTATTTGCAGACAGAACAGACTGAAACTTGGTTTTTACATACTATTTCAATTTCTAAACATTTTTAACCCAAACCAGTGATCGCAATAGTTCATATACCATATATTGAACATGTTTCCATACTCATTTCATATCAAATAACCAATTTGACAGAGAATCAATAAATCATGCATAAAAACACATTTTAACAACTCAACACCTCAATTTACACAATAAGCACAATACTCATGAAACAAAGTTCATTTAAGCTTGCATGCATGATATAGAACTTGCTCAACACAGTTTTAGAGCAAAGCTTGGTCTCCAAACCAAAGATCCTATTCAATCTAAGCCCTTAGAGCCTCTTGGTGGCTCTCTAACACAAATAATGGAATTTAATCTCTATCTAGTGAATATAATTACTTCCCCTTACCTCTCAGACGTGAATCAAACAAGAAATCCCCCAAAGAAGAGCTCCACAGCACCAAAAGCACTTTAACCCCAACATGCAGAGCATTTTGAGTGCAACACCAAAGTGGAATTGGTTCACACATGAAACAGAGAATAAAATTGGGGAAATTAGGTTTTCTAGACTCTATGCAACATAATCTAACTAAGGAAATCAAATTTGAGACTCAGGGGTTCATGAGCTTACCAGAAATCAAGATCAAAGTAAGCTCCAGACACAAACTTGACCAAGAACAGCTTCACTTCAACTCCTTGAATCCTCCAACACACTCACTCAATCCTCACGATTTTGGTGTTTATACAAAGCTCGTGATGTGAGATTTGTATTCGTGTATCACTCGAATCCTAACACTCAGAATTTAAGGAGAATCGAAGGCAACAACTTCAGAACCCTAACTTCTCTAACTTCTACAAGTTGATCAAAATTCTCAACCAAGGGACGTTGATGAGCTTAAATAGGCATGGAGAAAGCTCATGCAGGTCGACACGACCTCCCTGGACGTGGAATGGAGATGATTTCGTGTCACCAACACGGAATCGTTGGTGCTGACTCACCAAACGCACTAACTCGTGCAATTTGACCCAGAATACTCGAGTTTTTCAGAAAATACTCGAGTATTTTTACCAATTTTTGAAAAATAATTATTTTATTTACTTTCCCTCCACAATCTTTCCTATAATTACCTCTAGGTCCCAATCTAGGGACTAATATGCAAAATACTCATTTTAGGCATTTATTATATTTATTAGACAATTTCACACACAAAAACTACCTACATGAACACATATTTTAATCAAGGATTAATATAGAAATCATTAATTATAATTAAATTATAATTAACATTTCATTAATCGGGGATTAAAATTTTGGGGTGTTACAAAGTTCCTCCTTCCCCTTGCGTTCTCTCCTCGCCCTCGAGGATGATGCCCTTCTTGTTGCTGTCCCCTCATTGCTAATGGATTCCAACTCCTTTCCATTGAGAAGGGAAGAAGCCCTCCGGGTATCGTACCGAAACTTCTCTGCGTAGTTCCTATATCCTCGTACGGTGACTTGCTCCAAGTGCGACTCCAGGTTAGCTCCACTGAGTAGGTGTTCCGGATCGGAAATCACGATCTGAGAGTAGCCGATCCATACTCAGCCGTATGGGGTACGCTTCCATTCTCGTCCATACTTGCTCCATGTGGTGACATCCATGCAATAATCCAGCTGCCCGTTGAGATACCAGCAGCACCGATATGCCAACGAACAGGAGAGAGTAAGCGATCCGGACGACGTATCATCGACGGTGTGGAATTACGGTAGGAAAGATAATAGGACCAAACAAACACACAATACAATATACAAGCACACAACACATAGAATACAGACAACACAACAATCAAGCGCATCATTATTATCTTACTTTATTAGCATTATTGCTATCCTTTCTCCTTTCTTCTTTACTTTCACATTTTATGAACATTCTTTCCTTTTCTCATTCATTTCCATTTCACCACTGTATTCTCTTTTCCTCCATTCTTATCAATTCATAACCTCTGGTGATTGGGGAGTGTTAAAATACCATCAAAGTATTCATTTCAATCTCGGCGATCACTCACGTCTACATCTTCTCGGTCATCCACCCAACCTAGTCGGAAGCAAACAGGAGTACAGGACCTTTACCGTGCGGGCACGACAGCTGTCTCAAACTCAAATGGTCCCAGACCAGGAGGACTCAGCCTCAAATCAATTCAATTCATTCAATTCATATATAACAAGGCACACTGTCTCACAGTGGCAATCAAGATGCCCCACTCCAGTCCCTCTCACTGTTCTAGATTTCCAATCTAGGGGGCGACAGTATGTTTCTAGCGGGCCCGCAGAACTTACCACGGCATTAGACCCAGTCCCTACCACGTTAGTATGCCACATGTGGAGTTTGTTCTGCCTAGAAACATACTCTAGACTTCTTGACGTTTCACCGTCATCGTCCTCCCCTAATGCAATCTCCTCCTATAGGGTGCTTTTGAAATCGGTCCAGTTCCAGGGATCACGTCAATTGAGAATTCCACTTCTCGAATTGGCGGTAAACCAGGTATCTCTTCCGGGAAAACTTCGGGAAAATCCCGAACTACGGGTAACTCATGCAGTTCCTTGTCCTTCTTGACATCCAGTGAGGCCAAAAACATATAAGCTACCGCGTCGTCCTTCAATGAGGTTTGAATTTGTTTGGCAGATAAATGCTCAAGGTCATCGGGTTTAGGCAAAGAAGATTGGGTTTCACTAAAGACTAACGACTTTTCGGAACAGTTCAGAAGAACATGATTCCTAGTAAGCCAGTCCATTCCTAATATAACGTCTATTTGAGAAAGGGGTAGTTGAATCAAATCAACAAGATAGGTGTTACCTTCCATCTCTAAGGGACAATTGGGACAATAAGTCGATACTATCACGGGTTTGTCAGTAGGGGTAGAAACAATTAAGTTGTAAGGTAAAACGTCTACTTTCAAATTTAATCTACTCACCACATCATGAGAAATAAAAGAATGAGTTGCACCCGAATCATACAATACTAATAAGGAATTCTTATAGATGAGACATTCACCTTGGATAAGATTAGCAGCATTTGCAGCTTCAATTCCACTCATCATGAACACTCTTCCTGGCATATTAGGACGATTAGCATTCCCTGAATTAGCCGATCGCTTAGGCTCCCGACAATCTCTCGCAATGTGACCAGGCTTATCACAGTTGAAACAATTCACACTCCTTGATGGACATATCAGACCAAAATGATTCCGACCACACTTGTTGCAACGAGGAGGTACACTCCCTGATCTAACTCCACCGAAATTGCTGCGATCACCACGATCCATGCGATTCCCTCCAGAATTTCTGCCCCCACGGGTTCCACCGCGATTACCGTTGCCTCCGAAGCCTCCACCTTGTCCACTTCCTCCAAAACACAAGTCTCTCCTTCCACCAGAATATGGGTGCAGAGCCCTATACCTTCCACCAGCATCTCTGTGAAAAGGAAAATTACGAGCCGGTCCATGGGATGAAGAAGGGTTCACAGCCGTTCCCCTCGCTTTCAGACCTCCTTCGTACATACGACAGCGGTTCACCAGACTAGCAAAATCATCTATCTCTAAATGAGAAAAAGCTAACTTAATCTCAGGCTTAAGACCATCCCTAAACTTAGCACACTTAGATCGCTCGTTCTCTCCTCCAGCATATTGAGGTACATACTTAACTAACTCCTCAAATTTCGAAGCATACTCATCGATCGACAAATTCCCCTGAGTAAGCCTCAAAAATTCCATCTCCTACTCAGTTCTCAAATACAACGGGAAATACTTCTCAAGAAATCTCTGCTTAAAAGCTTCCCAGGTCATTGCTTCTCCCAAATTTACCATCACTTGCTTAGTAACTCGCCACCATGCTGCAGCCTCCCTTGTCAACATATACCCAGCATAAGCCAACTTCTGCTCATCATTACATTGAACCATACCCCCGAAAATACGCTCTAGATCCTCAATCCACTCTACGGCCGCATCTGGAGCAAAGCCCCCCGCAAATTCCTTCTGATTTCGACGACAAAACTCATCCAATCCCTTATAACCTTGGGCTTCCAGATTTTGAGCTTGCTGCTGAGTGTTGAAATTCTGTTGCGCCTGACGATGCAACGCTTGGAGATTATCGTTGACTCCCGTCATCATGGCTGCCATCCGAGTCATGAAGTCTGCCGCATCCGAGTGATCAGCATCTTCACCAAGGTTTCGCGAACTTGAGCCGAAAGGTCTTCCACGCGTACGACTCATCTTAAAATAAACCAGATAGAGAATTCAACACACAATAACACGGAATCCTAGACTCTAGACGCACAGAGTACACAGAGTAGACACGCAAGACTGGGCTTAGGGCCACTGAGGATTAAACTTGCTCTGATACCAACTCTGTAACAGCCCAATTTTCACTTCCCAAAACTTAACTGCATTATGATTACTTTCTTGCAAAAATGAGGCCATTTTTTTTATATAAGTTTGTTAATACGTAATCCACCCTTTTGAAAATCGAGTTGTCACTTTCGAAACTCCTCACTCAACATCATCATTGAAAAATAAAACTGTATTCATTTAAAATAAAATGCATGAGCCAAAGTGCTGGAGTCACACTCCAAATGTTTTCGAAAAGTAGGCCATCATTACAAAAGAACTTACAAACCAACATAAAAGATAACTGATTACATCATTAGTTCATTACAAGATAATCCTCGACTGAAACTCGGATCCTAGACACAAGACATCCTCTAGACACAGATTGCAAGACGTCACTCATCAGCAGAACTAGCTTCCGTCTCCATATCCTCGCTTTCATCCAACTCCGCTGCATGATCGGATTCGCTAACGCTCTCTTCTTCCATTGGTTCAGGAACCACTGCTGCCAAGGGTGCAGGATCACCGTCTAGCTCATGGTGTTCCCGTTGTCCACCGTCTTGATAATCTCGCAGAGTGACTTGCCCAACATGCACGTCCATGCCTGCTCCCCGCAGAATGTGCCTCGGATCGTCGATCTCCAAACGAGTATCTCCTCTCCAGATCCATCCATCAGGTACCACCTCCCATGCACCTCCCTGAAGAGGCCACATGTGGATCGCTACATGATACGCCATCTACCCGTTGCAATACCGGCAAATGCCAATACGACAACCAGGTAGGAGAGAGTCAGCGCGCCATACGTAACAGGTTGACCGCAAGGTCGCAGAATAGACACGATAGAAAGACGCACAGTACCAAGGACACTCGAAGAATACATATACGCAAATCATGACACGAGAACCAGAATACATCGAGTACTTGAAGGATAAAAAGCTTTCCCCGAATCAACTCAATATCATAAATAAAGGTATTCAAGATATAAAATAAACCACACATAAAAAGCAATACTCGCCAACCATTACCACAATATATCACAACTGAACATCATCATTCTTTGCCCATCTCTTCAAATATTCAGCATTTCTTTATTCTTTTGTTATTAAGTTTTATCATACTTAACTCACTCAATGAGGTAGGGGAATTCACCATCACTGAGGAACGCGCACTCTACATCTCTTCGGTCTCCATCCACCTAGTCGGAAGCCAACAGGAGTACAGGACCTTTACCACGCGGGCACGACAGTTGTCTCAACACAGATGGTCCCAGACCAGGAGGATCTCGTCCTCAAAACATATAATCAAGGCTCACTGTCCACGCAGTGGCAAAACACATTGCCCCGTTCCAGTCCCTCTCAACTGTTGTAGACTTGCATTCAAGGGGGTGATAGTATCATTTCTAGTTAGCTATGCGGTCCTTACCACGGCATTAGACCCAGTCCCCACCACGTTAGTGCGCCACTTATGGGATTCGTCCCGCCTAGAAATGTACTCGAGGCTTCTTGACGAGTCACCGTCATTGCCCTCCCCTCATGCAATCTCCACCTGAGTATCCGCAGATACCCATAGTATCTTCCTATCCACTACTTCACACTCTCATATCTCACAGCGAATATTAATGTCTTTTAATGTCTTTTAATATTCTTAAAGTCTTTTAGAACCTTAAAGTCTTTTAATTAACCTAGAGTCGGCTTGCCCTTAGTCCATCCCTTCGACAAGACCCGACCACTAAAGCATCTTTTTCCCCACTTTCACAAATACATTCACATTCCAAGCCCCTCGAGCAAACATCTCATCTCATCACTTTCTCATAAATCACATTGCTCTTTGCATTAGCACATCCAGCACAACATATTCTCTAACACAATCTCAACTTCTCAAACACCATGTCTTCATTCAATACATTGACATTTCATCACATTCCTCATATCACATCACATACCATTCCTTCACTCATCCTCATATGTTTACTCTTTCATTATCATTCGGGAATCACTTAAACTTATCAAACGGGAAAATCACCATCTCATCACAGAGTAATAAGGAAATGACTTAAGATAATAAATAACGTGCACAAGAACGTAACGTAAATAAGCATTACATAAACACATTGCACCACCATCCGGCAACAATGTTACGGGCTCACCGCAATCTCACTCACTCACTCACTCACTCACCTCTTATTCCAGCAAGAGAAATACTTTGCCCTTGAAGGTCTCTAACTTTTCTTTGAGAATTGTCACCACCGTCCACTGAATAACCTCAAATAAATAAACACACTTTTATTAAAAACTGTTTCAATTAGAAATCATCACTTGATTCTCAAATCAAAACCCTTTACTTTCTTTATTAAAATATTGATACTTATCAAGCAACTCTCAATCTTTCTATTGCCTAAAGCCTTTTGAAAATCATTTGAAAACTCATATTAGGATAAATAAAACAATAGTTTATGTGGCTGTATGGGAAAGTCCAGCCCCTTATTCACGTTGTAAAGCCATTGAAAATCCATCATTTTTCACTCCAAATTTTCATAAATCAATAACACTTGAAATCCATATTTTTTTCACAGCTCAAAAACATTTTTAAAACTTGAAATACTTGAAAATAAAACCTTGGACATCAAGGAAGAAATGAAATTAAATCATGAAATCACTTTAAGAAATAATCAAATGCTCTTGCCCATTTCCTAGTCAAAACCGAGTTGAGTTAGAAACAAAACAACACCATTCAAACACATTTTCTTAAAACAAAGTCATGAAACATAATCTTTTCAAAGATACAAATACATGCAAAAGAATCTAGTCTCTTCAACCTAGAGTAGGCCGAATCATGATCATGGAAAAACAAGGCTTTTGATGCATCTTTTATTCACAAAATCTTGAAAATATTAGGTCAACAACATGCATTTGTAAAGCACATGGTTTTAGAAAAACCTCAACTCTTTTCTTCTTTAAAACCGTGACCTATAAGTCACTTCAAAACACATTTTTCCTTTGCATGCACTTTTAAAATCATGGAAATCAAAAAGAAATTACATGCAAGAAACTCTTTCATGAAAATCATTATGTTTCTTTGTTTCAAAGCTTGACCGAATGGTACTTTAACAAGATCAAGAGGAAAACTTAAATCCTTGACTTTGAAATACACATGAATTAGATCAAAACATAAATCATTTGAAAAAGAATTGTTTTCCTTGGTTTCTCATCAAAACCGTGACATGCAAGTCATGGAACAAAACTTTTTGAGTTCAAAAATCATAAGTCAAACTTCAAGATCAAAAGCTTTGAAAATCAAAACAAGAAAACAAGCCTTTTTCCAAGATCAATGCAATAATCAAAGTCTCTTGAAATAGAAATCAAAGATCAAAGATTTAGAGAAATCAAAGCATGAAAATCATTTAGATCACCTCCATCAAGCATCAAACTATCATGCATGAACTTGAAATGGAATAGAGATCATCATGACCTAATTTTCTAAGCATGACCGAATAGGAATGTTCATGGTTTAAGGTTTTACAAGTTTGTAGAGTTCTTGAAACTCAAGATCAAGGTAAGAGAGATAGTTACATAGATCTATAAAGAACTTAAACATGCAACAACAAAGAACTTTTACAAGACTTGGAAAATTAAAAACCACTTAGAACAACCTAGGATCTTCGAATAAACTAGAGAAGTAGAGAAGATCTTCAACCTTCTTCAAGAATCCTAAGGCTTTTGAGCTTGATCTTCCTCTTCCTCTTCTCCTTGGTTCACGGGTTCTCCCTCTCTCTATCTATGTTTCTAGTTCTTTCAAAGAGTTGGATGTTCTCTTAGAATAAGTGTTTGGTTTTGGAAGTGAAAATGAGAAGCAAAATGAATGGGTGTGTTACGGTTTTGGGCATAAAAAGGCAACCAACAATTTCCCTTCTTGCCCTTGAGTCAATTCGGTCAAGAGTGTACTAGGAAGGGTAGAATTGGCATCATTAAGGCTTGCATGGCTCAAGCCAAGCCATTGGACAAATAGAGAAGAATTAGGGCTAAGCTTGCTTCCTATTGGTTGGTCAAACTATTAATCATGCTTAACACTTAAACTAAACCTAGGTGCTAACGGGTTGCTAGCTTAGGGTGCAAAGAAGTCAACAAATTGCATGATACATGCCACTCATACACACCACACGGCGACACCTACACACACATGCACCATTATTCATTTTTATTTTTTTTTCTTATAAAATCACATTTTCTATAAAATAAAAATATTAAATATCAAATACTTAAATACTTTAAGCTATTTAAATCCAAACTCAATCCAAATTCATAAGGTTTTTCCCACAAAAATCATTTTCCTTAAAACTCTTTATCATTCGAAATCACAAAATAAATTTAATTCAAGAAATACTTTTTCAAAATACCCTTTTGAAAACATTTTCTCAAATCGATTTCTTTACCAATTAAAACAAATGTGAGGTATTCGGACGGGGTGTTACATTCTCCCCAACTTAGAGATTTCTCGTCCCTGAGAAATACAGTACCTGAATCAAACAGGTGCGGAAAAGAACTTCTCATCTTGCTCTCAAGCTCCCATGTCGCATCCTCCCCATTATTCCGACTCCATACTACTTTAACTAAGGGGATATCCTTCCCTCTCAACTTCTTAACACTACTACCATATATCCTTAGAGGTAAGGTCTCAAATGTGAGATTCTCTTTTAGTTGTACCGAATCGGGTTCAATGATGTGTGAGGGATCATGAACATATTTTCACAATTGAGATACATGAAAGACATTGTGCAAGTTTGAAAGAAAAGGAGGTAAGGCAATTTGATAGGCTAAAGGTCCTATTCGTTTGAGAATTGGGTAAGGTCCAATAAAACGAGGTGTAAGTTTTCGGGTTTTGAGCATTCTACCAATTCCAGTAGTTGGCACTACCTTCATGAAGACAAAGTCTCCTTCATTGAATTCCAGCGGACTTCTCCTCTTGTCCTGGTAACTCTTTTGTCTACTTTGAGCAGTCCTCATCCTGTCTTGAATTAACCTCACCTTTTCAGTCGTCTGTTGAACTACGTCTGGCCCCATTATCAAATGCTCACCAGTCTCGAACCAACACAACGGCGTTCTGCACTTCCTACCATACAGAGCTTCATACGGTGCCATTCCGATGCTTGAATGGAAACTATTGTTGTAAGTAAATTCAATCAGATGCAAAAAAGAATCCCAATCACCACTGCTCTCAATCACACAGGCTCTCAACAAATCTTCCAACGTCTGGATAGTCCGTTCTGACTGTCTGTCCGTCTGTGGGTGATACGCGGAACTTAAATCCAACTTGGTTCCGACTGCTGTTTGCAAACTGACCCAAAATTTCGAAGTAAAACGTGGATCTCTGTCACAGACGTCGGTGTCTTCCACTCCAATACAACATTTACTTTCGCAGGGTCTACTGAGATTCCATCCTTCGAGATCACGTGCCCCAAGAAATGCACTGAGTCTAACCAGAAATCGCACTTCGACAACTTGGCGTACAACTGCTTGTCCTTTAGCGTTGTCAAGACTACTCTCAAATGCTCAAAATGTTCCTCATTAGACTTGGAATAAATCAAAATATCATCGATAAAAACGACAACAAATGAATCCAAGTAAGGATGAAATATTCTATTCATGTAGTCCATGAATATTGCAGGAGCATTTGTTACACCAAAAGGCATAACCAGATACTCGTAATGACCATAACGAGTTCTGAAAGCAGTCTTGGGAATATCTTCCTCCTTCACTCTTATCTGATGATACCCTGATCTGAGGTCGATCTTAGAAAATACAGTCGCTCCCTTTAATTGATCCAACAAATCGTCGATTCTGGGTAGAGGGTACTTGTTTTTGATTGTCACCTTGTTCAGTTGCCGATAATCCGTGCACAAACGCATACTACACCCCTTCTTCTTGACGAACAAAACCGGTGCTCCCCAGGGCGAAACACTAGGTCTTATCATCTTCTTCTCCAGCATCTCTTCTAATTGCTTCTTTAGTTCAGCTAACTCCGCCGGTGCCATCCTATAGGGTGCTTTTGAAATCGGTCCAGTTCCAGGGATCACGTCAATTGAGAATTCCACTTCTCGAATTGGCGGTAAACCAGGTATCTCTTCCGGGAAAACTTCGGGAAAATCCCGAACTACGAGTAACTCATGCAGTTCCTTGTCCATCTTGACATCCAGTGAGGCCAAAAACATATAAGCTACCGCGCCGTCCTTCAATGAAGTTTGAATTTGTTTGGCAGATAAATGCTCAAGGTCATCGGGTTTAGGCAAAGAAGATTGGGTTTCACTAAAGACTGACAACTTTTCGGAACAGTTCAGAAGAACATGATTCCTAGTAAGCCAGTCCATTCCTAATATAACGTCTATTTGAGAAAGGGGTAGTTGAATCAAATCAACAAGATAGGTCTTACCTTCCATCTCTAAGGGACAATTGGGACAATAAGTCGATACTATCACGGGTTTGTCAGTAGGGGTAGAAACAATTAAGTTGTAAGGTAAAACGTCTACTTTCAAATTTAATCTACTCACCACATCATGAGAAATAAAAGAATGAGTTGCACCCGAATCATACAATACTAATACGGAATTCTTATAGATGAGACATTCACCTTGGATAAGATTAGCAGCATTTGCAGCTTCAATTCCACTCATCATGAACACTCTTCCTGGCATATTAGGACGATTAGCATTCCCCGAATTAGCCGATCGCTTAGGCTCCCGACAATCTCTCGCAATGTGACCAGGCTTATCACAGTTGAAACAATTCACACTCCTTGATGGACATATCGGACCAAAATGATTCCGACCACACTTGTTGCAACGAGGAGGTACACTCCCTGATCTAACTCCACCGAAATTGCTGCGATCACCACGATCCATGCGATTCCCTCCAGAATTGCTGCCCCCACGGGTTCCACCGCAATTACCGTTGCCTCCGAAGCCTCCACCTTGTCCACTTCCTCCAAAACGCAAGTCTCTCCTTCCACCAGAATATGGGTGCGGAGCCCTATACCTTCCACCAGCATCTCTGTGAAAAGGAAAATTACGAGCCGGTCCATGGGATGAAGAAGGGTTCATAGCCGTTCCCCTCGCTTTTAGACCTCCTTCGTACATACGACAGCGTCACCAGACTAGCAAAATCATCTATCTCTAAATGAGAAAAAGCTAACTTAATCTCAGGCTTAAGACCATCCCTAAACTTAGCACACTTAGATCGCTCGTTCTCTCCTCCAGCATATTGAGGTACATACTTAACTAACTCCTCAAATTTCGAAGCATACTCATCGATCGACAAATTCCCCTGAGTAAGCCTCAAAAATTCCATCTCCTACTCAGTTCTAAAATACAACGGGAAATACTTCTCCAGAAATCTCTGCTTAAAAGCTTCCCAGGTCATTGCTTCTCCCAGATTTACCATCACTTGCTTAGTAACTCGCCACCATGCTGCAGCCTCCCTTGTCAACATATACCCAGCATAAGCCAACTTCTGCTCATCATTACATTGAACCATACCCCCGAAAATATGCTCTAGATCCTCAATCCACTCTACGGCCGCATCTGGAGCAAAGCCCCCCGCAAATTCCTTCTGATTTCGACGACAAAACTCATCCAATCCCTTATAACCTTGGGCTTCCAGATTTTGAGCTTGCTGCTGAGTGTTGAAATTCTGCTGCGCCTGACGATGCAACGCTTGGAGATTATCGTTGACTCCCGTCATCATGGCTGCCATCCGAGTCATGAAGTCTGCCGCATCTGAGTGATCAGCATCTTCACCAGGGTTTCGCGAACTTGAGCCGGAAGGTCTTCCACGCGTACGACTCATCTTAAAATAAACCAGATAGAGAATTCAACACACAATAACACGGAATCCTAGACTCTAGACGCACAGAGTACACAGAGTAGACACGCAAGACTGGGCTTAGGGCCACTGAGGATTAAACTTGCTCTGATACCAACTCTGTAACAGCCCGATTTTCACTTCCCAAAACTTAACTGCATTATGATTACTTTCTTGCAAAAATGAGGCCATTTTTTTTATATAAGTTTGTTAATACGTAATCCACCCTTTTGAAAATCGAGTTGTCACTTTCGAAACTCCTCACTCAACATCATCATTGAAAAATAAAACTGTATTCATTTAAAATAAAAAGCATGAGCCAAAGTGCTGGAGTCACACTCCAAATGTTTTCCAAAAGTAGGCCATCATTACAAAAGAACTTACAAACCAACATAAAAGATAACTGATTACATCATTAGTTCATTACAAGATAATCCTCGACTGAAACTCGGATCCTAGACACAAGACATCCTCTAGACACAGATTGCAAGACGTCATTCATCAGCAGAACTAGCTTCCGTCTCCATATCCTCGCTTTCATCCGACTCCGCTGCATGATCGGATTCGCTAACGCTCTCTTCTTCCATTGGTTCAGGAACCACTGCTGCCAAGGGTGCAGGATCACCGTCTAGCTCATGGTGTTCCCTTTGTCCACCGTCTTGATAATCTCGCAGAGTGACTTGCCCAACATGCACGTCCATGCCTGCTCCCCGCAGAATGTGCCTCGGATCGTCGATCTCCAAACGAGTATCTCCTCTCCAGATCCATCCATCAGGTACCACCTCCCATGCACCTCCCTGAAGAGGCCACATGTGGATCGCTACATGATACGCCATCTACCCGTTGCAATACCGGCAAATGCCAATACGACAACCAGGTAGGAGAGAGTCAGCGCGCCATACGTAACAGGTTGACCGCAAGGTCGCAGAATAGACACGATAGAAAGACGCACAGTACCAAGGACACTCGAAGAATACATATACACAGATCATGACACGAGAACCAGAATACATCGAGTACTTGAAGGATAAAAAGCTTTTCTCGAATCAAATCAATATCATAAACAAAGGTATTCAAGATATAAAATAAACCACACATAAAAAGCAATACTCGCCAACCATTACCACAATATATCACAACTGAACATCATCATTCTTTGCCCATCTCTTCAAATATTCAGCATTTCTTTATTCTTTTGTTATTAAGTTTTATCATACTTAACTCACTCAATGAGGTAGGGGAATTCACCATCACTGAGGAACGCGCACTCTACATCTCCTCGGTCTCCATCCATCTAGTCGGAAGCCAACAGGAGTACAGGACCTTTACCACGTGGGCACGACAGTTGTCTCAACACAGATGGTCCCAAACCAGGAGGATCTCGTCCTCAAAACATATAATCAAGGCTCACTGTCCACGCAGTGGCAAAACACATTGCCCCGTTCCAGTCCCTCTCAACTGTTGTAGACTTGCATTCAAGGGGGTGATAGTATCATTTCTAGTTAGCTATGCGGTCCTTACCATGGCATTAGACCCAGTCCCCACCATGTTAGTGCGTCACTTATGGGATTCGTCCCGCCTAGAAATGTACTCGAGGCTTCTTGACGAGTCACCGTCATTGCCCTCCCCTCATGCAATCTCCACCTGAGTATCCGCAGATACCCATAGTATCTTCCTCTCCACTACTTCACACTCTCATATCTCACCGCGAATATTAATGTCTTTTAATGTCTTTTAATATTCTTAAAGTCTTTTAGAACCTTAAAGTCTTTTAATTAACCTAGAGTCGGCTTGCCCTTAGTCCATCCCTTCGACAAGACCCGACCACTAAAGCATCTTTTTCCCCACTTTCACAAATACATTCACATTCCAAGCCCCTCGAGCAAACATCTCATCTCATCACTTTCTCATAAATCACATTGCTCTTTGCATTAGCACATCCAGCACAACATATTATCTAACACAATCTCAGCTTCTCAAACACCATGTCTTCATTCAATACATTGACATTTCATCACATTCCTCATATCACATCACATACCATTCCTTCACTCATCCTCATATGTTTACTCTTTCATTATCATTCGGGAATCACTTAAACTTATCAAACGGGAAAATCACCATCTCATCACAGAGTAATAAGGAAATGACTTAAGATAATAAATAACGTGCACAAGAACGTAACGTAAATAAGCATTACATAAACACATTGCACCACCATCCGGCAACAATGTTACGGGCTCACCGCAATCTCACTCACTCACTCACCTCTTATTCCAGCAAGAGAAATACTTTGCCCTTGAAGGTCTCTAACTTTTCTTTGAGAATTGTCACCACCGTCCACTGAATAACCTCAAATAAATAAACACACTTTTATTAAAAACTGTTTCAATTAGAAATCATCACTTGATTCTCAAATCAAAACCCTTTACTTTCTTTATTAAAATATTGATACTTATCAAGCAACTCTCAATCTTTCTATTGCCTAAAGCCTTTTGAAAATCATTTGAAAACTCATATTAGGATAAATAAAACAATAGTTTATGTGGCTGTATGGGAAAGTCCAGCCCCTTATTCACGTTGTAAAACCATTGAAAATCCATCATTTTTCACTCCAAATTTTCATAAATCAATAACACTTGAAATCCATATTTTTTTCACAGCTCAAAAACATTTTTAAAACTTGAAATACTTGAAAATAAAACCTTGGACAGCAAGGAAGAAATGAAATTAAATCATGAAATCACTTTAAGAAATAATCAAATGCTCTTGCCCATTTCCTAGTCAAAACCGAGTTGAGTTAGAAACAAAACAACACCATTCAAACACATTTTCTTAAAACAAAGTCATGAAACATAATCTTTTCAAAGATACAAATACATGCAAAAGAATCTAGTCTCTTCAACCTAGATTAGGCCGAATCATGATCATGGAAAAACAAGGCTTTTGATGCATCTTTTCTTCACAAAATCTTGAAAATATTAGGTCAACAACATGCATTTGTAAAGCACATGGTTTTAGAAAAACCTCAACTCTTTTCTTCTTTAAAACCGTGACCTATAAGTCACTTCAAAACACATTTTTCCTTTGCATGCACTTTTAAAATCATGGAAATCAAAAAGAAATTACATGCAAGAAACTCTTTCATGAAAATCATTATGTTTCTTTGTTTTCAAAGCTTGACCGAATGGTACTTTAACAAGATCAAGAGGAAAACTTAAATCCTTGACTTTGAAATACACATGAATTAGATCAAAACATAAATCATTAGAAAAAGAATTGTTTTCCTTGGTTTCTCATCAAAACCGTGACATGCAAGTCATGGAACAAAACTTTTTGAGTTCAAAAATCATAAATCAAACTTCAACATCAAAAGCTTTGAAAATCAAAACAAGAAAACAAGCCTTTTTCCAAGATCAATGCAATAATCAAAGTCTTTTGAAATAGAAATCAAAGATCAAAGATTTAGAGAAATCAAAGCATGAAAATCATTTAGATCACCTCCATCAAGCATCAAACTATCATGCATGAACTTGAAATGGAATAGAGATCACCATGACCTAATTTTCTAAGCATGACTGAATAGGAATGTTCATGGTTTAAGGTTTTACAAGTTTGTAGAGTTCTTGAAACTCAAGATCAAGGTAAGAGAGATAGTTACAAACATAGATCTATAAAGAACTTAAACATGCAACAACAAAGAACTTTTACAAGACTTGGAAAATTAAAAACCACTTAGAACAACCTAGGATCTTCGAATAAACTAGAGAAGTAGAGAAGATCTTCAACCTTCTTCAAGAATCCTAAGGCTTTTGAGCTTGATCTTCCTCTTCCTCTTCTCCTTGGTTCACGGGTTCTCCCTCTCTCTATCTATGTTTCTAGTTCTTTCTAAGAGTTGGATGTTCTCTTAGAATAAGTGTTTGGTTTTGGAAGTGAAAATGAGAAGCAAATGAATGGGTGTGTTACGGTTTTGGGCATAAAAAGGCAACCAACAATTTCCCTTCTTGCCCTTGAGTCAATTCGGTCAAGAGTTTACTAGGAAGGGTAGAATTGGCATCATTAAGGCTTGCATGGCTCAAGCCAAGCCATTGGACAAATAGAGAAGAATTAGGGCTAAGCTTGCTTCCTATTGGTTGGTCAAACTATTAATCATGCTTAACACTTAAACTAAACCTAGGTGCTAATGGATTACTAGCTTAGGGTGCAAAGAAGTCAACAAATTGCATGATACATGCCACTCATACACACCACACGGCGACACCTACACACACATGCACCATTATTCATTTTTATTTTTTTTCTTATAAAATCACATTTTCTATAAAATACAAAATACTAAATATCAAATACTTAAATAATTTAAGCTATTTAAATCCAAACTCAATCCAAATTCATAAGGTTTTTCCCACAAAAATCATTTTCCTTAAAACTCTTTATCATTTGAAATCACAAAATAAATTTAATTCAAGAAATACTTTTTCAAAATACCCTTTTGAAAACATTTTCTCAAATCAATTTCTTTACCAATTAAAACAAATGTGAGGTATTCGGACGGGGTGTTACAGAAAGTGTCAGCTCGGTCAGACAGTTCTTGTTACCCTGCCCCAGGGATGAGGCCGGGACTTCGTACAGGGTGACACCGTGCTCGGAGGATGACAGAGTGTGTTCGCATACTGATGAGAACACCTTCTACGTATATGAAGACATAATCAGCACTCTCGGTGCTCGTTTGCCCTTCACCGAGATGGAAACTCGGGTTCTAAACATTATAGGCTTAGCTCCCACTCAATTGCATCCCAACTCTTGGGCTTTCCTGAGAGCCTTTCAAAGATATTGCCGAGCAAAGGTTTTGGTTTGTACAGTTAAGGTTTTCTTTTGGCTCTTTAATCCTCATGTGATCGTGAAGGAAGCCGGTAAATCTGGCAAGCTCTGGGTCTCGGTGAAGAGTCGGTCATACTACGGCTTTTTTGCCAAATTTTCAGAGTCTTGGAAAAATTTTAAGCCAAAGTTTTTTAAGTATCAATACGTTGGGGATGGTTGGTCGTGGTTTCGGACTGAGGATGGCCCGAGATTCCCACTTTCCTGGACCCAGGAGTTTTTCAACCGACATGCCACACCTAGTAACTGGACCTCGGATCCTCTTACGCCAGACGAGAAACTGACGGCGGCTCACTTTTTTAACGAGTTTCGTGATAGGAAACAAGTGCAACTCAATATTCGGCGTATCATAACTTATGCCGAAGAGTTGGTAGCTTCAGAAATTGGTAAACTCTCCTAAAAGTAATATGTGCCCATTTTCATTTTTTTTATTTTTTTTTAGAATGGTGTAGGAATGTCTCTCGGGCCGAGATCACAGGGCACAAGACCCTATCTGGCCGAGATCGTATTACACCCGCACTACTAATGTAAGACCGAGATCGATGTCTCTCGGACTATCGGACACAACCGAGATGGATTGAGCCCGCTCTCCCAACTCGACCTATATACCAAACACTCAAGCCGATAAGAACAGGATAAAGACCAACTAACTTATCCATCCATATCCTCTTACGGCTCATAACGGGCTGGCCCTGCTGGGTTTCAGCTTAGCTGGCCCATTAGGGCACCCAGCCACCCCTATAAGTAGTACCGTGCTACATGGGGCTCAGTTACGTCTTCTAACCCTAAGTTCACACAGCACACACTTTGTGATTAGGGCAACCCAGGTAATCCTACTGAATACCTGTGAGAACTCAATGAATCACTCATAAACCCTAGATTGAGCCATCCCACTAGGTCTTTCCCTTTGACCATAGGAAAATTTATAAGCGTTCCTCTGAAAAGAGTTGTTGTATATAAATCGCACAGTCCCATTTAGGTGGCTAGTCTAAAATGGAAAGGCATGTACATGTCGCATGTTTAAGATATAAGTAACTTTCATAACTGAAACTGCAAATTGTACTGTTTATTATGAAAAAATACTGTTAGTACATTTGCATGCAAAACTATTTATTGGAAGAAAATAAATAACTGGAAATCAAAGCTAGGAGTTCCCTAAACATGGTGAAAAACAAGAACTAAAGAAAATAAAAAGTGAAGATGATTCTCATTGTTCTGCTGCTGGTTAGCTAAAGTAAGTCCTGAGCTTCGTCGCATTCCAACTATTATTGAGCTCGGTGCCACCGAGGGTTTCCAGTTTATAGGCTCCCGAGCCTGTCTTGGATACAACCCTGTACGGCCCTTCCCAATTGCGCGCAAACTTCCCATCACGGGCGTTCTTCAATCCAATGTCAGCTCTGTGTAACACCCCAAAATTTTAATCCCTAATTAATGAAATGTTAATTATAAAATTAATTATAATTAATGATTTCTATATTAATCCTTGATTAAAATCTGTATTTATGAAGTTAGAAAATGTGTGTGAAATTATTTAATAAATATAATTATGCCTGAAATAAATATTTTGCCTATTAGTCTCTGGGTTGGGACCTAGAAGCAATTATAGGAAAGATTTTGGAGGGAAAGTAAATAAAATAATTATTTTTCAAAAACTGAGCAAAATACTCGAGTATTTTCTGGAATACTCGAGTATTCTGGACAGAGTTGCACGAGTTAGTGCGTTTGGTGAGTCACCAGTTGACACGAAATCATCACCATTCCACGTCCATGGAGGTCGTGTCGACCAGCATGAACGTTCCCCCATTCTATTTAAGCCTATCAACACCGATTTGTTGAAGTTCTTGGTCAAATTCGAAGTGGTTGGTGAAGCAAGGGTTCCAAACTTCTCTGAATCAATTCTCATTCTCTTAGTCGAATTGAGCTACAAACTATACACTAATACAAAGCTCACATCACAAGCTTTGTATAAACACTAAAATCGTGAGGTTTGAGTGAGTGTGGTGGAAGAATCAAGGCTTGGAAGTGAAGCTGTTCTTGGTCAAGTCTTAGTCTGGAGCTTACTTTGATTCCAATTTGTAACAGCCCGATTTTTCGAAAACTAAACAACTGACTTTTTATTTATTAGTGTTGCAATAATGAGGCCATTTTTTTGTTAAACATCAAGTTGTTACCAAAACAGTCCCTTTTCATAAAACTTTCTTTTTCATAAAATAATTTAGTTTCAAGAACATCAATATTCATAATGGGTTTCAGAAGTTACATTGGCCTCTCTTCCCAAGTGAAGCACTTTACAACACATGATTTAAATTCGACTGTAATACATAAGTGGCACATTGCTTGGTAATCCTTGACTCAAACAAAAACAGTAGATGTAACATCTCTAATTTAATTCCAAGCAATAATTAATGAATTAATGGAATTAAAGTGGAAAGAATGGGTAGATTAATTGCTTAACGAATTTTGTGAGCAAGGTGAGCAGTCATTTTGAGTACTAGGGGTTGTATAGAAAGCAATTATGGCTTCGAGCAAAATTATATAAGCGAAATCGGGGGTTAAATCGACGTTTTAAGTGTTAGAAATCAACCGAAAAGAGAAAATTAGGAATTTATTATAGGATGTTAAGAAATTAAATTCCACCGTTGGATATGAAGTATGAGGGGTTAAGAAGCTTGTCCAAAAATTTGGGCCCGATCCGACGGTTAACGAAAAAGTTATGACCAATCGAAGTCTGGCGCCACTGGTTCACGCCCAGGCGCACCGTTGCACGCCCAGGCGCACCAGTGTGCATCAGGTGCACCAAACCCGTGAGAAATTCGCCCAGGCGCATGCACGACTCGCCCAGGCGCGCGGGTGCGTGTTTCACGCACCAGCACCATAAAATGGTGCGTCTGCCTCCCTCCTCCCTCATTTTCCAACCCTCTCTTCACACTCCCTCACCCACCTCCGTCCAGCAACCCCCCAAACACCCCAGCAACACCAACCACCACCACCAGCCGCCACCGCCAAGGCCACATTCACCACCATGAGCGTCTCTCTCTCTCCTCACTCTTGATTCCGTCTCTCTCTCCTTCTCCCTCTCTCTCCTCCTATTCCTCCACCGCCATACCTCACCGTAGCCACCACCGCGAACCACCACCCACCACCACCACCATGAGCTCTCCTCCCCTCTTTCCCCATTGATTGAGTTCCCTTTCTCTTTTCCTCTTCCCTTTATGTTTCTCTCTCCTCGCCGGATCTCACCGACGCCGATATCGATCGTGATTCGCACCGGGCTTGTGTTGGGTACTCCGAGGCTTGAAGCTTGGGCCTCGATCCGGCCGCGATCGTTCGCAAACAACGAGGAGCAACACCGTCACCGTGATCGAGATCGATTGTCCCCGCCGTGCTTGGAATCGAAGATTGTGGAAGCTTAGGATCAAATTGGAGCCGAGCTAAAGCGTAAGCCGGGGAGTAAAGCGTCAGGCTAAGGTTACCTCTCTCTCACTGTCACCGATTGAGGTAAGGGGTTTCATTACCAGTCCTTAAGGGGTGTATTTCTGGGTAGTTATATCTATCGCTAGGACCGTGGGAAATGTTACTTGTTAATGAACCTTAGAGTAGCCCGCTAATAGTGAAGGAAGATAATTAGAAAAGAAATAAATAATCGGACTTATGAGAACGAGTGATTAGTGTAAGTGAGTAAAGGGAGAAATTAGAGATTAACTAGGGAGAGCCGGTACTAAATAAAGAAAATGTAAGAATGAGTTGAGAACTAAATTAGGATAAACTAAAGTTAAGAGAAATAAATGGAGTGAATGAGTAATTAGCCATTAGAGGAAAGAAGTAAACGGAAAATAAGAAAGAGAGAGTTAACAAATAAAAAGAGAAATAAGAAACTAAAAGTAAAAGAGAAAAGACTGAGGTAAATTAATAATGAAAAATAACAAGGAAAGATGGAAAATAAAAAGGAAAGAGGCTAAGGATGTATGCAGATCATCTGCTTGTGGTTGCATACATCGTAAATAAGATTATGGATATATGCAGATCATCTGCTTGTGGTTGCATATATCTTAAATAAAAGGCGGGCGTATGCAGATCATCTGCTTGTGGTTGCATACGTCGTAAAAATTGTAGATGTATGCAGATCATCTGCTTGTGGTTGCATACATCGTAAATAAGATTATGGATATATGCAGATCATCTGCTTGTGGTTGCATATATCTTAAATAAAAGGCGGGCGTATGCAGATCATCTGCTTGTGGTTGCATACGTCGTAAAAATTGTAGATGTATGCAGATCATTTGCTTGTGGTTGCATACATCATAAATAAGATTGTGGATATATGCAGATCATCTGCTTGTGGTTGCATATATCTCAAATAAAAAGCGGGCGTATGCAGATCATCTGCTTGTGGTTGCATACGTCGTAAATAAATTGTTTGTGCATGCAGATCATCTGCTTGTGGTTGCATGCATCGTAACTAGACAGTGGGGGTATGCATATCATCTGCTTGTGGTTGCATACCTCGTAAATAAATAAGGTGTAGATCTCTAATTGAGGTTACACATATTGGAAAAAAGTAATAAAGGAAAAATGGAAAGAATAAAGGGTAATGAGAATGAAATAAAAAGGAATTTAAAATAGAAATACAAATGGAAAATGAGAATAAAAGGGGGAAAATAACGAAAGTAATGAGGAACAAAAATAAATAGAGATTAGGGATTATTTAAAAGAAGACAATTAGAAAGGAAAAAGAATTGGGAATAGTTAGGAGGTAAAAAAGGAAAGAAGAACATGAATTGAGTAGCATAGCATAGGCTTGAATGGTTTTTTTTGGCGTGTCGTATATATCTGCTTAGAAATCTCTCTTTTAAGTTCTGTGTGATGCTTCCCCTGTGTGGTTAATATTTTTCAGGTACACAAGTGGAGCATACACCAGTGCTGGCCGAGCAGGATTTTAAATTCCACTACGTGGAATGTATTTTACATATTTTAGAGTGGATAATTACTTTTTGTAAATTAATTATGAATTAGCAGCTTGCCCTAAAATTTGTATCCATCGGGCGTTAGGATCTGTTATAACTATTAATCTGTTGTTGTTTACGTTTTCAAACAATTCTAGATTGGCAGGTTTTAGAAGAAAATTTTTGGGAAGTCCGGAAAACAGAGGAAACTCTGCCGGATTTTCGTAAAAAGTTTTAAAGAAATTTAAAATCAAAAATGAATTTTCAAACTCCGGTTTTAATAAAACCCAAAATTAACTAATAAAAGTGAGAGTGTTACATTTTGGTATCAGAGCAGTTTTTCCTCGGCCTTTGGAGTTTGAACTCATAACTCCTGTGGTCTACTCACCAAGCGAGTAACCGACAGGGATAGTCAAGTGTCTAAGTTAGGCGAATAGGAATACATATATATAACTACCTATTTATATATGTGTTCTCTTGCTAACTTCTCCAGGATTAGGTTGTGACAGCCATAGACTATAGGACGTTAGTTTGAACTCAACTGGGTCCCTCGATGGTGTTGTCGTTTAATAGAGTGTAAGGGTAGGATTGGTCATCCTTACTCTTGCAACTATTAAGTGATGATATCGTCGACAAACCTGACGATGAAGTTGCTATTGATAAATGCGAGATTGAGACTGACCATCTCGATCTTCGCGCTTGTCGATTGTCAATGTCATTGAAAGCTTCGAAGTAGCACAAGAACCAATCTGACATAAGATTTCATGAGAAGTACCACCATTAGAAGAAAGTAAGTCGACTTGAACGGTACCTTCTTTGGATTCTTCACACGAAGTTCTTGAGGGAATCAAGTTCACCCTAGAAACCATCTCTAGCTTCCCTGAAAAGCTAAACCAGACTTTGGCAGTCCGAAACCTACTGGGAGCCTTATCAACAAGATTCCTGAACGGTCACCCGCGAGAAAAGCAAATCTTGACAACCTTACCAAGTATCCACGCCGAGATCAACCAAGATTGAACAATTGAACAATGGTCTTCGGTGAAAGTAAGAACCCGACAATGGTGCGCTGTTGATAGACATGAGGTTGAGATTGATCACCTCAATCTTTGCAACTATTAACGGATGATATCATTGCAATCCTCTTAGTGAAGTTGAAACAATAGAAATGGAAACTCTCCAAGGGAGTAGATCCTTTGGAAGCAAAGGAACCAACCCGAATGGTGTCCTTTCCAAGTTCCTTAAACGGAAGCGGATAGTAGGCCCAAAACAAAAACCAAAGCATAAGAGCCTTAAGCCATCTTATCTATTTAAGAATAGCGTAATCGAATACCCTATCTTAGAACGGATGGAATAAACTCTATAAGAACCACCCCTACCCATCAAAAAGCCAAACTAAAACTTAGGTAACCCAAGTCTTATCGGGAATCTTACCCAGGTTCCTGAATCGTCATCCATTAGAAAAGCTTGACTGGTAACCTCTTGAAGTCTCTACATAGAGACCAAACAAATTGAATGAGTGACCACCAACGGGTCGTCCACCCAACACGAATCTCGATTTTGAGAGTAGTGCAAGTCTTAAGGTAATAGAAAGGTCAGATTCCATCAGCTTTCTTGTTCTGTATCAAATTCATTCAAGCTTTCCTTAAGATCCAACTCGAAATAGGTTGTAAGGGATTACTGACATACACCCAAGGTATGTCTTGAGTGTCATTGATCTAAAATAGTGCTTAATAGAGCGTTCAGAAGTCAAGAACTTATGCCAACCGCAATTCGTGACCATCAAAAATCGTTTAAGACTTTAATAGTAATTTTGAAAAGCTTAGTTAGTACCTCAATTCGTGCAAGTAGATCTCTTCCTCCTCGTTCTTCTTGGTTTGACTTTACCTTGAAGTAGCGACTTTTGATCACGAATCAAAGATTTCTCGCTCTAATCTACTAAACCTCGTGAACTTAGGATCTTCTCCTTGTCTCTTATCCTAGAATACCCATCGTTCCTGGAGTTCCAGTCTTATTTATTCGATCCGGTTCCTCGTGGACGAGGAAATTTCTAGTCATAAGCTGCTACATTCTGCGAAAACTCTTTGGATCGCATAATCTTAGACTATTTTCTTAAGCGAAAGCGCAAATTCCTTGTGAATTCCAAAGATTACATTTTCTGTTATGGTTAGAGTGTTACACTCTTCATTGAAAGTCGTACGAAAGACAATCCGAAGCTGACACGTTCGATTCCATGCTTCCTGGCACCGACATAATCAGGTAAGTTGATACTAAGTGGGGGAGACTTAACAACTCAGTTAGGATCCTATCCGAGCGACAATAACTAGTAACCATACCATAAGCTATAGGATTACCAAACAGACAATTCCAAACACTTCGCGGAGAATCGAATGACAGTTAAACAAGAAAATAAAACAAGACCTCCCCAAAATGACACAGAATCGAGAAACAACAACAAGACCTGGATCTTGACCCTCAAGTGGAATCGATCTTTAGGAATTATCATACGGAATTGAAATTAATAAACGAACAGGAAGGAAGTAGCATCAAACTAGAATGCAAACATGGCGAAGATTAATTTTAAGAGTGACCTTGCTAGACTCACTTGAAGGAGTAAAGGGTGAACGGGATAAAAGTGAAGCCACGAAGTGGAATCTCTATCCAGACGTATGTCGGAAGACCGCATGTGAATATCTAAGTCTGTTGGGGACTCTGCACATTTGATAGGATTCCCGGTTGACCGAGACAAATCAATTAACCGCAGGTCCATAGGAACGCATCCTTCGACGACTCTCTGTTGAACATGCATACTTTGAGGAATAATCTCCATTGTCTTATTGCTTGACCTGTATCTAGTTCATCCTGGGTCATCTTGCAAAGACCATGAGACTCATTCTTGAGTGCTTCATGTTTCTTCTTTTCATCTTCACTCTCTTCAAGCTTCAGGCATCTCAGATGCATAAGTGAGAATTCGCCAAGTCGTAGAAACCCGGCATAGTTCTATGCCTACTGATAGATAGTCACCCACGTGTCCTCTTTTCAACCTTGGATACCGGTCGGGAGCCTGCGTACTCTATCCCGAGCAACAAACGAGCATGCCCCCTTAGCATGATATAATCAAGCATGTCAATGCTAAGTGGGGGAGGATTTCAATCCAAGGGATGGGAGATGGAACTTTAATAATAATAAAATTGACGATCCTGTGTAGATGGAGGTGGTACGTAATGCCAGAAAACAGACGTTGAAATGGGCAAGGCCTTAACCATATATGGAGCGGAAGTAAAAACCGAAGGGAAGTGAAAACTGAGGTCAGAAGTTTACTAACGGGATGGTTCTCCATTTTAAGAAATTGAACGGAATTTCGGGGACGAAATTCTAATAAGTGGGGGAGAATTGTAACATCTCTAATTTAATTCCAAGCAATAATTAATGAATTAATGGAATTAAAGTGGAAAGAATGGGTAGATTAATTGCTTAACGAATTTTGTGAGCAAGGTGAGCAGTCATTTTGAGTACTAGGGGTTGTATAGAAAGCAATTATGGCTTCGAGCAAAATTATATAAGCGAAATCGGGGGTTAAATCGACGTTTTAAGTGGTAGAAATCAACCGAAAAGAGAAAATTAGGAATTTATTATAGGATGTTAAGAAATTAAATTCCACCGTTGGATATGAAGTATGACGGGTTAAGAAGCTTGTCCAAAAATTTGGGCCCGATCCGACGGTTAACGAAAAAGTTATGACCAATCGAAGTCTGGCGCCACTAGTTCACGCCCAGGCGCACCAGTGCACGCCCAGGCGCACCGGTGTGCATCAGGTGTACCAAACCCGTGAGAAATTCGCCCAGGCGCATGCACGACTCACGCAGGTGCGCGACCAGATCCCCAGCGCGCATCAGATGCGCATCGCGCACGCCTCTCCGCGTGCAGGCGCACGCCTCTCCGCGCCCAGGCGCGCTGGTGCGTGTTTCACGCACCAGCACCATAAAATGGTGCGTCTGCCTCCCTCCTCCCTCATTTTCCAACCCTCTCTTCACACTCCCTCACCCACCTCCGTCCAGCAACCCCCCAAGCACCCCAGCAACACCAGCCGCCACCGCCAAGGCCACCATCACCACCATGAGCGTCTCTCTCTCTCTCCTCACTCTTGATTCCGTCTCTCTCTCCTCCTATTCCTCCACCACCATACCTCACCGTAGCCACCACCACGAACCACCACCCACCACCACCACCATGAGCTCTCCTCCCCTCTTTCCCCATTGATTGAGTTCCCTTTCTCTTTTCCTCCTACCTTTATGTTTCTCTCTCCTCGCCGGATCTCACCGACGCCGATACCGATCGTGATTCGCACTGGGCTTGTGTTGGGTACTCCGAGGCTTGAAGCTTGGGCCTCGATCCGGCCGCGATCGTTCGCAAACAACGAGGAGCAACACCGTCACCGTGATCAAGATCGATTGTCCCCGCCGTGCTTGGAATCGAAGATTGTGGAAGCTTAGGATCAAATTGGAGCCGAGCTAAAGCGTAAGCCGGGGAGTAAAGCGTCAGGCTAAGGTTACCTCTCTCACTGTCATCGATTGAGGTAAGGGGTTTCATTACCAGTCCTTAAGGGGTGTATTTCTGGGTAGTTATATCTATCGCTAGGACCGGGGGAAATGTTACTTGTTAATGAACCTTAGAGTAGCCCGCTAATAGTGAAGGAAGATAATTAGAAAATAAATAAATAATCGGACTTATGAGAACGAGTGAGTAGTGTAAGTGAGTAAAGGGAGAAATTAGAGATTAACTAGGGAGAGCCGGTACTAAATAAAGAAAATGTAAGAATGAGTTGAGAACTAAATTAGGATAAACTAAAGTTAAGAGAAATAAATGGAGTGAATGAGTAATTAGCCATTAGAGGAAAGAAGTAAACGGAAAATAAGAAAGAGAGAGTTAACAAATAAAAAGAGAAATAAGAAACTAAAAGTAAAAGAGAAAAGACTGAGGTAAATTAATAATGAAAAATAACAAGGAAAGATGGAAAATAAAAAGGAAAGAGGCTAAGGATGTATGCAGATCATCTGCTTGTGGTTGCATACATCGTAAATAAGATTATGGATATATGCAGATCATCAGCTTGTGGTTGCATATATCTTAAATAAAAGGCGGGTGTATGCAGATCATCTGCTTGTGGTTGCATACGTCGAAAAAATTGTAGATGTATGAAGATCATCTGCTTGTGGTTGCATACATCGTAAATAAGATTATGGATATATGCAGATCATCTGCTTGTGGTTGCATATATCTTAAATAAAAGGCGGGCGTATGCAGATCATCTGCTTGTGGTTGCATACGTCGTAAAAATTATAGATGTATGCAGATCATCTGCTTGTGGTTGCATACATCGTAAATAAGATTGTGGATATATGCAGATCATCTGCTTGTGGTTG
The DNA here is from genome assembly GCA_037953625.1 of Crotalaria pallida. NCBI lineage: Eukaryota > Viridiplantae > Streptophyta > Magnoliopsida > Fabales > Fabaceae > Crotalaria > Crotalaria pallida. Next base: position 73,330,033 of record CM075655.1, on the reverse strand, counting down.
CATATATCTCAAATAAAAAGCGGGCGTATGCAGATCATCTGCTTGTGGTTGCATACGTCGTAAATAAATTGTGGGTGCATGCAGATCATCTGCTTGTGGTTGCATGCATCGTAACTAGATAGTGGGGGTATGCAGATCATCTGCTTGTGGTTGCATACCTCGTAAATAAATAAGGTGTAGATCTCTGATTGAGGTTACACATATTGGAAAAAAGTAATAAAGGAAAAATGGAAAGAATAAAGGGTAATGAGAATGAAATAAAAAGGAATTTAAAATAGAAATACAAATGGAAAATGAGAATAAAAGGGGGAAAATAACGAAAGTAATGAGGAACAAAAATAAATAGAGATTAGGGATTATTTAAAAGAAGACAATTAGAAAGGAAAAAGAATTGGGAATAGTTAGGAGGTAAAAAAGGAAAGAAGAACATGAATTGAGTAGCATAGCATAGGCTTGAATGGTTTTTTTTGGAGTGTCGTATATATCTGCTTAGAAATCTCTCTTTTAAGTTCTGTGTGATGCTTCCCCTGTGTGGTTAATATTTTTCAGGTACACAAGTGGAGCATACACCAGTGCTGGCCGAGCAGGATTTTAAGTTCCACTACGTGGAATGTATTTTACATATTTTGGAGTGGATAATTACTTTTTGTAAATTAATTATGAATTAGCAGCTTGCCCTGAAATTTGTATCCATCGGGCGTTAGGATCTGTTATAACTATTAATCTGTTGTTGTTTACGTTTTCAAACAATTCTGGATTGGCAGGTTTTAGAAGAAAATTTTTGGGAAGTCCGGAAAACAGAGGAAACTCTGCCGAATTTTCGTAAAACCTTTTAAAGAAATTTAAAATCAAAAATGAATTTTCAAACTTCGGTTTTAATAAAACCCAAAATTAACTAATAAAAGTGAGAGTGTTACAGTAGACTTAACTAAAAACACTACACCTAACTCTTCCGGTCGTACATCACCAGTTGAAGCTTCCCTTTTCTTCTTGCATACTTTCCTCATTCTCGAAAGTGAAGTCCCCTCTGTTGCTGCTTCCTTGCTGCCGTTTAAGTTGCTGCCCCCTTTTCTCTAAAGTGATGAACATCCTTGTGATGCTCCATCTGCCCGTTGCGACATCAGCAGCACCAATATAACAACGAACAGGAGAGAGTAAGCGATCCGAACGACGAATCGTCGACGGTGTGGAATTACGATAGGAGAAATAATAGGACCACACTAGCACACAATACAACACACAAGCACACAACAATTCAAACACATTATTAACATTATTAACGTTCTCATTTTCCTTCCAACTTATCTTTGCTTGAATCATCTTACATTCTCTTATTGACATCCTTATCATTTCACATTCTTTCATGATGGGGAAAAGCTTTCAAATCTCATCAAGGTATTCGTTTCGTTCTCGGCCATCACTCACGTCTACATCTCCTCGGTTATCCACCCAACCTAGTCGGAAGCAAACAGGAGTGCAGGACCTTTACCGGGCGGGCACGACAGCTATCACAACACATAAATGGTCCCAGACCAGGAGGACTCTGCCTCAATCAATTCATAATAATCATGGCACACTGCCTCGCAGTGGCAAACAAGATGCCCCACTCCAGTCCCTCTCACTGTTCTCGATTTGCAATCTAGGGGGCGACAGTATGTTTCTAGTGGGCCCGCAGAACTTACCACGACATTAGACCCAGTCCCCACCACGTTAGTGCGCCACCTGTGGAGTTCGTTCTGCCCAGAAACATACTCTAGACTTCTTGACGTTTCACCGTCATCGTCCTCCCCTAATGCAATCTCGTCCTAAGTATTCGCAGATACTTATCGTTCCTTCCTCTCCACTACTTCGCACTCTCATATCTCACCGCGTATGTCTTTTAAGTCTTTTATCTTTAATTATCCTAAGGTCGGCCCGTCCTTCGTGCAACCCTTCAACGAGTCCCGACCGCTAACTTTGCACAGCCTTTCTCACATCGCACATAGCTGGGATCACTTCACAAATCTCATATCTCATTTCTCAAAATTTCTCAACATTCCCCATTTCTCATACTTGTTTCATTTCAAAACCCTTTCTCAAAACCATCTTTTCAAGAGCTATCCCAAGACACCTTCATAAAATCTCCTTTCGTAAGCTTTCAAACTTTTCTCAAAAAGTGTTATCACAAAATTCCTCTCAAAATATTCTCTCGTAAAGTTTCGCAAAACATTAATTCAAGAAGACTCCCCCCCCCAAAGTATCATTTCCAAAAAAGGCTTTCAGTAATTGTTTTAATCAAAGATCATTTCCCCCAAAGCTCCCTCAAGATACATCTTGTCACAAAACACTTTCAAAAGATCGTTGCACAAACTTTTTCCAAAATCTTCTTTTACAAGTCCTTTAAAATCTCTCTTCCAAAAGTCTTTTCGAAAATCTTTTGTCAAAAACCTTTTCACAAACTATTTTTCAAAAAAACTTTTTAAAAGTTACAACTTTGCTGGGTGCTAATGGAGGAGCAAGCTCAACTCAACACTAGTTCCCAGTCTAAAACCAAAAACCAAGGAGCCCAGCTCCGCTCAATCTCATCTCACCTCCACTTCCATATTACTTTTCCCAGCTCTGGCTCATTCTCAACATTACCATCAAGTCATTCCCCAATCTCAACTCTTTCTTTCTTTCTTATTGTGTCTTTACTTTCAATCCTATTATCTTCTTAACTTATTCCTTTCGTTTTCATTCTCATTCAGTACGCAACAGATGTCCCTCAACAGTTGACTCATCATAACCAATAATGTAACATCCCAAAATTTAATTCCAAGTTAATTAGGAAAAACCTAAGCTAAAAGTTATGAGGAAAACCATAGGAAACCATGGATAGGAATTAAGGGTAGTGTCTTAGAGTTAGAATTGGCCAAAATAGGAGTTTCCACCAGAATAATCGATTACTTTGTAGGGGTTAATCGATTACAGGGCCTCTGGTGAAAACACTTAAATGTTGCAGCATTTTTAATCGATTACTCTTAAGGAAGTAATCGATTATCTCAGGTGTTAATCGATTATTTGGGGGCCATTAATCGATTATCAGTGCTCTGGTTTTTGTATGATGCTGCAAAAATAATCGATTAATTGGAGGAAATAATCGATTATTGGGGTAAAATAATCGATTACTCTTTGTAAGTAATCGATTATTTCAAGTCTGATGCAGAAAATAAAAATAAAGTCTGGGGGGCAGAAACGTAATTTCCACCCCCTTTTCCCTTATTTCAACCACCCATTTCCCTTCCCCCTTATTCATTCGACTTCTCTCTCTCTTCCCTCTTCTCTCACGCGTTCTCCCTCCCCTCCTCCTCCAAACCATCATCAAACACCCTCAACCACCAAATCCACCATGGCTCATCCTCCAATCCTTCTCCATGGCAAGCTTCTCTTCTCCTTCTTCTTTTTCTTCTTCTCTTCCTTCCTTTGGTGGTTCACTTTCTCCCTCACCTCCATGGTTCTCTCTCTAAACACCCACATACACCAAACCAAACTCAAGCACCCAAACTCCATTGTCATACCACACCCAAGGATCTAATCTTGATTTTTGGGTTAGATCCTGCACATAAATACTCCATCTCTTGAATCCAAGCTTTCTCTCTCCTCCAATCTTGAAGAACGGAGTGGAGATTGGTCAAAAGGATAGGAATCAAGGTAGATCCGGAGTAGATTCATGGTCCATGGAGCTTTGTGTGGGCTCTCTCCCTCTATAAGGTAAGGGGAGTCTCTTTTCCACACTTTGAGTTAGGGATAGTTGGGGTATATACTAGGATTTGGGCTAAGTAGTTGAATTGGGTTGTGGGTAGCAAAATAGCACCAGTTATAAATTGGTTTAAGAAGAATGAAAGTGATTTGGATTAATTTAATGATTTAATTTAAGTGTCATAAAATTGCTAACAATCCCCTTATGTATGTTGTAAATGTAGGAAGTGAAGAACCCTAGGGAATTGACTTATATTTAAGCATGTTGAGACATACCTGAGTATGTCGATTGATTCTGTGAATATATGTGTTTGTTGATTGTTGTTATGTTTGCAATGTGTGTAAAATGAGTATATAAATGGCTAAGTGTTAACTAAGGAGGTAAATTAATAATGCAAGCTATTAGGTGGTAAGAGGATTAGTGGTCATATGAAGATTTCAAGGAAAATGATAATGAATAAGTTTAGTTAGGATGTTTTGGAGTTGGGTTTAAGTTGTAGTTTGGAATGTATGCGTTTTGTGAATTATGTTGGCGTATAGAAATGGAACACAAATGATGATGATTATGTGATGTGAAAATTGGGATGATGTAATTGTTTGAATGTAAATCCTTGATGCTTGATGTAAATGGATATTTGAAAAGTGTGCATTGTGATGAATGTGTGTGGATTGATAAGGACGGTTGAATTGATCATTGGGACATTGGGACACTAGGTGTTCCTGCTAGGTGTACAAACGCCCCATTAGGGCCTAGGTACTCATCAGGCTAAAACGCCCCACTAGGTATAAATGCCCCGTTAGGAGTCAATGTCCCAAAATGATCAATTCAACGAAAACTAAAAGACTGGAAAATGTGAAAAGGACTAAAGTATGTAAATTGAATATGCTAAGGAATTTAATGAATATGAGCAAAGATTATATGTATCAGTCCTAACGGGTGAGGCCTAGTGGGTGAAAGTCCTGATGGGTGAATAAAGTCCCTAATGGGTGTACAAACGCCCTAGCAGGAGCAACCAAATTACCTAGTGGTACAAACTAAAAGAATAAAGGTCAATGGTAAATATGAGTTAGTGTCCCGGTGCTCACTTAAGCTACGGCAATGTGAGGTCACGGGCAAAATATAAGTAAGGGTCTCGGTGCTCACTTAAGCTACGACAATGTGAGGTCACGGGCAAAATATAAGTAAGGGTCCCGGTGCTCACTTAAGCTACGGCAATGTGAGATCTCGGGCAAAGTATAAGGTTGTGGCTTGGTGCTCACTTAAGCTACGGCAATGTGAGACCAAGATAAAGTAAAGGAAAGGAAAAATGATTTTTGAAAAAATGAAAGTGAAGCATTTTGGTATGCATGGATTGATTTGACTATGATGCTTAAGTTTATATTATGTGCTCTTTAATTATCTTCTAATTCACTGTGCTGTGAAAAGGTCTCACCCTTATGTGGTTAACATTTTAGGTGGATGAAGAGGAGCTTGAGGATCAGAGAGTGTCGCAGTAGAAGTTACGGAAAGAAGGAAAATTTTATGTTGCGCTACTCTTATTGTATTTAAACTACCCATTTTAGAATGTAAATTGAATTTATAAAAAGGAATTTTTTAAGTTCCCTATTTCAGAGCATTAAACCTTTTTAATAATATTTATAAATAAAAGCTGGGTGTTACATTTATGGTATCAGAGCAGTTCCTTCCTTTCCGACCTGAGGGAAAGTGGTCCCGATCTCGCTGCGAACACTCTCATCTCAAGCTTCTCCTCCAGAGGTGAGACCCTTTTAAGTGAAAATGCTTGATAATAAAGGAGAATAGAATGTGGTTCTTTGGGAACCTAAGTCGGATCCCTTAGGGAATTCAAAGAACTACATCCTATAAGTATGGCACGTTTGTAAGTAGAAAAACTTCAAAAGTGCAATTGATTATTGTTTAAGGGATGCAAAGTCTAAGTTGAGTTAATTAAAAGTTAAAGTTTCTTACAAAGTAAATCTTGCTAATTAATAATGAAGTACATAAACTTAAGCTAGATAGCGAAGGCTATGACCACTGATGAAATGTAGTATTGGAACTGGCCAATCCGATGTTGCATTTATCGGGAGGTGATGTCGTCGGAATCTAGAAGTTCGTGCATCATCGTGAATTAGCAATGGATCTCCTGTGTATAAAACTTTGGTGTTAATTCTTTTCTGTTTGTTTGCCTTGCTAAGTGTTTCGTGTGTGATATAAAGTGTATTTGTGAGTAATTTGGTGTCAAAGTAATTGAATCAGGATTAGAAATGGAACCGCATGGAATAAATGAAATTTTGAAATCTCGAACACTAATCCAACCAAGTGATTAAGGTCACGTTGATTCGATTAGTATTTAGGCAGAAACGAAAAATAATGTTTATACTGAGTGAATAAGTGGTTCTGTAACTGAACTTGATTCAAGTGATTGTGGCATCAAATGAAGTAGGCATTGAGAACTAACCGATTGGATTTAAACCACTGACTCATATTAAACAATTATGAATAATTCTGGACAGCAACGAATTATTTTATAAAAATCACTTTGATAAACTCCGAAAACATCGTAAAAACACTCTTTGTTCTAAATAGCTCTTTTATTCAAAATCAACACTTGAAAACTCAAGTTTTCACCATAAAATAGATTCTGGACAGCCATAAACACAATCCCAAATAAATCAAATCAAATTGTTTTAAAATCAATTAATTTCAAAATCCATTACATACTTAATCACTTCCCAACATCAACTGAACACACAACAACAAACAACATAAATGAATCATTTAACTTAATCATAAATCAAACACTTATTCACAAAACATTCAGGCATTCACAAAGACACAAAGACACAAACCAAACATGTACATTTTATTTCATGTAACTAAACTTCCTAAATTTATTTTCTCTATGTGGCCGAATGACATCAAAGAAAACAATTCGAAGATCACAGATTTAAAACACATAAATCTACTTAGTTTATTTCAAGCACCAAAATTCTATTTTCTTTTTCATGCAACCATCTCCTTTACTCTTCCTTCCCTTCTAAACCGAATGCACATGCATACACCCATACATTCAATTAAACACAATACTCTTCCAAAATTATTTAGTTCATTTATTTCCTTTATTTAAAACCGAATATAAATTAAATAATTATAACACAATTTTAAACATAATAATTTAACAATATTCATCAAGACACACTCATTACTCTAAGTCAATTCATAAGAAAAAGAGTCCTAGTCTACTTACAATGCCTAGGCCAAATAACAAGGCAATGGTTTTAGGTTCATTTTTCAACATGTAAAACACAAAATTCTTAGATCAAAAGAAATCAACATGCATGTGCCCCTTTTTATGGAAACAAAACATGATTTCCTAGTCCTAGGCTTAGGCCGAATGAATATTAATATAGATCATGTTTTTATTTTAAATCTTTATCATGCAAGAACATGGATCAAGTTAGAAATAAATTCCCAAAGGCTTGTTTCTTTAACTCTTTGAAAAAAACCGAGGTAATCTCCAAGAAGGATCGAACCTTTTTCACTTAAAATAACATCCATGCACCTAGATTTTGCAAATCAAATCATGAAATCAAGTATAGTACCACAAATCAAAGATGAAAAATCACTTTGAGTAATAAAAAGTCAAAAACGTGATGAATGTTGAAGGAGATTAAGTCTTTTAGGTTCAAAATAACATGCATGGCTTTATAACAAAACTTTTTAAAGGTTAAAGCAAGGATCAAGACATTTTTCAAAGATCAAAGTGAAAGTCGAAGCTTCATCATCATTAAATTAAACCCAAACCGTTTCAACAATCCAAATCATCTTGCAAAGGCACAAAACTAACATGCAACTCTTGAGATTAAATTAAAAAGCATCAAGACCTACAATTTTTAAGTATGGCCGAACCTCTTAGTTTAAGATCTAGTGTTTTGTTGGTTCATTTAGTCTTAAAAATTCAAGATCAAGATAAAGTCAACACATGCGTATACACATAGCACCATGATCAACATCAACTAGTCATGCAACATCAAAGATCTCATCATTATTCTTAAGCAAATTTTGATCGTTCATTTTATTTATCAAATAACTCTCAAGCACATCACAAGTTACGGTTTCAAGCAAGAAAATTAAACATGCAAAGAAATTTACTTTAAACTTCTCAAAAACTTCATCAAACCTTTATATCTACAAGATTTTTAGTTTGAAAAGCTTTAGGATCTTTTATTAAAATCTTAATAGAGTTATGAAGTCCATTGTTTAGAAGTTTAAAAGTTGCTTCGAGTCTTAGAAGTTCAAGATCAAACATAAATAGAACATGCAAAGAAGAGAAGAAATAAAGATTACAAAATCAAAAGAAAATCTACACTATTACAACTTATTTATGCTTTATTCGAACTACCCACCAAGAAAGGGTTGATCTTCTAGCTTCTAAGGCCTTGGTTCTTCAAGAAAGAACTTAGGTTTTTGGCTTGGTTTCTCCTTCTTCTTCCTCCTAGCTCACGGCCTCCCCTCTATTTTCTATGTGCTCTCAACAAAGGTGTTTGGAAAATGAATGGAAATGAGAGGAATGAATGAGAAGGGGGTGAAAGAAACTAAGGGTGGTGGTTTATATTAGCAATTGGTACACTTCCTCTTTTACCCTTATCCCATTCGGCCAAGGTACATTCAAGGAAGGGCAATTTTGGCAACTTGATTTGTTGCATGGGTGGTGCTTAGCAAACCTAGGGAAACATGGTGGAGAAAATTAAGGAACTATGTCCCTTAGGTTTAGTTGCCTTCGGCTTCTAGTTAGGGTTTTCTACCCATTTGGTTCCCTTATGGTTCTAATGCTTAGCCTATAAGCATCCTAATTTTAACACAAGTGGAGTCATGGCATGCACACCCACACACCCACACGTATTATGGCATGCACACCCACACACTCACACGTATCACACCTACACACACTCACACGTATCACACCTACACACACTCACACACATATTATACACACACCTACTCATACACATATTCATTCATGTTGCACACACATACACGTACACATATATACACTCATGCATTATCATTTTCTTTTACTAATTTAAGTCCATATACTCCTAAGCATACACATACATACAAAACCGTGCATACAAACACACATGCATAGAAAATAATTTTTTTCATCCTAAAGTGACCCACGTATAAAAATCATAATTCCTTTAAGGTGTAAAAACATTAACACACAATTGCTTCAAACCCTAACTTTAGAACTCTTATCATCATTTCATGAAAAATCATTTCTTTTCAAAAAATATCATTCATTATTTTGAAAGCGTGAACAAAGAAAATCATTTAAGAAAATATTCTTTCAAAAACATTTTTCTTACAATGAATCTTTTTAGTATTTTAACATAGTACGAGGAATTTGCGGGGTGTTACACAATTTCTGGTAAGCTCACGAGTCTCTGAGTCCCAAATTCAATTTCTTTAGTTAGTATGTGTTGCATAGAGTCTAGAAAATCTAAATTCCCCAATTTGTATCTTTGTTTCATGTGTGAACCAATTCAATCTTGGTGTTGCACTCAAAACTGTCTTGCATGTGGTACTCAAAGTCATTTCTGGTGTTGGAGAGCTTTTTCTTTGGAATCTTTTGTTGGTACACGTCTGAGAGGTAAGGGGAAGTTGTTTTACGCACTAGATAGAGTTTGAATTTCAGTATTTTCATTAGGGAGCCACCAAGAGGCTCTAAGGGCTTAGATTGAATAGGAACTTTGGTTTGGAGACCAATGCATGCTCTATGGTTGTTGTGAGCAAGTTTCTTATAATGCATGCAAGCTGTAATGAACACTATTCCATGAGTTGGTTGATTATTTTGCAATTTGAGGTGTTAAGTTGTGAAATTATATGTTTTATGCATCAATGATTAATTCTCTGTCAAATCTGTAATTTGATATGAATTGAGTGTTGTAACATGTTCATTATGTGGTATATGAACTCTGTTGATCATTGGATTGGACTAAAAATGGTTAGAATTGAAAATGGTATATTAAAACCAAGATTTCAGTTTGTTCTGCAATAAAACACTCGAGTATTAGGCTGGTTACTCGAGTAAAATTTTGGTAAAACAATGTATTTTGAACAAGAACACACGAGTACCATGCCCAACACTCGAGTAATCGAGTGTTGCATGGGATATGTTAATGTAAACCACTCGAGTAATGCAGGGGTCACTCGAGTATTCTGGAAATGCTGAAGAACACTCGAGTAACTCATGAATCACTCAAGTATTTTTATGAATCTGAAACCCAAATCCCAGAAAGGCATGAACACTCGAGTAGTTTGAAGAACACTCGAGTAATCTGAAAATAGTTGAGGAACACTCGAGTCCTCTGAAGGACACTCGAGTAATTTACCCAAAATCTTAAAAATATCATTTTAATTCTGAATCATTTAATTAATAATTGAACGACAATAATCCAAGGGATCTAGACTTAAAATAAATTGATTAATATGAGTGTACCGTTTGGATGACGGGATGTGCTCAGGTGGCACGTTATATATTAACCAATTTCCTTTAAGCCTAAAAATGATGCATTCATTTGGAGTTTGGATGGTAGGTCGTTTATCATGTTTTGGTAACATGAGGAGGGCCTCTGGGAGTGCCAATACACTTGCTTGATGACATGTTGAGGACGTGATCGGCTTAGTGGATGCCGATATGGTTATACCGTTTGGATGACGGACCGTTTGGATGACGGGATGTGCTCGGGTGGCACGAGTTCCAAGCTTGTCGTGTACATTCTTGGTGAATGTACGAAATGTTGTATACCTAGGAATACAACGCACTGGTGAGTGCTGGTTTGTCAGGGATGGACGTTAGAGAGTGATATAGTTTGATGGAGATAGGCTTGAGAGCTAAAGTCATGCATCATGCCACTCATTTAAATTAAGTGTGATAAATGAAACAAGTATGAGCATCCTATTTGCATTCAATAACTGCTAAGTGCTAAATGCGATTGTTATTCATTGTTGCATGTCTTCACATTCATATAGTACATATTTATACTCTGTTGATTATGTGTATAGAATTGCTTACCCCTATGCCCTTGTAGGTGATGTCTCCATACATCGCTTGCATCGAGATCCGGCCACTTCCTAGTGGCACATGGATCTATGAGGACCATCGCGCAGTGTTCGAGGGAGAGGTAAAGATTACCTTCTACCACCCGAACCCGTTGGTGCGATTCCGTCCTCGTAGATTTAGGATTCCCATCATATACACTATGCATGTACCCCCGTTTTACACATATCATGGACCACCTCCCACACGGCCAGCTCGCTCTTATCACAGCTTTCGTTTCAGACCTACCCGCTCGCACCCTTTTTCCTCGAGAGTCATCCGCGAGGATACTCCCCCTTCTGATCCGAGGAGCCCAGTCAGGGTCACACCATCTCCTGACCCCGTACCCAGTGGTAGGGTACACTCTCTATCGGATGAGATCGAGGAGGATCCCGTGGAGGATGAGAGCGGGGGCGAGCCTGTCGTTCATTCCATAGGGAGTCAGTGGAGGGATGATGATCCTTAGGTACGTGTATAAGGTGTATGATGAGGATCAGGGGATCCGGTGTGGGGATGTTGTGGAGGAGATTCTGTTGCTGCTGCTGTTGATGTGGATGTTTCTTTTGCTACCTGGAGACTGCTACTATCATTATCACTACTACTACTGATGCTGCCAGATCTATGTGATCACCCCTAGAGTTTATATTTTTGGGATGTATATATTGTAGATATACTTTTGAGTACTCTAGGGTTATGATTTTATTTTGGTCATAGATCCTTATGGACTTGTATATGGAATTTGGAGACTTGCACTGGGACTATGTATCACCTGACTCTTTTATCTATATATATATAATCTATGTTTATATTCTATTAGCTACATAGTCCTATAATTTCCGCTCACTCTGATGAAGGTTATACAAAAGAATTCGGCTATGTTATTTGTAAATGGTATCAGTTATGTGAAGGAAATAAGTGGATAGTATCGCCTAATTTTATTATGAAAATATCTTTTTAAAAGTATCGATGCTATCTAAAGTGATGAAAAGATTTTATTATCCTAGTAAACACCGAATTCAAAACAATGTTGAAAACGATGTAAGTTATTCTCTCCAAAAGTTCCATGTTTTGGTTTGTGCACCCGACTTGAAAGAAAATTTTATTTCCACATTTTCTTATATACTTACAAGTCCATATATTATCTCATAAGATAGTTTAATTACTATATTAAACTTGAGATAGTAAGAAGGGTGTCACACTCAGTGGTATCAGAGCAAAAGTCAGATCCTGTAGTAGTGGAAGTAGCTCCAGAAAGGTAGCCATCAACATCAAGCAGGTATCCGCAGGGCATATTTATTGTTATGAATGTTTGTATCTTGTCTCTTTTGAGCACAAGACACAATTGAATGATGATTTAAAGTTATAAGCTATAGCCTTAGTATAGGTGGTGTGAGGAATGTTTCTTTAGTTCGACATATGTGACCATGAGCATATAGCGCAGGTCTATTATGGCAACTAGAAACCAAAATCACACCAATGCGATGTTAGAGAGGATAACCTCGGTGTTGGAGACCATGCAACAACAATCTCAGCAACCACCTCGGCCGGTTAATCCACCTCATCAATGCAATGTGGGTAACACCGAGGCAAAGAGTCTGGCTGATTTTAGGAGTTGTAATCCACTCAAGTTTGAAGGAGGATTTAAACCTGAGGAGGCCAGTAAGTGGATCCACACCATGGACAAGATTTTGAGAACTTTGGATTGCACGGAAGCTCAGAAAGTAGCGTATGTAGTCTACATGCTAGAGGACGAAGCTGAGAACTGCTGGAATCATACGGTTCAGCTCCTACGTTATGAAGGAAGGGATGTGAATTGGGATGTATTTATGGAGAAGTTTCTCAATAAATACTTCCCTGAGAATCTGAGGAGAAAGAAGGAAGTGGAGTTCTTGCAGCTAAAGCAAGGAGACATGAGTGTGGGCGAGTACGCAGCCAAGTTCGAGGAATTGATGAAGTACTCTCCCTACTATCAGAACAACCCCGACGAAAGGAGCAAGTGTATCAAGTTTGAGGGAGGTTTGAGGCCCAAGTTGAAGTCGATCTTTAGCTATCAACGGATCCAAAGCTTTCCTGCACTTGTGGACATGTGTAGGATGTACGAGGATGACAAGAAAGCTGAAGGATTGCAAGCAACAGAAAGAGAAGATAGCCAGAATTATGGACCTCAGAGGCGCAAGGGTTTCAACAATCCAGGCAAGGGTCCGTATGATCGCCGAGGGAAAGGCAAAGGAAAAGTTGGAAGTAGTGATGGAAGTAATTTCCGAAGCGAGGCTCCCTTCTGTGAAAAGTGTAAGCATCATCATCATGGAAGAATCTGTTGGGCAACAAGTACTTGCTTCAATTGTGGGAAGCAGGGTCATATTGCATGTTACTACAGAGAATATGTGAAGAGTAACCCCAACGTAGCTGCTAGCAAACCAATGATTCAAGGCAGGGTGTTTACCCTTAGTGGAGTAGAAGATAATCAACCCTCTGATCTGGTGCAAAGTAATTACTTGCTAAATGGTCAGTCTTGCAATGTGTTGTCTGATTTCAGTGCCACACATTCATTTGCTTCTTATGAATGTGTGAATCATTTAATTTTGCCATATTGGAATTGTTCTACGTTTTTATGATAGAAACTCCTACGAGCGTTCCTGTAGTTGTTTCTAGAGCATGTCATAATTGTTATATAGAAGTGTTAGGACGAGTCTTTAGAATAGATTTGATCTGTCTACCTTTATCGCATTGGGATGCGAACTTAGGAGTGGATTGATTAAGTGCTATTATAGGATCACGAGTAAACCCCCTTAAGCCAAGTTCATTTTAACCAAGGTAACCCGAAAGGATTAGCCTTTCATATCATATGATATAAGAAGGCAACGAGGATTTTTAGTGATGGAAGGGAAGGCTAACACCCTCTCCTACACTGCCCTTACTCGATTCATACGAAGGTATTGAAGAATAATTTCATGTATCAAGGCAAGGACCTAGAAGAGAGTAGTGCTAAGGAAGGAGGGTGTGTATGTATCAAAGTGATCGAACACACTCAGGGTAAGCTCTTGTTGCAGGATTTGGAGCTTGCAACAAGTATGCCACTCTAAAAGATTTGGAGGTTTAGTCCCTAGGACTCTATGTCTTGGGAATTCAGAGACCAAAGGAGTATGAAGGAATTGATTCAATTAGAAGAAGAGATTGAATTGGAGTCATCATCAGTGGTTGGGTCGGGAAGTATTGATTTCGAGTTCCAATACTTACCTAGTAAAGTGAAAGGTAATGGCAAACATTGAGTCGAAGAACAATTCATGGAAACTTTAAGGTGACTAAAAGGCTATTCTAAGTAAGGAAGTTGGAAAGGAATAAGAGAATGATTTATGGAGGAGAAGGAAACCAATTTCCATAAGTGGATGAAAGAAATTCTTCACTTCATACAAGAAGTTACATTCCGAATGATGCGTGAATTGGGAGTGAAAATTTTGGAGTCACACACACAAGAGATGAGTGGATAAAAGGTCATGCCACTTCTATGTTAAGTGATGTAGCGAGGAACTTGTGGGAACCGTGTAAGATGAATGTTGAAACAAAAAAAAAGTGATACATCGCTTGATTAGCATTCGAAAAGACGACTTTGGGAACTGAAGAGAATTCTCAAGAGGCATGAGAAGGATACAAGGGACTGAATTGCTAAACATAGAACGGGAAAGTAATAGGCTCGGAGAAGGCATCGCCAAGTTCAAACGACTGAGGAAGTATGTTTCATAACGACCCGGACGGAAGGTTCAAATATGTGAAGTTTAGAATGGATTATGTCCGAACCTCTAGCCAGCTATCAAGTATTCATGCATAAGGAATTTTCTCAATATTGGAAAACGTATGTGGAATTTATAAGTACAATGGATGGACATAAGAAGTTGGTAGAATGAGTGTCCAAAACCAGTATAAGAGGAACTTAGGTAAGTGAATTAAATATGGAAGAAGAGGAAAGATGGCTAAGTGAATTAAAAATGGAGGGATGACAAATTAAAGGAACCCCAATCGTGAGAATTATCTGGTATGTTAATAAGAAGTAAAGAACTTGCCCAACTCTATGTGTAATGCATGAGGGGCGTCACTTTGGGCTAAGTGGTGATATATCTATAAGGACATTTGGTTGCAGCGGTAAGAGATTAAGGTTTTGGCTCGTCAGATTCGGCAAAGGTTAAAGGTAAGAAGGGAATGGACGTCAAGCGAGTTAAGCTCAGATGGGAGTTCAACCTGTTAGGATGTTAGTTAGGTCTATGTATAGGTAATCTTAGTTATCCTTTCTCTGATCGGAATTAATGTAATCAATGTTTTCGATTGCGTTAATTAAATCATTTGTAATCTGAAAACCTGAGCAGATCTTTAACTGGAATTTATGTGATCAAAACCCTTATCACAGTTGGATGTGATAAATATCTTTGAGTGCTACAGAAAGAGAAAGATCAGTTAAGACTAGAGAGATTAATAACCACCGAGATAGGACAAGTATTTGTCTCTCTAACGGATATAACTCTAGCACTTAGCTATCTAGCTAAATCTGATGGTGACAGGTACCCATCTTCAAGTTCATCTAACTTAAAGACGTGTCGTATGACTTTTCTTGCGAAAAGTTATATCTGAAAGGAATGATTTTATTATTAATGGTTTGAATGTTAGGACTGATCACCCTAATGTTTGTAACTATTGAGAAATAAAGTCATATAAATGATTCGTTGATCGTGCGTGAGTGATCAGAGTGCGCAGCGAGAAAAGTTTTTCACCAAAAAAAATGTATTGCAAAATGTTTTAAATTTAAGATATGTAGTTGAAATGTGTTTTTCAGAAAAGTTTCTCCTCAAAAAGTTTATTAAGAAATGTTTTTAAAATATGTATGTTATCCGGGAAAGTTTAGTCTAAGGATTCCCTTTGAACTAATTATGAAATAATTTTCGAGGAAGTTTAGGAAAAACTCTTTTATAAATAAAAAATTGGTATATGCTTTCGAACGTAAAGGTGTTATTCGAGAAAAGTTTTATTTTAAATGTTTAGTGAAACATTTTGAGATAGGGAATTTAAGGGAATATAAGAAATTCTTTTAAGTGGGGAAGGACTTTCCCTAAAGATATTTTGAGAAACAATAAGATAGTCTTTTATTTAATTTTGAGAACGTGTAACTTTGAAGAGTGAATTTCGGGGACGAAATTCCTTTTAAGTGGGGAAGTAGTGTAACACCCCAAAATTTTAATCCCTGATTAATGAAATGTTAATTATAAAATTAATTATAATTAATGATTTCTATATTAATCCTTAATTAAAATCTGTATTTATGAAGTTATAAAATGTGTGTGAAATTATTTAATAAATATAATTATGCCTGAAATAAATATTTTGCCTATTAGTCCCTGGGTTGGGACCTAGAAGTAATTATAGGAAAGATTTTGGAGGGAAAGTAAATAAAATAATTATTTTTCAAAAACTGAGCAAAATACTCGAGTATTTTCTGGAATACTCGAGTATTCTTGACAGAGTTGCACGAGTTAGTGCGTTTGGTGAGTCACCACCAACGATTTCGTGTCGTTGACACGAAATCATCACCATTCCACGTCCATGGAGGTCGTGTCGACCTGCATGAACGTTCCCCCATTCTATTTAAGCCTATCAACACTGATTTGTTGAAGTTCTTGGTCAATTTCGAAGTGGTTGGTGAAGCTAGGGTTCCAAACTTCTCTGAATCGATTCTCATTCTCTGAGTCGAATTGAGCTACAAACTATACACTAATACAAAGCTCACATCACGAGCTTTGTATAAACACTAAAATCGTGAGGTTGTTGTGAGCAATGCATGCTCTATGGTTGTTGTGAGCAAGTTTCTTATAATGCATGCAAGCTGTAATGAACACTATTCCATGAGTTGGTTGATTATTTTGCAATTTGAGGTGTTAAGTTGTGAAATTATATGTTTTATGCATCAATGATTAATTCTCTGTCAAATCTGTAATTTGATATGAATTGAGTGTTGTAACATGTTCATTATGTGGTATATGAACTCTGTTGATCATTGGATTGGACTAAAAATGGTTAGAATTGAAAATGGTATATTAAAACCAAGATTTCAGTTTGTTCTGCAATAAAACACTCGAGTATTAGGCTGGTTACTCGAGTAAAATTTTGGTAAAACAATGTATTTTGAACAAGAACACTCGAGTACCATGCCCAGCACTCGAGTAATCGAGTGTTACATGGGATATGTTAAGGTAAACCACTCGAGTAATGCAGGGGTCACTCGAGTATTCTGGAAATGCTGAAGAACACTCGAGTAACTCATGAATCACTCGAGTATTTTTATGAATCTGAAACCCAAATCCGAGAAAGGCATGAACACTCAAGTAGTTTGAAAAACACTCGAGTAATCTGAAAATAGTTGAGGAACACTCGATTCCTCTGAAGGACACTCGAGTAATTTACCCAAAATCTTAAAAATACCATTTTAATTCTGAATCATTTAATTAATAATTGAACGAAAATTATCCAAGGGATCTAGACTTAAAAGAAATTGATTAATATGAGTGTACCGTTTGGATGACGGGATGTGCTCGGGTGCCACGTTATATATTAACCAATTTCCTTTAAGCCTAAAAATGATGCATTCATTTGGAGTTTGGATGGTAGGTCGTTTATCATGTTTTGGTAACATGAGGAGGGCCTCTGGGAGTGCCAATACGCTTGCTTGATGACACGTTGAGGACGTGGTCGGCTTAGTGGATGCCGATATGGTTATACCGTTTGGATGACGGACCGTTTGGATGACGGGATGTGCTCGGGTGGCACGAGTTCCAAGCTTGTCGTGTACATTCTTGGTGAATGTACGAAATGTTGTATACCTAGGAATACAACGCACTGGTGAGTGCTGGGTTGTCAGGGATGGACGTCAGAGAGTGATATAGTTTGATGGAGATAGGCTTGAGAGCTAAATTCATGCATCATGTCACTCATTTAAATTAAGTGTGATAAATGAAACAAGTATGAGCATCCTATTTGCATTCAGTAACTGCTAAGTGCTAAATGCGATTGTTATTCATTGTTGCATGTCTTCACATTCATATAGTACATATTTATACTCTGTTGATTATGTGTATAGAATTGCTTACCCCTATGCCCTTGTAGGTGATGTCTCGATACATCGCTTGCATCGAGATCCGGCCACTTCCTAGTGGCACATGGATCTATGAGGACCATCGCGCGGTGTTCGAGGGAGAGGTAAAGATTACCTTCTACCACCCGAACCCGTTGGTGCGATTCCGTCCTCGTAGATTTAGGATTCCCAACATATACACTATGCATGTACCCCCGTTTTACACATATCATGGACCACCTCCCACACGGCCAGCTCGCTCTTATCACAGCTTTCGTTTCAGACCTACCCGCTCACACCCTTTTTCCTCGAGAGTCATCCGCGAGGATACTCCCCCTTCTGATCCGAGGAGCCCAGTCAGGGTCACACCATCTCCTGACCCCGTACCCAGTGGTAGGGTACACTCTGCATCGGATGAGATCGAGGAGGATCCCACGGAGGATGAGAGCGGGGGCGAGCCTGTCGTTCATTCCACAGGGAGTCAGTGGAGGGATGATGATCCTTAGGTACGTGTATAAGGTGTATGATGAGGATCAGGGTATCTGGTGTGGGGATGTTGTGGAGGAGATTCTGCTGCTGCTGCTGTTGATGTGGATGTTTCTTTTGCTACCTGGAGACTGCTACTATCATTATCACTACTACTACTGATGCTGCCAGATCTATGTGATCAACCCTAGAGTTTATATTTTTGGGATGTATATATTGTAGATATACTTTTGAGTACTCTAGGGTTATGATTTTATTTTGGTCATAGATCCTTATGGACTTGTATATGGAATTTGGAGACTTGCACTGGGACTATGTATCACCTGACTCTTTTATCTATATATATATAATCTATGTTTATATTCTATTAGCTACATAGTCCTATAATTTCCGCTCACTCTGATGAAGGTTATACAAAAGAATTCGGCTATGTTATTTGTAAATGGTATCAGTTCCGTGAAGGAAATAAGTGGATAGTATCGCCTAATTTTATTCTGAAAATATCTTTTTAAAAGTATCGATGCTATCTAAAGTTATGAAAAGATTTTATTATTCTAGTAAACACCGAATTCAAAACAATGTTGAAAACGATGTAAGTTATTCTCTCCAAAATTTCCATGTTTTGGTTTGTGCACCTGACTTGAAAGAAAATTTTATTTCCACATTTTCTTATATACTTACAAGTCCATATATTATCTGATAATATAGTTTAATTACTATATTAAACTTGAGATAGTAAGAAGGGTGTCACACTCTGCACAGGACGAGGTCCCCAACTTCAAAAGATCTTGGGCTTACTGCCTTGTTGTACTGCTTGGCTTGTCATTCCTTCGCTTTCCTTTCACTATCGGAAGCTTTGTCTTGGATCTCTTCACTCAATATCAGCTCCTCCTTCAGCAACATGTCATTTTTTTCTTCTGGTCTCCCCAGCATACGGAAAGTCGGAATTCTACGCTCAATAGGGATTACGGCATCGCATCTGTACGTGAGCCTGAACGGAGTCTCTCCTGTCGAGGCCTGTATGGTCGTTCTTAGTGACCAGAGGATCTCAGGTAGTAACTTGGCCCACGCCCCCTTTGCATTCAACAGCCTTTTCTTTTGTCCTTCAATGATAGCTTTGTTGGCGGACTCGGCCTGTCCGTTTGTCTGCGGGTGTACGACTGAAGAAAAACGATGAAAGATGTGGAGGTCCTCGGCAAGGGCTCGGAAGGTATCCGCCGTGAACTGGGTCCCGTTATCGGTGATAATCGAGTGGGGGACCCCGAAGCAGGCAACGACATTTTTGATAAAGAATTTATGGACTTTTGCGGAAGAGATTGTGGCTAGGGCTTCAGCCTCTATCCATTTAGTAAAATAGTCCACAACAACCACCACAAATTTGAGTTGTCCAGGTGCTGTCGGAAACTTACCAATGATGTCCATGCCCCATTGATAGAAGGGCCATGGTGAGGCTAGTAAGTGCAATTCTTCCGGGGGTCTGTGGAATAGATCACTGTTATGCTGACATTGGATGCATTGGCGGACGTGATCAATGGAATCAACCATCAAAGTCGGCCAATAGTACCCAACTCTGAGTATTTTCCTTGCCAAGGACTTGTCACCCATGTGGTGGCTAGAGATGCCGCCATGGACCTCGTTCAAAACCATCTCGGCCTCGTCTGGAGTCAAACAGCGCAGCAGCGGTGAAGCAGTGCCTCTTCTGTATAATATGCTTTCGACCATCACATAATGAGCTGCTTTCTTGACGAGTTTTTTGGCTTGGAGTTGGTCTGTTGGAATGGTGTCGTGCTGCAAAAAGGATTTGATGGGAGTCATCCAGTCAGGCGAATGTGAAATGGCTAAAATGATACAAGGCCCCGAGATCTCCTCCTGAATGACACTCTTGTTGTTTCCAGCTCATTGAAAATCTGAACTTCTTCTCCTCTTAATTCCTTTGCCATTCGGAGACCTGCGAGCACGGCTTCATACTCGGCCTGATTATTCGAAGTGGTGAATTCAAATTTGAGGGAGTACTCATGCTGACACCCTCTGAGTTTTCACATATTATTCCTGCTCCTGCCCCTTTCTTGTTACTAGAGCTATCCACATATATTACCCAAGAAGTCGAGTTCGAGCTCCCAACGGGCTCGGTAAACTCGAAAACAAAATCAGCCAAGGTCTGAGACTTAATCGCCCTTCTTGGCTCGAAAGAGATGTCAAACTCAGAAAGTTCCACCGACCAGGCCATCATCCTCCCAGCCAAGTTAGGTTTCTGCAAAATTTGTTTGATAGGCTGAGCAGTTCTTACTTCAATTGGGTGACCCTGGAAATACTGCCGGAGTAGTCTAGCAGCCAGAACCAAACAGAAAGCGCATTTCTCGATTTTTGAATACCTAAGCTCCGGACCTTGCAAAGCTCGACTAATGAAGTAAATCGGGAGCTCGAGTTTGGACTCATCCCTAACTAGTGCCGAACTGATGGCCAATTCACCTACCGAGAGATACAAGAAGAGTTTTTCCCGCGCTTGAGGACTAGATAGAACCGGGGGGGAAGCCAAGTATTCCTTCAAGGCCGAGAAAGCAACTTCACATTTTTCATCCCAATTAAATTCAGTATTTTTCTTTAAGGGAGAGCCTTCTTGGCAGCCTGAGGGAGGAACCGAGAGAGTGCAGCCGAACGACCTGTTAACTGTTGGACCTCCTTCATGTCTTTCGGGCTCTTCATGTCGAGGACGGCCCTACACTTTTTTGGGTTGGCCTCAATTCCTCGCTCGGTCAACATGATTCCAAGGAAAGCTCCTACAGGGACCTCAAAAGTGCATTTCGCTGGATTCAACCTCATATTGTGCATCCTTATTTGTGCTAAAATCATCTTGAGATCTCCGACATGACTCTCTCTAAGCCTGCTTTTCACGATCATATCATCAATGTAGACTTCCATAATTGTACCAATGAGCCCTTCAAAAACTCTATTCATCATTCTCTGATATGTCGCACCACATTCTTTAAACCGAAAGGCATGACTGTGTAGCAGTATGTCGCCTTTTCGGTAATAAAGGCTGTTTTCTCCTGGTCTGCGGGGTACATCGATATCTGATTATAACCCGAGTGCACATCCATAAAAGAGAGGAGTTAGTGCCCTGCCGAATTGTCTACTAGCTGGTCGATTATCGGCAATGGATACTGGTCCTTTGGGCAAGCCTTATTCAGGTCGGTGTAATCGACACACATGTGCCACTTACCATTCGACTTTTTAACTAGCATAGTGTTTGACAACCATTCGGAATATAAAACCTCCCTAATAAACCCAGCTTCCAATAATTCAGACACCTTACCTTGGATCGCTCTAGACTTCTCGACCCCAACTCTACGCTTTTTCTGCGCCACCGGTTTGGCCTTGGGTTCGACACTGAGCCTGTGACATATGAAGTTCGGGTCAATCCCAGGCATATCCGCCGAAGTCCAGGCGAACAGATCTTTGTTGCGTTGGAGTAGTTGGACGACTTCGGCACGGATCGAAGGTGGGAGGTCAAAACCGATTTTGACCGTTTTTGAAGCATCTGTTGGATCCATGGGTACGGACTCCCACCTTCCCTGAGGTAGCAGCCTAAAGTCATCCTGCTCGGCTCTGACATCCAGTTCGGCTAATAGAATCCCTCCTTTAGCCATTGGCGTTTTGGGGATCTTTTCTTCCTTTTCCTTTTTCACTTTGCCGAGGCTAACATTATAGTACAGACGTGCCTCTCCCTGCTCGGCCTTCACTGTGATTACCGTGTCATCCGAACCCACAAACTTCATGGCAAGGTGAACAGTAGACACCACTGCTCCGAAAGCTTGGAGGCAGGTCCTCCCTAGGATGGGATTGTAGGCCGATGGGCAATCCACGACTAAGAATTTGATGATCTCTATTCTCGCAGCAGGCTGACCTCCCAGGGTCATCAATAATTTGATGACGGCGAGAGGTCGTATTGCATCGCCCGTGAAACCGATTAGATTACCCTCAAACTGTTCCAAGTCTTCCTGACGCAATCTCATTCTTGAGAAAGCATGGAGAAAAAGGATGTCGGCCGAACTTCCTTGATCTACAAAAACTCAGGCGACATCGAAGTTGCCAATCCTTGCTGAAATTACCATCGGGTCATTGTGTTCAGGAATGACCCCTTCCATATCCTGATCAGTGAAGCTTATGGGGATGTTCCGAGATGGTCTTTTCTGTATGGGACGGTGATGGATAGCTAAAACCTGATTGACATACCTTTTCCTTTCGGACCTGTGCTCACCGCCCCCCCGTGAAACCTCTTGAGATAGCCTGAATCCTGAGGTTTTTCGGCGACTTGTTCAACTCGTCGATAGCGACGAGGTTCACCTGGTGTTGATTTTCCCCTCTTTTTTCTGGAGTAGAGTCTCTCCTTCTTTTCCCTCTGCCAGGACTTTTTGACCTTCTGCGCGACCTTTTCTCAATCGCTTCCATTATGTACCGCTGAAGCTTACCTTCACGAATGATCTCTTCTATAACATCTCGGAGCCAGGTTCACTGATTTGTATTGTGCTCATACCCTTCGTGAAAGTCACAGTACTTGTTTTTGTTCACATTTTTTTGGTTTCTTAGGTATGGGGGCCTGCTGACATGCCTGAGCTCCGTCTGCATGGTCTCTCTCCAAATCTGTGATCTCGAAGCGTTCAACGGAGTGTAAGAATTATATCTGTGGGGTGGGGGTGGGGGCGGTGGACGTCGTCCTTCTCGCTTGTCCTTCCGAGGACGACCCCGAGGAGTTCGGCGGTCCTCCTGTACGGGATCGCCTTGATTACGAGCTAGTCTGTTGGATTGACCTTTGTCAAACTCCTCAAGATTAATGAATTTGTTTGATCGTTGCCGTAACTCGGCCATATCGCGAGGCGATTTCCCGATAAGAGCTTTTCGGAAATCACCGGGGGCAAGCCTTGAGTAAAGAGTAGGACGACAACACCTGGTTCGAGGTTTGCAATAGAACTTGAATCGTGATGGAATCGATTAAGGTAGTCTCTTAGGGTTTCATCAGGCTTTTGTGTCACCGTAGCCAGAGTGTGGTCCGATTTTGGCTGAACGCAACTGGCGGTGTATCTGTTGAGAAAAACCCTTTTCATCTCGGTCCATGAGTTGATAGAGTTTCGCGAGAGTGAAGAATACCATCGTAGAAGTTCATGAAGAATACCATCGTAGAAGTTCATGGAGAATGCCAGTACTTGGAGAGTCATGGAGAATGCCCTACACTTCATCCTGTCTCCTTCTCCATAGAAGTTCATGGCTCCTTCGAAAGAGAGGATATGATCATTCAGATAAGTGAGACCGTTGTACCTCGGAATATTACTTGGTCCGAGGTAACCTTAAGGGGTTTCATAAGCCATGATGTAAGGAGTGAAGGGGTGGCCAGGGTGCTCCTGTTCGGGTTCCTGGTCGGGGTTTAATGGGGGAGGTAGGGGAAGAGAGTCTATTTCGACTCTTCGGGGCTCAACGTTTCGGTGTCGCCGAGGAGGATTGTTTCGTGCCGGAGCCACTACCGATGCTCGTTTGGTCACACGCTCCATGGTCCTGTGTTGTAGATCGGCAATGGCATGGCCCTGTCGTTCCATGATCTTGATCTGTTTCCGCATCATGGCTAGGATCTCATCGTCACGACGTCGTGGTGACGTGTTCGTGCGATGAGATCGGTGGGAGGGGCCAACTGAGTGCCCGTGCACCCTGAGGCGGCGATGTTGTTGGGAGGTATTTTATGCATGGAGAGAACGCACGGCTGGATGTCGAGCGCGCTCTTGATGATGAGGATTTCGACTTTCCTGCCTATTTTGGTGTGAAGATTCTCCTGAAACCATAATGTAAGGGCCACTGTGGGTGTGTGTTGGTGGTGGTGGTGGTGGTGGTGGAACGGGGATTGGTGTTGGCTGTGGTTGTGCTACCCTGTTCGCCTGAAGGTGGAGGTGCAAATCTTCTAGTTGCTGTTGTGCTGCCTCCACCCTGCAAGGGCGACCCCTCCTTCTACGTGGGGCTTGGTTTTCCACTGGATCAGCCATGGTACGTTTTGGTGGGATTGTTAATTTATTCGTTTCCCACAAACGGCGCCAATGAAGTGTTCTAGACTGGAGCAGTCACTAAGGTCACAGGGAAAGACCTAGTGGGATGGCTCAATCTAGGGTTTATGAGTGATTCAATGAGTTTTCACAGGTATTCAGTAGGATTACCTAGGTTGCCCTAATCATAGAGTGTGTGCTGTGTGAACTTAGGGTTAGAAGACGTACCTGAGCCTCATGTAGCACGGTACTACT
The DNA here is from genome assembly GCA_037953625.1 of Crotalaria pallida. Classification (NCBI taxonomy): domain Eukaryota; kingdom Viridiplantae; phylum Streptophyta; class Magnoliopsida; order Fabales; family Fabaceae; genus Crotalaria; species Crotalaria pallida. The sequence goes on along the minus strand of CM075655.1, from coordinate 73,305,341 downwards.
TATAGGGGTTGCTGGGTGCCCTAATGGGCCAGCTAAGTTGAGGCCCAGCAGGGCCAGCCTGTTATGAGCCATAAGAGGATATGGATGGATAAGTTAGTTGGTCTTTATTCTGTTCTTGTCGGCTTGAGTGTTTGGTATACAGGTCGAGTTGGGAGAGCGGGCTCAATCCGTCTCGGTTGTGCCCGATAGTCCGAGAGACATCGATCTCGGTCTGACAATAGTAGTGCAGGTGTAATACGATCTCGGTCAGATATGGTCTTGTGCCCCGTGATCTCGGCCCGAGGCTTAGTCCACCACACCTTTCATAAAAAAAACAAATCCCTTTAACCAAAATACTCTTTTTTTATCCTTATCCTAACAAAAATTAACCAAATCTTTCTCTTAAAAAAAACATTTTATCTTTTCTTTTTCTTTTTTTGAAATTTTTATTTCCGTTTTTTATTTTTCATAAAAAATACTTTTTCAAAATATTTTTTAATTTTTTCTTCAATTTTCATTTTTCATCTTTTAAAAAAAAACATTTTTATTTTTTAGTTTTATTTTGTTTGAGGGGACAAAATTGGGTGCAACAAAGGACAAAAGTTCTGAAATAAAAAAAAGCCAAAAAATTAAGAATGGAGACATAAAAAATATTAGTGAATAATAAACAATAATCTAAATCGCTATTATTATTATTATTAAAATAAGAGATCCAAACAAAACTCTAATGTTTGGTGCAATCTGTTGCTTTGAAAGAGACAATTTCTTTCTCCAAATCAATTCCTATCAAAAAATTTGCCATCAAATTAGAACCATACGTTCCAGAACCACGATTCATGCTGGCAAATCCTAAGCAAAAAAGGCCATCTTTTTCCTGAAAAAAGGTTTGCTTTGGCATCAATCGTATATTCCCACCTTCGAAATGAGCTGTTATTATTGGTCCCTTAGGACTAGTTGATGTATTGTAGCAAAGTCGACCTTCTAATTCTGGGTCATCCCTCAATGGAATCCGCTTCTTCACTTCATTTACCAATTCAACATAAAATAGTTGCGGTAAATAAGATAATGTTGATCCCGTATCCATCAACATATTACCCTGTTTTGGAGACCTATAAATGGGCAAATAAGTATTTTCCACACTAATGCCTCCTAAGGTTACATAATAGTGGAAGGAGTCTCTTGTATGTATAATTAAAGGCGTAGAAATTACACCACGTCCTAATACTTCACTCCCAGCACCAAAACTCATTGGGCTAAAGACATCAGTGTTGTAGTATGGGACTAGACAATAGGAAAATTTCCTACCTCCAAACGAAGGACCAATTTGAGAAATAAGGGACACTGATCCCCTTCCTAAACCTATTATTCCCATTTCGTCCAAGCTCGCTTTGTCATTATGTCCACAACCAATAATCATTGCCTGAAGAGCGAGAGGTTTTCCTGATGTTGTGTTCATGGTAATTGTATCCAATGCCAACAAACCTGAAAAATATTTCTTATTCATTATTTCTTATACAACCTAGTGCCACTTTTTTATTTATTTTCTTAGTGTATACAAAGAAGAAATAAAGTACGAAAAAAAATACACCTACTACCCGTGCACTAAGATAAAAAGTGACATATATATACCTAATAAATAATGTTATTTGAACATCTATATCTAATATCTAAATCTGGTATCTATTGTTTTAGATAAAAAATATGATAACTCCTTCAATTTATAAATATTATAATTTTTCATATATATCTTTTAACTAGAATGGCACTCCCTCTGGTTGAAATATAAGGGAAAAAACATACTTGTCTTGGTTTAAAATATAAGAAAAAGAAACTAATGTTATTAATTCTCAATGTTCCATTCCTAAAACATCTTTAGAAAATTGTTATCTTGTTTAATCTTTGTTTCATCTTCAATGATATTTTCCTTAAATACCTCTATTTTTTGATAAATTTGAGAAAATTGAATACAATTAACTAATCACCTTAATAAGTGTGAAATTAGTTTTTTTCTTTTATTCAAACCGGATGGAATAGGTGTTGGATGTAAATGTTAGATGTAGATATTTAAATAACATTATTGAATACCTAATATTAAAATTTTGATGTTGAACATACCTTGTGATGTAGAATTATCCTCATAAGTTATTGTATAACCATACATCGGTTCTTATAAGGGGAACATGTACGTTCTATATATCCTGGAAATTGATAACATTCCTTCTCTTGGCAATATATGCCTGTATACGTGGATGATTTTCGAGGATCAAACAAGGGGTATTTCTGCGTAAAGCAATTGTTACATGGTACACATTGTAACCATATAAGATTACTGCCTGTATCCATATAGCCATAAAATTTTATCGGTGGAGTTCCAATAGAAACCTCCATGATATAAGCTCCATAATCAGATGCTGTTGGAGTTTGTACAATATCCATGAGATGTGCAACACTTAATGAATTTCGGTGGATCAATTTAATGCTGAACCCACCATAAACAACTTCAATAGTTGATAAATTCAAAAGAAAAATAAAGAGCGGGATAAATATTAAGTTTGGATGAAACAATATAAGAAAACCCATCGTCATATATGGGAGATCAAAGAAAACCTCCAAGTTGTATGTTTTTGTTTAAGCTCTTTGTGTTTTATACTATCTTTGTTTCTTTTCTCATATAAGATACACTTTTTTTTATTTATACTCCAATCAATTTTTCTTAAAACTGATTTGACTATATTAACTCACCCACTTAAGAATATGGTGATTTGACTAATTTCATTTATTATAATTGATAATTTTTTATTTTAATTAAAGGGTATTTATGTGGATATGGAATGCACAAATTACGAAGATTATACAAAGCTAACTATGAATCCGCACCATGTTCTCTTTTTTAATTTTTATTTGTATGTATGTTTTTATTTAAAATTTATATTAAAATATTATTTTTTTCGCTCTCAAATATAAGAAAAATAACTAACTTCATAGTTATCAAGAAAGTTAATTGAGTATTTTATTAATACTCCAATCAATTTTTCTTATAATTGATTTGACTATATTAACTCACCTACTTAAGAATATGATGATTTGACTATTTTCATTTATTATAATTGATAATTTTTTGATTTTAATTAAAGAATATTTATGTGGATATGGAATGCACAAATTATACAAAGTTATCTATGAATCCACACCATGTTCTCTATTTTAATTTTTATTTGTATGTATGTTTTTATTTAAAATTTATATTAAAATTTGATTTTTTTTCGCTCTCAAATATAAGAAAAATAACTAACTTCACGGTTGTCAAGAAAGTTAATTGAGTATATATAATTTTCTGAAATTTGTAAAAAAAAAATACTCCATCTTATTTGAAATATATATATATATATATATATATATATATATATATATACTTCTAATATAAGTACAATTTATAATAAACATCGGATGGAGTATTATGTAACGCCCCGCATTTTCCCGAACGTGCGTAAACGAATTCGACGGAAATAAACTTTGAATTTTGTTTTCCAAAAAGGATTTTCTAAAGGGGATTTTTGATTTTGTTAAAAAGTGAATTTCTTTATGGAATAAAATTTGCATTTTTGGATTTGTGAACTTTGAAAGTATGATCTTTTAAATTTTTGATTTGATTTACAAAATTATTTTTGAAAATTGTGAAGGACGAAATTTTTGAGAAATAATAATTTTTGGAAGTTAATGACTTTAAATAAATTTGTCTTTTTGGAAATCTCTCATTTGCATGGAAGTGTGATTTTCAGAGATTTTTAATTGTGTGCATTATATGTAGATAATTATTATACTTTGAAAGTGTAACATCCCGCATTTTCTGGACTCAAATAAATCAATAAGATTTCATTTAACAATAATTTTCAGAATTTAAGAAAGATTTTTCAGTTAATGTGTTTTATCAAATGATTTTCATTCGAGTTTGATTTCATGAAACCCAGCAATGGTTTTGTTATTTGAGATTTCTTTTCAAAATGAATTTGATTTTTCTGGAAATGCATATCTTTTCACCCATTTTTCAAAAAATTATAATCTTTGTGTGAAAATGATTAGAGGTTTTAAATAAAATTATTCTTTTTGAAGATTTTTAAGGTATGAGAAAATGTAATTTTATAAAATCAAGTGAGGCTTATTTTGTAGTGAATTGATACGGTTTCTTAGTTTTCTTAAGGATTATATTTTTTTTATTGTGAATGTGTGTGATGAATTATATATGAAATCTAATTCGTTAATTTAAATGAATGAATGCATGGATTGTGTGAATGTGAATGCATGTATGATGTATGTATATATATATATGTGTGTGTGTCGCGTGTGTGAGTGGGAAGCATGATGTGTTAAGTGTTATATGTATGTGTGCATTCTTTCATGGTTCCCTGCTATGTGTTTAGGTGAAATGAAATTATATGTGCATGTGTGCATGTGTTGATCGGCCATTTAGGACTAGGAAGACCAAGAAAGATGCATTTTCTTAAGTGATAAGAAATTAGAAAATCAAATAGAAATTAGGAGAGACTAGGTTGCATGACTCATGATACCTAGGAAGACCTTTCTTCCACTTTGTCTCCTTGATGACATGACCTCTCCCATGCAAACTTTGGAGTGGACCAAATTGCCCATGAACCAAGCCTTGAACCGTGGCTAGAAGAGGAATTTTACCCACCCTTGTGTTGCTCTTAAAACCGTATGAAGGAGTGAGTGTTGGATAACTCATTCCATTTCCCTTCACCAACACAAAACACTTAGTCCAAGAGTACATCAAGCTCTTGAGACTTTAGAGAGAAAAGAGAGAGGCCGTAAGGGAGAAGGAAGAAATCAAGAATGCAAAACCTAAGGTCCTTAACCCAAACATCCTTAATTTATTTTTCAACCTTGCTCTTCTTCAAGGATCAAGAAGAAAAGCTAACCCCTAACCCTAAGAGGAAGAGGCCGAAGCAAAGCTCTAGGAGGAGAAGAAGAGGATTTGAAGATTTAAGTTAGAATCTTAATTTAAGGTAATTGTTCAAGGGATTTTAATGTAATAATTTTGGTTGTGTAAAGGACTTTAATATGGACATTTCTTGGGTCTAATTTGGTGATGCATGTCTCTATTTTCTTATGATCTTGAAGTTTTGTTGCCTTGCATGTCATTTTTATAACTTGATCTTGAATATTTGTGTTTGAAAACTTTGATCTCCAACTTGTTCTTCACGGTTTGTCTAGGATTTAAGTTAAGTTTATGTTTTTGCTTTGATCTTGTCTTACATGTCTTGATCTATGTTTGATCCTTGAGAAATTGTGAAACTTGAGTTTTGCATGTTTGTTTTGAGTGCATGTCTTGATTTTTTCTGTATGCATGTCACGGTTTTCAAAGGAAAATGAGCATAACAAGCTTTAGAAATAATTTTGGGTAAAGTGAATTTGAAACCACGATTTTGTGTATGATGATGATGATTCGGTTGATGCTTTGAAAAATAAAATGATGTTATAAAAGTTGTTCATGATTTGATCTTGAGTGTGATCCTTGCATGAGAAAATAAATTTATAAGATTTTGCCTTTATGCATCTGATCAATCGGTCAAGTCTAGGAAGGATAGAAAACCATGTTAGACCATCATTTCATTTACATGCACGATGAAATTTGTTTCATCTAGAGATTTTAAGTACATACATGGATTTTCCTAGAAGTTAAAGATTTTGATATGATTCTTGATTTTTGGTGTATGAAGAAATTAAAATTGTGGTATGCTAAATCTCTTGTGAAGCTCACGGTTTTGGTGCTTGTGAATGTCTAAGATAGTTCGCTTTATTTTGCATGTATGTTTATTGTTAGGATTAAGGATTTCTAGATCTATGGAGCTTAAATTTTGATTAAAAGCTTAAAAGTAATTTTTATGTTCCATTCGGTTTTGGAACAAATTTTATGAAAGCCATTTTTATTCTATTTTCTTATATGTCCTTGTTTGAGTTAGTCTTGAATGAATGAAATTGATTTGATAAATAATTGTATCGAGTAATTTTCTTTTGTGCTCTATTCGGTCTTAGTATGAAAATGAAAGAAATAAATTGATTTCTCTTTTACATGTTGATTTAAATAATGTTAGTATTAATCTAAGTCAGTGTGCTCTTTTTCCTTAATTATTAGTTAGAAGGTGATGTTTAGAAATAGGATAAAGTATTTGTCATATGTGCATATGTTGGTCATCATTAGATTTGAACATAAAACCTTGTCTCATGTAGGATGAGATTCGGCCATGCATAGAAATTAGGTGCATGTGTCTAATTTTGTTTTATGTGCTTGAACGATGAATGATTTGTGATATCATATTTGTTTGTGTATGTTGGAATGATTTGAATGCTTAATATTTCTACAAGGTTTTGATTTAATTCTTATGTTGTTTTCTTTTAATTCAATTCGGTTTTAAAAAAAGTAAAGTAAGTCAAACGATTTAATTAATTGAAAAATATTGTTTTGAGGAGGTTTTCCCATGATTTCCGAAAATTCATGGTTTTAATTTAACAACTGACTTTTTTATAAGAAAAACCTTAAGATAAATGTGGCCTTTTAAGAAGTCAAGAAACTATTCATGTTTTATCAAGCAAGTATTTGAAATGAACGTTATGAGTTTTAAATTCCTAATTATATGGTTAAAGAAATGTTTCTACTTAGTTGTGAACTAAAATCAAAGTGATTTTCAAATAAGGGTGTTCTGTTTTCCAAATAATTCTGTAAGACCAAATTTTAATAAGAGAAATTATTTGAGTTCCAGTAACAATCGGGAAGCAGTTACGAGCATCGCAGTGGAAACCAAGGAGCGTATCGTGTGGATTATCGTCAGTCCAGGTGAGAGAGAAGTTTCCCCCAAACACCGTGGTTTTTAGGTAACATATTAAGTGTTTCGACCATCTCAAAAGTCGAAACTTAGTGTCTTGAGTCAGTATGAGTAAGTAACTTAATTATTTGTATTTGGATGTTGGTATGTTATTTATGTGCCTATTTATCTATTGCTTATGAGTAGTCGATGTGAAATGTGGCAACGCTGTGAATAATAATAATAATAATAATCAAAGATATAAGAGATAAGAGATGAGTGAGGAAAGATGTAAGACGTTGTCGGGAAAAGAATAAGTGATGAAATCGATGAGTTGAGCCAGAGCTTGGGCAACATTGTTGATACGGATGCTTTCTGAGGTCTAGCTATGAGGGGAAGAGAAGTTGATGATAATGATAAAAATGAGCCAGAGCTGGAGAGAGAGATATAGATTGTTGGAACAAGAGGTGAACTGAGTGGAGCTGGGCTCCCTTGTTTTCGGTTTTAGACTGGGACTAGTGTTGAGTTGAGCTTGCTCCTCCGCTAGCGCTCAGCAACAATGTGTTTTAAAAAGTGGTTTTTGAAAAAGGGATTTTCGAAAAGATTTATGAAAGGAAATTTTGGAAAAGAGGTTGTAAGACCTCATTTTTGAAAAGAGTTATGAAACATTATTTTTAGAAAGTATTTCGTGAAACTCCATTTTTTGAAAAAGATTTGTAAAATGTAATTTTCGAAAAAGGGTTATAAATGATTATTTTCAAAAAGTTTTGGTGACATAATTTTCAAGAAGGAGATTTGTGAAACTTTATTTCTGGGAAAGCAATTGAGAAGTTCTATTTTGAAAAGGGTTTTAAAGCCTTGTTTTTGAAGAGAATTATTTTGAAAAGAGTTTTTGAAACTTGCTTTTGAAAGAATGATGAAGAATTATTTTGAAAAGTCTGGAGAGGAGATACGAGATATGGAGTTGTTAAGGGAAATCCCGCTCTGTGCGATATTCAGAAAAGAGATGTTTTGAGAGCATTAGAGGTCGGGACTCGTTGAAGGGATGTACGAAGGATGAGCCGACCAATAGGTTAAGCCTTTAATTAAGAGACTTTTAAAAGACATGTATTAACGCGGTGAGTTATGAGAGTTAACCCGAAGTAGTGGAGAGGAAGGAACCATAGGTATCTGCGGATACTTAGGAGGAGATTGCATTAGGGGAGGACAATGACGGTGATACGTCAAGAAGTCTAGAGTACTCTTCTAGGCGGAACAACTCCACAAGTGGCGCACTAACGTGGTGGGGACTGGGTCCAATGCCGTGGCAAGTTCTACTTTTCAAACTAGAAGTAGTACTGTCGCCCCCTAGATTGCAAATCGAGAACAGTGAGAGGGACTGGAGTGGGGCATCTTGTTTGCCACTGCGAGGCAGTGTGCCATGATTATTATGAATTGATATTATTGATTGAGGCACAGTCCTCCTGGTCTGGGACCATTTGATGTGTGACAGCTGTCGTGCCCGCACGGTAAAGGTCCTGTACTCCTGTTTGCTTCCGACTAGGTTGGGTGGATGACCGAGGAGATGTAGACGTGAGTGATAGCCGGGAAAGAAATGGATATACCGATGATATCTCGTAATTTCCCGAATTCAAGAAGGATGTAAATGATAAGACTGAATGAGAGGAAATTATAAGAGTGAGAAGTTACATTAAGTGTATAAAGATAAGGATGGATAATAATGAGGTTGGTAAGACTGATGATAATACTACAAAATAATAATGATGGTGATATACTTGATTGTTGTGTGCTTGTGTGTTATATTGTATGTTTGTATGGTCCTATTATTTTGCCTATCGTAATCCCACACCGTCGACGATGCGTCGTTCGGATCGCTTACTCTCTCCTGTTCGTTGGCATATCGGTGCTGCAGGTATTTCAACGGGCAGATGGAGTACTGCATGGATATCACCATGTGGAATAAGTACGGAAGAGGTTGGAAGTACACCCCAAACGGTTGGGCGTGGACCGGCTACACTGAGATCATGATCCAAGATCCGGAGCACCAACTAAGTGGAGTTAATCTAGAGCCGTACTTGGGCCAAATCAACGTACGAGGATTCAGTAGCTACGAGGAGAAGGCACGGTATGAGCAGCGGGGGAACTTTACTACCCCAGGTGGAAGGCTGCTGGGGTCCAATGACAATGAGGGGACAACCACAAAGGCGACATCATCTTCGAGAGCGAGGAGAGGACGCAAGAAGGAGAAGGAGCTACACCCCCTTGCTTTTAATAGGAAAGTTTAAGAATAGTGTGGTTAGATTAAGTTGTGATGATTGTTGAGTCAAGGATTACCGATGCCATGAGCCATTATGTAATTGAGCTAAGATTTTAATCTGACTTGTGGAGCACATCTTTTTGAAATGTTATTTCATGTAAAGTTCTTGGAATCTGTTAAGATAATTTTGAACCAAGTTCTTTTATGAGAACGAACGTTTTATGAAAAGAATGGTCTTCGTAACAACTCGGTTTTCGAAGAAGTGGATTGAAGATCATAAAGAGATTTTCAATGATGTCTTCGAACACTTAAGCATTGTTTTACAAAAAAAAAATTGGCCTCATTTTTACAACCTAAATGGAATAACGATGGTTATTTTCAAGTTATGAAAATCAGGTTGTTACAGAAAGAGCTTAAGTACTCTTTACAATAAAATGTGTCTTGTAGGAAATTAAATTAATTGTCATGATGAGAAATTGATTTATAATGTATGTTCAATGTGATGTGTGTTTGTTTTAATGTGTGAATGGTGTTACGGTTTTGTATATGGTATGTGTACATATGATCCTTGAAAATACTTGCATATTTGTGGGAATTAGTGATCATAAGTATCTTAAACAAATATGATTAGAAAAATATAGGATGTGTGTGTGTGCATATGTGTGTTACGGTTTTAGCATGTGTGTGTGTGTACATGACTCTTAAAATGTATGCATAAGTACATGAACCCATGATCATGGTGCCTTGAATAAATAAAAATAGAAAATGAAAATGAAAATGAAAATGCATGATGTGTGTGTGTTGCTACGGTGATGTGTGTGTGTTTGGGGTAAGGAAATTTTAGGATGACATGAGGAACCAACAAGTGGAGTGAGTGAGTAGAAAATAGGAGTCTTGAAATGACCATGCATGATGAAGTCTAGCCCTAGCCTATTCACTTTGTTCCCTTTGATTGAACCCTTCCCATGCAAACTTTGAGAAACCCAAAACTACCCTCCTAATTGATGCTTTGGCCGAACCCTAATCCAAGGGTAAAGGAGGCAATTTCGGTGGCCCGTAAATCTATCTTACCATAGCTCATTTCTTCACTTTTCTTTCATTCCGTTCACAAACACCACTCAAACATTTCTAAGGGACCAACACACCCTTAGAAAAGAAAAGAGAGAGGAGAAGAGAGGAGGTGGCCGTGAGAACACAAAGCAAGAAGAAGGAGAATTGGAGCTAGGCCATCGATTTTCTTTGGAGATCAAGAACCTTAGAAGTAAGAAAACCCCTTTTCTTGGTAGGTTATAAGAGGATCAAGAAGAAAACCATGAGAGTTAGGATTTTCTTTTGGTCTTGTAATTTTTCTTTCTTCTCTTTTCATTGCATGTTTATTTTTATAGCTTGAGAGGTGAGTGCAACTATGGACTTTTACATTGGTTTGTAATATGTGAACTCATGGACTCTATGTGCTTCGGTTATGGTTTTCTTTAGGTAGATCATGATGATTTTCTAAACCAACTCTTAAAGAATCTAAATCACTACTTGAGATCTTTATGAAAACTAAAACGAAACCCCTTTGCATGTTGATTTCTTCTCCAAAACCGTGACCTATGAGGTTTTTATTGAAAGGAGTTGGTAAATAATTTATGATCTAGGTTTGATTGATGACAAAATGAAGAATTTATGTCTTGCATGTTAAATTCTTGTGCTCAATCCGTGACCTATGTGCATCTATGTGAATGTTTGATAAACAATTTCATGATCTAAGTTTATTTGAGAAGAAAATAGGGATTTTTAGCTTTGCATGTTGATCTTGTGATGATTTTGATTGATCTTTGTGTGTGCATGTTTTAATCCATGATTTAATATCTTACAAGTTAAAACTTTGAGGTTTGCATGTCAATTTTCAAGAAAAGAAATTAAGTTTTCCTTTATGTATGTTACGACCTAGTAGAAATTAATAGGGTAATGGTCTTTAAAATGATTTTTCTTTTATGAGCATGATTTGATTTAAAGATTTGTCTAATATTTGTTGTGTTGGTGTGGAGGCCATTCGGCCATGGTTGATGAAAGTGTGATGGTGCTTGATTTTTGGGTGCATGTATGCATTAGGAATAGATTTAGTAGGTCTTAAGTCCATGCATGCTATTCTTTTAGAAGATTAAGTTATAATCCAAATTTTCATTTTAGAAAAATTATGAGTTTGAGCTTTGATAAAAAGTCTAAGGAAATCTCATGAGGGTTCGTGCATGTTGATGCAATGTGATTTACTTTACTTGTCTTTAGTGTATTGAAAAGTGAACTAAGATTCTTGTCTTGTATGTGTGATAGCATTCGGTCTTGAAGTAGGAGAATAAGGAAACGTGCTTAATCATTATCTAGATGGCATGTAGACTAAGATTAGCCTCATTTAGGAACATAATGATGCATACATGAAAGGATTTGTGGTTTTGATTGTTGTCTTGGATTAAGTTGAGGAAATGAATTTAGGAATTGTTAAGCTTTCCTATGATTCTTTTCGGTTTTGGTCTTGAAAGAAATAAAATCATTTCATTGTTTCATGTCTTTGATTATATGTTATATCTTTGCAAGCTTTTACTGGAATAATTCGGTTAGTGCATGTGTAGGTGCTTAAAATGATTTTTCTTCTGAAATGACTAATGAGAGTGATTAAATTCTATGTTTGTGTAATCATGTGTGTGATACAAAGATGTGCTAAGTTCTTTTATTCTTTTCGGTTTTAAAGGCTAGGAATAGGTGGAATTAATTGAATTTATTTTCATGATGTTGATTCTATGATTTTAAGGTTTAGAAATTACTAGTAATTAGGAAATGTTGAGTATAGACAATTCGGTTTTTGCCATTATTTAATTAAGAAATTAAATTAAATTATCTTGCTGTGCATAATTGAATTTGTGAGTTAGTGTTGTAATTCAATTAATTGTTTTCTTTAGCCTACGTGTGTTTTGCAATAAGTAAATGATGAATGTTTTAAATTAAGTTTTAAATATGAAAGGAAGTTTATTTGAATAAAAGAGTGTTTCTAAAATTGTTTTCAAGATTTTTCTCAAGAACTGTTTTAATCATGAATTTGAATGGAATTTGAATGGAATTTGGAAATCTTGGACAATAAAAACAAGTTTTCAAAAAGAGAAATTGTTTTCAAAATGAATTCAACAAATGTATCGAACTCGTTTCTAATGCACGGGAAAATGTCTTAGTTGAGCGACGGACGAGAGGATAAGAGGCGAGGAGAGATGATCGGGAAACCTTGGAGAGCTATAGGACGTTCGTCATCGAGGTGAGAGAGGGGCTTTCCCTTAAGACGTCGTGGTAATTAGGTATATATTAAGGCGTCCAATCATCTCAAAGATTGGACTCCAATCTCATTTAGCGTAGTGGTGTATGTGATAGCGATTGTTTGATTGGTTTAGCTATCTACCCGAACGACTGAGATTGGCTTATCATAAATGATGTTATGTTTTCTGATTGTTCGTGTTGAATTATTATCTTATGCTTTACTTATTTGTTAAATAAATATGGTATTGTTAGATTATTTGATTATGCGTTAGTAATGAAGTTATGAAGGTAACAAACTAAGTATGAAAAGAAAAGAATGATGGATTCGAATAATGAGAATAAGTAAAAGAGGGAGAGAGGCAAGTTATGATGAGATTGAATTGTGAGAGAAGTAGATGGTGATTGGAAAATTGGAAATTTGGAAAGAAGGAGAGGAGTTGCTGCTGCTGCCGAGCCCGAGTTGGCCAGAAAGGACACCAGTGATGCTGATGAGTCACAATTGGCAAAAAGGATAGTGATGGCATGCTGAGTGACAGTTGACTTGAGATAGTGATGCTTATGTTGATGAGAGCAATGTTGCTGTGATTTGAAAAAGAGAAAGATGATGCAATGATGTTGTGATGATTCAGTGATTGGTATATGAGCTTTAGGGGGATTAGATGCGAACGATTAGCGATCGGGTCTCATTGAAGGGATGTACCAAGGATGAGCCGATCATTAGGACTAAGCCGTAATTAAAATCCTTTAAAAATCTTCTAAAAGACATTAACAAATGCGGTGAGGAATGAGTGTCGTATCGAAGTAGTGGAGATGAAGGAACCATAGGTATCTACGGATACTTAGGAGGAGATTGCATTAGGGGAGGACAATGACGGTGATACGTCAAGAAGTCTAGAGTACTTTTCTAGGCGGAACAATTCCACAAGTGGCGCACTAACGTGGTGGGGACTGGGTCCAATGCCGTGGCAAGTTCTGCTTTCGAAACTAGAATAAGTACTGTCGCCCCCTAGATTGCAAATCGAGAACAGTGAGAGGTGTAACATCCCGCATCTTCTAGACTCAAATAAACCAATGAGATTTTATTTAAAAAAAAAAGAATTTTTGGGAAATTAAGAAGGATTTTCAGTTAAAGTATTTTAGCAAATGATTTTTATTTGAAGTTGATTTCATGAAAACCAAGTTATGATTTTGCTATTTGAGATTTCTTAAAGAAACGAATTTTCTTTTTAATTGATTTGAGGTTTTTAATAAATGATTTCTTGGAAAGTCTTTGATTTGTGTGAAAGTAAGATTTTATAAGCTTATTTTGAAATTAAATTGATTAAGTGCATTGATTTTCCTTAAAGTTGCATCTTTGGAGTTTTTGAAATATAAATGTGTGTTTTCTTATCTTAAGGAATAAAATTGAATGATAAATTGAAATGCATGATTGTGTGAATGTGAATGTATTTATGTATGTGTGATGTATGTGTGCCGTGTGAAATATAATGCCCTAAAATATGGTATGTATATGTGTTATACATGATTCCATAATGAAATGTTAAGTGTTGATAGGGTAAAATGAAAAAGAAATTATGTGTATGTGTGTGTGCATGTTGTTCGACCAAGTGTAGTTCAAGAGGGCCAAGGGAAGCTTATTTGCTTATTCTTTAAGAAAGTAGAAACTAAGTGGCAAACAAATAGGAGATATAGAGTGGTGAGTAATGAAGCCTATGGAAGACTTTCCCTCTACCTTGTCTCCCACGAAAAAGACCTCCCATGCAACATTAGGAGTAGACCAAATTGCCCTTGAACCCATGCCTTAGACCGAGGGCAAGAGAGGAAAATCCCACCCCTTGTTTTGCTTTCATAAACCATGTGTGTGGGTGTGTTAGCCTTGATTCATTTCTTCATTCTTCATTTCCCATCACCAACATAAACACTCTAGTCCAAGAGCAACACAAAAGCTCTTGAGACCCTTAAGAAAAGAGAGAGTGGCCGAGAGGAGAAGAAGAGAAAAGAAGAGTGAAAACCCAAATCCCAACCCAAATACCTTTGATTCCTTCATTTTTACACCTTCTTCTTTAAAGATCATGAAGAAAACCAACCTATCTACCCTAAGAAGGAGAGGCCGAAGCAACTCTAGGAAGGAAGGAAGGAGAAATTGAAGTTTGAAGATTAGGATGTTTGTTTGAAGGTAGTTGTTTAAGGAAGTTTCAATGTAATAATCTTAGTTGTAAATGATCTTTGTGATGGACTTTGTTTAAACTTTGATTTTGTGATGCATGTGTTATTTTTCTTAAGATCTTGAAGTTTGAATGTTTTGCATGTTATTTCTATGGCTTGATCTTGAATATTTATGCTTGGAAGCTTTGATCTTTAATTTGTGAAAATTCTTCTTCACGGTTTTGGTTGAAGTTTGTATTTAAGTTCTGTTTTTACTTTGATCTTTACTTGCATGTCATAATCTATGGTAGATCTTTGCAAAAGCATGAGGTTTGAACTTGTGTGTTTGTTTTGAGTAAAAGTCTTAATTTTCTTTTGATGCATGTCACGATTTCAAGGAGTGAATTATGATAACAAGTTTTAAAAATGATTTTTGGTACAAAAAGGATTTTTAAACAAAGATCGTGTGTGTGTGATGATGATTTCTTGATGTTTGAAAAGAAAATGTTGTTTTAAAGCTTTGCATGTGAAAATAGAACCTAAGATTTTACCTTTGTGTATTCGGCCAAACCTAGGAAAATAGGGAATTATGTTTGATCTTTATTCTAGTTGCATGCATGTTGAGATTTATGTGATTTAAAGCCTTAAAGTACATGCATGAAATTTTTGGAGGTGAAATATTTTGATATAACCTTTTGATTTTATTGTGATGAAATTTATTTAAAGAAATAAAATTAAAATTTGATGAATTTTTATGTAAAGCTCACGGTTTTGTCCTTATGAGTATTAAAGTTTGTTTATCTTGTTTTGCATATGTATTTCATTGATAGATCTAGGGATTTCAAGCATAGGAAAATCTAAATTTTTGATTAAAGACTTAAAAGTGATTTTGTGTTCCATTCGGTTTTAGGAACAAGTTTTACTTAAGCTATTTTATTTTCTTGTGTGTTATTGAGTTAACTTTGAGTGGTTTGGTATGTGATTATATTATTGTGAGTTTGGATTATTTTTCTATGTCCAATTCGGCTTGATTAAGAAATAAAAGAAATAAATTGATTTTCATTTGCATGTTAACTTAGGGATAAAGCTAATTGATTAGAAAGATGTTAGCATAATTTTAAATGAAAATATTCCTTTCTTTTGCTTATAATTATTTTCGGTTATGATGTTTAAAGTAGGATAATGTGCTTAAATGATTATGTTCCGTATGTGCATTTGAGATTGTGAATGTAGCCTTGTCTCATATAGAAGGAGACTCGGCCATGTATAGAAAATAATGAGTTTGTGTTTGATTCTTGTTTTGTATGCATGCATGATGAGTGTGAAATTGATGCATGAATTAAGGATGATTTAACATATTTGAAAATGATTTGAATGTTAATATTTGCAAAAGGTTTTTAGTTTGACTCTTTGAGTTATTTTCTTTGGCTTCATTCGGTTTTGACAAAAATGAAGGGATTTGATTGAAAAAGTATTGTTTTGAAAAGGTTTTCATATGATTTCTAAAGTACGTGATTTTAATTTAAAGGTGTTTTATATTTAAAAACCCTTAAGACAAATGTGACTTTTTAAGAGGTCAGGAAACTGACCATGTTTTAAATCAGTGTTTGAAAAGAGTACTTTAAGTTTTAATCTTCTAAATGTGTTTTTAAATGGATGTTTTATTTGTTAGTTTAAGACCCAAATCGATTTCAAAAGTGTTAAGAGGAAACGGATACTTTGTTTTCAAATAAAAGTTTTGCAACGTTGCTTTATTTTCAAGATAATTGAATAAGAATGATTTTTAATAAGAGGGAAATATTTGAGTGCCAGTAACGATCGGGAAGCAGTTACGAACGTCGCAATGGAAACTAAGGAGCGCATTGAAGATTGTCATCGGTTGAGGTGAGAGAGAAGTTTTCCCCAAACACTGTGGTATTTAGGTAACGTATTAAGCGTTTCGACCATCTCAAAAGTCGAAACTTAGTGGTTCTGAGTCAGTAGCACGGTGGCAATTGTTTGATTGTGTGGCCACTCGTGTGAAGGAGACAAAGACCACGTGAAATTAGGTGATGATTATATGTGATGATGTTTGAATGCTAGTATACTGTTGTCTGTTTAATTGATGAACTTATTATGCATGATGAGATTGGAAATAATGTGAATAATGATGAATAAGAAGAATAAAAGAAATGTAAGATAAAGTCTGGGAAAGATGTTGAGATGTTGTGGAAATCGTGATCGCTGATGAGTAAGAATTGATGATATGATGTGGATGAGCCAGAGCTAGGGAAAGTGATGTTGTGTGGTGAAATGAGATGTGATGGGAATGGAGCTGGATTCCTTTGTGATATTGTTGAAAGGTGACTAGTGTTGAGTTGAGCTTGCTCCTCCGCTAGTGCTCATTGAAACAATAAGTTTTCGAAAAGTTTTTGAAATGAAGTTTTATTCTAAAAAGGTTTTTGAAAATGAGAATTTTTGAAAGAGTTTTTGAAACGGGATTTTTGAAGCAGAGTACGAAATGTGAATTTGAAAATGTTCTTGAAAGGAGATTTTTGGAAAAGGATTGTGAAAAGAAATGTTTTTGGAAAGATTTGTGAACGAAAGTTTTTGGAAAAAGTGGGTGAAAAGAAATTTTCAAAGAGTTTTTGAAAAAGAGATTTTTTTTAAGAGAAGTTTGTGGAGAGAGATTTGGAGAGAAATTATGAGAAGCAATTTTATGAAAAGTTTACAAAGTGATATTTTGCGAAAGTTCATGGGATGAGATTTTGAGAAAAGGAGTTGAAAAGGGGATTGTTAAAGGAAATTGTGGAATGAGATGTAAGTGGTTGATGTGATCCCAGCTCTGTGCTTTAACAAGAAAAGATTGTGTTAAGATAGCGGTCTGGACTCATTGAAGGGATGCACGAAGGATGGGCCGACCATTAGGTTGATCTTAAAAAGATAAAAGACTTTTAAAAGACATTAACATATGTGGTGAGATATGAGTGTCGAATCGAAGTAGTGGAGAGGAAGGAACGATAAGTATCTTCGGATACATAGAACGAGATTGCATTAGGGGAGGACGATGACGGTGATACGTCAAGAAGTCTCGAGTATGTTTCTAGGCAGAACGAACTCCACAGGTGGCGCACTAACGTGGTGGGGACTGGGTCTAATGCCGTGGCAAGTTCTGCGAGCTCACTAGAAACATACTGTCGCCCCCTAGATTTCAAATCGAGAACAGTGAGAGGGACTGGAACGGGGCATTGTGTTTGCCACTGCGAGACAGTGAGCCTTGATATTATTGATATGTTTTGAGGACGAGATCCTCCTGGTCTGGGACCATTTGTGTTGTGACAGCTGTCGTGCCCGCGTGGTAAAGGTCCTGTACTCCTGTTTGCTTCCTACTAGGTTGGGTGGATGACTGAGGAGATGTAGACGTGTGTGCTAACTTTGAAAGCGACCCTCCTCAATGATGATTAAATTCCCCGCATCATTGATGGATACGAATTCATAAAACTTAATTAAGAAAAGATAACTTATATTGTTAAGAAATAATTCTTAAGAGATGGCTTGGAAAAGAGGATGAGATGGAATCAGAGTTCGCAGCGAAAGCGATTGACAGAAGTCCTGTGGATATATAAAGTTTTAAGAAAGAAAATAAATGAAGTAAAAGAGAGATTTGAAAATGAGTGCTTGTATGTATGGTTTATGTGTTTTGTTATTTCTTAATATCTTACCTATTGTAATCCCACATCTTTGGCATAACATGCTTGGGAATACTTACTCTCTCTAGTCCTTCTGTTCTGTCTGCTTGTTGTTATGGTCTCTATTCCCTTAGTCGATGGATCCTGTCAAGATCATGTTCGACATTCGAGATGAAAAAAGATGGAAAGTGGATTATCGAGATTGGAAGTGGCGTGAAGACACCGAGGTCGGTGGGTCATTGAACGATCATGGTGGATACCCAATGCTTTGGTCTGCACACAGTGACGGTGAGGCTGAGGAGTTAGGAGAAATCGGACGAAGACGTAGATACTCGGAGGCGGACGTGATCGAGACCGACTCCAGCAAAGCATTCCCGTGGACCATCATATTAAGTTCAATGGGCCTGGTGGTAGTCTTTCATTTTCCCCGAAGTATTTTTGTATTCCCGGTATTTACTTAGCTTCATTGCAATGCCATGATGTAACCCCAACGTTTTGTGGAAGAAATTTACTTTAATGGGCTATGTTAATTAGGTTGAGAAGAATCAAGTTGCAAAGTGTAGTGCCTTGTGACACTCCGGTTTGGAACTTGAACTTCAGCATGAGATATGGGAACACTCTTTAATTACGAAGGGTTTTGAAAACTTAGTGGTTCTCATACTCATGCTACTCAACCACGTTACATGTTTTAAAATAAAAAAAAATTGGCCCACATTTCCACTACCTTTTGGAATTAAAATAGTATATTTTTCAAGTGGCCAAATCAGGGTGTTACAAGAGGGACTGGAACGGGGCATTGTGTTTTGCCACTGCGTGGACAGTGAGCCTTGTTATTATTGAAATGATTTGAGGACGAGATCCTCCTGGTCTGGGACCATTTATGTGTTGTGACAGCTGTCGTGCCCGCGTGGTAAAGGTCCTGTACTCCTGTTTGCTTCCGACTAGGTTGGGTGGTTGACCGAGGAGATGTAGACGTGTGTGAGCTCAATGATGTTTCCCCCTCATCATTGATGCTAACCGAAATGATAAGACTTAAAGAACCAAGATGTTCCAAAGATAAGTGTAGCAATGATAATGATGATAATAATAATGATAATAGTGATGACAATACCAAGTGATGAATAAGACGGATGAGCATGCCCGACCATTAACATATTTAAGGTCAGAAATTGAGGCCATGCCCGCCCTATATGCAGGAAGGGTGAGGCATTCAAATAGCCCACAATTAATTTAAAAAATAAAAATCTAAAAAAAAGACCAATCATAACAAAAAAAAACACATCCACAGCCCCAAACACATATCATTCGGATCTTCGATTTTACAAAATAAATATCCCAAATAAAATCCTAAATAATAATAATCTCTAATACTCAATTAAAGGATGTAAAGAGAGATTAGACGTAGGAGAAAAAGGAAATACCTTAACTGAAATTAGAGGATTTTTTAAGTTTATTTTTTTAACAGTCAAAGTGAGTCAACAACTAAAAATATTTGTTTTCTAACTTTTTTTTAATTTGAGTTTGTGGGCCACCCACGGCCTGCCCACAGATCTTGTGTGGTATATGAGTTTCTTTGATTTGTGGGTTTGGTTTGGTTTTGGTGGTGCTTCTTGCCTTCTCTTTCAATCATCACGACATTGGTTTCTCCTAACTTCTTGGTGTCAAAAGGATTCCCTTGATCTCCACTTGTCATCTTTCCAAACTTCTTGGTGTCAAGCCTTTTTCTGGAGCTTACTTGGAGCCTTGATTTTGGTAAGCTCACGAGTTCTCTGAGTCTTAATTCAGTTTCTATAGTTAGTAGATGTTGCATAGAGTATAGAAATACTATTTTCCCCAATTTCTATCTCTGTTTCCTATGTCAACCAAATCCATTTTGGACCTCCACTCAAAACTGTCCTGCATGTGATGCTTGAAGAGGTTTTTGGTTCTGTGGTGCTTTCTTTTTCAAAACTCTTGTTGATTCACGTCTGTAAGGTAAGGGGAAGTCTTTCTATTCACTAGATAGAGTTTAAAATTGCATGATTTCAATTAGAGAGCCACCAAGAGGCTCTAAGGGCTTAGATTGAATAGGGAATATGGTTTGGAGACCAAATGATGCTCTATTGTTGTTTTGAGCAAGTTCCATATGATGCATGCAAGCTGTATTGAGCTTTATTTCACAAGTTTATTGAGTATTTTGCAATTTGATATGTTAAGTTGTGAAATTGTATGTTTTATGCATAATCTTGTGATTCCCTGTCAAATCTGTTACTTGATGTGTTCTAAGTGTTTAGACATGTTCAATATATGTTATATGAACTCTATTGATCATTGGATTGGACTAGAAATGGTTAGAATTGAAAATGGTATGTTAAAACCAAGTTTTCAGTCTGTTCTGCAAGAAAAGACTCGAGCACTTGGCTTGATACTCGAGTAAATTTTTGGTAAAATAGTGTATTTTGTGTTAGAACACTCGAGTACCATGCCCAGAACTCGAGTATCGACTGATGTATGGGGACATTTTGTGGTAAACCACTTGAGTAATGCAGGAGTCATTCGAGTGTTCTGGAGTTGATGAAGAAGACTCGAGTACTCAGGAATCACTCGAGTATTTTTATGAAGCTGAAACCCAAATCCACAGAAAGGCATGAATAACTCGAGTAACTAAGAATTACTCGAGTAATTTGGAAATAATTGAAGAACACTCGAGTATTTTACCCAGAATATTAAAAATACCATTTTTAATTCTGAATCATTGGTTAATACTTAAATGACAATAATCCAAGTGATCTAAGACTTAAAGGAAATTGATTGATGATATGGTAAATTTTCGTTTGGACGACAAGACGTTGCTCGTGTGGCACGTCGGGAATTAGTAAAAAGAAAAACACCAATCAATTCCTTTAAGCGAAAAATAATGCATTCATTTTGGAGTCTGGATGATAGATAGTTTATCATGTTTTGATAACATGAGGAGAGACTCTGGGAGTGCCAATTGACGGCTCGCTCGTTATGGTTGACGACGTGGTCGGCTTAGTGAGATGTCGATATGGTTATACCGTTTGGATGACGGGCCGTTTGGATGACGGAACGTGCTCGGGTGGCATGGATTCCAAGCTTTTCGTGTACATTCTTGGTGAATGTACGAATGTTGTACACCTAGGAGTACAACGCACTGTTGAGTGCTAGACGAAGTAAAGGATGGACGTCAGAGAGTGACATAGAATGATGGAGATAGGCTTGAGAGCTAAGTTCATACATCATGCCACTCATATAAACTAAGGTTGATAAATGAAATAAGTATGAGCATCTTACTTGCATACTATATCTGCTAAATGCTAAGTGTGATTGTTGATTATTGTTGCATGTATATACCTTCACATTGTACATACATTTATGCTCTATTGATTATGTGTATAGAATTGCTTACCCCTATGCCCTTGTAGGTGATGTCACGTTACATCGCTTGCATTGAGATCCGGCCACTTCCTAGTGGCACATGGATCTACGAGGACCATCGCGCCGTGTTCGAGGGAGAGGTAGAGGTTACCTTCTACCACCCGAACCCACTGATTCGATTTCATCCTCGTAGGTTTAGGATTCCCATCATATACACTATGCACGTACCCCCTTTTTACACATATCATGGACCACCTCCCACACGACCAGCTCGCTCTTATCACAGAGTCCGTATGATCACCGAGGGAAAGGCAAAGGGAAGGTTGGAGGTAATGATGGAAGGAACTTTCGGAGTGAGGCTCCATTTTGTGACAAGTGTAAGCGCCATCATTATGAACGTTTTTGTTGGGGAACAAGTGGTTGTTTCAACTGTGGGAAACCGGGACACTTTGCAAGAGACTGCAAGGAACCGACAAAAGCCAATGCAAGAGGGACTACTGATAGGCCTATGGCTCAAGGAAGGGTTTTCACACTTAGTGGTGTGGAGGCAAGCCGATCTTCTGATCTAGTGCAAGGTAATTACTTGCTAAATGGTCAGCTTTGTAATGTTCTGTTTGATTCTGGTGCAACGCATTCATTTGTTTCATATGAATGTGTAGATCGTTTGAGTTTACCCATATATGTGTTGTCATACACTTTGAAAGTAGAAACCCCTACTAATGCTCCTGTAGTTGTTTCTAGAGCATGTCTTAACTGTTGTATAGAAGTGTTAGGACAAACCTCTAGGGTAGATTTGATCTGTTTACCCTTATCACAATTGGATGTGATCTTGGGGATGGACTGGTTAAGTCAAAACCAAGTGATCATCGATTGTGATAGAAAAGTCGTGATCTATAGAAACCCAACACCCTCTGGCTATATGTGCTTGTTCAACACTGAAGTGGAGGAGAAAGGCCCAAAGATTGAGGAGATTTCCATTGTCAGAGACTTTCCGGAGGTATTCGCTGATGAGATACCGGGTTTGCCACCGAAAAGTGAGATTGAATTTGGAATCGACTTAGTTCCGGGAGCTGGTCCCATTTCTATCGCTCCTTATAGAATGGCACCACCAGAGATGGCTGAAATGAAGAAACAGATCGAGGAGTTGTTGCAGAAGCAGATGATCCGACCAAGTGTGTCACCTTGGGGTGCCCCGGTCTTATTCGTCAAGAAGAAAGATGGCAGTATGAGGATGTGCATCGACTACCAGTAGTTGAATAAGGTCACAATCAAGAATACGTATCCTTTACCAAGGATCGATGACCTTATGGATCCAGTTCGTGGGGCTTCAGTATTTTCCAAGATTGATCTGAGATCAGGGTATCATCAGATCAGGATTAGAGAAGAGGATATCTCCAAGACTGCATTTCTATCCCGATACGGGCATTATGAGTATGTTGTGATGTCGTTCGGATTGACCAATGCACCAGCTATTTTCATGGACTACATGAATCGAATCTTTAGACCCTATTTAGATTCATTCGTGGTTGTGTTCATTGATGATATCCTTATTTACTCCAAGAACCCGGAGAAGCATGCTGAAC
Source organism: Crotalaria pallida (assembly GCA_037953625.1). NCBI lineage: Eukaryota > Viridiplantae > Streptophyta > Magnoliopsida > Fabales > Fabaceae > Crotalaria > Crotalaria pallida. The sequence goes on along the minus strand of CM075655.1, from coordinate 73,282,228 downwards.
ACTTGAGGATAGTGTTGAGTATCCTGAAAGAGAAGCAGTTGTACGCCAAACTTACAAAATGTGAGTTCTGGCTGGAGGAAGTTAAGTTTTTGGGGCATGTAATCTCAAACAAGGGAATAGCGGTTGATCCGGCGAAGGTGAGCTCGGTTTTGCAATGGGAACAATCGAAGTCGGTCACGGAGGTGAGGAGCTTTCTTGGTCTGGCTGGTTACTATCAAAGATTTATAGAAGGTTTCTCAAAGATAGCACTGCCCTTGACAAAGTTAACTCGGAAAGACCAACCCTTTATTTGGGATGAGAAGTGTGGAAGGAGTTTTCGAGAGCTGAAAGAAAGATTGACATCATCTCCTGTGTTGATTTTTCCTGACACACAGAAGAGTTTCGAGGTGTATTGTGATGCATCGAAACAAGGACTTGGGAGTGTTTTGATGCAAGATGGGAAGGTAGTCGCTTATGCCTCGAGACAGCTAAGAGTTCATGAAATGAACTACCCAACTCATGATCTAGAGCTAGCAGCGGTTGTCTTCGCTCTAAAGATTTGGAGGCACTATCTCTATGGCACTACGTTCCGGGTGTTTAGTGACCATAAGAGCTTAAAGTACCTCTTTGACCAATAAGAGTTAAACATGAGGCAACGCCGATGGATGGAGTTCTTGAAGGACTATGAGTTCGAGCTTCATTACCATCCTGGGAAAGCAAACGTGGTGGCAGATGCATTGAGTCGAAAAGCAATGCATATCAGTTTGATGATGGTCAAAGAAGCTGCATTGATTGAAGAGTTTAGAGATTTGAGCCTGACAATGCAAGTGGAGCCGACAAGTGTCAAGATGGGGATGTTGCAAATTGCTAATGAGTTCTTGCAAAGGATTCGTGAATTGCAACAAGAAGATGAGGGACTCAAGGAGAAAAGGAAGCTTATGGAGGAAGGCAAGGAGTTAGAGTTCCAAGAGGGAAAGGATGGAATCCTTCGTTTTAGAACAAGGATTTGTGTACCTGATAATCTGAAGGTAAGGAGAATGATTCTGGATGAAGCGCATAAGAGCAAGATGAGTATGCATCCGGGAGCTACCAAAATGTATCAGGACCTGAAGAAGATGTTTTGGTGGACTGGTTTAAAGAAAGATGTGGCTAGTTATGTGGCGTGTTGTTTGGTGTGTCAAAAGGCGAAGGTGGAACACCAAAGGCCAGGAGGAGAATTACTTCCCTTGGAGATTCCGCTATGGAAATGGGATAGTATCTCGATGGATTTCGTGTCAGGATTGCCAAGGACAGCTACTGGTCACGATGCAATCTGGGTGATCGTAGATCGCTTGACCAAGTCAGCGCATTTTATTCCAGTTAACATGCGCTACTCTTTGGAAAAGCTCACTCAGTTGTATATCAAGGAAGTTGTTCGCCTGCATGGGGTACCATCAAGTATCGTGTCAGATCGCGATCCGAGGTTTACGTCGAAGTTTTGGCAAGAATTGCATAGAGCTCTGGGTTCAAGATTGAAGTTGAGTTCTGCATACCACCCTTTGACTGATGGTCAAACGGAAAGGACTATTCAATCACTGGAGGACATCTTAAGAGCTTGTGTTTTGGAAGGTCAAGGGAATTGGGAGCAAATGTTGCCGCTCGTGGAATTTACGTACAACAATAGTTTTCACGCGAGCATTGGAATGGCACCATTTGAAGCTTTGTATGGGAGAAAGTGTCAGACACCATTATGTTGGTTTCAAGTGGGGGAGAGTTCTCTGGTTGGACCAGAATTTGTACAAGAAACAAATGAGAAGATCAAGATGATACAAGAGAAGATGAGGACAGCTCAGAGTAGGCAGAAAAGCTATGCTGATAGGAGGAGGAAACCCTTAGAATTTGCTGAAGGTGACCATGTGTTCCTTAGAATAGTACCGACCAAAGGTGTTAGTAGAGCCTTAAAAACTCAGAAACTATCACCTAAGTTTATTGGTCCCTACCAGATTCTTAAAAGAGTCGGCCCAGTAGCCTATCAATTAGCCCTGCCCCCGTCACTAGCTAATCTTCACAATGTGTTTCACGTGTCTCAGTTAAAAAGGTATATTCATGATCCCACCATTGTTCTTAGAATCCAACCTGATGATCTAGAAATCCATGATAACCTAACCTTTGAAGCCATGCCTATTCGCATTGAAGATCGAAGAGTCAAGCAGCTTAGAGGGAAGGATATTTGTTTGGTCAAAGTAATCTGGGTTTGTGGTGATGTGATCTTGGGGATGGACTGGTTAAGTCAAAACCAAGTGATCATCGATTGTGATAGAAAAGTCGTGATCTATAGAAACCCAACACCCTCTGGCTATATGTGCTTGTTCAACACTGAAGTGGAGGAGAAAGGCCCAAAGATTGAGGAGATTTCCGTTGTCAGAGACTTTTTGGAGGTATTCGCTGATGAGATACCGGTTTTGCCACCGAAAAGAGAGATTGAATTTGGAATCGACTTAGTTCCGGGAGCTGGTCCCATTTCTATCGCTCCTTATAGAATGGCACCACCGGAGATGGCTGAAATGAAGAAACAGATCGAGGAGTTGTTGCAGAAGCAGATGATCCGACCAAGTGTGTCACCTTGGGGTGCCCCGGTCTTATTCGTCAAGAAGAAAGATGGCAGTATAAGATGTGCATCGACGAACGGTAGTTGAATAAGGTCACAATCAAGAATAAGTATCCTTTACCAAGGAACGATGACCTTATGGATCAAGTTCGTGGGGCTTCAGTATTTTCCAAGATTGATCTGAGATCAGGGTATCATCAGATCAGGATTAGAGAAGAGGATATCTCCAAGACTGCATTTCGATCCCGATACGGGCATTATAAGTATGTTGTGATGCCGTTCGGATTGACCAATGTGTAACATCTGCCTTTTGACTGACTTCTTCTGCAAGTCCCTAATCAAGAAATTGTTTTAACCTAATTAATTAAAGAATTGATTTAAAAGAGTTTTGATTTCATGATGAATTTTTACGCTTTGAAATTTAATTCACTTGTGTTATGATTTTATGTGTTTGATTTTCTAAGGTTTCCAATAAATCATATTGCTTAAAGTTTTAATTGAGATTATGTCTTTCATGCAAATGGTTTTTATGGTTTTAAGATGGAAAATTATCTTTCACTCTAAGTTTCAAAGAAATCAAAGTCCAATCACCTTGATCTAGAATCATCTCTAGAAACCCTAATTAGCACCCTTAATCTTTGATTAAACCTTAATCAAGTTCCTAATTCTTGATTAAGCACTTAATCACTTTCCTAAACCCTAAACCCTCAAGGTTAGTGAACTAACCTAGAATTAGTTTTCCTTAAACCTAGAATTAGCATGGATTAAGTCTTTTGATTAGTACCTTAATCCTTGATTAAGCCCTAAACTCCAAGGATTAGTGGACTAAACCTAAATTAGTTTTCCTAATCCTACCTTAATCGTGATTAGATCCTAATTAGCACCTTAAACCTAAATTAGCTAACCTAATCTACACTAAACTCCCTAAGGCCGAATGCTTAAGAGCATTACTTGGCCACCAAGTTTGTTTACTTGGTCACCAAGTTAGGTTGCTTCATGGTTAAGTTGATGACCTCATCCTAGTGACCTAAGCATGACATAAGGAGGAAAAAGAAATGAAAAAGAAAAGGGAAAAGAAAGAGTGAGCCGTGGGGAGGAGAGCACAAGCCCAAGCCCACTAAAACCATGGATATACAAACACCAACACACACACTTCTTTGGTTTCCATTTCTTCATTTCCATTCATTCCAAACCAAACACAACACTAAGAGCAAAACCAAGCTCTTAGTGAGAGAGAGAGAGAAGAGGTCGAAGCCTTAAGGAGAAGAAGAAGGAGGATTCTTAGCTTCTCTAATGGAACTCCAAGCTTGATCTAGGTAGATCCTTAGGTTCTCAACCTTTTTTCTTCAATTCATTTTCGGTTTTTCATGTTTTCCTTCTAAAGTTTGATTTTTGGTTTGAAAGTGTTGATGCATGTTGATTTTCAAGTTAGATCTAGCAATTTCATCTACATGCATGTTGATTTTTAAACTTGATCTTGAAGTTTTGTTAAGAAAGTGTTTTTCTTTTAAGATCTTGTGAACTCATCCATTTTTCTTTGATTTCTTAAAGTGTTTTTGAAAAGAATTTGATTCTTGAGTTTTCATGGAGGATTTTTCAAAGATCTAGTGTTTTTGTTTGCATGCATGTCAAGATCTATGTTTGAACTATGATGTACTTGATGTTTGAGTTTTAATGTAAAGATCTTTGAAAATGATTGAATTTTCTTAGTGATTTTTCCTATGTTGGCCACGGTTTTGATGATTGTTGTGGTTGAAAGCTTGATTTTCTTTTGATTAATTTCTTGCATGCTATGATCTTGAAATTTAATAATGTTTTAGATGAATAGAAATTTGTGTGATGTTGTGATCTTAAGTGGTGGTCACGGTTTGTATGTGTAAATGAAAAGGATTAAGATTTTCTTAAGTTTAATTGATGAATATGTGATTTCCATGAACTTTGTGTTGATCTTAAGTGTTTGATGTGAAATAAAAATTGTTTAGAGATTTGTTTGATGCTCACAGTTTCATATAGGAAAAATATGCTAGGATTTTATTTCTACTTGCTTGATGAATTATGTGAAATTGTTGTTGGATTTGGAATTGTTTTTAGAAGTCTTGAACCCTTGAAAATGTTTTTGAGAAAACCTAGTTAAGGTCACGGTTTGGACCTTAGCTTTTGAGTTAAATTTCCTGGAATATATATATATGTGTGTTGATGTCATGAAACTATGTGTTGATTTGTGAATTTATAATGTATACGGTTTTAACATGTTTAGGTATAATGAGATGAAGTTTTGCTAAGATAGAATTGATTAAGTAAAAGTTAAATGAAAATTGGTCTAAGTAATTGTGTGAAACATGATTCGGTTTGTATATGCTTAAGAGTTTGATTTCTTCATTTGGTTGAGTTATATGCATGAACAAGTATGTGAACATGTTATGTTTGACTTGATTTGATGACTTGTGCTTATGTAATGTTTGAAATGAATGAATGTTTGTTTAAGATTCTTAAGTAAAGTAAGAATGATTTTTGGAATGCATGAATGTGTTTAAATGGTTTGTTTTATTTAAGTATCATGCTGCCCACATTTGATTTTAAGTGTTTGAACTTGATAAAGTGTTGATTAAAGTGTTGATTTGATTGTTTTCAAGATACTTGGTTTGTTTATAAATTTAAATTGGTTTTGAACAATGAAAAATGAACTTGGGACTTAGCATATGATGCTGTCCAGGATTTTTCTAAGTTGTATTTCTTGTTTTAAAATGTTTTCAAAGTGATTTGAAGTTCAGTTTTTATGAGTATTTAATATAAGATAAAGTTGGTTTGAAAAGTGCGATTTTTCGGTGTTTTCGAAATTGAATTCATTGCTGTCCAAGAGAGACCAGCAAAGGAACTTTTTAATTAAATTGATTTATTTGATTATTTTCTCATGAAATTAAAGTATAAAAGTTAGTATTTGATTTTGGACAAGTTTGAGCAAAAGAATTGATGTTTTGGTTTTACATAAAAACAAAGTTTGGATTTTTCTTAAATTACTTTGAGAATAAGTTCAAAAATAATATTTAAATAAAGTTTTAATACTCATGTATCTATCTTACGGGACTTAGAAGAAGTTGGAGTCGGGCAGTCTAGGAAGGAAGCGAATCGCTCGGAACTTGTGGAATTGGTAACTGCAAACCCAGGTGAGAGAGAAGTTATCCTAAGACACTTTGGTGTCTAGTGAGTATATTAGGACACTCCGTACTCTCTCAAAGTCGGAGTAAAGGTCTTTTGTAGCTAGTAGTATACCCGATAAATTGTGTGCCTTGTTTGTATCGCGGTATACGAAGACTCAGACCTATACCATCACATGGTATTGATTGATTGATATATTTGTTTATGTTGAGATATATTGCTTATATTGTCATTGCATGAGCATAATGCATCATCCCGCGATATAAGATATGAATAGCAAAGACATTAGAAATTAAGAGAAATTCCCCAAAGAATAGAACGAAACTCTAAGGGAGTAGATGCGCGATGGAACCGGATGATGCTGATGCGCCCGAGTACGTAGATCGAGCTGACGATATGACGACGACGACGATGCCTTTGGACGCGGATGCAATGATTACAGAAATCTACAGAGACAATTCCCATATGGTCGTAGCCATATGTTGGAGTGATTTAAGAAAGGTCGGAGCCTATCTATCAAAGATTGATGGATATCCCCATATGGTCGTAGCCGTATGTTGGGATGACTCGGGATAGGTCGGAGCCTATCTCTCAAAGATGGATTGATATCCCGCATATAGTCGGAGCTATATGCCAAAGGTGATTTGTAACAGCCCGATTTTCGTAACTCAAAAGTAACCAACTTCTATCCATTTATGTTGCAAAAATGAGGCCAAATTTATTATTTTTTTTTTGTAAAACAATGTTGGAGTGTTTGAAAATGTTATTGTAAAGTTATTAATGTTCTTCAACACTCTCTTTCGAAAATCGAGTTGTTACCAAAAATTTGTTTTCATAAAAACTGTCGTTTTCATATAAGAACTTGGTTCCAAATCATCTTGACAGTTTTCAAAAACTTTACATGAGTTACTTTGCAAAAGATGTATTCCGTCAGTCAGTTTAAAGCTTAGCTCGATTACATAAATGGTTCATGGCTCGGTAATCCTTACTTCAAAACATTCATAACAAATTTAAACTAATAACACTATCCTTAAACCATTCTATTGAAAACGATCGGATGAAGTTCCTTCTTCTTCTTGCGTTCTCTCCTCGCCCTCGAGGATGATGCCCTTCTTGTTGTTGTCCCCTCATTGCTAATGGATTCCAACTCCGCTCCATTGAGAAGGGAAGAGTTCCTCCGGGTCTCGTACCGAAACTTCTCTGCGTAGTTCCTATATCCTCATACGGTGACTTGCCCCAAGTGCGGCTCCAGGTTAGCTCCACTGAGTAGATGTTCTGGATCGGGAATCACGATCTGGGAATAGCCGATCCATACCCAGCCGTATGGGGTACACTTCCATCCTCTTCCGTACTTACTCCATGTGGTGACCTCCATGCAATACTCCATCTGCCCGTTGAGATACCAGCAGCACCGATATGCCAACGAACAGGAGAGAGTAAGCGATCCGAATGACGCATCGTCGACGGTGTGGGATTACGATAGGCAAGATAATAGGACCATACAAGCATACAATACAAGATACAAACACACAACAATCAAACATATTATCACTCTCATTATCCTTATTATCCTTGTTCCATCTTTCATTATCTTGTTATCTTACTTTACTTCTTTGCATATTCTCTCCTTTTCATAACTATACTTCCCTTTTCATTCAGTCTTATAAATTCACAACCTTTAGTAATTGGGGACTTTAAGATCTCATCAAATTATTTATCTCGTTCTCGGCTATCCCTCACGTCTACATCTCCTCGGTCATCCACCCAACCTAGTCAGAAGCAAACAGGAGTACAGGACCTTTACCGTGCGAGCACGACAGCTGTCTCACAGTCAATTGGCCCCAGGCCAGGAGGACTACCACCTCGAATCAATTCACTTCAATTCATATATTCAATCAACACACACTGTCTCAACTCACAGTGGCAAACAAGATGCCCCACTCCAGTCCCTCTCACTATTCATGATTTGCAATCTAGGGGGCGACAATATATTTCTAGTGGGCCCGCAGAACTCACCACGGCATTGGACCCAGTCCCTACCACGTTCGTATGCCACATGTGGAGTTCGTTCTGCCTAGAAACATACTTTAGACTTCTTGACGTTTCACCGTCATCGTCCTCCCCTAATGCAATCTCCTCCTGAGTATCCGCAGATACCCATGGTTCCTTCCTCTCCACTACTTCATACTCTCATACCTCACCGCGTATATCTTTTAAGTCTTTTATATTTTTAATTATCCTAAGGTCGGCCCATCCTTCGTGCAACCCTTCAATGAGTCCCGACCACTAACTTGGCACAATCTTTCTCTCATCATTTCTCACATAGCACAGAGCTGGGATCACATCAACAAACTCATGTCTCATTTCTCAATCCTTTTTCAAAACAGCTTTTTATAAGTTTTCGCAAAAGTTTTGTTTCATAATTTTCTCAAAAATTTTACTTCCTAAACTTTCTCGAAAATCTCATTTCACAAAAGTTTTTAAAAAAAAATAATGTTTCACGAACTCTTTTCAAAAATAATGTTTATTAAGAGTAAAGTTTCACAAACTTTTTCTCAAAAATGTTATTTCAAAAAGATTTTCTAAAAATATCATTACAAAAAGAAGACCTTCTCAAAACATCATTTCAAAAACTTCCTCAAAACCATATTTCAAAAACTTTCTTAAAAGTATCTTTTCTCAAAGTTTCTAAAAAATCTCCTTTTAAAAATCTTTCACAAATCTATTTCAAACTTTTCTGAAAACATTTACAGTTCTCCTCAAAAGCTTCTTTTCAAGAACCTTTTCAAAAATTTCTTTTTCAAAAACCTTTTTCAAAAATACACTTTCACAAATCTTGTCAAAAATTTCTTTTTGAAAACATTTTTCAAAAATCCATTTTACTGAGCGCTAATGGAGGAGCAAGCTCAACACAACACTGGTCTCATTCGAAAACAAAAAAAAACAAAGGAGCCCAGCTCCGCTCAGATTCCATCTCATTTCCACATCTACATTTCTTTCCCCCCCAGCTCTGGCTCAACCTCATAACTATCATTCACTCTTTCCCCCAATCTCAACTCTTTATCTCTTTCTATTCCATCTTATATCTTTCACCATTATTCCTTTCTTCTTATATCTTTACTTTCCTCAACTTACTTATCTCATTTCATTTCTTTCACAACTTAATCATTTCATTTCCATTTTCTTACTCAGGGCGTAACAGACGTCCATCAGTATATTATTCAACAGTAATAAATATCATTAGGCATAATTAAATCAATAAACATAAACATGCTATCAATCACACAAATATCACACAACAACAATGTGGTCATTGTCACCTTCGTATAAGTGGCCACACAACACAAACAATTGCCGCTATACTACTGACTCCGAACCACTTAGTTCCGATCTTTGAGATGATACGGAACGTCCTAATATATCACCTAACTACCACGGTGTCTTAGGAAAGCTTCTCTCTCACCTGAGGTCCAACGTTTTAATGCGTACCGTCTCCGCGGATCCTTGTCGCTGTCAGCTGCCCCAATCCCTCGTCTTTTAAATTGCTCGTACTAAATAAAATACGCTCACGTTATTAACTTGTATTAAGAAAATCTTTTTCTTAACTTAGACACCTCACATTCCTCGTCGGAAGACTTAAAACACTATTGTTTTATCAAAACAGTCCCCATATTTTCTAACACTTAAATACTTCAAAACCATTTGGAAAACATCATGTAAAGTTATTTAAACTATTTGGTTTGGTTGCTGGTCCATCTTGGACAGTACCTTAATTACGTTTGAAAACACCGAAAAATTTACCGTTTTCTATCCGGCTTTTTCTTAAACCAATTATCATTGGAAAACTTTACTTTAAATTACTTCAACACATTTTCAAAGTTAAGAAACCATTTTAAATAATTCTGGACAGCAAGGAATTATCTTATAAAAATCACTTTGATAAACTCCGAAAACATCGTAAAAACACTTTCCGTTTTAAAGAACTCTTTAATTTGAAATTATCACTTTAAAACTCAAGTTTTTACCATAAAACAAACTTTGGACAACCATAAACACAATTAAAAATCCCAAATAAATAAAATCAAATTATTTTAAAATCAATTACATACTCAATCATTTTCCAAACTTCAACTCAACACACAACAACAAGCAACACAGAACGAATCATTTAATTGAATTATAAATCTGACACTTTTTCACTTAATTATTTTCTAAACATTTTCATTTTCACAAAACAAAACACTTAGGCATGCATGTATTCCTAAACTGAATTGAGCCAAGATTTAAACCAAACATATTTATATTTACTTTTCTTACTTTAACAACTTAAACCCCCCCCCCCCCCCCCCCCCGCGTTTTTTTTTTAAATCATTATATGAATTTACTTTCATGCAACTAAGTTTCTTAGACTCATCTATACTACATGGCCGAATCAGATACAAGAAAACAAATTAAGAATTCACATATTTCAAACACATAAATCCACTTAATTTATTTTAATTATTTACACTCCATTTTCTTTTTCATGAAACAAATTTATTTACTCTTTCCTTCACTCTCAACCGAATGCACATATACACATATATTCATTTAGACACAAACTTTTCCAAAATCATTTAGTTCATTTATTTCTCTTATCTTTAATTAAAAACCAAATAGGATTTGATATTCACAACGCAATTTCAAACAATTTAATTCAACAATATTTCACAAAACATACTCATCATTTTCATGTCACTTCATAAAAAAAGAATCCTAGTCTAACTAGCATGCATAGGCCGAATCTTGTTATGGCAAAAACAAGGTTTTTGGGTTCATTTTTCTTCATGCAAAACACAAGGTTCTTAAATCAAATCATGTCCTTTCTTACTCAAAAATTTTAAAAGTATCATTTCCTTTCCAAGCTTAAAACCAAAACATCATCACTACAAATAAAGACTTAACTTCAAACCTTTCACATGCAAGATCACAAAACATGAATCAAGTTAAAAATCATTTTCCAAAAACTTGTTTCCTTGGTTTCTTTGTAAAACCGTGAGGTCTATTAGGAAAATAAAAATCTTTTTATCCAAAAACTACATGCATGCACCTAGATTTTATAGATCAAGTCATGGAATCAATCATAATGGCACAAATCAAAGATAAAAATCATTTTGAGTAGAAAAAGACCAAAACCTTATCAAGATCAAGACCAAAATCAAAACATTTAAACTACTCAAATCAACTTTTATAAACATAAGACAAACATGCAAGAACGTAAATCAAAATAGAAAGCATCATGACCTAGTTCCCTAGTCATGACCGAATCACAAGGTTTAAGATCTAGTGTTTTGTAAGTTTATTTATCCTTAGAAATTCAAGATCAAAGTTTATTTAACACGTGCATGAACTCAAATCATCAAGATTATTATCAAATCAACATGCAACACCAAGGATCTCAATATCATTATTAAGCAAGTTTAGATCATTCATTTTAATTACCAAATAAACTCATAAATACATTATAGTTCACGGTTTTAAGAAGAAAAGTTCAACACACAAAGGGACACACTTTAAACTTTATAAAAATTTCATCAAACCTTTAGATCTAGAAGATTTTGCTTGAAAAGCATTAAGATCTTTCATGAAAAACTTTAAACGAGTTATGAATTCCGTTGATTAGAGATTTACAAGTTATTTTTAGCTTTGAAAATTTATGATCAAGCACCAACACACTTGCACTCATCATTTAAGCTTGGAAAATTATCATGCAAAGAAAAAAAAGAAGAAGAAAAATTACAAGATCAAAGAAAAATCTAACTATTACAATATTCCTCCATGGTTTTCGAACTACCCACCAATTCAAGGTCTTCTAGCTTCTATTGTCTTGGTTCTTCAAAGAAAGGCTTAGGTTTTTGGACTTGGTCTCCTTCTCCTTCTTCCTCTCTAGCTCACGGCCTCCCTCCTTTTCTTTGGGGGTTGAGAGCTTGATTTTGCTCTTCAACAAATGTGTTTGGAAAGTGAAGGGAAATGAAAGAAGTGAATGGGAAAATGGATGAAATTAACTAAAGACTATGGCTTATATAGGCAACTTACTACTCCCTCTTTTACCCTTCTAAATTTGGCCTTAGGTGAGCAAATGGGAGGGGCAACTTTGGCAATTCAATTTGTTGCATGGGTAGAGGTTATCAAGTTTAAGGGGACAAGGTAGAGTGGATTAGGGTGCTAGGGGTCATCTTAGGTCCAATGGCTTGTTGTCTAATCCCTAAGGTTTTCCCCAACTTAGTTAGGTCATGGTTGGAACTTAGTCCATGTGGTTTCTTACCCAACACTTAGAAAATTCTAGGCTTGCATACATACACACTTACATACGGTATACACACACACACACACCTACATGCACATACATATCATACCAACACATATATTTATGCACATATCATCACATTCTTTTACTAATTAAATTTTCACCTAGTCCTAAGCATACATACATACAAGGCCGAGCATACATAGACATACACACATATAGACAATAAATCTTCTTCTTATAAAATCACTCATGTACAAAAATCATAATTCCCTTAAAATATCAAAATGTCCAGCACATATTTGTAGCGAATAATAACTTCGGTTCAAATTCACCATTTCTTTAAAAATCGCTCGACACAAAAACGTGAATTAGGAAAATCATTTAAGAAAAATACTCTTTCAAAACACTTTTCCCAAAATAAATCTCTTTAGTATTTTAAATTAATACGAGGAATTTGCGGGGTGTTACATGATTCGAAAATATTTAACTACGTTAACTCGGATCAAAGGAAGAGATAGGCTTGAGTTGTCTACGTCAGGGTTACACTCAACTCTCATCTCAGCCGGTGAATTCTTCTCGTGCTGGATTCGTCCATTCCTTTCTCACCTTTTCCTTCAAGACAATTCGGTGAATAATACTCCAGCTTCCTACAATCGGACTTGACTATTCCCTTAGGTACTTCACAACTAAACTCAAAGTGATGTGCCTCACGGTTTTCACCTTGAGAGGGACAAATGTTCCCTTCCCTATTTCCTCCTTAGTCACTTTTCGTCAATCGAGGATTCCTTAACCTTGATATTTCCGTGGTTGATATTCTCCCATTTACTTTTTCTCTTTCTCCAGTAAGGCCCATATTTCATCATTCTTTCTCTTATTCTGAACTCAGACATTTCTCGCATGAAGTTCATGTACCTTTCCATAGTCTTCATACATGCTTACCAACATCGAGAAATTCCTTATTCCTTGATATTTGACAGCTAACTTGGGTTCGAACATAATCTATTCTTGAAGTTCATGCCTTTGGATTTCTCATCCAAGTTGTCCTAGACAACACTTCATAAATCCCTTGCCTCCATAATATATTTTCTAATATCCATAATCTCAGATTTTAATTCCAAAAATTAAATCTCATTCGTCTCCTTCAACTCCTCATCTTCTGGTTGTAATTCACGAATCCAATTCAAGAATTCATTGGTGATTGGCAACACTCCCCATCTAAGGCTAGATAGTTCCGCTTGCATTGCCAGACTTAGGTCTCTGAACTCCTCGATCAGACTAGCCTCCTTGACCATCATTGAGCTCACACGAATAGCCTTTCAACTCAAATCGCCTGTAACTACGTTTGTTTTTCCAGGATGATAATGGAGCTCAAAGCCATAATCTTTAAGAAACTCCATCCATCGCCTTTATCTTACATTCAACTCTTCCTCTTCTTATTGTCATTCATACTTTCGAACTCCAAACTTGTTCATAAATCACAACCTTCTTATCTTAGTACTTATCGTCTCTTTTGCATCATCCAGCTCAATTCTCTACCTTCTCCGATTGGAGTAGCTCCTTAATTTCAACTCTCGATTAATCCATAAGTATTAGGATTCAATCCTCTTAAATCAATTTCAATGATGAATCAAGGCATTAAGTTGTTTTACCACATTAAATCCTTTCCTTAAATTTTACTTAGGTAATTGACATTGAGTTTGGATTAGAGCAAGATGTTTATTGATGCCAAAAGTTACTTCACAATTGACTTAAATTTTTTTTTTATTTAAACTTTCAGCTTCTAACCGGTTACAAGAAAATCTAACCGGTTATGAAGTATTGTTTTAGAAATAAAACCAAAGAATTTCAAAACCATTTTCTTTACATCGTCAAATCCAACTCAAAATAGGATTTAATCATACTCTAATACCTTGATTCCAACTGAATTCATCACTGAAATGATTTAAATCATAGTCTACTCACATTTTCCATAATTCCTCTTGGACTAATCATATTATATTGGGGTATAATCCATCACTACCCCACCATAATTAAACAACATCCTATCTTTCAATACCATCAGTTGATTTTTTCCAAGTCAACTTGGTCAAAGGCCATGCGATCTTAGAAAATCCTTCAATAATCTGACGGTAGAATCCAGCCCTAAGAACTTCTTACTTTAAAGATCACATGCCCTGCGAACATAACTTCGCTTAACCAAAACTCATCTTTGGTGAGCTTAGCACACAACTACTCCTCTTGCAGGATTCTCAACACAATCCTGAGATGTTTCTCATGCTCCTCCGGATTCTCAGGATAAACCACAAGCGAATCCAAATAGGATCTAAAGGTCCAGTTCTTATAATCCATAAAAGAACAGGTGCATGAGTCAATCCGAACGGCATTATTTCCTACTCATAACGTCCATATCGAGATCAAAAATGCAGTCTTAAGTGTATCTCTGTCCCGAGTCCTGATTTAGGGTTAATCCAATCGCCAAACAATTTTAGAAAACACTTAGAATCCTTTAACCTGGTCCAAACATAACCATTTTAGCAACTTCTCTACGTGTTTCTTCCATTTAACCATTCCCGATGGTATCCTATTATAAGGGTAGTAGAGATAGAATCAGTTTCAAGAATTTACTTGATTCCAAACTCTATCGCTTTACTCATGGGTAAACCTGATATCATTTCTTGTAACCAAGATTTCTTTAATCCCCTTTCTCCTTCACTGCTGCCCAGAAGCAACACATGGGTTCATTGGATTCCAGATTCGAAACTTGGGAATCTCAATACAGGGTTGTTCTATCGTCATTAATCATGATCACTTGATCCTTCGGCTCCCAAACCGTGCTTAAGATCAAATGAAATCATGACACAGGTAGATAGACAAAGTCTAATACCTTAATAGAATGATTCAGACATACCTTGGAAACAACTACAAGAAGATTTGTAGGAGTCTCCACTTGAGATAGCAGATTGGGTAAGGCATTGAGCAACTTTGATCAATGCCTGTATCCATAAGGAACAAAAGAAAGGATAGCTTTAGAGTTTAACGAACTCAACAAGGTTGATCTTTAAGAAGATAACTGCCCTGCACTCGGTCGGAGAAGTTGATTAACTTTAACACTAGTGAGGGTAAAAACTTTTCTCCAGAGTCAAGGACTTAACTACAACTCCTTTAAGATTTCCTTATCACTGGTTCTATGAAAACGGAATAAACCAACACTATGGTTTTAGGTTTACCACATGTCTAAAGAGAAGCACACAACTATCATACTTCTACTTAGACTACATAGAACACTTCTTAATAGCAGAATAAGCTACTTATCTAGAGCCATTACCCATAACCTTAGCTCTATTTTAGAAGTATATGAAAGCATACTTCCAAAGAAACATTGCAGATATCGATGACCAGCGCTTTGGACCACACACCCAAGGACCAAGAGTCAGGACCATTGCTCTGATACCATAAAAATGTAACACTCCTTGTATATCATCTTACTTTATAAGAAAAGTAATAAGTTTATGAATACTTGGACTTGTTATTGTTGGAAAAAGATCTGAAAATAATAATTTTCCCTTCCCTTGAAAATCTCTTTTCACAAACACTTGATGAGTAATGAGGTTGACTAACAAAATCAGAGTTTGCGGAAACATAGTAAAGTAATCATATTATACTCCCAAAATGTATCAAGTGTAATAAGCCCATGGATACCCAATAAATATTGTTATGAAACCAAATTCATCTTATGATACCCCTTTCAAAATGTGTATCATATAATTACTATTCAAAATAGATATGTTATAGAGCTGGTCACTGGTCCTCTGTCCAAACATTAATCTGGCCGGATCCTCGATATCTGCACAACGGGTTCCCAACCCACACTTTCAATATTCTGCATGCACCTAAAGGACATCTCCCTTTACTGATTCTTGTGCAATGCTAGATGCACGACCAACACCTAATAAGGGCATGGGGGTTAGCTATACAAATTCGCATAATCAAATGAGAATAAAACTAACATCCACAAGTCAACATGTAGCAAATCATGATGCATAATCATATGAGCACACCCGGTTAATCATAATAATTCTTTCAATGCAGGTGGCATGATGCATGATTTCCTTCCACAACTGAAGCCTCTAACAAAGTCCATCTTGGACGTCCATCCAATAAACCGTTGTGTTCCCGGAACACTGACATTCGTTCCCAGAACGTAATGCCAAACCATACTTGGATAAATAAGCATCACTCCCAGAGTGTGCACCACGTTCCCAGAACGTGTAGCAAACCATACTTGGAATAATAAGCATCACTCCCAGAGTCTGCATCACGTTCCCAGAACGCATACGTTCCCAGAACGCATAAAAACCAGGTCCCGGACACTGGCCACATTCCCATAATGTGTCATCAAGTAGGTTGCATATCAATGTGTTCCCAGAACACTAACATACGTTCCCAGAACGTATAAAACCAGGTCCCAGACACTGGCCACATATCTATAATGTGTCATCAAGTAGGTTATAATTTGGTACTCCCGGAGTACCCTCCTCATATTCCCAGAATATGATAAACGTTCCTACCAACCCATCTTCCATTCTATATGCATGAATGCACAATCATTAAGGTTGGTTTTTATCTTTAATTCTATTATTATACCAATGTGTTCCCAGAACACTCACATACGTTCCCAGAACGTATCGCAGACCCTACTTGAAATAAAATCAAGCACCACTCCCAGAGTGTGCATCACGTTCCCAGAACGTGTCAAAGAAACCATGTCCCAGACAATGGCCACATTCCCAGAATGTGTCATCAAGTAGGTTGCATCAGTATAGTACTCCTAGAGTACAGGGTCGTGTACCCCGAACATCATAAACAATCCTTACCATCCTATTTCATTACCTTTCTCTATGCATGCATTGAATATATAATTACTAAGGTTGGTCTTTCCATTAATTCCATTATTACGACTTTGAAAACACAACTTCTGAATGATATCTTGAGGTATGGCTTTACTCATAAAATTCACCTTTGAATTTAAATTTAACATATGCTCATAGACCTGGATTGAGAGAATATAATCATTGATATCAAAAATCCTTACTCAAAAACTTAACTTTTATTTTTAAGTTTCCAGGTACTAACCGGTTACATCATCACCATACCGGTTAGAATTACAGACCTGAATACAAAACCACTGATTTTTCAAAGAATCTTTTCTTGAATTCTCTACTCAATCCAATAACAAGGTCTTAGCATAACAGAATACCTCAAGTTCAACACATAATATCATTCAAAAGATCTAAGTCATAATCTAATTTCATCCATGTATAATTTCCTCTTGAAATTATCTCATTACACTAAGGTATTAACTCTTTAACTTCAACCTGAGCCATAACAGTAAATTCAACTTATTTTCAGATTATTTCCAATGAAATTAAAGTTCAGATTTGAGTAAAATTGATAAGGCCACAGGACTGATTTTATAAACTTATTTTCATTTGAAATTTTACAGTGTCTAACCGGTTACAAATATCGAGTAACCGGTTAGATTATGCAGTCAGTCCACTAAAACAAGAGGTTTGACAAATCATTCTTTTCATTTCTCAAATCTAACCAAATTTCAACATTCATAGAGTTCATATACCTTAAGAAAAACATGTTCATACACAGAAACATATCTATCTTGCATGCATTCAATTTAGATACTCAAATTGCACATAATTGCACATCTTTCACAACTTAATGCATCAATTCACATAATATCCAAATAAGTCATGAATCCAACATCAATATAGCTTGCATGCATCCAGATAAATTTGCTCATAACCACAATTGAGCTTAGATTGGCCTCCAAGCCACTGAACCATTTTAACTTATGCCCTTTGAGTCTCTTGGTGACTCATCCTATGTTCTACCACAATTCATTCTCATTCTAGCAAATAGTAAGCTTCCCCCTTACCTTAGGTTCGTGATTGAACAAGATTTGAGCAGAGAATTGAGGTAGAACACCAAACACCCAAAGCTCCTCCTCAAACCAGAACCGTTTTGACAGGGTAGATTGACCAAGGAATTTCGAACATGAAATGGACATGGAAATTAGGGAAAATGGTCATTATCAAAACCATGAAACATGAACTTTGAAAGGAAATCAAGTCTAGAACAAGAGAAGGCTTGAGCTTACCAAAATCGAAGCTCAAAGTCAGTTCCAGAAACCCAATACAGAACTGTGACAGTTTTGAACCTCCAACTTCATGAATCGATTTCTCCTAGCTCAGAAACTCTCAATTCACAAACCTTATATCAATACAAAGCCCTTGATGTAAGCTTTGTAACAGTGTATCACTCACTCTCCAACACTCAGAGACGAAGAAGAATTTCCTCAAACGAAATTGGAACCCTAACAGCACTTCCCCAACACCAAATCTCAGAAATCAAAACCAATTCTTCAGCAATCCAGCCTTTTATAGAGGAATTAGAGTAACATGCATGCCGACGCGTGTTATCCACTAATTTAGGGCTGATTTCGTGGCGATTCCATGGATTAATTGGGTGATTACTCATCAAAATCCACTAACCCAGTTTCTGAGTTCATCGTGTAACCGGTTACAAAGCCCTTCTAACCGGTTACATACTGATAAAATTCAAAATTAATAATTTAATTACTCTTTCTTCAAAAACCTTTTTAATATTGCAATTAGGTCCCATCCCAAGGACTAAATTACAATATTCACATTTTTGTACATAATAACCATATAAAAATATATCTCATATTTTTATATAAAAACACATAATGTACAAAAACTAAAACCTTCAAAACTAATATAAATCAATTATAAAATAATTGTTATAATTAATTTCTTGGTTATTTGGGAGACGAAAATTAGGGGTGTTACACTTTCGAAAGTATCGATACTGTCGGAAACCATGAAAAGATTTTATTATCCTAGTAAATGTCGAATTCAATACAATAATCAAAATGATATAAATTATTTTCTCCAAGAGCTCCATGTCTTGGTCTGTGCACCCACCTTGAGAGAAAACTTTACTTCTACATTTTCTAAATACTTACAAGTCCATATTTTATCCGAGTAATAGTATAAATAGTATATTAATTACCTGGATGATAAGAAGTGTGTCACAGTTTTGCTCATGCTGCCTCAACTGCCTGGACGCATAGGCTATGACTTGTCCTTGCTGCATCAGCACACAACCTAACCCTTGTTTTGAAGCATCACAATACACTACAAAGGATTGAGTCGGATCCGGCAAAATCAACACCGGGGAACTAGTCAACCGCCTTTTCAACTCCTGGAAACTATCTTCACATTTTGGGGACCATTCAAACGGAACACTTTTCCGCGTGAGAGTAGTCAAAGGAAGGGCTAACTTAGAAAACCCTTCAATGAACCTCCTATAATACCCAGCCATACCAAGGAAGCTTCTGATCTCAGTAATGGACTTGGGTCTCTCCCACTTAAGTACTGCTTCCACCTTAGAAGGGTCTACTGCAACACCCTTCTCAGAAATAACATGCCCCAGAAAATGCACCTCATTCAACCAAAAGCTACACTTAGAGAACTTCGCATAAAGATGCTTGTCTTTGAGAACTTGGAGCACTGTTTTCAAATGCTCTTCATGCTCCTTCTGGCTCTTGGAATAAATAAGAATGTCGTCAATAAAGACTATGACGAATGAATATAAGTACGGCCTGAAGATCCTGTTCATATAATCCATGAAGATCACAGGAGCATTCGTGAGACCAAAAGGCATTACCACATATTCAAAATGCCTATATCTAGTTCTAAAAGCAGTCTTGGGAATGTCCTCCTCTCGGATACGGATTTGATGATATCCAGATCGGAGGTCAATCTTTGAGAAAACTGCAGCTCCCCTAAGCTGATCCAATAAATCATCGATGCGTGGGAGCGGATATTTATTCTTCACTGTCACCGCATTCAATTGCCGGTAATCAGTGCACATACGGACACTTCCATCCTTCTTTTTAACAAAGAGGATAAGGGCTCCCCACGGGAAACACTTGGCCTGATGAACCCCTTAGCCAAAAGCTCCTCCAATTGCTTCTTTAACTCTTCCAACTCCGGAGGGGCCATTCTATAAGGCGCTTTAGATATCGGGCCAGCACCAGGCATAAGATCAATGTCGAATTCTACTTCTCTGGCTGGAGGTAATCCGGGAATTTCAGCAGGAAAAACATCCGGAAACTCACTAACCACTGGAATTTTACTGATGTTTGACGCTTCCGCATCATCCATGGCCGACACCCAGACTTGACAGAAGATTAATAACTTCTGACTACAATCCAGAAGGACACGGTTCTGGGACATCCAGTCCATGCCTAAAATAATATCCAGCTTGGTTAAGGGCAAACATATTAAATTCACTTTGAATTCCCTCTCCAATACTCGGAGTGGGCAATCCAAACACATCAAGGATGTAACCACAGCTGAATTAGTAGGGGTAGACACAGACAACTTGAAAGGCATCTCAACCGCAGACAGTTTTAATCTTTCCATGCAATTGACAGAAATAAAAGAGTGTGTAGCTCCACAGTCAAAGAGAATACCGCATGCAATATCATTTATATGGCCAATACCTCGAATCAGCTCGTCAGCCTCAGTCACCTCTTCTCCATCAAGAGTGTACACCTTCCTCCGCTGAAGTGGACGGCCATCACCAACCCTCTGTGCCCTAGTCACATTGGCTTCTTTCTTAACTGCATTCTTTTGGCAGTTAGTTGCAACATGACCGGGTTGTCCACATTTGAAACAAGTGACATTTGGTTGATTCTGATTCAGATTCCAGCATACACCTCTATGCTGCTTGCCACAATGAGGACAAGGCGGAATAGGACCAGAGGAACCCCCTATAGGGCCTGCTCTAGGCTGAGGATAGGGGCCTGGTCGCTGCACCGCTCCCTAGCCCCTTACAGGATCACCACTTCTTTGCACCGATCTGCTTTTATCTTCAGCCATCTTTCTCTTAAGACCCTTCTCATAAGTGCTTGCCATGTTGACCAAGCGGGCCAAGTTGTCAATATTGTGATACTCACACGAGAGGCGAATATCAGTCCAAAGCCCAGATTCAAACTTAACACATTTGCCACGCTCACTAGCATCCCGATAGTCAGAAAAACAGATGAGATCTTCAAACCGAGCTACATAATCCCCAACTGACATAGATCCTTGAGTCAATTGGAGAAAAGCAATCTCTTTCTCCCTCCTAATATCTTCAGGGAAATATTTCCCCAAGAAAAGATCCTTGAATACTTCCCAAGAAATAACCGGATTGGCTGCCACCAATCCCCTCCTTTGTTGATCCCACCAATGCTCTGCCTCATTGGTCAGCATGAATTCAGCTAGCCGGACATGCTACTCCATCGGTGGTTGAAGAGAACGGAGAATCTTCTCGATCTCCTGTATCCACCTCTGTGCTCCATCAGGGTCATTTCCACCTTCAAAGCGGGGTGGATCATTCTTTCGGAACCTAGCCATCCCGTCAATCTCAACTGGAGCTAGTTGCAGAGCTGTTGCTGCTGCTGTAGCCGCTGCTGCTGCAGCAGCTGCCATATGTTCTCCCTGCTGCAGCAGCTGCCATATGTTCTCCCTGCTGCTGCATCTGAGATAGATGCTCCAGAATGGCTGCAAGCCCATCATTACCAGCCCTTCTTCCAGCCATACTGCTTAGACAAAGAGAACAGACCAGTAAGACTCAACTACTAAATGTACACATAGTACTATAATTATCCTATTAAATTCCTAAACTATTACTATGAGCATCAACTACTCGCTAGGTGAGTAATCATGTGGAGTTTGCATAACTCCAAGGCCGAGGAGAAACTGCTCTAATACCATAAATGTAACACCCTATAATTAATTACCCTTAATTCCCCTTATATTAAAAATGCGGACTTAAAAATTCCTTTTTATTTTATAAAAATCAACCGTCAAACGGACGGAGTTTCGTTTGTTTTTCGAACTTTTCTAAATTCTCAACCTGATTAACACATTCACATAATATCAACAGTAGCCAGCAGGGCTCTAATCACATATATATGCATCATATAGTTGCCCCATGGGCTCCAAAAGTAAAACATCAGTATCAGTTTTCAGAGTGCCAGCAAAAGACCAAGTATGTGAATCATGATAACACAACATAAACTATGCCCAAAATAAAACATCCTAAGCCTCACTCAAAAAGTATATACAAAACATAAACATCGAAATAATGCAGGAGGCTTAGGTCAATATAAAAGCTCTAAATTCCCCACAACCCTACTCTCCCTGTGAGGGAGAGTAATCCTGCGCGGCCGGTGCTGGTGTATACTCCGACTCAGTACCTGAAAAATGGTAAGGAGGTGAGTATTACACAATAAAATAGGGAAGCAGTTTCTATGATGCTATATTGAACCACCAAGCCAAACACAAATAAGCATATAATGCACATATACCAATAATCATTCCCCAAGAATTCAATTGTTTCCATTTCATTAGTAAATTAATTCATTTATAGTTTTAGTTTCAATATTTCAAACTTTTCCAAGTTATACCAATTTACATCCTAAGCAAACTCTTGCATAAGGTTACAATCCGTTCTTAATCACATACTCTTTGTGTTTTGTAAACACTTTTATAATTTATTACGTGGATTTCCATCATTGCATACAGTCTCCTTCGGACAACGTCTTACAGCAGCGCATCAAGTGCGTCTTACGCGGTCTATGCGTACAGTCTCCTACGGACAACGTCTTACAAGACCTGGATTCCACAATCGGAAGGTGCATCCATCATTGCGTACAGTCTCCTTCGGACAACGTCTTACAGCAGCGCATCAAGTGCATCTTACGCGATCTAGGCGTACAGTCTCCTACGGACAATGTCTTACAAGGTCTAGAGAGGCATAATCCAATTATACCTTTAATTAATATATGGTGTGTGTGTGTGTGTGTCCATAATTGCGTACAGTCTCATTCGGACAACGTCTTACAGCGGCGCATCAAGTGCTTCTTACGCGATCAATGCGTACAGTCTCCTACGGACAACGTCTTACAAGATCTGGATCACACACTCTTTGTTCTTTAAGTCTTTGAATTTCATTTTCAATTATTTCATTTGTAGTTACCCTTATGAATTCCCCAACTTAATCATGTAATTATATTTTCAATTTCCAATGAGTCATTCATACCAATTCCAACATCATATTCATTATCATTCATAAATTCTAGGGCTCAATATAGTTTAGCAAAATATCAACCATATATTCAAGCATCATAGTCACATTTAAGCACAACATAACCTATCAAAATACTTTTATACATAATCACATTTTAACATATTATTAACTACCCTAGGGTTCTTCATCCTAACTAACACTTACCTCCTAGCAACCCAATATAAACACAATACAATCTACCCCCTAGAATAGGGTAACACAAACCTCCTTACCTCAAACTCTTAGAGATAGGGAGTTTTTGCTTGCTCTAAGCTTGAGTCCTTCCCACCAAAGAGCTATAACCAACAAGAGAATGGAAAAACCTAAAACAAGAGTCATAAGGAGAAAAGATTATCATATATACCATGGTTCATGCCAAGACTCAAGGAAAAGTGGAGCCTCCATGGCTTGGAATTGAAAACCACCATGGATGGAGGAGAGAGAGAGAGAGAAGAACGAATTTGAGAGGAATAAAGGGGGAGATCCAAAGCTTAAATACTTACTTGGAGATGAGAAGAACAAGATTTGATGAGGGATTTAGTATGAAATCACTTGCTCTTGCTTGATTTGAGAAGAATAAAATGGAACCCTATGAGGGAGGAGAGGAACTCGTGAATGAGGGAGAGAGAAAGAAGAAGATGAGTTTGAGAGGGAATGGATTATGAGAGTAAGAGTGAATGTTTTATTTGTTTGGGGTGAGAAACATGTGGCTAGAAATTAAAGCCCCAAAGCAAGATTCCACTTGTGTGGTGGAAAAGTGCATCACGTGCCCTCAGCTTTTCCTTTTTTTTTTGTACAGACCCAACGGTAATCGATTACCATAGCCAGGTAATCGATTATCTCTTCAATGCAACTTTTTATGGGTTCCAACCTGAGGCCTTGTAATCGATTAATTGACCATAAAGTAATCGATCACAACCTGATGCAACATTTTTAGTGTTTGCAGCATAAGCTCAGTAATCGATTACTTGCCCAAAAGTAATCGATTACCCTTTAATGCAAGATTTTTGTGCCTTTTAAGCTGAGAGCTGGTAATCGATTAGCTTGCCATCAGTAATCGATTACTCTACTGTTTTTCCATCTTTTCATAGCTTCTAACTCCAACTCATTTTCCTCAATTCCTCTACCCATATGGCTATGATTTCTATACTAAATCCTAGCTCTTATTCTTATAAGTCTCATAAGTTTATCTCAATCTAATACAATAACTTGCATAAATCACATCCTATTAAGTATTTTAAATTGAGGATGTTACACAAAGCATGGTTGATGCAGCAGCTGATGGATCGCTGATGAAGAAGACTGTTGAAGAGGCCAAGGAAGTTATTGCAAACATGGCATTCAGCAGCAGCCAAGGATTAAGGACCCATGTGGAGCAAAGCGTCTTGAAGAGTCATGATCTGGACTCTAGTCAAACCCAGATCTTAATCGAGCAGAACAAGCAAATACAGCAGCAAATGACTACATTAATGAAGCAGATGAGCCAGATCAGTGTGGCGGTTGCATCCAACAATATGAAGTGCGACTTTTGTGGGGGAGGTCACCGGAATGGTGATTGTGCTTTTGAAGTCAGTAAGGGTCCAACCACCATTGAGGAGCAGGCCAAGTTTGTCGGTGATGGAGTACCTAAAAATAACATGTACTCCAATATCCACAATCCGGGGCAAATCAGTCAGTCTCACATCTCAGGGTACAGCCCATCACCCAATCCATCACCGCCACAGAATGAAGGTTGGGAGAAAGCACTTGAAGCAATGGCTACCACAACAATATATTCATGGCAGTAGCCAGGGCGAATTTCGCCAATCAGGAAGTCAGCATTCGCAACCTAGAAGTGCAAGTGGCTCAAA
Organism: Crotalaria pallida; assembly: GCA_037953625.1. Classification (NCBI taxonomy): domain Eukaryota; kingdom Viridiplantae; phylum Streptophyta; class Magnoliopsida; order Fabales; family Fabaceae; genus Crotalaria; species Crotalaria pallida. The sequence continues at coordinate 73,257,147 of CM075655.1, read as the reverse complement.
TAAACAATCGGATATCAAAGATCGCAACCAACTACAAGGAGCGATGCATGGCAGTTACCCTTCGAAGTGGCAAGTCATATGAGGAGCCACAGAAGAAGGGTAATGCAACTGAGCTTGAGAAGAAGGATGTGGGGCCAAAGCAACCAAGTGGAAGAGGCTCAAATGCAAGGCAATAGACGCATAATCCACCTGCGGATCAAGAGAAAGAGCAAGGCACACCCAAACCAGCACCACTACCTCCGAGGATTCCTTATCCTCAGAGGTTGAAGAAAGAGGATGACTAGAAGCAATTCTCCAAGTTTTGGAGATGCTACGGAAGGTGGAGATCAACATCCCGTTTGCAGAGGCTCTCTCACAAATGCCTCTGTACGCGAGATTCATGAAGGAGTTGCTGACAAAGAAGAAGCGGATGCTCACCAACGAGACGTTCCCGATAGCAGAGAAGTGCAGCAACATCATCAAATCCAACCTTCCACCAAAGCTGAAGGAGCCAGGTAGCTTTACTCTCCCGATTAGCATAGGCAAGGAGTAATCAGGTAAGGCTCTCTGTGACTTTGGAGCTAGTGTTAATATTATGTCATTGTCTATTTGTGAAGCATTAAACTTAGGAGAGATTAAGCCTACCCCGGCATTACTTCAGTTAGCTCATAGAACCACCCTCCGCCCATATAGAGTGGTGGAAGATATTCTGGTTAAGGTGAAAGATTTTATCCTGCCCTTAGATTTCATGATCTTAGATGTAGAAGATGATAAAAATATTCCTCTAATTTTTGGACGGCCATTCTTGGCCACAGCAGGGGCAGTGATTGATGTGCCTAGGGGAGAAGTAATTCTTCGAGTGAATGGTGACCAAACTACAATTAAAATTTTTGAAAAACCACCAATCACCACGGAGAACTTTGCTCCTCTCATGTGCATTCAGCATTTGAATGGAGAGAGTGTTGAGAAGAGGCTGAAAAGCAAGGTGCCACCCTAACATCTAAAAAGAGGTGACCCATCAGGCTCGTGACGTTAAACAAGCGCTAGTTGGGAGGCAACCCAATGTTAAGTAATTCCCGTAGATTTTATTTTTTTTAGGGTAATTAGTTTTAGGTAGTTTTATGAAGAAAAAAAAAGATGTACAGGTCCAGCCACGCCCAGGCGTGGTGCGTTTCACACCAGGCGTGGCAGGGGGGTTAATATTCCAGTTTGGGGGTGTGACCCCATTTGCTCCCATTAGTTCCCTATATGTCACCCTAGACCTGGTACTTCGTAAAAATATTGTCCAGTTTTCTAGGTAGTTTTTAATTTTTATTTTGTAGTTTAGTTTAGTTTAGTTTGCTTGAGGACAAGCCAACCTCTAAGTTTAAGGGAGTGGACAAAATAAAAATTAAATTTTTCAGATCTGAATTGTTCTCCCATTTTTAGTGTTGGTTTGTGTCTTGGGTAGGAGTAGATGATTATTCTAGACTTAGGACTGTTTTTCTGATGATAGGTGTAAATACTTAGTTTAGGATTAGACTCATTGATTTTTGATATTGATTTGATTGAGCTGTGAATATTTTTGAGATCTGGTTATTTTGACAAACTTTTTGAGAAGTTGTGATTAGTGAACTGACTGTTTAGCCTGTGGGTTTTTCAGCCTATACACTGATGGTATATGATTTATTGAATTATTCTGATTTGAGACCCCTATTTCTTTTATGAGTGTTCACTTTGATTTTGTGTTCTAGAACTTGACCTGTGACCATTTTAAAATTGATAATTGTTTGCATGCATTAAGATGATTAAGGCACCTAGGATTTTGTTTTTGTGGCCTTCAGATGATTTGATTGATTATATATTCCCTTAGTTGCCCATTTTGAGCCTTATTATTATGATTTTTCTTTGGTACCCTGCATCTATTGTATTATTTTTGTGAGTACCTTGGAAATTTTGAATGAGCAATTGAGAGGAATGAATAAGAAAAGTGAAAGTAATTGGTGAAAAGTGTTATGAGTTCTATTTCTCTTCCAAGTAAAAAAAATTGAAAAAGAAATAAATGTGAAAGGAAGAGAATAGAAGAAAAAATTGAAAAAGAAAAGAATTATGAAATTGATTGTGAGTTGAGTTGTGTTTATGTAGTATTCACTGCTCATTCATAGTTTTTAGAGGGAAATTTGTTTTTGCATTTTAGCCCTTAGTTTCAGCCTTTCTTTCTTTTGTCCCGCCTTACACTTTTAGCCATGGCCTCATTACAACCAAAATTAAGACCTTTTGATTTTTGCATGTATTCAATAATTTCAGTGGAGATTTGGGTCTATGGTCAAGCTTATGGTAACACATTGTCACTGTATGAACTTGAGTGAATTGTATAACCTTTGATACACATGAGAGATATACACTGAGAGGTTGAGAGTGTTCACTAGTTCTGAATTCTTGTTGAGTTTGTTTCTCTAACCAGGTTTCAATTGTATAAATTGCTTGTGATAAAAAGTATCTGTGTCTGTGAGTCGAAGTCGTAGATTAAGTGTGTACATTTTGATTTAGGAGGTAGTCTTGTGTTCTAGAATTTTTATTTTACTTTTTCCTGGGACATGCAAAATACTAAGTTTGGGGGAGTGATTTGGGTCCAATATATGATGTTTTGAGCATGATTTAGACTCCCTTTTACTATGGATTTGGCTTGTTTCTCTTGTAAATTTAGGATTTTTTTGTATAGTTTTTAGAAAGTTAGGTAATTTAGAATCCTTTGAACGTTTTGATCCGTTTTGGGTTTGTTTCAGGTACTTTCGGAGCTTAAATGAAGAAAATAAATATAGAGCATGAAAGAGGATGAAAAGACCTTGAAAATGGTGCAAAAACGAAGCAAAACGGAGCCGGAATGTGTCCCACACGCCCAGGCGTGGAGCCCCCCACGCCCAGGCGTGTCTGCAGCGAGAAAATGCACCAGCATCAGACCTGGCACGCCCAGGCGTGAGGCCCTGGGTGCCCAGGCACGCAAAGTGCTGTTTTGACCATAACTTCACCTACGCTTACCCAAATGAGGCGATCTTGGTATCATTTTAAAGCTAAGGAAAGATATACAACTTTGCCAGAAATAGCCTTTCTCAAATTCGTCCATCTTTGGGGTCAAAATCAGTGCCGAAGTTGCTGTCAGATACGAGAAAGCCCAATTGGGCCACTCCTGATCAGTTTTGCTCCAATTCAATTAGGATTAGTTTTATCTTTTAAATATACGTTTTAGAATTAGGTTAGGCAGCCATTAGCAGTCATTAGAGAGAGAGAGAGGGAGATTACATAATTCTAGAGAGTTTTAGAAGAGGAGAAGATCAAGGATTGGAAGATCCAAGGCTTTTCCATGGTAATCATGCATTCTTCTATTGCTTTTGTTCTTATTTTCATGATGTGTAACTAAAACCCTTGTGTTAGGAATTGGTGAATTTGAATGGATTAGTTTATTGATTTTATGAATTGATGTTTTTCCATTTCTAAATCATGTGTTTGATTGTGTTTTATTTCCAATTCATAAATCTGGCCAATTTATGTCTTGTTTTGGATCTCTAATTCTTCAATTGAGAGATTAGGAATTAGAATAGGCAATGCCTTCAAACAATATAGTTATTCAACAAGTAGGGATACAATTGGGTAATTATATAACATGATTAATTCCCTATTCTTAATTAAGATTATTCAATAGTTTAATCTCTTAAGGAATTAAGGATTATCTAATTGAATAAGAAACGGTAATTATACAAGAGGGATCTAATAATTACCAATTTAGGAATTTGTTCATGATTTAGGGAAAAACAGAGATTCATGATAAATAAATCACGCCTACAATGAAACCATGTTCCTAACATCTTTCTCAAATCGCTCACAACTTCTATTTAATTTCTGTTTTTAATTTATTTTCTATTTTTATTTTAATCCAATCTTGATTAATTAGTAGAAATCTATAGATTTTGCTTTTAACTACTCTTTGGTGAGAATTAATTGAACAATTTGCAATCCCTGAGAGACGATATTTGGTCTTATTGACTATATTACTAACCGATCAGTATACTTGCTAGAGAGTGAACATCAGCTCAGCTCTGAAGTCCTCAAGCTTGGCATCAGATCGGCTCAGCTCAGAAGTTCTCAAGCTTTGCATCAGATTAGTTCAGCTCAGAAGTCTTCAAGCTCGGCAGTCCTCAAGCTCGGCATCAGATCAGCTCGGCTCAGAAGTCCCCAAGCTCGGCTTAAGTAAGTCGGCTGAAAGATTAGCTCGGTCAGCTCAGATCAGATCTTTCACTCAAGTCCTCAATCTCGGAGAGAAGTCAAGCTCGAACTAGTTGTCAAGCTCGGCATCACTATTCATCTTCGTCCTTCAGTAGCACGGCATCACTATTCATCTTCGTCCTTCAGCAGCACGTCGCCGCATGCACCTCTTCGTCTTTGTACTGGTATTATAGTACTGTGCATGGCTGGCAAATTTGTCCTTATCTCTTAGCACCCATCTGTCACCATCCTTAATATTTCAAAATTGAAAATTCAAATGAGCAATGCAAGAGAGACAAATTCAGAACGTTACAAAGAAGTGGAAACAGCTGAACAAAGGACAAACGTATCTCTGAACAGTGCAGAAATTGTCTAGTATATCTGTTGCAAAGGACATACGTGTTCAAGATATTTTCCACTCTCTCTTCTACCTCATGCGTGCTGGTATCACTATAAAAGGCATGGGTTTTCTTCAGCAACATAGAGAGAGAGAGCAAGAACAAGACAAAGAAATAGAATACAAAGAGCAAAATTTTCATTCTCTGAAAAACACAGCAAAGAGAACGATAAGAGCAAAAGAGAAACTATCATATTTTGCATCAAAGCTTCATATTGTTCTCTGCACAAAAATCCTTTTTCTCAAACACATAACTGAATACTCATCTGGTTCATAAAACTCTCAAATTAAACACACTTGAGTTTCAGGTTGGATCCATCTCATGCATTCTCATTCTTCAAAGTCTTGAGGTGTTCTCAAGCGGTGAAAGTCTTGGAAGGTTTCCAAGCTCGTCTAAGAGGTTCTTGGCGATTGAAGTCTTAGGGTGTTCCTGAGCAGAAATCCAAAGAGGTTCTTTGGTGCAAATCCTTGAAGGTTTCCAGACTTGTTAAAGTCCGAGGACGTTCTTCGGCAGTTTGTTAAATTAGGTAGAAGCCAAGAGTTTGGTACTCTCTTGGTGGGTTAATTAATCACTTGTAATTTCTATCAATTTGATATTATTTAAGGCTCCCTGAGGTTCAGGTGGGACTGGACGTAGCTCACCGTGGTTGTGAGTGAACCAGTATAAAAACTGCTGCCTCTATCTTCTTTACCGCTTTCAGTTTTGTTTTTAGCCGAGCATATTTATAACTGAGCATTTTAATCGGCTTTGTTTAACTCGTATTGTATGCTCCGATAGAGCTAGTATATTTCAGCTGCAAACCTGATCTTTGAGTGGCGCAGCTCGGATAGACGGTGGTCGGTCTAGATAACCGATTATCAGATACTGCTCGGCCCAAAGTCAGTCTTTCATTTTAAAACTACTAGCATTATCCGGCCTATTTCAAATCATCGCAAAAAATTGGTATTATTTCTTCCAACTACTATTCACCCCCCCTCTAGTAGATTGTTAGGCCGCTTGCTGGGTTTCCAACAAGTGGTATCAGAGCTCGGTCGAAAGATCGAGCTTAACAGCTTTTTCGAAAAAGATCCTAGGAAACCATGGGCTCTAACAATCCATTCGGAGGTGAAGGCTCTTCAATAAACCGACCACCACTATTTAATGGTGATGGTTATGCTTATTGGAAAGCCCGAATGAAAATTTTCATAGAAGCAATAGATATTGATGTTTGGGATGTGATTGAAAATGGTCCTTGTAAGTTCCATGATGAATGTTTTGATAATGACAAAGTGTTTTGAACAAGCTATCATGTGTTGATCAAGTTCAAGTTCAACAAGCAACAACAAACATCAAATGAAGAAGAGAGAAAGCAAGCTCATGAAGACTTAGTTTGAGTGTAATTGTAATTGTTTTATCTTTTGCTTCTCAAGCTTCTTAGGTCTTTTATTTGGGTAGATTATTTAGAGGGTAGTGAATCTCTATCATAGTCATGATTAAATCATAATTTGAGTTTTCACTTAACCTAGAATCAATAGGTGGCTTAAAGGTTTGAAAGGAAAGGTTTAGTTTTGAGAAAACAAGTTTCTAACATGTGCAGTGTGGATTTAATCGATTAAGTCATAATTTAATCGATTAATACTCGATTAAGATGAAATTTAATCGATTAAATACTGCAGATCTGGTTTTTTAAAATACGATTTTCACTTCTCAAAATCAGTTTTCAAGTGCTCCAACTTTTGGGTATTCTATATAAACCTTTTCCTAACCTTTGTGATTAACATACATCATTTTCATAATCAATTTTACAAGAATCAAGCCACTCTATTCTCTCTCAATTTCAAAGATCAAAGCTTTCATATTTTCATATTCTTTGATCAAGAACCTTTGAATCTCTTATTGTGAATTGTCATAGCTATTGATTGAGATTCATAGGAGTGTCATTGTGTTTTCTATTGTGTTGTAATCTTTGCAAGAAGGCAAGCCATCTACAACAAACAAGAAGACTTGGTGTGTCGTTTATCATCAAGCAAGTTCATTCAAGCAATTGAAGAAGAAGAAAGTCTTGGTTGTGAATCAAGCAAAGTGAAGACTTGGTGTGTGGATTATCATCAAGCAAAGAAGACTTGTTGTGTCGATTATCAACAAGAGGTAGAGGTTAGATTAGAGAGAAGATCAATAGGATTACAAAGCAAGGGTGTGGTATCTCTTGTAGGCTAGCAAGAAGGGAGTCTTGTGAGGCATTTACTTGTAATTTGAGAACTCTAATTCCTCATAGTGAAGAATCTCTCTTGGTTGAAGAGGGGACTGGATGTAGCTTTCAAGCGGATGAAAGTGAACCAGGATAAATCGCTGTGTCGTATCTCTAAACCCTTAACTCTTTACATTCAAGTCAATTGATTGTGTTCTTGATTGAAAACCTAGAGAAAGAGTGTTTTTCATAATTGATTGAATTGAATCTTTATTGTTCAAATTAACTTGGGGAAAATCATTTTCATAACTAGGGTAATCAATAAGAATATAGGTGTTAATTGTTTCCGCTGAATCTCTGGTTATACGTGTTAATTGATTGATTTTCGTATGCGATTGAAAAAGTGATTTTTCAGTTTTTGATAGATTTAATCGATTAAGAGAAGATTTAATCGATTAAGGACTTTTGAACTTTCAGGTTTAATCGATTAAATTTCAGAATAATCGATTAAGAGCTGTAGATTTTGCAAAAATCATTTGTTTTGATTGTTTCGATTTGTTTCGTTCGAAAATCTTTCAAGGTTTCTTAAACACCTATTCAACCCCCCCTTCCAGGTGTGTTCCTAGGGTTCCTTAGTTGTTTCAACCACCAATTGCGGTTTCCTCAGTCCTTACATTCTGAGACTGAAAATCGGTGATGATGTTGTAGAAATCCCAAAGACGAGCTTGGATGATGATGATAAAAGAAAAGTGTCTTACGATTTAAAAGCCAAAAACATCATCACCTCGGCCCTGTCATATGATGAATTTTTCAGAGTTTCACATTGTAAAAATGCTAAGCAAATGTGGGATATTCTACAACTGACTCACGAAGGGACGAACGAAGTTAGACGAGCTCGGTTAAATACTCTTATGCATGAATATGAGCTATTTCGCATGTTGCCAAGTGAATCAATAAATGACATGCAAAAGCAATTTAATCATATCATAAACCATCTTATTGCTCTCGGCATAACTTTTCAAAATGCCGAGGTTATTAACAAAGTGTTGAGATGTCTTAGCAGGGAATGGCAGTCGAAGGTCACTGCCATCATGGAATCAAAAGATCTAGATACCATGGACATAGCAACACTGTTCGGCAAATTGCAGGAGCATGAGACGGAGCTCGGAAGCTTGACCATGCATGAAGAATCCGACAAGAAAAAGAAAGGGATCTCACTCAAGGTCTCAACTAAGTCGACCAAAGTCTCCTCGGATAGCGACTCTAGTTCGGACATGGATGAGGAAACCCTCGGTCTTGTGGTCAAGAAGTTCGGAAAATTCTTCAAAAAATAGAAGGAACTTTAAAAACCAAGGCACAAGCTCAAAAGACAAAGTCAAGTGCCATGAATGCGGTGAACCGGGACATATCAAACCGTACTGTCCCAGGTTGCAGAAGAAAAGCAGTACCGAGAAGAAGAAAGGCAAAGATCCCAAACCGAAGAGAGCTTACATCGTCTGGGATGCACCTGATGGGAGTGACAACCCAGAATCTAGTTCGTCAAACGATGAAGAAAAGGCGAACCTATGCTTAATGGGCAGATATGCTGATGAAGCCTAGCCATGCTCGGATCTCGGCTCCACTAAGACTGAAATCAATCATCTGTGCTTAATGGGAAAACATGAAACCTCTCCAAGATCGAAGTTCAGCTCAACTGAGCATGGAAGCAAGATTTTGTGCTTAAGGGGAAGACATGATGAAGAAGCCTCTCCATGCTCGGTGTTCGGCTCAGCTGTACATGAAAATGAGGTACACTCAAATACTGAATCTGATATTGAGTCCGAACTTGATGATTATGAGGAATTATATACTGCATACACTGAAATGCAATCCGAGTTCGAGAAACTTGCTAAGAGCTATGCTAAGTTAAAAAGAAACATTTTAAATCATAAAGAGCAAGTTCTCGAATTGGAAAAATGCATTGAAACTTTTAAAAGCAGCAATAATTCCTTAGAATATACTATCACTTCTCTGAAAAATCAAAAGTGTGAAGGTTGCATCAAGTAGGAAAAAGAAATTAAAAATTTAAAAACCACTTGTGCAACTTTCTCACAAAGTGATAGGATGTTAGACCGATTACTTGTCAACCAAAGAAGCAATTCAAACAAAACTAGTCTCGGTTACACACATACCAAAAAGAAAACATTTTGTAAAGACGGCTCATTCTCAAATTTTAAACATGCTAAAAAGCCGACCTGCTCTTACTGTGGTATGCTCGGCCATACGCCAAATGAATGTAAAATCAGGCGATATGGTGTGACCGACGGCTCTTTTGTTTGGATTGTTAAGGGAGTAAATCCCAGCACTAACCGATAGGGACCCGAAACTGTTTGGGTACCCAAGATGAACAAGTAATATGTTTTGCAGGTGTGCTTATGAGCAAGGGATAATCGGTGGTATGTGGACAGCGGTTGCTCGAAGCACATGACTGGAGATAAGCAGCACTTTATCGAGCTTACTCCAACTGAGAAAGGATATGTCACTTATGGAGACAACAACAAAGGTAAAATTTTGGGTGAAGGTAAAATCGGAAATTCTTCTGACCTGATTATCGAAAATGTTTTATTCGTTCAAGGATTGAAACACAATCTTTTGAGCATTAGCCAACTTTGTGATATCAGTAATCATGTTGTTTTTACCTCCACTCACTGTCTAATTAAAAGTGTCAAAGACAATTCGATCAAATTTGTGGGAAAAAGGTCAAACAATACTTATTTGGTAGGTTTAAATAAAATTTCTTCTCTGGTTTCTACATGCCGAGAAAATGATACTTGGCTTTGGCATCGTCGAACTGCTCACATAAATGTAAATCAGTTAAAGAAACTTCAATTCAAAGACCTAGTGGTCGGCCTACCAAAGTTGAAATTTGATATAGAAGGTGTTTGCACTTCCTCTAAAAAGTGTAAACAAACCAAAAATTAATTTTCATCTAAAACGATGGTGTCCACAACAAGGCCATTAGAAATGCTTCTTATGGACTTGTTCGGACCATCGCAAGTTAAGAGCTTTGGTGGAAACTACTATGCCTTAGTGATTGTCGATGATTTTTCTCGATTTACTTGGACTTTATTTTAGCAGCAAAAACTGACACTTATCAAAGCTTTAAAGAGCTAGTCAAACAAATCCAAAACCAAGTAAACCAAGAAGTAATTGTTATCTGAACAGACCATGGTGGCGAGTTTGAGAACCACAAATTTGATAAGTTTTGTTCTAAGTTCGGCATTGAGCATCAATTTTCAGCTCCACGAACTCCCGAGCAAAATTGAGTTGTGGAACGGAAAAACAGAGTACTTGAGGAACTTGCTCGGGCAATGCTGAACGAATCGTAAGTTCCTCACTATTTCTGGGCGGATGCAGTCAACACTGCTTGTCATGTATTGAATCGAGTTCTTACTCGGCCTATCTTTAAGAAAACGCCCTATGAACTTTACAAGGGTAGAAAGCTGAACATATCTTATTTTCATGATTTTGGATGCAAAGTTTTTATTTTGAATAATGGAAAAGATCATCTTGGAATATTTGATTCAAAAGCCGATGAAGGTATATTTTTAGGTTATTCTGCTCGGAGTAAAGCTTACCGCATGATTAATAAATGAACTTCCACTATGGAAGAATATATACATGTGGTATTTGACGAGTCTCCAAAAGGGGACACTTTGAGTTGTGTAAAAAGTTCAGGAATCAAAGAAAACTCAATGGACGAGCAAAATGATGATGAACCGATCTTAATTGAAAAAGAAGCTCACCAAGACGACATTGTAATCGAAGCTCCGAGGGACGACCTCCCTCCTGCTTGGAAAACAAACAAAAATCATCCGATCGAGAATGTGTTCGGCGATATATCAAAGGGAGCTGTAACTCGTCAGTCAATTCAAAATTTTTGCAATTTCGTCTCTTTTGTTTCTCAAATTGAATCTGATTTTTTTTAGTAAAGCGATTAAGGATGAACATTGGGCCATTGCTATGCAAGACGAGCTGAACCAATTCATCAGAAATGATGTTTGGGAATTAGTTCCTCAGCCTGATGATCATTCTTTAATCGACACAAAATGGATTTTCAGAAATAAAATGGATGAATCAGGGGTAATTATAAGAAACAAAGCGAGACTCGTTGCTCAAGGCTACAACCAAGAGAAAGGTATCGATTATGACGAGACCTTTTGTAACATCCTGAAAATTAATATTAAAATAATATAATTCTAGTATATAAATATTTATTTAAGGATAGGATTAAGCCTTAGAAATTGTACAAGGTTAGAAGGGTAGTATGAGCATAGGCCGACCTAGGATGTAAGTATAGGACCTCGGTCCGATCCCGGCCGAGCTAGATGAGATTGTGTGCATATGAACCGAGCTGAATCGGAACCAAACGCGGAACTTGTTGTCCAGCCGGATTAGCCGACCTCAGCGCACCTCACAGTATCATCCGAGAAGGAAGCTCGGATTACTGCTGTTCCTACAACCCGAGCCGACGTATCCTAGCCGACGTACCCGAGCCGACACGTCCTAGCTCCTCCGTGCCAGCTCATGTGGAGTTGTTAACCCTTTGGTTTTTGTACCGTCCGTACGGTACTATCCTTCACTTTATGTCATTGTCATTCACTTTATGTCACTATCATTGCTTTATGTCCCTTTCAATGTACTATTCATGGCTTCCTTTGGAAGCCAATGAATCATGTCCACACATTCTAGCTTCCCCAAGAAGCCTCCAATGAGAGCCACACAAATATCCTCCCTAAAATAATAAAAGTGGAACCAATCCACAACACACAACACTTTGCATTCTCTCACTCTCTTTCTCCCAACGTCTCTCTCTCTTTCTCTTTGAAGTCCAGCAACATCAAAACCCCAACATACTTCCTCTTTCCCTCTCTTCTCACGAGCTCTCTTCCACCCAACCGGAGACCTCCTCCCCGCCGTCTTCTCTTCCGTCCCGGACGTCCCTAGACCGCCGTGGAGTAGTGTGCAGCTTGGAGGAACTCGTGGCAGCTTGGAGAAGGGAATCAAGGGGTGTTAAGCTCAAGAGGTCAAGCATCAAGGAAAGTCATTCTCAAGCTCTCAACTCTTATCTCTCACGGTTTGAGGTAAGGAGTGAGTGTTACCTCTACTTGAGTTTGGGTTTCTAGGGTGTTCATAAAGGGTACTAAGAGTGGGTGTTAGATTAGGGAAATGGATCTAGGTTAATGTTAGAAAGGAAATGGTAAAAAGGGTAAAAAGGGAACCAATAAATGAACTGGAAACATGGATGTTAGGTGAATATGGAATATTGTTTTATGCAATATGTTGGTATTTACATGATGGATTGGTTGAATGATTTTATTCTTAAAGTTGTTGATGTATAAGTGTTTATGAACTTTGTTGTATAAATGTTTATGAGCTTTGATATTTGTTATTTATATTTGTGGCCGAACTGGGCCGAGCTGGGAGAGGTTGCGAATGGGTTGAGAAAAATGGTAAATATGGAAAGTAGGAGAGATAGAGTAATAAGTCAGATAATGAGAAAAGATATTGGAATAAGGAAATGGTTAAAGGGGTGAGCCGAGAGAGGCCGAGCTAAATAGATGGATAGCAGGATTAAGAGGTTGAGCCGAGAGAGGCCGAGCTAAGAGAATAATGAGATTAATGTAAAGAGGAATAATTTAAAGGGTTGAGCCGAGATGGGCCGAACTAAAAGAAATGGTTAAAAGGATAAGAGGAATGAAAGAGAAATGGTTGTGTGATCGGGTCATAGCAGACGCGTACCGAGTGCGTGCATTGATCGCGTCAGACGCATATTGGGTATGCGCAGCTGTAAGACGAGTACTGGGTGCTCGCAGTTATGATTCACACAAGGTTCCGAGCACGAAACCGGTGGGATGTGGTCCTGGTCATAGCAAACGCGTACTGGGTACGTGCATTGATCGCGTAAGTCGCCGAGATGCGCCGCTGTAAGACGAGTACTGGGTGCTCGCAGTTATGGACTCTCCTTAACTCCATAGAATGATCGGCGGAAGTGCTCCTGGTCATAGAAGACGCGTACTGGGTGCGTGCATTGATCGGTCAGACGCATACTGGGTATGTGCAGCTGTAAGACGGGTACTGGGTACTCGCAGTTATGGATGACACTCCGATATCCGACCTTAAATGGTGTAAGACATGCACTGGGTGTATGCATCCGAGAAGAGTAAAAGATTGTAAACTATGTGAAAATGGAATAATGTGTAATGAGTCCGAGGTAGAGATGGTTTACTGAGGTAAGAGGATAGTGGCCGAGATGTCAAGTGTAAGATTTATGGAAAGAGTATAAGGGGAATCTGTAGGATGTGTCGAGGTATAGCTAATAGGTAATGGATGAACTAGGGTAGGATGTGAGCCGAGCTAAGTGATGTTGTACGAGGTGAACCGAGCTAAATGATGATATGTGCATGTGATATATGGTTTGAGTACTTGTTATTATATGCTAACTGTCTACTTGTGTTTGGCTTGGTAGTTCGGTATGGCATTTTAGAAACTGCTTATTTAATTTCTGTGTAATGCTCACCTCCTTACCATTTTTCAGGTACTGAGCCCGAGCAGACGCAGTCCCCGGCCGAGCAGGATCACTCTCCCTCACAGGGAGAGTAAGTCAATTAGAGTCAGATAGGTGGATGGGTCTCGGCCATTTGGGCCGAGCTAAAACACTTTTGTATATTTTAACCTCGGATTACCTAGCTGGGCCGAGCTAAACTTTTATTGAACTTGTATTTTGAAATATGAACTTGGTGTATCTGTTACTGAACTTTTCTGCTTTAATCGAATTAAAGTCTTCCGCTTTCCAACTCTGATGTTTTTGTATTAATGAAAAGAAATTTTAAATCCTAGTTTTGGGGTAACTAAGGGTAATTATTATATAGGGTGTTACATTTTTGGTATCAGAGCAGTTTCTCCTCGGCCTATTGGAGTTACAAAGGACTCCAGTGGTTACTCACCAAGAGAGTGACAAATAAGTAAAGTCTAGAGGTCTAAGTTAGACAATAGAGCTTATAGAATTATATGTTGATATATATATATATATAAATCTTTACTTTTTCGGTGGTTAATTGGCTTTCTCTCCATGACCAAGCAGCATGGCTGGGAGAAGGGCCGCTAACGACCGAATTGCTGCTGCGTTGGAAACTCTGGTTCAACTGCAGCAGAACCAAGCGCAAGATCAGCAGAACCAGGCTGAGAATCTTGCTCATAACATAGCCGCAGCCGCAGCTGCAGCAGCTGCAGCTGCAGCTTTCCAACCTCCACCTCCGGCTCCGGTTGAGATTGACTGGCTGAGCCGATTTAGGAAGAACGAACCACCTCGGTTTGATGGGGGTTACAACCCAGACGGAGCTCAGAGATGGCTCCAAGATGTCGAGAAGATTTTCCGATCTCTGCAACCGCCCTATGAATACAGGGTGAGATTGGCCGAGTTTGTGCTGGCTAGTGAAGCCGAGCACTGGTGGGAGCAACAAAGCTGAGGACTGGAAGCGGCTAATGAGGTCATCACTTGGGATTTGTTCCGAGCTCGATTCCTCGGAAAGTATTTTCCCGAGGATGTTAGGAGGGAGAAGGAGCTCGCTTTTCTCAAGCTGGAACAGAGGAACTTGAGTGTCGGAGAATACGCCGCTCAGTTCGAAGATTTGATCCGTTATTCTGGAAGCTACCGAGATGCCGATGAGCGTACCAAGTGCATCAAGTTTGAGTCTGGTCTCCGTGATGATGTTCGGCTCGCATTCAAATATCAGAACATGGCCAATCTCTCGCAGCTGGTAAACATGGCTGGCACCTATGAAAAGGGGCTCAAGAGGAAGGCCGACGGAAAGCGAAGCAGGTCAGCACAGAAAGTCGTGGGTCCGATCAGAGAAAAAGGAGTTGTTCCGAGATCTGCTCCCTATGTGAATCCGAGCTCAAGAGTGTCAACGACTCCGAGGAACAGTGGTCAGATGGTGGTTGTTCCTGGCCCCTACCCGATATGCCAACATTGCGGGAGGCAACACAGGGGAGAATGCTGGAGTCTGGATCCGAGCAGAGCAAGAGGATCCTGTTTCCGATGTGGCAAGCCTAGTCATTTTGCAGCTCGGTGTACCGAGAATATTGTGAAGGAAGAAATCAATGTGGCAAAGGCACAACCGGCTGGTGTTAACCGACCTATGCAGAGAGGCAAAGTTTATACCATGGATGGTGAAGAGGTGACTGATGCTGACGAGCTGATCCGAGGTACTTGTCGAGTAAACAGCATCACATGTGCTGTGTTATTTGATTGTGGAATCTAATAAATACTCATCTTCAATCCCACCTTGAGTACCATCTAGTTATGAGACCGTAACAAGAGACCTAACCAAAAACCTTGTGATAGTGTCATCCTTTAATAGTGTAAGGTCAGGATTGGTCATCCTTTCCCTTGCATCTGTTAAAAGATAAGACTATCATTCAATAACGCAGTGATGTACAGTTGATGAATGCGGGATTGGGACTGACCACCTCGGTCTTCGCGTTTATTGACATGCTATATTATTGAGATTATCTAGCTGAAATCCGATTAAACCATCTAAGAATTCTACCCTTGTCGAAAACCCGATTGAAACTTTAATCCTATAGGATCTTCCGACCTTACCCGGACTCGTTGTGATAGTCTTCATCGGCGACATCCTCATCTACTCTCGGAGTCCGAGGGAACATGAGCAGTACTTGAGGACGATGTTGCAGGTTTTTGAAGGACAAGGAGCTATATGCCAAGCTTTCTTAATGCAGTTTTGGCTTAAGGAGGTTCACTTCCTCGGCCATGTGATATCCGAGCACGGTGTTGCGGTGGATCCCTCTAAGGTGGAAGCTGTGCTCAAGTGGGAGAGACCCAACTCGGTGACCGAGATCAAGAGTTTCCTCGGTCGTGCGGGATACTACTGGACATTCATCGAAGGGTTTTCTAAACTGGCCCTACCCTTAACCTCGCTAACCCGAAAGGATACACCTTACCAGTGGTCCGAGGTGAGAGAACAGAGCTTCCAGGGGCTAAAGAAAAGGTTGACGAGTTCGCCCGTGCTGATTTTGCCCGATCCGACCAAAACCTCTGACATGTTTTGTGACGTCTCAAAACAAGGTCTCGGCTGTGTGCTGATGCAACAAGGAAAAGTGGTGGCTTACGCCTCTCGACAGCTCCAATCTCATGAACAAAATTATCCCACGCACGATCTCGGATTGGCAGCGGTGGTGTTTGCCCTTAAGATTTGGAGACACTACCTGTATGGCACAAAGTTCGAAGTGTTCAGCGACCACAAGAGTCTCGGCTACCTGTTCGACCAAGAGGAACTGAACATGAGGCAGCGCAGATGGGTAGAATTTTTGAAAGATTGCGAGTTCAACTTGCACTATCACCCTGGAAAAGCCAACGTTGTGGCCGACTCCCTAAGCAGGAAAAGCCTTCATCTGGGCAATATGATGGTCCGAGAGATGCAGTCGATGCAGGAGTTCAGCGATCTCAACCTCGGCATACAGAAGAAGGAAGCCCTTAATCTTCGATGAGGGAGATCATGTATTCTTGCGGATAACGGGGATTGGCCGAGCTATCAAATCAAAGAAGTTGACCCCTCGGTTTGTCGGACCATACCAGATATCGGAGAAGGTCGGACCAGTAGCTTACAGAATTGCTCTACCTCCGCACTTGTCTAAGCTCCATGATGTGTTCCATGTCTCGCAACTTAGGAGGTACATTCATGACCCTTCACATGTGATAGCAGTGGACGAGCTGCCGCTGAGGGACAACCTGACCTTCGAAGTTCTACCAGTTCGAGTTGAGGACAAACAAGTCAGACCACTCAGAGGAAAGGAAATCTCCTTGGTCAAGGTCGTCTGGAATCGGAATGATGTGGAGGAAGCTACTTGGGTACTCGAGGAGAAGATGAAGCAGTCATATCCCCAACTGTTCAATGCCGACTAAATTTCGAGGACGAAATTCCTGTAAGTGGGAGAGGAATGTAACATCCTGAAAATTAATATTAAAATAATATAATTCTAGTATATAAATATTTATTTAAGGATAGGATTAAGCCTTAGAAATTGTACAAGGTTAGAAGGCTAGTATGAGCATAGGCCGACCTAGGATGTAAGTATAGGACCTCGGTCCGATCCCGGCCGAGCTAGATGAGATTGTGTGCATATGAACCGAGCTGAATGGGAACCAAACGCGGAACCTGGTGTCCAGCCCGGATTAGCCGTGCCAGCTCATGTGGAGCTGTTAACCCTTTGGTTTTCGTACCGTCCGTACGGTACTATCCTTCACTTTATGTCATTGTCATTCACTTTATGTCACTATCATTGCTTTATGTCCCTTTCAATGTACTATTCATGGCTTCCTTTGGAAGCCAATGAATCATGTCCACACATTCTAGCTTCCCCAAGAAGCCTTCAATGAGAGCCACACAAATATCCTCCCTAAAATAATAAAAGTGGAACCAATCCACAACACACAACACTTTGCATTCTCTCACTCTCTTTCTCCCAACGTCTCTCTCTCTTTCTCTTTGAAGTCCAGCAACATCAAAACCCCAACATACTTCCTCTTTCCCTCTCTTCTCACGAGCTCTCTTCCACCCAACCGGAGACCTCCTCCCCGTCGTCTTCTCTTCCGTCCCGGACGTCCCTAGACCGCCGTGGAGTAGTGTGCAGCTTGGAGGAACTCGTGGCAGCTTGGAGAAGGGAATCAAGGGGTGTTAAGCTCAAGAGGTCAAGCATCAAGGAAAGCCATTCTCAAGGTCTCAACTCTTATCTCTCACGGTTTGAGGTAAGGAGTGAATGTTACCTCTACTTGAGTTTGGGTTTCTAGGGTGTTCATAAAGGGTACTAAGAGTGGGTGTTAGATTAGGGAAATGGATCTAGGTTAATGTTAGAAAGGAAATGGTAAAAAGGGTAAAAAGGGAACTAATAAATGAACTAGAAACATGGATGTTAGGTGAATATGGAATATTTGGTTGAATGATTTTATTCTTATTGTTGTTGATGTATAAGTGTTTATGAACTTTGTTGTATAAATGTTTATGAGCTTTGATATTTGTTATTTATATCTGTGGCCGAACTGGGCCGAGCTAGGAGAGGTTGCGAATGGGTTGAGAAAAATGGTAAATATGGAAAGTAGGAGAGATAGAGTAATAAGTCAGATAATGAGAAAATATATTGGAATAAGGAAATGGTTAAAGGGGTGAGCCGAGAGAGGCCGAGCAAAATAGATGGTGAGAAATATTAAGGGGTGAGCCGAGAGAGGCCGAGCTAAATAGATGGATAGCAGGATTAAGAGGTTGAGCAGAGAGAGGCCGAGCTAAGAGAATAATGAGATTAATGTAAAGAGGAATAATTTAAAGGGTTGAGCCGAGATGGGCCGAACTAAAATAAATGGTTAAAAGGATAAGAGGAATGAAAGAGAAATGGTTGTGTGATCGGGTCATAGCAGACGCGTACCGGGTGCGTGCATTGATCGCGTCAGACGCATACTGGGAATGTGCAGCTGTAAGTCGGGTACTGGGTACTCGTAGTTATGGATGACACTCCGATAGCCGACCTTAAATGGTGTAAGACATGCACTGGGTGTATGCATCCGAGAAGAGTAAAAGATTGTAAACTATGTGAAAATGGAATAATGTGTAATGAGTCCGAGGTAGAGATGGTTTACTGAGGTAAGAGGATAGTGGCCGAGATGTCGAGTGTAAGATTTATGGAAAGAGTATAAGGGGAATCTGTAGGATGTGCCGAGGTATAGCTAATAGGTAATGGATGAACTAGGGTAGGATGTGAGCCGAGCTAAGTGATGTTGTACTAGGTGAACCGAGCTAAATGATGATATGTGCATGTGATATATGGTTTGAGTACTTGTTATTATATGCTAACTGTCTACTTGTGTTTGGCTTGGTAGTTCGGTATGGCATTTTAGAAACTGCTTATTTAAGTTCTGTGTAATGCTCACCTCCTTACCATTTTTCAGGTACTGAGCCCGAGCAGACGCAGTCCCCGGCCGAGCAGGATCACTCTCCCTCACAGGGAGAGTAAGTCAATTAGAGTCAGATAGGTGGATGGGTCTCGGCCATTTGGGCCGAGCTAAAACACTTTTGTATATTTTAACCTCGGATTGCCTAGCTGGGCCGAGCTAAACTTTTATTGAACTTGTATTTTGAAATATGAACTTGGTGTATCTGTTACTGAACTTTTCTGCTTTAATCGAATTAAAGTCTTCCGCTTTCCAACTCTGATGTTTTTGTATTAATGAAAAGAAATTTTAAATCCTAGTTTTGGGGTAACTAAGGGTAATTATTATATAGGGTGTTACACCTTTGCTCCAGTTGCTCGACTTGAAGCAATATGAATTCTTCTTGCTTTTGCATCTATCATGAAATTCACCTTGTATCAAATGGATGTCAAGAGTGCTTTCTTAAACGGATTTATAAATGATGAAGTGTATGTGAAACAACCTTCTGGTTTTGGAAGCCATGAATTTCCTAATCATGTTTACAAACATAAAAAGACTCTATACGGTCTAAAACAAGCTCCGAGAGCTTGGTATGATCGGCTGAGTTATTTTCTTTTAGAACAAGGCTTTGAATGAGGGAAGGTTGACAGTACCTTATTCATTTTTAAATCTAAAAGGGACATTTTATTAGTGCAAATTTATGTTGATGATATAATTTTCGGTGCTACTAATATGTCTTTGTGTAAGAAATTCTTGTTAGGATTGGCAGCCGTCACCCAAGAGGGAGGGTGAAATAGGTGTTTACGAAAACATTGGAAAATATTCGATTTAAATCGTTTTCAATAAACTTAAAGTGATTTGCAGCGGAAAACAATTATAACATTGAAGAGTGATTGCGCGGAAGCGGATAATAATAATAATAATAATAATAGAAAAACTAATACGCGCGGCACAATTAAAACGATAACAACGGGAAACGTTACCGCGCTAATTAATATAAAACAATTAAATTAATATACTAAGAGAGATAATATAACAACTACGCACATGCAACAATAACAACGGAAAAATAAAGAGTTGAGGGAAAGAGAGATAGCACCAGGATTTTTATACTGGTTCAGTCTTTCCAGCGAAAGACCTACGTCCAGTCCCCAAGCGACCCGCTTGAGCCTTTATAAACGTGTAAAAGAGCCGCACCCTATTACAACCAAGAGCACCCCGCACGCTACTAGGAACCTCCGTTCGCTAGGGGCCTCAACAGCAACAACTAGGAAGACTCTTCCTAGATTTCCCAGATAGCCTAACTACTAGGTGTCCCACCGTTCGTCTAGCACTACCCAATACACAAGGGTTCCTCACCCTACAAACACGAACGCCGCACGTTCGAACTAGGAGATCCACTCCCTAGTCTCTAAGGGTCACACACCCCTTTACAACAATGGTTATGGATATGGAGATTTGGTACAACCACTATGATGCACTCTTAATAGTGCGGATACAACAATAATAGGCCTCTAACAAAAGTGTGTTCTAGATAACACTGATACAACAATATAAGCTTTAGTGGCGCTGAATTTAAATCACAAGTACTATGGCCAAAATATTTCTTCTCAAAAGAAATTAATGTTAAAAGCTTGAAGAAGATGGAGAAGAAGAGAAGAGTCAGAACGTGATTATCAAAATTCTAGCCTTGTTGAATGTAGGAGTGTTTTCTTCTTATAAAAAATAAAAATCTGATTTTGAGAATAAGCAGCAACAAATTAATTTTTAAAATCAAAACCAAATCATAAAATAAAATAAAATATTTAAGAATTAAAATAGAATAATTTTTAAAATCAAAATCAAATAAAAAAGATTTGTAACTTAAAACTAAAAAGGAATATTTTCAAAAATAAAATCAATTTCGAATTTTTAAAATAAATCAGAATCAAATAAGTAAAAACAAATCTGGAAATAAATCAAAATGATTCTGACACGTTTTTCAATAAAACTTGAGGTAATGGATTACTTCATAAAGGTAATCGATTATCACCTTAAAAATAGAAACTTTGAAATTCATTTGAAAAACCAGAAATCGATTATCACATGCATGTAATCGATTACTTCACTTCTGTTTAGTATATGATGCAACTCATATAATCGATTACCACTTAGCTAATAATCGATTACAGAGACTCTGATTTTTGTATGATGCAATATCATGTAATCGATTACTACAAAGCAATAATCGATTACTTTGCTTCTGGAGAATGTATGATGCAACATGTTTAATCGATTACTTTTCCAGGTAATCGATTACTCTTATTCAAAAAGTGATGGATTAGCCAAGTTCACATAATCGATTACACATACTCTGGTTTTTCTGTGATGCAACAAAGTTAATCGATTACTTCAAGAAGGTAATCGATTACTCCTTCTTGCACTTGTAAAAATAGATTTTCATAACATAAAAACATCCAGAGTTGTTTCATCAATCATTTCCACAGAAACTAAGTTAGAAAACTGATTTTCACGAAAACTCTTTTTCTTCTCCTTTAAGTGAAAAACTCATTTGGCCATAACACTTGAAATAAAAATTCATTACCTTACAATTTTTCCTATGGTCAAAGCTATACAAAAACCTATTTTCTTGAGCTTGAGCCTTGAGCTTGATAAACATGAAGCACAGCTTGAATGAGCTTGTATGCACTTGTTGTTTGTAATCATCAAAACCATCTTCTAGACATCTTCTAGCATAAATCTTTACATCCTTGGGAAAGCTTGATTTCCAACACTCCCCCTTTTTGATGATGACAAACTTATTCTGAGTATCTGCATCACAAGCGTTAACCAAGCAAATATATATAGCAATATAAACAAACTTATACCCAACTAGGAAATATAAACGAAAAGCAGGGAATAACATTATTCAAACGTGAACTCCCCCTGCAGAGATGGTTAGAATAATATAATATTGTAGCACATCATCTCAGAATTCTCCTCCCCCTTTTGTCAACATCAAAATGGTGGGAAGACTTTAGCAAGATTAGAATTCTTCTCCCCCTTTGTCAACAGCAAAAAGTGCCTTCAAAATATAGCAAGCTTGACTTCTCACTTTTCTTTCCATGGGAGTTATGACAAAATCCCTTTTGTCAACAACATTCGGTTCTCTCCCCCTTCTGTAAAGGATTCTTAACACCTGAAATATACTGAACTCCCCCTGAAACACTGAGTAGAAGCATTAATAATAACAAGGAGATTTGTTTCATACTTTACTCCCCCTATTTGACATCAGCACAAGGAGTTATGGGAAACAAAACATATTTCTTCCCAAATACATAATAAAAAGCCACATGATGTCAAAATAGGATGAAGAAGCAAAACATGTTTTCATGCATATTTTTAAAAAAAAATTCCCCCTTTCTAAAAAAATGTTTCAACCAAGCATATTATAAAGGGAGATCAAATGCATCATTAAAAACATGCGAATGCTCACTATATGAAGCATCATCAAAACTTTATGAGCCTATATGCCATGATAAAAAAATATTCAATGCAATTCATTTCAGCACACTTTGTCATCTAAGGCATATATCACATAAACAAGATGTATCACATGAATGAAAAGTTTTAGGAGTAGTGATACTTATCGAGATGATATTTTCCCAAGTAATAAAGATAGTAAGCTTTGGAGTTCCTCCCATTCGGATATTCAACATTCTGCAATTGAAGGAATTCTCCTCTTATTCAATGTGTTGCACTTCCTTCATTCCAAGAGATCATATTAATATTGCAGTATCACTTTCAAGTGCTTGAATATCGTCAAGTTCTCTTTTCATTTGAGTCCATCGAATCATAGATTTTTAGAGAACATTGCATCATTGAAACTTGTGGTAATACCTGCAAGGTTAATTAGGTGCATTTTCTTGGTATCCAATAAATTTGGATCCTTAAGAATTAGTAACACATGAATATATCGAACATGCTGAAAAATAATTTTTTATTTCAAAAAGATTTGTACAAAAAAAATATCGAAGAAGGAATAAATCATTTAAAAACATTTCAACATCAAGATAAACATATGTATCACAAAGATAAGTAACATAAATAGTTAAGAAAAAAAACTAAGAGTGGTGATACTTATCGTTTGTGACACTTTCTCAAGATATAATGTTTGTGCACTTGTGAAGTTCTTCCTTTAGGTCTCTCGTCTTTATTGAATAAATTGATAAGAGCTCCACTTGTGTCTAATCATGTCTCATTTCCCTTGATTCAATTCATATCCCTCTTTGGTGACGGCTGCCAATCCTAACAATTGGATGAACAAAATTTAGAATAGTACAAATATACCTTTGTATAGTCATAGATATAAGAGGAATGAGAGATAGATACCTTAGGTTTGTTGACCAAGGAAGTTCTTGCCTTTACCCATTGCTTCACCTTTTGATTTTTTAACATATTAATTCTTCCACTTTTCTCATGTGAAGCTTTGGTGTTGGTAGGCATCTTTCTCCTTTGATCGACCCATTTAGTTCTTGTCCTCTTAGGTACCACCCTCGATAATTTCTCCTTTTCTCCTCTACTAGTTTCATGCCATCGCTTTTTGTTTGAGGTCCTCAATCTTATGATTTCACCTTTTTGCACGTGAGAAGCTTTGGTTGTGAACATCTTTCTCTTTCGACCATAATGCTTATTTTTGGACCAATGACCCTTTGACTTCATTGACTTCCCCTTATGTTTTCCAATTGGTTCATCCTTTGATTTAATTTCCTGCACATTTATAACACTAGGAGAACCTTTTGGTACCCATTTCATCTTGGGTCCTTTGGGGTTAGTCTTAGGTTCCTTAGGAATCTTTGGAACCCATAGCAAATTATTTCTCATGTTATAATTTTTACGATAAAAGCACAAGTGAGAAATATGTCCTAAACAACCACAATAATTACATGTAATGGGTTTAGATGATGATTTGACTTTTTCAAAATGATTTTCATGAAACTTGGAATTTTTGACTTCACATTGAAAAATATCATTGTCAACGACTTTACTTGATTTTTGGATATCCACGTTATTTTCAATTTCATCAAGGAAAGAATTTGAACAAATAAATTTTTCAATGCTATTATAATCAAAAAGTGCATCCTCAACTTGTTTTTCAATATCAATGCAATTTTCAAAAATAGTTGAGGAGATGTTTTCTAAAGACATCTCTTTATCAAAAATATCTCCATTTTTCAAAATATCAATTTCATTTTCAATTAGAGATAATTTTTGTAAAGAGTCCAAGTCTTTATTTTCTAAAGATATCAAATTATCATGCAAATCATTATATGCAAATTGCAGAATTTTAGAACATAAACTATTTTGAATTACCTCATGTTCCTCATGGGCCAAGTATTCGGATGTTTCATTTTCATCTTTCATTGATTCCTCATCCGAAGAGCTTGATTCCTCCATTGAGTCCATGAAGCTTTCAAACAGCCTCTCTAATTCATCTTCATCGCATAATGAGCTATCCCCACGCTTTCTGTTTAATCATCATAATCTTCGTCCAGGGAGTTTGATATCTCATGCCTAATATCATTTTCTTCTTGTTCCTTCTCCTCCTTTTTCCTGTGGACACTAATACTTTCATGAAGATCATTAGTAGCATAGTGTGTATTCAATGTGTCCCACATATCCTTAGCATTCAAACAATTTTCAATAATAGCATATGCATCAACGTTCAAAGAATTTTTCAAAATATGCATAGCTTGGATATTCATTGAAAAAGATTTTTCATCAAAATTGTAACAGCCCGATTTTCGTAAACCAAAATAATTTACTTTTACTTAATAAAGTGGCAAAAATGAGGCCAAATTTTTTTTTTATTTTTTTTTTTTTGTTTGTAAACGTTTTGAGGTATCTCCCTTTACCGAAAACCGAGTTGTTACTAAAACGAACACTTACTTTCACGAGTCTCCAAAAACATTTATCATTGAAAACAGTTTGGTTTCAAACTTAAAATAGTTCTTTGCATTTCGTCAAAAGAACTTACACAATTCTCACCAAGTTTCATTCTTACACTTCTATGAAAGTAGAACATGTTTCAAAATAAGTTGAGTTACATACTTAGTTCATCACTTAGGTAATCCTTGAATCAAAACACTCACATCAACCTAAATTAATAACACTATCCTTAAACTTTCCTATTGAAAACAATCGGGTGTAGTTTCTTCTTCTTCTTGCGCCCTTTCTTCCTTCCCGACGAAGATGCCATCTCTGTCACTGCTTCCCCTTTGTCGTTTGGCTCCAACTCCACTCCATTTACAGTGGTGCAGTTCCTCTGGGTCTCGTACTGCTTCTTCTCCTCGTAGCTCCTATATCCTCGCACGGTGACTTGCCCCAGGTGCGGTCCCAAGTTAGCTCCGCTCAGTTGATGTTCCGGGTCTGGAATCACGATCTGAGTGTAGCCGATCCATACCCAGCCATATGATGTGTGCTTCCAACTGCTCCCATGCCTACTCCAAGTAGCGATCTCCATGCGATACTCCATCTGCCCGTTGAGATACCAGCGGCACCGATATGCCAACGAACAGGAGAGAGTAAGCGATCCGAACGACGCATCGTCGACGGTGTGGGTTTACGATAGGCGGGATATCAATACCATACAAACATACAACACACAGCATACATACAACGCAACAATCAAGCATAGCATTATTATTATCATTATCATTATCGTTACCATCGTATTCCTGTCAAACCTATTATCATTCCTCAACATACTTGTTCCTTATTTCCCAATTCTTTTCTCGACTTCATCATTCCATAAGATTTCACTTCTCATAATCATAAATATTTTTATCACTCTTACACTTTTCTTATCATATCTTATCGAATTACAACTATTGATGATTGGGGGAAATCTGAGGTATCATCGAGGTACTCGTTTTATTGTCGTTAACACACACGTCTACATCTCCTCGGTCATCCACCCAACCTAGTCGGAAGCTAACAGGAGTACAGGACCTTCACCACGCGGGCAGGACAGCTGTCTCAACAATCAATTGGCTCAAACCAGGAGAACTGTAGAAAACTCGGGTACAGTCTAAAAATCAACGTATATCGTATCAAATCATTTCATATAATTAAGGCTCACTGTAGAAAACTCGGGTACAGTGGCAATCAAGATGCCCCGTTCCAGTCCCTCTCACTGTTCTCGAAATGCCATAGGGGTGACAGCACTATTCCAGTTCCGGATGCAAAACTTACCACGGCATTAGGACCCAGTCCCCACCACGTCTGGTTACCACATATGGAATTCGTTCTGCCCGGAATAGTACTCAAGGCATCATGACGTTTTACCATCCTAGCCTACCCTATTGCATTCACAACCCGAATATCCCTGATATCCGGGGTACCTTCCTCTCTACTACTTCGATATCACACTCATAGCTCACCGCGTTAGCGTCTGTTAATGTCTTTTAAAGTCTTTTATCTTTTTAATTAACCTAATGGTCGGCCCATCCTTCGTGCATCCCTTCAATGAGTCCCGACCGCTATCTTTCAACATCACTGTTCATTTCTTTTCTCAACATAGCACAGAGCTGGGATCACATCGGCAAACTCGTATCTCATTTCTTGAACTTTCTCAACATTCTCAATTTTTCTCAAAATCTCCTTTCACAATTTTCTTGAAATCTCATTTCACAAATTCATTTCACAGTCTTTCCTCAAAACAATCTTTCATAAAGTTTCTCAAAATCTCATTTAGTAAACTTTCTCGAAAATCTCATTTCATAAACTTTCGCAAAAATATCATTTCATAAACTTTCTCAAAAATCTTGTTTCATAAACCTTCACAAAATATCCTTTCAGAAACTTTCTCAAAAATACCAATTTGTAAAACTTTCCCAAAAAATCTAGTTTTGTAAACTTTTCCAAAATCTCCTTTCGTAAACCTATTCAAAAATCTCTTTTCATAAACTTTCGCAAAATCTCATTTTGTAAACTTTCTTAAAAATTTTGTTTCATAAACTCTTTTTTTAAAAAAAAAATCTCTTTTCATAAACTTTTCTAAAAATCTTATTTCACAAGCTTTCTAAAAATCTCATTTCACCAAAAATCTCATTTCACAAAATTTCTAAAAATCTCGTTTCACAAACTTTTCGCAAAATATCATTTCACAAACTTTTTCAAAATATCATTTCGCAAATTTTCTCAAAAATCTCAGTTCGTAAACCTTTTTCAAAATCTCATTTTAGTGAGTACTAGTGGAGGAGCAAGCTCAACTCAACACCAGCCTCATAATAATCTCAACAAAGGAACCAAGTTCCACTCAGGTCACATCTCATTTCAACAACAGTATCTTCCCCAGCTCTGGCTCATCCTCATCATTATCATCAATTCTTTCCCCAATCTCACTCCTTTATCTCTTATTTGTCAATCTTATATCTTTTATCATTGCTCCTTGCTCTTTGTGTCTTTTACCCCCATAACTTACTCCTTTTCATTTTCATTTTCAGGACGTACCAGACGTCCATCAGCATGCTACTCATATTAATTAACAATATTAAATTTCATCATGCATAATTAAGCAAATAAATATAAACATGCTATCTTACATCATCAACACACAATCATCACACAACAATACGTGGTCTTTGTCTTCTTCGTATAAGCGGCCACACAAAACAAACAATTGCCACTATACTACTGACTCAGATCCACTAAGTTCCGATCTTTGAGCTGATACGGAACGTCCTAATATATCACCTAACTACCACGGTGTCTTAGGAAAGCTTCTCTCTCACCTGAGGTCCAACGATTAAATGCGTACGGTCTCCTCGAATCCTTGTCGCTGCCAGCTGCCCCAATCCCTCGTCTCTAAAATTCCTCGTACTAAATAAAATACGCTTACGTTATTAACTTGTATTAAGAAAATCTTTCTTAATTCGAAACACTTTTCGTTCCTCGTCGGAAGACTTAAAACATATTCGATTTCTCAAAACAAATCTAATATTTTCTAGTACCTTAAGTACTTCAAAACCATTTGAAAATGTCATGTAAAGTAATTTAAACTATTTAGTTTGGTTGCTGGTCCGTTTTGGACAGCACCCTAAACACATTCGAAAACACCGAAAAATTCACCGTTTTTAATCCGGGTTTTTCTTAAATCAAATACCACTTGAAAACCATACTTTAAATCACATGAACACACTTTCAAATTTAAGAAATAAGTCCAAACAATTCTGGACAGCAAAGAGTCATTTCACAAAATCACTTTGATAAAACCCCGAAAACACCGTAAAAACACTTTTTGTTTTAAGGCATGCTTTAGTACAAAACAAACACTTTATAATTCAAACTTTTGTCATAAAACAAAATCTTGGACAGCCATAGACACAATCTAAAAACCTCAAATAAATCAAATAGGTTAATCTTAAAATCAATTAATTTCAAAATCAATTTCGTACTTAAATGTTTTCCAAACATCAACTAACACACCACCAACAACACTTAGATAAATCACGTCATATAAGCGGTTAATCAATCATTTAATTTAATTATAAGCCAAACATTCATTTTCAAATGAATTCATTCACAATCATACACTTATTCACTTATTCCACATAATTGTTTTCAAAATCATTTCATTTTATTAAACAAAGCACTTAGACACACACACATACTCACAAACCGAATGCACACACATATATTCAATTAAACACAACTTTTTCCTAAACCATTTACTTCATTTATTTCCTTTATCTTTAAATCACAAACCGATTTGGAAGAAAATAATCATAACACAATTTCAAACACATTAATTTAACATTATTTCACAAAACACACTCATTTCTTTTATGTCACTTCATTGAAAAAGAATCCTAGTCTAGTTAGCATGCATTGGCCGAATCTTATTTTGACAAGAACAAGGTTTTTGGTTCACTCTTTCAACATGCAAACATCAAAATTCATGAATCAAACCATGCACCTTTTCACACAAAACTCTAAAAATATCATTTCCTTAAATCAAGTTTTCATTTTAATTTTCTTGCATGCATTTTTAAAAATCCTTGAATCAAGAAGAAATCACATGCATGTGTCCTTTTTACGAAAAACAAAACATAATCTCTTGGTTTAATGCTTAGGCCGAATGTTCATCACCGAAAATCAAGATTTATTTCAAATTTTTAACATGCAAAAACATAAGGCATAAATCAAAACAAAAATCACTTTTCAAAGTTTATTTCCCTTGGTTCTTTGTAAAACCGTGATGATCCTTAAGAAAATCAAATCTTTTTAATCAAAAATAACATGCATGTACTTAGATCTTGTAGATCAAGTCATAAAATCAATTATAATAGCACAAATCAAAGATCAAAATCACTTTGGGTAAGAAAATGTCAAAACCGTGACATGCATGAAGAAAGGTTAAATCTTTTAGTTCAAAAGCAACATGCATGCACCAAAGATCAAGACTTTTTCATAGATCAACACAAGATCAAAACTCTTTATTTATAAATCACATGCAAAGCTCAAGAACCAAACTTTTTCAAAAACAAGTTAAAGATCAAGACATACAAGCACATAAATCAACTTTTCCAAGTATAAGATTAACATGCCATGACTGGAATCAAATTAAAAAGCATCAAGACCCATGATACTAGTCAAGGCCAAATCACTTGGCTCTTGATCTAGGGTTTTATAAGTTCATTTACTCTTAAAAATTCAAGTTCAAGGTTTATTTAACACATGCATGTACTCAAATCATCAAAATCATCATCAAATCAACATGCAACACCAAAGATCTTAACTTTATTACCAACCAAGTTTAGATCATAAATTTATTTATCAAACAAACTCTTAAACACATCATGGTACATGGTTTTAAGAAAGAAAATTCAACATGCAAAGAGATTTACTTCAAACTTCACAAAAATCTCAACAACTTTTTAGATCTAGAAGATTTATTTTGAAAAGCTTTAAGATCTCTTATGAAAAACTTTAGCCGAATCATAAAGTCCATTGTTTAGAAATTTACAAGTTTCTTTTAGTGTTAAAAGTCCATGATCAAGCACAAACAACACTTGTACTCATCATTTAAGCCATAAAAATGAACATGCAAAGAAAAGAAAGAAAAATCATAAGACCAAAGAAAAGCTAAACTATTACAACTCCTTCATGCTCATTCGAACCACCCACCTAAGAAAGGGTTGATCTTCTAGCTTCTAAGGTCTTGGATCTTCAAGGAAAGCTTGGGTTTTGGCTTGATTTCCTCCTTCTCTTCCTCTTCTCACTTACGGCCTCACTCTCTCTCTAAGTTTCTCACTAAGAGTTTGTTTTGCTCTTAGTGTTGGTGTGTTTGGAAAGAAATGAGAAATGAAAGAAATGAATTGAAGTGAAGTGAAGAAGTGAATGAAGGAAATGAACTAGGTTTGCTCCTATATATAGGCCAATTCATGATTCCTCTTCTTACCCTTATGAAGTTCGGCCATGGGTGCAAATGGGAGGGGTAATTTTGGCTATTTGATTTGTTGCATGGGTAGAGTTTATCAAGGGGAAAAGAGGAGTAATTCATGGCTTTAGGTCATTTCCTGCTTATTTTGTTTCTACTAATTAAGTTTTTTTTCTACCCATTAATTCCCTTTTGGTTCTAATCTACCTCATTAGCTCCTTGTCTTAAAAATAAAATCCTAAGTTTCCCCACATGCATATATACACACGTATCACACACATATACACACATACATGCATTATCATATTCTTCCAATAATTTAATTTCCATATAACCTTAAGCATACACACATACATACACATACATTCATGGAAATAAATCTTTTTCTAATAAAATGACTCATGTATAATAATCATATTTCTTTTAAAGTATAAAAATATCAAATACACAATTGCTTCTCAAATCTCAACTTTAAAACTCATAACATCCTTTCATGAAAATCATTTCTTTAAAATCACTCATCACTTTGAAAACGTGAATTAGGAAATTCATTTAAGAAAATACCCCTTTCAAAAACACTTTTCTCAAAAATAAATCTCTTTAGTATTTTAAAGTAACACGAGGAATTTGAGGGGTGTTACAAAAATCATTTAAAACATGTTTTGGCTTAAAACCATGAAAAACAACATGCCATAAACGAATGCTAATAGATTGTAAAAATATTTTCATTCTAGCACTCCAATAATGAAAATTATTTCCATCAAAAAATGGTGCATCATCGAATCTAAAACACTCCATATTAAAACAAATAAAATATCCCAAAAGCTGTCAATATACAACGGATCTTTAAACTCAAGCTGTTAAGCCTTTACCAGAGCACGAAGCTCTGATACCAATTGTTAGGATTAGCAGCCGTCACCCAAGAGGGGGGGTGAATTGGGTGTTTACGAAAACATTGGAAAATATTCGATTTAAATCGATTTCAATAAACTTAAAGAGATTTGCAGCGGAAAACGATTATAACATTGAAGAGCGATTGCGCGGAAGCGGATAATAATAATAATAATAGAAAAACCAATACGCGTGGCACAATTAAAACGATAACAACGGGAAACGTTACCGCGCTAATTAATTGAAAACAATTAAATTAATATACTAAGAAAATAATCGTTAAGTTGCAAGAGAGATAATATAACAACTACGCACAAGCAACAATAACAACGGAAAAATAAAGAGTTGAGGGAAAGAGAGATTGCACCAGGATTTTTATACTGGTTCAGTCTTTCCAGCAAAAACCTACGTCCAGTCCCCAAGCGACCCGCTTGAGCCTTTATAAACGTGTAAAAGAGTCGCACCCTATTACAACCAAGAGCACCCCGCACGCTACTAGGAACCTCCGTTCGCTAGGGGCCTCAACAACAACAACTAGGAAGACCCTTCCTAGATTTCCCAGATAGCCTAACTACTAGGTGCCCCACCGTTCGTCTAGCACTACCCAATACACAAGGGTTCCTCACCCTACAATCACGAACGTCGCACGTTCGAACTAGGAGATCCACTCCCTAGTCTCTAAGGGTAACACACCCCTTTACAACAATGGTTATGGATATGGAGATTTGGTACAGCCACTATGATGCACTCTTAATAGTGCGGATACAACAATAATAGGCCTCTAACAAAAGTGTGTTCTAAATAACACTGATACAACAATATAAGCTTTGGTGGCGCTGAATTTAAATCACAAGTACTATGGCCAAAATATTTCTTCTCAAAAGATATTAAAGTTAAAAGCTTGAAGAAGATGGAGAAGAAGAGAAGAGTCAGAACGTGATTATCAGAATTCTAGCCTTGTTGAATGTAGGAGTGTTTTCTTCTTATAAAAAATAAAAATCTGATTTTGAGAATAAGAAGCAACAAATTAATTTTTAAAATCAAAACCAAATCATAAAATAAAATAAAAGATTTAAGAATTAAAATAGAATAAGTTTTAAAATCAAAATCAAACAAAAAAATATTTGAAACTTAAAACTAAAAAGGAATATTTTCAAAAATAAAATCAATTTCGAATTTTGAAAATAAATCAGAATCAATTAAGTAAAAACAAATCTGGAAATAAATCAAAATGATTCTGACACGTTTTTCAATAAAACTTGAGGTAATCGATTACTTCATAAAGGTAATCGATTATCACCTTAAAAATAGAAACTTTGAAATTCATTTGAAAAACCAGTAATCGATTATCACATGCATGTAATCGATTATTTCACTTCTGTTTAGTATATGATGCAACTCATATAATCGATTACCACTTATCTAATAATCGATTACAGAGACTCTGATTTTTGTATGATGCAACATCATGTAATCGATTACTACAAAGCAATAATCGATTACTTTGCTTCTAGAAAATGTATGATGCAACATGTTTAATCGATTACTTGTCTAGGTAATCGATTACTCTTATTCAAAAAGTAATGGATCATAATCGATTACACACACTCTGGTTTTTCTGTGATGCAACAAAGTTAATCGATTACTTCAAGAAGGTAATCGATTACTCATTCTTGCACTTGTAAAAATAGATTTTCATAACATAAAAACATCCAGAGTTGTTTCATCAATCATTTCCACAGAAACTAAGTTAGAAAACTGATTTTCACGAAAACTCTTTTTCTTCTCCTTTAAGTGAAAAACTCATTTAGCCATAACACTTGAAATAAAAATTCATTACCTTACAATTTTTCCTATGGGAAAAGCTATAAAAAAACCTATTTGCTTGAGCTTGAGCCTTGAGCTTGATAAACATGAAGCACAACTTGAATGAGCTTGTATGCACTTGTTGTTTGTAATCATCAAAACCATCTTCTTCTAGACATCTTCTAGCATAACTCTTTACATCCTTGGGAAAGCTTGATTTCCAACAATTCTCAACACTCATGAAAGGTGAATTTGAGATGTCGATGATGGGAGAACTCACATTCTTCCTCGGACTTCAAGTCAAGCAAGCCGAAGAAGGCATCTTTGTACACCAAGGAAAATACTGCAAAGAGCTCCTGAGGAAGTTCGGCATGGAAAATTGCAAGACTGCTACAACACCGATGAGTACCTCCTGCTACCTCGACAAGGATGAGTCAGTTAAGTCTGTAAATGTAAATAAATATAGAGGGATGATAGGAAGTCTTCTATATTTAACTGCATCTCGGCCTGATATAATGTTTAGCATCTGTATGTGTGCTCGTTTTCAAGCTAATCCGAAGGAATCACATTTGTCAGCTGTCAAACGAATATTTAAATATCTAAAAGGAACCGAGAACACTGGTTTGTTTTATCCGAGTGATACTAGTCTTAGTTTGGTCGGATATTCTGATTCTGATTTTGTGGGATGCAAGCTTGGCCGAAAAAGCACTAGTGGAACTTGTCATCTTTTGGGAAGTTATCTAGTGTCATGGTTTTCTAAAAAGCAAGCTTGTGTTGCTCTTTCCACTGCAGAAGCCGAATACATTGCAGCCGGTAGTTGTTGTGCTCAGCTTCTTTGGATGAAGCAACAACTGTCGGACTTCGGCTTGACATTGGATCACATTCCTATCAAATGTGACAATACAAGTGCAATCAACCTAACTAAGAACCCTATGTATCACTCTCGGACAAAACACATTGAAATAAGACACCATTTTCTACGAGATCATGTAACACCCTATTTGATTTAACCCTTAAACTGAAAATTAGGACATAAAAAATTTCTTTTTTTTAACACAGTTATGATAATGGTCAAATAATATTTACTTTCATTAATGTTGGATCGTCAGAGTTTTAGCGGAACACTTCATTCATACACAAGTAAGATAAGCAAAACAACTTGTTTACATTAGTCGATTATACAAAAGGTGAATTACAAGAACAGTGTTTTAGCTCGGCCAACTGGCCGAGACCTATTCATAATCTCAAACTCTAATGGCTTACTCTCCCTGTGAGGGAGAGTGAACCTGCTCAGCCGGGGATTGCGTCTGCTCGGGCTCAGTACCTGAAAAATGGTAAGGAGGTGAGCATTACACAGAACTTAAGTAAGCAGTTTCTAACATGACATACCGAACTACTAAGTCAAACACATATAGTCAATTAGCATATATAACAGATAATCAAACGGATACACATCACATGCATACATCCTCATTTTGCTCGGTCTACATCCTTGCCCAGTATATTCATTACCTGCCAGTTATACCACTACTTATCCGATTAATTTCCCTTGTACTCATTTCTCAATTCCTACCTTGGATCTGCTCGGTCGTTACTTTCCTTTCTCGGTATTCTCTTTTTCTCTCTCGGTCTCTATACTTATTATTCATCTTTTACATAGTTTACAATCTTTTACTCTTTTCGGATGCATACACCCAGTGCATGTCTTACACCATTTAGGGTCGGATTCCGGAGTGTCCATAACTGCGAGTACCCAGTACCCGTCTTACAGCTGCACATACCCAGTATGCGTCTGACGTGATCAATGCACGTACCCAGTACGCGTCTTCTATGACCAGGAGCACTACCGCCGATTCTTCTATGGAGTTAAGGAGCGTCCATAACTGCGAGTACCCAGTACCCGTCTTACAGCTGCGCCTCTCGGCGTCTTACGCGATCAATGCACGCACCCAGTACGCGTCTTCTATGACCAGGAGCACATCCCACCGATTTCGTGCTCGGAACCTTGTGTGAGTCATAACTGCGAGTACCCAGTACCCGTCTTACAGCTGCACATACCTAGTATGTGTCTGACGCGATCAATGCACGCACCCAGTACGCGTCTTCTATGACCCGACCACACAACCATTTCTCTTTAATTACTCTTTTAACCATTTCTTTACTCGACCTCTCTCTGCTCAGCCCCTTAGTTATTCCCCTGTCTGCTTGTTTCTCTCATTATCAATTTCTTTAACTTAAATTTTCTTCCTCTAACATATAACCACATATCTCATACCCACTCTCGGTCTTTCACGCTCAGACATAGACAAGTTTCAATGTACAAAATAAGCAATCAATATCACAATCCATAACATTGATTCAGCAACATAATATGGTTAAAGACACTTAGCAGGTATACAGATTTTCCCTCATATTTCCAGAATACATAATCCTAGTTCATCTATTAGTTTTCCTTATCCCTTTTTATTTTTTCTCCCTAACATTATCCCATGTCCCTTCTCTAATCTATCACCCACTCTTGGCACCCGTTATGAACACACTAGCAACCCAAACCTAAGCAAAGGTAACACTCACTCCTTACCTCAATCCGTGAAAGAGAAGAGTTTAAGAGTTTGAGTGCGGTTCCTTTGCTGCTTGTTCGACTCCTTGAGCTTCGAATCCCTTGAATCGTTCTCCTCCGAGCTGCACACCCAACACGATGACGGTCCAGAGGGCGTTTGACGAGATGAAAGGGATGGAGGAGAGTAGCCTCTAATTCGTGAGTTCTTAAGGGATGAGAAGGGAGAGATTTTTGCGGTTGAAGAGAGTATATGCTGAACCGTAGGTTTTGGAACTTCAGAGAAAATGGAGGAGACAAAAGAGAAAGAAGGTGGAAAGTGTTGCTGTGTTGTGTGTGGGTTTTCTTTTATCCCCATGTGGAAATTATTTGTGTGGCTCTCATTGGAGGCTTCTTGGAGAAGCTTAGAATATGTGGACAGGATTCATTGGCTTCTAAGGGAAGCCATAAACAGTGACTTGATAAGGACATAAAGTGATTGACAACGACAACCGTACGGATGGTACGAAAATCAAGGGATCAACAGCTCAGCATGAGCTGTCATGAGGAATAAAGAGACATCGGCTCGCCACGGAGAAACAGTAATAGTCCGAGTCTCCTCTCGGTTAATACTGCGAGGTTTCGTTGTGGTCGGCTAGTTCGAGTTGACACAAGATCTCGTGTTTGTTCTCATTTAGCTCGGCGAGGATCAGTCCGAGGTCCAACATCCTCCTATCGGGTCGACTTGCGCTTCCTATTACCCTCACGACACTTGTACAACTTCTATGACTTAATCCTATTCTTAAATAAATTTATATTTAAATCTATAATGTTAAATATCAAATTTCGGGATGTTACAGATCACGTTCAAAAAGGTGATTGTGTTATCGAATTTGTAAGCACTGAAAATCAATTAGCTGACATTTTTACAAAACTCCTGCCAAGAGATACTCACTTTCATATCCTAAGGGAACTCAACATTTTAGATGAATCTTATATAGGCTAATGGCCGGTTAGTGTCTTTCAATCACCAAAATCAAACGTCTTATGTATAACTGCTCGGATTTCTTTTATTCATTCCAATATTTGCTTATCATTTTCAAAAGCTTGTCATTCTCCTCGACATCTTTCATATTCTTTTTGGGGGAGAAAGGTTGTATTTTCGGTACATATTATCGATAGGGGGAGTGATTCAAAATTATATCTTTGTTTTTACCAATGTGCTCCATCAAGTGTATCACTATATTTTTATCAAGTATATGCCCTTTCAAAATTGGTACACTCCTATTTTCAATAATATGTTTTTAAAATATTTTTCCAACAATTGGTTTTCAACAAGTGGTATCAATTGGCTTCTATTTGCTTATTTTTTCAACAATTGATATCTATTTGCTTATGTTCTCAACATTTTTTTTTACAACAAGTGGTATACTCATATTTTTTTACCATTGTTTTCAACAATTGGTATCTGTAATGGGGAGAAAGGTAGTTATTTTACTGCTCTCTGTTTTATACTCTTTTGGCTATGTGCTTAATTCTTCGGCTCCTTTTTTATCATGCCAAAAGGGGGAGAAAGGTAGTTGTTGTTTTTGTTGTTGCAGATATACAAATTCATGAAGAGAAAGGAAATTCATGAAAAGAAAGGAACGATGTTGTTTGATGGGGAGAAAGATAGTTGACTGAAGATAAGTGCTTTAAATTTTCAACCATATATCAAGGGGGAGAAAGGAGAAAGCGGATGCTCAGGGGGAGTGATCTTCAAGCATACATTCAGGAGAATCGATCAAGATCATCACAAAATCAACAAGCATTTGTCATCAAAAAGGGGGAGATTGTTGAATCAAAGGTAATGATGAAGACAAATGAACAAGCTCAGTTTGATGACGACAAATATATCATGTGCTCGGTTCTCGGCCAAGGTTTGATGAAGCCAAATGAATCAGCTCTGAAGTATCCTGGATACCAAATCAGTTCTGAAGTATTCTGGAAACCAAATCAGCTCAGTATGTTGATCAGCTCGGTATGAAGTCGGAGAAATCAGTCTCAGGCGTACTCGGAGGTGATCAATCCGACCTATCACTCAAAGCAGACTCAGTCAACCGACGTCAAGCTCGGCGACACTATTCGCTCAAAGCAGACTCAGTCAGCCGACGTCAAACTCGGCGACACTGTTCGCTCAAATCAGACTCAGTCAGCCGACATCAAGCTCGACAACACTGTTCAATCCGACCTCTCACTCAAACCAGACTCAGTCAGAGAAGAAGATAAATCACTCAAGTCCCAAAGCTCGAACTTTTGTCAAGATCGGTGACGATGTCAAGCTCGAACTTTTGTCAAGATTAGTGAAGATGTCAAGCTCGAACTAGTTGTTAAGCTCGGCATCAGATCAGCTCAGTTTAGAAGTCTTCAAGCTCGGCAGTCCTCAAGCTCGGCATCAGATCAGCACAGCTCAGAAGTCCTCAAGCTCGGCAAATTTGTCCTTATCTCTCAGCACCCATTTGTCACCATCCTTAATATTTCAAAATTGAAAATTCAAATAAGCAATGCAAGAGAGACAAATTCAGAACATTACAAAGAAGTGGAAACAGCTGAATAAAGGACAAACGTATCTCTGAACAGTGCAGAAATTATCTAGTATATCCGTTGCAAAGGACATACGTGTTCAAGATATTTTCCACTCTCTCTTCTACCTCATGCGTGCGGGTATCACTATAAAAGGCATGGGTTTTCTTCAACAACATAGAGAGAGAGAAAGAACAAGACAGAGAAACAGAATACAAAGAGAAAAATTTTTATTCTCTAAAAAACACAGCAAAGAGAACGATAAGAGCAAAAGAGAAACTGTCATATTTTGCATCAAAGCTTCATATAGTTCTCTGCACAAAAATCCTTTCTCAAACACATAACCGAATACACATCTGTTCACCAAACTCTTAAATCAAACACACTTGAGTTTCGGGTTGGAGCCATCTCATTCATTCAATCATTCTTCAAAGTCTTGAGGTGTTCTCAAGCGGTGAAAGTCTTGGAAGGTTTCCAAGCTCGACTAAGAGGTTCTTGGCGATTGAAGTCTTAGGGTGTTCCTGAGCAGAAATTCAAAGAGGTTCTTTGGTGAAAATCCTTGAAGGTTTTAAGGTGTCTTGAAGGTTTCAAGACTTGTTAAATTCCGAGGACGTTCTTCAGCAGTTTGTTAAATTAGGTAGAAGCCAAGAGTTTGGTACTCTCTTGGTGGGTTGATTGATCCATTGTAATTTCTATCAGTTTGATATTATTAAAGGCTCCCTGAGGTTCAGGGGGGACTGGACGTTGCTCACCGTGGTTGTGAGTGAACCAGTATAAAAACTGTTGTCTCTCTCTTCTTTACCGCTTTCAGTTTTGTTTTTAAGCGAGCATATTTATAACCGAGCATTTTAATCGGCTTTGTTTAACTCGTATTGTATGCTCCGATAGAGCTAGTATATTTCCGCTGCAAACCTGATCTTTGAGTGGCGCAACTCGGATAATCGGTGGTCAGTCTAGATAACCGATTATCAGATACTGCTCGGCCCAAAGTTAGTCTTTCATTTTAAAACTACTAGCATTATCCGACCTATTTCAACTCATCGCGAAAATTTGGTATTATTGCTTCCAACTACTATTCACCCCCCCTCTAGTAGATTGTTAGGCCGCTTGCTGGGTTTCCAACACCATGATCTTGGTTCTTAGTGTTAGATTTGGCCTCAAAATCTCGAGAGGGGGGGTGAATCGAGTTTTATTAATGTATTGTAAAAACCTTTACAAATTAAAAAATTGTTTTGAGACAGAGAGATTAAGCGTTTGAAACGGATCGCAAAAACGATAGATAAAATAATTCGAGTAGCGCGGAAACGTAAAAATAGAAATAAGCGGAAATAAAAAGAGATAGGGATAGAAAAGCTTGCACCGGTGAATTTTATACTGGTTCAGCCTTCCCGTCGAAAGGCCTAGTCCAGTCCCCAAGTGACCCGCCTGAGAGTTCTTATAACCAGCAATAGAGCCGCACCCTATTACAACCAAGAGCACCCCGCACACTACTAGGAACCTCCGTTCGCTAGGGGCCTCAATCACACAGCAGGGTTCCTCACCCTACGAACGTCTCAACGTTCAACTACGGGATTCTCTCCCTACCACTAAGGTTTAGAACAAATGATGTGAGTGATTACAACAAGTATATCATGTTCTCAAAACACAGATTCTACAATAAGCTCTTATGATAATGAAGTACTTTCTCTAGGAGTTACTCAGCCAACAAGGTTTTGTTCTTCAAAAGAATGAACGTTAAAACCAGAAGATTAGAGAAGGAAGAAGAAAGAAAAACGTGATGATGAGAAAAAGTATGAATGAATGAATGAAAATATCAATCTCTGAATGTTGGAGTGAAAATCCTTTTTTTAAAATAGAAAAACCTTTTAGAATAAAAAAAATATTTAGAATAAGTAAAACAAAATCAAAACAAAATAAAATAAGATTTGAAATAAGTTTTAAAATCAAAACTAAATCAAAATGATTTACGAAATAAAATAAAGATTTGATTCTTAAAACCAAAAAGGAAATAATTCGAATTTAAAATCATTTTCGAATTTTATAAAATAAATCAGAATCTTTTATATAAAAACAAATCAGGAAATAATCAAAATGATTCTGACACGTTTTTCAATAAAACTTGAAGTAATCGATTACTTTCTGAAGGTAATCGATTATTCCTTCAAAAATAGAAATTCTTAAATTCATTTGAAAACCATGTAATCGATTAGACCAATAATAGTTAATCGATTACACCACTCCTGTTCAATGTATGATGCAACTCATTTAATCGATTACACTTAAACAATTAATCGATTACTGAGCCTCTGATATGCATATGATGCAACATCATGTAATCGATTACTACAGAGCTTGTAATCGATTACTAAGCCTCTGAAAAATATATGATGCAACAATTATAATCGATTACTTGAGCCATGTAATCGATTACTCCCATAAGAAAGTAATTGATTAACAAGATTCATTTAATCGATTACAACCTCTCTGATTTTTCTATGATGCAACAAAGTTAATCGATTATCTTGAGCAAGTAATCGATTACTCTCTCTTGCATTCATAAAAATATACAGAGTTTTGTAACATCATGAATTTTCACAAAGATTAATGCAGAAAACACTTTTTCATGAAAAACACATTTTTCTTTTTCTCTCTTTAAAATGAAAAACTTATTGGCTTTTGTAAACTCTTAAAGAAATAGAACTCCATTACCTTACAAATGATCTAAGGAAAAGGTTTCTAATATATGCCTTGCTTGAGTCTTCAATCTTGAATATGGATGACACTTGTGAGCTTGAACTTGAGTTGGCTTGTTATCATCAAAACAACATCTTGAATTATACTTGAAGTCCATAAGAGAGTTTGAAGCATGCCTTCCAACACTAGCTTGACTTCCAACACTCCCCCTTTTTGATGATGACAAACAACGATTCTGATATGCTCTTTACTATCTACGTCACAAGTGTTATACAAGCAAAAACCCATATATATATATATATATAACAATAACCTTCCTAAGAACAATAATCACAAGGAATATAACAATTCATATCATCTCCCCCTGGATAGATGCATAAATAAAATATATCACTTCAGAAAATTTGCATCCTTCAGAGTATCTCTCCCCCTGTATGTATTAACCAAAATATCAGAATATCTCTCACCCTTTTGTAATCATCAAAAAGATGTGCTATCTCCCCCTGAAACACTGAGAAGACGCATCAATAATAACAAGAGAGATAAACAAAATCACATACTCAAAAGAGATGAGAGGCAGAAGTTAAACCAATTTCTCTACGAATGAAAAAGAAATTTTCTTTTGGAAGCGGTTTCGTAAAGATATCAGCCAACTGCCGCGAAGTATCAACATACTCAATAATACAATCACCCTTTTGAATATGATCACGTATAAAATGGTGTCGAATCTCTATATGCTTAGTGCGAGAATGTTGCACTGGGTTTTTGGTGATACTAATAGCACTGGTATTATCACATTTTATAGGAATGTGATATAGACTTACACCAAAGTCTAGGAGTTGTTGTTTTAACCATAAGATTTGAGCACAACAGCTACCCGCGGCGATATATTCAACCTCAGCTGTAGATAGGGCTACACTAGACTATTTCTTGCTAGCCCATGATACCAAAGAATTGCCAAGAAGATGACAAGTGCCGCTAGTGCTTTTTCTATCTACTTTGCACCCAGCAAAGTCAGAATCAGAATACCCAACAAGATTACACGAAGAACCTTTGGGGTACCATAAACCCATGTCAGTTGTGCCAGACAGATATTTCATTATACGTTTGGCAGCAATCATGTGCGTTTCTTTTGGATTCGATTGAAAACGAGCACAAAGGCAAACACTAAACATTATATCCGGCCTACTTGCCGTTAAATAGAGAAGGGATGCGATTATACCTCAATATTTAGTGATTTCTACGGATTTACCTCCTTCATCTTTGTCCAAATAGCAAGATGTGCTTATAGGTGTTGCTACTGCCTTGGCCTTATCCATGCCAAATCGTTTCAATAGTTCCTTGCAGTACTATGTTTGGCTAATGAAAATCTCATCCTTTGCTTGTTTTATTTGCAATCCCAGGAGAAAGTTCAGCTCGCCCATCATAGACATCTCAAACTCTTCCTGCATCAT
The DNA here is from genome assembly GCA_037953625.1 of Crotalaria pallida. Lineage (NCBI taxonomy): Eukaryota > Viridiplantae > Streptophyta > Magnoliopsida > Fabales > Fabaceae > Crotalaria > Crotalaria pallida. The sequence continues at coordinate 73,215,019 of CM075655.1, read as the reverse complement.
ACTCGAAAAATCCTTGCAAAGGGTTTCATTAGTAGCACCGAAAATAATATCATCTACATAAATTTGAACTAAAAGAATGTTCTTTCCTTTCTTTTAAATAAAAAGTGTGTTATCAACCTTCCCTCTTTCAAAATTATTTTCTAATAAAAATTTGCTAAGACGGTCATACCACGCTCTAGGAGCTTGTTTGAGTCCGTACAATGCCTTTTTCAATTTAAAAACATAATCTGGGTGTTCATAATTTTCAAAGCCGGGAGGTTGACACACATAAACTTCTTCATTTATAAAACCATTTAGAAAGGCACTCTTTACGTCCATTTGATATAATTTAAAATCTAAAATGCATGCAAAAGCTAAAAGCAGTCTAATGGCTTCCAACCTAGCAACAGGGGCAAATGTTTCCTCATAATCTATCCCCTCTTCCTGGTTGTAACCTTGTGCAACTGACCTAGCTTTGTTTCGAACAATTAAACCAGCCTCATCGAGTTTATTTTTTATAAATCCACTTAGTTCCAATAATCGGATGAGACTCAGGCCTAGGAACAAGTTCCCACACCTGATTTCTTTCGAACTGGTTTAATTCCTCTTGCATTTCCAAAAGCCAATGCTCATCAAGCGTAGCCTCAGAAATATTCTTTGGCTCCACTTGAGAAACAAATGTGAAGTAGTTACATAGATTGCTAATAGAATTGCGAGTACTTACACCTTTTGTGATGTCACCTATGATTTGATCAATGGGATGGTGTCTTGATGTTCTCCATTCCTTAGGTAAATCAGCGTTGAGCTCCATGGATTGTTCTTGATTTTTCTCCTCAACTGATTCAACTGATTTTTCATTGCTTTCGGAATGTTCCTTTCCTTTAGCATTTGACTCCTCATCCTCATCAATGAATAAATCTCCAAGAATACCTGAAATGTCATTAACAAATACCTTTCCCAACTTTATGGGATCGGATTCGTCAAATGATACATGAATAGATTCTTCAATAGTATTACGAAATTTATTGTAAATCCTATATGCTTTGCTCGAAACTGAATATCCAAGGAATATGCCCTCATCAGCTCTAGCCTCAAAACTTCCTAGATTTTCTCTACCATTATTATGCACATAACATTTACATCCAAAAACACGAAAATGGGAAATATTTGGTTTTCTCCCCTTGTACAGCTCATAGGGAATTTTCTTTAAAATAGGCCTTAATAAAACACAGTTCATAACATAGCAAGCTGTACTCACTGCATCGGCCCAAAAATATGCAGGCAAATTCATGTCATTAAGCATTGTTCTTGAAAGCTCTTTTAATGAACGATTTTTCCTCTCCACAACCCCGTTTTGCTCAGGAGTTCTTGGAGCTGAAAAATAATGCTTAATTCCATGTTTTTCGCAAAAATTTTCAAAAAGATGATTTTCAAATTCTCCACCATGATCAGTTTTAATGGATGTTATGCTCAAATGCAATTGGTTTTGAATAATCTTGGATAGATTTTTAAATTCATGAAATGCGTCATTTTTATGAGTAATAAAAAGCGTCCATGTATACCTAGAATAGTCATCCACAACAACTAAACAATAATAGTTGCCACCAAAGCTTTTCGTTTGACACGGTCCAAAAAGATCCATATGTAAAAGTTCCAAGGGCCTTTGAGTTGAAACAAGATTTTTAGAAGGAAAAGATGCCCTTGTGAGTTTTGATTTAGAACAAGGATTACATTTTTCTGAAATAGAAAAATTTTGCTTTGGCAAACCAACTACTAAGTTTTTAGAAGAAATTTTATTTAAATGAGCCATGTGGATGTGACCTATTCTACGATGCCATAGCCACGATTCATCCTCTTTACTTAATAAACATTTCGCATCATTTGAGGGTATTGAGTTAAAATCAATAACATAAACATTGTTTATCCTGCGAGCAATTAGCTTAATAAGATTATCAATTTTACCCTCGATAATACATCTATCATAATCAAAAATAACCCTATTGCCCTTATCACACAACTGACTAATACTTAGCAGATTGTGTTTTAGGCCCTCAACATGTAAGACATTTTCAATACAAGGGTTAGGAGGTGTACCAATTTTACCGACTCCGAGAATCTTTCCTTGATTGTTATCTCCGAAAGTCACATGTCCTTGGTCCTTTGGCACGAGATGCGAGAATTTAGATTTATCTCCAGTCATATGTTTTGAGCATCCGCTGTCCAAGTACCACCACGATTTTCTTTATTCCAGAGTAACCTACAAGCAAAGAATTCAAGGTTTCTTTTTAGGTACCCATATCTTTTTGGGTCCTTGAGCGTTAGTATAGCCATAGTTTAAATCATGCCACCTTTTAGTTTCATTGTTCGGTTTAACGAACTTCACTTTCCGGTGTATGCATTCATGTGCACCATGGCCCTTTTTACCACAAATATGACAGATAATTAAAGGTTTCTTATGATTGCTAGCAGGGACAAAAATGGTACTTAATTTCTTTTGATGTCTCCCGGGTTGATATCCTAAACTCGCTCTATTAAAGAAACATTTTTGTCTCCCTAGCATTAAATTTAAAGTATTTCTACCTTTCGTAAATTTTGTAAGAGTTTCTTTCAAATCCTCAACTTCTTTAACAAGGTCCTTGCAGAATTTACAAGAAGAAGAACTAGCTTTAAATTTAACGTCATTACTCGAGGGTTTTAAGAATTTTTCAAAGTCAAATTCAGCTCCTTATTTTGATTTTTCAGAAGTTCATTTTCTTTAATAAGGTTTTTATTCTTTTCTATAGAAACCAATAAGGATAACCTCATCGATTCCTCATGCAATTCTTCAAAGGCCTCTTGTAATTCATCATAAGAAAAATTTAGTTCAGAAGTTACCTCATCTCCGTGAGCCATTAAGCATATGTTAGCGATCTCTTCTTGTTCGTCTGAATCCTCATCCGAAATTCCTTCATTGTCTAGCCATGCCAAATATGCTTGCTTCCCTTTCTTTGAATTTGAGGTGCCTTTTTCTGAATTCTCTTTCTTTTTCAGCTGATAGCAGTCTGCTCTGATGTGACCAGGCTTGCCACACTCATGACATGTAATGGTTGAACCTCCACTCTTGTTGTTGTCTCTTCTATTGAAATTTTTATTTCTCAGAAATTTCCCGAACTTTTTGACCAATAGACCCATGTGTTCATCATTTAACAATTCTTTGTCCGAGTCACTTTCTGTTGCTGGTGCTTCAGCCTTGAAAGCCAAACTTTTGACCTTCTTGTTCTCTTCTTCATGTTGAGCCAATCTTTTTAATTCACTTTCGTGCTCTTGTAACTTCCCAAAGAGAGTTGCTAGCGTCATAGTTGAAAGGTTTCTTGATTCGGCAATCGCCGTCACTTTGGGTTGCCATTCTCTTCTCAAACACCTTAAAACTTTGTTGATGAGATCCTCATTGGTGAATTTCTTCCCCAATGTCATCAGCTGATTTACAATCATTGTGAAGCGTTTTTGGATCTCTTGAATCGATTCTCCATCTTTCATTCTGAATAACTCATATTCACCAGTCAGCGTGTTGATTCTCGATCTCTTCACTTCAGTCGTACCTTCATGCGTGACTTCCAGCGTATCCCACATTTGTTGTGCTGTCTCGCATGTTGATATCCTGAAAAACTCATCATAGCTCAAAGGAGATGTTATAATATTTTTCGCTTTCAGGTCGTACTGGACTCTACGTTCCTCCTCCTCCGTCCACTCAGCCATAGGCTTTTAGACGGTGTTACCATTAACCACATAGGTAGGAACATAAGGACCATTTACGACGGCATCCCAAACCTTTAATCCGACTCCTTGAATAAAAATTTTCATACGGTTAATAGAACTCCCTTCACCACCAAACAGAGAGTTTGAAGTCATACTCTTGAGACGGTTAAGTCTTAACACAAGAGACTAGCTCTAATACCAATTGTTGGATTTGGCCTCAAAATCTCGAGAGAGGGGGTGAATCGAGTTTTATTAATGTATTGTAAAAACCTTTACAAATTAAAAAAATTGTTTTGAGACGGAGAGATTAAGCGTATGAAACGGATCGCGAAAACGATAGATAAAATAATTCGAGTAGCGCGGAAACGTAAAAATAGAAATAAGAAGAAATAAAAAGAGATAGGGATAGAAAAGCTTGCACCGGTGAATTTTATACTGGTTCAGCCTTCCCGTCGAAAGGCCTAGTCCAGTCCCCAAGCGACCCGCCTGAGAGTTCTTATAACCAGCAATAGAGTCGCACCCTATTACAACCAAGAGCACCCCACACACTACTAGGAACCTCCGTTCGCCAGGGGCCTCAATCACAAAGCAGGGTTCCTCACCCTACAAACTTCACAACGTTCAACTACGAGATTCTCTCCCTACCACTAAGGTTTAGAACAAATGATGTGAGTGATTACAACAAGTATATCGTGTTCTCAAAACACAGATTCTACAATAAGCTCTTATGATAATGAAGTACTTTCTCTAGGAGTTACTCAGCCAACAAGGTTTTGTTCTTCAAAAGAATGAACGTTAAAACCAGAAGATTAGAGAAGGAAGAAGAGAGAAAAACGTGATGATGAGAAAAAGTATGAATGAATGAATGAAAAAATCAATCTCTGAATGTTGGAGTGAAAATCCTTTTTTAAAATAGAAAAACCTTTTAGAATAAAAAAAAGATTTAGAATAAGTAAAACAAAATCAAAACAAAATAAAATAAGATTTGAAATAAGTTTTAAAATCAAAACTAAATCAAAATGACTTACGAAATAAAATAAGGATTTGATTCTTAAAACCAAAAAGGAAATAATTCAAATTTAAAATCATTTTCGAATTTTATAAAATAAATCAGAATCTTTTATATAAAAACAAATCAGGAAATAATCAAAATGATTCTGACACGTTTTTCAATAAAACTTGAAGTAATCGATTACTTTCTGAAGGTAATCGATTATTCCTTCAAAAATAGAAATTCTTAAATTCATTTGAAAACCATGTAATCGATTAGACCAATAATAGTTAATCGATTACACCACTCCTGTTCAATGTATGATGCAACTCATTTAATCGATTACACTTAAACAATTAATCGATTACTGAGCCTCTGATATGCATATGATGCAACATCATGTAATCGATTACTACAGAGCTTGTAATCGATTACTAAGCCTCTGAAAAATATATGATGCAACAATTATAATCGATTACTTGAGCCATGTAATCGATTACTCCCATAAGAAAGTAATTGATTAACAAGATTCATTTAATCGATTACAACCTCTCTGATTTTTCTATGATGCAACAAAGTTAATCGATTATCTTGAGCAAGTAATCGATTACTCTCTCTTGCATTCATAAAAATATACAGAGTTTTGTAACATCAAGAATTTTCACAAAGATTAATGCAGAAAACACTTTTTCATGAAAAACACATTTTTCTTCTTCTCTCTTTAAAATGAAAAACTTATTGGCTTTTGTAAACTCTTAAAGAAATAGAACTCCATTACCTTACAAATGATCTAAGGAAAAGGTTTCTAATCTATGCCTTGCTTGAGTCTTCAATCTTGAATATGGATGACACTTGTGAGCTTGAACTTGAGTTGGCTTGTTATCATCAAAACAACATCTTGAATTATACTTGAAGTCCATAAGAGAGTTTGAAGCATGCCTTCCAACACTAGCTTGACTTCCAACACTTAGTCTGGTTTGGTATTGATGTTTATGAGCAATAGTGACAAAACTTGGACTTGTTCAAAAATAATTTTTTTTAGATTTTTTCTTTATGAATGATGCACATGAATATGAATATATGATTATGCAAAAATGTAGGATGCAGTGCCCTTAGAATCCAAAAGATCCTATTTGGGGGCGATTAAGCCTTCATTACCAATATGTGGTATCAGGATGGATTGATAACATTCATATAGTTCTGGCCAGCTTCAGAATGACGGAGGGTCACTCCATAATTTTTATTTATTTTATTAGAATGAAATGTTATGATGCAAATGCATATGCATGCCCCTAGGGTAAGTGACCCTATTTGGGAGCGATTAAACCTTCATTACAGGACATGGAATGCCATAATGAATTGACAATAACCATATAGTTCGGGCCCACTTGGAACGACGAGGGGTTATCCCAAGTGAAATGATGGATATGAAAATGAAATTTATCCTTAGGGTGGTAAGCCCTATTGCGGGTTTAATTCATATGAAAAGAAAAGGCCTTCCTCATGGCATAAGGTTACCAAAGTGCAATGGTGCCCCTTACATCATTTTGGCTTGGATGACGGTAGGTCACCCCACTTATGCGGGATGGTGGTCCCGACTTATATTAAACAAAATGCGATAAGAGAGAGAATATGCCCCCATAGTAGATCCTACAAGCACTACAAGAAATGTTGCTATTTCCGACGGCCAAAATCCGTCGGTAATGGGCAAAATCCGTCGGAAATTCCACTTTTTCGACGGATTTTCCGACGGACGAAATTCGTCGTTAAAAGTGGCGTTGGAAAATTTTTTTGACAAATTATAAACCGTCGGAAATATCGACGGAAAATCCGTCGTAAAAAATATTTTGTGACGGAAAAGCCGTCGGACAAATCCGTCAAAAAATTTTATTTTGTGACGGAAAATCCGTCGGAAATGGCGTCGAAAAAATATTTTGTGACGGAAAATCCGTTGGAAAAATCCGTCAGAAGCAATATTTTGTGACGGAAAATCCGTCGGAAATGCTGTCGGAATAAACAATTTGTGACGAAATTTCTGTCAAAAGGGAAAATGATGTACCGACGGATTAGCCATCAAAAATTCCGTCGCTAATAACAAATAAGAATTAATAGTTTTTTAGTAATTTTCCGTGGGTAATTTTTTAAAATTTCTTTTTATACTTTTGATAATACTGTAATTTTCTCTGTTGATAAATAATATTATAATTCCAATAATACTATAACTTTCTTACAATACTGTTTATCTATAAATGACCACTTAATAAAATTAAAATATCAATAAAATATAATTTCGAACACATTAAATCCAAATAACACTAAAATAAAAATAATTCATGTCATGCCTCAAAATCCAACTAATTCCTGACAATATATGGATCCAAAAACTCTAAATCCTTCTAATAACATTCAAATATAAATCCTAATAATTCTCATCATAACCATCATCTGATGTTCCCTCTTCATCCTGCTGATGGGGTTGGGGGGTACTATCATGATATTGTTGTTGGTGGGGTGTATTTTGCTGCATCTCCTCATCTGTGGGCAGCATGTCTTCATCCGTGGGCAACACATCTGGTGGGATGCATCGCAAGAGAGCCTCGTACATTCTGTTATGTCGCATAGTGAGGTGTGCCAGCTCTTCTCTTACGCGATGTTGGTCTTCCTGACTGTACTCCAATAATGCTACTTTCTCCCTCAACTTTCGCTGTTCTTCTTGGCTGTCTTGCAATGCTTTCCTCATCTCAACAATATCTTCAAAGTTGGGTATTTGAGAAGTGTTAGGGGATGGCTAAGAAAGGGAATACCCCTTGACGATGTGAGGAGCGATTTTTGAAGCCCCATAAAGTCGACCCTTGTACTCTCCGCTTGCAGCTTCAATCCAACAAATAAGTCGAGCTCAATCTTCTTCAGGGAACTCAAACTTGGACCTGAACCATCGTCAGATGGAGCATGCTGAGAATGGTGTTGTTTAAACTTTTCACGAAAATTCTCCTATTAAAGAAATTACACACATTAGTTAATAACGAGTAGCATATTCAATTGAATACCTATATATAATACAAGATAGGAGGCCAAAATTACAATTAAGTAAGCAGCATTCCAGATTCGGAACTTCTTGACTAATAAAAAGAAATTATGACATGTATGTAATCATGATATTAATTTTCCATAAACAGAAGTCAGCATGAGTATGTATAAAAAAATGCATAACCCATGAAATTCCTTGTATAATGGAAGCACTTCCACCTTTAAGATGAGAATGGTGAAGAGCTAGCATGTTAAACAGAATCATGACCTCTATCATTTCAAAAATTACCTTGACTCTAGAGCTATAATACTCAATACTATTTAAGAATGCAATACTAGTACGAGACCTCTGAACTTACATTTTGCCAGTTTTTATTCAACAGTGAAACAAGGAAATTGACACTGAGTTGTACATTCTGGAATATCTGCTTCTCCTCCATTGAGAGGTTTCCAACAGCAACACCCATGCAGAGAACTTTCTTAAGTTGAAACTTCACCATTGCCTTTGTTTCATTAACTTTGGATTCCAAAGACTCCTGATGAGTCACCAATGTTGGAAACTTACCTGCATTCACGTGCTCATAAAGTCATATGCATAAAACACCATAATATCAAACCAAGATTATAAGACTGAAGTTTCAACACCATCGCGGCCTTGTTAACATTCAACCTATGTAACAAATGTCAAAGAAACGGAATAAAACAACCAGTCCATTTTAGCAAATATTCTGCAACTTAAGGACCGGCAATCACAAAATTTCTAATCAGTAACATAAAATTCTATGCTTAAAACCAAATAGCTTAAAAAGAAAGAAAGATTTATTCGAGACTTTAGCAATCCTCGGTGTGATTACAATTAGTTATTACTGTTAGGGTAATGTTTTTTATACTCATGACGGAGATAATAAGATATCTCAATACATAGAATGTTAATCAATAAATTTTGCCTAAACTTCAATGCAAATCATAAAAGGCAGACAATAAAACCAAACGAACATCTTTTTCCAGACATGTATAGGAATAATTCGAGATCAAGCAGAAGCAAGTAGGAAACACTGAAACCATTGTAATAAAAAATACATTCAAGAGAACCAATATTCCAAGTGAAGCTACTTGCCTGACTTGTTTAAACCAGGGCCCAACAGACGAGGAATTTGCTTGATGACAGATTCAGAAGCTAGAAAAGCATGGTACTTCTTGGCAAGCTTCTTCACAAGTTTCTTGTTCTTATTAAGTTTTTTCAGTGCTTCCACATCCATGTAGTCCAGCCCTATTTTCTCAGCCTATGACATATATATATACACACAACATTAAGACAAAGAAAATCACAAAAACTCTCAACACTTCATTCTTATGGGATGATTTCATCAACATACTGATAAAGAAAGCCTAAATTAAAAAGTGTTCTTTTTAATTAATTACCCACAATTTGATAGGTAAATATGTGAATGCAACATATCATAGGGAAGCTATGGCCCATTTGCTTAAGCTTTCACATAAACAAAGCTTCGTATTTACATTTAAAAAAAGTTTTCAAACACAATATAACTTCGAATTTAAATAAAAGCTATACTAGAGTATTTTAAAATCACTTTTTTAAGCTAAAAGAAACGGGATGTAAATCATAACAGTTAATGGAGTGACATGTAGTAAAGATTTAAGGGACAGAGCATATAGTCATGAACCTCTTCAACATGCTGAGCATCACCAAGCATGCAGATCTTCATCTTGGGGCGAGGAATGTGAGGAAGCTTAACAGAACCGCTGAAACGCTTGTCTTTCTGAGGATCATAGTTCTTCAATCCAATCTGAAGCTCGATAGTTTCAGTGAAATTGCGCTTCTTCTCCTTAGAATTCGTAACAATTTGAGATATTGCCTCTCTTAAAGCATCACTTTGCAGCTTACTGCCAAACGAAATTTTTAAAAAAAAAATAATAACAAACAAATAACATTATCAACAAAAAAACAACAAACTCCTAGTCCTTTCTACAAAGATTAACATTATCAACCCAACAAAAAAATTACAAACTATTAGCAATAACTATAAAATAAAGGTAGGCAGTCGCAACCAAGGTTTTAAATCTGGGACCCCAAACCAGTGGAGGCTGACACAGATGCACGGGGTCCGTGTCCCTTAAATATGTGGCCATAGGTTTGAACCCTGACCGCAACATTACGGTTTTGATAGTCTCTGCAACCGTAACATGACCAGAGTTGCGGTCGCATTTAATTTTACTGCAATTGTAATAAACGCAATCCATAATTTAAAATCACGAGACTATAAATGAAAAATTTTAAATTTGTAAATGAAACACTGGTTGAGAAAAGAAAAAATTGGATATGAATGTGTATGCTGATAAAGGAAAAGTAGTAGTAGTAGTAGTAGTAGGTACCTCATGGTGAGAGAGTGAGGATTCGGTTTCATGAAAGAGCAATAACTTCAAACTTTCAAAACTTGAATCATTAGTTGCTCCTGAAAAACCAAATTGTTATTAAAATATCTGCTTAATACGTGATATTTTACTTACTTGATTTTCTTAATAAAGTATCGACGCTAAGCATTTTCTTAAATTTAATTAGTGCGGTGTGTTGTGATTGTGGTTCTTTCTGGTGGCAGATAACTCATCATGTATATATAGAGTCAAACTACTTACATAAGGGGTGGACTTGTCAATATATATTGTTTAATTCTCGTATTTTTATAATGAATCGGTAGGTGAGTGATATTTGTCAAAATACACTTTCTTTTCTTTGAAAAACCAAAATGTCACACAATGGTAGTTGCTTCTGAGAAGAAAAACACAAATTTGAAAGTGTCACATTACAGAAAACGAGTAATGTGGGTTCAACAACATAACCTCTCTTTAAGGGTCAAACTACAAAAATGCAACAGAGAAACCATATACAATCACAGATCAACTATTGTTTAGCAACAGAGATAAACAAAAATTAGATAACAAAAAATAAAAAAGAGGGACTGAGATTAGGGCACCAATTAGTTAATAGAAATTTGGCACCAATTAGTTAATAGAAATTAGGGCACCAATTAGATAAACAGAGAGGGACTCCGAATAAAAATATGATTTTTATTTAAAAAAATCAAAAAATCAAAAGGAATTACCGTGGACTCGTGGAGGTTGAAGGTGGAGGGCGTGGACTGTGGGGGCTAGCGGCTGCTGTCTCGCGGTGGTTTTATGCCGGCGCTGCTACGGTGCGGTGCGTGGTGGCAACGAAGAAGGTGAGGTGGGCCGGCGCGGTGCTGTGGGCGCTATGTTGTGCGGTGGGCGGGGCGGAGAAGAGAGAGGAAGAGATGAGGATGCAGGAGAAGAGGAAGAGCAGCCGGCCACTGAGGAGTGAGGAAGAGTACCGAAGGAGTAGTTTCTTGTGTTTTCCTGTACCGAAGGCTGAGGGAAAGAGTAGAAGAAAGAGGCGCAGAAGAAGAAAGAGCTAGGTTGAGGGAGAGTAGTTTCTTTTCTATTTTTGTGAATACACTTTTCTTTTTCAAGTTTTTTTCGTGGGTCGAAGAAAGAGGGAGCACTTGGAGCCTTTTTTTTCAAGGCAGCGGGAAATATACATAGCCTTTTTTTTTTAATTCAGAGAAAAAAATGTAGTTTAATAGACAAAAAGTGGACCTTAGTTTTGGCTTTTTTTTTTTTTTAAGAATTTTAGATTCCAAACCTCATGAAGTATCCCCAACCCCAATTTTAATGTAAAAATTACTAAATTGTCCTAATTAAAAAAATTGTTAGATTACAAACCCCTAAAAATATCCATGAACCCCACCCCAAAAACCTAACATAGATTATAACACCACAAACACTAGTTAGCAGCCGCTACAACCCTCCTAAATTAAATTAGTATAGATGGCTGGAGACGAAAAAGGCAAATGATGGCCTTGTTACTAGCATGTTTGACCCCCATAAACACATAATCGCTTATATACGAATGGTTTTTATATTTTGGTTCAGCATATAACTTAGTTCTATGCTTAGTATATAGTTAAACTTGATCTTGTTATACTGCAAAGCTTGTGGAACCATTTAGGGGGTATGAAGTTGTACAGTAAATTTTTTTTAAGAAGTGAATATCACCAATTATTAATATTTTTTATCTATAAAAAAATAAATAATATTTGAGTTTTTCTAATGTGTGTCTTATGACAAACGGCCGTGCGCGGGTTGAAGGAGGGTGGAGTTGTTTGGGTTGCTATTGCAGTGGAGAGAGAGAGGGCGATGATTGGGGAGGTTATTGTTGAGGAGGGAAAGGGGTCGTGGGGCTGAGGGGCTCGTGACGGTTCGCAAGGGCAGTAGGTTTGTTAGGGTGAATAACTGTTCGGTTCGGTTGGGCGCGCGGTAGTGGCGGTTGTCGTGGTGGTTGTGATGACTCCAGTTTGGAGTGGGTTTAAAGTTAAGAAGAGAAGTAAAAAGAGGAGGAAGGCCCTTGTTGAAGAAGAAGAAGAAAAAGAAACAGTTGGGAGTGGGGTTTGTATTTGAGGGGTATTCCTAGAAATAAAATTAAAAATGGGGTTTGGGGATATTTTATGGGGTTTGGATTCTAAAACTCTTTTTTTTAAATGGCTTATGTTGTGGTTATTGTAAATAAAAAAAATTAATAAAATTATATATAAACTGGGCTTTCGGGCCCGACCCAAACCGGTTCGGGCTCGGACTTTTGCGGGCTGGGCTAAAAAGGAATAATCCGGTGCGGGTACGAGCCCTAAAATAGAGTATCCGTACAACATAGGCAATAAGAGAAGGATCATTTCCAATATAACTAATAATTATAAGGGTTTTTTTAAAGTTCTCTTAATGGGAAAAAACATCACAAATCCCTTTTTAATCTTTTCAAGAGTTTTTTTTACACTAATTTTAACTCTTTAAATTCTCGATAACACTACAAATCTCTGAGGGCACTTGTTAGCATCTTCGTAACTATTATAACTAATTAAAGAAAGATCAGAATTGAAACAACAAACATCAATGACAATAATCTCAATTAAATATTAAAACAATAATAAATGAAAACTAATGGATAAAATATAAAGAGAAAAAAATAAAATCAAGACATGTCTATCAACATCTAAATTCAATGCTTCTAAATTTATTTAATTGAATTAGAGACACTGAAGTGATGACAAGTCATCAATTCATATCCAACACAAAAGCTATAAGCTAAGAACATCAACCATTCATTCACTACCTATGAAGCCTAGTAACAATGCACCACAGAATGCAGGCTCGTCAGTCCTGTTTTGGGCCCTTGGGTGAAAAAAAAATTTGGACCCCCTAATTTATAATTTTTTTATTAAAATTAAAGTTTTTTAATGTTAATCTTTGGGGTTAAGGATAAATATAAAGTGTTTTGATTCTTTTAGTGCAACATTTTCTTATGGAATTTATTATTTTTTTGGGTTCTTATCTTTCACCTAAAGGTTGGGGTTAAGAAAATGATGAAAAATAAATCAATTGAAACATGTGAATACATACATTTAATCAATTAACACAATAACAATATAATCATTATTAATAAAACTAGTTATTAAAAAAATAAAGGTGAAATAAAATAAACTTGATATAATGGTAGTTTGGCCCCTAGGCCGGGCCTGACAGAATGATCATCTTAAAAATGAACTTGATGAGATGTCTCCAAATGATCAAGAATCAAAGGATATATGAAGAAGTTCAACTAACAAGCCAACAACCCTAGTAGGTACTCAAACCATGAGGTATAAGGAAATTCTTATTTATATTTATAGAGTAGTTACATGATTTAATCAAAACACAAACATGGTCTATAAAAATTATTTTGTTTTACCCAAATAATAATTAACTTATAAAATGCAGATAAGAAAATTATACCAGATTAACATATACAGAGTAGCAAGAACATAGAGAGAAAATTAAATGATTCATTTAAAATATTTGTAAAGTAAATAATATGTTCTTGTCTGGCCTAGTGGTTCATTGGTCCCTGAAAGTATTTTCAAAGGATCACTGTTGAATCCTGTCTACAACATGTTATTTAATTTTTTTTATTTTTAAAATTCTACTAAAGATTTATAATAATATTTTTTAGGGAAATAACTTTCCAACGGATAAATCTGTCAGTATTATTTTCTAAATTTTTCTCTTTTAAAATTAATGCATTATCGACGGACAAAATCCGTCAGAAAATAATAAATTTCTTTTCCATTTATTTTTTTAAACACCAAGCTTCCCGACGGATAATTCCGTCGGTAATATTTTCTAAATTTTTATATTTTAAAATTTATGCATTATCGACGGAAAAATCCGTCGGAAAATCCGTCGGAAGAATCCGTCGAGAAATCCGTCGGAAAATAATAAATTTCTTTTCCATTTATTTTTATTTAAATAACAAACCTTTCCTACGGATTTTGCGACGGAATTTTCCGTCGAAAAATACAAAAAAACATAACCGCCCGAACTGAAAATACCGACGTATATTTCCGTCGGAAACAACATGAATAGCGACGGAAAAATTTCCGTCGGAAAAAATCCGTCGGAAATCAGGGGTATTTCTTGTAGTGAAGGTTTTTGGGATGTCTATTGGCCACAGTCCTACGACATTGTTCTATGGTATAACTAAAGTGTAACACTCTAATTTGATAACTTGAAAAATTGTATATATTTTTTAATTTTTTGATCTACACAATCCCACAGCTTTTCGAAGGTTAAGTAGATTTTGGTACCTCTTATCCTTTGATAGTGAATGAAGGGGAATCATGACGGACTTATTCAAGTTCAAAATAGAATGCTACACAAAGTGTATTCCATGTTGGCTCTAGACTTCTAAAGGCCCCCAGATTGCCCTCACTCTTTAAGGTGAGGACCCACCTCGCAAACTATCGACAAGAGCTTGGCTACGCCTCCCAAAATAGGAAGGACGCACCTCCCAAAGGTCGTTCTCATGAGAAATGGTTCCCAATCCGAGTTGTTCTTTCACACACTGCAAGAGACCATACACTTAGTAAGTCAAAGGTAGGCAAAAACACCCCTAAACTTAGGGTTTAAATAATAGTACCATGGGTATAGGGTTTTTGTGTGCGCAAAGATCCATGTAAAAAAAACCTATTTCGGGGGCATACAAACCATTTTTTTTAAATAAAAAAAAACAAAAGAGATTACAATAAACAATAAATATACAATTTAGCAGCAAAAAAATAAAATAAAAATTAAACATATATATACAATAAACAATTAATTAAAGACAAACCAATTAGAAAAGAAAATAGGTATATTAAAAATAATCAATCATTTAGTCCTGACTCTCTTATTTAGTTTTGTCCCCAGCGGAATCGCCAGCTGTCGTGGTTGGGGTCCCGGGTCGCCCTCGGGGCCTCGCCTACGAGTGGGGTCGATTGACCCAATATGGAGTCACCACCGCATTTTGTTACAAAAACGCGGAAAAAATAATTATTAATTAAAACGGATAAAGTTTGGTCTCGAACTAGAAAGATTCCGAGTTTAGGAGTCGGTTACGAGTCAGGGAAGGTATTAGCACCCCGTTCGCCCATTCAAAAATGGTATCATTGATTGATTTTAATTAAAAGACATAAATAATTGGTTTGCCAAAAATTATTTGTTTTTTATTGTTGTGTCTTACAAGGTTGCCCTTGGTCCTACGTACCCTCATAAAATGAGGAATCAAGGCTACGCAGTTCTAAATTAACTTTTAATTTTTTTTTATTTTTTTAAAAAAATGTTTGATGCGGAGAAGAAATATGCACAAGATCTCAACATTTTGCCAAGAAAAGGTGGATTTCCAAAACGTATCAGAATTATTTAATTAATACAATTTATTAAAATTTGATCTATTTTATTTTAAACACAATAAAAAAAAAGGGTGTTTACCATGTTGTTGAATACAAAGAGGAAAGCCCGAGAGATCCCTCCACTGAATGAGTGAGAAAAATTGGCTTGCCAAAGCATATCCAATAATTTAAAAAAAAGATTTAATTATTAAAATTAATGATCCCAAATTATATAATTTAAATTTAATAATTAAATTCATAACATATCCTAAAATACAAATACATTGATTTAAAGATAAAATTAGAATCTTGATATCAAATCTGTACTTTGATGCAAAAATATTTATTATTCAGCAATCAAAGGGATTCATAAAAAATTAATAATTAAAATCTCAATAATAAAAGACTACATTTTATTTTATTTATGTTTAATTATTTACAGTATTATTTATTAAAAAAAACTGCAAAGAAAAGAATCAAACGAAAACAAACATGACCAAACAAGGCATGGATTGAAGGAGACTCCACAGAGGGAGTATTATGGCACGGAAACCAAGAAAGAGGAATAGTAGTACTGAACAATGGGAGAAATGCTGGACAGAAACCAATGACATAAATTCTTTTTTTAGATAAATTGTGTGTAAAATTGTGTCCCTCTCTAATTTTTTCTTCGTGTTTTCAAATTGAGGAAGAAAGCGAAAAACTAGGTTAAGAAAAATACGGATTTTTCAACAGTCTTTGAGAGCCCAGTAGAATATTCCCTGATTTATTCCTCAATCAAATCTTTTAAATTTTTTTAAAGATAAACTCTCAATTTTTTGATAATAATCCTTTCATAAAAAAAAAACAAATCCCTTTAACCAAAATACTTTTTTTTATCCTTGTCCTCACAAAAATTAACCAAATTTTTCTCTTAAAAAAAACATTTTATCTTATCTTTTTTTTTTTGAAATTTTTATTTTTGTTTTTTTATTTTTCATAAAAAAAAATAATTTTTCAAAATATTTTTTAGTTTTTTATTTAATTTTCATTTTTCATCTTTTAAAAAAAAACATTTTTATTTTTTAGTTTTATTTTGTTTTGGGGGACAAAATTGGGTGTCAACAAAGGACAAAAGTTATGAAATAAAAAAAAAGCCAAAAAATTAAGAATGGAGACAAAAAAAATATTAGTGAATAATAAACAATAATCTAAATCTCTATTATTATTATTATTATTAAAATAAGAGATCCAGACAAAACTTTAATGTTTGGTGCAATCTGTTGCTTTGGAAGAGACAATTTCTTTCTCCAAATCAAATCCATTAGTGGAAATTGTGCTATTCCAATCAACAACAAAAGTGGAATTATTTGTACTCCTTGCTGAAGGCAACAGTAAAAGGAAGTAACCAGTGGACAAGCAGGAAAACGTTACAGTAATCACCAGTCCAAGATGAGGAAGAACGTGAAGGCCAAGTTACAAGCCAACTATAAAAAGGGTTATCATACAAGGCAGAAGGGATATACAAGTCAACCTCATCCAATTCAATGAGAACCAAAGTGAAAGTAAATCAAGGGAGAGGGAAAAATACTGATACTGAAAGACTGTAACGTAGTATTGAGGAAGATAAGAGAAGGGCGTCCTATTAAGAGTTATCCTTTCTTGTCTAACCCACTATAAAAGCAAACACAAATCAGCAAAACCCACAAAACACTGAACTACAACAACGACACAAACGCAACGACTTAGAAGAGAGGAGATGCAGTAGAGAGCTTAAGGGAGATAATCAAAGGACGTCCTATCAAAAATCCTTATTTCTTTGTATTACTCCACTGTATACTTGCCCTTTGTAACAAATACCCCTTTGTAACAAATGAGGCCACTGATTTCATTAAGTTTACAAACCTACTTTATTTTATCTTTATTCTTCATAGGAATTTAGAATTTGGCAGAAACAGAGAGTTTATTTAGACTTAGGAGGGTAGCTTATGAAAATAGTTAATGACCTCCCTATGAGCTCTTTTTAGCTTTATTTCAATAAGTTTATCAAATACTCCCTTCGACTCAAAAAAGTTAGTAAAATTTTGAAAATTCAACAAATATAAGGAAACATGCTTTTAATCTATTGTTGCCTAAATCAACTAATTATCAAAGTAAGTATTTAATGCATGTTTCAATAACTAACCAATTATAGAATATACGATGCAATTTCAATTTTTTTATTCACTATTTTAACTTTGATTTGGGACAAAAGTTTTCTTGACGAAAGGAGTAATAGCAAGTCCTTTCTAGCATATTACCACAAAGGTTATTGAATTTGAATAAGCTCTCAATTAAGTTGTTAACAATAAAGTAGTGAATTTCATTTCCAGTGTAGATCTATAGCCAGGTAGGTAAAAACAAGTGAAATAAACAAAGCACACAACATTGGGCGATAATGGAATCAATAACACAAGCAATCCCACATTGAAATCATCAACAAAAACATCCCCAAAGCATCTAATAGGCCAAATCCAAACTCATTTCACAAATCCATGCACAGATTCATTAAAAACAATATAAAACAAAAACGACAATTTCCTGAGAGAAATAAAAAGAGTAAAACTAAAACAAAAAAATGAGAATATATAGTTGCACAAAATAATAATTAACCTTGTAGAAGTAGAAGGCAGCAAGCCAGCAACACCCTCATTCTTGAGCTTGGTGGAAGTGACCTGTGCAGCAGATCATGAATCCTCCACATATAACAACCCCAATCTAAGAATATCATCTAAATACTATTTCAAATTGAGGACCAAAGAGCACATTCAATTATGAAACCAAATCCATGACTCAGATTCAAGAAGCAGAATGAATTTGACAACTAAAACCAAAGTCCAAAACAGAATTATGTAGTTTAAGCGATCCTCAATTTAGGCATAGCCATGACCTCAACAACACACCAAATCAAATAAAAATGTCAATTAAAGTGGGGAAAGGAAAATGGGGTTTCAATTAAAATGAAATGGTGAAGGACAAAAAAAAAGGGAGTAAACTTACTCACTGAAGCATGTGAGTTGAAGAACTCATGATGGTAACGGTGGTGGGCCACAAGAGGGAGCATTGGTGGTGAAGAAGCAGCCGTAAAGAGCTGGAGGGCAGAGGCTCGCTGAGTTCATTTTGCTATGTGTTAGAAAGTGTTGAAGAATGAAGAAACATCAAGTATAGGGAAACTTGTGCAACAAGTTACTACAGACAAGACTTAGTGTGTATAGGCTGAGTTTAGATACTGCAACACTAGATTGCAACTTATTTAGCACGTGTAAATTATGTAGTTGACAGCTGTATTTGGTTAGAGAGTTAGTTAGAGCTCGTAGTGTAGTTGATATATATACTTTTAATAGTTGCCATAGTTTAAATCTCTTCTCTGCTGCATTCTCACAGCTTTTTCAAACTTCAACCATTTTCACTTTCTAACATTGTATCAGAGCTCCTCTGATTCTTCTTCTCTAATTCTTCCATTATTCTTCCGATCGTGATTCACACCTTCACAGTTAGGTGGAGATTGTGATTGTGATTTCCGAGTCTGTTGAGAATTCTCAATTTCTCATTCGGATTTCAATTCTATCGAGAACTTTCGATTTCTCATTCTTCTTCATCTACTTCTCAGTTTTCTTCATCTTTACGTTTCTCAATTCGTGAGAATGGCAGAAACAAATCCTTTACATGATACTGCGAATGTCTATTACATTCATCCTAATAAAAATCCTGGTGCGATTTTAGCATCTACTTTACTCAATGGTGATAACTATAATTCTTGGTCTCGATCGATGTTAAGTGTAACACCCCAATTTGGAAATAGAATTTTCACTAAAAATTTGCGCCATTTCTTTTTATAAAACATTTATATGATATCATTAAGAAGGGAGTTTACATATCAACTTAGTTTCCAAAATATGTTTCAACTTAGTTTTCAAAAGGGTTTACTTAACTTGACTTAGTTTTTGAAAAGATTACATAATATCTAACTCCTATTAATAACTTGGTTCATAAAAAGGTTTTCCTCAGTCTTTCAAACTTTATTCTATTTACCAAAGTGAAGTGCAACTTATCCATTCCATTCCAAAACTCAATATTTCAAAATGCGGAATAAAATTATCCTTAGATTAATTCCAAAATAAACGTTATAGAAATTGTTTTAGGCTTAACAGCCATTATCCAAAATTACCAAATAACAAAAGATAAAACATCCACTGGGGTAACATAGTGATAAACAAAGGGTCCGTTATCCAAGACTATCAAACAAACAAAGATCACTATCACTAGGGAATAAACTAATCATCATCATGCATATCCTCGTCCGGGTCTTCCTTTGGGTCTTTCTCCTCCTCTGGATCTTCTTCCTTTTCTGGGTCCTCTTCCTCATTTGGGTCCTCTTCCTCATTTAAGTGCTGACCAGCAGGCGGGGCATTATGGGAATCCCGAGGTCCGTTTGGCATAAGATCCCTAAGACGATATCGCACTTCTTCACGATCGGTGGCTACTCCTCGCAGTGTATGATCTCGATCAGTAATGATAAGTCTTGTTGGTCCCTCCCAGATCCATCCATGTGCGGTTCTAAGCCAATGTCCCCCCACCAAAGGAGACATTTCCACTTGAATTACTCGGTCCGCCATCTAATAGATTTATCATGAACAGAGACAAGAAACAGGTAGAAGAATATAGAGAGTTAGCTACCAGACGGGCAAAGCGTCGACGGCATGGGCTTATTCCAGGGGTCACATTAGAACTAATACAAACATAATATCCTTATTACCTTATTATCATTGAGTCTTATATCTTTATCATTATTACTCAAGAATTCCATCTATAACTTCCATGAGTCTATCATCATTGTAACATTGAGAAACTATTGTTTAAAGGTAAGTTAGCACACACGCTACATCTCCTCCTTCAATATCCAACCTTGTCCTAGTTCGGAAAGCAGATGGAATGCACAGGAGTCCTAACCATGCTGACATCAAAGCCAAAGGGTACGTACCAGCTGAAACCACGCAAGTTGGCCAGCAAACAAAAATCAAATATCAATTCATAAGTTCATCAAAATAATCGATGGCTTCTAGTCCCATTCGGATTCCCTCTACACCATCCATGATTTGCTCAAGGGGGCGACAGCTCTATCCCTAGTTCGCGTTGTAGTCCTCGCCACGACCAACGACCAGCAGGTGCCCTTGATCACTGTAGCATCGTTCCACCTAGGGTACCGCTCTTAGGCTTCTTGACGAATCACCATCATTGCCCTCCCCTATCGCAATCACCACTTGGCGGAATGCACGACCTCCAAGTATCCGGTATCTTTCCTCTCCACTACTTCACTCTCAACGTAGATAGAAAGGATTGGGTCCTAAAGTCTTTTAAGTCTTTTAAAGTCTTTTAGAATCTTTTATTACTCCTAAGTTTGGTCGACCCATTCTAAGCCGCGCTTCTAACGGGCCTCGACCTCTAAGGGATTACAACAAAGTTCATCATCATCATCGTACAGTGGAATCCACAAGACGTAATCACGGCATACTCATTCACGTGATTAGTCACTCAAAGGGAAAATAATTTCAATGTCATTGTGCCACGTTGCACCATCACTGTACATAAATATCATTCTCGCATATCATCAAAACTTAATCATTTCGCATTACAACATGCTCAAAGGGTTCTTTCACATCCCCATAACTATCATTTCTCATCAATTCCAACATTTCTAAATCATATATTTAGAACATAAACATCAACATTCTCCAAATCATTCAACAACATAATATAAAATAACCACAATATATCAAATAGTAAAATAGAGTCACTGTCTCAACGAAGAACGACTAAACACATCCTACACTCAATTGTCGTCTCGTATATCGACGTGTAACCCGGATTTCGACTTTTGAGATGGCCGAAATCGTTCTAACGATTACCATGGTGCCATTGTGTCTAAAAGGTGCTACTCTCTCACCTTGGTGTGCAGAACTAACGTGAGCTTGATTCTCGATCTCGCTACTGGTTCCCAATTGCAAACCTTTTATACCAATCATTTTTACAAAATAACACTTATAAATAATCATACTTGACTGCAAAAGTAATTAACCAATATAACCTTTTTAAAACATTAATTCCTTAAAAACTTTTGAAACTTTGGAAACATGTACATACTAAAAATAATTCAATTCCAAAATCTTTTAAAACAAAAACCTTATAGATCAAACCAATATTTTTAAATCACATCTTTCAAATATTCTTCACATTCTTAATATGAACATAAACAACACTTTATCTAAGTACATATAAAATCTTACTTACAATTACTTTTAAAAAATCCACTTTAAACATTCATACTTCAAAATCAACCTATACTTAATCATTTAAGAACAACTCATAACTTGAATTTCATACACTTTTCTAGTTTTGGACAGCACATATATACAAACTTAAAAATTCAATTTCTCTTAAACAGAACATTGAAAACACATGCCGATTTTTCCTAAATTCTTATTATTACTTCTACTATAATAAAATAACTAAAACTAAACAAAATAAAATAGTTGCATCTGCTGTACAGCCACAAAAAAGTTGCATCAACTCAAGAAGTTCAAATAAACAATCCAGAACAATTTAGATACAATTCCCACTATGCAAAAGACTTATAAATACAATTATTTCTAATAAAATATAACTTTTTCATTACTTCTAAATTCTGGGCAGCAACTTAATTTTTTTTTTTATAAAATCAAAGTAATTAATCAAAAGCACTTATTTCTATTTGTTTCTACGTTACGTTTGCATATACAAACAAAGCATCACTGACACTCTAAAAAAAAATAATCACTTGGGGTCTTAAATAAATTTTTATTTTTTTTTTAGAATAAGATCAAATTTCCAGAATTAAAATAAAACCTTTAAAGTTAATCTTTTCCATATAAACATGTAATTCATTTCATAAACAAACTAAAGCAATCATCAAATCAATTAATAAAAAAAAAGTTCAATAATTTAATTTCTTTTTCTCCTAAAATTCGACCAACATATAAACAAATTAGAAAAATATTTTCAATTTCCAAAGCATCTATATACTGTAATCACATCATTAAAATAAAATAATATGAGGGATTTAATCATTAACAAAATACAAAATAGATTTCTTTTTAGAAAAATTTCACTTTTTCCAGCAACTAACATATACAAATACATCAACCACACACTCATATAATTAATCCAAAAGTACATGTTCTTATAGGTTTATAACAACTACCATTTGTTCTTATTTCTTTTTTAAATAGACTACTATACTTTAACTATACATCAAACAATAAACAAATTACAAAAATTATTTTAAAATAGCATCATAGACCTCACGGTCCATTATTTTTATTTTTCCAGAAAATTTATTTTTTTTTTATTCATTTACCCATTGTTCTTATTAAACTTAAACCCAAACAACAGAAAATCAAATACCATCAGACAATAACAGTTACATAAAAATTTCATAACATATAATTCCATAAACTTCAATAACATCAAAAATTTCCAGAATTCATTTTATTTCTAAAATCTCATTTTTAGTTCCTTTAAATCATTTTCATTTCATTTCTACTTTAAAGAAAAAGTACTTATTTGTTTTCATTCTTAACTATAACTCAAATACATATGAAACACAACATATAATATAATCTAATCACATATATATATATATATATATATATATATATATATATTATATATTACATGTCCAGAACAGTAAAGAAAAATAAAAATCCTTTTTAATTCTTTTATTTATTTCCACTCTCTTTTATTATATTAAACAACAATACAATACACATACTAAATTACACAAACAAATCTTCAAATCCTTATTATGTGCCACGGTTCATATATACATACATATACCAGCAATTAAAATTTTTCCATTATTATTTACTTATTGATTCTTATTCCTTAATACAAAGACATAAAATAATTAAAATACAAGGAATACAAACTAATCAAATCTTACAAAATTTTCTATAATTCACATGGGTTAAGAAACAAAATAAACCCAGAAAATAATTTAATCAAACACATCAAAACATTTAGCCATCTTAAGAATTTAAGAAAAGGGGAGATAAATCCCTTTAAACACCCTTTTTGTGTCCCTTTTCTCATTCTTAATTCATATGACTCAAGAACAATATCACTTAATCAAAAGTAACTTTAAAATGAAAATAAAAATTTAGAACTTGACTATAGAAGAAATTGAGAAGGTTTAAACAAAAATATAAACAAAACAACTTAAAATAGCTTAAATAAATAAGTGATTTTGGGTTACCTCTACTCCTTAAGCCTTTTAGAAAACTTCAAGCAACCAAGCAATTCCTTCCTTCCTCCTAGCTTACTCGTCCCTCTCTCTCTTTTTCTCTCTTAGAATTTTATTTTTTTCTCTTGTAAAACTATCAAGTATTTGTGTGTGAAAAATGTGGAACTAAGGTTATCTATTTATAGGTGTTTGGAGATGCATTTCCCTTCATTTTTCTGACCTAAAATTCGGCCCCCTTCACCAAGTTTCATTCAAAAATTTTCAAACACTACTTGGAACATGAACTAGCATTTAATGTAACTTTGTTGATTCCTAAGGCTTTTTAATTCAAGGATTATTCTCACAAACTTCAGAACTATTCTTCCCCTCTTTCCTCTAATTTTTGGACAGTGCATATATTAAAAAAAATATGAGAGAAAATTTCTTATTGGTTCATTGTGGAGGTGCCTACATAATTATCCCATCATATTAACTATTAAAATTTGATTTTCTACCTACTGTACAAAAAATTTTGCAAACAGTAAAATAAAAATTTTATTTTTACATATTAAGATTCTACATTTCAATACGATCATTTTCATATAAAGTTTGTAATTTTTGGACTTATGGTTTGAAAGTTATGAATTTTTGAAGTCCTAAGATCATTTCCTCCTAAAATACACTTTCTTAAGCTTTTCAAATATTTTTAAATAATAAAATACGAAAATACAGTTGATTTAAATGATAATACATTATACAACTTCAGGAATGTATTTTATTTTTAAACTAAAATAAACTTTAGTCAACAGGTTATTAAATGCATTAAAACCATACCTTGGTTCTTAAAACTCAAAAATTCGTTTCTACTGCAGCAGTGGTAAAATTTCGAAAACTATAGAATAAAAGTCAAAACCTTGCATTTTCATAATCTAGATTTCGATACGATCGTTTTGACATATCATTTGTAATTTTCCGACGCACGGTTGAAAAGATGTGAATTTCTAAAGATAGGATACTCTAATCCTTCAAAAATCAAAATCATTTAAATCAAATACTTTACCTTAAAATATTTTATTTAAATAGGCTAGGGAAAATATTGGTACATAATATATATATATGTCACGTACATATATATATATAGGTATATATATATTTATTCATATACATATTAAATCCAGACATCAAAATCAAGCATAATTTCCTAATTTCAATTATAAAGTCACAAATAATTTGGGTAAAATTGTGGGTCTCACATTAAGTAAGATAAAGATCCCAATTCCGTGTTTTATTTTTATTTTAACTAGTAGAAAATATGCTTTTAACATCAGACTTTTCGCATCAGTTATGTAAAATAGATATTAAAAATAAAAGCAGTGGCAAACTTGTAAATAAGTGAATTTTAAAATCTTTTTCGCATCTTTCATGCTTTTAAACTGATGTGGAAAGTCTTATAAATAATGGCAAACTTGTAAATAATTAAATTTTGAAAGTCCTTTCGCATCTATTTCTGTAATAACTGATGCGGAATGTAAACACACGGTGGCATAACCGTAAATAACTCAATCATGAAATAAAATTGTGTAGACAGAGAAGAGTGTAAGGAAGTCCTTAACCCTAGCTCTCATCTCTGCCTCACGCCATCATCTCTCCCCCAAATTCGTTCTCAACCTCTTGTTACCGTCTTTCGTACCGTCGAAGACCTCCACCGTGACCTCGCCCTCAAGCCGCCAGAGATGAGCCCAAACTTTAGGATCCTTCTTCAATTTTAGATCTGCCACCGCCCGACCACCTCTCCTCCTCACCGCTTCCCTCGACGATATCGCGAGGCTGTGGAGGTTCGGCGACCTTGTCCTGGAGCGAACCAACATAGACCACTACTTCGGCGTCGCCTCCGCCGCCGCTCACCCCCTCGGCTCAATCACCGCTTCCTCTTCCCTCGACAGCTTTGTTGGCGTCTTCCATGTTGATTCCAACTCCACCGTCGCTACCCTCGAGGCCCCTTCCTTTGAAGTCTGGCAAATGCGGTTCGATCCTAAGGTAATTTGGCTTTGAAATTTGAGATTAGTTTTGAGTTTATGTTGTATAATTTGTTATTATGTCCTTAAATGAAATTGCAAAAAAAAAAAAAAAAAAAGAACACTGATTGAATTGAGTTGTTAGTTGTGCTAACTGCAAAGGAATTTGTGGTTATTTTTGTCAATTTAATTCCATTGGTTATGCCTTACTCCTTGATGGTGAGATGGTTGATGCTCACATGGCAATGCAAGCAAGGTTGATGAGCCAGGCTCTTAGGAAACTGTCACTCCTTGTCACTTTCGCAGTGTATATTGATTTTTATAAACCAGCCAGGTATTAGCTGCAGCAACTGATTTCAATGTCATGAATACCCATATTGTGAATATTATTTTATTTTACTCCAGCAGTTTAGCATGTATAGAAACTTCTATTTGGGTTAGTATGATGTTTACTAATTTCATCTAGTCTATGTATATATGAAGGGGTACATTCCCGGTGGAGCAAGGAGATCTGCACAAGCGTTGGAAGTTGGTTAGTTAGAGGTTGAAGAGTTTTCACAAGTGTGTGGTACTTCCCATCGGCAGCTTATCTTCTGGACTTTGTAGACATCTTGTTGTTCTCTTCAAGGTGAACAACTTGTTTCCCTAATTTGGGAGTCAGGAAATCTGTTGAGTGTCTTTTGTCATCTGGCTCTCTTTTCATTCTATTAGTACTTGCAAACTTCTTATAAAAATTATTTTAACAAACTGATTGCAATTGCCTGTTGTCATCTGGCTCACTTTCCATTCTATTAGTAGTTTCATACTTCTTATTTCAAACTTTGTATAATACTTGCTTTAACCAACTGATTGTGAATAACTCTGTCATCTTTTTCTCTTCTGTGTTTTCTTAGTTGAGAAAAATAAAAAATTCAAGTGCGGCATTATTTGCAGAGCTGACACCATACAACATTGTTCCTTTGGAAGCACCATCATTAACCAATCCTATCAGAATTTTCCCAGAAGTAAGCCGAAACCTACAGAAGACTTGTTTCTGTCGTATTTTTTTTGCTGACCTGCATTTTATCCATTTCTTTATTTTTAGTATATAAAAGTTTATTAACTTAGACTTTGGTACACTGATTAATGATCAGTTGAATGATTTCTGAAGTATAATCTTAGAATTCATTTGTTTCGCTTGGAGGTTTTATAGCTTCTATGGTTTGATTCTAATATCAGGTTAAAGGGGCTATATCTGCTATTAGATATACTGAACAGTTCCCGAGACTTCCTGCCGGATTTGAAGTATCTGGACAGAGGGATGCAGATATGTTTGATCTTTTGGAATCTGTATTTGGTTTCCAGGTTTGTAATGATTTTAATTTGCTCCATCATTGTTGTGTATCATATCAATATGCGGTAATTAACACACCTCTATATAGGTTCCTCATGGAGTCTTTTTTCAGTTGACAAATATAGAAATATCTTTAGTTCTTTACCAATAGAGGAAGGCAATTCTTGAAATATTATATGCCAATTGCTAATGTTTACCACTTGTTAGATATATATAAAACCTTTCATGAGCATTCACCTGCCAACTTTAGGATTTTGAGAGAGATGGTTGACATGATATTAGAACCTCTATGACCAAATGGTCTAGAGATTGGTCCTTGCTGCCCTATTCCTCTAACAAGGTAGGTGAGCCTTTGTATTGTCCACACTTCAAGCCTAAAGGGCTCTTGGGGTGTGTTAGATATAGAAAACCATTCATGTGCCATTACTTTAACACCCTAAACTTTTAGAAGAGATGGTTTTTATGAAACTACTAATTAGTAAAAATGGAGGGAACTTTGTATACAACTGAAACCAACCTGTTTCAATTCTGTAGATACTCTTACTATCAGTAAAGTGTTGTTCTATTGGGAGTTAACTCCCTCTTCTCACAATTTAAAGCTCTAATTCTTCTAAAATTATTTTCTTATTTGACAATTCAAACACAATTTTCACTTTTTTTTATAGATTTTTGTATGAGAAAATTGCATCCCAAGATAAATTATTTTTATCTGTACCCGTATTTCTGTAATCTCTTCTAGTATTATTAGAAAAGAGAATACTTTCATGCTTGAACGTTGCGAATAGGATGTCGTTGTGTAAGTTTCTTGTAGTTATGATCGAACTAGATTATCCTTGAATTATGAATTTTCTTCTAGCAGGATATTTTAGGTTCCTACCTTATGTTAATAGTCTTGGTTAATAACCTTGATTACCATATATGCAGAAAGATAATGCGAGGAACCAGCGTGAAAATGTTGTTTTAATGATAGCGAATGCACAGTCTAGACTTGGCATACCTGCTGGAAATGATCCGGTGAGCCCTTCTGTAAATTAAATTTTTTGCAGTTTAACTATGTTCAATTTTATTTTTCAGTTTGTATAAATTCTATTCTGGTTTATTATTTTTTTCTAATTTAAATCAATTGTTTTAAATATGTATGTGCTAGTAGACTTTCAACTTTTCTCCTAAGGTTGGTGGGAAACTCTGTATCAAAATTTCAAGGAGATGCTAAAACAGTTATTTGTTGCATTGGATGACTACAATTTGTGTCAAAGAGGATGGCCTCTTAGTGTTTGTTGTACATGTTGCTCCCATACTTGTTAAATTTCTTTTGGATAACACATCCTTTGATACATTTCTCTTATTTTTTTTTTAAATTTTTTGATTTGTTTATCTTGATTCGCGTTGTGTACAGAAAATAGAGTTAACTACTCTAATACATCCATATAATGCTTCCCATGTAAAGAAAGGATGATGGTTGGTGTTGTCATGTGTTTATCAAATATCAACTATGTATTATTGGAAACTTTGAAAGTGTTGTAGTACTGTGTCAACCCGGAATGAGGAGTAGAAAGTGTCAGTGGGTTAGAGAGATTCAAGTTGTAGGATGTGTGACGTTTTTCCAAATAATAGTGGTGTCTGAATTTATTGTTTTTGTGAGTTTAATTTATAGGAGTTCAAATGATGCTAGTGGCCAGATATTGTATGTGCTCTATTTAATCTTTTGTATTGCTAAAGTTTTCACTTTTTTTTTTAAATTCACCAATACTCACCTCTTCCTCTCCCCAAATTCAGGAAGCTTCTAGAAACAATAATGGGAAAGCCGCACATTCAGCATGGAGGAACTATGATGACTTCAATGAATACTTTTGGTAAGCAGCAGATTCTATACAAGTAAAGCTCGCTTTATAATTTTTACTAGCTTGCTGCATATCATTTTCTCATTTTTTTTTTTTGGTGATTTTCAGGAATCTCTTTCCACTTTATTTTTGTTGTATATTCGTGACTTATGTGTTGGAGATTGCAATTTTGATGCTAGTTGGCTGGGTAGCCAAGGAATTGCATTAGCATTGCATTCTGCTGCTAATGTGTTGAGAACAAAAGATCTTCCTGTTGTCATGTCATTTCTAATATCGAGAGCACTGGTAATATGCACTGAAATCTTCTTTTTTCTATTTTTACTAAATATTTGAAACTGAAATCTGTTTTCATGCTCAATTACTCATTTCTTGAGTCAAAACTTATAAATCAGTTATATTTCCTTTTTTCACTTAGGCATGATAATACTTTTTAATTAGATAATCAAGATTTATTAAGCTGTTAAAATGTGATATTACTTGCTGCTGGGAAGTGCTGGTTACATCTCTGGTTACATCTGTTTTCTGTACAATGTGTATGCTTGAGCTTATATCATACGAATGGCAATAATTTTGCTTTTAGCTTTCACTTTGTGCAATACAAGGTTTGACATGATGAGTGTCGTCAGCAGGATGGCAGAATACTTTCAATTTAATGTTCCAGAATTAATGTTTTGTTGGGTGATGACTGATGGAATGATAGGGAACAAGGTGATCTAGGTTTCATGGTGTGCATAAATTTCAATGTTGAAAATATTTATTGTTTAAGTTGTGACATGATTTGGTCTTTGATTGCAGCTGACAGGGAGTCGAAAGTTTTGTATCGAAGGCAAAAAAGTACGGTTGGCATCTAAGAGAAACTAGCTGAATATTTTGTTTCTAAGTTCATTATTATGTTTTGGGGGAGAGGGTGTTATAAATGTCTTAAAAATTCTCTCAGGTAATGATAGTTTTTGTTGGTTTGATAGTTTTTGTTTCTGATGATTGATAGATTTCTTCCCTTCCCATCTCTCAGAAAAATCTTTCAAATTTCTAGGTCTGTGTTTAAGTCAGAATGCTGCTGCTTCGTCCAATGATAACAAGCCAGACGATTCTGAGATTACCAAGGGAAGTCGTGGTTCTGAGTCAGATAAGTTCACAGACCTTCAAGGTAATGTATTGTTATTAACTTTAACTCTTTTATATATGGTGGAGTTCTATGTAGAAATTTACCAAGTCCGTGTTGAACCTTTTGTACTATGATGATTATATCTGTTGTTCCTCACTTTTCATTGTTCTTCCCTCCAAGATTTTAGATTATGCCGTAGCTGTAGTCATGTTCCATATTAAGAATGACATACATATGAAACATAAAATAAAAACTCTAAACATTAGAGTTTTACTTTTGTTCCAAGCTTTTAGTTGATTTGTTTACATTTTCTCATAAATTTTACTTTTGTTGCAGGATGTTCATTGACACTTCCAAAAGGATGGAGCTGGCTCAAGTTATAGTTTAGTGTAGAAGCTAACTTATCAAGTGTTTATTTTATTTGTAGTTTGTATTAAATTATTTAGGATATTTTGCCTTTTGGAATCATTGGAATCATTTGTATTATAACACTATTTTTTGGTATTAAATGTGGATTCATTTGTATTATGAGTTTATTATAAGCTTATTTTGCCTTTTGGATCCATTAATGAAGGTCATCAATAGATATAAAAAATATTAAAAAAAATCAACTTTTCCACATCTGTTTTTTATAACAGATGCGGAAAGTGGACATTTCGCATCTGTTTTATCGTAAAACAGATGCGGAAAGTAGACATTCCGCATCTGTTTTATCGTAAAATAGATGCAGAAAGTGGACATTCCGCATCTGTTTATTAGAAACAGGTGCTGTAACAGCCCGATTTTCGTAAACCAAAATAATTAACTTTTACTTATTAAAGTCGCAAAAATGAGGCCAAATTTTTTTTTTTTTAAACGTAGTTGGAAAGTCATTGATATATTTAAAAATACCTTTGCAAAAAACCGAGTTGTTATTAAAACCAAAACTTATTCACTTGGGTTTCCAAAAACATTTATTAGGGAAAAACGGTTTGGTTACAAATCTATCATAGCTCTTAACATTATATAAAAAGTTGACTTACACAATCCTCACCAGGTTGCATTCTCACACTTCTTTGAAAATAGGGCATGTTCCAAAATAAGCTAAGTTACATCAATAGTTCATCACTTAGGTAATTCTTAACACAAAACACTCACCACAATCTAAACTAACCACACTATCCTTAAACTATCCTATTGAAGACAATCGGGTGAAGTTCCTCCTTCTTCTTGCGTCCTCTCTTCGCTCTGTTGTCCCCTCATCGCTAATGGATTCCGGCTCCGCTCCGTTGAGAGTGGTAGAGTTTCTCTGAGTTTCATACCGAATCTTCTCTTTGTAGTTCCTATAGCCTCGTACGGTGATTTGTCCCAAGTGCGGCTCCAGGTTAGCTCCACTAAGTAGATGTTCCGGATCAGGAATCACGATCTGGGTGTAGCCGGTCCATACCCAGCCGCATGGGGTGCGCTTCCAACCTCTTCCATACTTACTCCACGTGGTGACCTCCATGCAATACTCCATTTGCCCGTTGAGATACCAGCAGCACCGATATGCCAACGAACAGGAGAGAGTAAGCGATCTGAACGACGCATCGTCGACGGTGTGAGATTACAATAGGCCAAATACTAGGACCATACAAGCATACAATACAACATGCATACACACAGCACATCAAGCATATTATCAACATCATTATCATTATTATATTACATTATTAGCATCATTGTTATCCTCTTTCATTTCCTTCTTACTTTCACTTCTTATGAACATCCTCTCTTTCTCTCATTCATTTCCATTTCATAACTATACTTCTCTTTTTATCCATTCTTATCAATTCACAACCTTTTATGATTGGGGAGTTTTAAGATGTCATCAAGGTAATCATTTTGTTCTCGACTATCACTCACGTCTACATCTCCTCAGTCATCCACCCAACCTAGTCATAAGCGAACAGGAGTACAGGACCTTTACCGTGCGGGCACGACAGCTGTTTCAACAACCAATTGGCTCCAAGCCAGGAGAACTATAGAAAACTCGGGTACAGTCTCAAGTCATTTCATATCATTTCAATTCATATATATAATCAAGGCACACTGTAGAAAACTCGGGTACAGTGGCAATCAAGATGTCCCACTCCAGTCCCTCTCACTGTTCAAGATTTGCAATCTAGGGGGCGTCAGTACTATTCTAGTTGCGCATGCAGAACTTACCACGGCATTGGACCCAGTCCCTACCACGTTCGTATACCACATATGGAGTTCGTTCTGCCTAGAAAGTACTCAAGACTTCTTGACGTTTCACCGTCATCGTCCTCCCCTAATGCAATCTCCTCCTGAGTATCCACAGATACCCATGGTTCCTTCCTCTCCACTACTTCGCACTCTCATACCTCACCGCGTATGTCTTTTAAAGTCTTTTATCTTTTTAATTAACCTAAGGTCGGCCCATCCTTCGTGCATCCCTTCAATGAGTCTCGACCACTAACTTGACACAATCTTTCTCTCATCATTTCTCACATAGCACAGAGCTGGGATCACATCACTGAACTCGTATCTCATTTCCTAATCCTTCTCAACATTCTCAATCTTTCTTAATCATCTCATTTCACAATCTCCTTTCATAATCTTTTCTCAAAACAACCTTTCATAAGTTTTTCTCAAAAATTTCTTTTCCTGACTTTCTCAAAAATCTTGCTTCACAACTTCTCAAAATCTCTTTTCGCAAACTTCCTCAAAATTTTATTTCAAAAACTTTCTTCAAAATTTCGTTTGGCAAAGTTTCTAAAAATCTCCTTTCACCACCTTTCACAAAATTTCATTTCAAAAACTTTTCCGAAAATACTTTTTATAATCTTTCTCAAAAATCTCTTTTCAAAAACCTTTTCAAAAATTTCTTTTCACAAACCCTTTTCAAAAATTTATTTTCAAAAACCTTTTCCAAAAATCACATTTTTTTTTACTGAACGCTAATGGAGGAGCAAACTCAACTCAACACTAGTCTCTTTCCCAAAAAAAAATAAAATCAAAGGAGCCAAGCTCCACTCATCTCACATCTTGTTCCAGTATTCCACATCACTCTTCCAAGCTCTGGCTCATCCTCATTATTTTTATCAATTCTTCCCCAATCTAAACTCTTTCTTTCTTTTCCAGCACAAATCTTATTCCCAATCATTATTCCTTTTCCTTTATATCTTTTACTTCCACAACTTAATCATTCCATTTTCATTTTCAGGACGTACAGACGTCCATCAGCACGTTATCCATACTATTCATCAATATATTTATCATCATGCATAATTAAATAAATAAACATACAAGCATGTTATTTCACAACATCAACACACAATCATCACACAACAATAATGTGGTCTTTGTCACCTTCGTATAAGTGGCCACACAACGCAAACAATTGCCACTATACTACTGACTCCGAACCACTTAGTTCCGATCTTTGAGATGATACGGAACGTCCTAATAAGTCACCTAAATACCACGGTGTCTTAGGAAAGCTTCTCTCTCACCTGAGGTCCAGCGATTAAATGCGTACCGTCTCCTCGGGTTCTTTTTGCTGCCGACTGCCCCAATCCCTAATCTATACCATTCCTCGTATTAAATAAAACACACTTACATTACTAACGTATATTAAGGAAATCTTTTCTTAGCTCGAGACACTTTTCGTTCTTATCGAAAGATTTTAAAACACCATTGTTTTATCAAAACAACTTCCACATTTTCTAGCATTTTAAATATTTCAAAACCATTTGTAAATATTAAACAAAATGATTTAAACCAATTTATTTGGTTGCTGGCCTGTTTGGGACAGCACCTTAAACATTGTTCAAAAACACCGAAAAATTCACCGTTTTTAAATCCAGCTTTTTCTCAAATCAAATATCACTTGGAACTTCACTTTAAATCACTTGAACACATTTTCAAAGTTAAGAAACAATTTTAAATAATTATGGACAGCAAAGGATTATTTCAAAAAAATCACTTTATTAAAATTCGAAAACATCGTAAAAACACTTTTCATTTTAAATAACTCTTTAATTCAAAACCAACACTTTAAAACTCAAGTCTTTATCATAAACAAATCTTGGACAGCCATAAACACAATCCCAAAATATCAATTAAATCAAATCAAATTATTTTAAAATCAATTAATTTCAAAATCAATTACATACTCAATCTTTTCCCAACATCAACTTAACACACAACAACAAGCAACACTTCATTAATTAATTAGAAGCATATCATCAACTTAGTTAACATCAAAGCAATCATACAACTCACAAATAATTCATTTTCACAAAACAAAACACTTAGTCATGCATATATTCACAAACCAAATTGAATCAAGGATATAAACCAAACATATTTATATTTATTTTTCTTACTTTGAACAACTTAAATCTTTTTCAAAAACCATTAAGTGAATCTATTTTCATGCAACTAAATTTCCTACACTCCCTTACACTACATGGCCGAATGGAATTACAGAAAACAAGTTGAAAATTACAAATTTAAAACACACTAATCAACTTGATTTATTTTAAGCTCTTAAACCCCATTTTTTTTCATAAAGCAAAATCATTTACTTTCTTTTACTCTCAACCGAATACACACACACACACACCTACACATATTCAATTAAACACAAAACTTTTTCCAAAACCATTTAGTTCATTTATTTCCCTTATCTTTAATTAAAAACCGAATAGAAATTAATTATTCACAACACAATTTCAAACACATTAATTTAACAATATTCTTCAAGACCTACTCATTACTCTAAGTCAATTCATGAGAAAAAGAATCCTAGTCTACTTATCAAACATAGGCCGAATCTCATCATAACAAAGGCAAGGTTTTTAGGTTCATTTTCAACATGCAAAAACACAAGGTTCTTAAATCAAATCATGCACTTTCTTACTTAAAAAATTTAGAATATCATTTCCTTTTTCAAGCTTAAAACCAAAACATCATCACCAAAAATCAAGACTTAACTTCACACCTTTCACATGCAAGATCACAAAACATGAATCAAGTTAAAAATCATTTTCCAAAAACTTGTTTCCTTGGTTTCTTTGTAAAACCGTGATGGCTCTTAAGAAAGATCAAATCTTTTTAGTCAAGAATGACATGCATGTACTTGGATCTTGTAGATCAAATCATAAAATCAATTGAAATTACACAAATCAAAGATCAAAATCACTTTAGGTAAGTAAAGGTCAAAACCGTGATGAACATTGAAGAAAATCAAGTCTTTTTGTTTAAAAACAACATGCATGGCTTCAAGAGCATAACTTTTTCAAAGGATCAAGGTAAGATCAAAGCTTTTTTTTTTTTCAAGATCAAGTTCAAAATCAAACATTTCAACACCACAAATCAATTTCTCTAAGCATGAGATTAACATGCAAGGACTTAGAATAAATTAAAAAGCATCAAGACCTAGGCTTTTAGTCATGGCCGAACTACCTAGTTTAGGATCTAGTGTTTTGTAAGTTCTTTTACTTTTAAAAAATCCAAGATCAAAGTATAAATAACACATGCATGTACACAAAGCACCAAGATCAACCATCAAATCACATGCAACACCAAAGATCTCAACATTATTGTTAAGCAAATTTAGATCATTCATTTATTTATCAAATAAACTCATAAACACTTCATAATTCACGGTTTTTTTTTTTAAGAAAGAAAATTCAACATGCAAAGAGGTTTACTTCAATCTTTACAAAAATCTCATCAAACCTTTAGATCTAGGAGATTTAGTTTGAAAAACTTTAAGATCTTTCATGAAAACCTTAATCGAGTTATGAAGTCCATTGTTTAGAAGTTTACAAGTTCCTTTTAGCTTTAAAATCCATGATCAAGCACAAACACACTTGTACTCATCATTTAAGCTTTGAAAAATTGACATGCAAAGAAGAAAAGAAAGAAGGATCACAAGATCAAAAAGAAAATCTAAACTATTGCAACTTCCTTCATGATTTTCGAACTACCCACCAAATTAAGGTCTTCTAGCTTCTAATGTCTTGGATCTTCAAGGAAAGCTCTAGGGTTTTTGGCTTGGTCTCCTTCTCCTTCTCCCTCTCTAGCTCACGGCCTCCCCCTTCCTCTTCACTCTCTTTTCTTTTCTAAGAGTTAAAAGGGAACTCTTAGAAATGTGTTTGGTGGATGAAATGGGAAATGAAGGAAATGAAGTGAAAATGTGTGGAAATGAACTAAGGGCCATGCCTTATATAGGCAATTCATGGACTTCCCATCTTGCCCCTTGGAAAATTCGGCCATGGTGTGTTCAAGGAAGGGCAATTTTGGCAATCCAATTTGTTGCATGGGTGGTGTTTAGCAAAAGGACATCTAGGAGTAGGTTTAGGCTTTAGGTTACTTTACACACAAGGCTTATTTTTGCTAATTAAATTTCCTACCCATTAATTCCCTTTTAGTCCTAATATACTTCATAAGCTTCTTATCTTGAAATAAAATGAAATCATAGCATGCATACACATACATACACACGTATCACACACATAAACACACATACATGCATAATCATATTTTTTCTCTAATTAAATTTTCATTTAACCCTAAGCATACACACACATAGTAATGCCTTACATACATATACATGCACACACTGCACATAGAAAATAGGTCTTTTTCTCATAAAATGACTCATACATAAAAGTCACAATTTCTTTTAAGTATAAAAATATCAAATACACCATTGCTTCTCAAATCTCAACTTTAAAACTCATAACATCATCTTATGAAAATCATTTCTTTAAAATCACTCATCACCTTGAAAACGTGAATTAGGAAATTCATTTAAGAAAATACTCTTTCAAAAACACTTTTCTCAAAATAAATCTCTTTAGTATTTTAAAATAATACGAGGAATTTGCGGGGTGTTACAGATGCGGAATAAAAACAGATGCGGAATGTCCACTTTCCGCATCTGTTTGGGTTCGTAAGTGATGTGGAAAGTAACTTTCCGCATCAGTTATGGAACTTTTCGCATCTGTTTTTAAAAGTGATGCGGAAAGTCCAACATTTCACATCTGTTTTTAAAAGTGATGCAGAAAATCATTACTTTTAACATCTCTCACATTTATATCATTTCTAAAACAGATGGGGAATGCGTTTTAAAACAGATGTTAAATGTCCGATCTCCAGTAGTATAAAGCTATGTTAAGATCTCGATTCCATGTTTTAATAACCGATATGAAAAAGTTTTTCGAGATTTTTAAATTTTTTTTATTTTTTTTTATTTTTGAATTGAAATCATTTTTTAATCTCAGTTCGACATCCAACCCGGATTAAAATTTTGGCTATTTATTTTTACCAATTTTGCATTTATTGTAATGTTTGGTTGA
Organism: Crotalaria pallida; assembly: GCA_037953625.1. Taxonomy (NCBI): domain Eukaryota; kingdom Viridiplantae; phylum Streptophyta; class Magnoliopsida; order Fabales; family Fabaceae; genus Crotalaria; species Crotalaria pallida. The sequence continues at coordinate 73,177,591 of CM075655.1, read as the reverse complement.
ATCATGAAACAAATACTTTGCCGATTCGCCGAAATAAATCCATGCTCTAAAAAACACCGAAAAAATAAATTATGTTTCCACAACTTATCAATCAATTACTGCATGTAACTTCCCAAATTAAGATAAAAATCTAGGAGCAGACCATAAAACGCGAGACCAAGACCAAAATAGCACATAAAAAACTGATACATGGAAATAAAAAAGGGTGTTACTATCGTGCAATCAAAAATTGAATGGTTGCATGCAACCCATTGTTAAACCAATAAAATCTTGCCACCTAAGACATGTATGCCACATCATTACTTAAATTAGTCAAAATTAAGTTTTGCAATTTAGTCCAACATAAAAATTAAATTAAGTTGTGCTCATTAGAACCACCAACAGCATACTTTGATTTTTTTTTTTAATAATGTTTTTTAAAATTAAAACTTATAATTTATCTATAGGTTCAAAGGACTAAAATTTTAATTTACTATTTAAGTTGGACCAAATTGCAAAAAATTAAATTTGACTATTTCAAATGATAACATGACACAGGTAAATTAAATGACAACTTTCTGTTGGTTTGAGAGAAGTTGCATGACAACACTCCAATTTTGGATTGCATATTAGAAATCTCCAATAAAAAAACACCTATTTCTAATACTTGGCAATTGCCCATGTTGAGTGTATCTTTATGAATCAAAGAAACAACACAACCCATATGGTGAGTGTATCTTCAGAAAATGAAATGCTAACTTGACCATTCGCTTATCTAATAACTGTCATGGCGCTCTCGGTCAAACAATATGGTGATCCACATTATTAAAGCGTTACCATGAATATCACATGAACACAACAACATCGTTGCTGATTTCTTATGTCTGATATGGTAGTAGCAATTCTTGACTTGGCCTTATATAATAGTTGTCTCCAGCTTGGTCTTCTAATTCTAATAAATATTGCTCTCTTGATTGAAAAGATCAAATAAAATGATTTAAAGAGACAAACCCATTAACTGATGAAGAGAGTATTAAATGGAGACAAATTGACCATACCTGAAAACTGGATATGTATAATAAGTACAAAGACTAATATGAAATGGCAAACCAATAAAACTGTCACACCAAAGGTTAAAGAAAGAATTATTAAACATTTATCTTGATACATATAATATGGAAACATATTTCACTGTACCATAGATTATATATATAAACAATCATTTCTTCAATCCAATCATGTGAGTGCTAAACAAAAAACATGAAAGGAGTTCGAGTTGTAGTATATGACCATCACTTAGCTTAACCTCAAACTTTTGAGATAACTTTTGGAAAATGAATTATACATTCTCTATGGTCAAGTTGGCAAACATAAGCATTGGTTAGTGTTTACCACTTATACTTCCTCCCAATTCATCATAGTAGTTTAGGTCAAGCTTCATAGCTAAACTGACAAAAAAAAAAGGAATGACCATTCAGAGGAAATCTATCAAAGATTGTTTGAGAGAAGGTGTCTTGGCCTAGGCCTACCTAAATAAAAATCTATTTGATCCACTCACAAAGCCCCTACCAGGCTGGGAAAGACATCATACATACAAAATACTCCTTAAATCCATCATTCAAAGAAAAATGGGAAAAAGATAAACTATAGATATAAGGCAGAAACTTACCCAAGGAGAAATATAACAAAGATAGAAGAAAATCTCAACATTGTGCTAACTACAACTGTTTTACTTTAAAAAAAAGAAATGCAGACATCATGAATAAAATTGCATAATATAAGTATGTTTGAAGGAAACAAATTATAAAGAAATATATAAAAAAAAAAGAAAATGCATTTTAGAATATCTAGTTGAAGAATTGATAAGATTATATCTATACAAACAATACAGTATTTTAGAAATAAAAAAAATCATTTTTTTGCTGTGTATATGTGACCCTGCTTAGACTTAACAACATAACTTGTCAAAACCAATTAGTTATTAGAACCATAAAAAAATAATCATTGATATGGATAAAAAATATTAGAACAATGAAAAAGGTGGTTAAAAGAATGAAGCTAAAGGAAAAAAATGAGGAAGACAGAGATGCAAGGAGAGGAGCCAAAGCAAATTATTCCATGTTCTAGGTACCAACTTGGGATTGCGATTGTATCATAATATTGCATACTGATAAAACAACATTCACCAAATGCAACAGGAAAACCGAATACCTAAATGACATACACTACAGTGAGAATCAACATATGGATATATCCGACTCATTTTTCTATAGTGACACACTTCCAATTATCTGGCAAAAGCATTAACAATGCCTATAATAGCAAACTTGGACACTGAATAGTATGATATAAGAGCATGCTTCCTTTTTCAAATAGTCGTTGAAGTTATCGTTGTGAAGTAAAAGTCATGACAAATATAGTTTTGAAAATATATACATATTAAATTATTAAAAAATTGAAATAATTTTTAAAAATAATTGGTAATTAACATTATGGAAACAAAAATAAAATTTCAAAAGTATAATAATGATATAATGCTAATACATGAATTTGATAAGTCTTAACTCTTGCGATGAAAAATATGAATAATTCGAAATTATATCTTACTCCTTCCTACACTACAACAAAAAAGCGTTTTTGTAGCGATTATTTTTCACATTTTGTAGCGCTTTAAAGTACCGATAGTAATAGTAGCGTTTACGAAAGTACTACTGAAAACAACTATTTAGTAGCGCTTATGCTATAAACGCTACAAAAAAGTCGAACAATTATATTAAGAAATGGAAAATAAAACGCTACCAAAAATATAAGAATTAGTAGCACTTTCTATAAAACGCTACTGAAAGTGAGCAATTTCTGTAGCACGTTTCATTCCAAATGCTACTAAATGTTCATCATATTCATGAATGCTACTAAATGTTTAGTAGTTTCAGTAGCACTTTTTCGTCATAAACGCTACTAAAAGTTTTGAATTTTTTTTTAAATATAAATAATATTTGCTAGAAGAACATACTATTTATGGACAAAAATAATATTAAATCTTTGAGTAATAAACCATTACAATAATACCAAATCCGAAATGAAAAAAAGTAATTATGTGATCAAAATCTGAATAATAAGATATATATCATTATAATATTGTAGCAGTTTCTACTAATCTCATATACATGCTTACTTCAAAGGAGCTTCAAAAACTTTTAAACTTGGACACCATTGCACATGCATTGCATTTCTTCTACACGTCTGCATATGAACCAAAAATAGATATTCACCAAAACATGCATATAACTTAGGGGTGTTAACCCATGAAGGAAATCAAACAACAACGAAATTAAAAACTAATAAAAACAAAGATACTTACCAAACCAAATAGTTATTATTGAAATTAAAGCTACATAAGGAGACCATTCTTCCTTAATTTCATCAAGTTGACCAAAAGAGTATGTCAAGCCACAGTCAGAAAAGTACTGCAACGTTATACCAAGCTAAGTTAAAAATAACAAATCTATCCTTAATATGCCAAATGTATAGAATAGTAGCAACAATAAAACAGTAGCAAAAAACAATAGCAAAACAGCAGCAGAAAACAATAGAACAGTAGCAAAAAACCAACAACTTTCTTTTGTTTACTTTTAATCCTCTTCCATCTAGCTATCAAGTGTGAAAATCTCAAATGAGTTTAAATTAGTCAAGGATTACGATCACTCCTCAAGAAGTACACCGAATATGCAGTCTCTTTCATGTTAAAACATGGAACTGGTGTGGAGTTGAGTCTTTTCAAAGAATTATATGACAAGGTTGCACAAAACTAGCACATCATGTTTGGCGCCTGTTAACAATTTGGTTTTTTTTTTTTTTTTTTTTAAGTGGGATCTTGAATCCATCAGTTGTGTGGCTGTGTGAGTCTTGGCGATGTTTAAAATTACTAAAGTCCATTTATATCAAACCATTACACCAGACAGCATAAACATTAATAAGCTTCTTGCCTATTTGTGCTATCACTCAGCGCTTCAAGGATAGAACGTACTTTCTTCTCAGCCTTTACAGACGGAGCCAAAACACTAGCCTGGAATCAACACAAGGTCCAAAACTCAGTGATAAATATTTGAGGGGATGCAAAATGGAGACTGAGCTTTGGTTTTAAAAGAGTAGACTTACCAAGAAAGAAGGTGGCAAACCATATCTCATCAGAATGCTCTCAGCAAATAAACGTACAACATAGAAGTGCATCCAGGAGCTGAAAACCTTCAGAAAATAAAAAGTAAATGAGTGAGAAGCACCGCATAACTTAAGGAAACAAGGAAGGTGAGAACAGTACAAATTAAAGGCCAACACACACTTTTTACAAACAAAAAAAAAAAAAAAAAAAGAAAAAACAGGTCAATAAACATTGGAAAATTTAAAGAGAGAAACTAAAGACCAGTCTCAGATTGAAAGCTAATACAAAAAGAGACACATCAAGGTATACCAAAATCAAGCAAGAAGATAGTCATTCACTTGAACATACTTGTTCAGTTGTTCATATTACCTCCTTAGTTTTTACCACTACCTGTAAAATCTGCATAGTAATATTATTGAGATTTTCTTCTAATCAAAATTAGTGATAAATAAATAAATAATATCTTTCAATAGCTGGTATAGCACCACTGCAACAAAGAACCTCTCAAACTTTCTGGATCTTGAACCAATTTGTCTAACTCCTGCTTTCGACTCTCATGTGTTTCTGGACTGTATTCGAAATCACGAATCTTAATACAATGACATAAAATTTCCATTACACTCCTCTCATCAACTCATGAATTGATACTAAAATACTTGGTATTAGGTGACTCACATTCCTCCTTTCACGGATCCATAAAAAATTGCAGGATTAAAATCATAAGAAGAATACGGAGTTTACCAATATTAATAGATTTAAGACAGTATATGCAAATTAAGAAAAATACTTACTTGGAACCCTTTTCCCATGCACTAGTTCTGAAATTGTCCGCAACACGATTGAGAGTATAAAGAGCATATTCATTATCTTCATATATCCAGCTTCTTAGAAGACCTGCAGACCTAAATATAACTGTTCTAATCAGAATAAGGAATAATGAAGTGATACTTAAAACAAGTTCTGAAATATTCAAGGGTGTCAAAACATTATTGACTATGAAGATGAATTACAGGGATTTTCCATTACAATAATCTCGAGAAAATCAACAGAATTTCAAATTTGTGAGCAAATATGGTAATCTTACATAATGCATAATAACAAAAGATGTTCTTTACTCTATTCCACAAACACAAATCATAGATGGGGATGGGTGGGTGGGGCAATTTTAGCTGCTTGCAAGAAAAACAATAGAACAGTAGCAAAAAACAATAGCAGAAACAGCAGAAATGTTGAATCAAAGAGGTTTTGATGAAGACAAATATATCATGAGATCGGTTCTCGGCCAAAGTTTTGATGAAGACAAATAAATAAGCTCGTTGGTCTGATGATGCTCGATTCTCAGACATTGATGAAGCCGAATGAATCAGCTCAATATGCTCGGTCCGTCAATTACTTTGATGCTATGAAATATCTCGGATCTCGATCTTCATTGAAGCATTGATTGTGGATCTCGACCAGCTCGGAATGCTATGACAAATCAGCTCGGCCAGGGCTATTGTGATCTCGGATCTCGGTCTTAGTTGAAGCATTGATCGTGGATCTCGGCAATCGACGGAGACAAAGGAATCCGATCATTGGGATGAAAAGAGTCAAAATTCCGAGATGAGCTCGATGTTCACATTGTTCTCGACATCATTGCTTGATGTGTTCACATTGGTCTCGCCACCTTGCTCGGAAGGCTAAAGATCGGATTGGTGTGTTGATGAGGTCGGTGTAATTCAGCTTAAGCTCAGACGTGCTCGAAAGTGATCAATCTGAGCTATCGTTCAGAGCAAAATAGTCGGTCAATAGATCAGCTCGGCCAGCTCAGCTCAGATCCGCCACTCAAGTCCCCAAGCTCGAACAGATGCCAAGCTCGAACAGTCTGTAAGCTTGGCAACACTGTTCATCTTCTTCAACAATCAGCAGTACGACGTCGCTAGCACCTCTTCATTTATGTACTGGTTTTATCGTACTGAGTGTGGCTGGCAATTTTGTTTTTATCTCAAAGCGCTTATCTGTCACCAAGTTTGAATTTCAGATTGGAATTTTAAATCAGCAGTGAAAGAGGGACTGATTTGGAACGTTGCAGAAAATTGGATATTTTCTGGAATATCCGTTGGAAAGGACATATGTGTTCCAAGATATTTTTTCCTCACTTTCGTACCTCCTGTGTGCTGGAATCATTATAAAAGGACTGGTTTTTCTTCTCCAAAGATATAGAAGAACAAGAGCAGAATTTCACACGCATTCTCTGAGAATCAAAAAGAAGAAAAAAACAGAAAAGAGAACAATAAAGCTAGAGAGAGAAACTGTTATATTTTGAATCTAAGCTTCAAACCGTTCTCTGCAAAATCCTTTCTCAAACATACAACCGTACACTCATATGTTCATCAAACTTTAAGAATCATACACATTTGAGTTTCGGGTTGGAGCCACCTCTATTCATTCAATTTGTTTTCAAGTCTTGAGAGGTTCTCAAGAAAGTGAAAGTCTTGGAAGGTTTCCAAGAAGAAGTCGAAGAGGTTCTTCGCCAGTGGAGCTACTTGAAGGTTTCAAGGAGGCGCTAGAAGAGGTTCTTCCCACCGTTGTTTGTGCTCGGTGAAGGTTTCACTAACAGAAGTGCTGGAGAGGTTCTTCAGCCATAAATTCAAGTCGGGGTAGATTTCCAGAGTTTGGTACACTCTTGGAAGGGTTAGGTTTAGAGAGGTTCTCTTGTAATTCCTGTTTGTAACCGATTGAATTGATTTTTATTAAAGGCTCCCTAAAGGTTTGAGGGGGGACTGGACGTAGCTCGCAGTGGTTGTGAGTGAACCAGTATAAAATCTGTTGTATATCTCTTCTTTACTGCTTTCAGTTTTTATTTCGACCATTTTAATCAGCTTTGCTAAACTTTATTTTTGCTCGGATAGTGCTAGCTCTTTTCCGCTACAAATCTGATCTTTCTGTGGCGCAGCTCGGATAATCGGTGGTCGGCTTAGATAACCGATTATCAGAATCTGCTCGGCCCAAAGTCAGCATTTTTATTTTAACAGCAAGCATTATCCGACAGATTTCAGTTATTATCCGAAAAATTGGTACTATCGCTCCAAACTACTATTCACCCCCCTCTAGTAGATTGTTAGGCCGATTGTTGGTTTCCAACAATTGGTATTAGAGCTCAGTCGAAAGATCGAGCGTAAAAGCTTTTTCGAAAAGATACTAGGAAAACATGGGCTCTAACAATCCATTTGGAGGTGAAGGCTCTTCAATAAACCGTCCACCACTGTTTAACGGTAATGGATATGCTTATTGGAAAGCTCGGATGAAAATTTTTATTTAAGCTATAGATATTGATATTTGGGATGCAATTGAAAATGGCCCCTTTATTCCGAGAAGGAGAATCGGAGAGGATGTTGTAGAAATCCCAAAGGCGAGTTGGGATGATGATGATAAAAAGAAAGTGTCCTATGATTTAAAAGCCAAAAACATCATCACCTCGGCCTTGTCCTACGATGAATTTTTTCGAGTATCACACTGTAAAAATGCTAAGAAAATGTGGGATATTCTACAACTTACTCACGAAGGGACAAATGAGGTTAGACGAGCCAGATTAAATACTTTAATGCATGAATATGAGTTATTTCGTATGCTGCCGAGAGAATCTATAAATGACATGCAGAAACAATTTACTCATATCATAAACCATCTTATTGCTCTCGACAAAAATTTTAAAAATGTCGAGGTTATTAACAAAGTGTTGAGATGTCTAAGTAGGGAATGATAACCGAAGGTCACTACCATTATGGAATCAAAAGATCTAGACACTATGGACATTGCAAGACTGTTCGGAAAACTCCAGGAGCATGAGATGGAGCTCGGACGTTTGACCATGCATGAAGAATCCGACAAGAAAAAGAAAGGGATCTCACTCAAGGCCTCAGCTAAGCCGACCAAAGTCTCCTCGGACAGAGACTCTAGTTCAGACATGGATGAGGAAACCCTCGGTCTTGTGGTCAAAAAGTTAGGAAAATTCTTCAAAAATAGAAGAAATTTTAAAAACCAAGGCACAAGCTCAAAAGACAAAATCAGGTTCCATGAATGCGGTGAACCGGGACGTATCAAACTGTACTATCCCAAGTTGCAGAAGAGAAGCAGTGCCGAGAAGAAGAAAGGCAAGGACCCTAAACCGAAGAGAGTTTACATCGTCTGGGATGCACCCGAAGTGAGTGACAACTCAGAATCTAGTTCGTCAGACGATGAAGAGAAGGCAAACCTGTGCTTAATGGGTAAATATGTCGATGAAGCCTCACCATGCTCGGACCTCAGCTCCACTGTGAAAGGAATTGAAAATATGTGCTTGGTGGGAAGACATCATGTCTCTTCAATCTCGGTGTTCGGCTCAACTGTGCATGAGAACGAGGTACTCTCGGATACTGAATCTGATACTGAGTCTGAACTCGATGATTATGAGGAATTATATATTGCTTACACTGAAATGCAATCCGAGTTCGAGAAACTTGCTAAGAGCTATGCTAAGTTAAAAAGAAATATTTTAAATCATAAAGAGCAAGTTCTCGATCGAATTGGAAAAATGCATTGAAAAATTGAAAAGAAGCAATGAGTCTTTAGAATATACTATCACTTCTCTGAAAAATCATAAGTGTGAAAGTTGCATTAAATATGAAAAATAAATTCAAAATTTGAAAACTACTAATGCAACATTTTCAAAAAGTGATAGAATGCTAAACCGATTACTTGTTGAACAGAGAAGCAATTCGAACAAAACAAGCCTTGGTTACACACATGCCAAAAAGAAAACATTTCGAAAAGTCGGCTCATTTTCAAATAAAAATCATTCTAAAAAGCCGACCTGTTCTTACTGTGGCATGCTCGGACATACGCCAAATGAATGTAAAATCAGGCGATATGGTGTGGTTGACGGCTCATTTGTTTGGATTATCAAGGGAGAAGATCCCTATACTAACCGACCGAGACCCAAAACTGTTTGGGTACCCAAGATGAACATGTAATATGTTTTGAAAGATGTGCTTTCGAACAAAGGAAAATCGATGGTATCTAGACAATGGATGTTCGAAGCACATGACTCGAGATAAGTAGCACTTTACCTAGCTTACTCCAAAAGAAAAAGGTTATGTCACTTACGGAGACAATAATGAAGGTAAAATCTTGGGTGAAGGTAAAATTGGAAATTCTTCCGTCCTGATTATCGAAAATGTTTTATACGTTCAAGGATTGGAACACAATCTCTTGAGCATTAGCCAACTTTGTGATATCGGTAATCATGTCATTTTTACCTCCACTCATTGCTTTATTAAAAGGGACAAAGACAATTCGATCAAATTTGTGGGAAAAAGATCAAACAATACTTATTTGGTAGATTTAAATGAAATTTATTCTCTGGTTTCTACCTGCCGAGAAAATGATACTTGGTTATGGCATCGTCGGACTGCTCACATAAACGTAAATCAGTTAAAGAAACTACAATCCAAAGACTTAGTGGTCGGCCTACCAAAACTAAAATTTGACATAGAAGGTATTTGCACTTTCTGTAAAAAGTGTAAACAAACCAAAAAAAAATTTCATCTAAAACGATGGTTTCAACAACTCGGCCATTAGAATTCCTTCATATGGACTTGTTCGGACCATCGCAAGTGAAAAGCTTTGGAGGTAACCACTATGCCTTAGTGATTGTAGTTGAATTTTCTAGATTTACTTGGACTTTATTTTTAGCTGCAAAAAGTGACACTTTTCAAAGCTTTAAAGAGCTAGTCAAACGAATCCAAAACCAAGTAAACCAAAAACTAATTGTTATCCGAACAAACCATGGCGGCGAGTTCGAGAATCACAAATTTGATAAGTTTTGTTCTAAGTTCGGCATTGAGCATTAATTTTCAGCTCCACGACTCCCGAGAAAAACGGAGTTGTGGAACGGAAAAATCGAGTTCTTGAGGAACTTGCTCGGACTATGCTGAATGAATCACAAGTGCCTCATTATTTTTGGGCGGATGCGGTTAATACTGCTTGTTATGTATTAAACCGAGTGCTCACTCGGCCTATCTTAAAGAAAACGCCCTATGAACTTTACAAAGGAAGAAAGCCGAACATATCTTATTTTCATGCTTTTGGATGCAAAGTTTTCATTTTAAACAATGGAAAAGATCATCTCGGAAAATTTGATTCAAAAGCCGATGAAGGTATATTTTTAGGCTATTCTTCACGAAGTAAAGCTTACCGAGTGTTCAATAAACGAACTTCCACTATGGAAGAATCTATACACGTTGTATTTGATGAGTCTCCGAATGGGGATACTTTGAGTCGTGTGAAAAGTGCAGGAATCAAAGAAAACTCAATGGACGAGCAAAATGATGATGAACCGATCATAATTGAAAATGAAGCTCAACAAGACGACGCTGTAATAATTGATATCGAAGCTCGAAGAGACGACCTCCCTCCTTCTTGGAAAACAAACAAGAACCATCCGATCGAGAATGTGCTCGGCGATATTTCAAAGGGAGTTTTAACTCATTGATCTATTCAAAACTTTGGCAATTTCGTTTCTTTTGTTTCTCAAATTGAACCTGATTCTGTTAGTAAAGCGATTGAGGATGAACATTGGGCTATTGCTATGCAAGACGAGCTAAATCAATTCATCAGAAATGATGTTTGGGAATTAGTTCCTCGGCCTGATGATCATTCTATAATTGGCACAAAATGGATTTTCAGAAATAAAATGGACGAATCAGGGGTAATTATAAGAAACAAAGCTAGACTTGTTGCTCAAGGCTACAACCAAGAGGAAGGTATCAACTATGACGAGACCTCTGCTCCTGTTGCTCGGCTTGAAGCAATCCGAATTCTTCTTGCTTTTGCATCTATCATGAAATTCACCTTGTATCAAATGGATGTCAAGAGTGCTTTCTTAAATGGATTTATAAATGGATTTCTTGAATTTCATTATATTCTTGTTCATGTTCTTCCTCCCCTGATTTATGATTATGATCATGATTATGATAATTCCTTGTGATGGTGATTATGATTATGAATAATGCCTTGTGATGGTGATTATGATAATGCCTGATTATTTGCGAAAAAGATTGAATGTGTCCATCCTCATGAAGAGATAAATGCCAACAACAATAATGACGGTGAGAATGTGGAAAAACTCTCTTGATTGCATTCCCAATAGCAGTATCTTGGTCAGTTATAATCCCACCCGGGGCTTTATCCCACATACACCTCAACCACTATTTAAATAACCAAACAAACATTACTTCTCTCTCACCTACTAAAAGAGCACAACCAAACAATGTAGATTGTCTATGATGGTTTACACCGGTAAATGGTGCAAAAGGCATCAAAAAGCTATTGGTCTTGTATGTGACATCAAAAACCACAACATCACAAAATTTTAGGTATGCATTTCTTGCCATACCATCAGCCCAAAATATACTACGACAAACATTGTTCTCATCAAACTCAAACTGATGAAGGTCTAATATATGATGTTTTAAGGCTTAATTTCACTTCCTTTTGCTTGGGTTTTAGTTTGCTTCTCTTGTAAATATAGGTATTTTGTATTAGTTTCAGGAATTTTTAGTTTATTAGAATCCTTTGAACGTTTTGATCCGTTTTAGGTATGTTTCAGGTGTTTCGGAGCTTTATTTGGAGAAAATATTATTGGAGCTAAGAAGAGCTTATTTAGATCCAATATATAGTGATTTGAGCATGTTTTAGACTCCCTTATACTATGTATTTGGCTTGTTTCTCTAGCAAATTTAAAACTTTTTATTAGATTTTAATTATTTTTAGTAGTTTAGGGTCCTTTGAACGTTTTGATCCTTTTGTTAGTGTTTCAGGTACTTTTTAGAGCTTAAATGGAGAAAATAATTATGGACCTGAAAAGAGGACGAAAAGATCTTGCAAATGGAAAAAGAACGGAGCAAAACGGAGTCGAAGTAGGTCCCACGTGCCTGAGGCGCGGGGACGGGTGCGCCTGAGGCGCGCCTGTGTGCAAAAGGAATTGTCATCAGACCTGCGCGCCTGGGGCGCGAGGTCGCGTGCGCCTGGGGCGCGCGTACCTGTTGGAGGCCCAATTTGACCAGATTCTGAACAAAATAGAAGAAGAGAAGTCTAATTTGGCTTCATATCTTAGACTTGATCAGAAATTAGAAGATAAACATGGACCTTATCTATTAGATTTGATTAAGATTTATTTTAGGATTTGTTTTACTCTTTAAATAGAGGATTTGTAAATAGTTTTCAGTAGGTTTTAAGATCATAGAATTCAATTAGGATTAGAGAGAGAGGTTAGTAACATCTATTGAGAGCAAGGAGGCAAGGCACAAGGATTGAAGGTTTCTTGGAGAGTTAACCTGTGTATTGTCTATGATATGAGGTTTTCTCTTTGCTTCTGTTTTCTTTATTTCTATATGTGTAACTAAAACCTCTTGTTAGTAACATGGTGTAAATTGTATGATGTAGCTTATTTTAATTTATGATTTAGTATTTTGCTGTTTTTAATTCATGCATTAATTGAGTTTTTATTACATAAACCCGCACAATTTATGTTTTGGATTTCTTAATTCGCAACGGGAGTTGGGATTTTGAATAGGCCATGCAATTAATGGTATAATCAGTCCAAAATATAGGGATATAATTGGATGATTATATGGCTTTTTAATTCCCTTGTGCTGAATAGATATTTTCTTATATTGTAATTTGTTGAGGGATCAAAGATTAAATATATAGAAAATAAGGGTAATGTTAGAGACGTCTAACTATTGCTATTTGAGAGGAATAGTCCATGAATTGAAGGATAATTAAAGGAAAATATAAATCATAGTTAAAATAAGTGAATCATACAATGAAACCAAGTTCCTAACCTTTTTCTATTGCTTTCTATACATCTTATCTCCTCAATCTTCTTATTTTATTTTATTATTATTCTTCTTCTCCTTCTAAAATTCAATAACAAGTTGCCTTAATAATTACGAATTGGTGAAAAGTTATTAGAAACAATTTGCAATCCCTGTGGGACGATATTCGGTCTTCCAGACTATATTACTCGTTGACCCAGTCCACTTGCTGGTAAATCAACAAGAGCATAAGAAGACCTTGAAAATGGCACAAGAACGGAGAGAAACGAAGTCGAAAAGTCCTCAGCACGCCCAGGCGCGGGATTAGCGCGCCCAGGCGCGCTTGCATCGTTAAAATTGGGTCATCAAAAATAGCGCGCTCAGGCGTGCTGGTCTGCACGCCCAAGCGCGCGAGGTGCGAGAAAGCCCAATTGGGCCAATTTCTGATCAGTTTTGAAGGATTTTTATAAGATTAGGATTTTATCTACTTATTTATGTTTTTAGGATTAGTTTAGGAAGAGATTAGAGAGTCATAATCAGAAATCATTGAGGGAGATTGCATTCTCTGGAGAGCATTCGGAGGAGGAATCCATTGAAGGCTGAAGATTCAGATCAAGGATTAGTGGTAATTTAGTAATGAATTACTTTAATTATTATTTGTTCTTCTTCTCTATGATGTGTAACTAAACTCTCTTGTGTTAGGAACATGTGGATTTGATTATGTAGTTTATTTATATGTCTTAATGTTTTTCAGTTTTTAAATCAAGTGTTTAATTGTGTTTTTATTGTTATGCATGAACTCGATCAATTCATGTTATAGATTTTTTGATCTGAATTGAAAAATTAGGATTTAAAATAGGTCATGCAATTAAACAATATAAGGATTCAACTTGTAGGAATACTTTTGGATTTTTATATAACTTTTGATAATTCACTGTTTTTAATCATGGTTATTCAATAGATTAAATTTCTAAGGAATTAGGATTTAACAAATTGGATAATAAACAGTAATTTCATTAGAGGAATCTAGTAATTACTAATTTTCTGAATTAGCTCTTGATTTAAATGGAAAACATTGATTTATAATAAATAAATGAAATAATTAATGAAACTAGTTCCTAACCACCGTTCATCCATTAATTTATAGTTTTTATTTATTTTCCAGCAGCAAAATATCCTCTTAATTAATTTATTCAATTATGAAATTTAATAAATTTTACTTTTAGTTACTCCTAGGTATAAATAAGTTAAATAATTCTTGGTCCCTATGGGAACGATATCTGGTCTTCCTAGACTATATTACTTTGCGATCTAGTATACTTGCTAGAGAGTGATCACAAACGCATAAAAAAATTGAGAGTCATTAGCTTGTCTCTCCAAGAATTTTTTAAGAACACTCATACATTCTCTTCCAATATTATTTTTTCTATTCTCTCTCAACTGCCCAGCTACTTGATTCGGTGTCACCAAAACTGATTCTTCATTCATGACATTAACAATACGTGAAATTTGTGCTGGAGCTAACCCACAACCATGAATCCTATCTACAAGATTCTTAATACAAGTGTTCTTATGCGCCTTGTTGTGAGAACGCAGTTGACATTTTTTGGATGGACTATTTATCAAATCATGGTTATGTGTATTAAAAAACTTTTGCACTACCCAATTCCCCTCTTTTGTTTTATCGATATGCATGAGCGCCTTACACTCTTCCCTTTCATCTCCACGACGTGTTACATTTTTTCCTTCAAGTCTCTTATCCGGTTTTGTAAAGCCCTCCTTATTACAAACACTATAAGAAATATTGCTATTAATGACGGTCAAAATCCGTTGGAAATGTCATTTTTCTGACTGACCAAAACCATCGGTAAAAATGGCGTCGAAAACGGCTATTAAAATATCAAAAATATCGACACATTTATCCGTCGGAAAATCCGTCGGTAACTATTTTATTTCCGATGGAAAATCCGTCAGAAACAGTAGGAAAAATTGAATAAATTTATCGACGGATTTTTCCATCGAAAATTATTTTTTTTATAAAAAAATTGAATGATATTGCCTTTTCTAACAAAGCTAAATCCAGCCACTATATACCTAACTTAATAGATTTACAAAAAATAAACCAATTAAACCTTGTAAAAAAAAAGGCTTAATTGCATAATTGGTTTTTTATCTTATTTATTAGATTCACTTTGGTCCTTTATCTTTTTTTTTGCAATTTACTGGTCCTTTATTTTTTTTAAAAGATTCAGTTTGGTCCTTCCGTTAAAATAAAGTTAAATGAGAAGGAATATTTCAAGAATATTCCCCTTTTATGCTTAATTGCATAATTGGTCCTTTATCTTATTTATTAGATTCACTTTGGTCCTTTATCTTAATATTCCAATAATATTCCCTCTTCCTTTTCCTCTTCCTCTGCTCTCTCCTTACAGCGGCGGCAGCCACCATGGGCTCACACCCTTTTCTCTCGAAAATCATCAAATTTCTTCAAATTTCTTCAACATTCTTCATTTTTTCACGGGTTTTAAGCTTTATTTTCATTATTCCTCAAACAAATTTGTGTTTTTCGTTCTTTTTTCCTCAAAATCCGAATTCTAGGGTCCCTTTCCTAAAACCTTGGTTATCAACAATGGTCTCCTCCTCTAAACCTGCTGGAAAACGTGTGAAAACACGTGCAAAACGCTTCAACAACTCTGATTAATTTCTAAAAATGGCAGCGACGGTGGCATGGGCGGTGGCGGCGGAGCCCGTGGTGGCTGCCGCCGCTGTAACGGAGAGAGCAGAGGAAGAGGAAGAAGAAGAAGAGAGAATATTATTGGAATATTAAGATAAAGGACCAAAGTGAATCTAATAAATAAGATAAAGGACCAATTATGCAATTAAGCCTAGAAGGGGGAATATTCTTAGAATATTCCTTCTCATTTAACTTTATTTTAACGGAAGGACCAAATTGAATCTTTAAAAAAAATAAAGGACCAGTAAATTGCAAAAAAAAAGATAAAGGACCAAAGTGAATCTAATAAATAAGATAAAGGACCAATTATGCAATTAAGCCAAAAAAAAAACCAAACACATTATTATTGTCAAGGTTATACAAAAAACTTACAACATCTAAACACAGAACTCCTATTAAACCTTGTCCCAAAATTTACAACTTCTACTTTCTAACTAATTTGAGAGGAAAAAAAATTGAACAAGAATTGTTTTACATTTTTTTAATCAGCAACTAAAATTTTTATTTAAAAAAACAGAGTACAAGATGTACTCAAAACACATTATAGTCACAGTACCATAATTCCAGCTGCCAAACATTCGAATCATCCATATTAGACTTCAATTTCTCAAATCAATATCTCAAATCATACATAAACTACAAGATTTGATTTACATTAGTGTTAGGGAAATCGAGAGTGATGGTAAAAGAGAAACCCTAACCTTCTTAGTTTTGAAGTAGATCTTATTCCACTAGTGATGGAATTGAATATAACCTAAATGCAGATAAGAAATGATTAGGAAGGTTGTAACACCCCTCAATTTCCTCGTATGGTTTTAAATTCTAAAAGAGAATCATTTTTAAGAAAAGTATTTTTCAGAAAGTATTTTCTTAAATAAAATCTTTAATTCGTGTTTTCAAAGTGGTAAACGATTTTTAAAGGATGATTTTCATAAAGTAAAGTTAAGAGCTTGAAGTCTATTTTGAAATGGTAATTGATTATCTATACGTGTGTATATGTTTGGTGCTTTGGTGTTATTATAATTTTATACATGAGAGAAGTATTTTCTATATGTATGGTTTTGATGTGCGTATGTATGCTTAAAGTATGTGTAAATTTAATGAGGATGGTTATATGTGTATGTGACGTGAATGAGTGAATGTATGCATGAATGAATTACTTTTCTATGTGTATGAATAGGCATATACGGTCATGCATAGGAAAATTGAATTAGTGGATAAATGTGATTATGTGTTCCTATGTGGGGGTATGTGTCGTGCAAATGGGTGTGTGTGTGCATGAAAATGAATATGTGTAAGTGTGTGAGAGTGCCGTGTGTGTGAGTGAGTGAGTGGAAACTTAGGAATTTCTTTAAGTGAAGAGGAAGCAACCAAATAGCCAAGTTTCTAACCAAACTCCAACTAAACCCCTAACTAGATGAGGGAAACCCTAACTAGATCAAAGGAGAGCCAAACAAGTCAACCACCTAGAATGACCCCTAAGCCTTATGAATCTGGTCGTCTTTGATAGGAGAAAGGAACCAGTAATAGAATTAGAATAAGTTGTGTTTGTAACCAGGATTACCTAAGTGATGAGCTCCTACTGTAACATGACTCAGTCTGGTGCATGCCCTATTTTGCAAGAACCTTTTTTATGAAATCGTTTAAAGTAAAAAAAATTAAATTGTTTTCTCCGTAAAACGTTTTCGGAAAACCAGATAAAAGAGTTTTGGTTTCACGTAACAACTCGGTTTTCGAAAGAGAAGGTTGGGGGATGTTAATAACTCTTTCAAACATGTTTTCCAAGACCTTCAACAATGTTGGAAAAAAAATGGCCTCATTTTTGCAACAATAAGAAACAAAAGTCAATTGTTTTAGTTTTCGAAAATCGGGCTGTTACAGAATGGTATCAGAGCTTATGGTAATCCTTAGTAGCCTTAAGCATGGGCTTCATGCTTTGCTTGTGTGACTCTGTGTGCTTGATAGTGTTTGAGTAGGAATAGGAAGATAAGCTTTTTGTCTCCCAAGACATAAAATTGGTTTGTTGCTAGCATCGACCGTATTAGTCTAAGGAACCTTTGACCCTATGAGAATAGACCATGATTAGACCCTGCAGTTAGGACCCTATACCCCTGATGTCCCATTAGTCATTGTTAGACGTAGATTTGATTAAACTTAGCATACCCTTACATAAGGACGGATATCGCCCTTAAGGATGTAGGTTGTTACCTCCTAATTCCAGTGTTTGCTGAACTGCTTCAACAACACATTCTTGTTGCTAAGATTTGGACCCTTTTCTTCATAAACCCTTACCACCTTGTGATCTTTCTGATTCGATTTAGGGTTCCTTCGCCCAACCCTCGAAGTTGGAAGTACCGTACTTACCCCAAATAAATTAGGCCTGAATGATTGAGAAAGGAAACGTAGTTTAAGTGAAGTAAGACTGTAAGATCATCGTGGGATAGTTATAAGTTGAATCCCAAGTTGGGGAGTCACAAGAAGGAGAGGAAATACATATTATTAGCCCATAGGAGAGATTTTGAGTAAAGCTTAGATGGTAATAGTATCCCTTTAAGCTAGAAAGGATAGATGAAAACCCTAAGATTGGAAAGAGAATTATAGGAAAGATGGAGTAGGTAGAGGGTAATGAATATTTAAGGATTTTAGGCAAAATCCTTGTTCTTGGAGATGTGTGTATGTTTGTTTGTTTGATTTTCCCTGGGTCTACACCCAAGAGTATGCCCTTTGTTACGACGATTAGCGGAAGGAACAACATCTTCTTCAGTTAGTCTCTGTGACTTAACCCGATTCGACACGTGAAGAGTCTACTGTTCGGAAGGAAAGAGACAATTGTGAAACGAGAATGAGGATGATGTGAGAGTTGCTGTGCCTTACTGCCTAATCCGCGACTTATTTCTCGGGGACGAGAAATCTTTAAGTTGGGGAGACTGTAACACCCCTCAATTTCCTCATATGGTTTTAAATTCTAAAAGAGAATCATTTTTAAGAAAAGTATTTTTCAGAAAGTATTTTCTTAAATAAAATCTTTAATTCGTGTTTTCAAAGTGGTAAACGATTTTTAAAGGATGATTTTCATAAAGTAAAGTTAAGAGCTTGAAGTCTATTTTGAAATGGTAATTGATTATCTATACGTGTGTATATGTTTGGTGCTTTGGTGTTATTATCATTTTATACATGAGAGAAGTATTTTCTATATGTATGGTTTTGATGTGCGTATGTATGCTTAAAGTATGTGTAAATTTAATGAGGATGGTTATATGTGTATGTGACGTGAATGAGTGAATGTATGCATGAATGAATTATTTTTCTATGTGTATGAATAGGCATATACGGTCATGCATAGGAAAATGGAATTAGTGGATAAATGTGATTATGTGTTCCTATGTGGGGGTATGTGTCGTGCAAATGGGTGTGTGTGTGCATGAAAATGAATATGTGTAAGTGTGTGAGAGTGCCGTGTGTGTGAGTGACTGAGTGGAAACTTAGGAATTTCTTTAAGTGGAGAGGAAGCAACCAAATAGCCAAGTTTCTAACCAAACTCCAACTAAACCCCTAACTAGATGAGGGAAACCCTAACTAGATCAAAGGAGAGCCAAACAAGTCAACCACCTAGAATGACCCCTAAGCCTTATGTCCCCTATATTGCCTCCTTTGAATTTTGCTAAAGACCACCCATGCAATTCTTGAGAAGACCGATACCACCCCTCTTTCTTAAGCCTTGGCCGAATTGCATGAAGGCCAAAATAGGAAGTCATGTGTTTTTATATAAGCCTTGGCCTTAGCCTTGATTCACCCATTCACTCTTCATTTCTTCACCTCCTTCGTTCAACACCCACACTAAACACAAGTCTAAGAGCTACTCAAACTCTTAGACAAAGAACTAGGAAATAGAGGGAAAAAGAAGGAGGAACCGTGAGGCTTAGAGATGAGAAAGAGGAGGAGATCAAGCCAATACTTAGGAGACCTTGAAGATCAAGAGCTTAGAAGTGTTTAGAAGACTTTTCTTCTTGGTATAAACCGAAGACCTTAGAAGCCTTAGAATTAGTCTTGATTTGTGACCGTGTAATTTTAACTCTTTTATTCTCTTGCATGTTTAATTTTATGCACTTATGTGTAATATTTCTTTTAACCATGGACTTTCAAGAATTCAAATTTGATTTGTAATAAGTTTGGTGATGTGTGATGATTCGGTTGGAAATGTTTAGGTTAGATCTTGATATTTTTCATAGTTGATCTTTGTGTTCTTGAGTCAAATCTTGTAGATCTTGAGTTTTGTTCATGATCTTTGTGAGTTTGAAGTTTATCCTCTTGCATGTTCAATTTTTGTGCTTAAAACCGTAGATCAATGAGTGTGTATGTGTTTATTTGTTCAATCAATGGTTGATCTAAAAGTGTTTCTTGATTTTTGGTCTTGCATGTTACTTGAAAATGATTTTTATGGTTTTAAATTCTTGCATGTTTCGGTTTTGATTTGATCAAGATGAAAGCTTTAATTTGTGTTTTGATCTTTGAATTTTTGTGTTGATCTTGATTTTGTTTTGAGTGTTATAAATTATTTTGAATAAAAGCCTTCATATTTCTTTAAGTGTGCCTCGGTTTCAACCTCCTTTTCGTCTAAAATGATTTTTGACCTTGACTTGTGTTATTATGTTTAATTTCAAGACTTGATCTACATGATTTAAATGCATGCATGTTGATCTTGAACCTTGAAAATTATTTTCATGTTTCCTTGAGAAAAAAAATTGAAAGTATTTGTGCTAATGTGTGATTCTTCCATGATTTGATGGAAAAACTTAGAATTTAATCTTGCATGTGATTTTAAAATGAAAGGAACATGTTTTCTTGTAATCTATGCCTCGGTCTTAGAAGAAAACTAGGGAGATAAGCTTTAAAACAATTTCACTTGCATGAACATGACTTGATTTAAGTGTCTACCTTGTGCATGTCTCGGCTTTTAGAAGAAATTAGGGAGAACAAAGTGATTTTTCCTAAATTGAATTATGTTCTATATTCATATGTGATTCTTGATCTAGACTAGGTGTTATTTTGTACATGGTGTATTCGGTTGGTTTAGATTAAATCCATGCTTTTTATTTTGAAAGGACTTGGTATGTGCTCTATGTTCTTGCATGATTTTGATTTGATTTGATTCAAGGAAAAATGAATTAAAGTTTGAATAATTGCCATGTTGAGCTCACGGGTTTTGCTAATAAAAAGAAGAACTAATTGCATGAATTTTTGTATGTTTGATGATGTATGAATCATGTTTTGATTTGTGAGATTTTCGGTCTATGCATGTTAATCTAATGGATTAAGGATAAGTTTTATGCATAAGTTGAATTATGTGTATGCATTCGGTTTAAGAGTCTATGCATGTTAATTAGGTTAGAACTTAGGGATAATGCATGTATTTTGTAAAATGATTGATTAGGAATAAGTTTTGTGCTTAAATAAATTGTTAAATGTGTATTCGGTTTGTGAGACTTAGAGTGTCTATGTGTTTTTGTTTTATAAATGAAATGTTTTAGAAAATGATTAGGCGTTGAATAATTGAGTTTGTGATTTGTGAAGTGTTTGCTTGAGAATGAATGTTTGTCTGTGATTAAATTAAATGATGGGCTGAATGTTTATGTGCCTTAATTGATCAAAATGTGTTAATGATTGTGTGTATACTTGATCTTGAAAACTACTTGGTTTGATTTACTTGAATTTGTGAAGATGTGTTTATGATTATATCAAAACTTGAGTTTTCTTAAAATGTTAATACTTACCTAAAGAGTATTTGAAACAAAAAGAGTTTTTAAGATGTTTTTGAATTCTAATAAATCGATTTTATGAAACATTTTTCTTTGCTGTCCAAATATGTTTAAAATCGTTCTCTTGATTTCTAAATTGAGTTCAAGAGACTCTGTTAGTTCCATGATGAACATGATGAATGTTTTGATAATGACAAAGTGTTTTTGAACAAGCTACAAGTGTTGATCAAGTTTCAAGCTCAACAAGCAACAACAAACATCAAATGAAGAAGAGAGAAAGCAAGCTCATGAAGACCTAAGTTTGAGTGTTTTTGTATTTCTTTTATCTTTTGCCTCTCAAGCTTCATAGGTTTTTTATCTTGGGTAGATTATTATAGAGGGTAGTGAATCTCATTCATAAGTCATGATTAAATCATAATTTGAGTTTTCACTTAATCTAGAATCAATAGGTGGCTTAAAGGTTTTAAAGGAAAGGTTGGATTTTGAGAAAACAAGTTTTGAACATGTACAGTACCAACTTAATCGATTAAGTGATAACTTAATCGAGTACTACTCGAGTACACGACTTGCTTAATCGATTAAGTACTGCTGAACTGATTTTTAAAATACGTTTTTCACTTCTCAAAATCAGTTTTCAAGTGCTACAACTTTTGGGTATTCTTTATAAACCTTTTCCTATTATTTGTGATTGGTTAGAATCATTTTCATACAAGTTTTACAAAGAATCAAGCCACTCTATTCTCTCTCATTTTCAAAGATCAAAGCTTTTATATTTTCATATTCTTTGATCAAGAACCTTTGAATCTCTTATGGTGAATTGTCATAACTCTTGATTGAGATTCATAGGATTATTTTGTGTTTTCTATTGTGTTGTAATCTTTGCAAGAAGGCAAGCCACTACAACAAACAAGAAGTCTTGGTGTGTCGATTTTATCATCAAGCAAGTGCATTCTTATTGAAGAAGAAGAAGAAGTCTTGGTTGTGAATCAAGCAAGTGAAGCCTTGGTGTGTGGTTTATCATCAAGCAATTGAAGACTTGTTGTGTCGATTATCAACAAGGGGTAGAGGTTAGATTAGAGAGAAGATCAATAGGATTACAAGGCAAGGGTGTTGGTTATCTCTTGTAGGCTAGCAAGAAGGGAGTCTTGTGAGGCAATCACTTGTAATTTGAGAACTCTAATTCCTCATAGTGAAGAATCTCTCTTGGTTGAAGAGGGGACTGGATGTAGCTTTCAAGTGGATGAAAGTGAACCAGGATAAATCACTGTGTCGTATCTCTAAACCCTTACTCTTTATATTCAAGTAATTTGATTGCGTTCTTGGTTGTAAACCTAGAAAGATTGATTTTCATAATTGATTGAATTGAATCTTTAATTGTTCAAATTGATAAAGGGAAAATCATTTTCATAACTAGGTTAATCAATAAGAATATAGGTGTTAATCATTTCCGCTGAATCTCTGATCTTGCATGTGAATTGATTGATTTTCGTATTCGAATGAAAAATTGATTTTTCTGTTTTCTGTCATATTTAATCGATTAAGTTCAAGCTTAATCGAGTACTACTCGAGTACACGACTTGCTTAATCGATTAAGTACTGTAGAATTTGTAAAAATCATTTGTTTTGATTGTTTCGATTTGTTTCGTTCGAAAATCTTTCAAGGTAGCTTCAACACCTATTCAACCCCCCCTTCTAGGTGTATTCCTAGGGTTCCTAAGTCTCTCCAACCACCAATTGCGATTTCCTCAATTGGTATCAGAGCTCGGTCGAAAGACACGAGCATAAGAGCTTTTTCGTAAAGATCCTTTAAGAAAATCGCAATGGGTTCTACGAATTCCTTTGGTGGTGAAGGTGCTTCAATAAGTCGTCCTCCATTATTTACCGGAGAAGGTTATGCATATTGGAAAGTTAGAATGAAAATCTTTATCCAAGCCATAGATAGTGAAATTTGGAAAGTTAGAATGAAAATCTTTATCCAAGCCATAGATAGTGAAATTTGGAAAGTAGTTGAAAAAGGTCCTCATATCCCCTCTAGTTTAGTTGAAGGTGTAGAACAATTGATCCCCGAGGATAAGTGGAAGGATGATGATAGAAAGAAAGTACAATATGATTATAAAGCAAAGAATATCATTACATCCGCTTTATCCTATGACGAGTTCTTTAGAGTTTCTCAATGTTCTAGTGCTAAAGAAATGTGGGACACTTTACAAGTGACTCATGAAGGAACCAGTGAGGTTAGGAGAGCTAGATTGAATGCATTAATGCGTGATTATGAATTGTTTCATATGCTTCCAAATGAATCTATAAATGATATGCAAAAGCGTTTTACTCATATTATAAATCATTTACTTGCTCTTGGTAAAACTTTTCTTCAAGGTGAACTTTCTAACAAAGTGTTGAGATGTTTAGACAGGAATTGGCAACCAAAAGTAACGGCTATTGTTGAATCTAAGAATTTGGATGCTATGGATCTAGCAACACTTTTCGGAAAGCTTCAAGAACATGAAATGGAGCTTGGACGATTAAGTATCAATGAAGAGTCGGATAAAAACAAAGAAAGAAAGGGACTTGCTTTTAAAGTCAATAGATCATACAAAAAGAAAGATAGTTCCGATGATGATGATAGTGAAGATTCCGATTCCGATGTTGATGAAAAAGACATGAAACTTTTGTTAAAAGAGTTTGACAAGTTTCTAAGGAGAAAAGGAAGGTTGAACAAGGACAAAAGTAAAGAGAAGGATTCCCCACACTATAAGACCAAAACTTCAAAAGAAGGTGTAGTTTGCCATGAATGTGGAAAACCCGGTCATCTCAAGTATTCATGCTCTAGGTATCTCAAGAAGAAGGAGAAAGACAAGAAAAATTCTAAATCTAAAAGAGCATACATAGTTTGGGATAGTGATGAAGATAACAAGAAAAGCACATCAAATAGTTCTTCGGATGATGAAGAAGTTGCGTGTCTCAACTTGATAACTTTAGTAGATGATGAAGAACAAAGTTCAAATGATGAATCAAGTTATCAAAGCGAGGATAGCAATGTAAGTGAATCTAAATCCGAAATTTCTTCTAAATATGAATTGTTACATAATGCTTATGAAGAAATGTATGAACAACTTGAAAAACTAGCTTTGAAAAACATTGAAAGAAAGAAGCTCATTTTGAAACATCAAAAAGAGATTTTAGATCTTCAAAAACAAGTTGATGAGCTTAATCTTGAAAATGAAACTCTTGATCTTATCTATGCTAGTTCTTCTTGTGATTGTGCTAGTAGATTGAATGTTGTGGTTGATTGTGAGAATTGCAAGTTGCTCAAGGATGAAAATGCTATTTTGAAAAATAAGCTTGCAAGTTTCACCACTTGTGATATTAGATTGCGCACATTGTTAAATTTTCAAAGAGAAAATTCAAACAAGTTTGGTTTGGGTTATACTAATGCTAAGAGTAAATCTCATAGAAATGTTGTTGATTTTTCTAAAGTTGATTTTTCAAATCCTCCAACATGTTTCTATTGTGGTATTCATGGACATACTTCAAATGTGTGTTATGTTAAAGTGCATGGTATACCTAAAGGAAATTTTGTTTGGATGAAAAAGGGTGAAAGTCCCTACACTAACAAAAATGGATCCAAAACCATTTGGATACCAAAAAGCAAAGCATGATTGTTTTGTAGGTTTGATTGAAGATGCAAATGAATGACACATGTTCTCAATTGGTCTCAACTATGAATGTCTATATTCACATCTTCAATTGGTATCACACTTGCATCTTAAGTGAATGTCCTACAAAGTGGTAATATTTGATATTGATATATTATCTTAATTGGTATCTTCTCAATTGATATTACTTTTCTAAATGTTTAGTTAATTCAATTTGTATCATTGAGAGATTATTAGTTGATTATCATGTTTTTGTGATTATTGATTCTTCTTTACAATTGATATCTTCTTTGTTAAGTGATATTATGATCTTTTTAGTTCTCAATTGGTATTATATTTCATTGTTATATTCTCTTACCAATTGATATCACATTTCAAAGTAAAGCTCTATTGTATTTGTTCAATTGGTATCAATGTTGTGAAGAAATGATCATTGATTTCTTACCTTGGCTTAGATGTTATATTTCAATTGGTATATATTACTTTTTGATAATGCCAAAGGGGGAGAAATATGATGTTTTGAATTAAATGAAATGTTTCTCAAATGGGGAGAAATATGTTTTCAAAACATGGGGAGAAATGGTATGTTTTCAAAACATGGGAGAAATATGATATTATATTTGGAGAAAGGTTGTTTTGTTGTTTTTATGTAGGTTGAGCTAAGTTGTTGAAGATAGGGGGAGAATCAAGCTTCTATCTCAATTGGATTCAAGTGTTATAGCATTGATTGAGAGGGAGAAAGAGTCTTCTCAAGTGATCAAATGTTTCAAGCATCAACAACTTCAAATGATTTCAAAACATGGATTGTCATTTTCAAAAAGGGGGAGATTGTTAGTTCCATGATGAACATGATGAATGTTTTGATAATGACAAAGTGTTTTTGAACAAGCTACAAGTGTTGATCAAGTTTCAAGCTCAACAAGCAACAACAAACATCAAATGAAGAAGAGAGAAAGCAAGCTCATGAAGACCTAAATTTGAGTGTTTTTGTATTTCTTTTATCTTTTGCCTCTCAAGCTTCATAGGTTTTTTATCTTGGGTAGATTATTATAGAGGGTAGTGAATCTCATTCATAAGTCATGATTAAATCATAATTTGAGTTTTCACTTAATCTAGAATCAATAGGTGGCTTAAAGGTTTTAAAGGAAAGGTTGGATTTTGAGAAAACAAGTTTTGAACATGTACAGTACCAACTTAATCGATTAAGTGATAACTTAATCGAGTACTACTCGAGTACACGACTTGCTTAATCGATTAAGTACTGCTGAACTGATTTTTAAAATACGTTTTTCACTTCTCAAAATCAGTTTTCAAGTGCTACAACTTTTGGGTATTCTTTATAAACCTTTTCCTATTATTTGTGATTGGTTAGAATCATTTTCATACAAGTTTTACAAAGAATCAAGCCACTCTATTCTCTCTCATTTTCAAAGATCAAAGCTTTTATATTTTCATATTCTTTGATCAAGAACCTTTGAATCTCTTATGGTGAATTGTCATAACTCTTGATTGAGATTCATAGGATTATTTTGTGTTTTCTATTGTGTTGTAATCTTTGCAAGAAGGCAAGCCACTACAACAAACAAGAAGTCTTGGTGTGTCGATTTTATCATCAAGCAAGTGCATTCTTATTGAAGAAGAAGAAGAAGTCTTGGTTGTGAATCAAGCAAGTGAAGCCTTGGTGTGTGGTTTATCATCAAGCAATTGAAGACTTGTTGTGTCGATTATCAACAAGGGGTAGAGGTTAGATTAGAGAGAAGATCAATAGGATTACAAGGCAAGGGTGTTGGTTATCTCTTGTAGGCTAGCAAGAAGGGAGTCTTGTGAGGCAATCACTTGTAATTTGAGAACTCTAATTCCTCATAGTGAAGAATCTCTCTTGGTTGAAGAGGGGACTGGATGTAGCTTTCAAGTGGATGAAAGTGAACCAGGATAAATCACTGTGTCGTATCTCTAAACCCTTACTCTTTATATTCAAGTAATTTGATTGCGTTCTTGGTTGTAAACCTAGAAAGATTGATTTTCATAATTGATTGAATTGAATCTTTAATTGTTCAAATTGATAAAGGGAAAATCATTTTCATAACTAGGTTAATCAATAAGAATATAGGTGTTAATCATTTCCGCTGAATCTCTGATCTTGCATGTGAATTGATTGATTTTCGTATTCGAATGAAAAATTGATTTTTCTGTTTTCTGTCATATTTAATCGATTAAGTTCAAGCTTAATCGAGTACTACTCGAGTACACGACTTGCTTAATCGATTAAGTACTGTAGAATTTGTAAAAATCATTTGTTTTGATTGTTTCGATTTGTTTCGTTCGAAAATCTTTCAAGGTAGCTTCAACACCTATTCAACCCCCCCTTCTAGGTGTATTCCTAGGGTTCCTAAGTCTCTCCAACCACCAATTGCGATTTCCTCAGACTCAAAGTCTGATCTTTATAAGGTAATTGATTTTAGAAACACCCGGATTAAAAACCGGTGAATTTTCGGTGTTTTTGGAACGTGGTTAAGGTGCTGTCCAAGACGGACCAGCCACCTAACCAAATGGTTTAAATTGTTTTAATTGATATTTTCAAAATGATTTTGAAATATTCAAAGAGCTAAGAAACGTTTGAATTATTTTAAGAAAACGTGTTTTAATTAATCCGCGGGATGTTACAGACAAGGGGAGTAAGGCAGTGGCAGTGACCAAGCTCAGAGGGGACTGTGATCATCTAATTGCGGGACCTCAGGTGAGAGAGAAGCCTTCCCTAAGACATAGTGGTAGCTAGGTAATTAGTAGGACGTTCCGCATCATCTCAAAGATCGGAACTAAGTGGTTGGCGTCAGTAGTATAAATGGCAATTGTTTGATTGTGTGGCCATTCATACGAAGGTGACAAATACCACAATGTTATTGTGTGTTGTGATGTGTGAGAACATGCTTTGTATTTATTTATTTGTGATGCTTAGTGTTATGATGAGTGGACGAGTGTTGGACCTTGTTGTGTCCTTAATAAAAGAATGGAAATAAAGTGGAAGAATTGAGAAAGTGTGAGGGTACAATAAGGAATAAGAACGATACTGAGAGATATGAGGTTGAGTGAAAGAGCAATAAGAGTTTATTGGAAAGAGGAATCGATGAGGATACGAAAGAGCCAGAGCTGGGAAGTGTGATGTTGAGGAGTGAACTGAGTTGAGCTGAGCTCCTCTGTTCTTGGTTTTAGTCTGGGAGCTAGTGTTGAGCTGGGCTTGCTCCTCCACTAGCGCTCAGCACAAAAACGTATTTTTGAAAAAGAGTTTTGGAAAAGGACCCTTCGAAAAGATATTTTGTAAAGAATAGAGAAAGGAAACTTTTGAAAATTGTTTGCGAAGGGAATTTTTGGAAAAGAAGTTTTTGAGAAGCAAATTTGAAAAGATTTTTGAAAGGAGTTATGAAACTGTGTTTTGAGAAGAATGAGACTTGTTTTTGGGAAGAGATTGAGAAAGTTGAGAAAGATGGAAATATGAGACGATTGTGAGAATTGGAGAATGTTGAGGAATAAGATTTGAGAAATGAGTTGTGATTCGATTAAGTAACTCCCAGCTCTGAGCTATGTGTGATTTTAAAAGAGCAAAGATAGTGGTCGGGACTCGCTGAAGGGATGCACTAAGGGTGAGCCGGCCAATAGGTTAATTAAATAAAACATTTTATAAGACATTAACAACGAATACGGTGAGGTATGAGAGTGCGAAGTAGTGGAGAGGAAGGTACCCCGGATATCAGGGATGTTCGGGTTGATGAATGCATTAGGGTAGGCTCGGGCGGTAAAACGTCACGTTGCCTTGAGTACTATTCTGGGCAGAACGAACTCCACATGTGGTGCACTAACGTGGTGGGGACTGGGTCTAATACCGTGGTAAGTTCTGCACCCGGGACCGGAATAGTGTTGTCACCCCTATGGCAGTTCAGGAACAGTGAGAGGGACTGGAGTGGGGCAATTGTTTGCCACTGCGAGGCAGTGTGCCATGTTTTTATGTATTGAGGCTGGGCCTCCTGGTCTGGGACCAATCGTGAGTTGACAGCTGTCGTGCCCGCACGGTAAAGGTCCTGTACTCCTGTTTGCTTCCGACTAGGTGGTTGGTTGGCCGAGGAGATGTAGGCTCGAACGAGAGTGCTAACTTCGGATGAAACGCGTACCTCGATGATCCTTTAACTCCCGTGGTCATCGAGGGTTATAATTCAATAAAACACCTTAAGAAAAGAGTTATTTGAGTGAGAGTGGAAAAGTGTGGGAAACGAGCAAAAGACTTGAGAATGGAAATGTGGAGAAGAGGGTGAGTTCAATGAAAGAGAGTGGAAATAAGGTTGGAGGAATATGAAGGAAATAATAATAATAAGATGAAATTAATATAGATTGCGAATAATGATGATAGCATGTTGCTTGTGATTGTGCGTGTATGTATTATTTGTGTGTCCTATTATTTTACCTACCGTAATTCCACACCGTCGACGCTACGCGTCTGGAACGCTTACTCTCTCCTGTTCGTTGATACATCGGCGTTGCTGGTATCCCAACGGGCAGATGGATCGTCGTTTGGATGTCAGTGTCTAGTCTCATGAAGGATATGGATGGAGGGCTACACGTCATGGATGGGTTTGGACGGGACGCACTCAGCTAGCAATTGAAGACCCGGAGCATGAGCTAAGCGGAACTACGGCGAGCCCGTGTCTGGGGAGCATGTCCTATGTGGAGCATAGTCCTCAATCGCCCCTCGGAGTCAAGGGAAGAAAAATTCCGTAAGACTCTTCGGAGTGGAACTGACGCCAAGCTTTGTAGAAGAGCCTAAGGACGCGGTCGCATTATCTTCCGGTACCAAGACCCCTGCGAAGAAGAATAAGAAGCTGAATCCGGTCGTCTTTGATAGGAGAAAGGAACCACTAATAGAATTAGAATAAGTTGTGTTTGTAACCAGGATTACCTAAGTGATGAGCTCCTACTGTAACATGACTCAGTCTGGTGCATGCTCTATTTTGCAAGAACCTTTTTTATGAAATCGTTTAAAGTAAAAAAATTAAATTGTTTTCTCCGTAAAACGTTTTCGGAAAACCAGATAAAAGAGTTTTGGTTTCACGTAACAACTCGGTTTTCGAAAGAGAAGGTTGGGGGATGTTAATAACTCTTTCAAACATGTTTTCCAAGACCTTCAACAATGTTGGAAAAAAAATGGCCTCATTTTTGCAACAATAAAAAACAAAAGTCAATTGTTTTAGTTTTCGAAAATCGGGCTGTTACAAAGGTTACCTGAACGAACACAAAGGATTAGCGATTTCGAGCGAGAAGGAGAACGAAGCAACTCGTGATGGAACTCACGAGAAGGAGAAAACGACTTTTAGAGGGAGAGGGAGAGGACAATGATGGCGACAACGATGGTGATAGCGACGACGATGGTGACAGTGATGGCAACGACGACACCACCACCTTAGGGTTTTTCTCCTCTTCTTCCTTTCCTTGCTTCTCTACTTTTTATTTTCCTTTCTGTTGCCCCTCTCTTCTGTGACCTGTCTTTTGGTTAATTTTACTATATATTTATTTTATAAAAACTAAAGAAAATAAATGTTTAGACGTAAAAACCGTCAAAAAGTACTCATTATTTTGTTTTTTTTATTTTCGACGGATATTTCCGTTGGAACATATTATTATTTTAATTTTATTTAATTTTTTAACTATTAAAATATTTGTGACGGATTTTTCGACAAAATTCGTCAGAAAGAGCAAAATGTATTGTTCCGTTTGAAAGTCACATTCGATAGAAAATTCAGTCGAAAATATCAATAATAGTGACGAATTAAAATCCGTCGGAAAAAATCCATCGGAAACAAGGGGTATTTCTTGTAGTGAAACAAAATGATACTTTGTGACTATTTCACTGTTTTTTTATTTATAATTCCAATTTTTTTGAATTGCAAAACCCTCTCTAAATGCAAATGCATTGTAAAAATCATAAGTTTTTTTTATCAGTTTTAAATATCATACCAACATGTGGGTCCTCAAAAGAAGTGAAGTTCTCATCAAATTTTGATCGAACTTGAGAATGTTCCTCTTCTCTCATCCTCTTCCTCATTTGATTTTGAGAAATTTCATCTTCATTGAGAGACATTCCCTGTGTAGTTAAAAAAAATACTGATAATTATCCAATGAATTTGGTGACTCATTCCTATCTTATATTATACAATGAATTTGGTAATTAAAAAAAAAGCATTAAAAATCTGGTGATATTGCTTTGCAAATTTGGTGGGTAAATTCTATATTATCACCAAATTCTATATTGAAGGATAAATATCATTGAATTTGATAATTATCCAATGAATTTGGAATTTGGTGACTTTTAGTATGAATTTTCCAATGATACTTTTTTTTAATACTTTTTCAGTACAACCTAATCCATGTTTACGTAACAGTGGTGGTGGAAGAGGAAAAGTTTGACTGTGACTGTACCTGCAAACGATGGTGGGTGACGGGTCTGGATGTATAACAATGGTTGGTGACGGATTGACAGTGGTTTGCGACACGTCGGTAGTGGTGGTGATGGGTGACGTGATTTCTTCTCTGTCCCGTTTTCCCCTCTCTTCGTTGTTGCTGCTTTTTCCTTTTCTTTGCACTCTCTATTGTTTTCTCCTTCGTTGTTCTCTCTCTAAGTGGGTTAAGTTTTTTTTTTAATTAAAAAAGCCTTAAAAAATTTAAAGAGACATTGCAGTTTTTAAGTGGGTTAAGTAGACAACTTATAAGATACTTTATTATGATAACATTAATATAACGCAATGAATATAATGTTAAGACCAGTGATGTCTTATTCGAAGATACTTTTTTTTTTTTTTGGGTGAAGTTCGAAGATACCTTTTGTCTCTTCCTAGGTAAACTATACGAACCCTCCATCCTCATATTTGTCTTTTTCCTTCTCGTTTTCGTTGCTAACTGTAGATTCTACTATCACTTAAAAAGCCAACGAAGCCACCTCATGTCTATGCCATGTTATCAGCACCTCCTTATTTATAATACCTCAATTATTTCCTTCCTAAAATCTCAACACAAACACCATGTCTCTCCTCTCATCTTTCTTCCAAAACTTAAACCATTCCATAAGCAACAACGAGAATGGGTACTTTAATCACACCACAAACTTCTTAGTTTTATTGGTCATTTTAACGATTACATTGTACACATGGCTTCTTCTCAAACCCAAAACCCAAAAGAATCTTCCACCAGGCCCATCCGGCCTCCCTGTTATAGGGAACCTTCTATCCTTAGATTCGGAACTCCACTCATACTTTGCTGACTTGGCCCGAACCTACGGCCCGGTCCTTAAGCTTCGCCTTGCAAGTAAGCTCAGTATTATAGTCACCTCTCCTTCCACAGCTCGCGAGGTACTCAAAGACAACGACATCATTTTTGCCAACCGTGTCGTTCCTATTGTAGGTAGGATCGCCACGTATGGCGGAAAGGACATTGTGTCGGCCTCATACGGGCCCGAGTGGCGGTTGCTAAGGAAAGTTTGCGTGTTGAAAATGCTCAGCAACACAACCTTGGACTCCGTCTACGAACTTCGAAGAACCGAGGTTCGAAAAACTGTCGAGTTTATTTATAGCCGGGTCGGTTCGAAGGTGAATATAGGGGAGCAAGCTTTCTTGACGCAGATGAATGTGATAACTAATATGATGTGGGGTGGGGCAATGGAAGGGGTGGAGAGGGAGAGGCTCGGGGTAGAGTTCAGGAAGATGGTGGCAGAAATGACGACATTGTTGTTGAAGCCGAATGTGTCGGATTTTTTTCCCTTGTTAGCCCCGTTTGATTTGCAAGGTATAGTAAAACAAATGCAGAAGTTAGTGCCGAAGCTTGACGGGATATTTGAGAAGATGATTAAGCAAAGGGTAAAAATGGAAAAAGAGGACGGAAATGAGAGGAAGGATTTTTTGCAGTTTTTGTTGAATTTGAAAGAAGATGAGGATTCTAAAACTACACTCACCTTGACCCAAGTGAAAGCCTTGCTCATGGTATGTTTTGTTCATTTTATGAATTTCAAATTTTCTTTTAGTACAAAGGAATTTGACTATTTGGTTTACTCCCTCCCTTCATTTTTAAGTGTCGTTTTTTGGAGAGTTATTTTGTTTCTTTTTATCTGTCATATTGAGAAATTCAAGAGTGTAATAAATGTTATTTTCTATGTTTACCCCTATTTAATAAGTCTTAGTTTATGTAAGTAGTGGAGAAAAATTAATGATTATAGAAAGAAAAAGGGTATAGTGGGAAAAAACATAATTATTGTATTGGAAACCTAAGTAATGATTAATTTTCTTAAGAGGCATGTTATTTTTAAAATATGACAAGATAAAAAAGAATGGAGAGAGTACTTTTAGAAAAATAAATAAATAACGGATATAGTGAGTCAGTGATGTGTCCACGTGAATGTTATTGTGAAGAGAGATAGATCTACAATACTTAAATTTGTGGAGTGTAGGGATGAGCAACTTCGGGTTTTGAGATAAGTTTGGATTAGTTCAAATTTATCCCAAAAATTGAGTTGGTTTATTTATTTGAACTTTTGTGTGCATCAAATATATTCTTTAATCGATGATTGAAGATTAATATATATTCAAATTATCTATACTATTATAAAGAAAATATAGTTTTAACTGTTTGTACATAATTTTGTCAATTTTTATTATATCATTCCTGATTGAAATTAAAAAAAAACTGCTCGAATAGTGAGGGGAAGGGAAGTTACTGGCAGAGAAAA
Organism: Crotalaria pallida; assembly: GCA_037953625.1. NCBI lineage: Eukaryota > Viridiplantae > Streptophyta > Magnoliopsida > Fabales > Fabaceae > Crotalaria > Crotalaria pallida. The sequence continues at coordinate 73,143,712 of CM075655.1, read as the reverse complement.
ATATAACCGTTGCATCTTCTTTCTACTCCTCTCTTCATCTTTTAATTTATTTTATTTATTTATTTCTTTAACCGCTCCTGAAATGCACAAAATCATCATTATATAAATTATATCTAATATAATCTCAGATAAGCATGTAGAGCTATAATATCATTCAAAAAGACCGATTTTTCAATACACTATTTTATTATAAACAACTCTTTACGACAAAAATACGAAAATGAGAATGCGAGACGACAGGCACGGTCGGCACGCTAGTAAATAATAATATCAATAAATGTTTTTTTTTAAACATTAGTAATTTAAGCCAATAAATTTTATTGCTTATACTTTATTATAAGAAAGAATATATATTTTGAAAGAATATGAAACATTAAGATGGAATAAAACCACCACGTTGGTCAAGTGGTAGCTCACTTGGTCCCTTAACCAACTGGTCTCGAGTTCGAGCCTTGGATATGGAGCAACCCCGCTAGGATCTCCTACCGCTTAGTGCGAGCTCAGTTGGATCGAACTGGATTAGTCGAATTCTGGGTAAACCAGATCCAGGTACCGGTTATTGTACATAAAAAAAATAATTAAGATGGAATAAAAGGAACCTAGCCAAAAAATATACTGATGCTATTTTTTTAAATTCGAAATTATCAAAATAAGTTTTGAATCGAAATAAATTGATGAAGTAGATTAAATCTTGCTTACCCTAACCTGTAATATTGGTTGTGGTATTGTTTATCTCTCTTAGTGGAAAACGTCATGCAAAAAGACATGCTCTACGAAATGACAATAAAATAAGGAGCAAACTAGCAATAGAGATTCCTACTGCACAAGGAGTTGAATTTAAAATATAAAATAACACTTTCAGAAAAATAATATAAAATTAAAAGGTGTTTGTTATAAAATTAAAAGGTGTTTGTTATAAAAATAAAAAATAAAAAAACTCATGGAAAGTAAACTCCCAAGAAAGTAAACCGTGTTAGGTCAAACGTGTTAATCTAAAAGAAAACGTTTGTGTATTTTTTTTTTATCATAACGTTTGTGTATTTATATACTATATTAGTAAAAATTATTATAAGAGTATTGGTTAAAAAATATATTAAAAGAATAATTTTTAAAGTTTGAAATTCATCTTTTCAAAAAATTAAAATTATCTTATTTATTTTTTAAGCAATATTTTGAAGATATTTTTTAGTATTTTCATATATATGATTATATAAATATTTATAAATCTATATTTATAATATTAGATTTTGCCTATCAAGATTTCATCACTCAATCAAAAGCCAGTAAAGCAACACGTGGTCCTACCTTCTTCATGTATTTGAAGTACCCTTGAATTATTTCGTCCTCAAATCTCAACCGTTAACAAAATAGTAATCATAGCAGCACAAACCCCCTTCTTACTTTGTATAGTTAGGCATGGAAACGGGCCAGACCAACCATCACTAGTTTATTATTAGGTCTATGGCAGGTTAGGTCATGTCAATTTTTTCAATAAACATACTTCATCCCTCTCACAAGATGATTAAAAAATTCAAAAGTCAAAAAATTAAAGAAACATGCATTTAATGATTTGTTTAACGCATTAACCAATTATCAAACAACTAATTTAATGTATTTTGCATGGATCAACCAATCACAATTCAAAGTTTACAATTTCTAAACTTTTCATTAATTATTTTAATTATAGTTTGGGACAAAAAATTTAGTCATTTTTTACCATCCTTATGGAACGGAGGGAGTATTAGATTTAGGTTTTATAAAAATTTTATTTAGCTTAAATAATTCAGATTTAGATTTTTTTTAAGGACGTAAACTTAATAGGTCGACTTATACAATTTTTCCATATAATTAATTATATATTTATATTAATTTTTTTTATACATCTTAAAATTTTGGGGCCTATATAAAGGTATGTATTTTAAGTTGTTGCTTATTTAAAAGCCTTATAATATGATAAGCTTTTACATATACTTATCACATGGAGTTTAGAATCATGTACTACAATTTTTTGGGCTTATTAGAAGTATGCCGACCTATTTTTCAAAGTTTATTCGAAGTAGATTTGTTAGACCGTTGATCTATTTGAAACTTTTATTGTATAATAGGCTTTTAATATGCTAATAAGCCTTAAAATAGGTCATTCATAGGCTTAAAAATTGGTCTAAAATAGGTAGATAAGCTAGGCTTAGGCCTAAAAAATTGACTCGTTAATAAAACATGTCAGACTTCTTTATCAATAGGCCTGGTCCGACCTAGCCTATTCTCACCCCTATTTGTACTCATGGCTCTTCTTCAGAATCTAAGCAAAACTCTCGATAGGCCCACAAGGCCTCCTTATTTTTGGGAACCTTCTATTCTTTGACACCAAACTTCTCTCTTACTTTGTCGACTTGGGCCAAACCCAAGGCCTCACCTAGAAGTTTCGCTGCCTATGCAAGTTTAGCATTGTAGTCACCTCTCCTTCCATAGTTCGTGAGGCCCTTAAAAACAACGATACCATTTTCATGAATTGTGACATCCTTGTTGTAGGTGGGGTCGCCAAGTATGGTAGAAATGACATTGTATCGACGTCGTATGTGCCCAAGCGACAAATGCTAAGGAAAGTCTGTGTGTTGAAAGTGCTCAACAACACAACCTTGGATTTAGTTTACGAACTTCGAAGAACCGAGGTTCAAAAAATGAGTAATATGTCAGATTAGTCCCTGATTTGTGGGCACCGGTCAAATTAGTCTCCGAGATTATCGAAATTCCAAATTAGTCTCCGAGATGGGAACACGTTAGTCATATTAGTCCCTGACGTTAATGATCCATATAGTCAGGGACTAATTTGACTGGTTTTGAAAATTTTAGGGACTAATTTGACCGATATTCAGCAGTCTTTATTTATTTTTTTGGTCAAAACGACTTAGTCTACGTTAAGGACTACTAACAGTCATTAACGTCAGAGACTAATATGACTAACGTGTTCCTATCTCAAGGACCAATCTGACATATTACTCTTCGAAAAATGGTTGAAATTTATTTACGGTCGAGTTAGGTCGGTCAAAGGTAAACATAGAGGAGTATGCTTTTTTGATGCAGCTATACGTTATAATGAACATGGTGTGGAGGGGGGGTGAGATAGAAAAGGTGGAGAGGGAAAGAATGGTATAGGAGTTCAGGGAGGCGATGACAAGAATGACGACGTTGTTGGGGTAGCCAAACGTGTCAGACTTTTTTCCTTGTTTAGTCTGGTTCGATTTGCAAGGTTTGGAGAAATATATGAATGTATTGGTGTCAAGGTTTGATCAAATATGTGAAAAGTTGATTGGCCAATTGGTTAAGAAAAGAGAAAGAGAAGAAAGAAAGTAGGGATGACAATTAAATCCAAACTCGTGGGTACCCGCTCGAAACCAACACGATTTTGGTGGGGAAGACTCATTTTGGTTGGGTTTGGGAAAACCTGAAACCGAAACCCGCTTTAAAAAGATAGGGGTGGGGTGGGTCTGATATTGTAAGTATCCGCTCCACCCCCGCTCCCAAACCGCCCTGATATAAAAATTAAATAATTTTCATTATAGTAATAATTAAATGGTGAAGTCAAACTAATATATTTGGTTAAAATTATGATTTAATTCTTAAGTTTTTAGATATTTTTAAAAATTTGACGTTTATTATTATATATTATTTGAATTATAATGCATTTCATATATGATTTTTGTTTAATACAACGAAAGAAAATTTCAAAAAATAATTGGATGTTTTATCCGTGGGTTTTCCCGAATTTGACGGGGATGAGTTTTTGTTTCACTTTTTCATACCCGCTCACCTTTAAATCCACAACCGAATTCGCCCTACTTTTAGGATATTTTTTTTTAAAATATCCGCCTGGATTATCAGGTGATAATTTCTTTCCAAATTATTGCGTCCTTTCGGGAGGTAGTCTCCCAGCGATACCTCTCATATTCACAAAGTTAGAGATCAAATCTTCAACCACTTGCTTAAGTAGCAATAGATCTCTCACCATCTGTGTTAGCCTCCACCGGATAAAAATAATTCTTCTAGTTACCATATCTAATAGAAAAAAAAAACTCCTTTTACATTTTTTTTACTTGGCTAGAAAATGCGAACATGAAAATATCAAACAGTGAAACTATATATTTTTTACATATTTAGAAAAGGTTTTTAAAGTAGTTTCTCTAGTTAATGGCAAAAATTTTTTTTTTTTTAAAAAAGAAGATCGTAAAGTGGTGTGTATTTTATTTTTTTTTGTCCGAATTCCTTGCGGAACCACCGGTATTCCAAAGAGCACCCTTAATACCAGGGAGCTATTGAGACTAATCCGAAGCGAGCTGCGTGGCTGGCTCTCCCAGCGGGATGTTTTTAGTGGAAATCGAACCCGGAGCTACTAATACCCTTTTCCCATTCCCAAAATTTCAGTTGGGACCTTACACCAACTAAACCAAGCCCCATTGGTTGGTGTATATTTTAGAGGGTCTTATTTTTTTTAAAGATCTAATAAAAAGTAATTTTTTTATTGGAAATATACCCATGCCATTTATCACTTTATTGAAAAATAATGTATCCTAATAACAATTTTTTTAAAAAAGTTCTTAAAGAATTCGCTTTTTTTTTATTTCTTAAAAAGTGTGCAGGGCGTTTTTAGTAAGTGAAAATATTTTTTTCTCATGTTTGATGTTCCTTATTAGGTTTCATAATTATTGCGCTTTGAAAAATGATCAATAAAATTTAATTTAAAATTTTTTTAAAACCTTTTAGTATATAAAACTAAAAAGTTACTAAAACTCATATTTTGGCCTTCTAAATTATTTTAATTTTTTAGTTTCGTCCTTTACTTTTTTTTCTCCCATAACTCGAAGAATTTTTATATTTAACGACAAAAGTAATATATTATTGAATGTATTAATGGTTGTTTGTTCTCAATTGAACATAATTTGACCGAATGAAAAAATAACCGAAAAAAAATCAAATATATATTATTTATATACAAATATGAAAAAACAATATTAAAAATGAAAAAAATGATATTATATTTTTTTAATAAAAATAAAAAATTTTTATAAAATTCGAAGATACCCTTTTGCCGGTTTCTGAGGCTATAAGATCCGTCCATCCTCATGTTTGTCTTTAACTCTAGATTTTATCAACGAAACCCAACGAAGCCAGGTGGCCCACACACCCACCACCTCATGTACACTATGTTATCCTCACCACCTTGTTATAATATCTCAATTATTTACTTCCTAAATTCTCAACACTTCACACAAAAGAAAGCACCATGTCTCTCCTCTCATCTCTCTTCCAAAACATAAACCACTCCATAAGCAACAACGAGAACGGTTACTTTAATCACACCACAAACCTCATTGCCTTATTGGTCATTTTAACAATCCCGTGGTACTCGTGGCTCTTCTTCAAATCAAAGACCCAAAAGAATCTTCCACCAGGCCCATCGGGCCTTCCTATTTTGGGTAACCTTCTATCCTTAGACCCGGAACTCCACTCTTACTTTGCCGATTTGGCCCGAGCCCATGGCCCGGTCCTTAAGCTTCGACTTGGAAGCAAGCTCGGCATCATAGTCACCTCTCCTTCCGCGGCGCGCGAGATTCTCAAAGACAACGACACCGTTTTCGCCAACCGTGACGTCCCTGCTGCAGGCAGAGCCGCCACGTATGACGGAAACGATATCGTGTGGACCCCATACGGGCCCGAGTGGCGGAAGCTGAGGAAAGTCTGCGTCCTCAAAATGCTCAGCAACACAACCTTAGACTCTGTTTACGAGCTTCGAAGAAACGAGGTTCGGAAAACGGTCGGGTTTATTTATAGCCGGGTCGGGTCGAGGGTGAATATAGGGGAGCAGGCTTTCTTGACGCAGCTGAATGTGATAACTAATATGATGTGGGGTGGGGCGGTGGAGGGGGCGGAGAGGGAGAGGCTCGGGGCGGAGTTCAGGGAGATGGTGGCGGAGATGACGGCGCTGTTGGGGATGCCAAATGTGTCGGATTTTTTTCCCGGGTTGGCCCGGTTTGATTTGCAGGGTGTGGTGAAACAGATGGGGGAGTTGGTGCCCAAGTTTGATGGGATATTTGAGAAGATGATTGGGCAAAGGGTAAAATTGGAAAAGGATGAGGGGAATGAGAAAAAGGATTTTTTGCAGTTTTTGTTGAATTTGAAAGAGGATGGGGATTCTAAGACTGCACTCACCTTGACTCAAGTGAAAGCCTTGCTCATGGTATGTGTTGTTCATTTTAGGAATTTCACTTTTTGGTTTACTCTTTTTAAAAGAATTAAAAATTTGGATTTAGTTAGCCAATGACGTGTCTCCGTGAATCTTGTTGTGAGAAGAGATAGATCTACTGATATTTGTTTCTCTCTCTCTCAATGGACAAGGTACGAGTATGTGAGAAAGACATGTTTTAGTGAGCAAAACTAGTAATAGAGATTCCTATCAGCACTACTCTAACATCCAATCATGCTGTATGAGATAGAAATGAGCGATAAAATCCAAGATTAGCTTATTGCAGCGGAGATACAAATATTGTGGCAGACGAGCTTAAAGCCTTAAACATAAAGAGTATTACCTCCGATCCTTATTATAATAAGGACCGGAGGGAGTATTACATAAACGGTCAAGGAATCTCATACTAGGAAGTGTGGTCTGGAGGACATGTGTCCTAGTGATTTCTTTAAGTTGTAATTAGGAGAATGGATCAAATGAAGGATAATTGAATAACACGGTAGCAGCAGCAGAGAGAGACTCAAAAATTATAAGCCAAATAATTAATAAAAATCCAAATATAAATTATTTATTTATTGATATAATTTATTATAAAACATATTCATATAGCTTATTTAGTTATTGATATAATTTATTATAAAACATGATACGTATTAAGGTGAAAAAGAGGTTATGATAAAAAATGATATAATTGGAAAAAATAGTATTAATTGGGTTTGTAAAAAGATAATATATCTGAAATATGAGATAAAAACTCTATGTACACTACATATGAATTAATGGAATATTAGGATAATTTTAAAAAAATATATCATATATTTAGGTCAATATTACTAGTAATACTAACTACTTTTTTTTTTTTTTTAAAAAAAAGGCGAAATCTCTTGCAAGGGATTTATATTAAAAGACAAAGAGAATAATTTTAGGAATTTGGCCTCAAATTTTTTTGGTACAAGGACCCAAAATATGTTAAGAACAAGCCTGATTTGTATGAGTTTTATTTTTAAAACCCAACTAATCAAAGCCTAAAACATCATTATGGGAGACCTTGTATAAAGGGTTAAAAAAGAAGAAACTGAATTTGAAGACTTTTGTGGCTAATCAGGACATGGTGGTGGGTGGATCTGACACATCATCAAATACAATTGAGTTTGCAATGGCAGAAATGATGCTCAAGCCTGAGGTAATGAAGAGAGTGCAAGAGGAACTGGAAGTTGTAGTTGGCAAAGATAACATTGTAGAAGAGTCCCACATTAACAAGTTGCCTTACTTGCATGCTGTGATGAAAGAAGTTCTTAGGTTGCATCCTGTACTTCCACTTTTAGTCCCTCACTGTCCAAGTGAAACATCCACTGTGGGAGGGTACACAATCCCAAAGGGATCAAGGGTGTTTGTGAATGTGTGGGCTATACATAGAGACCCTTCCATTTGGGATAAGCCACTAGAATTTGATCCTACAAGATTCTTGGATGGCAAATGGGATTTTAGTGGGAATGACTTCAATTATTTTCCCTTTGGGTCTGGAAGAAGAATATGTGCAGGAATTGCAATGGCTGAGAGATCGGTTTTGTATTCTCTTGCCACGCTTGTGCACTCATTTGATTGGACAATACCCCAGGGTGAGGAGTTTGATGTAACAGAGAAATTTGGTATTGTTCTCAAAAAGAAAGTACCTCTGGTTGCCATCCCCACCCCAAGGTTGTCCAATCCAGATCTATATCAATAGAATTGAATACAATATTCATTATATTTATATTATGATCAAAGCAATCTGTATTCCACCCATGATGCTACATTAGTCATTTCCATTTTATGTATCAACACATGTAATTCTTGGGAATAAATGTATTTTCATTACCCTCATGGCAAAGAAATATTTGTATCTACCTTCATCAGGAAGTTCTCAGTCACTATTAGTAACTAGTTCTACTTTAATTGGAGTATTCAATAACTATGAATTCTGGATTCTTGATTTAAGCTTTTTTTCTCCAGCATCATGCATTCTCTTTTAAATGTTTTGAGTAGAATCTTCAATTAGTTATGTTATGAAGCCTGTTGAGATGGCCAAAACAGCTCAAATTCTGCCAAGTCTGCAAAATTTAGCTGAGACTAAACCGTAATGAAAACTTACTTTCATTATGGGTTACAGAGAACTAGTGTTAACTTTTAAACCCTCAATTGAGCTCCATTGAAAAGAAAATAGAAAGGTGATATAGCATTAAATTAGATAAAGAACAACATGCAAAAATGGACTTATACTCACTTAATTTGTGTAATTAAAAGGACTAACTTCATGCAAAAATCTCTTTCAAACCCTACACAAAAAAACTAAAGAACAAAAGTCATCAATTAAACAGAAGTACCACCAATCACATGTAGTATATAAACCTACCCGTAAAAGCATTAGCACTAATACGAAGTTGTTATTGGTGTTTCTAGTGGTAGTAGACATATAATGACATAAACTAAAGAATCTTAATGAATGGCCTAATCCATGCATGGAAGATATGTAAGGTCAATTGTTTGCATGACGTCATTGTCATCAACACAAAGGTGGCAAGGGATGCAGGAACCTATCATTTCAGTTGATGATGATGACCTCCATGGAGAATTGAAGAAATATGAAGATCAGAGAAGCACCATCCTTAATTTCATAAGCCGCAGTTTTAAGTTTTCGTAGCAGTTAACAACATAAAGTTTTTAGTTTTTTAAAAAAAAAAAATACAACAACATAAAGTTTTCAATTGTCAGTTGCCCTTGATATATGGTGTGAAGATAAGAAGATTGCTGTAATCTTTGTTTGCGGTGGTTTCACTGTCTACTTTCCTTTGAAGTATTAATTGTCTTTTTTTTTTATGTAATCTACCTTTGGCCACTACTACATGTCTCTCCTAACGGGGTGTATTAACCGGGAATCGAACCTGAGACTTCTTAGTCTGAGACCCTATTCCCAAGTTCTCAAGTTGGCAGGATAGTACCACTTGAGCCAAATTAGTGTATTAAATGTCTTCTTATAAATGCATGTTTCAATGTTATATTTATTTATTCATTTGTTTGTTTTTATTTTTATTTTTCGAATCTATTATATTTATTTATATAAAAACATCCCTTTTCGAGGCACCACGTTTGTCGGATAAATTTTCGAGACACCACGTTTGTTCGGAATACTCGCACCAGAGCATTTGTAGATGGATAACATCATCTTTAATCAAAATTATAATTTAAAATTAAATAAATTATCTGTCAAAAATTAATATTTAAAATTAAATAAATTATCTATATGTGGAATATGCGGAATTATTATCCTCATTTTGTTTAAAAAAATATTATCCTCAAAAAGATCGATAAACCTAAAGAGATGATGCTTGAGTTCATGATAAACCAAAATATTTTTTTGGTTAATTATCACATATTTCAAATTATAAATATGATAATTTCTCAAATCATGAAAGTCACCTTCTCGACTGCAACATCTTATATATTACCCATTATAAACATCTTATATATTACCCATTATAATAATATTTAGATCTGCATTGAAAATGCAAGCCACATTCTTTCTCCATTTTTCCATAAGAAACTGCCGTCAACACAATACTGTCTAATTAGATTTTCATAAAATCTTAAATGATGACAACAGAATTACAAAGTTCTACAATACGTGCTTTAATAGTAAGGACCACTCTATTCAAAACCTGGTATCTAACTGAGTTATACTCCAAAAAGAACCAAAGCATGTACTATTATTAATGTGATGATAGATATAAATAAGCAAATGCCTCTCACTGTTAGAAATTCGGGGAAAAAATTAAGTTAAATAGATTATTCAAATTTTCCAAATCATTATTCTAACAACATTAAAATCTCATCATTAATTATATTTAATAAATAAATTAAAATTAAAATCCGATAAATAAATATCATAATATATTAAAAGATAACAACAACATTAAAAAAAATGCACTACAGATCAAAAGATAAAAACAACTAAATTATTCAATCTAAATCTCTTCCTACTTTTTCTGTAACCACTTTATCTGAATGTATTATCGAGATAAATTTATTTGTTTTTTTATCACAATAATTATGAAAAAATAATAATTAATATAAAAGTTTTATATTAAAAAACGGAGGGATTATATCCTGTTTTTTAAAAATATAAATTTTTAATATAATATAAAATTATGGAATACGAGATATTATAATAAAGGTAGATATCTTATAAAAATGACAAAAATTTTTTACGTAATTTTATATTATTTATTATTATGAGCTCATTTTTTAACTTTACCTGAGACAATTTTTAAACCAAACAATATTTTATCAGTATTACAATATCGAAATTGAGAGTATTCCTCTATTTTTTTTAAAGTAAAACAAATTAAATACTAATAAAGTATAGATTTTTTCAAACATTACAAATAATATGGATATATGATTAAATATAATGATTATCATTTTGTAAAAAGTTTACAACGGATAAATACTTTTTTTTTTGTTACCCAGCTGGTATCTGGGCTTCACTTTTTGTGGCCCAACTAATCCACCCCGACCTCTGGATCTGAGCGAGTCTTTGACTCTATGATACGAGATCTCCCCAGGGGTTGTTGCCTCAGGGAGGAGTCGAACCTTTGGTTCCGCACTCCCTCAGTGTGGACACTCGATGTATATTAACAAATTATGAAACATTCTCAAGATATAGCTTTATTTATATTAAATAAAGAAAGCTGGAATATATAATAAATGTTATTCGTATAGGAACTTTATGGAAAAACTTTTTCTTTCTATACACCAAGTTCCATATCCGAAAGCTTTGATTCGAAAACACATTTCTTTCAAAAATGAACGGTTGAGTACCTGTTTGTACTTTCAGCGGAAACGATTTTCAAAATGATTACTGCAGTTGTAATTGAAATAATTTTAAGGATCATAATAACTATACAACCATAGCCAATATATATATATAAAAACTCAGGTACCCAAGTATCAGAGATAAAAGTCGAGGTAGCAAAATATAAGGATACAGACCAGCAGATATAAAATAACAGCTCTCATAGACCCTCTCAACTATATACAATATAACACAAATCAAAATAAAAGAGTCTTCGAGAGTTGAGCCATGATCCACCCACGCTGATGTCTGATCCCTGGTCATCCAAAAGCTAAACACCACATCCTAACGTGGTCCCCATACTGCACATACTATCAAAACAAAAACACCACATCACTGATTGTCCGCCGCTGGCCCATCCACGTCCTCTACGGGGTCCTCCTCCTCCTCCTCGTCCGACACCACAGGGGTAGCAACGCGACGCACTGGCTCCGGAGAGGGTGCAAAGCGTACCCTGGTGGCCGAACCAGGACGAGGAGTGGCCGTAGCAGTAGCCTCATCAGAAGTAGAGGGACGTGTACGGGTGGCTGGGCGTCAGACATATAGATTATAAAAACGACGTCCCTGATGTGGGGGTGGAGAACCAAAATGGTAAGTGTAAGCTGGTGGAATGTGCAGTATGTAGATCATGGGGATGCGAAGCCTACGAGGTCGCACTCGAGCCAGGGGGTTAGGATGACGAAAGATCACGTCAACCTCACCCTCGAACACCGCTCGGTGCTCCTCGTAGTCCCACACTCCTCTACGGAGCGGGCGTAACTCCACGTATGTCAGGTAACGAGCCATCACCTGCAAGGGCATAAGGAGTTAGCAAATACTAACGCATAATAAAATAGACAGGGTAAAGTTTTAATCAATTAATACTGTATCTCATACAATTAACAATTCATCATCCATATTAAACACCAACATCAAGACTTAACTATAAATCAATAGCATATGCAGTCATGATGTATCTAATCTTATCAATGCATGATTGTTGGCCAACTACAACAAATAGGCTTCCGTGGCACCTTAAAATAAACATGCCTGATACCCATACGGAGTATCTCATCGAACTCGGCCCGCAAATAAATCAACACCTCTAGAGCTCTTAGAAATGTTGCCGACGTATCCCGTAGGACTACGCCTCATCGAGTCCGGCACCAAATGACATGCCCACACGCACGTGTGTATTTCCGGAAACAGAAGGTGCAACCCCGGTCACCGACACTCCCCCGTGAACCCTTTGGAGCAGACACCCAGGTCCCTCGAGTTCAACCGAAAGGATATGCCCACGCCTCTCGGACGTGTCTCCACACATGTGGGAATCCAAATAATGCAGATGCTATGCATGGCTTTGACTACCCATACTATTCAATGTCATTTAAGTTGTTCGAAGCTGGGACTTGGCATAATTAAACTTCATTTAACATACACTGACTTCCATTAATTTCTAGTTCAGTAATTAAATTGATTCAAACCCTTTGCTAATCAATCACCTCATTAAATTCTGATCCTTTTACAACAATTCAGTCACTAATAGATTAACAGAGTCTATTAATCGAGTATTGCATTAGATTACTCGAGTAATATTTTTGCACCTTTCGCATTACTCGAGTGACAGCTCGAATTACTCGAGTAATATTTTTGCACCTTTCGCATTACTCGAGTGACAACTCGAATTACTCGAGTAATATTTTTGCACCTTTCGCATTACTCGATTAACAGATCTATTACTCGAGTAGTACTGCATATATTTCAAATTATTCAAAGTTTTAAGGTGTTACTCGATTAATACTTCAGATTAATCGAGTAATCCTCTTGCACTCATCAGATAAATCAGAATTTTCACGCATTACTCGAGTGACAGCTCGAATTACTCGAGTAAATTATGCAGTAAAACACTGCTGAACTGGTTTTTATATGTCAAACTCATGCCAATCCCATTTTTACCAAAGTTAAGCTTCAAACCAACTTAAATACATTACATTAAACTTGTTCATAGCATCAATTTCAAGCATTAACACCAAAATCACAGAATCATAACAATTTCCCCCAATTTTTACCTAAAACACAACCTCACATACCAATTCCTTAATTACCCAATTTCAGATCAAATTGAAGGTTCATTTAGCTTTAGATATCAAAATCTAACATGTTCCAATTCAGTTTTAAGATCAAATTGGCCTCCAAGCCATTGTCCCCTAACCTAGTGCCCTTTGAACCTCATGGTGGTTCAACCAATATTCAAATCAATTCCTCAATCTATTCTAGCATTAGTAAAGCTTCTCCCTTACCTCAATGAAGCTTTTTGAATGCAAAGGCAGCAAAGAAGCTCACAGAATCCACCAACTCCAAATGCTCTGTTTTCGGTTCCAAAACAGGTTCAGCAGAGCAAGTTCGGGTGATGATTTGACAAACCAAACGTGCATGAAAATGAGCAAATTTGGTCAATAAGGAAACTAGACATTTCAAACTCTAAATAGAAATCAAAATGGCACGATTTGGAGTCCTCTACATACCTAAATCGAAGCCTCCAACTTAGCTCCTTACCACTGAAATTTCCCAACTTCAGTTTCAAGAGTCCAACTTCAAGCAATTCGTTCTCCTTGCTCCAGCCACCAAAACACACGATTCTTGTCTCAAATTAAAGGTCTTGTGACAAGCTTGAAGAAGGTATCAAGCTCATCAACTGTGTATGGGTAGGGATTAAAAACGAAGATGAAGAACAGAGGGTGTTCAAAATAAAATTCAGCAGAGTTTCCCTTCTTTTTCTTATTTTCTTATGATTTCCTCAACCCAAAAGCATGAATTTATAGCCAAGAATGGCTATCATGCACACCAACACGTGTTTCCATCAACTCCAGTCGGTGCTAGGTGTAAATAATTGAATTACTCAACTTGTTGAATCATCAAACGCACTATCTTCAGCTTCAGCACCACTGTTACTCGAGTAAATTGATCGGGCTATTCGAGTAACGCACTCAGATTTTCAAAAATTATTATTTTATTCACTTTCCCTCCAAATATCTTTCCAATATTACCTCTTAGGTCCTTTCCAAGGACTAAACTGCAAAAATCCTTATTTTTAGAACCCAAATTATTTTCTCTTATTTTTCCTTGGATAATTCTTTTAATATAACAATAAAATTAATAAATAAAACTAACTAATTCCATATAATTAGTTTTATTTAAATATTCCTTTTATTTACTTTGGAACAAAAATTGGGATATTACATTTCTCCCCCACTTACAAGAATTTCGTCCTCGAAATTCCGCTTACAAAAACAACTCAGGATAATCTTTTCTCATCTTATCTTCTAATTCCCAAGTTGCTTCTGATACATCAGCATTTTCCCAAATAACTTTGACTAAAGGAATTTCTTTTCCCCGCAACTGCTTCATTCTTCGATCTTCAATTCTGACAGGGATTGTCTCAAGAGTGAGATTCTCTCTCAAAGCCATATCATCAGGTTGAACTTCAATTACTGAATCGGGATCTGGCACAAATTTCCGCAATTGCGAAACATGAAACACATCATGAAGATTGGACAAAGACGGAGGCAAAGCGAGCTGATAAGCTACAGACCCGATACGCTTGAGTATCTGATAAGGACCAATAAACCTTGCTGACAACTTCTTTGTCTTCAAAGCTCTCCCAACACCAGTTGTCGGTCTTACGCGAATAAAAACATGATCGCCCTCTCCAAACTCCAAGGGTCTTCTCCTTTTATCCGCATAACTTTTCTGTCGGCTTTGCGCTGTCTTCATCTTTTCTCTGATCATCTGAATCTTCTCAGAGGTTTCCTGAACAAGCTCAGGTCCAATAATTGTTTGCTCCCCCACTTGGAACCAACATAGGGGAGTTTGGCACTTCCTTCCGTACAAAGCTTCGAACGGTGCCATTCCAATACTGGTGTGATAACTGTTATTGTAGGTAAACTCTATCAGAGACAAGAGTTTATCCCAACCTTCCTGACTTTCTAACACACATGCTCTTAGCAAATCCTCAAGAGACTGGATAGTCCTTTCCGACTGACCATCAGTCTGGGGGTGGTAAGCAGAACTCATTCTCAACTTTGATCCCAGAGACTCCTGCAAACCCTTCCAAAACTTCGAAGTAAATCTCGGATCTCGATCCGAAACAATACTTGAAGGTATACCATGCAGACGAACGATTTCCTTGATGTACAATTCAGCAAACTTATCCATGCGATAGCGCATATTAACTGGAATGAAATGCGCCGACTTGGTCAATCTATCAACAATTACCCAAATTGCATCATGCCCTCCAATAGTCCTTGGTAATCCAGACACAAAATCCATTGATATGCTATCCCATTTCCACACAGGGATATCCAAGGGTTGCAATTCACCGTCTGGCTTCTTATACTCAGCTTTCGCCTTCTGACAAATCAGACAAGAAGCAACATACGAAGCAACATCTTTCTTTAATCCAGACCACCAAAACAGCTTCTTCAAATCTTGATACATCTTGGTTGATCCCGGATGAATACTCATCCGACTTTTATGCGCTTCGTCTAGGATCAGTCTTCTTATCTCTAGATCTTTTGGAATACAAATCCGATCTTTGAATCGGAGAATTCCATCACTTCCAACCTGGAAGTTTGGTTCCTTCCCTTCCAACATAAGCCTTCTCTTCTCTTGCAGTTCTTCATCTATCTGCTGAGATTCCCGAACTTGAATCAGGAATTCATTGGTAATTTGCAACTTACCAAGCATAATGCATTCTCTTTCCACTTGCATCGTCATACTTAGATCACGAAACTTCTCGATTAGAGAAAATTCCTTGATCATCATTGAACTCATATGAAGAGTCTTCCGGCTTAAAGCATCAGCTACTACATTTGCTTTACCGGGATGGTATTGGAGCTCGAAATCATAATCCTTAATAAACTCCATCCAACGCCTTTGCCTCATATTCAACTCTTTCTGGTCAAACAGGTACCTCAAACTCTTATGGTCACTAAATACCTTGAAGGTAGTGCCATAGAGGTAGTGTCTCGAAATCTTCAGAGCGAAGACAATAGCAGCAAGCTCTAAATCATGCGTCGGATAGTTGACCTCATGCACTTTCAACTGCCTGGATGCGTATGCTACCACTTTTCTATCTTGCATTAAAACGCATCCAAGTCCTTGCCTCGAAGCATCACAATAAACATCGAAGTTTCTATGTGGGTCAGGCAACACCAACACTGGTGAGGACGTCAACTTCTCCTTTAACAACTGAAAACTTTCCTCATACTTATGATCCCACAAGAAAGGTTGATCTTTACGAGTCAACTTAGTCAATGGCAAGGCAATCTTCGAAAAACCTTCAATAAACCTCCGGTAGTATCCAGCTAAACCCAAGAAACTACGGACCTCGGTCACAGTGTTTGGCTGTTCCCACTTTCGCACAGCTCCAACTTTAGCTGGATCTACAACAATGCCTTCCTTGGTGATAACATGTCCCAAAAAGTTCACCTTGTCCAACCAAAACTCACACTTAGCAAGTTTGGCATACAACTGCTTCTCCTTCAAGATCCCCAACACAATCTTGAGATGTTCAGCATGATCCTCAGGACTCTTGGAATAGATAAGAATATCATCGATGAATACCACCACGAACGAATCCAAATAAGGTCTGAAAATCCGGTTCATATAATCCATGAAGATAGCAGGAGCATTCGTTAGCCTAAACGGCATAACCACATACTCATAATGACCATATCTTGATCGAAAAGCTGTCTTCGGAATGTCTTCATCCCGAATTCGAATTTGATGATATCCCGACCTTAGATCGATCTTAGAAAACACTGAAGCTACTCGAACTTGATCCATAAGGTCGTCAATCCTTGGCAAAGGATACTTGTTCTTGATCGTGACCTTATTCAGCTGACGATAGTCCACACACATTCTCATGCTACCGTCCTTCTTCTTAACAAACAACAACGGGGCTCCCCAGGGCGAAACACTCGGCCTTATCATTTGCTTCTGCAGCAATTCTTCAATCTGTTTCTTCATCTCAGCCATCTCCGGTGGTGCCATCCTATACGGAGCAATCGAGATAGGTCCGGTTCCAGGTACGAGATCGATTCCAAACTCAATCTCACGCTTTGGCGGTAATCCTGGAATTTCTTCTGGAAACACTTCCGGAAAGTCTCTAACCACCAGAATATCCTCAATCTCCACTTCCTTCTTCTCTTCCACAATTGAGGAGAATAGACAAACATACCCTTGGGGTTCAAAACTTAAGGATTCATGGTTTCGGAACTGGATCGTCTTTTCCTCACAGTCTAAGATAACTTGATTTCGATGCAACCAATCCATTCCTAGGATCACATCTATCTTAAGCATGGGTAAACAGATCAAATCTACTGAGGATATATGGTTTAGGACCATTATCTTACAATCTTTGCAAACCTTAGAAACAACACAAGGGTTGTTGGTGGGGGTTTCAAGCTTTAGATGATAGGGTGACTCAGATACTACTAACTTTAAGCGATTTACACACTCATAAGACACGAAAGAGTGTGTGGCTCCGGAATCAAACATAACAACACAGGGTTGGGCATTAAGAAAATAGATACCTTGGATTAGGCCAGATGATGGGGTTAATTCCATTCCACTCAAAGAAAACACTTTTCCAGCAACAGCGGGTCTGCTTACTCCCTCTTTCTTTATCGGCTCCTTGCATTCACGAGAATAGTGCCCTTTCTTCCCACAATTGAAACAAAGGCCATGCTGAGCAGCATAACAGTTTGTTCCGAAATGGAAACGGTTACACTTCTCGCACTTACGATTACTTGTTTGAGGAGTACCTTTACCACCATTCATTTCCTTCCCTTTTCCTTTATGATAATAAGGACCCTTACTCCGGTTGTTGAAATTTTTCTTCCTGATGGGTCCAGTCCCTGATTGACTCCTCCTTTGTGCCTCTTCCTCTTCCTTATCATCTTCATAAACTCGGCACATCTCTACTAAAGCATGAAAACTTCTCACCTTCTGATATCCAAAAGATGACTTTATCTCCGGCTTGAGCCCATTCTCAAACTTGATGCATTTGGACCTCTCGTCCGGGTTGAGTTGGTAGTACGGAGAATACTTGATAAGCTCCTCCAACTTTGCTGCGTATTCCCCTACACTCATTTCTCCTTGTTTCAATTGCATAAATTCCAACTCCTTCTTTCTCCTTTGATCCTCAGGAAAGTATTTATTGAGAAATTTCTCAACAAACACATCCCAAGTAATCAGCCTTCCTTCATAATTCAAAAGTTGTATGGTGTGATGCCACCAATTCTCAGCTTCACCACACAACATGAA
The DNA here is from genome assembly GCA_037953625.1 of Crotalaria pallida. Taxonomy (NCBI): domain Eukaryota; kingdom Viridiplantae; phylum Streptophyta; class Magnoliopsida; order Fabales; family Fabaceae; genus Crotalaria; species Crotalaria pallida. The sequence continues at coordinate 73,125,275 of CM075655.1, read as the reverse complement.
AACTGCAAACTTCACTCTTTGAGCATCGGTGCATTCCATAGTGCGAAAGATCTTGTTCAACTCCTGAATCCAACGATTCGCTTCCTCAGGCTTGTGACCTCCTTCAAACTTTGAAGGTTTAAAGCGTCGAAATTCCGAGAAAGTCTTCGACTCCTGGTTCTCTGCTTGCATTGGCTGATGGGGCGGATTAGATTGTTGCTGACGCATATTCACTAATACATCAGTCAACCTCTCTATGGCCTCGGCCATATGATTATTATTGTTTCTAGTAGACATCTTTAACCTGCACTGAAGATTCTACATCAGGCTAACATCCTAACGAGAAGTATGCATGACACACCTCTTTCCAATTCTAAAACTCACTATACATAGACGCTAAAGCAAGCATCTAAAACAAATATTACCTTTTGGAGATCACAGATCAGCATCAGTTCGCAGGATCACAGCTCTGATACCAACAAATGTGGACACTCGATGTATATTAACAAATTATGAGACATTCTCAAGATATAGCTTTATTTATATTAAATAAAGAAAGCTGGAATATATAATAAATGTTATTCGTATAGGAACTTTATGGAAAAACTTTTTCTTTCTATACACCAAGTTCCATATCCGAAAGCTTTGATTCGAAAACACATTTCTTTCAAAAATGAACGGTTGAGTACCTGTTTGTACTTTCAGCGGAAACGATTTTCAAAATGATTACTGCAGTTGTAATTGAAATAATTTTAAGGATCATAATAACTATACAACCATAGCCCATATATATATAAAAACTCAGGTACCCAAGTATTAGAGATAAAAGTCGAGGTAGCAAAATATAAGGATACAAACCAGCAGATATAAAATAACAGCTCTCATAGACCCTCTCAACTATATACAATATAACACAAATCAAAATAAAAGAGTCTTCGAGAGCTGAGCCATGATCCACCCACGCTGATGTCTGATCCCTGGTCATCCAAAAGCTAAACACCACATCCTAACATGGTCCCCATACTGCACATACTATCAAAACAAAAACACCACATCACTGATTGTCCGCCGCTGGCCCATCCACGTCCTCTACGGGGTCCTCCTCCTCCTCCTCGTCCGACACCACAGGGGTAGCAACGCGACGCACTGGCTCCGGAGAGGGTGCAAAGCGTACCCTGGTGGCCGAACCAGGACGAGGAGTGGCCGTAGCAGTAGCCTCATCAGAAGTAGAGGGACGTGTACGGGTGGCTGGGCGTCGGACATATAGATTATAAAAACGACGTCCCTGATGTGGGGGTGGAGAACCAAAACGGTAAGTGTAAGCTGGTGGAATGTGCAGTATGTAGATCATGGGGATGCGAAGCCTACGAGGTCGCACTCGAGCCAGGGGGTTAGGATGACGAAAGATCACGTCAACCTCACCCTCGAACACCGCTCGGTGCTCCTCGTAGTCCCACACTCCTCTACGGAGCGGGCGTAACTCCACGTATGTCAGGTAACGAGCCATCACCTGCAAGGGCATAAGGAGTTAGCAAATACTAACGCATAATAAAATAGACAGGGTAAAGTTTTAATCAATTAATACTGTATCTCATACAATTAACAATTCATCATCCATGTTAAACACCAACATCAAGACTTAACTATAAATCAATAGCATATGCAGTCATGATGTATCTAATCTTATCAATGCATGATTGTTGGCCAACTACAACAAATAGGCTTCCGTGGCACCTTAAAATAAACATGCCCGATACCCATACGGAGTATCTCATCGAACTCGGCCCGCAAATAAATCAACACCTCTAGAGCTCTTAGAAATGTTGCCGACGTATCCCGCAGGACTACGCCTCATCGAGTCCGGCACCAAATGACATGCCCACACGCACGTGTGTATTTCCGGAAACAGAAGGTGCAACCCCGGTCACCGACACTCCCCCGTGAACCCTTTGGAGCAGACACCCAGGTCCCTCGAGTTCAACCGAAAGGATATGCCCACCCCTCTCGGACGTGTCTCCACACATGTGGGAATCCAAATAATGTAGATGCTATGCATGGCTTTGACTACCCATACTATTCAATGTCATTTAAGTTGTTCGAAGCTGGGACTTGGCATAATTAAACTTCATTTAACATACACTGACTTCCATTAATTTCTAGTTCAGTAATTAAATTGATTCAAACCCTTTGCTAATCAATCACCTCATTAAATTCTGATCCTTTTACAACAATTCAGTCACTAATAGATTAACAGAGTCTATTAATCGAGTATTGCATTAGATTACTCGAGTAATATTTTTGCACCTTTCGCATTACTCGAGTGACAGCTCGAATTACTCGAGTAATATTTTTGCACCTTTCGCATTACTCGAGTGACAGCTCGAATTACTCGAGTAATATTTTTGCACCTTTCGCATTACTCGAGTGACAGCTCGAATTACTCGAGTAATATTTTTGCACCTTTCGCATTACTCGATTAACAGATCTATTACTCGAGTAGTACTGCATATATTTCAAATTATTCAAAGTTTTAAGGTGTTACTCGATTAATACTTCAGATTAATCGAGTAATCATCTTGCACTCATCAGATAAATCAGAATTTTCACGCATTACTCGAGTGACAGCTCGAATTACTCGAGTAAATTATGCAGTAAAACACTGCTGAACTGGTTTTTATATGTCAAACTCATGCCAATCCAATTTTTACCAAAGTTAAGCTTCAAACCAACTTAAATACATTACATTAAACTTGTTCATAGCATCAATTTCAAGCATTAACACCAAAATCACAGAATCAAAACAATTTCCCCCAATTTTGACCTAAAACACAACCTCACATACCAATTCCTTAATTACCCAATTTCAGATCAAATTGAAGGTTCATTTAGCTTTAGATATCAAAATCTAACATGTTCCAATTCAGTTTTAAGATCAAATTGGCCTCCAAGCCATTGTCCCCTAACCTAGTGCCCTTTGAACCTCATGGTGGTTCAACCAATATTCAAATCAATTCCTCAATCTATTCTAGCATTAGTAAAGCTTCTCCCTTACCTCAATGAAGCTTTTTGAATGCAAAGGCAGCAAAGAAGCTCACAGAATCCACCAACTCCAAATGCTCTGTTTTCGGTTCCAAAACAGGTTCAGTAGAGCAAGTTCGGGTGATGATTTGACAAACCAAACGTGCATGAAAATGAGCAAATTTGGTCAATAAGGAAACTAGACATTGCAAACTCTAAATAGAAATCAAAATGGCACGATTTGGAGTCGTCTACATACCTAAATCGAAGCCTCCAACTTAGCTCCTTACCACTGAAATTTCCCAACTTCAGTTTCAAGAGTCCAACTTCAAGCAATTCGTTCTCCTTGCTCCAGCCACCAAAACACACGATTCTTGTCTCAAATTAAAGGTCTTGTGACAAGCTTGAAGAAGGTATCAAGCTCAACAACTGTGTATGGGTAGGGATTAAAAACGAAGATGAAGAACAGAGGGTGTTCAAACTAAAATTCAGCAGAGTTTCCCTTCTTTTTCTTATTTTCTTATGATTTCCTCAACCCAAAAGCATGAATTTATAGCCAAGAATGGCTATCATGCACACCAACACGTGTTTCCATCAACTCCAGTCGGTGCTAGGTGTAAATAATTGAATTACTCAACTTGTTGAATCATCAAACGCACTATCTTCAGCTTCAGCACCACTGTTACTCGAGTAAATTGATCGGGCTACTCGAGTAACGCACTCAGATTTTCAAAAATTATTATTTTATTCACTTTCCCTCCAAATATCTTTCCAATATTACCTCTTAGGTCCTTTCCAAGGACTAAACTGCAAAAATCCTTATTTTTAGAACCCAAATTATTTTCTCTTATTTTTCCTTGGATAATTCTTTTAATATAACAATAAAATTAATAAATAAAACTAACTAATTCCATATAATTAGTTTTATTTAAATATTCCTTTTATTTACTTGGGAACAAAAATTGGGATATTACACTCAGCACCCAGCCAGCCAGTTAACCACTAGGGTCAACCCTCTTGGGCCAATAGATAAATACTTTAGTTGTTATAATCTTTACAAAAAATGTAACAGATTAAAAACAAAGGTACATATATACATTTCAAAAATTGAAAAAAAAAATTCATAATGATTAGAACAATTAGGATAAAAAAATTTTAGAATCAAATCTTATGATTAACTTGAGATAAGATAAATGATAAAAAATATCAAAATATTTAAATAAGAATAATAATAATAAATGTGATAATCATATTAAAAAGATAATAATTTATATTCAAAAAATACCAAATTATCATGTCCTTTGAAATAGGAAATATTTTGATTTATCATTAAATATATTCATATTACCATCAAACAAAAAAATATAAAAAAAGTTTAATTTGATTTCACTCCAATTAATTACAATAAAATAATAAATGTAATAATGGTATATAAAAACGTGTTACTTCGGAAAAAAAACGTGTTACTTCATCGATAAACTAAATAAGAAAATCATTAATTTAATACTCATCTATACATAAACAAATATAATATTAACCAACGAGGTGTGACACACCTGGCTCGGGACTTTGTCCTCGGTCCGCGAGGACACGGGTTCGAATCCCACCTCGGCGGTATGAGCCTGTCGCTCCTTCGGGAGTGGTTGACCTTCTCTGGGCAGTTTGCAGGCTATGACTTGGAGGCGAGGTTGCCCATCATAGTCGTCAATGTGCGACAATGACGGTGAGATTTCCCTCGTAAACCAAAAAAAAATATAATATTAAAATATAAAAAAGAGTAGTCGTTATATTCCTTATAAAATGCAATGTGTTAATCAATACAGTCAAGAATAACAAAATTCAATGTCGTCTTCATGTCCTATGAAATATTAAATATTCTAATTTATCCTTAAATTTACTCATAATAGCACCAAACAAAAAAGATGAAAATATTTAAATATGATTTACTTTTCATTCTTCAAAATAAAGTTCATAATCATATAAAAATGTTAATTTTTTCCATTAAATAAATACGGAAGATATCAGATAAAAAGTGTTACTTTTTATTTATACAAGAAAGTACAAAATTTTTCAACAAACTCATTTAAATTAATTTTTTTAAGTGTAGGGTTTGATTTGAGTCTATACCTTTTTGTATAATTTTTTTATATTGTTGTATAATAATAATCTTTACTTTAAAATATTTAATATAAAAAAATTAAAATATCAATAACCCGTGCATTGCACAGGGTGAGAGCCAATGTTATTTTAATATGTTGAATGTTAATCCTGCAAAATAGAATGCAAAGTATATAATAATACTTAACAATAGTAAAAATACAATAAAACATCCAAATACAAATTAAAATAAATTTCTTTATTTTTTTTCTCTATGGTGATATCACAAAGATTTTTTTCCTTTGTTTTTTTTTTTTAAATATTAGTATCACTTTTTTTAAAATTTTTTGTTTATTTTTTTTGTTTTGAAAAAAAAAATCAATATATAGTAGCGACTAATATAAATTCCTATCCAATTTTTCTTTTTACATTGTGAAATTAGAATTTTTATTACAGTGTGCAACAATTAATTGAAGTTAAAAAAAATTGATTATGTTTGATATATATATATATATATGTGTGTGTGTGTGAAAATAAAAAAATATATATTTAATTTTTTTTGTATAAAACAAGAAATAAAAAAATATTTTTATTATTTAAAAAATAATTGAAGTAAGAAAAAATATTTGGTTATGTTTAATAGAGAAAGAAATGTGAAGTCAAGAGGTTTTGATGACAACAAACATCTCAAGAATGAACAAATGTCCAACAAGAGAAGAAGATTTCTAATTAGATTTATTGCTCCATGTTAGTTTGATTGTATTATTTACCTCCTTTATTATGTTTCTTAGTATTAGGATGTATGAGGTAGTGGTATTAGGTTGCATTGAATCTCATAGGTTTTAAGGTAAATATGCTTGAGAAAAATGCATGATTAATCTTGGAAAGTGATGCACAAAAAAAATATTTTTAAAATATAAAAATAGATCATAGAATGACCTTGGGAATTATTTTTAGTAAAAGGAAAAAGTTGGGTTCAAAGCTGATTTTTTGATTTATTTTTTAAGCAAAAAAAAAACAGCATATATCTGACAATAACGTTGGCAATATGGGCATTCGCCCACGGGCTCGGCCCGCTAGGAAATAATTTCATTTCATGCCCGTCCACCCCGCCCGTTTTTTTCGCGGGCATTTGCGGGCGGGCTGCGGGCGGCCCGCGGGCCCCGTTTTATTAAAAAAACTAAAACTATCACCCACTCACACTTTCACACAGTATCACACTATCACTCACTCATCTCACACGTGACACACACACACACACTAAAACTTTACTCACTCAGCCACTCTCAGACTCTCAGTTCACACTCCCTATTCCCTAATTTCTTCTCAACCCTAATTTCTTCTCTCTTCTCCCTTAGCTTGAAGGCCGCCGTCTCTCTCATCTCCACTCCCTTCCGCCGAAGCTCCCACCTCCCAGCCTCCCACGATGAGCACAACCCCAGCATCGACGACGAACAGGACGCGATCTACGACGACGAACAGGCCACCCACAGCGACGGCGACCACGACCCAAGCAGCGACGACGGAGGCGACCGACCCTGCGACGACGGCGATGAACCCTGCGGCTTCGAACACGGCCACAGCAGCGGTGATTAGCAACAGAAGACGACGAACAAGAGGCACTGCTTCATCTTCAGGTATTTAGGGTTCCTTTTTTATGCTTTTGAAATTGAAAATTAAAAATTGAAAATTGAATGTTGAATATTAGTATACTTTTTGTGCTGTTGTGTTGTTCTTGATCTTTGAAAATGAAGAAGAAATTGTGAAATTTTGGGGTTCTTATTGGAAAAGAATAAAACGGGCCGCCCGCATGCCCGCCCTGCCTGCCCTTAGGGCGGGCAGGGCCTAATTTTTAGGCCCTAATAATTAGCATTTTTTGCGCGGTGCCCGCCTGCCCTAATTGCCAATGCTGTCTGACAAGTATCTAACATGTATTCAGATACATACTGTGCAGTATCTTTGTAACATAAAATTCAGATCTATTTTTATATGTGCAAAACAAAAAATCAGCGTGTGAGAACTCTCTCCTCTATTCAAATAGTATATAGTGATAAGTTTCATATACATATACACTTACATATATTCCCAAATCAATTTGAATGAGATTCATTCAATAGAAACACGTTTTCATATTCCAAGATTCATCATCTTCTTCATCTTTTTTACAAAACCAAATTGAATCTCTCAAATATTCTAATAGCACCAAACAAAAAAGATGAAAATATTTAAATATGATTTACTTTTGATTCTTCAAAATAAAGTTCATAATCATATAAAATGTTAATTTTTTCCATTAAATAAATACGGAAGATATCAGATAAAAAGTGTTACTTTTTATTTATACAAGAAAGTACAAAATTTCTCAACAAACTCATTTAAATTAATTTTTTTAAGTGTAGGGTTTGATTTGAGTCTATGCCTTTTTGTATAATTTTTTTATATTGTTGTATAATAATAATCTTTACTTTAAAATATTTAATATAAAAAAATTAAAATATCAATAACCCGTGCATTGCACGGGGTGAGAGCCAATGTTATTTAAATTTGTTGAATGTTAATCCTGCAAAATAGAATGCAAAGTATATAATAATACTTAACAATAGTAAAAATACAATAAAACATCCTAATACAAATTAAAATAAATTTCTTTATTTTTTTTCTCTATGGTGATATCACAAAGATTATTTTTCCTTTGTTTTTTTTAAAATATTTGTATCACTTTTTTTAAAAATTTTTGTTTATTTTTTTTTTTGAAAAAAAAATCAATATATAGTAGCGACTAATATAAATTCCTATCCAATTTTTCTTTTTACATTGTGAAATTAGAATTTTTATTACAGTGTGCAACAATTAATTGAAGTTAAAAAAAATTGATTATGTTTGATATATATATATATGTGTGTGTGAAAATAAAAAAAAATATATTTAATTTTTTTGTATAAAACAAGAAATAAAAAAACATTTTTTATTATTTAAAAAATAATTGAAGTAAGAAAAAATATTTGGTTATGTTTAATAGAGAAAGAAATGTGAAGTCAAGAGGTTTTGATGACAACAAGCATCTCAAGAATGAACAAACGTCGAACAAGAGAAGAAGATTTCTAATTAGATTTATTGCTCCATGTTAGTTTGATTGTATTATTTACCTCCTTTATTATGTCTCTTAGTATTAGGATGTATGAGGTAGTGGTATTAGGTTGCATTGAATCTCATAGGTTTTAAGGTAAATATGCTTGAGAAAAATGCATGATTAATCTTGGAAAGTGATGCAAAAAAAAATTATTTTTAAAATAGAAAAATAGATCATTGAATGACCTTGGGAATTATTTTTAGTAAAAGGATAAAGTTGGGTTCAAAGTTGATTTTTTTTATTTATTTTTTAAGCAAAAAAAAAAAAAACAGCATATATCTTACAATTGTAGAGTTTTGATGTTTTGATGATTAACAACCTTATGTCAAGCAACAACATTCAACAAAGCAAGCAACCACTCATGAAGATTAGAATAGGTTTATTTTATTTCTAATCAATGTATTTTATTTTTGCATATCATGAGAGTGGGTGGTAGCTTTAGGATTAGGAATCTCAATTAGATTTATAATATTGTTTGATCAATGGTGAAGAAATATTAATCTTGATAAAATAGCTCTAAATAAAGTTTTTGTCAAAGTACATTTGAAAAGCTTTAATTTTAATCACTTTTTACAGTGGTTAATCGATTAGCACATATGGCTTAATCGATTAACTCAAATAACTGTACAACACTGATTGTGTTAATAAGGGTTAATCGAGTAGTGTGTTATACGTTAATCGATTAGCACGAATTAACACAGGTTAATCGATTAGTGTGTTTTATCTTAATCGATTAATTGCTGTTGTTTCTGAAAAATAATATTTTTGTTTAAAAAAGACTTCATTTCTACTTTGACAAGGTTACACACTCTTTCATAATTTTCATATAGAGAAACATACTTTCAGATTTTCAAGAGCTATTACTACTTTCCTATTGTGATATCAAGATTCAACAACTTTCAATTTTCTTCACTCATGATCTTTCAATATTCTAAGTCCTATTGAAATTCAAGTTTTCTAGTTTTCTAGTTTTTAGTTTTGTGTTGAAGCAATTCACAACAACAAGGTTGTATTGTTCAAGATTTCAACAAAGAAGTGAAGATTTCACAATTCAAGACTTTGAAGAATCTCAAAGCAATTGGAAAAGGAATTTGGTTGGAGAGCATCCTTCAACAAATTCCAAGAGGACAAGATACAGATTCAATTGGGTAGAATATCAAAGAGATTGGTACACTCTTTGAAGGGGTTAAGATAGGATAACTAGTGAGAGTTGCATCTTAACATTGTATTCTAACAATTGAAGTATCTAGTAGAAACTCTTTATCTTTTGATAAAGGGGACTGGAGTAGCTCTCAGTGGTAGAGAGTGAACCAGGATAAAATCTTGTCTTCCTTGCTTTTATTCTTTCTAGTTTTCATTAACCAAGAACAATTGAATTAGGTTTAATTTGGGGTTTTTCAATTCCTTGTTAATTAACCTAAATTGGCTTGGTAAATTTACTTGATATTGTTCAATCATTCATTCATCATTTGTTGGTGCATCAAAGCATTGTAATCTCCTTTGAATTTGGTTTAAAACTGAATTTGCGTCAGTTACTGTTCTTATTAATCGATTAAATCGATTGTTAATCGATTAATTTTTAACTTGCTTTCGGCATTAATCGAGTAACACTTCAGTTAATCGATTAGTTTGAAAGTAAGCTTCAGCATTAATCGATTAATACTGGAATTAATCGATTAACCAGTATATTTTTGTAAGAAAATTTATTTTCTTAAACCCATTCTCTTTGGTAATCGAAATATTTGTATTAAGGCTTCAAAATTCTATTCACCCCCCCTCGAGACTATTTTGAGCCGCTTGTTGGTTTCCAACAACAATAACGTTGGCAATATGGGCATTCGCCCACGGGCCCCGCCCGCTAGGAAATAATTTCATTTCATGACCGTCCGCCCCGCCCGTTTTTTTCGCGGGCATTTGCGGGCGGCCCGCGGGCCCTGTTTTATTAAAAAAAACTAAAACTATCACCCACTCACACTTTCACACAGTATCACACTATCACTCACTCATCTCACACTTGACACATACACACACACACACACTAAAACTTTACTCACTCAGCCACTCTCAAACTCTAAGTTCACACTCCCTATTCCCTAATTTCTTATCAACCCTAATTTCTTCTCTCTTCTCCCTTAGCTTGAAGGCCGCCGTCTCTCTCATCTCCACTCCCTTCCGCCGAAGCTCCCACCTCCCAGCCTCCCACGATGAGCACAACCCCAGCATCGACGACGAACAGGACGCGATCTACGACGACGAACAGGCCACCCACAGCGACGACGACCACGACCCAAGCAGCGACGACGGAGGCGACCGACCCTGCGACGGTGGCGATGAACCCTGCGGCTTCAAACACGACCACAGCAGCGGTGATTAGCAACATAAGACGACGAATAAGAGGCACTGCTTCATCTTTAGGTATTTAGGGTTCCTTTTTTATGCTTTTGAAATTGAAAATTAAAAATTGAAAATTGAATGTTGAATATTAGTATACTTTTTGTGTTGTTGTGTTGTTCTTGATTTTTGAAAAAGAAGAAGAAATTGTGAAATTTTGGGGTTCTTATTGGAAAAGAATAAAACGGGCCGCCCGCATGCCCGCCTTGCCTCCCCTTAGGGCGGGCAGGGCCTAATTTTTAGGCCCTAAAATGAGCAAATGAGATCAGAATAGAAACTACAAATTGCAAGCTTTGATTAGGAACCAATTTGACATAAAATGGTGACTTATACTCACCACAATTTCAACTCAAAGCAAGCAATTCGAATACTGAAACTGCACACTTCAGTTTCAAGCACTCCACTTCACAGATTAAGTTCTCCTAGCACAAGCCACCAAATCATAGGATCTATAGCTTAAATCGAAGGTCTCTCTGCAAGATTCAAAATGATGTGAAGCTCGCAGCAAGTGTGTGGGTAGGGAAGGAGAACAAAATCAAAAACCAGAGGGTGCTTGAGGTAGAAATTCTGCAGAGTTTTGGTATATAATTCCTTCTTCCATCAATTCCTTCACCCATGGTCCTAAATTTATAGCCAAAACTAAGAATCACGCATGCCAACACGTATCAAAGACGTGTTTTGGCCTTGATAGGTGGCAAATTCAGGTTTTCCTAGCTGGTTGAGTCATCAAACTCCACTATCTTCAGCTTCAGCACTGTCGTTAATCGATTAACCCGTCTCGTTAATCGATTAACGCGACCGGTTTTTCAAAAATTAATATTTTATTCACTTTCCCTCCAAATACCTTTTCAATACTTCCTCTTAGGTCCTTCCCAAGGACTAAACTGCAAAAATACTATTTTTAAGGTCCAAAATATTTTTCTTGCATTTTTTCCTCAATTTAATCTTAAAAATAATCATGATTAATAAACAAAACTAATTAATTCCATATAATTAATTTTGTTTAAATATTTCTTTTATTTATTTGGGAATAAAAATTCGGGGTATTACATTTCTCCCCCACTTATGAGAATTTTGTCCCCGAAATTCCGCTTACATAAATAGCTCAGGATAATCCTTTTTCATCTTATCTTCTAATTCCCAAGTTGCTTCTGATACCTCGGCATTTTCCAAATGACTTTGACTAGAGGAATTTCTTATCCTCGAAGCTGCTTCATTCTTTGGTCTTCTATTCTGACAGGGATGGTTTCCAGAGTGAGATTCTCTCGCAAAGTCAGGTCGTCAGGTTGAACTTCAATTACGGAGTTTGGATCCGACACAAACTTCCATAATTGCGATACATGAAACACACTGTGCAGATTGGATAACGACGGAGGCAAAGCGAGTTGATAGGCAACTGGACCAATACGCTTGAGAATCTGATAAGGACCGATAAACCTTGGTGACAGTTTTCTAGTCCTCAAAGCTCTTCCAACACCAGTTGTCGGTCTTACGCGAATAAAAACATGTTCACTTTCCTCAAACTCCAACGATCTTCTCCTTCTATCTGCATAACTTTTCTGTCGGCTTTGAGCCGTCTTCATCTTTTCTCTGATCATTTGAATTTTCCCAGTTGTTTCTTGAACAATATCAGGTCCAATGATCGTCTGCTCCCCCACTTGAAACCAACATAGAGTGGTTTGACATTTCCTACCATACAATGCCTCAAACGGTGCCATTCCGATATTTGTATGGTAACTGTTGTTGTAGGTAAACTCTATAAGCGGTGAGAGTTTATCCCAACTTTCTTGACTTTCCAAGACACAGGCTCTCAACAAATCCTCGAGCGATTGAATAGTCCTTTTTGATTGACCATCCGTCTGAGGGTGGTATGCAGAGCTCATCCTTAGCTTTGATCCCAAAGCTTGTTGCAAACCTTTCCAAAGTCTCAAAGTAAACCTCAGATCTCTATCCGAAATTATACTTGATGGTATTCCATGAAAACGGACGATTTCCTTGATGTACAACTGAGCAAACCTTTCTGTCGGATAGCGCATATTAACTGGAAGAAAATGCGCAGACTTGGTCAATCGATCTACGATTACCCAAATTGCATCACAACCTCTAACAATTCTAGGTAACCCAGACACAAAGTCCATTGAAATGTTGTCCCACTTCCTTTGAGGAACATCCAAAGGTTGTAGTTCTCCACCGGGTCTCTTGTGCTCAGCCTTTGCCTTCTGGAAAATCAAACATGAAGCTACATACGAAGCTACATCTTTCTTTAGCCCAGACCACCAAAACAGTCTCTTCAAGTCTTGATACATCTTGGTTGATCCCGGGTGAATACTCATCCGACTTTTGTGCGCTTCGTCCAAGATCAGTCTTCTTAACTCCTGACTTTTAGGAATACAAATTCGATTTTTGAACCGGAGGATTTCATCACTTCCAATTTGAAAGTTTGGTTCTTTCCCTTCCATCATCAACTTTTTCTTTTCTTGCATCTCTTCATCTGATTGTTGTGATTCCTGAACTTGAATCAGGAAATCATTGGTAATTTGCAGCTTACCAAGCTTTATACATCCAGGTTCCACTTGTATCATCAAGCTTAAATCCCAAAAAATTTCGATTAAAGAGATTTCCTTGACCATCGTAGCACTCACATGAATATTTTTCCGGCTTAAAGCATCACCTATGACATTTGCTTTACCGGGATGGTACTGTAGTTCAAAATCATAGTCCTTAATGAATTCCATCCAACGCCTTTGCCTCATGTTCAACAGATACTTCAAACTCTTATGGTCAGTATACACTGTGAACGTGGTGCCATAAAGATAGTGCCTCCATATCTTTAGAGCAAAAACAATAGCAGCGAGCTCTAAATCATGCGTCGGATAATTTATTTCATGAACTTTTAGCTGTCTTGATGCATATGCTACCACTTTTCCATCTTGCATCAACACGCATCCAAGACCTTGCCTCGAAGCATCACAGAAAACGTCGAAACTTTTCTGTGGGTCAGGTAATACCAACACCGGTGAGGATGTTAACTTCTCTTTCAACAATTGAAAACTTTCCTCATATTTATGATCCCACAAGAAAGGTTGGTCCCTGCGAGTCAACTTAGTCATCGACAAGGAAATCCTTGAAAAATCCTCGATAAACCTTCGATAGTATCTGGCCAAACCTAAGAAACTACGGACTTCAGTCACGGTTTTGGGTTGCTCCCATTTCAACACTGCTCCAACTTTAGCTGGGTCAACCGCAATTCCTTCCTTAGAAATGACGTGGCCTAGAAAATTCACCTTGTCCAACCAAAACTCACATTTAGTAAGTTTGGCATATAGTTGTTTCTCCTTTAATATTCCTAATATAATCTTGAGATGTTCGACATGTTCTTCTGGACTCTTCGAATAGATGAGAATGTCGTCAATGAACACGACCACAAACTGGTCCAGGTAAGGTCGGAAGATTCTGTTCATGTAATCCATGACGATAGCAAGAGCATTCGTTAATCCGAACGGCATCACTACATATTCATAATGCCCATATCGGGATCGAAAAGCTGTCTTCGAAATATCTTCTTCTCGAATTCTGATTTGATGATATCCCGATTTTAAATCAATCTTCGAAAATACTGAAGCTCCTCGAACTTGGTCCATAAGGTCATCTATCCTTGGTAAAGAATATTTGTTCTTGATCGTGACCTTATTCAGTTGCAGATAATCTACACACATCCTCATGCTACTATCCTTCTTCTTGACAAATAATACTGGAGCTCCCCATGGCGAAACACTAGGCCTTATCATCTGCTTTTGCAATAACTCCTCTACTTGCCTCTTTAACTCGGCCATTTCTGGTGGTGCCATCCTATACGGAGCAATGGAGATAGGACAAGTTCCAGGTACTAGGTCAATTCCAAACTCAATCTCGCGCTTAGGTGGTAATCTTGGAATTTCTTTAGGAAAAACTTCTGGAAAGTCTCTTATCACAGGAATATCTTCAATCTTCACTTCTTTTCTTCCACGATTGAGGAAAACAGGCACACATACCCCCGAGGTTTAGGACTTAGGGATTCATGATCTCGGAATTGGATTGTTTTCTCATCACAGTTAATGATGACTTGGTTTCGGTTTAACCAATCCATTCCCAAAATCACGTCTATCTTAGGCATAGGTAGACAAATTAAGTCTACGAAAGATGTATGGTTTAAGACCACCATCTTGCAATCCTTACAGACTTTAGAAACAATAACAGAGTTATTGGTAGGGGTTTCTATTTGTACTTGGTAGGGTAAATCAGTTACTACTAACTTCAAACGATTCACACACTCATAGGATACAAAAGAGTGAGTGGCTCCAGAATCAAACATTACAATACAGGGTTGATCATTAAGAAGACAGATACCTTGAATTAGGTCAGAGGACTGATTCATTTCAGTTCCACTCAGAGCAAAAACTTTTCCAGCCACAAACGGTTTGTTTGTTCCTTCTTTCTCCACGGGCTCTTTGCATTCACGAGAGTAATGCCCCTTCTTACCACACTTGAAACACAGTCCATGTTGTGCGGCATAACAGTTGGTTCCAAAGTGAAAACGATTACAATTCTCACACTTGCGAGAGCTTGTCTGAGAAGTATCCTTTCCACCATTTGCCTCCCTTCCTTTTCCTTTCTAAAAATAGGGGCCTTTGTTCCGGTGATTGAAATTCTTCTTTCTGATTGGTCCGAATCCAGATTGATTCTTATTTTGTGCCTCTTCTTCCTTCTTATCATCTTCATAGACTCGGCACAATTCCACAAGAGCAGGAAAACTTCTTATCTTCTGATATCCAAATGCCGACTTAATCTCCGGTTTGAGTCCACTCTCAAACTTGATACATTTAGACCTTTCATCAGGGTTAAGCTGGTAGTAAGGAGAATACTTAATGAGTTCCTCTAACTTTGCTGCATACTCTCCTACACTCATGTCTCCTTGTTTCAGCTGTATAAATTCCATTTCATTCTTTTGCCTCAAGTCCTCAGGAAAATATTTGCTGAGAAACTTTTCAACAAATACTTCCCAAGTAATCATCCTTCCTTCATAATTCATCAACTGCATGGTGTGATGCCACCAGTTTTCAGCTTCTCCAATAAGCATAAACCTAGCAAACTTTCCCCTTTGAGCATCTGTACACTCCATAGCACGAAAGATCTTATTCAACTCTTGAATCCAACGATTCGCTTCCTCAGGCTTATGACCTCCTTCAAACTTTGACAGTTTAAAGTTTTGGAATTCAGTAAAAGTCTTTGATTCCTGAGTCTCTACCGGATAAGGTTGAGATGGCGGATTAACTTGTTGTTGGCGCATTCCAACTAACACCTCCGTTAACCTCTTTATGGCTTCAGCCATATGATTATTGTTTCGATTTGACATCTTATACCCGCACTAAGGATTTCAGATCAGACTAAAACTCCTAATAAGAAGCATGTGTAACATACCTCTTTTCTATTCTAAAGCTAACAGTAATAGATACTAAGACAAGTGTTACCTTTTGGAGACCACAGATCAGAATCAGTTTGGATACTAAGACAAGTGCGGCACCCTAAAAAATATAACTTTATTTATATTAAACTAAGTATACGTTTAGTTATTAAGTAAACTTATAGAATTTTCGTGGAAAATTTTTCCCTTTTCCAAAAATAATTTTTTATAAAAAACTGCTTTTGTAGACTACTTTCAAATTCAATGAAATAGTTGTGTATTTAATTTGAGTTCAGCGGAAACGATTTTTAAAAACCTTTGTGTTGGTTGCGAGTAATTTTAAAAGAGATACAAGATCAACACGCAACCAGAGCCCATGCATATATATATATATATATATATATATGTAAAACCAAGTACATCTAGTGAAAGTAGTCAAGAGTCGAGATAGCAAACTATAGAGATACAGACCAGTAAGTATAAAATAACAACCCTCACGTACTCCTCTCAGAATATATACAGTATAATACAACTCAAAATAAGGAGTATACTGAGAGCTGTGCCATGATCCACCCACACTGATATCTGATCTCTGAGTCCTCAAAAGCTGCAACTACTACTACGTCATACTATGATTCCCATCCTGTCCATACTCAAGGGTCATCATCACGCCACTGGCTACCAGTAGAATGGTCCGCAGCTCCCCCGTCCTCGTCCTCCACGGGATCCTCCTCCTCCTCCTCGTCCGGCACAGTGGGTGCAGTAGTGTGAGGCACTGCATCAGGTGAAGGTGCAAAATGCACCCTAGTGGACGGACCAGGGCGAGGAGTGGCAGTCTCAGTGTCACTAGTGGAAGGGCGAGTGCGGATAGCGGGATGCCTAACACGAGAGTAGTAAAAACGATAACCAGGACGTGGTGATGGTGGTGGAGTACTGTGACGATAGGTATAAACCGGTGGTACGTGCAGGATGTAGACCATAGGAAGACGCAGCCTACGAGGTCTCACGCGGGTCAGAGGATTAGGATGACGGAATATGATATCTACATCACCCTCAAAGATCGCTCGACGACCCTCGTAGTCCCAAACGCCGCTACGGAGCGGACGAATCTCGATGAATGCCAGAAAACGATCCATCACCTACAAAGGGCTAGGGAGTCAGCAATTTCTAACGCATAATCAAATAGAAAGCGATAACAAATTAAGTTAAAGCCCAAAGAATAACCTTATCAAATTATTTTCGTATCATGAAAAGTCTTAGTTTCTTAATTTCATTATCGACATTCATAAATGATAAATATTTAGTTTCAATTCTTAATTATCCATATACATCATGAACATTAAGATTGTAAATTAATAACCACCAATAATAACAATAATAACCATTATGTGCAAAGCCAATGCTTCTTGTATATCAATGCATGATCGTTGGCCAACACAACAAATAGGCTTCCGTGGCACCTTTAAAACATGTCCGGTACCCCCAATGAGCACCTCTCGGACTCGACCAACATTAAACGACACTCCTAGAGCTCATAGAAGTGACGCCGACATATCCCGCAAGACTACGTCTCTCGAGCCCGGCGTTTAAAGACACGCCCACACCCCCGTGTGTATTTCCGGAACGAAAGGTGCAACCCCGGTCACCGACATACCTCGACATCCCCATGGATGCCCGCTGAACCCAGCTAACATTCACACGAATGCCCCTCGAGTTCAATCAACTAAGAGGTATGCCCACGCCTCACGGACGTGTCTCCACCACTGTGGGAAACCAAAATGCAAATGCTATGCATGAATTCACAAGCATAACTCACCTTATGTGTCATTTAAGTTTACTTGAGGTCATATAATATATGCTTTTGTATTCCAAGTCATTATTTCCATAAACCTTTCTCAATCAGTTTCAACTTCAGCCTTTAATCGATTAAAATGCCTTGTTAATCGATTAAATAATTAAATTCTGATTTTTATTACAAAATTTGATCGGTTAATCGATTACCCAACCTGATAACCGATTACCCATGTATAAAATTCCAAACTGATCAGACTATAATCGTGTTAATCGATTAACAGTCGGGTTAATCGATTAAATATATCAGTAAAACAGTGCTGAAACTGGTTTTTGGATACCAAAATCATACCAACTCAATTTTAACCAAAACTAACCTCAAGTACAACTTAAATACATCATATTAAACTCATTCATAACATCAATTTCAGCAATATATCACAGATTAACAGAATTGCTTAATTTTCCCCCAATTTAATCAAAATCACAACCTAACATGTCATATTTTGATTCAAGCCATTTTAGTTCAAATTGATCATTCCTACAGCTTCTATGGGGATATTCTTACTTGCTCCAAATCAGTTTTTAGGTCCATTTGGCCTCCAAGCCATTCTACCATATCCTAAAGCCCTTTGAATCTCGTGGTGATTCAACCTAAGTTCAATTCAATACCACAATCTATTCTAGCATTAGTAAAGCTTCTCCCTTACCTTAATGAAGCTTTTTGAATCGAATTTCAACAAGAAAAGTGCCAGAAACTCCAACCTCTTAATGCTCTGTTTTCAGGTCCATGACAGATTCGGGTAAGCACATTCGACAACAAATTTGACAAACCAAATGGACATGAAAATGAGCAAATGAGATTAGAATAGAAACTAAAAATTGCAAGCTTTGATTAGGAACCAATTTGACATAAAATGGTGACTTATACTCACCACAATTTCAACTCAAAGCAAGCAATTCGAATACTGAAACTGCACACTTTAGTTTCAAGCACTCCACTTCACATATTAAGTTCTCCTAGCACAAGCCACCAAATCATAGGATCTATAGCTTAAATCGAAGGTCTCTCTGCAAGCTTCAAAATGATGTGAAGCTCGCAGCAAGTGTGTGGGTAGGGAAGGAGAACAAAATCAAAAACCAGAGGGTGCTTGAGGTAGAAATTCTGTAGATTTTTGGTATATAATTCCTTCTTCCATCAATTCCTTCACCCATGGTCCTAAATTTATAGCCAAAACTAAGAATCATGCATGCCAACACGTATCAAAGACGTGTTTTGGCCTTGATAGGTGGCAAATTCAGGTTTTCCCAGCTGGTTGAGTCATCAAACTCCACTATCTTCAGCTTCAACAATGTCGTTAATCCATTAACCCGTCCCGTTAATCGATTAACGTGACCAGTTTTTTCAAAAATTAATATTTTATTCACTTTCCCTCCAAATACCTTTTCAATATTGTCTCTTAGGTCCTTCCCAAAGGACTAAACTGCAATAATACTATTTTTAAGGTCCAAAATATTTTTCTTGCATTTTTCCCTCAATTTAATCTTAAATATAATCATGATCAATAAACAGAACTAATTAATTCCATATAATTAATTTTTTTTAATAAATATTTCTCTTATTTATTTGGGAATAAAAATTCGAGGTATTACAGAAGGCAACTACTAAAATGACAAAAATGCTAGATGAGGGCTCACAAGATGAGGATACCGATACGGAGATTCATGAGGAAACAATGAGACTCTTAGTCAAGAGGTTTAGCAAGTTTCTCAAGGAGAGAGGAAACTTCAATAGAGCAAGGGGTACAGGCTCAAATGATAATTCTTACAAAAGCAAGACCTCAAAAGACAATGTCATGTGTCAGGAATGCGGAAAATTGGGGCACATAAGATACCAATGTCCTGCATTTCTCAAGAAGGCCGAAAAGGATAAGAAGGGCTCAAATAACTTCAAGTCAAAGAAGGCATATATCGTTTGGGATGTGCCTCAAGAAGATGAAAATGAAAGCACAAGCTTATCGGATGATGATGAGTTAGCCAACTTATGCTTGATGGCTAATGTAGATGAACAAGCTTCCTCAAGCACAAACTCAAATGACAAAACTAATGAGGTAGACTATCTCTTCGATTCTAGTTCGAATTCTAATTCTCC
The DNA here is from genome assembly GCA_037953625.1 of Crotalaria pallida. Taxonomy (NCBI): domain Eukaryota; kingdom Viridiplantae; phylum Streptophyta; class Magnoliopsida; order Fabales; family Fabaceae; genus Crotalaria; species Crotalaria pallida. The sequence goes on along the minus strand of CM075655.1, from coordinate 73,105,277 downwards.
CTCTTTCAATTAACTATATTGTGCTTATGTGGAGATGCATAAAGAATTGAAAAAGTTAGCTAAAATAAATATAGAGAGAAAGAATTTCATTTTGAAGCAACAAGAAAAGATCTTAGAAATGCAAAAGTCACTTGAGGAATTGAAGCTTCAAAATGAAACTCTAGATCTCATTTATGCTAATTCCACATGTAATTGTGCTTTGAAAAACAATGTTGTTACAACTTATGAAAATTGCAAATCCTTTGAAAAAGAAGTTTCAAATTTGAAAAATCGGATTGCAAGTTTCACAAGAGGTGATACGTGTTTGGATCACTTGCTAGCTACTCAAAGAAATAATGGAAATAGAGTCAGATTAGGATATACCAAACCTAAAAAGAAAAATTTCAGCAAGGTTGGTACTTTTCTAAAATTGATTTTACTGAAACACCAACTTGCTACTATTGTGGTATTTTTGGACATATTACAAATAATTGCAATATCAAAAGATTTGGTATACCTAGTGGCAACTATATGTGGATTTTGAAGGGGACTAACCCCCAAGCTAACATGAAAGGACCCAAGACAACTTGGGTACCTAAATCTAGTAAGTGATGTTATGTTGTAGATGTGCCTTCGGACAAAGGAGCGAAGATGGTATCTAGATAGTGGATGTTCGAGGCACATGACCGGTGATCAATCTCACTTCATTGAGCTAACTACCAAAGAAAGTGGTCACGTCACCTATGGAGACAACAATAAAGGCAAGATACTCGAAATTGGTAAGATTGGTAATATTTCTAACCTAGTCATTGAAAATGTCCTATACATAGAAGGTGTAACAGCCCGATTTTCGAAAACCCAAAACATCCGACTCTTATTTATTAACGTTGCAAAAATGCGGCCATTTTTTTTAAAACATTGTTGAAGGGTTTGAAAACGTTCCTTGAAAATTTTCAATATCCTTCCACATTATATTTCGAAAACCGAGTTGTTACTTGGAACCAAACTCGACTACTTCAATTTCTGAAAACATTTTATTTAGAAAACCGTTCAGTTCCACTTAAACAACTCCATTCATTTTCTCAAAGAAAATTTAACACATTTCATAAAAAGGATTCCTCCCTTTCTTCAAGGTCGGGCGTGCTTCAGAATAGTCACAGTGCAGTAATAGCTTACAACTTAGGTAATCCTGAATATGAAAGACAAATAACCACCTATTCTAAGGCTCCTACTGCTTCTCTCTCTTATCAAAGTAAATTGGTCCTATCTTCCTTCCTTTCATCAACACCTTCAGGCCGGATGATGTTGCAACTGCCTTCCTTGACTCTTCTTTCGGTTTGGGCTTAAGCTCCACTCCGAATAATCGCACCGGATTCTCTGTTCTCTGCCTCGGTGACGATAAACGTGAACTATACTCCACATAGGACATACTTCCCAAACACGAACTCGCGGTGGCTCCACTCCGCTTATACTCCGGGTCTTCGACCACTACTTGCGTGTGTCCCGTCCAAATCCATCCACGAGGTATGGCTCTCCATCCGTGACCCTCCTGAGATCGGAGACCGACTTCCATGTGTAGATCCGTCTGCCCGTTGGAATACCAGTGACACCGATGCGCCAATGAACAGGAGAGAGTAAGCGTTCCGGACGCGTAGCGTCGACGGTGTGGAATTACGGTAGGCAAGATAATAGGACACACAAACAATACATACATTCACACACAATCCCAAGCAACATGTTACCATCATTATTCACAATCGATATTAATTTCATCGTATTATTATTATTATTTCCTTCATATTCTTCCAACCTTATTTCCACTCTCTTTCATAGAACTCACCCTCTTCTCCACATTTCCATTCTCAAGTCTTTTTCTCATTTCCCCCACTTTTCCACTCTCACTCAAATAACTCTTTTCTTAAGATGTTTTATTGAATTGTAACCCTCGATGACCAGGGGAGTTAAAAGATCATCGAGGTACGAGTTTCTTTCGTAGTTAGCACTCGCGTTACAAGCCTACATCTCCTCGGCCACCAACCACCCAGTCGGAAGCAAACAGGAGTACATGACCTTTACCATGCGGGCACGACAGCTGTCAACACAAGTGGTCCCAGACAAGGAGGCTCAGCCTCAATTCATAATAGTATGGCACACTGCCTCGCAGTGGCAAACAATTGCCCCACTCCATTCCCTCTCACTGGTCCTGAACTGCCATAGGGGTGACAGCACTATTCTGGTCCCGGGTGCAGAACTTACCACGGTATTAGACCCAGTCCCCACCACGTTAGTGCACCACATGTGGAGTTCGTTCTGCCCAGAATAGTACTCAAGGCAACGTGACGTTTTACCGCCCGAGCCTACCCTAATGCATTCATCAACCCGAATATCCCTGATATCCGGGGTACCTTCCTCTCCACTACTTCGCACTCTCTAACCTCACCGTATTCGCTATTAATGTCTTTTAGAATCTTTTAGTTAATTATCCTATTGGTCGGCTCACCCTTCGTGCATCCCTTCAGTGAGTCCCGACCATTATCTTTTTCACTTTCAAATACACCCTTATAGCTCAGAGCTGGGAGTTCCTCAATCGAGTCACATCTCATTTCTCAAACTTAATCACAGTCTCATAGTTTCCTCCCAAATTTTCTTTTTACCATCCTTTCCAAGATTTCGATTTCACACCCTTCTCAACACATTTCAAATACCATTTCCAAAATCATCATAAAACTTTTCATTTTCACTAACTTTCACCAAAAATGGTATTTCCCAAAACTTTTCTCAAATTATTGTTTCTCAATATCCTCTCATAAAACTTCTTTCAAAAAGGTCATTTCATAAGACTCCTTTGAAAAATATTGTATCACCAGTTTCTTCAAAATTCCTTTTCCAAAACCCTTTTCCCAGAAATTTCCATTTCAAAAAACTTTAGTTCACAAACCTTTTTCAAAAGTTGTTTTCACAAATCAAAATTTCTTTTTCAAAACTCTTTTTCAAACACTTTTGTGCTGAGCGTTAGTGGAGGAGCAAGCCCAGCTCAACACTAGCTCCCAGATTAAAACCAAGAACAGAGGAGCTCAGCTCAACTCAGTTCATTTCTTATCTCAACAATCACATTACTCTCCCCCAGCTCTGGCTCGTTCTCATTCTCACTTTCAATTCTCTTTTCCAGTCAACTCCTATTTCTCTTTTCCACTTAGTCTTTTATTAACATTCTCATTCCTTATTGCACCATCACTTCCAACCTCATACCCTCTCAACTCTTTCATTTTATTGTCATTCTCCTATTAAGGACACCACACGTCCGACATTCGTCCACTCATCATGACAATAAGCATCATACATAAATAATTTAAACAATCAAAGCACACTATCACACATCACACCACACAATAATATTGTGGTCTTTGTCACCTTCATATAAGCAGCCACACAAAGCAAACAATTGCTGCTTATACTACTGACTCTGACCACTTCGTTCCGATCTTTGAGATGATGCGGAACGTCCTAATAAATCACCTAGCTACCACTATGTCTTAGGGAAGGCTTCTCTCTCACCTGAGGTCCAGCTGTTGAATGTGTGCTCTTCTTCGAACCCATGTGCTGCCGACTGCCTCAACCTCTTTTCTTTATCATTCCTCATATTACATAAAACATTTGATGTTATTAACTTATTCGAGAAAACCCTCTTCTTAGTGTAATACTTGTCTTTCTTTAGTTGGGAAAAACTTCGAAAATATAACTATTTTCGATCCGACTTTTTCTTAAATCAATTTCTACTTAAAACTTTACTCTAAATCATATGAAAATATTTTTAATTGTAAAAAGGCAAGTCCAAGTAATTCTGGACAGCAAGCATAGTTTTACAAAATTTCTTTAGTAGGGCTCCGAAAACATTGTAAAAACATTCTTTACTTTAAATAACTTTCTATCTTAAAATTATCACTTTAAAATCCATGTTTTTTTTTTCATAAAACAACTTTGGACAGCCAAGCATACATCATAACATTCAAGCAAATCATACCACATACAAATGCAAATAACACTTAGGAATGCAAGTACCCATAACCAAACAAAAATCAGGTTTTTAACCAATTACATCAACATTGATTTCCATGCACCCTTTAGTTGAGTAATTAGGCTCTCTAACCCCATTTAAATTACTTAACCGAAATGAAACAAAGGAAAATAAATCAAACATCACAATTTAAATTACATGAATCAATTGGTTTTATTTTAAGCATTTAGATTCCACTTTCTTTTTATCCTAACCGAAACACATAAGCGCACACACACACACACCTATATATATTTTCATTCCATAGTTAATTCAATTTACTTATTTTCTTCATTTCTAAGTATAGGACCGAATAGGGAACACATATTCACCCTACAAGTCCAAGCAATTTATTTTAGTATAATTCCTTAAAATGTGTTTATTCTTTTTAAATCATTTCGTTGGAAAGGAATTCTAGTTGGGTTATCATGCATAAACCGAATACCATCGTGAGAAAGTAAGGTCAGATATTCATCATACATGTACAAAGAGCATGAAACAAGTAAAGACCATTTTCAAAGACTCATTTTCTAATTTCCTTTTATGAAAACCGTGAGCTTCACCTAATTTTGACAAGCACACATTTAATTCATTGACACAATAAAATCAAGAATCATGTCATGGTCTTTATCCTTTAAGAAAACACATGCATGTACCTATAATTTCTAGGTGAGATAATTCTTAACATGCATGTAAGAAATAGTGATCTAGCATGATCTCCTAGTTTCCTAAGCTTGACCGAATGATGTCATGCGAATGTCTAAACTCATGGATCATGTTATGCAAGACTTAAGAACATCATTTTACTTTTCCAAACATCAACCGAATCATCAACACACACACACATCTCGATTTAAACTCACTTTATACCAAATATATTTTAAAGCTTGTTAGGCTTAGTTTCTCCTTAAAGACCGTGGCATGCATACAATGAATTAAGGCTTAATTCTCAAATGAAACACACGAAATTCAAGTTTCATGTTTTCTAAGAATATCAAACATAGATTAAATCATGCAAAAGGAGATCAAGATAAAAACATGCACCCAAATCCAAATTCTCAAGCAAACCGTGAAGAGTTAATTTTAGAAATCAACTCCTCTAGTCATAGAAATAGCATGAAGGCACTTAGATTACATTAGAAACACAAGGGCCTACTCCTTCTACTCATGGCCGAACCATTTAGTCTTTGATTTAGGGATTTAATTCACTCATTCATTCATAAAAATCCATGATCAAACATAAGAAGAACATGCAAAGGAAGACAAGGATGATCAAGCCACAAAATCATCATGCATGAGAGAATTAAGCAAAAACATGAACTCAAACACAACTTGAAATCAAAACCGTGGCAAAGAAGATTTACAAATGGGAAATCAAAACTTTTTAACTACAACATTCAAAATCCAAGCATAAAAATAACATGCAAGACCTTTAATCCTCAAGATCATTCAAAATAAATACATGCATCACAAAAATTAAATCAAAGTCCACAATAAAGTCTTTTACAACTCAAAATTATTTAACTAAAACTCCATCTACCTTAATCCCTAACTAAATCTTCAAATCTCCTCTTCTCCTTTTCTTGGGTTTGTCTCGGCCTTACTCTCTTCTAGGGTTGGGTAGTTTTCTCCTTGATCTTTGATGGAGGGGGTGGTTGAGAAGAAAAATGGAAGAAGTTTGGGTTATGGAGCTTTGGAATCTTCACTCTCCTCACGGATCCTCTCTCTCTCTTCTATGTCTCAAGAGTTTGATAGTACTCTTGGGACTTTGTGTGTTTGGGTTTGTTGGTGTTTGTGTTGGAAGGAGAATGAATGAGAGAAATGAAATAGGAGCCAAGAGCAACACACACATACGGTTTTGGAGAGCAAGGCAAGGGATGGGATTTTCCTATTTCGACCTTGGTTCAAAGTGTGAAAGAAGGGCAAATCGGTCCAGCCCATATTGTTGCATGGCTTGGGCCAAGCCGTGGGAGTCATGGAGGAAGGGAAAGTCTTACTAGGTGCATGACTCACCTCTCCTAGGTTCCATGAGTCACTCGCCTACTTCTCTCCTCCATTTCCATTCAAATTTCCTTTTCTTAAGGCCTAAGGGAATGCACTCTCCTTGGTTCCTCTATTTGTCATGGCCGAATCACACATGCACCCACATTCACATACACATTTTATTTTTATATCTATCATGGCATCATGGGTAGTGCATATACTTATCACACATAAACACATACTCATGTACAATTGATTTCCATGTTGATCATATGGCATGATTCATGCATACATATTTGCATACTCACACACGTATGGCACACATTCATATACATATATTCATGCATCATATGTTACTCATATATAAGTATGCACATTCATGTTTCTTTAATTAATTATTGTGCTAATCCTAACATGCACACTAAAACCGTACACACACACAATGGATCACAAACATTTAAACTTTTCCAAAAATTAAATTTCTACACTTTGGTCATTATTTTAGCAAACCATTTCTTCAAAAGTATTTCCTATCCGAAAACGTGAGTTTAAGAAAAATCATTTAAGAAAATACTTCTTTTCAAAGTGCTTTCTAAGAAAATAATTTCTTTAGTGTTTTAGTTTAATATGAGGAATTGATGGGGTGTTACAGAAGGCTTAGAACACAATTTGTTGAGTATAAGCCAACTATGTGATATGGGAAACAATGTCACTTTTACCTCCAAATTTTGCTTTATTAAGAGTGATGTTGATCATAGTGTCAAGTTTGTGGGAAAACGCTCTAATAACACATATTTAATTGATTTGGATGAAATAACCTCATTGCTTTCTACATGTTTTAAAAGTAATGATGATGAGGTTAGACTTTGGCATAGGCGAATAGCTCATGTTAATGTGAATCAACTTAAAAATTGATCTAACAAAGACCTAGTGATTGGACTACCAAAGCTGAAATTTCAACTTGAGGGTGTTTGTGACTCTTGTAAAAAATGCAAATAAGTTAAAAACTCTTTTAAACAAAAAAAAAAGTGATAAGCACAACAAAACCATTGGACTTGATTCATATGGATTTGTTTGGCCCATCACAAATTAGAAACTCTGGAGGAAATTACTATGGATTTTTTATGGTAGATGATTACACTCAATTCACATGGACATTGTTTCTATCCGCTAAAAGTGAGACTTATAAATGTTTTAAAAAATTTGCCAAACTCATTCAAAATCAATTAAATTTAAAAATTGTGGCTATTAGAAGCGACCATGGTGGTGAATTTGAAAACCACAAGTTTGATCATTTTTGTGAAAAATATGGGATTGATCATCAATATTCCGCTCCTAGAACTCCGAAACAAAATGGAGTTGTAGAAAGGAAAAACCGTGTTTTAGAGGAACTAGCAAGAACAATGCTTAATGATTCACAAGTTCCTTCTTATTTTTGGGCAGACACGGTTAATACCACGTGTTATGTGATAAATTGCATAGTTATTCGACCTCTTTTAAATAAAACGCCATATGAATTGCTAAAAGGTCGAAAACATAACATTTCTCATCTTCATGCCTTTGGATGCAAAGTTTTCATTTTAAACAATGGTAAAAATCATCTTGGCAAATTTGATTAAAAGGCGGACGCATGGATTTTCTTAGGTTATTCTATGCATAGTAAAGCATATCGAGTTTTTAAAAAAATAACACTAACCACGGAGGAATCCATACATATAGTCTTTGATGAGTCTCCTAGTGTGGAGAAAGTTTCTTTTGATAAAAGTGCAGGTGAAAAACAAGAAAAACAAGCAGTGGACAGCAAAGGAAACACTGTGGACAACAAAGGAAAAACAGTGGATAGAAAAGAACAAGAACAAAAAGAGGACAACAAGGAACTTAATGAGGACAACAGAGAACAAAAAGAGAAAGAAGCAATTCCTATGCAATCGGGAGCCCCACCAAAGGCTTGGAAAACAAAGAAGGACCATCCCTTAGACAAAGTATTGGGTGAAATAACCAAGGGAGTGGTAACCCGAGGTTCACTATCTAATATTTGCAATTATGTTGCTTTTGTTTCTCATATTGAACCGAAAACCATTGATGAACATTGGGTCATGGCTATGCAAGATGAACTAAATCAATTTAAAAGAAACCAAGTTTGGGAATTAGTTCCAAGACCCGATGATCATCCAATTATAGGAACTAAATGGGTTTATAGAAATAAATTAGATGAATCCGGTATCATTGTGAGAAACAAAGCTCGTTTAGTTCTAAAGGTTATAATCAAGAAGAAGGGATCGATTATGATGAGACATATGCCCCCGTTGCTATATTAGAAGCTATTAGGCTTTTACTTGCTTTTGCATCAATTATGAATTTTAGATTGTACCAAATGGATGTTAAGAGTGTGTTCCTTAACGGTTACATTCAAGAGGAAGTGTATGTTTCACAACCTCCCGAATTTGAAGATTTTGAAAATCTGAATTATGTCTTCAAGCTGAAAAAGGCTTTATACGGTCTTAAACAAGCCCCTAGAGCTTGGTATAATCGTTTGAACACTTTTCTACTTGAAAAAGGTTTTAAAAGAGGTGTTGTGGATACTAAACTTTTTATTGAAAATCGGGTAAGGACATACTCTTAGTGAAAATATATGTAGATGATATCATTTTTGGTGCTATTAATGAAAACTTGTGCAAGAAATTTTCAGCAATCATGCAAAGTGAGTTTGAAATGTCAATGATGGGGGAACTCACCTTCTTTCTCGATTTACAAATCAAGCTATTGGATAGTGGAATCTTCATTCATTAAGGAAAATGTTGCAAAGAGTTGCTCAAACAGTTTGGAATGGAATCTTGCAAAGAAGCTTCAAAACCTATAAGTGTCACATGCTATATGGATAAAGATGAAAAGGGTAAACCCATAGAGGTAACAAAGTATCGTGGTATGATAGGTAGTTTGTTGTATTTAACAGCTTCTCGTCCCGATATTATTTTTAGTGTGTGCATGTGTGCGAGGTTTCAAGCCTCACCTAGGGAGAGTCATTTAACTTGTGTAAAACGCATTATGAAATATCTAAATGGCACTATGAATATGGGGTTGTGGTACCCAAGAGATGTGAGTCTTAGCTTAATTGGTTTTTCAGATTCCACCTTTCTCGGTTGTAAAGTTGAAAGAAAGAGTACTAGTGGAACATGCCATTTAATTGGAAGTTCTCTTGTCTCATGGTTTTCAAAAAAAACAAAATTGTGTAGCTTTATCAACCTTCGAAGCTGAGTATATTGCGGCCGGAAGTTGTTGTGCTCAAATTTTATAGATGAAACAACAACTTACGGATTTTGGTTTAATTTTAAAAAATATTCCTATTAAATGTGATAACAATAGCGCAATTAATTTGACCAAAAACCCAATTATGCATTCTCACACAAAACATATTGAAATTAGACATCATTTTCTAAGAAATCATGTGCAAAAGGGTGATGTTGTTATGAAATTTGTTGAAACTACAAACCAATTAGCGGATATATTTACCAAACCATAGCCTAGAGCCACTTTTTATTATATAAGAGGTGAATTGGGCATTCTTGATGAATCATGTCTAAGCTAATTGTTTTTTCACTCCCTTCTTGTACAAAGTTTTTTTTACTGTCTAATTTTAATATTACTTCATAGTTGTGCTTTAAATCTTTCTTGTGTGTCGTTACAATGTTAATTGTTATATGTTTCTCTTTGCTGAAGGCTTAATTGTGTTTTCTTTAGGTAGCTTAAGGTTAAGGATTGATTTATATGTGTTTTTATAACTGAAATTTTAATTCAGTTTAGTGTTTTGTCTTGTATTTTTGTTATGTATCTTGTTGGTATCTGATTAGTATCTGCTTTAACTATCAGTTTTTTTTTAAAAAAAAACCGTTTTATCCAGCTAATATCCAGATATCATTCTTTCACTAGACACCTTTAGGGTTAACCTTTTCAGTTGCCATTTTATCTCTCCTTCTCTTCTTAGAGCCGTCACTCCCACTCTCACCACCTCTCTTGTCTTCTCGATTTTTTATTTCTTCCTCACCACAAATCACTTGTTCTTTGTTTTTCTTTTCTATTTTCATCGTTGTTTATCTAGGTATCGTTAGTGCATCGCTAGGAATGTTTTTCATCTCTGTTTCTTTGCGAATTTGTGGTTCCGTGTTGCGGTTGTGGTTTGTTGCTGTTCGTCTTCTGCTACTGCTCAATCATGTCATCTTCTGCTCCTTCTCATGGCAAATGCACTCCAAAATCATGTGCTACCTTTCGTCCCCCTGACATGCGCGATGCCTCGTTCTTCCAACCTCCTCAGTGTGCTGCAAGGTTTCGCAGGTATCAAAACCGTCCTATGGGTTACATTCGGTGGTTGAACTTTAGGTGGTTAGACCATGCTGGCTTCTCCTTTCACAAGGTTTTTATTCCTCAACATGTTCATAAATTTCTGGAATTTCATGCTCCTGTGTATCACAAGTGTGTTTGCGAGTTCTGTGCGAATTTTTATACTGGCGATGGTCATATTATCAATCAAAGGTTAATGGACAACACTTTCACTTTTCTGAGTGTAATTTTGAGGATCTTACTTATATGGAGGATGAAGGAACATTTTCCGACGATTTGTCCAACACATTCTTGGCTGACTGCAATCCTTATGATATCTATAGCTCTACTCTCAAGGATTCTGGATGCTGGGCTCACGGTAAAAAGCCCGTGACAAACATGATGGTGGAGTCTTGGTTGATGCTTTTGGTTCTTACACATATTCTGTTACCCCGGGCCACTGGAAATTTGGCCACGGTGACTGATAATGATTTGCGGTTGCTTCAGGCAGTAAAAATAGAGGTGAAGATTAATTGGCCGAAACTTATAATGTGTCACATGAAGGAGGCAACAAATTCATCCACTCATAAGCTTCCTTATGCTATGTTTATCTCCAAATTGATTAAGGAGAAAGACATACCAATCCCTTCTGATGAAGAGATTATGGAGCCAAGATCGTCATCTCATTGTCTTAATGAAAATCTTCTACATTTGGCTGGGATATTCAAACTTGAGTCTAGTGGTCATTGGCTGTGGAAAGAGGAGTTTGAGCGTAAGGTTGAGGCTGAGGCGGCTGCGGAAAGGCTTCGGAAGGCCTCTGCTGACTCAGGTCGGGGTGGTTCAGCACCCATGGATACTACTACTCCATCCTTCACTTTTGACGTGGGTAATTCATCCACTCAACCAAGAGTTGTATCTGGTTGGGATGTGCTGAAGCGCAAGTTAATGGGACATATTGATTCTCGTTTCGATGCTTTTCAGACTACTTATAGGGCTGATTTGGCTGAGTCTTGTCGCCAGATTCGTGAAGATTTGCATGCTGGGTTTGCCTCTGTTCGGGCTCATTTTTAGCAGTCACAACCTTCCTCTAATCCGCAACCTGGAGATGAATTTTTCAGTGATTATATGGACTGATGTAGTGTGTGTTCTTTTTTAGTATCAACTAGATGATCTCTGGTGGTGTTCCTCTTTTAAGTCTCTTAGGATTTTGGTCATTTGTCTTTTCTGTAGTGGTCAGGTTGTTTCTGTTCTTAGGTTTTTCGACCCTGCTCGTTCGTGTTTTGCTAACTCTTAGCATGTACTTGGATTTCTACTATGTCATATGCTATGTTTATATCTTGTTTTGCACAAGTCTTTGTGGTTAGTTTGTGGTTATTTCTTGTTTTGCAGGATTGTGCACTGTCTGTTCTGTTTTTGATGTATGAGAACAGTATATAGTGATAACTTTCATGTACATATACACTTACATATATTCCCAAATCAATTTCAACAAGATTCATTTAAGAGAAACACGTTTTCATATTCCAAGATTCATCATCTTCTTCATCTTCTTTACAAAACCAAATTGAATCTCTCAAGCATATTCATCTTAGATCTAAGAGGTTCAATTAGTTGTGTGTTTTTATTAGTGTTGTAAATCGCACATCAATAGGTGCAAACTTTCTACAACAACAGCAACGTTACTCACGTGATTGGTGAAGGTTTCACCACAAGGATTTTGAAGGTTTCAAGAAAGGATTGAAGAGTGTTGAAGGTTTCAACATCTCAAGGCTCAATTGAAGAAGTAATTGAAGATTTGGGTACAATAGGAGTAAGGTTTACTCATAGGCTTTTAGCAATTAGGGAATTGTTTTGAAAACCAATTGTACTAATCATTCTTCTTCATAGTGAATTAACTCTCCCGAATCCGAACAGGAGGACTGGATGTAGTCTTTGAATTCGATTGAATTCAAAGGTGAACTAGTATAAATAGTCGTGTCTAGCTTTTCTTCCTTTCTATTTTATCTTGATTAAATTCATTAATTCTTGATAAGTGCTAATCTAACAAGATCTAAACAATAATCAATTAAATCAATGTGTTGATGGTTGTTTTATTGTTTTGACATCTGCTGCATCTGATATGTGTGTTAGTATTAATTTGCTTGTTAATTACTTTATAGATCTGTATAGATTTGTGAAATTTTGGTTTATGTTATCTGACCTATATCTATCTATTAATTGACTGATATTCCATCAATACTAGAAATTTGTCAAACATCAGTCAGATAAACAGTAGATATCAGCTATAGTTTTTGAAGGATTTTTTGAAAAGTAACAAGATTCATCTTCACACCTATTCAGCCCCCTCTCTGTGTTTGTTCACCCAGTTGTATTCCAACAAGAAAAATATTTATTTGTGCTATGTAAAACAAAGGTATATTTGTCTTTTAACAAATTTATTGTTTTCTATCTTCCCACTTTTCTCTCCAACCAAATAAAAGGAGAGAAAATTCAACTTTTCTCTCTCTTACATTTCTTCCCATTTTCTCTTATACCAAACAACCATAAAATCTACTCATTTTCGCACCATAATCTCTTTTCCCTATTTCTCTCTTCTCATTTTCTCTCTTCCCATGTTCACTCGGGTAACCAAACAAAGTGTAAAAGTCTAAAACAGTAAAACTCGACAGTTATGAGATAGGTTTTATTTCAACAAAACAGTAACCAAAATTAAAAAAAAAAAAACAATTCATCCACCCCCAAAAAGGGGAAAACTATCCAATAAAAAAAGAATAATGTTATATGAACATCCAGATTTGACATCAAGATCCAGTGATAGACCTACATAGGTTCAAGTGAGGGCAATTGCCCTCCCTAAGTTATTGCTTCTTTTTTATATACATATAAATTTTAATCCTTTGGTTTTAAATGTAAATTTTATTTGATTAAAAATATTTTTTAAAGAAAATTAGTTAATAAATATGGCTTAAATATCAAAATGATCTCTATAAATATTGAATCATTTGAAATTTGTCCCTGCAAATTTTTTTTGTCCCAGCATTTACAAAACGTTTTGGTTTTAGTCCATCCCGTTAAATTTTGATCCCTATAATTATATTGGTAGTTTGTTTTGATCCCTCAATTATTAGATTTCATAGGTTTTAATCCCTCTATTATCATGGTTTTTGAATTGGTCCTCTTATGTAATGGAAGTTGTCTTTTTACCCTTAAGAATTAATGCAAGAATATCATCCTTAAATAGTCATAAAATGTAATACATCAGGTTTTCGTTGTTTTCCATCTACATTAAACATAATGATCAAAACCAAAACGTTTTGTAAATGCAGGGATCAAACCCATTTTTTTGTTGCAGGAACCAATTTCAAAGATATCAATATTTATAGGGACCATTTTGATATTTAAGCCTATAAATATAAATATTTGATTTTTTTTCAAAATTACTTCTGTAATTATTATTAGGTATCTAAAAAATGTTGAGTTTTTATGAAAAATAATTAATGCCATTAAAAATTGAAAAGAGAACTTACAATGAACACAAAAAATGTTCAAAAGAAGCATATATTTATGATTGGAAGAATATATATGTTTCAAAGCTTCAAATAAAAGTTAATGGGTTTTGAATTTTTAGTTTCTTAACGTTAAAGCCTTGAATTCCAAAAATTCTCGATCCATGGCTGCGATGGGTTTCCTCGTAAAAATTTTAGGCCAAGACAGAATCAAGTTCAAGATAAAAAATAAACGATATCGATGTGTAGAAATATTCTCACAGCAAATAGATAATATCGTAGACAACAATTACTAAAGTTTGTATGAATGTTTTTTTATTTGGAAATAAATTTCGATATTAATTGAAGGCTTATTTATGTCAGGGGTCCCTGTACTTTCACCCTATTTTGTCAAATACCCCTAATCTTTTTTTTATATGAAAATACCCCTGTACTTTTCTCCGGTGAGTAATTTGCCCCTCCTCCCGATTCCGGCAAGTCGGTGCTGAGGTGGACCGCCGGAGTCCTTGTCAGGGGTCCCTGTACTTTCACCCTATTTTGTCATATACCCCTAATATTTTTTATATGAAAATACCCCTGTACTATTCTCCGGTGAGTAATTTGCCCCTCCTCTCGATTCCGGCAAGTCGGTGCTGAGGTGGACCACCGGAGTCCTTGTCAGCTCCTTCCACCTCAGCCAAGTGGTATAAAAACGAAGGTCCACGTGTCAGCTCCCTTAAATTATTTTTTTTAATTTTTTTTTAAAATTAAAAAGAATGCCACAACTTAGTCTTTTCTTTTATAGCTTTAGACCAATTATATGCTTGATCCCTGAACTCAGCAAGTTCAGTGAGCTGCAACATTCTTTTCTCACCAGCTGGTTGTATATCCATATTAAGATATCTGGTTGCCCAATAAGCCTTATGAGCCAGCTCAACAGGCAAATGGCAATTTTTTCCAAACACCAGCTGATAGGGTGACATTCCCAAAGGGCTCTTAAAAGCTGTCCTATACGCCCACAGAGCGTCATATAGTTTCCTAGACCAATCCTTTTGAGAGCTTTTAACAATTTTCTCTAGAATTCGCTTAAGCTCACGATTGGAAACCTCTACCTGGCCACTAGTTTGAGGATGGTAAGGTGTAGAAATTTTATGGTGCACCTCATACTTGGCCAGAACATTCTCTAAAACCTTATTGCAAAAGTGGGTACCATTATCACTAATAAGTACCCTGGGAACCCCAAATCTGTTGAAAACATGTTTTCTAACAAAATTCACAACCACAGCAGCATCGTTGGTGGGGCTTGCAATCGCCTTTACCCACTTGGACACATAGTCCACTGCAACCAAGATATACCTATTACCAAACGAGGGCGGGAATGGACCCACAAAATCTATCCCCCAAACATCAAAGATCTCCAGCTCCAAAATACTTTGGAGAGACATCTCATCCTTTCAAGAGATATTACCTGTTCTCTGGCACCTGTCACACTGCATTACAAAATTTCTAGCATCTTTAATTATGGTTGGCCAATAATAGCCACTTTGCAAAATCGTAGACGCTGTTTTATCAAAACTATAATGTCCAGCATAATACGAAGCATGACAATGCCACAAAATATCAGGTATTTCATCATTAGAAACACACATCTGAAGGACTCCATCTACCCCTCTTCTAAACAGGAAAGGCTATCCCAAAATAGAACTTGACATCATGTAAAAAAACATTTCTTTTGTTGCCATGTCAATTTTTTTGGGACTACCTTAGCTGCATGGAAGTTAGCTATGTCCGCAAACCAAGGTTGTGCAGCGGATACCACTAAAAATTTCTCATCGGGGAACTCATCCTTAATAGGTACTTCTACATTCTCATCACTACCTTCTAAAGGAAGTCTAGACAAATGATCTGCTATAATGTTTTGAACCCCCTTTTTGTCCCTGATCTCAATATCGAACTCTTGTAGTAACAAGATCCACCTTATTAGCCTTGGCTTAACATCTTGCTTAGCCAAAAGGTGCCTTAAAGCTGCATGGTTAGTATATATAATAACTTTCGACCCTATTAAATAAGAACGAAACTTATCCATTGCAAAAATCAAAGCTAATAATTCTATTTCTGTAGTCGTATAATTAATTTGAGCATCATCAGCACACGACTAACATAATAAATTACATGAAATACCTTCTCTTTTTGCTGTCATAGTACTGCACCTATGGCAAAATCACTTGCATCACACATAAGTTCGAAAGGTTTACTCTAATCAGGTGGAGTCACCACAGGAGCAGATACTAGTCTCTTTCTCAATTCATGGAAAGCAACCATGCAATCATTATCAAAATTAAATTCCACA
The DNA here is from genome assembly GCA_037953625.1 of Crotalaria pallida. Lineage (NCBI taxonomy): Eukaryota > Viridiplantae > Streptophyta > Magnoliopsida > Fabales > Fabaceae > Crotalaria > Crotalaria pallida. The sequence continues at coordinate 73,089,112 of CM075655.1, read as the reverse complement.
TCTTTCTCCAACAAATTACAAAGAGGTTTGGCTATTTTGGAAAAATCTTTTATGAACCTCCGGTAGAAACCGGCATGTCCAAGAAAACTCCTAACCCCTTTGACATTTGTAGGAGGAGGTAGATTCTCAATCACAGAAATTTTAGCTTTATCTACCTCAATACCCCTCTCTGAAATCAGATGCCCCAAAACTATGCCTTCCTTAACCATAAATTGGCATTTTACCAGTTAAGTACAAGGTTAGTTTCTTGGCACCTTCTCAAAACCTGTTCCAGATTATTTAGACATGATTCAAATGAGGATCCAAAGACTGAGAAATCATCCATAAAAACCTCAATGAACTTTTCAACCATATCGGAGAAGATAGATGGCATACACCTTTGAAAAGTCGCAGGTGCATTGCATAAGCCAAAAGGCATCCTCCGATATGCGAAAACTCCAAAGGGACAAGTAAAAGTAGTTTTTTCTTGGTCTTTGGGATCCATAGGAATTTGATTATAGCCGGAATAACTATCTAAAAAACAATAATACTCATGCCCGGCTAACATCTCTAACATTTGGTCCATGAATGGAAGTGGAAAGTGGTCCTTACGGGTGGCACTATTTAATCTCCTATAGTCTATGCACGCTCTCCACCCAGAAACATTACGAGTTGGTATCAATTCATTATCATCATTTTTAATCACAGTGACACCACCTTCTTTTTTTGGTAGAACGAAAAAATTCATTAACCAAACAGCAACAAAATTATACATCAAATCCTATGAAATAAAAAAATATTTGCTTTTAAATACCCACCTACTATGTAGGGTTGCATTTAAGAACAAACACAAAAGCTAAAGTTCCGCTAAAATTCTAGAAGCTATTACATTGTTGCAGCAATAATTTAAACTAGGGAAATAAATACTAAGTCTAATAGCAATATCGACACCACTTTCTTAGGGACCACTTGCAATGGGCTAACCCAAGTGATGTCTGAGATGGGGTAAATAATCCCAGCATCCAACAGTTTCACTACCTCTTTCCTAACAACCTCTTGCAGAGTGGGGTTTAACCTCCACTGTGGTTGTATCACAGGCTTAAAATTCTCCTCCAAGAGAATCTTATGCATGCAAAAAGAGGGACTAATTCCCTTCAGATTTGATACATTCCATCCAATAGCAGATTTATAGTGCCTTAATACTCTTAGCAATTTTTCAGTTTCAATTTCAGTCAAGGCACTATTTATTATAATTGGAAAGTACTCAGTTTCATCAAGGAATACATACCTGAGGCCCGGTGGTAACACTTTAAGCTCCGGTTTGGGTCTGGCCTCTTTTTCTTCCACCCTCAGATCTTTTGGTTGCCTCTAGTATTGGCAAAACGGGTGGGCGGGCGAGCATGGCCCGCGCCCGCGCCCGCACTCGGCCCACAAAAAATGCCCGCCCGCAAAATTATTTAGGGCCTAATTTTCAGGCCCTGCCCGCCCTAGTGCGGCATTTAAAAAATAATTAATTAATATTTTTTCTTTATTTTAGTACAATTTTTTTTTTAAAAAAAAAAGTGCGGGCGGCCCGCCCGCCCGCAAAATTTCCCGCAAACCACGTTGATACTAAGGTGATTTTCTTTTTTTATTTTTAATATTCAAGCCCGCGGTCCGCCTGCGCCCGCCCGCGAAAAATAACGGGGCGGGCGGGCGGGCATAATTTAATTATTTTTACAAAAACTTGTGCCCTGCCCGCAAAAAATTGTGGGCGGGCGGGCGGGGCCTGCGGGCAAAGGCCCATTTTGCCAATACTAGTTGCCTCCCTCCTTTGACTTCTGCAGCTCCATCAAGAAGGGCTTTTATAATGCGAGGCTCAGTTCCTTCTGCACCCTCAGTTACCAAAGTTGCCTCCACTGAATCTTCATAACACATCTCCTCCAAGACAGAGTCTACAATGGGCTCTATCACATCCAGCCTCAGGCATTTCTCATCTCCCATTGGGTGTTTCATGGACTCATAGACGTTGAATGTGACCTTCTCATCAAGAACCCGGAGCATAAGTTCACCATTCTGCACATCTATCAAAGCTCTCCCGGTTGCTAGAAAAGGTCTTCCCAGGAGTAGTGGAATATCCTAGTCTTCATCCATGTCCAATATCTCAAAGTCTGCTGGGAAGATGAACTTGTCCACCTTGACAAGTACATCTTCCACCTTCCCATATGGCCTCTTGATAGAACGGTCTGCTAGCTGAATGAAGATCATAGTAGGCTTAATCTCTCCAATGTCCAGTTTCTCGAAGATGGAAAGGGCATCAAATTGGTGCTAGCCCCTAAATCACATAATGCCTTGCCAATATCCACTCCACCTATGTTGCATGGAATGGTGAAGCTGCCCGAATCTTTCAGTTTCTGTGGAAGCTTCTTCTGAAGGATAACACTGCACTCCTCAGTTAATAGCACTGTTTCATTATCCCTCAGCTTCCTCTTGTTGGTGAGCAGTTCCTTCATAAATTTGGCATACGTAGGCATTTGTTCAAGAGCTTCAACAAACGGTATGTTTATCTAAAGCTTCTTGAACACTTCCATAAACCTTGCAAACTATCTCTGATTCTCCTCCTTCTTCAATCTCTAAGGATATGGTACCCGTGAAAGGTCTGGTAGGCTCTGTGGCTTCTTTGGAGACGTGTCTGGGGTCTTCTCTTTGGGTTCAGGTTGTTGCACTTCAGGCTTCTCCTCCTCTGAATTCTAATTCTGACTCTGATTCTCCTCAACCACCACATCATCACTCTTCTTCTGTGGCTCATCATAGGCTTTGCCACTTCGAAGAGTAATGGCTTGGCAATTGGTGTTGGTGTCAGGCAAGTAACCTGGCTGCAACTTTGACAGTCTCTTATTAATCTGACCCACCCGATTCTCCAGGTTGAGAATGCTGGCCCCTTGAGTGTTGAAATTGGCTCGCACTTAATCCATAAACACGCATGTAGTCTGGGCCATCCTCTCTATTGCCAACTCCCAATTTTGTTTCTCTGGTAGAGGACTGCATGCCGGGCTTGGTGGAGGACTCAGTGAGCGGTCAGAGAATGAATGGTACGATTCAGTAGTTGACACGACAAAGGCAGTCTCTCCCCCACAGGGCTTGGGGATAGGTTGTATCATCTGGACTTGACCCATCTGCTTGGTTAACACAACTATCTGTTGCTTCATTTCCTAATTCTGTTCGATGATGGTTTGGAATTATGGAATGTCCAAACCATTTGGCTTGGTTATCCTTTCTGGCTCTGCCTGACTGCTATTGCTCGCCATCATATCTAAAATTGCTCTGGCCTCTTCAACTGTCCTTTTGAGGAATGATCCACCTGCTTCTATGCCAATAATGTCCTTGTCTGACTTCCTCAACCCATCATAAAAGACTCTGATTTGCAACCACTCTAGCATGGAATGGGTTGGGCACTTCTTGAACAACTGTTTGAACCTCCCCCAGGCTTTGCATAATATCTCCCCGTCTTGATGCTCAAACGAGTTGATGTTCTTCCTCAATTTAGATTGCATAACCTATGGAAGATACTGGTCCAAGAATTTGCGAACAAGTATATCCCACGAAGTTAGGCTCACTGGCGGATGGTTTTGAATCCAGTTCTTCGCTTTATCTCGCAAGGATATCGGAAATAGCCTCATTCGAATGACTTCTTCTGAGGCACCTTCAATCTTGAAGAAACTCAACATGCTAAGGAAGTGTGAAACCTGCTCCGTTGGATCCTCTTGCGGACTACCACTAAATTGATCTTTCTTGATTAGATGAATATAGTCCGGATCAATTTTGAACTGTGGCACGGTGATTGCTAGATACATAATGCTGGATGCACAGGCGTCCATGCTAATGGTTGCATAGTCCGCAAGAGTCTTCGGCTTAGTTACCTCTTCTTCAGCCATTCGTCTCGCCAATCTCTTTCTTTCCTTTTGTGCTTGATTTCTCCTCTTCCTTGCACCCAACTGAAGGTTAGGTTCACTACCTGCAGAAGACGAGCTCATAAAAAGAGTCAGTAGCACCTGTTGAGATAAAACTACTAAAACAAATTCCACTAAATAACTACAAATAAGTGCCAAAAATTATTGAAATCGAATTTCAATCCCCGGTAACGGCGCCAAAAACTTGTTGGACTCTCTAGCAAGTATACTAGATAGTACTCAAGTAATATAGTAAAAGTAAGATTATCGTCCCACGAGGATTGCAAATTGTTTTCAATAATCTCTACCTTATTATAATTGCTAGTGAAATTTGAAACTACTTTTAAATTGAAAATTGATTTGATTAAATAAAAACTAAAACTAATAACAAACCACTAATTAAATGAGTTGAGAATAGAATGGGAAAAGCGTTAGGAATCTGGTTTCATTGCAGGACATAATTTACTAGTTATGAATCTCTGTTTTCCTATTGAATCAACAACATTCCAACTGTAACAATTATTAAATCCCTCTAACAATTGTGTTTCCTATTCAATTGGGACCCTTAATCCCTTAAGAAATTACTAACCAATTAATCATAAATTAAGAACACTGGCATTAGTTATGTTATATAATCCCCAAAAGTATCCTTACAAATTAGACGATTGCAATGCTTGATTGCTATGGTCATACCCAATTCCTAATTGCCCAATTGAAGAATTAGGTTCCCAAAACATAAACGAATCCAGATTTATGTTAACAATAAAAACACAATCAAACAATTGATTCAATGAAAAACATCAATTCATAACAATCATAAACTATTTAAGATCCATGCAAATCCACCATCTTCCAAACAAGGGTTTTAGTTACACATAATTGGGAATGAAAAACAAAGAGTAGAAGAATAACCCATCATCATAGACAATTCTGAATTACTCCACTGATCTTCAATCTTCAACCGGATTCCTCCGATGTTGGTCTCCAATCTTCTTCTCCAAGCCCTCTATCTCAAGGATTGTGTAATCTCCCTCTCTAAAAACTGCCTAAATCCTAATTCTAAACCTATAATAAATACAAAAACTTAAAAACTAAGCAAATCCCTCTAAAACTGATCAAAAATCGACCCAACTGCGCTTTCTTGCCGTTTGCGCGCCTGGGCGCCCAGGACCTCACGCCTGGGCGCGCCAGGTCTATACGGTGCTGGTTCTCGTGGCTTGCGCACCTGGGTGTGCGGATTTCCACGCCTGGGTGTGTCAGCCTGCTTCCGACTCCGTTTCGCTTCGTTCTTGCGTCATTTTCAAGGTTCTTTCGTCCTCTTTTCAGTCCCATATTTATTTTCTTCAATTAAGCTCCAAAAAGTACCTGAAACACACCCAAAACGGATCAAAATGTTCAAGGGATAAAATTTCCTAAACTTATTAAAAACTAAACTAAATCTACCTAAAACACTTAAGATACAAGCCAAAACCAAAGCAAAAGGGAGTCAAATTAAGCACAAAAACATCATACATTAGACCCAAATCATTCATCAATTACATCATAATATTTCCTGTTGGATTGAAATGCTTCCGCTACAAATTGATATGGCAAGGCCTACAATTTTTGTCCAAGATCGTTTTGAAGTGCATTTATAATATATGAATTTGGTAAACTGTAGAAATTGTTGTTGGAAAACAAGCGGGTAGTACTATTCCCTATAAAGGAGGTGAATAGGCGAAGAGTACGAATCTTTACCAATTAAAAATTTATCGCTTATTAAGGCCTTTAAAATAATAAGAGTAAAAACATATAAAACGCATATACTTAAATATATGAAAATTAAGCGCGCGGAATTGTAAAGAGATAATGAAAGAGAAGCGAACACAAGGATTTTATCCTGGTTCACATTAGTGTGTTAACGAACACTAATGCTACATCCAGTCCTCCCCTTCTGAGATAGGAGATTTGCTTCACTATGAACAAGAATTGTAAGTACAAGTAATGTGTAAGAGAAAACCTTTCCCTTAGACTTGTCCCTCCAAAGAACCTCTTTGGAACTTGTGTCTTCGCAAACAATTCCTCGAACCACAGCGAACCTTGTGCTTGAAGAAACCTTCTTCAATTCCACTTGAAACCTTCAAGTATACTTGATGAAAACCTTTCACCAATTTGCGCTTGTCAAAGTCTTGTTGTTGGCACTTTACACCTTGTTGTGCGGATGAACAACTCCAATGAAAAGCAATGATCTTTGCACCTTTTTGTGTGGATAAGCAACTTTTTTTAAGAACACTAACTATTAGATCAGAATATAGAAGAATAAGAATGAATGCAAGTGTAATCAAAGTGGGTATTTGTGAAAATTCAATGCAACACTTGAATGTTCTTCTTGATCATATGTGAAAATGCAATTGATTCATGAAGAACACTTGAGAATTCTGTAAAACGTGTTTAAGAGAATGTCCAAAAGTGTTAGAAGGTTGTAAGAACGTTGTCTCATGTTTTGAAATCGTTTGGAACATATATATATATCAGTTAGGACAGCAAACGACTATTTTTATGACAGTTTTAACTGTTTGTATCCGGATACTTTTGAAAGTATTCGGATACATCGTGTTTGATTTCAAAAATTTGACTGTTGTTTTAACGAAGTATCCAGATACTTTCGTTCAAAATTTCCAAAAACAACATTTTTACTTGTTAACACTTGTAGTATTATATTTAAAACATTTTCTTCACTTCCAAAACACTTTAATTTATTAGAAAAATATTTTCAAATTATTTTATCAATATTTTTCTTATATTTATAAAATCACATATTTTTCTTTTAATTTTGAAAAACACTCACTTATGATTATACTTAGCATGCATGCCATATCTTTTAGATTATGATTAGTTTTTCCTAACTTAGACTCTAACCATTATGCATCTAGGGGACTTAATAAAGAATAAATAATACATTACATTACAATAAGAACCCCTTTGTTGACTTTGTTGAGCCTTAAGTTGAGTTGTGAACTTTTGCCTTGACTTGCACTTTGTAATCATCAAAACTACCTATGCTTAGGCATTTTCTCAACAATCTCCCCTTTTTGATGATGACAAACTTTGTTGATTTGTGCTCCCCTTAGTATGTGCATTTGATAATTAGATAATAGTAAGAAGCTTCAATCAACCTGCAAAAGTTAACAACATACCTTCTCCCCCTTTTGGCATAATCAAAAAGAGAGTTATATAAATAGGCAAGAAAATTATAAACCTTCTCCCCCTTAACATTTGAGATCACTCCCCCTTAATGTTAAGCCAAAAACCATTTCTTAATCCATACAAATGAACCATTTGGGATACCTTTAAGTTTAATATTACAAGTATTTGATGTATGCCCAAAAATTCCGCAATAATGGCAAGTTGGTGTTTTAGAGTAATTGACATTTGAAAATGATACCAACTTGTTGTAATTGAAGTTTTTGGGTTTTCGATATCCCAAACCAGTCTTATTTGCATTTTCTCTTTGATTGGCAATTAAATTATTTAAGTTCATATCACCTTTAGTGAAACTTGCAAGTTTAGCTTTTAAATCGTGTACTTCCTTTTCAAATTGCTTTCAACTTACACATTCGGCAATGGGATTATCCTTTAGTTCACAATTACATAAAGCATTTGAATAAATAAGATCAAGAGTCTCATTTTGGAGTTGAAGTTCATCAATAAATTTTTGCATTTCTAAAATTTTTGCTTCATGCTCCAAGATAATCCTCTTGCTTTCAATGTTTATTTTAGCTAGCTTCCTTAATTCCTTATACATTTCTACATAAGATTCATATAATTCATTATAAGTTGAATTTTTAGAATCAAAGTCGGAATCAGAATATGTTACCCGTTTGGAGTTCATTGGCTCATATGATTCTATGATTGATGAAGTTTCTTCATCAAACTTTCCCAATAAGCACAAGTGATTAACCAATTCCTCCTCATCCGAACTGCTAGCATCTTGCTTCTCTGAATTTTCAGGCAAATCCCATACAATGTAAGCCTTCTTGGATTTGAATCCTTTGCTTGCCTTTTTGTCATTCTCTTTTCTCTTGAGATATGTAGCACATTCAAATTTCATGTGACCCGTATTACCACATTCGTGACATTGAATTTTGTCCTTTGGAGACTTTCTTCTAGAAGTTCCTTCCTTTAGATATTTCTTATTTCTTTGGGTAAGGAACTTGTTGAATTTATTAACTAAAAGCTCCATGGCCTCATCGTCGATATCGGAATCTGAATTTTCATCATTGGATAACTCTTCAAGAGTCTGCAGCATCTTGAATAAAACCCTATCATTTTTGCACATGTCCGAATCTTCATGCATTTTTAGCCTTCCCAATTCCATTTCGTGCTCTTGCAGTTTTCCGAACAAAGTGGCTAGGTCCATATCACTTAGATCTTTTGACTCCATTATTGTTGTAACCTTTGGCTGCCACTGTCTGTCTAAACATCTCAAAACTTTGTTAATAATTTCACCATCAATAAAAGTTTTGCCAAGAGCAAGTAAATGATTTATAATATGTGTAAACCGTTTTTGCATATTCGAAATTGGTTCATTGGGAAACATTCTAAATAGTTCATATTCATGCATAAGGGCATTTAATCTAGCCCTTTTGACTTCACTAGTACCTTCATGAGTCACTTGTAAAGTGTCCCACATCTCTTTCGCACTAGTACACTGAGAGACCCTAAAAAATTCATCATACGAGAGAGCGGATGTAATGATATTTTTTCCTTTCAAATCATAACTTACTTTTTTCTTATCATCATCATTCCAACTCCCCTTGGGCTTATTAAGGACAGAGTCATTAACCTTATGTTGTGGTACAAAAGGGCCATTTTCTATAGCATTCCAAATTTCTACATCTATTGCTTCAATGAAGATTTTCATCCTAACCTTCCAATAGGTGTAACCTTCGCCCGAAAACATAGGGGGCGATTAATGGAAGAACCTTCACCACAGAAGGGATTACTAGAACCCATTGTTTACCAAACTAAGGATCGTACGGAAAAGCAGTTATGCTCGATCGTTTCCAACCTGGCTCTGATACCACTTGTTGGAAAACAAGCGGGTAGTACTATTCCCTATAAAGGAGGTGAATAGGCGAAGAGTACGAATCTTCACCAATTAAAAATTTATCGCTTATTAAGGCCTTTAAAATAATCAGAGTAAAAACATATAAAACGCATATACTTAAATATATGAAAATTAAGCTCGCGGAATTGTAAAGAGATAATGAAACAGAAGCGAACACAAGGATTTTATCCTGGTTCACATTAGTGTGTTAACGAACACTAATGCTACATCCAGTCCTCCCTTTCTGAGATAGGAGATTTGCTTCACTATGAACAAGAATTGTAAGTACAAGTAATGTGTAAGAGAAAACCTTTCCCTTAGACTTGTCCCTCCAAAGAACCTCTTTGAAACTTGTGTCTTCGCAAACAATTCCTCGAACCACAGCGAACCTTGTGCTTGAAGAAACCTTCTTCAATTCCACTTGAAACCTTCAAGTATACTTGATGAAAACCTTTCACCAATTTGCGTTTGTCAAAGTCTTGTTGTTGGCACTTTACACCTTGTTGTGCGGATGAACAACTCCAATGAAAAGCAATGATCTTTGCACCTTTTTGTGTGGATAAGCAACTTTTTTTAAGAACACTAACTATTAGATCAGAATATAGAAGAATAAGAATGAATGCAAGTGTAATCAAAGTGGGTATTTGTGAAAATTCAATGCAACACTTGAATGTTCTTCTTGATCATATGTGAAAATGCAATTGATTCATGAAGAACACTTGAGAATCCTGTAAAACGTGTTTAAGAGAATGTCCAGAAGTGTTAGAAGGTTGTAAGAACGTTGTCTCATGTTTTGAAATCGTTTGGAACATATATATATATATATATATATATATATATATATATATATATCAGTTAGGACAGCAAACGGCTATTTTTATGACAGTTTTAACTGTTTGTATCCGGATACTTTTGAAAGTATTCGGATACATCGTGTTTGATTTCAAAAATTTGACTGTTGTTTTAACGAAGTATCCAGATACTTTCAGATGTATCCGGATACTTTTCAAATGTATCCGGATACTTTCAGATGTATCCAGATACTTTCGTTCAAAATTTCCAAAAACAACATTTTTACTTGTTAACACTTATAGTATTATATTTAAAACATTTTCTTCACTTCCAAAACACTTTAATTTATTAGAAAAATATTTTCAAATTATTTTATCAATATTTTTCTTATATTTATAAAATCACATATTTTTCTTTTAATTTTGAAAAGCACCCACTTATGATTATACTTAGCATGCATGCCATATCTTTTAGATTATGATTAGTTTTTCCTAACTTAGACTCTAACCATTATGCATCTAGGGGACTTAATAAAGAATAAATAATACATTACATTACAATAAGAACCCCTTTGTTGACTTTGTTGAGCCTTAAGTTGAGTTGTGAACTTTTGCCTTGATTTGCACTTTGCAATCATCAAAACTACCTATGCTTAGGCATTTTCTCAACAATTGTTCTCAAGATTAAATATGTATACCAAAATTCCCTTTTGACATTGACAAGGGGTCAAATTCTTTTCAGCTTCAAAATCAAAATGTGGGACGTTAGCTGGAAGATAAAATTAAAAGTTAGAACCCTGATAATTAGATGTAATTTTGAAGTATTTTAAATACTGTATTTCATACCTGGATGACAATCTCTCCACCATTTTCCACTATGTCCAGAAGGTGGTGTGATGGGATTTGTGGGGTTGGAGACAAAAGATATTGGCCCAAAAAAAATGAAGTTTCGCCGGAGAAGATGACTAAAGATGGAAAATTTGACGGAAGGACCAATCGTAGTAACGAAAATAAATTTAAGGGACCACTTTCAAACAAAAATAACTTGAAAGACCATTTTGGAACAAATAAATAACTTAGGGGACCAAATTAAAGAAGCAATTTTAATTTGCCTAAAGTAAATATAATTATAAGAGAGATAAAAGGCAAATTAGGTAAATACCACATTAATTTAATTCAAAAAGACACATTTAAATATAATTATAAGAGAGATAAAAGGCAAATTAGGTAAACACCACATTAATTTAATTAAAAAAGACACATTAACTACATTTCTTAATCTAAACATTATATCTTAAAAGAACACTTCAAGTGGAACAGACGAAATAGTTATAATTGGATCTTTCCAACATATGCACCAATAATAATAATAAACATGTATTGGAAATTTAAACAATCATTTTTTATTAGTTTAAAAACAATCATTTTTTTATTCACTCAACATATATTTTTTTCATGAATATTTACTTTTTAACATTTGTTTATCTTATAAACATAGTACATATATTAGAAAAACTTATTATAATTATATATAATACTTATATAATTATCCTATCATATAATATTTTTATTTTTATTTCGACTCTTTTTTAGCATTTTGTTCAAATTCCGTCTCAAAAGCTTTTTTATTTTTAAACTTCTTTAATCTTGGAATTAATTAATGTTGTAGCATGTGTAAGTTTATATGTATTAATAGTATTTTGGAAAAGTTCCTATTTTAGGATAAATGATATTCAAACTTTGTTATTAAAATTTATTTTGGTTAGGTTTAAAAAAAAATTATTTTGGTTACAAGTTTTTCAAATATTGATAGTAAACACCCTCAATTAGGGGAGGGTTCAATTTTTTTCTTGTCCCGAGCCTATAAAATATCAACATCGGATTAGACCTATTGAAAATTTGGTTATTCAGGGCATTTCGATTGAAATAAACTCTCAAGTGGTGGTGATCACTCTAATTTCTTTCGGTTATGACCAAAGACATGAGTTTTGTAGCATTGTTCATGAAGTTAAAGCTATTCTTCAAGCTGGGAATGATATTTCTCTTCATCGTGTTTATCAAGAGGTTAATAGACGTGCAAACTAGCCAACCAACATGGGTCATGATAGTAAGCTCATGTGTAATATTTTAGATGTTGCCCATCCTTTCTTGTCTTTCTTCTAAGAGAGAGAGGATGCTTATGTTATCTCCTTTAATTTCCTAAATACATTTGTTTTCATAAATTAGGGTTTGAATTTTTTTTTTGTTTGCTTTGCTTCGTTTGCTCCATTGTTTACTAAAAAAAGTTAACATTTTTTTAATTTTTTTAATTTTTTTTTCCAATGTTTGCTTTGCTTCGTTTGTTCCTGAAGTTTAGCGTACTTTTGCCAGATAGCTTTATTATTTTTTTTTTCAATGTCTGACTTCCCGAAGTTACTTCTGGGTTTGTCATATGCCCCTACTGTCAATTCTGATCAATTTTGCTGACATGTAACATCGAAATCCTGATCACGCAGAAGGTTAAGCACCTGATGCCCTGTGGGTGAAGATCCTTTGTTTTTAAAATTTAAAAAACTAAAAAACTTAAATTTTTATATTTTTAGTTAAATAAAAAAAATTGAAGAGAGAGGTTGTCTTCGCATGTATGACATCAGGCGGCACCACATGACCAACCTCCCGCGTCTAATCATGATTCCGATGTTACATGTCATCAAAATTGACCAGAATTCATAGTAGGGGTATATGACAAACCCAGAAGTAATTTCGGAGAGTCAAACCTTGAAAAAAAAGTATAAGAGTATCTGATAAAAATACTTTATACTTCATAGACTTGTGACATAATTAAGCCTTTAAAAAATGAATAAAATCAACCAAGATAGACAAAATTCACTCATTAAATCTATATGATCACTATATTGAAAATTTGCAATTTGCGAACCTATTTTTTAAAGAACCAACTTAAATCTTATTTTTTTTGGTTTACATGGGAGGTCTGGGACTAGAACGCATGATCTGGGGAAGAGAAAATCCTTAGTGTCCCTGCAGCCACCAACTGGGTTCTCTTACGCGGACTCAACTCAAATCTTACTCCTTCTTGACTCTTGTCCATAAATATAAATTCTTGTAATAGCTAGACACGCGGATTAAGTAAATTATTTAATTTTGCTTGTGTCATTGGAATTGAGACTCCATCCATTTCATGTATAATAGTGGTATTCATATTTTTTGTTTATTTTTTTTCTTTTATAAACCAAATATGTAATTGATACTATTTTTTTTAACTATTCTCATATTTATCATAATCTTTTTTCATCTCTAATATTTTTCTTTCTCTCATCAATAATGATTACACATGGATATTACAGTCAAAATACTCCAAATTCTTATATCATTTAATCATTTCTTGAAATTTGTACATAATCTTAAAACACACTATATATAAAACGGAGAGAGTAACATTTGATATACTTTTCCAAAATTACCCTTGTAACTATCGTTGAGATTCTAAAAAATGTCGAGTGAATAAGAATATTTATGAAAAAGAACCAATTACTTATTAAAAAAAATTCAAACACTCGTTATATTCATTTAGTCACTTTACTTTGTCACATAAATTATCTTCATTTAGAAATTTAATACTCATTTATACTTCTTTTTTCAAACATACTCTTATTTATTACATTCTCTTTTTCACAACTCATTTCTTCACCTCTCTTCTTCATACATTTATTGTTACTCTCTCTCATATTGTTAAATGTGGTAATTTAGTCAAAAGACAAATGCTAACACTGCCTTTGTTAAGTAATTTAGTGCACTTGTTAAGTAGCCAAATATAGTAGATAAGCGTTGTAAAATGTTTTTTTTTAGATTACCGATACACAGAGTAATGTGTATTCATGAGTGTTTTTTAAAATATAGAAACCTTAACAAGTATCCTTGTTAATAAGACCCTAATTAAACATATCAAATTTTTATATCATTTACATCAATTATTAATTTATGTGAAATTTCCAAATCGACGTAACTTATGTAAAAGATGAAATACTTATGTTTTGGGACATAAAGTATATATTTGTTATAAATCTCGCCAATGGAAATAATAGTAAATAAATTTCTTGATTTAAGACGTGACAACCACAACCTCATTGATATTTCATTCCCATTAGCTATATGACCAACCAAAATCTAATAAATTTTTCCAACGTGATAACCTTAACCTCGTGAAACCGGTAGAAGCTATCATAAAATGGTAGAATTGGATCCCTGATTTTTAAGAATGTAAGACACCTTACTAAAAGATTATCTCTCTAAAAAGCTTAACAATATCAAAAGAATTATTAGTTGATACTTTTTTTTGTTTGCACTCTGGTATTCAGTCCACTGGGTCGATTAATTCAGTTTGAGGGGATCTTGAGATTAAGGTTTTATTCTTCTCCCAATGTTATTGCGGGGGATTTCTCTCTCAACGTTGTTGCGGGGATCAAACCGTAGTTCGCCCTACCAAGTGCATTCTCTGGCACCACTGTACCAACTACCAACAAGTCGTTGGTGAATTACTGTAGTAGATATTTGAGGGAAAAAAAAACTTTAACCTCAAAAAAAAAAAAAAAGAAAACTTTAACCTCATTCACATTAACTAAATGACCAACTAAAATCTTTTGATACGCAAACTAAAGCAAATAATAAATAGATTTCTTAATTCAGTAGAGGACAACTATAAGCTCACGCGTATACTTTCCTGGCAAGCAGTACTGCAAAGTAGTACTCCCTCCATTTCATATCACATGCAAAATTAACCATATTTGCGCTTATTAAGGAGGTTAGTTGATTGTATTTAATTTTCAAAAATTTATAAAAGAATAAAGGTATTTTAGGAAAGTTGCATTGGGAATGAAATCAAAATTGAATAAGATAACAATTTTCTAGAAATGTTTTAGAAAATTGGCATTGGGAATGAAATAAAATTTAAAAAAGTTAGTTAATTTTGCTTATATTTTAAAATAAGAGAATGATATTTTTTTTGCTTATATTTCAAAACGGAGGGAGCATTGATTTAAAATTTTTTCTATTTTTTTTTTCCGGTGAGATGAATCCAATCCAGCTACTTGTAGTTGTAGGTAAAATTTCTTCCCATGTGCTTGTTTTTGGAGTCATCCTAGTAATTTTCCCACCCTCCAAACGTGATCACTAATATATATCCTCAACCGCAGTTTCATTACTCTAAAGAACAACAAACCAAACCCAATTCTCAAACCCTTTTCTTTTTCTCCTCTTCCTCCTCCCATCAGCTTCTAGATCAAAAACCAAAACCACATTTTCATTTTCATTTTCTGAAAAACCAAAAACCTCACGCACTCCAATTACCGAAACCAAAAATCAAAATCAAATCAAGAAGAGAAGTGAGAATTGTAAAATTGTGAAATTGAGAAATGTCACAGTTAATTGATAACACTCCCTCCACACCAGGGAAACAAAAACCAGAAAAATCACATTACCTTCACAACCGTCTCAGAATCCATTCTTCACTCTCAAAACTCACTCTCTTGTTTTCAATTCTCCTCGTTTTCATTCTTTTCCTCTTCATTCTCTCTCTCCCTTCCACCACCGCGCCCTCCTCCTCCTCCTCCGCCGTCACCCACCGCCGTAACCTCTACGACACCTGGGGCGGCTCCGACTGGGAGAAGCGCGTCACCAAATCCGCCCGCCGCGCCACCGCCTCCAACCGCGCCGTCCTCGTCACCGGCGCCGCCGGCTTCGTCGGCACGCATGTCTCCCTCGCCCTGAAGCGCCGCGGCGACGGCGTCATCGGCCTCGATAACTTCAACCACTACTACGATCCCAACCTCAAGCGCGCCCGCCAGAAGCTCCTCGAACGCGCCGGCGTGTTCGTCGTCGAGGGCGATTTGAACGACGGCGCGCTTCTTCGGAAGCTTTTTGACGTGGTGCCGTTTACTCACGTGATGCACCTCGCGGCGCAGGCCGGGGTTCGGTACGCGATGCAGAACCCTGGATCTTATGTGCATAGCAATATTGCTGGGTTTGTGAGCCTTCTGGAAGAGTGCAAATCGGCGAATCCGCAACCAGCGATTGTTTGGGCTTCTTCGAGCTCTGTTTACGGCCTCAACTCGAAGGTATAATTATTAATTATTACCTTGTTTGTAGTTTGAGTGTTGTTAGGGTTTTGTTAGTGTTACTTAGTAGTTAGACTAAGTTGCTGATCATTGAATTGGTTACTAGTGACTTATGTTCTTTTGTATAAGCGTTAGGGGTTTTAAGTTATCGTTGCGGTCGCATTGCAGCTGATGTGGGCCAACCGGGATCATGGTCTGATGTGATTGTGGCAGTTATCGCATTTGAGGTGTTAAACGATTGACCTTCTAAAAAGTCGTTGGAAGAAATTCTTATCCAGGCTTAATTGACCTTGTCGTGTCTTAGTTCAGCTCTCTGTTATGCAGTGTGAAAATTCGTTGGCGAATTGACTGCGAAATTGTCTGGACCAATGACGATAAAAGAGGAAATAACGATTTAAAGAGTTAAGCGACAAAACTGATAGGAGTGATGTGTATATAGTTAATTCGCTTGTCGTTTGCACGAAACTCAATTCTTGCGAAACCAGCATTTCCCCTCGTTTTTGTATTTTGTTGTTCTACCTAATCATTGGCGTTACTTAAAAGTTAGTGAAATTTGTTTGCCGAGTCATCAAGTTATATGCGTGATTAGCGTGGTATGTACTCATGCACTTTTGGAATGTACACATTCACTTTTTTCTTTTATTTTATCTTGTGCTTGTCATGTTTTTGAATAGGTGCCCTTCTCGGAGAAAGACCGAACTGACCAACCAGCGAGCCTGTATGCTGCGACGAAGAAGGCTGGTGAAGAAATTGCTCACACCTATAACCATATCTATGGCCTTTCCATCACCGGCTTGCGTTTCTTCACTGTTTATGGCCCATGGGGACGACCTGATATGGCATATTTCTTCTTTGCTAAGGATATTCTCAAAGGGAAGCAAATCTCAATCTTTCAGGACCCTGATCGTGGAACCGTGGCGAGGGATTTTACCTACATTGATGATATTGTGAAGGGTTGTTTGGGGGCTTTGGATACGGCCAAGAAGAGTACTGGTAGTGGTGGAAAGAAGAAGGGACCTGCGCAGTTAAGAATTTTTAATCTGGGGAATACTTCACCAGTTCCGGTGAGTGAGCTCGTGACAATTTTGGAGAAGCTGCTGAAGGTTAAGGCTAAGAGGAAGATGGTGCCGATGCCCAGGAATGGAGATGTTAGGTTCACTCATGCCAATATTAGTTTGGCACACAGGGAGCTTGGGTACAGGCCTACAACTGATTTGGAGACTGGGCTCAAGAAGTTTGTGAGGTGGTACCTTGATTTTTATCCTGGGTCTAAGAAGAAGAGTGCTTGGTGATTTTCTTGCATCGCGTTTTTTGATGCAGAAATCATTGTCTCCTTCTCCCCTGCAGTCCTGGTATGCACCTTCTCATTGCCTTTGACAAAGGAGAGTTTAGCCCTGCAGCTTGCAGAGTATCGCTTTGATGTTGAAAGGTTATAATTGCAGGTTTTGGAATTGTATTAGGGAAGAACTATTATCATGGCCTTTTTATTATTATTTTTTGCAACTTTTCTTCATTTTGATCTTCAATTGTTTTGTATGCCTTTTAGGTTTTAGGCATTGTACAGTTCTTGATTGAGACTTGAGAGATAACTTATATGTGGAATGTTTTTAATTCAAACCATTTGCATAAGATGATGTCTTAACAATTTGCTTGCTTCCTGCATATAATGAAAGTACTGCTGCTAAGATGATTTCCCTTGGAGATAAATCATGGTAAATTGAAATTCTTATGGGTATAGATATGTTTGATCAGGGACTCTGGATGTTAGATACTTAGATGACAGTGCTAAACTGCTAATGCTTGCAATTGTTCAGTGCAGGTATAGACCTAATTTAGCTTCTCATGCCAGTGGAGTTAATAGTGGAACTTTCATTGTAAAATGTCAGTAATACATAAACAAATTTTTAAACAAGCTTCCATCTTTCAGAATGCTGCTTGTTATTATCAGTAAACTGTCACTAGTTGCGGTATAGCCTCTTTGGTTTGTTCACTTGTTTATGTCGTTTGATGGCAGCAACTTTCGGCTGATGACTGTCCGAGTAGTTAACAACTTTTATAGTTGTTACAAAATGGTTTGTGGAAAGAGCTAGCTGAGTGAGTAACAAATGTGAGCATAAAATGCAACACCCAGATCTCCGTATTCTTCTTCAAGACAGCTTAACTGTCATAGAAAGCTTTTGTTTTGTCATTTGCATGTGCGAGTAACTCAACAGTACAACTTTGCTATAGTTGAGTAAGCAAAAAAGACAGTGGGCCTCCAAGATTGCCTTTAATTTCTGGAATGCCCCATATAAGGAAGGCAATACCATAATAGTTACAATCCTTAATAGTGCAAATATCATGCATCCAAAGTGATTGAAGAAGCTTTTGATTGATTATTATTTTTAGTATCACTTTCATTTTATTGTCTTAGTTCAAAGTTAGAAAAGTTTCCTTTGTCAGCTATAGATTAATTTGTGACAGGATATCTTACTACTACTCTTGAGTTGTTGCCAGACAATGATTGAATAAGCTTCTTACCAACTGAAGTTGAATTCATAAATTTGGTTCCTGTCAGTTTTGGCAACACATTTGGTGTTAAAAAGATTTTTTAAAAAAAGGTTCTTTTCCTTCACCAATAAAAACTCTATCGGGTCTAGGCACAACAGTCACTCTAGAACCGAGTTATTACCATTTAATAATGGTGTTTCTGGTAGTACAAAACATAACATATCTATACGTGATATTATTTCTTTTAAACTATTAAATTCTTAAGGTTGAAGTTAACAAAATTTTTAAATAAAAGAGCAAAAATTTTTGCTTGGTCATATTAACCTTGTTGGACTCATCTTGTTCTTGGTAGTTGCTTGGGAGAGTGCTACTCGTGTAATTGATTGATGTGGAGACTATACTGTCACTTTTGTTTTTGCAATTGCACACAATTTTCATTTTAGTCCATAAAATTACAATTTTTTCCTCGAAATCATTAAACTTTATTCACGTTAGTTTTTGGAATTATGAGTTGTTTAACGCCATTAACACCGCTAAGACTCCAAAAACGAAGTAGTTTTGTCATAGCAAATTCACTTTAGACTCTAAATTTGTAAGGTGCTCTCACTTGAGTTCCTAATTTTGTCTAATATTAGAGAAAATTCACTTTGGTCACTCGCTTTGACTAGCATTTGACATGTTAATCCATGTAAGTGCTAATAATTTGCACCAATCACTTGTTTAACCAATAAAGTACATTGCTTCCAATGTTAAAAAATTACCATGTTATCATTGCACAACCAAGAGGGTGATGCAATGGTTTTAATGCTCTAGTTTTCTCTAATTAGTCATTCTTTTAAAAAAGTGATAAAATCTTTGACTTGAAATCCTCAATCTCAAATTGTGATCCAGTTTGCAACTCTTAAATCCTGATTTATAAATCTGAATCTCAATTTTGCAC
Organism: Crotalaria pallida; assembly: GCA_037953625.1. Classification (NCBI taxonomy): domain Eukaryota; kingdom Viridiplantae; phylum Streptophyta; class Magnoliopsida; order Fabales; family Fabaceae; genus Crotalaria; species Crotalaria pallida. The sequence continues at coordinate 73,069,784 of CM075655.1, read as the reverse complement.
TTTTCAAATGGAAAACTCACAATGTTTTTTAGGAAAGTGAGACCACACGATTCTTAAATACCTCAATATCTAATGATCCGGTAAGATATTACCAAGCCAATATATATCGGGTAGATAATAGAACCCCACTTTAACCTTTTTATCATTGATAATAAATAATATTTTTTTAAAGTCAATGATATTTATCTTTGAAAATTTTGAATATTATGAAAACATGCATCATTGAATCAAACACCACCTGCATTCTAAAAAAAATAAAAATTAATCTCTACAAACAACAGATAAATCCCCAATAAAATTCGATTAAAAAATCATTCTAAAAAAATGTGATACAAAAATTAGATACTTTCCTGATCGCTTTTTCTTAATCTTTATTTAGAAGTATTTTTATTTTTAATAATATTATTTATTTTTTATTAAATATTTATATTTATTCAACACTTCAATTTTTTTAATAATACTTTATAGACTAATTTTAACAAGTACTACAACAAAGATTGATCATTCTAATTTCACTAATAATATTAAGGGCACTCTCAATGTAAATAAAATTGAGATGATAGTACAACAACCTACTAATAAACTAATGGTCGGGTGACATGTTATTTGATGAGACGTACATGTCATCATCTAATGATCAAAATTAATGATTTGTCGCTCAACCATTAATTTTATTAGTAAGTTGTTAAATTGTTGCACTACCATCTTAATTTTGATTGTATGGTAAAAATAGTCTAATAGGCTTTATTACATTCTTAGTACTTTATCTCATTTTTAAGATTTACTTTGGGCCTTGATATATTTTTGACATATTTTGGTCCTTTATTTTATTTCAAAAAATGTAATTGGACTATTTTGCCATAAAAAATGTTAGTTTTACTTGAAATATTTACACTCACTATCATTCCATCGATAGGGGGTTTGACATATATTATTACGACTCCATCGATAAAACTCTGACTGTGATCTCTGTCCATATCTCTATCACATTATCATTTTTGTCCATATCGATCGACCACCACCGAAGGTCAGCCCGTTCCACAATTTACAAAGCAAAATCGTTGTTCCTGGCCTCAATCGAGTGGTGGACTGGGACTTTTCAAGATTTTGGTAATATTTTCCAGTTTTCGATAATAAATATGAGTATTTCGATGAAACTAACACTGCTATATTAAAAGGACCAAATTGATTTTTTTTAAAAAAATAATAAAATACGAAAATAAGTTTAAAAAAATATTAAGTACCAAACTAAATCTTAAAAATAAAATAAAAGACAAAAATATAATAAATCCATTCTAATATTAATTAAATAGTACTCGTTCCGTCCCTAATTATATGACCTTCTTAACACTTTTATTTAGTCCTTATTTATAAGGTTCTTTACCAATTTTTAATGAGAATTAATTATTTTTTTTCACAAACATCCCTATTTATTTAACAATACATATCAAAAGTTCACATTTCCAATGCAATTAACTACGGTGAAATCTCCAAGACTGAAGGACGGTGAAATCTCCCAAGACCGAGGTAGTATTTCTTTTATTTTTGCATTTTGGGTTTGTGTGCAAATAATGTTACTTTAGTTGTAAAAATCGCGTCAGTATCGAAACCATCATCGTAATTGTGTTGTGAGAGAGGGAGGGCATGGAGATTTGGCAGGGGTTGTTCGATTGCATGTGGAAGGAATCCCTTTGACAATAATAATAATAATAATAATAATAATTGCATCGGTGTATTGTATGTCTGGCAGCTACTGTATCAACTGGTCTTGTCTTCTGGTGTTTGTGCTTATCGAATTGAAGACGCAATAATAAGAGATATAGCAAACCAACAAAAACAAACAAAGAAGAAGAAATAGATCCAATCCATTCGATGACCCTATTGGTTTGGATCGGATATGTATGCAGCATCGTGATATAGTCGTCATAATAAGGAAAGGAAGAAAGAAGAAACCTCAGAGTTATTTATTTTTTATAAATTAATTAGCGATGAAAGGCGTCTTTTCGGCGCCTGGGGATTACATCCACTTCAAGTCCCAAGTCCCTCTTCATAAAATCCCTGTATGTTTTTCTAATTCCCCCTTTCAATTTGACTCCTCTTTTCTTTTTCTTATTTAAATTCTAGGTCTCGGTGGTTTGATTATTTGCAAAATCGATTCTGCTTGCGGTTGAATTTTCGAATGTTTGACTTTAAAAAGAAAAATACTTGTTGCAGATTGGTACTAAGCAGTGGCGGTATTATGATTTCGGTCCCAAAGCTGTGCCTCCACTTATATGTCTTCCTGCAACAGCTGGAACTGTTGATGTATACTACAAACAGGTCATGTCACTCTCCATGAAGGTACTTACTGCATATTGCCACTCCCTAACTTTAACATTGCTATCCCGTATCAGGTTCACCTTAAAGAAAGTCTTCTAATAATAATAATATTAAAAATGTAAAAAGCGACGAATGGCATACCTATACTACGTTCCAAGTTAGTACTAAGATCAATGAATCCAATGGATTTCCTGTGATTGCGCATAAAAGGCATCAAGTGAGGGCATTGTATTGCCTTTTATGTGTGTCTCGGCATTTTTATTGGGGAAAACATTTGTTGTCCCACTTTTTTGTGCCACTCGTTATACCATGCGTTTTGATTGGTCAAGAAATTAGTATTAACTTATTAGATATTTAAACCAAATTATTGTATATTCCATTGTTCTGACCTATAAGGCGGAGTGCACAGTATGTGGTACAAAAAATGGGACAATACGTGTTACCTATTCTTATTGTGAGAGTTGTCAGGACTTAAGCTTGACCGTTCAATCTTACATGGACGGCCAAGTTTACAAGTTAGTTGAAGGTCATTTGACTTCTTAAAAGTGTTCCATGACTTCTGTTCATTTTGTGCAGGGTTACCGAGTCATATCTGTTGATATCCCTCGCGTATGGAATCATACTGAGTGGATTCATGCATTTGAAAAGTTCTTGGATGCTATCGATGTGCACCATGTATGATCTCAAACTTTCGCTATGTTATCTACCACCAACTTTTTACTTACCGAATTGGTATTTACTATTTTTTGCATTATCTGCTTTTTTTCATATTTGACTTTTTATGAAATATCTTCTCATCCTAGTGATGCTAATAAATATATAATCTTGTTTTTTTAAGCCACTTGTGCTTAATTTGGCAATGGGCCATTCTGTACTCTCTCGGAGAAATTGATCATTGCAATTGATGGAAAGCCCTGTGTTGCTAGTTTAGTAGAACTTTTAAAAGAGTTATTTTAACATCTTTTGAGGTCCTTATAATCTCAATTTTTTACATCCTTCAATATTTAGAACTTCATAGTTCATACATAAGAAAGGTCTTTTACTTTTGCTTCGCTCCATTGTACACTTTATTAGGAGTTATGATATGTTATAACTTGGGATACTGTGTAAGATATGCATATATACCTTTACCTTATAGAAGGAATGATTCCTAAACCTTTACAAGATTTTGGGACATGATTCACCAATAGGATTTAAGTAGGCCAAACAACAGAAGTCCATGATAAAGCCTCATGGCAATCTACTTGCAATCTTGGAGCCATCAGCCCATGTACGGAGCTATACACTAAAATATGTCATAACATTCTTTTTTAAGAGCCTCTTTGAAATTGCTCACTAAAAATTACATATTTCATTGAGCTGATCTTTACCAGATATTTTTAAACCAAGTCCGTTACTCGAGCTACTTGTCAGTTATAATAATGTATTGCATTAATTCTTCGGTCAAAAAGGTTTTGGTCTGTTTTGATAAAAGTCTATGTAAGCTGGTAGAAAATAGAGAAGCAAAGTCCTTTTGGGCCACTATTCTCTGCTTTTTATTGTGAGATGAAGAGTTAGCTTGGCTAGCCTAATACAGCTGTACAAAGTAGTGAAAGTACAAAATAATTATCAAATAATGAAACTACAGAAAGTAAAATCCAACTGTAACATCCGATTTATGTCACTGTCTAAACCACAAGCATTTCAGTGAGGATGTAGTTTGCTGCTGGAAACCTGTTTTGTTTGGTTAAAACCTAAGTTCTTTTCTACTATACATTGATCTTTGGAATGATAGGGAACGTGGTTAAAACATAAGTTCTGGTCTTCTATACATTGATCTTTGCATTTTTCAACACTTGTATCTTGTAGAATCAATCTCTTTGGAAGTTAATTCTATCTATGATAAAAAAAAATGTAGCTGCAAAATGAAAGTTATGCTAACCATACATTGTAGTATTCGTATGACTGTTCAGTATGAAATGTGCTCTACATGATACATGATTTTAGTTTCTTATACAGCAATCCTCCCCACTAACCGTGTGCTCATGTCCAAACACCTGTTTATGTAATCTCAAATTGAGTCAGAATCTATCATTTTGTTGGCACAGGTTCAGACAACTTGAGAAAATATTTAGTAAACTATTCTAATCTCTTTGACAGATACATCTTTATGGAACATCATTAGGTGGCTTCCTGGCACAACTTTTTGCTCAGCATCGTCCAAGAAGAGTTCGGTCACTGGTTCTATCAAATTCATTTTTGGATACAAGAAGTTTCTCTGCTGCAATGCCTTGGGCTCCCATGTACTTTCCTTGGATTCTGTTGTAAACTGTAATAATAGATTTAGACTAGAAATGAGCAAATTGCCTGTTGTTTTGTGTTCTCTTGATCTATGAAAGTTAAACAACTGCAATATGTACAGACCTAGTGGAATTTCCAGCTAAATAAAGCACCCGTGTTTGCCTTGGCTGTACAAATAGTACTATATTCACTGCCAAGAAATTCTTATAGGTGTAGTCAATGATATTTTTAAAATGATGAGTTTATTGGTGTCGCAGAAGACAATTATCCCTTAATATTCCTTAAATTGCATTATTTGAAAGTACTACTGCAAGTCCTTACTGTGGCTTTTGGCATGCCCTGATATTGGAATGTGGCTACTGGTAACAACCTCCTATCCCCCTAAACTTTTTGGCTTCACCCTCCAACGTGCTCCTTGCAACTGTTGGATGAGACTTCAATTGGGGGGGGGGGGGGGGGGGGGGGGCGAGCATCACACTGGAGGATGCAAAATAGAAACTTTTTTGCATATATAAAAAAAAAAACTGCATTATCTGTCTTATGTAGGAATTTTTCATTATATTTCTTGCTATTCTTCATCTCCATCTATTAACTGATCCATGTTTGCATTTACAGTGTAAGTTGGACCCCTTCTTTTCTGCTCAAGCGGTATGTCTTAACAGGAATTCGTGATGGTCCCCTTGAACCATTTATTGCAGATTCAGTGGACTTTGTTGTTTCTCAGGTAATCTTTCTCTTAATCTGATGCTTATTAGAAATATGCTACTAGTGCCTTACATACTCTAGAAGTTTTGTCGTTTTGAGACAACAGAGAGTATGTATTGTACTTCAGATTGGGGGGTCTGGTCGACTTTTTTCTGCCAACTCTACATCTCTTTAAAATCCATTCTATCTTGTTTATACTAAACCTGTCTATATTTGTATAAGTGTGCTAATTTAGCTTGGTCGATTTACTTGATTCAGGTGGAAACCCTCTCAAAAGATGACCTGGCCTCCAGATTGAAGCTGACAACTGATGATGCTTCAGTGGGACCCCTTCTTCTTTCAGATTCATTTATCACTATTATGGATGTATGTCTTCTGAGTCTAGATATGTTTATCTCTTAAGATGCAGATTTCGCCTTTTTCTTGTTTTTTTTTTTTTTTTTTGCATGGTAATTTTTTAATCTTATCAATTCAGTTTCTAGAATAATAGGTACCCTTACTGTCTTGGTGTGCCTTGTACAAGATCATAATGCCCCCTCCCTCTAGTAGAGATATGCTCTTCTAACATTATTCCCAAAATTGATCAGATGCATATATGTCTGTGTTGGCACGCATCTGTGTGTGAGTGAGAGAGGCTATTTTCTTGTTTGCCATTTGATTGTGATGCCGAAAGAATAGTATGGGTAGAAGATTCTGTATAACTCCACTTTCATCTTGTTTACATGTTCTTGCACCTATCTTAAAGACTAATGACTTCTGCGCAATTCCTCAACAACTTAAAGATCAGTTGAGCGAAAGGTATCCTGAGGCAAGGCGTGCATATTTGAAAACCGGTGGAGATTTTCCTTTCCTTTCGCGACCAGATGAAGTTAACTTACACCTTCAGGTGTGTGTGGTATCCAACTTTCCTTACTCATTTTACTAGGGGATTTCTTCTGATATTTTCGTGCTCGTGGATTTACATTTTAACTTTTGTCAATGTCATGGCAGTTGCACCTTAGGCGAGTTGGTGTGGAAGCTCGGCCAGATTTGGTTCACAATATTCCTAAAGGTGATCATGAAGGAAGTTCTAGCAAAGAAAACGATGGAGATGAATCTGACAAGCCAAGTAAGGATGACATGGGAGGCTTCGAAAATCCATCTGCTGAAAACGAGGTACATCCTACTACCCCAGAAAGCTCGGAATCCCATAATTTAGACAGCCAGCCATTACAAAGTTCAGAATGTTATGACATGGATCACAGAGACACCTTACATGTATTGGCTGGTAAATTCACAAAGAAAAAGCACATCGTGCCTCCAGAAACTCCTGTATATTTAATGTGGGAATATATTTTTGTGTTATCTTCGTTACATCAGTTCACTGTACATTATCCGGAACTATTCTTTGGAATTTAGGCAAGTTGTGTAAGATGGAATTTCCTTTTTGATGTACTATGTGTATCATGAGAACTGTATGCGTGAAAGGAAGTTGCTAAGACCGACCTAATTGTGGTACCTGGATGAGTTCTTTTGGTTAGTGAACTTGAGATATGTCCATTGTAAGTTCGAAATTTGAAAGTAGGGTGTGAATTGTTAAACCATCTTTTTATGCATTTTAATGATTAACGTTTTGTTTATTTTTGTGCATTTCCTTTCTTCTCGTTTAAAGAGTGTGCATGTTAAAAATCCTACATTTTATTTATTTTTTAATTGATTGGTTACCATGATTCGCAAGAATGATTCAAATTGGTAATATCATAAAAGTGTACTCTATTATTCTTAAATTGTAAATCCAACTTAGTAGAGTCTACAGATTCCCATCCATAAAACATGAGTATTCATGTTGCTATGATCAGAATCCACAATTACTATGAAGAGCCCACTTAACCATTTTCGACAATGTCAAGGGAAGCAATAGAGATTGTATCTAACAGATCTAAGCATTAACAATAATTTTGATGGGGTTTTACAAATTTATTTAATGATATACAAATACCAGTTCTTACCCGTGCAATGCAATAATGCACTGGTTGTTAATATTTTAAAGTAAAAATTATTATTTTTTAATTATGAAATAAATATTATTATTAAACAGTAGCAAAAAATAATTATACAAAAAGGCAGGGGTTTAAATCAAACCCTACGGTAAAAAAAAATTAATCTAAATGATCTCGATAAATTTGGCAGTTCTTCGTATGAATAAAAAAAAACATTTTATGAGATATTCCTTATTTATTTGATGGACAAATTAACACATTTTTATATGATTATCAACTTTATTACGATGAATCAAAATTAAACATTTTGATTTTTTTATGGTATTATGAGTATAATTAATGATAAATCAGAATGTTCCTTATTTCGTTGGACATTAATTCATAGGAATATAATGACTATTTCTTTTTTAAATGTTATGTTTGTTTATATATAAATTAGTATATTCCTCATTTATTTGATAAAAATATGTAAGAACTACAATCAAATTGAAAACAATAACAATCCTATGAATCTCTTTCAAGAACTATGAAAATATCAACACATGAGATTCAAAGATTCTTGATCAAAGAATGTAAAAATGAAAGCTTTGATCTATGAGAAAGTGAGAGAGAATAGTGTGACTTTGATCTTTATAAAATTGATATGAAAATGATGATCATTAATCACAATGATTAGGAAAAGGTTTATATAGAATACCCAAAAGATAGGAAACTTAAAAACAGATTTTGAGAAGTGAAAAACGAATTTTAAAAACCAGTTCTACAGGTGTTAATCGATTAACTCATTGCCTTAATCGATTAACCACTGTAAGATGTGTGTTAATCGATTAGCTCAACCCATTAATCGATTAGCCACTGTAAAACACTTCTAAAAACTTGTTTTCTCAAAACTAAACATTTTATTTCAAACCTTTATGCCACCTATTGATTTTAGGTTAAGTGAATACTCAAATTATAATATAATCATGCACTTGATAGAGATTCACTACCCTCTAATAACTCTACCCAAACTCATCACATAAATAGACTCAAACTAAAGATATTACAATAAAATACACAAATGAATCTTCATGAGCTTGCTCTCTCTTCATCATTTGTTGTTTGTTGAACTTTGGTGAGCTTCTCCATAACTTGAACTTGATCAAAACATTTGTAGCTTGTTCAAAACCTTTGTCATTATCAAAACCTTCTCACCGGATCTAACAAAATATTCCTTATTTTGTAGGATATGAAGAAGGCATTGAAAATCAAATTCAATTATTTATAGAGCAGATTTTCCATTGATTTTTTGTTTTCTAAGTCTCTTCCAAAACTAAATTTAGCATTCCCACTGCTCCAAAATTTACTACCATTTTAGTTTTTTTTTTTCAAGATCTCAATGATTCATCTCATCTAGGTTTGTATCTATTGGTTGTATTTTCATCTTTCAATTTATTCTTTCATTTTATCGATTCTCAGATTGTACTTGGACTATAATTGAATTGATTGGCTACTACGGTTTACACATATTTTTTTATATTTATTATTTATTTAAATTTTAAACATTTTTGTTTATTATTTGTTAGTGAATATCTTTGTTAATATTCTCTTTTGCAAATTTTTTATTTTAAATTTGCACATAAGCACAAAAGAGGAGAAATATAATTAGAGGTATGAGATTTTAAAATACTAGTGGAGTTAAGTGGTGAAATAAATGAACGGGTTGGGTGGTTACTTTATTTAGACTATATAAATCCCCATAGGTCATGCACAGGCGGGAACAACATTCATTCTCCCAATATTGGACCCCACAAGTAGTACCGAAGTACTCATAGGGAGTAAAGGTGGGACATTTATGCATACTAGGTCTCAAATCCGTGCAATGCATAGGAAAAATACGAAACCGATAAATTTTCATAAAGAAAGGTTGATAAACATGATTTGATTAAATTAAGCACAAAAATTTTATCCATATGACCAAATCACTTTTAGCTTGTACATCCATCATGTATCAAGGATTTAAATTTAATTTTTTTCTTTAATGTAAACTAGAAAAGAAATGTGTATTTTTATAAACATCGTTGTATGCTTTAGCAACACCTGGGTCTTGATAATGTAGTTATAATTATAATAGAAAAAACTAATACTGTTTATTAGTGTGTGGATATTTTACGTAAAAGACAATATATTCATTAATAATAACTTTAAAAGAAAAACTCCACTTCAGTCATATCTTAATAAAAAAATGCAATTCATTTTTAAAATTTGATATCAACTTATGATTAACTTAACTAATTTTCACTATACCGCATTAACCAAATCGTAAAATATTGTTTTCTGAAGATTCTCAAAACCCTCTTATATTAAGTAATATCAGAACCTACTAATATTCCAAAATCAATAGTGGATTTTATTTGCCTTAACTTTAACCCCAAACATTATATCACTTTACAAATACCAAGACTTGTTACTACTCCTAGGTATTCTTTCCACCATGGATTGTGTTTCACATGGGTTCATCCTCTATGCTATAGAATGGAGATCAATATATTGCTAGCAGTTTCTCCAAGACATCCCTTAAAAAAAGCAGCAATTTTGACTGGTTGATCATAATTATATTGTAACACATACCTTTAATAAGTATAAAATAATAGGAATCTTCGACCCATACACTGAGTTTTGAATTATAAATTGAATACCATGCAAAAGTTGAAGAACCAACCTGAGAAAAATAATGTCAAAATAGATAAACTCAAAGGAATGAAGGTGAAAATGGAAAAATCACAGTGAACAAATAGGGACCAAGTTAAAACAATTACTTTCAACAAATAACATTGCTCTAATACTAATTCATGTACCTCAAAAAAGAACAAAACAAAAATGAGAAATTATGGAAACAACATTGTTGAATCTTCAGGCCTAATGTTTCTATGTGCTCATCAAAGAAAGTAACATCCCTGTCATCTGCACACAATATTTTCATCTAGGTGACCAAATTATTTTGCAACTGTTTGACTGAGTATTGGCAATTCTGAAAGGAAGTCCATAGTTAACTCAATTTAGAGTGTATGGACTCAATTCACTCTAATGGTTATGAACATATATAAAAAGAGGAAGTAATATAATATATCAATTAGAAAACAAAACTAATGCAGTGGATAATTCCAATTTAAATTGATCTTCAAATGAACAACATACAGAGGCCATGAGATTTATAAGGACCCAAAAAATGCAAATAGAAGTCATGGCAATTAAAAAAACAACATGCAGAGATCATAAGCTAATATAAGTGAGTCATTGTTCTTAAAATTCATAAATGCAAATTGATTGTCTTCATAAACATCAAGATTAAGAGCTTGCAACAACTATGAACAACCAATCATGAAAGCAACGAAGGATGTCTCCCTTTGCTCACATCTTGGAACACATAACTGAGATATTAGAATCAAGGGGGCTTACCAAAGTTCATACAGATGAATTGGTTATTCACTGGCTTGGAGTGAGAAACTTCCCAAATACAACTTCAATTTGGAAAATGAAAGCCCTGCATTTATGGAAACTTAGTGATAGAGAAATAGGTAAATGCACTGAATTAGAGGACAGGCTGCCTCCTAAAGAAATAACAAGAAGGAAGAGAGAATAAACTTTGTCTGCTTTCTTTTTCATTCACCACCAAAAGTATATAACAGAAATGATTCACGCATAATGCATGACCTCACTACAGACAAATATGAGCATAACCAACTTCCTTCTAGAATATGCTGACACATAAAAACTACTAACAAATAAAGCAATAACATATAAGGCAGGTGCTAATAATAGATAAAGCCTGGGATTCCTTTTGTTTTTTGTATCTTTCTTTTGGGCTTGACTTCCACAATTGCTCCATTTGTAGTATTCGAGCCCTCTGCTTCAGCTATTGGGCCTTCTGATGTAACATTACCTTCCCCTTCGACAACAACCTTGTCCTCAAGGTTGTAAGTAGATTGTAAAGAAGACCAGTCCTCCCATGAGGTGTCATCAGGTGAAAGACCTTGCCACTGTACCAAGGCAAATCGAGTGGGAACACCATTGGCCATAGAGGTCTTGAAACCCAGGATAGTAAGAGGTGTCACCAGAGGGCTGTTGGCATAGGAATCCAGAGGTAGGGGATCAACGACAGATGGAGCAAGTCCAACATGAGCCTTTAAAACTGAGCAGTGGAAAACGTTGTGTATCTTGGAAGTGGGAGGTAAGTCAAGCTTGTAAGCCACTGGTCCCAACTTCTCTAGGATGCGGAAAGGACCATAGAATCGCTTGGACAGCTTGTGGAATTTAGCACCAGACACTGAAGATTGGCGATAGGGTTGAAGCTTAACATAAACCCATGATCCCACTGCGAAATCCAGTTCTCTGCGTTTCAGATCCGCATTCTTCTTCATTCGTTTTTGGGCTTTCAATAGATTCTGCTGCAATAACGAAAGTACTTCCTCACGTGAAGAGAGCAAGGAGTCACAACCCTCAACAGGAGAGGAACCAGTCAGATACTCAGGAATGGTGGGTGGAGGCTTGCCAAAGATAATTTGGAATGGAGAGAGCTCTGATCCAGAATGGATGGAGGTATTATAATGGTATTCTGCCCAAGGAAGGAATCGGAACCAGTGCTGCGGTTTTTCATGGACAAAGGCCCCGAGATATTGCTCAATTGTACGGTTCATGACCTCCGTTTGGCCATCAGTTTGAGGATGGTAGGACGAGCTCATTCGGAGAAGAGTGCCACTGAACTTGAACAAGTCAGACCAAAAACGACTAATAAAAATCGGATCACGATCGGAGATGATGCTCTTAGGCAATCCATGGTGTTTGCAAACCATAGAGACAAAGAGTTCAGCCACCTTATAAGCAGAGTAGCTGGTAGGTAAAGCCCCTAAATGAACCCCTTTTGAGAACCGATCCACCACCACGAAAATCACAGTATAGCCATGAGAGAGGGGTAGTCCTGTAATGAAATCCATTGAGATGTCCTCCCACACATTGGATGGAATAGGGAGAGGAACAAGGAGACCCCCGGGCCGTTTGGTACTGTATTTAGTCTGTTGGCAAACCCGACATTGAGAGATGAAAGTGCGAACGTCCTTGGCCATGGAACTCCAGTAAAAATTGGCTGAAAGACGCTTAAGAGTCTTGTTCATACCCGCATGACCCCCAACAGCAGAGGCATGAAATTCTTGCAACAGCAGAGGGATAAACTTAGAAGAAGAGCTCAACCAAATTTTACCCTTGAACAGTATAAGCCCTTCGAGCACCTTGAAGTGAGGCATTGAACCGGGGTCATCAATACACTTCTGTCGTGTAGAGAGGAATTCAGTGTCTTGGGACAGAGATTGTTTTAAGTCATCAAGGAAGACAAATTGAGGCACCGTGAGTACTTGTAATTCGCCAACCACTGGTCCAGTGGAACGAGACAAGGCATCCGCAACAACATTCAATTTTCCTGGCTTGTACTGAATCTCATAGTCATAACCAAGGAGCTTGGCCAAGTAATATTGCTGCTCAGGTGTTTGGATGACCTGAGTGAGGAGTTCCTTGAGGCTTTTTTGGTCAGTTTGAATGATGAAGGAAGATCCCAAAAGATATTGTCTCCAACGTTTTACTGCACCCGTGACAGCATGTAATTCACGAATGTAAGCCGATGCCTTAGCCAAACGGGGGCAAAAGACCTTGCTGAAATAGGCAATGGGGTGAGAGTCTTGGACAAGGACTGCACCCATTGCAGCACCTGACGCATCGGTCTGGACAATAAAAGGCTTAGAGAAATCCGGCAAGGCCAGGACAGAAGCTTCGGTCATGGCTGTTTTTAAGGAATCAAAAGCTCTCTGAGCATCAGGAGACCAAATGAAGGACCCCTTTTTCAACAAATCAGTGAGGGGTTGGGCAATGGCGGCATAACCTTTAATGAATTTCCGATAAAATCCCGTTAATCTAAGAAATCCTCGCAAACTCTTAAGAGATGAAGGAACCTGCCATTCTACCATTGCTTGAATCTTAGAGCGATCAGGAGCAACAAAACCGTCAGCGACCACATGTCCCAAATAGTCAATCTGAGGTTGAGCAAAAGAACACTTGGGGAGTTTCAGGTAGAACTGATTAGAGTGCAATACATCAAACACCTGGCGAAGATGAGTAATATGTTGCTCGAGTGTGGGACTGAAGACGAGGATGTCATCGAAGAAAACAATGACACTCTTGCGAAGGAAGGAACGGAAGATGTCATTCATGGTGGCTTGGAAGGTTGCCGGGGCGTTACAAAGGCCAAACGGCATGACACGATATTCATAATGCCCATCGTGAGTGCGAAAAGCGGTCTTGTGCACATCGGAGGGATGTAAACGGATTTGATGAAATCCAGAAGTGAGGTCCAACTTGGAAAAACAACGTGCAAACCTTAATTCGTCAAGTAACTCGTCAATCGTCGGAAGGGGAAAGCGATCCTTGACGGTGAGTGCGTTTAAGGCCCGGTAATCGACACACATGCGCCAGGACCCATCCTTCTTGCGTAATAACAGGACATGAGAGGAGAAGGGGCTTGTACTAGGAGATACCCATCCCGAATCAAGCATCTGGGAAATCTGTTTCTCAATTTCTATTTTGTGAGCATGGGGATAACGATAGGGACAGACATTGACGGGGTTGGCATTGGAAATGAGGGGTATATGGTGATCTGTGGGTCGTGGGGGTGGTAATTGAGAGGGTTCGTTGAAGAGGAACGAGTATGAGAGGAGTAGTTGTTGAATGGCAGTGTTGGGGTGAGAGGGAGTATAGGAAGAGGAAGGAGGAGAAACTGGAGGTGAAATTTGTAGGGAAAAGAATTGGGCCTCGTTGTCAGAACGTAGGACTCGTTTGAGCTGGTGGATGGAAATAGAAGAAGGTTGATGGCTAGAATCCCCTTTAAGTTCAATCAACTGCTGCTGGTAATGGAATTTCATGGTGAGGGCTTGATAATCCATTAAAATTGGGCCTAACTCTTTTAACCAGTGAGCCCCAAGTACAACATCTGAGCCACCACACATATCAAGTACATACAGATCAACAATGAAATCATGGCCTTGTATGGTTAATGTTATACCTGGACAATAGTGAGTACAAGCTAATTCCTCCCCACTACCAACAAGTACCTTCAAAGGAGCAGTAGGTTGAAGAGGCAATCCCAAAAGGTGAGCAACTTTGTGTTGAATGAAGTTGTGAGTACTTCCCCCATCAACAAGTACTCGTACCTGATATTGGGCCAGCAAGCCCAAAATGCGGAGAGTTTCAGGAGCCCCAGTACCTGAAAGAGCATTAAGACTTAATTGGGCCGAAGTGGAAGTGAGGCCCAACAAGTCCTCCGCAACACCTGGATCCGTTGCAGCAGATGGATGTGGTGCACTCTCTGAGGAAGGGAATTAATTGGCGTCGGCGATCAAAAGAAAATAACGAGCTGGGCAACGATGGTTTCTGGAAAACTTCTGATCGCAATTAAAACACAGGCCCTTCTCACGCTTCTCTGCCATTTCGGCTTCGGTCAACTGCTTGTAACGTGTTTTAGGTGGAGGAGTGGGTAATAGAGGAGGGAGGTTCCTTTGTGGTGGTAATGGAGGAGGAGGAGAGAAGGTGCGTGAGACCGGCGGAGCAGACCACCGAGGGGGTTGGGAGAGCCGATGGTTGCGAGAACTGTCATGGAGCCTTTCCTCATGTAACTGAGCGTAGCCAACCGCTTGGGAAAGAGAGCTGGGTTGGTGAGCAATGACGTCACGACGGAGCTCCGGTTTTAACCCAGAAATGAAACAGCTTAAGAGGAAGGAAGGCTGTAACCCCACAATCCGATTTGCCAAGGATTCAAACTCGTTTAAGTAGGTTGTAACAGAGGAAGACTGAGTCAGTTTGAAAAGCTTACCACGGGGGTCGTCGAAAGCGGTAGGAGCGAAGCGATTTTCCAAGGCCTGTAATAGTTGATTCCAGGACTGAATTTGGCCGTTGCGATACATCCATTGAAACCACGCAAGAGCTGGTCCGTCCAAATAAAAGGAAGCAACCGTAATACGTTCCTCCTCCGGCGTGTGGTGATACTCAAAGAACTGGGTGATTTTGAAAATCCACCCTAAGGCGTCGGTGCCGTCGAAGCGAGGGACGTCAAGCTTAAGGAAATGGCGTTGGGAAGAAGAAGAATCAGGAGTGTGGAAAGGAGGGGGAGAGGAAGGAGGTGAGGGAGTGTGGTGTTCTAAGGTTGAGAGGCGAAGACCCATGGAATGGAATTGGTTGTTGACGGTGGTGAATTGTTGAGACACAGAGTCTTGGAAAAGGGAGAGTTTCTGGAGTATTTCATCCATACGCTCAACGTTGGTTCTACGGGTGCCGTCAGCCATGAGGTGAGTAGCAATGAAAGCACCAATGATAGAGAAATAGGTAAATGCACTGAATTAGAGGACAGGCTGCCTCCTAAAGAAATAACAAGAAGGAAGAGAGAATAAACTTTGTCTGCTTTCTTTTTCATTCACCACCAAAAGTATATAACAGAAATGATTCACGCATAATGCATGACCTCACTGCAGACAAATATGAGCATAACCAACTTCCTTCTAGAATATGCTGACACATAAAAACTACTAACAAATAAAGCAATAACATATAAGGCAGGTGCTAATAATAGATAAATCCTGGGATTCCTTTTGTTTTTTGTATCTTTCTTTTGGTCTTGACTTCCACAATTGCTCCATTTGTAGTATTCGAGCCCTCTGCTTCAGCTATTGGGCCTTCTGATGTAACACTTAGCATATCAAAAACTTTGTGTTGTTTTCAGGCATACCTTCCACTTAGTAAACATGCAATTGTAGAATATTTAAAGAGTAAGCACAATTATCAAAGCACTTAAGCATGAGTGTTTACAACACCCTACTTTCTTAACCCGAGAAATTATAGAATAAATAATTAAATAAGTATTACCCGAAATTATTATGGACTTGTTAAAGTATTAGAATTCATAGAAAATAATTTTTTTTCTTTTATTTTTCTTTGAAATTTTAACGGGTCGGGTGTGCAAATCACAAAATCCTTTGGACCTCGGAAAATAACTTATTCATTGATTAAACATTGGATTCGACGTCCTTTGACATTAATAAATTATAACTTAGGAACTTAGAAAATAGAGAATGAGATAGCCTTCATTTGACATTAAAACTTAGCATAGTTTTGTTATTAAAATTAATATTGAAGCTATCTCTTATCATTTCAGAACTTAAGATATTATTCTTTTGCGTTGGCATAACCAAATCCTTTTTAAATAATATCAGAGTAAGCAGAAAATCATTGGACTATGAACAATAAACATGAACATAATATATATATATATATATATATATGGTAAAAAGGGTACATAGTCCAAGTAGTATGATAACCGAGTCCATAGGTACAAGTCCAAAAGACAGAAATATAAATAGTAACGATCTATACTCTAGAGCTCCCCAAAAATATGGACAATATAAAACATCCCAAAATAAAGGTTCCAGAGCCGATCCAAGAGTAGTAACAGTAGCAGTCCAAAATCACCAGCAAGGCATCCATCCATCCATCCAGAGAGTCCACAACAGCTGCAGATCGGGTCCCTGACCCACACTACCTATACTTAGCACATACCTAAGGGTCATCATCCCTCCACTGACTATCAATAGAGTGCTCGACTGGCTCGTCTTCGCTCTTTGCCTCGGTAGGATCCTCCTCCACCTCATCCGACGGGGATGGTACCCTACCACTAGGTACTGGGTCGGGTGATGGTGCAACCCCGACTGGACTCGTTGAATCAGGTGTGGGAGTATCCTCCCGGGCAACTCGAGAGGTAAAAGGGTGATATTGGTAAATATAACGAAAACGAAAACGATGATATGTACGGGCAGGTCGAGCGGGAGGTGGTCCATGATAAATATAAAAGGGTGGTACATGCATAGTATAGATAATGGGGATCCTGAATCTACGAGGAAGAACACGGACCAGTGGATTAGGGTGATAGAAGGTCAACTCAACCTCACCCTCATACACTGCTCGGTGGTCCTCATAGACCCACACTCCACTAGGGAGAGGGCGGATCTCGATGCAGGCGAGATAACGAGACATCACCTACAAGGGCATGGGGATAAGCAACAACATAAACATAATCGAAAGAAAGTAAAGGTTTAACAATTTATATGCATGACAGTTATTAGTCAATCATATAATCAAATACAGGTCATTACACAAACAAGTCAATGACAAGTAGGTATGCACATAATATGCTCACACTCTGGTTATAATTCAAATAACATTTAATTATTTAAGAGTGGCATGATGTATGAATGTCCTATCATCGGTCCTATCTTTCATATAAACTATTTCCCCCTTTAGGGGCGACCATCCTTGTAACTTCATGTACATTTTTTGTACTCGGTACCTTTGCAGGGTACAATTCAATACAATTCCGTGGAATGTATTACGCTCAAGCTGGGTAGTGATTCAAAATGCCGCAACCTCGCAGACGTCACGCTCCAACGTAATAATCACATCATCAGTATCCACCTACTGGCCACGTTTTTATCACACATAAACGTGTCATCAAGCAAGACATGTTTAGCGCTCCCAGAGTGTAACACCCGCAATTTTCTGCGTTTTAATAAATTAATTTTCGAGAATTTCCGATGGGCAGTTATTTTTAAATTCGTATAAATTCGTTATTTGAATTAAATTACAAGTGGAAATAATTATTTGGAATTTGTTTTTATAATGACAGATTATTTTATGTTTTGGAGGACTTATTTGAAAGAAAATATTTGATAATTTTATATCAATTACACATGTAAATATCAATTATAGCATGTTCTTTATTAATCAATTAACAAAAGGTATATGTACCTGGAACAAGAGAAGGATCCATGCCAATGTCTTCCTTAACCCTGTTGAAATGCTAGAGAAAAGAAAAGAAGGAATAGGAAAAGAGATGCTATATGTGTGAACAAGGAAGAGGATAACTGCTCTCTACCTCATAGGCTTCAACCAAATAAAAACTGATCAGATATATGTTTTTGATACTGGAACTGAACAGTTTCTAATAATGAGGAAAAATGTTTTATGGGAAACAACCTCCAGCCATATCAGATGAGAGTAGGGACCTCTACCAAGGCATACCAAAAGAATAACCCAACCCATAATAGGCTATCCTCAATAAAAGCCCAAACATAAATATATCCATCAATTAACCAAGTGATATATATAAGATTATTATAAATATATAATAATCTACATAATTGATATATCTAATAATTCTGAAACATATTCTAATAATATATTAATGCTAATCCATAAAATTATTATTAGAATATATAAAAAATACAACATTATTATTATTGATTTATTTGATTACGTAACTTTGAAAATTCATAACTTTTGATCTGTAAATCCGATTTTGACGAATTTACAGTCAAAACGATCATATTAAGAAGTAGAATTTATTTTGGTGCAGTTTGGAATTTTTTTACTGTTCACGGGATTTTGGTATTTTTGGAAGGATTATGATGTTTTATTTTAGTAAATTGAATTATGATTTTTAAGTGGTGTTCTACTGTATTGGAAAAAAAATATATTATTTCTACTGTCTGATTTGGTACTGTACGGTTTTTGAGTTGTTTTGTGCATTTTGAATTTTAAATTTTTAGACATTCAATTATCAGTGCACAAAACCCTAGGGTAATCCAATTAACACATCATATCTTAATTAAAGTATAGCCACCCTACTAGTACCCTATAGGAGACATGTCATTAATTCCTAACCAATGCATGTGTCCTCTTTAATTATTCACCCTTTTTCCATAACACCCTACATAAATCTACCTATACCTAATTAATTGCCTCTCCTACACATAAAATAAAAATACAAAGTCCCACCCCCATAAAATAAAGAGGGAGCCATGAGGGAGTATGTTAGAGGGAGGAAACTCTTCAATTTTATTGACCCCATTTTTAAGCCATGCATCCCACCTTATGTCCCCATTATAAATGTACCCCCACCCATGAGCCTTCCTTCTTGTTCTTGTCATTGTCTTAGAACAAAAAAAAAAAAAATAGAAGAAAGGAGAGAGAGGGAGAGGCCGAGGCAAATGGGGAGGAAGAAAAGGAGGAAAGCTTGCATTTTTGAGACCCAATCTTGTTCTTCACTTAGGTATTCCTCTTCATTTACATTCCTTTTCTTCCTTGTGTTATTCATTTTCGGTTTGATAGACTTTCAAAGAGGATTTTTGTTGGTTCTTGATTTTAAGCTCTTGCATGAATGTTCTTATGGCTTTCTATACTTGATAATATGTATATTTGAGTTTGGATTAAAAAAATAAACATGCATCAACTCTTCGAAGCCCACGGTTTTGGTCCCTCTTTATGTTCATATGGTTTTTGTTTTTATTTTTGATTTGGAATAAAGAAATAAGCAAGGATTTTGTTGACCTTAAAGTGTATTGATTTGTGTTGCAAAAATTTGATTTTTCTCTATGTGTGGTTCGGTCAAAGCAAGAAATAAATGAAACAAGTTTTGTTTTTAATGCATGTTGGTTTTTGTTGTTGATCTATGATTTTTAAGTCTTGATATGCATTGATTCAAGTTTAAAAATGAAAAAGGAATGTGTTTGAACCATGGAGGATGCCACGATTTGTTCTTGTTTACATACAATGTGATTTTTGTTTTTCTCTTTAACATTTGGTTCTTGATCTTGAAGTAAAAATGAGTATATTAATGTAGGTTGTGAAAAGTTTTCAATTTTCCTCCCACAATCCATTCGGCCAAGTAAAAAATATAAAGGAAATGAATTTTATTCTCAATGCATGTTATGTTTTTGTGTTCCCCTTTGATTTCCAAGACCTAATGTGTAAAGATTTGAGCTTTTGGGAGTTAAAATGAACATGCGAAAATCAATAAGGGTCATACGGTTGTATTGTAATTTTTACCCAAGTGTTTTGATTTTGTTTTAATGGTTTGTGTTGTGTTTATAATAAGAGGCTAAGCCTTGATTTTTATTAGTTATAAAGCATGAGTTTGTGTTGTTTCATTTTGCAAAAGTTCCTCATTTTTCCTTAGTAATAATTCGGTCAAGATGAGAACAGAGGAGAATGAAATTGATTTTTGATGTTTAATTAATTTTAAGTTTTGATCTTTAATTTTTAAGCGCATGCATGCTTAAATCTAAGTTTGACATAAACAAAAAAGACATACATGAATTGTTGGAGGCCTATACGGTTTCCTCTTTGTTTTTAGCTCAAATAGTTTTGTTTCAAAGTGATGCCTTGGTTGATGATGGAATAAAGGAATATGATGGATTTTTAGTGTATGTTGTGTGTTAATTGAATTGTATAAAAATTTCTCTAATTTTTCTATGAGTAATTCGACCAAAATAGGTTAATAAGGAAAATAATTTGATTTTGTTATGCATGTTGTAATTGAGTTGAAATAAATTGTTTTCATGTTTATAATTTGGTTCTTAAAAGAAAAATAATTGATGATTGAGTTGATTTTTGTGTTGAATTGTATATATATGTGCAATTCGGTTTTATAAGAGAAAATGACCAAGTGTAGAAATTTGTTTGTGCTCCGTATTAATTGACTAAGTGTTTTTTGGTCTAAGCCTAAAGGAAAATGATTAATTGTATTGATATGAGTTGTTTAAAAGGAATTTGGATTAGGGTGGAAGTATGAAAATGAATTTAGTTGGCTTGGAAAATAATTACTTGTATGAGCTAATTTTGTGTGTGTGGTTGGACATTTGTAATCTCAATGCATGTTAATGTATGTTTGGGGGTAAGAATAGAACCATTTAGGGGCTGCATGTTTGCAAATGATCTAGGAAACCAAATGATGCATTGATGCTGAAATTTTAAGATTTTGCTTTTGTTTGTAGGAAGTTTTGCTAAATGATAGTTGTGCTAATCCGATTGTCTTGAAATTTTGAAATGTTGTTCTTGACATGATTTAAATTAGTTCTGAAAAATTTGAATGGATTTCGGATTGTTTTGATATTTTAAATGAGTTTTGGTTGTTAAGGAATGTTTAAGAAAAACTTGTATTTTAAGGGCAAAAGACTAGAACGAAAAATATTTTCCGCAAGTTCAATTCTTGTAAAACTTTGTCACTGTTTTGGTGATATTAAATATAGTGCTTATTGTAAGATTCATGAAGAATGTTTTGATAAATGCCAAAAAGTTTTGAACAAGCTACAAATATGTTGATCAAGTTCAAGCTCAACAAGCAACAACAAACATCAAGTTAAGAAGAGAGAGCCAACTCATGAAGACTTAGTTTGGTAGTTTATGCTTTATGTTTTATCTTTTGCCTCACAAGTCTTTTAGTTTATGAGTTTGGGTAGAGTCATTAGAGGGTAGTGAATCTCTTTTGATTGCATGATTATATCATATTTTGAGTATTCAATTTGCCTAAAATCAATAGGTGGCTTAAAGGTTTGAAAGAAAAGGTTTAGATTTTGAGAAAACAAGTTTTTAAGTGTTTTTTGAACTGACTACTCGATTAGCCACTTGATTACTCGAGTAGAATTTTGCAGACTTGCGCAAATACTCGATTAAGGGGCTGATTACTCGAGTAGAATTATTCAGCCTTGCGTAAATACTCGAGTAGAAACTTAAATACTCGAGTAGTGAACAAGTTTTACACTTGTTACTCGAGTAGTGACTTTGTTACTCGATTAACACGAGCTGTAACTGTTTTTAAATGAGTTTTTCACTTCTCAAAAGCACTTCTAACCATTCCTAACTTTTGGGTATTCTATATAAACCTTTTCCTAACCTTTGTGAATCATTATTACAACATTCCATCATTTTGATATTCATTTTACAAGAATCAAAGCCACTCTATTCTCTCTCACTTTCTCAAGATCAAAGCTTTAAACTTTTACATTCTTTGATCAAGAACCTTGAATCTCTCATGTTGATATTTTCATAGCTTTTGAAAGAGATTCATAGGATTGTTATTTTGTTTTCATTTGAGTTGTAATCTTTGCAAGAGGCAAGCTATCTACAACAATTGGAAGTCTTGGTTGTGAATCAAGCAAAGTTATATTGGAAGCCTTGATGTGGCATTTCATCAAGCACTTGGAAGCCTTGTTGTGTTAACAAGCAATTGGAAGTCTTGTAGTGAAGCAAGCATTGGAAGTCTTGTTGTGGGGTATCGACAAGCAAGAGAAGAGGTTAGATTAGATATCAATAGGGTTACAAGGCAAGGGTGTGGTATCTCTTGTAGGCTAGCAAGAAGGGAGTCTTGTGAGGCATTTACTTGTAATTTGAGAAACTCTAATTCCTCATAGTGAAGAATCTCTCTTGGTTGAAGAGGGGACTGGAGTAGCTTTCAAGTGGATGAAAGTGAACCAGGATAAATCACTGTGTCGTATCTCTAAACTCTCTACTCTTTACAATTCTTGTTATTAATTGTGTTCTTGATTGAAAACCTAGAAAAAGTGATTTTTCATAATTGATTGAATTGAATCTTAATTGTGCAAAATTGATTTGGGGAAAATCATTTTCATAACCTAGGTAATCAATAAGAATATTGGTGTTAATTGTTTCCGCTGAATCTCTAGTTATACTTGTTAATTGATTGATTTTCGTATTTGATTGAAAAGTGATTTTTCAATGTACAGAGGCATTAATCGATTAGTTCATGTCATTAATCGATTAAGGCTAAAGAATTTTGTGAAAATCATTTGTTTTAATCGTTTCGATTTGTTTCTTTCGAAAATCTTTCAAGGTTTATCTAACACCTATTCAACCCCCCATTCTAGGTGTTCTCCTAGTGTGTCCTAGTTGTTTCACCCACCGATTGTAGGTTTCCACAATTGGTATCAGAGCTCGGTTGAAAGACACGAGCATAGAGCTTTTTCGATAAGATCCTTGAAGAAACTACAATGGGTTCTACAAATCCTTTTGGTGGTGAAAGTGCTTCAATAAATCACCCTCCTATGTTTGGTGGAGAGGGTTATGGTTATTGGAAAATTAGGATGAGAATCTTTATAGAAGCTATAGATGTGAACATTTGGGAAGCCATTGAAAATGGTCCTTATATTCCCTCAAAAGATGTAGAAGGTGTGCTTACCCTTACTCCCAAAGATAAGTGGACCGATGATGATAAAAGGAAAATTCAATATGATTTAAAAGCAAAGAATATCATCACCTCCGCTCTATCTTATGATGAGTTCTTTAGAGTCTCCCAATGTCGAGATGCCAAAGAAATGTGGGACACCTTGCGAGTCACACATGAAGGCACTAGTGAAGTTAGGCGTGCTAGATTAAATTCTTTGATGCATGAATATGAATTGTTTCGTATGTTGCCTAATGAATCTATATGTTTTATGCAAAAACGTTTTACTCATATTGTTAATCATCTCATTGCTCTTGGTAAAACTTTCTTGAATTGTGAACTTGTTAACAAAGTTTTAAGATGTCTAAGTAGGGAATGGCAACCTAAGGTTACCGCAATTGTTGAATCAAAGGACTTGGACACCATGGACTTAGCAACACTTTTCGTAAAGCTACAAGAACATGAAATGGAGCTTGAACGTTTGCATTTGCATGAAGAATCGGATAAGAACAAAGAAAGAAAAGGAATTGCTCTTAAAGCTCAAAGGTCATATAAAAAGGAAGAGAGTTCCGGTGATAATGATGATAATGAAGATTCCGATTCGGACATTGATGAAGAGGAGATGAAGCTTCTACTAAGAAAGTTCAATAAGATTCTAAGGAGAAAAGGAAGGATGAACAAAGACAAAAGTAAAGAGATGGATTCCCCACACTACAAGACAAAGACTTCAAAAGAAGGTATAGTTTGCCATGAATGTGGAAAGCCCGGTCATCTCAAGTACTCATGCTCTAAGTATCTCAAGAAGAAGGAGAAAGAAAAGAAAAATTCAAAATCTAAAAGGGCATACATAGTTTGGAATAGTGATGACGAAAAAGACAAGAAAAGTACATCGAATAGTTCTTCGGATGATGAAGATGCCGCTTGTCTCAACTTGATAGCTCTAGTAAATGAAGAGGAAAGTTCAAATGATGAATCAAGTGAACAAAGCGATGTAAGTCTTACTAAATCCGAAATTTCTTCTAAATATGAAATATTGTATAATGCTTATGAAGAAATGCATAAACAATTTAAGAAACTAGCTTTGAAAAACATTGAAAGGAAGAAGCTCATTTTGAAACATCAACAAGAGATTTTATAACTTCAAAAACAAGTTGATGAGCTTAATCTTCAAAATGAAACTCTTGATCTTATATATGCTAGTTCTTCTTGTGATTGTGCTAGTAGATTGAATAATGTGGTTGATTGTGAGAATTGCAAGTTGCTTAAAGATGAAAATGCTATTTTGAAAAATAAGCTTGCAAGTTTCACAAATGGTGATATTAGATTGCGCACATTGTTAAATTTTCAAAGAGAAAATTCAAACAAGTTTGGTTTGGGTTATACTAATGCTAAGAGTAAATCTCATAGAAATGTTGTTGATTTTTCTAATGTTGATTTTTCAAATGCACCAACATGTTTCTATTGTGGTACTCATGGACATACTTCAAATGTATGTTATATTAAAGTGCACGGTATACCTAAAGGAGATTTTGTTTGGGTGAAAAAGGGTGAAAGTCCCTACACTAACAAAAATGGATCCAAAACCATTTGGATACCAAAAAGCAAAGCATGATTGTTTTTGTAGGTATGATTGAAGAGCAAAAGGACTTTCATATGTTATTCATTCATTTGCTTCTTCAATTGGTATTAAGGAGAAAATCCTACAAATTGGTAACATTCGATATTATACAATTGGTATTTTCAATTTGATATTGTTGGATATTGCTCATAGTTCTCTCAATTGGTATTATTTCTTATAATGTGATATTGTTTATACTTTTGAGAAAATACTATTGGTATCAAATTCTTACAATTGTTTCAATAGGTATCATTGAGTAATCATTAGATGATTATCATGCTTTGGTTGTTATATCTTTTTAATCTCTCTATTTTTGGCTTAGATCTTATATTTCAATTGGTATATATTTCTTTTTGATAATGCCAAAGGGGGAGAAATATGATGTTTTGAAAAAGGGGAGAAATATTATGTTTTGACTATTTTTTGGAGAAATGAAATGGTATGTTTGGAGAAAGGTTGTTTTTGTTGTTTTTATGTAGGTTGAGAAAAGTTGTTGGAGATAGGGGGAGAATCAAGCTTAACTCAATTGGATTTCAAATGTCAAAATCATTTATTGAGGGGGAGCAAGAGTCTCACCAAGTGATCAAATTGTTCAAGCATCAACAACTTCAATGAACTTCATAATTTCAAAACATGTTTGTCATTTTCAAAAAGGGGGAGATTGTAAGATTCATGAAGAATGTTTTGATAAATGCCAAAAAGTTTTGAACAAGCTACAAATATGTTGATCAATTTCAAGCTCAACAAGCAACAACAAACATCAAGTTAAGAAAAGAGAGCCAACTCATGAAGTCTTAGTTTGGTAGTTTATGCTTTATGTTTTATCTTTTGCCTCACAAGTCTTTTAGTTTATGAGTTTGGGTAGAGTCATTAGAGGGTAGTGAATCTCTTTTGATTGCATGATTATATCATATTTTGAGTATTCAATTTGCCTAAAATCAATAGGTGGCTTAAAGGTTTGAAAGAAAAGGTTTAGATTTTGAGAAAACAAGTTTTTAAGTGTTTTTTGAACTGACTACTCGATTAGCCACTTGATTACTCGAGTAGAATTTTGCAGACTTGCGCAAATACTCGATTAAGGGGCTGATTACTCGAGTAGAATTATTCAGCCTTGCGTAAATACTCGAGTAGAAACTTAAATACTCGAGTAGTGAACAAGTTTTACACTTGTTACTCGAGTAGTGACTTTGTTACTCGATTAACACGAGCTGTAACTGTTTTTAAATGAGTTTTTCACTTCTCAAAAGCACTTCTAACCATTCCTAACTTTTGGGTATTCTATATAAACCTTTTCCTAACCTTTGTGAATCATTATTACAACATTCCATCATTTTGATATTCATTTTACAAGAATCAAAGCCACTCTATTCTCTCTCACTTTCTCAAGATCAAAGCTTTAAACTTTTACATTCTTTGATCAAGAACCTTGAATCTCTCATGTTGATATTTTCATAGCTTTTGAAAGAGATTCATAGGATTGTTATTTTGTTTTCATTTGAGTTGTAATCTTTGCAAGAGGCAAGCTATCTACAACAATTGGAAGTCTTGGTTGTGAATCAAGCAAAGTTATATTGGAAGCCTTGATGTGGCATTTCATCAAGCACTTGGAAGCCTTGTTGTGTTAACAAGCAATTGGAAGTCTTGTAGTGAAGCAAGCATTGGAAGTCTTGTTGTGGGGTATCGGCAAGCAAGAGAAGAGGTTAGATTAGATATCAATAGGGTTACAAGGCAAGGGTGTGGTATCTCTTGTAGGCTAGCAAGAAGGGAGTCTTGTGAGGCATTTACTTGTAATTTGAGAAACTCTAATTCCTCATAGTGAAGAATCTCTCTTGGTTGAAGAGGGGACTGGAGTAGCTTTCAAGTGGATGAAAGTGAACCAGGATAAATCACTGTGTCGTATCTCTAAACTCTCTACTCTTTACAATTCTTGTTATTAATTGTGTTCTTGATTGAAAACCTAGAAAAAGTGATTTTTCATAATTGATTGAATTGAATCTTAATTGTGCAAAATTGATTTGGGGAAAATCATTTTCATAACCTAGGTAATTAATAAGAATATTGGTGTTAATTGTTTCCGCTGAATCTCTGGTTATACTTGTTAGTTGATTGATTTTCGTATTTGATTGAAAAGTGATTTTTCAATGCACAGAGGCATTAATCGATTAGTTCATGTCATTAATCGATTAAGGCTAAAGAATTTTGTGAAAATCATTTGTTTTAATCGTTTCGATTTGTTTCTTTCGAAAATCTTTCAAGGTTTATCTAACACCTATTCAACCCCCCCTTCTAGGTGTTCTCCTAGTGTGTCCTAGTTGTTTCACCCACCGATTGTAGGTTTCCACACTTATGAATTTTTATGTAATTTTTGGGATTGGTTTGCTAATTGTATTTGAGTCATTTTTGTAAAAAAACTATTTCAGAAAGATAAACTTTTCGGAATGAAAGTGAACAACATTTATGAACTTAACTTACTTAAACTGATTTGAAATTTTCATGGTAGCTTCCTGGACATGTCTTGAAGTCCTCTGTAAATTTTTAAGAAATTTGGAGTTGACTTGGTAATTTTTCTAAGAGCAAAACAGTGAACCGATTGGTTTAGAATTTTCAGACTTAGTGGCAGATATAATTGAAAAAGTATTACTTAAACAACTCCAAATAATCTAAAAATTTTAGAAGATTTTCTTGACTGTATGTGGGAGGTTTGTACCAATTTTCATGCGATTCGGATTTGATTTACTATTTTTAATTATGGCATTTTAGCTTCAGGTCAGCAAAAGTGCTGTTGTGATTTTTGTGCAAAATCTGATTTGAAACTTAAGCTAGGATTGCTCAAATGACTTAAAAATTTTATATGATTAACTTTGATACATGTGTAGGTGTTCTGTAAATTTTGGGATTTAAATGAATTGAGTCGATATGGTTTTTAGTTGTGTCTTTCTTATTTCTCCCGTAATTGAACTAATGCTCAATTTGATAATTTTTGGATATTTGTAAAATTTGTGCATTTTGTGACTTGGATAGACTTTGTATGGTAATTATGATGTCTTTAAAATGATTACATGATCATTGCTTGAAGGAGTGTTGGGTTAGGTATAAGTGATATTGCAAGTTCATTTCTTGAAGCGTGTTTCAAATTAAGAATTTAACTTTTGAGTTAGGACAATTTGTTTTATATGACTGAATATTAATTGATGCGATGCATGCTAGTTGAACTTTGTGTTTATGTGTCTTTGTTCGTTTATATGAATAAGAAATGAAAAGAAAATAAGCTAATTAATTTAAGTGTTGTGTTTGGTTTGTACTATTCTTTGAAATGGAATAATTTTTGAAGAGGTTTATTTGAAAAATAATAAATGTTTGGTTGCTGCCCTATTTTGTTGCATGATGTTGTGTTTGAAAAACGGAACTGTTTTAAGTGTTATTTTAAGCAAAGAATTAAAGGGATTTAATGTATGATTTTACGGTATTTTTGGACTTTTCCAAAAGTGCAATTTTGAGTTGTTCCTTCTCTCTCTAGCAAGTATTTAGTTTGAATTTTTTTTTTTATAAAAATTTTTTCAATCCATTTAGAGTTGGTGTTTCCCAAGGTATTTGATTTTAAGAAAAGTCGGATTGAAAAAGTGACGTTTTTCGATGTTTTCGGGTTTTCATTCGTGGCTGTCCGGAACGGACCAGCAACAAAGGGAATTGTTTTAACAAGTTTTATTGATTGTTTTATAATGATTTTGAGATATTTAAAGTACGTGCGAAAGTTGGATTTGATTTGAGGAAGTTAAAGTTTCTTTTACGATTTACCCGACAAGGGATAAAACAAGTTTTCAAATTGAATTGATATTAAGCGTGATTGGCGATTAAATAGCTTTATATTAATTGTGTCTCTTGTTTAAAGCAAAGGATCTGCAATTTTGGAGCAGCTGACAGTCGGGAGAACCCGCCGCAGTTTTTGGACTAACATTGCGGGAATCAAGGTGAGAGAGGGGCTTTCCCCAGACACTGTGGTATTTAGGTAAATATTAAGATGTTCCGTATCATCTCAAAGATCGGAACTTAGTGGTCTTTGGGTCAGTAATATCGTGGCAAATTGTTTGTGTGTGTGGCCACGTATACGAAGGGGACTAGGACCACGCACCTTATGATGCATGATATTATTAATGTGAATATGCCATGTTGATATAAATTGTTTTTTTTCTTATGCATGAGGAATATTTTATATATATATATGATGATGTTGATGTTTGGAACCATGTGAGATGTATGAATGATTAATCCCTAATGAAAATTATGAAAAGTAATAATGATGCTGACAAGAATAATGTGATGATATTTGATTTAAACGATGAAAAGAAAGAGATTTTGAAGAATGACGTGTGATGTTGAGAAACTCTGGAAATCTTGGATATAAAAGTGCGAAGAAAGAAATGATAAGTCTAATATGATTGGAATCCAAGATGCGTACGTGACGAGCAGCGAAAGGACTAGCGTAATATGTACCTGCCCGAGGAACGTGTCAAGGTGTACGACTGACGTAACGTGTTTTCCAGGTTGAGGAGCTCCCCGACGTGATCAATGATCGTGACAACTGCGGAACATCGAGAAAGCATTGATGTGAAAGATTCGATTAGAGGTCGAGGTTCACTGAAGGGATGAACAAGGGTGACTCATCCGAACCATAGGATTAATAAAATACTGATAAGACACTAAAAGACATTGAATAACGCGGCGAGTTGAGTGTGAAGTAGTGGAGAGGAAGATACTCTGTTTATCTGTGGATATTCAGGTGTGTGATTGTGATAAGGGAGGGTGGTGATGGTGAAACGTCAAGTAACCTAGAGTGCTTTTCTAGGCAGAATGAGTCTATAAGTGATCGGGGATTAATACCCAAGGGATCGTAGCGTGTTCTGCATCCGGAACTAGAAAAGTACTGTCGCCCCCTTGATCAAATTTGGAACAGTGAGAGGGAACCTGAACGAGGCGGGCAGTCGATTGGTGTTGGGCCCTTGCGATGTCGCGTAAAATGTTAATTGTCATGATGGCCGGCCTATGCGGTTGTGGCTTTGACAAATAAGTATGTTGTTGGATTCTTGGCTGTTCGAACGGCGTGGGTTAAGGTTCCTGTACTCCTGTGTGCTTCCGACTAGGCTTGGGAGGATTAGAGGAGATGTATGTGTGCTAACTATACTCCTCGATGACATTTCTTTGATTTCCCCTGTCATCGTTGGATGCGCTTTGATAAGACTTAATAAAGTAAGACGAAATTATCAAAAGAATCTTATGAATGAGAGATTAAAATACCGTGCGGATTGTTGAGAAAGGAAAGTGGAAAAGAGTCAAATGGCAAGAAAGTATGGATAAGATATGATGTGGCATCGTGAAATAAGTAAGGAAAAAGGATGAACGTGGAAGAGAGAGAATGACACGATTGAAAGTATCACGGTGTAATGACATTGGTGTGGATGATGATGATGAGGTGAATTATGTTGTGTAATTTGTCTTCTGATATATATATATATATATATATATATATATATATATATTGTTGTGTGCTTGTCTTAATATTGTGCCTTCTGTAATTCCACCCGTCGACGAGAAATCGTTTGGGATCGTTCAATCTCTCCTCTACCCTATTTCTTGTGCTGGTATTCTATACCACGCAGCGCAGATGGCGTATAGCATCAAGATCCTCGTGAGCCCGTTGGACGATGGAAGCTGGGAGTTGACTCCAGTTGGCTGGATATGGAGTGGACCCATCAGTGTGGAGGTCACTGATCCACTGTTCACGCTTGAAGGATTGGACATGCAGGACATGCTGAGTAGACTCGCGTGTTGACGGATCAAGAGTTCACAATGAATCCCACGTTTCTCGATGATGACAAAGAAATATTTGAAGACGCAGAGGAGCCGTAGGAGTCTCTAGGAGTGCCCGGTGATGGTGGTGTCCCATAGTATAGGTTTTTAATTATGTTTTGAGTATGTAATGCACTATCTTGAGATGTACTTAAAAGGAATGACTCTACCCTGATGTAACCGTTTTATGGAACAATATGTTTTAGAAATTTTACAACTCTGATAAATGTAATGGAATTGGAAAGTACTATTTGTAAAACGAAATATTTTATGAAAATGGAAGAAAGAGTTTCAAAGCGTGATGTTGGTAACATATCGATTTGGAACTTGATTTGGAACTTGATGTGTGATGTGGGACATGAATGTTTTATTTTTATGATGGGATGTTTTAAGGGAAAGTGTTTTTATAAGATTGAACACCTGTCCATGCCACTAACGATGTAAAAAAAAACCTCAGGTTTTTCACTAAATAAAAATATATTCAAGTTCACTAAATCGGGGTGTTACACAGAGGCCCTCCTTAGGTTATAAAAATAACCATGACAATTCGATCTATCATCCGAACTCCATGCATGAATGCATCACAATTAAACTCATTGATTGGTATTTAAATTACTTGATAATATCCAACTTTATCTCCAAGTAATTAAAACATATTACGTGAATAAATTCAGGGAAAATTAGATAAATACCCAATCAAACATAATTCAGTCACATATTCAGTCCATGATGTTTCTTTAAGTGTATTAGGTTTAAATAAAAATTGATTAAATAGGAAAATGGTGTTTTAGGCATTTTCTGTCAAAATACTCAAGTATTTTCAAATGGGAGGTGTTATTTGCACCCTAAACACTACTACTTATACCCAAGTTTTATAATTTTTTTCACCAACTTTCCAAAATTACCCTTTACCTATTACTCACGCCCATATATTTGTTATTTACACCCGCTCCTATTATTTACACCCTAAACCTATATATATATATATATATATATATATCAATACTCACACCAGTATATTACTACTCACACCCACTTTCTTCTCCATGAAAACCTTGTTCTCCATTAAAACCCTGCTCACGAAAACCAAACCACCAGAAAGAAGAAAATTATAAAACTACCCAGTAAATAAAGATGATTCCCAGCATTCTGAGTTAAAAAAAGATTCATTTCTCACTGAGAATCTTTGCCAAACAGCTGACTATAGTTTGAAGAATGAAAATCCAGTGGTCTCATCATGTCCTGTTGATGGGCTTCCACTGGCAAATGGTGATCCTGTTGATGGGTTTCCACTGGCTTTGGAGGATACAGGGTTGACTCTTGGCCAAACAATGGACTGTAGTTTGAAGAATGAAAATCCAGCGGTCTCATCTCATCATGTGGATGGTTTTCTTTTGGAAAATAATGATCCTGCAGAAGTTCCATTGGTGGGCATGAATGTTTTGGAGGATACAGGGTTGACTCTTGGCCAAACAACTGACTGTAGCTTGAATAATGAAAATCCATTTTTCTCATCTCCTCATATGGATGGTCTTCTTTCTTTCTGGTGGTTTGGTTTTGGTGAGCAGGGTTTTTATGGAGAAGAAGGTTTTCATGGAGAAGAAAGTGGGTGTGAGTAGTAATATACTGGTGTGAGTATTGATATATATAGGTTTAGGGTGTAAATAATAGGAGCGGGTGTAAATAACAAATATATGGGTGTGAGTAATAGGTTAAGGGTAATTTTGGAAAGTTGGTGTAAAAAATTATAAAACTTGGGTGTAAGTAGTAGTGTTTAGGGTGCAAATAACATCTCCCTTTTCAAATATACTCAAGTAGTTTATCAAGTTCTGGAAAATTCTTCATCAGACAGACCAAAATACTCGAGTCGTTCATCAACCCAGAACACTCGAGTAGTTCATCAAATACTCGGGTATTACATTGCATTTTGGAGATTCTACGTCAGGAAATACTCGAGTCTTGGCTGAAACACTCGAGTATTTCATGACAGTAGAAACACTCAAAATTGGGTTTTAACATACCATTTTCGATTTTAACCAAATTTAATCTAAACCAGTGATCAACAGAGTTCATACAACACATATTAAACATGTTCAAGCACTTAAATCACAACAAATCATAGAGATTACACAATTTCATGTGATTATGAATAAAACATGAAAAATCAACAAATCAATATACCAAAACTCAAATTACACCATAAACTCATGATTCCATGTTCTAAATAGTTTGCATGCATCATAAGGAACTTGCTCAAGTCATTTACAGAGCACATTTTGGTCTCCAAACCAAAATCCTAATTCAAACAAAGCCCTTAGAGTCTCATGATGACTCTCTATGATAAATCACATACTTTAAACTCAATCTAGTGTATATTAAGCTTTCCTCTTACCTCACAGACGTGAATCAACAAGAACTTCATAGAAACTTTGCTTTGATGCATCACAATACACTTCAAAGCTTTGGTGAGGGTCAGGTAAGATTAACACAGGAGACAATGTTAACCTTTCCTTCAGCTGTCAAAAGCTGTTCTCACACTTCTCATCCCATAAGAAAGGTTGATCCTTTCGAGTCAACTTCGTCAATGGTAGAGCAAGCTTAGAAAATTCTTCTATAAACCTTCCATAATGTCCAGCCAGTCCTAAGAAACTCCAAACTTCAGTAACTGACTTTGGTTGCTCCCATTGTAAGACTGAATCTACTTTCGCCGGATCCACTGCTATTCCTTCTTCAGAAATCACATGCTTGAGAAACTTTACCTCATTCAGCCAGAACTCACACTTAGAGAGTTTGGCGAACAACTGCTTCTCCCTTAGCACCTTCAACACAATCCTTAAATGCTCGGCATGTTCTTCAGGACTCTTTGAATAAATTAGGATATCGTCAATGAACACAACCACAAATGACTCTAGATACGGTCTAAAGATTCGATTCATGTAGTCCATGAAAATTGCAGGTGCATTAGTCAATCCGAACGGCATTACGACATACTCATAATGTCCGTATCGAGATCGAAATGCGGTCTTAGGGATATCCTCTTCCCGAATCCTGATCTGGTGGTAACCCGACCTCAGATCAATCTTGGAAAATATCGAAGCTCCACGAACTTGGTCCATAAGGTCATCTATCCTTAGCAATGGATACTTGTTCTTCATGATGACCTTATTCAACTGCCGATAATCAACACACATCCTCAAACTTCCGTCCTTCTTCTTTACGAACAAAACCGGTGCTCCCCACGGAGATACACTTGGTCTGATCATCTGCTTCTGTAGAAGCTCTTCCACTTGCATCTTCAGTTCGGCCATTTCCGGTGGTGTCATTCTATAAGGAGCGATAGAAATGGGACCAGCGCCCGAAACTAGATCTATTCCAAATTCAATCTCCCTCTTCGGCGGCAATCCCGGTATCTCGTCAGCAAACACTTCTGGAAAATCCCTACCCACAGGAATTTCCTCGATCGACTGAGCTCCTTCTCCTACCACTGTCTCCAAGGTAAAAAAACACACATAGCCTACAGGTTCCGGATTCTTATAGGCTACTAGCTTCTTATCACAATCAATGATCACTTGGTTCTTACTCATCCAGTCCATCCCCAAGATTACATCCAATTGCGACAAAGGTAAACAGATCAGATCTATATTAGTGACTTTGTCTAATACTTCCATACGACAACTAAGACAGACCTAAGAAACAATCACAGGAAGATTTGTATGGGTCTCTACCTTAAGAACATAAGGTAAATCAGACACATGTATTTTCAAACGATTCACACATTCATAAGAAACAAATGAATGTGTAGCTCCAGAGTCAAACAGAACATTACAAAACTGACCATTGAGCAAGTAATTACCTTGCACGAGATCAGAGGATTGGTTTATTTCCACACCACTAAGAGTGAAAACTCTGCCAGAAATAACAGGTTTATTAGCTGTTCCCTTCGGATTGGTCTTGGCCGGTTCTTTGCAATCACGAGCAAAATGACCATGCTTCCCACGATTGAAACAACCACTTGTTGTCCAGCAAACTCTTCTACAATGTTGACGTTTGTATTTCTCACAGTATGGAACATCACTGCGAGACTTACCTTTATCATCAACCTTAGCCTTTCCCTTGCCTCTATCCTTGCCAGAATATGGACCCTTCCCTTTGCGATCAAACCCCTTACGCCTCTGTGGTCCATAGTTATGATGATCCCTTCTCTCTGACACTTGAACTTCTTCTGCTTTCTTATCATCTTCATATATCCTACACATATCCATAAGTGCAGGGAAACTTTGGATTCTCTGATAACTAAACATAGACTTCAGCTTGGGATTTAAACCACCTTCAAACTTGATACACTTTCCCCTCTTATCTGAGTTATTCTGATAGTAGGGAGAGTACTTCATCAACTCCTCAAACTTTGCTGCATACTCCCCTACACTCATGACCCCTTGCTTCAGCTGCAGAAACTCAACTTCCTTCTTCCTCCTCAAGTCTTCCGGAAAGTATTTATTGAGAAACTTCTCCATAAACACTCCCCAATTGACCTCTCTTCCATCATGATTTAACAACTGGGCAGTATGGTTCCACCAATTCTTAGCTTCTCCTTCCAACATATAGACTACATATGTCACCTTCTGAGCATTAGTACATTCTAATGTCTTGAGAATTTTGTCCATCTCATGAATCCACTTATTAGCCTCTTCAGGTTTAAATCCTCCTTCAAACTTAGGTGGATTACAATTGTGAAAATCCGCAAGACTTTTGGATTCAGCAGTTCCAGTATTACACTAGTAAGGTGGATTAGCTTGCTGTTGCTGCGGATACTGTTGCATGCCTTCCAAAACAGTTGTGATCCTTTCCAGCATCACATTCGTATGACTTTGGTTTCTAGTCGTCAAACTAGACCTGGACTATGGGCTTATGGTCATGTATGATTGACAAAAGAAACACTCAATCATCTAACCTAAACTGAGACTATACCCAATAGTTTCAGACCACACAATTTGTATCTATTACTTATCAAAGTAAGATACAAACAAATTAAAACAAACATAAAACAGACATAAATCATACACTGTTGTAACCTGATTGATGTGGCTGATACTACAAAGTGCAACACCCTACTTTCTTAACCAGAGTAATTATAGAAAAATAATTAAATAAGTATTACCCGGAATTATTATGGACTTGTTAAAGTATTAGAATTTATAGGAAATAATTTTTTATTTTCTTTTCCTTTGAAATTCTAATGGGTGGGGTGTGCAAATCACAAAATCCTTTGGACCTTAGAAAATAACTTATTCATTGATTAAACATTGGATTTGGCGTCCTTCGACATTAATAAATTATAACTTAGGAACTTACAAAATAGAGAATGAGATAGCCTTCATTTGACATTAAAACTTAGCATAGTTTTGTTATTAAAATTAATATTGAAGCTATCTCTTATCATTTCAGAACTTAAAATATTATTCTTTTGCGTTGGCATAACCGAATCCTTTTTAAATAGTATTAGAGTAAGCGGAAAATCATTGGACTATGAACGATAAGCATGAACATAATATATACATATATATGGTAAAAAGGTACATAGTCCAAGTAGTACGATAACCGAGTCCATAGGTACAAGTCCATAAGACATAGATATAAATAGTAAGGATCTATACTCTAGAGCTCCCCAAAAATATGTACACTATAAAACATCCCAAAATAAAGGCTACAGAGCCGATCCAGGAGTAGTAACAGTAGCAGTCCAAAATCACCAGCAACGCATCCATCCATCCATCCAGAGAGTCCACAACAGCTGCAGATCGGGTCACTGACCCACACTACCTATACTTAGCACATACCTAAGGGTCATCATCTCTCCACTGGCTACCAGTAGAGTGCTCGACTGACTCGTCTCAGCTCCCTGCCTCGGTAGGATTCTCCTCCACCTCATCCGACGGGGATGGTACCCTACCACTAGGTACTGGGTCGGGTGATGGTGCAACCCCGACTGGACTCGTCGAATCAGGTGTGGGAGTATCCTCCCGGACAACTCGAGAGGTAAAATGTGACACCCTTCCGAATTACCCAAATATAATATAGTATTTAAGCTATTATATTGGATAATTTATGGACTTGTGAGTGTTAAGAAAATAACTGAAATAAAATTTTCTTTAAAAGCGGGTGCACAAATCGTCATTTGCAATTCTTGGAGAATATGCTCTAAACCATTTCAAAACATTTGTATCGAGTTCGGCGATCTCTAAAACCTTTTCACAAATAGGGTAACATTCGCTCTTTGGAAACATCTTTGTATCATACAAGTAAGTAAAGTTACCCATGCTTTGTTCGATAAGACTGATACCATCAAATAATATTTATGGCCGAGCTCTTAAATAGATTAAATCAGAGTAAGCGGAAATTATGGGCCTATGCAACTGATAGTAATATAAACATAGGTTTTATATATATAATTAGAGTCATAATACATAGTCCCATCATGATAGTCTCCAAGACCCAGAAGTACAAGTCCATAAAAACAGATCTACATCACAGTGTAACTACATCCCTAGAGTATTCCAAAAGTATATCTACATTATATATACATAACCAAAATACAACTCCAGGGCTAATCACGTAGATCTGGCAGCATCAGATGTGGTAGTAGTAGTAGCAGTCTCCAAAAACACAAGTAGTAACATCATCATCATCACAGCAGCAGCAAAGTATCCTCCACAGCCTCCACAACATCGGATCCTCGGATCCTCATCATATACCCTATACACATACCTAGGGATCATCGTCCCTCCAATCACTCCCAGTAGAATGCACGACAGGCTCGCTCCCACTCTCGTCCTCCACCGGATTCTCCTCGATCTCATCCGAGGGAGAGTGTTCCCTACCACTGGGGACCGGGTCAGGTGATGGTGAAACCCTGACTGGGCTCCTCGGATCAGAAGGGGGAGTCTCCTCGCGGACGACTCTCGAGGTAAAAGGGTGAGAGCGGGTAGGTCGAAAATGAAAACTATGATAAGAGCGAGCTGGTCGCGTGGGAGGTGGTCCATGGTAAGTGTAAAACGGGGGTACATGCATAGTGTATATGATGGGAATCCTAAATCTACGAGGACGGAATCGGATCAACGGGTTCGGGTGGTAGAAGGTAACCTCTACCTCTCCCTCGAACACCGCACGATGGTCCTCATAGATCCATGTGCCACTAGGAAGTGGCCGGATCTCGATGCAAGCAATGTAACGAGACATCACCTACAAGGGCATAGGGGTAAGCAATTCTATACACATAATCAACAGAGAATAAATTGAGCAATATGAGTATGTAAATATGCAACAATTAACAACAATCACATATATCACTTAGCAGTTAATTAATGCACATAGGATGCTCACACTTATTTCATTTATCACAATTAATTTAAATGAGTGGCATGATGCATGACTTTAGCTCTCAAGCCTATCTTCATCATACTATGTCACTCTCTGACGTCCATCCCTGACAACCCAGCACTCAACAGTGCGTTGTATTCCTAGGTATACAACAATTCGTACATTCACCTAGAATGTACACGACAAGCTTGGAATCCATGCCACCCGAGCATATCCCGTCATCCAAACGGACCGTCATCCAAACGGTATAACCATATCGGCATCCACTAAGCCGACCACGCCAACGACGTGTCATCAAGCAAGCGTATTGGCACTCCCAGAGGCCCTCCACATGTTTAACAAAACATGAAATACGTCCTACCATCCAAACTCCAGAATGAATGCATTTTATCTTTTGGACTTAAGGGAAGTTGATTAATACTTTACAGGCAAACTAGGCTTATTTCTTTATCAAAAAGGACCGTCACCAAACGATCTATTTGTATTAATCAATTTCTCTAAGTCTTGATCCCTTGAACTATTATTAATAATTCCTTAATTAATTAAGTCAGAATTAAAAATGGTGTTTTCAAGTTTTGGGTAATTTACTCGAGTAAAATTCAGTACACTCGAGTATTCATTAACTTTTCCAGATTACTCGAGTATTCTTAAAGTTACTCGAGTGTTCATGACTTTCTGAGGATTTGGGTTTCAAATTCAATAAATTACTCGAGTAGTCCATAGGTTACTCGAGTGTTCATCCTGATTTCCAGAATACTCGAGTGACCCTGAATGACTCGAGTGGTTGGCCTTAACTTGTCCTCAGGTCATGCTCAATACTCGAGTAGTAGACACGATACTCGAGTGTTCTAACTTCATTTACATTGTTTTTCAAACGTTTTACTCGAGTACCCTGTATATTACTCGAGTGTTTCGCAGCAGTTTACACTGAAAACTTAGTTTTATCATACCAATTTCATTTCTACTCATTTCCAGTCCATTCCAAGGATCAACAGAGCACACATAACATAATTTGAACATGTTACAACATTCATTTCATATCAAAACACAGATTTGACAGAGAATCCAACAATTATGCATAAAATGCACATTTTAACAACTCAACACCTCAAATTGCATAATATGCATAAAACTCATAAGGTAAAGTTCATTTAAGCTTGCATGCATGATTTAGATCTTGCTCAACACAGTTTTAGAGCATGGATTGGTCTCCAAACCAAAGTTCCTATTCAATCTAAGCCCTTAGAGCCTCTTGGTGGCTCTCTAACACAATTCATGGAATTTAATCTCTATCTAGTGAATATAATTACTTCCCCTTACCTCTCAGACGTGAATCAACCAAGAATTGACAAGAACAAAGCTCCAAACTTCTCAGACCGACTTCAAGCATCACATGCAGAGCATTTTGAGTGCAACACCAAAGTGGAATTGGTTTACACATGAAACAGAGAATAGAATTGGGGAAATTAGATTTTCTAGACTCTATACAACATGAACTCATTAAAGAAACTGAATTTGAGACTCACGGATTCGTGAGCTTACCAGAAATCAAGATCAAAGTAAGCTCCAAGCAACACTTTGACAGAACAAACTCCAACTTCTCAGCTCCAATTCTCCCAACCCACTCACTCAATCCTCACGATTTTTATGTTTATACAAAGCTCGAGATGTGAGCTTTGTATTCGTGTATCACTCAAGCCCTAACACTCAGAACTGAAAGAGAATCGAAGGCAACAAATCTGAAACCCTAACTTCATCAACAAACCCAAACTTAGCCAAATTCTTCACAAATTCGATGTTGCTGAGCTTTTATAGACATGGAGGGGCATCATGCATCACGACACGACACTCTTGAGCTGTTGACGACGGAGTATTCGTGTCAACGGAGGGGACTCGTTCATGGTGACTCATCAAACGCACTCACTCGTGCAGATTGACCCAGAATACTCGAGTATTCAGAATAATACTCGAGTGTTTTGCCCAGATTTTGAAAAATAATTATTTTATTTACTTTCCCTCCAAAACCTTTCCTATAATTGCTTCTAGGTCCCTACCCAGGGACTAATATGCAAAACTCCTATTTTATACATTATTATATTTATTAAATAATTTCACACACCTAAGCTAGTCACATGAACACATATTTTAATCAAGGATTAACATAGAAACCATTAATTATAATTAAATTATAATTAACATTTCATTAATAGGGGATTAAAATTTTGGGGTGTTACATAAAAGGGTGAGAGCGGTAAACAAAACGAAAACGAAAACGATGATATGTACGGGCAGGTCGAGCGGGAGGTGGTCCATGATAAATATAAAAGGGTGGTACATGCATAGTATAGATAATGGGGATCCTGAATCTACGAGGACAAACACGGACCAGTGGATTAGGGTGATAGAAGGTCAACTCAACCTCACCCTCATACACTGCTCGGTGGTCCTCATAGACCCACACTCCACTAGGGAGAGGGCAGATCTTGATGCAGGCGAGCTAGCGAGACATACCTACAAGGGCATAGGGATAAGCAAAAACATACACATAATCAAAAGAAAGTAAAGGTTTAACAGTTTATATGCATGACAGTTATTAGTCAATCATATAATCAAATATAGGTCATTACACAAACAAGTCAATGACAAGTAGGTATGCACATAATATGCTCACACTCTGGTTATAATTCAAATAACATTTAATTATTTAAGAGTGGCATGATGTATGAATGTCCTATCATCGGTCCTATCTTCCATAGAAACTATTTCTGCGGCCATCCTTGTAACTTCATGTACAATTTTTGTACTCGGTACCTTCGCAGGGTACAATTCAATACAATTCCGTGGAATGTATTACTCTCAAGCTTGGTAGTGATTCTAAACGCTGCAACCTCGCATCACGCTCCAACGTAATAATCACATCATCAGTATCCACCTACTGACCACGTTTTTATCACACATAAACGTGTCATCACGCAGGACATGTTTGGCTCTCCTAGAGGCCCTCCTCAGGTTATAAAATAACCGTGACAATTCGATCTATCATTCGAACTCCATGCATGAATGCATCACAATTAAACTCATTGATTGGTATTTAAATTACTTGATAATATCCAACATTATCTTCAAGTAATTAAAACATATTCCGTGAATAAATTCAAGAAAAATTTGATAATACCCAATCAAACATAATTCAGTCACATATTTAGTCCATGATGTTTCTTTAATTGTATTAGGTTTAAATAAAAATTGATTAAATAGGAAAATGGTGTTTTAGGCATTTTCTATCAAAATACTCGAGTATTTTCAAATATACTCGAGTAGTTCATCAAGTTCTGGAAAATTCTGCATCAGACAGACCAAAATACTCGAGTAGTTCATAAAATACTCGAGTAGTTCATCAAATACTCGGGTATTAAATTGCATTCTGGAGATTCTGCGTCAGTAAATACTCGAGTCTTGGTTGAAACACTCGAGTATTTCATGACAGTCGAAACACTCAAAATTGGGTTTTAACATACCATTTTTGATTTGAACCAAATTTAATCCAAACCAATGATCAACAGAGTTCATACAACACATATTAAACATGTTCAAGCACATAAATCACAGAGATTACACAATTTCATGTGATTATGCATAAAACATGAAAAATCAACAACTCAATATACCAAAACTCAAATTTCACCATAAACTCATGATTCCAGGTTCTAAATAGCTTGCATGCATCATAAGGAACTTGCTCAAGTCATTTACAGAGCACATTTTGGTCTCCAAACCAAAATCCTAATTCAAACAAAGCCCTTAGAGTCTCATGATGACTCTCTATGATAAATCACATACTTTAAACTCAATCTAGTGTATATTAAGCTTTCCCCTTACCTCACAGACGTGAATCAACAAGAACTTCACAGAAACATAGCTTCCAAGCGGGATTTCCCCAAAAACCCTTTGACAACAACACAGTTTGGACAAGGTCACAAGACCAACGATTTTGATCAACCAATCATGCAAAACATGCATGAGAGAATAAATCGAATTTGAAGTCAAGAGGATTCACGAGCTTACCAAAATCGAAGACCAAAGTAAGCTCCATGAACCAGTTTTTTGGTTTGACAGCAAAAAGACTCCAACTTTCGAGCTTTGATTCTCTTAGCACACGAACTCTCATCTCACGATTTTGGTGTCTTTTTCAAGCCTTGAATGTGAGCTTCACAATGGTGTATAGTTTGTGTATCAACTCTAAGAAAAGAGAGAGAATCGAATGAGAGAAGTCAGGAACCCTAACACACGGTTTCTTCACGATTTTGGTAAAATGGTTGGTTGATTCATCAACCATGAGTTTAAATAGATGGCTAAGGCACTCATGCAACTCGACACGAAGCTAAAGACGTGTTCGTGAGCTGTTTTCGTGTCAACACTGGGGTAACTCGGTGGTTGACTCATCAAAACGCACTAACTCGTGCACTGCTGTCCAGAATACTCGAGTCTTGTCAGAAAGACTCGAGTCTTTTGGCCAATTTTTGAAAAATAAATATTTTATTTCCTTTTCCTCCAAAACCTTCCTAATATTACTTCTAGGTCCTAAAACAGGGACTAGTATGCAAAAACCTTATTTTCACATAATTATAATTATTTAATCATTTCTACATATTTTTCTCTTACCAAACACATGCATAATAAACAACTTTTAATAATGGATTAAAATAAAGTAATTAATTATAAATAAACTTTATAATTAAACTTTCATTAATCAGGGATTAAAAATTTGGGGTGTTACAGTGTTCAACCAAAACACATAATAATTGAAAGGTCTTTTATGGACAAAAAAAACACAGTATAGAAATTCAAAGGTCTTCAATTCCACGTCTAAAAATACTGGATAATAAAATGTGCTATCTTGATACAACAGTAAAAAAATGGATAAAAGTCAAGGTTGTATCATTCAAAATATAGACTTCAACTTGGTATCATGAGATAAAGGTACCTTTTTAGTTTTTACATATGGTTTTCTACTTCAATTTTGGTCACCATAATGGAGTTACTCA
This sequence comes from Crotalaria pallida, assembly GCA_037953625.1. Lineage (NCBI taxonomy): Eukaryota > Viridiplantae > Streptophyta > Magnoliopsida > Fabales > Fabaceae > Crotalaria > Crotalaria pallida. Next base: position 73,026,533 of record CM075655.1, on the reverse strand, counting down.
CCTTAATGCCTACAATCAAAAACTTCATCACAACATGGTGCTCTAATTTTTCACCTCCTCTTGTAATGCATGCACCTAACATAAACAAATGTTTTTTTTAGATAAGATAACACAAACAAATTGAACTTAAAATACAACATCATTCTTCGCATCTTTAATCTCTTTAGAAGTCTAAGAATACCTCAACAATAGTCAGATAATGTAGAAACTAACCATAGATTAAAATTGTACAGTCAAGAATAAAACTATTTGCATATAAATGTTATAATAATCTCCCATTGAAAAGTCCAAGATTTAAAATAGTAAGATGCATACCTGGTTGATGGATAATACTTGTTCATTACTTTTCTTGACCTCCTTGTCATCCTACTTTAGTGTTAAATTTCATCTTATCAAGAACGAAAAGAATTCTTTAACTGAAAAAGTACCAAGAATAAAAGAGAAAGAATAGTTAAACAGAAGGTATGCTAACATCAAAGTACAAAAGGAATCTGACAGAAAGTTTGTTAAAATCAAAGTACCAAAGTTCACTCCTTTCTATCATACTAAGAACATGTTTAACTAACATCAAAGTATGCATCCATTGAGATACCTTCAATGCCTTTAAAAATTATTCATGGACATAAAGCATAGTCCTTACAAAACAATCATTTAGCTTAAAATTGTTTAGCCCATCAGGACTGCAGTTCCAGTTTCAAGGGTACGATTCTTTTTTTTTCTTCCATTGCATGTGCAAGTTTTTCATCTTATACAAAAAAGAGTTTTTTTTTTCTTTTCTGAACATCATTCCTTGTGGAGTTTGTATTTTCCTTTCTCCATCTAACGTAGGATAATTGGGGTGTAACTTAAAATGAAGGATATTTATAGAGCAGATTTTCCATTGATTTTTTGTAATCTGAGTCTCCTCCAAAACTAAATTTAGCATCCCCACTGCTCTAAAATTTACTACCTTTCTAGTTTTTCTCAAGATCTCCATTATTCATCCCATCTAGGTTTCTATCTATTGGTTGTATTTTCATCTTTCAATTTATTCTTTTCATTTTATCTATTCTCATATTGTACTTGGACTATAATTGAATTGATTGGCTACTTTTTTTGTGAAAAAAAGTTTAGGGCTCACTAGGGTCAGGGCTTACAAAGGTACTTACACCAATATTATCCTCACATCGATGGGATTCGAACCCGAATCTCTCTCAACCCTGGACTTAATCCTTACCAATTGAGCCAATGGTTATTGGCGAATTGATTGGCTACTACAGTTTAAACATATTTTTTTTAATCTTTATTATTTATTTAAACTTTAAAAATTTTTGTTTATTATTTTTTAGTGAATATCTTTGTTAATATTCTCTTTTGCAATTTTTTATTTTAAATTTGTACATAAGGACAAAAGAGGAGAAATAGAATTAAAGGTGTGAGATTTTAAAATACTAATGGAGTTAAGTTGTGAGATAAATGAATGGGTGGGGTGGTTAGTAATTCAAGTGAGGGGAGATAATAGATAATAAGATAAGGTTTCTAAAGGATTAGAAGGTTGATTGCACAAATGGTGAAAGAAAGTTGGAGATGAAGTCAAAAGTGGTGGGATCTCCTCATGAAATAAAAAGTTGGAGATAGAGGTTAAAAATTGTGAATCCAACTCATACGATAAATTAGAAGACTTCGAGAATTAAAAGAGATATCTATTAGTAATTTTTTTTAAAGTAAGGGTTTTTAGTTTCTAATTCATGTCCTTGAAAAAAAAAAGCAGATAACGATACATATTTTTTTTAGGTAAAACAAAAAATTTTATTACCCACAAGCAAAATATGACACAAAACCTACCCTTGAGATCATGCCACCTTCTAGGAAGGGTTCATAAACCTAAGGGAGGAAAGTACAAAGAAAACTACAAAACCAAATTAAATTTCACAAAGAATTCTATCAATTAATGTCCTATTTGACCAATTCCTAAAATCCCGAAAAAATAATGAACTCCTTAGAGCCAGCTCCTTCTTTAAAATGATGAACACCTGATCAGGTCTCATAACTTGATGCTTGAAAATGCGACGGTTTCTTTCAAGCCATGTGTGATAAACCACAGCAGCCATGGCTGCATAAACAAATCTTCTCCTAATCTTGTCCCTGAAACCATAATGAAGCCATCTACACCATTGATCAAAGCTGTAATGTGCACAATCGAGGCAGCACCAGTTGCACACCATATCCATTAAATCGCGACTCCATGGGCAAACGAAAAAGAGATGATCTCTTGTTTCCATAGCCTGATGACAAAGCTCACAAATCGGATTGAACTGAGAATATGCAGCAATTGAATCCTTAGTTCGCAATCTGTCTTTAACAGTGAGCCAAAAAATAAAACAATGTTTCTGAGTGGAAGTTGGATTCCACACCAGTTTATGAAATGTAAAAGTTTCTTGAGGACCAAGGAAAAATCTGTAACCCTACTGAATAGAATAAACCGCATTCTGATTCCCATTCCAGTTTCCATTCATATATCCAGCCTTCAGAACATCTCTGGCCTTGAGGATCTGAGACCAATGCCAACTTCCATGAGTGTTAGTGCAATTCCAGAAGTCAGAACCTTTTAAATAAATAGCATTGATCCACCTGACCCACAACACATCTTTCTTACAGGCCAAGTCCCAAACTTGTTTCCCAATGACAACAATATTCCATAAATGAATGTTTTGGAATCCCAGACCACCAAACTTCTTCTGCCTGCAAATACTTGACCATGCCACTGAAGCTCTAGGCCTACCAATTTGATTCAGATCCCAAAGGAAATCTCTGCACTTCTTATCAATCTCCTTGATTACTTTCTTAGGAATGATGAAAACACTAGCCCAGTAAACATGCAATGAAAGCAGTACTGAATTGATTAATTGCATTCTGCCCTGATATGAAAGGTTCCTTGTCTGCCAAGTTGTTAGCCTCTTCGAAATTCTATCCACAAGCAAATGACAGGTAGAAACAGACCACTTTCTGGCTGAAAGAGGTAAGCCAAGATATCTTAGAGGGAAAGAGCCTCTAGTAAACCCAGAAATCTGCTCCAATTGCTGCTTCTGATCTTCAGTAATACCAGCACAGAAAATCTGAGACTTATGATGATTAGCATATAAACCAAAACTTGCTGAAAACTCATCAAAAGTCTCCTTCAAAATCTTGACACTACTAGCATCACCCTTGCAAAACAACATTAAGTCATCTGCAAAAGCTAAGTTAATAAAACCAGCATCCTTTAATAAGAAAAGAATAATTTTATATAAAAAAAGTTAATGATATATTTGGTATTGATAAAATAATAACTATATATTTATTTTGTCTTTCTTTATCATAAACGATAATAATAAAATTATCAACCCAACAAATAATTTATCAACTCTGTAGATACCCAATTTTGTCCCTCAAACAAAATAAAATAAAAAATAAAAATATTTTTTTTAAAAGATAAAAAAAGGATTCTGAAAAAATATTTTTTGTAAAAAATAAAAAAACAAAAAAAATTCAAAAAAAAAAAGATAAAAATGTTTTTTTGTTAAAAGATTTGGTTAGTTTTTGTGAGGATGAAGATAAAAAAAAACTTTTTGGGTGAAAGATTTGTTTTCTTATGAAAGGATTATCATCAAATTTGATTTTATTTTAAAAAGATTGAAAGATTTGATTGAGGAATAAATGAGGGAATATTTCATTGGGCAATCAAAACTTGTTGAAAAAACCCTAATTTTCTTAACCTAAATTTTCTTATAAATAGAATTCTTTGTCTCACTTTGAAAACACCGAATTTTGAATACACAATTTTAGAGATATAATTTCATGTATGCAATTTCTAGATATTTTGCACGATCCATTCCGTTTCTCCTATCGCGCAAAAACAATATACTCTTATACTCTTGTTTGCAGTATTAGATTAGATCACTCTTATTTGTATTTGGTAGGGCGAACCATTAGTGTCTTTTTTCATTTTTCCCATTAGTTAATATTGCATTCCATCCATTTTTTTAGAAACAGTAATGAAAATTGACAGGAATATGAAATTTGACGGGGAATTTGTCAATTGGAATATTTGAAATATCAAGTATGCTATTGGGTATAAAATTTGACATTTGAAATCTCCAATACCAATCCCATTATTCAAATTGCAATTTTTAAAAGCAATTGACAGGAAATTTTGTCAATAGTAAATTATTGACATATTATTTAGTATTCCTAAATAGATTATTGATTTTTGAAAATAATAAGAAACTATAAAATATAAAATGCATTAACAATAAAGGATGAGAAAGAAAGCACGTGCAGTGTGCTAGGATCGCTCAATGTTGTTTGATAACTAATTTACATTTAAAATGTCTACTTAATTATAATTATATTTGAGTTGATAAATTATTTGTTGTGTTAGATAATTTTATTATTATCGTTTTTGGTATAGATCAACCAAATATATCGTTGTCCTTTTCTTTAACTAATACCAAATATATCATTAACTTTTTATATTACATTCTTTTTTTTTCTTATAAAAAATATATCTATTTTTATAAAAAATATATCTTTATCTTTTGTTAATTTTTTTTTACCTTTTTTTAATAAAAAAAAGCATTGGGTTGGCATTTCATGACTACTTGTCGACTAACAACGTGGTCATTATGGAGAAAGAAGTTATCCATCAAACTATAACATAAATCAACATAACACTGAGATTTAAAGAGTGGAATAGAATTTTCTTTTGAAATCTCTGATACCAATCCACTACTGAAATTTCAATTTTTAAAAGTAATTGACGAGAAATCTTGTCATTAATTAATTATTGACATAGTATTCAATATTGATAAATAGACTATTAAGTTTTGAAAATAATAAGAAACTATAAAATATAAATATGCTTTAAAAATAAAGGATGAGAAAGAAAATATGTTCCGTGTGTTAAATGTTAGATATTGTTTGATAACCAATTTACATTTAGAATGTCTATTTATAGTTATATTTGAGTTGATAAATTTTTTATTGTGTTGATAATTTTACTATTTTCGTTTATGGTATAGAAAGACAAAATATCATCACCAAAAAAAAAAAAAGAAAGAGAAAATATATTGTTATCTTTTTTTTTATTAATACCAAATATATGATTAACTTTTTATATAAATTTTTTTTCTTATTATAAATATATATATATATATATATATATATATATATATATATCTATCTATCGTTATCTGCTTTTTTTTTTTTTTAAGGACATGAATTAGAAACTAAAAACCCTTACTTTAAAAAACTACTAATAGATATTTTTTTTGCATTGTCAAAGTCTTCTCATTTATCCCATGAGTTGGACCCACAATTTTTAATCTCTATTTTCAACTTTTTATTTCATGAGGAGATTCCACCAATGTTGACTTCATCTCCAACTTTCTCTCACCCCAACCAACCTTCTAATCCTCTGGAATGAAACCTTATCTTATCATCTCCCTTAACTTGAATTACCATAACTAAAAAACACCCCGTGCAATGCACGGGCCAATACAGTAATCAACTAAGTTAAGTATGAAATTATTGAATTGTAAATATATGATGATTAAATTTTACATATTTGAAGAATCGAAAATTTATTTGGATTGATATACAGGTCTGCATTGACTGATTTGGTAATTTATTGGAAATTAGGCTTATATTAAGACAAAAAAAAAAACTACAAATGAGGCTTATATATAGGACCAGAGGGAGTAGTAATTTAGTAATGTTGAAATTGCACTTGATACAAAGCGAAGAAAAAGTGATGAATGAAAATGAATTTCCAGAACTCAATGAAAGAATTTATGTGAGAAATCTTAGAAATGGAATACCCTACATTCAGAATTATTTTGTGAATATACACCAATACATTCAGTTACACATTTACTCCATGATCACACATGACACTCACTACTTAGTTACATATGTTACTTAGTTACACATGACACTCATTATCTGGCAATATATGCAACTCTTCTGATTAGCTCTCGTTGCAACTCTTTCATGAGATGCAAGTCCTTGCTTATAACTCCTTTGAACACCTTCATAAATGTAGCAGCAGGAGATGCTGTGTAAAAGGAACTAATAATCAATCAATCTTATAAATGGATCTACATTTTTTTGGTTTGCATCCCAGTATCCGGCCACTGGATCGACTAATCCAGACATTAAGTAAACTAAACAACCACAATATAAGTTGACATTTTACTTTAGTGACTATTCAATAAACTAATAAATGCTTCCAACCAATATGGCCCTTCTAAACCTTCAGGCAAAACAAAACATGAAACCAAAAAAAAAATAATAAGGCAACCATATTGGAAGAATTTCACAACAGAAGTGATAAAAGTATAAAATACTGAAATGAATTTTACAAACCTTATGCAAAAGCATCAAAGATAGGCACAATGCAGGATGCAAAACTGCTCTGATTTCCTACGAATGTAATTGGAAAAAAAGATTAAGATGAGTGAGAGCCAATGTAAGTTTTGTCTTCCACAAAATGAGAAGAATTATAATCAAAAGAAGGGTGGTGGACAAGGAAATACAATTTGATAATACTATTGATAGCTAACTAAACTCAAGCCAAACCCAAGCACATGATAAATTCCATAACCAAACCAAAATTAAAAGTCATTTTAGAAAGTGAAATCAAGGGTCTTGTTAACCGGATAACTTCATAGGACAACCATCCCTTAGTCCATGAAAAATAATCCACTCTTTTATTGTAGCAACTATATAACAGGAAACAAACTCAGCATTTACTTAACCAAATACATAAACACAACGACATTCATAACTTTTGATTACACATGAACAATAACAGCTAATCACAACAAAAAGATCTAGAAGATAAATTTAATAAGAAAGGACTCACTTGAGTTTGAGGACAAATAAATTTGCATTGTGAAAGCACAGAAGAAATGCAAACATCAAGGGTGACATCATATTTGTCCACAAACTTTCTGGTATGTTAATTTTGCTACAAATTTACAGACTTTATCGAATCGAAGTGTGTGCATATTGGTTTAAAATCAATATATCATTCTAGGGAGGGGAAAACAACAAATCTACATATCAATTAAACGAACAGATTAAAGAAGCATGTATTTGTCTATTTCCCCCCCGCTATAAGCAATTGGTATATCCAATTACATGACCCCCTAATTTTTTTTATTCCTCTCTGTTTCTCTTTATGACCAATAATTTAACAACTTCCACATAGCCATTCATACTTTAAAGTTTGAAGAATTAAGGAACATAGTTTCTCTCCATTGAAAACAAATATTGTAGTAGATCCACCATTCTAAGTAGCTCAAGTATTTTTTTCTTTCTAATTTCTAATTCACAAATAAAAAAATCAGAAAGGAATAAAAACGGTGTTTATTTATGAGTCATAGCTATTCAAAACGGTGTAGTTCCTTGGTGGAGGACACTTTTGCGGTGGTCGCAACGAATAAATGTAAATTTAGGACCAGACTCTTTATTTATGAGTTGTACAGGATTAAAAGATAGATAGTAAGATAAGATGCATAACTCATAAATGGCTAATTCTTGTCCATTGCTTCTCTTGAACTTCCTTAAACTTTATCAAGAAATAGCTGCAAAAATTGGGGAAAAAATTCATTCAATAACATGCTTCCTTGTCTTTTATATAACTAAAGAATTCCAATGGACAATAGCAAATTGTAACATGAGGATTCCTCATGTTACAATTTGCTTGAGCATCATCCCATCAAGAGCAAAAGTTACTAAAATCATTCAATTGTCATTCAAGTGAAGGGAACTAATTGATGGTGTGTCTTTTCCAATGGAAAGGGTTATCTCTATGAAAGTAAGAAACTTACCCACCGATTCATAGCAACCAAGAGGATATGAAAAACTCCCTTCATTTTTGAACTTGTCCATATATATCAGTTTCATTAATAAGCAACTTGGTTATAAAGGCATGGCTATTTTTTTCCTCAATTTCAAGTATTTTTTAAGAAATTAAGTAATAGAAATATGGTGGAGTCATGCCTACAAATGTCCATAAGCAAGAAATGTTAGCCTTAACAAATTGCTCCTATCCAACATAACCAAAATATAAGATCCCACCTATCCTTTTGGCTTTTGCTCATCAAGAGGTATATTCGTTCACTAACCTTGGGTATTTTATTAAGCACTTGTCACACACAATGAGCACTTGTTCCGAGCTATTTTTGCCTTGTTGGTTTTCACAGCACCTTCATGATCTTTAAAGTGTCTCCTTCCATCATTTTGCATCACTGATTCTACATCTTATTGGGCTCGGAGTTGTTTGAGACTTTACCTTCTTTCCTTTTAAATCACAAATTAACCAAATTAAAACAAAACATATCATAATGACTTTCTTTCTCAAAGATCTTAACAAACAAACTTAAAAATGTGGATAACCCTAAAAATGTGGATTTACTTTCATCAATTTTAAATATCTTGCAAGCACATCTTCCTAAAAATTACATGACTTTAAAATAAACATCAGTTCACATATCTTCCTTTAGATGGTGCATATTCTTTATAATAGGTGCTTATCGGATTGATTAACCAAAAAAATAAAAGTACCTATATCAAAAAATTATTCTTAGGACTTTTCACAAACCCTTGGTGTGCACCATTCTCTAAACAAAACATGTTATTATTAATAGCATCACCAAAACAAAAACACAATCATAGGATTCTTCCTTACATTCCTTATTATTATTATTATTATTATTATTATTATTATTATTATTATTATTATTATTATTATTATTATATCTAGGGTTACTTTTTTATTCCCCAAATGAACAAAACCTAGATAACAATAATTTTTTTTTTAAAAAAGTGATGATTGAATATAATGAATAAATAACAAAGAATAGCAAAGATACCGTAAGTTGCCTACAAATTATAAATTATGAATAAAAACAACAAAAAAAATGGAAACATTCATCATTATCATTAATATTATTTGCTTAAAATAAAAACTATTTATGTGTGAAAGAGGGAGTGTTTTGTTACCATAAGTTATGGTGAACCACCATGAATCCAACAACACCACAATATACGCCATAACCTGAAAAAAAAGCAAGAAAAAAAACGAAATGGGTTAGGGATTTGAGGATGAGAATAAAAAATATAAAATACCCAAATCCAGAAAAGTGAGGCATGATAGAGATTGATGAGAGTGAGAGAGAGAGGATGAAATGGGAGAGGTCGAGCGGGTGGCGGTGGTGGCGGCCGCCGCGAATGATGAGAAAGCGATAGAGAGAGCGGGATAGAGAGTGAGAGCGAGAAAGAAAAGGGGAGATCAAGAATGAGAAAATCAAAAAGAGAGATAGATAGAAGTAAGAGAGGGAGCAAGCAGAGGAGATGAGATTAGAGAGGGAGACTGGTTTGCTTCTTCTGGAAGCTCCTTACACACGTGTAATGGGAGGGAGTAATTGGGGCACAATGCAATATGTCCCCATAATTTATTTATTTTTTCCCTCCTCCAAATTGAAACTGTGAATTGGCACTTCTAATCTACATAATATTAAATTACTCCGAATTCCCTCCCATTTAATACCCCAAAAAACTTATCCCGCCCAAACCATCAACCAGGCATCCCATCCCTTTTTTCCGTCTCTCTCTCATCTCAACTTTAATACTTCTCCTCGAGATTGTGGTTCCAAAAAAAAATCAACCCAAATAAAAGAAAGGATACATAAAGCTTCTCAGAGAAGCCACACTTCAAAAAATAACACAAAACACTAAATCCTTTTTCTCTCTCCTACGAAAATCATAGCATGATGCTTCTTTTCTCTTCTTGTTACTCTCATTTCCTTCCACTCTGGTAAACCACTCCACACAAGTTGCACAACTTTAGATCATTTCTTCAAATGAAAATCCAATTGCCAAAATTGGTCTTCTCATCTTCAGGAAGCTTTTACACCATCACTAATACCACTCTCCTCATCACCCACAAAAGCTAGAGCTCTCTTTTTTCTCCTTCTGAGCGTGCTCTCCCTCCAATCACCACCGACAGCACCAATCGAATCCCTTGTCATTTCCTCAACGAATTGATTTGGGTATTTCCTATTTTTTCATTCACATCATCAAAACTGTAACCCACTGCGATTTTATATAAAAATGGTCATTTTGTTCTTTTTTGGTAGAAGAAAAATCTTATTACCACTATAAAAAATAAAGCCTCATACAAAAAAATCTAGGCAAAATCCCCACCTACTATGTAGGGTTGGATCCTGCCAAGATTTCAAAATGACTAAAGTTCATCTTGAACCCTATCAGCTATGTATACATTTGTAAGAGTTTGAACATCATAGAAAACATTAAATCTATAAGAGAGCTCCTTTTTAACAAGAATAAAAATTTGATGCGGAGTCTTGGCTTGGTTTGTGAATAGTCTTCTGTTTCTTTCCATCCAGATATTGTAAATACCAGCTGCCAAAGTTGCAAATATCACTTGTTGCCTCTTCTTATTGCGAAACCCATGCTTCACCCACCTTGTCCAATTGCTGTACTTGAAATATACCATGTCCAGCTTGATCCAATTTCCCAGCAAATCAAGAAGCTGCATACTCCATTGGCACTCGGAAAAAAGATGGAGATGGTCTCTGGACTCACTCGCAGTTGCACATAGATCACAGAGGGTGTCGATTGGTTGGTACCTTGAGACATTTTCCTTCGTCCTTAACCTATTTGGTTTTTTTTTGTTCTTGATAAGCATGTTTTTGGTTTTTTTTATTAATGGGTTTTGCTTTTTTTATATACCTTATTTGGTAGATGTTATGCCCTATTTTGTTTTTGCTTTTATAATTTTGAGTTTGTTTTTTTTTACAAGTGAGAAGGTTTGATTTTTTTCAGTGGTGATGTTATGATTATGACAATGATTCAACGAACACATGAGGAATCAACACACATGATAATGTTTATCTCACGTTGGTTTTATTTTATTTTCATGTAAAAGCTTCCTCTTTTTTGTGCTTTTAGGTGGTGTAATTGCCATTGATATTAATATTTGTTTGGGTTATTTTAAGATGTTGTAACTTGAGTAATTATTTAATGTATTTCTGGGTAATACGTATGTACTGAAATTGTATCATATATGTTACAAGTTTAGGGATTTAGGTATGGTATGGCATTTGCGAATATGTGTTTTGATTTTGAGCAGTGATATAGAGGCACTAAATATTACGCACCACATGTTGTATAAAAATCATCATAAGAACTTTGAAACAAATTACTATAATTTAAAAAATTTGATGTCCTATGTTGTTGTGCTGTTGATGGGCTAATAAACTATTTGCAATAAATATCCTGCTGTTATGCTGTTTCGATTACAAGCCCTCTGGTGAAAACACTTAAATGTTGCAGCATTGATAATCGATTAACTCATGGAATTAATCGATTATTTTGTGAAGTAATCGATTACTTCAAGTGGCTTAATCGATTATTCGCCCTCTGGCAGAAACACAAAGAAATGTTGCATTGAAGGGTAATCGATTACTGTGGGTTAAGTAAACGAAGCTAAGTTGGATGGTTTTTGGTTCTGTGTTTCGGCTTCTTCTGGATTTTGAGAGTTGGCATCTTGTTGGGACAATGTTATGTTGTTTTCAAAGGAAGGAAAGAAAGAAGAAAGAAAGAGAATACGATGAATCTTCGTTTTGTGTTTATGCTTCACGCGAATCGTTTAATGCGAAGGATTTTAATGTCCACTTGTTTTGAAACAAGTGGATACATCCACCTCTTTTTTTACCTGTTGTAGTAGGCAAATACAAACTGGTAATAATGTAAATTATGCGTAATAAGAGGCTAAAGTATACCTAAAAAAAAGAACAAAGAAAGGCTGCACCCGCTGAAGCCCAGCCACACACCTTCTCTTCGCATCACAGTACCACCAGCTGAGGCCACAGCCACACGGCGTTACGGCAACACCGCCTTCCACCTTCAAATCAATGCCCACCCTTTAATCTATCTCTCTCAGTCTCTTCTTCGAATCTCCCTCCCTCTCCACGAACCATTGGTCCACACCTCCAAGAACAGCGACGAACGCCACCTCCTCCGTGACAACATTGACAAACGCGACCGGCCACCGAAGTTGCAGAAGTCCGGTCTTCGTGGTGGTTGTTCTCGTGTTTCGCCGATCTGACAAGTAAGCGGATCTTTGGTATATAAAAAAGGAGGGTAAGCGAAGAAGAGCAGAAGGGGAGAATCGGAAGAAGAAGAAGAAAGATAAAATCAAAGAAAAGATGGGAGTGGAGAAGCAATTGATAAGGCCTGGAACCGGTCCCAAGCCCGTTAAAGGCCAGAGTGTCACTGTTCACTGCACCGGTTACGGTCTGTCACCTCCCCTTCTCTCTTTCCCCCTTTCTAAACCCTAATTACTTCTTAACTTTACTCTAGTATTAGGATTCCATATCCATGCCTTGATTCTCACATAATTGATGATGTTTTCATTTTTTTCAAAACTAATTATAATTAATATTAGGGTTTTAATGATATGTGCCTGGTTATGTTAAATTACAAAATTAATATGCATTAATTACATCAATTCTCTATATTAAGTCGTTATCTTTATAAAAACCCTTAAAATTATTATTTCATACAAATTATGAGTGTTATTATGTGTGTTTGATTTGATGTGGTAATAATTTTGCATGTGAGCAGGTAAAAATGGTGACCTTTCTCAGAAGTTTTGGAGGTTAGTTAGGATCTATTATTCGATTTAACCGATTCTTCATTTGATCCTTAAACTAAACTGACTGAGATATATTGTGTTTGTGTTATATTTTATAGCACGAAGGATCCTGGGCAGCAACCATTCACATTCAAGATAGGGCAAGGTTCTGTTATCAAAGGATGGGATGAAGGTGTTCTTGATATGCAACTCGGTGAATGAGACCGGAGGGAAGTATAACTCGGTGAGTGTGCTTTACTTGTTGCTACTCTGCATTTACCTTTACCTGATATAAAGGCACTCTGTTGCACTAAATAGCAAGAAATTAAGCCACTGCATTAATTCCACTTCATTAATTGAATGCATAGATTGGTCTGAACAACACTTTTAAGTTGCAACTTGCAGCATGGCAGCACACTTTGTCTGCAGTATTTGCCTTCAATTAATCAGTAATTTACTGGCTCATGGTGCAGGATAGATTACTCACAAGGCAGAGACTTTTGCATTTGCACATTCTTGTTGAAGATAACCTGTGTGCTCGAAGTCAGGATCTTATATATAGAAGACAAAAACCATTTGTTTTTTTCAGTGTCAATTTTCTGCTAGGCCAATGTGTTTATGCAGGGATTATATTGGATAGGAATCAACCAATTGCCAACTGAAATATCAACAATGGTCTAGAAGAATTCTGGTTATGTTTAAGCACAACAAAATCAGGCAGATAATCTTGTTTGTTGTAATGGCATAAATGATTTATCATATTTGGATTGAAAGAAACCAAATAATCTTTTGGACGTAAGACCAGTAGTACAGAAGATTTCATTTTTAAATTGGTTAAGCATGAGGTTGTAACTAGGCTAAATGTTCTTAGAATTACAAATTTATTAAGAGCAACACATAGAAGGATCTTAATTAATTTAGGATGCACTAATATACTGTAATAGAACTAGCTGAGGGGTTTGAATTTGTTGCTAGTTGTTGTGTTTCTGTGAGGTACTAGTGTGGTTGCTTTTTGTCTTTTGAACCCATCTTAAATGGTGGTAGTAAAAGCTTAAGGTTTAATCATGTTGTACTCTTTCTTATTATATTGGTTGTTCAGGGCCTTGGGCAATGATATTTGTCCATTTATCTAAAAAAAATTCACATGTTGAAAAAAAAATTAGAGTTTTTTTACAACTTTCTCGCAAACATGAGCATGATTATAATTTTTTTCCCCACTGATTATAGCAGAGAGAGAAATGAAGGAATCAGCAGGACCCATGCATAATGTAGTGAAGGTTCAAATGATATATAATTGAAGGCCAATAGTAAAGAATATGGTATTAGTATAGGCACGGTATATAATTCATCAAAGTGTGGGGTTCACTTCATTAAAGTGTGGGGTACACTTCACTAACTTCATTAAAGTGTGGGGTTCACTTCACTAAGTTCACTAAAGTGTGGGGTACACTACCCTAACTTGATTATAGTTTGGGGTTCACTTCATTAAAGTGTGGAATTCACTTCATTAGAGTGTGGGGTACACTTCACTAACTTCATCAAAGTGCTACTTTCCATGTCTACCCCTATTTAATAGGGTATTGGTTTTCGTAAGTAGTGGAAGATAGGTAATGATTATAAAAAGAGAAAGGGTATAGTGAGAAAAAACATAATTAATGTATTGGAAATCTAAGTAATGATTGCATTTCTTAAAGGGTATGTTTTGTTTGAAATAGGACAAATAAATAGAAACAGAGGAAGTATAAATCAATCCATTCCATTATTTAATAATCGACTAGTTTCAATAATCCATTACTAATTTCCACTTTGGCACCTAAATAAATCGATTATTAATTTTCAGTTGTTATTTATAATTATTACAACACACGGCCTTCATAAAGTTAATTTCATATGTACCTATTTAAATTAACAAATACAAACAAAAATAACGGTTCATGCCCACAGGATTTATTAAAAAAAACAGCCACACACACAAACTTAAAACAAAAAAAAAAGGATTCCACCATAACATACAATACTCCAACACACACCATAAATACACCCAATGATAACAAGCCTAGCAGGTAACCCTTTGTAATCACAGCCATTGATCAAAAATGTTTAATCTCAACCATCCAAAAAATAGGTGGATGTGTCCACTTGTTTCAAAACAAGTGGACATTAAAATTCTACGTTTAATGCTTATGGGTTGTGGCAGTAGTTTGGAATCAAATTACTAACAACGAAACATAATAGAAAGTGAAACCAAAACATAATAGAAAGTGAAAAGGTGCCCCAACTTTGGAGTTGGTGTCGTTGTGTTTGGATCTTTGAAGAGTAGCAAGGAGTAAACCTCATGAAAGAGGGTGTCAATGAGTTTTGTGAAACCAAAGCATTAAGAGGAAAAAGGTACTCCCTCCTATATCATTTTTAAGCAAAAATAACTAACTTCACACACTTATTAAGAAAGTTAGTTGAGTATATTTAATTTTCTCAAATTCATAAAAAAAAAGACTATTTTAGTAAGTTTATCTTGGAAATGAAACAAAAATTAAATAACTTAACCACATTATAAAGATATTTTAGGAATGATTATATTGAGAATATAAAATTAGTTAAATATTGCTTGTGAAGTGTTTTTTTTTTCTTATAAATGAGAGGAGGAAGAAGTTATATTTTGAGAGAGGAAGAGTGTGTGCTCTGTGCCTTCCTAGTGGTGTAATGTATCATGGGCACAAACCAAGACGGGATACCAAAACCGCTAGAAACCAACACACAATTGAGGGTAAAATAATAATTTTTAGTAAAAAAACACAGCAGTTATAAAGAAATAAAAAAAATTGAAAACAATCTTAAAAAACCAACTTTCAATTTAAATTTGACAAGTGGACATCCGCAGAATTGAGTATTCACCAACTTTTAACAAGAAGACTCCATTTTTTTTTTGGATAATATACGGGATGCAGGGCCCAAAAACCAGCCTAGGAAATCATCCTAGGAAACATTACACCATAAGCATCCTCCCTTAGCATACTACCTAAGTATTGAAGAACAACATTAAAGAAATAAACATTAAAATCTCCCCCATGAGCAGCATTAGCAATGGCATCTGCACGGCGATTAGCCTCCCGGTACACATGCTTGATGGTCACTTGCCAATTGTTATTAAGCAGCAACATAATCCTACGAATAATGCCAAAACAATGATGAGTTGTTGCACAGCCTTTAGTGACAAGAGTAACAGCTGTTAACGAATCCATCTCCACCACTAGATCTCTAATATCCATATCCTTGGCTAAGTTAAGCCCCAAAAAAGACCCCATAACTCGGCCTTAACTGCTGAGGACACACCAACCTTGCAGCTAAAACCACGCACAAAAGCACCAGACCAGTCACGGATTAGCCCTCCACAGGCTGCTAGATTAGAATCGCCAAGGACTGAACCATCCGTATTAAGCTTGAAAGTTCCATGAGGAGGACACACCCAACCAACCAGCAACTCCTTTTTAAGAACCGGCACTAGATTAGAATGCATCATTGAATCCTTAATCAATCGCATATAACTTAACACTTGAAAGAACAGAGTAGAAGACAGATCACTCTTTTGTTCAAAAACTAAGTTATTTCTATCTTTCCAAAGCATCCAAACAGCCACCCCGAAAAACACAGGCCATTGCAAATCAGCATGCCCCACATCACCCTCCTTAAGATTCATACGAAGCCAGCCATCTAAATTTAAGGTGAAGAACCTGCACCAACTATCAGGTGGAACCACACTATCCCAAAAGGGCATTACCTCATCACAATCCCCAAGGCAGTGGAGGATTGTTTCAGGAGATTGTAAGCATCTTGGGCACACATCCGAGCTATCCATATTCCTTCTTTTCCTCTCAACATTAGTCAAAAGTCTGGCATGACCCAATTTCCACAAATGGCTTCTAATACGCTGGGGCCCCGGCCATTGCCAAATAAGCCCAAATTTATCATCAACAATCTCCTGATCTTGATTCTGCGATGCTAATCCCTGCACCGCTGAACTAAGGGTAAAAACCCCAAAGCTCGCGGCCTTCCAAGCAAAAGAGTCCTGACCCGCATCATGATGGGGGGTTAACAGCAGCAATCTTGAGGCAAATATCATGTGGTAATAAATCATGGCGAACCTCCCAGTCCCAGTGACCATCTTTGGAGTAGTGAATGACAGGGTAATTTTCACACCAAATAGGAGGAGTCACACCTGGAATATCAATAAGCCGACCCACTCCAGGAATCCAGTTATGCTTCCAAAACTTGATATTGCCACCATTTCCAATGAGCCAAAGAAGACCATCATAAACATGTGGGCACGCCCTAACAATCCCACGCCATAAACTGGATTTATTATGTGCCGAGCCCAGAGAGATATTAAGCACATCCGTGACTTTATACTTAGCAATCAAGTAGCGAGCCCACAAAGTATTCCGGTTACTCATGAGTCTCCAAGCTAACTTCATCATAAAGCCTTCATTCATAGTACGTAAACTACGAAATCCAAGGCCACCTTGATCTTTAGGAGTACAAATTGTATCCCAAGAAATAAGATGACAACGACGTCGTTCGGAGGAGCTTCCCCAAATAAAGCCTCTACATATCTTCTCAATTCCATCACATATCCCAGCAGGAATGACAGAGGTTTGCATCACATAATAGGGCAAATTCAGAATGCAAGTTTGGGCCAGAGTTACACGACCTGCAAAGGATAAAGTTTTCATTTTCCAAACCGACAGCTTCCGTTTCACTTTGTCAACCAGATAGGAATAGTTAGAAAATTTGACACGGGAATGATTTATAGGAACACCTAAATACATTCCAATTTCACTAGTACGGGCAATGTCTAAAATAGAGCAAATATTAACAGCCTGGTGATAAGAGACATTAGGAGAGAAGTAGATAGAAGACTTGTGAGTACTTACTAATTGGCCAGAAGCATCGTAGAATTGATCCAGGATGTTCATAATTATTTATGCTTGGGAAACATTTGCCTCAGCTAGTAAGATGATATCATCAGCAAAAAGCAACTGGGCAATCCTAGGACCTCCGTGACTGATAGTGATGGGCTTCCAATCACTAGATCTACAACATCAGTAATCATGTGGGATAATCTATCAATGCACAACACAAAGAGGTATGGGGAGAGGGGGTCTCCTTGACGAAGGCCTCGTTGAGGATTAAAAGAAGCAGTATAATCCTCATTCCAATTAACACACATACTTGATGTGGAAACACATTGCATAATAAGATTAATAAAGGGGCCATCAAAACCAGCTTTAATCAGAGTATCTTCAATGAAGTTCCATCGAAGTTTGTCATATGCTTTAGCAAGATCCAGTTTCAGTATCATGAATCCCTTCTTGCCCTTAATGTTTTTGATGGTATGGACCACTTCCTGAAGAATAATAACATTATACGTGCTTTGTCTTCCAGAAACAAAGCTGCACTGAGTAGGAGAAATCAGATGATCCATCAAAGGCTTAATCCGGTTGGCTAAAACCTTGGTGACTACTTTATAAATGACATTATAGAGGGAAATAGGGCGGAAATCAGAGATCTGTTGAGGAGGAGTCACTTTCGGAATCATAGTTATCACTATTTGGTTAACATCAACAATTTTCTGAGGATCATCAAACACACTTCTAACAAACCGGAAAACAGACTGCTGAACGTACTCCCATTGGGATTTAAAAAATAGGGCATGTAGGTCATCTCTCCCAGAAGCCTTCAGATTACCCATGCTGAATAACGCCAATCTCACTTCTTCCATAGAAAGAGTTTTTGACAATAGGAGCTTATCATGGTCCCTAAGAGGAGGGAAGCAAGAATGAGTATGAATAGGTATAGTAGGAGTGTCAGGCAGGGAGAAGAACTCTTGAAAATGGTTAAGAACCATATGCTTAAGCTGATCTTCATTAAAGACCCAGTTGTTGTTACTGTCCCGAAGAGCTTCAACTCTATTTTTCCTTCTTCTAGCCAGAGCTGCCTGATGGAAGAAGCGAGTGTTGCGATCACCCAACGAGATCCATTTGGAGCGAGCTTGATGGCACCAATAAGATTCTTCATGATTGAGAATCTGTGTATATTCGTCCCAGAGATCCTGCTTGAGATGCTGAAGATAAGGATTATTGGCAACGACAAGCTGTCGGTGAACTCCTTCAAGACGATTCTGGATACGTCTTTTCTTGGCAAATATGTTCCCAAAAGTCTTCCTGTTCCAGCGGGAGATATGTTCAGTAAACCGAACAATATTCTCATTCCAGGAATCGCTACTATTCCAAGCGGAAGCAACTTGGAGATGAAAGTCAGGATGTGACAGCCAGGATGAAAGAAACTTGAAGTAAGGCAAATCTCTTCTCCTCGTAAAAGACCTATTATCAAAGCGGAGCCATAAAGCTACATGATCAGAAGTAGGTAAAGGAATATGTAAAACAGAGAAAGAAGGAAACACTTCCTGCCAATAGAGATTAGCAACCGCTCTGTCCAAATGCTCCTGAAGATCACCACGTTGCCAAGTGAATGGAGGACCCTTAAAACCCATGTCTGATAAACCACAATCCTCAAGACAAGTTCTAAATTTGTCAGCACCCACCTGATTAATGGAAGCACCCCCTATTTTTTCATTACTCCATAAAACTTGGTTGAAGTCCCATATTGCACACCAAGGGCCATCAACCGTAGCATGAAAAAGGCGAAGATCACTCCATAGCACTTCTCTCTCAAACTCATGAGGACTAGCATACACCACACTGAGATACCACAAACTACCATGATTAATTCTGCCAGATAGATGAATGACGACATACTTCGAGACATGGAGAACAGAAAAAGAAACTCTATCATTCTTCCACAAGCACCAGATTCCACCAGCAAAACCAATAGCATCAATCCGCACCCCATCATCAAAACCCAATTTAGAAATTACAGACTCAACTCGATCACCATTTATCCGTGGTTCCAGAATAGCAAGGAAGTCAAGATCATATAATCTCTTACAATCAGACATAAGACCTGGAAAGGATCGATTTCCAGCCCCTCTACAATTCCAAATTAACGCCTTCATGAGAAAACACAGAAGGGGGGCAGGGAAAAAATCCCAAATTAGGGGCGGGTCATAGAAGACCCAATACCATCATTCTTCTGGCTAATACTAGCATCATTACCGACATCAAAATTTATCATGGTTGATTTCGGGTTATCAGACAAATCTGTAGCATCTTTACCTCTAGCTGCTTGCCTTCGAATGAAATCCATCTCCACATTCGTAGATTGTGAAACAAAACATCCAAGATAATCATCATTCCGAATTCCCGCTTTGAAATCATTCCACATCTGCTGTTGATATCTGCGCATGGTGTCCATGACCACCTTCTCCATAGCCTTTTTCTCCTCAAGAACAAGAAGCTCTTCCTCTGATTGTTGGGGTTTGTCGATTTTGATATCTGGTGTAGGAAGGGTGGGTCTTTGCTGAGTCTGAGCTTTGTTTGGGAGAGGCTTGGATTGGTTTCCTTTGACTGGAATATTGGGCTTTTGTTTATTAATTTTCCCAGCCCTATTTGGTTGCTTCACGAGCCTAGGCCCAACTGCCTTATTTCCATCTTGCACAACTATTTGCTTCTTGTGGGCCCCCTCTTTTTGAATTGTCAAATCCTCCATAAAGTTGGTTTCTATCTCATTCTCGCCATGTTCCTCTTCATTAAGGGCACTGAATTGTGACCCCCCATATTTAGCCTCCTTCATCTTCGGTTGTTCCTTCTTTTCCACATTATCAGAGGAATTTCCCTGATATTTAGGAGCCCTTCTACGCTGATTTCGGGAAGCAATCATCCATGGCCCATAAGTATTATCTTCTTCCGTTACCGAAGAATCCGCTCCTACCGAAAAATTCGCCACAGCTGCACCACCTCCGCTATTCACGGGATTCACAGTATCACCATCGACATGCATTCCATCATTCCGATAGGCATCTCCGGTAGCTGCTTCACCAGTAGACGGTGGTTTAGCTCCTACACCAACAGTTTCACTTGGACCACTTCCCCCATGAACCATATACAGACGCTCAGGGCAAGCACCTCTCTTATGACCAAATTTTCCGCAACAAAAGCAAATGAGGTGTAGCCCCTCATATTCAATTTTGAACTCCCGCCCCATAGCAATAATAGAGGGTTTCAGTTTTTGGCGAAGGTCAAGCTCCACACAAATACGAGCAAATTTGCCCCGAGAGTGAATGGACGTTGTTTCATCAATTTTCAGCTTGCTCCCAAGTTTTCCACCAAGTCTCCATAATAACTTTGCATTGCATAATTCTACAGGCAGCATTGGGATCCTTACCCACATAGCAATTTTGCGAATCTCATGCTCTGAGGGGTTCAAGAAGGGCCTCCATCGTTGTACTTGAATGCAGTGTCCACCATACTTCCATGGCCCCTCAAAGAGTGCAATTTTATAGTCCCCTTCATCTTTAAAACAAACCAGAAAATATCCCTCCCCCATATCCATCACCTGGATATCGCCATTCCTGGCCCAAAGATGCTGCAGTTTAGAGACCATAAAACGATACGCAATGTTCCTGCCAATAACGTTAACAATAAGGGCAAATTTCCAAGGCTTGCACCACTCTTCATACTCCTCAAAGGAAACATCCACTGTGGGCTTCACAGCATCATACTTATCATCAATCACATCACGATCATCCTTTTCAAAGTCCACTCCCAACTCTTCTGTGACCAGTTGGATAATATCCTTTAGTTCAATTTAAACTCCTCAGACTGCATCAACTTTTCCTTATACGATGTAATAGGAGCGTCAACATCATTCATGCATTCGCTTTCTTTTGGCTGGTCCCCTACGTTCTCATGCACCGTACTATCATTATTCTCACTTTCCATAGCATCATCAATGATCACTACATCATCACTGTTCACTTTGACCTTCTTCGTACTACGAGCCTTCATATCATCCTCCTCCGAAGAGGGTGTTGCATGCCTCACGTTCTTCTCACTCAGAGCACTCATTTCTGACCAGAAGCGATGTTTTTCCAGAAGAAGACTCCATTTTACTGATAATGATTTTGGAGTGATATGTTTTAATTTTAAAAAAAAAAAATCTGTCAGTCTGTGACGTTTGTGACAATCCCGGTGAGCATGAAAAAAAAGTGACGCAACTTCTAAGAAGTTTATAAAATAGCTTGTCAAAGCTACTGATTTCTTCTAACACCTTTCAAAATGGCAACCACATTACAAACTATTTCATCCAATTTTATTAAAAAATCGTTTTTTTTAATTATTCGTTTTTCTTTATAAATCATTTTGTATTATTTAAGAGATTTTTTTGTTTTTATATTTATCATTTTTTATTAATATAAAATTATACATTTATAAAAATTTTAATGCAAGTTAAAGAAAATAAATTTATAGCCAACATCCGTTGGCTCAATTGATAAAGAATGAGTCCGGAGTTGTGAGAGATCTCAGGTTCGAATCCCACCGATGTAAAGACGGTGTTGGTAGGTAATTTATAAGTATCTCTGTAAGCGCTTTTTGAACCCGGAGGCCTACCCTTATGAGCTCCCGAAGCTCAATTCGCCAAATTTTTTGTTTAAAAAAAAAAGAAAATAAATTTATAATATTACACTTTTTAAAAATTGTAACTACCTTTTTAGTGTAAGTGATATAATTAAGTACGGTATAACCTATCATAAAGATAAAAAAATTATAAATTATCATATACCCCAACAACGGTTGATGATATAGGGCGAATTTTATGTACAATGATTATTATAAATTGCAACAATTCTAATTCTGAAATCACCATTTTTTTTTGGACCTCACCTAATTATATCCTCAACCTTAAATTGTGCATGCAATAAACCTAAACGTTGAAAACTCGAATCAAGTAGCAACGCACGGTTAGAGCAAGCAGCACTTTTAAAATTCAATTCAACAAAAAAATTGTTGACTAAACTGTCACTTTGATCCTTGAATTGCATTTAGTATCAATTTTGATCCCAAAAATTAAAGAAATTGTTTTTAAGTCCCTCAATTTGTAAATTGTTACTCACTTTGGTCCTTAAGTTATGTCGCCAATTATGTCCATTAACGACAAGTTGATGTAGCCAGTTAAATGGCTAAAACAATGTCGTTTTAAATGACAAAAACGGAAAGGATAAGTTTCGACGAATCAACACCGAATCAAGCTAACCTAAACAAACTCAGAACAAATCTACACATGAAGGAGAACCATAACAAACCTAGAACAAATGGAAGGCAAAGAACGAAAGCGGGGTAATTCTAACACAAATTGAATCGAATTAAGCAAACCAAAACAAACTCAAAACATATCCAAACACAAAGGAGAACAGATTCACTTATATAGATATGCAGAGTCATCTTCCAGAGACGATAATAATCAATGGTGTTTGCAGTGAATAAGGAGAATCAATAATAACTGCAATGATGGAAGATAATTTAGGTTGAGGGTGAGAGGAAGAAGGCATGAGGGGAGGGGATGAGGAAGCTAGTTAAAGGATTAGATTGAAAGTTAAGTTGTGGAGGTGATTCATGGAGTGTTATTAATGTTGATTGTGACTTAATATATATATATATATATATATATATATATATATATATATATATATATGAAGAAGTAAAAATATCTACTAGACTAAAAGGTCTTTTTTTATTTAATTATTTTGCATGAACTTTTGATATATTTTAAGACTTTTTCTTTTTGAATCTCACCATTTATTCATTGGCCCCCACCGCCTGAAACAAGTCAGAAGATTCTTTCCGCTTGAAACAAGGCGGAAACAAAATAAAACATTTTTCGCCTTATGCAAGTCGTATTATCTTCCGTCTTTCCAAAGTCGTAAATAAAATAAAGTATTTCGTCTCTCATCAGGCGGAAAACATTAAAATTTGTTATAATACCAATATTGTTCATCTGTTCATTCACGTACAAAACAATAAAAAGAAAGAAGGTGGAGGATTTACGGAGAGATATTTCTGGGATTTCAACACTTTAATTGTTCCGCTTCTTAAAAGTCAGAAATATTTCCGCTTTTAAGTAGTCGATAATTCTTCCACCTTATGCAAATCGGTAGTTTATGCAACTTATTTCAGACAGTGAGGGCCAATGAGTAAAAGGTGAGGTTGAAAAAGAAAAAGTCTATTTTAAAGCCAAAACCATGACATTTTGGTTATTTAATGGACTATGTCAATGAGTCAATAACGGACATTAACAACATAACCAAAATACTAAAATGAATAACAATTTACAAATTAAGATACCTAAAAACAATTTCTTAATTTTGAGAACCAAAATGAGTACCCATGCAAACGAACAATGATGGAGAGAATACAAATTAAGATTTTGACATTTGTCATTTAAGTTCTTTAATTTAATTTTTTTTAACTTGAAAATAAAAGTGTTATAATCTTATGTATAGATTTGCAAACTTGTAAATCTTTAAATCATTTTTCCTTAAATTAATTTCCACAATCAAATCCCACATAACAGTTTACCTCGTTAAGAAAAAAAGGAAATTGCACAAGCAAATCATATGCCCATATTCAAACATGTCTGCTTGTGAATTATCCAGACAGATTCAGCTATTTTTATGTAAATAGTACAGTGATTTTCTTTGAGGGGCTATAAATAAAATTAAATATATACAAAAAAGTTCAAAAACTTAATTCTTTTAAAAACTTGTATTTGTTCGAAGACTTCGTTCTAGTTTCCCTTGGAAAGAAATCAGAGTTAAGCCAAACGCTATCGTATCCAAATAACTGTTTTTCCTCAACTACAGAAACAAAATTTCGTAAACAAATGCAGTAAAATATGCAATCCTTCAAAACTTTCAAAACAAATACGACTTGAAAATTAAAAACAACAAAAAACTGCAGTCAACCATGTCCCAATAGAAGAGCAGTTCGTTCTCCACAGTTAAGAAAAAGAACAAAAACATGCGCAAATTAACTAATTCAAGTATCTTTCACTGTCTAACCATAGGTTCTTAGCAAAACTAAGACACCATGATCCCCTATCTAGCCTCCAAATAAAGCTCAAATAATATCGAAGATTGCTTGTCCAGAGCGACCAAAAAACAGAAACATGAAAGAAAGTTGATACATTCTCTAAGCAACCAGAGTGCTGGCAGTTGTTGATTCGCTGCAAATAAAAAAGGTCATTAATATGAGGACAGACACGGTGGAATTGCACCAAACAAAAAGGCAAGATTAGCCATATTATCATTAAAAAGTGTCAAGGCTAAGAAAGCATAATACAGATGTTTGCACTAAAAACAAAATGCATAACAAGCATATAACATTGATAGAATTTCAATTAAAACCAATGGAAAAGCATAGAAGAGTAGTAAGCTTTGAAGGAGTATCGAGTCTGGCCTGCAGGCTTATGCATCCACCAAACTCTACTCCCTCAAAAAACCTCAAATCATAGCCAATAATGTAAAATGAAATCTATGCAGCAATCCAAGGAAGGAAAGGAAGAAAAATGAACAGAGTACTCTGACCATAGCTTATCAAACTCTGAATCTAATTAATATTTTAAGGGATATGCTAAATAGTGCCCCAAGGGATAGGTTCAGACTTCAGATTCAACGTCTGAGGGAGTTTCGTTTAGCCCCGTTCTTAAGATCCCCTCTTCCATCTTATTGCTTCACTTCGCTCCGCTTCGTTCGTTCCATGTCTTATAAAGAGGCTTTTTGCGTAACAAACAGGATTCGACCTGACCTAGGAGCTTCTGAGCAACACTGCCCTAGGCGGATAGGGCCACGAAGGGAAAAACGACTTGAACTTGAGGATCACAACGAACTATATGCTTATCCGGTGGATGCGCGTCTTGGACTGTTTGACCTCTAACTAGAAATATCCTCAGAGTAAAAGAATACAAAACGGGCAATTCAAGTTTTCTCGATGTTATAAATGCAACAGTTTCCAATGCAAAATAACTATTTTTAATTCCTTAACCACTACCTTTAGGGCAATGGTTAGCATTTTCAATATTTTGGTACCAACAGGTCATACTGCCCCCCGAAAGTAATAGATATTAAATCTATCATTTGAGCTTATTCCTTACATATGATCGTGACTCTTGCACCACACAACACCAACTAGCTACTTGACATGTAAAAGGGAATAAGAAAAACAAAATCTAGATTAACTCTATTGCAATTCCATAAAAAAAATACCCTCGGCTCGATCCAAAGTTCTAAATGAGACGCTAGCTTAAGCATGAAAAAAGAGAGGTATACATAAAAAAAATGAGTCGAATTAATCCCTAAAGGACATAGCATCGGCCATATTAGCCCCTATATGATAGAAATTACTCTCGAGGCTAACAACTTTGAATTTGGTCCTTCAGTGTCCACACATCAACTATAATATGAACTAAGAAATTCACATCAAGGGACCCAGAGAGTAATTACTAAGCATGAAAAAAGAGAGGTATACATAAAAAAAATGAGTCGAATTAATCCCTAAAGGACATAGCATCGGCCATATTAGCCCCTATATGATAGAAATTACTCTCGAGGCTAATAACTTTGAATTTGGTCCTTCAGTGTCCACACATCAACTATAATATGAACTAAGAAATTCACATCAAGGGACTCAGAGAGTAATTACTAAGCATGAAAAAAGAGAGGTATACATAAAAAAAATGAGTCGAATTAATCCCTAAAGGACATAGCATCGGCCATATTAGCCCCTATATGATAGAAATTACTCTCGAGGCTAACAACTTTGAATTTGGTCCTTCAGTGTCCACACATCAACTATAATATGAACTAAGAAATTCACATCAAGGGACCCAGAGAGTAATTCCCATCATTCACAGACTGTCCAATGAAGTATCTTTCACGGACTAATTTCAACATTTCCTCACAAAAAATCAGAGCACATAACAAGATATTTATATGTTCCTTCATAGAAAAATCAAAGTTAACACACAAAAGCACATAGAACACAAACATCATAGGACCTAAACATCATGAAACTACTCACACACAAATCACATATAACACAAACAGGTTAACAGTGGCAGAGAACACTTACTACTTCCAGACGGGTGGGAGCTTCTTAGTCTTCTTGTAGTAGCGAGCAAGTCGGTGGATTCTGCTCTCCACAAGAATCAACCTGAACTTGGAGTCCTTATCCTTCCTGTTCCTCTCCAGATGCTTCCTAATCGAAACCGCCTTCTTAATCAAATGGTAAAGATCCTCAGGAATCTCTGGCGCAAGTCCTATAAACAAAACCAACCCCCCAAACCATAATAAAATTCATATTCATATTCTCATACAATAATATCACAACTTACGAAAAAACTTACAAACATTATGATATATCATATATGAATGAAATTATTATACCGTGAGCCTTGAGGATACGGAGGATTTTGCTGCCAGTGACACTCCTAACCTGAGCAATACCGTGAGAGTCACGGAGAATAACACCGATCTGCGACGGCGTCAAACCCTTCTTCGCAAACTTGCAAATATTCTCTTCCACCTATAAATCCAATCAAACAACAACAACTTCAGCTTTAATTCAAAAAAAAAAAAAATCATGTGCTATAAAAGCAATAAAACAAAAAAAAAACTTGAATTATACATCTTGAGAAGAGATCTTGAGCCAGCTGGGAGGTGTCCTCTTGTAAGGCAATGCAGAAGAGGACATACCCTTACTGAAACGCACAAAACAAAAAACATTAGTGTTGTTGTTATGAGATTTTGATGGAAAGGGGAAAAGCATGGGATTGGGAGAGTGGGTAGGAGGAATACGAACCCACGGCTGTGCATACGACCCATGGTGGCTGTGTGCGGCGGCGGCTGCTTCTGTTGTGATTAGGGTTTTGAGATCGCTCTCTTCTGAGACGACGGCTTATCACTGGAACCCTAGCTATGTGTGTGTGGGGGACAGTTATGCACTTGCTGCTGTTATAAAAGAAATGGGCCGCTGCGCTATACTACGTCGTTTCGTTGAAACCAAAAAGAAAATAAAAACATAAAATGAATCTTAAAAATATTTAAAAAAAAAACTTGAAAATTAGGTTATAACTTTGGTAAAACATGTTACTTTAACATTATTACTATATTCGTTGGCTTTGTTGGTAAACTAGTGTGAAAATTACTTCATGACAATGACTCCTCGTGGATTCGTGTTCGTTCACAAGCAAAGTATTATGGGAACTCATCAATTCTAGCCGGTAAGTATTTATTGGGTGGTCCACCAAGCATAACCCATTTGGTAAAGGGTGAGCATAAAGGAGCCTAAGGCTTTCTGCTCGATTCCTGACTAAAGCTGGACATGTTTTGATTTATGAAGTGGCTCAAATGTAACACCCCGATTTGGCAACTTAAAACCACAATTACTTAAATTAAATATAGTGAAAATTTGGGCCAAATTTTTTTTTTAACACAGTTAATACGAACATGAGAACATTTCGATTTTCAAAACTTGTTTACAATTAAAACTCATGTTCTTACATTGCATATCATTCTTCAAGTTCCAAACTGAGATGTCACAAAACACCGCATTTTGAAACTTGTCCACAACAAACATCATTTAAACATAAAGGCCCATTTAACTTGATTCAAAACATCAGGACTGAATGAAACTTTATCCGGGGTACAGTATGATAGAGCTATGGCAACTAAGAACTAGCAATGGAATACATTACTTTGAGGGATATACCTATCCTCTAGTTATATACACTGTGACTCCCCATCAAACTCTCAGTCATCCTCGTCCGTCGGAAGATCCTCAGGGCCCGGGTACCAATCCTCATCACTGGGACACTCCTCCGTGTCAGCCTCATACCATAGATCGGAATCGTCGTCATCTGCCACCTCAGGGGTCTCCTCTGTAGAGTCATCTAAGGAGCTCTCCTCCTATATCTCACGAGCTAAAAGTCTCGCCTTAATCTCTTTCCTTTGGTGTTCCATCTGTATGTAGACCATAACGTAGGCGGACATGGGTATATCATCCCCTTTCCAGGGAGATACTCCTATCTCTCGCTTGAGCTGAAACCTCGCGATATTATCCATCTAAGGAACATACAGATTTTTCCAATACAAAACAGGAGTACAAGAGAGAGTGAGCACCCAAAACAATAGATGTCGACTGTGTGGAATTACAATAAGCAAATATTAAGACAAAATAATAAACATCATATAAATCATAACAACAACATGCTTATCATCATCATCATATAACATAAATTTATACTCAATCTTCTCATGATAACATTCTCAATATCTTTCTCATAAAACTTTTACAAATCTTATCAATTCTTTCTTCAATCCTTGTTTCGAGACTTATCAGATATTTTCGGGATCGTTTCTCATACTTGTCTTATGAATCTTGCTCAACACTTGATATCATTACTGTACTTTTCTTTTGAACATCTCAATCTTTTAAATCTTATCATTTCGGTTCACTCAATGATGTGGGGAAAACCATCACTGAGGAAAATTAGTTAGCACACACGTCTACATCTCCTCAGTCATCCACCCAACCTAGTCGGAAGCAAACAGGAGTACAGGACCTTTACCACGCGGGCTTGACAACTGTCTCAACAAATCAAATGGCTCCAAGCCAGGAGAACTGTAGAAAATCGGGTACAGTCTCAAATCAAATTATAATCAAGGCATACTGTAGAAAAATCGGGTACAGTGGCAAAATCACAGAGCCCCGTTCCAATCCCTCTCACTATTCTCGAATTGCCATAGGGGGTGACAGTACTAGTTCTAGTTGCGCTGCAGAACTTACCACGGCTTTGGACCCAGTCCCTACCACGTCTGGTATACCACATATGGAGTTTGTTCTGCCTAGAAAGTACTCAAGGCTTCTTGACGTTTCACCATCATTGCCCTCCCCTATTGCAATCACAACCCGAATATCCCTGATACCCGAGGTATCTTCCTCTCCACTACTTCGCTCTCGTCGCTCACCGCGTTCGTCAATGTCTTTTAAGAAGTTTTAGTATTTTAATTAACGTCTTAGTCCTAAGGTCGGCTCATCCTTGGTGCATCCCATCAACGAGTCCCGACCACTAATCGTTAAATCCGTTCCCCAAAGAATCACATCAGCATTCTGCATCACATCTCGTGAGCTATCACAGTACGACATCATTACTCATTTCAGCACTTCAACTTTACTTTCTCAACTCATAACTCTTTTCTCGTGAATCTCATCAGCATTGTTTTCATCAGCTATTGCTCAGCAGCATCATCAGCATCTTTCTCATCATCATTTCAACACTTTTGTTCGTAACGTCGGGTATTTCTTATCACAATCTTAAAAATCATCATTACATCTCAATTATTTCTCAAACTCAACACATAACTGTTTTCCAATAAATCTCATATCACTTATCGTTATTTCTTTTCTCAACATCTTATCAAGGCTGCCTTATTCAATGAGGACTTAGGCCCCAAACGGGTCTTACATCTTTCTCTTGATATTTCATTACTTTCAGAACCTTTATTATTATTCATCTTTTCTTTAATCATAATTCATTATTTTCACAGTTCCATTCAACTCATTTCATAATCAGGGCATATCAAGCATTCTCAACAGTATCACAATACTTAATTGATAATAAATCATTTCTCATACTAAGATAATCAAGTAGTTCATGTATACTTAACTAGATAACATGGCATCATACTATAACAACAAGAACATATCAAGCCATAAACAATAAGCCAATCTCAACAGTTCGTGTGGATAGCCATACAATCAAACAATTGCTATCACACTACCTCGCTCAATGAGATCGGAGTCCAATCTTTGAGATGTATGGAACCTCTTAATATGTTACCTAAATACCACGGCGTCTAAGGGTAAGCCCCTCTCTCACCTCAAATGACGTAGACCTCCAAAAGCTCTCCGAGATTTCCAAGTTGCTAGCCCCGTCTCGCTTCCTTTTCGTCCGTCACCCGAACTAAAACATTTTTCCCGTGCGTTAGAAACGATTTCGATAAATTCATAATTTCGTTTTTTGAAAACACTTTGAAACAATTCCCTTTTTGGGAACACATTGCCAATGTCCAAAAAATTTCAAATCCAAATCAAATCTATGAAAATGTTTTCAAGAAAACTTTGAAACAATTCTAAAACAATCTCTTTATCAAAACAGAATTCAGTCTACTTAATTTAAAACATTCATGTTACCAAAAATCATTATCCTTAAGCATTAAACAAAATTCCAAGATATGATAAAGAAACAACACATTGAAAATCTATCTTAAACAAAATACAGAAATTCAAGAAGATACAATTTCAGGACTACATCAAATTGATTCAATTCAATCCCAAACTTTACAATATTATCAAGTACGGGTAAAAGAATATCATATAAAAATTTCAAATCAATTAAAGTTGTTTAAATCATACTTTTCAAATGAAACATTTCTCAATTCCTTTGAAATCCAAACATAGATTTTTCACCAACAATTCTAACAAACAAAATTCAAGAATCATTCCAATTCAATCTAAATTTTTCCAAAACACACTCATTTAGTATGAGGAACAACACATTGAACTTTCAAAGCATTCACAAGATCACCTAATGCAAGTCACATTTTAAGTCATTCAAAGTCATTAATCAAATTATATTCTTAATCTTAATTTCTCTCAAGAAAATAATTCAACAAAACCGAATTACCCATGGTCAATATTTCCTAATCACCAATAAATTTTAAGCCTTGAAATTATTAAATCAACATCATGAAAATTCCTTTTAAATCAACTCAATCAACTTATTTATTTTCATCTTTAAAAAAAACGAAAAAGATTAAAGAAAATAACACATCATTTCCATCAAGCATATAGCATCAAGTACACAAGAATATAGTCATTATCAAGGGTCATTTCATGAAGAAATTTTTTCCAAATACATGAACATGCATTGTCCGAATCATGTGTATAAAATCTTGCAAAGATTTGATGCACAAATGAAGACATAATATAATGAAATCGTTTTCTTTCTTTTTGACTCAAAAACCGTGAGCATCAAGAAAAATTAACAATCTTAATTCATTTTCTTAACTTAAATCAAAGCAATAATTTGAGTCACAAACCACTTCAAAGATTTATTTTATTTTAAACTTAATTATTTCATGCATGCACCTTTTAAACTCTTAGATTAAACTAATCTCATCATGCATGCAACACAAATGATGATCAACCATGACTTTCTACTTCTTTTCCTCATGGCCGAATATCATCATGCAAAAAGACAAGGTTTTTATTCACTTTTTCAACATGCAATGTAAGATCCATGAAGAATGTTTTGATAAATGCCAAAAGGTTTTGAACAAGCTACAAGTGTGTTGATCAAGTTCAAGCTCAACAAGCAACAACAAACATCAAGTTATGAAGAGAGAGTCAACTCATGAAGACTTAGTTTGGTAGTTTATATTTTATTGTTTTATCTTTTGCCTCACAAGTCTTTTAGTTTATGAGTTTGGGTAGAATTTATTAGAGGGTAGTGAATCTCTTTTGATTGCATGATTATATCATATTTTGAGTATTCACTTTGCCTAAAATCAATAGGTGGCTTAAAGGTTTGAAAGAAAAGGTTTAGTTTTTGAGAAAACAAGTTTTAAGTGATTTTTAATGTTAATAATCGATTAACAGATTTTGATAATTGATTAACAGTGTATTTTGTACTGAAAATCGATTAACAAACTTTTGATAATCGATTACCTGAACTTTTACTCGAGTAAAACCTTTTTCACTCGAGTGAAATTTATGCAGCTTTCGTATTACTCGAGTAACACTCATTTCACTCGAGTAACTTGATCAGATATGGTTTTTTAAATACGTTTTTCACTTCTCAAAAGCCATTCTAAGTGCTCCAACTTTTGGGTATTCTATATAAACCTTTTCCTAATCATTTCTATCATCTAGAATCATTTTGATACACAATTTTAAAAAGAATCAAAGCCACACTATTCTCTCTCACTCTCTCAAGATCAAAGCTCTCATTTTCATATTCTTTGATCAAGAACCTTGAATCTCTCATGATGATATTTCATAGCTTTTGAAAGAGATTCATAGGATTGTTTTTGTTTTCTATTGAGTTGTAATCATTGCAAGAGGCAAACATTCTACAACAAAGGAAGCCTTGATTTTGTGAATCAAGCAAGTTTAGTTGAAAGTCTTGAAGAAGCATTTCATCAAGCATTTGGAAGGCACTTTGAAGAATCTCAAAGTACTTGGAAGTCTTGTGAGTGAAGCAAGCAAAGAAGACTTGTTGTGGGGTTATCAACAAGCAAGTAGAGGTTAGATTAGATATCAATAGGGTTACAAGGCAAGGGTGTGGTATCTCTTGTAGGCTAGCAAGAAGGAAGTCTTGTGAGGCATTTACTTGTAATTTGAGAAACTCTAATTCCTCATAGTGAAGAATCTCTCTTGGTTGAAGAGGGGACTGGAGTAGCTTTCAAGTGGATGAAAGTGAACCAGGATAAATCACTGTGTCGTATCTCTAAACTCTCTACTCTTTACAATTCTTGTTAGTAATTGTGTTCTTGATTGAAAACCTAGAAAAAGTGATTTTTCTATATTTGATTGAATTGAATCTTTATTGTGCAAAATTGATAAAGGGAAAATCATTTTCATAACCTAGGTGAATCAATAAGAATATTGGTGTTGATTGTTTCCGCTTAATCTCTGATATAATATTTGTTAATTGATTGATTTTCATTGGTTTTAATCGTTTAGATTTGTTTCTTGCGAAAATCTTTCAAAGTTTCTATAACACCTATTCAACCCCCCTTCTAGGTGTTCTCCTAGTATTCCTAGTTATTTCACCTACCGAGTGTAGTTTTCCAACATGCAAGAGTCACATAATCAAATCAAAACATGTAGGTTTTCAAGACCACTTTTCAAAGCTTCACACTACATCACTTATTCACATCAACATGCATTAACCTCATCAAGACAAGATTTTCTCAAACATTTCTTTTATGCATAAAATAAAACTCAATTTCATTACTTATTCTTAACCAAAAATCAAGGTTATACTTTAAACTTCTAAAAATGACATGCATGTACTTGAAATCATCAATCCTAACCATAAGACCAACATGCATCAACCTTTTCACAAAATAAAAGCATGAATCCTATTTTTATCAAGCATAGCCGAATATGCTTCACAAAATTTAACATGCACAAGATCAACACTTAGATTAAATCATGTTCATGCTCAAAATCATTTTCAAAGCTTATTTCTTTAATCATATCATCAAAACCGAATCATGCAACAAGAAAAACATGATCTTTTCATTCAAAGTTAACATGCAAGACTAAAGATTTCAACTTTCCACTTATTAAGCATGAATCATCACATGCATGCACTTAGATCAACCAAGATCATCATCAATCAACATGCAAGGCTAAAGATTCCAACTTTATCATTAATCAAGCATAGATCATATGTTTGTTCATCAAATCATCTCACGAAGGCATCATAAATCATGGTTCAAGTGAGAAATTTAACATGCAAAGAGATTTACTTTAAAGTCACAAATATCAAACAAATCTTTAGATCTTTAAGATTTAGTTTAAAAAGCATCAAGATCCATCATGAAAACCTTAACCGAATCATCAAGTCCATTGTTTAACACATTACAAGTTTCTTTTAGTCTTAAAAGTCCATGATAATGCACAAGTATCACATGCACTCATCATCAAGACCATGAAAATGAACATGCAAAGAAAGAAAAGAAGAAAGATCACAAGACCAAAAGAAAAACCTAAACTAGTACAACTCCTTCATGATTTTCGAACCACCCACCTAAAAAAGAGTTGATTTTCTAGCCTTCTAGTTCTTGGATCTTCAAAGAACACCTTGATCAAGCTTGAACTTCCTCCTTCTTCTTCCTCCCTCTCATGGCCAACCTCTCTCTTTCTCTTTCTCTCTCTCTCTCTCTTTCTCTCTCTCTCTCTCTTTTTCTCTCTAAGAGTTGATGAGCCTCTTAGAGTTGTGTTTGGTTTAGGAAGTGAAAGAGTGAAATGGAAATGAGATGAGGGAAAATTAACCAAGGCCATGGCTATTTATAGGCCAACTCATGATTCCCTCTGTAGTGTCCTAATCACTATATGTCCTTAACTCTCTAAGTGCTCAAGATTATGGCAACCAGGAGCCCAGGAGAGGATCGAGTATTGATGTATGACTTATGATATTTCTGCAGTTCCAGTTGGGAAAAGCAGGATCTCCCTAGTCAACGTGTGTGTGCAGAGTGTCAACTTAGGGATGAGATTACTTACCTTAAACCCTAGCTGTGATGAGCTATTTATAGGGTTTGGAGGAGGCTGATATGGGCCCTTTGGGCCCTGTATCAGAGTTGTGCTGAACCAGGATTCTGTGAGATAATATCGGACGATTATGCTTCTAGAATCTGGATAGGATCAACTGAAGATCTCATGTCTAGGCTGTTGCGAGAATCTAGGAGAGATTTGCGAAAGGGATAAGAAGCCTCGGCGAGCCTAAGCTTATCCACGAGCCGACGGTATGTCTCGGTCCTAGAGTCCCGAGCCTGATGGATTGGGGACCGATCGTAAGGCTCAGTTTCATCAAGTCCGAGTCTGGCCCTCTCGTATGCTCGGATCCCACGAGTCCGAGCGAAGGACTTTCATGACAGGTAAACCGAGCAAAATGCCCTTAGAGGAACCCTTTGGTGAGACTCGGGTCTATATATGGTCGGCAGACCCTACAAGCCCCCCAGCTCGTAAGACTTGGAAAGTCTGTGGCGAGGTAACAAGTGGCTAGGGTTGACCTATAGCATGTCTTGGTTCAGAAGTGTGTGACAACTGTTTCCAACCTTAACCATGTAGTCTGTTCGAGGTGACGTTTTAGGTTCTTTAGGTACGACACGTGCCCTGGGAAGTTGTGCCAAATCATTTCAAATTTTGAACTTTGAAAAAGTAACTCCAATAACTGCCACATCTTTCCCTGTGGGTGGTTGAGCGGGTTAATGGACCTTTGGCCCAACCGGTGCATCGTGGAAGGAGGGAAGTTGAGGGGTTTTGAGGGGTATTTAAACCCTTTATTCATACCCTTCCACTACTTTACACTCATTTGCAATTTCATAAACCAGAAACCTTCTTCATTCTCTAACTCCAAACACATTTCTGTGCATCGCATTCACGATCAATCATCGCAATCAAACTCTTCCACAAAGATCAAGCAGCAACCAAAAACAGGTAATCTTTTCTTCCCTTCTGACTCAAACAACTACTTATGGTTCTGCCATTTCTTCTTTTTGAGAGGGTTTTGCTTTTTCTGGGTTTTGCAGGGATTTGGGGTTTTAGTTCTAGGTTGGTAGTTAAAGGGTTTGGTATTAGGATTTCTCAATTATGAGGGGTTGGAGATACTGGAGGAAGTTTTACTATGAACTCTGTGAGAGATTAGGTGAAGAGCATTCCAGTGATTCTAGTTCCTCTGGGGATTCTGGGGATTATGAGGCTGAATCTGTTCCTTTAGAAATTGGTTATGACACTGCTAATACTGGTAATAAAACTGTAAATCCTCCTACCCCCCTTGTGGTGAAAGGATAAACGAGTCATTCGAGGTAGAACCTTTGACCACGGAGTATCCCACCAATCCCATAGAGGAAAGTAGGAGGCTACTAGCTTATAGGTTTACCGAGTGTCAGGCTCAGGTTAGGACTAGCCCAGAGTGCTTTACAAGAGGGAAAGAGTTTTGGCGAAAACCTATGAGGGTGAGGGGAAAAGGTCCAAGGCTCGGCCTTAGGTTTAGAATTAAAATACCTGTTATGAAAATTGTTAACGCCGAGCCTTTTACTTTTTCCCCAGATATGGTGGAGCGCAGGTGTGTGACCCATCCCGAAGAATTCCCTTTACCACCCAACCATGTGGAGTATGACAAAACTTTCGATCGAGAAGTACTCGGGACGAGGCCCTCTTTGCTTACGACGGATAGTTTGAACCATCTTCGACCTATTCTGACCCTTCCGAACGTAAACGGGAACGTCTCGGAATTTGCTTTGACGCATGTGAGCATAGACGACCGCATATGCTTCAAAGTGCCAGTAAACCAACAGTTTTTCTACTTCTACGAGGAGATAGCCACGAAGGTCGGAATTCGTGTGCCATTTTCCACCTTCGAGATAGAGGTCCTCAACCATCTAGGCATAGCCCCGAGTCAGCTGCATCCGAGCGGGTGGGCCTTTGCCAGAGCAATCCAGCAATTTTGCGATGTTGAAGGTCTGGTCGCGACGTTACGAGCCATTTTTTGGATACATGCCCCTCAAGTAAACAAATTTGGTAACTCCAAAGGGCTCTGGGTGTCGCTGAAGGCTCGGAAAGACCATGCCCTTTTTGCTAAGGTTACCGACTCTTGGAAATCCTTCAAACCTCGCTTCTTCAAAGGCTGAAGTGAAGACCGAGCTGGGTATCCATTTTTATTTTTTTTTGCTCGGTATAATACTGACATACTCTTTCTGTTGCAGAGAAAATGGTGAAAAAAGTATCTAAGGCCAAGAAGAGTGTTGCTGCCTCATCTAGGATGGATCAACTAGCTACGATGAAGGCAGGTTCTGGTTCATCGAGTAGGAGCCAGTCCTCTGGGCCAACACCAACTGACAGTCCAACCGTTACTCCAAGTGCTGCTCCTGTCGAGGGGGTCTTGGCAGTCGAGGGCATTAAGCAAG
The DNA here is from genome assembly GCA_037953625.1 of Crotalaria pallida. NCBI lineage: Eukaryota > Viridiplantae > Streptophyta > Magnoliopsida > Fabales > Fabaceae > Crotalaria > Crotalaria pallida. The sequence continues at coordinate 72,989,142 of CM075655.1, read as the reverse complement.
TAGTTATGGGGCACCGTGTTGTCGAAGTTGCTGAAGTTAACGTGGAGGCTCAGCCGAGTGCCGAAGGTACTCCCGAGCGTCCCCCCAAGAGGCCTCAAATGGACAAGGGAAAAGGGGTAGCTGGGGAGTGGCTTAACCTTAGTAAATCCCACAAAGGGATCCAAGGCTCTGGGGCAGGGAGGACATTGTTGCAAAAACAGTGTGGGCGAAGAAGACTCCTGATGACTTCAATGCAACGGTCTTCCCACCTGAGGATGCACAAGTGATGGACGCCTGGCCTGCATCGGTTTGGGAAAACAACTGTTCCGCCTTGGTAAAGAGTCTTCTAAGGAGTGCGAGCATTCTTCGCTACCTTGGTAAGCGTGGTGAGGATGTTTATGCTGGCGTGGCCACCGAAGGGAAGAAAAAACGACAAGAAGTTGACGCTCGGGAGGATTATTTAAACCTCCAGGTAGAAGCTTTTGAAAGAAGACTTCAAACATTGGCTGCAGAGGAGGAAGGGCTGCAAAAGGATAAGAAAGAGGCTGAAGATGCCAAGGCTAGAGCCGAGGCTGACAAGGAGAAGGCTGAGAATACTCTTCAGGAGGCCAATAAGAGGATGAGGAGGGCCGAGGAGATCCTGAAGAAGGCCGAAGAGGATGCCACAGCTCTGCGGGAGGCTACAGAGAAGGCTCGGAAAGCCGAGAAGGATGCTGCAGTGGCTCGAGAGCAACTCGAGGATGCCAAGGATGAGGCCGCCAGACTCCAAGCATCTCTAGGCAAAATGAGAGCGAAATCTCTTAAGCACAAAAGGGCAGCCAGAGAGAATCTTTATAACTGGGATCATGCAGTTGAAGACTCTTTCCTCAATACCGTCGAACAGCTTCGTATCCTGAATCCTGGCCTCATAACCAAAGGTGTTGACCCCAACTTCAGTGTTAAAGATGGTCGGATCGTGGGTGAGAACGGAGTCGAAATAGACATGGGTGGAAACGATCTGCCTGACCACTTTGCTGAAGAGTTCGAAGAAGAAGGGGTCGAGGGTGAACAAGGAGAAACTGCTGCCGAAGGCGACGAAGAAGAAGAGGATGATAAATTTGATCCTGAAAGTATAGTGTTGTCCAATATAGAGTAGATTTACCCTTTTGCTTTTCAACTTATGTATTTTCCCCATTAGATGGGCTTGGACCTTTTGCTGTAACCACTTTGAATATTTATAATATCCGTTATGACTTTTTGCTTCTCTCATATTATTCTTTTAGTTATGAATTCAAGTGTTAAGACCTCGGAACTTCGACACTCTAGCCAAGGTAGGTTCCTCTATCCGCAATGTATAAAATGATTTTATGCCAATCACGTTTGAATCGGGAATCTTTTAAAGTACTTGACGAGTTATAAGCTCTTGTTTGAGCTGTTTATAATCGTTCGCGTCATAAACGGTGGCTAATCGGTTATGAGGAAAAGAACGTAAATACAATGAATTCAGAAACAGAACTTTCATTTAACTGAAGCACTAAATACAATGGGCTCGGAGTTTCACCGAGCGTACACCATTATCAAAAATAAACAGACCTATCACTTAGCAAAAGTAACAATGAAACTAAAAACAGAATTGAAATAGGGATGAAAAACTTTAGCTGAAATACGCTTTAAGCTTTGCCACATTCCAAGTGTTATTGATGAGAGCACCAGAGAGAGTTTCGAGTTTGTAGGCCCATGTTCCCGTCTTGGAAGCTATTCGGTAGGGCCCTTCCCAGTTTTGAGCCAGTTTCCCGTCTTTAGCGTTTTTCAGGCCAATTTCAGCTCTTCTTAGGACGAGGTCACCTACTTCGAATTTTCTGGGTACTACCAAGCGATTATACTCTTTTGCTTGCATTAGCTATGACTTCATCAGATAGAATTAGGTCTTCACACAGTAAAGTGTTGTTGAGGGGGTTTGGTTGTTGCATGGTTCGAAATGAGGGGATGATTCTTTCCATCGGGATGACCGCGTCGCAGCCGTAGGTAAGCCGATAAGGAGTTTCCCCCATCGAGGTTTGTATTGTGGTGCGGTATGACCAAAGTACTTCATGCAAATTATCCAACCAATTTCCCTTTGCACCAATAAGCCTCTTCTTAATTCCCTGGATGATGGTTCGATTCACTGATTCCACTTGTCCATTGGTCTGAGGATGCTCAATCGAGGAAAAATAGTGCTCGATGTTTAAAGCATTGACCAAGTCTTGGAACGCCTTTGCTGCGAACTGAGTTCCGTTGTCAGTCACCAAAACTTGTGGAACTCCAAACCGAGCTATGACCTGCCTTTCAAAAAACTTCTGAACTTTGGCAGACGAGATAGTTGCTAGAGGCTCGGCTTCTACCCATTTGGTAAAGTAATCTATGGCAACTACCACCCATTTCAACTGTCCTGGTGTGGTGGGGAACTTGCCAATCAAACCCATTCCCCATTGATAGAAAGGATAGGGAGATGAAAGTGAGTGGAGTTCCTCGGCCGGCTTCTGGTACACATCGCTGTGGAATTGACACTTTCCGCATCTTTTCACATGATTAATTACATCTTGCTGAAGGATCGGCCAGTAATATCCTGCCCTTAGAATCTTTTTGGCCAATGATTTACCCCCAACATGATGGCTTCCGATTCATCCGTGAACCTCTTCAAGTGTTTGTTTTGCTTTAGTGGGATCCAAACATCTGAGCATAGGGTCACTGACCCCTCGGCGAAACAAAATTCCTTCAACCAGAGCAAATTGCGACGCTTTCCTGATGAGCTTCTTAGCCTCGGTTGGATCAGTAGGCAAAGTTCCTTGTTCTAAGTAACTCGTGATCGGAGTAGTCCAATTTGGATCCACCGAAACGGAGAGGACAACGCTAGGTCCATGCACCGTTTCCTGGATCAATGTCTTGTTATTTTCGGGGCCTTTTGTTGAAGCAAGTTTTGAAAGAATGTCTGCTCGGCCATTGCTTTCCCTTGGAATATGACAGAATTCAACTTTGGCAAACTCTGAAGACAAGAACTTCTCCTTCTCAAGATACTTTTGGAGGATGGGTTCTTTGGCTTGATAATCTCCTTTGACTTGAGAGACCACCAGCTGAGAATCACTGAAAATCTTGACTTCTCGGGCCCCTACCTCCTTTGCCATCCTGAGACCAGCCATCACAGCTTCGTATTCTGCCTGATTGTTTGAAGTAGGAAATTCAAACTTCAAAGAATACTCAAGGGTAACACCATCAGAGTTTTCCAGGATTATACCAGCACCTGCCCCAAGCTTGTTGCTCGATCCATCAACGTAAATGCTCCAGTCCAAGTTTGAGCTCGTCAGTGGCTCAGTAAACTCGGTGAGGAAATCAGCTAGAACCTGATACTTCATTGTCTTCCTTGGTTCGAAAGTGATGTCGAACTCGGAAAGTTCAATGGCCCAAGTTACCATTCTTCCTGCTAAGTCGGGTTTCTGGAGAATCTGGTGGATAGGTTGAGTTGTTCTGACCTTAATGTGATGACTCTGGAAGTACTGACGCAGTCTTCTGGCCGTGATGACCAAACAGAAAGCCAATTTTTCCACCTTTTGGTATCTCAGTTCTGGTCCTTGAAGCGCTCGGCTAACAAAATAAACGGGGGATTCCTTGCTTGATTCTTCTCGAACTAAAACTGAACTGACAACTGAATCACCCACTAACAAGTATAGGAACAGAGTCTCTCCAATTACAAGGCTAGATAGGATCGGGGGGATGCCAGATATTGCTTAAGGTTAGTGAAGGCCTTTTCGCATGCATCGTTCCACTCAAACGCCTTCTCTTTTTCCTTTCTCAACAATTGGTACCATGGTAGGGCCTTCCGAGCTGATTGGGATAAGAATCTGGAAAGAGCCGCTACCCGACCTGCTAATTGTTGTACACCCTTAATGTCAGATGGACTCTTCATCTCGAGGATAGCTCGGCATTTTTCAGGGTTCGCTTCGATTCCTCGTTCACTAAGCATATATCCGAGGAATGATCCAGCGGGAACCCCAAAGGTGCATTTTTCAGGATTCAGCCTCATATCGTACTACCAAATTCTATCAAGAATGATCTTCAAGTCCTTGGAATGGTCTTCTTCCTTCAAACTCTTGGCAATCATGTCATCGATGTACACTTCCATTCTGGGTCGATAAGTGGGCTGAACACTTTATTCATCATTCGCTGGTAAGTTGCCCCAGCGTTCTTGAGTCCGAAGGGCATGACATTATAACAGTACGTAGTGTTTTCAGTAACGAAGGAAGTTTTCACCTGATCTGGAGGATACATCGGAATCTGATTGTAGCCAGAATAAGCGTCCATGAAGGATAGTCTCTGGTATCCTGCCGAGCTGTCTACTAATTTGTCTATGCAAGGAAGTGGATATTGGTCTTTGGGGCAGACCTTGTTCAGGTCTGTATAATCCATGCACATTCTCCACTTTCCATTAGATTTGTTGACCAGTACGGGATTAGCCAGCCAATCGGTGTATACCACTTCCCTGATGAACCCTGCTTCAAGTAGCTCAGCAACCTTTTCCTCTGTGGCTTGAGCTTTTTCGGTTCCAACCCGCCTCTTCTTCTGGCAAACTGGTTTAGCACCAGGATAGACACTTAATTTGTGGCAAATGAAATTCGGGTCAATGCCTGGCATGTCTGCCGAGGTCCAGGCGAATAGATCTTTGTTCTCAATGAGCATTTCTGTCAACTCTTTCTCAACTTCCTCGGCAAGACCATCACCAATCTTGACACACCGGGATGGATCGGAGCCCAAGATTATCTTCTTGAAATCCCCCTGAGGGGTTGGTCTGGTTTCGTCATCCTCCCTTACGTCAAGATCTGCCAGGTTAACACTTCCCTTATTTAGTGGCTCTTGCATAATTTTTTCATCTTCGATCTTCAGTTTACCCAGGCTGATATTGTAGCACTTCCGAGCCAGCTCTTGTTCAGAACGCACCGTGACCACCTTGTCGTTAGACCCTGAAAATTTCATAGCTAGGTGGATAGTTGAAACAACGGCGCCAAAAGACTGGAGTGTAGTACGACCGAGGATGGCGTTGTATGTTGACGGAGCCTGGACGACCAGAAACTTTACTATCTCTGTTCGAGCGGATGGTTGTTCCCCCAGGGTGACTGGGAGGTGGATATGGCCTAGGGGAACAATCGAATGGCCCGTAAAGCCAATCAAATTTCCTTCAAACGGAGTTAGATTAGACCTTTTCAGCTTCAGGGCTTCAAACAAATCCAAGTACATAATATCTGCTGAGCTTCCCTGATCAACAAGAATCCTCTTCACTTCATAATTACCGAGCAGAGCTGTAACTACCATGGGATTGTTGTGGTCTCGGATTATGTCAGCGAAGTCCTCGTCACTGAAGCTGATGACGATATTCTTCTTTTTAGGCTTTTGAATTGGTCGGCTGGCAACAGAAAGAACTTGACCCACGTACTTCTTTCGGTCACCTCTTTTCTCCCCTCCACCTGCGAATCCTCCAGCAATGGTGTTGATCAAAAAACCCTCTCGACCCTTATCCTGTTCGGACAGTAGGGTAGAAGCTCCCCCCGTAGGTGGTGAGGGGCTCCTATTTCTTTGTTTCTGCTCGGGTTTGGGTGGGGACTGACTCTTTCTCCTAGCACGCCTCCGCATTGCTTCGCCAATGTACTGTTGGAGTTTTCCGTCCCTCACCATTTCTTTAATCAAGTCTTTTAACATGGTGCACTGGTCAGTGGTGTGTCCCCATCCACCATGATGGTCACAATACTTGGTCTTATCTTTCTGAGCAACTTTTCTCAAAGCTGGAGGCCTAGTAATATTGCGCATCTCGGTGTGCATAGTCTCGCGAAGGATTTGACTCCTTGGTACTGTAAGCTGAGTATACTCATCATATTTGCCTTTTGGAGGCAGTTTTTCTCCTCTGTCTCTCTCTCTTTTATCCTTCCTCCCTCTACCATCTCGAAACCGATCGTTTTGCCGAGGACGTTGCTCTTGACGCTCTTCCTTACCACGCGCCACAATACTGATTCTGTGAAACTCTTCCAAATTTACAAACTTCCTGGACCTTTCCCTGAGCTCGGCCATATCCTTAGGTGGTTCTCCTATCAAAGAATCGTTAAAATCTCCGTCTCGTAACCCTTGAGTGAGCAATAGAACAGATACTCCAGATTGTAAACCCGATATGCCACTAGCCTCTTGTTGATACCGAGCTAAGTAGTCTCGTAGAGGCTCGTCTGGTCTCTATGCAACTCCAGCTAATGAATGATCGGATTTTGGCTGTGACATACTGGCAGTGTACCTATTCAAGAACGTTCTTCTGAGTCCATCCCAAGAGTGAATTGAATTTGCAGGTAGGGAGTTGAACCACCGTAAGGGGGCCGAGCCCAAAGTCATTGAGAAAGCGCGACATTTCATGAAGTCCCCTCCTCCATAAAACATCATGGAGGATTCGTAAGCCGCAATATGGTCCATCGGATCGGTTGTCCCGGTATAGCGAGGAATATTTTGATGTCCTACATAAGTCTGCGGGGTTTGGTATGCCATGATCTCTGCTGTGAAAGGATGGCCATGATGAGATTTCCCGGTAATACGCTCGGGAACCACGCTCGGGTTGAAAGGTGGAGGAGGAAGAAGGTTGCTTGGGTTGCCGGAAGCCACGCGAGGGCTTTGCTCGACTGTTCTTGCCATGCTCTACTGCTGAAGAGCAACAATAGCCTGATTCTGTCTCTCGATCAAGGAAATCTGAGTTCTTAAAATTTCCATGATTTACTCTTCTCGCCTTCGAGCCGAAGAGGTAGTCATGTAAGACCTGCCCTCAGTTTCAGTGGAACGTGGACCACCTTGAAGCGTTCCAAAGTGGCCCCTCGTCAAGTGAGGTACTTCTCTTTGGGATCTATCGGCTCGGGAATGATCATGATGAGCGGAACGTTCTACTCGACGGGCCTCATCAGTTCGTGATCCAGAAGGGGCCCTCCGAGATACGCGTGGTCCAGAATCTGCAGTATCATGCCACTTTGAAACATGACCATCAGGAACAGTGTGAGAGTTAGATCGTCCTCCGCCGCCTTCAATAAGGGGAGGGACATTAGCCTGTGCCTGAAGGGGATTTTCAGGAGGAACTGGAGGGGGAGGGTTAACAGGAGGAGCCTGATTGCCTTCAGGGGGCCCTCCCGGAGCGATCCTGTCCCTGATATTTCCTCTTCGTTTTTGGGTGGCCTCCCACGGAGGCGACGGCGGAGATCTCTTTCATTAACGTTGTTGTTTGCCATGAAAACAGTGGATGTGGGAATATTAGTTATTCGTTCCCCACAGACGGCGGCAAATGTAGTGTCCTAATCACTATATGTCCTTAACCCTCTAAGTGCTCAAGATTATGGCAACCAGGAGCGCAGGAGAGGATCGAGTATTGATGTATGACTTATGGTATTTCTGCAATTCCAGTTGGGAAAAGCAGGATCTCCCTAGTCAACGTGTGTGCGAAGTGTCAACTTAGGGATGAGATTACTTACCTTAAACCCTAGCTGTGATGAGCTATTTATAGGGTTTGGAGGAGGCTGATATGGGCCCTTTGGGCCCTGTATCAGAGTTGTGCTGAACCAGGATTCTGTGAGATAATATCGGACGATTATACATCTAGAATCTGGATAGGATCAACTGAAGATCTCATGTCTAGGCTATTGCGAGAATCTAGGAGAGATTTGCGGAAGGGATAAGAAGCCTCGGCGAGCCTAAGCTTATCCACGAGCCGACGGTATGTCTCGGTCCTAGAGTCCCGAGCCTGATGGATTGGGGACCGATCGTAAGGCTCGGTTCCATCAAGTCCGAGCCTGGCCCTCTCGTATGCTCGGATCCCACGAGTTCGAGCGAAGGACTTTCATGACAGTTAAACCGAGCAAAATGCCCTTAGAGGAACCCTTTGGTGAGACTCGGGTCCGTATATGGTCGGCAGACCCTACACCCTCTTTGCCCTTGGTTTGGTTTCGGTTCATGCACAATTGGGAGGGGCAATTTTGTCCTTCTTAAAGTTTGCTTGCAAGGTATCAAATCAAGGGAGACATGGTGGAGTGAATTAAGGCACTAGGGTCACTTCATGCATGATTACTTCTACTACTCCAAATTTTTCTACCAACTTAATTTCCTTAGGGTTCTAACTTATCCTATAGGCTTCTTATCCTAAAATTAAAATCCTAGGCTTACCCACACATACACACAAACTGTAGCACACACATATACATATACATCTTACCTTTTTATTTCCTAATCATATTCACTTTAGAATATTATAATCCTCAATTCACACAATGATGCAATTATCTCTAAAGAATCATATTCACACAATTATTTTCATGCATCATTCATCAAACACACATAAAACCAACACACATCACATAATAGATTTATGTCATAACAATAATTTTCTTCTTGGCTATTTTTAATACCCAATATCCTCAAAATTCGCTTTCCACAAACTCAGAAAATAATTTTTTATAAATCAACCCAGAAAAATCTAAAAGTTACATTTTCAAATTCTACGTTTCAAGACGATCGTTTTCATATAAAGATCTTAAAATTCTGAGTTACGGTTAAAAAGATACGAAATTTCAAAGTTGGCAAATCCATAAAGAAATTCATTCCTAATAAGAATCATCCTGAATAAAATCATAACTCATCTCTTGTTGATCAAATTATTCCAAAACTCAACAAAATCATTCACTTCACATCTATAAAAATATTTTGTTTATAAAAATCCATGAAAATCAACACTTGGTTTCTTACTCTCGTAAAATACTCATCAGAAAATCCTTTATAAAACAGAACTTCAAGATTCATTTTGATAAAATTCATTTATGCACGTTATGGAAAAATACGGGATGTCACATCAAGGGTGAGCATAAAGGAACGCTCAAGTGGCTGGATAGATAATCTTCTCAGTTTCGCAAGGCTCGCCAAGTCCAATGTAACCGGGTGGGTCCAGGTTCTGGGTATTTAAAAAAAAGTATTCATTGGGTGCTATTGTCAAGCATATTAAGTTCTAACTTGCACCGGTGCATGCTTTGACTAGCACAGCCTATACCAGATTTACTTGGTTTTCATGTATTTGTAGAAAAGGCCTCTGTCAATTAAATTTTGTTTAATGACACTAGTCCACGAAAAGACTGTTTGACTCTTAAAACTTAATATTATTTCTCCTCAGATCTGATTTGTGGCTATTGCCTTAGATCTGGATATTGAGACCGTGTAGATAGAACTCATTCAAAGTTATGGAGCTCCACCATCTTCTTTAGCAATCTGACAAAGCATCGTCTCACTTCAAAGGTCAAGCCCCTTCTCTGTTGAAAGTAAGCTTCATCTCCTTCAACATTTCCATTGCTCAAAAGGATGCACCATCTCACTTGAAATCCATAGCTTCTTAGCAAAAATCAATAGCCGATGAGTACGGGTTTTTCCCAGCTAGTACAAGTCATCATCTTCTGTCCTTTTCCATTCCTCTTAGCTCCATATCTTGGGTTGTTGCTGGTGATAAGGTTTTTTCCCAAACCCATTTTTTAAGTATCACAGTTCCCTAATCACGAATTCGAGTAGTTGTTTATCTCCCTTACTCTTGGGAGGACTGTGTGATCCAAGTTCTCCTTCTAATGTGTATTGGCTTACTGATAGGGGCAACAAGCTTTGTTAGAATGATAAGACTTCGTGGACTGGTTGAATGCAATTACCACCTTCTTCTGGGCAACAAGAGTATGATCCTGCTGCTTATTAAAATACTCACGAGGGAATTGTAACATCCCGTTATTTCTAATAGCTCTAGCAAAATAATAAAATGATTTAATATGATGTTTTCAATATTTGAGTCTCGGAATAAAATTATGATTTCATCATTATATTTGAAATATGTTTTCTAGTCAAAATAAGTATAAATTTGTTATCATACGTTTTCCAAAAATAAAGTAGTACTTTTATTTAGTTTAATTAACATTTTGACAGGGAGTTCAAGTGACAAACCTTAGAGGCATTTTTATAAAGTTTCTTCAGAAAAATATGTTTATTTAATATTTTGAGCGTCTCTGTAAATTTTCATAGTGTTCGGAGACTGTTTTATTTTTAACTTCTGGACTGGTTTAATATATTACCGCTTTAAGTTATATATAATAATCTTCTACTTCAAAATTTTAAATATTATATATTGTCAAGTTTGATATCAAGATTTAGAAAATATATTTACTTTTGAATTTTGATAATTTTTCTTACGCAATAGCTATCCGGAATGACCGGTAACTTTATTATTTTTCAATTAGTTTTGAGTAATTAAAAGTACAATATTGTTCTACTTAAATATATTTTATTTTTAGGATCGTCAAACTTTTAGTTATAATCCAAAGTACCTACACACATTGACCCACAAACGAGAGCACGTTGTTAAAAATATATATACTTTCCTATATGTCTACCCACCGCCCCACTCTAATATACTACCCATGTTCCAATTGCCCAGCCCGTAGCAGAAAGAAAACAAAAAGAAAAAAAAGCAAGAAAGAAAGAAATATAGAGAAAACACGGTAGAGAGAGAATGAGGCAAGAACTCAAAAGTGAGAAGGGGTCGCGAGAAGAAGGAAAATAGCAGCGACATAGGAGTAGAAAACTTTAGATTTTTCCAATTTCTCGGTCTAATAACTCAAGATCCAATCGTCCAATTTCAAATCCTTCTTAGGTAATTAATTTCCTCAACTCCCTCTATCCATCTACCTAATTTATTTGATGATCCGTCAATATTTTATTATCCCTATATTTTCAAATAAAGAGATGTTTTGGAGAAAAGTTATATATTTTTGTTGTATAATGATATATATTTATTATTTTGACAAAAATGAGTTTATTTTATATATATTTTTAATGTTATAATTAGTTTTTACATATGTCCCTATTTAGATCCAACACGTTGTTATGGACCCTGACCTTGGATTAAGTTGCAGTTATAAAAGTGGCTCGGCCGTTATTGCTAGGATTTCCAGGTAAGGGGAGTCTCTTTTCCACACCTTGAGTTAGGGATAGTTGGGGTATATAATAGGGCTTGGGTTAAGTAGTTGAATTGGGTTGTGGGTAGCAAAATAGCACCGGAATAGAATTGGTTTAAGGATGTTGAATGTATCTTTGTTTTAATTTAAATATTTAATTGATTTAATTTTGGAAAAATCCCTTATGAATGTTGGTAATGTAGGAAGTGAAGAACCCTAGGGAGTTGACTTATATTAAAGTACTCTGAGGCATACCTGAGTATGTCGAATTGATTGATGTTAATTGTTGTCTGATAAAAGTTACTATGTCCACTACATGAGTGATGATGTTTTATAAATGAATTTTAATGATATAGTTATGGAATGAATTGGCAAAGGTATAAATGAGAATAAAATGACTATGTGTAACTAAAAGTATAATGTGATGCTAAATGTATGACAAGGCTGGATAATTGTTATAAATGCTAATTTTCGAAGGTGAATTGATATGTGAATACTCGGTAAATAGTTATGATTACTTGTGCTATAATGTTATGTGATGATTAGGAATGGATGATAATTATGTATATTTGTGAATATTGGTGGAATTGTGATTATGTGTGAATGTGAAATTTATGCGTTGACCTCTGATTTGAGGTGACGATTAATGGAAAGATTTGATAATTGATATAGGGAATGAGTATGGATAAAGAATGAATGGCAAAGGTGTGTAAGTGTAATTGTGATTATATGTGCTAAGTGGTTTGAGTAATAAGATTAAAGTATGTTTATGCCTCTGATTTGAGGTAATGTGTAACGAAAATGTAATAACTGCGTTGACCTCTGATTTAAGGTGACGATTAATGGAAAGTGATGAATTTGCTGACCTCTGTTATGAGGGGCCCAAAATGAATTGAAGTAAAGGAGTGTTGACCTCTGACTTGAGGGACACAAGATGAAATGAATGTTAATGTGTTGACCTTTGACCTGAGGGACACAAAATGAATTAAAGTAAAGGAGTGTTGACCTCTGACCTGAGGGACACAAGATGAAATGAATGTTAATGTGTTGACCTCTGACCTGAGGGACACATAATGAGTTAAAGTAAAGGAGTGTTGACCTCTGACCTGATGGACACAAGATGAAATGAATGTTAATGTGTTGACCTCTGATCTGAGGGACACAAAATGAATTAAAGTAAAGGATTGTTGACCTCTGACCTGAGGGACATAAGATGAAATGAATGTTAATGTGTTGACCTCTGACCTGAGGGACACAAAATGAATTAAAGTAAAGGAGTGTTGACCTCTGACCTGAGGGACACAAGATGAAATGAAATGTTTGGGTGTTGACCTCTGACCTGAGGGACACAAATGAATTAAAGTGAATGCCTGTTGACCTCTGATCTGAGGGACACAAAATGAAATAAAGTAAAAAGGGGTGCTGACCTTTGACCTGAGGGGCACATAAATTAAATAAGGAAATTTGTAGGCCTCTGTTGTGAGGTGCCAATTATGATGATTAAGTTTGTTTCATTGGTCTCTGATTTGATTTGAAGTGATATTCAGAATAAATGGAAAATGTGTTATTACTAAATAATTTGTTAATGGGAAGCATTTTGTTATTCATGGCTTGGTTTGATTATGATACTTGAGTTATTATTATGTGCCTTTTTACTATCTTATGATTCAATGTGTTGTGAAAAGGTCTCACCTTTAGTGGTTAACATTTTAGGTGAAAGTCAAGGAGCTTGAGTGTAAAACCCTATCTTAATTAATATTCTAATTACCCCGATTTATTTAGTGACTTAAAAATTTCTTTTTAAAACCATTTTAGCTTGTAAAAATCTCTGTCAAATCGGACAGAGTTTCCTTTGTTTTATGGACATTCCAAAAATATGAGTTTGCCTTGAAAACCTTTAATAATATTTTCATATAATCAACAGTATGCCAACAGGGCAAAATATAAATCAGTTCATTACATTCAACTACATCATTTCCAAAATAATAATGATCAAGTTATAAAATAGTTTAATCTCCTCAAAAGACAATACATAATATTTATATACGTCAAAAGTCAACGTTTAATTCTTGGACCAATATAATATCACCCCCTAACGTTCACACTCCACGTTGTGGAGTGTGCCCCTGCTCGGCCACGGCTAGTGCATGCTCCACTTCTGTACCTGTAAAAATATAGCAAGAAGGGTAGCATTACACAGAACTTAGAAATATAGCTTCTACAAGAGCATAGTAACAAACCAAGGACCTACCTAGCCCATGCTATCCAAATTATATACTAATTCACTTTCCTTTTATACAACTCAACCTTTCCTTATCCTTCCAATTACACAATTTCCCTATACCTTTCTAGTCTTTTCATTCCATTCCAATCTTTCGCACACCTTTCGGTGGGTCCTATTACCATTTGTTCGCGCACCACGAGGGCGGGTCTTACTCACATTTACACACACCCTATAGGCGAGTCCATAACGTACATAATCACGCTCCCTTAGGGAGGGTCCATTATTCACATATATTCACCACATTCACATATATCACACTCCCTACGGGAGGGTTTATAATTCACACTCCATTATAGAGGGTCCTATTATATATTTCAATCCACTCCTTTCGGAGGGTCCATAACATGCATCTATCCACTCCTCTATGGAGGGTCCATATACATACACATATCCACTCCTTTATGGAGGGTCCATTATTCACGCTCCGTTATGGAGGGTCCATTTATATACACGCTCCGTTATGGAGGGTCCATTTATATACACGCTCCGTTATGGAGGGTCCATTATTATACACGCTCCGTTATGGAGGGTCCATTTATATACTTTCACACTCCACTTAGGGAGGGTCCTTATAAATTTACGCTATTCTCACTTCCATTTGGAAGGGTCATTCATACACATTCACATATACGCACTCCCTTTGGGAGGGTCCTATATACATACACCATCATACACATCATATTCATCTTTTCACATTTCTATATACACACCTAGATAGGAGGGTCCTTCTTACATTATCAATACAGTTCCATTGTTCAATTATTCCACTCACATGAGGTGTTTGGGGGTTGTTGCAGCTGACGAGGGTGATCCCGGTCCTACGTATCCCATGAGAGGGGAATCAAGCCGCACGTAGTTCTTAGGTTAAGAGAGACATACCTTAGCCCCTAGGGAGAGGGGGATATATATAGGAGAGAGCTGGTTGCCCTAATGGGCTTGCTTGAGGCCCAATTAGGGCCAGCCTGTACTGAGCTGTGAGTGGATGAGGTTGGATGAGCTCCTTGTGGATAAGGTTGGATGAGTTGTCCTTGTGGATAAGGTTGGATGAGTTGTCCTGCTCTCGGTGTCGGACTAGGTCGGATCTTGGGTGGTGTCGGACAAGGAGGTCGGACCTTGATAGGAAGATGAGGTCGGCCCGTGCCTGATGTCTAGTCGGCCGTTGAGCATTGAGCTCGGCCAAGCATACAGGGAGGTCGGACCTTGGTAGGAGGATGAGGTCGGACCGTTGAGCTTTGAGCTCGGCCAGGTCCACCACATAAGCCCCCCAGCTCGGTCAAGGCCAATCAAGCCTTGTTCCGAGGTCTTGGTTCAGGTCCTTTTTCCCAGTCCACCACATAGGCCGAGTCCGCCACATAAGCCCCCCAGCTCGGTCAAGGCTATTTGAGCCTTGCTCCGAGGTTCTAGGGAGTTCGGATGATGAGCTGCTTTGCGACGTTGCTCGAGGTCCCGGCTCGGCGAGACTTTGTGAGTCTCGAGCCAAGTTAGGAGAAAGAAGGCATAGCACTAAGCATCATAGCACTAAGTACCCCCCACCTTCTAGGAAGGGTTTGAGTACTAGTCCACAATCATGTGCTCAAGGCTAGCAAAGGATAGCAAGGCGGGTTAGGAGAAGTCGATCCGCCTTGTGAGCCCCCCAACTCGGGAAGAGTCGTAGAGACAGTGCCGAGTTGAGGTCCTTTCTGCGTCCGTCTGATCAGTGCTGAGTTGGTAATAAGGTAGAGACATGCTTGCAGGCGTGGCCTTCCGCTCGGAAGAGTGTTGCAGATGGTTGATAGTGCTCTTTTGTGCTCGGATGATGAAACTGAAAGAGTACCTCGATCTCGAACCGAGTTCCCGCGGGGGGATATGCCAGAAGCTCTGTGAGGCTCATCTCGAACCGAGTACAAGCTCGGTGAGGAACATTTCGAACCGAGTACAAGCTCGGTGAGGGACATCTCGAACCGAGTGCAAGCTCGGTGAGGTACATCTCTAACCGAGGACTCGGGGGGATCCGCCACCAGCTCGGTGAGGTTCATCTCAAACCGAGTACCAGCTCGGTGAGGAACATCTCGAACCAAGTACAAGCTCGGTGAGGCTCATCTCAAACCGAGTCCAAGCTCGGTGAGGAACATCTCGAACCGAGTACAAGCTCGGTGAGGCTCATCTCAAACCGAGTACAAGCTCGGTGAGGAACATCTCGAACCGAGTACCCGCGGGGGGAGTTCCAGAATGGATTTGGGGATGCTCAGAGATGAGGGTGATGAAGTTATGAGAGTAGTCATATGAACAGATTCCTTGTGGATGGGAGAGAAGTAGCGTCAATTTCTTCATCCGTGCTGTTAATTAACCGCAACAGCTGAGTTCCTCGGAATTCGAGAAGTCGGACAAAATCTCACGAGTTGTTGGGAGTGTCTCTCCCCTTCACTTTTCAAAACCTTTGATTCGAGAACAACAGCGCCTTCCGTGAAAGCATCAACAGGAATGATGACCGAGGTCTCCGAGAACCATGGTGATTTATGCACGTCCGACCGCAAGGATTGGGTGTTGGACCAACTCCGTGATGGCACAGGACGGAAGAGCTCGAGCACAGGATGAAAGGCTAGCACAATGCTGAGTTTGCTAAGAAGGATGCCATCATGGACATAGTTGCTTGTTGAAAATGCGACCAATGACGAGGACACACCTCCCCTTCTAAAGAAACAGCGGTGCTCGGACTTGGATGTGTGAGAGGAAACCAGGGGCAAGCATACAAAGCAAGGAATCGTCGAGCAAGGTCGTGGTGTCTGTGCACAAGAGCCTAGGAAACGCCAAGCTAGAGAAGTCGGCAGACGACATCTTTGGCACCTTCGGGAATGTCGTGAGTCAGATTAATATCCTCAACCCCGACTTTCGCCTCAAGGTGTTCAGGGTTGAAGATGGTACACTGGTGGACTACAGCAACAACAATGCCGAGATTGATGACTCGGTTGACAACCTTCCTGCCCCCCTTGCCGAGAAGGAGGAAGGGATTTTTGATCATTGTTTTAGACCCGATGAGGGTTGTGCTTTGTATGCGGTAAAGAGAGCTCGGGTCCTGCACCGTTCGCCGAGGACAATGAACTTCCATCGCAAGTTGTTGCACATAGGATGTGATTGTCTAAACCTTTTGAATTCGGATGACTCCCCCTGACCAGTGCAGTAACTTATAAGGTTTCCTCTGAAGAAAGGTGCTGTATATAAGTGAATGCGGTAGGGAACTCGGATGCTATCCTCGGCCCCAGTGTAAAAGAGGTTGCTGAGTGAAGTTATGTGAAAACATTTCACAGCAAGCTGTACTTTACCGGGTGTCCCTTGTACCCTGAGCTTATAAGCCGATCTCGGAAGATGTTCGCTGTATATAAGCACCGTGCAACATTTAGGTGGCTAACGCTAAATGAGAGGATTGGTACGTACGTACTGTCTGTAGCACTAGTACCGACTTGTATGCGTGAATGCATGTAAGTGCGGTGACAGGGGGGACCGTACTACCACAAAGGTAGGGTCGAGATGATAACAGCTCGGTAGAAACATGAATAATAGTAGATCGGCCGATCAGATAGAAACATGGATCCGAGAAAATAATAGCATCTCGGTAGATCAGATATAAACATAAATTAAAGAGAATAATAGCAGCTCGGTAGATCAGATATAATCATGAAATAAAGAGAATAATAGTGGCTCGGCCTCCCTTTTCGATAAACCACGCAATTTGAAATAGAGAATCTCCGAGCTTAGAAATAAGCATGAACTAAGAAATAATATATGCCTTTGGAATTGTTCACCTTCGAGAAGCCGTGGTGGTCCTGTGAAAACCAAAGGAGATCCAAGCCGAGATGAAAAGTGGAGCCGATAAGATAAATAGAGGAAAACATAGCAGTTCGTCCAAAAAAGATCCAAGCCGAGATGAGAATAGAGATCGTAAGATGGCCTCGTTTTAAAAATAGAGACAGACAGCCGTAGCACCTCGGCCTTCCTTTTTTCGACCATCATTTTCCCTGAACCTTACATTACATGTAAAATAATAATAATCAGTGATCGTCGTTAAATTTGACGATTCATGATAATATATGGTAATTAAATAACAACAATGAGGATTGTTGGTAGGCAAGAATAAAACACCGACTTAAGAGCAAGATGATTCGAGCAAGTCATACGCAACAGATATGAAAGCGGCAAATATTGAAATTTAAGATGTTGTTCAACAAGATAGTATTGTCCACGAAGAGATGCACGATTTCAAGTATATCACACTCCATAACAGAAGACATATGTCAACAAACCAGATGAGAGCATTTAATTCGTGAAAAACGACAACAGGAGAGGTAACGAAAATCAAATATTATCATACTATCACAACAGAAGAGGCAGAGATTTAAGGACATTTATCAGCAAGAAGATTTGGTTAACAGTACGTCATGTAACAACACGGAGAATACCAAATAATAAGCGCCGAGTAGAGGAACTATAAGGAAGCAAGTATTAAAAGCATATGTCATAAATAGTGCACCAGGTAAACCAATATCAAGAAGCATGCAAAGTAAACACATAGAAAGGCGATGAGATAGGAAAATAATATGGGAACTAGGATTTCTTCCCTGATTCAGATGAGGAGAGGAGTGTCGGATTGAAGAATGTTGAATTGAAGTATGTCGGATTATGAGTATGCAGTTCATCCTTTTCGAATGGGCTTTGTTGAGCTTTGAGGTCCGACCTCCGTTTTCCTTATTGTGATGTCGAGCGAGGGAAACTAGCAGAATAGTCGTCACACTCGGATTAAGAGATCGGCTCGAGTGTGAAACATATAATTATGTAAATCCGAGGAGAGAAGAATAGTGAGCTCGGATTATGATTTTGCGAAATCATGTAAATCCGAGGAGAGAAGAATAGTGAGCTCGGATTATGATTTTCGAAATCATGTAAATCCGAGGAGAGAAGAGTAACCTCGGATTATGATTTTCGAAATCATGTAAATCCGAGGAGAGAAGAGTAGTGAATGGTTTCCAATATTCCATATGTACGAGATATAAAGAGGGATGACACTGACGAAAATCGAACGGGATTGGCACATGTATCCGAAACGGGGAGCCGAACACGAGCTTCACTATGCTCGGAACACGAGCTTAAAGCAGGGAACTTGATTGTCGTAAATAATATTTGATGACATTAACAGGCGAAGATATATTTTTGATCAATGCGAATCATGCAACAAAATAATGACGTGTAATAATAAAAATAATTTGCCAGACTTGATATAGAACACTACCCTGATATAGGAATGAGTATTGAGTTGTTGGGCCCATGGTACGTTGATAGCCCAATCCTCTCCTCCTTATTTCTTTCTTTTTCTTCTTTGATTTGATTTTTTTTTACCTGGGCTTATTGGCCCGTTAGGTCTTCCCCCCTTTTTTTTAACCTGGGCTTGCTGGCCCGTTAGGTAATTGTTGATGCTTTTTTTTTTATTTGGGCCAAAGGCCCGTTAGGGTTGAAACCCTAACATCTCTCACATGGTGCAGCAACATGCTGCTGGCTTGCAGCAGCCGCACGCGAGGATAAGGTATGCACAGCGGCGGCGGGGCAAGCCTAGATCCAGAGTTGACGGCGGTCGAACGGTGGCGGTGATGAGGCGGTGCGACGGAGTGACAGCGCCACTCCTCCTTCCCAGCTGCGTGGTGACTGGTCCGACCTCCGTCTTCGTCGCGGTTATTGAGGAGCTTCTAGATCTGGGTCTAGATCGGGGAAGAGGAAGTAGATCGTGGTGCGATCTCAAACGAACTGGAGGAGAATCGTTTGTTTGCCATTTTGCTGTGGCTGGAGCATCTCGGTGGTGACTTCAGATTCGCTGGTACGAAGGAGGTGAGGCGTGGAAACGCCACTGCATACCACCGATGGCGATTGCGGACTTCGAGTCGCAGCGGGCCTCGAACGAACACGACCCCCTTGGCTCCTGGGACGGTGGTGGCACAGACTCGAAATAGTACGAGGTGGAGAGAGCGTGAGAGAGAGAACAGGTGGGTCTGGAAGGAGGGAGAAACGGCGCCAGCCTTGTAACCGGGTCGCTTGGTGCGACGGTGGGCATACCAGCCTTGTGGTGGCGTCCTTTGGCTGTGGCTTTGTCCTCACCAAACGGCGTTGACGGTGGGTTGAGTTTGATGGCCTGGTGGTTGCTTGACAGAGATGAAGAAATGGTGCTTGTCCAGAATGGTGTCACCACCGTGGTTTCTCAGCAATCTAGAGAGAAGCCTTCTTCCTTCGTTTTTCCAGATCCGCCAGAAACGGTGGAGGGTCGTAGACGACACCGGCAGCGGCGATCAGTAAAGACCGTGATGACGAGCCTTGCAACAACGATATGGCTTCTTCCGCCGCCACCCTGTTGCTTCTCTTTTTTTTTTTTTTTGGGTGGGTGGGAATCGGAGTTTACCGTTTCCCACAGACGGCGCCAATGTGATGTCCCTAGGACGGAAGCACCACATGAGGTGTTTGGGGGTTGTTGCAGCTGACGAGGGTGACCCCGGTCCTACGTATCCCATGAGAGGGGAATCAAGCCGCACGTAGTTCTTAGGTTAAGAGAGACATACCTTAGCCCCTAGGGAGAGGGGGATATATATAGGAGAGAGCTGGTTGCCCTAATGGGCTTGCTTGAGGCCCAATTAGGGCCAGCCTGTACTGAGCTGTGAGTGGATGAGGTTGGATGAGCTCCTTGTGGATAAGGTTGGATGAGCTGTCCTTGTGGATAAGGTTGGATGAGCTGTCCTGCTCTCGGTGTCGGACTAGGTCGGATCTTGGGTGGTGTCGGACAAGGAGGTCGGACCTTGATAGGAAGATGAGGTCGGCCCGTGCCTGATGTCTGGTCGGCCGTTGAGCATTGAGCTCGGCCAAGCATACAGGGAGGTCGGACCTTGGTAGGAGGATGAGGTCGGACCGTTGAGCTTTGAGCTCGGCCAGGTCCACCACACTACTAATCCATTCATTATTTAATTTCCTTTCAATTTCATTACAAGCTTTAGCACTTTTTCCCCATTTTAGTCACAGATACCCTTTCCGTTATTAATTCACTTTCATACACATTTATTAATCACATTATTTATTTAGCACAAAATCAACATTTTCCCTTAGCATACATTCATCATTCTCTCTTAGCGTACATTTTTCTATACCTTCCATATTTATTATCCATCATCTTCCTAAATTAAAACCAGTCTATCACTAACACTTTTCCCTTTTCTTTACCTACCTCTTAATTATCCCTTTATTGTCATATTTCATTTCTACCATAAATTTCTATATCTTTTCAAGTATACCACGAGTTTTTATTTATTTTCACTCTACTATCCACTCTTAATTCCTTTATAATTTCCTTATGATTCGTCAACTTAATTATTCTCATTACTCCCTAATTTAATATTTACTTAGTCCATCATTCCCTTCTATCCATTATCATTTATATACTTGTTCTCCTACATTACACTAGCTTCTCTTTCTATTCCCTATTAACTATTTCATTTATTTCCATTATCAACTACCCTAAGGTTTGGTACTCTACTCATCCTCTACCCCTAGCCATCACTATAACTAAAGAGAATCTATTTCCTAAGCTAAGGTAATACGAACCCTCTTACCTCAAATAATGGTGGAGAGAGAGAGAATGTTGATTACCAAGCCTTGGTGTAGAGAGAGAAAGAGAGCAAGCTCCAATGGAGGAGAGAGAATGAGCTATGGAACCCCGGAGACACAAATAGTTAGAATTGAGAGTGGGAAATTCGTGTATCATGAATAAAATAAGGAGAAAAGCATGAATCTAACTTACTTTGAGCTTGGGAGGATGAGAATCAAGATTGGGTGTTGATGTTCTTGAACCCTAACTCATGGGTATGATGGAAGAGAGGGAAAAATGAGAGATTAAAGGAGTTTGAGTGGTTATGAGTGATGGGGAACCAATATGTGATGAGGATTTGTTGTGTTTTTGGGTGGATTTTTGGTGTGGAAGAAGCTAGGGTTTTGGGGCTCAAAATCGCCCAAGAAGAAGGAGGAGAAAGAGTGGTGCGTTTTGGCTGGTCTGATCTGCAGCACCAGCCTTTAAGCTGGTGCGCGCCTGGGCGCGCGGCGTGGTGCGGGACAGGGTGCGTGAGGCTGGCGCGCGAGCTGGTGCGGGAGTGGGGATTCTGGTGCGGTCAGTTGGTGCGCCAAAGCAGAATCAGATGCGTCTGGCGCGCGCCTGGGCGAGTTGATGGTGCGCCTGGGCGAAAAACTGACTGAGTTGATGCATCTGATGCACCCTGGTGCGCCTGGGCGTGCACCGGTGCGCCTGGGCGTGCACCGGTGCGCCTGGGCGTGCACCAGTTGACTTTCCCTTGACTTTCCCTTAACTTCTTCGTTAACCGTCGGATCTTGCTCAAATTTTGAGACAAGCTTCCTAAGACCCTTATCTTCACATCCAACGGTGGGAATTGGGTTTAGAGCTATGGATGTTTTATTCCTAATTTCCTTTCACAGGATGCTTTGTAACACCTAAAACCCCGATTTAACTCCCGATTCGACTTCAATAATTCTATTTCTTGTTACCAATGCACCCTACGCAACCCCTAGTACTTAAAATTACTAACCACCTTCCTCCAAAAATTCTTAAAGTAATTAATCTACCCGACCTCTTCATTCTAAACCTATTAACTAGCTAATTGGGCTTAGAATTAGAATTCGGGATGTTACATTGAGGATCAGAGTGTCGCAGTGGAAGAATTGGAAAGAAGGAAACTTTATGTTCGTGCATACTTGTATTGTAAATGGATGCCCAATTTTATTTGTAAACTTGAATTGGAAAAAGGAATTTTTAAGTACACTATTTTAATTATAAACTTTTACTCACTATTTTTGCATATAAATTAAGGATGTTACAGGAGTGATGATGAAGACATTCTATGTTGAGGGTGGAATGTTGTATCTCTAATGTTATACGATGCATATAGTTTAGAGTGTATGCATTGAGCGTGTTTGGATACTTTTGTGTATATTTCTTGGATGCCTCAGCCCCTTGCGTGGGACTGGTATTTATAGAACTAGGGAGGTTTCCAAGTCTGAGGTATTCTCTTGATGAATCTTCTATATTATAGCCACCCAATTTTGTCCGGGGTCAAAAATTATATTTTGTAAATATTTTGGTTAATTAGATTTTTATCCTCAAGTTTTTATAATTGAATTTTATAAATAAAATAAAAAAAAAAGAGTTTGTTTGGACCCATTATTTTCTAATTTAGGTGTATAAAGTTATTTTTGGGATTTATTTAAACAATAATAAACAAAATAAAAAGTGCATTGAAAATTTTTGAGAAGAAAAATTAATTGAAAAGATTGTGTCCAAAATTTTGTCAAAATCAATTCAAAAGATTGAAAATCAATTATTTTTTTTAAAAAAAGAGAAAGATTTTGATAATTAATTGAAAATCAATTTAGAAAATTTTGAGAATCATTTCAAAATCAATTAAAAATTTTGAAAATCAATTTGATAAATTGTGAATCAATTTTGAAAATCAATTTGATAAATTGAGAATCAATTTAAAAAATTTTGAAAATCAATTTGAGAATTTGATAATCAATTTGATTTAATTGAAGATTTGTTTTAATCATATATATTTGAAAAAGATTACAATTGATTTTTGACAAATTAAAATTTTTTTGATTGAAATCAATTTGAATTTAGTTGTTGATATGTTTTATTTGGAAGGAGTTATCAACTTTTTTTTTTTAATAAAAGATTGAAAATTAATTCAAAAAGAAATTGAGAATCAATTGAAAATCAAGTAAAATTTTTTGAATCAATTAAAGAGGATCAAGAATCAATTTGATTGAGTTGAGAATTTTTTTTCTTTCGATTGCATTTTTTTATTCAAATCAAAATTTTTTTGGAAAGGATTATCCTCTTTTTGAAATGATTAAAATCAATTCAAATTTTGACAATCAATTCAAAAGATTGAAAATCAATTATTTTTTTATTTGAGAATCAATTTGATTTAATCGAGGATTTTCTTTTAAAATAAAAAATATTTGAAAAGATATTATCATTATTTTGAAAAGATTTGAAATTGATTTTTAATGATTTTTTCTTAACTTAACTTCTACTGTAAATAGAAGTAATTCTTCACTTTGGAGGGGAAGAGAATTTTTTTTTAAGAGAGATGCACAGAAAAAAACACAAAAAATAGGAGAGAGAGGTGCACGAAAATCCATTAAAAAAAAAAAGAAGAAAAGTGCCGCACAGTATCCAACTTTTTTCTTTCCAGTTCCATTTTTTTCCCTCCTCCCTTTTTTTCTTTCCAGTTTCAATTTTGTTCGCTTTTCTTTCTCCTCCGGTGCCAACTACCAAGCACCTGGCAGTACTCCTTCATCCCAATATCATCCCAGCCAACTTCAGGTTTGTTTCTTTATTTTTTTAAAATTCATTTATTACTTTTCTTTTCAATTTTTTTAACAAATAATTAAATATAGATAAAATAAAAATGTAGTCTTTTATATTACATTTATTGAGATGTTAATTATTAATTTTATGAATCCTTTTGATTGTTGAATAATAAATATTTTTTGCATCAAAATACAAATTTGATATTTAAATTCTAATTTTATCCTTAAATCAATATATTTGTATTTTAGGATATGTTATGAATTTAATTGTTAAATTTAAATTAAATAATTTGGGATCATAAATTTTAATAATTAAATCTCATTTTTTTAAAAAAATATTATTGGATATGTTTTGGCAAGCCGATTTTTCTCACCCATTTAATGGAGAGATCTCTCGGGACTTTCCTCTTTGTATTCAACATGAAACATTCTTTTTATTATTAAGTTTTCCTTTTAAAAAAAAAGTTAATATTTTTATAAAGTTTAATAATTTTTACTAACTAAGAATTCAAACGGATTTTGGAAATCCACCTTTCCTTGGCTAAATGTTAAGGTCTTGTGCATATTTCCTCTCTGCGTCAAATATTTTTATAATAAAAATATAAAAAACATTAAAATTATTTTAAGAACTACGTAGCCTTGATTCCTCATTTCATGAGGGTACGTAGGACCAGGGGCAACCTTGTCAGGCACAACAATAAAAACAAATGTTTTTTGGCAAACCAATTATTTAGTCTTTTAATTAAAATCAATCAAAGGTACCATTTTCGAATGGGCGAACGGGGTGCTAATACCTTCCCCGGCTCGTAACCGACTCCCGAACTCGGAATCTATCTAGTTCGAGACCAAGTTTTATCAGTTTTAATTAATAATTATTTTTTTCCGCGTTTTTGCAACAAAATGCGGTGGCGACTCCATATTGGGTCAGTTGACCCCCACTCGTAGGCGAGGCCCCGAGGGCGACTCGGGACCCCGGCCGCGACATATATCTAAGAGAGATCTTCGTGTGATTTTACCTTTAAGGAGATGAACGATGATCTTATATTATTCTTGATAATCTAGGGATAATCTGTCATTAATCTCGTATAAATATTTCTTATCTTCTGGAGATTGAGTTATGCGAATAAGTCTCGCGGCTTATTCGCTATTAGGGCTTCATTGGAGCTCGTTAATATCTTCCCGAGCTTAAGGCCTTCTATTTGGGATGATTTAAGGTCGAACCAACTCGTCAAGGTCTTACTATAGGTCGCAGTAGTTCTTTCAGAGGTCTTCCCATAGGGGAGGTGTCCCTAGCTTATGACAGGACCGGAACAGTAGGAAAAGCTTGTACAACAAGATGTGTGGTTCTAAGAAGAGCAAAAAGGGGATGCTAATGATGCTTTGAAGTACATGCGGACATTGTCTTCCACAGACCCATGTTTCTTTTGGGAGCACTTATTGACAGTGATGGCTATTTGCTTCATATGTTATGGTGTAATTGCACATCACATGTCGATTACGAAGCATTCGGTGATGTGTTGGCCTTCGATGAGACGTATGGGAAAAACTAGTACATGTGTCTCGTGGTTGTATTCTCAGGTGTGAACCATCACCTTCAAACCATAGTGTTTGAGACTGTGATTGTATCCAATGAACAACAAGTTACATATGTCTGGCCATTAGAGCAATCGGTTCAAGCAATGAATGGTAAAAGTCCCAAGTGTGTTATAACTGATGGTGCGATGTCTATGTGAAATGCTATTGCGAGGATATTTTCTCCGGCACACCATAGGTTATGTGCATAGCACTTGGTTAAAAATGTCGAGTATTGTAACATCCCGATTTCTGAATCTAAGCTTAAATAGGAAAAGTCTAAATTAAGCTAAGGATAATCAGAAGAGTAAGCTGGAATGTAGTAATGTGTTCGTGGCCAAAGTGTATGTTGGAGTTAAGGAGTATACCATGAAGTTAGAAACCATCAGTACATAAAGACCTCTTAGTGTAATCAATTACTGTGGGGTGTTAATCGATTACAATCAGTCTGTGAAGAGATTAAGCTTTAGCAAAGAACAAGTGGGTTAAGTGTAGCGGCTCGGACCTCGGTCCGAGAAAATTCTATCTTAGCCGACCGAAAAGAGGTTTAGAGTCGTAAACCGACCTTATGCTAAACTATCACCCCTCATCCGACCAATGAACGATGTCCAGAGTCACAAGCCGAACTCATCGGTAGAACCGAGTTGTAGCGCTGGGCTCATACTAACCGAATAAACATTTAGTGTCATAAGCCGACGCCATTTCGACTAAACATCTACGTCGGTTTTGTATCTGTTGAGCATGAGCAGTAATCCGACCTCTTGCTTCTAAACTACTCCGAACCGAGCAATCAGCTAGGAGTGCCTAATTGCCGAGCAATCCGAGCTCATCATAACCGAGCTCATGATGACCGAACCCATTAGTGCAACCGAGCTCATTATCAGCGAGCTCATCAGTATTATTGAGCTCATTAGTATATCCAAGCTCCTCCGTGCCAGCTCATGTTGAGCTGTTGGCCCTTTGGGATTCATACCACCCGTACTATGTACTATCCTTCACTCTATGTCATTATCACTGCTTTATGTCCTTTTCAATGTACTGTTTTTGGCTTCCTCAAGAAGCCAATGAATCCTGTCCACATATTCAAGCTTCCTCAAGAAGCTTCCAATGAGAGCCACACAAAGGTCTTCCACATTTGAATAAAAGAAAATCCCAACACATAACCCATAACACTTCTCACTTTTATTCCTCTCTCTTCCCTACGTCTTTCTTTCCCTTTTCTCTCAAAGTCCAGCCACAACAACCCAACATATCTTCTTCTTCTCCTCTTCTCACGAACATTTCCCTCTCTTCCACCAACCAGAGACCTCCTCCCCGCCGCCTTCTCTCCCGTCCCGGACGCCCCTAGACCGTCGTGGAGTTCGTGTGTAGATTGGTGGAGCTCGTGTGCAGCTTGGAGTAAGAAGGATTCAAGGGTGCTAAGATCAAGGACAAGCAACAAGGAACCATTCTCAAACTCTCAACTTTTATCTCACACGGTTTGAGGTAAGGAGTGAGTGTTACCTCTACTTGAGTTTGGGTTTCTAGGGTGTTCATAAAGGGTACTAAGAGTGGGTGTTAGATTAGGAAATGGATCTAGGTTAATGTAAAAAGGAAATGGTAAAAAGGGAAAAAGGGAACTAATAAACGAATTAGAAACTTGAGTTTGAAGTAGGGATGAGTATCGTTATATGCTATATGTTGGTATTTACATGATGGATTGGTCGAGTGTTTTATTCTTATGGTTGTTGCTGTTGTATAAGTGATTATGAACTTTGTGTATAAATGTTTATGAGCTTTGATATTTATGATCCATGTCTGTGGCCGAGCTGAGTGACTTCGGGAATGGGTATGAGAAAATGGTAGAGATGGAAAGTAGGAGAGATAGAGTAATAAGGCAGAAAATGAGTAAGGTTAATGGAAAGAGGGAATGGTTACCGAATTTAGCCGAGAGAGAGGCCGAGCTAGAAAGATGGTTAAAGGGATAAGTAGAGAGGTTGAGCCGAGAGAGGCCGAGCTAAGTAAATAATGAGATTAATGCAAAGAGGAATAAATTAGAGGTGAACTGAGGTGTGTCGAACTAAAAGTAATGGTTAATAAGATAAGGGGAATTAAAGAGAAATGGTTGTGTGGTCGGGTCATAGCAGACGCGTACTGGGTGCGTGCATTGATCGCGTAAGCCGAGCATAGTGGTGCTCACAGCTGTAAGTTGAGCATTGTGGTGCTCGCAGTTATGACTCACAAGGTTCCGATAACGGAATCGGTGGGATGTGTTCCTGGTCATAGCAGACGCGTACTGGGTGCGTGCATTGATCGCGTAAGCCGAGCATTGTGGTGCTCGCAGCTGTAAGTCGAGTATTGTGGTACTCGCAGTTATGGACACTCCTTACTCCATAGAATGATCGGCGGTAGTGTTCCTGGTCATAGCAGACGCGTACTGGGTGCGTGCATTGATCGCGTAAGCCGAGCATTGTGGTGCTCGCAGCTGTAAGCCGAGTATTGTGGTACTCGCAGTTATGGACACTCCAATATCCGACTTAAATGGTGTAAGACATGCACTGGGTGTATGCATCTGAGAAGAGTAAAAGATTGTGAATTATGTGAAAGTGAAATATTGATTAGTGAACCCGAGATAGAGATGGTAATCCGAGACATGAGAGGATAAACCGAGGTATAGCTAGCAATGAGTTAACTGGTTTATGATGTGAGCCGAGCTAGACGAGGATGTGGGTATGCGAACCGAGCTAAATGTTGATATATGCATGAGATATATGGGTTTGATTACTTGTGATTTATTTGCTATTTGACTACGTGTGTTTGGCTTGGTAGTTCGGTATGTCATTCTAGAAACTGCTTATTTAAGTTCTGTGTAATGCTCACCTCCTTACCATTTTTCAGGTACTGAGCCCGAGCAGACGCAGTCCCCGGCCGAGCAGGATCACTCTCCCTTACAGGGAGAGTAAGTCATTAGAGTCGGATAGCCTAGATGGGTCTCGGCTAGTTGGCCGAGCTAAAAACAATATTTTGTATTTTTGGAATTGCCGAACTGATTGTACTTAAACTTGTGTTTTATGTATCTGATGCATTTAAGTCTTCCGCCTTTTGAACTCTGATGTTTTTGTTATTAATGAAAGGAAATATTATTTTGGCAAATATCATATCCATCTCAAAAGAAATTTTAAATCCTAATTTTGGGGTAATTAAGGGTAATTATTTCATAGGGTGTTACAAGTATTAGGTTCATAATCCTAAGTTCTTAAAAGTATTTAAGGAGTGCATGTTCAACGACTTTGACATCCATGTATTTGAGAAAAGGTGGGAGCTACTCCGTAATGGTTGTGGGTTGGAAAACAATGATTGAGTTAAAACTGCTTATGCAAAGAAGGAGATGTGAGCAACTTCCTACATGAAAGGAATGTTTTTGCTGGCTTGAGATCTGTAACATCCTGATTTTCTTTTGTATTATAAATTTTGAGTTTTATCAAATTAAATAATTAATTCTTGAAATTAATCATTGTAGCATTGGGCATTTTCATAAAATACCGTTTAATATTTACGAAAGTATAGTCATTTATATATACTAAAGTAAATTCATTTAAAGCAATTACTCTATTTGAAAAAATATATTGTCTTTACTTTACCTTACTTTATATATATATATATATATATATATATATATATATATATATATATTCCATATTGAATTATTTTTTTTAATACTTCCAAGCTTCTAACTTTATGATGTTCCATTTTTATTTATTTGATATTAAATTCTATCAGTATTTATTTGAGTTTAAAAAAAGAAAAATAAATAAATAAATATCTAAATAGGTAAGTGTGTGTATGTGTTATGCAAAAATAGGGGGGGGGGGGGGGGGGTGGAACCCTAAAGTTCCAGCCGCCACCCCCCCAACTTTACTCGGCTCCCCCTTCGTTTCTCTCTCATATATCCCTCTTCTCTGTCGCTTGCCGGCGTCAGCTGTAACACCCTAACCTTTTTACCCTTAATATAGATTTAGTTACTTGAAAATTTGTTGGTTACATTAATTACTTATAAAAATTCTTCGTAAAATTCGACGGAGTTTACTTTGTTTTTCGAATTTTCCAAAAATTAACTTTCCTACTTAACCTGTATTGAAATATTTTCATAACAACAAAACAGCCAGATAGTATGATTTTAAAATATTTACAAGTCCTTGGAATTGTTTAATTTTCCAAAAGATTATATATTTACATAAAGTTTTCAGTCTACAGCCCCGGACCAAGATACGGTCCCAACCCTAACTACTTACACTCCACGGGGTGGAGTGTACTCTTGCTCGGCTAATACTAGTGCAAGCTCTGCCTCTGTACCTGTATAAAAAACAGCAAGAAGGGTAGCACTACACAAAACTTAGGAAATAACTTCTAAAAAGACATAGCAACAACTAAGTCAAACACAATTATCACAAATAATATCAACACATCATGCTTATGCAATTCCATTCACAATCAATTCTTATATCCATTCCTTTTATCCTTTTTCCCTTTTTCCTTATTCTTTTCCTTTTTATATTTTTCCTTTCATCCATTAACTTGCACCATTAGGGTTTGGTCCATTATTATCTTTTCCACACCTTACGGAGGGTCCATCAGTATAAATTCACACACCTTTTGACGGGTCCGTCAATATAGATTCACACACCATTATGGCGTGTCCATTAATATATATACACGCTCCTTTATGGAGGGTCCATTGATATATACATGCTCCTTTACGAATGGTCCATTAATATATATTCACACACGATTATGGCGGATCCATTATTATTTTCATATTATCATTCAAAGGTTGGCAAACAAATCATACATCCATAATAATCATCTACACACAATCATCTACATATTTCTGATCCTTAAATTCTCTTTCTTCTTCCCATTTAAGGACTAGACCCCAATTCATGCTTATTATCTTATACTAACTTCCATCAATCCTAATTCCATTAATTCTACCTTAATTAGTTCATTTGTGCCTAGGACCTTTTAGCTAATCCTCAGTTGACCTCATCTCTACTAACTTCCCTTAGACTTAAGTCACTCTATATATCCTTAATTAATTCTAATAAGCTTAAATCCCTTTTTCAAACCTCAATTAATTCATTTGTTGCTCTATTCACTTCATAAAATTAACTAAACCTACAAGTATGTTATGTTCCTATCCCAACCCTAAGTCATCACTTATATCAACACTACAACATCCACTTAATTACCATTTCCCTAACTTTCATACAACATCATAGACATCATCATATATCATATATATTTATAAGTATTAAATGGGTTTTCTTTCTTTATTATACATATTCTATTTTTGCCGATATTAACTACACTAAGGCTCATCAACATATATATATTTATACATTCACCTACCCTTAGCTACCACTATATACATCCTAGAACTCATTCCCTAAATCAAGGTAATACCACCTCCTTACCTTAGATGGAGAGAGATGCCATAAATGTAACATCCTCACTTTAATTAGTTAATTTTAGATTTTAATAAAATCAGAGTTTGAAAATTAATTTTAAAATTTGATTTCTTTTAAAAGGTTTTTCGAAAATCCAGCAGAGTTTCCTCTGTTTTTCGGACTTCCCAAAAATTCTCTTCTTAAAACCTGTCAGTCCAGAATATTTAAAAACTTAAAACATAATAGTTCAATGACCAGATCAGATCCTAAAGCCCAAATAGTACAAATTCAGGGCATACAATTACTACACATATTAAATTACAAAAATAACAGTTTTAAAAATAAAATCCGCTCAGGGTATCACAAATACACTCCACGTGGTGGAGAGTTTCCAGTTCGGCCCGCAACAGTGTAACCTTCGCTTCCTTACCTGTAAAATTATATCAAGAAGGGTAGTATTACACAGAACTTAAAAAGATAAATCCTAAAAGAAGACATAGCAAATAACTAAGCCTATATAATTATTAATATACTTTATTCATAATTATTCGTATAATTGATCTCTTTTAGTTCTTCACTTATTATCACATTCCTTTAATTATTGATTCTCTTTTCTTTCTTCCTTTCCCATTCTTTTATTCTTTTTTCCATTTTCATTAGGTAGTCCAGCCCCAGCCAGCCGTACGGTACTGAGCGCTAGGAGTTCCCTTATTCATTATTCATTTTCCTTTCTTTTTTCTTTTTAATCGATACGCCTTACCAGGCTCGCATCGATGCCGATACGCCTTACCAGGCTCGCACCGGACTTCCATTTTCCTTTTTAATCGATACGCCTTACCAGGCTCGAATCGATGCCGATACGCCTTACCAGGCTCGCACCGGACTTCCATTTTTTTTCCTTTTACCTTTTTAATCGACACGCCTTACCAGGCTCGCATCGACGCCAATACGCCTTACCAGGCTCGCATCGGACTTCCATTTTCTTTCCTTTCCTTTATTTTCTTTTTAATCGACACGCCTTACCAAGATCGCATCGATGCCGATACGCCTTACCAGGCTCGCACCGGACTTTTATTTTCTTTTAATCGACACGCCTTCTCAGGCTCGCATCGACGCCGATACGCCTTCACAGGCTCGCATCGGACTTCCATTTTTTTTCCATTTTAATCGACACGCCTGTTGGAAACCAACAAGCGGGCTTAGCAATTACTAGAGGGGGGTGAATAGTAATATGGAAGCAACAATGACTAATTTTCGGTGCAATTAAAAGATAATTGATCAAAAGCTTGTTTTTCTGAAACTGGGCAATTTACTCGAGTGAATTTAAAAACACTCGCATGTTTTTCAGAAAACCTGAAAAAACACTCGCGTGAAAATGAAGAACACTCGAGTGAAATGCTATGAAATACTCGAGTGAATTGTAAAACACTCGAGTGTTTTATGCAGAATAGAAAGGAGCAGTTTCAGAGAAATTTAGCAAAATGATTCAATTTCTTAAAGACTAATCCAGGGCAGATATAAATCAAAGTAAAGGGCAATTAAACTAAATTAAAACTAGTTGAAAACAAGTTAATTGCAACCAATTGCTACTAGAATTATAAAAGCCCCTTTCTAGAGAACTTAGGGTTTGGTTTTACTTGAAAACTAAGAAAGCTATAAAAGAAAGAGACAACACCAATTTTATCCTGGTTCACACTCAATATAGAGTGCTAATCCAGTCCCCCTAATCAACTTAGGAGTTTCTACTAGTAATCAAATTGTTAGAAATTACAAGGATAAATTGAGATTCCTCACTCAATCCTAACCCTTTTCAAGAGTGTACCAAACTCTTGAAATTTCTACCCCAACTTGATTTGGTGATGAAGAGTCCCTTCTTCTTAAGCTCCTTGGAACCTCCAAGAGCCCACCAAGCTAAGAATCCTCTTAGTCTTTGTGCTCGAGAACCTCCCAAGACTTGAGAACTTGGATACCTCACCAAGTACTTGGATACCTCACCAAGATTTTCTAAAAAGCTAAAGTGTTTGAGTGTTTGAGAATTTTACAACAAATAATTCTCTTACAAATGAAGCACACTCTTTTAACTCACTAAGACAAATAATAAATATGAATGCTTGGTTGAGTTTAGAGAGAGAAAATGATTTTAACACTTGAGAGAGAGAGAATCAATCAAAGAGTGTAAGCTTGTTCACATGGATAATGGCCACTATTCAGAATATAAGTGAGGGGACAAAAAGGAAGGAAAAACCAAGTTATTCTTCCTTTTTGTCCTCTTCTAACGTTTAAAAAATTTGCTGACAAACCTAAATCACTCGAGTCTTTTTGAAAACACTCGTGTGTTTTAGTCAACTCTGATAGTGTTGCCTTTTTACTTTATCCAACGGCTATATTACTGAAAATTCATAAATCACTCGAGTGAATTGAGAATCACTCGAGTGAATTGGTCAATGTTGGAAAAATTAAGTTTTCTAACATTGTTTTCAATTCTCTTCTCAAGTCTGATTGGTTTTAATCTCAACCTTTCATGCATGAATATCATTTGACCTTATGTGAGAATAAAAACCTAAACTACCCACTCTCATAAATAAAATAAAATACAATAAGAATAAATGAGAATGAATAATTAAACTAAGCACTTGATCTTCTTTATTGTTGAGCTTGCATTCTTCAAATTAAGTCCATAATTTAATTACATTGTCATCATCAAAATTAATCCACCTTAATCGGAGATTTGGTTTTACAATCTCCCCCTTTTTGATGATGACAAAATAATTAAACCTCTAGCACTTGAGAGCTCCCCCTCAATCTAGGAACCTTTTTAACCTGTACAATCCAGAAAATGCCAAGCACAGCGTAATACAATAATAATCATAAACAAGTGCTCATTGGTATCAGAGTAAGAGCATATATCATCAGAGTGTAAACAAGAAAGCGGAAAAAAAATATGCTCTTTTCTCTTTAATCTCCTTTCTCCCCTTTTTGTCATGATAAAAAATATAACATTTTGGAAACAAAGGTGGATAATGAAGGATACCAATAAGAAAACTTTCCCTTAAGAGTAAATAAGAAGCAAAATATGACTATGAAGCAAAAAAAAACTTTAAAGAACATGAAAACCATGAAGAAAACATGATTAATGCATAAATATCATAAAGCCATCATTCCACACACCATCCATAGAGCATGAAACATGAGTTTTAAACAAAGTACACCCAACTCCAAAAACAGCAAAAATACTCAAAAGTTTCAACATAGCTAAAAATAAAGTCAGAGACATAAAAAGTAGTGCAAAGGAACATCATGGACTCAAGAGGGTGGTGGCTGCTGATCATCATCACGATGTTAGGGCTGGAATCTCCCAAGAGCTGACAGAATCTGACTAAGATCGGAGCGCACATGTCCAAAGTTCGCATCCACACTAGCAGAATGGGCATCAAGCCTACCATGAAGAGCTGAGTGCTGGATGTCCATATGAGTCCTCATATCAAACATAGTTGCACGCTGCTCTTGAAGTTGATTGTCAATAGCATCCAAGCGCCCATCAATGCGATCAACTCTCCCAGTCATATAGGTCCTAAAGTCCTGAGCCTCATGAGCCAATGAGGCAAACCTCCTATCAAAACCATCCATTCGCTCATCCATATACACCCTGTGCTATGCAAATGTGGTGTGCCAGGATCCCGGCATATCAAAGTTGATCCCATCAGTAGGATCATCCTGGGGTACTCCACTACTCCCTCCTGCCTGCTGATCAAAAGTGGCCTGCTCCTCCTCCAACTGCTGAGGGTCAACGCCCAACTGATCTGCAGCCTGCTGAACATTGCCCTGACCTCTCAGAGCAGCTACCTCATCAAAGTACATACATCGATCACCGAAGTACTCGATGTCCATCTTACCCAAAGAATTATCAAAAAAGGCATGGATTTTTGCAGGAAGACGAACGACAGATTCCTTTTCCGAAATAGGAATCTCAAAGTGCTGAAGGAGCCTGCAGACATGCATCGGGTAAGGTAGGTTTTGCTTAGGTTTGGAGTCGGAGGCTTGTTTCATTCTAGCAAGGATAATGGAGGCCCAATTCAAGACATTACCATTAAGAATGGCATCCATAACACGAAGCTCAATTTGAATTGGGCGGGAGTAGTTTGGAGATGTTTGGGGCAACAGGATATGACAAATAAGATAGTGGAGGACTCTATTGTTGGCAGTCATTTGGTTTGCTTTCTTCTCGCCCTTGAGATATACACGATCGGGACGGAGCAAGTTTCGAAAAATTGGGTCAACATCTCCTTTAGATGTGCCCTCACCCGATCATGACAACCCAAAGACTTGGAATAAAGCCCTAGGGGTAACCTCAAATCGTTGTCCTAACACAGAGGTCTCATATGAGTCTCCATTTTGCCTAAAGTTTGCATAAAATTGCCTAACTAACCTAATGTAGATATGGCCATTATATGATAGGAAACCCATGAGTTTTTGAGTTTTAAGGGCATTGACAAAGGGGAATCCTCTACTAAGGAGATAAGCTTCACTTACCCAAGATTGTGTTGCATAATCATTGGAAGCAAATTTTCTTTCCCTTTCAATGGAATTTGCCCTTTGATAGAAATCATCTTCCTCCTCTTCAATTGGTTGAGGTTCATCCATCCTTGGCTTTTTCCCTTTTCTTCTATTGTCCGAAGATGAAGCCATTTGCACTTATAAGTGAAAAACTAGAAGAAATTTTGAGAAATTGGGGTTTTGGGGAGTTAGGGTTTTGGAAAGGGAATGATGAATTTGATGCTTAAAAACTTGAATTTGATGTGAAATAGGAGTAGAAATGAGTTTAGAAGATGAAATAGAGTTGAAATATGAAGGAAATTTGAGTTTTGGGTGAGATTTGTGAAGATGGAGGTGAGAGAACAGAGAAAAAACGCGAGTAGAGAGAGAGAAGTTCGAGTAAAATGAAAAGAAAATCGCAGCAGTAGGTTTTATCTGATGAATTCACTCGAGTGAATTTTAAATCACTCGAGTGTTTTTCAGAAATTCTGAAGAACACTCGCGTGAAATCGAATTCACTCGCGTGTTGGCCGAAAGAGGGATTTTCAGAAACTTTTAATTCACTCGAGTGAAATGGGATTCACTCGAGTGTTGGCCCAAAAGACTCGAGTCTTTTATAAAAGACTCACATATTTTCCATCAGACATGCTCAAAAACTTTTTCAATTAAAACTGATTTAATTTTGAATTAAAATCACTCGAGTGATTTACGAAACACTCGAGTGTTTTTATCAGATATGCAGAAAAACTCAGTTTTGAAACACAAAAGCACAAAATCAAACACATTTAATGAAACCAATAGATAGGAGACATGATCACACACAATTAAAGACACAAATTTATAACATCTTCAAGGTAATTTCAAACAAGTATCACCACACACTAAAGTTAGATACACTTGGTGATTTTCAAATGGCACAAGTCAATTAGTTTATACTTGACTCCTCTAAAATACCAAGTTCCCTTCTTATATGATAGAAGGTATCCCTTGGCAAAGGTTTTGTAAAAATGTCCGCTAATTGATTTGTGGTACTTACAAATTCAATTGTGCAATCACCCTTTTGAACATGATCCCTTAGGAAATGATGTCTAATTTCAATGTGTTTAGTCCTTGAGTGATATACCGGATTCTTAGTTAGATTGATGGCACTCGTGTTATCGCATTTTAATGGAACACTTTCTAATTTTAAACCAAAATCCGATAATTTTTGTTTCATCCACAATAGTTGAGAACAACAACTACCGGCGGCGATATATTCCGCTTCGGCGGTGGAAAGAGCAACACAAGCTTGCTTTTTAGAAAACCATGACACTAATGAACTTCCCAATAAATGGCAAGTACCACTAGTGCTTTTGCGATCAAGCTTGCATCCCGCAAAGTCGGAATCCGAATAGCCAACTAAACTAAGACTAGCATCCCTAGGATACCATAATCCGGTGTTAATTGTTCCTTTAAGATATTTAAAAATATGTTTAACTGCGGATAGGTGTGATTCTTTAGGATTTGCTTGAAAACGGGCACACATGCATACACTAAACATAATATCCGGTCTAGATGCGGTAAGATATAGAAGACTACCTATCATGCCTCTATATTTACTTACATCAACCGGTTTACCTTTGTCATCCTTATCTAGGTAGCATGTTGTGCTCATGGGAGTGTATGCTTCTTTGCATTTGTCCATTCCGAATTTTCCAAGGAGCTCCTTGCAATATTTTCCTTGATGCACAAAAATCCCCTCCTTGACTTGCTTGATTTGAAGTCCTAGTAAGAACTTGAGCTCCCCCATCATGGACATTTCAAATTCCTTTTTCATCAAATTAGAGAACTTTCTACACAAGGACACGTTAGTGGCACCAAAGATAATATCATCTACATATATTTGCACTAACAAAATGTCCTCTTTGGTTTTATAGATGAATAGTTTATTATCAACCTTTCCCCTTTGAAAGCCATTTTCTAATAGAAAGGTACTTAATCGATCATACCAAGCTCTAGGAGCTTGTTTTAATCCATAAAGTGCCTTTTTCAACTTGTAAACATGGTTTGGAAACTCATGACTTTCAAAACCGGGTGGTTGCTTAACATACACGTCTTCATTTATGAAACCATTCAAGAAAGCACTCTTGACATCCATTTGATAAAGAGTAAAATTCACGATTGATGCAAAGGCAAGCAAGATTCGGATTGCCTCAAGACGTGCAACCGGAGCAAAGGTCTCATCATAATCAACACCTTCCTCTTGGTTGTACCTTTGGGCAACAAGTCTCGCTTTGTTTCTTATAATCAAACCGGATTCATCAAGTTTATTTCTATAAATCCATTTTAAACCAATTACGGTATGATCATCGGGCATAGGCACTAATTCCCAAACATCATTTCTAATAAATTGATTTAGTTCTTCTTGCATGGCCATAACCCAATGTTCATCCATAATTGCTTCCTTAATTGAATTTGGTTCGATTTGAGAAACAAAGGAAACAAAATGACAAATATTTTGAATTGACCTACGAGTTAATACTCCCTTTGAAAGGTCTCCTATGACATTGTCAATAGGGTGAGCTTTCACCGTTTTCCAAGCCGGATCAAGTTCATCTTTGACTTCTCCTTCATCCTTTGATTTTTTCATCTCTTTGTCAACACTTGAAATCTCAAGTCCATCATCACTACCCTCACATAAAAAACTATCTTCTTTCGAAGACTCATTAAAAACAACATGAATTGATTCTTCAATAGTCATAGTTCGTTTATTATAAACTCTTTAAAGCTTTACTATGAGAAGAGTAACCCAAAAATATTCCCTCATCCGATTTAGAATCAAATTTTCCAAGTTGATCTTTTCCATTGTTTAAAATGTACACTTTGCATCCAAAAACATGGAAATGAGATATATTGGGTTTTCTACCTTTGTAAAGCTCATAGGGGGTTTTCTTTATCATGGGCCTAATTAAAATTCTATTCATTACATAACAAGCCGTATTAACGACATCGGCCCAAAAGTATTGAGGTACTTGAGAATCATTTAACATGGTTCTAGCAAGTTCCTCTAGCACCCTATTTTTCCTATTAACAACTCCATTTTGTTGTGGATTTCTAGGTGCCGAATATTGGTGCTCAATTCCATGCTTATCACAAAATCTATCAAATTTATAGTTTTCAAATTCACCTCCATGGTTGGTTCGAATTATGGTCACTTTTTGGTTTACTTGGTTTTGTGCAAGCTTAATATGACGTTTAAAAGACTTGTAGGCCTCACTCTTAGCACTTAAAAATAATGTCCATGTAAATCTTGAAAAATCATCAACAATCACCAAGGCATAGTAGTTGCCACCAAAGCTTTTTACTTGAGAAGGTCCAAACAAGTCCATATGAAGCATTTCCAATGGTCTTGTTGTGGACACATCATTTTTGGAACCAAAATGATTTTTAGTTTGTTTGCACTTCTTGCAAGGAGTGCAATCACCTTTAATTTGAAAATTGAGCTTTGGTAAACCAACTACTAAGTCTTTGAATTGAAGTTTCTTAAGTTGATTTACATTAATGTGAGCGGTCCTACGATGCCATAACCAAGTATCACTTTCTTTTCTAATTAAACATTTTGAAACTAAAGAAGTGATATTATTCAATTCAACCATGTAAGTGTTATTAGACCTTTTTCCAACAAATTTGATAGATTCATCTTTGTCACTTTTTATGAGACAATGAGTAGAGGTAAATAATACATGATTACCAATATCACATAATTGACTAATGCTCAAAAGATTATGTTCTAATCCTTGAACATAAAGTACATTATCAATAACCAAAGTTGGAAGAATTACCAATTTTACCTATACCAAGTATTTTGCCTTTGTTGTTGTCTCCATATGTGACATATCCTTTTTCTTTAGGAGTAAGCTCAATGAAGTGTCGCTTATCTCCCGTCATGTGCCTAGAACATCCACTATCAAGTATCCAAAGTTGCTTTCCGGTTCTAAGGCACACCTACAACATACAATCACTTGCTCATTTTGGGTACCCAAATTATGTTGGGTCCCTTTTTGTTAGTCTTGGATGATTCTTCCTTCTTAATCCAAACATAAGTACCATTTTGAATTCCAAAATTTTTGATATGGCACTTATTGTTTGTATGTCCAAATTTTCCACAATAAAAGCAAGTTGGTTTCTTTGTAAAATCAATTTTTGAGAATGAACCAACCTCTTTATTTTTCTTTTTCTTGTGGACATATCCTAGACCGATCTAGGTTTCTATCACTTTTGTTAAAAGTGTTGAGTTTGATTTTCAAATCATTAACTTCATTTTCAAGCACACAACACTTTTCACAATGAGTGATGGTATATGATTGATTTGCATTCTCACAAACATGACTAGAGTTAGCAAGTTCCAAGGATGCATTTTGGAGTTTCAAATCTTTAATAGATTTTTCTAATTCATTGATTTCCTTTTGATACTCCAAAAGCTTCTTTCCTTTTTCTTTGTTAACTTTAGCAAGTCTTTCAAATTGAGTTAACATTTCATTATACTCATTTAGCAAATCATCATAATAAATAGTATGACAAGAGGTGTAAGAATAATTAGATGATACCTCATCCTCACTCTCATTGTCATTTCTTTCACTACTTGAGGAGGCTTCATTGTCATTCTTGGCCATGAGGCATAGCTTGGCTTCCTCATCATCCGAACTACTTGAGGATGACTTGGAATCCTTTTCCGGTTCATCCCAAACAATGTAAGCTCTCTTCCCCTTCCCATCATGGTCCTTCTTCTCATTCTTTCTCAAGTGGGTGGGACATTCCATTTTTATGTGTCCTACCTCACCACACTCATGACATTTCACGCTCTCACTTGAGCTCTTGTTTCTTTGCTTGTTATCCTTGGATCTTTTGTCTTGAGGTCTCTTGTCCTTAGAGAATGATGAACTACCCTTTTTGCCTTTGAGGAATTTGTTGAACCTCTTGGCAAATAAACCAATCTCTTCCTCATTTAGAGCATGAGCGGAGCTTTC
Source organism: Crotalaria pallida (assembly GCA_037953625.1). Taxonomy (NCBI): domain Eukaryota; kingdom Viridiplantae; phylum Streptophyta; class Magnoliopsida; order Fabales; family Fabaceae; genus Crotalaria; species Crotalaria pallida. Next base: position 72,948,962 of record CM075655.1, on the reverse strand, counting down.
ACTTGAAGATTCATCTTCATCCTCTTTTGACATTTTGGTTGAGGCTTTTAGAGAGATGCTCTTCTTTTTCTTGTCCGAGTCTTCATTTAAGTGAAGTCTTGATAGTTCCATCTCATGTTCTTGGAGCTTTCCAAACAAGGTGGTCAAGTCCATAGATTTTACATCCTTAGCTTCCTTGATGGCGGTCACCTTAGGTTGCCATCTCCTATCAAGACATCTCAAGACTTTGTTAGTAGTTTCACCATCTTTAAATTCCTTTCCTAAGCCAATCAATTGGTTAACGATATGTGTGAACCTTGTTTGCATATCATTGATAGACTCATTAGGGAACATATGAAAGAGCTCATATTCATGAGTTAAAGCATTTAATCTTGAGTCTCTAACTTCACTAGTTCCCTCATGAGTGATTTGCAAGGTATCCCACATTTCTTTAGCCGATTGACATTGTGAAATCCTATGAAATTCATTTTTGGACAAAGTGGAGAAGATGATATTTTTAGCTTTTAAATCATATGAAACTTTCTTTTTATCATCTTCATTCCAACTTGTCCTAGGAATAACAACGGCTTCACCATTAATCACTCTTCTAGGAATATAATGACCTTTTTCAATTGCATCCCAAATATCGGTGTCTATTGCTTCTACAAAGACTCTCATCCTAACTTCCAATAAGAATAATCTTCACCATTGAAGAATGGAGGTCGGTTAAGAGACATAGACCCTTCTTGTTGATTGCTAGAGCCCATTGTTTCCAAAAGGATCTTTTTCAAAAAAGCTTTTACGCTCGATCTTTCGACCGAGCTCTGATACCACTTGTTGGAAACCAACAAGCGGGCTTAGCAATTACTAGAGGGGGGTGAATAGTAATATGGAAGCAACAGTGACTAATTTTCGATGCAATTAAAAGATAATTGATCAAAAGCTTGTTTTTCTGAAACTAGGCAATTTACTCGAGTGAATTTAAAAACACTCGCGTGTTTTTCAGAAAACCTGAAAAAACACTCGCGTGAAAATGAAGAACACTCGAGTGAAATGCTACGAAATACTCGAGTGAATTTTAAAACACTCGAGTGTTTTATGCAGAACAGAAAGGAGCAGTTTCAGAGAAATTTAGCAAAATGATTCAATTTCTTAAAGACTAATCCAGGGCAGATATAAATCAAAGTAAAGGGCAATTAAACTAAATTAAAACTAGTTGAAAACAAGTTAATTGCAACCAATTGCTACTAGAATTATAAAAGCCCCTTTCTAGAGAACTTAGGGTTTGGTTTTACTTGAAAACTAAGAAAGCTATAAAAGAGAGAGACAACACCAATTTTATCCTGGTTCACACTCAATATAGAGTGCTAATCCAGTCCCCCTAATCAACTTAGGAGTTTCTACTAGTAATCAAATTGTTAGAAATTACAAGGATAAATTGAGTTTCCTCACTCAATCCTAACCCTTTTCAAGAGTGTACCAAACTCTTGAAATTTCTACCCCAACTTGATTTGGTGAAGAAGAGTCCCTTCTTCTTAAGCTCCTTGGTGTTAGAATTATTGATAGGATTGGCAGCCGACACCCAAGAGGGGGGTGAATTGGGTGTTTATGAAAACATTGGAAAATATTCGAATTAAATCGTTTTCAATGAAATAGATAAACTTTGCAGCGGAAAACTCTTAAAAACGATGAAAACGATTATGCAAGTGGAACCAAACAATAATAAGAACGATTAATATTACGCGCGAAGATAAGAATCACTATAACAACGAAAGGTCTAACGCGCGTTGATTAATTTAAAATAACTAAATTAATATATATTATATTTACGTTGCGAAGGAGATAATTAACACAATAAAAATATGCGCAACAATAAATAAAAGAGATAAGGGATAGAAGAGATTGCACCGGAGATTTTATCCTGGTTCGGCAAACCCAGCCTACTCCAGTCCCCAAGCGACCCGCTTGAGCTTTTCACTAAATCAAGACGCCACGCGTCCCCAAGTACAACCAGAGCGCCCCGCAAGCTACTAGGAACCTCCTTTCGCCAGGGACCTCAAAAACAATCAGATAGCCTAACTACTAGGTGCCCCACCGCTCGTCTAGCACTACCCACACAGCAGGGTTCCTCACCCTACAACCACGAACGCAGCACGTCTGCAATAGGAGATTCACTCCCTAGTCACTAAGGGTTACACACCCGTTACACAAATGGTTACGGTATGAGTGATTGGTACAAGACCTATATTGCACTCTTAATAGTGCGGATACAACAATATAAGGCTCTAACAAAAGTGTGTTCTATATAACACGAATACAACAATAAAGATCTATGGCAATGAAGTTAAATCACAAGTGTATCGGCCAAAGTAAAGTTTTTCTTCTCAAAAGATATGAACGATAAAACCAGAGAATTGAAGAAGGAGAAGAAGAAGCGTTCAGAAGAAAAAGTTCAATGCCGAAAATAGGAATTCTTCAAATCAATTTAAAAGCACAATTTAACACATGTTTAAAATCAAAAATCAAATCTTAAAGATTTAAGAAATAAAAATAAAGATTTAAAAATATTTGAAATTCAAATTTTGAATTTGAAACTAGAATCAGAATCAAATCAAAAATGATTTTGGAAATAAATCAAATTTAAAATAAGAATGAAATCAAATCCGGAAATATTCAAAATTGATTTTCTGAAATCAAATAAATAAAATAATATTTTTGAAATCAAAATAATATCAAATAGATTTAAAGAATAAAATAAAATAGAATAAAATCAATTTTGAAATCAGAAACAAATAAAATAGATTTAAGAAATAAATCAAAGATTTGATTCTTAAAAACAAATAAGGAAATATTTCAAAATAATATTCAAATTCGAATTTTGAAAATAAATCAGAATCAATTATATAAAAACAAATCAGGAAATAAATCAAAATGATTCTGACACGTTTTTCAATAAAACTTGAGGTAATCGATTACTTCAAGAAGATAACCGATTATCCCTTTAAAAATAGAAACTTTTAAATTCTTTTGAAAAACTAGTAATCGATTACAACATAGAATTTAATCGATTACTTCACTTCTGTTTAATATATGATGCAACTGATATAATCGATTATCACTGGTCAAATAATCGATTACACAGCCTCTGGAAAATATATGATGCAACTCCAGTAATCGATTATCTGTGCCAAGTAATCGATTACTTTCATACAAAAAGTAATGGATTAGCCAGGTTCAAATACTCGATTACACTCTCTCTGGATTTTCTATGATGCAACATAAATAATCGATTATCTTGAAGGAGTAATCGATTATCTCTGTCAAAACTTGTCTTAACAGATTTTCACAATTTAGAGAAATCTAGCTAGAGGTTGTCAAGATATATTTTCACAGTGAATCAGTTAAGTCTTTAAAAAATATGTTTTTAGAAAAACTATTTTCGCAATTAAAAACATTTTTCATAAACTAAGTTAAAAACAAATTTTCATGAAAACATATTTTGCAATTAAAACATTTTTCATGAAAAGTCCTTTTCTTCTCCTTAACATGAAAAACTAATTTTGGCCATTAGACACTTGTAATAAAAATTCATTACCTTACAAATTTCCTATGGGTCAGGCTATACTAAACTTGAACATGAAGCTTGAGCCTTGACTTTAGCCTTGAAACTTGATGCTTGAACTTGATGCAGCTTGATGCTTGAAACTTTGAATCTTGTTTGTAATCATCAAAACATTATCTTCTAGAATCCTTCTAGCATTACTCTTTACGTCCTTTGGGGCAAGCTTGACTTCCAACACTCCCCCTTTTTGATGATGACAAACCCTTTTCTGAGTTTCTGCATCACAAGCGTTAAGCAGCAAGTATAGCACAATATAGTCCAATAATATCATAGGAAATTTAAATACAAATAGAGAATATAGAGAATAATTGATTAAGCCAAGAAAAAGTTTCTCTTCATTCTCATAACCTCCCCTTGCAATTATGGTTAGTATGCACATGAAGCTCAGAATTCTTCTCCCCCTTTTGTCAACATCAAAAAGGTGGTGAGAAGACTTTAGCAGGATTAGGGTTCTTCTCCCCCTTTGTACTATACTCCCCCTGAAATACTGAATAGATACATTAATAATAACAAGGGAGTAAATACACATAGACACATAGTCAATTTCTCCCCCTATTTGACATCATCAAAAGTAAGTATGGGATACAAAAGAATTTCTTCCCAATACACAATAAAAAGCAGCATGATGTCAAAATGGGATGAAGAAGCAAAAACATGTTCTCAATGCAAATATTCCAATAATATTTTTCTCCCCCTTTCTAAAAGATTTTTCCAAAAATAAACATAACTTGAAGGGAGATGAAAAATGCATCATAAAAACATGTGAATGCTCACTATCATCAAAACTTTAAAATCCTATATGCCATGACAATAAATATTCAATGCACTTCAGCACAAAATATCATGTAGCACATATCATATGTAGAAGCATCACAAAATGATTAAAATAAATGAAGGATCAGAGATACTTATAGAGATGATTGAGAACTTTGGAGTTCCTTTTATTGATAATTTCATCATTTTGCAATTGAAGGAATTTTTCTCTTATTCAATGTGCTGCACTTCTTCCATTCCAAGTGATCATTTTGATGTTGCCGTATCACCTTCAAGTACTTGAGTATTGCTAAGTCCTCTCTTCAATTGACAACATTGATCATAGCATTCTAGAGAGTATTGCAAGGTTGATACTTGAAGTAATACCTGCAAGACTAATTAGCACGTGTATCTCTTGGTATCCACGATAATTGGATCCTTAGGAATTAGTAACACATAAATATAGTGCATGCTGAAAAACAATTTATCCTTCACAAAAATTTGTACAAACATATCGAAGAAGGAATAAATTATTAAAAAAAATTTCAGCATCAAGATAAACATGTGTATCACAAAGATAAGTACATAAAGTATTTAAAAGAAATAAGTGTGGTGATACTTATCGTATGTGACCCTTTCTCAAGTAGCAGGAATTGATTGATTTGGAGTTCCTTCTATTTGAATGTCCATCATTAAGCATTTTGAAGGGGCTCTCCTCTTGTTCAATATATTACGCATCTCCTTTAAGCTACTTGAATGGAGTCATGTCAACCTTTGACATCTTTTCCTTTGTGTCCAATAGTGCATGAATCCTATCCTTAGGAAGAGGTAGCATAACTAGCACTTTTTATCTCACCCATTGCTTCTTGCTTGAGGTCCTAGACCATTTGATTTCACTTTTATGCATGTGAGAAGCTTTGGTTGTAGGTACTTTTCTCCTTTGACCAATCCATCTATTTCTTGTCCTCTTAGACATCACCCTTGATAGTTTATCCTTTTCTCCACCACTTGATTCATCCTTAGGCTTGTTTCGTTTCTCAACCCATACACTTATTGTCCTCTTAGGTACACCCCATAAGACTTTCTTTTGACCACTTAGATCTTCTTTTTGTTTGGATTCCTGCACATTTAGAACACTAGAAGAACTTTTTGGTAACCATTTCATCTTGGGTCCTTTGGGGTTAGTCTTAGGTTCCTTAGAAGCCTTTGGAACCCATTGCAAATTATTTCTCAAATTAAAATTTTTCCGATAAAAGCATAAATGAGAAATATGTCCTAAACAACCACAATAATTGCAAATAATGGGTTTGGATGATGGTTTGACTTTTTCAAAATTATTTTAATGAAACTTGGAATTTTTTATTTCACATTGAAAAATATTATTGTCATCCACTTTACTTGATTTTTGGATATCCACATTATTTTCAATTTCATCAAGTAAAGAATTTGAACAATTTGATTTTTCAATGTTACTTTCAAAAAGTGCTTCCTCAACTTGTTTTTCAATATGTAAGCAATTTTCAAAAATGGTTGAGGAGCTGTTTTCTAAAAATATCTCTTTATCAAAAATATCTCTATTTTTCAAAATATTGATTTCATTTTCAATTAGAGATAATTTTTGTAAAGAGTTCAAGTTTCTATTTTCCAAATGTGTCAAATCATCATTCAAATCATTATATGTATATTGCAGAAATTTAGAACATAGACTATTTTGAATTACCTCATGTTCCTCATGGGCCAAGTGTTCGGATGTTTCATTTTCATCTTCAATTGATTCCTCATCCGAAAAGCTTGATTCCTCCATTGAGTTCATGAAGCTTTCAAACAGTTGCTCCAGTTCATCGTCATCGCACATTGAACTACTCCCCACGCTTTCAATGTCATCATATTCTTCTTCTAGGGAGTTAGTTCTTTCATGCTCCACATCACTTTCCTCATTCCTGTGGACACTTACACTTTCAACAAGATCATTAGTAGCATAGTGTAAATGTAGTGTGTCCCAAATATCCTTAGCATTTTCACAATTTTCAACTATAGCATATGCATCATGGTTTAAAGCATTTTTCAAAGCATGCATAGCTTGAAAATTCAAGGAAAAAGATTTTTTGTCAAAATCATTTAAAACATGTTTTGGCTGAAAATCAAAACCATTGAGAACGACATGCCATAAACGAAAACTAATAGATTGAAGAAAAATTTTCATTCTAGCACTCCAATAATGAAAATTATTTCCATCAAAAATTGGTGCATCATCGAATGTAAAACCCTCCATATTAAAACAAATAAAATATCCCAACACTGCCAATCTACAAGGATCTTTAACTCAGGCTGTTAAGCCTTTACCAGAGCACGAAGCTCTGATACCAATTGTTAGAATTATTGATAGGATTGGCAGTCGACACCCAAGAGGGGGGTGAATTGGGTGTTTATGAAAACATTGGAAAATATTCGAATTAAATCGTTTTCAATGAAATAGATAAACTTTGCAGCGGAAAACTCTTAAAAACGATGAAAACGATTATGCAAGCGGAAGCAAACAATAATAACAACGATTAATATTACGCGCAAAGATAAGAAACACTATAACAACGAAAGGTCTAACGCGCGTTGATTAATTTAAAATAACTAAATTAATATATATTATATTTACGTTGCGAAGGAGATAATTAACACAATAAAAATATGCGCAACAATAAATAAAAGAGATAAGGGATAGAAGAGATTGCACCGGAGATTTTATCCTGGTTCGGCAAACCCAGCCTACTCCAGTCCCCAAGCGACCCGCTTGAGCTTTTCACTAAACCAAGACGCCACGCGTCCCCAAGTACAACCAGAGCGCCCCGCAAGCTACTAGGAACCTCCTTTCGCCAGGGACCTCAAAAACAATCAGATAGCCTAACTACTAGGTGCCCCACCGTTCGTCTAGCACTACCCACACAGCAGGGTTCCTCACCCTACAACCACGAACGCAGCACGTCCGCACTAGGAGATTCACTCCCTAGTCACTAAGGGTTACACACCCCTTACACAAATGGTTACGGTATGAGTGATTGGTACAAGACCTATATTGCACTCTTAATAGTGCGGATACAACAATATAAGGCTCTAACAAAAGTGTGTTCTATATAACACGAATACAACAATAAAGCTCTATGGCAATGAAGTTAAATCAAAAGTGTATAGGCCAAAGTAAAGTTTTTCTTCTCCAAAGATATGAACGATAAAACCAGAGAATTGAAGAAGGAGAAGAAGAAGCGTTCAGAAGAAAAAGTTCAATGCCGAAAATAGGAATTCTTCAAATCATTTTAAAAGCACAATTTAACACATGTTTAAAATCAAAAATCAAATCTTAAAGATTTAAGAAATAAAAATAAAGATTTAAAAATATTTGAAATTCAAATTTTGAATTTGAAACTAGAATTAGAATCAAATCAAAAATGATTTTGGAAATAAATCAAATTTAAAATAAGAATGAAATCAAATCCGGAAATATTCAAAATTGATTTTCTGAAATCAAATAAATAAAATAATATTTTTGAAATCAAAATAAAATCAAATAGATTTAAAGAATAAAATAAAATAGAATAAAATCAATTTTGAAATCAGAAACAAATAAAATAGATTTAAGAAATAAATCAAAGATTTGATTCTTAAAAACAAATAAGGAAATATTTCAAAATAATATTCAAATTCGAATTTTGAAAATAAATCAGAATCAATTATATAAAAACAAATCAGGAAATAAATCAAAATGATTCTGACACGTTTTTCAATAAAACTTGAGGTAATCGATTACTTCAAGAAGATAACCGATTATCCCTTTAAAAATAGAAACTTTTAAATTCTTTTGAAAAACTAGTAATCGATTACAACATAGAATTTAATCGATTACTTCACTTCTGTTTAATATATGATGCAACTGATATAATCGATTATCACTGGTCAAATAATCGATTACACAGCCTCTGGAAAATATATGATGCAACTCCAGTAATCGATTATCTGTGCCAAGTAATCGATTACTTTCATACAAAAAGTAATGGATTAGCCAGGTTCAAATACTCGATTACACTCTCTCTGGATTTTCTATGATGCAACATAAATAATCGATTATCTTGAAGGAGTAATCGATTATCTCTGTCAAAACTTGTCTTAACAGATTTTCACAATTTAGAGAAATCTAGCTAGAGGTTGTCAAGATATATTTTCACAGTGAATCAGTTAAGTCTTTAAAAAATATGTTTTTAGAAAAACTATTTTCGCAATTAAAAACATTTTTCATAAACTAAGTTAAAAACAAATTTTCATGAAAACATATTTTGCAATTAAAACATTTTTCATGAAAAGTCCTTTTCTTCTCCTTAACATGAAAAACTAATTTTGGCCATTAGACACTTGTAATAAAAATTCATTACCTTACAAATTTCCTATGGGTCAGGCTATACTAAACTTGAACATGAAGCTTGAGCCTTGACTTTAGCCTTGAAACTTGATGCTTGAACTTGATGCAGCTTGATGCTTGAAACTTTGAATCTTGTTTGTAATCATCAAAACATTATCTTCTAGAATCCTTCTAGCATTACTCTTTACGTCCTTTGGGGCAAGCTTGACTTCCAACACTTGGAACCTCCAAGAGCCCACCAAGCTAAGAATCCTCTTAGTCTTTGTGCTCTAGAACCTCCCAAGACTTGAGAACTTGGATACCTCACCAAGTACTTGGATACCTCACCAAGATTTTCTAAACAAGCTAAAGTGTTTGAGTGTTTGAGAATTTTACAACAAATAATTCTCTTACAAATGAAGCACACTCTCTTAACTCACTAAGACAAATAATAAATATGAATGCTTGGTTGAGTTTAGAGAGAGAAAATGATTTTAACACTTGAGAGAGAGAATCAATCAAAGAGTGTAAGCTTGTTCACATGGATAATGGCCACTATTCAAAATATAAGTGAGGGGACAAAAAGGAAGGAAAAACCAAGTTATTCTTCCTTTTTGTCCTCTTCTAACGTTTAAAAAATTTGCTGACAGACCTAAATCACTCGAGTCTTTTTGAAAACACTCGAGTGTTTTAGTCAACTCTGATAGTGTTGCCTTTTTACTTTATCCAACGGCTGTATTACTGAAAATTCATAAATCACTCGAGTGAATTGAGAATCACTCGAGTGAATTGGTCAATGTTGGAAAAATTAAGTTTTCTAACATTGTTTTCAATTCTCTTCTCAAGTCTGATTGGTTTTAATCTCAACCTTTCTTGCATGAATATCATTTGACCTTATGTGAGAATAAAAACCTAAACTACCCACTCTCATAAATAAGATAAAATACAATAAGAATAAATGAGAATGAATAATTAAACTAAGTACTTGATCTTCTTTATTGTTGAGCTTGCATTCTTCAAATTAAGTCCATAATTTAATTACATTGTCATCATCAAAATTAATCCACCTTAATCAGAGATTTGATTTTACAACGCCTTCACAGGCTCGCATCGATGCCGATACGCCTTCACAGGCTCGCATCGGACTTTCATTTTCTTACCTTTCTTTCTCTTTCCTTTTCTTTCTCTTTCTTTTTCTTTATCTTTCTCTTTTCTCTTTTTCTGATTTACTGCATTTTCTCTTTTCTCTCATTTCTTTACTTAGGGACTTATTATCGCATTGTTTATTTTTCACTATTTTCAATATTCTTCTTTCTTTTCCTTTTTCTTCTTCTCTTCCTTTTCTTTTTCTTATAATTTAAGTAATTCTTTTAATCTTTATTTTCTTTTATGACTTATCACCTTTTCTACATTTTCTACTTTACTCTTTTTCTTTTTATTAGTTTCCCTCAATTTTTATCCAACTCTAATTAATACGGTCAAGTATAGCTTATTCTAGTTCTTGTTACTAATTCTTAGTTATTTATTTATTTCATTTATCTCTCACTCTTACTTAACTTACTATTTCTATTTCATTGACACCAGTTTATTTAACTACTATGTTGACTCATATTATTACTTAACTTATTATCCCTAATTCATTAATTTCATTTTATTCAATTTCTCTATTAACTGAATCTAGCTTCTCAATTTTTATTACAGTCTTCTACTTAACTTCCCTCATAATGTACTCTCTCTTCGTTTTATTATCATCTTATTAATCCGCTTATCGTTTTCCTATTTCCTTTTTAAATCTAATTCATTATTTTGCACCTATTGCCCTAATCGGTCTTGTACATGTTTATTATTTTCATTACTAATCCCTCTTTTACCTCACTTTACTCTTCGGGTACTATTATACTTATTATCTTTTAATTCATTAATTCTACTCTTTCTTTGCCTATTTCGTTTACCCCTTTTGTCCTTTTACTTCCCCTATGGTCTTATTTTTATGATTACTCATGTTTTCGTTTTCTTCTAACTCTTTTAATATTCTAATTACGCTCATTCCTTTTATTCCCTAAAGTGGGGTTTCTATTACAATTTTATTTACTTCCTTTATATCCACGAGGGTTACCCTAAGGTTCATTAACATACTTTTTAATTGCCCTATTCTCAGCTACCACTATAGCATCCTAGAATTTACTTCTTAAGTAAAGGTAACGCGAACCCTCTTACCTCGGGCTTTTTAAATAGAACCTGGATTTTAGCTCGGCGGCGATGACGGCGTCGGTGTTGCTCCTCGTTAGCGGGAACGATGGCGGCTGGACAGAGGCAAGAGCTTCGAGCTTCAAGGTTCCCGACACGAGTCCGGCACGATCACGGGTCGGTAACGGCGCCGGTGAGATCCGTGGAGAGAGAGAGAGAGCTCGTGGGTGTGAGAGAGAACCTTGAAGCGAAATAGCTTCAGTGGTGAAGTTTCACGTTTTCGCATAAGCGACGGATTTTCGCTTAAGCGAAACCTTCAGGTACTGCTACTTCACTTTTCTATTTTTCAGCTATTTTCTCCCCAACTTCAAATAGTCATAACTTCTTCGTGCACCGTTGGATCTTGCTCAAATTTGACGAGCAACCTTCTAAAAATCATATCTTCATATCCAACGGTGGGAATTGTGTTTTGAGTCTTAAATCTTTTATTTTGAATTTCCTAATGTCGGGTGTTTATAACACCGAAAAATCGATTTTTAACACTCGCTTGGTCTTCTTTAAATTTGCTTTTCGATGCCAATGTTCCTTAAATCCTTCATGGCACTCGAAGAATTTCATAATCCATCATTTTAAATCCCGTTTAGGATAATCCCTATTTCCAAATCTTATTATTATTCTAATTATTATTAGAATTAAAATTCGGGATGTTACATTTCTCCCCCACTTATTTAGAATTTCGTCCCCGAAATTCCAGTTGTCCCTTAACTTGGAGGAGTATCCCTTGACATAGTTTCCACCCATGTCATTTCAATTCCTTCGGTTCCAATCTTCCCTTTGAGGAAGTTCTAAGTTACGGGTTCTGCGGTATAATTACTCGCCTCATGTATGGTTTATCTCAGTCATTCAGGAATCCGCGTAATACACATAGTCTTAAGAGACTGAGACAAATATTTGCGGTGCTCCGACATAACTTCTTAAGTGAGACTCCACTTCGCGCCTCCACTTTTTCCTGTTCGTTTCTTACTCCTTCAAGTGAGTCTAGTGAGGTCGCCCTTCAATTCCACCTTAGCTATATCTGCATTCTACTCCGGTGGTACTCCCCTTTCGTTCGTTTAACGATTTCAAATTGGTATATAGGGATTCCTACGGGTCGATTTCACTTAAGAGTCGAGGTCAGGGTCTAAATTCATTTCCCAATTGTCTGATGGTCCGAGAAGGTATTGATTGATTCTTAGTTTAATTCTCGTTCCATTCTCCGCGAACCTCTTCGACAATTAATGTGGAACGTTTGGGGTGAGGCATTCATTAGCCCTACGGGTTATGGTATGATCATCGGACATTGAGTCCGGCTCGATACAATCTTCCTTACGCTTCGTTACCGTTCTGCATTCCACCTTGTTACTTAGATAGGATCCACAATTTTCTTGTCGTTAAAGTTTCATCTTCCATTCCTTGGATTGAAATCCTCCCCCACTTAGCATCAACATACTTGGTTATATCAATGCTTGGGGTATGCTCATTCGTTATTCAGAATCGAGTACATAGGTTCTCGATCGGTATCCAAGGTTAGAAGGGACACGTGGATGGTTATCCATCGGTAGGCATAGAACTATATTGGGTTCCTACGTCTTGGTGAGTTCTCATGTATACATCTGAGACACTTGAAACTTGAAGAGAGTGAAGATGAAAAGAAGAAACACGAAGCACTCAAGGATGGGTTTCCTAGTATTCGCACAATGACCCAGGATGTACTGGATACATGTCAAGCAAGAAGACAATGGAGATTATCCTAAAGTGTGCATTTTTCAGCAGAGAGTTATCGAAAGATGCATTTTCTATGGAACTACCGTTAATTTGATTTGGTCTTGATAAAGGTATTTGGTGCAACGACTAAAACTTGTTTCCTTTGAGGGAATAGTTTGGGAACTTGGCTAAGTTCTTAAGTGAATTCTAACTCCCAATGGTGAGTACGATTCACTCGTTTACTTGGGTCGGTTTCGGTGTGGGTACCCTACTACTTCATCCAGTTTCGCCTTTCTCGCGAATAGCCATTTCAGATTCTTAATAAAATGCCTGATGAGTTTTGGGCTTTTAGTTTGGCTTTTCATGAAGTCTAAAGACGGTTACTACAGGTTCGCTCGACTCAGTTCTCTCGCGAGTTCTACTCGCGGCTACACTACTAGTAAGTGGGTGTACTAACTTATGGCTCCTATCTGTCTGTCCTGATTTCTGTTGGAAAGTGTCAATGATATCGACCACTAATAGTTGCAAAGATCGAGGTGATCAGTCCCAATCTCGCATCTATCAATAGCAACATCATCGTCAAGTTTGTTGATGTTATCGTCCCCTAGCAGATGTAAGAATCAGAGTGATCAGTTCTAACCTTACATTCTACCAGTGGCAATACCATCACTGTGTTCGGCGGATCTTTAACTAATGTATTTTCATTTATTGATTTCTTTTTAAGTTAAATCGAATACATATGCTTTATGCAAAACATTTTAAATAAATATTTTAAATAAATATTTGGTATATAGTTAACACTAAAAGTACCTCGGGTAAGTTCATTCGTTCCCTTCACCGATACGTCCAGGACAGTTTGCCCCCATGTGTCCCGGTTGTCCGCATATATAGCAGAGGCCCTGTTTTCTGTGCTGTTTCAATATTAGGCACAGTTTCCGATGGAATTTCCCACATAGTGGACATGGTGGCCTGGTTCTCGGGGCATTCACGTCTGGAGCCGTGTCCATTGGCACTATTGCCATAGCATTAATATCACCATATGGGCCTGATTCTTGCGTCGGTCCTTCTCCCCTGGTAGAACTTCCAGCACCCTGCATACTCCTGTTTTGTTGCTCCAACCTCTCCTGTCTCAATCCTTTTTCATAAGTGCTAGCCATGTTTACCAGGTTGGACAAGTTCGCAATATTCTGATATTCAAAGGCGACCTTAATCTCGGCTCGAAGTCCATCCTCGAACTTAATGCACTTAGTCCTTTCATCAGCATCCCTGTAGTTTTCGGCATATCGGATGAGATCCTCAAAATGTGCAGCATATTCTCCAACACTCATGTTCCCTTGTTTCAGGGTCAAGAACGCCAGCTCTTTTTCTCGACGGACATCTTCCGGGAAATACTTCCCTAAGAACCTGATTTTGAACACATCCCAGGTGATTTCCTGGTTAGCGATCTCCATTTCCCTTCGTACACGTTCCCACCAATACTCAGCTTCTCCAGTGAGCATGTACGCCGCCAAAGGGACTATCTGCTCCGCGGGCGGTGACATTGTGCGGAAAATCTTCTCCAATTCTTGGAGCCATCTCTGTGCTGCATCAAGATTGTAGCCACCTTCAAACTTGGGCGGGTCGTTCTGTCTGAGTCGAGCTAGCCAATCAATGTCGATTGGGTTTGGAGGTTGATGGAGTGCGGCTGCTGCTACCGTTTCGGCCTGGTTCTGGTTCATTTGGACCAGATTCTCAAGTATCGCGACCATCCTATCATCACGAGTACGTCTCCGAGGCATGGTGATTGAGTTCTGGAAAAAGAACACGTTATTCCACAATTAACTAAAACTCTTAAATTAAATGTACCTATTTATCTATTCTAAGACTTGACACTATCACTTGGTTACTCGCTTGGTGAGTAACCCATAGGAGTTGTGAGTCCACACTCCAGGGCCGAGGGAAACTGCTCTGATACCATAAATGTAACATCCTCACTTTAATTAGTTAATTTTAGATTTTAATAAAATCAGAGTTTGAAAATTAATTTTAGAATTTGATTTCTTTTAAAAGGTTTTTCGAAAATCCGGCAGAGTTTCCTCTGTTTTTCGGACTTCCCAAAAATTCTCTTCTTAAAACCTGTCAGTCCAGAATATTTAAAAACTTAAAACATAATAGTTCAATGACCAGATCAGATCCTAAAGCCCAAATAGTACAAATTCAAGGCATACAATTACTACGCATATTAAATTACAAAAATAACAGTTTTAAAAATAAAATCCGCTCAGGGTATCACAAATACACTCCACGTGGTGGAGAGTTTCCAGTTCGGCCCGCAACAGTGTAAGCTCCGCTTCCGTACCTGTAAAATTATATCAAGAAGGGTAGCATTACACAGAACTTAAAAAGATAAATCCTAAAAGAAGACATAGCAAATAACTAAGCCTATATAATTATTAATATACTTTATTCATAATTATTCGTATAATTGATCTCTTTTAGTTCTTCACTTATTCTCACATTCCTTTAATTATTGATTCTCTTTTCTTTCTTCCTTTCCCATTCTTTTATTCTTTTTTCCATTTTCATTAGGTAGTCCAGCCCCAGCCAGCCGTACGGTACTGAGCGCTAGGAGTTCCCTTATTCATTATTCATTTTCCTTTCTTTTTCTTTTTAATCGATACGCCTTACCAGGCTCGCATCCATGCCGATACGCCTTACCAGGCTCGCACCGGACTTCCATTTTCCTTTTTAATCGATACGCCTTTCCAGGCTCGCATCGATGCCGATACGCCTTACCAGGCTCGCACCGGACATCCATTTTTTTTCCTTTTACCTTTTTAATCAACACGCCTTACCAGGCTCGCATCGACGCCGATATGCCTTACCAGGCTCGCATCGACGCCGATATGCCTTACCAGGCTCGCATCGACGCCGATATGCCTTACCAGGCTCGCATCGGTCTTCCATTTTCTTTCCTTTCCTTTATTTTCTTTTTAATCGACACGCCTTACCAGGCTCGCATCGATGCCGATACGCCTTACCAGGCTCGCACCGGACTTTTATTTTCTTTTAATCGACACGCCTTCTCAGGCTCGCATCGACGCCGATACGCCTTCACAGGCTCGCATCGGACTTCCATTTTTTTTCCATTTTAATCGACATGCCTTCACAGGCTCGCATCGATGCCGATACGCCTTCACAGGCTCGCATCGAACTTTCATTTTCTTACCTTTCTTTCTCTTTCCTTTTCTTTCTCTTTCTTTTTCTTTATCTTTCTCTTTTCTCTTTTTATGATTTACTGCATTTTCTCTTTTCTCTCATTTCTTTACTTAGGGACTTATTATCACATTGTTTATTTTTCACTATTTTCAATATCCTTCTTTCTTTTCCTTTTTATTCTTCTCTTCCTTTTCTTTTTCTTATAATTTAAGTAATTATTTTAATCTTTATTTTCTTTTATGACTTATCACCTTTTCTAAATTTTCTACTTTACTCTTTTTCTTTTTATTAGTTTCCCTCAATTTTTATCCAACTCTAATTAATACGGTCAAGTATAGCATATTCTAGTTCTTGTTACTAATTCTTACTTATTTCTTTATTTCATTTATCTCTCACTCTTACTTAACTTACTATTTCTATTTCATTGACACCAGTTTATTTAACTACTCTGTTGACTCATATTATTACTTAACTTATTGTCTCTAATTCATTAATTTCATTTTATTCAATTTCTCTATTAACTGAATCTAGCTTCTCAATTTTTATTACAGTCTTCTACTTAACTTCCCTCATAATGTACTCTCTCTTTGTTTTATTATCATCTTATTAATCCGCTTATCGTTTTCCTATTTCCTTTTTAAATCTAATTCATTATTTTGCACCTATTGCCCTAATCGGTCCTGTACATGTTTATTATTTTCATTACTAATCCCTCTTTTACCTCACTTTACTCTTCGGGTACTATTATACTTATTATCTTTTAATTCATTAATTCTACTCTTTCTTTGCCTATTTCGTTTACCCCTTTTGTCCTTTTACTTCCCCTATGGTCTTATTTTTATGATTACTCATGTTTTCGTTTTCTTCTAACTCTTTTAATATTCTAATTACGCTCATTCGTTCCGGGCCTTATTCTACGCTCATTCCTTTTATTCCCTAAAGTGTGGTTTCTATTACAATTTTATTTACTTCCTTTATATCCACGAGGGTTACCCTAAGGTTCATTAACATACTTTTTAATTGCCCTATTCTCAGCTACCACTATAGCATCCTAGAATTTACTTATTAAGTAAAGGTAACGCGAACCTTCTTACCTCGGGCTTTTTAAATAGAACCTGGATTTTAGCTCGGCGACGATGACGGCGTCGGTGTTGCTCCTCGTTAGCGGGAACGATCGCGGCTGGACCGAGGCAAGAGCTTCGAGCTTTGAGGTTCCCGACATGAGTCCGGCATGATCACGGGTCGGTAACGGCGCCGGTGAGATCCGTGGAGAGAGAGAGCTCGTGGGTGTGAGAGAGAGCTTGTGACCGAGAGAGGAGGAGACACGCGGTGGTGATGGTGGCTGGGTGGGTGGTTGCCTGCGGCTTGGTGGTCGGAGAGGAAGAGGAGGGCGGTGGAGAAGGTGGAGAGAGAGAGAAAGAGAGAGAGAGAGATTGTGAGGGAAGGAGAGAGAGAGCAAAGCCAAGAGAGAGAAGGGGAAAGAGGAAGGGCCAAGGAGGCGGTGGTGGTGGGTTGTGGCGGCTCGTGGTGGCGCCGGAGGAGGGAGGGAGATCGGAGGGAGAGAGAAACAATGGGGAGAGTGAGTGAGTGAGGAAGGTTTCCACGCGTTTTAAGGCCACTCGAACTGTTTTCGCTTAAGCGAAATTCATTCGCTTAAGCGAATTGGCCTCAGTACTGACACGAACGATTTTCGCTTAAGCGACCAGTTTTCGCTTAAGCGAAGGATTTTCGCTGAAGCGAAACCTTCAGGTACTGCTACTTCACTTTTCTATTTTTCAGCTATTTTCTCCCCAACTTCAAATAGTCATAACTTCTTCGTGCACCGTTAGATCTTGCTCAAATTTGACGAGCAACCTTCTAAAAATCATATCTTCATATCCAAAGGTGGGAATTGTGTTTTGAGTCTTAAATCTTTTATTTTGAATTTCCTAATGTCGGGTGTTTATAACACCGAAAAATCGATTTTTAACACTCGCTTGGTCTTCTTTAAATTTGCTTTTCGATGCCAATGTTCCTTAACTCCTTCATGGCACTCGATGAATTTCCTAATCCATCATTTTAAATCCCTTTTAGGATAATCCCTATTTCCAAATCTTATTATTATTCTAATTATTATTAGAATTAAAATTCGGGATGTTACAATAAACCTCAAGTCCTAAACCTCCCCTTTTCTTTGGGTACCTTTAAAGCTTGAACTTTCCTCTTCCTTTGTGCTCCTTGAGCTTGAGCCCCTAAGCTAGCCTTGGGTCCATATGAAGATAAACAATAGATGTGTGGAGATGTTGTGCCATGGTGATGTTGATGTAGGGAGGAGTTTCTCTTTCACTTGGGTGTGTTGGGGCATGAGATAGAAAGAGGAGCCATGGTGGTTATGAGGAGCTTGAGAGAGAAAGCTCTATGGTGATGGTGATGAACTAGAGAGGGAGCTTGATGGAGATGATGGGTGTGATGGGGCTTGATGATTGGTAATGATGGTGGAGCTTGTGACCTTGAGGAGGAAGAAGAATGAATGAAGAAGAAGAGTGTGTTTGTTGTATTATGGAGATGGAAATGAGTTTTTGTTTGTGTTTTTGGTGCCAATCTTCTTCAAGAAGCTTGCCCCTTAAGGGCCAATTCGTGGCCCCCAAGTTCCTTCTTTTTTTTTCATGTCTGTTGCGTACTAACCGGTTAGTGGAATGGCTAACCGGTTAGTGCTTGATTTCTTTTTATTTTCTTTTATTCCTCTGCACTTCAAAGTGCCATATCTCATTCGTTACCCGTCGGATCTTGCTCAAATTTTAAAGCAAGCTTCCCTACATATTAATCTTCACATCCAATGGTGGAATTTGTGTTTGGAGTTGTAAATCTTTTATTTCTAATTTCCTAATATAGGGTGTTTCCAACACCGAAAACACCGTTTCTAACACTCTTTTGTTCCTCTTTAACTCTCCTATTCGATGCCAATGCTTCCTAACTACTTCATAGCACTCAAAGGGATCCTATTCCATCATCTTAACTCTTCTTTAGTATATTTATCATTTTTTTAATCTTATTATTATTCTAATTATTCTTGTAACTAAAATTCGGGATGTTACATCAGCCACTATAGGCCCAAACTGCCGCTGCCACAACCCCACTTTTGGTCGCCTCCCTCCTTCAATTGGTCCTTTTCTCCCTCCTGTTTCGACTTCTCTCGCTCCCTATCATCTTTGATTCTCTCTCAAGGGTCGCGCTTTCCTTGCGCCGCCATCGCTGTGGGGACCTCGCGAATCGCGAGCCACGACCTTCGCCACCAACAACCACGACTCACGACGCCACTCATGACCGAACTGCCACCATCATCGCTCGCGCCGCCATGAGCCTAATCGGAGCTCGTGATCTCTGCCTCCTCGCGACCCAGTCGCCATCACCGGTTCTGCTCTCTGCTAGTTGCGAACCAGATCAAACTGTAACACCCCAAAATTTTAATCCCCGATTAATGAAATGTTAATTATAATTTAATTATAATTAATGGTTTCTATGTTAATCCTTGATTAAAATATGTGTTCATGTGACTAGCTTAGGTGTGTGAAATTATTTAATAAATATAATAATGTATAAAATAGGAGTTTTGCATATTAGTCCCTGGGTAGGGACCTAGAAGCAATTATAGGAAAGGTTTTGGAGGGAAAGTAAATAAAATAATTATTTTTCAAAATCTGGGCAAAACACTCGAGTATTATTCTGAATACTCGAGTATTCTGGGTCAATCTGCACGAGTGAGTGCGTTTGATGAGTCACCATGAACGAGTCCCCTCCGTTGACACGAATACTCCGTCGTCAACAGCTCAAGAGTGTCGTGTCGTGATGCATGATGCCCCTCCATGTCTAAAAAAGCTCAGCAACATCGAATTTGTGAAGAATTTGGCTAAGTTTGGGTTTGTTGATGAAGTTAGGGTTTCAAATTTGTTGCCTTCGATTCTCTTTCAGTTCTGAGTGTTAGGGCTTGAGTGATACACGAATACAAAGCTCACATCTCGAGCTTTGTATAAACATAAAAATCGTGAGGATTGAGTGAGTGGGTTGGGAGAATTGGAGCTGAGAAGTTGGAGTTTGTTCTGTCAAAGTGTTGCTTGGAGCTTACTTTGATCTTGATTTCTGGTAAGCTCACGAATCCTTGAGTCTCAAATTCAGTTTCTTTAGTTAGATTATGTGGCATAGAGTCTAGAAAATCTAATTTCCCCAATTCTATTCTCTGTTTCATGTGTAAACCAATTCCACTTTGGTGTTGCACTCAAAATGCTTTGCATGTGATGCTTGAAGTCGGTCTGAGAAGTTTGGAGCTTTGTTCTTGTCAATTCTTGGTTGATTCACGTCTGAGAGGTAAGGGGAAGTAATTATATTCACTAGATAGAGATTAAATTCCATGAATTGTGTTAGAGAGCCACCAAGAGGCTCTAAGGGCTTAGATTGAATAGGAACTTTGGTTTGGAGACCAATCCATGCTCTAAAACTGTGTTGAGCAAGTTCTAAATCATGCATGCAAGCTTAAATGAACTTTACCTTATGAGTTTTATGCATATAATGCAATTTGAGGTGTTGAGTTGTTAAAATGTGCATTTTATGCATAATGGTTGGATTCTCTGTCAAATCTGTGTTTTGATATGAAATGAATGTTGTAACATGTTCAAATTATGTTATGTGTGCTCTGTTGATCCTTGGAATGGACTGGAAATGAGTAGAAATGAAATTGGTATGATAAAACTAAGTTTTCAGTGTAAACTGCTGCAAAACACTCGAGTAATATACAGGGTACTCGAGTAAAACGTTTGAAAAACAATGTAAATGAAGTTAGAACACTCGACTATCGTGTCTACTACTCGAGTATCGAGCATGACCTGAGGACAAGTTAAGGCCAACCACTCGAGTCATTCAGGGTCACTCGAGTATTCTGGAAATCAGGATGAACACTCGAGTAACCTATGGACTACTCGAGTAATTTATTGAATTTGAAACCCAAATCCTCAGAAAGTCATGAACACTCGAGTAATTTTAAGAATACTCGAGTAATCTGGAAAAGTTAATGAATACTCGAGTGTACTGAATTTTACTCGAGTAAATTACCCAGAACCTGAAAACACCATTTTCAATTCTGACTTAATTAATTAAGGAATTATTAATAATAGTTCAAGGGATCAAGACTTAGAGAAATTGATTAATACAAATAGATCGTTTGGTGACGGTCCTTTTTGATAAAGAAATAAGCCTAGGTGGCCTGTAAAGTATTAATCAACTTCCCTTAAGTCCAAAAGATAAAATGCATTCATTCTGGAGTTTGGATGGTAGGACGTATTTCATGTTTTGTTAAACATGTGGAGGGCCTCTTGGAGTGCCAATACGCTTGCTTGATGACACGTCGTTGGCGTGGTCGGCTTAGTGGATGCCGATATGGTTATACCGTTTGGATGACGGTCCGTTTGGATGACGGGATATGCTCGGGTGGCATGGATTCCAAGCTTGTCGTGTACATTCTAGGTGAATGTACGAATTGTTGTATACCTAGGAATACAACGCACTGTTGAGTGCTGGGTTGTCAGGGATGGACGTCAGAGAGTGACATAGTATGATGAAGATAGGCTTGAGAGCTAAAGTCATGCATCATGCCACTCATTTAAATTAATTGTGATAAATGAAATAAGTGTGAGCATCCTATGTGCATTAATTAACTGCTAAGTGATATATGTGATTGTTGTTAATTGATGCATATTTACATACTCATATTGCACAATTTATTCTCTGTTGATTATGTGTATAGAATTGCTTACCCCTATGACCTTGAAGGTGATGTCTCGTTACATTGCTTGCATCGAGATCCGGCCACTTCCTAGTGGCACATGGATCTATGAGGACCATCGTGCGGTGTTCGAGGGAGAGGTAGAGGTTACCTTCTACCACCCGAACCCGCTGATCCGATTCCGTCCTCGTAGATTTCGGATTCCCATCATATACACTATGCATGTACCCCCGTTTTACACTTACCATGGACCACCTCCCACGCGACCAGCTCGCTCTTATCATAGTTTTCGTTTTCGACCTACCCGCTCTCACCCTTTTACCTCGAGAGTCGTCCGCGAGGAGAATCCCCCTTCTGATCCAAGGAGCCCAGTCAGGGTTTCACCATCACCTGACCCGGTCCCCAGTGGTAGGGAACACTCTCCCTCGGATGAGATCGAGGAGGATCTGGTGGAGGACGAGAGTGGGAGCGAGCCTGTCGTGCATTCTACTGGGAGTGATTGGAGGGACGATGATCCCTAGGTATGTGTATAGGGTATATGATGAGGATCCGAGGATCCGATGTTGTGGAGGCTGTGGAGGATACTTTGCTGCTGCTGCTGTGATGATGATGCTACTACTTGTGTTTTTGGAGACTACTACTACTACTACCACATCTGATGCTGCCATATCTACGTGATTACCCCTGGAGTTGTATTTTGGTTATGTATATATATTGTAGATATACTTTTGGAATACTCTAGGGCTGTAGTTACACTGTGACGTAGATCTATTTTTATGGACTTGTACTTCTGGGTCTTGGAGACTATCATGATGGGACTATGTATTATGACTCTTATTATATATATAAAACCTATGTTTATATTACTATCAGTTGCATAGTCCAATAATTTCCGCTTACTCTGATTTAATCTATTTAAGAGCTCGGCCATAAATATTATTTGATGGTATCAGTCTTATCGAACAAAGCATGGGTAACTTTACTTACTTGTATGATACAAAGATGTTTCCAAAGAGCGAATGTTACCCTATTTGTGAAAAGGTTTTAGAGATCGCCGAACTCGATATAAATGTTTTGAAATGGTTTAGAGCTTATTCTCCAAGAATTCCAAATGACGATTTGTGCACCCGCTTTTAAAGAAAATTTTATTTCATTTATTTTCTTAACACTCACAAGTCCATATATTATCCAATATAATAGCTTAAATACTATATTATATTTGGGTAATTCGGAAGGGTGTCACACTTAGTGGTATCAGAGCAAAAGTCAGATCTTGTAGTAGTGGAAGTAGTTCAGAAAGGTAGTCATCAACATCAAGCAGGTATCTCCAAAGCATTTATATTACTTTGAATGTTATTATTTTTGCTTGTTGAGGTTTAAATACCCTTGATTTGTTTGTATCTTGTCTCTTTTGAGTACAAGACGCAATTGATTGTAGATTTAGAAGTTTAAGATAGAGCCGTAGTATAGGTGGTGTAATGGAAGTTTCTTTAGTTCAACATATGTGACCATAAGCCCATAGCGCAGGTCTAATATGGCAACTAGAAACCAAAATCACACCAACGCGATGCTAGAACGAATCACCACGGTGTTGGAAGCTATGCAACGACAGTCTCAGCAACCATGTCAACCGGTTAACCCGTCTCATCAGTGTAATGTGGGTAACGCTGAGGCGAAGACTTTGGTTGATTTCAGGAGTTGTAATCCGCCAAAGATTGAAGGAGGATTTAAGCCGGAAGAAGCAAATAAGTGGATTCACACTATGGACAAGATTCTGAGGACGTTGGAGTGTTCGGATGCTCAAAAGGTGGCGTATGCAACTTATATGTTAGAGGATGAAGCTGAGAATTGGTGGAATCACACGATGCAACTTCTACAATATGAAGGAAGGGATGTAAGTTGGGGAGTATTCATGGAGAAGTTTCTCCAAAAGTATTTCCCTGAGGACTTGAGAAGGAAGAAGGAAGTGGAGTTCTTGCAGCTGAAGCAAGGGAACATGAGTGTGGGTGAGTACGCAGCTAAGTTCGAGGAACTGATGAAGTACTCTCCATACTATCAGAACAATCCAGATGAGAGGAGTAAGTGCATTAAGTTTGAAGGAGGCTTGAGGCCAAAGTTGAAGTCGATTTTCAGCTACCAGCGGATTCAAAGCTTTCCTGCACTTGTGGATATGTGTAGGATGTATGAAGATGATACAAAGGCTGAGGAGGTGCAAATCTTGGAAAAGAAGGACAATCAGAGCTACGGACCACAAAGACGTAAGGGTTTCAACAATCGAGGCAAGGGTCTGTATGATCGTAGAGGGAAAGGCAAGGGCAAAGCTGGTGGTTCTGAGGGAAGGAATTATCGGAGCGAGGCTCCATTCTGCGACAAGTGCAAGCGCAATCACTATGGCCGTGTGTGTTGGGGGACAAGTGGTTGCTTTAACTGTGGGAAGCCGGGGCATTTTGCAAGGGACTGCAAGGAACCGGCCAAAGCCAACTCAAGGGGAACTGCTGATAGGCCTATGGCTCAAGGAAGAGTTTTCACCCTTAGCGGTGTGGAAGCAAGTCGGTCTTCTGATCTGGTGCAAGGTAAATACTTGCTTAATGGTCAGTTTTGTCATGTTTTGTTTGACTCTGGTGCAACGCATTCATTCGTTTCGTATGAATGTGTAAACCGGTTAGGCTTGATTATGTCTGAAATGCCTTATACTCTCAAAGTAGAAACCCCTACCAATGCTCCTGTAATTGTTTCTAGAGCATGTCTTAACTGTTGTATAGAAGTGTTAGGACAAACCTCTAAAGTAGATTTGATCTGCTTACCCTTGGCACAACTAGATGTGATCTTGGGAATGGACTGGTTAAGTCAAAACCAAGTAAGCATTGATTGTGATAGAAAAGTAGTGACCTATAGAAATTCAAAACCCTCCGGCTACGTGTGCCTGTTCAACTCTGAGGTAGAGGAAAATGGTCCAAGAATGGAAGAGATCCCTATTGTCAGAGACTTTCCGGAAGTTTTTGCTGACGAGATCCCTGGTCTGCCACCAAGAAGAGAAATTGAATTCGGTATCGACCTAGTTCCGGGAGCTGGTCCCATTTCTATCGCTCCCTATAGAATGGCACCACCGGAAATGGCAGAAATGAAGAAGCAGATCGAGGAACTACTACAGAAGCAGATGATTCGACCAAGTGTGTCACCTTGGGGTGCTTCGGTTTTGTTTGTCAAGAAGAAAGATGGTAGTATGAGGATGTGCATTGACTACCGGCAGCTGAATAAGGTCACCATCAAGAACAAGTATCCGTTGCCGAGGATAGATGATCTTATGGATCAAGTTCGTGGAGCTTCAGTATTTTCCAAGATCGATTTGAGGTCAGGATACCATCAAATCAGGATTAGAGAAGAAGATATCTCTAAGACTGCATTTCGATCTCGATACGGACATTATGTTGTGATGCCGTTCGGATTGACTAATGCACCAACTATCTTTATGGACTACATGAATCGAATCTTTAGACCTTATTTAGATTCATTAGTGGTTGTGTTCATAGATGATATCCTTATTTATTCCAAGAGCCCGGATATCCTTATTTATTCCAAGAGCCCGGAGGAGCATGCTGAACACTTGAGGATAGTGTTGAGCATCCTAAAGGAGAAGCAATTGTACGCCAAACTTACAAAATGTGAGTTCTGGCAGAAGGAGGTTAAGTTCTTGGGGCATGTGATTTCAGACAATGGAATAGACGTGGATCCTACGAAAGTGAGTTCGGTTTTGCAATGGGAGCAACCGAAGTCGGTCACGGAGGTGAGAAGCTTTCTTGGTTTGGCTGGGTACTATAGAAGGTTTATAGAAGGTTTCTCGAAGATCGCACTGCCTTTGACGAAGTTGACTCGGAAAGATCAACCATTCCTTTGGGATGAGAAGTGTGAAAGGAGTTTTCGGGAACTGAAGGAAAGGTTGACATCGTCTCCGGTATTGATTCTGCCTGATACACAGAAGAGCTTTGATGTGTACTGTGACGCGTCGAAACAAGGCCTTGGGTGCGTTTTGATGCAAGAAGGGCAAGTCGTCGCCTATGCCTCGAGACAGCTAAAAGTTCATGAAATGAACTATCCAACTCATGATTTGGAGCTGGTAGCTGTGGTGTTTGCATTAAAGATCTGGAGGCACTATCTCTAAGGCACTACGTTCCGGGTGTTCAATGACCATAAGAGTTTAAAGTACCTCTTCGATCAAAAGGAGTTGAATATGAGGCAGCGTCGATGGATGGAGTTTTTGAAAGATTATGAGTTCGAGCTCCATTACCATCCGGGGAAGGCCAATGTTGTGGCAGATGCATTGAGTAGAAAGGCAATGCACATCAGTGTAATGATGGTCAGAGAAGCTGTACTGATAGAGGAGTTCCGGGATTTGAGTCTGACGATGCAAGTGGAGCCGACAAGTATCAAGATGGGGATGCTGCAGATTGCTAACGAGTTTCTGCAAAGGATTCGGGAATTGCAACACAAGGATGGGAAACTCATGGAAAAGAGGAAGTTGATGGAAGAAGGCAAGGAATTGGAGTTTCAAGAAGGGAAGGATGGAATCCTTCGCTTTAAAACAAGGATTTGTGTGCCTGATGATTTAGAAGTAAGAAGGATGATTCTGGATGAAGCGCATTAGAGTAAAATGAGTATGCATCCGGGAACTACCAAAATGTACCAGGACTTAAAGAAGTTATTTTGGTGGCCTGGGTTGAAAAAGGACGTAGCTGAGTATGTGGCATGCTGTTTGGTGTGTCAAAAGGCGAAAGTGGAACATCAAAGGCCAGGAGGAGAGTTACTTTCCTTGGAAGTTCCCGTGTGGAAATGGGATAGCATCTCGATGGATTTTGTGTCGGGATTGCCAAGGACAGCCACTGGTCATGATGCCATCTGGGTGATCGTGGATCGTTTAACTAAGTCAGCGCATTTCATTCCCGTGAATATGCGCTACTCGTTGGAAAAGCTTACCCAGTTGTACATCAAAGAAGTTGTTCGTCTGCACGGTGTACCATCAAGCATTGTGTCAGATCGTGATCCGAGGTTTACATCGAAGTTTTGGGAAGATATGCATAGAGCCTTGGGTTCAAGATTGAAGCTGAGTTCTGCATACCATCCTCAGACTGATGGCCAAACGGAGAGGACTATTCAGTCATTGGAGGACATTCTACGAGCCTGCGTCTTGGAAGGTCAAGGGAATTGGGAGCAGGTGTTGCCGCTCGTGGAGTTTACTTACAACAACAGTTACCATACGAGCATTGGAATGACACCATTTGAAGCTTTGTATGGGAGAAAGTGTCAGACGCCGTTATGCTAGTTTCAAGTGGGGGAGAATTCTCTGGTTGGACCAGATTTTGTCCAAGAGACCACGGAACAGATCAAGATGATACAAGAAAAGATGAGGGTAGCTCAAAGTAGGCAGAAAAGCTATGCTGATAGAAGAAGGAAACCTTTAGAGTTTGCCGAAGGAGACCATGTATTCATTAGAATAGTACCAACAAAAGGTGTTAGTAGAGCCTTAAAAACCCAGAAACTATCACCTAAGTTTATTGGTCCCTATCAAATCCTTAAAAGAGTCGGCCCAGTAGCTTATCAGTTAGCCCTGCCTCCGTCATTAGCTAACCTCCATAATGTATTCCATGTGTCTCAATTAAAGAGATATGTCCATGACCCCACCGTTGTCCTTAGAATCCAACCTGATGACTTAGAAGTTCATCAGAATCTAACCTTCAAAGTTGTGCCAGTCCGCATTGAAGATCGAAGGATCAAACAGCTTAGAAGGAAAGATGTTCGTCTGGTCAAAGTCGTCTGGGTTTGTGGAGATGTGATAGAATCATCGTGGGAACTAGAGGATAAGATGCGTCAGGATTATCCTGACTTGTTTGTATAAGTTGAATTTCGGGGACGAAATTCCTTGTAAGTGGGGGGGGGGGGGGGTAGTGTAACACCCCAAAATTTTAATCCCCGATTAATGAAATGTTAATTATAATTTAATTATAATTAATGGTTTCTATGTTAATCCTTGATTAAAATATGTGTTCATGTGACTAGCTTAGGTGTGTGAAATTATTTAATAAATATAATAATGTATAAAATAGGAGTTTTGCATATTAGTCCCTGGGTAGGGACCTAGAAGCAATTATAGGAAAGGTTTTGGAGGGAAAGTAAATAGAATAATTATTTTTCAAAATCTGGGCAAAACACTCGAGTATTATTTTGAATACTCGAGTATTCTGGGTCAATCTGCACGAGTGAGTGCGTTTGATGAGTCACCATGAACGAGTCCCCTCCGTTGACACGAATACTCCGTCGTCAACAGCTCAAGAGTGTCGTGTCGTGATGCATGATGCCCCTCCATGTCTATAAAAGCTCAGCAACATCGAATTTGTGAAGAATTTGGCTAAGTTTGGGTTTGTTGATGAAGTTAGGGTTTCAGATTTGTTGCCTTCGATTCTCTTTCAGTTCTGAGTGTTAGGGCTTGAGTGATACACGAATACAAAGCTCACATCTCGAGCTTTGTATAAACATAAAAATCGTGAGGATTGAGTGAGTGGGTTGGGAGAATTGGAGCTGAGAAGTTGGAGTTTGTTCTGTCAAAGTGTTGCTTGGAGCTTACTTTGATCTTGATTTCTGGTAAGCTCACGAATCCTTGAGTCTCAAATTCAGTTTATTTAGTTAGATTATGTGGCATAGAGTCTAGAAAATCTAATTTCCCCAATTCTATTCTCTGTTTCATGTGTAAACCAATTCCACTTTGGTGTTGCACTCAAAATGCTCTGCATGTGATGCTTGAAGTCGGTCTGAGAAGTTTGGAGCTTTGTTCTTGTCAATTCTTGGTTGATTCACGTCTGAGAGGTAAGGGGAAGTAATTATATTCACTAGATAGAGATTAAATTCCATGAATTGTGTTAGAGAGCCACCAAGAGGCTCTAAGGGCTTAGATTTAATAGGAACTTTGGTTTGGAGACCAATCCATGCTCTAAAACTGTGTTGAGCAAGTTCTAAATCATGCATGCAAGCTTAAATGAACTTTACCTTATGAGTTTTATGCATATTATGCAATTTGAGGTGTTGAGTTGTTAAAATGTGCATTTTATGCATAATTGTTGGATTCTCTGTCAAATCTGTGTTTTGATATGAAATGAATGTTGTAACATGTTCAAATTATGTTATGTGTGCTCTGTTGATCCTTGGAATGGACTGGAAATGAAATTGGTATGATAAAACTAAGTTTTCAGTGTAAACTGCTGCAAAACACTCGAGTAATATACAGGGTAGTCGAGTAAAACGTTTGAAAAACAATGTAAATGATGTTAGAACACTCGAGTATCGTGTCTACTACTCGAGTATCGAGCATGACCTGAGGACAAGTTAAGGCCAACCACTCGAGTCATTCAGGGTCACTCGAGTATTCTGGAAATCAGGATGAACACTCGAGTAACCTATGGACTACTCGAGTAATTTATTGAATTTGAAACCCAAATCCTCAGAAAGTCATGAACACTCGAGTAACTTTAAGAATACTCGAGTAATCTGGAAAAGTTAATGAATACTCGAGTGTACTGAATTTTACTCAAGTAAATTACCCAGAACCTGAAAACACCATTTTCAATTCTGACTTAATTAATTAAGGAATTATTAATAATAGTTCAAGGGATCAAGACTTAGAGAAATTGATTAATACAAATAGATCGTTTGGTGACGGTCCTTTTTGATAAAGAAATAAGCCTAGGTGGCCTGTAAAGTATTAATCAACTTCCCTTAAGTCCAAAAGATAAAATGCATTCATTCTGGAGTTTGGATGGTAGGACGTATTTCATGTTTTGTTAAACATGTGGAGGGCCTCTGGGAGTGCCAATATGCTTGCTTGATGACACGTCGTTGGCTTGGTCGGCTTAGTGGATGCCGATATGGTTATACCGTTTGGATGACGGTCCATTTGGATGATGGTCCGTTTGGATGACGGGATATGCTCGGGTGGCATGGATTCCAAGCTTGTCGTGTACATTCTAGGTGAATGTACGAATTGTTGTATACCTAGGAATACAACGCACTGTTGAGTGCTGGGTTGTCAGGGATGGACGTCAGAGAGTGACATAGTATGATGAAGATAGGCTTGAGAGCTAAAGTCATGCATCATGCCACTCATTTAAATTAATTGTGATAAATGAAATAAGTGTGAGCATCCTATGTGCATTAATTAACTGCTAAGTGATATATGTGATTGTTGTTAATTGATGCATATTTACATACTCATATTGCACAATTTATTCTCTGTTAATTATGTGTATAGAATTGCTTACCCCTATGCCCTTGTAGGTGATGTCTCGTTACATTGCTTGCATCGAGATCCGGCCACTTCCTAGTGGCACATGGATCTATGAGGACCATCGTGCGGTGTTCGAGGGAGAGGTAGAGGTTACCTTCTACCACCCGAACCCGTTGATCCGATTCCGTCCTCGTAGATTTAGGATTCCCATCATATACACTATGCATGTACCCTCGTTTTACACTTACCATGAACCACCTCCCACGCGACCAGCTCGCTCTTATCATAGTTTTCATTTTCGACCTACCCGCTCTCACCCTTTTACCTCGAGAGTCGTCCGCGAGGAGACTCTCCCTTCTGATCCGAGGAGCCCAGTCAGGGTTTCACCATCACCTGACCCGGTCCCCAGTGGTAGGGAACACTCTCCCTCGGATGAGATCGAGGAGGATCCGGTGGAGGACGAGAGTGGGAGCGAGCCTGTCATGCATTCTACTAGGAGTGATTGGAGGGACGATGATCCCTAGGTATGTGTATAGGGTATATGATGAGGATCCGAGGATCCGATGTTGTGGAGGCTGTGGAGGATACTTTGCTGCTGCTGTGATGATGATGATGCTACTACTTGTGTTTTTGGAGACTGCTACTACTACTACCACATCTGATGCTGCCAGATCTACGTGATTACCCCTGGAGTTGTATTTTGGTTATGTATATATATTGTAGATATACTTTTGGAATACTCTAGGGCTGTAGTTACACTATGATGTAGATATGTTTTTATGGACTTGTACTTCTGGGTCTTGGAGACTATCATGATGGGACTATGTATTATGACTCTTATTATATATATAAAACCTATGTTTATATTACTATCAGTTGCATAGTCCAATAATTTCCGCTTACTCTGATTTAATCTATATAAGAGCTCGGCCATAAATATTATTTGATGGTATCAGTCTTATCGAACAAAGCATGGGTAACTTTACTTACTTGTATGATACAAAGATGTTTCCAAAGAGCGAATGTTACCCTATTTGTGAAAAGGTTTTAGAGATCGCCGAACTCGATACAAATGTTTTGAAATGGTTTAGAGCTTATTCTCCAAGAATTCCAAATGACGATTTGTGCACCCGCTTTTAAAGAAAATTTTATTTCAGTTATTTTCTTAACACTCACAAGTCCATATATTATCCCATATAATAGCTTAAATACTATATTATATTTGGGTAATTCGGAAGGGTGTCACACTTAGTGGTATCAGAGCAAAAGTCAGATCTTGTAGTAGTGGCAGTAGTTCAGAAAGGTAGTCATCAACATCAAGCAGGTATCTCCAAAGCATTTATATTACTTTGAATGTTATTATTTTTGCTTGTTGAGGTTTAAATACCCTTGATTTGTTTGTATCTTGTCTCTTTTGAGTACAAGACGCAATTGATTGTAGATTTAGAAGTTTAAGATAAAGTCGTAGTATAGGTGGTGTAATGGAAGTTTCTTTAGTTCAACATATGTGACCATAAGCCCATAGCGCAGGTCTAATATGGCAACTAGAAACCAAAATCACACCAACGCGATGCTAGAACGAATCACCACGGTGTTGGAAGCTATGCAACGACAGTCTCAGCAACCATCTCAACCGGTTAACCCGTCTCATCAGTGTAATGTGGGTAACGCTGAGGCGAAGACTTTGGCTGATTTCAGGAGTTGCAATCCGCCAAAGTTTGAAGGAGGATTTAAGCCGGAAGAAGCAAATAAGTGGATTCACGCTATGGACAAGATTCTGAGGACGTTGGAGTGTTCGGATGCTCAAATGGTGGCGTATGCAACTTATATGTTAGAGGATGAAGCTAAGAATTGGTGGAATCACACGATGCAACTTCTACAATATGAAGGAAGGGATGTAAGTAGGGGAGTATTCATGGAGAAGTTTCTCCAAAAGTATTTCCCTGAGGACTTGAGAAGGAAGAAGGAAGTGGAGTTCTTGCAGCTGAAGCAAGGGAACATGAGTGTGGGTGAGTACGCAGCTAAGTTCGAGGAACTGATGAAGTACTCTCCATACTATCAGAACAATCCAGATGAGAGGAGTAAGTGCATTAAGTTTGAAGGAGGCTTGAGGCCAAAGTTGAAGTCGATTTTCAGCTACCAGCGGATTCAAAGCTTTCTTGCACTTGTGGATATGTGGAGGATGTATGAAGATGATACAAAGGCTGAGGAGGTGCAAATCTTGGAAAAGAAGGACAATCAGAGCTACGGACCACAAAGACGTAAGGGTTTCAACAATCGAGGCAAGGGTCTGTATGATCGTAGAGGGAAAGGCAAGGGCAAAGTTGGTGGTTCTGAGGGAAGGAATTATCGGAGCGAGGCTCCATTCTGCGACAAGTGCAAGCGCAATCACTATGGCCGTGTGTGTTGGGGGACAAGTGGTTGCTTTAACTGTGGGAAGCCGGGGCATTTTGCAAGGGACTGCAAGTAACAGGCCAAAGCCAACTCAAGGGGAACTGCTGATAGACCTATGGCTCAAGGAAGAGTTTTCACCCTTAGCGGTGTGGAAGCAAGTCGGTCTTCTGATCTGGTGCAAGGTAAATACTTGCTTAATGGTCAGTTTTGTCATGTTTTGTTTGACTCTGGTGCAACGCATTCATTCGTTTCGTATGAATGTGTAAACCGGTTAGGCTTGATTATGTCTGAAATGCCTTATACTCTCAAAGTAGAAACCCCTACCAATGCTCCTGTAATTGTTTCTAGAGCATGTCTTAACTGTTGTATAGAAGTGTTAGGACAAACCTCTAAAGTAGATTTGATCTGCTTACCCTTGGCACAACTAGATGTGATCTTGGGAATGGACTGGTTAAGTCAAAACCAAGTAATCATTGATTGTGATAGAAAAGTAGTGACCTATAGAAATTCAAAACCCTCCGGCTACGTGTGCCTGTTCAACTATGAGGTAGAGGAAAATGGTCCAAGAATGGAAGAGATCCCTATTGTCAGAGACTTTCCGGAAGTTTTTGCTGACGAGATCCCTGGTCTGCCACCAAGAAGAGAAATTGAATTCGGTATCGACCTAGTTTCGGGAGCTGGTCCCATTTCTATCGCTCCCTATAGAATGGCACCACCGGAAATGGCAGAAATGAAGAAGCAGATCGAGGTACTACTACAGAAGAAGATGATTCGACCAAGTGTGTCACCTTGGGGTGCTTCGGTTTTGTTTGTCAAGAAGAAAGATGGTAGTATGAGGATGTGCATTGACTACCGGCAGCTGAATAAGGTCACCATCAAGAACAAGTATCCGTTGCCGAGGATAGATGATCTTATGGATCAAGTTCGTGGAGCTTCAGTATTTTCCAAGATCGATTTGAGGTCAGGATACCATCAAATCAGGATTAGAGAAGAGGATATCTCTAAGACTGCATTTCGATCTCGATACGGACATTATGAGTATGTTGTGATGCCGTTCGGATTGACTAATGCACCAACTATCTTTATGGACTACATGAATCGAATCTTTAGACCTTATTTAGATTCATTCGTGGTTGTGTTCATAGATGATATCCTTATTTATTCCAAGAGCTCGGATATCCTTATTTATTTCAAGAGCCTGGAGGAGCATGCTGAACACTTGAGGATGGTGTTGAGCATCCTAAAGGAGAAGCAATTGTACGCCAAACTTACAAAATGTGAGTTCTGGCAGAAGGAGGTTAAGTTCTTGGGGCATGTGATTTCAGACAACGGAATAGACGTGGATCCTACGAAAGTGAGTTCGGTTTTGCAATGGGAGCAACCGAAGTCGGTCACGGAGGTGAGAAGCTTTCTTGGTTTGGCTGGGTACTATAGAAGGTTTATAGAAGGTTTCTCGAAGATCGCACTGCCTTTGACGAAGTTGACTCGGAAAGATCAACCATTCCTTTGGGATGAGAAGTGTGAAAGGAGTTTTCGGGAACTGAAGGAAAGGTTGACATCGTCTCCGGTATTGATTCTGCCTGATACACAGAAGAGCTTTGATGTGTACTGTGACGCGTCGAAACAAGGCCTTGGGTGCGTTTTGATGCAAGAAGGGCAAGTCGTCGCCTATGCCTCGAGACAGCTAAAAGTTCATGAAATGAACTATCCAACTCATGATTTGGAGCTGGCAGCTGTGGTGTTTGCATTAAAGATCTGGAGGCACTATCTCTATGGCACTACGTTCCGGGTGTTCAGTGACCATAAGAGTTTAAAGTACCTCTTCGATCAAAAGGAGTTGAATATGAGGCAGCGTCGATGGATGGAGTTTTTGAAAGATTATGAGTTCGAGCTCCATTACCATCCGGGGAAGGCCAATGTTGTGGCAGATGCATTGAGTAGAAAGGCAATGCACATCAGTGCAATGATGGTCAGAGAAGCTGTACTGATAGAGGAGTTCCGGGATTTGAGTCTGACGATGCAAGTGGAGCCGACAAGTATCAAGATGGGGATGCTGCAGATTGCTAACGAGTTTCTGCAAAGGATTCGGGAATTGCAACACAAGGATGGGAAACTCATGGAAAAGAGGAAGTTGATGGAAGAAAGCAAGGAATTGGAGTTTCAAGAAGGGAAGGATGGAATCCTTCGCTTTAAAACAAGGATTTGTGTGCCTGATGATTTAGAAGTAAGAAGGATGATTCTGGATGAAGCGCATAAGAGTAAAATGAGTATGCATCCGGGAACTACCAAAATGTACCAGGACTTAAAGAAGTTATTTTGGTGGCCTGGGTTGAAAAAGGACGTAGCTGAGTATGTGGCATGCTGTTTGGTGTGTCAAAAGGCGAAAGTGGAACATCAAAGGCCAGGAGGAGAGTTACTTTCCTTGGAAGTTCCCGTGTGGAAATGGGATAGCATCTCGATGGATTTTGTGTCGGGATTGCCAAGGACAGCCACTGGTCATGATGCCATCTGGGTGATCGTGGATCGTTTAACTAAGTCAGCGCATTTCATTCCCGTGAATATGCGCTACTCGTTGGAAAAGCTTACCCAGTTGTACATCAAAGAAGTTGTTCGTCTGCACGGTGTACCATCAAGCATTGTGTCAGATCGTGATCCGAGGTTTATATCGAAGTTTTGGGAAGATCTGCATAGAGCCTTGGGTTCAAGATTGAAGCTGAGTTCTGCATACCATCCTCAGACTGATGGCCAAACGGAGAGGACTATTTAGTCATTGGAGGACATTCTACGAGCCTGCGTCTTGGAAGGTCAAGGGAATTGGGAGCAGGTGTTGCCGCTCGTGGAGTTTACTTACAACAACAGTTACCATACGAGCATTGGAATGGCACCATTTGAAGCTTTGTATGGGAGAAAGTGTCAGACGCCGTTATGCTGGTTTCAAGTGGGGGAGAATTCTCTGGTTGGACCAGATTTTGTCCAAGAGACCACGGAACAGATCAAGATGATACAAGAAAAGATGAGGGCAACTCAAAGTAGGCAGAAAAGCTATGCTGATAGAAGAAGGAAACCTTTAGAGTTTGCCGAAGGAGACCATGTATTCATTAGAATAGTACCAACAAAAGGTGTTAGTAGAGCCTTAAAAACCCAGAAACTATCACCTAAGTTTATTGGTCCCTATCAAATCCTCAAAAGAGTCGACCCAGTAGCTTATCAGTTAGCCCTGCCTCCGTCATTAGCTAACCTCCATAATGTATTCCATGTGTCTCAATTAAAGAGATATGTCCATGACCCCACCGTTGTCCTTAGAATCCAACCTGATGACTTAGAAGTTCATGAGAATCTAACCTTCAAAGTTGTGCCAGTCCGCATTGAAGATCGAAGGATCAAACAGCTTAGAAGGAAAGATGTTCGTCTGGTCAAAGTCGTCTGGGTTTGTGGAGATGTGATAGAATCATCGTGGGAACTAGAGGATAAGATGCGTCAGGATTATCCTGACTTGTTTGTATAAGTTGAATTTCTGGGACGAAATTCCTTGTAAGTGGGGGGGGGGGGGGGGGTAGTGTAACACCCCAAAATTTTAATCCCCGATTAATGAAATGTTAATTATAATTTAATTATAATTAATGGTTTCTATGTTAATCCTTGATTAAAATATGTGTTCATGTGACTAGCTTAGGTGTGTGAAATTATTTAATAAATATAATAATGTATAAAATAGGAGTTTTGCATATTAGTCCCTGGGTAGGGAGCTAGAAGCAATTATAGGAAAGGTTTTGGAGGGAAAGTAAATAAAATAATTAATTTTCAAAATCTGGGCAAAACACTCGAGTATTATTCTGAATACTCGAGTATTCTGGGTCAATCTGCACGAGTGAGTGCGTTTGATGAGTCACCATGAACGAGTCCCCTCCGTTGACACGAATACTCCGTCGTCAACAGCTCAAGAGTGTCGTGTCGTGATGCATGATGCCCCTCCATGTCTATAAAAGCTCAGCAACATCGAATTTGTGAAGAATTTGGCTAAGTTTGGGTTTGTTGATGAAGTTAGGGTTTCAGATTTGTTGCCTTCGATTCTCTTTCAGTTCTGAGTGTTAGGGCTTGAGTGATACACGAATACAAAGCTCACATCTCGAGCTTTGTATAAACATAAAAATCGTGAGGATTGAGTGAGTGGGTTGGGAGAATTGGAGTTGAGAAGTTGGAGTTTGTTCTGTCAAAGTGTTGCTTGGAGCTTACTTTCATCTTGATTTCTGGTAAGCTCACGAATCCTTGAGTCTCAAATTCAGTTTCTTTAGTTAGATTATGTGGCATAGAGTCTAGAAAATCTAATTTCCCCAATTCTATTCTCTGTTTCATGTGTAAACCAATTCCACTTTGGTGTTGCACTCAAAATGCTCTGCATGTGATGCTTCAAGTCGGTCTGAGAAGTTTGGAGCTTTGTTCATGTCAATTCTTGGTTGATTCACGTCTGAGAGGTAAGGGGAAGTAATTATATTCAATAGATAGAGATTAAATTCCATGAATTGTGTTAGAGAGCCACCAAGAGGCTCTAAGGGCTTAGATTTAATAGGAACTTTGGTTTGGAGACCAATCTATGCTCTAAAACTGTGTTGAGCAAGTTCTAAATCATGCATGCAAGCTTAAATGAACTTTACCTTATGAGTTTTATGCATATTATGCAATTTGAGGTGTTGAGTTGTTAAAATGTGCATTTTATGCATAATTGTTGGATTCTCTGTCAAATCTGTGTTTTGATATGAAATGAATGTTGTAACATGTTCAAATTATGTTATGTGTGCTCTGTTGATCCTTGGAATGGACTGGAAATGAAATTGGTATGATAAAACTAAGTTTTCAGTGTAAACTGCTGCAAAACACTCGAGTAATATACAAGGTACTCGAGTAAAACGTTTGAAAAACAATGTAAATGAAGTTAGAACACTCGAGTATCGTGTCTACTACTCGAGTATCGAGCATGACCTGAGGACAAGTTAAGGCCAACCACTCGAGTCATTCAGGGTCACTCGAGTATTCTGGAAATCAGGATGAACACTCGAGTAACCTATGGACTACTCAAGTAATTTATTGAATTTGAAACCCAAATCCTCAGAAAGTCATGAACACTCGAGTAACTTTAAGAATACTCGAGTAATCTGGAAAAGTTAATGAATACTCGAGTGTACTGAATTTTACTCGAGTAAATTACCTAGAACCTGAAAACACCATTTTCAATTCTGACTTAATTAATTAAGGAATTATTAATAATAGTTCAAGGGATCAAGACTTAGAGAAATTGGTTAATACAAATAAATCGTTTGGTGACGGTCCTTTTTGATAAAGAAATAAACCTAGGTGGCCTGTAAAGTATTAATCAACTTCCCTTAAGTCCAAAAGATAAAATGCATTCATTCTGGAGTTTGGATGGTAGGACGTATTTCATGTTTTGTTAAACATGTGGAGGGCCTCTGGAAGTGCCAATACGCTTGCTTGATGACACGTCGTTGGCGTGGTCGGCTTAGTGGATGCCGATATGGTTATACCGTTTGGATGACGGTCCATTTGGATGACGGGATATGCTCGGGTGGCATGGATTCCAAGCTTGTCGTGTACATTCTAGGTGAATGTACGAATTGTTGTATACCTAGGAATACAATGCACTGTTGAGTGCTGGGTTGTCAGGGATGGACGTCAAAGAGTGACATAGTATGATGAAGATAGGCTTGAGAGCTAAAGTCATGCATCATGCCACTCATTTAAATTAATTGTGATAAATGAAATAAGTGTGAGCATCCTATGTGCATTAATTAACTGCTAAGTGATATATGTGATTGTTGTTAATTGATGCATATTTACATACTCATATTGCACAATTTATTCTCTGTTGATTATGTGTATAGAATTGCTTACCCCTATGCCCTTGTAGGTGATGTCTCGTTACATTGCTTGCGTCGAGATCCGACCACTTCCTAGTGGCACATGGATCTATGAGGACCATCGTGCGGTGTTCGAGGGAGAGGTAGAGGTTACCTTCTACCACCCGAACCCGTTGATCCGATTACGTCCTCGTAGATTTAGGATTCCCATCATATACACTATGCATGTACCCCCGTTTTACACTTACCATGGACCACCTCCCACGCGACCAGCTCGCTCTTATCATAGTTTTCATTTTCGACCTACCCGCTCTCACCCTTTTACCTCGAGATTCGTCCGCGAGGAGACTCCCCCTTCTGATCCGAGGAGCCCAGTCAGGGTTTCACCATCACCTGACCCGGTCCCCAGTGGTAGGGAACACTCTCCCTCGAATGAGATCGAGGAGGATCCGGTGGAGGACGAGAGTGGGAGCGAGCCTGTCGTGCATTCTACTGGGAGTGATTGGAGGGACGATGATCCCTAGGTATGTGTATAGGGTATATGATGAGGATCCGAGGATCCGATGTTGTGGAGGTTGTGGAGGATACTTTGCTGCTGCTGTGATGTTGATGATGCTACTACTTGTGTTTTTGGAGATTGCTACTACTACTACCACATCTGATGCTGCCAGATCTACGTGATTACCCCTGGAGTTGTATTTTGGTTATGTATATATATTGTAGATATACTTTTGGAATACTCTAGGGCTGTAGTTACACTGTGATGTAGATCTGTTTTTATGGACTTGTACTTCTGGGTCTTGGAGACTATCATGATGGGACTATGTATTATGACTCTTATTATATATATCAAACCTATGTTTATATTACTATCAGTTGCATAGTCCAATAATTTCCGCTTACTCTGATTTAATCTATTTAAGAGCTCGGCCATAAATATTATTTGATGGTATCAGTCTTATCAAACAAAGCATGGGTAACTTTACTTACTTGTATGATACAAAGATGTTTCCAAAGAGCGAATGTTACCCTATTTGTGAAAAGGTTTTAGAGATCGCCGAACTCAATACAAATGTTTTGAAATGGTTTAGAGCTTATTCTCCAAGAATTCCAAATGACGATTTGTGCACCCGCTTTTAAAGAAAATTTTATTTCAGTTATTTTCTTAACACTCACAAGTCCATATATTTTCCAATATAATAGCTTAAATACTATATTATATTTGGGTAATTCGGAAGGGTGTCACACAAACCGCCACCATGGGGCCCTCGTGGATCGCGAACCAGGAGCCTCCGTCTTTGCCTCCTCCTTGCTCCGGCGACGTTGCTACATGACCAAACCGCCGTGGTTGATGGCCAACCCTTGGAGGTGATGTTGTGAGCCAACCGATTTGGATTGGTTTGGCCATGAATCGTTCGGGCTGGAGTTGACCGAACCGATCTCGATCTCTTCGCTGCTTCAAAAATTAGATTTGAGGGTAAATCCTTAATACCTTTTTAACTGCTCTATATTGTGTTATAATAGTATTGGTAATAATTATTTAGTATTAAATTGTTTTGGAAATTAAACTGTATTATAGTTTATACCGATTTTAATTATAATGTTATTGATGATGATTTTAATTGGTTACTTTGATTTGTTATAACATTGAATTAAACGTTATGTCAAATGAATTGTTTTAGAAGTATTTTGTAAAGGTGTCAGGTCCCTAAGTAATTGAGTTGTTGTTTAGTGAGGTTGAATTATCCCTGAACTAAACAATACACCAATTAATTAGAAACCTGAAATATTCGGCATAACGTTAATTCGGGTTAAAACGTTGAACGTTAATTTCAATTTGAAAGGAAGTGTAATTATTTGAACGTTGGAATTGCGATTTAGACTTATTTTGAACCGCGAACACTTCCTTTTAATTCGAAATTAATAATGTCAAGTAAGGTAGCATTTGATTTTGTGAGTCGTAATTAAAGTTACTTGATTTCAAATTATTTTTATAATTATGTTAGTTTTGAAAGTTAGCGTATTTTCAATAAAAAGCTATACTATTTTATTGAGAAGACATTGATCTTAATTTGAAATTTTGTTATATTAGTTTGTAAATTATAATTAATTGATTTCATGATTTGAAAACTTACCAAATACTCTATACTTTGAAATGTGTCAATTTTGAGATTTCAAATTTTGTTGTTCGGATTTCCATAGTTATCTTCCCTATTACGTAAAGTTTAACAGTGTCCATTTTAATATGATTTTGGTATGTTGTTCATATCACTATTAATTTACTATTTGATTTTAAAAGTTTGTTTTAGGGAACCTTGAATGCTCTTTTATAACCTTATTGATATTTGCTAATTTGTTGGCTATAACGAAAAATATGTGTTTATAACGTTATAAACTTATTAACTAATCTAATATTGATATTGTTTTAGCATAACTAAAAAGGATTAATTGATGGTTTGATTGTCGCGTTTGAGTCAGTTTTAGCGCATTAAATTGATTATTATTTGATTTATATAATATGGCTAGATGAGGAAGGAGCTTTAGAACTTGTCGCCACACGTAAGCAATGGACTCTGATACGTTTGGACATTATCGTACAAAAAGAAAGTTTAAGGGTTTAAGGTTTTATCTCTCTCTTCAAGGTAAGGAGGGGGTATTACCTTTACTTAGGGAAAGAACTCTAGAATGTTTATAGTGATAGCTAAGGGTAGTTGAATATATATGTTAATGAACCTTAGGGTAGTTGATATTGGTAAAAAGTGAATATTTAAAATAAAGAAGGAAAACTCATTTTTAATATTTATAATTATATGTGATATACGATGGTTTAGGTGATGTTGCATGATTTTTATGGAAATGAATGATGAATGGAAAATATATGTGTATGCATGTTGTTAGTGTTGGATAAATTAATAACTGAGCTAAGGAGAGTAAAAATGAATGACCGATTAACTAGATACTAAGCTAGGAAACAAGAAGAGTAACAAAGTGGATAACTAATGATGAAAATGAGTGTGAAATAAGAATGAAAAAGTGAGAGAAGAATAAGTAAGACAGGAGGTCAGATAGGCCCTGTCAAGATAAAACACAAGAGGTTATACAGACCCTGTGGATGAGAAACCGAAAGAGAATAAAGGAATGGAAAATGAGAAAGATGAAAAGAAATGGAAAATGAGAAAAAGGAAAGAGAATTAAATAATGAAAACATGAAAGTGAGAAAAATGAAATGAAATGGAAAATGAGAAAAATAAAAAGGGAATGGAAATGAGAAAAAGAAAAGAGAACAAAATGGTATGTGAATGTGAATGTGAATGAAAATGAATTGTTGTGAAATGACTGGTACTTGATTGAGTATGATATTATGTGAGAAATCGTTATATTTGTGATTGACTTTGTATATTACTAT
This sequence comes from Crotalaria pallida, assembly GCA_037953625.1. NCBI lineage: Eukaryota > Viridiplantae > Streptophyta > Magnoliopsida > Fabales > Fabaceae > Crotalaria > Crotalaria pallida. Next base: position 72,907,408 of record CM075655.1, on the reverse strand, counting down.
GTCTTTTTAGAAGTCATTTACTAAGTTCTGTGTAATGCTCACCTCCTTGCTGTTTTTATACAAGTACAGAGATTGAGCTTGCACTGTTACAGGCCGAGCAGGAATACACTCCACCCAGTGGAGTGTAAATTAGTTATGACAGGAATATAGTTAATTTGATTTAGTTCAATTTATTTTGGTTTCAAAATGATTCAATAGTCGTAAGCCCTGAAACTTGTATTATTTGTGAAACAGGGCATTAATGCTAAGCTGGCTGTAATTAATATATATGTACATGTTTTAAAATATTCTGGACTGGAAGGGTATTCAGGAAGAAATTTTTGGAAAGTCCGAAAAATAGAAGAAACTATGTCAAATTTTTTAAACGAAATTTTCAAGTAACTTAATATTCTTAATTTAAGGGTATTTTTAGTTAGGTTATCACAAGATCCACCTCAAGATGTGAGGCATTGCATTCTAAAATGCGAAAGTACGTTGCTTGTAGGCAAAATCTTTGTGAATTCATTAAACAACTTGAATGTTGTTGGGAACTCATTCGCTACAATGAGTTGTGTGCTCACTACAAGACTTTGGATAGTGAGCTAGTCCTTCCTACCCCCTTTAAGCTTCTGGAGAAGTCAACCACCAGTATTTACACAAGGGAAGTTTTTGAGATTGTGCAGAGTTTGTTATTTATATCAACTGAGTACAAGGTGCGTGACTGGAGGGAAACACTACACAATGTCGTTTTGTGGTCCTTAAATACCCAGGTAAGATTGGAAGATGGGGTGTGTTGTACAACCCTCGTGATTCAAAGTTTTTGTGCGATTGCAAATAGATGGAGTCATTTGGCTTGCCATGTTTTCATATCCTTTCCTTCCTTTTTCATTTGAACTTTACTGAATTACGTGACACATTGTGTTACCATGCTGGACAATGAAAGCGAAAGAATTTGTGGGAGTGAAACTTCATGGTGGAGTAGATGGTGGGTCTGGTGCAGTGGTTAGCCATAACACTTCTTTGGTTCACTTTTGTAGATGCATATGTGCTTTGGCTTTCGTTTCCAGAGAGAAATTTCACAACATCAGAGATAAGGTATTTGCGGAATTGATGGAGTTCTAAACGAACGAGGATGAGAGCAGTGGTACTGGTCATGCTCTAGGTGACACTTCTAGTGTTAATGATCCCCCTGTTTTTGGCATGAAAAGTTCTGATAAACATTATTCTAATTGCCATCGTAGAGGACATAATGTTAGGAGTTGTCCGCTTGGAAAAAGAGTGACGAACCTAGTGAATATTGTACATGTGTAGACATTGAGGATGATGGAGGAACAGATGATGATGATGAAGATAGTGAGTTTGTTGATGACAACAGTGTGGACCACTATGATGCTATGGAGGACATGGGTGAGTCTGATAGATGGGATGATGGAGCTCGTGAGTGAAATGGTAATGGTCAACAAAAGTATGTGATGGTGTAAGACATGGTTTAATTCTATTGTCATTTTATAAGTTGTTTCAAACTAATTATTGTTATCCTATTTGATGGTGATTGTGTTTTAGTGTATTTTGATGTAATGGTAACACATTATCTATGTTTATCTGTGTTGATGTAATATTTTCCCTTCTATCTCAATTCTTTTCTTTTTTTTATAAGGATAGTTCAGATGCTTTTACTTTAAGTTATATTGTTTCTTTGTTCTATTGTCTCTATGCTAAGCGTGCTTGAAATTCCATAGCTTGATTGTAATTCCAGAAGTGCAATTATAAAGCTACCTATACCATATAAAATAGATGAACTATGATTTTATTCTTTTCTCATATATAGGGATTTCAAATAGCTTCCAACCTTTATCCAATTCCATAGCTTGTTTGAAAAAAATACAAGGACAGAAGCTTAAATACACTATACCAACTTGTAGGCATTTGAAACAATAACAAGGGGAGGAGGATTCCAAAATTTATTATAACATTGTAATCCTTATAAAAAAAAGTTGAAAATAAAAGAAAGAGTTGCATGCCATGTTGAATGGAAAAATCATTTTCTTACTTCACTTTGCATGACACAATTTCTTCGTTATTAGAATTGATTTAGAAAGGATCATGGAGATGTAAGATTATGTATTTGAATAGTTTTGAAGCTCTATTGTTATACTCACAATTTAAATTCACAAGTTACACAATTTTATGGACTTAATTTTGTTATACTCAAAGGGAATTATTTTTTGACCCCCCCAGTTAATTAGTTAACCCTCTTTTTTTTAAAAGACCCTACTAACCTTACTATAAAGTAAACTACCCAAAATGCCCCTCCTTGCCCCATGCATGCGAACCTATTTTTTCTTCTTCCTTCTCTTCTTCTTTTTCACGTTAACTCTCCAGCAGCCTCTTCCACTCTTCATTAACCCAAAACCCCTTTTCTCCTCCACCTTTCTTCAGTTGCAAGCAATCCATATACATTCATCAAGGTAATTCTATCACCATAAACTTGATCCTTTAGGTTGATATTTGAAGCATTAGGGGTTTGAAGTGGTTAATATTAAGTTAGACATGCTGTTAGGTTTTTTTTCACTATCGCAGGGTGGCTCGCTTGAGGATATACGAGCCAAACAAAAAGATTAGCTCGTTGACCCCTCAGCGAGTGTTATAAAATCAAAATTTTATAACCCTCGCTGTGGGGTCAGCGAGTGTTATAAAATTTTGATTTATAACCCTCGCTGATGTAACATCTCGATTTAGTTACTTGATTCTATTTTTATTTAGTAAAAATCATAGGGAAATTTTTTTTATTGATGACGTGGACATGAGTTCGCCTTCACAAAATATTTCCCCTTTTTCAAAAACATTTTCATTATAAAAATAAACCATTCATGTCCCACATCACACCTCAAGTTCCAAATTGAGATGTTACCAACATCGCGCTTTGAAACTCTTCCTTTTACTTTCACAAAACTATTCCATTTCCTTTCATATACATAACGTCTAGTACCGGTTTTCAAAACTGTTAAAGAAATAGGCTGAGTTACATCAGGATAGAGCATCGTTATCTTAGTAGCTTAAGAAAGTGCGTTACATAAGTAAGACATAAATAATAACCTACACTACTGATTGTAACACCCCGATTTCGGCAACTTGAAAACATCATCTCTTTAACAAAAATATAGTAAAAATTTGGGATTTTTTTTTAAATGGTGACATGGGCATGAGAACTTTTATGTTCAAAAATATTTCAGTAACTTAATTGAAATAAAATTATGTTCTCATGTCACATATCACAAGTCAAGTCCCAATCCGAGATGTTACTTAACATCGCACTTTGTAACTTGGCTTCATAAATCTCTTTTGAGAAAATAGTTTCAAATCTTGTTTCATAAAACCTTTCAAGTTCCTTAAAACCATGCTTAATAAAATTCCAAGCGGGGTACAAAATGACATAGCAATGTTAACCAAGTAGTTGCAAGGGATACATAGCTTGAAGGGGATTACCTACTGCTAATCTTGATGTCTAATCTCCCTAGCTGAAGTCCACTGCAGAAGTCTCGTACAGATTTACTACAGGGTCAACCATCTACCCATTGCGACATCGGAGTAACCCGATACGACAACATGATAAGAGAGATGGTCAGCATTCCAGAAGTACAAACATGACGGGACAATAGATTGATAACTAGAGGCATGTAAAGACATGGAACTTACTAATTCTCATGCAATCACAATTACTCGTGCTATGCATATGACAAATATATTCACATAAGCATATAAGAAACACTTATAAACAAAGCATATCATCACATACCAACGATATCAAAATCATAACTCATCACAATATACATCACTTCACTTGGCATCACAAGCCTTCAAATATTCAAGTCTCATCATCATCTTTCCAATAATCACTTATACTTTCTTTCTTTGAATCTTTTTCAATAAGTTCTTTATACTTTCATTCTTGTAATCTTTTATCATTATTCTTATCAAACGGTTCGCTCAATGATGAGGGGGAAACATCATTGAACTCGCACACACGTCTACATCTCCTCGGTCATCCACCCAACCTAGTCGGAAGCAAACAGGAGTACAGGACCTTTACCACGCGGGCACGACAGCTGTCACACAAACAAATGGTCCCAGACCAGGAGGACTCAGCCTCAAATCATATCATATCAATTCACATATATATCAAGGCACGCTCTCAGCGGCAATCTCAAATGCCTCGTTCCAGTCCCTCTCACTGTTCTAGATTTGCATCGAGGGGGTGACAGTATAATTTCTAGTTCGCGATGCGGAACTTGCCACGGCATTAGACCCAGTCCCTACCACGTTAGTAAGCCACATGTGGAATTCGTTCCGCCTAGAAATATACTCTAGGCTTCTTGACGTTCACCGTCCTTGCCCTCCCCTCCTGCAATCCCCACCTGAGTATCCGCAGATACCCATAGTATCTTCCTCTCCACTACTTCGATACGACACTCATACCTCACCGCGTATATAAATGTCTTTTAAAGTCTTTTAAAGTTTTAATGTTTTAATTAGCGGCTTAATCCTAACAGTCGGCTCGTCCTTGGTGCATCCCTTCAACGAAGCCCGACCACTAATCGCAATCCGTTCCCCCTAAATCTCAATGGCATCATGCCTCATTCACTTTCATCTCTTCATCATGATTCTCATAAGCTCATTCTCAGCACATTTCTCATCAACATCATCAGCATCTTTTCCTCGTCTTTCTCAAAATATCTTTTCGCAATACTTTTTCGAAAACATGATTTCGCAAAACTTTTGCTTCACAAAACATTTTCAGAAACCTCATTTCATAAATCCTTTCACAAAACTTTTTCAAAAATAATGTTTCCAAAAACCTTCACAAAAATATTATTTTCACAAAAGCTTTTCAAAAATCTCTTTTCAAAACCTTTTTAAAAAAAAGTCACATTTTTGGATGAGTGCTAATGGAGGAGCAAGATCAACTCAACACTAGGCTTCTTTCCAAAAACATGAATGAGGAATCACATCTCCACTCAAACCACATCTCACTTTCACAACCACGTTCTCTTTCAAACCTCAACTCTATATATCTTTTACACTTTACTCATCTTATTTCTTTCTCATACTTCTCAAGTCTTACTCTTTCTCATTACCACATATAATCACATTCAACTTTTCCATTTAACTTCGAGTCTTACTCTTTTTCCTGATTCTTATTATCATTCATCACACTTCTAGATTTTCCAGACAGAATATAATAATCACAAAGATATCCAATCCATAATAAATTCAATCATGCAACATATTTAACAAAACAGGAATACATCTAACACATATATGTATCACATATGATAATGCAGCATGTAACATAATACAATTACTCTAATTAGACTCGATGTACTCAGTTTAGAACTGAGTCTACGCGTCATGACGACTTAGGCCTACTGCATCTCTCACCTCTCACTCCAGCATCTGAAATCATTGCGGGTCCTTCCCAAGAAGTCGGCCGTTCTGCTTCTCAACTTATACGTACCTTGTACTAAATAGACGATACTAACGTTACAAGTCTATTTATTTCTCGAAAACTCGTTATCAAAACGCGTTTTTGAAAACTCTTTTTATTTCTCGTCGGAAAATCGTAAATCGTTAAAACTTTTTCAAATCAAATTCGACTTTTGAAAATACTCTAAACATCTCAAAATCCTTTTAAAATAATTTACAAAACACTTTAAAACCATTGGTTTTGGTTGCTGGTCCGTTCCGGACAGCCACTAACCAAAACTCAAAAACACCGAAAAACTTGACTTTAGTTCATATAACACTTTGCTTTAGAATAAACACTTAAATGATTTGTTTTTCAAACTTGTAGTGTCCTGGAACACTGTGTTCTTAACCCTCTAAGTGCTCAAGATTATGGAACCAGGAGCCCAAGAGAGGATTAAGTGTTAATATGTGACTTTTTGGTGTTTCTGCAGTTCCAGTTGGGAAAAGCAGGGTTTCCCCAGTCAACAGGTGTGTGCAGAGTGTCAAATTAGGGATGAGAGTACGTACCTGAAACCCTAGCTGTTATGAGCTATTTATAGGGTTTGGAGGAGGCTGATATGGGCTGTATGGGCCCTGTATCAAGGTAGAGCTGAACCAGGATTCTGTGAGATAATACCGGAGGTTTAAACTCTTAGAATCTAGATAGGATCAGCTCAAGGTCTCATGTCTAGGCTGTTAGCGAGAATCTAGGAGAGATTTGCGGAGGGGATAAGAAACCTGAATGGGTCCGAATCTATCCACAAGCCGACGGTATGTCTCGGCCCTAGAGTCCCGAGCCTGATGAGTGGAAAACCTTTTGTAAGGCTCGGCCCCATCAAGTCCGAGCCTGGTCCTTTTGTATGCTCAGAGCCAACGAGTCCGAGCGGGGGACGTTTGTGCTGAGCAACCCGAGGAGAGGGCCCTTGTAAGGTCGGCAGACCCTACAAGCCCTTATACGGTCGGCAGACCCTACAAGCCCCCCAGCTCGTAAGACTTTATAAAGTCTGTGACGAGGTAGCATGTGTTTAGGGTTGGACCTTCTAGATGTCTTAGTTCAAATGTGTGACAGATGTCCGAGGTGACGTTTTGGTTTCTCTAGGTACAGCGCGTTCTCTTGTAAGTTGTGCCAAATCATTGCAATTTTTGAAATTTGAAAAAGCGTCTGTTGAAACCGCCACGTCTCATTCAGCGAGTGGTTGTATGGGTTGATGGGCTTTCGGCCCAAATGCGTGTCATGGAGGGAAACTGAAAAGTTTCCTTCATTAGTTTGAACCCTCTTACTACCCTCACTCATTTTCCTTCTCACTTCAGGATCTTCTCAAATCATAATCCCCTCATTCCCTCTCCAATCTCCTTTCCACCGTCTCCGCCTCCAAATCCTCAGCACTCTCCCATCATCCTTTCCAGCAACCAAAAGCAGGTAACTTCCTCTACTCTTCTTATTTCCATTTCTGCGATTTCCTCCTTTTGTGCGATTTCTGCTTTAGGGGTTTTGGTTTTGGGTTTTGCAGGGAGTCTGGACTTTAAGTGATTTCTAGGTTTTAAGTGTTGTTTAGGATTTCTGGGCAACTTGGGTTTCTGGGTAAGTAGTTAACTAATCATGAGAGGATGGAGAGGTTTGCGGAGGATTTATCGTGAACTTTGCAGGAGATTAGGAGATGAACCCTCTAGTGATAGTGATTCGAGTTCTTCAAGTTCTTCTGGTTTTTCTGGGAATTCTGGGAATGAGGGAAATTTCGATATGGATGATTCCATACATCCTTCTACCATTCCCCCAACTAACCAGGGATCCACCGAGTTAAAACCATTAGCTGTAGAATACCCATCGAATCCCGCAGATGAGAATAAGTGGTTGTTAGCTTACAGATTTGCCGAGCGTCGAGCCTAAGTTAGGCTTAGCCCCGATCCTGACACCAGGGGGAAAGAACCTTTGGAGAGTCCACCGGGGGTAGGGGGAAAAAGTCCAGGGCTCGGCCTTAAGTTAAAGATAAAAACTCATGCTATAAAAAACCCTAACGCCGAGCCTTTTGCTTTTTCCCCAGATATGGTGGAACGCAGGTGTGTTACCAACCCTGAAGAATATCCTCTGCCGCCTAGTCATGCGCAGTACGATGCTGTTTTTGATCGGGAAGTACTGGGGACAAGACCTTCATTGTTGACAACAAATAGTCTTAATCATCTTCGGCCAATATTGACACCTCTGAGAGCCGATGGAAATACCTCAGAATTCGTATTAAGACCTTTGGGAATCGACGATCGGATTTGCTTCCAAGTGCCGAAAAATAGTCAATATTTTTATTTCTACGAAGAAATAGCAACTAAAGTCAGTATCCGCTTGCCCTTTTCCACCTTCGAGGTTGAAGTCCTCACTCATCTAGGAATAGCCCCTAGCCAATTGCATCCAAGTGGGTGAGCTTTCGTCCGAGCCTTCCAACAATTCTGCAACGTTGAAAACTCGGTCGCGACAGTACGGTCCTTCTTTTGGTTATATGCTCCCCAAGTAAATAAGTTTGGTGATTCCAAGGGTCTTTGGGTGTCCCTAAAGGCTCGGAGGGGGCATGCCCTTTTCGCCAAGGTGACAGACTCTTGGAAATCTTTCAAACCTCTCTTCTTCCAATACGAGTATACTGGGGCCGAAGTATGTTGGTTCATGGAACGGGTTGAAGAAGGTGGAGTGATCAAGGTCGTGCCTCGGTTTCCATTGGGTTGGACGACTAACATTTATAATCGAGGATCCTCCTTGTACCAATTCGACTATAAGGCGGATTTGACAAAAGCCGAAAGGCGATTATGCGACCATGTTTGGGAATACCTTCAAGCAAATGGTCAAATTGATACCACACGAATTCTGCTGAAAGAGACACGAGACGAAGTGAAGGCGGAGCTGGGTACTACATTTTTTTTTTGTTAATCCATTTTTCTTGCAGAAGCAATGGGGAAGAAAGCAACCAAGGCCAAGAAGAGTGAAGCTCGGGCAGCTAGAGTATCGCAGCTGGCTGCACTCAAAGAAACCGCATCCGGATCTCCAATCAAGAGTCAGTCTTCTGGACCGACCCATTCTGAAAGTCCGATCGTTATCCCCAATACCACCCCATCTGTAAGGGTTACGGGTGTTGAACAGGTGATCCAAAAGGACCGTGTTATCGACACGGTGAATATTGAAGTGGAAGCTCGTTCATCTCCTCAAAGCATTCCCGAGCGCCCCCTCAAGAGGACTCGGCTGGACAAAGGAAAAGGTCTCGCTGGAGATTGATTCCATTTGAGCAAATCTAACAAAGGGATAGAAATTCCCGAGGGTAAGGAAGATGCCGCTGCCAAGACGGTGTGGGGTAAGAAGATGTCCGACTCATTCATTGCCACTGTCTTCCCTCCTGAAAATGCCGAGGTAATTGAGGCTTGGACCCCTGGGACTTGGGAAAATAACTGTAAGTCGTTGGTGAGAAGCTTCTTACGGGGTGCGAGCATTTTCCATCACCTTGGTCATCATGGTGATGACGCCTATGCCGGATTGGCCCCCGAGGAAAAGAAGAAAAGATATGAGGCGAACGAGCGGGAAGACTACTTGGAAATTCAGGTTCAAGGCCTGAATAAAAAGATTCAAGAACTGGCAGCTGAAAACGAGCGACTTCAAAAGGCTGCCCAAGATTCCGAGGGGGCCAAAGTTCGGGCTGAGAGAACTCTTCAGGATGCCGAGGCACAAATAAAGAGGTCAGAAGAAATCCAGAAAAAGGCTGAGGAGGATGCTGCTGCTCTTCAGGTAGCTACAGAAAAAGCTCGTATGGCCGAGCAAGCTGCTACAGTGGCTGAGGAGCGACATGAGTATGCTAAGGACGAGATACTCAGGCTCCGAGCTTCCTTGGAGAAGATGAGTGCGAAGGCTCTTAAGCATAAGAAAGCAGCTAAGGAGAATCTGTTCAATTGGGACCATGCAATTGAAGATTCTTTCTACAACACTGCCGAGCAACTCCGCGTTCTGAATCCTGTGCTCGTGACCAAGGGTGCTGACCCTAATTTTGCTGTGAAAAAAGGTCGAATTGTCGGCCCGAGTGGGGTTCCCATAGATCTGAACAACGTCGACCTTCCTGACCATTTGGCCGAGGATTCCTAGGGGGAAGGAGCCGAGGATGTTGAAGGTGAAGAAGAAGAAGAGGACACATTCAATGCTGACAGCATTGTATTGTCCGATTTAGAATAGTTTGATTATTCTGCTATCTTTTTGTAATTGCCCCAGTAGATGGGTTTAAACTTGTATTACTGTTTCGTTTGGAATATTTTATAATATCCGTAATCATGTTATGCTTCTTTTTATGCTCTTTGTTAAGAATTCAAGTGTTAAGACCTCGGAACTCCAGCACTTTAGCCGAGGTGGGTTCCTCTATCCGCAATATAAAATGATTCGAAAAAATCATGATTTAATCGGGAAT